>CANTUR010000027.1:7277320-9909730 GCA_947683625.1 Mallotus nudiflorus | reverse complement strand
CTAGGGAATTGTTTCTCAATGAAAGACTTGGGTGAAGCCGCTTATATATCAAGCATCAAGATCTATAAAGATGGATCTAAAAGGCTTATTAGCCTAAGTCAGAGCACTTACATTGATAAGGTATTGAATAGGTTTAGCATGCAAGACCTTAAGAGAGGATTCTTTCCAATGTCACATGGCATTAGTCTCAAAGGACTTAGTGTCCTATGACATAAGATAAGCGAGACCGCATGACTAAGATTCAATATATTTTTGCTATTGGATCTATCATGTATGCAATATTGTGTACTTGACCCTGATGTTTCATATGCCTTAAGCACATGAGCATATACCAGTTAGAGCCAGGTCAAAGTCATTGGATAGTAGTTAAAAATATCCTTAAGTACTTGAAAGGAACTAAGGATGCATTTTACTGTATGGTGGTAAGGAAGATGAGCCAGTTATAAATAGCTACACATATGACATCTTCCAAACTGACAAAGATGAGTTTTTATCACATTCAGGTTATGTGTTTTGTTTAAATGGAGGTGCAGTGAACTAGAGGGGTTCAAGCAAGACATCGTTGCTGATTCTACAATAGAAGCTTAGCATATAGGTACCTCAGAAGCAGCTATGGAGGTTGTTTGGATAAGAAGTTCATAACTAGACTAGGTGTTATTCCTAGTATATCAGATCTAGTGAACTTATATTGTGACAATAATGGAGCTATAGCTCATGATAAGGAGCCCATATCACATTAAAGATCTAAATCGATATTCAGGCATTATCATCTCATTCGAGAAATCATTGAGAGAGGAGATGTGAAGATATGCAGAGTACCTATAAATGATAATGTTGCTGATCCACTGACTAAGCCTCTTCCACAACCTAAGGATAAAAGTCATACTAGGTCTATGAGTATTAGTTTTTAATATAGATTGGGCCTAGTGCAAGTGGGAGATTGTTAGTGATATACACTAGGTCAATCATGTATGACCATGTTTTTACTTTATCATTTTATTTAATAAAGAGTCATTTTTCATTATCATTTTGTATTATGATAATTAATTAAATAATCAATTCTTACTAAGGTTATCAATTATATAATTTTATAGTAAAACCTTTAGATTTAATATGAGTTATATTCTAAATTATCCCTAGTTATAACAATGTATTATGGCTATTATGGTATTGATTGATGATTATGTTTTACTAATAATGAATATGAGATATTAAGTCAACTCATAGGTACTTATTTGAGAAATAAAGTGTTGGTTTGACCTATCATGAGAATACTACGTAGATAATTATCATAAGTAATTCTCATCATTGTAATATGGCTTAGTCGTCTGACCTTGAAATCGCCATGAATTTCTATATAACTATTTTATATTTTGACATAATCTTACATTATCTTTAATGGAATGATAAAAGAAGTTGTTGTTGGCTGTAAAATGAGTTATGAGAGAAATGTGAGTGATTGAGAAGGAATTTTTCCCTCATTTAATATGAGTAAGATATCTATGGGCCTCTTGATAAGATGGACTGAGGAAAATGCATGGCCATGCTAAAGTAATTTGATAAAGAGTTATCATTTTTAGTTTACTTGGAATCAAGAAATTATATAATTGAATTCTATAAGAATGACATAATCTATACCTTATGTTTAATTAATATATCATATCACAAAGGGACTAGAATATACACTGTATATTAAGTTATGTTGGATTATTGACTTCACATGACTTAGGTAGTCGTAATGTCTTGCTAAAGGCCACTTATGACTTGTAGGCCTAAATAGAGATTTAAGGCCCATTACAAATGTTATGTGAACCTACAGGGTCACACACTTTGAACAAGCCCAAAACGAATATGGGTTTAATAAGCCCAAATAAGCTCTATGGAAATAGATAAGATATTTATTTATTTAAGGTACAAGTTATCTTAAATAAATTGAATATTATTTTTTGTTTAATTTTAAATAAATCAGAGTAAGAATAAGTGAGAAATTACTAAAAGGTTATTTTGGCAAGTGAAACACTAATTTAAATATCTATAAATATGTTATATTCTCTAGGGTTTTATTAACTCTCATTATTCTGCCATCAAATTCATTTTCTCTCTTTTTTAGAAAATAAAACATAGAGTTCCTTTTAATTATTGATTTATGAAAAATCAAGAGGAGGTACTAGCACATAAATATTCATTTTTCAAAATCAAGGGTTGTTCATGTGGACACTTATGGAGGACGGATTCTTTTGGAGATGTCTCAAATCCAAACTACTAAATTAATAACTCGAGGTAGGGCATCACCGGAGTGAACCTCTTCTCTTCCTTCTAGATTTCTTGCCTCTTCTAAGTTTGTGGAAAGAAAAAAACTTATATTTAATCAATTAATTGAATTACTTGGATTTGGGTTTAGGTTTGTGATTCAAATTTTATTTTTTCACTACGTATGGAATCACGAATCCCAATAACCAGGTCATTAAAAAATAAATTGCAAGCTATATATGAATGATATTACTAAGAAAAAGGGTAATGTGACTATCTCTTTAGGTATTTATGTTATAGAAATTAATTTATCTACTTTTAATTCTTGGGTGTTAGATATTGGATCAGGATCTCACATTTATACTAATGTGCAAGGTCTAAGAAGGTGTAGATCATTAGCTAGAGGAAAAGTGGACCTATGAGTTAGCAATGGAGAAAGAGTTGTTGCTTTAGTAGTAGGGACTTATGAGTTAGCTTTACCTAGTGGACTTATTTTAAATTTGGAAAATTGTTATTATGTGCCTACTATGTGTAGAAATATTATATATGTTTCTTATTTGGTCAAGAAAGGTTTTGGATTTATTAATAGGCATAATAAATGCAACATTTATAATGATAAAATTTTTTATGGATAAGCTCCACGCGCTAGTGGTCTTTATATTCTAAATGTTAAATACACTAATGAAAAGTCAATCTATAACATTGATACAAAGAATTTTAAATCTAATGATTTAAACACTACCTATCTCTAGCATTGTCATTTAGGCCACATAAATGAGAAATGCATATCAAAGCTTCACCAACAAGGGCTTTTCAATTCATGTGATTATAAATCATTTGAAATATGTGAATCTTGTTTACTAGGAAAAAATAGTAAAATAACTTTTAGAAGACATAGTGAGGGGGCTAATGACTTATTGGGCTTTGTACATTCAGATGTATATGTACCATTAAGCTCAACTGCTAGAGGAGGTTTTCAGTGCTTTATCTCTTTTCACATGATTTCAATAGATATGGCTATGCCTATCTAATAAAACATAATTTTGAATCTTTTGAAAAGTTCAAAGTTTTCAAGAATGAAGTCCAAAACAAAATTGGTAAAAATATTAAAACAGTAAGAATTAAGCAAGGTGTTGAACATTTAAGCCAAGAATTTATAGATCATCTTAGAGATTGTGGGATCATTTCACAATTGACTCCTATAAGTACACCATAATGGAATGGTGTGTCCAAATGAAGAAATCAAACTTATCATTCAATCAATGATGAGTGAGTATGATATTCCAATATCTTTATGAGGATATGCTTTAGAAATTATTGCATTCATTTTGAATAGAGTTCCATCAAAGGTAGTTGAAAAGACACCATATGAGATGTGGACTAGAAAACTCCCAATTTGTCATTTCTTAAGATTTAGGGATGTGAGGCTTATGTGAAGTGTCAAATATTAGATAAACTAGCACCCAAATATGATAAATGCCTTTTTATAGGATATCCTAATGAAACCAAAGGATATTACATCTACAATGCTTTTGAGAATAAATTCTTTATTCCTCAAAATGGTGTATTTTTGGTAAGAGAATTTATTTCCAAAGGAACTAGTGGGAGCATAGTGCAACTTGAAGAAATTCAAGTCTTATAAAATAGTATTGTATCAAGTATAGAACTGCAATTGGATCAACAAGTAAATGTTGAACATGCACAAGAACTACAAAGTCCAAGGAGGTTAGGTAGGAAACGTCAAATCCCTATGAGATATTTATTTCTCATAACTTATGATAATAATGTGTTGATTGTGCATAAAAGTGAGCTCATATCCTATCAAGAGGCCATAAATAGTCCTAACTCTGATAAATGGTTAGAAGCCATGAAATCAGAAATGCAATCCATGTATGATAATCGAGTATGTACCTTGATCGACCCAGCTAATTGTTTAAAAACCATTAGGTAAAAATGGGTCATTAAAAAGAAAACTGACATGGATGGCAATGTGCATACCTTTAAGGCAAGACTGGTTTGCAAAGTGTTTTAAAAAAACACATGTTATTGACTATGAGGAAACTTTTCACTAGTTGCTATGTTGAAATCTATTTGAATTCTCATTACTATAGCTGTGTACTATGATTATGATATATAGTGAGTGGATGTTAAAAAAAGCATTTCTTAATAGAAATTTACTTGAGGATATGTACATGGCACATCTAGAGGGTTTTATCAATCTTGAGAATTCGAGAAAGGTATGCAAGCTTTAAAGATCCATTTATGGATTAAAGTAAGCATCTTAGAGTTGGAATCTTTAGTTTGATGAAGTAGTCAAAGATTTTGGCTTCATTAAGAATGAAGATGAACCTTGTGTCTACAAGAAGGTTAGTGGGAGTGCAATTGTGTTAATAGTGTAGTATATTGATGACATACTACATTAGAAATAATATCCATATTTTACAAAATGTTAAATCATGGCTAGGGAATTGTTTCTCAATGAAAGACTTAGGTGAAGCTGCTTATATATTAGGCATCAAGATATATGCAGATAGATCTAAAAGGCTTATTGACTTGAGTCAGAGCACTTATATTAATAAGGTATTGAATAGGTTCAGCATGCAATACCCTAAGAGTGGATTCTTGCCAATGTCACATGACATTAGTTTAAGCAAGACTTAGTGTCCTATGATACAAGATGGGTGAGACCACATGAGTCAGATTCCATATGCTTATGTTGTTGAATCTATCATGTATACAATGTTGTATACATGACCTAATGTCTCATATGCCTTAAGCATAACAAGCAGATACCAGTCAGATCCACATGAAAGTCACTATATAATAGTTAAACATATCCTAAAGTACTTGAGAAGAATTAAGGATGCTTTTTTACTATGTGGTGGTAAGGAAGATGAACTAGTTGTAAATGGTTACACTGATGTCAGCTTCCAAACTAACAATAATGATATTTTTATAATAGTCATGTTATGTGTTTTGTTTGAATGGATTTGCAATGAGGTAGAGTTCTAAGCAAGATGCCATTGTTGATTCTATAATAGAAGCTAAGTATATAGTCATCTCAGAAGTAGCCAAGGACGCTATTTGGATTAAAAAGTTCATAATTAGACTAGGTGTTATTCCTAGTATATCAGATCCAATGAACTTGTATTGTGATAGTAATTGAGCTATATCTCAAGCTAAGGAGCACAAATCACATTAGAGATCTAAACATATACTTAGGCATTATCATCTTATTCGAGAAATTATTAAGAGCGGAGATGTGAAGATATGCACAGTACCTACAATTGATAATGTTACTGATCCATTACCTAAGCCTAAGCATAAGAGTCATACAAGGTCCATGGTATTAGTTTTAATATAGATTAAGCCTAATGCAAGTGGGAAATTGTTAGTGATATGCACTAGGTGAATCGCGTATAACCATGTTTTGACTTTATCATTTTATTAATAAAGAGGCATTTTCATTATCATTTTATTTTATGATAATTACCTAAATAGTTAATTCTTCCTAAGGTCATCAAATATGTGACTTGATAGTAAAACCCTTAGGTTAAATATGAGTTCTATTCAAATTATCCATAGTAATAATAATGTATTAAGGCTACTATGGTGTTGACTGATGGTTATGTTTTACTAATCATGAATATGAGATATTAAGTCAACCTATACATACTTAATTGTGAAATAATGCACTAGATTAGCCTATCATGAGAATGCTATATAGATAATTGTCATAAGTAATTATCATCATAGTAATATTGATTTAGTCCTTTAACTTTGAAATCATCATGAATTTCTATGTAACTATTTTGTATTTTAACACAATCTAACATTGTCTTTAACATGATGATAAAATAGATTGTTGTTGGATATGAAATGAGTTATGTGAGGAATGTGAGTGATAGAAAAGGAATTTTTCCCTTATTTAATTTGAGTAAGATATCTATGGGCCCCTTGATAAGATAGACTAAGAAAAATGCATGGCCATGCTAAAGTGAATTGATAAAGAGTTATCATTATCAGTCTATTTGGAATCAAGAAATAATATGATTGAATTGTATATAGATGATAAAAATATGCCTTATATTCAATCAATATATCATGTGACAAAGGGAAAACAATGTTCATTATAAATTAGGTTATGTAAGATTATCAACTTTCACTTCACTTAGGTAGTTATAATGTCATGCTAGAGGCTACTTATGACTTGTAGACCTAAATAAGAATTTTAGGTGCACTACCAACATCTTGTGAACCTATAAAATCACATACTTAGAACAGCCCCAAAATGAATATGGATTTACCAAGACTAATAAAGCTTTTTGAAAATAAATAATTAAATAAATATGTACACACACACACACACATAAACACTCTTAGAGTCTTCCCTAAGCAAAACCCTTATAAGAAAAGTTGATCTCTACCATTGGAAGTGACTTAATTTTTTTCACCTAAGGTTGGATAAAAGATCAACATTTTTATCTTTCCAATGAGAGGAATCTCCTACAAAGTGTAGTTCTATGGTCAATATTAAGGTATACACTGCATCCTAAATAGGGTTTCCTATTTGGTCTAAGATGGGTAGACCTTTATCATTTATTAGGACAACATGTAAGGTATCTAGCTATTGTTGCTTAGTGAGGTGATAATCCCACCATCCTTTCAACTGACTAGAGGAACTTACAATGATAAGTTCTACAACAGATTTATCAAAGGTTCATGTTTGGGCTTTATAAGCATTAGATGCCATAGTCATCTATTGAAGAGAATTACGGATTTAATATTTTAACATGCCATCGATATTCCATTCATAAACATAATTGGTGCTGAACTTAGGTTGGATAAGAGCATTGGGTTGACTGTTTAAGTCTAGGTCTGGTAACCTATTCTAGATATATTTTGAATGACCTAGACAAATAATAGGCCAATGAAGTTTATCAATGTTAGGAGACTATTCTTGGAAAGCACTATCTTTATAAAGGAATCTAAATCTTTATTAAGAACACTAATAGTCTAGTTAACAAATTTTGGAGTGTTAGGGACAATAGGTATATTGGTACTATATTATACATTTTTGAGAGTGTTGGAAGGTAAATCTAAGGTTGAATATCTAGTTGAGGTAGTATATGGTAGATTTATGAATTGTAGACTGGCTAAACCAATGGATTTATAATGTGTAGTCTATATTTCAATAGATGTTATCATACTAAGGATAAAGATACAATATTTACAAAGATAAGGCTTATAAGCCATTGGGCTTTATAATGGAAAAATTCCAAAATAGTCATCTTCATTATCATTACCTAAATCTACTAAGGGTTCTAATTCTTCAGAGGTGTTAGAATGTGCTGAAGAAGGCGGATTAGATTGTATCAGTTGCTTCATGATACTAAAATATTCATCTTTAGTTTTTTCTACTGCAAGGGCGGTATCGACATGGGACTTGTGAGCAGGAAAACTAGATTATGCTTGGATATGAGGTTGAGAGAGTCCAATAAATCTATATTGCTAGAGCCATATGGAGACTATGAACTTTGAGATTTTTTATGGAATTTTATATGAGTTCCACCATTTTACTTTAAATTTTCTTTGGAGCACAATAACATCATTATTATGAAAGAAATTAAGATACCATTGTGAGACCCAAGGAACAAAGAACTTTATACAATATAAGCAGAGAAGGGTGAATTTTTTCTCAAGGGGAGAAGGTTTATAATGAGTACAGAAAAGGTTAAAACCTTGACGAATATTAAGGGGAAGGATATTAGGGATTGGTCCGTAGTTATTCCACCATCCAGTAAACCATGCAGTGAATTTGGATATATTAGCATGATCACTGTGGAAGAATAACCATGTATGGGTATTGAAATGGTTTTGGATAAGAAAAGAACTAAACCATGCTTGTTCATAATCTTAGTAGGAAAATTAGTAGGAAAAGTATATTTTTGATTTAAAATTTATAGGGAAGGCTTTTGGCTTGAAAAGTTCTTGTCCCCATTCAGAATGATAAATGACTTTAAGAATTTTATAGGTGGAGTAAGAGGGGTTAGTATAGTGGAATGTTATGCCATTTGGTTTGAAAAATGTGTCATCAGAATTTCAAAGGATAATGAATGATATTTTCAATCCTTACTTAGAATTCTACATTGTTTATATATATTTAAACAATATTTCAAAAATTTAAAAGACTTTTCTCTATATTGTTAAAGCAAATGTACTTATTGTCTCTGCCAACAAAATTGCTCTTTTCTAAACTAGAGTTAGATTCTTAGGACATTATATTTGTTATGGTATCATTGATGCATAATCTGTAAGTATATAGACTCATACAAGTAGTAATTAAATATTGATCCCATAAAGATTGCAAATTGAGTACTGTAATACTAATTATGCTTATTTGTTTAAATATCGAAAAAGGGTGTTTTAAATTAAACTACAATTAAACAAAAGAAATATGAATTAAATAATAATCAATTTAAAGAGCTAGGTTTCTTTTTATCAATTCAACCATTTTTAAAAATCAATTAATACATAAGCCATACTTAACCTTAATCCCATTTGAAGGCATATAAAGAACCATATGATTTTCTCTTGGACAACCCCTACAATTAACCAAGTAGATTGACACCTTATATTTATAGCTTTCACTTACTAGGTATTCATTTAACTTGATTTAAGCACCAACCCTTAATCAATATTAGTTGCTTTAATTTATCTCAATTAAGAAACATCTAATAGGTTATTATTTAAATCCAAAGCAACCTATCTCTCAATCAAGTTTCATTATATAAATTTAATCAAAGGGTGATCAATCTTATAAAGACATAAAGTTCAACAACAACTAAAGGATTAAGAATAATGGCTTAGATTTAATTACAATAATCACATGGTTGAATTGAAATAAGAACCCCAACAAAGAATCTAGCCAATCATGTTAATTATAAAAGACAAATATGAAGAATTAAAGGAAATAAACATTGTCATTAATCAAAATAGAATTGAATAATATCAAAATCATAATAGAAACCCCCTATAATAGTAGGTTTATCATGCTTCAATCCTCTTGCTCAATCTTTAAAACCAACATGAACAAGCACAAGTCTTTGTTCTCTCTCCAAAATGATAAAAAAGAAAATGTAATGTAAAAACTTAGAAAAAATGACAAAATGATGATTATTCTCTTTCTAGAGGCTACACCTCATATAAAACCCTAGCCTTTAGCGCCTTAATTTGTTTCTTTATGAATCTCCATTAAATCCCCCTCAATCAACAATTAAATTGAAAATTTGAATATGCTGATAATAGGTCACGACTTGTTCTCCTTAATTTGCTCCAATCAACTTTGAATGCCTTATTGCAAGCTCCTTTGACTCTTCTAGAATGATCATGAACCCTATGCATCTTTCTTTTACTGTTCTTTGACACCTATATGCACAAAAATAATAACAAATAATAACAAATATTAAAAATAAACATAAACACAAACCATGCACACATTAATGCAAACTAAACAAAAACTCCATAAAAAAAACATAAATGCCACTAAAATGACACCTAATCCTAATACATTGAATGCTCAAAATAATGCATTTCTCACACTCATCAAATGCCCCCACACTTGAATGTTTGCTTGTCCTCAAGCAATGCTCAAATACATATATTCATTCAAAAGAGTCATGCTCATTAACTAGCTTTAACTTGACTAACTACTTTAATCTTCCTTTAATAAAAAGCTTAAAAACTTAAAATTAAAATAGTAAATCGAGGTCAAGAATGCATTGTTATCGTGTGAAGAGCATTCTTTTCTATTAAAATAATGAAAGCAAATAAGTGACATGTAAGAAAAATGGAAGCAAGTAGCAATCATTCTAACACTTAAGGATTTAAAATTTTAGCATATATAAGGTTAAAAAATTTTATTGATTCAAAGTCATCCCAATCTCATTATACCCCACCTTTCCTACACTACTTAGAGTGGATACCTTCAAAAAGGGTCCTTTGGATACTCTTACTCTAAAAAAGAGCATTGGAGTAGAAGGAGCATTTAAAGATGTTCTTTTAAAATTTAGCTCCTAATGAGTGCATTTTTCACTCCATCTCGTTGCTTTTCTTAATAGAAGAAAATAAACCAAAATACATAAAAATTTAACCATACTAAGTTCAAGCTCAAATTCCTACTTACAAACATTTTTCTTAAACATCAAGCATTTAAATTCATTTATTCAATATAAAAGTATGCATTAAGTTCATTAAAATATAAAAATTCCAAAAAAAAATTAAAATAAGATTGAAGCATTTCTTAAAGAAAACTAAGACAAATTAGCAAGGTTTTATATGTGAATATGTTGCAAAAATTCAAGTGTGAGAGTAATGCATGAACAACACAAAACTTAAACTAGAAATGCATGACTCTTAAAGTAAAACAAACATACAAATATGAAAATGAAATAAACAAATAAAAATTAAAGAATAGTGTACTTCCCTCATTTTAATGCACTTGGTGGAGAAGTCAAAAGAGTGACAACAATGGCTTTTGCTACCTCATTAATCATCTTAGGCCTTTTTCTTTTAGGGAGTATGCAAAAGATTTCCTCAATTTATGCTTGCAACCTTATATCATTTGATTCACAATGCCTCTTAAAATTTTCCATATCATTATAAAAATCCATTATCATGTTCCCAATCCTATTGTTAGAGATATCCATGAGCTCTTTGATCTTTTTCATGATTCCTTCACTCCATTCTTTGGTGTTCCCTATTTGCTTTACTCGATTCATACTTTCCTTAGTTTCTTCCTCTGTTGAGTTAAGAGGCAAAGGGACTTCACCATGTTGCATTACCACTTATGGCAATAAATAACATCTCCTTAAAGTACATTATGAAACTCATTAAATGCTATGATGATTTCAGCCCAAACAAGGTAGTCTTCATTTAGGGATTTATCTTTTAATGGCTCTAATTGGTGTTTAGAAAATTCAAAAGGAGCAAAATGCAATGCCAAACTAGTGACAATATGCCCCATCAACAATAATGCTTTCCTAGCTTGCACAACACACCACAAAGAACACAAAACAAAGTATGTGTTACATACTTTTGTGTTAGTTTTCAAGCACCACAACATAAATAACTCATCAGGAGAAACTCTAGTGTTGTCTTTTCTTCCAAAAATTATGTGTGTCATGAATTTATATAGAATTAAATATGAGTAATCTTGAATTAAACCACATGTAATTACTTGACCCTCACTAACTCTATTACCTCTTATGATTTCATGCCAAAAACTACTCATATTATAATTCAATGGAGGTTAACAAACACCTCCTTCAAGAAAACCAAAGATATCATACATGATTTTATAATTAAAATAATACTCTTTCCTAAAGAACCTACAAGAAAAGACCCATTGATTTGCATCAAGAATTTTAAATGTAGTGTAAAATTGTATAGTTAACTCAAATAATACATCATATTAGGCTACAACCAATTTAGACCACCCCTATTTATTACAAAAAACATTTATGGTTACCTTAATCCTTATGTTCAAAAGTACCTCATCATTAAAATATTTCAGCTTGCTAAAATTTCTTTTGACTAAGGAGTAGGATCTTTTACCTTCCTCTTCATAATAAATGGCAGAGAAAGCTTCATAATCATTCCTTATGTCTTTGGACTTACCCTTACCATCGTTAAGCCTCCTTCCGTAATATAAAGTTTTTGTTCTAGCCATCATAACAATGTTATTACAAAAAAAAAACATAAGAAAATGAAAATAAAAAGAAAACAAAACAAAAGAAAAAAAAGAAAAGAAAAGAAAAGAAAAGAAAAGAAAATAAGGGTTTAAATAAGAAAAAGGAATATAGTATACAAAGGATTTTAATCCTAAAAAAAGGGAAAAGAAATAAATTTAACATTTTATATGAAAAGGAAAATAAAATCATCAAGTCAAAATTTCCTTAATCAAATAGGAATTAGGAATTAAAATGGAAGTTAAGCTCACTAAAAATCCTAATTTAAAAAGGAGACACAAATCAAAATAAAATTAAATCAAAAATAAAAAATAAAATAGGAAACAAACAAAAAATTTAAAATTTAAAATTTGAAAAGTTTTTTATTCCTTCCCCATACTTAAAATGTGCAATGTCCTCATTGTATGAGTAGATGACCCAAAAAAAAAGAATAGGAAAAATTTGCGTTGCCAATGGTCATTAAGTCGCATTGCTGTGTGCAAAAGTTGCACGGCTGTGTGACTTAGTAATGCAGAATTCTAGTGTCATAAGGTGCACATCTGTATGATGAAAATGCATGACTCTATGACCTAATTACAGAAAGCACTTTTTTATGATTTGATAAACCTGCATTGAAGCTCTTTTTCTGTAATCATTGTAACTTGTTCTCATCATAAGGCACGGGAAATCATTATATATACAATGCAACAATATAAAAGAGAAATTAATTCAAAACAAAAAAAATTACATTAATAAATTGAAAATCTCCAAACAACTTAAACAAAACAAACTGGAACACTTTAGCCAAACATAACAAAACATAACTTAAGAGCACATCTTTCCATAAAACATAAAACTAAAAACAACTTAAAACAAACATTAAATAAACATTTTTCAAGCTAGAACTAAATAATATTAAAAACAAAGGCTTCACTCTTCACCTTCACCCTCAGATCAGGATTCTTCTTCTTCCATTTCTTCATCGTGAGGGAATGGAGATAGAACAAAATTTTGTTAGCTGAAATAAGTATTAAAGTTATGATTAATCATGCTCAATGTGCTATTCATTTTCCTTGAAGTGAGTCCCATTCTTTTAAATTTGGCATTCATCTCTCCCACATTTGAGTCTATGACTCCAACTTGCAGCTCCAAATTTTCTAACCTTGCCATGACATTATTTAGAGTTGCATCTTACTCTTCCTCCTCTTTTTGTGCTTCTAGAGGTGTAGGTTGGATAAGGAAGGATCTCCCTATATGATCAACTCGAACCAAGCTCATCACCTGCATCATGCTAGTGTTAATGAACTGATGACCCTTAACCTTCCCAAATGTCATACTTTTAGTGTCAAAGCCTAGGTATTTTACTGTGGTGGTCACTAGTCCTCCCACTTTGATAGCCTCAATCACTTTTGATGCAACATCTCTCAATTTCCCAGCTAAAGCATAGCACACATCTAGCTTTATAACATTGGCCATGCAATACAAAATGTTAAGCTTTATGGTGGTGACCATAGAATCCCCTCATTTCCTAAGAAATAAGGAATTTGCTATGAGCCTATGCAAATATTTCTCCATGGGTAATCTAATTTAGGATTCTTTCACTGACCTAGCCTTATAGAAAGAACCTTTCTTCTCGATTATCTCTCTTTAAAACTCATTCTTATCATATGCAACATTAGCATCTTAGTTCTTGGGAAAATGAAAAATATCATTAAGTGCAAACAATCCTAAGGTGTGATCTTTATTGTCCAATCAAAAAGTGAGTATGAGAGTATGTTCATTAAAACTAAATGAAGAAAGAAACTCATAAATGGGTGGAGCATAAGAGGGATTTTGCATAAAAAAATTCCCTCTATCCCATTCTATTAACATACAAATTAACCTTATATAGTAACCTAATTTCAGTCAAAGAATTAACACTCACATACCTATTAGGCATAATCTTTCTACCCATTAATTTTTCAACTTATTCTTATGCCCATTATGCCTCAATTAAATTTGATTAGGGAAGGGTTTTATTATACTTTCTTTACTAGCACCAGTCAGATTATTGGAGCTTCCACCAATCCTTGTTCTTTTCAGAGGAGGAGTGGACTTCTTCTTAGTAATACTCTTTCTCCTTTGGTTTCTTTCCATGGTGATATAAGGAAGATGAAGTGTAGAGAAAAATATAGGGTAATGGAAAATGGTGTAGAGAATAAAGAGAATGAAAAGTGAGTGAATGTGAATAAGAAGTGTGTTTATATAGGGGAGGTGGTGTAAGAGGTGCTTAGGTTGTCTAGGGTTTGGGAAGTGGGATAACTGGTCAAGGTTAAAAGTCCTAGGTCTTTGGGAAGTGGGGAACATTAGGAAGTCATAAAGTTTCTCGTAAAATGAGATTCTACGCCTCTTGAAAAATTAGGACAGTGCAAGTGCACAACTCTGTGTAATAGGGCACATGGCCATGTGACATGCACAACAACAAATTTGATGACGTAAGGCACATGGCCATGTGCCCTTACACATGGCCTTGTGCATCAGGGCATATGGCCTTGTGCATCAAGGCACATGGCCATGCATGTAAAAAATCACAACGTCATAAGGCACATCACTGTGAGCAAATAACACATGGCCGTGTGACTTAAATATGCATTTTGATAAAAATTCGCTATATAAAGTGTATAACAACATAATCAAGCAATACATCACAATTATGACTTGCACATTATACTAAACAACATTCTACATAAATTAAACTTACAAAAACTCTTCTTGAGCTCATCTTTTCCTTAATTTCATGAAATCATAAATGAAACAAACATTAAATATAAACTGTATTTGCAAAAATATAAAAGAAATGATTAAAATAAAAAAACAAAAATAATCTTGGTTCAGCCCCCAAAAAGCACTCATTGAAGGTTCCATGAGCTAGACTGCCATATTGTTCACTTATTTAATTTCTTCAAGTATGCAACTTAATGGAAATCCTCAAATGTGCCTCCATGGTACAACTTTAGTCTCTGACCATTTGCTTTCAATGTTTCTCCTCTTGTATTGCACAATTCCAAAGCTCCATAAGGGTATGAGTGAGTCACTGTAAATGGTCCTGACCATCTACTTTTTAATATTCTAGGAAATAATATAAACCTTGAATTGGAAATCTAAACTTGGTTTCCTTCTTTGAATCTTTTTACTCTAACTCTTGCATCATGCCACTTCTTTATGCGTTCTTTATAAATCCTTAAATTTTCATAGGAAGCCTCTCTAATCTTTTTAAGCTCACTCATCTATAACAATCACTTCTCAGTTGCCTTCTTGAAATCAAAATTCAAAGCTTTTACTGCCCAATAGGCCTTGTGCTCATGTTCAACAAGAAGATGCCATGCTTTGCCATAAATAAACATAAAAGGAGACATTTGAATAGGTGTTTTGTAAGCTATTTATATGCTCACAAAGCATCGTCAAGCTTCTTTGCCCATTCTTTTCTTCACCTACTCACTATTCTTTAAGAAATTTTCTTCAACTCCCCATGTTCCATTATCATTTATTATTACTCTAGGCATACTAAACAGAGAGAATAATTTCTTTAAGAACTTGCAAACAACTCTTGCATCATTCATTGAGCATGCTTGAGCTTCTACCCATTAGGAAATATAGTCAACACAAACAAGAATGTACTTATTACCCTTTGACAAAGGAAATGGCCCTATAAAGTCAATGCCCCATACATTGAATATTTCAACCTCTCAGATTCCAGATTGAAGCATTTCATCCTTCTTTAAAATGTTACCACTCCTTTGACATGCATCATAATGAATCACAAAGTTTCAAGCATTATGAAAAAGTGTAGGCCAATAGAACCTTGCTTCAAGAACCTTAACAACTATTCTTTATGGTCCAAAATGTCCACCATTGACAAATCCATTATAATGTTGCAAATCTTACCTAACTTCTTCATTTCCTACACATTTTCTCACCATACTATCATTGCACAATTTCCATAAAAATGATTCATCCCAATTGTAAAATTCAGAATCATAAATTAGCTTGTTCTTTTTTCTGAGGAGTGAAGTCTTTTGGCATTTCTCCACTCGATATAAAATTTACTATGTTAGCAAACCAAAGAGCACCCATGCTCATTATGATTAAAAGCATCTCATATGGAAATAACACTTTGATAGGCTCTTGATTGTCCCATTCCTTTTGCTCTACATCCAACCTTAAAAAATGAATAGCTACTACATTTTCAAGTCTATTCTTGTCTCTAATCTCAATGTCAAACTCTTGCAATAACAACACCCATCTAATAAGCCTTAGCTTAGAATCTTTCTTATTCATTGGGTACTTCAAGGCTAAATGATCTGTATATATAACCACTTTAGAGCAAAAAGATAGTATCTAAACTTGTCAAAAGTAGAAATGACTACCAACATCTCCTTTTATGTAGTAGAATAATTCATATGCATCAGCTAAGGTTCAACTTGAATAGTAGATCACATGTAGTTTGTTCTCCTTTCTTTGACAAAGGGCAACTCTTATTGGGTGATCACTTTTGTCGTAAATCAATTCAAATGGCAAATTCCAATATGGTGCCATCATTATAAGAGCTGAAATAAGGGCTTCCTTTAACCTGTTAAAAGCCAATTTACATTCATTAGTAAAATCAAAAGGTGAATCTTTCTCAAGCTACTTAAAAAGGGGTTTTAAGATTTTTGAAAAATCCTTGATGAACTACCTATAGAAGCTTGAATGGCCCATAAAACTCATGACTCCCTTCACATTAATGGCATATTGCAACTTCTCAATTATCTCCACCTTTGCTTTATCAACATCAATGCCTTAGGTTGAAATCTTATGTCCTAGAATAATTCCTTCATCTACCATGAAATAACACTTTTCTTAATTCAACACCAAGTTTGTTTCTTCATAATATGCGAGAACTTGCTCTAAGTTTTTCAGACATCCCTCAAATGAGTGTTCATAGACTGAAAAATCATCTATAAAAACATCCAAGATTTCCTCTACCAAACTTGCAAAAGTGGCCATCATACATCTTTAGAATGTAGTAGGTGCATTACATAGTCCAAATGGCATCCTCATGCATGCAAATGTGCCATAAGGACATGTAAAAGTGATTTTCTTTTTATCTTCTGGAGCTATTGCAATTTGATTGTACCCTGAGTACCTATCCAAAAAATAATAAAAAGCATGTCCTGCTATCTACTCTAACATTTGATCAATAAAAGGTAATGGAAAGTGGTCATTTCTTATGGATGAATTCAACTTTCTATAATCAATGCACACCATCCATCCACTTACAACTCTTGTAGGAATTAACTCTCCTTGCTCATTTTTCACAATAGTTATTCCACCTTTCTTTGGTACACACTAAATAGGACTCTATCTGAGATCAGGTAGATGATCCCTACATCAAGAAGCTTAACTACTTCTCTTTTCACCACCTCTTTCATGTTTGGGTTGAACCTTTTCTGCCCTTTAATGGTTGGCTTATGTCCTTCCTCCATTATGATTTTTTGCATGTAATATGAAGGGCTTATGCCTTTAATGTTAGAAATTTACAAACTAATTGCTTTATCTCCTCTTTAGCATGTCCACTAATAAATCCTCTTGATATTTATTAAGTTTAGAGGATATAATCACATGTAGTGTTTGATCTTCTCCTAGAAAAGTGTACCTCAAATATTGAGGTAAAGGTTTTAAATCTAATTTTGATGATTTTATGGTTCAAGGTGGTATGGGTTCAGTAATTGGTAATTGGATGTGTGGTCGGTAGGGTTAGTGTTTAAGGTGTACTTCATCTTAGGAGGATTGTAATTGGAAACACTTCTTAATATTCTCAATTTCCATAGACTTTAATAACCTCCATCGTTGGACTTCATTCACACATTCATCAACAATATCAACTCTCATACAAAAATCTTCATCATATGGGTATTTCATGCTTTGATAAACATTAAACTTACAACTTTCATCCCCCATTATCAATGTGAGAGTTCCATCATAAACATCAATGATTGCTCTTACAGTGTAAAAAAAAGGCTTACTAAGGATTAATTGAACCTCCTTATCCTCTTTAAAGTTAAGGATTACAAAATCAACTAGAAAAATAAATTCCCCAGCCCTTACTAGCACATCTTTGATTATGCCAAATGGTTCCTTCATGGTCCTATCTGCAAGATGCAATCAGATATTTATGAATTTTGCTTCTCCTAGCCTTAATTTCCTATAAATAGATAAAGGCATAAGATTAATCAAATCTCCTCAATCATATAAAGCTCTTTGAAAATTTAAATTTCCAATAGAATATGGAATAGTGGGACTCCCTGGATGCTTCCTTTTTGAAGGAAGTTTATTCGAGATAATTGCACTATACTCCTTTGAAAGTGTGACTGTCTCATACCCCTACAACTTCTTTTTATTGGAAATTAGCTCTTTCTAAAACTTAGCATATCTTGGCATCTGAGAAAGACCTTCTATAAGAGGCATGTTAATGTGGAGTGCTTTGAACCTCTCTAAAAATTTTGCAAATTGCTAGTCATGTTCCTGTTTCTTCAACCTTTGAGGATATATGACTAGAGGTTTATATGGCTTCACTAGTGGTGGTGTTGATTTCTTCTTATTTTTATCCTCAAGTTATTTTTTCCTTTTCCACTTGAACTTTAGCCTACTCATCTTCTTGTCCCTTTTCCTATTCCTTTTTCTTTTCTTTCTCATATTCTAAAACTACTTTTGAGGGTTGAATTTCTTTTCCATTTTTCAAGGTAATAGCCTTTAATTGCTCTTTTGGATTCTTTTCAGTGTTTCTTGGCAATGAACCTTGATATCTCATTAATAAAGAGTTTCCTAATTGCCCTATTTGCACCTCTAAATTATGAATAGAGAAAGAATGATTCTTGAACTTGAGTTGTGTGTCTTAGTACATTTTCTCAAATCTATCCTCCAACCACTTTGTAGCCTCATCTTGTTGGCTCACTTTTGTAGTCATCACATCCATGAACTTCTCTAACTTGATCTCAAAAGAAATCCTTGAAGATAAACCTTTTTCATTTTGGAAATTTGGTTAGTGATGTTATGCATTTTTCCCTCCAAAACCTAGTGGTGCTTTTGGCCTCCACTAGTTGTTTCCTTGACTTCTTTAGGATAAATTAGGATCATTTCTCCAATTAGGATTATAGGTGTTTCCATGCACTTGATTATGTTGTCCTTTAAATTTTTTCACATAATTAACATTCTCCATTGATAGTCCTTGCATCATTTGGCATTCAATCATTGGATGCCCACCCTAACACAATTCATAAGAAAAAGACAAGTTAGAAATTGCATTAACAGTCTTATTGTCTATCCTCTTATATAAAACATCCATTTTTGCATTTAGCATTTTAAAACTATCAACTTCCATTGATCAAGGCTTTGGGTGTTAGCCATTTATTCAAAAAGCTCCAAAGCATCCTCAAGTGTCTTTGACATAATGGTTCCTTTAAATGATGCATCTATGTTTACTCTAACTGCTGGATTGACTCCTTTATAGAATGATCCTGCCAATCCTATGAAGGAATCAACTGTGGTGGACATTATCTCTGAAGATCTTTGAATCTATCCAGGCACTCATGGAAGCTCTCATCCTCTCTTTGATAAAAATTATTGATTTTATTTCTAATTTGAAGTACTTTAGTTGGTGGAAAGTACTTGTTAAAGAAAGCTATATAAAGCTCCTACCATGTGTTTATGAAGTTAGGTGGTAAGCCTGTAAACCAACTATTGGCCCTATCCATCAATGACAATCAAAAGAGTATCAATCAAATTGCTTTAGGTTGTAGTCCATTCATCTTGAAAGTTGAGCAATATTCTATAAATTGGGTCATATGTCCAATCAAATCCTTATGTGGTAACTTGCTAAATTATGAGTATCATCTAAATCATTGCTGGTTTGATTTCATTATTTACTACTATTGTCAGCCTCATAATTGAAGTCTGATCACCTTGGACATTGGGACTCACAAAATTCCTCATAGTTCGTTGGCCATTTTGCATGTTTTGTCCATTTTTGTCCATTTTGGGCTCCTTATTCTGCTTGAGGCAGATCTCTTACATCTTCCTTTTTGTTCATTCTATTACTATTATGTCTCCTCCTTTTGTGAATTTTCCTTTAAAGCTTTAAATCAAGTGTTATTAGCTGGGCTCCTCATCTGCTTGTGCCACATATTATGTGCATGCACTACTTAAATCCCTAAAACACCACACACACAATTACTAAAAAAAAGTTTAAATCAAACAACATAAAATTCTCAACAATATTAATTCTAGCAATCACCAACAACAACACCAAATACTTAATGCGTAATCAGCAAGTATACAAAATCATACAAGTAGTAATTAAATATCAATCCTATAAAAATTACAAATTGATTACTATAATACTAATTATGGTTGTTTATTTAAACAATGAGAAATGGCATTTTAAATTAAACTAAAATTAAACAAAATAAATATGAATTGAATAATAATCAATTTAAAAAGCCAGGGTTCTTATTATCAATTCAACCATTTCTTAAGATTAATTAATACTTAAGCTATACCTAACCTTGATCCTATTTGAAGGCATCTAAAGAATCATAGACTTTCCTATCGAACAACCCTACAATTAACCAAGTAGATTAACACTTTAGATTTACATCTCTCACTTACTAGGAATTCATTTAACCCGATTTAAGCACCAGCCCTGAATCAAAATTAGTTGCTTTAATATCTCTCAACTAAGAAAGCATCTAATAGGTTATTATTTAAATCCAAAGCAACCTATCTCTCTATCAATTTTCATTATGTAAATTTAATCAAAGGGTGATCAATTCTATGAAGACATAAAGTTCAACAACAACCAAAGGATTAAGATTAATGGCTTAGGTTTAATTGCAATAATCACATGGCTAAATTGAAATAAGAACCCTAATAAAGATCCTATCAACTCATGTTAATTATAAAAGACAAATATGAAGAATAGAAGGAAATAAACATTATCATTAATTAAAATAGAAATGAACAATATCAAAATCATAAGAGAAACCCTTTAGAACAAAAGGTCTATTGTTATTCAATCCTCTTATTCAATCTCCAAAACCAACATGAACAAGCACAAGTCTTTATTCTCTCCCTAAAATGATAAAAGGAAAATGTAATGTAAAAACTTAGAAAAAATGAAAAAATGATGATTATTCTCTTTTTGGAGGCTGCACCCCACATAAAACCCTAGCCTCCAGCTCTTTAATTTACTTCCTTATAAGTCTCCATCAAATCCCCCTCAATCAGAAATTAAATTCAAAATTGAATCTACTGACAGCAAGTCGCATGGTCGTGTGTATTTTGTGCATGGCCGTACATGGCTTCTTCTCCTTAATTTGCTCTAATAATCTTTGAATTCCCCATTGCAAGCTCCTTTGATTCTTCTTGAATGATCATGAGCCCCATACATCTTTCTTTAATGTTCTTTAACACCAATATGACAAAAATAATCAAAAATAACAAAAAATACTAAAAATAAACATAAACAGAAACCATGCACACATTCATGAAAACTACACAAAAATTCCACAAAAGAAACATAAATATAACTAAAATGATACCTAATCCTAGCATATTTAGTGCTCAAAATAATACATTTCTCACATTCATCAACCATTTTCCTAATAGAGAGGTCCTTAGAATTTGGAAACAAGTTTCTTGGCAAAATTCTTGATAAAATTCAATTACAAAGGTTTTTAGGGAGTTTTAATAATGTTTTAGAGGAGGATTAAGGGTTTTAGCTATATCTTTGCCTTTCTATTTTTAGGGCATCTTTATCTACATTGTAAAAATTCTCTAGTAAAAAAATCTAGTAAAGAATTTGTATCTCCTTTAATATATTCTATATCAAAATCAAAGATACTCAAAATAGCTTGCCATTTAGCATAAATTTGTTTTGATGTAATATTTTGAACATCTTTTTGTAATATTTCTTTTGCAAATTTGCAATTAATGCAAAGTAAAAACTTTTAATTTAGCAAATCTAATTGAAATTTTGATATGCAAAGAACAATTGAGAGGATTCTTTTTTTCATAATGGAGTAGTTTCTCTGAGTATCATTCCAATGACCTGAAATGTACTGAACTACTACTTCCTTCCCATTGGAAAATTATTTTAGTATCCCACCATAATCTAGATCACTAGCATTAGTCTCAATTATTTTAGGAAGACTAGGATCAGTTAGGTAAAGGCAAGGGATTTTAAAGATATGCTTCTTCATCTGTTAGACAACTTTAGTTGTTGTGTAAACAATGAAACCTAAAAGTCTATAGAACCTTCTTTGTCTATAGAAATGTTGGGTAAAAAGATCAATAATCCTTTGTTCAAACTATATCAAATATCTAGCATTGCTCAGTAAGAAATTAAAAGTAATAAAACTAAATTCTTATATGTTGTAAGAGAACAGCTTAGTACACTAGATCCTTCTAGTGCTACTACAGAACTTATTGTCTTCGACACTCCATAATTTGTTAACAAAAGTGTTAGTGTTTTTGATAAATATTTAGTGCTTTCCAAGAATGGTCTCTTGAGATTGCTAAACTTTATTGGCCTATTGTTTATCCAAGTCATTCAAGATATATCTAAAATAGGTTACCAGAACCAAAGTTAGACAATCAACCTAATTCTCTTATCCAACCTAAGTTCAGTGCCAATTCTATTTACAAATGGAATATAGATGGCATGTTTAAATATCAAATCCTTAATTCTCTTCAATAAATGATTATGGCATCTAATGTTTATAAAGCCTAAACAGGAACCTTTGATAGGTTTGTTGTAGAACTTATCATTACAAGTATCTATGGTCAGTTTAAGGGCTGGTGGGATTATTACCTCACTAAGCAATAACAGCTAGATATCTTACATGCTATCCAAATAAATGAAGAAGGTCTACCCATCTTATGCCAAATAAGAAACCCTATTCATGACGTAGAGCTTACCTTGATACTAACCATAACACTACATTTTGTAGGAGATTTCTCTCATATGAAAGATAAAATGCTAATCTTTTATCCAACCTCATGTGTAAAAAATTAAGTGACTTCCAATGGTATAGATAAACTTTTCTTACTAGGGTTATGCTTATGGAAGACTTTAACCAACCGTTTTGGTAAGAAAAATTCCTTGTAGGATTACCAACCCTTTTAGGAGAAAGGGTTAGGAATAAAATCAAATAATCCTCTAGGTTTTATATCATTCCCTATGGTTAGCTTACCTATGGTGAGTTGATTAATGCTACCCAAAAGGAAGGACTTAAGATCTGTCATGACCTAAAACTCCAAAAACATTTAAATAGGAATTAAGAAAGACCATATATGAATTAGGAACTTGCTACAAACATTTTGACTATAGCTTTACCCAGAATCCTTCTTATAAAGGAGATTGCACTAAGAAATCTTCGAAACCTTCATCTATGAAATTTTCTAAATATAGAAAATTCTCCAAGAGAAAGGTAACTAAAGAAACTTACTATAATAAACCTTATAAGAAAATCTCTAGATATATAAATACTAAAGTTGATAAAGCTAGAAAATCTAGTAGGAAAGATGTCACTTGCTACAAATACGGCAAGAAGGACACCTCTCTAAGTACTATAAAGTCTTTAGAAAACTCCAAGAATTAGAGTTAGAAGAAGGAACCCTAAACAAGCTTATAGCTTTATTAATAGAAACCTTTAAGTTAGAAACCAACTCTAAAGAGTTTTTAAGACAACATCATCCCTAAATAGATGAAATAGCAACTACCTCCTCTTATGGTTCTAAAACATATTCTAGTATTGATGGTAAACAACTTAACAGGCTTAATAGAGAAAAAACCATAATTGTAGATGTCATTCAACATATAGATAACCCTGACATCCAAAAAAATATATTGAGCAGCTTAGGCAATCCTTAAAAAAAGAGCTTGAACCTAAGGCTATTTAGTTACCTTATACTAGTATAGGTATATTTGACCTTACTAATAGAAAAAGATCAGTAAGAAACCCTTAAGAGATATCTAGGAAATTCAAGGTGAGATAAAGACTATAAAGTTAGAAATAAAGCAATTGAAAGAGAATAAACCAAAGGATTTTGATCTAATCCAATTTCTTGTCACAAAGCTAGTTAAAGAATCTAGTGATAGTGATGACACTAAGGAATTAGAGCCGTAATCATTAGCTAATCTTGATAAAGTCCTAGAATATTTTCTTTATGCTCTCAACTAGATTACATTAAGAAATATATATGATAAAGATTTTTACTATTTTTAGTAAAGATTTTCAACTTAATACTGTAGCTCTATTTAATATAGGTGCTGATTTAAGTTGTATAAAAACCAATATGGTTCCAAATTGTTTTCAACAATGAACTATAGAAAATCTTTCATCTACTAATAGTTCAAAAAATGCATATGGATGTTAAAATAGAAGCCAATGTATTATATAATGGATTTTTGTTAAAAACCTCTTTTATTTTAGTTTCTAAAATTAGTTATATAGTGATTATAAGGACACCATTCATTAATTTGATAAGTCCCTATCTAACCACTTATAACTGCATTCATTTTAAAGATGATAAAGTACACATATCTTTTATTTTTATTGAAAAACCAAAAAACAAATGTCTCAATCTTGTTAAAGCCTATTTTATATATAGAATTGAGATAAATACTTTGATAAAGGGTAAAGAATCAAATCTGCATGATTTGAAATAAAATGTTCATTTGTAGAAGATTACATAACATTTCAAAACATTTAAAGACTTTTCTTTATATTGTTAAAGTAAATGGACTTGTTATTTATGCTAAGAAAATTTCATTTTCCTAAACTAGAGTTAGATTCTTAGGACATTATATTTGTTGTGGTAACATTGTCCTAACACAAAGATCCTTAGAATTTGGAAAGAAGTTTCCTAACAAAATTTTGGATAAATTCAATTACAGAGGTATTTAGGAAGTTTAAATTATATTTTAGATTTCTATCCTAAAATAAATAGAATTGCCAAACTTTCACATGTGAGGCTAAAGAAAAATCCAATTCCTTGGATATATGAACATTTATATATATACCTTAACTTTTGCATGGGCCCTCCTGAAAAGGATATTCAACCTATTTGACTAAAAATAAAGATAAAATATTTACAAAGACAAGGCTTATAAACCTTTAGGCTTCATAGGGGAAAAATACCGAAATAGCCATCTTCATTATCATTACCCAAATCTACTAAGGGTTCTAATTCTTTAGTGGTGTTGGAATGTGTTAAAGAATACGCATTGGATTGTATTAGTTGCTTCATGATATTGAAATATTGTTCTTTGGTTTTTGGTATTAAAAGCAGGGTAGAGGAATGGGACTTTTGAGTAAGAGAATTGGATTATGCTTGGATTTGAGGTTCAAAAGGTGTAAGAAATCCATGTTGTTAGAGCTATGTGGAAATTGCAGACTCTGAGATTTTTTATTGAATTTTATATGAGTTCCACCATTTTACTTTAAATTTTCTTTAAAGCACAATAATATGATTATTGTGAAAGAAATAAAGATAACATTGTGACACCCAAGGAGCAAAGAACTTTGCATAATATAGGGAGAGAAGGGTGAATTTTTTCAAAGGAGGAGAAGTGTAAAAGGTGGGGTTTAGTGTGCATCTAAGATTTTAGCAACCAGGACACTGTTTAAGTTTAAGGCTCTAGAGAACACACTACTATCTCATAAAGACATAGCGTGGAGATGAGGAGTCACCACCTAGGGTAATAATTGGGACAAATAAAAGGTGGTGATAACTTGATTCTCTAAAAGAAAGTTACCACCATAACCAGGAGATTCTAGATATAGAATACTAACTTCTTTCAGTCTTATGTTCATTTAGAATTACCTTCTTAATTACTAAATTATTCCCCCTTTACGTGTAATTTCATATAAACCCTAATTTAGCATACATCTAACTCCAAAGGCAACTAGTCATGAAAGAGCACATAAATAATGCATTCACATAGATTGTAACATCCCTAACTTAGTCTAATCTATATTGATTTTAATTTAAGTGAGATAAGTCTACATTTTATTTACAAGTGAATTGAAACTAAAGATGGGCCTACATTTTAAGCTAATTAATGAGCCTAAGTTTACATATTTTAATTCTAAAAAGTGGGCCTAAGTCTATTGATTTTATGGAAAATTCATTTGGATTGAATTTGATGGATTGGTAGCCCTAATTCTAATTTAATTTTAATTAAATGAAATGATCCTAAGTCTATTTATTTTAAGAAAAAGAAAAAAATGATTTAATGGACTGGGCTATGTCTAAATTAATTGTAATAGCTAAAAAGTAGGTCTAAGTCTAAATTAACATAATGAGCCTAAATTTGTTTTAAATTATTTAAAATCTAAAATCAATTTTTAAAAGGACTATTATTAGTTAGTTAGGCCTAAACATGTGCTTAGGACCCAAAACGAATAAAAACAAAAAAACCCAAAAACATAAAAAAAAACCAAGAAAATAACTAAACAAAAGATTAAATAAGCAATTAAAATTATATTTTTATTAAAAAAACCCTAATTTGATTTCATGCAACATAATATTAATCTATATCCACCATTGATTTTATTATGATTTTACCAAATTGAACCTAATTTACTAATTAATTTTAATAAAAAAAATAAATATTCATTATTCTCAGTATCAGTGTTATTAAAACCTACATACAATAAAACTAAAATTAATTAAATACATAACCTAATAAAACAAATAAATAAAATAAAAAACACAGAATAATAGAAAAACAAGAACCTTAAAATCTATGTGAAACTCATAACAAGATTAAATCCATGGCATTCCAAGGACCTTCAAGGGTATTTTATCCATTAAATCATATCTCCATGGTTCAGAGAATTCCCATTATCATCATTAAAGAAACAAAACAATAGAAAAATTATTAGAATAAAAAACAAAGAATAAAGAAAAAGAAATAATAAAATATGAATAGAAATAAACAAAAGAAAATAAGAAAAGGGATGAGGTTTGGTGTGATGCAATATTTATTTTCTCCTCAGAGTCTAATTGATTCATCATTTGAATAGGTCTGTAGCTTTATTTTTTTTTCTCAGGTTTAATTATGTTCTTTATTAAACTTAAGAACAACATATAAAAAAAATTATTTTTTTTGCCTTAAAAGCTCTCTGCACTCTCTCTCCTTTTCTGTGTGATTTTTCTTCTAGTAGCTTCTCCTTTTTTTAAAAGCAGCATCCCCTCCCTTAAGAAAATGAACTCCTCCTCTTGATAAATAACAATTGTTATTTTTAAATTTTCTTTGATAATGTCTATAAATCCAAAACAAAGATAAATACATGGAAAAACACATAAAACAAGATAATTGTATTTATCAAAATTTATTTATTTATTTTTTTAACCAATCATAAATTAAATAAATGTATTTTTCTTAAAAATTAAAATAAAAACTCTGCCGATTGAAATTATGAAAATTCGATCGGATTTCTATATTACCAAATGACCCTTAAAAAATTAAAACTTTTAAATTAGGTCCTTAAAGAAAATAATTAAGCCATTAAAAATGCAATTAAGACTTGAGATTGATAAATCAATAACAACAAACTTGTTTGCAATAAATTTTCATCATTGGAGTCCTCTATTGCATCCGCACTCAACTATCCAAAAATAGGGTGCTTATAGTTTCCCCCCTTTATCGCTATTTGCTTGACAAATTGCAGTAAAGTGAATAAGCACACAATTTCAAAGCAAAGAGTTAGGATACTTACCTGTGTGTCATGACTATGCATAACTCTATATATTTTTGAATGTGATTTAAGAAACACTAGAATTCTATGGAATTTCTAGTTGTGATGCTATCACTGTGTTCATTGAATAATGATTGACACTATGTTCAGTACATTTTGAAAATAGACTATAGTTCTGGTGGAACACATAGCAGTAATGCTATCATTGTGTTTAGTGAATAACTATTGACACTATGTTTAGTGTATTTTAAAAATAGGCTATTGTTTGGATCAAATATATAGTGGCGATGCTATCATTGTGTTTAGTGAATAATAGTTGACATTGTGTTTAGTGTATCTTGCTATATTCCTGTGGGACGTTTTAGCGAGTGATTTTCTTGTGGGATGTCTAATAATTATGATTTTCACTATATTCCCTATGGGATGTCTAGTGATCATGATATTCACTATATTCCCTGCAAGACATTTAGTGAATATATATTATAACTACTATGTAGTGTTTAGCTAATTATACTATAGTTCTTATGGAGAATTTAGTAACTATGATTGAAAGCTTCACTATATTTCCTATGGAACTTGTAGTGAAAATATGTTATGACTATTATGTAGTGTCTAGCAAATTGTGAGTTTGAAATTTTGAGTTATAGCTACCATGTAGCATATAATTGAGTGATTTTAAAATTATGTTATAGCTACTGTATTGCATATAACAAATTGAATATAAAATTTGTGTTGTGTATGCAAAATGTAGAAAATAAATTGGAATTTCATGTTCGTAAGGATTTTGAGATTTTGTGTCAATCAACTATGTTGACTTATTGGAATTTTGTTGATTGTCTTTGAATTTTGTTGATTTACTTTGATCAACTACCTTTGTTGCTTGTTGACTTTGAATGACTTGATAGTGCTAGTGTTGATTCCATATATTGGGTTTATCTTCTTCTAGATTTGTTGTTCCTGAAGACTTATTGAAGTTAGTTTTAGCATGATGATTATTATAAAAGGTACCTATTTTTTGAAAATTTATGAGAAAATTCATCACTTTATCACTAGATAATGTGCACTCAATGAATCTCACTAATTTTGATTTTCATGACTATTATTTATTTACCATTCATAAAGGTCAAAGGTATCATTAACCATCTTATTTTGAAAGCATATTTTTAACCAAGTAAAGAGCTTGCTTTCACACCTATTTTTAGGGAGAATTTCTAAACAAAATTTATGAAAATTAGGCATAAAAAGATCAAATTCTAAGTATTAAAATAGTCTTTAAATTATTAATGTGCTTTTCTTCCTTATTCAATTATTCCTTTGCCTTTTTGATATTACTTAGTGTGGATACTGTTGGAAAGGTCCTTTGGATACTCATACTCTTATAGAGCATTAGAGTAAATAGAACAACTTTTAATATGGTCCTCTTTTATTATTCCCTTGCCTTTCTTGTATTACTCATCATGGATACTTCTAGAGGTTTCACATTACTCTTACTCATTTATGAGCATTGGAGTAAATTATGCCTGCTCTTATTTCAATTCTCCTCTTAGTATTCACTCGTCTTTCTCATATTACTCAGTATGGAGATTGTCAAAGGATATTGTACTCATACTCATTTATAAGCATTGGAGTATATGTTATTCAAATTTATTATTCAAAAGACTAAAATAATACTCTAAAATTCAAGAAATTTATGCATCAGGTCCATAAATTTTGTTTTTTCATATTATTCCCCTTGTTTGGGTACAAAGTAAGCATTAAATTGATTAGAATTTTAAAAACTCTCAGTGCATAGTTGTTAACTGATCATTTGAATTTTGTGAAGCTAATAAAAGAAATTTGCTAAAATCATAGTTAATGAGATTAATTTTTTCCATATGATCTCATGAAGTGGATGAATTTCCTTTCAATTTTTGAATTTTATGATTGAGATTCATTACAAAAACTAAATAGATAAAGTTGTTGTGAGAGATATATTTTCGAGCTTTTGGATAGCAATATGTTTTTATAAGA
The DNA here is from genome assembly GCA_947683625.1 of Mallotus nudiflorus. Classification (NCBI taxonomy): domain Eukaryota; kingdom Viridiplantae; phylum Streptophyta; class Magnoliopsida; order Malpighiales; family Euphorbiaceae; genus Mallotus; species Mallotus nudiflorus. The sequence continues at coordinate 9,879,957 of CANTUR010000027.1, read as the reverse complement.
TATTGTGCTGGTCTTTTTGTTTTCGAGGAACATGGCAACTTTACTAAATAGGGATAAATGATTGGTCTCAAGAGGATGAGACACTTTTGATTTTATGGAGTGACCACCTAATTTTTAGAAAATAAGGAAAATAAAGGGACAACATTGGGTCACTCACCAAGTATTGTCCCTAGTAGAGATTTCTAGTTTCGGGGGATCACGTCCACTTTTTGACTATTTCAACATTCTAGTTTCAGTAATGACAGTTTGTATTGCATTCACACAGTACATCAGTTACTAGAAGACAATAAAGTTGAAAATTTAATTATTATTTCACTTTCTTGATAAAATACATACGAACATGAAAAGATTATGGAAAAGTAAATATAATTTGGATATGATTTATCTGCAAGATTAACATGACCAATCACACAGCTTGCTCAATTTCATGAATAATAGGATGATCATTCATGTTTTCAGTGATTATTTATGCTATGATGATGTATGATGATAATATAAAGTATATATGATGTCATCACTAGACCAACGGCTTGATGAGTCTATTCTAGGATATGAACTATTCATGCTATTGGTATTTATGATGTGATTTCTTGATTTTAGAAATAGAGGATGCAATATAATGATATAAAATGAGCATAATAATGCATATATTATTCACATACCATACAATATTGTAAGTCTCATCATACAAGCACAACAATATTCTTGAATGTTGGTGACAGTAAAATAAAATGCAGTGTGATAAAATAAATGTGCTAAAATAATTATATGGTCCTTCGATTCGATTGAGCTTATGTGGGTTTTGAAGCTTTAACTTTGAGAGATTATTAAGCTTTCCTCATCGAGAGGTTCAAAATGACAATAGAATGATGCTAGATTGTATACCTTTGAAGTATGGTTTGACAAAGATGAGGCTTGGTTTGGTGGAAAAGGGATCTAACAACCTAAGAGAAAGGTTGTGGGAGAGCAAAAACTATTTAGAAAGGGGTTTCCAACACCTTCAATCAGACATACTTTTGAGTGTGTGTATGTTTGCACTTGCTCTCCCCTATAAAATGGGGTGTGAAGCTGTCTATTTATGGGAAATTTGGGCAAAATAGGGTGGTAAGGGCATGGTTGCATGCACATATCAAGGATTTTGTGCATGACCACATGTCAGATCACGCGCACTTCGGCCTACCATGAACACATTTTGATTTTTACGCACATTATTATGGGGTTGATTCCTAGGGTTTTAGGACTTTCGGATGCATTTCCAGAGTTCATTTTGCCAAATTTAGCCTCAATTTTAGCATATGACACTTAGGGGCATTTATACAAACTTTTGAGCGATACGTGTTGATCCTTGAGTTGTGTTGGACCATTCTGAGACCACCTTTATAGGTTTTGGGTCCTTCCAAATGTATTTTTAAGGTTCATTTTCTCAAAATCAATTTCCACTTTTTCATAAAGCTAGGTCCCAATCTAACAAAAAGCACACTGGCCCAACGAGCTGAGTATTCTGAGAGGAGTTTTCTTAAAATAAACCTCTTATTATTCTGATAATTCATATTTTGCTAGGTCAGAGAACAACTTAATGGCTCAATGATCAATTTTGCATGCTGGTGGGGATGGTTAGGTTTTTTAAGGTTGCACACTTCATAGGTGTTATGAACAAGGATACTCTAGTCATTTTAGGGATTCATTTCATTGTTGGACTTTTTTTAGGATCGTCAAATTTGAGGTATGATAATTGCCCCCTACTATATATGTGTTGTATAGCCACTTAGTGCTAGTGTTAATACATGTGAAGCAAATGCAAAGATGCAAAAAATGTTTTAGTATGGAGAGAGATACTTACCTGTGGGCTATCTTTAGACGTCTTGTCAAGATTTGACTATTTTTATTATTTTTTATTTATTTCTATTATTCTGTGACTTGGTTGTCATGAAAGGTGCTATTTAAGACGTATGCAAGCTTGTGATTCATGCAAAGTGCATTGGGATTTATGCAACTATAACCTTCTTAAGTGTTATGCAACTGAAGATGGTACTAAGCAAAAAAAGATACAACTATAATCTTTTTAGGTTTCATGCAAATGAATATATAACTATAACCTTTTTAGGTGTCATGTTAATGAACTTGTGATTATAACCTTTTTAGGTGTCACACGAATGAACATGCGATTATAAGCTTTTTAGGTGTCATGCGAATGAACATGCGATTATAACCTTCTTAAGTGTCACGTGAATGATCATGTGATTATAAACTTCTTAGGTGTCACATGAATGAACATGTGATTATAATCTTTTTAGGCGTCATGCAAATGAACATTCAATTGTAATAATTTTAGGTGTCACATAATTGATTATACAATTATAACTTTCTTAGGTGTCACACGAATGAAGATGCTACTAAGCAAATGAGAATGCTGCTAAGTAGTGTGGATGCTTTTATGTGATAAAAATGCTTTTAAGCAATGAGAAGATGCTTTTAAGTAGTGAAAGTGCTTCTAAGTAATGAGAAGATGCTTCTAAGTAGTGAAAATGCTTTTAACTAATGTGAGAGTGCTTTTAAGTAATATGAATACTTCTAAGCAATGAGTGAGTGCTTCTAAGAAATGTGAATGTTTCTAAGAAATGTGAATACTTTTAAGCAATGAGTGAGTGCTTCTAAGCAATGAGTTAGTGCTTATAAGCAATGTGAATGCTTATTAGCAATATGAATGAGTTAGTAGTGATGCAGTAATGATGCAGTGATAATATAATAGTGATGAGGTTATGATGTTGTTATTTCAATGATTCAGAGATAGATATACTTATAGTGAATTTTCCTTACTCTTCTTCTTTCATGAAATATTGAATTTTTTAAAAAAGGTAGTGTGTGCACAATGTCTTTAGATAGATGGAGTCCACATCAATGTACTTTTGCATGATTTTAGTGCATGTCTTATGCTCAAATGGAAGTTTAGAACTGTAGAAATGAGTGTGCAAAGTCTTGAAGTGCACGTAAAACCATAGAAGAGCGTGTGGAATAGGGAAGTGCACATGACTGTACATGAAAGGTGTGTGGTTAAGGGAGGAAGCATGTGTGTGGTTAGGGGAGGAAGCACATGGTCACATGCTTCCTCCCCTCTAGGCCTATTTAGATGGTTGTTTCAAAGGTCTTGGAAGGCTTTATCAAAACTTCTTTGAGTGTTTTCTAACTTTTCTTAACCCTTTTTGTGTTTCAGGTGCTATTTGCTCTGTTTTTGCTTATGTACTTCCATTTTCTTCTACATAAAATGGAGTTCCCCAACATTCTTAAGGGTTTGGAGGATATTTTTGTTGTTGTTGATGTTGATGTTGAGGGTGACTTTACAGAGGCCACTGGAGCTGGAATGTCCACTATAGGGACTAGCATATATGGTGCTCAAAGTTCTCGGCCATCCAGGCTTTCTTAAGGAGATCTGATCCCTATTGTTTATAGCTTGGAGACTCATGCTTGAGTGTTTCATCATTGTGAGGTAGGTCCTTCTTTGCCCTTATCTTTTGAAGGTTATTCATTGGTTGTTTTGTTATTTATTTTACCATATGTGGTTATTGTAGCTATAGCTCTATAACTCCTACTATAACTATCTCCCAAGTTGTAGCTTTATTATAAATGCTAATGGCTAATAGCTCTTGCTTTGTTTTTCCTCCTATAATTGTCTACTAGTGCTTATCATGATGTTTTTCTTTTCAGCTTTTATTATTGTTTTGATCCTGTTAAATGGCATAGAGAGAGATATGTTAGTATTTAGTATGTATGCAAATGTTTAATAGCATACATATTATTTTCAGCCTCATAGGTATGTTATTGTGCTGCCTGGTAGTTTTAACAGAGTCAGCATGTATTATCATGGTCTCTCGATGTGTGTGAAGCAAATGATTGTCGAGAAAGCCTTTGATGGAGTCATTGATGCATTATCTTATGACTCATATGCATTAAGTTAGTGGTGGATGGATAGGATGCATACTTTCCATCTACTTGTTAGGCAGATGACTATTACCCTTTTGGATTTTAACGCTATCATGGGCTTGAGCTTTTATGAAGATCCTATTCCTTTTAGTGAAGAGGAGTGTTCTACTATGCCTCATAATGGATTTGGTTAGGGTGGTCACACCTATGAAGTTTGGTTGCTCATATCTACCTTGTTACATTGAGTTTGTTTCTTCCATACGGACTTTATACGATGATGGTGTTATCTCAACGGAGTAGGTAGCTCATTGTTTTTTATTTTATTTACTGATTATTGTTATCTTCCTTAACCCTTTAAGTACGGGTAATCTGTGATTGCTGTTTGTCTTGAGAGATCTAGATGGCTTGCCGACCTATTACTGGGGCATTGCTGCCTTTGCTCATATGTACTCAGGCTTTAACACAGTACGCCGAGGTGGCTCAAGGATCTATATATGCTTGTTCATACTGGACATGAGTAGGAGTTCTATTATATATTATTTTGCTTTTGGCATATTATTTCTGACCCTTTAATTTTGATAGATCGGGGCATATGAGTTAAGGATTCTCCCTTGTTTGTCTGATGAGCATTTCCAAGAGGATGGATTCCCTCATTATTCTCGCTAGATAAGGAAGACTACTTATTTGATTGAGGATTTCTTGGTCTCTCGGGACCATATAAGGAAGTTGTCCCCTAATTAGTTATGTTTTATTCCTACTGCGTTGGTTATTTCTCTCTTAGGGATTTATTTGTTCATTATTGCCCCTTTAGTAGATTTTTCTTCACTGGTGGGTGGCAAGGTCTCATTGAATGGCAGAGATGGTGACTGCATGGTAGCTGACGGAGAGATAAGTGTTGCTCTCTAGCCTTATCGATAGAGTGTGGTGTTTGGACAAGCGAGTCCATTATTGGTGGGATGGCCTATTTATGAGGAGAGTTCCTATCCCTCCTCGGGGCCATAAGCTTTATGGTGATGATCTTGCTACTATTATGATGGGATTCCTATATGAGCGCCTCTTAAAGAATGTGGGTTTACCATATGTTGATGCAATGATCCCTCAACTGATTGATGTTGTAGCTAGTGGGACCTTTCCTCCACCTCCACCTTCTCAACTAGATACATCTCATCCTTCGGGTTTAAGGATTTAGCCATCATGTGAGTCATTGAGAGTCACTTCTTTTGGTTTAGTAAGCCTTTATTCTTGTTTTGGTGCAAGCATGTAGCAAAATTGATTAATAATAAGCTATAATTGATGTGAGTTATGAGAACTTATCTACATTGATGTCAAAGAAGATATAGATCTCATTTTGAGGAGGATGAGGGCACGATCTGTACTAAGGTGACTGCTCATGCTAGTGGTGTTGCTTTTATTAGTAATACTTTTGGGGACTTGACGGTTTAGCCATCTTTGTCTTTATTAGGTATGAATATTCTTAGGAGAGTAGCAATTTTTTATTTTCCTAGATCTAGCTTTCCTTAGTAGGGTGTTGCTCCTACTGATGATACCTATGTTCGTGTTCTCCATTTATTCTTTGTGGTTAACTTATTTGCTTACTTTTATAGAATTCTATCCCCTCTGGTTAGTACTAGTATACTATTGCAGGGAGTGCACAATATTGCTTTTTGGAGTTTACTACCACTTAGAGGGTATGCCTTCTTTATTATACCTGCTTATTTTATGCACATATTTTATGCATGAGTGTATGATATACAATGTGTAATATAGGTTGAGCACCATCTCGCTAGTCATGAATAGGAGTGAGAGCGTGTGACTTATCATGACCGCATTTGTGAGCTGGAGTCACGGCTAGCATCCTTTGTAATCAATAATGATAAATTAGGATCATATGAGGGGGATGCTTAAGTAGGATTAGTGCTTGCTTCTAATGGCAGCCATGGCAGATGTAGTTGTTTTAAGAGCTAGGTGTAGGACTTTCTGCCTATGGTTTGCTTTATTGTATTATTTTCCCGAGGTGATGGACTTTAGGTGTTGTATTTGGGCATTTGTCTGACATGTTGTATAATGCATGTACAATTATGATTGCATATGCTTCTTGTTGTGTATTTTTAATGATGATGCTTACCATTACTATTTTCTGCCTCTTTTCCCTTTTTTGCCAAAGGCATCTCCTTTTTGGAGCTTTTCGCACTTAGCTGGGTTTTTCTTTTATTCCCTTTTTTGTCTAGGATGTCTCCCTTTAAAGCTTTTCACCCTTAGTTAGGCTTTTTTTTTCACTTCGATGATAGTGGTTGATCTTAAAGAGAGAGCTCAAAGAGAATGGTAAGAACCATGGTCATTTAATAAAGGAAAACTTAAAGCAAGCTTGATGCAATTCATGATGATAAAATGTGTTGCACTTTTCAAAGACATTTTACATAAATTGGCGACCATTCTCATTTTACTGTAATAATTTAAGAGAAGCATAGGAGCACTTGTACAAATTTTGAGCTTGAGGTTACCCCAATCCTTAACTAACCTTCTCAGGTTTTCTAGTTAAATAGTTTCTCTCTTTCCCTAATTTTTGGATAAGTTGTCGTTCTTAGGTTTTCAACTCAGTGGGAAGTCCCTAACTTTTTCCTGAGCTACCTTTTTTAGGTTTTCAACTCAGCGGGATGATGATTTTTTTTATGCCTTTGACATACTACTTCTTCAGGCAGTCTGTATTGATAGGTTCAGAGAATTCGTTGCCTTTAGAATCCATCAGCTTAACTGCTCCTTTTGATAGGACATGTTTGTCTTGGAATGGGCCTTCCCAATTAAGTTTGAATTACCCTCTAGGGTCTGGAATGTTCTATCTTGCTTGCTTTAGCACCCAGTCTCCTACTTTCACACTCTTATATTTTACTCTTATATTGAAGGTCTTAGCTAGTCGAGCCTGATACAATTGTGTGTGGTATAGTGCCTTGACCCTTTGGCTATCTAAGAAAGTGATTTTGTCATGCCTTTGTCGAGCCCATTGTACTTTTGGAAATTCAGATTTGATTGCTACCCGAAGAGAGTTTATCTCTATTTTAACTGGAAGAACTACTTTTGATCCATACACTAGTAAGAAAGGAGTTACTCATATTGAAGTTTTGATTGTTGTTCGATTCCCCCATAAGGCATGTGGCAATCTATCTGCCCAATCTCGATATGTTTGAGTCATCTTCACAAGATATTTTTGATGTTCTTATTTGCAGCTTTGACAGCCCCATTTGCTTATGGTTAGTAAGGAGAAGATTTGTAATGTTCAACCTTATAACTTCTTAGTAGCTTTCTAACTTCCCTTTGGAATTAGACACCATTGTTAGAGATAATATGATGAGGGATTTTGTATCGATAGAACATATTTTTTTTAAGAACTTAGCCACATGCTTGGCTCCTATCTTTGTGAATGATTCTGCTTCAACCCATTTTGTAAAATAGTCCACTACCACTAGGATGGACATGTGTCCGTTTGAGGCTGTCAGGTGGATTTGCCCAATTATGTCTAGTCCCCATATTAAGAAGGGCCATGGAAAGGAGATGTAGTGTAATTCTATTAAGTGAAGGTGGCTGACATTCCAATGGATCTAACACTTATGGAATTTCCTCATAAATTTGATGCAGTCTTTAATCATCATCCAGAAGAACCCTTGTCTGATTAGCTTTTTAGCCAGGATTGCTCCATTCATTTATGGACCATAAACACCCTTATGTACTTCTTCTACTACTCTTGCAGCCTTAGTTTTATCTAGACATCAAATTTTTAAACCATCAAAGGTTCTCTTATATAACACACCTTGGTGAGATGTGAATTTTGATGTTAGTCATTGAATGACTACTTTGTCTCTTTCATCTACTTGATCGGGATAGGCTTGTTCCTTTAGATATCTCTAGATGTTGTAGAACTAGGGTTTTTCAGTTGTTTCTGTCTTCACAATTCTATAGTTTTATGAAAAGGTTATCCTAATTTGAGTAAAATCAAAGACTTTATAGGCATTTTGGATGGTCTTTCACATATTGATACGAGGGAAGCAAGTGTATCAACCATCTGATTATGATTCCTAGGGAGATGAATGAATCTACATTTTTGAAAGGACATGGTAAATAGCCTCAAGTGGTTCAAGTAAGGCATTAAATGCTTCTCTTTTAGTTCCTACTCTTCCATGGCACGATTGATTACTAGAATGGAATCTCCAAAGATTTTGACTTGTATGATATCTAGGGCTATCAGTGCTTCATTTATGAATGCACATGCATCATATTCTACTTCATTGTTTGTGACTCTGAACTCGAGCTTTTTAGTAATTGGCATTACTTCACCTTCTAGAGATTATAGTATAACACTGACTCCTACACCGAACTGATTTACTGCTCTGTCATAGTACATGCTCCATCCTTGGATCTTAATGGTTGAGCTGAGGTCGTTTGGGAAATCCAGTTGGATTCTTCTGAGTCTAGAATGAGATTGAGAGCTAGAAATTCAAGTACTAATATTCCTTTTACAGTCTTCTAAGTAAGAAATTGCACATCAAATTCTATTAGTAGTATGAACCATTTGGCAAGTTTTCCCACTAGAGAGTGAGCTTCATAGAGGTACACAACCTGTATTTTATAGGATTGAAAGTAGTGTCTAAGTTTCTTCATTATTGTCCATACCATTACCAGGCATATATGTCAACTTGGTTGTCCTTCTCCTTATATGGTGACATCTTCTTGCTCAAGTAGTAGATTGCATGTTTTGCTTTCATTTTTCCCTCCTAGGCTAACATTGCATTGATTTCATTGCCTTCGATGGCCAGATACAAGGTTATAGGTATCTCTAGTTTAGGTGGCCTTAGAACTGGTGGGTTGGCTAGATAGCTTCTAATATTTTCAAATGCCAATTGACATTGTTCATTCCATTCAACTAGCTAATATTTTTTTAGTAGCTTGAAGATCAATTCACACACTACTATTAACTCAGCGATGAATCTACTTATGAACTGTAGTTTCCTTAGAAACCCTTTTATTTCCTTCTCTATTTTTGGCACTGGCACCTCTCTTATGCTTTTGCTTTTTATGGATCCTATTCTTACTAACAACATAACTCGGCATCTTTCCTAAAGTGAACCCAAAAAAACATTTATTCAGATTTAGCTTGAAACTGTACTTTTTTACCACCATCTGAGGAAATTTTTCATATCTTAGGGGTGTTTTTCCCTAGTTTTTTTTATTTTACCATCATGTCATCGATGTATACATCCACTTCTTTATGTATCATGCCATGGAACATTATAGCTACCATTCTCTGGTAGGTTGCCCCTGCATTCTTTAGTCCAAAAGGCATTACTTTGTAGTAGTAAGTACTCTATTCTGTTATGAAAGCTATCTTTACTTTGTTGACAATGGCTATCTTTACTTTGTTGATAGTGGCACTGTCAACCAGTATATCTATGTGAGGTAGTGAGAAATCATCCTTTGTTAGGCCCTATTCAGATCTATGTAGTTGACATAGAGATTTCTGGGTGTGAGCGATTGCATATACTTTTTTACTATTTCTCATTATACGGTATTCGATGTAGACCTACCACAACACCTTAGTTTTGGTAATGAAAGTTTGTATCGCATTCACACAATACATCATATAGTGGAAGATAATAAAGCTGAAAATTTAATTATTACATCGCTTTCATGATAAAATACATATGAAAAGGAAAAGATTGCAGAAAAGTAAATCTTATTTGGATATGATTAATTTGCAAGATTAACACAACCATTCATACAACTTGCTCGATTTCATGAATAATAGGATGATCATGCATGTTTGCAATGATTATTTATGCTATGATGATGTATGACGATAATATAAGGGATGCATGAGGTCATCATCACTGGACTGAGAGCATGATGACTCTATTCCAAGATATGAACTTTTCACATTATTGGTATTTACGATGTGATTTCATGATTTCAGAAATAGAGGATGCATAATGATTATATGAAATGAGCATAATAAAGCATATATTATTCACATAGCATGCAAGATTGCTAGTCTCATCACACAAGCACAACAATATTCCTGAATGCTGGCGATAGTAAAATAAAATGCAATATGATAAAATAAACGTGCTAAAATAATTATGTGGTCCTTATACTTGATTGAGCTTGTGTGGGTTTTGAAGTTTTAGCTTCGAGAGATTGTCAAGCTTTCCTTATTAAGTGGTTGAAAATGACAATAAAATGATTCTAGATTATATACCTTTGAAGCAAGCTCTGACAAAGATGAGGTTTGGCTTGGTGGAAAAAGGATCTAACAACCTAAGAGAAAGGTTGTGGTAGAGCAAAAACAATATGGAAAAAGGTTTATAGCGCCTTTGATTGCATCAATTTTTGAGTGTGTGTCAGTTTCTACTTGCTCTCCCCCTCTAAAATAGGCTGTGAAAGGGTCTATTTATAGGGAAAATTAGGTAGAATATGGTGGTAGGGGCATGGTCACTTACGCATATTGAGGATTTTTTAAGTGGCCATGCACATATGTTACCACACGCACTTTAGCCTTTAACAAATGCTTTCTGGGTTTTATGCACACTGTTTTGGGGTTGTTCCAAGGGATTTTGGGCCTTCCAGATGCATTTTTGAAGTCTATTTTACCAAATTTGGCCTCAATTTTAGAACATGACACCTAGGGGCATTTACGTGCACTTTTAAGATATATGTGCTTATCCTCAGGTTGTGTTGGACCATTCTGGGACCACTTCTAGAGATTTTGGGCCTTCTGGATGTATTTCCAAGGTCTGTTTTATCAAAATCAATTTTAATTTTTTCACAATGCTAGGTCTTGATCCAATGAAATATGCACTGACCCAACTAGTTGAGTATTTTGAGTGGAGTTTTCTCAAAATAAACCTCTCATTGTTATGATAATTCGTATTTTTCCATGTCAGAGCATAACTTAATGGCTCTGTGATCAATTTTGCACACTGGTGGGGTTAGTTATGTATTTTAAGGTTGCACACTTGAGAAGTGTTATGAATGCGCATACTCTAGTCATCTCAGGGATTCATTTCATCATTGGACTTTTTTTTGGATAGTCAAATTTGAGGTATGACAATAGTGTTATTCCCTTTGATGCTTTCCCAAGGTATTTTCCATGTAGAGTGATATTCTAATGAGCGATTGGCATTTTCCATCTTGACTATTCCCATTGACGTGCTAGTTTCTTTCTCCTTCTTCATTCTTTTTTGTTTTTCCCTGCATAAAATATTATTAGTTAGTCATGTCTAATTGTAGGTAGGTGAAGAAATTTTATTGAAATGTAATGTTGTTCTTTTACACTCCCTTTTGATTGTGGTGATAATGCCTCTGATCACAAAGGTTATAATACTCCACCATTGGGTTTTGTCTTAGGACTAAGCTTGTCTTTTTATGTCATTAATGTTGATGCTTTGACAAAGGGTCTCATTCCTTTTCCTAGCATCCCCTATAAATGGTTTAGGAGTTAAAGATCTTTTTTTTATGGTTTGAGAGATTTCATAGTGCATTCATGTCAAGGTTTGAGTGCATTATTCCCTTTTAAAGGTCAACACATATATTACTAGCATGCTAGACCTTCTCATTGCTACACTTCACATCTTATACTAGTCTCAAAATTATGGAGTTTTACTCAAACTAGTTAGGAATTAATAGAGGCCCTCTATGGATTCAATGCCCTATCTTTGCTTCAGCGTTCTGGTAGCTATTATAGGTACAGTTAAGAGCATCTGTTGGAGCTTATTCCTATTGACCCATATAAGGTATGCTTATCTTTCACTACTCTTCATGTTATTGACTGTCTTTTGCTTTTATAGTTCATTGGAGCAGGTTTTCCTTTTTGTTGAGACTCCAAGTGATATTCCAGATAATGCTCCAAATGAGAAAATGGAGATGGATGTTTAGTTTGAGGAGCTTAAGACTCATATTTAGTCCCCTAAGGTTTTTAGGATGATGCTTTTGTAAGTATCACTATCGATGACATTCCCTTGCTGAATAGGCCCATAACGAATCAAGTTCATCTTAACAGCATTATTCCTTTTATCTTCACTCGTTTAGATGATTCACATATGAATACTATGACTACTTTCTTGTACTTTTACAACACTAATTTTGAATGTCATTAGTAGAGTATTTACGCAAACTTACCTAGGCTCAAAGACTTTTATTATGCAAACAAGTATTTCATAATAAATGTATGTAAGTGTATGCATGTTATGTATAACATGCATGATCCTAGTAGGTCTTCTATTTGGAATAGATATATATTATTCATCTTAAAGTGTGATAATGAGATGCTTCTTTAGCAGTTTATAGATTTAAACATTAGATATTATGAGGTTGGTACTTATTATGTTAGAGATTCTAATATAGTTTGTCGGATCAATGACCAGGATATGCTGTATTGATGAGCTATTGGTTGTTGCTTGTAATTTATGTCTTTTTTCCCCTATTATTCTTTTACTAACTCTTCAGTTCTTGAATATAAATTTACTAATTCAATAATTTTCCCTCGACTTACCTTTAGAGCTACATTTTGCCCCCCAATTTTTGGTAGTTTTTTTCCATGAAGATGGTGACACTAAGATCATTACCATTCTTGGAGAGTAAAGTCAAATTCACACTTGTCATTCTGACTGGATTTATCAATGTGTTTTTGGTAGCTTTTATTTATGTGCGTAAGAAACTTAGTTTTTTCACTATTGTTGTTAATCCTTTAACTTACCAACCTAATTAGTTATAGTCTCATGTATAGAAGATGCAGAGGAGTAAGTGAACTAACTGAAGACGGTTCTTGAAGCTAAAATTAATTGGACTTGCTCTTCAAAGATTTCTTAAGCAGAATATGAGGCTTGATGCTAATGCAATTATTGATGATAGTTACAAGGTATGGGTTATAACATAAGTTATTAAGCCACCTGAATTCCTAAGGTACAAGCAGACACTAGACATACAAGTAGAATCACAAAGGGGTGGCAAAAAGAGAAAACATAACAAAAATAGTGATCTCATAACTCTGGTTGTTTAGCTTTCATTATGTTTTGTCTTTCCATTCAAATAATTATGTAGTATGATAAAGATGACTATGCAATATTTGAACAAAAATTTTAGATTCAATTTTACTTATTCATTAGGGAAAAAATGAGAACATTCATTACATCACATAACATAACTCTTATTATTAACTAGGCTTTTTAGATTTTCTCACTAATTATTTTTCTCTCATTTTTACCTAACTGTTCTTTTATGATTTCTTCTTTTCTTCACCTATTTTCTCACTTTTTTTATCATTCTTTTTATTTTTCCCTGAAATTTCCTATCTTCAAAATTTACATCAGGTGATATATGAACGTTCTTTGAAATTTCATTTATGCCCACACTGGATGAATCTAATTGGATCATATTTATGTCAAACATGCATATGCAATCAATATCATAAGAAAGCATAATCAAAATTCATATCATCTATCAATAAAATAAAAGTTCTAAAGAAACTAAAATTTAATTCAAAGAAGATAATAAACGAAATTTTATTTTCTATTATAGATGTTAGGATGTACCTTTTAGTCAAACTTGCTTGAGGGCTATCCTAACAATTCCTTAACTCTTTCCACATATTTGGATGACATTATAAGATTTCTCATTGGTTTTGAGGTTTATGTTCTGAAAGGAGCTTAACATTTCTTCCTCACTAACTTCCGAGTTGATCATCATGGCTGTCGAGGGAGGTACATTTTGGTTGTTTGGAAAAGGATTATTTCTAGCGCTTGGGTTTTTAGTGTCTATGATTTTTCCAGAGTCTATAAGGTTTTGGATTTCATGTTTAAGGCGAGTATAGGTATCTATGGAATGGCCAGTTACTTAGTGGAATTTTCAAAAACTGTTTGGGTCATATCCTATAATATTTAGGTTTGGCAATCTAGAAAAGGTAAGGGGTCTGAGCATGACCTTTTGCATCACGTGGTCCAAGATTGTTGATAGTGGTTGGTTAAAATTGAAGAGTCTCCTTAGTTTTTTAATAGCATGCACTTCCCTAACCCGGCTAGTGTTTCCTTGTTGTGTGCCCCTAGTTGGGTAGTTCTTTATGCTAATGGTCTAGAGCTTTTCTTCTTTTCATTTTCCATCTCCTTAGCTTATAGTCCATCATCATAGATGTCTACAAAAGTTTTAGGGTTCATCATTTGTAACCTTTTAACCAAATTAGGTGACACATATCGAACTATCATCCTAACCTAATCCTTTTCAGCCAATTTACTTTTCATTTATCCTACCTTGTTCATGAATCTAGCGAGAAAATCAGAGAATGAGTCATTTGGCTTTTGTTTAGTCAATTTTAGATTCCAAATAAACACTTCCAGGTTAGTGTTATATCATATTATTTTAGGAAAGCAATATATAGTTCCCTCTAGTTACCCTTAATAAACTTTTCTAATCCATGATACTAGTTCACAGTAATACCCTCCAAGGAAAGTATAAAAAACTTTGTGACTATTGATAATGGAGCTTTGGTGGCACTCATAGTTGTTGTATATTAGCTAAGATGAATCCTTAGATCCCTATAACCTTTAAACTTTTATAGTTAAGGCATTTTGAACTTGTTAGGAAATTTGTCACTTTCCATGCACATTATATCATTAAAGTCGAATGAGTAACCTATGCTTTGCCCTTTTATTAGCTCTTCCAACTTGGACATTTTCTAATTCAGTGCTTGCACTAGCTTAAGTGATTCTTTCTTTGCTTTCTCCACTGTGTAGTTCTCAACATCTTTAAATTTCATCTCCACACTAGGAACATTCCTAGCAATATTCAGTGGTGGTTTCCTAACATTATCATTGTTAATAGGTAGATCATCCATGATAGGTAGGACAACAGTAGCAGGTGGTATGGTAGCAGCTTGTGGTATAGTAGCAGTAGGAAGTGGTGCTAACCCATTTAAAGCTTGTCTTATTTCATCTTACATCATCGCTCTCATCTCATCCATTAAAGTTCCCTTAATTTCCTCTAAGGTCTAGTTTCCTCCATGTTGCTACTCTATTTCTTCTATTTGAGTTAGTGTAGCTTCTAAGTAAAGCAGGTTGATAAGGCTCTTTTCAAAAGTACAAAGGATCTCTTTAGCTATTGATTTTGGACACATGAAGCCCCAGATGAATCTATAATGGATGAAACACTTCTCTATATTCTCTAAATCATAAGATTTTGCCAGCCTCCCTCATTAGAATTCATTAGCACAATCATCAACCATATCAACTTATATGTAGAAATGATTATCAAAGGGATGTTTCATACCTTGATAAACATTGAACTTATAGCTCTCATCCCCCATTCTCAATGTGAGTGTCCTATCATCAACATCAATTATAGCTTTCGAAGTATATAGAAAAGGCATACCAAGAATTAATGGAACATCCTCATCTTCCTCAAAGTCAAGTACTATAAAATATAGTGGAAAGATGAACTTCTCTGCCTTTACTATTCTCCACTATGCCTTCTAGCTTCTTGACAATTTTATCTACAAGCTGTAAACACATGCTAGTAGCCTCAGCTTCACCTAATCCAAGCTTCTTGTAAATAGATAAAGGCATTAAATTAATAAAAACACCTAAATCACAAAGAGCTTTTTGAAAACTAAAATTCCAATAGAGTAAGGTATAGCGAGACTCCCTGGATGTTTTTGCTTTATTGGAATCTTACTTGAAACTATAGCACTACACTCTTTTATTAAGAGTGATAGTTCCAAACTTTTATAGCTTTTTATTAGTAAAGATAAGCTTCTTCAAGAAT
This sequence comes from Mallotus nudiflorus, assembly GCA_947683625.1. Lineage (NCBI taxonomy): Eukaryota > Viridiplantae > Streptophyta > Magnoliopsida > Malpighiales > Euphorbiaceae > Mallotus > Mallotus nudiflorus. The sequence goes on along the minus strand of CANTUR010000027.1, from coordinate 9,864,243 downwards.
TTTACATATTTGGGCATTTGAGCTATAGCTTAGACTAAAGGTATATTTATGTGTAGGTTCATGAATGTTTCCAAAAACCTTGTAAACTTCTGAACATGCTCTTGCTTTTTTAGCCTTTATGGAAATGGCACTGGTGGTTTATAAGGCTTTACTTCTTTCTTTTAATCCTCATTCTAACTCTCAACTTAAGTATTTACAATTTGCTTTGGTGGTTGCACTTCTATTCCACTACTTACGATGATTGCTTTCATATATTCCTTAGGATTCTTCTCTGTATTGCTAGGAAGAGTGCCTTAATTCCTTATGGAAAAAGAGTTGGCTAACTGTGCCATTTGCACCTCTAAACTATGAATAGAAGAGGAATGGTTCCTAAACATGATTTGAGTTTCATGGTACAACTACTCAAATCTACCCTCCAATCTCTTTGTAACTTCATTGTGTTGATCCATCTTTGCATAAATCATATCCATGAATTTCTCCATTTCACTTTCCAATGAAGCTACTAAAGTTGAACCTTTATCTTGATGGAAATGTGACTAAGATTTTTGTGCATTTTGATTTTTAAAACTAAGTGGTATTTGTGGCCTCCATTGGTTATTCCCTTGGTTGCTGCATGAAAAGTTGGGATGGTTCCTCCAACTTGGGTTGTATGCATTACTATCCATTGCATTTTGCTCTTGACCATTGAAATTACTAATATAGTTGATGTTCTCCATACATAAATTTTGCATCAAATGACATTCAAAAATAGGATGCTCTGGGCACAACTTATAAGAGGAAGACAATGGAGATGTAGAAACTGCATTAACAATCATCTTATCCATCTTTTTTGTTAAAGCATCCAACTTTGCATTCACCATAGTTAAAACATCAACTTTAATTAATCCTCCTTTCTTTGAAATATCTCTCTCATTAGACCAAAGGCTTTGTGTATTAGCCATTTCCTTAAAAAGGTCTAGAGCATCTTTAGGCGTCTTTGACATGATGGTTCCCCCAGCTACTGCATCAATGTTCACCTTTACTAATGGATTGATGCCTTTATAAAATGATTGCACTAAGCCCCATAAAGGTATCAGTTGAGGTGGACACTACCTCTGAAGATCTTTGAATCTATCCCAACACTTATAGAAGCTCTCATCTTCTCTTTGGCAAAAAGAGTACTTTAGCTGATGGAAAGTACTTGTTGAAGAAGGTTGTGCAAAGCTCTTGCCAAGTGTTAATGGAGTTGGGTGGAAATCTTGTTAACCACCTCTTAGCCCTATCTACTAATAAAAATGGAAAAAACAATCAATCGAATGGCTTTAGGCTGCACTCCATTCATTTTGAAGGTCAAGCAATACTCTAAGAATCAAGTAATATGACCAATTGGATCTTCATATGGTAACCCATTGAATTATGAGTTTTGGATCATTTGGATCATCTCCGGCTTGATTTCAAAGTTATTTACTACTACTGCTGGCCTCATAATTAGAGTTTGGTCACCTTGGACATTAGGACTCATAAAATCTTGCATAGTCCTTAGTCCATTTTACTCATTTTGACCATTTTGGGCAGTTCGCTGCCTTGGAGGAAGATTTTTTTCTTCTTCCCCTCCATTCATGCTATAAAAAAAAATCCTTGCAATACCACAAACACAATTAAATAAAAATTAAAATTAAAATGAATGTCTAAATCAAATAACATAATTTTTTTTAATAATATCAATTTTAGCACTAAAAACTTGATTCGTATCCACAAGTATATGGAGTCATCCAAGTAGTAAAAATATTGATACCATAGAGATTGTAGATTGAATATTTTATTACTCAATGTGTTTGTTTGTTTAAACACCAAAAAATGGTAATTGAAATAAAATAAACTAAACAATTAAAAGCTAATGTAAAGAATCACAATCTAAGAAAATGCTAGGCTTCTTAAATGCAATTCAACCTTTTAAAGATGTAATTAATCTCTATGTTAATTTAGACCATAGTTCATTATACAAGCAATCTTAAGAATTATAGATCTTCCTCTTAGATAAACCTATGTTTAATTGAATGCCAATAACTTTGTTTTAGCTCTCACTTACTAAGTGTTTCATCATATTCAATCTAATGCTTAGCTCTTTAACATTATTAACCATATAAGTGTCTCTTAACTAAATAGATAATTAATAGGTTATTACTTGTTTCCTCAATGAAACCTACCTCTCAATAAAGCCTTATTGTCTAGATTTAAACAAATGGTGGCCAATCCATTGAATACATTAAGCAAAGCAATAACAATGAACTATGTTTATTAACTTAGATTAAAACCTATTGATCAAACAATTGAATTGATTCAAGAACCCTAACTATAAAATCTACCCAGACATATTGAGAAGAATAAGAGATGATAAGTAAAGAGCAAAGAAAATCATTATTGCTGAATTAAAATTAAAATAACAAAATAAAATAGAATAAAGAAGCCCCCTTAAATAGAAGCTTCCTCCCTCCAACCTTCAAATAACCCTATTCTAGTCAAATAAAAAGATCTAGCAAATTCTAGCTTTAATTCATGGAATATCATGTAAAAACTAAAACAAAGAGTATATTTGTTTTTTCAGGTGGCTCCCTTTTATGAAACCCTAGCCTCTAGCCTTTCAAAGTTGTTTCCATTTGAAAATAATCAAATCTAACTAAATCATTATTTCAAATTTTGAATTTCCAAAATTGGTTATAGGTCACATGACTGTGTACATTTTGCATATGGTTGTGCACCTATATTCTTTTCAAATCATCATAACCAGGCACGACCATGCGCACCTAGGCACATAGCTGTGTGACATGAGACTTAACCCTTTTAAGATGATTGAATCAGTTGACTCTTCCTTTAAAAACATTATAGATATTAGCTTTCTATAGCAATTTGAATCACCTCAATTGGACCTCTGTAGCTAAAGATATTGCTAAAAATACTAAGAGCTATGCAACTCTAAAATGAAAGCCATGTATGCTGACTTCAACTCATGATTTAAAAATCCAAACCAACTTAGATTTTGACAAGTAAGCTTAATTCATAAAGCTTAAGATGTCTACTTTAATTGTATAGAAGACCTCTTTCTCATTGTAAGACTCTACGGATGCCAAAAGCTTCACTGAATCTTAGAGGTTGAATTAGCTCCTCTTTTATTTGCTTTAATTCTTTGCACTTTCTTTGGCTGGATTAGCTCCTAGCTTTAAGTCCTCATTGCTTCCTTCCTAAATTAAGTTACAAGCAATATAAAACCTACAAAATCAATATAAAAAGAAATGTAACAAGTATAATTGTAAACAAAAAATGCATAAAATGTCAAAATGACTAATATTTTAGCTCACGATGCAAATAACCTCAAATCATGCTTTTAATGATAAAAACCTATAATTCTAATAATGAAATGCAACTTTATAGTGCTTAAAATCCATCTTTTTTAGAACTTATTAGCTAATATATGATTGAGTTTGGTGGAAAAGTCAAGGCTCCCTTATAAAGATGCCTTCCTTTAATACTTGAGTTACAAGCCAAGGTCAGAGGGGCCCAGCATCCTTTGCAAACTCGAGAGAAGACTACCACCATTTAGGACTTGGGTTATAGATTCTAGCCAGATGAGCCTAGTAATCTCTCTTGGACTGAGTTAAGGCTAAGAGTGATGGTTAGCCAATTTACAATCCCATAAAGCTAATAGAATCATGGAACCATAAACCAACACCATCGGCTAGTAGGGAAATGTAGAATGAATGCACGAATAAAAAAATAATTAATAAAATGATTGTAAAAAACACAAGTAGAATTAGCATCTCTTATCCTTAGTAGAGTAGCCATTGTAGATGGTGGAGTTTAGCGCACGTCCGAGATTTTAGTGAAGGAATTGATTACACACAACGAAATATGAGCAGAAGCGTGGTATGAGCATGAAACCAGCTAGGATAAATTTCAAAACCACCAAGTTCACAATACATTGAATTTACATAACTAATTACTTAGTAGAAGACATAAATCAAACATTCATAAAACAACCAACACAAAGAATGGCAAGACACTAACATCTAGAGTTTAGAAGCACTTATAAACTCCAAATGTTAGTAGGACACTCAATAGGCCTTAGGAAATGGTTGATATAAATCTACAAGCTCTTAGCTCCCCAAGTGTAAAGCCTCTAGCTTGAAACACACAAGTGGCATGGAATGACTCCAAGCTATTGAAGAATCTCTAATCATAAGATCCTCCTTGTTGGTGACCCAAAAGCTTACTAGAGCTCCTCTCCTTGCTTGGATGATGAAAGATTTCTTACCTCCTTTGGATGTAGCCTTCACTTGCACAACTCTTGTAGACAAGGATGATGACAAAGACTTATGAAGAAACACAACTCTTGTATTTCTTACTCACACACTCACAACACTTAGAAGAAAGATGAAGGACACTCAACTTTTATTTCCCTCTTAGTGCTTTCTTTCTAATATGATTGGTAAGTAAAGCATCAAGTGTGTAGAGAAACTCCACTAACTTAGAGTATGTATGAAAGAGACTAATTTGCATGTTTACATATTCTCCATTAACTCAAACTTGAGTGTACGATAAGCAATCTCATGCATGTGTTTACTTTTTCACTTTAAGTGTAAAATAAGCTATCTCTTGCGTGTAGAGATTCGCCACTAAATTAAGTTGCATGCTTATGACACATCTCCATGTTGTCAACCATGCAATCACATTGCACGTAAAGCTATGCTTATGTGACCACCATGCAAGCATGATCATCATATAGTCATGCTTATATGGGACCTCCTTTAGTAAGTGGGATTTAGGCTTATTTAACTCTTAAATGAGCTCATCTCTACATCATCTAATAATTAGTCTTATGAGTTTTGTTTAACACTTAAAGAAGGCCCATATTAATAATACTCCAAATTCTCCAAGCCCATGCATCATCCATTAAGCTACAAATACCAAATTCTCATGGTCCATATCCAGAGTAGTATTATTGGAAAATATCAATTTGGTCCTTAAACTTAATATCACATATTAAAGTAAGTCCAAATTAATATTTAATAGTCCTAACCTTTGAATTATATTTTAGGATATGCTAGATCCCTGCACAAGTGAAAATCAAATTCAATCAATTTAATTAATTAATTAAACACTTTAATTAATAATCAAATTAATAAATATCATTATTAGTCCTACTCTTATCTGTGTCACTTGCTAGGTTCAAGTCCAAATGGAAATGGAAATAACTAATATTAACTCTTAATATTATTGGAAACTCTTTCCAAGCTAAATATGAAAATCCCAATTAATCACATTTAGTTTCTATAAGTCATGAGTGACCCCCAGCATAGATGTCATGACTACTCAATTAGAAATGAATGCTATCCATAGATTCACAAGAACCATAGAACATAATTACCGTGCACTCAATGTCCCTTCATTTGAAGATCCTGACATTGATTGAAGTCATGGTTAGTCAAACTTTAATTGCCTAATTGATATGACCTCATCTTCAGTTCAATTCTCAATAAAACATGACTTCTACTAGAAACACTTTCTAGCACTAAAAACTCTTTTTGATTAAGTTAAGTTTGTCTTGGCCAGGTACTTATTCATTGAGAACAACTTAGATAGCATAGGATCTTATCCCAGTTCACACTAGTTAATGAATTCCATCTTGGTCAATTACTGATCCCTAAATAGAACTGACTAGAGTCACCACACTCTATATACCTATACGTGGCTAGCATGGGTATGTAAGTGGTAAAAACTCGAATCAACCATATGTGGATGACCATGTCATCTCAGGTCAAAGGACCATATGCATTATTATGTCCAAGATAGTGATTGTTGACTAAATTGAATTTTAATACAATCACTTATCTTACATCATTGTTTGATCCACCCACTATATGAGTATCCACATGTCTATTTTGATATCTCATATCAAGTAGTATGAGACTCACTACCTACTACTATCGATATCACGATGAACAAAAATAGACAAAGTTGATAGTCTATAGATTAATACGACCCATTTATTAATCTAATGACTAAGGACATTTTATAGCATATGTACTAACTAAATTTATCACTCATATTATTAATACTTAATAATAAAATCATTTAAGATTATGCTAATGGGTAAACACTCAAATAAATAAACACTTTATATAAATGAAAATTATATTTCAATGGGGATAAAAGTACAATGTCATTTATATTATAAGAAATGTCACTAGGGCATATGTATACTAATAATCTCCCACTTACACTAGCACCATTCACTACAATATTTATTACATCTTCTTAAGATGATGGTTTAACTGTATCTGAGTGAACACCTCTATTAGTGGATCAGCCACATTATTTGTTGAAGCTATCTTTTGCATGAGCACATCGCCATTTCCAATAAGGTCTCTAATAATATGATAGCACCTTTTTATGTGTTTGGATTTTAGGAGAGACCTCAGTTCCTTTGCTAAAGCGAGGGCTCCATTATTGTCACAAAAGAGAGGAACTGCCAACTCAATGGAAGGAACAACTCATAGTTTGGTGATGACTTTCCAAATCCAAATAGTTTCCTTAGCAGCATCTGATGCAACCATGTACTCGGCCTTTATAGTGGAATGAGTAGTGATACTTTGCTTGGAACTCTTCCAGCTCATTGCACCTCCAACCTAGAGATAGATTATCCATATCTGACTGAAAATCAGAGTTTATGAAACATGTAAGCTATACATCGCCTCCTCCATAAGTCATGACTAAATCCTTAGTCCTTCTTAAGTACTTAAGGATATCCTTAACTACCACCCAATGCTCTAAGCCTAGGTTGGATTGAAACCTGCTAGTCACACTAATAGCATAGGCAATGTCCCACCTAGTACATAATAAAGCATACATTAGGCTTCCTATAGCCAAAGCATAAGGAACCTTTATCATTTCTTCCATATCCTCAAGTGTCTTGGGTGACATCTCTTTAGATATGTGGATACCAAGCCTAAAAGGTAATAATCCCCCTCTCGGAATCAAGCATGTTGAACCTCTTTAATACATTTTCCAAGTAAATACTTTAGGATAAACCTATTATTCTCTTCGATCAATCTCTATAAACACAAATCCTGAGAATATAGGTAGCCTCCCCTAAGTCTTTCATTGAGAAGGTTTTATATAGCCATACTTTCATGGAGGTCATCATACCAATATTATTTCTAATGAGGTGAATATTATCCACATACAAGACTAGGAAAGTAAGCTGACTCCTACTAACCTTCTTGTAAACACATGGCTCATCTTTGTTCTTAATGATACCATAAGAACGGATAGCCCCATTGAAATAATGATTCCAACTCCTTAAAGCCTACTTTAGACCATATATCTATCTATTAAGCTTGCATACTTTTAAGCTTTCCTCATATTCAAAACCCTTGGGTTGCTCTATGAAAATTTCTTCCTCAATATGGCCATTAAGGAAGGCAGTCTTGACATGTATTTTCCAAACCTCATAATTATAGTGTGTGGCTATAGTAAGAAGAATCTGAATAGATTTAAGAATGGCTACTAATGAGAAGGTCTCCTTATAGTCAACGCCTTGCCTTTAGCAAAACCCTTTCACTACAAGCCTAGTTTTATAGGTCTCTACTTTCCTGTCTACACCAATCTTTCTCTTGAAGATCCATTTACACCCAATAGGTACAAGATCCTCATGAGAATTAACAAGTGTCTAGACTTCATTTGGATACATGGAATTCATTTCAGTTCTCATCACCTTAAGCCATCTTAAAGAATCTTTATCATATAAAGCTTCTTTATATATAATAGGATCATCATTATGAATGCTCTCTCCATGAACATATAACTCGTACACATCATAAAGAAAACCATATCTCTTTGAAGGATGAGATACCCTACTAGACCTTCTAGGAGCTGGGGTGATGACATTCTCAATTGAAATAGGTTCTTTAGGTTAATTAATGTCTGTTTGATCAATTTGTTAGGCTTCCTTAGATGACTCCTCATCTAACATTATCTTCCTTCCTTTGCCACCTTCCTTAAGAAACTTTTTCTCAAGGAATACATCATCTCTACTTAAAACAATAACTTGTTCAGTAGGAAGATAAAAGTAATACTCTAAGCTATCTTTAGGATATCCAAACCTTCCTTTAATTGATTTTGCATCCAATTTGTCTGATTTTAGCTTTTTAATAAAAGCTAGGCACCCCTAAATATTAACATGTTTAATACTTGGTGCCCTACCATTCCATATCTCATATGGTGTGGTAGAAACAAACTTGGATGGAACTCAATTAAGGGTGTAAGAGACTATTTAGAGTACAAAACCATAAAGTGATATAGGGAGATCGATGTAACTCATTATAGAATGTACAATATACAATAAAGTACAATTTTACCTCTTGGACACACCATTTAATTGAGGTCTTTCAAGAGGTGTGAGTTGTGATACAATGCCAGGCTCCTTAAGGAACTCAATGAATTCGGTACTTAAGTATTCACCTCCTCGATCTAATCTTAGAGTCTTAGTACTTTTTGCCATTTGGTTTTCTACTTGGGCTTTGAACTCCTTAAACTTTTCAAAGGATTCACTTTTGTTCTTTATAAGAAACAAATGCCTACACCTTGATAGATCACTTATAAAGGTTATAAAGTAGTAGAAACCACCTATGGCCATTATACTAAATGGTCCATATACATCACTATGTATGATCTCCAACACATCTTTGGCGCTTGCCATTTGTTCAATAAATGGTAATCTAGTCATAAAGACTAGCCTCACAAGTTGGATCAGATACGGATTCAAGTTTACTTAAGATTCCCTTCCTTTCTAACTTCGTGATCCTATCCTGTACAATGTGATATAATCTTAAGTGCCATAGATATTTAAAGCAGAGCCATTTTTAATTAGCATTGCATTCACATCACTCACATTAGTTTGAGGCTTATTATTATTAGACATATTATCAACATAATATAGACAATGTATTGCATAACCCATGCCAACCAATTCATTTCCAAAATGAATCGTACATACATCTCTAAAAAAGTGGAATTCATAACACTTTCTAATTTTTCTAGAAATAGGGACAATGTTTTTATAGGCATTAGGAATATACAATACATCATCCAATAATAAAATATTATTATATAAATCAATTTAAGTTGTTCCTATAGCCTTGGCCATAAAACTTGCTCCATTTCCTAACTTTAGCGTCACTTCATTGGGCCTCAACCTTCCATCATTTGCTAGATCCTGCAAGGATTAACAAATGTGAGAACTTGCACCATTATCTAAAACCCATGTATTAGATTAGTTATTAAAATATTTAGAAGCTAATAAATTAGAGAAAGTCTCACCTTCTTCTTATTTGCCCTTTCCTTTTGTCTTAAGAGATTGATGGAACTTAGGACAACTCCTCTTCTAATGTCCTTCATCTTGGAAATGGAAACACTTTCCCTTACTTTGTTTTTCCCTTGTAATGCCACTAGTGGGCTTGACAACACTTTTCTTGCCTTTCTTTTTCTTATTGCCTTTCTTCTTAGTCCCACTAAAAGTTGCAATAAGTGCAAAGTTTTCCCTTTGCTCCCTTGGAAAGCCTTTTAGACTATTACGAGCATGTTTAAAAGCTCTACAACAGTGCACTCTATCTTGTTCATATGGAAGTTAGCAATGGTTTGCCTAAAAGATTCAAGAAGGGATTAAAAGATCAAGTCCACTTAGAGGTGGAAGTCCATTTTGAAGTCTAGACTCTCTAGCACCTCCATTAATCTAATCATGGAGTTCACATGGGATCCCACTTCCTCTCCTTCCCTCATCTTAGCATGGAAAAGCCACTTAGATATCTTATATCAAGTGGTCCTACGTTGCTCACCAAATAACTCTTGTAGGTGAAGTAGAATTTCCTTTACACTAGTGTACTTCTCATGTTGCCAATGGATTTCGGTGCTCATGGAAGCCCATATGATGTAATGTGCTTGCCTATCATCATCCTTCTATTTATCAAGAGTGATTTGCTCCTCTTAGGAAGAATTTTGGCGAAATGGTTTGGGCAAGTTTTGTTCTAATACATAAAGTATTTTCTTGAAAGCTAAAAAAACTTTTAGATTCCTTAGCCAATCAATAAAATTAACGCCCATAAGTGTATGTTGGTTGAGTATGATTGTTAGTGAGTTTGATGATCTCATATTATTAAGTTTTTGTTAAAATGTAATAAGATTAATTAGTTATATGACACTATTATTTTACCATTTTATTTTATCTTTAATCACAATGGCCTCACACTAACTTGGCAAATGTTACACATCCAAAGTAGGAAACAGAAATCCCTTGTTGGATGGATTTTCTAATGGGTGATGGAATTCTTAATGGGCCACTAATATTCCTCAAGTACATATTGCCATTATTGGAATAATAGTTCTCATTAAGTGGACAACTCTTGTCTATTACATTTCATATGAGGTTCCATAAATCCAACTCCTAATATTATAGGACTCAAGTACACATTATCATTCTTAGTCTATGGCATTAGTTAGATCCACACCATTAGATCATTGAAATGTATGGATTTGAACACTACAAACCTTAGGTACTCCTATTTGCCATTCTTATCCCATAGTGTATCCATACACCCACAACATCTCATGCTTAATAATGACACTGCATGAATCTCTTGGGCCTAATGTGCATACCTATGTGTCCATATCCTATAAACACAAGCCCAAAACCATGTAAGTTATTGCTCTAATGGAGAGCCTAAACCTAAATTTAATTTGGAAGATTTTTGGGTTTTTAGTTATTAAGTTCTCATTTTGCACATTAGTCAATTTCAATTGTATATATCTCATATATACATGGCATGGCATCTATTATTATATACATATCATATATGCATATAGCATGTTACAACATATATATCACATATATACACAGAACATGCACAATGAATGTACAAATAAAGAGTGACCATGGGCCTTTTTTAAGCCTTTTCTAACTCTTAGAATATGTTACAAAGGGGCCAAGCCCAAGAAAAACCTTTAATCCATGAAACTGCTTGTCACCATCTCCATTGGCCTTGATCCATGCTACCAAAGGTTGAGTGGGCCACCATCTTGAACACTTCAAGTCCAAATTGCAACTCTTGTAATTTACATTCAATCCTTGGCATACCAAGCAAAATATTACATCCTAAATCTATGTAATCAACATTTTCTTACATAAAAATGATAATAATAAAATTAATTATTATTACAAACTATAGGATGTAAACTAAGCCCATTATCATTCCTTCCATGTATGACAAGCAAATATTTAATAAAATAAAACTCTTGCATATATTGTCATTTATTTGCAAAGTTAAACAGACAGGAAAAAATATGTTGCCTATGCAAAAATTGAAAAGTACCATGAACATTGTTTTTAAACAGTACTATGAACAGTGTTTTTAACAGTACTTTTAAACAATACTGTGAATAGTATTTTCAAAATAGTATTGTGATTAATAATTTTTCATTTAAAGAATCTTTAGTCACAAATCTTATAACTAATAATAAGCATAACACAACTCTTGTAATTATTATAATATTTAGCATGTCAATTACGTGATTTGGCTCTTGATACAAGTTAAAAAAATTGATTACACACACCGCAATATGAGCAGAAGCATGGTATGAGCATGAAACTAGTTAGGATAAATTTCAAAAATTTTCCCTAGTGTGCAACCCTTGTATGAAGGCAAACATTCTAAAATGACCAAGATCATTACACATTGATTTTACATAACTACTTAATTGCATGCTTAATAGACAATATAAATCAAAGATTCACAAAACAACCAAAACAAAAAGTATGGCAAGAGACTACATATAGAGTTTAGTAACACTTATAAACTCCAAATGTCAGTAGGATGCTCGATAGGCTTTAGGAAATGGTTGATGCAAATATACAAGCTCCTAGCTCCCCAACTGTGAAGCCTCTAGGTTGAAACACATAAGTGGCACAAAATGACTCCAAGCTATTGAAGAATTTCTACCTATAAGCTCCTCTTTTTTAGTGACCTAAAAGCTTGCTAGAGCTCCTCTCCTTTGTTGGATGATGTAAGATTGCTTGCCTCTTTTGGATATAGCCTTCACTTGTATAACTCATGTACAAATGATATTGATAATTGACTTATGAAGAAACACAACTCTTGTATTTCTCACTCATACGCTTACAACACTTAAAGGAAAGATGAAGAAGGAGACTTAACTTTTATTTTCTCTTTTAATGCTTTCTCTCCAATGTGATTAGTATATAAAGTATTAAGTGTGTAGAGAAACTCCACTAACTTAATGTATGTATGTAAAATACTAATTTTCATGTGTAGAGATTCTCCACTTACTCAGGCTTGAGTGTATGATAAGCAATCTCATGCATGTTCTTACTTTTTCACTTTATGTGTAAAATAAGCTATCACATTGCATGCAGAGATTGACCACTAACTTAAGGTGCATGCTTATGACACATCTTCATGTTAACCATGGAATCACTTTACATGTAAAGCTATGCTTATGTGGCCACCATGCAAGCATGATCATCACATGGTCATGCTTATGTGTCACCTCCTATAGTAAGTGGGCTTTAGGCTTATTTAACTCCTAAATGGGCCCATCTCTACAACATCCATTAATTAGTCTTATGGGCTTTATTTAATAATTAAAGAAGGCCTATATTAATAATACACCTAATTCCCCAAGCCCATGCATCATCCATTAAGCTATATATACAAGGCCCATCTCACGGTCCATATCCAAAGTAGTATTATTAGTAAATATCAATTTGGTACTTAAACTTAATATCACATATTAAATTAAGTCCAAATTAATATTTAATTATTGTAACCTTTTAATTAGATTTTAGGATATGCTAAATCTCTGCACAAGCAAAAAACCAATTCAATTAATTTAATTAATTAATTAAACACTTTAATTAATAATCAAACTAATAAATATCATTATCCTGCTACTTTTATGTGTGTGACTTGCTAGGTTCAAGTACAAATGGAAATGGAAATAAATAATATTAACTCTTAATATTATTAGAAACACTTTCTAAGTTAAATATGAAAATCCCAATTAATCACATTTAGTTTCCATAAGTTGTGAGTGACTTGTAGCATAGATGTCATGACTACCTAATTGGAAATGAATGCTATCCATAGATTCATAAGAACTATAAAACCATAGAACATAATTACTGTGCACTCAATGTCCCTTCATTTGAAGATCTCAACATTAGCTAGAGTAAGTGTTAATCAAACTCTAATTGCCTCAATTATATAACCACATCTTCAGTTCAATTCTCAATAAAACATGACTTTTACTAGAGACACATTATAGTACAAAAAACTCTTTTTATTAAGTAAATTTTGACCTAGCCAAGTACTTATTCATCGAGAACAACTTCGATAGCACAGGATATTATGTCAGTTTACTCTAGGTAATAAATTCCATATTGGTCGATCACTCATCCCTACATAGAACTAATTAGGGCCATCATGTGCCATACACCTATACGTGGCTAGCACTACTATATAAATGGTAACAAACTTTAATCAACCATATGTGGATGACCATGTCACCTCAGGTCAAAGGACCATATGCATCATTATGTCTAAGACAGTCATTATTGACTAAAGTGACTTTCCATGCAATCATTAATCTTATGTCACTATTTAATCCACCCATCACATGAGTATTCGCATGTCTATTTTGATATCTCATATCAAGTAGCATGAGACTCACTGCCTCCCATTATCGATATCACATAACAATCAAGCATAATAGACAGACGTGATGGTCTATAGATTAATATGACCCATTTGTTAATCTAATCGCTATGAACATTTTATAGCATATGTACTAAAACAATTTATCACTCATATTATCAACACTTTATAGTAAACTCATTTTACATTATGCTAAAGGGAAAACACTCATATAATAAAACACTTCATCTAAATGAATATTATATTACCATATGGATAAAAGTACAATGTCATTTTTATTACAAGAAATGGCACTAAGGCATTTGCATACTAACATTTAGCAACTACGACATTGTTTAAGCTCAGAGCTCTAAAGAATACACTACTATATCATAAAGATATAGCATGGAGATGAGGAGTCACCACCCATGGTAATATTTGGGATAAATCGAAGGTGGTGATAACTCAATTATCTAAAAGAAAGTTAGCACTATAACTAGAAGATTTTAGATACAGAATACTAACTTCTTCTAGTATTGTGTTCATTTAGAATTACCTTATTAATTGCTAAACTATTCGCTATTTACATGAAATTTCATATAAACCCTAATTTAGCATACATCTAACTCCAAAGGAAACTAGTCATGAAAGAGCACATAACTAATGCATTCACATATATCGTAATGTAATTGAATTAATCTAATCTATATTGATTTTAATTTAAGTGAGGTAAGTCTACATCCTATTTACAAGTGAAATAAAGCTAAAGGTGGGCCTACATTTTAAGTTAATTAATGAGCCTAAGTCTACTTGTTTTAATTCTAAAAAGTAAGCCAAGTCTATTGATTTTATGGGCAATTGATTTGGATTAAACTGGATGGATTGGTGGGCCTAATTCTAATTTAATTTAAATTAAATGAAATGATCCTAAGTTTATATATTTTAAGAGAAAGAAAAATGCATTAATGGACTGAGCTGTGTTTAAATTAATTTTAATAGCTAAAAAGTGGGCCTAAGTCTAAATTAACCTAATGGGCTTAAATTTGTTTTAAATAATTTAAAATTTAAAATCAATCTTCAAAAGGCCTAAAAAACCAGGAAAACAACTAAACAAAAGATCAAACATGTAATTAAAATTATATTTTCCTAAAGAACCCTAATTTAATTTTATGTAACCTAATATTAATCTACAACCACCATTGATTTTATTAGGGTTTTACTAAATTGAACCTAATTTACTAATAAATTTAAATATAGAAAAGTAAATATTCACTATTCCCACTATCGAGGTTATTACAACCTACGTACAATAAAAGTAAAACTAATTAAATACACAGTGCAATAAACCAAATAAAAAAATAAAAAAAAACATAGAATAATATAAAAACAAAAACACTAAAATCTATGTAATATCATAACAAGATTAAATCTATTGCATTCCAAAGACATTCAAGGGTATTTTGTCTGTTCCATCATATCTCCATGGCTCAAAGCATTCCCATCATCATCGTTAAAGAAACAAAACCACAAAAAAATTTATTAGAATAAAAAATAAATAAATAATAAAAAGATGAATAGAAATAAATAAAAGAAAATAAGAAAATGGATGAGGTTTGGTGTGATGCAGTATTGATTTGCTCCTCAAAGTCTGATTGATTCATCATTTGAATAGGTCTGTAACTTGATTTTTTTATTTCTCAAGCTTAACTACGCTCTTTAAGAAACTTAAGAACAATGTATAAAAACATTATTTTTTTGCCTCAAAAACTCTCTACATTC
Organism: Mallotus nudiflorus; assembly: GCA_947683625.1. NCBI lineage: Eukaryota > Viridiplantae > Streptophyta > Magnoliopsida > Malpighiales > Euphorbiaceae > Mallotus > Mallotus nudiflorus. The sequence goes on along the minus strand of CANTUR010000027.1, from coordinate 9,848,725 downwards.
TCTCTCCTTTTTTGCGTGAGTTTTTTCCTGGTAACCTCTCTTTTTTTTGTTAAAAGCAGCATCCCCTCCTTTAAGAAAATGAACTCCTCTTCATAAATAACAATTTTTATTTTTTAAATTTTTTTTGATTTTTGAATCGAAAACAAAGATAAATACATGAAAGAAACACGTAAAATAGGATAAATGTATTTTATCAAAATGTATTTATTTATTTTTTTTATTTTTTAACCAATTAGAAATTAAATAAATGTATTTTTTAATAAAATAAAAAATTCACCAATCAGAATTATGGAAATCTGATCAGATTTCTATATTTCTGATAAAAAATCTATAATTCCCATTGGAATTACAAAATTTCTATCAGAATTATAAAAATTTGATCGATTTTTTGTAAAACTAATTAACACTTTTTTCTTTTAATTACTAAATGACCCTTGAAAGAATCAAAAATTTTTAATTAGGTCCTTAAATAAAACACTACAATTAAATCCTTAAAAAAATTCAATTAAGCCTTGAGATTGATAAATCAATAACCATATACATATTTGCAATAAATTTTCATCATTAAAGTCCTCTATCACATTCGCACTCAACTAACCCAAAATTGGTGGCTTACAGGAAGGTCTATAATAAGTATAAAAAAGGTTAAAACCTTAATAAATATCAAGGAGAAGGATATCAAGGATTGGTCCGTAGTTATTTCACCATCTAGTAAACCATGCAAGGAATTTGGATATATCAATATAATCACCGAGGAAGAATAATCATGTATAGGTGTTGAAATGGTTTTGGATAAAAAAAGAATTAAACCATGTTTGTTCATAATCCCAGTAGGAAAATGAGTGGAAAAAGTCTAATTTTGATTTGAAATTTATAGGGAAGGTTTTTGGCTTGAAAAGTTATTGTCCCTATTCAGAAGGATGGATGATTTTAAGAATTTTATAGGTGGAGTAAGAGGGTTCAGTATATGCTTTATGGAAAAGTTTTTTAACTCTTCAAAACCAGTATATTCCAAAATTGTTTGATAAAATTCTTGGAGTTTGGATAGATGCCAAGGTTTATAAAACTAATTTTGTGGAAAATGATTTTGCATTATAAGAAAGTGTTCTTTATGAAAAAATCCTTCCTCGATTGTCAAAATGTTTTGAATGGAGTTCTTTATTAAAAATTTAGAAGAGACTTTAGATAAGAACTACTTGGAGTAGTCTCAATTTTAAAATCCTCTTGAGAAAGGGTTTTTAAGAAGAAGATTCTCCTTTCCCTAGTTTTGAAATCAGTTTAGGGGTCATACCTAGAATACCTTTATCAAAAGGAGCGATGGGATGCTCAATCTCTAGAGGTTTGAGTTTATATTGGATGGCTTGAAGAAGTTTAGGGGTTTAAGAGATATAATTAATCCATTATTGGATTTAATTAGCTAATTTGATTCATTTTTCTCTTTTTGGTTAACTATATCAAACCAAGATTTTATAGGCTTTATGGTAGAAAAAGGAGGATTAGGGGTTTCAGCTATATCTTTGCCTTTCAAAGAAATATTATTTTTTGATGGATATATTTCAAACCATTCAAAAAAAATATGTTGAATTTGTTTTGCTTTAAAAAATTATAAAAATGATTTTGAATGACTTCTTTTTCATTTATAAAACTTTTAAAGAACCAAGATCTTTTTTTAAATTTTGAGATGCATATAAATCTTTATGCAGGAGATCTTTATCATGAGTGAAATCCTTATCTACAACATTTAATTCATGAGCTATGCTTTCAATTATAGCTAAGGCAGTTATGGTTACATGATTTATTTGGGTATTAGGAATAGATGTTTCTTCGATGCTTGCCCTTACAAAAAACCACAGGATAGTGACTCTCAAAACCTAAAGAATATAGTGTCTCAAAATAACTTTACCAATGCTCATCTCAATAGTATAGGAAAACAATTGTCCAGACTTGAGTTCCAAACCTAGAAGTCTATAGAACCTTCTTTGTCTATAGAAATGTTAAGTAAATCCATTCATTTAGCTAGTGAGTTTATAGGTGAATAATTATAACCTATTATGGATATATCCTAAATGACCTGGATAAACAATAGGCCACTGAAGTTTAGTAATCTTAGGAGATCATTCTTGGAAAGTACTATCTTTAGAGATGGAATCTAAATCTTTATTAAGAACACTATCACTTTGGTTAATAGATTATGGAATATTAGGGACAATAGATTCTCTAGTAGCACTGGAAGGATCTAGTCTACTAACCTATTCTCTTACAGCATGCAAGAATTCAATTTTATTGCTTTTAATTTCTTGCTGAGCACTGCTAGAGATTTCATATGGTTTGAATAAATGATTGTTGAGCTTCTTACCCAACAATTCTACAGACAAATAAGGTTTTATAGATTTTGGGTTTGGTCCTTAATTCTAGACAATTTTTTTCCTATGGTATTGAGATGAGCATTGGTAAAGTTGTTCTAAGACACTATATTCTTTAGGTTTTAGGAGTCAATATCCTATGGTTTTTTTAAGGGCAAGCATCGATTGTCTTATTTCCTTTAAGGAGTTTAATCAACTTGAGAGGAGGGTGTTATTGCTCTGGCATTAGACAGCTAAGGATCAGAGGATGTTACTATTTAAGGATGAAATGCAAAGATGATAAATGCTATGAATCATTTTGCCAGTCACATGCTAGACATGGAGGTTATAGAACCAAATGTAGTAAGAATTTTGTAGAGTTTCCAGTATGCAAGATCCCAATTTCTTAGGTAAGCATATACATTCTGCTAATTCGGATGAGATTGGAAAATAAATAAATAAAATTTAAATTTAAAAATTTAAAAAGTAAGAGATGCAAAAGATACACTTATAAAAAAGCTTTATTAATCCAAGTAAAGGGAAAATATAGAGACTTTATATCCAAAATAGCAACGAAATATTAAATATATGTTTATAGAAATATATGTATACAGAGATGCAACAACTTATAATTTCTTTTAGAGAAGAGGGAGAGGAGGCTATATTTTCTCTAAAATTGTGTTCTAAAGTTGTATTCTATCTTATGAAGTAAAAGGGGATTCTATATATAGAGCTAGGAGAGTAGACTATGGGAGGATTTGTAGAAGCATAGGTGAATTATTAAAGAGCTAGAGTCCAAATGAGTACGATGACTGCATATATATATATATATATATATATATATATATATAAAGGTAATGGTTATCTTGAATAAACAGGAAAATTTTTTTGATTTGGTGTTTGAATCAAATCAAAATTAGAGTAGGATGAATATACCAAAAATGTTTTGGTAAATGACAAATTACCAAATTTCATTTTGGTAAGTATAACCCTAATTGAGAGTCTATAAATATTGCATTTTCTCTAGGGTTTCACTCACTTTTTTTTTAATCACCAAAAATTCATTTTATCTCCTATTAGAAAACTAAACATAGAGTTCTTCATTTGTGAGACAGTCCAAAAAAAGGTGCTAGCACTTATTCATTTTGATTTAAAAAGGCTATTCGTGTGGATACTTATGGAGGATTGTCATACCTCAAATTTGACTGTCCCTAAAAATGTCCAATGATGAAACGAACCTTCGATATGATTAGAGTATGCCCGTTCATAAAATCTCTTAAGTGTGCAACCTTAAAAAGCTTATTTATTCATATTTACCAAAATGCCCTTCGTTGTACTTTTCCTTTCACATACGTCCTTGCTCGGCCATATTATACTTTTCTTATCCCACCATATCCTTAGGATAAGCTAATGACTCTAAGGGTGCATGGCCCTTAGGGCCCCTTTTGTCTCCCCGTTACATTGACCCCACCAATGTTTGAAATAGATCACTGAGCCATGAAGTTATGCTTTGACCTTACAAATACAAATTATCAGTTCAAGAATTCCTTTATCGGAACACTCAGCTTGTTGGGCCAGTGTTCATTTTGTTAAACTGTAACCCAACTTTATGAAAAAAAATCAATTTGGATGAACTGGACTTCAAAAACACATCCAAAAGGCTCTAAAACCTTTGGAAGTGGTCTTGAAATGGTCTAGCATAACTCGAGGATCAGTGCATGTCGCTTAGGAGTAACTGTAAAGCCATAAACACTCCCATCATATACTAAAATTGAGGTTGAATATGACAAAAAGGACTTCATAAAGATAATTGAAAGGCCTAAAAACCTTACAAACTAGCCTTAGAAAAGCCCATATAAGCCCCAGTTTGAGCAAGTAACATGCAAAAGAGCATGTGAGCACGCACAGGGCCACATGGTTAGTGCACGACCACGGGCACTTCATGTTCCCATGCGCTCTACCCTACGGATGCGTGCATGACCATGCCTATACCCCCCTATTCCACACATTTTTCACTATAAATAGACACCTCCACACCCCATTTTAAAGGGGGACCAAATGGAAACACACACACATATACTTAAAAATATGTTCGAATGAAGGCACTGGAAACCCCTTTCTAGATAGTTTTTGCTCTCCTATTGCCTTTTTCTTAAGGTATTATATCTTTTTTCCACCAAACCAAGCCTTATCATTGTCAAAACATATTTCAAAGGTATACAAACTAGCATCATTCTATTGTTATTTTGAATCTCTCGATGAGGAAAGCTTGATAATCCCTCAAAGCTAAAGCTTCAAAACCCACACAAGCTCAGTCAAATTTGAGGACCACACAATCATTTTGGCACATTTATTTTATTATCACCAGCATTTAGGAATATTGTTGTGCTTGTGTGATGAGATTGGCAATATTGCATGCTATATGAATAATCTATGCTTTATTATGCTCATTTCATATCATCATTCTGCATCCTCTAGTTTTGAAACATGAAATCAAATAATAAATATTAATAATATGAAAAGTTCATATCCTGAAATAGTGTCATCATGTTTCTAGTCTAGTGATGACATTATGAATGCCCTATATTATCATCGTATATCACCATATCATGAATAATCACTGCAAACATGCATGATCATCTACATTTTGCTTACTCTTTCAAGTGATCGGTGTCCATTGCTTATCTCATTGTTCATATGATTGAGCAGGCTATGTTAATGTTTGTATTTACCTTGCAGATTCATCATATCTAAATTAGATTTGCTTTTTTTGCAATCTCTTTTTCCTTTCATGTGTATTTTATTAGGAAGTGATGTAATAGTAATATCTCTAGCTTTATTATCTTCCACTATCTAATGAATTTGTGTGAATGTTATACAAACTATCATTACCGAAACTAGGGTGTTATGGTAGCTATACATTGAACATCGTATAATGATAAATAATTAAAAAAGTATATGCAATCCCTTGAACTCGAAAATCTCTATTGGGGGCAATACTCATTTAGTGACTCGATGTTATCCCTTTCTTTTCCTGATTTTCTAAAAATTGGGTGGCAACTCCACAAAATAAAAAAATTATCTTTTTCCTAATAAGACCAATAATTTGACCCTATTCGGTAATATTGCTATGTCCCCCATAAACAAAACAAAAGGACCCTTACGGAACCAATTCACCTCTAAACCAAAAATAAGAAATTGGTTGCTTACAATGCCAACTCCACTAGGGACTTCTAAGTAAGGGAGATCAACTTGAAAATGACTATTTGTCATTATGCAATACTCAATTGTATAGAGCCCTTCACCATTGCATTTGCACTACATATCACACATGCACCATTGGTCCTTAAAAGCCTAGATAATACTAAATGAAATTTCCACCAGGATTCCACTCGAGTCATGGGGCAATGAAGATAAGGTATTATCACCTTTAGTCTTTACTCGTGCATTTCTTGGACTCATCTGACTAAAGTTTATAACCCAAGTCCTAAAGAGAGGTGACCGAGTTATCAAAAGAATGCTAGACTCATTGACTGGAGTTTGTAAACCTAGTCATATAGGGGCATTCTCCCTAAAGGAACCCTTATCCTTTCACCTTGGCTCATCTCAGTAGATAAACTAGTAACATCCATTAGGATTCCACCAAGTTATGCATGCTAAACCTATCATAACACTATCCGTCTAACATGATATTCATGAAACAACATGGCTCTCCTAGTGTCTACCATCGAATGATGTCATAATGTTAGTTTTCATAGAATATTCATGCTCTAAACCATGTGATTCTCATATACTTCATGCGAGCCTGAAGCATGGGGAATGATAAAGAATCATGTACCTTAGCTTGAATCCTCTGTGTAAACTAATAAATAATGACATCCCTCGATTTTAAAACCTATGAGAGATTGTCCATTTATCTTTATTAGATCAAATGAATGGGTTAGGGATCCAAGTAGATTATGGACCTTTATATCAGTAAAATCCAATTATAAATTTTTTAATAATACTTTCATCGCTCCCAGTAAACATATTGAATATCAATATAGGGGCATGAACTTGGGCTCCCTCTTATTGACCTTGGTCCTATGCATACGGGCGCATGTAGACTTTACACATCATTTGAAGCCTGATAATTGACCTTCACATTGATATCATGTGGTTACCTTAAGCACATTTTAGTATCATTCCTTAGTTTACCCTTTGATTATGATCAATATAAATCAAAATAGCCTAGTTTTGAGAGTGGAACCATAGTCCCCCGATGACTAAAGGTTCAAACCCTACTTTGGAAAGAGATTTAATAACTTCGTGGAGAAATAAGGTTGGAAACAATAGCTTGCTTGTGATTAGTTTGTTCACTGTGCAAGAAAACTAACCAGCTTTAATTATGCATACATAACATACATGTAAAGAAGCATGTAATTACCATTATTTCTTGTAGGAATAATCATTTTTCATTATAAGATTTGGCATCTACTCTATGCATACATGTTTACCCTTTTCTTTTACAATCACTCATCATGCATTATTCATTTAGCTAACCTTACTAAATGTACAAGAATCCTACATCTAACATGAATGACCAAGAAGATACTTTTTGTCAGCAATTTGAAGACAATCTAAGAAAGGGGATTCAAAAACTATTTGTTGATGGTACCATAGTTGAAATCCTCTAAGCCCAAATCAAAGCCAAAAGTACTTGAGATGGGAATAGCACACCATTGAATGAAGCTTCTGCATATGTTCACCTAAGCATAGATAAGGCAAAGGGAATTCCCCACATTCTAGTTTAAGCTAATGATGATGATGATGACTACTACTAGGATCTCAGAGTCGTAATAAAAGCTGCACAAATTACTAACATGACAAAGCCTAAATTGATAGGGGAGGTTAAATTATTAGCTAACAAAATGGTTCAGTAGGAATTCGCCTTCAAAGACAAGGGAAGTCATGGCTCCAAAAGCTTTATTAACTTAGCACTATTCAAAGATATGACACTTCCATATGATCTTAAACTACCAAACTTTACTAAGTTCAATGGAATAGGGGATCCAAGGGTCCATCTAAGGTAATATGCTACCTTTATGGCTGCTACAAAGCTTTTAGAATCTCATATTGTTTGATTCTTCTTTACATCATTAGAGGAAGGACCAAGGGCATGGTTCTTTGACCTTGAAGATAAAATCAAAAGCAGTTGGCTACTATTAACTCAAAAGTTATCAATTATTATGAATACAACACTCAGCTAGACATCACTTAAAGAGATCTTAAGACCACAAAGTAGAAACTTGGTGAAGCTTTCTCCAATTATGTTATAAGATGGCAGAGAAAGGTAGCCAAAATAAGAAACTATCCTCTAGAGGATGAAATAGAGCTGATAATCAAAGGGGCACTGCCAAACTATAGAAAATATATGATCTTTCCTCATTATCCTGACTTCAGAGCTCTCCATTAGGCTTAAGAACACCTTCGGCTGCAACACCCAACCAAACATCCAAAACACCTTCACCTGAGCTATAAAAATAAACATGGTCCAACCTGACACCCACAGTTCACCATCTATCAATGCCATCAAACCACTGAGAAATTTCTCAAATTTTAACCTCCCACTATCCAAAGTATTCCAAAGACTCCAACAAAATAACATCCTATAGCCTCAAGAACCCAGGCCTCTTCCAAACCCACTAACCCTTGAGATTAACCAAAACTTGTTCTGCAACTTTCACTAAATGCCCAGTCACACCATTGATACATGCAAAATGCTTAAGAATGCAATCCAATACCTCATTAACTTTGGGAAAAGTAGTGGCCTAGAAAAATGACCCAACATCAAGACCAATCCTCTTCTAAACTATCAAAACATGCTTCCACCAACCATCAACGTGATTTCCTCTTATCTACCAGTAAACCTTATTGAAAAATCAATCTAAGATGTCCAAGAAACCTAAGATAAGAACTCAGAAGACAAAATCTCAAGTCTCACTCTTGAACCTCATGACTATAGTGAAGATGAACAATGCCCTTCCACCTTTGAATATATTATAATGCCCTAAAAATTCCTTCCTCAGTTGATGATACAAAAAATAGCCAAGGATATAGCTCTCCCTACAAATGGCAAAGTGATTAATTGCCCTTACTCATACAAGCAATTGTCAGATCTAAGAAGACTTTATGTGTTCTAGTGGATGATGGAATGCCATTAATGTCTTCCCCTTAAGGTTGCTACATAAGTTTGGTATGAATATCAAAAACCTGGAAGAATCCAATATGGTCATATGAGCCTATAATGATTCAAAGAACCCAATCATTGGCACTTTCAAAGTAATTGTCAAAGTTGGGGATATTGAATCAACAATAGAATTTACCATCTTAGACATCCCTCTAACTTTTTCCTTACTACTATTAAAACCTTAGTTTCACTTGCTAGGGGACATACCCTCAGTTGTGCATTATAAAATCAAGTTCCCTCTAAACAAAAAGGTCATTACCATCCCCGTTGAAACAAATAATGTTATTACATGTTTCAATGTGGTACCACTAGGATTTTAGGACTCTATAATTAGTGATGATCATGTCGATCCCAAAGTTTCTACTAAGATAAAGAAAATGCAATATCTACATGGAATAAGATTAAAAGGAAGGAACATTGGGGTCATATAATTCCTTGACTTACAAAGATAGACTAACATATATGGTTTAGGGTACAATCTAAAAAATGACACTGCATCCTAACAATGTTATTGCATGTTTGAATGTGGTACCACTGGAATAAGTCAATCTTTCTTATGGCTGAAAGCTCAACCCAAGTTTACTAAGGACAAGCTAAGAAAATGGGTAGGCAAAAGAATTAAGAAATCAAGGTTTGAGATCTTCAATGACACCCTCAAAGGAAGGTGCTCACTAGGTAGAATCGCTAAGCCTGACATCAATGAGCTGATGAGAAATCTAGAGCTAAAAATCTAAGAGTGAGACTATCAATTATGCTCAAGCTACTGGCATCCTTAAATCAAATATCAAATGACATCATATTTGAAGACATTGTTAATGATGATCTCTGTACTTTTTCTTTATTTGAAACTGATGATGTAATGAACTCTAAAGTTAATGTAATGAAATCATATTTTGCTTACTTGTTTGATGTCTTTCCTAATGGTAGTGTGCATTGCATTAATAAAAACACTAGCATATTTGACATTAATTCCATATGCACTAAATCATTTAACATTGGCATGAAATCTAAACCATGCATTCTACATATTTAGAAAGATGTTACCCCTAAAGAGAGGAGAGAAATTGAAAAATATTAATAAAATATTCAAAAGTATTTACTTGGATGTACGACAATATGCCTAGTATTGATAGTGACATTGCTCAACACTTCATTTCTACTAAAGATGGGTGCAAAATGGTAAAGCAAAAACTGAGAAGACTTAGACTAGAATGGGCCCAACTAGTGAAAGAAGTCATCAAGAAGCATATTTGCTAGAGGTAGTAGACTATCTAAAATGGTTAGCAAATGTGGTGCCAATACCAAAGAAAGATGGAAGGGTTAGAATCTATGTTGACTATAGAGTTCTAAATAAGGCTTGCCTGAAAGATGATTTCCCACTATCTCATATAGATATACTAGCTGATAGTATCGCCACATGTGTAATGTACTCTTTCATGGATGGATTCTCTAGGTACAATCAGATCCTAATGGCCATTATCGATAAAGTAAAGATAGCTTTCATAACAAAATGGGGTACTAATTACTATAGAGTAATGCCTTCAGACTAAAGAATGTGGGAGAAACTTACTAGAGATTAGCAATTGTAATGTTCCATGACATGATACACAAAGAAAAAGAGGTGTACATCGATGACATGATGGTCAAGATAAAAATAAGGGAAAAACACTCATCAGACCTCAAAAAATTCCTCAAAAGAGTCAAAAAGTACAGTCTCAGGCTTAATATACAGAAATTCATTCGAGGTCACTTCATGAAAGATGTTGGGGTATGTTGTTAGTCAGAATGGGATTGAAATGGATCCAGGCAAAGCAAAAGCGTTCATAGAGAAACCAATGCCAAGAATAGAGAAAGAAGTCAAAGGGTTTTTAGGGAAACTAAAATTCATCAATAGATTCATTACCAAGTTGATAATAGTGTGTGAACTGATCTTTAAGCTACTCAAAAAAGATCAGACAATTGAATGGAATGAATAGTGTCAGCTAGCATTCAATAAGTTCAGGAATTACCCATCCAACCCATCGGTTCTATGACCACCTAAACCAGGGATACCTTAACCATGTATTTGGCCATCAAAGGAAATGCAATTAGTACAATGTTAGCCCAAGAGGGAGAAATGAAAGTAGAATACACAGTCTACTACTTAAACAAGAAGATGTTGCCCTATAAGGAGAAGTATAGTCAAGTCGAAGAGATATGCCTAGCAATGGTATGGGCAATGAAGAAACCTAGACATTACTTTTAGTCCTATAAAATTTAGGTTCTGTTTAAAATGGACCTAATGAAGTACCTCTACGAAGCTCCCTCTTTAATGGGAAAACTTGCTAAGTGCCTCGTGCTACTAATAGAATTTGATGTGCAGTTTCTAACTAAGAAGGCAGTAAAAGGGAGAGCAGTGACTGAATTTCTAGCTCTCAACCTCATTCTAAACTTAGAAGAAATCCAACTAGACTTCCTAAATGGCCTTAGTTTGGCCATCAAAATCCAAGGATGGCACATGTACTTTGATGGAGTTGTCACTTAGTTTAACATAAGAGTCGGTGTCATATTATAGTCCCTAGAAGGTGAAGTAGTACCAATGGCCACAAAGCTCAAATTCTTAGTCACAAACAATGAAGCAGAGTACAAGGCATGCACACTTGGAATAGAAGCACTAATATCCCTAGATGTTACAAAGTCAAAATCTTCAAAGATTCCATGCTAGTAATCAACCATACCATGGAAGAGTAGGAATTAAAATAGCAACAATTAAAGCCTTACCTAGATCATTTGAGGCTACTTACCATGTCTTTATGAAAATGCTAATTCATTAATCTCCTTAGGAATCATAATCAGATAGCAGATGCAAAGGACCATCCAAAATGCCCATAAAGCCTTTAATCCTACTCAGATCGAGACAACCTTATCATAAGAACTAAAAAATAATGAAGATAGAAATAGTTAAAAAAACCCTAGTTCTACGACATCTAGAGATATTTGAAGGAAGGAGCCTATATTAATCAAGCAAGTGAAAGAAATAAAGCAGTCATTTGATGATTTGCATCAAAATTCACATCGCACTAGGTTGTGCTATACGGAAGAACCTTAGACGGTTTACAACTTTGATGTCTAGAAGAAACTAAGGCTATAAGAGTAATAAAAGAAGTACAGAAGGGTGTTTATGGTTTGCACATAAATGGAGCAATCCTAACTAAGAAACTAATCAGATAAGGGTTCTTCTGGAAAATGATGATGGAAGATTGTATGAAATTTGTAAAGAAATGCCATCAGCGTCAGATCGATGGGAATTTTAGCCACCTTCCCCCAACATAATTACACTACATCACCTCTACATGGCCCTTGTCAGCATGAGGACTAGAAATAATTAGGGAAATCCACCCAATACCCTCGAACGAACATAGACAGTGAATTACTTCATAAACTGGGTCAAAGCATAATCATTCATGAGGATAGGACAGGTGCCCAAATTCTTCAAAAAAAATTTATTCTGTCAATATGGAATCCCCCATCACATCATCTCTAACAATGGTGTCCAATTCCAAGGGGAAGTTAGATAGCCGCTAAGGAGTGTTATAAGGTGGAACATCACAAATCTTCTCTTTACTAACTATAAGCAAACAGGGTCGTTGAAGCTATAAACAAGAACATTAAGAAGATTTTGTTAAAAATGACTCAAACTTACTAATAATGGGATTACATATTGACATATGCCTTATGGAGGCACCAAAAAATAGTGAAGACTTCAACCAGAGCAACTCTTTTCTTGCTAGTATATGGATCGAAAGTAGCGCTTCCAGTTAAAACAAAAATTAAGTCTCTTCATATAGCCATCGAATCTAAATTGCTAGAAGTATAATGGGCTTAACAAATGCACTAAAATCTCACCCTCTTAGATAGTCGAAGGCATAAGGCTCTATACCACACACAGTTGTATTAGGCTCGGCTAGCCAAAACCTTCAATAAGAAAGTGAAACACAAGAGTGTGAAAGTAGGAGACCAGTTGTTAAAGCAAACGAGGTAGAATGTTCCAGACCCTAGAGGGAAATTCATACCAAACCGGGAAGGCCCAAACTTGGTCAAACATGTCTTATCAAAAGGAGAAGTCAAGCTAATGGATTATAAAGGAAATGAATTCTTTAAATTTGTCAATACATAGCACTTGAAAAAGTAGTATGTTTAAGGCACACAAAAATCCTGCTAAATTGAAAACTTGAAAACGGCATCTCAGGCAAAATTTAAGGACTTTCCATTAGGTTGAAATCCCTACATGGGCAACCTAGGAAAAATGTAGGGAAAGAGAGAAAAACTTAACTAGAAAACTTAAGAAGGCTAGTTAAGGATAAAGGTAACCTCAAGTTTGAAATTTATATGAACGCACTTATGCTTTTCTTAAATGACTTTAATAAAATGAGAATGATTGCCAATTTATGAAAAATGTCTTTAAAAATGCAACACATTTTATCATTCTGAATTGCATTAAGCATGCTTTGCATTTTCTTTTATTACATAACCACAGTTCTTAACTCTCTCTTTGAGATAAGCCACTGTCATGAAAGCCTAAAAAATGAAGGCCCATCTAGGTGTCAAGAGCTTTAAGAGGAGACACCCTAGGTAAAAAAAGGAAGAAAGATAAAATTCAATTAAGTGTGAAAAGCTTCAAAAGGAAATGCCTTAGGCAAAAAAGGGAAAAATAAAAGAGGCAGGCAAGAGAAATGGCAAACATCATCAATAATACATAGCTAGAAGTATATACATTCTTCATTATATAGGTATCATATAGCTCATGTAGGACAAACGCCCAGATATAATACCTAAAGCCCATAACCTTAGGTAAATGATACAACAAAGCAAACCATAAGTCAAAAGTCCTACACCTACCTCCTCAAATAACTATATCGGTCGTGGCTACCATCAGGAGCAAGCACCAATCCTACTCAAGCATCTCACTCATCTGATATGGGCATCTAATCATTCATCACAAAGAATGATAGTTATGACTCCAGCTCACTAATACGATCATGATAAGTCATGCACTCCCACTCCCATTCACAGCTAGCATGATGGTATTTAGCCTGCATGACATACTGCATATCATACATGCATACATAAAACATATGTATAAAATAAATAGGTACAATAAAGAAGGCGTACCCTCTGATGGTCATAAACTCCCAAAAGCACTGTTGGGCACTCCCTGTAATGGTATACTAGTACTGATTAAAAGAGATGGGAATCTATAAAAGTGAGTAAATAAGTCAATCACCACTCACTAAATAAATGAAACAAAGGCAAAATAAGTGAAATAAAACATGAACATGGGTAGCGTCAGGAGGAGCAACATTAGATTGAAGAAAGTTAGGGCAAGGAAAATCAAAATTCACTAATCTACCAAAAAATCCATCCTACACAAAGCCAAGGATGGTTGAATCATCAAGTCCCCAAGAATAGTCTTACCAAAAGCCACACTGCTAGCATGGGCAGTCACCTCAATACAGAGCATGCCCTCATTCTCCTTAAAATAGGACCTATATGTCTTTAAAGAAGATCCTCACTGCTGCATATAAGCTCTCATAACTTTTGTCAATTATAGTTTATTACTAATAAAGTTGTTTACATACTTGTACAAAATAGGAATAAAAGCCTACCAGATCAGAGGAAGCAACTCTTGACAATTTGCGTGATGGCTTGGTCCTCGAATCTAAAGGATGAGATGCATCTATTTTGAGGAGGTGGATGTGGAGGAAAAGTGGCACTAGCCATAATATCAATCAGCTAAGGGATTAACACATCAGTATAAGGCAAGCCCACACTCTCTAAGAGACTCTCATAGAAGCATCCCATTATAGCAGCAACAATAAGCTTGTTACCACTAAGCTCATGGCCCTTAGAACATGTCACTAAAGGGAGGAAGAGGACTCTCCTCATAAATGGACCATCCAACTAATAATGGACTCGCTCACCCAAATACCATACTTTACCAGTAAGTCCAGATACCAACACTCATCTATCCATCAACTGCCATGCAATCACCATCTCTGCCGTCCAATGTGACTTTACCATCCACCAGTAAAGGAAGATCTACTTAAAAGGAAAGAATGAACAAAGAATCTCCAAAAGAGAAATAACCAACATAGCAGGAGTCATACATACCTTATTAGGGGATAGCTTGCCCATGAAGTCTTGAGCCACTATGCAATCCTCAATTAAATCAGTAGTCCTCTTGATCCAGTAAGAATAATGAGGAAAGCTATTCTTCGGGAAATGCTCACCAGTCGGACAAGGGAGAACCCTGAACTTATAAGTCCATATCTACCAGAACTAAGATGTCAGAAATAACAAACTAAAGATAAAGAGTAAAAAGAATAGACACAAGAACTCCTACTCATGTCTAGCACGAATACGCATTCGTAGATCCTCGAGCCACCTTAACATGATGCATCAAGGCCTGAGTACATATGGGCAAAATCGATAGTACTGTAGCAATACTTTGACAAGCATCCAAATCCCTCAAAACAAGCAGCAATCATATACTATCCATATCTGAAGGGTTTAGGTAAATAACATCACTCAACAAGTAGAATAAAAAGCAGTGACCTAACTGCTAAGCTGAAACAAGACCGTCATCGTACATCATCCACATGAAAGAAACAAACTCAGTGTAATGAGTGAGGCACGGGCAACCAGACTTTATGGGAGTGGCCACCCCAAGCAACTCCATAGTAAGGCACCTCCTCGCCACCATAGAAAAACACTCCTCCTCACTGAAGGGAACAGGCTCTCCAAAAAGCTCAAGCCCGTAATAGCAGTAAAGTCTAAATGGGTGATGGTCATCTCCCTTATAGGTAAATGGAAAGTATGCAACGTGTCCATCCATTACTCTATCAATGCATACATAACAATCTAACTCGACACATCTAATTCATAAGATAAAGCAGCAGCAACCTATAAAGCAGCAACAACCTTGTCAAAGCCCTACTTGGCAATCATCTACTTCATGCATAACAAAAGACCCTAATAATACATGCTGACCCTGTTGAAACTACTAAGTAGCATAGTAACAGACCTTCAAGGCTACAAATAATAGGTACACTATCAAACATTTGCACAATTAATAAATACTAAGACATCTTTTTTCTATTATTTAATAGGAACAATAACAAAAGTCAAAAAGAAAAGCATCATGGTAAGCACTAGCAGACAATAACAATATTAAAATAAAGTAAGAGCTATCAGCTATTGGAATTCACAATAAAGCTATGACTTAACAAAGAGTTGTAGTAAGTACTACAGAGCTATAACAACCTTATACAAAAAAAAAAACAGTAAAGATAGTTAATTAATAAGTTTTAAAAAAATAAGGGCAAAGAAGGACTTACCTGGTATTGATGATGAGCCCAAGCAAGAGTCTCTAGACTGTAAACCATAAGAATCGAGTCTCCTTGAGAAAGCCTAGACAGTTGAGGACCCCCCTTGTGTGCTAAATGGACCATTAGTACTAGTCCCTATAGTGGAAGTCCCAGCTCTAGTATCCTCTGTGAAGTTACCCTCCATATCCAAAAGATATCCTCCAAACCCTCTAAAATATTGGGGAACTCAAAAAGAAAAATTAAGAAGCAATACCATAGAGCAGAAAATACTCAAAACTTGAAAAGGTTTAAGAAAAGATAAAAATACACTCAAATAAGGCCAAAAGAAGATTCCTTGAACTTCAAACATTCATGTCTTAAGTAGACAAGAGAGGGGGAGGCATGTGGCCATGCCTTCCACATAACCACACGTACTTCCCCCCTCTATGTGCTCTTGTACAATTGTACGCACACTCCGAGACTTTGCACACTCATTTCTCTGGTCCTAAACATCCATTTAAACATAAGACATGCACCAAACCCACACAAAAGTACACTGATGAGGACAAGATCTATCTAAAGAAACCATGTGCAGCCTCACCACTTTAAAAAACTTAGCACCTCCTAAAAGAAAAAAATAGGGAAGAATCATCAAAAGGATACCCTACTCAAAATCATCAAAATAACATCTACAACATAACAAGTAATGACATCATCATTACTACATCATCATTACATCATCACTACATCATCATTACATCATCACCAACCAAGACTAAAAGATGACATATCACATCAATCACAATGATCACAACAATCTATTCACTTAGCACCATAGGAGGTTATAGTGGCATAATATTGTTTGCCTAACACCTGAAGAGGTTATAGTGGTAGAACCTATCTATTCGCCTAACATCAGAGGAGGTTATAGTGGCATGATTTTGTTCGCCTGACACCTAAAAAGATTATAGTGGTAGTATTTATCTTTTCGTCTGACATCTAAAGAGGTTATAGTGATAGCATCTATTTGTTCGCCTAACACTAAAGGAGGTTATAATTGTATGATTTTGTTTGCCTGACACCCAAAGAGGTTATAGTGGTAGTATTTATCAATTCGCTTGACACTTGAAGAGGTTATAGTGGTAGTATCTATCTATTTGCCTAACACCTGAAAAGGTTATAGTGGCAGTATCCTAACAATCAAATCACAATAACATAACACTCAAGTAAGTACCTTTCTATTTAGAAAATTATTTTTTGCCTCTTTGCATTTGCTTCATGTGTATTAACACTAGTGGTAGTGGCTATACAACATACACAAAGTAAAGGGCAATTGTCATACCTCAAATTTAACTATCCTTAAAAAGGTCCAATGATGAAATGGACCTATGAGATGACTTGAGTCTACTCATTCATAATACCTCTAAAGTCTGCAACCTTAAAAACTAACCCACCCCACTAGTGTGCAAAATCAATCATTAAGCCATTAAGTTGTGCTCCAACTATACAAAATACAAATTATTAAAAAAATAAGAAGCTTATTTTGAGAATTCCTTTCTCAAAACACTCAGCTTGTTGGGTCAGTGATCATTTCAATCTAACTTTGGGAAAAAATAGAAATAATTTTGACAAAAAAATTTTTTGAAACACATCCAGAAAGCTCCAAATGTCCATAAGTGGCCTTAAAATTGTCCAACACAATCCAAAGATCATCACATGTCGATTAGAAGTGTGCGTGAGCCATAAACACCCCTAAGTGTCATTTACTAAAATTAAGGCCAAATTTGACAAAACAAACTTCGAAAACACTATTAAAATGGCTAAAAACCCTAGGAACCAACCTTAAAAAAGCCATGTAAGCCCCAATTGGAGCGTATAAAACATGAAAGAGAGTGTGAGCATGCACATGTGCACGTGGCCACGCGTTAGCACTCAATGCACAACTACGTGCACTTTACGTGTCCACGCGCTCTGCCCTAGGGACACATGCATGACCATGCCTATACCCCCTTATTCCATATATTTTTTATTTTAAATAGACACCTCCACACCCCATTTTGAGGGGGAGAGCATGTGGAAATACACATACTCAAAAATCTATCTAATCGAAGGCATTGGAAACACTTTTCTATAGAGTTTTTGCTCTCCCACTACCTTTCTCTTAGGTTATTAGATCTCTTTTCTACCAAACTAAGCCTCATATTTGTTAAAGCATGCTTTAAAGGTATACAAACTAGCATCATTCTATTGTCATTTTGAACCTCTTGATGAGGAAAGCTTGGTAATCCATTGAAGCTAAAGCTTTAAAACCCAAACAAGCTTAGTCGAATCTGAGGACCACATAATCATTTTGGCACATTTATTTTATTTCATTGCATTTTATTTCATTATTGCCAGCATTTAGGAATATTGTTATGCTTCTATTATGAGACTAGTAATTTTGCATGCTAGATGAATAATCTATGATTTGTTATTCTCATTTCATATCATCATTATGCATCCTCTAGTTCCAAAACATGAAATCACATAATAAATAACAATAATATGAAAAGTTCATATCCCAAAATAAAGTTATCACGTTTCTAGTCCAGTAAAGACATCATTCATCCCCTATATTATCATCGTATATCACCATAGCATAAATAATCACTGCACACATACATAATCATCTACATTTTACTTACTCTTTCAAGTGATTGAGTGTCCATTGCTTATCTCATTATTGATGTAATCAAGCAAGTTATGTGAATGGTCACATTTACCTTATAGATTCATCATAAATAAATTAAATTTACTTTTCCACGATCTCTTATTCCTTTTGTATGTATTTTATTAGGAAAGCAATATAATAGTAATATCTTTAGCTTTATTATCTTCCACTATCTGATGAATTATGTGAATGCTATACAAACTGTCATTACTAAAACTAGGGTATTACAGTAGCTATATTTTGAACATTGTATAATGAGAAATAGTAAAAAAAAGTATATACGATCCTGTAAACCCAGAAATCTCTACTAGGGGCAATACTCACTGAGTTACCCGATGTTGTCCCTTTCTTTTCTTGATTTTCTAAAAATTGGGTGGTGACTCCATGAAATCAAAAAAGCATCTCATTCCTCTTGAGATCAAGCATTTGACCTTATTCGATAATGTTCCCATGTCCCTCAGAAATAAAATGAAAAGACCCTTACATAACTAATTTACCTCAAAGCTAAAATAAGAAATAGGTTGCTCATAAGGACATATTCATTTGGAGACGTCATAATCTTGCCTAGAAAATCAAAAGCTTAAGGTAAGGTGTCACTGGAGTGAACCCTCTCTCTCTTTTCCAACAATCTTGTCTCTCCTTGCATTTGTGGTAAGGTTTTTGAAAACCCTAATCAATTAGTTAATTAAATTACATAGATCATTGTTATAGTTTATGATTAAATTTTTTAAAATTTTCACTGCATTTTGAATCACCTAACCCAACAGAGTTAACAGCAAACTAAGAGAATTCTAGGTACAAAATGCTAACTTCTTTTAGTCTCACATTCTTTAAATTTATTTTATTAATTATTATTATATTCTTTAATTACATGAAATTTTTAATTAAAGTCACTCAAATCAACATACATGCACTAATCAAATAATGAAAATCATGTAAAAAATGAATTCAAATAAATAAGTAATACCTAAATTAGCCTAATCTAGATGCTTTAATTAAAGACTAATTCTATATATTTAATTTATGGGCCTAAATTATATCACCAATTAATGAGCCTATCCTATAAATTATGGAAACATTATAAGTTAATAGGCATAGTTCTAGAAATTTTAATTATGAAGTGGGCTTAAATCTATCAATTGTGAAATAAGCTTAAATTAGTGAGCTTGAGTCTATAATTTTAATTAGGATAATGATATTTTTTGTCCTATAAGTTATTCAATGTTCACAACTAAGTCCTATAAGAAATTATTTAACAATCAAGTCTTATAAGATTTTAAACATATCCCCATTAATCCTAGTCTATTAATTCAAATAGTAATGGCTGATTTGGCATAAAAACCATTTATGTCATTCACACCTCACCTTACACATCACCTTTTTAATCCATGTCATAAAGCCATATCTATGGTGAGCACTAACTTTAACTAAGGTAAAATTTCAAAAAATTTTACTTGAATAAACATTCATCAATAAAGAATTCCATTCCCATTGAACCATTTTATATTTTACATATAGCTAAATAACACATCAATGTGTAAAAGCAACAACCTAGGAATTTTAAGTTTAAGATTACTTATAAACTCCTAAGTTTGATGTAGACCATAATAGTTAACTATAAGCTTTGATGTAGTTAGGTTCAACTACTAAATCAAATGCTCTAGCCTCCCAAATGTTAGGCCTCTAGCTTAAAACACCAAAGCTCCACCAATTCACCTTCTTGTCTTGATTTGATTACTTGCGAGTATTATCTTAATTGACCCTCATAAATCTTACACTAACTTAATCTTTTATAAGAAAACTTTTGGGTTTGTGTTTCATAAATGTTGTTTCTATTTTAAGATCTTTATCCATTCTTTAAAAATTTCATATGCCGTATATATAAAGAAAGTAACCACCTCATGACATCTCCATGACATAATGACATAAGCACACATTTTGGCATCATCCATGACATTATAAGCACACCTCTTAACATCATCCATGAAACCTTGACATCATCAATGACATCACAAGCATGCAACTTGACATAGT
The DNA here is from genome assembly GCA_947683625.1 of Mallotus nudiflorus. Taxonomy (NCBI): domain Eukaryota; kingdom Viridiplantae; phylum Streptophyta; class Magnoliopsida; order Malpighiales; family Euphorbiaceae; genus Mallotus; species Mallotus nudiflorus. The sequence goes on along the minus strand of CANTUR010000027.1, from coordinate 9,828,064 downwards.
AAGTATACAATTTGTTTAAGTAACTCACTAGTGTACAAAGAAGAATGTAAACAATACATCTCATATATAATGTCTACATTACCTCTAAAATTTATCAATGTGATAAATATATGTAACCTAATCTTTTCTTTTGCCAAAGTCTACATTTTCCACATTAAAGATCATGTGCCTACTATGCCAATTTTGACTACATCATTTTATATTGACTTTGGTTTGGTAATTGGGCAAACATTTAGCCTAATCCCAATCCATTATACAAATGGGCCTAAATTAGGTTCATAAGTTTTCTCATTATTTTTATTAATCTTTGGTCCAAAAATCTTTATGCCTAGGCCCAAACTCTTGGGCAATTAATCCAAGCCTAAATAAAAAGAACATGTATATTACTAATTTAATACTTTAATTAATATCTCATATTAATTAAGTATAAATTAATAATTGAACCCTTAATTGAATTAGATTTCATGATATGCTAGAATCATTACTAAAAGCATAAATCCAACTCTATTAATCATAATTAATTGATTAAACACTTTAACTAATAATTAGATTAATGTTAATGGCAATTTGGTGAAACTCTTTTAGGTGTGAATTACTAGGTTCATGTTTAATTAGCAATGAGAAGATAATATCAACATTTGAGAATATTTGAAATACCTTTCAAGTCTAAATGTTAAAATCCTAATTATACATATTTAGTTCTTATAAGTTATGAGTGACCTTTAGCATCAATATCACAACTACCCAATTAGAAATGGATGCATGTATTGATTCATATGAACCCTTTGGTCATACTTACTGTACACTAAAATCCCTTCATTAGAAGATTTTTGTATAGCCTATAGTCATGGTTTAGTAAAACTATAATAGCTAAATCATATGACCTCATGTCAAGTTATAATTCTTAATAAAATATAACAAATACTAGAAACACCTTTTTAGCACTGAAACTATTTCAAACTATATCTTTGCCAGGAATTTATTAATCAAGAACAAACTTATATAACAAGGATCTTATCCTAGTTCACACTAGGCATTGAATCCTATCTTAGTCAAACACTCATCCCTACATTTAACTGACTAGAGCCACCACATGTTTGAGCGACCCAAGTTTTGGAACATTATTTTGAGTTTTAGAGTTTATGTGTTCCTGAGGGACATGGCAACTTTATCAAATAGGGACAAATGATTGGTCTCAAGAGGAACGATATTCTTTTTTTATTTTATGGAGTTACCACTCATTTTTTAGAAAATTGAGAAAAGAAAGAGACAACACCGGGTCACTGAATAAGTATTGACACAGTAGAGTTTTCTGAGTTTAGGGGATCACATATACTTTTTGACTATTTCTTATTATATGATATTTAATGTATAGTTATCACAATACCCTAGTTTTTGTAAGGACAGTTTGTATATCATTCATATAATACATCAGATAGTGGAAGATAATAAAGCTAAAATATTAATATTACATTGCTTTCCTAATAAAATACACATAAAAGGAAAAAAAGGATTGTAAAAAGCAAATCCAGCTTAGATATAATGGACCTACAAGGTTAATATACTATGCATGTAGCTTGCTCACTCACATGAATAATGAGATAAGCAATGAACACTCAATCACTTGAAAGAGTAAGAAAAATGTACAAAATCATGCATGTTGCAGAGATTATTTATGCTATGATGATACATGATGTAAGGGACACACTATGACATCACTGGATAAGGAACATGATGACTCTAGTTCATAATATGAACTTTTAACATTATTGCTATTTACAATGTGATTTTATGTTTTGAAACTAAAGATTGCAAAATGATGACATGAGATGAGAAAATTATTCACATAGCACACAGATTGCCAGTCTCATCATAAAAACATAATAATATTCATAAATGCTGGTGACAATAAAATAAAATGTAGTGCAATAAAATAAATATGTTAAAATGATTGTGTGGTCCTTATATTCAACTAAGATTGTGTGAGTTTTGAAACTTTAGCTTTGAGGAATTATCAAGCTTTCCTCATTGAGAGGTTCAAAATGACGTGTAGAATGATCCTAGTTCGTATACCTTTAAAGCATGCTTTGACAAAGATGCGGCTAGGTTTGGTGGAAAGGAGACCTAATAACCTATGAAAAATGCAATGGAAGAGCTAAAATCGTCTAAAAGCAGGTTTCCAATGCCTTCGAGTGAATAGATTTTTTAGTTTATACGTGTTTCCTCTTGCTCCCCTCCCCCTCAAAATGGGGTGTGACGGTACCTATTTATAGTGAAAAATGTGAGGAAGAGGGGGGAATAGGTGTGGTCACTCATGTGTCCCTAGGATGAAGTGTGTGACCGTGTGAAGTGAACGTGACTGTGCCTTTGGCATGTGGTCACACACTAGGACATTGCTATGCATGCTCACGTGTAATTATATGCACTTTCATGCATTACACACTTAATTTGAGGCTTTTTTGGGCTTTTTTAAGTTATTTCCTAGGGATTTTGGGCCTTCCAAATGCATTTTTGCAATCCATTTTATCTAATTCGGCCTCAATTTTAGCATTTAACACCCATGGGTGTTTACACGCACTTCTAAGTGACACACACTAACCCTTAGGGTGTTTTGGAATATTCTGGGATCATTTTAGAGCTTTTAGAGTCTTTCAAACAAGTTCCTAAAGTCCATTTTATCTAGTTCAACTTTGATTTTAGCGTGTGACATCTAAGGGTGTTCTTAGCTTCATGCACACTTCTGAGCGACACGCGCTAATCCTCAGGTTATTTTGGACTATTATAGGACCACTTCCTAAGTTTTGGAGCCTTTTAAATATGTTTCCAAAGTCTACTTTGTCAAAATCAATTTCTATTTTTCATAAACTTAGGTCCCGGTCTGATGAAATGAACACCAGCTCAACAAGCTCCATGATCCTAGGAGACGATTCTCAAAATAAGCCTCTTATTATTTTGATAATTTTTATTTCATAAGATTATAGCACAACTTAATGTCTCAATGATTGATTTTGCACATTGCTGGGATTAATTAGGGTTTTAGGGTTGCACACTTTAGAGGTGTTACGAATGAGCAAACTTTAGTCTTTTTAAAGATTCATTTCATTATTGGACCTTTTTTAGAATAGTCAAACTTGAGGTATGACAATTGCCCACTGCTTTGTGTGTGTTGCACACCCACATAACACTAGTGCTAATACATAAGAAACAAATGCAAATATGCAAAAAATCATTTTCTAGAGAGAGGTACTTACTTGAGTACTATATTATTGTGATTCGATTGTTGGAATACTACCACGATAACCTCCTCAAGTGTTAGGCAAATAGATATTGCCATTATAACCTTCTTTGGATGTCAGGAAAATGGACAGATACTGCCACTATAACCCCTTTAGGTGTCAGGCGAATAGACATATACTATCATTATAACCTCTTTGAGTGTCAAGCAAAGAAACATATACTGCCACTATTACCTCTTCGAGTATTAAGAAAATAGACAGATATTGCCACTATAACCTCTTTGGGTGTCAGTGAATAGATAGATACTACCACTATAACATCTTCAAGTGTCAAATGAAAAGACAGATATTGCCACTATAACCTCTTTAGGTGTCAAGTGAACAAACAAATGTTGCCACTATAACTTCTTCGAGTGTCAACTGAACAGACAAATACTGCCACTATAATCTCTTTGAGTTTTAGGCAAATAGATAGATACTACCACTATAATCTTTTTGCATGTCAGGCAAACAGACAGATACTACTATTATAACCTCTTCGGGTGTCAGGTGAATAAACTATTGTGATCATAATGATTGATTTAATATGTCCTTCTCTTTTAGTCTTTGTCAATGATGATGTAGTGATTATATAGTGATAATGCAGTAATGATGATGTCATCACTTTTCATGTTGTAGATGATATTTTAATGATTTTGAGGAGGATATCCTTTTGGTGATTCTTCCCCATTTTTCTTCTTTCTTGAGGTGCTATGTTTTTTAATGTGGTAAGGTTATGCATGGTATCTTTAGATAGATGTAGTCCACATTAGTGTACTTTTGTGTGAGTTTGATGCATGTCTTGTGCTCAAATGGAGGTTTAGGACCAAAGAAATATACGTCCAAAGTCTCAGAGTGTGTGTACAACTGTACGTGAGTGCATAGGGGGGAAGTGTGTGTGGTTGCACATGATCATGTGCCCGGTGTGTAAGCATGTGCCTCTCCCTCTCTAGTCTACTTAAAATACTCATTTCTTTAGGTTCAAGAATGCTTCTTCTGGCGTTCTCTAAGTGTGTGTCAATAAGGAGAAGATATGTGATGTTCCACCTTATAATTTGTTAGTAGTTATCTAACTTCCCCATAGAATTAAGCATCGTTGTTGTGGACACCCAATTTCAGGATGATGAGTTATGGATGCGACAAAGAACTCCAATAATGAAAATGTCACGAATAAGTCTTCAATCCTCAAACTTTGAAACTTCAGAGGTTTGATTACATTTTTCAAAGAAAGGATTTAATGTTTTCATGAACTAAATTGTAATGCTTTTTAAGGACCTAAATGCAAAACTTAAATTCTTTTAAGGACCTTTTTGTAATTAAAAGTTAAAAAATGGTCAAAATTTTATAATTCCAATCAGAATTACACAATTTCGATCAGAATTACACAATTTCAGTCGAAATTACACAATTTTGGTTGAAATTAGACCTTTTTCGCCTGGTTTTCGAATTTTCTAGGAAAAAAATCTTTTTCTTGAGTCTTAATTGGTATGAAATTCTCTTAAAATTATTTTTGATATTTATCTAATGTTTTTAAGGGAATAGAAGTCTTTTAGGAATCAATTTATACATAGGGTTTGAATGATGTTTCACTATAAAAGGAGGTGTTTTGGCTATAAAAAGGGAGGAAAGAAAAAAAGAGAAAAAAGGGAGGGAAAAAGAAAAAAATGAGAAAAAGAAAGAAATGGGCAGAAAAAAAAAGAAAAGAAAGGGAAAAGAGCATCTGCATTCTCTATAAAAAAAATTCTTTTGCTTAATTGAATAATTGAATATCTTTGGAGGATTTTTAAAGAACAAGATTCGAAGACCTATCAAGAATGGCGATTTTACAAAATCCAAGAAGTACTCCATTAAAATTATTCATAAGCATCATCTTCTCCTTGTTCCATTTTATTTGAATTATTTATTTCTTTTTTTGATTTATTGATTTTTATATTTATTTTATTATTGATTCACTAATCATAATTTTGTTTTTTTATGGTTATTATAGAGGAAAATATATGATAATCATTTTTTGAAGATTGAATCCATGAGAAGTCCATGAAATGTCATGGATAAGACCTTGTAGATTTAGTTTTTAGGTCTTTTTATTTTTTATGTAATTTCTTTATTTTATTTACATTTTTGGGGTTGTATTAACTATTGTAATAACCCCAGCAGTGGGAATAGTGGAATTATATGTGTGAATGCATGTTTATGTTGATTAATTTGTTAGTAAATTTAGGGTAATTAATTAAAATCAATGGAGGAAGTAGATTAATTTAGGATTGCATGTTAATTAAAATTAGAATTTTAGAATAAATAATTAATTGGTTGTTTGATCTTTAATTTAATTTTTTTGATATTTTTTATTTGTTTTTGGGCTTGTTTATTTATTTTTATGTTTTTTGGGCCTTAAACCCATATTAGATTCTAATCCACTTAAATAAATTTAGGTTTTTTTAGGTTTAATTAATTAAAATCCATTTTAGGCCCATAATTAATTATATTTTTAGGTTAGAGATAATTTAGGCCCATTTAGTAAATTAGACATAGGCCCACTTAATTTAATTTAATTAATTAGACTTAGTCCACTTAATTTAAGCCTTTTCATAATTTATCGATTTAAGATCCCCTTAGAATTAAAACATGTAAAACTAGGCCCATTAATTTAAATACTTAATAATTTATAGATTTAGGCCCATTTTTAGAATTAAAATAAATAGATCTAAGTCCATTTAATTAAAATTAAAAGGAATTAGGCCCATTAGTTTTTAACTCACTTATGAATTAGAACATGTAGATTTAGTTCATTTAATTGAAATCAATGTAGATTAGACTAATTTAGGGATAATATGTTTGAATGAATGCATTCTTTACTTGTATTTTCATGACTAGTTTGCTTTGGAGTTAATTGCTAGAATAAGGGTTTATATGAAATTATATGTAAATAGAGGATAATATAGTAATTCATAAAGTCATTCTAAATGAACACAAGACTGAAAGAAGTTGGTATTCCATACCTAGAATCTGTTGGTTGTAGTGCTAGCTTTCTTTTAAGGAATTGAGTACCACCTTTTTGATTTGTCCTAATTATTACCCTGAGTGGCGACTTCTCATCTCCACGCCATGTCTTTGTGATAATGGTTAGTGTGTTCTCTAGCACCCTTAGCTCAAACAGTGTCGCGATTATTAAAATCTTGGGCGCACACTAAACCTCGCCATCTATAGTTGTCAAAGATGATGTGACGGGGGATTCCATATCAAAAAAATATATTTCTTTTAGTGAACTTAGCCACTTTCTTAGCTTTTGTCTTTATAAATGATTCTACTTCAACCCACTTTGTAAAGTAATCCACTACTACTAAGATGAACCTGTGTCCGTTCGAGGCTGTCGAGTGGATTTACCCAATTATGTCTAGTCCTCATACTAAGATGGGCCATGGAATGAAGATGTAGTGTAATTCTATTGAGGACAGGTGGTTGATATTCCCGTGGATTTGACACTTGTAACATTCCATTGCAAATTTTATGCAGTCTTCCATCATTATCATCTAAAAGAACCCTTATTTGATTAGCTTTTTAGCTAGGATTGCTCCTTTCATACGTGGACCACAAATGCCTCAGTTTTATCTATACATCATAGTTGTAGCCCATCTAAAGTTCTTTTGTATAACACACCCTAGTGCGATGTGAATTTTGATGCTAATCATTGGATGACTACCTTATCCTTTTTATTTGCTTGATTAGGATAGGCTCATTCCTTCATATATCTCTGGATGTTAAAGAACCATGGTTTTTTTTAGCTATTTTTGTCTTTACTATTCTACAATTCTTTTGACAGGGTTATCCCTATCTAAGTAGGATTAAATGCTTCATGGGTGTTTTGCATTGTCCTTCCCATACTGATGCTAAGGAAACAAGTTCATCTACCATATGATTGTGGTTCCTAGGGAGATGAATGAATCTGTATTTTTGGAAGGACATGAGTATCACATGTTCGATCCACCCATTACATGAGTATCCACGTGTTTATTCTAATATCTCATATCAAGTAGCATGAAACTTACTACCTCCCACTATTATTATTACATACTAATCAAGGAAAAAAGACAGAGGTGATAGTCAAATTAATATTATCCAAATATTAATTTATCGACTATGAACATTTTTATAGCATATGTACTAAATAAATTTGTAGCTCATATTATCAACTCTTGATAATAAATTTATTTAATGTGATGGTAATGGATAAATACTCAAATAAACAAACACATCAATTAAATGAATATTATTTATTATCATCTGGGATTATTTACAATGTCAAAATATGTGATTGGCCTTTAGGGCATACCACTTACACTAACAATCTCCCACTTTTGCTACAGCCAATCACTACAGTATTTTAGATCCATCTTCTAAATATGTCATTCTAGCTATAGTTACATTAGTGATTTAGTAAGTTGAGAAGCCATATTATCAGCTGAAGCTACCTTTTACATTAGCACATCACCCTTTCTAATAAGTTCTCTAATAATATGAAAGAACCTTTCTATGTGTTTTGATTTCTAATGAGACCTTGGTTCCTCTGCCAAAACAATGGCTCCATTTTTTTTTGTAATAAAGAGGACTTGGGGACTCAATGGAAGGAATAATTCTAAGTTCGATAATGAACCTTTTAATCCAAATAGCTTCCTTAGCAGTATTCGATGTAGCTATATACTTAGCCTCTGTAGTGGAATCAATAGTGATACTTTGCTTCAAATTCTTCTAGCTCACTACCCCTCCATTACAAATGAAAACAAACCTAGAGATAAACTTTCTATCATCCACATCTGATTGAAAATTAGAATCTATGAAACCATCTATCTTTATATCACCTCCTCCATAAGTTCAGACTAAATCTTTAGTCATTCTCAAATACTTAAAAATTGCCTTAACAATAATCTAATGTTCCAAACTTGGATTGAGTTGAAACCTGCTAGTAACGCTAACATTATGGCCTACCTAAATAAAAACAATCATCTCTTGGAATTAAGCATGTTGAACCTCTTCAATACCTTTTCCAAGTAAAGACTTTAGGATAAATCTATCATTCTCTTCGATCTCTCTCTATAGACTCAAATATGAGAATATAGGTTGTCTTCCTTAAGTCCTTTATTGAGAAGGTTATGGATAGCTATAATTTCACAAAGGTCATCATACCAACATCATATCCCATTTAGCATAATATCATCCATGTACAGGATTACGAAAGTGAGTTAGCTCCAACTTACCTTCTTATAAACATATGGATCATCATCGTTCTTAATGAAACCATAATAATGGATAACTTTATTAAAACAATGATTCCAACTCCTTTAATCTTGTTTTAGACCATAGATAGATCTATTAAACTTGCACACTTTTAAGCTATCCTTAGATTTAAAAAGTAGTTTTGACATCCATTTACCAAACCTCATAGTCAAAGTGTGCAGCTACAACTAGAAGAATCCGAATGAATTTAAGCATGGCTCCTAGTGAGAAGGTTTCCTTATAGTTAAACCCTTGCCTTTGGCAAAACCTTTTCACTATAGCCTTTACTTTATAGGTATTAATCTTTCCATCTACACCAATCTTTCCCTTGAAGATCCATTTACACCTAATGGGTACAATACCCTTAGGGGGATCAATAAGTGTCTAGACTTAGTTTGCATACATGGAATCCATTTTAGTTCTCATAGCTTCAATCCATGTCGAAGAATCTTTATCGTATAAATTTGCTTCATATGTAGTAGGATCATCAAAATGAATGCTTTCTTCATGAACATGTAACTCTTACAGATCAGGAAGAAAACTATATCTCTTAAGAGGATGAGATAACCTAGTAGACCTTCTTGGTCTCAGTGTGATGATATTCTCAATTGGAATAGGTGCCTCGACTTGATTAATGTCCATTTGATTAATTTGTTAGGCTTCCTTAGATGACTCTTGATCTAACATTATCTTCAAACCTTTGCCACCTTCCCTAAAAAACTCTTTCTCAAGGAAAATAGCATCTCTACTTATAATAATAACTTATTCAATAGGAAGATAAAAGTAGTACCCTAAACTATCTTTAGCCTTCCTTTAACAAACCTTCCTTTAATCGATTTTATATCAAATTTGTCTTAATTTATCCTTTTAATAAAGGTGGAAAACTCAAAATATTAACATTTTTGAGACTTAGTGCTCTATCATGCCATATCTCATATAGTGTAGCAAAAACAGATTGGGATGGAACATGATTAAGGATGTAGGAGGCCATTTGGACTGTATAACCCTAAAGTGAAATAGGAAGATCAATATAGCTCACTATAGAATGTACCATATCCGATAAAGTATGATTTTGTCTCTCAAACACACCATTTAATTGAGGTGTTCCAAGAGGTGTGAGTTGTGACACAATGCCATGTTCCTATGGAACTTAATGAATTAAGCACTCAAGTATTCTCCTCCTCGATATGATCTTAGAGTTTTAATACTTTTCCTAGTCTAGTTCTCTACATGGGCTTTGAATTCCTTAAAAAGATTAACTTTTATGTTTCATAAGAAACAAATGCCCATACCTTGATAGATCATCTATAAAGGTTACAAAGTAGTAGATTCAACCTCTAGCCATTTCAACAAATGGTCCATATACATCACTATGTATGATCTCCAACACATCTTTGGCTCTTACCATTTTTCCAAAAAATAGTGATCTTGCCTTAAGGACATTCCTCATAAGTTGAATTAGATGTAGATTCAAGATTGCTTAAGATTCCTATCCTTTTTAACTTGTTGATCCTATCCTTTGTAATGTGACATAATTTCAAGTGCCATAGATAATTAGATTTGAAGGTATTTTCAATTAGCATTGCATTTGTATTATTCACAGTCATTTGAGGCTCATTATTATTGGATATATTATCAACATAATATAAGCCATGTATTAAATAAACCATGCCTATCATTTCATTTTTACAAACTTTTTATATCATTTATAACATTTCATTTTTACAAATGTTTTATATTTTTCAAAATAAATGTTACAAATGTCTCTTTTAAAATGAAATACTATAGACGGTGGGGTTTTGCGCACGTCTAATATTTTAGCAACTGTGACACTATTTGAGCTTAGGGCTCTAGAGAACACACTAACCATTGTCACAAAGACATGGTGTGGATATGAGGAGTCGCCACCCAGGGTAATAACTGGGACAAATCGAAAAGGTGGTAATTAATTCCCTAAAAGAAAGCTAGCACCACAACCAGGAGATTTTCGATACGGAATACCAACTTCTTTCAGTCTTATGTTCTTTCAGAATCACTTTGTGAATATTATCCTCTATTTACATGCAATTTCATATTAACCCTTATTCTAGCAATTAACTCTAAGGCAAACTAGTCATGAAAAGAAAAGTAAATAATGCATTCAATACAATCCTGAAGTTAGTCTAATCTATATTGATTTTAATTAATTGGGCTAAATCCAAATGTTTTAATTTACAAGTGAGCCAAAAGACTAATGGGCCTAAATCTACAAATTATGGACTATTTAAATTAATGGGCCTAATTCTACATGTTTTAATTCTAAGGTGACCTTAAATCTACAAATTATGAAAAAGGCTTAAATTAAGTGGGCTAAGTCTAAATAATTAGATTAAATTAGGTGGGCCTATGTCTAATTAACTAGATGGGCCTAAGTTGTCTTTACCTAATTTTTAATTAATTATAGGCCTAAAATGCATTTTTATTAATTAAACCTAAACAAACCTAAATTTATTTAAGTGGATTAGAATCTAATATGGGCTTAAGGTCTAAAACACATAAAAATAAATAAACAAGCCCAAAAAAAAAAACATATCAAAACAATTAAATTAAAGATCAAACAACCAATTAATTGTTCCTTCTAAAACCCTAATTGTAATTAACATGCAACCTAAATTAATCTACTTCCTCCATTGATTTTAATTAATTACCCAATTGAAACCCTAATTTTACTAACCAATTAATCAATATAAATATGCAATCACACACATAATTCCATTATTCCCACTATTAGGGCTATTAAAAATAATCTATTGAAAATAATAATAAAGATAATTAATATAACCCCAAAAATATAAATAAAACACTTAAATAAATAATAATAATAACCTAAAAACTAAATCTAGCTACAAGGTCTTATCCAAGGCATTCCATGGACTTCTTATGAGTTTAGTCCTCCATAATCACCATAAAAAAAGAACAAAAATTATGATTAATGAATAAATTATAACAATAATAAAACAAAACTAAAAATCTAAAAAATCAAACAAAGAAATAAATAAATACAATAAAATAGAATAAGGAGAAGATGATGCTTATGGATGATTTTAATGGAGTGCTCCTTAGATTTTGTAAAATCAACATTCTTAATAGGTCTTTGAATCTTGTTCTTCAAAAATCCTCCAAAGATTTTTAATTAATCAATTAAACAAAAGGGACTTTTTATAGAGAATGTTTTTTTTTTTTTCAAAATAATTAACAAAGGAAAAGAGAGTGAATAATGCTTTTTTAAGAAAAAAACAACCCAAAAGCCAAAAGAAAATTTGGTGTAGAGAAAATATCAAAAAGCTAAAAATAATAGTACTACTCCTACCAGATGCTTTTTTCTCCTCTCTTTTTTTCATTCCCCTTCCCAGGAGCTAAAGCCCTCTTTTAAAGTGAAAACCTACGTATAAATTGATTACTAAAAGACTTATATTTCCTTAAAAATATTAGATAAATATCAAAAATAATTTTAAGAGAATTTCATACCAATTACGACTTAATAAGAAGACATTTTTATTTTTTTGAAAATCCAAAAAATAAACAAAAAAGGTCTAATTCCGACTGAAATTGTGTAATTGCGATAGGAATTACATAATTTCGGTCGGAATTAATGTAATTATGACCATAATTATATAATTCTGATTGGAATTATGTAATTCCAATTAGAATTATAGAATTTCAACCTCTCTCTTTTTTAAAGAAAAACTTTTAATTATAATAAGGTCCTTGAAAGAATCTAAGTTTTGCAATTTAGTCCTTAAAAACATTAAATTCTTTCTTTGAAAAATACAATCAGACCTCTAAAGTTTCAAAGTTCAAGTATTAAAGTCATATTCATGACATTTTCATTATTGGAGTCCTTTATCGTATCCATAACTTATCATCCCGAAATTGGGTGTCTACATTTGCCTCCCTTTATCGCTATTTTACTTGACAATTTACGGTAAAGCAAACTAGCACTCAATTTTTAAATTGAAATTTATGATACTTACCTATGCTACATGAAGCTTTTCCTTATGAACTTGCTATTCTCGAATGTACAACATTGATTTGAAATGACATATCATACTTAGTCATATGATGTTGATTATATTCAGTTGAATAATCTTGGGTGAAGGGGACTCATTGCACTCGGTTGTACAATGTTGACTATACTTAAACATATAGTCTGAATTGAAAAGGAGCATCACACTCGGTCATATGATGCTGAAAACACATTGTACACAGTCGTACAATGTCGACTACACTCGATTGTATAGTCTAAATTGAAAATACATTGTACTCGGTCGTATAGTCTGAATTGAAAATGCATTATACTAGGTCATACAATGCTGACTACACTCAGATGTATAGTCTAAATTTCAAAAGTTACATCATACTCAGTCGTATAATGTTGATTATACTCAGTTGTATAATCTGATTGGAAGAATATATTGTACTCGGTTGTACAATGCTAATAATACTCGGTCGTATAGCCTGGATTGAAAAGATACATCACACTTGGTCATATGATGTTGATTGAAAATACATTCTACTCGATTGTACAATGCCAACTACACTCTGACGTATAGTCTGTATTGAAAAGAAACATCACACTCAGTTGTATGATGCCGATTATACTCGATCGTATAATCTTGATTGAAAATACATTATACTCAGTCATACAATGCTGACTACACTCGAACGTATAGTTAGTATTGAAAAGAAAGATCACACTCGGTCGTGTGATGCTGATTATACTCGGTCGTATAATTTTGATTAAAAATACATTGTACTCAGTCGTACAATGCCGACTACACTCAAATGTATAGTCTATATTGAAAAGAAACATGACACTCAGTTATATGATGTTGATTATACTCGGTCATATAATCTTGATTGAAAATACATTGCACTCGGTCATACAATGCCGACTACACTCAAATGTATAGTCTAAATTGAAAATACATTATACTCGGTCGTATAATGCCGACTACACTTGGACGTATAGTCTGAATTGAAAATACATTGTACTCGATCATACAATGTCAATTATACTGCTGACAAATTTAATACTTCATTAAATTATTAAATTAAGAAACATTAAAATTTAGGGCTAAATTGCAAGGAAAAGAATGGACTTGAATGCAAATGAAAAAATAAAAGGACTAAAGTGGATATTTTTCACTTTAATATGAACATTTTTCCTCTTTTGCCGATTCATTTTCTCTTCTTCCTATCCTTCTCCATTTTTTCTTTTCACTTTCTTTTCATTTTCTCTTGATTTTCAAATTTTTTTCCTTTCAATTATTCTTTCATTTAATGTCTGATTTTGAATCCGTTTGATCCTATGGCTCACCCATAATGCAAACTACGTGGGAGCAGTTCCAGACAATTAGATCTCATCACTTCACATATGCATTTTCCTTAAAATGATTTGGGACTCTGTGAAGGTGAAAACATGTTTCCCTTATCTAATTTGCACCTCTATAAATGCTCTCAAGCTGGAGATGAGGCGAATTTCCTACCTCTATCTTCAATTCTGCAATAAACATATTTATTTTAGTATGTAAAATTAATATGTTCATGCATGCAATTATATATATATTATGAAAAATTGACAATTTAGAACCAAAATTTGTAGAATATGTTATAGGACTAAATAAAACATGTTCAAATTTATTGAATTTCTCATTAGGATTCTGAATTCCAAATTGGAATTCTCATATTTTCAATTGAATTTCTTAGATTTTTGATCTAAAATTTGGAAATTCAATCTGAATTTTGGATTTCTGATTGAAAATCTAGAAATTCGATCGAAATTTTGGATTTCCAATCTGAAATCCAATTTTTCAATTAGATTTTGCTAATTTTTTTAAATGATAATGAAATAAAAATGACAATGTTAAAACAAAAATTAGAGATTTAGGAAAGGAAAAGGTAACTCTGTCATTTTCTAAATTTTTCAAAAACTACTGAAATTCTTGGGTTGCTTTCACTTGACTTGAGAATTATTCCATGACTTGTTTGGAGAGGTAGTACAGCATATTTGGGGATCTAGCTTTCAATGCTTCATTACTACTTTACTGACTGTTTGAGGTAGGTCAGACCACTACTCACTTTTTGTTCTTATCAAGAGGTGGATGGGCACCACTCATACTTTTCGCACATGAGTGGGTGAGCTGACTATTTCTTTGATAAGCTTCTCTACTATTACTGGGCTTACAATCGGAGGTGCCCCAGTCCCCTTTGATATCCATTACTGCACTCTTTCAGAGGATACTAGAAGTCACTATATTCACGACTTGCTCGGGTTTATTTTGAAATGGAAGAATTAGAAGAACATGCTTCTTTCTTCTCTCATTCAGGGTTTTAGGAGATTACCTACCACTACACCTCACTAGATTCTTTAGTAGGCGAGATGCTTATTATTGATATTGCTTAGCACTACTCTTTTTTGTAAGAATGGTTATGAGGTTAGCATCCCTCTTCTTGGTCCTCTTTAGGATCTTGCTATGGTCACTACTTTAGATTGGGGATCTATAATGCTTGCTTATCTCTACTACAAATTGGATACTATTTATAAAGGCACTTTGTTGATTTGCGATTTCAGGCATGTCTTGCACGTATGTCTCCTATCCTTTTTAACTTTTCTTATATTTACATTTTCCTCCTTATTCCTTTCATCTCCTCTCTTTTAGATCTAGGGCATTAAGATTGGAGTGATCTAAGGCTTCAGCACCATTAGCTTTAATAGGATTCTTTCCCTGATGTAGAGGTGGGGTTCCTTTCGTCTTGCTAGAATTAAGCATGACTTGCAAACTTATTAAGATCAGTTTAACTCCTTAGAGTGGGACCTGGTAAGAAAAATTTGATTTTTAGTATTTCATTAATTTTAAAAGTTTAATAAACTTAAGTAAATGAGTTTGCAAGTGAAATCAGATTGGTTGTTTGGTGCTAAAGGCATTCAGCAATATGACTTCATGACAACAGCTAGGAGGCTTGAGACTGTGAGAGTTTTGCTCCCTGGTTATGGTTACCAGATATGGTATCTTGGTGAGTGTGTTTATTATTGGCATATAGGACCTTTTAGGAGCTGTGTTCCTTCTTTTATTCCCTCCTCAATGTTATAGAGTAACAACATTATTGGTACCGAGCTTAGAGTAGCTCTTGAGGGATATTACGCTTCAACTTTGCTTGAGCGTTCTAGTCATTATCAGGAGTATATTTGAAAGAATCTCCTAAAGCATATTCTTATAGACCCAACTGAGGTATGCTTTCTATCACTACTTTACTTTAGCTCTTTGCTTTCTGTCACTACTTTACTTTAGCTTTTTCATCATTAAATATGACATTCGCTTTTTCCACAAATTGAAGAAGTCCTTTATGTTGCTATGGAGGAGATTGGGGATGACACCGAGGAGACTGAGCAAGAGGTTGAGCATGCTCATCATAGTGAGGCTGCTTATAGTGATATTTCCTTGAGTACTATTTTTGGCGATGTTCCCCCATTTAATAGGTCCATGTATGATTGGGCTCCCATGGTGCAAACTCCTGTTGAGCGGTATATGTACTTTGATGCAGCTCAGATTCCTAGTTTCTCTCCTCATAATGCTTCACATGTAAGTGCAATTTGATTTTTACAACACTATACAAACTAGCACTTGTTGCTAAATTAGTAAACTTCATTTTACAGGTCCCTAGGACACAAGCAGAGTATCTGTTGCCTCTTCCCCAAGATTATTTACTATGCATATTACAAATACTTGGAGAGTTAGTATTTTGACCAAATATGCAAGTGCATGCATGCTATGTGTAATGTGAATGATTCTAACTATTCTATATGTAATAGAGCTATGTCAGGGATCTGGAGCATGAGAACGAAAGGCTTCAATAGCAACTTTTTGGACTTGGTTTTGATAGTCATGATGTTAGGACTTCTATGCCCCCAAATCAGAGTGACGATCTAGCTAGAAGATGGAGCCCTTGGCTAGATACAGGAGCTCAGGATGACTGATTTTCTTTAGGACTTATGTTAGCATGATTGTACTTTGGATGCTTCATAATCATTTCATTTTATGAATGAATATTAGACTAAGCCCCCCCTTTTCATTTTTTTGGCTCGTCGGAAATGTTGGAAACCCGTTCGGCATCCTAGATTTTTTATCGGATTTCTAGAATTTTTATAAGAAATTTGACCATAGTTCCATATATTTTCCTATTCCGACATGAGTTTAGTCTAAAAATAACTGAAAGAAATCCTAATCCTATCCGTCTTTTGAAAACATAACCAGAAAAATCCTAATCTCATCAGTATCATCTTTTAAGGCTATTTAAGAGTTGCATATGAGACTATCTTGTATCCTTCTCTTTATTTCTTTTCATTATGACACAAGGTACTCTTAGTTTGATGAAGAAATTTCTTAAGACCATGAATGGAGATGATTGGAACACAGTGCTACCTTTCCATGCCAAATCCCTAAAGTCCCTTCAACACCTAAAAATAGACAATAATTTCTTACATGCTGCTACCACATTCTGGGACACTAACTATCATGTACTTAAATTCAGTGGATAAGAGTTATGTCCATTAATTGAGGAATTTGCTACTATTCTTGGATGTTCATTAAATTCAACTACTATAATTATTCTCCCTGATCTTACAATGGAATTCAACTACAATGATATGCCCCAAATGTCATCTATATGCATGCACACAATGTTGGTACTATTAGTCTTCCTTTTCTTATTACCTCTTATGAAGTTGGAGACAAGAACAATGTTGCTTGGATCAAAACTGTCACCTTCAACTTGTATGCTTAGTTTCTGCTAGTGTCTTCTCATGGAGATGCTAATCTAAGAATTATCAGTATCTTAGAACAAGTAGAAACTAGAGCTAATCATATGCCTATCATTCTTGTTGAAACTGTCATTGGGTTAGATAATTTCAAGGTTCAAAATTGGCTCTCAAGCAGTTTGCTTCTCCTTTAGGTATGTAACCCTTTTTTTTCTTAAGCTGCCTTCTCAGGTTTTCAACTTAACATTCTTCTTTTTTTTTAGATTTTGTTATAGGAGAAGTTGAGTCTACTTAATGCTCCTCCTAAGGCTTTGGTTTATCAACCTCATCATTTACAATCTCGTCCTTTGAAAATGAAAAGCACACTATAAATCAATGGACTGAATGGATGAAAGGCCTTGCTGATACTAGGATTACTTGGATTTATCCTTCGTGGAGATTGAAATTCATGACCATCAACCTATATGACTATTGTGTCCCTATTCCTGGGTTGCACTTTTTGACCATTCTTTCTCTCTCACACCTTTTTCACCTGTATGGTCACCCCCAATTCATTGTGGCTGTTATAACTAACTTTAAAGGCTTCCCTCTAAGACAAGATTTTCTAGAAAAAGTGAAGAACTTGTGGCCTCATAGAGCTTTATAGCGGAATATGCACATGAATGCTGACATGACTACTGACGATGACTATAAAGCTTGGGTTGTCATGCAATCTATAGAACCACCAAAATTTACTAGCTACAAAAGGACTCAAGTATTATTAGATGAGTCATAAAAGAAAAAACAGAAAAAAAAATAGTGGTCTTATAAGTATGATTTCTTATTTTTTATTTTTCCTTCAAGTCATTATGCTTTGTAATAAAGATAGAATATGCAATATTTAATAGAAATATCATTTCAATTTATTTCATTAATTAAGGAAAAAATGACTACATTTATTACATCATATGACATAACTCCTGTTATCTGCTAGTCCTTTCAGATTTTCTAACTGAACATTTTCTCCTCACTTTTATCTCCCTAATTTTTGCTTGATCAGTCCTTTGTGAGTTTTCTGAACAGCATGAATGTCCTCACTTTTGCCTAACTAGCCTTTTCAGGTTCTCTAGCTAATGGACTTCTTTTTTTTTTAAGGTAGTATTTCTTAAGATGATCCAGATTGATTGGCTCAATGAACTCATTCCCTTTTAAATCGGATATCTTACAGCTCCTTTGGGTAGGATCATCTTGACTAAATATGGTCCTTCCTAATTTGGTTTGAATTTTCCTCTCAGATCAAATACTATATCTCTAGCCTTTATTTTTCTCAGCTTAACCCTTTTGTTGAAAGCTCTCACTATTCTCTTCTAATAAATATGAGTGTGAAATAGAGCATCCATCCTTTTCTCATCTAGAGATACAAGGTGATCGAATCTCTTTTGTATCCATTCACTCTCAGGAATTTTTTCATCCATAACGACTCTCAAGGATTTAATTTTTGTCTCTATGGGAAAAATTGCTTCATAACCATATACTAATGAGAATGAAGTTTGTCCCGTAGCAGTGCGTGTTGTAGTTTTGTATCACCATAAGGAAAAATGGAGACATTCAAACCAATCTTTATGCATTTTCACCATCTTAGAGAGAATCTTCTTTATATTCTTATTAGCTACTTCAAATGTGCCATTAGCCTGAGGTTGATAAGGCGAGGACTTATGATGCTCAATCTTGTATCTCCGTAATAATTCAGCCATTTTTGCCTGGAACTGAATGCCATTATTTATCACAATATGGTGTGGGATTCCATATCTATAAATGAGATTCTTCTCAATAAACCTTGCCATTTGTCTAGCTTTAAGATACCATAGGACTCTACTTTTATCCATTTAGAGAAGTAGTCAATTGCAACTACTATATATTTGTGCTCGTTTGAAGAAGTTGGTTTTACTTCCCCTATTATATATATTCCCCAGGCTACAAAGGGCCATGGAGATGTCAAACTGTTTAGCACTAAAAGGGGAAGATGATTGAGGTTCCTGTGTACTTGAAACTGATGACATTCTCTCACTACTCGAATACAGTCCCTTTCCATGCTCATCCAGTAATACCTTTACAGAATCATTTTCTCTGCCAGAATCATCCCATTCTTATGAGATCCACAAACCCCTACATGAATCTCTCTCATTACCTATTCTGCTTTATCCTTCTTAAGACATCTCATTTGTATTCCATTTAACATCCTTTTGCATAATATCCATCATGACTTGCATAATGGCATGCAAGAACATGAAGAGCATACTTTTCTTTGGAAGTTGCTTCATCTATGTATTTCCATTCCTCAATAAATCTCTAGATGTCATAAAACCATAGCTTTTCTTTTAGTCCTATATGGATACTCCTGACTTGTTCCTCACTATAACACAGAGCTTTCGCTTTCACTTTCATTATTACCAAGGGCTTCATCATTGATCCCATCGATTTATCCCACATTAAAGAAAGTGTTGCCAAGGCATCTGCCATTTGATTCTCATCTCTTGGTAAATGCATGAATAGACATTTAGTGAAATTCCTCATTAGCCTTTTCAAATAGCAGATGTAATGTTTCAACCTCTCTTATTTAACTTCCCACACCTCATTAGCCTAACTAATGACTAATATGGAATCTCCATAAACCAATAGGTCTTTAGCTCTAATTGCTAATGCTGCTTCCATGTCATAGATGCATGCCTCGTACTCAGCCATGTTGTTTGTGACCCTAAAGTCTAATTTATTGACCATTATGATGGTTTCTCCTCCTAGTGTAACAAGAATTACTCTTAGCCCTACTCCTCTATTATTCACAGCTACATCAAAATAAAGCTTCCATTCATGTTGTTCTATTACTGCTAAGTTCTCATCTAAAAATTCTAGATTCCATTACTCATTTCCTTCGAATGCATTCTAGGCTAGAAATTCTGCTACTACTCTTCCTTTGATGAACTTAGTAGTGATGTACTCTATATCAAACTCAGTTAAAAGTACCAGCCATCGAGACATCTTTCCTTTTAAAGCTGGTACTTGAAACAAGTATCTCAAAGGATCTATCTTTGAAATAGCTTGTACTTTGTAAGACTGGAAATAATGCCTTAGCTTTTTTATAGCCCAAATCATGATCAAACATGTTTTCTCCATAAGATCATACTTTTCTTCACATGGCAGGAATTTTTACTGAGATAATAAACTACGTACTCCACCCCTTCTATTCCTTCTTGTGCTAGCATTGCCCCCATTTCTTTTTCTTCTAAAGCCAAATATAAGATTAAGGGTTTACCTTGCCTTGGTGGTCTTAACACAAGCGAATTAATAAGGAATTCCTTAATCCTATCAAAGGCTTTCTAACATTCTTCATTCCATTCCACTAGCTTATTCTTCCTCAAGAGCTTAAAGATCGGGTCACAGACCATGGTAAGTCTCATAATAAATCTCATGATATACTATAGTTTTCTAATAAAACCTTGCACTTCCTTCTCCATTCTTGGCATTGGCATCTCTTAGATGGCTTTAATCTTGTCTGGACTAACTTCTATTCCTCTTTTGCTAACTATATACCCTAATAACTTTCCAAAAGTCACCCCAAAGATGTATTTCTTCATAATAATCCTTAGGTTATATCTTTTTATTCTTGCTGGGAAATTATCCAAAGCCTCAAAGTGTCCTTCTCTTGTTTTTGACTTAACCATCATATCATCGGCATACACTTCCACTTCCTTATGCATCATATTATGAAATAAGGCAGTGGTTGTTCCTTGATAAGTTGCTCTTGCATTCTTAAACCCAAAGGTCATCACCTTATAGCAATACATCCCATATTCTATGATAAAAGCAGTTTTGATCTTGTCCATAACTGCCATCGTTATCTGATTATAACTTGAGAACCCATCCATGAAGTAGTTATTGCACTAAATGTTGCGCTATCAATAATCACATCAATATGGGGTAAAGGAAAGTCATCTTTTAGGCATGCCTTATTCAAATATTTAAAGTCTATGCACATTCTGACTTTTCCATCTTTCTTGGGAACTAGTACTATGTTTGCCAACCATTGAGGGTATTCCACTACTTCTAAAACATTAGCTTGGATCTGCTTAGAAATTTCCTTCCTTATCTTTTCTATCTACTATGGCCTCAACCTATGAAGTTTTTGCTTAACAGGTTTAGCTTCTTAATATATTAGAATGTGATGCTCCATGATTTCTCTATCTAACCTTGATATATCCTTATAGGACCAAGTAAATACTACCTTTCTTTTTGTTAATATTCTCTCAAATTTTTCTCTCTTTAGGAGCTAAATCATGTGATATAGATATGTGTTTTGGTTGTTCACTTATGCCCATGTTTAATGAATCTAATTGAATACAATTAATGTGAAACATGCATGATTGATCATTATTAAAATGCACATGACCATTAAAATCAACGTCACATAAAAATAAGCCAAACTAGAATTCATATCATTGGCCACAGGAAAAATAGAGTTTTCATCCTCAAACAAATCAGACATTATTACATTAGTTTCTTTATAAAAAACATCACTAAAACTATTATTAATAATGTTAGCTAAATCCTATGGTGGTTCTTTATTAAGTGGTAGACAAAGCAGCTCTTCAATATCCTCATCTTTCATCTTTTTAGCAATTGTCTTCATCACCTTGTCCTTGTTGTCTTGTACTAGCCTCTTAACTATTTACTTTTTGAAGATATCAAACCTAAGGATATCCACACCAGCTACTCAGACAGGCTCCTTTTCACCTATATAGAACTTCTCCTTTTTTTTTTACAAAGTTATCCTTCAGAGGTCCCACGTTCCTTAGGAGATTATTCTCATTGAAAAACCTTCTCCTTGCCCTTTTGCTGCCAAATCCAACTATAGTATAGCCCAATCCTTTTGTATCATCTTGGGTTTTAAAGTATTGTAATTCTAGGATACCTTGCTCATCTTTTCCTAATCCTTGTCCAGGCTAATAATTTATTTTCTTAATCATGCTCATAACCCTTGGATCCATCATAATTCCATCTAAGATCATGGCTATTTGGAAACCAGGAGGAGTAATTACTTGCTTTTGGTTATCCATAATCGTAGACACAGTCTTGCCCATACTAGCATCTAAAGATATAACTTCCCCCTCATGTAGGAATTTCACCTTTTGATACACAATTGAAGGCACTCCTCCCAAAACATGATACTAAGGCCTACCTAATAGCAAGGCATAAGTAACAGGAATGTCTAGCATAGTGAATTCAACTATTGCTTCTATAAGCCCAATTTTTACATGAGCCATAAATTTTCCCTCTACATTCCTCACGCTATCATCATAAGCCATGATTATAAGGTCTGACTTTGCTAAATCCTCCACCTGCACTCCTAGATTGGGTAGGATCCATAGCGGGCAAACATTAATTACGGACCTATCATCCACCATCATATAATTGGTCCTTTTCCCTCTCACTTCAGATGGAATGAATAGAGATTTATTATGATTCCTTCCTTCCATAGGTAGATCCTCATCAGAGAGAGTAATAATCCCATGCTTTTTCTTAGTAACCTTAGCCACCATTACTTTAGGGGTAGCAGTAGTTTCAATATTTATCTTAGTTAGAGCCTTAACCAAAGTTTCCTATGGCTACTTGAGTGAATCAAGAGCTCCCAAATGTTTACATTTATTTTTTCTTTCTTGAGCTATTCAAGAATCAGGTCATCGCCATGCTTATATTATTATTCTCATAAAACAACTTCTTCTCTCTTTATGGTTTTCTTTGCTAGTTTATAACCCTTCCCACTTCTAGTAAAATGACTGACTTTACAATTATCAAGCCATACATGATATCCTTCAGTGCCTTCCTCATCAAAATTGTACCAAATATCAATAACTCCAATAACTTGGTCCTTCTTTCCATCTTTCCATACTTCAACCATGCATTTCTCCTTTTTGACTAGTAGCTTTTCATCATCCAACTCATCACCCCATCTTATAGCCTCGATTATATCAATGGATATGTCAAAAAATGGTGGCTTTGAATAAAACACCTTATAATCAAACTTCCCTAAGGGCTGACCCAACTAGTCTTCTATTCTTTCCACATCTTAAGAGGCACAAGCAGATTTCTCATTGGCTTTAAGGTTTAGATCCTCAAAAGAGTTTCACACTTCTTCCTTGCTTACTCCTTAGTTGATCATCATAGTTGTTGGGGGTGGCATATTTTGGTAATTTAGGAAAGGATTATTTTGGGAATTTGGATTCAGATTTTATTTCTCAGGGTTTGTGATTTTTCCAAAGTCTATAAGGTTTTGGATTTTGTGTTTTAGGCACATGCAATAATCAGTTGGATGACTAATAACTTGATGAAACTTGCAGTAACTATTTTAGTCAAAGCCAAGGAGATTTGGGTTTGGTGGTCTAGAAGGAGTTAAGGGTCTAAGGAGGCCTTTTTGGGTCAAGCGGTCTAAGACTTTGGACAAGGGTTGGTTGAAGTTTAAGAATCTCCTGGGTTGTTGGATAGCATGAACTCCTACAACCCGGCTAGTATTTCCTTGCTGCATGCCCCTAATTGGGCAATTTCTCACTCCAATGTTCCTAGTGACCTTATTTTTCTCATTTTTTTTATCTCTTTAGCTTATAATCCATCATCATAAAGATTTACAAATGTCTTAGGATTCATCATCTACAGCCTCTTAACTAGATTAGGTAGCATGTTTTAGACTATCATCCTAACCTGATCCTTCTCAGCCAGCTTGTTCTTCATTAGTCCCGCCTTATTCATGAACCTGGTTAGAAAATCTAAGAATGACTCATTGGACTTCTGCTTGGTCAATTCTAAATCCCTGGTAGACACCTTGAGCCTAGTATTATAGCCATATTACTTTAGAAAAGTAGTGCACAACTCTCTCTAGTATTCACGAATAGACTTCTCCAACCCATGATACCAATTGATAGCCATACCCTCCAAGGATAGTACAAATAGCTTGGTAACCATAGACAAAGGAGCCTTAGCGGTGCTCTTGGTAGTTGTGTATTGATAAAGGTGAATTCTCAGGTCCCTAGTACCATCATACTTTTGCAACTGTGGCATCTTGAATTTCTTAGGCAAATTTTCCTCCCTGAATTGCATCATATCATTAAAGTTAAATGAGTATCCATTGCCCTGTCTGCTCATCAACTCCTCCATTTTGGACATCTTCTAAGTTAGTGCTTTCATCTGCTTGGATTCCAGCTCTTGAACTTGCTCAAATGATTCCCTTTTCACTTTTCAATCATATAACTCTCACAACATGTGGATTGGCCATAACAATTGGATTGGCAACAGGAGGTGCAGCAGTAGCAGCTAGTGGAATTAATCTAACTAATGCCTATCTTAACTCATATTGCATCATCACTCTCATGTCATCCATTAATGCTCCTTTGATACCCTCTAAAGTCCAGTTTCCTTTGGTTTGTTGAGGTTATGTAGCTTTTAGGTAGAGTGGATTGATGGGACTCCTTTCTAACCTGTTAAGGATCTCTTTCATGATTGATTGCAGAGTTGAATCAGTTCTCACTAGTCTACCACCGTTTTGACTCCAAACATAAGAAGACCCAGATAACTATATGATGGCTAAAAGAAAAATTGTTACTATGATGCATGAGATGCATGTATGCATGTATGCATGATGCACATATGCATGATGTACGTGCTATGCAACAAGTTAAGTAAAAAATCAAAGATATATACATCCTTCCAACCTTATTACTCCCACACACATATTAAATGGTGAGTCTCTTTTTCTAGGATTTTTTGTCTGAGCCTTAATATCAATAGGGGATATTAAGAATTGACATGCATGCCAAATCTCTCAAAGTAGTAAAACATAGAAACAGTATTTCTTGGTATAAAAGATTAGCCCAATCTTTATTAATGCAAACAGGCTTTCAAAGTATGGGCTTGGGCCTTTACAGATAAAAATACCTATAGGCTTAGGCCTTTATAGATAAAAATACCACATGGAAACATTCATAAGAAATTTAGGTAAATCTTAGGGGAAATAACTAAGTCATTATATGTGGTTAGGGTCCGGTAAAAAGGTTAAGGTTCCCTTAGCAAGATGCCCTCCTTCAGGACTTGAGTTACAGGCCAAGGTCAAAGGGGCCCGACATCCTTTGCAAAATTGAGAGAAGACTACCCCCTTTTAGGACTTTGGTTATAGACTCTGGTCATATGAGCACAGTAATCTCTCCTGAACTGAGTTAAGGCTAAGAGTGATGATTAGCCAATTTACAATCCTATGAAGCTAATGGAATCATGGAACCATAAATTGACGCCATCGATTAATAAGGACATGAAAAATGAATGCAAGAATAAAATAATAATTAATAAAATAATTCTAAAGAACACAAGTAGAATCAATATCTTATCCCCAATGGAGTCACCATTATAGATGGTGAGGTTTAGCGCAAGTCCAATATTTTAGCAACTGCAACACTGTTTGAGCTCAAAGCTCTAGAGAACACACTAGCACTATCACAAGGACATGGCATGGAGATGAGGAGTCGCCATCCAGGGTAATAACTAGGACAAATCGAAAAGGTGGTACTTGATTTCCTAAAAGAAAGCTAGCACCACAACCAGGAGATTATGGATATGGAATACCAACTTCTTTCAGTTTCGTGTTCTTAATAATTACTTTATGAATTATTATCTTATCCTCTATTTACATGCAATTTCATATAAACCCTTATTCTAATAGTTAACTTCAAGATAAATTAGTCATGAAAAATACAAGTAAATAATGCATTCAATACAATCCCTAAGTTAGTATAATCTATACTAATTTTAATTAATTGGGCTAAATCTACATGTTTCAATTTACAAGTGAGCCTAAAGACTAATGGGCATAAATCTATAAATTATGGAATATTTAAATTAATGGGCCTAATTCTACATTTTTTAATTCTAAGGTGATTTTAAATCTACAAATTATAAAAAAAGGCTTAAATTAAGTGGGCTAAGTCTAATTAATTAAATTAAATTAGGTGGGTCTATATCTAATTTACTAGATGGGCCTAAGTTGTCTCTACCCTAATTTCTAATTAATTATGGGCCTAAAATGCATTTTAATTAATTAAACCTAAATAAACCTAAATTTATTGAAGTGGATTAGAATCTAATATGGGCTTAAGGCCCAAAACACATAAAAATACATAAACAAGCCCAAAAACAAATAAAAGATATCAAAATAATTAAATTAAAGATCAAACAACTAATTAATTATTTCTTCTAAAACCCTAATTATAATTAACATGCAACCTAAATTAATATACTTCCTCCATTGATTTTAATTAATTATCCAATTAAAACCCTAATTTTACTAACCAATTAATCAACATAAACATGCAATCACACACATAATTCTACTATTCCCACTATTGGGGCTATTACAATAATCTATTGAAAATAATAATAAAGATAATTAATACAACCCCAAAAATATAAATAAAGCAATTAAATAAATAATAATAGTAACCTAAAAACTAAATCTAGCTATAAGGTCTTATCTATGGCATTCCATGGACTTCTTATGAGTTTAGTCCTCCATAATCACCATAAAAAAAAGAACAAAAATTATTATTAGTGAATAAATTATAACACTAATAAAAAATAAAAAATAAAAAAAAATAAATAAAGAAATAAATAAATCCAATAAAATAGAATAAGGAGAAGATGTTGCTTATGGATGATTTTGATGGAGTGCTCCTCAGATTTTATCAAATCACTGTTCTTGATAGGTCTTCAAATCTTGTTCTTCAAAAATCCTCCAAAGATCTTCAATTAATCAATTAAACAAAAGGGACTTTTTGTAGAGAATGTTTTTTTTAAATAATTAACAAAGGAAAAGAGAGTAAAGAATGGTTTTTTAAGAAAAATCAACCCAAAAGCCAAAAGACAAATTGGCGTAGAGAAAATATCAAAAAGCTAAGAATAATAGTATTGCTCCTCCCATATGCTTTTTTCTCCTCTCTTTTTTTCATTCCCCCTTCCTAGGGGCCATATCCCCTCTTTTATTGTGAAAACCTACATATAAATTTATTCATAAATGACTTATATTTCCTTAAAAATATTAGATAAATATCAAAAATAATTTTAAGATAATTTTAGACCGATTAAGACTCAATAAAAAGACATTTTTATTTTCTAAAAATCCAAAAAACATACGGAAAAAGTCTAATTCCGATCATAATTGTATAATTCCAGTTGGAATTGCAAAATTCTTGTTAGAATTTGTGTAATTCTGATCAAAATTATGTAATTTCAATTGGAATTATAGAATTTCGACCTTTGTCTATTTTTAACTTTTATTTATAACAAGGTCCCTGAAAGAATCTAAGTTTTACAATTAGGTCCTTAAAAAATGTTGCAATTTAGTCCTTAAAAACATTAAATCCTTTCTTTGAAAAATAAAATCAGACCTTTAAAGTTTCAAAGTTCAAGTATTAAAGATCTATTCATGACATTTTCATCATTAGAGTCCTTTATCGCATTCATAACTCATCATCCCAAAATTGGGTGTCTACAAATACATAACCCTTTCTAGTTAAACTAGAAATAGAGACAATGTTTTATAGGCATTAGATACACATAATACATCATCCAATAACAAAATATGATTATATAAACCAATAGAAGTAGATCCTATGGCCATGGTAACAACACTTGCTCCATTTTCAAGCTTTAAGATCACTTCATTAGGCCTCAATCGTCTCTTATTTTCTTAATCTTGAAAGGATGAACAAATGTGAGAACTAGTATTGGTATCCAATACCCATGTATTATATGAGCTCTTAGAAAATATAAAAGCAAATAGATTAGCGAAAGTCTCACCTTCTCTTTGGTTGCCCTTTCCTTTTATCTTGAGAGACTTAAGGAACTTAGGATAATTCCTCTTATAATGTTCTTTTCCTTGCTCTTCATTCATAATTGCCTTGTCCTTATTATTGGCTATGCCACTATGGGCTTGACAAAACTTGTCTTACATTTCCTTTTCTTATTGCCTTTCTTTTTAGTCCCTCTAGAAGACACAATAAGTTTGATCTCCTTCCCCTTGTTCCTTTGGATAGCCTTTTAAGTCATCACAAGCATATTCAAAAGCTCCTTTTGGGATGGATTTTGAGAAGGAACACAAGTAGGGATAATTTTGATACATATAGATTTATTTTTTGAAATCTAAAATATCTTTTAATTTCCTTAACCAATAATAAAATTAGTGCCCATGAGCCTATATTGGTTGAGTATGATTTAAAGTTGGTTTGATGGTCTCATATTATCAATTTTTTGCAAAGGTAACAATATTATTTAGTTATATAACATAATTATTATTAACATTAAATTTTGTCTTTAATTGTAATGGCCTTGAACTAACTTGGAGAATCCTACACTTCCAAAATATGAAATGAAAATCCCTTCTTGGATGGATTTCTAGTGGGTGATGGAGTTCTTAATGGGTCACTAATATCCTTTAAGTGAATATTACCATTCTTAGAATATTAGTTCTTATTAAGTGGCAACTCCTGCCACATCTAATGTAAGGTTCCATAAATTCGGCTCCTAATGTTAAGAACCTCAAGTACACTTTGCCATTCTTGTCCCTTAGCATTAGTTAGGTCCATGCCATTGGATTAGTGAAATGTATGTATTTGAACACTAAGAACCTTAGGTACTCCTATTTACCATTCTTGGCCCATAGTGTATCCATACACCCACAACATTTCATGATTAACAATAATAGTACATGAATCTCTTAGGCATTATGTACACCCCTATGTATCCATAGCTGAGGTACACAATCCTAAAACCATTCAAGTTATTGCTTCAATGGAGAGCCTAAACCTATGTTTGGTTTGGAAGATTTTTAAGTCTTTAATTGAGGTCTCACTTTGCACACTAGCTAATTACATATATATGTCACATACATATATTGCAGTGCATCCAATTACATATATATGTCGCATATACATATAGCATGTTACTACATACATATCATATCTATTCATAGAACATGCAAAAATAGATGCATAAATAAGGAGTGATCATGGATTTTCCTTAAGCCTATTCTAACTCTTAGAATATATTATAGGCTTTGTAACCATGGGCCTTGTAATCATAGTCTTTATCACTATGGGCCTTGTCTCTATGGATCTCCAACTTGAACACTTCAAGCTCTATATCATAACTCTTGTGTATTAAATTGAATCCTTAGCATACCAAGGTGAATATTACATTATATTTCTATGTAATTAATATTTAATCACATACCAATGATGTAATCTAAGTCCATGATCACTTCTTACATGTATTACAAGCAAATATCATATAAAATATAACTCTTGCATGTTAAAAATAATTTGTAAAGCATGTGAGCAAGAAAGGATAAAGAAATGAGCATCAAGTACTCCTCACGACCTCCTTATGTTCAAGATGGGCTTAAAATTCTAAGACCAGGCCAATGCTTTGAACTTTAAGCTGCTCACAACCTAAAAATGGATGCTCACAATCGAGAGTATCCTTAAAGCTCATTTTTAGCCATTTTAACAAATCTTTAGCCATAACACTTGTAACTAACATTAATCATAATCACCATAATTACAATTATAAAAAATATAGCATGTGTGAAGTGCAAAAAGAAGCTCTAATATGACTTAATGAAATTGGTTATGCTATTAGGAAGTGTGGTGAGCACTAACCTTAAGTAAAGTAAAATTTCAAAAATTTTTACTTGCATAACCCTTCATCACATGAAGAATTCCATTCCTATAGATCCGTTTTACATTTTACATATAGCTAAATAACACATCAATATGTCAAAGCAACAACCTAGGAATTATAAGTTTAATATTACTTACTAACTCCTAAGTTTGATGTAGACCATAATAGTTATTTACAAGCTTTGATGTAGTTAGGTTTAACTATTGAATCAAGTACTCTAGCCTCCTAAATGTTAGGCCTCTAGCTTGAAATACCAAAACTCCACCACATCACCTTCTTGCCTTTATTTGATTAGTTGCGAGTGTCCTCTCAATTGACCCTCACAAATCTTGCACTAATTTAATCTTTTGCAAGAATACTTTTGGGTTTGTGTTTGGTGAATATTTTTTCGATTTTAGTATCTCTAACCATTCTTTGAAATTTACTTAGTCCATATATATAGAAAAAGCAACCACCTTATGACATCATCCATGACATAACAAGCACACCTTTTGACATTATCCTTGACATCATAACTATACCTTTTCGTTAGTATAAGTGGTATGCCCCAGAGGCTAATCACATATTTTAAGATTATAAATAATCCTAAATGGGAATAAATAATATTCATTTGAATAAAGTGTTTGTTTATATGAATATTTATCCATTAGCATCATGTTAAATAAATTTATTATCAAGAGTAATATGCGCTATAAATTTATTTAGTATATATGTTATAAAAATGTTCATAGTAGATAAATTAATACTTAAAATAATATTAATTTGACTATAACCTCTATCTATTTTCCTTGATTAGTATGTGATACTAGTAGTTGGAGGTAGTGAGTCTCATGCTACTTGATATAAGATATTAGAATAGACATGTGGATACTCATGTGATGAGTGGATCAAATATGACATTCAATTTATGATAATGAGGATATTCACTTATAGTCAACGATTATAATCTAGGTCATAATGGTGCACATAGTCCTTTAACTTGAGGTGACACAATCATCCACAATTAAGTGGTTAGGGTTTGTTACCACTTCATACTTGTGTTAATCACACATTAGTATATGGTGTGTAGTGGCTCTAGTCGGTTATATGTAGGCATGAGTATTACACTAAGATGGGATTCATTGCTTGGAGTGAACTAGGTTAAGATCCTATGCTATCTAAGTTTGTTCTTAATGAATAAGTTCCTAACAAGGAGAAACATAACATAGTCTTAAAGAGTTTCATTGCCAAAAAGTCTTTGTTATGTTTTATCAAGAATGGAACTTAAGATGAGGTCATATGATAAAGCTATTAGAGTTTGACTAAACCTTGACTCTAGGCTATATCTAGATCTTCTAATAAAGGGATTTCAGTGCATAATAATTATAACCAAAGGGTTATAAATCAATACATGCATTCATTTTTAATTGGGTAGTTGTTATATCGATGCTAAGGGTCACTCATAACTTTTGAGAACTTAATGTATACAATTAGGATTTTCACATTTAGACTTGAAAGAGTCCTAAATAATATCAAGTGTTGATATTATATTCTCATTGCTAATTACACATGAACCTAGTAAGTCACACCTAAAAGTGTTTCAATAAATCATCATCAATATTAATCTAATTATTGATTAAAGTGTTTAATCAATTAATTATGATTAATAGAATTGGATTTATACTTAAAGAAATGATTCTAGCATATCATGAAATCTAATTCAAGTAAGGGTTTAATTATTAATTAATACTAAATTAATATGAGATATTAATTGAAGTACTAAATTAGTAATATATGTTATTTCTAATTAGACTTTGATTAATGGCCTAAGTTGTATGGGCCTAGGCCTAAAAAAGAGTTTCAGACCAAAGATTAGTCCAAGATGTTAAGAAGGCCCATGAACCTTATCTAGGCCCATTTTATTGATGGAATGGGCATTGGCCAAGTGTTGGCCCAATTACAAAGTCGAAGTCCATATAAAAGGATATGGTCAAATTTGGTTTATTAGGCATAAGTTTTCTTTTAATTGCAAATTATTGACCATGTCATATTTGATATATTAGGCATATTATCTCTTAAATGTGTAATATTAACCTTGGCTAAGTTAAAGATTAGGGATCAAGAGTTTCAGACCAAAGATTAGTCCAAGATGTTAAGAAGGCCCATGAACCTTATCTAGGCCCATTTTATTGATGGAATGGGCTTTGGCCAAGTGTTGGCCCAATTACAAAGTCCAAGTCCATATAAAAGGATATGGTCAAATTTGGTTTGTTAGGCATAAGTTATCTTTTAATTGCAAATTATTGACCATGTCATATTTGATATATTAGGCACATTATCTCTTAAATGTGTAATATTAACCTTGGCTAAGTTAAAGATTAGGGTTCATTAAAATGTGTAGAGAATGTATGTAGACATATACATGAGATGTATTCAATTCTCTACATACTTATCTCTTGTACAAGTTGTATATCTATCATAATGAGTGGTATACATGCGATATAAGCAATGATGTCATTAGGGTTTTCTTTTTCTATATATAAATACATAACTTAAAATATGTTCATAAGGTTAGATGGTT
The DNA here is from genome assembly GCA_947683625.1 of Mallotus nudiflorus. NCBI lineage: Eukaryota > Viridiplantae > Streptophyta > Magnoliopsida > Malpighiales > Euphorbiaceae > Mallotus > Mallotus nudiflorus. Next base: position 9,795,411 of record CANTUR010000027.1, on the reverse strand, counting down.
AAAGATTTTGTAGAGACACATGAAAGAAGGAAAATATCATATACACAAAATAAACCCTAATTATTCTTGTAAGGAGATTAACTTAGTGCAAGTTTTGTAAGGGTCATTCAAGAGGCTACTTGTAACTAATCTAATCTAATCAAGAAGGTGATTTGTTAGAGCTTTGGTGTTTTAAGCTAGAGGCCTCACACTTAGGAGGCTAGGGCATTTGATTTAAGAGTTGAACCGACTACATTAAAGCTTGTAGATAACTATTGTGCTCTACATCAAACTTAGGAGTTGGTAAGTTTTCTTAAACTTAGAATTCTATGTTGTTGCTTATACATGTTTTTGTATGACTTAGTTATGCGTAAAATAAAAAATGGATCCTTTGGAATGGAATTGTTCATGTGGTGAAGGGTTATACAAGTGAAATTTTTGAAATTTTACTCTACAAAAGGTTAGTGCTCACCACACTTCCTAATAGCATAACTGATTCCTACACTTTTGAAATCATCCATGACATCATCAGCATACCTCTTGACATCAACCATGACATCATAATCACACCTCTTGACATTATCAATGGCATCACAAGCATGCAACTTGACATAGTAAGTATACCATTTGTATAAGTAACTCACTACTTTATAAAGAAGAATGTAGAAAATGCATCTCATCTATAATTTCTACATTCATCCTCTAACATTTATCAATGTGATAAATATATGTAACCTAATATTTTCTTTTGGCAAAGTTAATAGTTTACACACTAAAGATAATGTGCCTAATATGCTAATTATAAATACATCATTTTATATGGACTAGGGTTTGATAATTGGGCCAATATTTGGCCCAATCCCAATCCATTATACAAATGGGCCTAGATTAGGTTCATACACTTTTTTATTATTTTGGATTAATCTTTGGTCCCAAACTCATTATGTCTAGGCCAAACTCTTAGGCCACTAATGCAAGCCTAAATAAAAACAACATATATGTTATTAATTTAATAGTTTAATTACTATCTCATATTAATTAAGTATAAATTAATAACTAAACCCTTACTTGAATTGGATTTCATGATATGCTAGAATCATGGCTTAAAGCATAAATCCAATTCTATTAATTAATTAATTAAACTCTCAAACAAATAATTAGATTAATTTTAATGGTAATTTAGTGAAACTCTTTTTGGTGTAACTTACTAGGTTCATGTCTAATTGGCAAGGAGAAGATAATATCAACACTTGATATTATTTGAAACACCTTTCAAGTATAAATATGAAAATCCTAATTATACACTTTGAGTTCTCATAAGTTATGAGTGACCCCTAACATCGATATCATAACTACCCAATCATAAATGAATGCATGTATTGATTCACATGAACCCTTTGGTCATAATTACGATGCACTAAAATCCCTTCATCAAAAGATCTAGATATAGCATAGAGTCATGGTTTAGTCAAACTCTAATAGATAAATCATATGACCTCATCTCAAGTTCTAACTCTTGATAAAACATAACAAATACTAAAAACACCTTTCTAGCATTGAAACTCTTTTAGACTTTGTTATGTTTATCCTGACCAGGAACTTATTCATCAAGCATAAACTTAAATAGTATAGAATCTTATCCAATTCACTCTAGGTAATGAATACTATCTTGGTTGAACACTCATCCCTACATTTAACCGACTAGAGCCACCACACACCATATACCCATATGTGATTATCACAAGTATATAAGCGATAACAAACCCTAACCACTTAAATATGGATGACTGTGTCACCTTAAGTCAGAGGTCTATATGCACCATTATGACCTAGATTGTGATTGTTGACTATAAGTGAATATCTATGCAATCACAAATCTAATTTCATGTTTGATCCACCCATTAAATGAGTATCCACATGTCTATTCTAATATTTCACATCAAGTAGCATGAGACTCACTGTCTCCCACTATTAGTATCACATACTAATCAAGGAAAATAGACAAAGGTGATAGTTAAATTAATATTACACTAATATTAATTTATCAACTATGAACATTTTTATAGCATTTGTACTAAATAAATTTATAGCTCATATTATCAATTTTTGATAATAAATTTATTTAACATGATGCTAATGGATAAATACTCAAATAAAAAAACACTTTATTTAAGTGGATTTTATTTATCACCATTTGGGATTATTTACAATGTCCAAATATGTGATTAGCCTTTAGGGCATACCACTTACACTAAAATGTTTTAGACAAAAATGAAGAAAAAAATTACATGATTTCAGACTTAAAGCAAGTATTCAGTCTGAACAATACACAAAAATTTCAAGAGAACAAATTGTATTTAATTCAACTATTTTTATAAAAAAAAATAAACAAAAGCAATAAACTAAGAGTTCATTATCGAAGGGCAGGGGATGGTAGGGAGGGGGATAACATTTAAACTTAATTATAATATCATAAAAAATAAAAATGTGTCAAGGCTACAATTCTTATAGGAAAATCAAGAAATGATGGTAAAACTATCATTTTACTTACCATTACCAAAAAATCATGCGATGTAAACTAGTAATTCATCTTCAAATATGACCTTAAAACACTAAAACATTAACCATTTTATCATAGCATAAAGAGTGATGAGTTTAATTTTTTTCTTTCTTGTTTAAAAGGGGACAATCAAAGAAATCTATTATCAACAATGATAGCAAATGGAGGGTAATGGATTAAAAAAAAAGGAATATAAAATAGGAGAGGAGGAGGAGGAAAAAGGAAAAGAGGGAATGGCCATAGTGGTGGTGGAACAATAGATTTGAAAAAATTAAGAATAAAAAAAAGGGAAAGGACATGGAGAAGGAAGAGGAAAAGGGGAGGAGAAAGTTGATCAAGAAAAATAAAGGGAAAATAGGAAGAAGAGGAAGAAGAAGCAATTAGGGTTAGTGTTATTTTATTTTATTTTATTTTATCTTTAATTTGTGAAGTGGATAATAGGAAATGAGCTGTGAATTAAAAGACTATGGCTAACGGGATATGTTTTAAAATCTTATAGGAGTCAATTATTAAAGAAATTTCTTTCAAATTAATTAAACTCTAGTCCTAAAAATTAACTCTAATTAACTAAAAGAACCTAATATAACCTCCTATTTCTAATTAATTTTAATTGTAAAATAGAAAATTAAAGGGTTTCATTATTATTCCCACTATCGGAGTGATTACAAAATAAAATTATAGAATTAAACAAAAATTACAACTGAAAAATAAAAATACAATCTAAACAAACAAAAGACGAGAAAAGAAGAAAACACAAAAAAAAAAAAGAGCCTATTTTCAATCGAAAATTAGCTTATTTCTTGTTAGAATAGGTAAAAATTATAAAATCTTCAATTCAGTTGTGCTTTTTTTTTTATTCCTTTGTTCTTTTGTTTAACTCCATAATTTCTCAATATAATTACATGAAAAAAAAAAAAAGAAAATACTTGAATTAGCTACTATAAAATTAAATCAAATTAAAATAACAATATAATTAAACAAAAAAAGAAAAAGAGAAGAAGAAGATGTAAAATGTGGATGCTCAATAATTTTCTTTAGATTGTGGGTATTCGCCATTTGTATGAGAAGGTCTAAAGATTTCATTTGATTTGTTAGACTTGAATAAAAAGAACTAATAAAAAAACTAGTTAAGAAAAATAAAATTTCATGGTTTTATTTCTTAGTGTTACCGCTAAAAACTCTTTCTATGAATAATGACTTAGAAAAAATCTCTACTAAAAAGGTTCTCCTCTATGAATAATGACTCTAAAAAATTCTCTACTAAAAAATTCTTCTCCCTCTAAAAAGATCTAGGAGTTCACCTATTTATAGGTGAACTCTATAATAATAATAATAATTAAATAAATAAAAAAGATTATCTACAAAGATAAATTCATTAAATTTAAAAAATATATAATAATTATCATACATAATTATCATAAAAAATCCAAAGTTGATGTGTTAATCAGATATTTAATCTAATAAATACAATAATTATTAGATTAATTAAATTTACTCATATAAAAGAATGAGAAGTCATGAAAAAAGAATTCTATTTCCAATCTGGAGTAGTAATTTTTATTGAAAATATCACTATTTTTTTTATCAAAAATTAGTTATTTCCAATTGGAAATAAAATCTTTTTGATTTGAAATATTTTAATAAAATTCTTTTCAATAAACTTTAAAATATAATTTTTTTCAATTTAGTCCAGAATTGTTAAATCAAGTCCAAGCAGCATTAATTCACAACAAATTTTCATCACTAGGTCTACGACAGCATCCTAATTTGAATTATTCCAGAATTCGGTGCTTATAGAGTGGTGCAAATTTAGTCAATGTCTATGACAACAAGAACAACAGGTACTTTAGTTTGACCTTCTTTAATTTTCTTAGTACTCCTTGCTATTTCATTAAATATTTCTCAATCTTTTGTCTTACCATACTTCTTCATATAAAATCCTTTATTTTTAGGATAAACATGCACTCCATTCTTAGTCTAAAACTTTTTTTTCAGATGATTATTTAGCATAAACCCTAAACCATGTGTATGCATTTGCTTATGAAATATGGATGTTACATAATACCTTGTTGATTATTTCCTAGACCTACTTTTACTCCAAATTTGGAGTTCTTTAACATTGTAGCTACCTTTACATTCATAATATCATGAAAATTAGGAGCAATATAAAACCTTAGAGGAACCATTCCATCTTTTTATTCAACTTCAATGATAACCACACCTCCTTCATATGAGAACTTAATTTTCTAGTGGAGATTTGAATGAGCTTCTCCTAGCAATGAAACTGAGGTCATCCCAAAAGCAAACCATACATAATCAAAATATCCAACACAACATATTTCACTATGATCTTTACCCAGTCTTAACAATTATCTTGAAAGTGCTCTCAGTAATGCTTTTAGAATCATCATATTGCTTAATGGCCAAATCCAACTTCATTAGGTCTTCTTTTGTCATGTTCAGCTTTTCTAAAACATTGAGCAGACAAACATTTATTGCTGAACCATTTTCTACCATAACACATGGAACTAAAAAATTATTTCACTTCAACTTGAATATACAATTCTTGATTTTATTTCCTTCCAAGTGCTATAATATCTTTCTAAAAAAATGAAATCTCAGTGTCATCCTTGAACCCTATTAGTATGACCAACTCTTTAGGAGTTGATTCAATAGAAACCATTAAATTTCATAAAGCTTTATATATAACATCCATGTGCTTCTTTGATGTAACTAAAAGATCTCAAATAATAGCATTGGCTTTTGATTGCGGGTCAAATTATAATTCCCTAGTCTTTAAGACTTAGTATAAAGCAATAAGGGTGTTGAATACTTGGGAATTTAGAGTAATCTTGTATTAACTGGATAGATACTTAAATGGATAGGTAAATTAATATTAAATAATAGTAGTCACAATCAATGAATAAAGAAATCTAATTTACTAACTAATTATCAAGAAGACTATAAAAATTATAAGAAACTATTCAGAATACTTGCATATGAGAAATTACAATTCAGACTCAAATAAGAACTTTAAGCATAAATAGTATACAATGCATGATTGGAAATTAGTTTATAGTCTTCAAAAGCAACTGTCATTGCCAATCAAAGGTAAGTCCTCCTAATGCCTACACGTACTGTCGTATCATTGTAGGGATAAGAGAAAACCAATATAAATAGCATACTAATTATATTTCCCTTAAGATGAAACCCTTGTGTCCAATAGATTTGCAATACTTAAGTAACTTCAATCACTTTCCACCAAATTGTCCCAACTATCATTATGAACAAATCGATTAACATGTTATATATGATCGCAAAGCACACATAACTGTTAATGGTATGCACTAGGTCAATCATTTGATTATGCATTGACTTTCTTATTTTATTAATAAAGAGGTATTTCATTATCATTTGATTTTATGATAATTATATGAATGATTAATTCTTACTAAGGCCATCAAGTATGTGACTTGATAGTAAAACCCTTAGATTAAAATAAGAGTTCTATTCTAATTATCCCTAGCCATTTATTCATTATATAAATATTAAAGTATTAAGGCTAGTATGATGTTGACTGATGGTTATGTTTTACTAATCATGAATATGAGATATTAAGTCAAATCATAGGTACATGATGAGAGATCATGTACTAGATTGACCTACTATGAGAATACTACATAGATTATTGTCATAAGTATTTCTCATCACAGTAATTTTATTTCGGTCCTTTGACCTTGAAATCATCATGGATTTCTACATAGCTATTTTATGTTTTGACACATTCTAACATTGCCTTTAATTGGACGATTAAATTGGAATGTTGTTGGATATGAAATTAGTTATGTGAGGAATGTGAGTGATTCAGAAGGAATTTATCCCTCATTAATATGAGAAAGATATCTATGGGTCCCTTGATAAGATAGACTGAAGAAAATTGCATGGCCAGGCTGAAATGAATTGATAAAGAGTTATCATTTTCAGTCTACTTGGAATCAAGTCATAATATTGAACTATATAAGGATGACATTCTATGCCTTATGTTCAATTAAGATATCATGTGATAAAGGGACAATGAAACTCATTGTAATTAGGTTATGTCGGATTATTGACTTCACATGACTTGGGTAGTCATAATGTCTTGCTAAAGGCCACTTATGACTTGTAGGCCTAAATAGAGATTTAGGCCCACTACCAATGTTATGTGAACCTACAGGGTCACACACTTAGAACAATCCCAAAATGAATATGGGTTTAATAAGCCCAAAATAAACTCTGTGAAAATAAATAATTAAAGTGTTTTATTTATTTAAGATAAATGTTATTTTAAATAAATAAATAAATAAGATATTATTTCTGATTTATTTTTAAACAAAATCATAATATAATAAATAGAAATTACCAAAAGGTCATTGGTAGGTGAAACCCTAATTTGCAGTCTATAAGTATGTTATATTCTCTAGGGTTTCATACACTGGTTTTTCTGCCTCAAAATTCGTTTTCTTTCTCCTTAGAAAACAAAGACAGGGTTTTTCTTTTGTTCTTGATTTGTGAGACAATCAAGGAGGTTGCTAGCACACACACTCCAATTTGTTTTGTGAAGGGCTGTTCGTGTGGATACCTATAAAGGACGTATCCTTTTGGAGACGTCTTGATCCGAACAACCAAGCCAAAAACTCGAGGTAAGGTGTCATCGGTGTGGACCTCCTCTCATCCTTCCAGAAAATCTTGCCTCTTCTACATTTTGGTGAGATTCTTGAAATCCTAGATTTAATTAAGTACTTGAATTATATGGATCCAGGCTTGGGTACGTGATAAATTTTTAACTTTTTCGCTACGTTTGCACCACGAATCCCAACAGTCGTATCAAAGCCAGTTGTAATTTGATTAATTAATTCTGTGTATATGTGATATATGTTAGGGTTTATAATTCATTTTGAAAAGGGTTTTCAAAATTATCAAAAGGGGTTTTGATTTGTTGTGTGATAATTCTTAGTAATCTATTTGAAAACAGAATTAAACATTAATTTGATTAATGTTTGTAATGGTTTAATGTGATTAAACTAAAAGCAGTTTTTTGATTTTATGAATTCAGAATGCTGTTTCATTAAAAAAAATGCATTCAGTTTGTTGTTTTACTAAAAATGAATTCTATATGATGTTTTTATGGAAAAAGGAATTAGGTATAATGTTTTATTAATGTGATTTAATGAAACCAAAATTCTATTTTCGAAAACCTATTCATTTAAGGATATATATCTGTTATGTATTCTGTTTTGATTAATATGATTAATTGAAATAGCATATTTCTTTCCTGTTTTAATTAGGAAAATCGTTTTCTATTTTGTTCAGGAAAATCCTTTTTGATTAAATCTGAAATAGAATTTTTGTGATTATGCAGATTATGTGTTAAGGGTAATCTATTTAAATGTTAAACAGATTATGCAGAATGGATTTATTTTATATAGATTCGTTCAAGTTGTAATTTTGATTACACAAATTAGGGTTTTCTCAATGGATGCTTCTGTTTTAATAAAAAATAAATAAAAAAAATTTTTGATCTGTTTTGAATGGATTTTTAGACTGTAAAATGTTTACAAAAAGTGATGTTTTTAAGCAATAAGCTGATTTAGTAATATGATTACATAAATTGGTTAATTGCTTCCTTAATGCAAATTAGGGTTTTAAGGTGGCTATTTTAATTGAGCGTTTTTGTCTATTTTTGAACAAATTGATTTTATAGTAATTTGATTACGAAAATTCATTAATGTTCAGAAATTTGAAAGGCAATTCACCGAAGAGCTAAGGTAAAGTGTTTACCGTCAGACCGCCACCTGGGGCGCTGCCCTCGGACCCCGCCAGGGGCGCTGCCCCTTGACCCCACAAGAATTGTCACATTATTTTATTTTTAACATAATTATTGTATTTAATAACTAAATAGATTATTATGTTATACATGTTTGTTGTTTTATGCATGGTGCATAACATGGCCCTTAGACCAATGTGATTGGATTTTATTTTTTATGGGTTGTAATTTTAAATACGGCCTGTGAGTCATTTTTGTTTTGTTGTATTTATTTAATTAGAATAATGTAGAATAAATTACAATAATTTTTATAAATCAAAACCCATGGTGCAATTCAAGTTGGTGGCCCAGGATGGAGATCCAAGGTAGGAACCAAAGAAGGAGATCCATGGTAGAAGATGGAGATCCAACTTGGAGGCTCAATTTGTAATTGTAATATTACTTAGGTTTGACCTTTGATCTTCATATTGGCTTATGAAGATCAACTTAGATTTGGGCCATGCTATGTCACATTTATTTTTGTTGTTATGTATGTGATGCCATGTGATGCCATATGATGCCATGCAATACAACATAACAATAACTAAATAAGATTAAATAAAAATGAACCCTCATTTAATATTAAGTTATTATAACGCCTTCCATAAGTTCAACACTTTTCAAGCCTTAGATTATTATATATGAGCCTGCCAAAGCAGGATGTATAAATTTATCTGGGGAAGGCAAGTTGGATAATGGTGCTATCCAAACGTTTGATATGGTTTGACTTAACTAGGTTATCAAAATGGTTTTGGACCTAGGGCATTAGATGGGATTTTTTTTACCATGGCATGTGATGTCAATCCCATACCATCCAAGAGTTACATGAGATGTAATTGATAAGAGTTGTCTACCTAAATAACCATATTTTAGGCGATGATCCAAAGCTCACTTAGAGTATGGTGAAATATGGATATTGACCCACTAAAATTTGTAAAATTAACTTAAAGGGTTATTGATTTGAGTAAATTTAGTGGGATTTTTTATTATGCCTCATACATATTTAATAAAATACTGAATGGACTTTACATATATTTGTTGTAGATAATGACTTCAAACACTACACCTACCATGTCACTGCGATCGATCCTTGAGAAGGATAAGCTCAATGGGACTAACTTTCTTGACTGGTACAGAAACCTAAGAATTGTTCTTAGGCATGAGAGAAAGGAATACATCCTTGATCAACCCATCCCTGAGGAACCAGTTACCAATGCTCCTAGAGCACAAAGGGATGCTTATACCAAGCATCTCAATGATTCTATTGATGTCACTTGTGTTATGCTTGGATGTATGGACTCTGAGCTACAAAAGCAGTTGATGGAAATGGAGGCTTATACCATGATAGGCCATCTCAAGGAAATGTTCCAAGAGAAAGCTAGAATTGAAAGGTTCAATACCATTAAGGCATTGCTTTCCTGCAAGCTGACTACTGGCGGCTCTGTCAGTCCTCATGTTCTCAAGATGAAGGGTCATCTTGATCACTTGGACAAGCTTGGTCTCAAGATTGAACAAGAACTGGTTGTGGATATTGTTCTCCAATCTTTTCTTAAAGCTTATGATAGCTTCGTTATGAATTTCAATATGCATAGTATGGAGAAGACTATTTCAGAATTGCATGGGATGCTGAAAACTGCTGAAAAGAACATCAAGAGTAACACCAAGGATGTTCTCATGGTCAATAAAGGAAAGGGGATGAAAAGGGTTGGAAAGGGCAAGGGCAAAGTTCTTAAAGGCTTTCAGAAGCCCCAACCAAAGCCTAAGCCCAAATCCAAAGCTGAACCTAAAGCAAAGGAAGGAATTTGCTTTTTCTGTAATGAGCCAGGCCATTGGAAAAGAAATTGCAAGCTCTATTTGGATGATCTGAAGAAGAAAAAGGGTGGTGAGACTACCTCTTCAAGTATTCATGTTATAGAATTAAATTTATCTGCTTCTAATTCTGATTCTTGGGTATTAGATACTGGATCAGGATCTCACATTTTTACAAATGTGCAGGGTCTAAAAAGGAGTAGATCATTGGCAAGAGGCAAAGTGTAACTACGAGTTGGCAATAGAGCAAGAGTTGTTGCTTTAGCTGTAGGAACTTATGAGTTATCTTTCCCTAGTGGACTTGTTTTATCATTAGAAAATTGTTATTATGTACCTACTATGCATAGGAATATTATTTATGTTTCTTGTTTGGACAATAAAGGGTTTGAATTTATTATTAAAAATAATAAATGCAGTATTTGTCAGGATAACATTTTATATGGATATGCTCCATGCACTAGTGGACTTTATGTTTTAAATGTTGAAGACACTAATGAAATTCCAATCTATAACATAGATACAAAGAAGTCTAAATCTAATGATTTAAATTCAACCTATCTCTGGCATTGTCGTTTAGGCCATATAAATGAGAAACGCATTTCAAAGCTACACCAAAATGGGCTTTTAAATTCATTTGATTATGAATCATTTGATACATGTGAATCTTGTTTACTTGGAAAAATGACTAAAACACCTTTTGCTGGACAAATTGAGAGGGCTAATGACTGATTGGGCCTAATACATTCTAATGTATGTGGACCATTAAGCTCAACTGCTAGAAGAGGTTTTTAGTACTTCATAACTTTCATAGATGATTTTAGTAGATATGGTTATCTCTATCTAATGAAACATAAATTTGAATTTTTTGAAAAGTTCAAAATTTTCAAGAATGAAGTACAAAATCAACTTGGTAAAAATATTAAAACACTAAGATCTGATCAAGTTGGTGAATATTTAAACCAAGAATTTATAGATCATCTTAGATATTATGGGATTGTTTCACAATTGACTCCTCCAGGTACACCACAATGGAATGGTGTGTCTGAACGTAGAAATCGGACTCTATTGGATATGGTTCAATCTATGATGAGTCAATATGATCTTCCAATCTCTTTTTGGGGATATGCTTTAGAAACTGCTGCATTCATTTTGAATAGAGTTCCATCGAAGGTAGTTGAAAAGACACCATATGAGATATGGACTGGAAAAACTCCCAGTTTGTCTCTTCTAAAGATTTAGGGATGTGATGCTTTTGTCAAGCATCAAATCTCAGATAAACTAGCACCCAAATCTAACAAATTCCTTTTTGTGGGATATCCTGAAGAAACTAAAGGATATTACTTCTACAATGTGTCTGAGAACAAAGTGTTTGTGTCTCGGAATGGTGTATTTTTGGAAAGAGAGTTTATTTCCAAAGGAACCAGTGGGAGTGCAGTGCAACTTGAAGAAATTCAAGGCCCACAAAATAGCTTTGTACCCAATATAGAACCGAAGATGAATCAACAAGAAGTTGTTGAGCCTACACAAGTACCAGAAGGCCCAAGGAGGTCTGGTAGGACACGTCAAATCCCCATGAGATATGGATTTCTTATAACCGGTGATAATGATGTGTTAATTGTAGATCAAAATGAGCCCACATCCAATCAGGAGGCCATAAATAGTCCTGACTCTAAGAAATGGCTTGAAGCCATGATATTTGAAATTCAATCCATGTATGATAATCAAGTATGGACCTTGATTGACCCAAATGATGGTTTAAAAACTATTGGGTGTAAATGGGTTTTCAAAAAGAAAATTGACATGGATGGCAATGTGCATACCTTTAAGGTAAGACTAGTTGTAAAAGGTTTCAAACAAACACATGGTATAGACTATGATGAAACCTTTTCACCAGTGGCTATGCTAAAATCTATTCGAATTCTCCTTGCCATAGCTGCATACTATGATTATGAAATATGGAAAATGGATGTCAAAATAACATTTCTTAATGGGAATTTACTTGAGGATGTGTACATGACACAGCCAGAGGGTTTTGTTAGTCCTGAGAATTCTAGAAAGGTATGCAAGCTTCAAAGATCCATTTATGGATTGAAGCAAGCATCTCGGAGTTAGAATCTTCATTTTGATGAAGCAGTCAAAGAATTTGGCATCATTAAAAATGATGATGAACCTTATGTATACAAGAAAGTTATTGGGAGAGCTATTGTGTTTTTAAAGCTGTATATGGATGACATACTGCTCATTGAAAATGATATCCCTATTTTACAAAATGTTAAATCATGGTTAGGGAATTGTTTCTCAATGATAGACTTAGGTGAAGCTGCTTATTTATTAGGCATAAAGATCTATAGAGATAGATCTAAAAGGCTTATTAGCCTAAGTCAAAGCACTTATACTTATAAGATATTGAACAGGTTTAGTGTGCAAGATTCCAAGAGAGGATTCTTGCCAATGTCGCATGGCATTAATCTCAGCAAGACTCAGTGTCCTATGACACAAGATGAGTGAGACCGCATGAGTAAAATTCCATATGCTTCTGCTATTGGATCTATCATATATGCAATGTTGTGTACTCGACCTGATGTTTCATATGCCTTAAGCACAATGAGCAGATACCAGTCAGACCCAGGTGAAAGTCATTGCATAGCAGTTAAAAATATCCTTAAGTACTTGAGAAGAACTAAGGATGCATTTTTACTGTATGGTGGTCAGGAAGATGAGCTAGTTATAAATGGTTACATAGATGCCAGCTTCCAAACTGACAAGGATGATTTTTGATCACAGTCAGGATATGTGTTTTGTTTGAATGGAGGTGCAGTGAGCTGGAGGAGTTCCAAGCAAGACACTGTTGTTGATTCTACAACAGAAGCTGAGTACATAGCTGCCTCAGAGGCAACTAAGGAGGCTGTTTGGATCAAGAAATTCATAACTGGACTAGGTGTTGTTCCTAGTATATCATATCCAATGAACTTGTATTGTGACAATAATGGAGCTATAGCCCAAGCTAAGGAGCCCAGATCACATCAGAGATCCAAACACATACTCAGGCACTATCATCTCATTCGAGAAATCATTGAGAGAGGAGACGTCAAGATATGTAGAGTACCTACAAATGATAATGTTGCTGATCCACTGACTAAGCCTCTTCCACAGCCTAAACATGAGAGTCATACTAGGTCTATGGGTATTCGATACGATGTTGATTGGGCCTAGTGCAAGTGGGAGATTGTTAGTGGTATGCACTAGGTCAATCATTTGATTATGCATTGACTTTCTTATTTTATTAATAAAGAGGTATTTCATTATCATTTGATGTTATGATAATTATATGAATGGTTAATTCTTACTAAGGCCATCAAGTATGTGACTTGATAGTAAAACCCTTAGATTAAAATAAGAGTTCTATTCTAATTATCCCTAGCCATTTATTCATTATATAAATATTAAAGTATTAAGGCTAGTATGATGTTGACTGATGGTTATGTTTACCTAATCATGAATATGAGATATTAAGTCAAATCATAGGTACATGATGAGAGATCATGTACTGGATTGACCCACTATGAGAATACTACATAGATTATTGTCATAAGTATTTCTCATCACAGTAATTTTATTTCGGCCCTTTGACCTTGAAATCATCATGGATTTCTACATAGCTATTTTATGTTTTGACACATTCTAAATTGCCTTTAATTGGATGATTAAGTTGGAATGTTATTGGATATGAAATTAGTTATGTGAGAAATGTGAGTGATTCAGAAGGAATTTATCCCTCATTAATATGAGAAAGATATCTATGGGCCCCTTGATGAGATAGACTGAAGAAAATTGCATGGCCATGCTGAAATGAATTGATAAAGAGTTATCATTTTCAGTCTACTTGGAATCAAGTCATAATATTGAACTATATAAGGATGACATTCTATGCCTTATTTTCAATTAAGATATCATGTGATAAAGGGACAATAAAACTAATTGTAATTAGGTTATGTCGGATTATTGACTTCACATGACTTAGGTAGTCATAATGTCTTGCTAAAGGCCACTTATGACTTGTAGGCCTAAATAGAGATATAGGCCCACTACCAATTTTATGTGAACCTACAAGGTCACACACTTAGAACAAGCCCAAAACGAATATGGGTTTAACAAGCCCAAAATAAACTTTGTGGAAATAGATAATTAAAGTGTTTTATTTATTTATTTATTTGTTTATTTATTTAAGATAAATGTTATTTTAAATAAATAAATAAATAAGATATTATTTCTGATTTGTTTTTAAATAAAATCATAATATAATAAATAGAAATTACCAAAAGGTCATTGGTAGGTGAAACCCTAATTTGGAGTCTATAAATATGTTAGATTCTCTAGGGTTTCATACACTGGTTTTTCTGCCTCAAAATTCATTTTCTTTCTCCTTACAAAATAAAGACAGAGTTTTTCTTTTGTTCTTGATTTGTGAGACAATCAAGGAGGTTGCTAGCACACACACTCTAATTCATTTTGTGAAGGGTTGTTCGTGTGGATACCTATAGAGGATGCATCCTTTTGGAGACGTCTTGATCCAAACAACCAAGCCAAAAAACTCGAGGTAAGGTGTCACCGATGTGAACCTCCTCCCATCCTTCCAGAAAATCTTGCCTCTTCTACGTTTTGGTGAGATTCTTGAAATCCTAGATTTAATCAAGTAGTCGAATTACATGGATCCAGGCTTGGGTACGTGATAAAATTTTAATTTTTCCGCTGCGTTTGTATCACGAATCCCAACAACACCTTTTGCTCTAATTGAAACTAAATCATAAACAAAGTACTTTAGAAACATTATTCTTACTATTAATTTATCATTGTAATTCTCATACAAAGACTTAGCCTAGATACATAATTAAAGAGCAAAAAAAGAAAACCAAATTCAATATAGAAAAAAAGAGAAAGAGAGAAATGATTGAATAGATAAAACTACCTTCTATGACTTTTAAAGGATACTTGATGTAGGATGTTCTTTTCTTGTTCTTGGCCTTGCCTTCTTCAAGTGTTTCTTACAATCATGACTCCTAATACAAATGATAATTGTTCCATCTCTAAAACACTACAACTTCTATTTATCTACCTTTTTTATGTTTACAAATTATATCTTGGTTCATATCAGAAATGATTTATATATAGACTTCAGAAGTGCCTAGAAGTGGCTACAACTTGTTTAGCGTTGGAAAGACACCACTTGACATGAAAAGTCACTCTTGTTTGCATATTATATAGCTTCAAGGGCATTTTCATCCATTCAAATGACTTTAAATCTTGAAAGTTCCTTCATAAAAGTTGTAGATCATTCTATTTTCCTTCTAGAAAAACTTGAATCATCTAATTTAGATATCTATAGATGAATTTATGTTAAAAATATGAAAACTGCTCAAACCAAAAAGTTGCAACTCTTTGGCAAAGCATCACTATGTCGACTCATCATGGAGGCTCTCTGTTACAAGCCATGCCTATGGTGATGACTCGTACCTCTTCTCAAGGATCCAAGCTTGACTTATTTTGCTTCCCAACTTGTTCTAATCAACTACAAGTGTCTTCCAAACATCATTTAAGCCTAGAACATGTATATAACCTACATAATGAATCATAAAAATAATATAAGTAAAAATAGCAATTTCATAACCAAATAAACACACAAAACATAATGAAATTGAATGAAAATAAACCTTAACCAACCTAAATAACTATGCACATCTACATTATATCAAACTCCCCCACACTTAGATCATGCTTACCCTCAAGCAAGAAATAAAGATCTAATATAGAAAAGCATGAAAAAATTTAATCTCTTCAAAAGCAAATGTAATTATCTTTTCAAGTCATTTCAGTAGTGAAAGAGTTTATAAAAGGATAGTTTAATAATTAAACTTCAATGCTCTACAATAATAATAAAAAAAACAAGCTTCAAAGAATAAGCAATAAATTTACCAATTTATCTTAATTTACTAAAAATAAAATCAAGAATACAAAGTCAAAGTTCTAACCAAGCTATTTAGCCAAAATAGTTATTCTCTAAACTTAGGAATTCCTAGAAGCAAAAGTAACCATGTGACAATATTAAGCACGCACATCAACTCACTTTTCTCATGGCATTTTTAGACATTTTATTCAATAATAATATATATTTTTAGATGTTTTCTTTTCAAATGAATGTAACTAAGGAGCATTCTTAATTACACACAGCTTACTTGAAATACATCTACTTATGATGTTGAACATCCCTTTCCAAATAAATGTAACTGAGGAACATACTCAATTACACACAAACTTACTCAAAATGCAAACTACAAAAGTTTATTTTTTTCATTCTTGGATTTTTTTTTCTTTTTCTTTTCTTCTTCTTATTTTTTTTCATTATTCTCCTTATCCATTATTGAAAAGTGAGTTCCATGAGTATTACGGCTATAGTTTCTTAAAGGTAAGAAAATCGAAGCCTAAGTCCTTACTATCTTAGTCTTAAGCATAGTTAGCAAGCTGATTAAACATTCTTTTGATTCTATAAATAATAAAAAGAGATAAAAAGAAAAAATTTTATAACCTATACTAAATGAAACTTTCAATTTCTATTAATAGAGCATGCAAAATCTAATTATCAATATTAATGCTTAACCTCAATCAAAATGAATAAGACTTATAAGACAACTACTTATTAAATATAAGAAGAGAATGAATGATAGAATAAATGCAAACATGAAAAATGACATCCCTTCCCTCACACTTAGAAAAATGCATTGTCCTATATGTAATAAAAAGAAAGTAAATGAAAGGAAAGTAGTACTCCCCTAGTCATCAGTCGGGGTAGGAGGTGGAGACTTAATTGGGTACTCGGAATGAGTAAAAAGTTGGTTCAAATTGTACTCTATTTTCCATTGATGGTGATCGAGTTGTTGGTTGCGAAACTTCATGTCTTCAACTAATGCTGCATTATAATCTATGTCTCTAAGATTTGGTCCTAAATAGGTGGTGTTGTACTGAATGAACCACCAACATCCACTCGAATAGGATAAGTAAGCATAAGGACATCATCGAATGATGTATAAGTAGGTTCTTCCTCCTTGAGATCAGTTTCTTCCTCTTCCTCTGCATAATGCTCCTCAACTAGAGGTGGTTGTTCAATTCCCCTCCAACATGACCTCATTTTTATAGGAATCAAGTAGAATGAGGCATCGACAACTTCTCTATGAATAAATGCTTACTTTATGAAATAAGAAGACTCAACAATTCTGATATGGTTAGAAAGATCAACATTAAAAGATTTAGCAATAATAGTGATGGCCATGAGCTAAGGGTACATCCTTATATGGTGCACAAGCCAACAATTGGTTAAATATCCAATAAGTCTAAAAAACTTGTTTCTTATGGTGAATACACCACATTAAGAATAAATTTTGTGCAAAAACCCTATTAAACTCAGTTTTTTAAAAAATGACATGCAATCGCTTTATGCAATAACCAGTATTTCAAATCTGTAACAAATATAGCCTTTCCTTTCTTAGGCTGAAATGGGGTTTGCAAATCAGTAAGAAAAGTCCAAAATTCATTCAAGTTAAAATATGGTCAAGTTTTACATAATCTATCTTTCTTAAAACCAAAAATACATTGCATGGATGAGTATGTGAGTTAGTGCTTATTCCCTACCATGCGATATTCTAGGATTTGTGAATTCTTTGAATTCACATCCAGTGTAGTGTTGAATTATATTTTTAAATCTACATATGCATCTTCATGCATAGATACAAACTTCTTAGGTCCATATTGAGTCAATAATTTATCAAAGGATTAAAGTATACCCACATCTCTCAAAAGGGAATTAGGAACATACTTACAAGAGGTGATTTCCCTAAATTTTATCATGGAAAACCATACACCTTCTTTATGAGTGAGGATAGGGAACTTTGCCTTGTAATTTTTTGAAAGATTTTCCTCTTCTTAATATTCCTACTCCACATGTGGTCGCTTTGAAGATGAGCCTCTTGTCTTACCCAAGGAGAGTATGATATGATTATTGAGAAATGTAAAGAATAAAGTAGAGAAATGGTGATAAAAATAAAGAAATTAGAGGAATTGAGTGAGATGGTTCAATTAGGGCTAGGAGAGTGAAAAGGAAGTAGAAAATATAAGTGATAAAAGGGATGTAAAGTGAAAAAGTTAAAAAGAGAAAGGATGTATATAAGGGAATGAAGGAGACACAAAACATATAAGAATTAATTATAAGAGAAATGGGTAGTCAAAGGGTATATTTATAGGGGTAGTAGGTGTGTAAGTTATAGGTTATGAGGTGTAAGTTTGATAGTGAAAGGTCATATGGGTTAGTGAAAAGGTATGAAAAATGGTGAAAAGACATGACTTTTCTTGGAAAAGAAATTGCTTTTTTTACTATTTTGATTTATGTTGGTTGGGTATATAAATAGATAAATAAATAAATGGAATAGGATAAATAAAAATGTATAATAAGTGAAAAATGTTAAGAAAATAAAAGCTTGAAGGTGTATGTGCATATGAAATGGTAAGGTGTAGGGTTAAGGTTATGGGCACATTTCATCACCCATGTTACAAGTTATGACAGTGGGTCTCTGTTATGACTCGTCACTTGTTAACGAGTCAACATGGTGTGTCTCTATTATAAGTCATCACATGTTGACAACTTGTGATGATATGCCTCAGTTACGACTCGTAACAATGTGATGAGTCATGACAATGTGTACTAATATGTGTAATTAAGGTTTCTATTGAGACACTTTTGATAAATGAATGAATTATGTGTAAAAATGCATAAAAATGGGATAAAAACTAATCATATACCAAATTTATACTAGAAAGAAAGATATTAATTAAAGAAATATGGATGAATAAGTAAAATAAACTAAGAAAAATAAATAGCATCAAATGGAAAAGAAATGTGTGAATATTACCTGTCTAAATTGTTGAAAGTCTATAGCTTTACATTACCATAATTTGATAAAGGTGTAGATAGAGATATGGATTGGCTCAGAGCAACTGCTTCCCCGTAGTGGCATAGTTAATTTGAGTACTATCAAGTATTTTGCTAGCATAATAGATCACATATGGCTTTCCTTCCTTCCTTTGACCAAGAACAGCCCCCCACTGCAAAATTACAAGCATCACATATAATTTTAAAAGGCTGCTCCTAATTAGGTGGTTGCAATACTGGTGCTAAAACAAGAGCCTTCTTCAAAGCTTCAAATGCATCAACACATGCCTCATCAAACTCAAATACATCATTTTAAGTAAGAAGTTTGCATAATGGCTTTGCAACCTTGGAAAAGTCTTTAATAAATCTCTGATCAAAACCCATATATCCAAGAAAATTTCTTATTTCCTTCACACAATTTGTACACGGAAAATTAGCAATCACTTCAATTTTTTCTTTGTCAATTTCAATACCTCTCTTTGTTATCAAGTGGCCAAGCACAATAACTTCTTATGCCATGAAGTGACATTTTTCCCAGTTCAAAATTAATTCATGCTCCTTACACCTGTTAAGAACTTTAGAAAGATATTCTAGACAAATTGCAAATTTAGATCCATAAACACTAAAGTCATCCATGAAAACTTCTACACAATCATCAAGTAAATCACTAAATATAGAAAACATACATCAATGAAAAGTTGCAAGTGCATTGCATAAACCAAAAGGCATACACCTAAAAGCAAAAGTACTGTATGGGCACGTAAATGTAGTTTCAAATTGATATTCGGGATGAATGGGAATTTGGTAAAAACTACTTAGTCCATCTAAGTAACTAAAATAAGAGACGTTAGCTAGTCCCTTAAGAACTTGGTCGATAAAAGGTAATAGGAAATGATCCTTTCTAGTTTCCTTATTCATTTTCCTATAGTCTATGCACATATGCCATCTCATGATAGTTTTAGTAGGTATCAAATCATTAGATTCGTTCCTAACAACGATTAAGCCTCCCTTCTTTGGAATAACTTGAACAAGGCTCACCCAATTACTATCACTAATGGAATATATGATTCCATTATCAACCAACGTAATTACCTCCTTTCTCATTACTTCTTTAACAGTATGAGTTAATCTCCTTTGACCTTCAATAGAGAGCTTAGCATTATCCTCTAAAGAGAATTCTACGTATACACAATTTTAGACTAATACCCTTCAAATCACTAATAGAATAACCTAGGGCATTCTTATGACTTAACAATACATCATGCAAAATATAAACATCTATATTTGACAAAGAAAAATTCATAATAAAAGGACATTCATAGTTAGAGTTAAAAAATGTGTATCTTAAATTATATGGTAGAGGTTTGAGCTCTAAATCCATTTTTTCACTTGGTACAATGATTTTTGGATCATCATCCCCTTTTAGTGGCTCAAATCTCAAAATCTTGTTGGATGGTAGGAATGAATTTACATCCAAAACTTGATCTTCAGTCTCACGATCCTTATAGGGTTCAAGCAGATCTTGCTTTAAACATTCATGTATCACCTCTTCTACACATTCATCAAGTACATCAATTAAATCAACTTTATTTACTACTTCCACTAGTCTAGACTTCATCATCTTGAACACATCAAATTCCAAACTCTCATTATTCACTTCTAATGTAATCTTGCCTTCCTCATATCTATGATTGCTCTAGCTATTACCAAAAATGGTCTTCCAAATAAAATTGGGATCTCAAGGTCTTCTTCCATTTCCATAACCATAAAATCAATTGGTATTATGAACTTCCCTACCTTATTTAGCACATTTTCAATAATACCAAGTGGGTAGGTGATGGATTTTTCTGCCATGGAAAGACACATGTTACTAGGTTTAAGTTCTCCCAAATTAAGCCTCTTATATATGGAGTAAGGCATAAGACTAACACTAGCCCCATTATCACATAAGGCCTTATCAAAATAAGTACCACCAATAAAATAAGGAACTGTAAAACAACCTGGATTTATGTGACTATTTGGAGTACATAGCTTTAGATTCTTCAACAAGAGACACTAAGCCATAGTCTTCAAACTTATTCTTATGATTGACCATATCTTTCAAAAACTTGCCCCATGTTGGCATATCTCTAATGGCATCTATAATGGTATAGTAATAGTAATTTCCTTAAGATAATCAAGGAATCTACTAAACTGCTTATCTAAGTTACACCTTCTGAACCTTTGCGATAAAGGTAGTGCTTTAATATCTACCCTTGGTTCATCATCTTTAGCTTCATCCTTTTTACTCTTCTTTGCACTTTCAACATCATTCTTACTACTAACATCAACTTCACTTGGTCTCCCATTAGCTTCAACTTCAACTACTTCATTGTCACCAATCATCACTTTATTTTTACTAGCAGCTTTCTCAACCTCCTTACCACTCCTTAAAGTAATTGCTTGACAAGTCCCCTTTAATGTAAAATATGGTTAGCTAGGAAGTTTTTCTAAGGGTTTGGTATTAGAAGAAGAAGCTTATTGGGCAATTTGATTTTCAAGGTTGCGATTGTGAGTAGCAAGTTGTTCAAGCATTGTGCTAATTTGCTTGAATTGCTCTTCACTTCATTTATTGACTGTTATTTATTGGTTGACAAACTATTCCATAAGGTATTCAAGTTTGGACTTGGGTTGGGTATGGTTGAAAGCTTGTTGTTTCATAAGGAATCCAAGTGGGTTTTGGGTTTTAGTATTTAGGTTAAATAGAGGGTTCAATTGTGAGGATGTGTTTGACCATGAAAATCCTAGATGGTTCCTCTACTAAGGGTTATAATAATTTGAATTCAACCCCATCCGTTGATTGGAAGCTCCTTAAACATAATTCACATATTCACTAGAACTCATACCACACTAAGGATATGAAAGTGATCCTTCATATGACTCACAAACAACACTAGTATTTTCTAAAGAGTTTATTTGATGCTTACTCACCATTTTTTTTAAGAGCTTCCACCTTTGCATTCAGTAAATTGATGCTATCAAGTTCCAAAACTCCTTTTGCTTTTGACATAATTTTCTCTTCACCCATATATCCTTGAGATGCAAGTTCCTCGAGCAAAGTAATGGCTTCCCTAGCTATTTTATCCATCCATTTCCCAACAGAGGCTACATTGATAATATTTCTATTCTCATTTGTCAACCCACTGTAGAAAATTTGAGGGATCATCCACTCTAGTAAGCCATGATGTGGACATTTCCTTTGAAGTTCCTTGAATATCTCTTATGCTGAATAAATTTTCTCACTTCCAATTTACTTAAAAGTCATAATCTCATTGTGAAACTTGGCAGTTTTGTGTATAGGAAAATACTTATGCAATAATGCTTGCTTCAATTAGTCCCATGTTATGATTGATTCACTAGGAAAACTAGCAAGCCATACTTGTGCTTTTTTCTTAACTGAAAATGGAAGCAGCTTAAGCTTTATTGCATCATCAGTCACACCATTGATCTTGAAGGTTGCACATACATTAAGAAAGGTCAATATGTGTGCATATGGATCCTCCCATTGTAAACCTCCAAATTGATTATTCTGCACCATTTAGATGATACTTGGCTTGATCTCAAAATTCTTATTAGCAATTGTTGGAGCCATAACACCACCAAAACATCCTGAAATATTAGGCATATAAAAATCTCCTAATATTCTTCTCTCTTGTTCAGCCATATTGTTCATATTTTGTCAATTCACTCTTCTATATCTCAGTTTCCTGTGTAAAGCACATATGGTTAGATCAATTTCAAGATCAAAGTAAAGAGTGTTATCACTAGCACTTCCAAGCATAAATAAATGGAAAATAAAAGTTTAATCAATAATATATAAAAAAACTAACAACTAGAAAAATAAAAACAAAATAAAAAAAATAGAAAACCTAAAGCAATTTTTCTCTACTTTAAGTTAATAAAAACACTAAACAAATATCTTGTCAACGGCACCAAATTTGATTGCAGGTCAAATTATAATTCCCTAGTCTCTAAGACTTAGTATAGAGCAAGATGCATGTCGTACACTCGAGAATTTGGAGTAATCTTTTGTTAACCGGGTAGATACTTTGATGGATAGGTAAATTAATATTAAATAATAATAGTCATAATCAACGAATAAAGAAATCTAATTTACTAACTATTTATCAAGAAAACTATAAGAATTATAAGAAACTATTCATAATCAAATAATAACTTTAAGCATAAATAGCATACAATGCATGATTAGAAATTAGTTTATAGTCTTTAAAAGCAACTATCATTGTCAATCAAATGTATCTCCTCCTAGTGCCTACACGTATTGTCGTATCATTGTATGGATAAGAGAAAACAAAAATAGATATCATACTAATTATATTTCCTTTAAGACGAAACCCTTATGTCCAAGTAATTTGCAATACTTAAGTAACTTCAATCATTGTCCACCAAATTGTCCCAACTGTCATTGTGAACAAATCAATTAACACATTATATATAATGGCCAAGCACACATAACACCTTTTGCTCTAATTGAAACTAAATCATAAATAAAGTACTTTAGAAATATTGTTCTTACTATTAATTTATCATTGCAATTCTCATTCAAAGTCTTAGCCTGGATACATAATCAATGAGCAACAAAAGAAAACCAACTTCAATATAGAAAAAGTGATAAAGAGAGAAAGGATTGAATAGATAAAACTTCCTTCCATGTCTTCTAAAGGATACTTGATGTAGGATGTTCTTCTCTTATTCTTGGCCTTGCCTTCTTCAAGTGTTTCTTACAATCATGACTCCTAATACAATTGATAATTTTTTTATCTCTAAAACACTATAACTTCTATATATCTACCTTTTTTATGTCTATATATTATATATTGGTTTAGATCAGAAATTATGTATATATAGACTTCTGAAGTGGCTATAAGTGACTAGAACTTGTTTAGAATTGGAAAGGCACTACTTAACATGAAAAGTCACTCTCCTTTGCAAATACTATAGCTTTAAGGGCATTTTTTTTCCATCTAAATGACTTTAACTCTATAAAGTTACTTCATAAAAGTTGTACATCATTCTATTATCTTTCTAGAAGAACTTGAATCATCTATTTTGGATATTTATAGACAAAGTTATATCTATAATACAAAAGCTGCTCAAACCCAAAAGTTGCAACTCTTTAGCAAGGCATCACTGTGTCGACTCATCACAGAGGCTCTCTATTACGAGTCATACCTATGGTGATGACTCATGCCTCTTCTCAAGGATCCAAGCTTGACTTCTTTGGCTTCGTAACTTGTTCTAATCAACTCTAAGTGTCTTCCAAACATCATTTGAGCCTAGAACATGTATAAAACCTACATAATGAATCATAAAAATAAAACAAGTAAAAACAACAATTTCATAACCAAAATAAACACATAAAATATAATGAAATCAAATGAAAATAAACCTCAACTAACCTAATAACTATGCATATTTGCATTAAATCAGCTTTTTTTTTTGCTTCAATTTCTTTAAGATGATATCTTCTTCTACCTCTTCAATTATCTTTTGCTTTTCCTTATCTTCTACTAATAGTCCTTCTTTTTGTAGTGCTAGAGGATCCTGGTAGAACTTACTACTCCTAATCATATGATCAACAGCATTTTTAACTTCTTTAACACTTGAAAGAACCTATAAAATTAGAAATGTCTATCAATAAATCATTATTAGAGCCTTCTCCTTCAATCATTTCCTAAAAATTATGAGGCAACTGCCTTGAACTATTCTCTTATATAGAATCCCAAAGATTATGGCAAACCATATTATAACCACCAAATTTTGGGATGACTTGAGCATGGACGCGACAAAGGATTCGATAATAAAATTTTGTTACAAATAGGTTTTAGATTTAAAATTTTGAATCTCAGGGCTTAATTTCAATTTTTTAAGGACTTAATTGAACAATTTCTATCTTCTCCAGCTAGTCAAATTCTAAGTAAAAGAAATTTGAAAAGGACTAATAAGTCAAAATTCCAATCAAAATTATGTAATTTCAATTGGAATTACACATTTTCGATCAGAAATATGGAATTCCACATTTCTTATCAGAATTGCACACCTCCTATTAGGCTTCATTCCTAAATTTTTTATTTTTTATTTTTTCAAATCTACTTTCTTAATTTTTATTGCTTAAAAATTAATTGAAAAATAAAAAAAAAAGATAAATATTGATTTGGAGGTAACTATGCACTATCACTTCTCCTTTTGAGATAATTCTATTTTTTTATCTCCTATGATTTGATAATCACATGAGGAAACTCTTCTCATTTAAAAGAAAAACCTACAAGTTTCATTAAAAAAAAAAAAGGATTTTTGGTTTTATGTAAAAAAAGGCAGAGAGTTCTTGATAAACAAAAGAAAAAGTTTCTTTGTTTTACGTTTAAAAGTTCTGAAAGAAGTAATGATGCATGAGATCAAAATCCAATTTGCAGACTTTATTCCTATACAGTGAATCAAACAATCTCTTAAGAGTAAATCAATACAGCATCCATACAAATCATCCAATTTATTTTTATTTCTTTTGGGTTTATTCTAATCATTTTCTTTTCTATTTTTTTTATTTTGGTTTTGATGATAGGAGTAATCTGAGTTGGTGAAGTGATTGAAATAATAATAAATCCATAAAGTTCCATGGAATGCCATAGATTTAACCTTGTTTTAATATTATATATTTTTTAGACTTTCTTTTAGTTCAATTATGTAAATATTTTTTATTTGCTATTTGTTTTTTTTTTAATTTTTTTTTATGTTTTGGGTTGTAATTTAATTTTAATTTTCTAGTAGTTGTTGTAATAGCTCCAATCGTGGAAAATAATGAAACAATTACTTTTTCTTTCTTTAAAATTAATTAGTAAATTAGGTTCATTTGGTAAAATTTAATAAAAAATCAATGGTGGCAATAGTTAAATCAAGTTTCCTATAAATTGAATTAGATTTAGGGCACAATAAATTAAGTTTTTTTTATTAATATTTGTGGGTTGTTTGGGTTTTTTTTATTTTCCACTTCGTTTTAGGCTCATTAGCCTCCTTTTTAGGTTGATTCACAAAATAGACCCATTAAAATTGGTTTAGGTTTACTTAATTTTAAAATTAACTCTAGACCCATTTAGGTTTTATAGACATAGGCCTACCTTAGAATTAAAATGAATTTAGACATACCCCACTAAATAAGCCCATTTTTTAATTGGTAGACTTAAGATATCTTTAAGGTTGGAACAAATTTAGACATAGGCCCATTAATTTAATCTAGTCTAGTTCAATCCAATTCAATTCTCTTAAAATTAATAGACTTAGGCTCATATTCTTTAAAATAAAAAAATAGTAGATTTAAGCTAATTTATGAAATTATAATGTAGGCCCACCTTTAATTTCCAATTTCACTTATAAATGAAAACATATAGAGCTAGCTAACTTTAATAAAATTAATGTAGATTAAACTAATTTAGGGGACACTCCTTCTTCAATAAGTGAAATATTTATGTGCTTTTTTCATAAGACTAGTTGCCTTTAAGTGACTTAAAATTAAGGTTTATACAAAATTGCATATAAATAAGGAATAAGATAGTAATTCATAAAATAATTTTAAAAGAACATGAGACTAAAAGAAATTAGTATTCCATGCCCAAAGTCATATCGGTATGGTGTTATCTCTCTTTTAAGGAATTAAGTTACCACCACTTTCAAAAGTTATCCTAGTTATTACCCTTAATAGTGACTCCTCATCTCCAACCCATGTGTTTGTTATATGGTTAGTATGTTCCATAGAGCCCAAAGTTCAAACAATGTCATAGTTGATAAAACCTTAGATGCACACTAAACTTGGCCTTTTATAATGGCGACTCTACTGGGAATAAGAGATATTTATTCTACTTTTGTTCTTTAGAATTATTTTATCAATTATTACTTTATTTTTGCATTCATTTTGCATGTGCTTATAAACTGATGGCATTGGTTTATGATCCCTTGATTCCACTAGCTTTATGGGATTGTAGATTGGATAGCCATCACTCTTAGCCTTAACTCAATTTAAGAGAGATTATTAGGCTCATCTAACAAGAATATGTGACCCAAGTCTTAAAAGGGGGGTAGTCTTCTCTCGAGTTTGTAAAGGATGTCGGGACCTCTAACCTTGACTTGTAACTCATGTCCTAAAGAAGGGCATCTTACTAAGAGGACCTTAACTTTTCATTGGGCTAAGATCATGTAGTGGCCTAGTAACTTTCTCTAAGATTACTTGAAATTGATAATGTATGTTTCCATGAGGTATTTCTATCAATAGAATCCCAAGCTCATACATTAAAGGCCTATTTAGGCTAATAAAGATTGGACTTCGCTTTTATGCCTAGAAATGTTATTTTTATGCTTTTACTGCATTGAGAGATTTGGCATATGCATCAATTCTTGATATCCCCCATTGATATTAAGGCTAAGATCAAAAATCCTAGGAAAAGAAACTCGCCATTGAATCATGTGTGGGAGGAATAAGGTTAAAAGGATGTATGTTGTGCATTGAACTTTGTTACTTGACACATGCATCATGCATTTCATGGATCATATTAACACTTTATTTTTCAACCATTATAGATTCATTTGGGTTATCCTATGTTTGGAAAAAAAGAGGTGGTAGGCTAAAATGAACCACTTCATGTCTGAGTTCAATAACCAAAAGATCATTAGAAGTTTAGAGAAGAGTCCTATTAACTCGCTCTATTTAGAAGAAACACGAACTCCAGCTAAGCACATAGAATAGATGGAATAATAACATGGAGGAAATTAGACCTTGTAAGACATTAAGGGCGCTTTGATGGATGGCATAAGGGCTATTATGCAAGATGAACTAAGGCAAGCTTTAGTTGGGTTAATACCACCACCTACATCTAAGCCAGCACTTACTATTATACCACCTACTGTTGTTGTCCCACCAGTTATGGATGCTCCACCTACTAACAATGATAATGTTAGGGATTAACCATTAAATGCTGCTAGGAGTGTGCCTACTTTAGAAATGAAGTTTGAGGATGTCAAAAACTATATAGTAGAGAAAGTGATGAGGGAATCACTTGAGCTAGTCCAAGCATATGCAAGCATTGACTAAGAAGATATCTAAGATGGAAGAGATGATGAGAGGATATACCATGGATTATTCATTTAATTTTTATGACATGATGACCATTAAAGGAGATAAGCTCGCAGACAAGTTTAAAATGCCTTAACTACAAAATTTTGATGGCACTGGAGATCCAAGGATATACCTTAGCTAATACACAATAACTCTAAGCACCATTATTAGCGGTCACTAGGTTATTTATATTGTCCTTGGGGGGAATAGGGAATTAATATCATGGGCTAGAGAAATCTATCTAGGGTTATTGGAGAGCTCTATACACTGGCTTCTTAAAGCAATATAGCCATAACACCAAGCTAGAGGTGTCTATCAGGGATTTGGAATTGACTAAGCAGAAATCGAATGAGTCATTTTTAGACTTCTTGACTAGATTTATGAACAAGGCAAGATTAATGAAAAATAAGTTAGCTAAAAAGGATCAGGTTAGGATGATAGTCTAAAATGTATCACCTAATATGGTTGAAAGATTATAAATGATGAATCCTAAAAAATTTATAAACATTTATCATGATGGACTACAAGTTGAGGAAATTAAGAGTGAGAAGAAGAAAAGCTTTAGAAGCACTAAGGCAAGGAATTATCAAACCTAAGGCACATAGTAAAGAAATAATAGCCAAGTTTTGGAAGTTCATGTTGTTCAACAACCAAGGAGATTCTTAAATTTCAACTAACCCTTATCAAAATCCTCAGACCACCTGATACAAAAGGGCTTGCTTTGACCCCTAATCTCCTTCAAACCACCAAACCTAAATATCCCTAACTATGACCTAAATAGTTACTATAAATTTCACTAAGTGGTTGACCATTCCATAGACATTTGCATCCACGTTATAGACTTCACAAAGACCATAAACCTTGAAAAATAAAATCCAAACTCTAGTACCAAAAATAGCCCCTTTCTAAACTACCAAAATGTACCTCCCCCAACTACCATAATGATCAATTCATGAGTTAGTAAGGAAGAAGTGCTAAGTTCCTTTAAGAATGTAAACCTTCAAACTGATGAGAAATCTCCTAAGGCCCCAAGTGATGTAGAGAAGATTGTGGAACCTTTAACTCCTAAGCAGATATAAAAAGGAGTTGAAGATTTATTGGGCTAGCTTTTGGGCAAGGTTGATTATAAAGTGTTTTACTCTAAACCACCTTCTTTTAACATACCCATTGAGTCAATTACACTTGGAGGATAGGTGATGAGTTTGATCAAAATGATCCATTAAGTAAAAAGAATAAAGAATCTTTGGCTCCTAATCAATCACAAAGAGGAGTTGAAGATTTATTAGGTCAACCTTTAGGCAAATTTAACTATAAGTTGTTCTATTCAAAGCCACCTTCTTTGATATGCCTTTTGAGTCAATTATGCCTAAGGATGGGGTGATAAGTTTGATGATGAAAAGCTATCGAGTAAGAAAGAAACATGCATGGTTGAGGTATGGAAAGATGGAAAGCATAATCAATATTTGGTATAGCTCTAAAGAGGGAGATACATAAGGCTATAATGTATTGATTGATAATTCAAAAGTAAATCATGTTATTAGAAGTGGTGAAAGTTATAAACCAATTAAAAAGAAAGTAGAGAAAGCAATAGAAAGAGAGGGTGTGGATGAAGAAGAGATGAAAGATAAGTAGAAGGATGACTTGATCCTTAAGCAACTTAAGAAAGCGAAGGCAAATGTCAGCATATAAGAGTTGTTAATGCATTCTAACATTCATAGGAAAGCTCTTGTTAAAGCTTTATCTAAAATGAACATTGAAACTACTATGACATATAAGGCTATGATTGTAAAAGTGACAAAAAGGAAGCATGATGTGATAACATTATCAGATGAGGATTAGCCTTTAGAAGGAAGAAACCATAACAAGACATTATTCATTCCACCTAAAGTGAGAGAGAAAAAGACCAAATATATAATGGTGGATGATGGTTTTGCAATTAATATATGTTTGTTATGAATCTTGCCTAATTTAGGTATGAAAGTGGATGATTTGACAGTCTCAAACTTAATAATTCAAGCTTATGATAATAGTACAAGAAATGTGGAAGGAACATTTCAAGCTCTTGTGAAAATAAGACCTGTAAAATCAATTATAGACTTTACTATGCTAAATATTTCTATCACTTATGCCTTGCTCTTGTGTAGACCTTGGTTCCATGTGTTAGTGATATGCACTAGGTCAATCATGTATGACCATATTTTGACTTTATCATTTTATTTAATAAAGAGGCATTTTTCATTGTCATTTTGTGTTATGATAATTACTTGAATAGTCAATTCTTGCTAAGGTCATCAAGTATGTGACTTGATAGTAAAACCCTTAGATTAAATATGACTTCTATTCAAATTATCCCTAGTTATAACAATATGTTATAGCTACTATGATGTTGATTGATGATTATGTTTTACTGATCATGAATATAAGATATTAAGTCAACTCATAGGTACTTATTTAGGAAATAATGTACTGGATTGACCCATCAAGAGAATACTACATAGATAATTTTCATATGTAATTATCATCATAATAATATTGATTTAGTCTTTTGACCTTGAAATCATTATGGAATTCTACATAACTATTATATATTTTGACACAATCTAACATTATCTTTGACAGGATGATTAAATAGATTGTTGTTGGATATAAAATGAGTTATGTGAGTGATTGAGAAGGAATTTATCCCTTATTTAATTTGAGTAAGATATTTATGGACCCTTTGATAAGATAGACTGAGGAAAATGCATGGCCATACTAAAGTGAATTAATAAAGAGTTATCATTCTCAATCCACTTAGAGTTAAGAAATAATATGATTAAATTATATAAGGATGACAGAAACTATGTCTTATATTCAATCAAGATATCATGTGACAAAGGGATTACAATATTTATTATAAATTAGGTTATGTTGGATTATTGACTTTACATGACTTAGGTAGTCATAATGTCTTACTAAAGGCCATTTATGAATTGTAGGCCTAAATAGATATTTAAGGCCCACTGCTAACGTCATATGAACCTAAAGGGTCACACACTTAGAACAGGCCCAAAAATGGATATGGGTTTGAGAAGCCCAAATATGCTCTGTGAAAATAAATAAATAGTTTATTTATTTATTTATTTAAGGTAAAAGTTATCTTAAATAAATAGAATATTATTTCTAATTTAATTTTAAATAAAATCATAACAATAATAATTAAGAAATTACCAAAAAGTTGTTTTGGTAAGTGAAACCCTAATTAGGGCTCTTTAAATATGTTATATTCTCTAGGGTTTTACTAACTCAATGATTAGCCACCAAAATTCATTTTTCTCCTCTTAGAAAAACTAAAACACATAGTGTTTTTGTTCTTGATCTGTGAGAAATCAAGACAAGTGCTAGCACACATTTTAATCAAGGGCTATTTGTATGGATGCTTATGGAGGATGGATTCTTTTGGAGACGTCTTGATCCGAACTACCAAAATCAAAAGCTCGAGGTAAGGTGTCACCGGAGTGAACCTCCTCTCTACCTTCTAGAAATCTTGCCTCTTCTACATTTGTGGTAAGATTTAAAAACCCTAGTTTTAAATCAATTAATCGAATTACTTGGATTTAGATTAGGGTTTGTGGTTAAAAGTTTTAATTTTCACTGCATTTTTAAATCACGAAACCTAACACCATGTTCTAAAAGGAGGGCTTTCTAAAAGGAGGGCCTTCAACCATGCATCAAAAGATAAAATTCCCTCATGAAGGAGAGTTATGACTAAAGATGCAAGTGTGAGCAAATCTAAGTTAGCAACACTTGATAGTCAAAAGCAAATGAGTGCTCCTCCTAGTTTTTAAATAACTTGGATCTTTAATGGAACCAAAATGGACCTAAGGGTTATAAAGATTATCAAAATGATGCACTATCAGCTTATAAAAGGACTAGGAAAGAATAACAGGGGAGCCTAGAACTATCAAACTTCAAAAGCCAAAGTGACACAAGAGGATTGGATTATAAGGAAACGGGATCAAGTAGTAGGAAGAAATTCTCAAAGAAAGTGAAATTGATAAAAGATCTTTGTCAAAGAAAGAGAAAGGAAATTCTACTTTAGTATAAAGGAACTTGTCAATGTAGCTAGAGTAGTTATTCTTGGGTTTAAGATTTTCAAAGAGTAGATTATGGAAAACCTAGTATAAGACAAGAAGGAGCAAGTGTGAAGCAAGTCATTGACAAGAAGGAAGCTATGACTGTCGAGGAGCTACTATATCTACCACCCAAAGAGGAGCCACCACAAGATTTAGCTACCATAATTAGTAATAGTTTTAATGATTTTTTTTATGAAGAAACTAATATAATAACATCCAATATTAATAAGGATGAAAACTCTATTTTTCCTATGGTCAATGATATGAACTCTAGTTTAGCTTACTTGTGTGATGTCCATCTTGATGGTTTTGTACATTATAATATTGATCATTCATGCATTTTTAACATTAATTCTATTCAATTATATTCATTTAACATGGGCATAAATGATAATCCTAAGAACATTTTTATATCATATGATGTAACTCCAAAAGAGAGGGAAAATCTAGAGAGAATATTAATAAAAAGAAAGGTAGTATTTGTTTGGTCTTACAAAGATATAGCAAATTGTAAAGCATCACATTCCAATAGATTGGCTAACTTTATTAAGATAGTAGATTACCCTCCACGGTTGGCAAACATACTTCCAATTCCCAAGAAAGATTGAAGAGTTTAGATGTGTGTGGCTTTTAGAGATTTGAACAAACCTTGTCCAAAGGATGAATTTCCTTTACCCAACATTAATATGATTGTTGATAGTGTAGCATCCAGTGCAATGTATTCCTTAATGGATGGATTTTTGGGTTATAACTAGATAATGATGACAGTTGTGGATAAGATCAAGACTGCTTTCATTGAAAAATGAGGAATGTATTGCTATGAGGTAATGCCCTTTAGACTAAAGAATGTAGGTGCAACTTATTATAAAGCAATAACCACTCTATTTCATGACATGATGCACAAAGAAGTAGAGGTGTTAATGGAAGATATAATGGTCAAGTTATAAATAAGAGATGGACACTTTGAAGCTTTAGATAAGTTCTTACTAAGAATTTAGAGATGTAATTTAAGGCTTAATCCGAAGAAGTGCATATTTGAGGTAATTTCAGGAAAACTATTAGGTCATATAGTCAATCATAGAGGGATAGAAATGGACCCAAATAAAATTAAAGCCATTTAAGAGATGATAGTGCTAAAAATTGAGAAAGAAGTACGAGGGTTCATTCAAAAATTAGAGAACATTAGTAGGTTTATTGCAAAGATTATTATTATTTATAACCCCTTCTTCAAGCTCTTATGAAAGAATCAACTAGTCAAGTGGAATGAAGAGTGCTAGAAAGACTTTGACAAGATCAAGGAATACCTTACTAATCCACTTATTTTAAAACCACCAATGCAAGGTAAACCGTTGATTTTGTACTTAGATTTATCTTTAGAGTGGCTTGCACTTTAGCAAGAAGTTAGCACAAGAAGGACCATAAGGGATAGAACATGCAGTATACTACCTCAGTAAGAAGTTTCTACCATATGAGAAGAAATATGATTTAGTAGAAAAGACATGTTTGGTTATGATCTAGGCTACAAGGAAGTTGAGGCATTACTTTCAGTCTTATAAAGTGCAAGCCATTCTAAAGATAAATCCCTTAAGATATTTGTTTTAAGCACCCACTTTGATTGGAAGAATATCTCACTAGTTAGTACTCTTAACTAAGTTTGACATAGAGTACATTACCACAAAGGTTGTCAAAGGAAGAGCAGTAGCAGAATTCTTAGCTCAAAATGTTATTGAAGGTGATAAGCACTGGAATTTAGAGTTTCCAAACTAGAACTTAACAGTAATAGAGTATTAGGAATGTGTTGTGTGTAATTTTACACATGTTCTTAAGTTGAATTTTAATGAATTTTGAATAAATAGTTAGCAAGGCATTTGCTTAGTTTAGACCTTCATTTTAGTTTCCTACTATTTTTAGTTTATTTAGGAGTTTCTAATTGATATTAATAAGAGTTTCCCATTTTTGTAGGAAAGATTGAAAAGGAAGCCTAAATAGTCAAGGAATGCTAAACATGGCCATGACATAGGAGTGCTTGTGCTTATGTCACATTTTGGAAAAAGAATCAAGACAGCATGGCTTAAGCATGACCATGTTGGAAGCCATGTCAACTATGGGAATTGAAGGAGTTACAACACGAGATGGAGCACAGGCATGCTAAAAAATGTGCCTACTTCGCTACAAATTAAAGAAATATAAGAAGATCAGCTTGGCTTAAACAATACCATGCTTGAAGCCGTGCTGTAAAAGTGAGGACGTGACATGGCCAAGCTTAGGTCATGTTGAGTGGAAAAATATTCCTTTTTAGTGGAAACTTGGGAATTCAAGTGCAAGTAGGTTTTCTAGTAGACTTTTCCTATAAAAGGGGATACAAAGGAGCTATTAAGCAGCCATTCGAGGTAGAACACCACTACCAAGAAGGCAAGGCATGGAATTGAAGAGCTTAATAAGGTTAGAAGATTGAAGCATGCTTTCAATGAGTTTTATCTTTCCTTCTTCTTCTTTTCTTATAAGTAGCTAAATTAATTAGATTTTGGTTTTAAATTAGCTAGTTAATTCTTATTAGGATTTCTTATTTCTTATTAATAATTTGGTTCCAAATAAATTTTATAAGTTGTGCTTAATGTCTTGTATTCAATTAAGGGCCCAATTATTTGCATGTATGTGGATGGATTAGAGACAATGAAAGTTGCATGATTTATTAGCTCATTGACTCATAGAGTTAAGAACCTCAATCACAAAAGTAGTCAAATCCTTTGAGGATGATAAATTGCTAAGGAACTTAATGAGCCCTAATTAATTGACTTGACCATGAAAATAGGCAGTAATTATGTTTTGCATGCTTAAATGATCTCAAACTAGATTTTAGGTAATTTAGAGTGGTTTACCCTTAATTGTGATCAATGAAATAGTTGAACTTAATTTCATAATTCAAGTCCTAACTAATGAAACAAACCCAATCTCTAGTTCATCCCTACTGATTTAATTAGATCAATTAGAGTAGATAGTTTATTTTAATTTATTTGATTTAATTCTTGTAATTTTATTTGATTTATGGTAGCTAAGGAGAATTAATTAATAGTTAGTACTTAGTACCTGTTCCTCATGGGAATGATACTCTACTTATCACTTTATTACTTGACATGATTCGTACACTTGAGGAGTTATGCTAACAGAATGGAAGCTTTATTTTAACGAAGTTGTAAATAACAAAAGAGCTAGGTTAGCAATAATTATTGTTATACTAGGAGGAGAAACCATATCAATGGCCATGAAACTGGATTTTAGGTTATAAATAACATGGTTCAGTATGAGGCATGTATCTATGGGATAGAAGCAGCTTTAGCAACTGAGGAAAAAGAATTATTAGTTTACGATGATTCCTTATTGGTTGTTTGTTAGGCTAATGAGGAGTGGGAAGTAAAGGAGGAGAAGTTAAAGCCTTAAATTTACTATTTAAAAGCCTTAATGAAAAATTTTACCAAATGTCTCTTTATACACTTATCAAGAGACAAAAATTTGATGGCATATGCATTGGCAACACTTTCTTCAATATGGGATAATCTAACTGCTTTAACAATGAAGCCTTTAGTAATTTTAAAATCAAAAGTTTCATGTTATGGTGGTGAGCAAGCTATGAATATTTAGATAGGGCTAGAAGAAAAGCCTTAGTTTTATGATATCAAAAGATTCATCAAATAAAGAAAATATCTAGATAAAGCAACTTCAAAAGAAAAATATGCTCTTTGTGTTCTTACACATAATTATGTAAGTCATTATGGAGTATTATGTAAGAAAATGTTGAATGGGATGCAACTAAGATGTCTCAAGAAGGAAGAAGCTGATAAAGTAATGAGAGAGATTCATGCAAGGGTTTGTGGATCTCATATCAATAAGATGATTTTAGCAAAGAAAATAATTTGACAAGGGTATTACTAGCTGAGTATGGAATGAGATTATATCCGAGTGGTGAGACAATGTCACCAGTTCCAAATACATGGAAATCTTAGTCATTTACCTCTTACGGTGCTTAATAGTTTATCGTCCCCTTGGCCTTTCATAGCATGGGGAATAGACATCATAGGAGAAATAAGGCCAAAAGCATTGAATGGACATAAGTGTATAATGGTGGTAATTAACTACTTCTCTAGATGGGTGGAGACTGGGTCTTTTAGCACTTTGAAGGCAAAGTGCTAAAAGTTCACAGAGATGGAAAAGTTCATAGAGAAGAATCTCATTTGTAAATATAAGGATTCGCATCTTGTTGTCATGGATAATGGTGTTTAGTTCCAAGTAGAGATAATATAATTATTATAAAAATATCATATAGAGCATCACAAGTTTTCACCTTATCAATCTCTGGCTAATGGAGCAGTAGAAGCAACTAATAAAAATGTCAAGAAAAACCTCTCTAAGATGGTCAAAGCATACAAAGATTGGTCTAAATATCTCCTTTTTGCTTTATGGGATATATAATTATAGCACGGATTGCCACAAGCCAAACATCATTCTTATTAGTGTATCGATGTGAAACAGTCTTACCTATAGAGACAAAGATCAAATCTTTGCAAGTTGATATGGAAGCAAGAATGCCTAAGAATGAATGAGCACAAAAGAGATATGATCATCTCATATCTCTAGATGAGAAAATGATAGATGTTTTATTTCACACTTAGATTTATCAAAAGAGGATAACAAGATCATTTAATAAGAAGGTTAAGCTTGGAAAGATAAAAGTTAGAGACATAGTGTTAAAGTAGTCGAGAGCAATATTGTTTGATCCAATGGAAAATTTACAACGAATTAGGAAGGACCATACTTAATCAAAATGGTTATGCCTAAGGGAGTTGCGAAGATATCATATATGGAAAGGAATGAGTTTATAGCATCAGTTAACCTAGATCATCTCAAGAAGTACTACCTTTAAAAAAATAAAAATAAAAGTGCTATAAAGAAATAAAGGTCCATCGGCTAGAAAACCTACAAATGATAGTTAAGCAAAAATTAGGACATTCCCACTTTCAAAAAATCCACAAAGGGATGGCAAGAAAAATTAGGGAGTAAAATAATAAAAAATTTATCCTGATGATTAGAAAACCTGTAAATGGCTAGTTCAGAAAAAATTAAAGAAATAAAGTGAGAAGAATATTCAGTTGGAAAATCTGAAAGGATAACAAGCGTCATGTCATAGAATGTAATTAATGTACTTATTTTGGCCTTAATTAATGAATCAAATTGAAATAATTTTTCTGTTTAAATACTGTATATTCAATCTTTATTATAAGGCATAAGTCCTTAAAGGAAAAATAAAAGATGAAAGCTTAAAATTCATACCTATGAGATCACTATTCTAGTTATGTCTTTATTTCTTCTTTTGTGACTCATCCTGCAATACTTTAGTCCTCTTGAACTTAGCAAATCCTAGTGGTTGTATAAATTGCATGATAACCTAAGCCTTGTAGTTGTCATCAGTAGTCACATCAGCACTCAGGTGCATCTTCTGCTCTAATGTTCTGCAAGGCCATAAGTTCTTCACTTTCTCCAAAAAGTCTTATCTCAAGGGAAAGCCTTCAAAGTTAGTCAAGATGATAACCATGAAATGTGTATGATCATACTGATGGTAAAGGTGTGAAGGTGAAAATAAGGTTAAGAAGCATAGCCCAGGAACCGTATCACAGTGATAGGTCGACAGTCATAAACTTCAATATCCACTAAGAGCATGGCCACTTGATCTCAGTATCTATAATGCCTTTTAAAAAATCAACCCATTGGTTTATACTATGCTTATCCTTAATCTTTAGTGGACAAGACTATAGTTGTTGAGGTTGATAAGTTAAAGGACTAGCAGGAACATTGAGAAAACTTGCCTCCTCTTGTAACAAAATCTAAAAGAAAAAATAAAAGAAAAGAAATCAATAAAAAGAAATAAAAGAATAACAAATAAAGCCTACTAAGTTGAAAATCCAAAAGGGTGGCTTAGGTAAAAATTATGGCATAAAAAAAAGAGATTTTAGTTACACCCCTGAAGGAGAAGTAAATTGCCTACAAGATAGTTCTAAGTCTTGAAATTATGTAACCCAATGATAGTTTCAGCAAGTATAATAGGCATAGGGTTAACTCCAGCTTCCACTTATTCTAGGATACTAATAATCCTTATATTAGCATCTCTATGAGAAAAAACTAGAAGGAACTAAGCACATAGATAGAAAGAGCTTATCTTGATCCAAACAACATAATTCTTGCCTTTAGTTTCATAAGTAGAAATTAGGGAAGACAAATCAATGGACTCATGGTTATGTGCATACATGTAGATATTATTTGGAGGCATATCAAAGAATGCCACTAGTCTATCAAGAAATTGCATGTCAAGGTCGATAAGAACAATCATAGCAGTTAAGTCTAGTGAGCATCCTAGGATAATAGCAAACTCTTCAATAAGTGGACATAACTCTTTTCCATTGAATTTAAACACATGGGCTATAGCATCCCAAAAATTTTTAATGACATGCAAAAATTTTATGTCGATCTTTAGATATTGAAGGGATTTTAGGGATTTGGCATGAAAAGGAAAAAGTTTGTTCCAGTCATCCATGTTAAGGCTCTTTAGAAATTTTTTCATCAACTGAAGAGTGGCTAGTGTCATGATGAATGTGTTAGAAAAGGAATGAAGGAAATTAATCTCTTTTGTGTCATTATATAGGAATAAAAGATGAATCTATATGAGATTAGGAAATTTTTTTCCTAATAGAATTTGAATCAAATTTAAATAAATAAATAAGAAATCGGATAAATAAGATAAATAGATAAATAAAATAAGTAGATAAATGGATAATAGGATAAATAGGTAAATAGGAAGATATTTTACAAAAATATTTTCGTTATTTGTTTAATTAATTCATACCCTTTGTCTTATTATTTATTTATTTATTTATTGGAATTTGATTCAATGGAAAAGAGGTTCTTTAGTCTATTCAAGAATAGAAAGATAACTTGGTTCTATATAGAGGTTAGGAATAGTTCATAGTTCAAAAAATAAACAATACATTAGGAAGCACTGAGAAAAATAAAATAGCAGAGTATAAGCACACTAAAGAGTTAGTCAAACTAGTAGATGATAATTATAAAATAAAAGTAATTAGTTATCATGAACTCCAGTATCTAGTGAAGGGCTCCATTCTGTAGTCGGGACATCATGTTGATAGGTATCAAGAGGCCTAGTAGTCAAAGTCCCAACGCTATAAGGATTAAAGCTCAAATCTATGAGCTATTGTTAGAGCCTCTCATTCTCAAGCTCTAAGTCCCTTGCATAGCTTTGTTGCATTCAAAGATAGTTAGAATCATGCATTATATGCATACATTTGCATATTTATTGTAAATACTTACTCTCTAGTTACCCGTGACCTATATAATAAATAATCTATAAGATGAGGCAAGTTTGTAAAAATATTCTAACTATATCCAGGGAACCTACAATGTAAATTTTACTAACATTAATGATAAGCATTTTAATTTATAGAGGTAAAAATAATTAATCATACTTACATGAGAAGCATTTGGAGGAGTGAAGCTAGGGAGTGTGATATCATCAAAATACATATATTGCTCAATAGGAGTCTAGACTATAGGAGCCCAGTAATGCATTGACCTATCTAATAATGAGATGTCACTAAGGGTAGAGCTCATGGAAGTCGCACCTTGAGTAGTATCAATATACTGAGTATAAGACTCATGCTCAACCTCATGTTCAGTCGGTCCCAATCTCTTCCTCCATAGCCTCATCAGTAATAGGAGAACCATATTGGGTTATGCAATTCAAAACGCAATAGAAATTTTTAAAATTTTAATCACAAACTTAAACTAGGATCCATGTAATTCAATTAATTAATTGATTAAGGTTTCTAAAAACCTTACCATGGATGAAAATCAGGCAACAATGATGGAAGGTTGAGAGGGGGCTCACACTAGTGACAGCCTACCTTTTTATTTTCTAGGTCAGATTAAGATGTCTCCAAATGAATACATCCTCCACAAGTATCCATAAGAACTGCCCTTGAATTAAAATGAATGTGTGCTAGCACCTTTTTCTTGATTGTCTCACAACTCAAGAACTCTATGTTTAGTTTTCTAAAAGGAGAGAAAATGAATTTTAGTGTTAGAAAAATTATTAGTGTGTGAAACCCTAGAGCATATGTTATATTTATAGATCTCTCAATTAGGGTTTCACTTACCAAAACAAATTTTGGTAATTTGTCACTTACAAAAACATTTTTTGTATATTCCACTTATTCCAACCCTAATTTTATTCATATACCAAATCAGAAATAGTTTTCCACAGAGCTTTATTGTGCTTAGTAAACCCATATTCGTTTTGGACCTATTCTAAATGTGTGACCCTGTAGGTTCATATGACATGGGCAGTGGGCCTAAAATCCCTATTTAGGCCTACAAGTCATAAGTGGCCTTTAACAAGACATTCTGACTATCCAAGTCATGTGAAGGTTGATAATCCGATATAACCTAATTTACAGTGAATATTGTAGTCCTTTTGTCACATGATATGTTGATTGAATATAAGGCATAGTTTATGTCATCCTTATACAATTCAATTATATTATTTCTTGATTTCAAGTAGACAGAGAATGGTAACTCTTTATCAATTCACTTTAGTATGTTCATGCATTTTCCTCAATATATCTTATAAAGGGGCATATAGATATCTTACTCATATTAAATAAGGGACAAATTCCTTCTTAATCACTCACATTCCTCATATAACTCATTTCATATCCAATATAACTCATTTCCTCACATAATCTATTTTATCATTTGGTTAAACATAATGCTTGATTGTGTGAAAATACAAAATAGTTATGTAGAAATCCATAATGATTTCAAGGTCAGAGGACTAAATCAATATTACTATAATGAGAATTACTTATGACAATTATCTATTTAGTATTCTCATGATGGGTCAATCAGTACATTAATTCTCAAATAAGTACCTATGAGTTAACTTAATATCTCATATTCATGATTAGTAAAACATAATCATCAATTAACACCATACTAGCCTTCATACATTATGATGATTAGGGATAATTTGAATAGAACTCATATTTAATCTAAGGGTTTTACTTTCAAGTCACATACTTGATGACCTTAACAAGAATTGACTATTCAATTAATTATCACAATAGAAAATGATAATGAAAATGCCTCTTTGTTAATAAAATGATAAAGTCAAAACATGGTCATAAATGATTGACATAGTGCATATCACTAACAAACCAGCTCTCTTAACTTATATGGAAGATGAGCAAATGTTATCAATAATTACAAAAGTAATAAAAGAAAAAGAGCATTAAGAGATATACACCTCACCTAGGTCTATGGGAACTAGCTCTAAAAGGTGCTTTTGAATGTATAGCTGATAATCATATGATCTCTCAAGAAAAGTTGAGGTATCATACCCCTATAATGTCTCTCTTAACACCAGACCAACCAAATTAGAACTCTGCAACATCGAGACTGGTGTAGGAGATGGAATGCATCAATGAGAAGGTCTTGTAAACTAATAATAAACACGCTCATCCAATTACCACATCTTATAACCATACCCTGAAAGGAAAATCCTCATTGTTTAAAGCCTCACAATAGCAACCATAAAGTTAAATCATCAAACATCTTCAACATCCTTAAGCTAATCATAATTATTCTACAATTCACAAACTTGATTAGTTAAATTTTATTTAATTTTTATAATTTGTGAATTTTAACAATTATATTTTTCTTACTAGATTCCACTCTAAAGTGTTATATTGCTCCTGAGGTTTGGAGATAATGCCTAATGCTAGAAAGGGGAGAAGAGCCCAATCTCTACATCAATGGAAAGATTTTATTGAGGCTAATAGCACTAAATCCTCGAATCACCTCAATCTCAATACTCCAAATCTGAAAAAGAGGAATGATTAATAAAGTGAAAGTTGTAAATTATAGAAAACCAAAAGAAATGAAAGTATGTACATGTAAGACATGCCACATAAGGTGAGCGTGCCTCTACAAACTGTGTTAAGCTTTTAATACAGTTAAGTGAGAGCAGTAGAACCCCAATCAAGTATGGCATTTGGTCCAAGTCTAAGGAGTGCAATGCTAACCTCATGACCAGTTTCATATAACAAAGTGGTGCCTAGTAAGATCATAAGAAAACACCTCACCTTCTGGATAATTTGGCAAGGAGTAGTGGTAGGTAGTCGCTTGAAACTCTAAGAAAAGGAGGATAGCAAAATGTTCTTCCAATTCTTCCAATTCTTCCACACCATAACAATTCCAAGCAAGTCACCAACATTCTGGCTCCTAGCATCCTCATGAAGGTTATAATAACTGATGCCAATGGGACTAGAGTACCTCCAAAAGTAATTCTAATAATGGTAGAGAAACTCATTGGAGAGATGGTAAACTCACCCACTCAAGTGTGGAAGGTATGGGTAGTATCCATCCATCTCTCGATCAATGCAAAGAAAGAATAATGGTCTGATCTGTCTCGTGCAATTGGCAAATTATTGATAAAATATCTAAAACCCGATGCCCAAATATATTGTGTCACCTACTTAGGAAGGCCATAAAAGAGTTCTCGAGCCAGATGGAAACAACCCGAAAACTTCAACAGTTTCTAAAT
This sequence comes from Mallotus nudiflorus, assembly GCA_947683625.1. Taxonomy (NCBI): domain Eukaryota; kingdom Viridiplantae; phylum Streptophyta; class Magnoliopsida; order Malpighiales; family Euphorbiaceae; genus Mallotus; species Mallotus nudiflorus. The sequence continues at coordinate 9,752,303 of CANTUR010000027.1, read as the reverse complement.
AAAATTCAGAAAAATGATTATTTTATTTCATTTTATCTTGCTTTATTTTTTCCATTTGCATTATTATTATTATTTTATTTTTGTATTTATTTATTTATTCATTCTTTCTTTTTTTACATTTTAAAAAAAAATTGATTAAAAATTTTGAAAAATAAAAAATTGGAAAACTAGATTTCCAATCTGAATTCTAAAATTCTGAATAAAATTCTAAATTTATGATTGGAAATCTATAATTTCAATCAGAATTATAGAATTTTGATCAAGAATCTATAATGACAATCAGTATTCTAGATTTTTTACCAGAAATTTGGACACCATATTGGATATGCACACTAAACCAATTTAATTATAGTTTTTATATCATGTTTAATTCTTATTTCTCTTTTGAAAAATTATTTTTTTCATTGGCTAATTTGGCTAACTAATAAAATTGTTCTTTAATTCATATATGCATGTCAATTTTTTGCATTACTTAGTCTAATCCTAATCTCTAATATAACATAATAAAATTAAAATTTTGCAAAAATAAAAGCAGAGGAAGTAAAGTGTACCTTGTCGCCAACACTAGAGCACCAATGTAGGTCTAAATGGGTCAAAGGAAGTATAGTCACACCCTCATTTAATCCTAAGTCATTTTGTGGAAAATATGGGGCCAGGATAGATTGATCTGATAGAGTAGAAGATTAGACGGATTCAAAATTGGACGTAGAATGAGTAAGTAATTGAAAAAAGAAAGAAACAAAATCAACTGAATGTGAAAGGAAATGAAAAGAAAAAAAGAAAAGGAAAAAAGAAAGAAAGATAAGGATGATGAATAGAGAAAAGAAGGAAAGGTGGTAAAGTAATAAATAAAGTGGAAAACATCCATTTTAGTCCCCTAAGTTTGGTTACAATTAGGTCCACAAGTTTTGTTGAACCTTGAGGGGTAAAATAATATTTTTTATGGTCATGAGTAGTTAAGTAAAATTATATTTAATCTGTGTGTTAAGTGTTTATATTCAAGTTAATTAAGATTGTAAAATTTAAGTCTGGACTTAAGCAATGAAGGGTCAATATATTAATTTTTTGAAGTCTGCAATTTCCTTATGAAAAATGGAAGATTGAATTTTCTATGGAGATCCGAAGTCAAATTTGATGGGAATCTTCATTATATATGGTCACTAGCAAATCCTAATCATTATAAAAAAATTTCAAGCAAAATTACAAAGATTCATTTTGCAATTTTTGAAAAGTTCCCGATAGTAGTCACCACCACTCTTATGATCATGACGGCTAAAATTATGATCATGATGATTTTGTCATGATCATAATGACCAACTATAAAAAGTTACAGAGAGTTTTCATGACCATCATCACCACCATAGTTATAATCATGAAAGCACAAAAATTCAAATTTCTTCTTGGTGCCTCAAGAATTATTATCATGATGATTTTGTCATGATCATGATGACGTGTAGACCTATTTTTTCTTGGGTGGTTTAAATAGCCCTATTTGTAATAAATTCACCTCCAACAGCTATTTTTCTCTTAAGAGTTTAAACACCACTAAGAAGATAGCTAAAACAAGAGAAGGAAGTTAAGCAAACACATTTAAACAAATCTTTCAGCATTTAATCTTTAATTAATCCTTCAACCACCCAAGCTTTCATCTTTAATTCTTGTAATTCTTGTTTATCTCAAGAGTGTTCATGAGTATGGGTTGGTGAGTGTTTAAAACCATTATTTAAAATCTTAATAGTGAGATTGAGTGAGTTGGTTAGGGTTTTATTCACTTGTAAGCTAAAAGGATTGTTCTTAGCAAGTGGGTTTGAGTGTGAGCTATTGAAAACACTTGGATTAGAGTGTGAGCCTTTCGAAAACACTTGGGTTAGAGTGTGAGCCTTTCAAAAACACTTACGTTTGAGTGTAAGCCTTAGAAAAATACTTGGGTAACTTGATTTAAGCTTGTAAGGGTTTAATCTACACCTTGAAGTAAATTGATAGTGGATTAAAATTCTCAACTTGTGGTTAAGGAGAGGACATAGGCTTTAAGGGTCAAACCTCTATAAATCCCTTGTGTTTTTATTGGTCATAATCTTCATATATTTTAGCTCAAATTCTATTTTAAGTTTTCTCTTTGTGAAAAATAAAAAATCATCCATATTTCTCAAAAAGCCAATTTAACCCTCCCCCCTCTTGGCACTTGTGGAATTAAAAGTTTTCTTGCAATTTAGTTTTAAATTGCAATTAATTAGGAGTTAAATCCTAATTAATTTTGGAAAATAATATCATCAAGCATGATTTAATAATTCACATAATTATTAAATTATTAGTACAAATACATAGTTAATTAGCACAAGTTTTCAAAATTATCAATCAACATAAAATACAAAATTTAATTTCTATATTTACATGCAATGCATAAATGTAAATTTTAAAATTTACTTTGTTAAACGCTACATGATAGCTATAAAAAAATTCATAATCCTTTTACTAAACACTATATAGTAGTTATAGCACGGAGTCACTAGGCATTCCATGGGAATTATAGCGTGTTTTTTACATCACTATTCTCTTGATGTTTCATAGAAACTATAATGCACTTTTGTTAGACGGTACATGGTAGCTATAACCAAAGTTTGAAAAATCTTTTGCTTGATGCTCCATAAAACCTATAGCATGATCACAATTACCTAGAGGCTATATACTAGTTATAGCATGAAATTGCTAGATGTTCTATAGGAACAATAGCACATTTTCTTAACATAGTCACTAGATGTTCCATGAGAACTACAATGTAATTAGTTAGACACTACATAATAGTTATAGCATGAAATTGCTAGACATTCCATAAGAACTATAAAACTTTTTAAACATCATTACTAAACATTCCACAGGAATTATAATATAATTTGCTTAATGCTACATAGTAGTTATAACATTCTGCTTGATGCTACATAATAGCTAAGGCATCTATCATGAGTCTGAAGTCAACTACAAATAAAAACCTAAAAGAACACAGGTAAGTGTCTTAACTCCTTACTTTTGAAATTGTATGCTTATTTGCTTTGCCACAATTTGTCAAGTAAATAGCGACATAAGGGGGCAACTGTAAGCATCCAATTTCTGGATAACTTGAGCATAGATGCAACAGAGGATCTAATAATGAAAATTTATTACAAATAGGTCTCCAGATTTTGAACCTCAAGGCTTAATTGCAATTTTTTTTAGGGACTTATAGGTTAAATTATAAATAAAATAAATTTGAAAAGAAGACCGAAAAGTCAAAATTCCAATTATAATTATGTAATTTTGATCGAAATTACATATTTTTTATTGGAAATATGGAATTCCAATCGGAATTCCATATTTTCTATTAGAAATGCACAATTCCGGTTGCAATTGTGCACCTCCAATCGAGCTCTGCTCCCAAATTTTCTATTTTTTTAATTTTTAAAATGTAGTTTCTTAATTTTGATTGGTTAAAAGTTAATTAGGAAATAAATAAAAGGAAGATAAATATTGTTTTGGTGATAATTACATATTATCTTTCTCTTTTTAAGATAATTCCATTTTTTATCTCCTATGAGGGAAGTATTCTTTTTTAAAAGAAAAACCTATGGGTTTCATTGAAAAAAAAAAGGCTTTTGGTTTTACGTTAAAAAAAAAGTAGAGAGTTCTTAATATGCAAAAGAAAAAATTTCTTTGTTTTACATTCAAATGTTGTAAAAGAAGTAATGATGCCTATGATCAAAATCCAATTTGCAAACTCTATTCCCATACCATGAATCAAACAATCTCTATGTAAATCAATATAGCATCCATACATATTATACAATTTTTCTTCTTTGTTCTTTTATTTTATTTTTATTTTAAATTTTATTTCTTTTGGGTTTATTCTAATAATTTTTGTTTTATAGGTTTTCTATTTTGGTTTTGATTATGGGAGTAATTTGAGTTGGCAAAGTGATTAAACCAATATTAAAACCATGAAGGTCTATGGAATGTCATAGATTTAACCTTGTTTTAATACTATGTAGTTTTTAGACTTTCTTTTAGTTCAATTATTTTTGTATTTTTTATTTTGTATTTGTTATTTGTTTGTTTTATTTTATTTTTATGGTTTTGCATTGTATTTTATTTTTAATTTTCTAGTAGTTGTTATATAGCCCTAATAGTGGAAAAATAATGAAACTTGTACTTTTCTACGTTCTTTAAAGTTAATTAGTAAATTATGTTCATTTGGTAAACTTTAATTAAAATCAATGGTGGGAGTAGTTAAGTTAGGTTGCTTGTAAATTGAATTAGATTAAGAACATATTAAATTAAGTTTTTTTTTTATTTGTGGTTGTTTGGGCTTTTTTATTTTCCATTTCTTTTTGGAATCATTAGCCTTCTTTTTAGGTTAACTCATTAAATAGGCCCATTAAAATTGGATTATGTTTAATTAATTATAAAATTAACTTTAGGCCCATTTAGATTTTATAGACATAGGCCCACCTTAGAATTAAAATGAATTGAGACATAGCCCACTAAATAAGCCCATTTTTTAATTAGTAGACTTAAAATCACTTTAAGATTGGAATAAGATGAGACATAGGCCCACTAATTTAGTCCAATCCTATCCAATTCAATTCAATTATCTTAAAATTAATAGACATAGGCTGATATTCTTTAGAATTAAAAATAGTAGATTTAGGCTAATTTATTAAATTAAATTATAGGCCCACCTTTAGTTCCCAATTCACTTATAAATAAAACACATAGAGGTACCTAATGTTAATCAAATCAATGCAGGTTAAACTAATTTAAGGACACTTCATCTTGAATGAGTGTGACATGTATGTGCTTTTTCATGTGACTGATTACCTTGACATGATTTGAAATAAGGGTTTATATGCAATTGCATGTAAATAAGGAATAATATAGTAATTCAAAAATAATTTTAAAAGAACATGAAACTAAAAGTAGTATTTCATACCTATAATCATCTCAATATGGTGTTAGATCTCTTTTAGGGAATCGAGTTACCACTATTTTAAAAAGTTATCACAGTTATTACCTTGGGTGGCTATTCCTTATCTCCATACCATGTCTTTGTGATATGGTTAGTGTGTTCCTTAAAGCTCTAAGCTCAAACAGTGTCGTGGTTAATAAAATCTTGGACGAGTGCTAAATTTCACAGTCTACACTTATAGTTAACAAAGCATTTAAATTTGTTAACTTCTTTGAATTCATCACCTTATCCTCTCAAAATAATTGAGTCAATTAGTATATCTACTAAAGGTGATCTTGTGTACTTACTATATAATCAAATTTCCTCTATGGTAAAGTATCCTAAAACTCTTCTTGATTATTAATTCCCTTTTGAAAAAGATAATCAAGTGGGACTACTTCTTCAAAAGGGACTTGAGTGAATGGTGATGTATAAATGATAGCATAATTAAACTCTAAACTTGGCTCATCCAATTGTTGATAGTCCTCTTCCTCCCTTCCTTGTTTCCTACTATTGACCCTTTCTTCTAATTCCATTAATAATTCTTCATTAACTACATCTTCATTAATCATCATAACCCTCTTAACTTTTATGCAGGCTTGGCTTATTCTAGTTTTAGAATCTTTCCTTAATTCAAAAGATTCTGAATGGTATGCTTCAATTTGAGACAATTATAAGTAACGACCCACTTGTTTATGATACTTGTAAAATTCTTTTAGGTTGTGATTGGCAGAGAGTACTCTTGGCAATGATCTTGGTTCTAATGGTTTTAAAATCCTATTCTTGCATAACCTCTAAAAAACTTTAGATGATGTCATATGAAACTTTAAAAACTGCCTTAGAGACCTTTTATTTTTTTATCACAAAGGAAGATGTGGTAGCAACAACTTTTGGTGTTTAAGACTAGGTTCCCTTCTTTGAACCTTATATGGATTTTCTAAATTTAGCAATTCTCTTAGCCTACACCCATAACATAATAGAAGTCTGTAAATGACCTCATATTCACGACCTTAATTTCTTGTCGGATGGTGTCTTAAGCATTCCCCTATGAAATCCTCACTTGATTAATCTCATATAGTCTATTTCTCATACATGTATCTTTCCTCTAAACTTAGTAATATAGTCAACAAAATACTCATTTAACCTTTGAGTCAAATTTTTCAAATCCAGTAGCGTAACCTTAATTTGTGTATTATAAGGATATTGTTCAAGAAATTGGTTCACAACTTCCTTCTCTTTTATAGCATTATTAAGTAGAAGATACCAAGTCAGAGCCCCTCATATTTTTTAGCAATCAATTTTGATTAAGTAAACATCATAGCCTCAAAATGCTAAAGGTGTAATTTTGATCACTGGTTCTAAAAAAACTTAGTTAACTTAGACATCTTAAAGTTTATGTGAAGGTTAAGATTCCTGAATGCACACTACTCATCAATGCAAAAACCAATAGAAGGCTACTTGACTTCAGTTTGTAATTTTTGAAGTTGTTTAGTGATTTAGGCATACTCCTTCATTATTATCTTCTTTTCCTCATTAACATCAAAGGTCTTAGTCTTAAACATCGACTTCCAAATCTCATAAGCCTTAATTTGATCCTCAATCAAAGGTGGACCATCCATAATAACTACTTCACCCTCATCATTAAGGTTGCTCTCACTTTAGAGTGTAAGAGGTGGAACAACCCTAATGATGGTATTGGAGTCTAATTACTCATTTCCTTTGCAGCTTACAACAAATGACCCAAATTATTCTAAATGTACTCAATTACACATTCATTAATAAGCTTATCCACTTCATCCATTCTAATAACTTCAGATGACCCTTTTATACCAAACTTGACTAGCTTAGCCTTTTTAATCCTCCAATCAAATTACAATCTTGAGACATTATTGGGATTACTTATGATGAATATATAGGTACTAACATGTATTCATGCATTGAAAAAATGCATGTATGCATGAATTAATTAATGGATGAATGTATGCTCCTAATTAAACAAATAAAAGCAAATAGAGTCCTTTCCAACGTTATATCTCCCACATAGGCAATTATTCAATTTCTTTCCTATTTAGAGCTTACTATAACATTATCAAGAGATGTATTGGCATATGACTCTCAAAAAATAAAAATTAAAGAAAAATTAACATACAAAGGCAATTTGTGTTTAAACATATGACTTAATTCGAACAAAGTTTTGTGGTACTTGAATATTTTAAACCAAACAATCTTTTGGAGCAAAAGTAAGGATTTAATATAGGGATAACCATGTTAGGTTATTAGAATATAACAAACTAGGGATTTTAGTCCATATATCCAAATAAATCATATATATAAACCATAAGTTAGCTCATTATGACCATTGGATTGTATCACAATAAGTTCCAAACTTTTTAGCTTATTTGGATGTATAGGGGCCAAAATTATTTGCTTTATTGGATTACTTAGGATAAGATACTTAAGGACCCATGGTAATATAGATGTATTATAATTAAATGACTAGATTTAGGTCAACAAAAATAAAGGATATCAAAATAATTTTACTGACATGGTATCCCTATAATTTAAGGTTAGGTTATTGAGGCATCTTAGGTTTACTCTTTTTAGACAAGATATACCTATTCGAACCTTGAGGTTTAGCAAATTACTCAACTTATCAATACTGTAAGAGTCACAACATTTAAGACATATGACCTAAATGGAATTAACCACTTTGGATTATAAGAAACAAATGGTTTGTAACTAATATGTCATTATGGACTAACTTGGTTCCCTTCGACCTTTCAGGTACAAATAAGTATATAAAGTTTAATATTGGTTAACTTAGTTCTAGTAAGCTAAGATATACATGTCACTAAGGACTCAGTTAAACAAAAATATAGCATATAAACACAAAACATGCAAACACATACAAGATAAAGTGCAAACCTAATGGAAGTTTTTAAAGCCAATACATGGACAAGTCAGGGTAAAGTTAAGGCTTCCTTTAGTGAGATGCCCTATGTTATAGACTTTAGTCACATACTAAAGTCAGAAGGGCCTAACATCTTTTACTAACTCAAGATAAAATTGCCCCCTTAAAGACTTGGTTATATACTTTTATTAAATGAGTCTAACAAATTCTTTTCAATCGAGTTAAGGCTAAAGGTGACAATGTCAAAGTAATCAACCCACGAGTCGAGTGGAGTCATAGTGAATCATAATTTGACACTATCAAGGTAATTAGGCTTATGCAAGTGTGAGAAGTATTGTGATGTAAGTTAATTGGAAGTGAGGTACAAATGTCAAGATCAACATCTCTATTGCTAATGGAATCGCTACTATTAATGCTAGCAGGTCTGACTCGACATTTTTTAAATCACAGGTTGCAATCGGGTTGGCCCAACATCTTTTGCTTTCTTGAGAATAAGTTCCCTCCTTAAGAATTTTGGTTATAGACCATGGCCAGGTTGGCCCAACACATAATCTTAGATCAAGTAAAGGTTAAAAGTGATGGTTAGCCAATTTATAATCCTATGAAGTTAGTAGAATTAAAGGACAATAAACCAACACCATCATATTATAAGGACAAAAAGTAGAGACGAATATAAGAATAGAACAATAATTAGTGAGATAAATCCAAAAATATGAGTAGAATAAGTACCTCTTATCTCCAATGGAGTCGCCACTCTAGGCTGCGGGGTTTAGCAGGCACCTAAGTCTCTTGAAACCATGACACTGGTTGAGTTTAGGACTTTAAGGAACACATAACCATATCAAAAAAGTAAAAAAAAAAATGAAGACTGAAGAGTCACCACCTAGGGTAATAACTGAAACAACTTATGAGTGGTGGTAACTTGATTCTCTAAAAGAGAGTTAATACCACACTGAGAGAATTCTAGATATGGAATAGTAACTTATTAGTCTTATGTTTCTAGATTTATTTTATTAATTAAAGTTCTACTCTTTTAATTACACACAATTTTCATCTTAAACCATACTCAAAGCATATAGGCACTTATCAAATATGAAAACCACGAAAAAGTGCACTCAATGTAAGTAAATAATCCTAGCCTAATTTAAATTGATTTTATTAAGTGGGCTGGGATTACAAATTATTTACAAGATTTTTATTTAATTGGCCTAAATCTACATATTTTAAGTTAAAAGTGATCTAAGTTTACAAATAATGTTTAGACTTTAAATTAATGGGCCTATTTCTACCATTTTTGCTCTTAGAATATACCTAAGTCTAATTTTACAAGGTGGGCCTAAAATTTATATCTAACCTAAAACTATTTAATTATGGGTTTAAAGTATATCATTTATCATTTTAAAACTAATGGGCCTTAAAATAATCTAATTAAATTAATTAACTCAAAACCTAAAATCTAATCATGTAAGACTAATTAATTTTAAAGAAAAGTCTTAAACCATTGATTTTACAATTTTTACCTGGTGAACCTAATTTATTAATTTATTAAGCATGCAAAATAATAAATTATATACCTTCACTAATTTTTTACTATTAGGGCGATTACAAAATAAAATTATAAAATTAATAAAATAAAATAATTACAACTTAATATGTACAAAACAAATAAAATTAAAATACTAAAAATACAAAGAAACAAAAAGGAATAAAATGAAATAAGTAAATAAATAAATAAACAAAGCCTATTTTTGATCGAAAATTGAGTTATTTCCAATCGGAAACAGAAGAAAAAATTTTAAAAAATGGACAATGATTTGATTTAAACTGGTTCGACTCCATGGCTTTGAGTGTAATCCCCTCCTCAAGTAATTTACATAAAAAGAACAAAAAAAAAAAAAAAGATGTCAGTTATTGTTCAATCAAAATAACAAAGAACAAAATAATAAGAAAAAAAAAATATATATATATATATATATATATATATATATATATATGTTGATGCCTGATTATCTCCCTTAGAAATTTGGTATTTACCATATGTATGGAAGAACGATTTCAATCTGTGGATTGACTTTGAATAACGTACTTAACCAAAAAGACTAAAGCAAACATTTCACGTATAAAAACGAAAAAATAGTTTAGGTTTTTTTTTTTTTTTTTTTTTTTAACTCAGTTGTCTATATATTTTTTCTCTGTGATATCTCTAAAAAAAAATATAATAAATAAAAATAAATAAAATAAAAAAGTCTTTTTTTCAAGTTACTGGAGTTCATCTACTTATAGGTGAACTCCGAAAATAATAAATTATCTAATAAAAAAACTTCGATTAAATCTAAAAAATCAATAATTATCTAAAAAATAATTACTTGATTAAATTAATTCGATGATTATACTAATCAACAGGTAAAATTAAATCAGGATAAAAATAATAATTATTGTAAATTAAATCGGATGAAAAAATTAAAAGAACATGAAAAAATTTATATCTCCAATTGGAAATACTATTTCAGGTCGGAAATAGATTATTTCTGATTAGAAATATATAAAAGATAAAAAATTTCTATTTTTCAATGAAAACTTTCAATTAAGTCCATTTTGGTTCAAAATTCATAAATCAACTATGATTGACTTATTTTCACAATCATTATTAGGTTTCTGGCATCATTCTGAATTAGGTTATCTTGAAATTGGATTCTAAATTAGGTTATCCTGAAATTGTATATTTACAGGCCTCCTCATCAATTTTTGCTTCGTTCTTTCATTAGTTTCGATCCCCGCAGGATCATCACCTCGCATCCCCGATTCCGATTATTTAGCATAATCATTGGTACCTTACAAGCTGTAATCAAGGAAGTGTTGAGGTTACACAACATTTTAAAAAAAAAAATTAAAAAATCAAAAGATTAAAAAAATTTGAGAACATGACATGAGCAATAAGGAATATGATATGAAACGTTTTGAGACAGAAAAATGGGAACAATGATAAGATCCAAAATTGCATTAATATTTGTTTGGAATTATACTTTTGAAATAGTAAAAAGTCAACACTTTTTTTTATATATTTTTTAATTTTCGAGTTATGTGTGAAACTTCCCTACGGAGTAATTATATAATGTTTTCATCACAAGAATTTTGCCAAAATCATAATATACAGGAACACCAAAATTATACCTGAATATTTTTAAGCCTCTTATTGACATATAGATACATAAATTTCCCAAACTTTGTGGACTAGCTTATCAAACAATAAACATGGGTGAACCGACAGTCCATTGAAAAACATTTCTCATTAAGAAAAGTATCATACTGCAAGAGGATATAGAATGGACAAAAACCAGAAAGAAAGATTATTACCACAATGCAATGAAAAAATAAAAGGTTTCAGTCAATGGCTTTAGACAAAACAGTATCTCCTCTCAATACAACATCAGCCAATTTCCTGCAAGATTAATCTCAAAAATTGAACGACCCATCACATAAATGCCCAAGCAGAAGTATCTATCACCGTCAATACTGCAGCAAGTACTGCATTATGTCCTTCCTAATAACTCCCTCAAAGCCCCTTGCGCCACCCACATAATTTGTACTTGCCATTTCAGGGCCTCTGATGGACAGATTTCTGTACTGGGTTATAGTCCCAGCAGGTCTTGGTGCCTGCATGATCATTGCAATTGTAGGAAAAGGCTTAGACCACATATTTCTTGATGCCTTGAACAGATGCCTGCCAGAATCCTGGTTTCTGGACGTCTGGATGCTCCCAGGAGTTTTCAGGTGAGAAGAGCTGCTTGTCTGCTTTGTCATTTTCATATTTGAACTTGGTGGTTTTAGTGATGAGGTACCACGGATCTGAGCAGAAGGTTTCATTCGGTCCAGCCAACGCAGGATCGAATTACCAAGATTCCTACCGACTTCTATGTCTCTCTGTTGTATATTCTGATGAACTTTGAGTGCAATGTCAAAAACAGACCGTGTTCGCCTATATTGTTGGAAAGAAAAAGAAAAAAGAATTTAATCCTTGACTGCAGCAATTAAATTGGCTATAAACTAGTAAGCATAATGAAACAACATGTGTAATGCAGTCCTAAAAGCCAATAGAACTTAACTAAACTGTAGCAAGCAAGACCAAGGAGTAACAATAGCTGGAAGCATGGTATATACCAGTACCCAGGTCTTCAGGTCACTTCACAAACCTCATGTCTAACCAAAAATATCTTGATTAGCACATATTCTATGCGGCAAAATTTAAGTTGGACAGGTCATCTAAACAGTTTATAGGGCATCAATAATACATAGCCCTCCAATGTTCAATATTACTTACCTACAATCTAGTTAGTGTATTGCATGTCACATTTAAGGAATTTTACATGTGAGTATTAACCTTTTGACATTTAAAGGACTACAACGACTCAAGGAACTTCCACAAAACTCCCACCAGGTAACAGAAGAAGCTCCTGTATGCCATGAATATCCAAATAACTTTTTGGACTTCAAGAAAACAATGAAGCCACTTGATATATTTGAGATATTATATTAGACCTAGAAAAATTGATTTCCTCAAATATCCTGAATTTTATGACAGCAAGCCTCACAAACATCTTCTCTTTTCAAGTAAAATTCACTTTTTTTTTTAAATATTGAACTAGGGAAAAGATAGTCTCTAACATACAGTTAAGAAGACCAACATACACTGCAAACAATAAATTAAAAGAAGAATCGCAAGAAAAGCTCCAGAAGCTAATGAAATAATATCGTAATCCCTCCATCTGACAAGAATTCACTAATTTTATAAGCTTTGAGTTGCATCTATAAATTCAGAACTTACCAAATCAAGATAGATCACGAAAATAAAAAAACTAAGGCATTCTACTTTTAATTATAAAAAGTCACATTAAGTGAGGGTGTGATCATTGTTTACAGGTAGGCATCTAGCTCCTGCAGTTCTCTCAATTAACATGGATTAAGGCTTGGTTTAGAGGCTTCATGGAACTAATGTGTGATGGACCTATGAAAACATTCCGTTTTACTCATGTGGTGTCCTTGATAGTATGATTCAGAGGGCTATGGATAGGCCAATCAGGCCAAGCCTAGTTGGTCTCCTCTGCATATCTACTAATGTTGGTGGAAATCAATCACATTTGTTGTGACAAACGTGATGGATACGCTTATTATGTCCTTTCCTAAAAGTTGTTAATGCCTAATCTCAATGTCATTACTGGTTATCAAAACAACTCGTACGCAAGTAAACTTAATTAGAAAAGCATTATTGGAACAGTTTAAAAAGATTGGCATTTCAGTAAAGAACTTCAATCATGAAGATGGCTTAAAAGTTCAATTCACCAAATACAAATACAAGACAGACAACTAATGTCTTGCAAATGCATTAAATGATGCTCACTAAAAGACCATTGATTGATATAGATTCAACTAATGGCACAAAAATCAATTATCACAAATTTGATAAGGTATCTGAAAAAAATAGAGAGAAATCCAAAGGTGCACAAAAAAATTAAAAAAAAAAAAAAACCTAAATCTTGGCGATAAGAGAAAAGGAAAGAAAGGAAATACCTTTGAAGAAATTGGCGAATCTTAGGGCGGTTAGGGGATACAAGCCTGCGCTGAATCCTCAGCGCCAGTCTGTAAGTCCGCTTGAGGCCCAAGAAATAGGCTGTTGCTAATGTGATCTCCCAAAGCACCATCTTCCACTTTCCTTCAGTCGCTCGTTTCGCATTAGGATATAATAATAAAGGAAGAATATTATTTCGTCGCAGGCAAGAAAATTGATTTCTGATTTTTCTGTGTTATGAAGCCGCCAGAAACTTTCTCCCTCGCCCACCGTTTGCTCATGCTTCTGGAACCTTTTTTAAGCGTAAATTTCCTAGTTGGACTCCGCATATTGGGCCAAGTGCCTTGTTGTTGTGGAAATGTTCAAAACCTATCTCCCATATTCCATTCTGCTATTGAATTCTGCAATTTTTATAGTTGGCTAATACATTTGCCAATTGTTTATATCACGGAGCGTGTACATATTATAATATGTACCACACAAGTACATTTTAGGAATATTTAAATAAATATATCAAAAATTTAAAAAAAAAAACTTTCAAAAAATTGTTGACTCCAACAACTTTCAAAAATATTTTTACAAATTTAATTTTTTCAAATGTACTTTATTTCTGTTGTCACATTTATTTTTAACGTTGTGTTTTTTTTTAACATTTTTTTCATTTTTACTAATTTTTTTAACTTTTTTTAGTTTATACTTTTTTTTCTAACATTTTTTAAATAATTTTTTTCTTTATATTATCTTCATTTATTTTTTCTCAATATTTTTTTACTGTTTTGATTTATTTTTTCTCAATATTTTTTACTCAACATTTTTTAACATTTTTTTGACTGTCTTTATTTTTTTCAACATTTTTTTATTAAACATTTTTTTCTATTTTAATAGTACTATATTTATATTTTTTGTTTCTAAATATTTTTTTCTAATGTCTTCATCTTTTTTTCTCAATTTTTTTTGCTCAACATTTTTTTAAGATATTGTTTTCATTTTATTCTCAACTTTTTTTTTTCAATATATATTTTTTCTCTTAAGACCTTTTTTTCAAATGAATAATTATGAATTAAATATTTTCAATTGTTACTAAACCAAGTAATAAATATCTTTAACTATTATAACAATAATAAATAAATAAAATTTTCTACTTTTATATTTCTAAAAAATTAGGATTTTATTTTTTTTACTCTAATTTGTTTATTAAAACGTTTAACAACTTCTTTAAAAAAAATATTTGATACTTATTGATCATCAATATGTAACAAGTTTACAATTCTTATGATATATTTGTAATATCAGCAAAAAAAAATTGAAAAATAAAAAAAAAATCAACAAACTGAAATAACAAAAAAAAATTAAAAACAACAATTGAAACAACAAATCAACAAAAATCAACAAAATTTTATGTTGTTGATTTTTATTTATATATGTTGATTTTTTTTTTAAATTACTTATCATTATTAATGACAAACTTAAGGTCATAAATAAATTTTTTACTTTTATTACTATTAATGATAAAATTATAATTTTTTATATATCTCATAATTTTTTATTTTTTTTAACAAATATAAATAAAGAAAAACAACAAAAACAATTGAAAAATAATAACTGAAAGAACAAAAGCAACAAAAAATTGCAGTTATTGATTTTTTTTACTATTTATTGTTTTTTCAATTTTTTCATAATTAATTATAAAATTAAGACCATAAATATAATATTTACTTTTATTAGTATTAATAATAAAAATAAAAATTTATTTGATATATTTCATAATTTTTTGCTATTTTTACTTTAAAAAATAATTATTGAATACTATGGGTAATTTTTAGTTTAATTAATATAATTTCCAAATTCTAAATAATTATGAAAAAATAATTGTTGAAGACTATGGATAATTTTTTGTTTAATTTACTTAATTTTTATATTCTAAATAATAATAAGTTTTAAAATTTAAAAAAGATATTATTTAGAATATAAAATTAAATTATTTAAAATATATAAATTAAATAAATACATACAATTAATTTAAATTAAATATATCTTCAAAAATATTAAATATAAAAAAATTATAAAAAATATGAAAGAATTGAAAACACGCGAAACGCCAAAAGTTTACACATACTTTAAAAAAGAAAAAAAAAAAAGTCCAAAAACTAGGTAAAAATGAAAGCAATGAAAACAAGGATGAAAGAAAAGAAATGGCCCTACCATGAACGAAAGTGCGGGCGTTGACCAAGCCTAAATTTGTAATTATCTATGTGTTTTAAGTGCAGCAGTTTTGCATATGTGATTGAAATTAAAAAAAATTAGTTGATTATATTTTTATTTATACATAAGTTTTGTTTATTAACTTTTACATATAAATTTACTAACCTATCCTTAAAGATTCACTAGCAAATTCGTTGGCTGTTTTGAACTTGTAAATTCAATGATATTCATCTGCATATTCATTAATTTTCATCTAAATGTTCACTAACATTTACTTGCATATTCATTGATATTTTTTTTATTTTTAATAAAAAAGCATTTTTAATTTATCAAAAAAAAATGTTATTTTATTTTGTTAATTACATTGTTTGAATTTAATTTTTTTATTCATGATTTTAGTCAAAATAAAATTTGTATTCAATAAAAATTTATTTAATTTTTATTTTTTAATTATAATAAATAGAGTTTTATTTGTATTTTTATTTTAGTTAAATATTATAAGTTTATCATTTAAATAATATAGGTTCATAAAATAAATTATATATTGGGTTTGCATATCTCAGCTCATAGACTTGAACAAAATAAAAAAAAAAAAACAGTTGATATTGTTTTTACCTATCCATAAGTTGGATTTATTGACTTTCACATATAGGTTCACTGACTTTCACATGTAGGTTCACTAACCTTTATCTGCAGATTTGTTGTCCTTTTTAAACCTGCAGGTTCAATTATCTTTACCTGCATATTTACTAACTTTTATCTTCATATTCATTAATATTTTCCTTTTATTTTTAATAGAAATTAAAAAATTATTTTTTATTTATCAAAAAATTATTTTTTTTTCTTTTTATTTTATTAATTACAATGGTTTATTTTAATTTTTTATTTATCATTTTAGTCAAAATAAAATTTTTATTCAATAAAAATTTTTTATTTTTTATTATAATAAATAGAGTTTTACTTGTATTTTTATTTTAGTGATATATTGTAAATTCATTACTTAAATACTATATATTTATAAGATAAAATATGTAGATTCATTAGACAGACAAAATAACAAATGAATTTGACAAACAACATATTAAAATTATGATGAACTCTCAATTAATAACAAATAAACTTTTACGTTACAACTAATGAACATTTATGCACAAACTAATGAATCTCTAAGAAGTTATAATGCCAAAGTTACAAAAGCATTACAAAAAAATTTCACACATGCGATGGACCCCTATATTGCAATATAAATAAAGGTTCATGATATAATTTTGTATACATTTGCAATCCTCTACACTTTCATTAATTTTATTATTTAGACTTATAAATTAAATGCTCCCGTAGCTAATAAAATAATATTTATCAATATATTTTAATATTATTCAAAATTTTTAAGTAACATTCTAATCAATTCAATAAAATTATTTCAATATCAAAATTAAATTGAGAAACATTCAGAACTTATATTTTAAATGAATTTATATTTTAAATGAATTAATGAATTAAAATAAAAATCTATAAATTAAGAAGGTGAATTAATTAAGGATGTATTGAATCATTTTATAATTATAAGTTGTAATTTTTTTTATATATATATTTGAATTCTGCTTTACTTTTTTCTTAAAAATTACATTTATTAATTTATATTTCAAAATTTAAAATTTTTTCATTAGTCAATGTTTGGTTTTCGTGATTCATACAAAGCGGAAATAAAAATTTTAATCATGAAACCCTCATATGATCCATGTAATTTGGATAAATTGACTAAAAGACAAATTCCAAGACTTACCAAGATGATTTCAAGGCAAGAATGTTGGAAGGAATAGAGGAGGTTTACACCGGTGACACCCTACCTTGAGCTTTTCATGTCTTCTTGTCGGATTAAGACACCACCAATAAGACCACATCCTCTATTGGTATCCACACGAATAGGATGCCAAAGCAATATTGATATACTAACTCCTTTGTAGTCTCACCTTTTATTTGCTCTCTATGTGTTTTTCTTTTCACAAAAAAGGTAGAGGAAGAAGAAGGAGAAATAAAAGCCTTACAAAATGTTAGAGAAAGAGATGTATATATATACATCCCATCTAAGGTTTCTCAAACCATATACTTACTAAAACAGTTTTTGGTAAGTATCAACTTCTATTTCTACTTTAATTCTAATTTTAAAATTAGAATTATTTCCTATTTATATATAGCTTAAATAACTTCTATTTATATAAACTTAAATAACTTATATATACTTCTATTTCTACTTTAATTCTAATTTTAAGGTAGAATTATTTCTACCTTAAATAAATGAGGATATATATATATATATATATATATATCAGAGAGATTATTATTGGGTTACTTAACCCAAGTATGATTTGGGTCTATTCTAAGTGTTCGACCATGTCGATTTATACAACATTGGCAGTGGGCCTAAAATTCCATTTTAGCCCACAAGTCATAAAGTGGCCTCTAGCAAGACATTATGACTATTCAAGTTATGTGAAGGTCGATAATCCGATATAACCTAATCCACAGTGTGTATTATAGTCCTTTTGTCATTTGATATCTTGATTGAACACAAGGCATGGTTTATGTCATCCTTATATAGTTCAATCATATTATTTCTCAATTCTAATTAGACTGATACTGATAACTCTTTATCTAATATTGATAACTCTTTATGAACTCATTTTAGCATGGTCATGTGTAGACGGTGAGGTTTAGCGTGCATTTAAGATTTTAGCAACCGCGACGCCGTTTGAGCTTAGGGCTCTAAAGAACACACTACTAAATTATAAAGATATAGCGTGGAGATTAGGAGTCGCCACTTAGGGTAATAACTGGGAAAATTTGAAGGTGGTGGTAACTTGATTCTCCAAAAGAAAGTTAACACCACAACCAAGAGATTCTGGATATAAAATACTAACTTCTTTAAGTCTTATATTCATTTAGAATTACCTCATTAATTGCTAAATTATTCCATATTTAAATGCAATTGCATATAAACCCTAATTTAGCATTCATCTAACTCTAAGACAACTAGTCATGAAAAAGCACATAAACAATACAATCAATTAACGAGACGTCCCTAAATTAGTTTAAACTATGTTAATTTAATTAGGTTAACTAAGTCTATATTTTATTTACAAGTGAAATGGAACTAAAGGTGGGCCTACATTTTAATTAAAGTAGTGAACTAAGTCTACTTTTTTTAATTCTAAAGAAATGGGCTTAAGTCTATTAATTTTTATGGAAATGAATTGGATTGAGTTTGAATTAACGGGCCTAGTTCTAATTAATTTTAATTTAAATGGAAAAAATAGGCCTAAGTCTATTTATTTTTTAAAAAAATGCTTTATGGGCTGAGATAAATCTAAATTAATTTTATTCAAACTAGAAAGTCGGACTAAGTCTAAATTAACCTAATGGGCTTAAATTGATTTTAAAGTTAATTAGATCTAAATATAATTTTAAAGGCCTATTAATTAAATGAGTTAATCCTAAACATGGGTTTGAGGCCTAAAACACATAAAAAAAAGCCCCAAAAAAAAAAATCAAATCAAATAAAAAGATCAAACAAGCAATTAAATTATTTCTTCTAAAAAATTCTAATTTGATTCATGCAATCAAATATTAATCTACAGCCACCATTGATTTTAATTTAGGTTTTACCAAATAATCCTAATTACTAATTGATTTTAATTTAAAAAAGTAAATAAAGGATTTCACTATTCCCATTATTGGGGCTATTACAATTCCTACATATATAAATTAAACTAATTAATTACATACCAAAATAAACCAAATAAATAATGAAAACATAGAATATTAAAAATCTAAAATCTAATTAAAAATGACTACAAAATTAAATTCATGGCATCCTATAGATCTTACTCATGTATTCACCCCCACAATTTTGGTTATACCCATCACAACCAAAATCATAAAACAAAATGTAAAATAGAATAAAAAATTAGTAGATGATCAAATAATAAAAAAAAAATCAAAGAAAAGAATAACATAGAAGAAAAAGGAAAACAATAGGATGATGTTGTGCAGTTTGATTGCTCCTCAAAGTAGGAATTACCGTTAAGAATTGATCTCTTATTGTTGATTGATTTTGGATATTATAGATGTACTGTTTTTTTTAAAAAGAATGTAGGTTTAAAGCTTTTTTTAAACCTACAACAACGGTTGTTCCTTTTTTTTTTTAAGTCTCCTCTTTCCTCTCTCTCTCTGAAACCCTTTTAAAAGTAGTGTCTTTTTTCTCTCCCTCCCTAAAAACCTTTTGAAAGTTTCATCACTTTTTTGTATCCCAAAACCAACTATCTTATCTGATTTTTATTAAAAAAAATTAAATTAAACACGCAAACATTTATCTAATTTATTTATTTATTCGTACAAAAAAAAAATAAAAAAAAACATTTATCTGATATACATGCAAAAACAAGTAAAATACATTTATCTGATTTATTTATTTTTATTTTTTATTATTTTCTAAATCAATCACAAATTAAATAAATGGATTTTTCAAAAATAAAATAAAAAACACTACTGATTAGAATTAGGAAATCTGATTGGATTTCTGTATTTTTTATAGAAAATTTGTAAAACCAATCATGTTTTTTTACTTTTAATTACAAAAAGGTCCTTGAAAGAAATTCAGTTTTGCAATTAAACAAAAAAATTGTTGCAATTTAGTCCTTAAAAATCACAATTTTAGTCCTAAAAAATCTAAAATCAATATCTAAAGATAAATTTCGATCAAATTTTCATCATAGAAGCTTTCGTTACATCTATGCATCAATGGATCCCAAAATTGGGTGCTTACATCATGTATTTCTCTTTAGTTTAACTTATGAAGAGGCCCACATATATCTTCTCAAAATAACTAAGAAACAAATTCCATTTTAATCACTCATATTTCTCACATAACTCATTATATATCCAATCATAACATATTTTATCATCCGGTTAAAGATGGTGTAGGGATGTGTTAATATACAGAACTCATCATGTAGGAAACCATGATGATTTTAGGTTAGAGGACTCAAATAATACTAATGTGATGAGAATTACTTATTACAATTATCCATGTAGTATTCTCATAGTAGGTTAATCCAATACTTCATTTCTATAAATATGTACATATGAGTTTGACTGAATATTTTATATACATGATTAGTAAAACATAATCATCAGTTAACCTCATACTAGCATTTATTTATTGTTATTCCCATAACAATGATTAATTAGGGATAATTTAGAATATAATTCAAGTATTACCTAAGAGTTGTACTATTAAGTCGCATATTTAATGATCTTAAGTAGAATTAACTATTAAAGGAACTTATTAGGATTAGCTAATAATAATAAGAATTCCTCTTTATTAATAAAATGGAAATATGAAAAAGTCAAAGAATGGCCATTACATAATTGGCTTAGGAAATATCACTAACAATCTCCCACTTGCACTAGACCCACTCAATATTGTATCTTATACTCATTAACCTGGTATGACTCTCATACTTAGGCTGTGGAAGAGGCTTAATTAGTGGATCAACAAAATTATCATCTATTAGTACTCTGCATATCTACTGTAATAAAAAGTCATCCTTGTCAAATTGTAACCATTTACAATAGCTCATATTCCTTTCTACCATATAGTAAAAATACATCCTTAGTCCTTCTCAAGTACTTAACGATATTCTTAACTGCTAACCAATGACTTTTTCAGTTGAATCTGATTGGTACATGTTTGTTAT
The DNA here is from genome assembly GCA_947683625.1 of Mallotus nudiflorus. Classification (NCBI taxonomy): domain Eukaryota; kingdom Viridiplantae; phylum Streptophyta; class Magnoliopsida; order Malpighiales; family Euphorbiaceae; genus Mallotus; species Mallotus nudiflorus. Next base: position 9,730,893 of record CANTUR010000027.1, on the reverse strand, counting down.
GCTTAAGGTATATGAGATATTTGGTCAAGTGTATAGCATGGCATACTGTGGGTCATTTTTTCCAATATTGGTGCGTTTATTAGGTCGGGGCACACACAGGCTTATGGCGACCATCTATCGATTTTCTTTTGTGTTATTATTATTTATTGGAGGGTCTGCCTGAAGAGGCTTTGTAGATTGGAATCACCATGGGACTTGAGTCGGGAAGAAGTAGGCAGAAATCCACTTCCATAATTAGAGAATTCATGTTTGATGGGTAGGAGTTATCCTATTTCTTATCATACATGTTACTTATTTATTCATTAATTCACCTTAGTTTCAGTTTTATGATGCATTTACCGCACTTAAAACATTAGTCAGTTTAAATTGAGAATGAAGCATGAGATAGTATAATTGGAGAGCATTCATCATAAAATAAGCAAATAAACAAACATCCATCAATCAAGCAAATAATCATGTGCACAAGTAAGTATAAAGCACATAGCTCATAAGCATGTAATAAATAATTAAAATAAACAAGCAAATGATGAAAAGGATTACAACCCTAGAAAGGATCCTGTTCTAGAAAGGAGCCTATTCTAAAAATGAGAGAATGAAATACAAAGAAGAAAAAAGGGTGTAGGAGTAAAAATGGTGAAGAAGAAAATATGCAGGAGTGAAAAAAGAGGACATGCAAAGAAGGATAATGGTGGTGTTTTGAGTAGGAAGAAAATGGGTTTTGAGGGTGTAGTTATTGATGTTGATAGGGGGAAGAGGATGATGAAAAAGGATGTCGATAAAGGATCTAGTGTAAAGGTTGCTACTTTAAAGGTATTTATTATTTTTTTATTTTTTGTTTTAGGTTTTGTTTCATTTTAGTTTTTTATTACATTTTTTTTGGACTAGAAGCCTTTCTTAAAAAGCGATAAGTATTTAAAGCTAAGGTTTCTTGAACTTTATGATATGGTGTTCTTAATTTGATTAAAGAAGTTTTGAATGAAACTCAATTGGGTCTTTTTCATGAAACATGTTTTGTTTTTTTTAGATTTACTAAAATTAAAAGTTCACTGCCAATTGATTCATTCTCTTTTGTTAAGAGAATTGAAGCAACCTAATTTGTATAAGTGTTATTTTGATGTTTTTGGAAAGAGATTAAAATTTAGGATGGATGAATTTACATTAGTTACTGGGTTAAGGTGTGTTAGTAACTCTATATTGTTAACTATTTTTTTAGAGGAGAATAGGTTAATTTTAAAATATTTTGGTGGTTTGAAGAAAATCAATAAGCAGTCTGTGCATGAGTGTTTATTGTCTAAACGTTAGGATAATGATGAAGATGGTGATAAGATTGCTTTGATTTATTTTATTAAAGTTTTTTTTATGAGTTATCTATTGGAGAAGACGGTAAGTAAGAGAACATTTAATATTATTGAATTTGGCTTTTATAATGAGTATTATTAGGGGAAGGACATGTTTTACTTGGCCATGGAATACTTGAAGGGGAATGATTGGACTTTTTACATATTGAAGGGCTTTCCCTATGCTATTCAAATATGGTTTTATGAATGTTGTCCATTTATGGGTGATAATATTTATATACACAATGGTCTAAAGAATTTACTTATTCCTCAAATTTTGAATTAGACTTGTAAATCAAAATTGAGTTATAAGGTGTTGTAGCGCTTGATTTTCAAGGAATCACTAGGTAAGGTAAATTTTATCTTGGTTATTTAATTTTTTAAAGTTTATTTTGTTTTTATTTTTATTGTTATTAATTTAATTTTTTTTGGTATTTGAAATTAAGGAATGTATCTCCCATTGAGGAAGAGTTGTCAAGGCTGACTTTAGGTGGTTTATTTAAAAAGGCGAGGAAGAGTTTGGTAATTTTAGTGATGTGAAAAGTTCACCCAATTCTTATGACTTTGTAAAAGAATTAGCTTTAAGACATGACTATTTGAGAAATGAATTTAATGATTTAAAGTTTTTTGTGCATAAAAATTTGGATTATCTTTCTTTTTCAATGAAATTAGTTATGGAGACACTGTTGGTTAAAAATATTGATTTAGATGTTGATTCAAGTGAAAATATTGTATTTATGTTAAAGAAAAAGAAAGATGATGATGGAAATGATGGAGGCATTGCATCAAGTGTTGTTGGTTATTTTATTTTATTATATTTTGATTTTTATTTTTGTTGTTTGGTTTGCTTTTAGTTTTTAATTTCATTTTAAATATGGTGGAAAAGGCGGAGGTGCTAGTGGTGCTTCTTCTACTAGTTTAGGTGATAAAAAGAAGGCTTCTAAAGAGAAAGAAAGTGAATGTAAAAGGTGTGAAGGTGGAGGGGATGGTAGGAATAAAGAAGCTCATGATTTAGAGGTAGGAGATTCTATTAAGGTATATTGGAGTTGATTATTTTTTAATCATTTTAGTTTCTTTTTTATTTCTTATACTATTTTTCTGTCTTAAGGGTGATAAATTGGTCGATGATACTAGTTTGAGTTCCAATAACAAAGATAATTCTGATAAAGATGATAATGAAATGGTGAAGAAGTCTAATGTGGTGTGTTATGTTTTTTTTTATTTTATTAATAAATTATTTTTTGGTTTTGTTTTAGTTAATGATTTTGCTTTTAATATATTAATTTTATTTTTAGGTTGAAGATTCTATATTTGATGATGTTGATGAGGCTTTCATTGTTATTGATAATGTTGTAAAAGCTACTTTAAGTGTTGATGTTATATGTTATTTTATTTTTAATTTTTTTTGTGTTTTCTTTTGTGGTTGAGCATTATTTTTTTTTTTGAATAGGTTATTGGAAAAGGTATTTCTATGTCTGTTTCTAAGGAAGGTAGTGCTATTAGTGGACAAACTATTAATCCTACTGTTATGGTATTATCTTTGTTTTTTTAATTATATGTGATTTATTTGGGTTGCTTTTTTTTTTTTTTTTTTTCTGTTTGGTTTCTAATACTAGTTAATATATTCAGGTTGATGATGATGACTTTGAGACTCCACTTCCTGATAAAAGGGAGCATAGACCTAGTTATGTCATGAAATTTCCTTTCGTGAATGAGTTTGGTTCTTTAGGAGTTAACATAGGGAGGAAGGACATAACTATTTTAAAAAATATGCATTCTTTTAGTAAAGATATTGGAGAAGCTTTAAAATATGAATTTCTCTATAGTTTTGGTGGTTAGATTTAGGATAGGTTAAAAAAGAAGAACATGTACATTATGGATTTTTATTTGTTTGTTTATTTAGTTATTTATAAGTAGTTTATTGCTTGTTTATTTGTTTTTTTTTTTAATTTTATAGGAAGAAGTTGTATTCTGATAAAGATAATTTGATTTCTCTTGGTTTTGCATTTGGAGTTGAGATAATTGTAGTAAAGATATGATTCTATACTCTAGATTCCTTTAGAAAGATGTTGTCTTAATCTGTAAGTTTTTTTTTTTTTTTTACAAGTTTTTAGTTTTAGAAACTAAACATAAACTAATTGTATACTATATATGAAACAATTGTTTGATATATCTAATTTCTATTTTGTAGCATATCAATGTTTTGTTTTATTATTTGAGAAAAAAAGGGAAAGTGTATTTTGACAACTATGTTAAATACACTACAATAGATAACCAATTTGATCAGTGTATTCAGGCTTTATATAAGAAATTTTTATCGAAGAACAATGATTATTCTCTTATTTATATTGATTATAGTGCTGTGAAATACATGCTCGAGTATTACATAGCTAGTAACATTACTTGGTATCTTGCTAATGATGTGTTGTTTCCCATTCACATTGGTAAGGAGAAACATTGGATTTTAGGGCATATGAACTTCAAGGATATATGTATTTACATTTATAATTCTTTGAGGTGTGCAAAGACTAATAAATTGATGATGAAAGTTTTGGAATCTTATAATGTTATGCTTTTGGCAATTTTTAAACTTCTTGATATGTGGTCAAATCATAAAGATATTGATATAAATTCTGAAGTTTATGCCTCAAAAAAGGTTGTACATCCTTTTAAAGTTGTCTCGGTTAATGATCTTCCTTCTTAAGATAATAAGTGAGTTTTTTTTCTTTGTCTTGGTTTCATTTTATTGATTTTTCTTTATTCTGATTTATTTTTAATTTTTTAGTAATTATGGAGTATTTGCAGTTACATTTACTGAGTGCTTGCTTCATGGGAACATTGATATAAATCAGATGAGAAGTCGGTATACTATGAGTTTGTACACTTATGGCATGATGAAGCAACATGATATAGTGGAAAGTGAATATGAATATTGAAAAAGGTTGAATCCAAATGAACAGGGGAAGAAAAAGGTGGATTTAGAATAGGTTGATTGATTATATTGTTTTAGAAGTCTTTTGTGAACTATTTGGTTATTTTTTAAAGGATTTTAAGGTGTCCTTGTTTGGTCATAAAGATGAATATTTAGGTTATTGAATTTGTATTTGATGTTTATTTGTTGATGTTGGAGATAGTTAATTTTATAAAATATTTTATTTTAAGTTTACTATTATTTTTTTATTATTATTTTAAAGATTTTGTGTACAGTGGTAATTGATTTTTTTTTTTATTAGAAAAGGTCTATTGTTGTTTCAAGTTTATTATATTTGTATAAGAAACCTAATGTCAACCAAAAGTATTTAAAATGTTTTGTGAACTTTAATGAAAATTTGGTTATTTCATATAATGGACTAGTTAAATGTACTTTTGAGAATTATATTTTTAAGCAAGTGTAACTACAGTTTGAAAAATTAAACATAATAAAAGAATTTTTTTTATTCTTTGAAGTTGTTTGTATATGTGTATGAAACCATTTTAGAAACAAAAAAGAAATGGAATGGATTCTATTTTTACAATGAAGTTTTATTGAAGTATATTTGTTTTAAGTGGCAATTTGAATGTCCTTAACAGAAATTATATTACATATCATTCATTTGAGGAAGAGTGTAATTCCACTAGGAAATTTTAAAAAAACAACAAGAATCCATTTTTTTATTCTTGATAAATATCTATAGAAACTTAAAAATCTTTTTCAGAAACTGAAAGGAAATAGAAAGTATGCAAGAACTATTGCATGTTTAGTGGATTTCTACAGGTCTTCCTATTATGTACAAATAAGCTGCATCTCCCACACTTGTTTTCTATTTTCATTTCCCATTGAGATTTGGCTCTTGTCTTTTTAGGTCTTCTAGCTCTAATTCTTGCTTTTGGAGGAAGACTATCATTTCTTTCACATCATTTGGTATGCACCATGTAGATTGACTTGGTAAAGGGTAAACTATAGCTTCATATGTTGCAGCCATTGTTTCTATATCATAGAAATGTGATGAATAGTCATAAGCTTCTTGGTGTAATTCCTTTAGAATTGCTAATGCATGCTCGTAAGGTAGTTAATTGAGTTAAAATTTATTATATGTGCATGTTTTATCTTTCAGGTCTATTATGTCTTGGATTTAATCACAATAGACACTGAAGATTTCATCATTTGATCTTCTAACTTGAAACGACTCAGAGTTTGGTGTTTTATGGTTGTATAAAAAACCAAATGTAAACTAAAAGGATCTATTTTCATAGAAATTAACAATTTGCAAAATTATTTAAGAGTAAATAGAATTAAAATAAGAATTTCATTTAATGTATTAGGAAACTAAAAGTATTCAGAAATAATATTTATTTGACTAAATAATTACTAATTATTTGTCTCATGCATGATATTTGAAATTTTAAAGAAAAGTATGAGATCTTAAATTGAATTTCAGAGATTTAATGTAGTTCTCAATCATCCTTTCATTAGACTTTTTTGCAAGCTTTTTAAATGTGCCTCTTGTGATGTTTCTATTTGTGGAAGTCCAATGCTGCATTAGTCCTCTCAATTATTCCAGTAGGATTATGGCTGATAGTTCTTTTGAGTTTTTCAATAATATTTGATGTCATGGTCTTGAACCTATTATTTTATGAGTGCACCTTCGTCCACTTTTCATGTCAATATTATTCAGGTACTCATACAATATTGTATCTATCTTTTCTATGTCAAGCATATGCTTCTCAAATTATTCTACTTTGTAACTATTTGTAGCTTGTAAAAATAGTTCTTTAATTTACACTATGCTTTTTTAAAATTTTGTTTTGATGTTATTCAAGATGTGATAGATGCAAAATGCATGTGCAGCTTTATGATAAACCTCTTTTATGGCTAATTCTATACTTTGATGTCTATTGGACACTATGGTTAGCTTATCTCTCATTCCCAAGGTTTTTCTTAATTGCACAAAAAACCATATCCAAGAGTTATCATTTTCAAAATCCATAAAAGCAAAGGCAAGTGGAAATATTTTACCTACTGTGTCTTGTGTTGAAGTTGTTAGAAGCGTGCCTCTAAATTTTAAAGTTATTATAAGCATGCCTCTAAAAGTCCTATTAACTATAATTACTAGTATGTAGTGCTACCATACATGAATGCTAGCTTGTAATGACATGTATACAGATAAGAATGTATTGTCATTATTTGTCTTTAGGTCTATTACTGATCCTTTGTTTGTCTTTTTAATCATGTATAAGAAACTGGGTGGAAACGAAAAGGATCCTTCTAACTGTTAGAAGCTGTTTCTTTTTCAAATAGTTGATTGAGATACCATAATCCTTATGTATATCTTTGATTATATCTACTAGCATATACACTATTTTTAAGCTGCTGTATTTGTACTTGATTCAATAAACTATTATGCTTATTCTTGCATGATGATGGTTTCCCAATCTGGTCTCAAAGCTACAATTGTGTTCACTATTAAATTCTTGTATTTAAAACATCATTGTGTTTTTGTACCTTGATGTTCTCAATCTCCAGTTGCAATGTTCATCAATGCATTTTATAAAGAATTTTCTTCCACATGATTTAATGACTTTGAATTGAAAATTATTTGAAATGGCATAAGAGTTCATGACTGCCTTCATCATTTGCTTACTGTTGTAGATTTGATGGACTTCTACTTCTTTGACATTTGTGTTGCTGATTATAGAAAATAGATAGAGAAGACTTTGGACTTCTTGTTATTCACTTTTATTATTTTGCTTGCCATTATTTTTTGCATAATCTACAATGTCTAAGGCTATTTCTGTATTTTTTATGCTTGTTGATTATTGCTTAGACTGTAATATAGTTGCTATTGGAGTGATATCAATGAAATTGCTGTCCTTCTCTTTTTTCTTTATTGTGATGCATAAGGGGAACTTTGTTTGATTTGGTTCTATGCTTTTCAACTATATATAAAAATGCAAAGTTGAATCATCTTCAATTATAAGTTTTGGATACTGTTGTTTGACTTGGTGGGTGATTTTTAGTTCATTTTCCTCATTTTGAACCTTCGATCGATATGAAATTGTATTTATAAGGCTTTGGTATGTGCATCTATTGGAATTTGAATTTTGGTGACTTGGAAGTTTTGGAAAGTGAAGTTGTTGGTCCATTTGCCATTGTAGTGAATGAAAATAAGCAGTTGTTGCATTTCCTGTAAGTGAAATATGTATAAGAAACCAAATGTAAATAGAAAGGATTCTAAAATCTTGCAGGCATATACATTATTTTTGGGATTTTCTAAAGAACTTGAAATAGATTTCTTTCAATTATTTTCAAAAACCAAGCATAAATATAAAGGATTTTAAAATGAAGAAGCCATTGTAGACACCCAATTTTGGGATGATGTGTTATGGCTACGCCAAAGGACTCCAATGATGAAATATCATGAAAGGTCTTTGATACTTAATCTTTAAAATTCTAAGGGTTTAAATGCATCTTTTAAAGGAAGGATTTAGTGTTTTTAAGGACTAAATTGTAATATTTTTTTAGGACCTAATTACAAAACTTAAATTCTTTCAGGGGTCTTTTATAATTCTGATCAGAATTATGTAATTCCAGTTGGAAACTAATTTCGATTCGAATTGTGTAATTTTGATCGAAATTGTACAGTCCCGGTCAAAATTGAATTCTTTCGTCTATTTTTTTTATTTTTTTAATTCAATCCTAATTGGTTTAAAACTCCTAATTGGTTTTTAACTCAATCCTAATTTATCTAAAATTTCTAAATATAATTTTAAGTATTAATCTTATATTTTTAGGAATTAGAATCATGTTAGGATTGGGCTAGGTTTTCTAGTTCTTTTTCCACTATATAAAGAGGATAAAGAGTAGGAGAAAGAAAAAAAAGAAGGAGGCAGGATAAGAAAGAAAAAAGAGAAACGTGTTTTTTGAAGAGGGTTTTTTTAATTATTTTTTCTTTTTTGAGTTATTTCTATAAAAATTCCTTTTGGTTTATCAATTAATTCAAGATCCTTGAGGAATTTTGAAGAAGAAGATTTGAAGACTTATCAAGGATGGTGAATTACAAATCTGAGGAGTACCCCAAATCACTCATAATCATCATCATCCTTTTCTTATTCTATTTTTATTTTCTTTGTTATTAATTATTTTTATTCTTTTGAGCTCTGATCTTTTTGAGGAAAATGAGGAGGCAAAATCTATTGACGTTCAGAAATTTCTACTCTCCTACATTGTTTGTATTGCAGAGAGGCCATAGGATCTGACAAATCATGAATCAGACTTCGAATGATTGAGAAATCAAAGAAAGAAGAATCAATACAAAGAGAGAAAATGAAGGGAAAAGAAAGAAGGAGAAGAGAAAATGAATTGAGACATGCAAAAAGGAAGGAATATATAAAGTGGAAAATATCCACTTTGGTCCATTACTTTTTTTTGCACAAGGATCCAAGTTCTTTTGTTGTAATTTGGTTTATAATCACATTTTGATTAGGAATTCATTCCTAATTAAATCATGACATCTATCAAATTAATAATTCATAGGATTGTTAATATGCATAACTAGTCTATAATTTTAAGTTCTTTGCCAAGTACATAATACAAAATGAAATTAGAAATTTGTTTTTTTTGCATTTTACATGCATCATTTGAATCAAAGGATTTTAAACTCATATGCTACATAGTAGCTATGACATAAACTTGAAATCATTATGTAATGTACTGCACAGTCATCATAACTATCACTATGTTATGTACTGCATAACAGTTGTGACATAAGTCTTTAAATTTATCGCTGTTAGACATCCCACACAGAATACAGTGTGCATCATTAGACGTCTTACAAGGAATATAACGAAACTCATTCTTACTAGACTTCCCACAGGGAATATAGTGTACATTGTTAGATGTCCCACAGGGAATATAACAAAACTCATTCTCACTAGACGTCCTATAAGGAATATAGTGTACATCGTTAGACATCCCATAAGGAATATAATGAAACTCATTCTCACTAGACTTCCCATAGGGAATATAGTGTACGTTATTAGACGTCCCATAGGGAATATAACAAAACTCATTCTCACTAGATGTCCCATAGGGAATATAGTGTATATTGTTAGACATCCCATAGGGAATATAATAAAATTTCATTATCATTAGACGTCCTAAAGGGAATATAGTGCAATTTGCCAGACATTACACAGTAGTTATGGTATTGTTGTTAGACATTCCATAGGAACTATAACACTTCATCATATTTGCAAATCGCTAAACCTCCCTTATAGAATATAGCAAAATTCATTTGCATAAAGTTCACTAGACATTCCACAGGGAATATAGTGAAACTTGTTAAAGATTTCATTCACTTAAAATTTCATAATGATTTAAGCATCAATATGTCAATTAGGATACAATTAGGTATTATGATTTTTTCCTTCAAAATTATGTGCTTCAATTACTTTGCTGCAATTTGTTAAGCAAACAATGACAAAGGGGGGCAATTATAAGCACCCAATTTTGTGATGCAATTGTGAATAGCATGATGAAAGCCCCTATGATGAAAAATTAATAAAAAAATTGATCTCTAGTGTTGAAATTTGAGATTTCAAGGATTAAATTGTAGTGTTTTTGGACCTAATTGCAAAATCTTGATTTTAGAAATGTTCTTTTTCAACTTTTAATTTTTTGGGTCTGATGAGCAATTTGCCAGACAACATTTAGCTAATTTTGATTAGCATTGGCCTAATGTTGATAAGCATTACGAGACATTATATTCTCCATCATTTTTTTTAGTATTTTGTTATTTTCTGATTGGTTAAAATTTTGATTTTAATTATTTTCTTAAAAGATAATTGTGATTATGCATTGAAAATGCACAAATCACTTACAAAATTTGCATCAGTTTCTTGATATTGAGGAGAATTAGCTCCGCAAGTCTTTTAATAAAAGACAGCATGAGTGAGAGAGGATGAGCTCTAGACTGCATAGAAACCCTAAAGAGAAAAATTACAAAGAAAAAAAAATACTAGTTTTTCTTCATTGCATAGAAAAGGAAAAAAAATCACACTCTTTTGTTTTTAATAGTCCAAAGATCAATCAATGCATAGTCAATTCTTAAAATGGTGAAATTCCATTCTAAAGGGAATTAAACAACATATGCATAACATCTCTTTATCCCTTTTCCCTCTTTGTTTTCTTTATTTTTTTTGTTGCTTATTTAATTTACTAATATGAATTGTGGTTCCTATTTTTTTTTATTTTGATTCAATTGGGATTTGAGGTGGACATTGCCTAAATAATCAAGAGGGAAGATCCGTGGAATGCCATGGTGTTGAACTATGATTAGATCTAGGATTTTATCTTTTTAAGATCATTATTTTCTTTGTGTTTTATGTATTTAATTCATTTGGGTTTGTACTTAACTTTAATTTCTAGTACGTAGTGTGTAATAGCCCCAGTAGTGGGAAATAGTAAAGATTTTATTTTTCTGCGTTCTTTAAAATTGGTTAGTAAATTAAGTTTAATTTAGTAATTTTTCATTAAAATTAATGGTGGTAGTAGTTAATTAGGGTTCATGAAATTGATTTTGGATTTTTAAAAAATAAAAAAAAAATGTATATTTGACTTTTTTTTTTGCTTTATTTTTTTAGGCTTGTTTTTTTTTTTTAATGTTTTTATCCGTTTGGGCCTTAAGCTCACATTAGGTCTAAACCCACTTACAAAATAGGCTTAAAAATGGTTTAGGTTAATTAATTTTAAATTAATTTAGGTCCACTTAGGTTAAATTAGATCTAGGCCCACCTTTTAGTTAACGAAATTAATTTGGACTTAGATAAGCCCAATAAAGTATTTTTTTTAATTTCTTTTCTAAAATAAGTAAACTTAAGCCCACTCTCATTTAATTAAAATTGATTAGAACTAAGCTCATTTTAAATTTAATTTATTTCTTTAAAATTTGTAGACTCAGATCCACTTTTAGATAATTAAAATCAATAGACTTAAGCTCACTAACTAATAAAAAATGTAGGCTCACCTTTAGTCCATTTTCACTTGTAAGTAAAAATGTAAATCTAGCTAACTTTCAATAAAATTAACATAGTTTAGGCTTGGGACGATGCATTTGAATACATTTTTTATGTGCAATTTTATTGACTAGATGCCTTAGGGTTAAATGGATGTTCAAATAAGGTTTAATAAAATTGCATGTAATTAGGGAATGAAGTAATAATTTATAAACTAATTCTAAATGAACACTAGACTAAAAGAAATTAGTATTTCATTCATAGAATCTCTTAGTTGTGGTGCTAAATTTCTTTCAGAGAATCGAGTACCACCAATCGAATTGTCCTAGTTATTACATTGGGTGGCAACTCCTCATCTCCATGCTATGACTTTGTGGCATAATGTTGTGTTCTCTACGACCCTAAGCCTAAATAGTGTCATGGTTGCTAAAATCTTGGATGTGCACTAAACCCTACTGTCTACACCCTTGGTCCTTCCTCTAATGATGTAGAAAAGAATTGAACAATTTGAGATCCTATCAGCTTTGTAATAGCCATAAAGTTAGCATATTGCCTTAGATGGACCCTTAGATCCCCTATTCCATCCAACTTAACAAAGTTTGGTAATGTAAAATCATTTGGAAGTGGCTTGTCTTTGAATAATGCCAAGTCAGTAAAGATTTTGGAGCTATGAGTCCCCTTGTCCTTGAAGGAAAATTCCAACTAAGCCATTATGTTAGCTAATAATTTAACCTCCCCTGTTGATTCAGGCTTGGTCATGTTAGTAATTTTTGTAACTTTTGGTGCATTTCTGAGATCCTGGTAGTAGTCACATCAACTTGAACTAGAGTGTAGGGAATTCCCTTTGCCTTATCTACCCTCGAGTGAACATATGCGGAATCTTCATTCAGTGGTGTGCTATTCCCATCTCGAGCACTTTTTTGATATGGGCTTGGAGGATTTTGGCTATGGTACCATTAGTGAGTAGTTTTTGGATCCCCTCTTTTAGCTTGTCTTCAAATTATCGACAAGAAGTATCTTTTTAGTTATTCATGCTGGACGTAGGATTCCTATACATTTATTAAGGTTAGCTAAATGAATGATGCATGATGTGTGCCTACAAAAGAAAGGGTGAGCACATATGCATGGAGTGGATGAAAAATCATATGATGAAAGATGATTATTCCTACAAGAATCAGTGGTTAGTACATGCATATTTACATGTATGTTATGTATGCAAGATGAAAGTTGGTTAGTTTTTCCTATACAGTGAACAAACTAATCACAAGCAAGCTTTTACTTCTTACCTTATTTCTCCATAAGTTTATTCAGTCCCTTTCCTAGGTAGGTTTTGAACCTTTAGTCATTGGGGGACTATGGTTTCACCCTCGGATCTAGGCTATTTCAATTTATTTTGATCAAAACTAAAGGGCAAACTGAGGAACGGTACTAAAATGTGCTTGAGGAAACTATATGATGTTGATGTAAAGGTCAATTGTCAAGGTTCAAATGATGTCTAGAGCTCGTTTTCACTTAAAAGCATAGGACCAAGGTCAATCAAATGGAGCTCGAGTTCTTGACCCCATATCGATATTCGATATGTTTATCGAGAGTCATGAAAGTATCATTCGATAGTTTATAGTTTGATTTTATCGACATAAAGGTCCACTATCTAGTTGGATTCCTAATCCAATCATTTAATTTGATAAGGATAAATGGATGATGTCTCATAGGTTCCGTCATCGAGGGATGTCATTATTTGTTAATTTACACAGTGTATTCAAGATGAGGTACATGATTCTCATCATTCCCTATGGTTTGGGCTCACACAAGTAGATGATAATCATGTGGTCCTAAGCATGAATATTCTATGAAAATTGACATTATGACATCATTCAATGATAGACATTGGGGGAGTCATGTCATTTTATGAATATTAAGTCAGACATATAGTGTTAGGATGGGGATAGCATTTAGAACTTGGAGGAATCCTAGTGGATATAACTACTACTTTATCTATATAAGCTAAGCCAAGGTGAAAGGCTAAAGGTTCCTTTAGCGAGAATGCCCCTATATGACTAGGGTTATAGACTTTGATCAGTGAGTCTAGCATTCTTTTAATAACTCAGTCACCCCCTTTAGGACATGGGTTACAGACTCTGGTCAGATGAGTTCAAAAAATACACGAGTGAAGATTGAAGGTGATAATACCTTATCTTCATTGCCCCATGACTCGAGTAGAATCATGGTGGCAATGTCATTTAGTATTATCTAGGCTTTTAGGGACCAATGGTACACATGTGATGTGTAGTGCAAATGAAGTGGTGATGGGCTCTATATGATTGAGCATCGCATAATAAGAAATAGTCATTTTGAGTTGATCTCTCTTACTTAGCAGTCCCTAGTGGAGTCACTACTGTGAGCGATCAGTGATGTCTTATTTTCAGTTTTGAGGATAATTGGTTTCGTAAGGGTCTTTTCATTTTGCTTTTAAGGGACATGGAAATTTTACCGAATAGAGACAACTGATTTGTCTTGGGAGGGATGAAACACTTTTTTATATTTTGTGAAGTCGCCACTTGATTTTTAGAAAATTGAGAAAAGAAAGGGACAACATCGAGTCACTTAGTGAGTATTGCCCCTAACATAGATTTTTAGGTTTGGGGATCGCATCTACTTTTTTTATAATTTCTTATTATACGATGTTTAATGTATAGCTACCGCAACACCCTAGTTTTGGTAATGACAGTTTGTATAACATTCACATAATACATTAGATAGTGGAAAATAATAAAGCTGAAGATGTTACTATTATATAACTTTCCTAATAAAATACATATAAAGAAAACAAAGGATTGTGAAAAAGTAAATCTAATTTAGATATAATGAATTTGCAAGGTAAATACGACCATCCATATAACTTTCTCGATCACATGAACAATGAGATAAGTAATGGACGCTCAATCAGTTGAAAGAGTAAGCAAAATGTAGATGATCATGAATGTTCCCAATGATTATTTATGCTATGATGATATATGATGATAATATAAGAGATGCATGATGTCATCACTGGACCATAAACATGATAACTCTATTATGGGATATAAAATTTTCACATTATTGATATTTACGATATGGTTTCATGTTTCAGAACTAGAGGACCCAGAATGATGATATGAAATGAGCATAATAAAACATAAATTATTCATATAGCATGCAAAATTATTAGTTTCATCACATAAGCACAACAATATTCCCAAATGCAGGCGATAATAAAACAAAATGCAATAAAATAAAATAAACATGCTAAAATGATTGTGTGGTCCTTAGACTTGACTAAGCTTGTGTGGATTTTGAAGTATTAGTTTCAAGGGATTATCAAGCTTTCCTTGTTGAGAGGTTGAAAATGACAATAGAATGATGCTAGTTTGTATACCTTTGAAGCGTGCTTTGACAAAGATAAGGCTTGGTTTGGTGGAAAAGAGATCTAATCTCCTAAGAAAAAAGGTTGTGGGAGAGCAAACACTATCTAGAAAGGGGTTTCCAGTGCCTTCGTTCAGATAGATTTATGTGTGTGTGTATTTTCCACTCGCTCCCCCCTTAAAATAGGGTGTGGAGGTGTCTATTTATAGTGAAAAATGTATGGAATAGGGGGCTATAGGCATGGTCACATGTGCATCCTTAGGATGGTGCACGTGTTCACACATATGGGCACGTGTTCACACATATGGCCACATGTGGATGCACATGCTCATGCGCTCTTTTGTATGTTACGTGCTCTAATCGAGGCTTACACAAGATTTTTTGAGGTTGATTCCTAAGGTTTTTGGGCCTTTCGGATGCATTTCCGCTATCTATTTTGTCTAACTTAGCATCAATTTTAGCACGTGACACCTAGGGGATACACGCACACTTCGAAGTGATACAAGCTAATTCTCAGGGTGTTTTGTACTATTTTGGGACCACTTCTAGAGGTTTTGTAGCCTTATAGAAGTGTTTTTAAAGTACATTTTATCTGGTTTGGCTCAATTTTAGCACGTGACACCTAGGGTGTTTATGGCTTTATGCGCACTTCTAAACAACACGAATAGATTCTTAAGTTGTGTTGTACTATTCTAGGACCACTTCTAGAGGTTTTGGAGCCATACAGACATGTTTCTAAAGTCTAACTAATATAACAAAATGAACACCAGTCCAATAAGCTGAGTTTTTTGAGAAAGGAATTCTTAGAATAAGCTTCTTATTATTATGATAATTCATATTTTGTAAGGTCATAGCACAATTTAATGGCTCGATAATCAATTTTGAACACTGGTGGGGTCGGTTAGGTTTTCTAAGGTTGAACACTTCATAGGTGCTACGAATGAGCAAACTCTAGTCATCTCCAAGGTTCATTTCATCATTGGACCTTTTTGGGGATAGTCAAAGTTGAAGTATGACAGTCTCATAAGAGTCATCCTTTATTAACACAAAGAGGTAAGGTTTAAACTAGAGCATCTCAACCCAAGCATGGTTATATGTACATTAGACATAATCATATTAGGCATGCTACACAACAAAATGGACATAAATATGTTGCTCAAACCCATAAAAAACACATTGTCAAAACACAATGTATGTCTCACACAATGTCTCAAAAGAGTTATGGGAAGCACACACTAACACAACATGAAAGACATGCTTCACACACTAAGAAAGCATATCATCCTAAGAGAAATAAATTTGAAAATGTCATATGTTCATATTGTAGAATCAAAGGACATACCAACAATGTATGCTTATATAGAAGACTACACATGAATTTGCTTCCTTTAGATTATCTTGAAATTAACCAACATAGACTAAGAAACATTTAGGTTTAAAAGAACATTTAAATTGTTTTTTGTAGGTATGCTTGAAATCCATAAGAACAAAAAGTAAATGGTATCTTGATAGTGGATGTTCACGACACATGACAGGAGACAATGAGTAATTCAACAAGCTTGATGCTAAGGATTGATGACATGTTACATTTAAAGATAATGCAAAAGGAAAGATTATTGGCATTGGGGAAATTGGTAATCGTCAATCCTTAGCTATACATCATGTGTTATTTGTTAATGGTCTTAAACATAATTTGTTAAGTATAAGTCAATTATGTGACATGGGAAATAAGGTGACTTTCTATCTTACAAATTGCTTTGTTAGTAGTCTTGATGATGACAAAGTAATTTTTAGTGGTGAAAGAGTAGAAATTTTTATATTATTGATTTGAATAAGATTGACAATAAAGACATTAAATGCTTAATGTTGATTTCCCATGACTCATGGACATGGCATAGAAGGTTAGGACACGCAAATTTTTCACTTTTGAATGATCTTTGTAAACATGAACTTATGATTGGTTTACCTAAGTTTGAATTTACTAAGGATAAACCTTGTGATGCTTGTCAAAAGGGAAAACAATCCAATTCTTCATTTAAGCTAAAAAATATAGTGTCCAGCTCTAGGCCACTTGAACTTATACATATGGATTTATTTAAACTAATTGGCATTGCTAGTCTCAATGGAATGAACTATGCATACTTATTAATTAATGGCTACTCTAGGTTTACTTGGGTGTGTTTTATTGCTCATAATAATGATGCTTTTAAAGCTTTTAAAAATTTTTCTAAAAAAGTTCAAAAAGAAAAAGGAATTGTATTTCATTCATTAAAAGTGATAATGGAACCGAATTTGAAAATGAATTCTTCAAAATCTTTTATAATGAAAATGGTGTTTCACATAAATTTTCATCTCCTAGAACTCCTTAACAAAATGGGGTTGTTGAAAGGAAAAATTGAACTATTGTGGTAATGGTTAGAATAATGCTTCATGAGTATAACTTGCCTCTTTACTTTTGGGTGGAAGTCGTTAACACATCTTATTACATTTTAAATAGAGTTATCAAAAGACCAATTTTGACTAAAACATCTTATGACCTATGGAACAATAAAAAACCCAAAATCTCATATGTAAGAGTATTTGGATGCAAGTGCTTTATATTGAATACCAAGGATGATCTTGGAAAATTTGACTCTAAAGCTGATGAAGGAATGTTCTTAGGCTATTCCACTTCTAGCAAAGCATATAAAGTATTTAAATAAAAGAACTTTAGTGGTTGAAGAATCAATGCATGTTGTTTTTATTAATCAAACTCACTTGATCCTAGAAAGGATGTTTGTAGTGTTGATGATCTTGTAGGTGAAAATGAGATTATGGATACTTAAGAAGAAAATGCTAGTAAGCATTTGGAACTTGAAGGTCCAAGTAAGGAGGACAATGACGATATATCTCAACTTAACTTGAAGGATAAACTTCTAAAGGATTGGCAATTCAAGAAAGCTCATCCTTAAGACCTCATGATATGTAACACTATAAAAAGGGTAACTACTAGATCTAAACTTAATTCTATTATTAATATAGTCTTCATTTCTAAAATTGAACCTAAAAATGTTGATGATGCTTTGTATGATGAATTTTAGGACCTTGCTACGCAAGAGGAGTTAAATCAATTTAAGAGAAACAAGGTTTGGTCCTTAGTTCCTAAACCAAAATATTATCCTATTATAGGCATCAAATGGGTGTTTAGAAATAAGATGAATGAATAAGGTGTCATAATTAGGAATAAGCTAGACTAGTAGCTAAAGGTTATAATCAAGAGGAAGGCATTGATTATGATGAAACCTTTGCCCTGGTTTAAGGTTAGAAGCTTTTAGAATGCTACTTGCATTTGCATTATACGTGGATTTTAAACTTTATCAAATGAATGTTAAAAGTGAATTTTTAAATGGTTTTATTAAAGAGGAGGTATATGTTGAGCAACCTTCGGGTTTTGAAAGTTTTGATTTTTCTAATCATGTGTTTAAACTTTCAAAAACTTTATATGGATTAAAACAAGCTCCAAGAGCTTAGTATGTAAGATTAAGTAATTTTCTTTTAGAAAAAGGTTTTTCTAAAGGAAAAGTTGATACAACTCTTTTTATAAAGAAATCCAACCATTATTTATTAATTTTTTAAATTTATGTTGATCACATAATTTTTTGTGCTACTAACCATTGCTTGTGTGAGGAATTTTCTAAGTTAATGCAAGGAGAATTCGAGATGAGTATGATGTGAGAACTCAAATTCTTCTTTGGACTTCAAATTAAGCAATGTAAAAATGGAACTTTCATTAATCAAACTACAAATGCTATGGACATTCTTAAGAAGTTTAGTATGGATGGAGCTAAATCAAGCAAGACTCCTATAAGTACCACCACCAAAATCAACAAACACAAGAATGGTAAACTAGTTGATGAAAAGTGATTTAGAGGTATGATTATATCCCTTCTTTATTTAACCACTAGTAGACCTAACATTATGTTTGCTACCTGCTTGTGTTCTAGGTTTTAATCTAGTCATAAAGAATCTTATTTGAATGCTATCAAAAGAATTTTCAAATATCTTTGTGGTATAATGCATTTAGGAATTTAGTATCTAAGGAGTTCATCCTTTGACTTAATTAGTTATTCAGATATAGACTTTGTTGATAGTTTACTAAATAGAAAAAGCACTTCTAGAACTTATTAAATCTTATGGAATTTTTTAGTTTCTTGGTTTAGCAAGAAATAAGTTTCGATTGCCTTATCCACCGCTGAAACAGAATATGTGACGACTAGTTGTTGTTGCACCTAAGTTTTATGGCAAAAACAACAATTATTGGACTATGGTAAGGATATTAATCATATTTTTATTAAATGTGATAATAAAAGTGCTATAAACCTTAGTAAAAATCCCATTCAAAATTTTAGAACTAAACATATAGATAATTGACATCATTTCTTATATGATCATGTGCAAAATGGTGATATGTTTCTTGAATTTGTTGATACTAATCATCAATTAGCTAACATTTTTACCAAGCCTTTATTGTGAGGAAAGAATGACTTTTATTAAGCATGAGGTTGGTATGATTAATGGTTCAAGTTTTTCATTGTTTCTAGCAATTTTGCTACTTTGATAGTTAGGTTCATGCATTTTCATATGTGTTTTTCTATTTATTTTCTGCATTTGGTTCCTTTTCATAAAAACTTGTTCATAGTCAATTTTAGTATATTTTTCATGCATATTTATTTTTAGTATATTTTTCATACATGATACATTTTATGTATATTTTATTTGATATTTGCTATTTAAATAATTCATAATTGATTTTTATCCAAATTCTTGTTTATTAAAAAAATAAGCAAATCATCCATATAAATTATTTTTTTTCATTTGCATGATATATTCCAAAAGCTCTAAAATCATTTTTACTTTTTTTTTTATGTTTATGATTGTGTCATTTAATAACTGATTTTTAAAATTTAATTCTATTATTTGATTTTAAAATCATAAATTGCATGATTTAAAATTTTAAAATTTTTTTTTTAATCTTTCAAAATATTCACTTATGATCATTTTTATGAAAGCAATTAAATTTGAGTATGAATTGATGTGATTATATCTTGATTTGAATATATAGGGACCTAGTTGTAAAGTTTTTAGGACTCAAATGAACTAAATTTAAAAGTTTAAGGACCTAAAGGTAATTTGCATCATAATCCGTTAGAGCTATGCTCATGATTGTTACCTTTTATCAGAGGGTAGTGACTGTCACGAGCACTTCTCATGATCATGAGTAGCTCATGAGGAAGTCATTGTCCCTCATAAAATCCTATTTTTACTAGGATTGCAATTTTTTGTTTTTATCTTTCCTAAACGGCTCTTTTCCCTTTTTGAGTATTTTTAGGACTTAATTTCATTATTTTAAACTTATCTCTCCTTTATATAAACCTTATATTCTCACAACATCCACCACACATCATTATTTGCATTGAAAAAACTCTTTTCACAAAGAAAAATTCTCTCTTTTTCCTTCAAGCCTTATTTGTGATATTTTCTTATCATCATGATACCCAAGAAGAAAACATCTCAAAATGTTCCTTCCTCCTCCAGGAGAGTGACCAAGGAAAAACTCAAGAAGACTCCTCTTTCCTACACTTCAACATAATTTAGGCAAAGGCTTGCCCAATTTAAAGAATGGAAGATAATCTCTTCCAAAATTCATGTCTCAAGCGACATTAGAAAAATGGGATGCTACAATGAAGTTAGAACTCTTCTTGAGAATGTTGATATGTATAATTTTTCCTTTAATGCCTATCCTACATATCCCACATTAGTCCATGAATTTCTTGCCTTTTATTGTTTAAAAACCCACCACTTCAATGAGCAAAATCCTATGAATATCATGAGATTTAGAATGGATAGGACAGATATATTCCTTACCTCTCAAGAATTTGATGGCATCTTTAATTTTAGAAAAAGGGGTTTAGCTTCTCCTATTTCTTCTTGGCTTTCTAATCCTTTTTGGAATTAACATTCCAAACATAATGTAAAATCCTTTAAAGCAAGACATACTAAAGCATCTAATTTTGCTTCAAAATCTCTTTGGTATGTGCATAGGTTTATTACCTATTCTTTTCATGCTAGGGGCTTGAGTAATGAAGCTATTTCCTTTAATAATCTTTTCCTTGTTAGATGTCTTATTGAGGGTGTGGATGTTGAGCTAGGAAGATGGCTTCATTGGAGGTTTTGGTCAGCTAGTAATAATATTAGTGGTTCCTTATATGTGGGAGGCTTTATCACTAAAATTTCTCATCACTTTGCGATCAATTTGAATAACACTCCTTCCATTCCTCCTTTTCTTGATGATAACAATTCAATCTTGATTAAAATTCTTGGGTTTGGAAAGAAGTAAGAGATGAAGATGTTGATGAGGAGCTAGAACAAGACTTAAAAGATATTAAGCACATAGGCACTCATGGTCTTAAAGGTGTTCAAATTGAAAAAGAAATCCTCAATAGCATGCTCCTCCTCAATCTCAAAGAAAAAGGGCTAGAGGACCTTCCACTTCTCTAAGTGTTGATGAAGAACCCATTTGGGTTGGAGGATTTTTTTTATTTTTATCATCTATCCATTGTTGAATCAAACTTTAATAATAGGTTTGATCAAGTGGACACAAGAATTGATTATTTTAAGAATAGGATGGATCACATGGAGTATGATATTCATTAATTGTGTGCTCATTACAACATACAATGAACTTGGAATCCTCCTCCTCCTCCTCCTCCTCTACAGGACTAGATTTTTTTAGTTTATGTTTTGTTTATTTGCCATTTATTTTTTTTATCTTAAGATGCTAGCTTATGTCTTGCATTTTGTCATCAGAAGAAAACTAATTAAGTTTGCATGAGTATTTAATTAATTTCTTTTCAAAGAAAATTTATTTTTAAAGACATATTTGTATTAAATAGGGGGAGCAAATAAAGATTTGGTATATCTTTGTTCTCATTGTTTTGGTTCATGATCTTTTATTCCCTTATGAATTTTTGTTTCCTTTAGTTTCATTTCCCCTTATATCTCTCTCTTTTCTTTTTTACTTTAATAAAGGGGGAGAAGAAGCTATGTATGATGTATGTTTGTGATATGCTAAGTGCCAAATGATCATTAGTTAAGCTTTATATGATCATATGATAGTTAAACTTGTCAAGTGTTGTATGTGCTATTTTTGTGATGCATTTTAGTAACATTACATACATATATGTTTGAAATTATTTCCTTCATAATGCCTAACAATATTTAAATGATCATGTTATCATTTTTTTCTATTTTAACACATTTGTTAGGTTAGGCCATGTTTCTTTTTATTCCCCATGTTAAAGTTTATGTTGTTTTTATTTTTAAAAGGGAATAAAATATTAAATTTATATTTCTTATCATGTCCAAAAAGGAGGGGAAATAAAGAAATATATTTATAAAGGAAAATTTTTTTAATCATCTCTTTTACGATTATTTACTATCCCTTATAAATGATATATGTTAATTCAATTACTTTAATGCTCTGATACATGATGCATTTTATTGAATTTATGCTTATATTAAGGGAGAGGAAAATTGTTCACATAATGCATCAATTTAATTTGAAAAGGGAAGCTATTTTGTACAATGTATACTTATTCATGTCATTTATTTTAAAACTCACACACTTTATTTATTATCTTATCAAATTGATTGCCAAAGCCAAAAAGGGGGAGATTGTTGACCATTTGCATGATTAAACTCCTAATTTTGGACTTTGACAAATAGTTTAGATTCTAATGATTTCCTTTAAGTGTGTAGGAAGTTGATTAATTATCAAGAATAATTATTTAATGATTAGAGACAATGAAATACTCCTTGAAAGAGTATGAATATGCATTTCAATGAAGTACCTCAATCTATGCAAGTCCCTGATCTTTGAGAAACATTTATTTACCAATAATATACAAATTTGGACTTACAGTGGTATGCTCATGAGCACCTCATGAGCCCCTCATGAGTGACTCTGTATAGTGCCTTAAGAACTCATTTTTGGCAAAATGGTCAATGCTCCTCATGAGCTGCCCTCACGATCATAAGGAGTAGAGATTAATTTGTGAGGACACTCCTGATAGTATTCAACAAACATTTTTTAATACAATGGTCCTCAAATTGATGCTTATGAGCCAGGGTTTGCTCTTCATAATTGTGAGTGATTTTTTAACAGAAATAAATCCAAGATGATTTAAAAATCAATAAGAGACATTGGAGACATAATCAATGCAGTCATGGCCATAATCTAAGTTATTTATCTATATAAAAAACTCTTGGAGTTAAATTAAAAGTTTAAGAAACTTATTTACTCATTTTTTTCTCTTAAGCATTCAATTAAGCTCTTAAATTATCTCTTAAAATTTTTTTGTATTTGTGTAACTCTTATGAGAGTTGGTGAGTGTTAGAATAGACATTCTTGTTCTTCTATTTTATAGGATTAAGAAAATTGGAAGTAAAATTCTATTCTAAAAGGAATTGGTTTAAGTATTGTCCATTGAAACACTTGGGATTTGGTTTTTGATTGAGCCTTGAAAACTCAAGTTGTAATGTTGTAAGAATGAGATACAAAACTCTTGTGTAATCTCAATCATGTGAGCAAGATTATGGGTAATTGAAAATCCTAACTTAGGGATACGTTAGGTGGAGATGTAGGATTGTTATTGAATCTGAACTCATTAATTCATTGTGTTCATCATTCTTCCTTCTCAATGTTCTTTAAATTCTTTTTTAATTCCATAATATCATTTTTAGTTTTATAAAACCTTTATTAGCCTTATTCACCCCCCATGGCATTTTCAATATAAATTACCAATTATTGCTTAATCTTAAGACCAAGTCTTTTAAGATCTTTAAGATGACCTTTCATCTTAGGAACATAAGGAGCCACTGAGTTGCCAGTAGTTAATTTGCAAGAAAGCTATGCCTTTATGGTGCTAAAACTTTTAATTCTAGCTTTCTCTTGGAGCATTTCCTTGACATGGCCTATTATGGTATAAGCATCCATCTCCATTAGTTGCTTTTGAAGCTTTTATTCCATGTTTCCAAGTAAGAGGCAAGTGATTCATTATGTTGCTTACTATAAGCATCCTTTTGAGCTCTTGGAGCATTAGTAGCTAGTTCATCTGGGATAGGTTAATCAATGATATATTCCTTCCTTTCTTGTTTAAGAAGAATTCTTAAGTTTCTATACCAGTTGTTGATGTTAGTGAGTCTGAGTCAACACTGTTTTAATTATAATCCCTTTTTCTTAGTTACAATAAAATAAAGGGAATGTGAGGGGAATATTGGAATAGCTTAGGGATGGCATAAGTGCACTTACAATCCTCTACCTAGCAAGAAGAAACAGGAGTCACCACTCAGTATTTCTTGAGAAATTATTCAATTAAGGACTAGGCAAACTCAAATCCCTCACTTGGAACTGCTTTTGCCCATTGGATAAAGCATTGAGTTTGGATGTCAATGTTAATAGGAACAATCTCAATTTTTTAGAGGCATCTCTATACCACTCGAATGCCGAGCAGGGCTAGCCTTACTAGTTATATACAATGCTTTTAAGAAATATGTACCATTTTGGATCAACCATTACACACAAATGCAAGTACAACATATTCACACAAGCATATAATAACAGTAATAATATGATAAAATGATGAATGTGCATGGCATAATGCATGAACAAATAAATAAATAAACATGCCAAAATATGATGCATGATCATAGCAAATATAGAATTAACATAATTTACATACACATGAAATGGCAATCCTAATGGCATAATGAATGTACATGGCATAATCACGACATGGGATCAATAATCATACAATCATATCATATTTATCACACACATGTCATAAATTTCCATGCATGGCATCCTAATTTATGTTAAATAAAATAAATAGAAAAAATAATTAAAATAAAAAGAATACAGATAAGAGAGACAAACACTTGAGTAGGCTCCTCTTCATTTTGTCCTTATTTTTTGAGTTTAGGGGCCACTATTTTATGAAAAATTTTTATTTAAAATTATAATAGAAAATAAGATAAAAAATGATTGAAAAGTGCATAAAAAGAATTAAATTAATGGAAAAGTTAAGTACAAAAGCACAAAATTAAATATTATTTCTTAAATAGAAAATGGAAGTTAAAAAATACTAAAAATACCACATTTATGGTGATTAATTGGTCAAATTAAGGCCTTTAATCAATAATGTATTCAATTAATCAATTTAGGCTTCAAGATGTAAAATCTTGTACCTTGGATAATATTGAATACACATAATCAATTATCGCCTTATTATCTTCCCAGCAATCATCATAATTGGTTTTAAAAAAGGGAAATGAAATAATCGATTTTGATGCTTTGGTTGGTTTTTAACATTATGAATAAATGCACAAAAAAAAACAAGCAATAAATAAATATTCATAAATAAATATAAAGGCAATTTTGCATGAAAAAGGAGAACATGAAATAATATAGTCAAAATGGAAATAAAATGTAACAAGATAATATAACAAAAATCTTTTAAGTGTAATGAAAAGGAAGATCAAAATAAAATAAAAGTTATTATGAGAAAAGTAAATGAAATAAAATAAAAAGAATATTACAGTTAAAATCAAGATAAAAATGGAAATAAAAATTATATTAAAAATTGAATTATTTAGCCAAAGTTAAGAATTAATGCAAATAGATTGGAAAAATGCATAAACGAAATAATAAATATTAGATATGTAGTAAAAATTGCCAAAATATTGAAATAAAAAGAAATTAAAAAAAAGAGATAAGAATAAAAAGTGAAATAAACATTTCCAAAGAAAAGAATATATTAACATAGAAATGAAGAGAGTAAATAAATGAAAAATAATATTGTATAGACATGTGAATAAAAGAAAGGAGGCAAATAATTGAAATTCTACTAATTGAGGTGTAGAGAGAAATTCTACTAAGACATAAGATAAATAACAATTAAAATAAAGAAAGTAATGTAGTAGAGATCCACATATGGAAATAATAAATAAAATAAAAATAAGAATGAGATGAGAGTAGATATTATGGCAATAAATGATAAAATAAAAAAAAAGAAAGTACTTGAGAATTGTGAAATAAAATGATAATGGAAATAAATAAATAAACATAAGATAAACAATTATAATGAAATAAATAATAAATTGGGCATAAATTTGTAAATTGAACATGTAAAGAAGGATTGTAGAGATTATGGAGATAACAAAAATGATAATATAAAATTTACATAAAGAAAAATAAATAAAACATAAAATATATAACATTGGAAGTAGAGATTACAATTAAAGAAATATAAATAAATAATGAAATAAAATAAAATGAACATAAAATATTGTAGAGAACGAGACATTAAGTGGAGAGATTTAGAGTATAGACAATAATACATGAACAATAAATTGCAATAAAAATAAATATTAGTAGTTAGTAGAGTTCATAATGTTAGTAATTGAGAGATTGAGAGCTTGGAGATTGAGTAGCAAGAGATATATGAATGCAAAATGCATGATGTAAATGCAAATGCATGCTCACACAAGCATTAAAAATATATTCAAGGTGCATGAAAAGATGATGAATGATGGAAACCAAGGTGCATGCAACATGATGCAATTGTGAAATTCATGCCAAAATGGTAGTGATGCATGCTAGGGTTCATACAAAATGCTCCTAATAAATCTAAAAATGATTCACACACATGGTAGTGATATGCAAAATGCACATGATAGGCTTCAAGCACATGATAATGCATGAAATGCAATAATGCAAGAAATAGAGAAATTGATTAGTAATAATAAAAAAAAGTTAAAAATTAATGAGAGACAATAATAAAGTGATAAAATAGAGGAAAATTGATTAGGAGTTAAAAGGAAGCATAAAAATGATGAATGATACTTTAGGATACACCAATTTAACTAATAATGATCAATTGATGCATCTAAGTGCGTAAAATGAACATAAGGCAATTAATATGGAAAATAAATATTAACTAGACTTAGAACACTTAATATTCACAAAAAGCATATAGATCACATTGAAGCCTAAAAAATATCACTTAAATGTGGAAATATTTAATAAAAAGCATATAGATCACATTCAAGCCTCATAGTAGTACCAAATTAACCATTAAAGTCTAATTAGCACTCTTATGAACACAAAATGCTCCAGTAAAACACAAATATAATCATAACACACCCAAAACTTTCAATAATAATAAATTAGACTCACAAGATATCAAAAATTAATTAACAATATTCAGAATAAAAGTATTCACATCAATACCATAACAAGAATAACAAAATCAACTCAAATGCACAAGTAACACTCAAAGCACATACATAACAATAAACACATAAATCAAGACACAAAAAACCCAAAATTATGTCAGTAAATTAAAACAAAATCAATTCACAATTATTAAATAACAATCAAGAATGCACAAGTAGCATCATAATGTTAATCATCAACTAAATGCTCAATCAAAACCAAAACCAACAAGAAAATGCAAAAGCTTTAAAACAAAAGTTGAGTATTAAAAGAAAATATTTTAAAAATGAAAAAAATTAGAAAAAAATAAGTTTTATCATCCTACGACCTTTTAGACTCATTTTAATGACCTATAATACATATGAGTCATTAGGAACATCATTAGAGTCATTACAAAGAAAGGAGTACATGATTCGAGGAGGTGAGCAAAGACACTCGAATTTTACCTTTGAACACATAGAATTCACATGGATAGCCAGTTTTGGGCCATCAACA
This sequence comes from Mallotus nudiflorus, assembly GCA_947683625.1. NCBI lineage: Eukaryota > Viridiplantae > Streptophyta > Magnoliopsida > Malpighiales > Euphorbiaceae > Mallotus > Mallotus nudiflorus. The sequence continues at coordinate 9,703,353 of CANTUR010000027.1, read as the reverse complement.
CCCTGGCAGGGTGTTCATGGTCTAATTCTGGTCACCCCCCTTGAACATAATTAAAAAACTTTACTTTTTTGCTAAAAATTTAACAAATTAAGGCCCCAAACCCAATAATTTGAACCCAAGATTAAGAGAAATGAGTTTTAGAAAGTGTTTAGCCATTGAATATGACTTTAAATTCACCAAAGACAAGATTTAGATTGAAGAAATTGAGATTGAAAGCAAGTATAGCAAAATGAACAGTAGGTTGTTTTCTATTTGATTTGATTTTTGGTTTTTTCCATTTATAGAAGGATTAATGGATGTTTGGGAGAGTGTTTAGGCTAAGGATTAAGTGGAGACTGGGTAGAGAGAAGTGAAAGAAAAAGGGTAAATGAGGATAATTTTTCTTTTGGCATAGTTTAGGCTTATTTTTCTATTTTTCTCTATTTTTTTATTTTTTCTCACTCTAATTTTTTTGCTATAAGAATTTTCTCTCTCCTATGCTTGGCTCTCCTCCCAAAAATGCTTCCTCAAACCCTCTATTTATAGACTAAGGTTTGGTGGCATAGTTGTAATAACTTTACAACTAAAAGGGGTATTATTATGCAATAACAGACAAAAAGTTTATACTAGAATGAATTCTAGGTTGGCACTTGTCCAAGAATATTCTAAATTAGAATATTCTTTGCTTGGTTACTACTCTTAGAGAATTGTGCATTATTTTATTAGACATGTAGGCCCTAATTGGACTGGCGAAGGTAAAAAATTTAACTTTTTGTTATACGGCCCGCATTGACACGTTATAATTTTAAAAGATAGTTTTAAACTGAAATTCAACTTTGGGAGCTCGTTTTGACCTCCGAAAAGGGCTGTTGATCAAAGTTTGACATTTCATTCCAAGGCTTCCAAAGGTTAAACTGAAACTCCCAAATTGAAAACTAGTTTGAAAAATATATACTACATACACCACAACACTATTTCTCAATACATTACTAATTGACTCAATAATCAAAACATGACATAGATTTATTTACTCTTATTCATCAAAACCTCTTTCTTAGGGTTAGGTGTGGTTTGATAAAGGTTCATTTTGGTATTCAAGTATGATTTTAGTGTTTTCAATGGCTCTAAATTTTCTTTTCAATCCTCATTCTTGGTCAATCTTAAATATTGGCAAGATATTTTTCTACTTTCATCATCGTCTTTTAGGGTTTTAAAAAATGACCCTGACAGGTTGCCCCCTACTTTGGAGGAATTTATGTGTTTATGCCTAAAACATTTGAAAAGAAACTTTTAATTTACATGTCTCAATGACAACACATAAATTTTGACAAAGCATAAAACAAACTCAATGGTTGATAATTCATAATTGAGTTTAATGTGGCTAGCAAGTCACCTTAGTTCCTTATTAACTTAAACTTAATAACACATATTAGTCATTGAAATTGAATTACTAACTAGAATTGATATTTAAAATTAAAATAGGAAGGAGCCAACTTATAGTCTTTTATCAAAGCTTAAAATTGAAATCAAATGAGTCAACCTAGTTTTTTTCAATTTGACATTAAGATCAAAGCTTGAAATTTAAAAGAAAGCTTGAAATGAAAATTAAATGAGTCATCATGGAGTCATTCTATTAATTTTAAGAATGAAGCTCAAAAATTTAAAATAAAGCTTTAAATAGAAATTGAATGAGTCAACCTGGAGTCATTCATTTGAAATTAGAATTGAAATTGAACGAGTCAACATGGACTCTTTCAATGGAAGGAGTTAACCTGGAGTCCTTCATTTGAAATTGAAAATGAATGAGTCAACTTAAAGTCGTTTAATGGAAGGAGTCAACCTAGATTCCTTCATTTGAAATTAAAATTGAAAAATCTTTGAAAATTTAAAATGTGCCAAAATTTAAAAATAAACTTAACAAGGTTCATTTTTTTTATAATCTGACATTACATTTTTTAATAAAAACTAAGAATTTTTATTTTTGAAAATTTATGGAAATTTTGTAATTTTTATAGAAAACATACTAAAAAATGAAAATTTTCATATATTTTAAAAGAAAATTGACTAGGAATATACTTACCTATAAAGTTTACTTTGCATTAGCATTTTTGTGATTTTTGACAGTTGTAAGCACGTACTTGGAATTTTGCATTTCTTCTTTTTGTTGGCATATATATGCTTATTTGCTCACCAACTTATACGTTTTATACTTGCTAGTACCACTCATGTGAGTAATCCTAAAACTTCATCTCGAAAATTTGTTAGTTTGATTTACAATATTAAGTGTTTATTATTATGCGAATACATGTTAAATGTCCACTATATAACAGTTGATGTGTGAGCTATATAGTTCTAAAAGTCTTATTTTTATAGTAAAAAAGAAACCTCTAGTTAAAAACTTCTAAATTTTATATAAATGCATGTATGAAAATGCATGAATGAATGAATGATTGAATGTATGTATGAACAAATGTATGCATGTATGAATATGTACACAAATGTATGCATAATAATGCATGAATGAATAAATGTATGTATGTATAATCATTTTATTCTATTTAAATAGCTAATCCCCATTGTGTCTCATTAATGAGATTTATTCTTTTAAAATAGGAGATACAAGTCAGAAATGAAACAATTAAGGCAATAACTTGCAAGAAGTCAGAGCACTCATTAGCTTGCTTATTTTCTCACTTTCCCATCTATATTTATTGTACTTAGGATGACCATACTTGTAATATAAGTATGTGGTGTGCTTTTTAGGAGGACTATGTTTTGAATCCCTTGAACTTACAGTATGAGTATGTTGTGTGCTTATAGTACTAGTATGTTGTGTGCTTTTATGAACATGTTATTATGCTTGAAAACTTGACTATATTACCCTTGGAGGGATTTATAATGAAAAACATATCACATGTAATCATTATTAGAGAAACATGTTTAGGTTGACTAAATATGCATTCTTTAGAAAATGAATTTTTCCTAAAAGGTTAATAACAAATCCATAAACATGGACTATTAAAGAAACAAAATACCAAGAAGCTTATATTAAAAAAGGCAATTTTAGTATGCATGATTATTTTAAAAATGATGAACAAGATAAAAAGTAAGTTTATTATGAAGGTAAATAAGAATTTATTTTAGAGGTAAACAAGATAGAAAATTTATTTTGAGGACAATTGAGCCAGAAAGAATGAGTGAGAGAAAAGGTATGTTTATTTATCAACAAAAGAAAGAGTAAGTACAAGAAACATGTTTATTGTTTAAAATCAAATATTATAATTTCTCTTACCTTTTTACAGTGCACAGACTAGTGCTACACATGCATACAGCTTAAAGGATATCAATATTGAATTGTAAAAGGGATAAATGATATAGAATTACTTTAAGATCAATTAATTGGTAAAAGGAATTTCTAATGTTGTTAACTAGCCCTTTCGAGTTTTCTACCTGGAAAAACTCACAAAATCCCTTATGTTGCCTAAGCTGTCCTTTTGGGTTTTCAACTTAGTGAGATATTTTACCTTAACTTCTACCTAAGCTGCCTTTTTTAAGTTTTTAACTTAGTGGCTATTCATTTTCTATTATTTTCCTTAATTTTTACCTAAGCAACCTTTTTCAAGTTTTTGACTTAGTGGGAACCCCTAACTTTTTCCTAAGCTGTCCTTTTTCAGGATTTTGACTTAGCAAGGATTTTTTTTACTCCTTTTCTTGGATACTTTAAATGAACTACTTTTTTAACCTGTCAATGTTGACTGGTTCAGAAAACTCGTTACCATCCAAGTTTGATAATTTAACTGCCCCCTTTAAGAAGGATCTTTTTAACTAGATAAAGATCATCCCAACTTCATTTAAATTTCACCTTGGGTCAAATGACACAGCTTTAACTTGTTTTTAAACTTTTACTAGGTTTGACTTTCTAATTAAAGGCATGAGTTATTCTTCTTTGGTAAAGTTGCTTATGAAATGCTACTTTGAGCCTTTGCTCATCCATCAAATTTAACTCTTCATATTTAGCCTTTGCCCATTCTAATTTTATAATTTTTGCCTTTAAAGCCACTCTCAGGGACTATAATTCTACTTTAACAGGTAAGACATCTTATAGACCATACACTAACGAATAAGGTGTTGCACCCATAGTAGTTCTGACTATAGTTCTATAACCCCACAAAGCATAAGGAAGTTGATTAGACCAATCTCGATATGTCTTAAACATCTTGCTAAGAATTTGTTTAATACTTTTATTTACTGCTTCAATCTCACCATTTTCCTGAGGTATATATGGACAAGATTTATAATGCTCACCATTATACTTCTAAAACAAATCCTTTACTTTTACTTGAAATTGTACACCATTATCAATCACAATATGGTAAGGCACACCATATCTATAAATTAAGTTCTTTTCAATAAACATTGCTATTTACTTTGGCCCCATCTTTTTAAAAGATTTAGCATCTACCACTTTAAGAAGTAGTCCACTACAATAACTATGAATTCATGCCCAATGGAAGCTGGTGGTGTATTTTTACTTATAATGTCTATTTTGTAGGCTGAAAATAGCCATGGTTATATAAGTATTTAAAGCATTAAAGGTGGTATGTGAGACACATTACCGTGTACCTGACATTTTTGACACTTTCTTACAAACAAAATATAGTCTCATTCCATTATCAATCAGTAATATCCCTGTCTTTCTTACTAGTTACTTCCCATTGATGTAAGGACTATATATTCCAACATGTACAACCTATATAATCTGATAAGCTTCTTGTTCTATGACACATTTGAAATTTAAAGCCCTATCTCTTTTGTACAAAACCCCATTAAAGATAAAGAATCTCCTAGCTAAAGATCTTAACAACATGTTGTTTTTACTGCTAGCATTTTTTGGGAATTCTGCATGTTCCATTAATATAAGAATATCATAGTACCAAGGCTTCTTTTCTTTTTAAATAGCTAAGAACTGAGCAGCACTATAATAGGGAACTTTCACTTTCGTCAACACTATTAGTCTTATTAGCAATCCTTTTAAGTTATCCTAAACTAAAGCTAATGTAGCAAATGCATTTACAAATTCATTATCTTTTCTATGAAAATGAACGAAATTCAAATCATCGAAAAACTTTATAAGATTCTTGATATATTCTAGATAAGGCTTAAACTTCTCCTTTTAGACTTTACATTCTTTATTGATACAAAAGTTTACCAATTTTGAATCACCCAAAACCTTAGCACTACTAATTCCTAAGCCTATAAGATTTTCAAAACAACAAACACAAGCTTTGTATTATGAAATGTTATTAGTGACTTCAAAATCTAACTTCTTTGTAGTTGGTATCCATTCTCCCATTAGTGAGACTAAAATGATTCTAATTCCTATTCCTTTCTAATTCATAGCACCATTAAAATACATCTTCCAATTATGTACTTCAATAAGCCCAATTTCCTTATCTGGAAAGGAAATATCAATCTCCTGATCATCTTCTACTAGTTATTGAGCTAGAAACTCCACTATTGCTCTACCTCTGAAATACTGCTCTAAGCCTTTTCTCATCCATGAAATTTAACTATTCATATATGGCTTTTGCCCATTCTAATTTTGGAATTTGCCTCGAAAGCCAATCTCAGAGATTGTAATTCCACCTTAACAGGTAAGATTGCATCTTTACCCTACACTATCAAATAAGGCATTGCCCCTATAACAATGCTAATTGTAATTCTGCAACCCTACAAAGCATAAGGAAGTTGATCAGAAAAATCTTCATATATCTTAAACATCTCACTAACAATCTATTTAATACTTTATTTGCTGCTTCAATTGCACCAATTTCTTGAGGACTATACGAACATGACTTATGATGCTTAACCTTATATTTCTAAAACAAATCCCTAATTTCTGCTTGAAATTATACACCATTATTAGTCATAATATGGTGAGGCAAACCATATATACAAATAAAGTTCTTTTCAATGAACCTTACTATTTACTTTTCCCCCAACATTATGAAAGATTTAACATCGACCCACTTTGAGAAGTAGTCAACTACAACTATTGTGAATTCATGCCCATTTTAAGCTTGTGGTGTAATTTTACCCATAATGTCTAATCCCCATGCCAAAAAAGACCATGGTGATGTGAGTGTTTGAAGCATTGAAGATGGTATGTGAGACACATTACCGTGTACCTCAAATTCGTGACTCTTCCTTGCAAATTAGATTCAGTCTCATTCCATTATCAAGTAGTAATATCCCTGATTCATGATCTTTCTAGCCAATTCCATCCCATTCATATAAGGACCATATATACCAACACATACATCCTGCATAATTTGATCAGCTTCTTATTTTGTGACATTCCTAAAATGCAAAGCTCATTCTCTTTTGTATAAAACCCCATTGAAGATAAACAATCTCCTAGTTAAAGATCTCAACAACATTCTATCTTTATTGTTAGTAATTTTTAGGAATTTTGTATATTCCATTAATTCGAGAATATCATAGCACCAGGGCTTTCTTCTTCTTGAATAACTAAGATCTATGTAACACTATAATAACGAACATTCACTTTCATTAACACTACTAGTCTTACTAGCAATCCTTCTGAGTTATCCTAAACTAAAGCTAATGTGGCCAACGCATCTGAAAATTTATTATCTTTTTTGGGCAAATGAATAGTACTTAAATCATTGAAAAACCATATGAGATTCTTGAAATAATCCAGATAAGGCTTAAACTTCTCCTCTTAGACTTCCCATTCATTATTAACTTAAGAGATTACCAATTTCAAATTGCCTAATATCTCAGCTCTTATGATTCCCAAGTCTATAACAGTTTTAAGACCATAAACACATGCTTCATATTCTAAAATGTTATTGGTGACTTCAAAAGTAACTTCTTTACAACTGGTATCCATTTAATTTATGCTTTTTTTTACTCATTTCATATTATCATTCTACATCCTATAGTTTTAAAACATGAAATCACACTATAAATATCAATAATTTGAAAGTTTATCTTTTAAAATAGAGTCATTATGTTGCTGGTCCAATGATGTCATTATACGTCCCTTATATCATCATTATATATCATCATAGCATAAATAAGCACTGCAAACATGCATGATTATGTACATTTTTGCTTACTCTTTCAAGTGATTGAGTGTCCATTGCTTATCTTATTATTCATGTGATTGAGCAAGCTATGTGCATAGTCATGTTAACCTTCTAGGTTCATTATATCTAAGTTAGGTTTACTTTTTTGCAATCCTTTTTTCCTTTTATGTGTATTTTATTAGGAAAGCAATATAATAATGATATTTTAACTTTATTATCTTCCACTATATCATGTATCATGTGAATGTTATACAGACTGTCATTACCAAAACTAGGGTGTTGTTGTAGCTATACATTGAATATCATATAATGAAAAATACTCAAAAAGTATATGTGATCCCCCAAACCTAGAAAAACTTTGTTGAGGGCAATACTCATTTAGTGACTCGATGTTGTCCCTTTCTTTTCCCTATTTTCTAAAAATCGAGCAGCGACTCTACAAAATAAATAAAATTCATCTAGTTCCTCTTGAGACTAATCATTTGTCCCTATTCAGTAAAGTTTCCATGCCCCTCAAAAATAAAACATAAAGATCTTTATGAAACTTTTTAGAAGGCGTAATCATAAAAAAAGCTCTTTCACTCTAGAGTAAAATGGGTCGCTCATAATGGCGACTCCATTAGGGACTTCTAAGTAAGAGAGATCAACTCAAAAATAACTATTTCTCATTATACAATACTTAATAGTATAGAACCCATCACCATTGCATTTGGACTACACATCACACGTGCACCATTGGTTCCTAAAACCTTGATAATACTGAATGACATTGCCACCATGGTTCTGCTTAAGTCACAGGGTGATAAAGATAGGTATTATCACCTTTAGTCTTTACCTGTGCAATTGCTAAACTCATCTTACTAGAGTCTATAAGCAAAGTCCTAAAGGGGGGGGGTGACCAAGTTATCAAAAGAATGCTAGACTCACTAATCGAAGTTCATAACCCTAGTCACATAGGAGCATTCTTGCTAAAGGAACCCTTAGCCTTTCACCCTGACTCAGCTCATGTAGATAAGCTAGGAGTAACATCCACTAAGATTCCCTCAAGCTATGCATGCTATCTTTGTCCTAACACTATTCGTTTGACCTAATATTCATAAATGACTTGACTCTCCTAGTGTATATCACCAAATGATGTCATAATGTTAGTTTTCATAGAATATTTATGCTTAGATGCACATGATTCTCATGTACTTCGTGTGAGCTAAAAGCATAAGGGATGATAAGAATCATGTACCTCAACTTGAATAGTTTATGCAAACTAAGAAATAACATCATCCCTCAATGACAGAACCTATGAGACATTATCCATTTATTATTATCAAATCAAATGAATGGGTTAGGAATCCAACTAGATTATGATCCTTTTATGTTAACAAAATCAAATCGTAAGCTATCAAATGATACTTTCATGACTCATGGTAAACATATTAAATATTGATATAGGGGCAGGAACTCGAGCTCCTTTCAATTGACCTTAGTCCTATGCATATGCACATATGGGCTCTAGACATCATTTGAAGCTTGACAATTGACCCCACATTGACATCATGTGATTACCTCAAGTACATTTTGGTATTGTTCCTTAGTTTACCCTTTGGTTCTAATCAACAAAAATCGAAACAACTTAGTTTTGAGAGCAGAACCATAGTCTCCCGATGACTATCCTACCTAGGAAAGAAATTGAAAAACCTCATAAAGAAATAAGGATTCCAAGGATAGACTAATAGATGTAATCTAGGGTACAATCCTTAAAAGGGCAATGGGGCTAAGAAGTTCATTTCTTTTATGGCTAAAAGCTCAACCTGAGTCTACCAAGGATAAACTGATAAATGGGTAAGCAACATAATTAAGAAACAAGGGTTTGAGGTCTTCAATGACACCCTTAAAGGAAAGTGCTTATGAGATATGGTCACTAAGACTGACATCAATGAGCTGATGAAAAATCTAGAGCTAGAATATGAGAGTGAGACTATCAATTATGCTCAAGCTACTGCCATCCTTGAATAAAGCATTAATGACATCCTATTTGAAGAAACTATTTATAATGATCTCTATGCTTTTTCTTTATAATGAACTCTAAAGTTAATGCAATGAAATCAAATTTAGCTTACTTGTTTGATATCTTTCCTAATGGTAGTGTGCATAGCATTAATAAAAACATTAGCATATTTGACATTCATTCTATATGTACTGAATCATTTAACATTGGCATGGAATTTGAACCATGCCTTTTGTATATTTTGAAATATGTTACCCTTTAAGAGATAAGAGAAATTGAAAAAATATTAATAAAATATTCAAAATTATTTGCCTGGACATATGACGATATGTCTGGTATTGATAGAGACATTGCTTAACACTTCATCCTTGCCAAAGATGGGTACAAACTAGTAAAGCAGAAATTAAGAAGACTCATACCATAATGGGCCCAACTAGTGACAAAAGGCATCGAGAAGCAGATCAAGGCAAAATTCCTAGAGGTAGCAGATTATCCAGAATGGTTAGCAAATGTAGTTTCAGTACTGAAGAAAGATGGAAGGGTTAGAATCTGCATTGACTACAAAGTTATGAATAAGGCCTGCCTAAAAGATGTTTTCCCACTACCTCACATAGACATACTGGTTGACAGTGCCACCACATGTATAATGTACTCCTTCATGGATGGATTCTCTGGGTAAAATAAGATCCTAATAGCCATCATGACAAAGCAAAGAAATCTTTTATAACATAGTGAGGCACTTATTGCTACAAAATAATGCCCTTCAAATTAAAGAGTGCAAGAACAACTTACCAAAGAATGGAAACTACAATGTTCCATGACATGATACACAAAGAAGTAGAAGTGTACATTGATGACATGATGGCCAAGTCAAAAACTAGAGTAGAACACTTATTCGATCTCAAAAAATTCCTCAAAAGAGTCAAAAAGTACAACCTTAGGCTTAAACCAAAGAAATGCATATTAGGGGTCACTTTAGGAAAAATGTTAGGGTATGTTGATAGTAAGAATGGGATTGAAATGGATCTTAACAAAGCAAAAGCAGTAAGAGAGATGTCAGTGCCAAAAATAGAAAAAGTAATAAGAGGGTTTCTAGGGAAACTACAATTCATTAACAAATTCATTGACAAATTGACAACTGTGTATGAACCAATCTTCAAGCTACTCAATAAAGATCAACCAGTTGAGTGGAACGAGTAGTGTTAGTTAGCATTCGACAATATTAGAAACTACCTAGCTAACCTATTAGTTCTAAAACAACCTAAACCAAGGTTACCTTTAACCTTGTATCTAGCTATTAAAGGAAATGCAATCGGTGCATTGATAGCCCAAGAGGGAGAAACGAAAGCATAACATGCAATCTACTACTTGAGTAAGAATATGTTACTGTATGAGGAAAAGTACACCCAATTTGAGCATATATGTTTGGCAATAGTATGGGCAATGAAGAAACTCAGACATATAGAATTCAATCCTATAGAATTCAGGCGATGTCTAAAATGGATCCAATGAAATACCTCTATGAAGCTCCCCCCATTCCTATCTCAGAAGAAATCTAACTAGAGTTCCCAGATGACCTTAGCTCAACCATCGAGATATAAGGATGGCAAATGTATTTTGACAAGGCAGTTAATTAGTTTGATGTAGGAGTTGGTGTCATATTACAATCTCCAAAATGTGAAGTAGTATTGATTACCAAAAAGCTTGAATTTAAAGTCATAAATAATGAAGTAGAATATAAGGCATGTGTGCTTGGAATAGAATCACTAATAGCCCTGGATGTTATAGAAGAAGAAATCTTCAGAGATTCCATTGTAGTAATCAATCATGAACAGAAGAGTGGAAATTGAAAGAGCAGCACTTAAACCTTACATGGTTTACTTAAAGTTGTTCACCATGTCCTTTCGAAAATGAAGATTCATTCATCTCCCCAGGAACTATAATCAAATGGCAGATGCACTTGCTTCCCAACACCAACATGGGAAGGACCATCCAAAATGCCTATGAAGCACTTAATCATACTCCGATCGGGATAACCTTGTCATAAGAATTGTAGAATAGCTAAGAGAAGAACAACTGAAAAACCCTAGTTCTATGACTTCCAGAGATTTTTAAAGGAACGAGCCTATCCTAATCAGGCAAGTGAAAAAGATAAGGCAGTCATCTGATAAGTAACATTAAAATTCACATCACACCAGGGTGTGTTACACAAAAGAACTTCATATGGGTTACAACTTTGATGTCTAGATGAAATTGAAGCTACAAGAGTAATTAAAGAAGTACACAAAGATGTTTGTGGTCCACACATGAATGGAGCAATCCTAGCTAAAAAGCTTGCTATACAAGGATTCTTATAGAAGATGATGATGGAAGATTGTATCAAATTTGTAGGGAATGCCACAAATGTCAAATCCATGGGAATTTTAGCCACCTTCCCCTAACATAATTACACTACATCTCATCTCATGGCCCTTCTTAGCATGGGGACTAGACATAATTGGAGAAATCCACCCGACAGCCTTGAACAGACACAGGTTCATCTTAGTGGGATTGGATTACTTCACAAAGTGGGTCGAAGTAGAATCATTCACAAGGATAGGAGCCAAAGAAGTTGCTAAGTTCATCAAAAGAAATATGTCAATATGGGATCCCCCATCACATCATCTCTAACAATAGTGTTCAATTCTAAGGGGAAGTTAGAGAACTACTAAGGAGTTATAAGGTAGAACAACACAAATCTTTTCCTTACTGACCATGAGTAAATAGGGGCACCAAAACTGCAAATAAGAACATCAAGAAGATTTTGTTAAAGATGACTTAGACTTATTGAGACTGGGTACACAAATTGCCATATGCCTTGTGGGGATAATGAACAATACTCAGAACTTCAACCAGAGCAACTTGTTTCTCACTAGTATACAGATTAGAAGAAGTACTTTGAGTTGAAAAAAAATAAAGTCTCTTTGGGTAGTAATTGAATCTAAATTACCAAAAGTACAACGAGCTTAATAAAGGCACGATAATCTCACTCTCTTAGATAGTAAAAAAATTAAGCTTTTATACCATATATGGTTCTATCAATATCAGCTAGCCAAAACCTTCAACAAGAACATGAAACATAAGAGTATGAAAATAGGAGACTAGGTGTTAAAGCAAGCAATGCAAAATGTTCTAGACCCTAAAGAGAAATTTAAACCAAACTAGGAAGGCCCATACTTAGTCAAACATGTCTTATCGAAAGGAGCAGTCAAGTTGATGGATTATGAAGGTAATGAATTCTCTAAACCTATCAATATAGACCGCTTGAAGAAGTACTACATCTAGGGCAAAAAAACTACTATTGAGTTAAAAACCTAAAAATGGCAACTCATGCAAAAGTTAGGGACTTCCCGCTAGGTTGAAAACCCTACATGGGTAACCTAGGAAAAAATTTGGGAAAGAGAGAATAAAGTTAACTTAAAAACCTGAGAAGGCTAGTTAAGGATAGGGGTAACCTCAAGTTCAAAATTTGTATGAGTGCACATCTACTCTTCTTAAATGATTTTAGTTAACTAAGAATGATTGACAACTTATACAAAATGTCTTTGAAAAAGTGCAATGCTTTTTTATCATCATGAATTGCATCAAACATGCTTTGCATTTTCTTTCATTACATGACCATGGTTTTTACCATCTTCTTAAGATTAGCCACTAACGTCGAAACCTTAAAGAATAAAAAAAATCCCATCTAGGTTTGAAGAGCTCCGAAAGGAGACACCTTAGGCAAAAGAGGGAAGAAAAAAAAAGAAAGCCTAGCTAAGTGCAAAAAGCTCTAAAAGGAGATGCCTTAGGCAAAAGAGGGAAAAAAAATAGGCAGATAATAGTAATGGCATACAACAAGAAGTAGATACACTACAGTCATCACCATACATGTATTGTACAACACATGTAGGACAAATGCCCATATAAAACACCTAGAGTCCATGACCTTGGGTGAATGATACAACAAAGCAACCATAGACCAAAAAGCCCTACACCTAGCTCCTAAAATAACTATATCAGCCGTGGCTATAACCAGAAGCATGGATCATCTAATCCAGGCTCTTTGTCAGTCATCGCGAAGGATGATAGCCATAACTCTAGCTCACCAATATGATCATGATAAGTTATGCGATCCTAATCCCACTCTCGACTATCATGGAGGTGTTCAGCCTACATTACATGAAAATTGCATATCATACACATATATATAAAATATGTGCATAAATAAATAGGTACAATAAAGAAGGCATACCCTTCGATTGCTTATAAACTCCATAAAGTGCTGCTGCTTCATCCTTACAATAATATACTAGTACTTGCTAGAAGAGATAGGGATCTATAAAAAAATAAGCAAATACATCAAGCATCAGTCATCAAATAGGCAAAAAAAAAGGTAAGAAACTGAAATAAAGCATGAACATTGAAAGCGTTAAGAGGGATAACATCTAACTGGGGAAAGCTAGGGTAAGGCAAATCAAGATACACCTCTGCTAAAGATGTCCATCCTAGATAAAAATAAGGATGACCTAACCACCAAGTCCCCAATAATGGTGCCACCAGAAGCCACAATGCTAGCATGGACAATTGCCTCAGTACAGAATTTGCCCTTATCCTCCTCAAAGTGGGATCCTAATCTCTTCCAATAAGATCCCTGTTGCTGTAGATAAGTCCCTATAACCATATTAATTACATCTTATTACTAACAAAGTTTGTTATATACTTTTATGAAATAGAAATAAAAGCCTACTAAATCAGAGAAAGCAACTCTCGAAGTTCCGCATGATGCTCCAATCCTAAAATCTGAAGGATAAACCTCTCTTGCATAAGGAGGTGGAGGCAGAGTAAAGATGCCACCAGCCACAACATCAATCAATTGGAGACTCTCAGAAGAATATCCTATCATAGCAGCAGCAAGCTCATCCTTACTAAGCTCATAGCCTAAGAACATGTCACCAGGTAGAGGAATAGGGACTCTCCTCATAAACAAATCATCCCACCAATGATGGATTCACTCGAATAAATACCACACCTTGCTAGTAAGGCTAGGGAGTAGCACTTACCTCTTTGGCAGTTGCCATGTGGTCACCATCTCTATCGACTAATATGACTTCACCACCTACCAATGAAGGAAGATCTACTAGAAAAGAAAAAATGAATGAAGAATCTCCAAAAAATGAAACAACTAACATAGTAGGAATCAGGCATACCTGTCCAGGGGATAGCCTACCCATGTAGTCCCGAGTCTTTATGCAATCCTCAATCAAGTCAGTAGTCCTTTTGATCCAATAGGAATAATGAGGAAAACCATCCTCTAAGAGATGCTCAAAGGTCAGATGAGGAAGAACCCTAGACTTATAAGCCTATATATTTCAAAATTAAAACTTAGAAAGTTAGAAAAAATAAGTAAAAGATAAAGAGAAAAAGGACAAATATAAGAACTCTTACTAGCAAAAATAAGCATCCAAAAATCCTTGAGCCACCTCGGCATGCTGTAGTCAAACCTGAGTACATATGGGCAACAATGGCAGTGCCCCAGCAATAGCTCAATAAGCTATCTAGGTCCATCAGAACAGGCAACAACCACAGACTATCCATACTCAAAGGAATCAGGAAGATAACAACACTTAACAAGTAGAACAAAAAGCAATAAGCCAACTGCTATGCCAAAACAAGATCGGCATCATACATCATTCACACAAAAGAAACAAACTCAGTATAAGGAGTAAGGTACAAGCAACCCAACTTCATAGGGATAGTTACCCCAAGCAAATTTATGGTAAGGTGCCTCCTTGCCACTATAGAAGGACACTCCTCCTCACTAAAAGGAACAGGCTCCCCTGAAAAGCTCAAGCCCGTGATAGTAGCTAAGTTTAGAGGAGTGATGGTCATCTCTTTAATGACCAAGTGAAAAGTATGCGTCATGTCTATCCACTACTCAATCAATGTATATATAATTATTTGACTTGATGTGTATGAGTCATAGGATAGTGCAGCAATAATCCTATGGAAGGTCTTCCTTCCACTAACTTCTCACACAATGAGAGACCTTGATAGTTTATGCTGACATTGTTGAAACTGCCAGGCAACACAGTAACAGACCTACGAGGCTATAAATAAAAGGTATGCTATCAAGAATCTACACAGTTACTAAAATACTAACACATCTTTCTCTCTATCATTTAATTGTATTAGAATAATAACAAAAGCCAAAAAAAGAAGCATCACAGCAAGCACTAGTAGACAGTCACAATAAGAACTTAAAATAAAGCAAGAGCTATCAGGTTATCAGCACTCACAATCAAATTGTGGATTAATAGTCACACTAAGAGCTATAGAACTACATCTATGACAACCTCAATTGAAAAAACATAACAAGTACAACAAGGACTAACAAACAACAATGTATCATAAATAGCTAAATAACTTTAGAAAAGATAAACGACAAAGGAGAACCTACCTGGCAATGATGATGAGCCCAAGAATGAGTCTCGAGACTATGAACCATAAGGATCATATCTCCACAAAAAAGCCTAGATGGATGAGGACTCTGAGTACCAGATGAACCATCAGTACTAGTCCCCATAATGGAAGTCCCATCTCCAGTAGCCTCCATGAAGTCAGCCTCAACATCCAAATAAAAAAGGATATCCTCCAAACCATCAAGAATGTTGGGGAACTAAAGGGGTCAAGAAAAGATGAAAAACACTCAGAGAATACCAGAAGAAGCCTCCTCAAACCTCACAAATGAGTTTTTTAAATAGACTAGAGAAGGGAAGATGTGCTCAATGTTTGGCACATGACAATGTGCTCAATGCATGACCACACACACTTCCCCCCTCTATGCACTCCTATATAGTTATACAAGCGCTCGAGAATTTGCACACTCATTTATGTGGTCCTAAACCTCTATTTGAGCATAATACATGCATCAAACTCACACAAAAGTACATTGATGTGGACTACATCTGTCTAAAGATACCATATGCAGCTTCACCATTTTTAAAGAACTCAGCACCTCCTGAAAGAAGAAAAAATATAAAAGAATCACTATAAGGATATCCTGCTCAAAATTATCAAAATAACATCTACAAAATGATAAGTGATGACACAATCACCTTATCATTACTACATCATTATTACCACTTCATCAGCATTACTTACAAACATTCACATTGCTTAGTAGCATCTTCATATTACTTAATAGCACTTTGTGTCTTCGTAGTTGCACCTCTTTTCGCTTAGAAGCATCTTCATTTGCATGACACCTAAGAAGGTTATAATTGCATCTTCGCTTTGCTTAGAAGCATTTACATTCACGTGACATTTAAGAAGGTTATAGTTGCATCTTTATTTGTGCGTCACCTAAGAAGGTTATGATCGCATCTTCACTTTGCTTAGAAGCATTTTCATTCATGTGATACCTAAGAAGGTTATAGTCATATCTTCATTTGTGTGACACCTAAGAAGGTTATAGTCATATCTTCACTTGTGTGACACCTAAGAAGGTTATAGTCGCATCTCCTTTTACTTATAAGCATTTTCATTTGTGTGACACTTAAGAAGGTTATAGTTGCATCTACATCTTGCTTAGTAGCATCTTCACTTGTGTGACACCTAAGAAGGTTATAGTCTCATCTCTTTTTGCTTAACAACATTTTCATTCATGTAACACTTAAGAATGTTATAGTCATATCTTCATTTGGGTGACACATAAGAAGGTTATAATCGCATCTTCACTTTGCTTAGAAGCATTTTCATTCGTGTGACACATAAGAAGGTTATAGTCGCATCTTCATTTGTGTGACACCTAAGAAGGTTATAATCGCATCTTTATTTTGCTTAGAAGCATTTCATTTGCATGACACCTAAGAAGATTGTAGTTGCATCTGAATTTTGCTTAATAGCATCTCTATTTGTGTGACACCTAAGAAGGTTATAATCGCATCTTCACATTGCTTAGTAGCATTTTTTGTCTTTATTTATGTGACACCTAAGAAGGTTATAGTCACATTTCTTTTTGCTTAGCAACATCTTCATTTGTGCAACACCTAAGGAGTTCATAGTTGCATACTCATTTTAGAATACTCATTTGTGAAAGTTTATATTTTATAATAGAGTCATCATGTTCCTAGTCCAATGATGTCATCATGCATCCCTTATATCAACATCATATATTATCATAGCATAAATAATCACTACAAACATGCATGATTGTGTACATTTTACTTACTCTTTAAACTGATTGAGTGTCCATTGCTTATCTTGTTATTCATGTGTTTGAGCAAGCTATGTGCATGGTCATGTTAACATTGCAGGTTCATTATATCTAAGTTAGATTTACTTTTCCACAATCCTTTTTTTTCTTTTATGTGTATTTTATTAGGAAAGTGATGTAATAATGATATTTTAGCTTTATTATCTTTCACTATTTGATTTATTATGTGAATGCTATACAAAATGTCATTATGATAACTAGGGTGTTTTAGTAGCTATACATTGAATATCGTATAATAAGAAATAGTCAAAAAGTATATGTGATCCCCTGAACCCTGAAAAACCCTATTAAGGGCTATACTTATTGAGTCACCTAATGTTGTCCCTTTCTTTTCCTAATTTTCTAAAAATTGAGTGGTGACTCCATAAAATAAAAAAAAATGTGACTTGTTCCTCCTGAGACCAATCATTTATCTTTATTCAGTAAAGTTGTCATGTCCCTAAGAAATAAAACATAAAGATCCTTATAAAACTTTCTAAAGGGAGTAATCATAAAAAAAGCTCTTTCACTCGAGAGCAAAATGGATCACTCACACTTAAGAATTGTTTTTAAGCATGAAAGAAATGAATACATCCTTGATCAACCTATCCCAAATTGACCAACTGCTAATGCTCCTAGAGCTCAAAAGGATGCATATAGTAAGCATCTTAATGACTATGTTGATGTCACTTGCCTCATACTTTGATGCATGTAATAAAAACTACAAAAGTAATTGATGGAAATGGATGCTTATACCATGATAGGCCATCTTAAAGAAATATTCCAAGAGAAAGCTAAAATTGAAAGGTTTAGCACCATAATGGCATTGCTTTCTTGCAAGTTGATTACTGGCAGCTTCGTAGGTCCTTATGTTTTTAAGATGGAAGGTCATCTTAAAGATTTGGACAGACTTGGTCTTAAGATTGAGCAAGAATTGGCTATTGATATTATTCTTCAGTCTTTGCTAGAAATATTTACTGGTTTTGTTATGAACTATAACATGCATGGCATGAATAAAACTATTTTTTAATTGTATAGGATGCTTAAGACTGCTAAGAAGAACATTAAAACTACTAAGGATATTCTAATGGTTAATAAAGAAAAAGGTATGAAAACGATGGGAAAGGGTAAAGCCTAAATTAAGGCTTTTAAAGGCTTTAAGAAGCTCAATCCCAAGCCTAAACCTGCACCCCAAGCAAAACCACAAAAGGAAGGAACATGTTTTTTCTATAATGAGCTGGGCCATTGTAAATGAAATTATAGGGTCTTTATGGATGATCTAAAGAAGAATAAGCGTAGTGCGACAACCTCTTCAGCTATTCATATTACAGAAGTGAATTTATCTACTTTTGATTCTTAAGTATTAGTTACCAGTTCTAGATCTCATATTTGTACTAATGTGCAGGGTTTAAAAAGGAGTAGAATCTTAGCTAAAGGCAAAGTTGACCTATGAGTTGGAAATAGACAAACAGTTATTGCATTAGCGGTAGGAACTTATGAATTAACTTTGTTGTAAGCACCCAATTTTGGGATGATGGAATGTGGATGCAACAGAGGACTCCAATGATGAAAATATTATAAATAGATCTTCAACACTTGAAGTTTGAAACCTCAAAAGCCTAAATGCATTTTCAAAATAACTTAATCTGTTTTTAAGGACTTAATTGTAATGTTTTCTTTAAGGACCTAAATGAAAAGTTTAAATTCTTTCAAGGGTCTTTCTATAATTAAAAGTTTTTTTTTTTAAAAAAAAGAGATTGGAATTCTGTAATTCTGATTCAGAATTACATAATTCCAATCAGAACTACATAAAACTGATCAGATTTATGTAATTTAGGTTAAAATTAATTCCGATCGAATTATGTAAAAGTGATCAGAATATGTAATTTCAATCAGAATTATGTAATTCCCATTGGAATTATATAATCTTAATCAAAATTAAATGTTTTCTGTCTATATTTTTTATTTTCCATTAAATAAAAAATTTTGTGTTATGAATTTTGATTGGTCAGATAATGTGATAAATCTTTCCAAGAAATTAAAAGTCCTTATTAAACCAAACCTCTATCACTATGCAGAGGAGAAGTAATAATAACATACATGAATTTAGTTAGGGTTTTCTATATAAACCTAACTCAACTCTCTTAGAAAAAGACTTTTGGAAAAGAAAGGAATTTTTTGGACCTCTCCTTCTTCTTACGTAGCTTTCCCTTAAAATTTTCTTGAGAGGTACTTTTCTTTAAAGAAAAGCAATAGACTTTTGAAAGGAGAACATCAAGCATTGAAGACCTATTTAAAAAGCAATAGTGATTTATACCACTTTGAGGAGCAAATCAATACTGTATCCATCCAATCACCTCTTTTGCTACCCTCTTTTTTTTATTTGTATTTTTATTTTGTTTAATTACTAATTATTGTTTATTTTGGTGTTTTTTGTTTGCTACTATGGAGGGAGTTACATAATGAGTTTACCATAGAGAATAAAATCCATGAAGATCCATATGATGTCATGGATTGAATTTTGTAGTTAAATATAGTTTCTAGGTTTTTTTATTTATTTTTTTGCAATTATTTTGTTGGTTGGATTATTTTGTATTTTTGTATTTATTTTTTTAGGTTGTATTAGTTTTTATTTTCAGTAGATCATTGTAATAGTCCCAATAGTATGAATAACGGAATCCTGTGTGTGTGGTTATATGTTTATTTTAATTAATTGGGTAGTAAGATTAGGGTTTTAATTGGGTGATTAATTAAAATTAATGGCTATAGAGATAATTAGGGTTTTTTTTAATTAAAATTGAATTAGATTTAAGCGGATAAATTAGGGTTGCTTGTTAATTATTTTTTATTAATAATTTGTTGTTTAAGGTCACTTTAACTAAATTAGGTTTTTTAGAAGAAATCAATTTATGTGATTATTTGATCTTTTATTTGATTGTTTTGGTATTTTTTTTTTATGTTTCTAGGCTTGTTTATTTATTTTTATGTGTTTTAGGCTCCAATTCCATGTTAGACTCTAACCCATTTAATTAATTTTATGTTTAGGTAGTTCTTTTTCGCCCATCTTTTAATTAGTCCACTTCATTTAATAGGTTATTAATTAATTAAGTCTAGATTTTAGAATGTATCTTTAGGCTCATAATTAACTAGATTTAGGGTAAAAATATTTCAAGCTCACCAAGCTAATTTAGACATAGGCCCACTTAGGTTAATTAAAATTAATTAGACGTAGCCCATTAATTTTAAGCCTTTTCCATAACTTATATATTTAAGATCACCTTAAAATTAAAACATATAGAAATAGGTCCACTAATTTAAATACTTCATAATTTGTAGATTTAGGCCCATTTATAGAATTAAAATAAACAGACTTAGGTTCACGTAATTAAAATTAAATAGGAATTAAGGCCCATTAGTCTTTAGGGTAACTTGTAAATTAAAGCATGTAGATTTAGCCCATTTAATTAAAATCAATGTAGATTAGACTAACTTAAGGATTATGAACTTAAATGAATGCATTGTTTACATGTTTTTTCATGACTAGTTTGCTTGGAGTTAATTATTTAAATAAGGGCTTATATGAAATTGCATGTAAATAGAGGATAAGATAGTAATTCATAAAGTAATTCTAAATGAACATAAGATTGAAAGAAGTTAGTATTCCATATCCAGAATCTCCTAGTTGTGATGCTAGTTTTCTTTTAGAGAATCGAGTACCACCATTTTTGATTTGTCCTAGTTATTACCCTAGGTGGTGACTCCTCATATCCATACCATATCTTTATGACAGTATTTAGTGTGTTCTCTAGATCCCTGAGCTCGAACAATGTCATGGTTGCTAAAATCTTAGGTGCGCGCTAAACCCTATCATCTACATTTACCTAGTGGACTTGTTTTAAATTTGAAAAACTATTATTATGTACGTGCCATGAGCAAGAATATCATTTCTATTTCTTGTTTGGATAAGAACAGTTTTGAATATATTATTATGAATAATAAATGCTCCATTTATCATGATAACGGTTTCTATGGATATGCTCCATGAAATCATGGTCTTTATGTTTTAAACATGAAGACACTAATGAAAAGTCCATCTATAACATTGATACAAAAAAATTTAAATCTAATGATTTAAACACAACCTATTTTTGGCATTATTGTTTAGGCCATATAAATGAAAAAACCATTTCGAAACTCCAGCAACATAGACTTTTGAAGTCATTTGATTTTGAATCATTTGAAACTTATGATTCTTATTTATTAGGAAAAATAACTAAGACACATTTTAATGGACATAGTGAAAGGGCTAATGACTTATTGGGCCTTATACATTCTAATATGTGTGGTCCATTAAATTCCATTGCTAAAGGAGATTATCAATACTTCATTACTTTCATAAATTATTTCAGTAGATATAGCTATGTCTATCTAATGAAGCACAAATCTAAGTCTTTTAAAATGTTCAAAATTTTCAAAAATTAATTAAAAACTTAACTTGGTAAGAATATTATAGCACTAAGATCTTATCAAGGAGGTGGCGAATATTTAAGCCAAGAATTTATTTATCATCTCACAGATTATGGAATAGTTTCACAATTGACCCCACCAGGAACACCATAATGGAATGGTGTATCTGACTAGAGAAATTGAACTTTATTAGATATGGTTGGATCTATAATGAGTCAGTTAGATCTTCCAATCTCCTTTTGGGTTTATGCTTTAGAAACTACTATGTCTTTTAAATAGAGTTCCATTAAATACATTTAAAAAGACACCACATGAGATATAGAATGGGAAGAATCCTAGTTTATCTTTTCTTAAGATTTTAGGATGTGAGGCTGAAGTGTCAAATATCATATAAATTAGCACCCAAATTAAGACAGGTGCCTTTTTATAGGATATCCTAAAGAAACTAAAGGATATTACTTTTATAACGCTTCTAAGAACAAAGTGTTTGTTGCTCATGATGGTGTCTATTTGGAAAGATAATATATTTCCAAAGGAACTAGTGGGAGTAAGGTACAACTTGAAGAAATTCAAGAACTATAGAACAACATTATACCATATACGAAACCTCAACTGGATCAACCAGTAAATGTTGAATCTACACCGATACTATAAGGTCCTAGAAGGTCTAGTAGGACATGTTATAATCCTAAGAGATATAGATTTTTCATAAAAGATAATAACGATGTAATGATTGTCGATCAAAGTGAGTCCACAACCTACCAAGAGGTAATGGAAAGTCTTGACTCTAAGAAATGGTTAGAGGCCATGAAATAAGAAATACAATCTATGCATGATAATCAAGTATGGACTTTAATTAATCCAATTGAAGACTTAAAAACCATTGGGTGCAAAGGGGTTTTCAAAATGAAAACTAACATCGATGGCAAGGCGCATACCTTTAAAGTAAGACTGGTTGCAAAGGGTTTCAAGAAAACACATGGTACAAACTGTGATGAAACCTTTTTACAGTTACTATGCTTTTGAATATTCAAATTATCCTCACCATAGTTGCATACTATGATTATAAGATATGGAAAATGGATGTCAAAATAGTTTTCATTAATGGAAACCTAATTGAGGATGTGTATATGGCACAACCAAAGGGTTTTACTAATCTTGAGAATTCTATAAAGGTTTGCAAGCTTCAACGATCCATTTATGGATTAAAGCAAGCTTCTCAGAGTTGGAATCTTCATTTTGATGAAACAGTCAAATAGTTTGGATTAATAAAGAATGAAGATGAACATATGTTTACAAGAAGGTCAGTAGGAGTCCAATAGTTTTTATAGTGCTATATGTTGATGACATATTATGCACTGGAAATGATATCTTTACTCTACAAAATGTTAAATCATGGTTAAGGAATTGTTTCTCAATAAAAGACATAGGTGAAGCTGCCTATATTTTAGGCATCAATATCTATAGAGACAAATATAAAAGGCTTATTGGCCTAAGTTAGAGCACTTACATTGATAATGTACTTAATTGGTTTAGTATTCAAAAATCTAAGAGAGGATTCTTGCCAATGTCCCATGGCATTAGTCTTAGCAAGACTCAGTTTTTAAAGACACAAGATGAGTGAGATTACATGAGTAAAATTCCATATGCTTATATAATTGGTTCCATCATGTATACCATGTTATACAATCAACTAGATGTCTTATATGCTTTGAGCATAACGAGTAGATACTAGTCAGACCTAGGTAAAAGTCACTGGATAGCAGTTAAGAATATCCTTAAGTACTTAAGAAGGACTAAGGATGAATTTTTACTATATGGTGGGCAGGAAGATAATCTAGTTATAAATGGTTACGCAAATGCTTGCTTCTAATTTAAGAAAGATGATTTTTTATCATAGTCAAGTTATGCATTTTATTTGAGTAAAGGTGTAATGAGCTGGAGAAGTTTAAAGTAAGACATCGTTCCTGATTCTACAACAAAACTTGAGTATATAGCTGCCTTAGAGGCAACCAAGGAAGCTGTTTGGATTAAAAAGTTCATAAATTAATTAAGAGTTATTCATAGTATATCAAACCCAATGGACTTATATTATGATAACAATGGAGCCATAGCATAGGGTAAGGAACCTAGATCACATCAATGATCCAAACATATACACAAGCATCATCATCTCATTAGAGAGATTATTAATAGAGGAGATGTGCATATATGCAGAGTACCAATAGATGATAATGTTACTGATCCAATAACTAAGCCTCTTTTATAGGCCAAGCATGAGAGTCATACTAGGTCAATGGGTATGAGATACAATGTTGATTGGGCCTAGTGCAAGTAGGAGATTATTAGTGATATGCCCTAGGCCAATTATTTAATGGCCATACTTTTGCCATTGTAATATTTCTAGTTTAACAATAAAGATGTATTTTTATTATTATTGGTTAATTTGAGTATTATCCTTAATTAGTTAATTCTACTAAGATCATTAAGTACGTGACTTGATAATAAAACTATTGGGTAATACTTGAATTCTAATCTAAATATCCCTAGTTGATTAATGTTGTGGGAATAATAATGAATGAAGACTACTATAAGGTTGACTGATGAGTAAGTTTTACTGATCATGTATATGAGATATTAAGTCAAACTCATAGGTACATATTTAGGGAAATGTTGTACTGGATCGACCCACTATGAGAATACCACATGGATTATTATCATAGGTAATTCTCATCACAGTAGTATTGTTTGATTCCTCTGACTTGAGATCACCATGATTTCCTATATGATAAGTTTTTTATTTTGACACATCCCTGCACCATGCTTTAACTAGATGGTAAAACAGGTTATGATTATATATAGAATGAGTTGTGTGAAGAATGTGAATGGCTAAGATGGAATTTTTCCCCTCAGTTATTTTGAGAGGATATCTATTTTGCCTCTCATTGAGTTAAAATGAAGAGAAATGCATGGCCATGCTAGAATGATAAAGAGTTATTAATGTTAGTCTACTTGGAATTGAGAAAAAATGTGATTGAATAATATAAGGATGACATAATCCATTCCTTATGTTCAATCAGGATATCATATGACAAAAGGACTATAGTACATGTTGTGTATTAGGTTATGTTGGATTATTTGCCTTCACATAACTTGGGTAGTCATAATGTCTTGCTTGAGACCAATTATGAATTGTGGGCTAATATGGGAATTTTGGGCCCACTGTCAACATTGTGTGAAGCTACAGGGTCGGACACTTAGAACAAGTCCAAAGTAGACTTGGGTTAATAGGCCCAATAATTATCAATATGTAAAATTAACTAAATAAGTGTGTGTGTGTGTGTGTGTATATATATATATATATATATATTATTTATTTATTTCCTAATTTATTTAAGGTAAGAGTTATCTAAAATAAATAGGAAAGGATTCTAATGTGGAATTAGAATCAAAATAAAAAAGGAAGTTTAAACTGACTAAAGCTATTTTGGTAAGTAAAGATGTATGAAACCCTTGAAAGGATGGCTATAAATAAATCTCATTCTCTAGGGGTTAGGTTTAAGGTTAAACCACCTTTTCTCCTTCTTCTTTCTACACTTCTTTTATGAAAAGAAAAGACATAAAGAGAAAATGTGTTGTTAGACAACAAAGGTTCTAGCAAACCTACTTTGCTTTGGATCATCTTGTTCATGTGGATACCATAGAGGACGTGATCTTTTGGTGACTTCTTAATCTGATAAGAAGACATAAAAAGCTCAAGGTAGGGTTTTTCTAGAGTAAACCCCCTCTCTTCCTTCCAACTCTCTTGCCATTAGATCATCTTGGTGAGTGTTTGGAAACCCTCTTAATTAATCTAAGTCAAATTACATAAATCCAGGTTATGGGTTTTTGTGGTTAAAAGTTTTCTTTTCTACTACATTATGTATCATGAAACCCAACATTATTTCCATCATTAAAAAACATCTCCTTAATGGCATTCCACATATCTTTAGTAGTTGAAGCAAGGCCAATAAAGGCAATTATTTCAAGTTCTAAGGAATTCAGCATCCATGGTTTCACTGCACAATTAGATTGGCACCATGAAGAATGCTTCTTATCTAAAGAATCTAGCATATTTTCCATAAGATGATGATCATGACCCTGAGAACCCAAAAAGGTATGAAAAGGTTAGGACTAAAGGGTATAATTTCTTCCATTAAACTTTGCAGTTATACTAACAAAAGCATGCAGATTTGGAATGGATGGGTTATTTGTCATCTTGAATCATAAACATAAGTGATACTGAATATACAATCTCAAAGGTAGAGGCATAATTGATAAATCACACAAGAGGGGATTGATATACCCTTACAACAAATATGAAAATAATAATAATAATAGGCCGAGAACCTCCTGTGTTACTATGTAAATAGTACATATAGTTCTTTATATTTCATGTACTTTTTATGTTCCATCCTAGCTAATATATATGTATATAAGAGTCCTAAATAAGGAAGTCAACTATACAAAATAAATCTTATAAATCAGCCTAAAAAAAAGAACTAATACTACAGTCCTCTACATCACTCACAACATTCAAAAATGTATTTTCATTATTTGCATTAAAAAATGCACTATTACCATCAGCACTCAAAAATGCAATTTTATAATTTATGCTCAAAATGCATTTTCTATCAAGAAATCCAATTTTTAGCTAGATCTCAATTTAATAATGCTTTCATAGTGCATTTCATTTTGTTTATTAATATTTTGCTTCATATTCTAGGTTGTTAGAAAATATCAATATTTTGTTGTAATTCACCATCATTTTATATCACTTTTATGCCATTTTTGCATTTTTTTGATTGTCTTTAATATTTGCTACCTATCTACTGCCTATTCAAGTGAATGGATGAATGCATATAATTATGCTAACTTCTATTTTGTAGGTGCATTTTAGATCTAGGGTTAGATTTATATTTGAGCACCTTTTTTTCTCTTTCAATTATATTTTCCTAAGAAAATGATGTAAATAATTATAAATAATTTCTTTACTTTCCATTATTGATCGTTGTGATGTGTGGATGTGTATATAAACAATCATTTCGAAACTAGGGTGTTTTAGTAGCCATATATTGATTATTGCATAATAAAAAATAGTGAAAAGTAAATGTGTTCTCCCGAACCTGGAATGTCTACTAGGGATGATACTTGTTAAGTGGCCCGATAGTGTCTCTCACATTTTTTTTAAGAAATTGAGTGGTGACTCGATAAACAAAAGTCTCACATCCTCATGAGACTAAATGTTTGTCCCTATCATAAAAATGGAATAGATTGGTCCCCCTCATTTCACCATTTTTTGTGGAAAATAATTTGGTCACTAACACCTGCCCTTCAAGAATATATCTCTTTTCTTTGAGTTTTGATTTGTAAATTTATCTGCTTTAATGCTAATGGTGAATCTTCATTATAAGATTTAGCTTAGCCCAGTCACTAGCAACTCAGACATTTTATGCTCTTAGAGCTATATTCCTTAGTTCTCTTTATCTTAATCTAGATAAATATGTGTTTGATAACCTCTTTTTTTAGACTTGTTAGGGGAGCATAATTTCTCCATATATGGTTATTTTATTATTTCATAAAGTTAAGGTGCTATACTTTTGTGTTACTTACAACTGAGTTATCTTAATGTTTTATTTCACCAAACTAAATATTGAGGAACTTATTTCCTTTTTCTACTTCCCCAACCTTTTAGCTGCTAATATGTTCATTCCCTTTAAGGGTTCCCTACCAAGTATTGAATGTTTGGTAGAATATGCTAAACTTGAAAAAAATACTCTTATCAAAAGTTAAAGCTAAATTAGATACCATTTTCATTGCTTCATGTTCTTTCTTTATGGGTAGTTACTCTTCTTCATTAAAGGCCAATGCATTAGCCTTGCCTTTTGGGTGCTCTAGTTCAACTATGCCCAATGCATTTTAGATACTATTACCAAACCTCCAATGATGATTTCCAAGAAACTTCTTTGATAATATGAAGCGACAAAACTCCAACATACTTAACCCTCTCATCAATGTTCCATATGCTTATCTCAAAACTTTTTCTATTTGATAGTCTTCTTAATATAAAGAGAAGATTCCTTTAAGCCTTAATGCATTTTTGTTAGGTAACTCTATTCTTCTAATAAATAATTTATTCCCTACCTTTCACTTTTAGCTAATTATTTATTAAATGTAATAGCCAAGAAATAAGAAAAATGATGTGCTTAAAAGAGAAAGGCTATATCTAAACCCTCACCTAATAAGAGAATGAAAATATTTTGAAGTAGCATAAGGAAATCTAGCCAAGTATTGGCCAAAAGCACATTTTAAAACACCTATAAAGATCTTGTTAATGTTATTATTGAAGAAGAATCTAAGGCTAGCAAACACTTTGATGAAAAAGAGAACTCCACTACTAGTGACAATGTCAAAATAAAAATTCATAAGGTGCTCCATCCCTCTATGATACTAATTTTGACCATTATAATGGTGATGCCTCTTACATCTCCCCCTATTATTCCTCTACCTCGACTAAAGAACATAATGATTTTTTGCTTGGTGACTTGGCTAAAAGAGATACTTCCTATGTTCTCCCTTAAACTGACAATGATTATAAGAGAATTAAGGTGTCATTTTGAACTTATTTCTTACAGTTGTTAGCAAATCATTCGCCATTATACTTAAAACAAGCTCTTTTTTTTCTTATAGGATTCTCTTTATTTTGGTGCCTTAGAAACTCTTGATTTTAGCTTCTTATTAGATTCTCCTCTTGAAATCAAGACAATAAAAGTTCTCCCTTCAAAGTCTAACGTGTCTTTTGCTAAGCGTACACTTAAAAATATTTTAAGCCTTTATGCCTTTTCTTTAAGCGAGATTTAAATATCTTTTGCCTAGTTTACTATTATTTCTTTAATCACTACACTTCCTTCATATATTAGTAAGTTCCTAAACTTTAAGGCACTTTGAGAGACTTTACCCTAGTTATAGAATGGCTAAACAAATAGGTGGAAGCTTCTATAGTAGATGCAGCCCAATTGAAGAATTCCAAAAAATAAGTTTAAATTAAAGAAAATAAACTTTGATGCCAATAGTAAAAAGATAGATTAAGAAAATTATGATATTTAGGAACTTGAAATTGAATTGGCCAAAAAACATACTGAATTAAATTATGTACTTCAAACTTGGGAGTTGTGAGCAACCAAATTTTGACTAGCATTTTTTGACAGGGGACTTAGATTGGATATTAGACCTCAATCATTTAGGCCTTTTATGTTAGGCATTTTTCTAATTCAGAATATTTTGATTAGCCTCATGAGGAAGCAAGGGCTTTTATGTTTTGGAGTCCTCACCCGATCGCTCAGGAATAACCTTGAGACTTAAGCAAAGTTCATTCCCTTGTTAAAGATTTTGAGTTTGGGAAGTAACATTCTACTTGATTGATTCTCATTAGGTAAGAACCATTATGTGTGAACATCACTATAGTTTAAATATAACAATTAATATATATACATCCATGACAAAGATAAAGAAAGAGTAATAAAAATTATTTATAATTATTTACAAGGCTTTTCCAATAAATACATCAAAAGACAAAAAATGTAGAAAATTAAATTTAATAAACAGTTGCAACATAGAGGTTAGCACAGGTTTGTGCATCACATCCACTCATTTATATAAATGACAGATGTGTAGGAAGTATCGGTGCAACATCACAATTAAGAAAACATATAAAAGTATATGATCATTAGTATTTAGTGAAAATATATAAAAATCATGTGAAATAGATAGAATGATAAAAAATGATATTTCTACATGATATAAACTTGAAATAATTGAGATTAGAGTGCTTATCATCCTAGGACCCACAAATATTTTTCCTCAAAATGTGATTTTTATGTAATTAATGTAAAATTGTGAATAGGATACAAATAATAATAGTGTGAGCATGGAAATGGGTGTTTAGTGCTCAACTCTCATTGACTCTGTAATGAAAATTATAATGTTTGCAAGATAATGATAGTTGTAAATTTCATACAACTATTATAATTCCAGTAAGGATTTAACAATAATGCAAATTCCATACAAAGATGATGCAGTGTTGATGAAAATGTTAAATTTATGTAAAAATGCAGTTTTGTGTGAAAATAATGAAAATAATTCTTTAAGTGCTAAGAATGCAATTTTGAATATAAAAATGATTTTTTTTTCTAAAATCAATAAAATGCAATAATTATAAGAAGATGGAAATTTATGACATGAAAAATAACTTTTGAATCAAAGACAAAGATTGTAAAAAATATGATTTTTCATATAAAATGCAAAATTTGTATATCAAAGTGCAATTTTTACTCCTAAAATGTAGAATTTATGTAAAAATGAGAATTTCAATAATAAAATGTCGGAAATGCAAAATGTGGGTTAAGATTATAAAAAATGAAATTTTTATTGTAAAAAATGCTATTTTGAGAGATTCATATTTATAGACTAAAAAGATGCAAAACATAGTTATAAAATACAATTAAAACACCAATTATCAAATATCAAGCAAACGGGGTTAGACTTCAGCACACAAATTATAAAATTTATCTTAATTTGCTGGTTAGCATAATAAAATTGAAAGCGAATAGGAGTAGAAAAGAAGATGCAAATATAATAAAAATAAATGTGTGGAATTATAATTTTTTTTCAAGTCCTTACATAGGAACTAAGCTTAATTTAGAAAGTGGGAACGATTAGTTGTTCCAAAATGAAGTTTCTCAAGTTATCCTCATTTAGATATGTAAGTGACATGAAAATATAGATTAATATACCTTTAAAGCAAGCTTTGAAAAAGATGGTGGTTCGGTTTATTTTTCAAATCAAGTTTAGAAGTCTTAAAGAGAATAAAAAGAATTGGTTTAAAAGTTTTAAATGCATGTTTCTAAAGTCCTTAGTATGACAAAGTTTTGGTATAGTGTCTAAAAGTCCTCTTGAAAGTGAAAAATGATCTAGTCTTTATAGACAGGAGAATTTGTACTCATGTACATGTAGGGAGTTCATGTTTATGCATGAGGGGAAAATATGAGTCTACATGTGAGTGAGGAGAGCATGTGTGAGTACATTAATGCATATGGGATGCATCCCCACCGCCTCATGTGTGCATTTTCACGTACTTATATACATGTGGCCACATTAATATTTATAGTGTTGTGGCATGTGTAGCTCCTTAGGTGTACAGATCTTGTCATTTTTTGTTATCAAATATTTTTTGGGTTTTTAAGAGTTATTTCAAACTTTCATTTTGACAAATGAATATTTGGTTTCAATTAATTGAACTTTAGTTTTTTAAAACAAACATGGGTATAGTGAACCTTATGTTTAAGGGATGATAACCTAAATCACATAACTCAACACTCTAGGAACTCATTTTGTTAGACTGAAATATGATTAATTGATTCAGTGATTGAATTATCACCTTATAAGTATAGTTTAAATGGTTTCCATTTTTAGGATTTTTACATACTTTCTGAAGTAGCACTAATAAGCAAATTTTATCATTTTCATATATTATTTTCATCATTAAACATAATTAGGGATTGTCAGATTTTGAGGTATGATAGGAGGCTTTAAAGAACTCTTGTAAATGGGCCTTTGACCATTATGAAATCCTTAGGGAATCCTTGGATAGGCTTCTGTGAACCTTGATTGGTCCCACCCAATTTAGAAACCACTTTCTGTACAAATTACCTTCTAAAATAGATCTCCTTCTTTAAAGCTCTTCTTTTACACTTTTTTTTGTTATAGATCTTAGAAATTTTCTTCTTTTGAACAATTAGATTGCTGAAAGCATGCGTTCTCTCGTCATATGCATTCTCTAGCTCCATAATCTTTGCTTTACTATATTCTTTAAGTGTTAGTCCATGTTGGTTTGTTTCTATTAATTAGGGAACCATAATTTCCAATGGAACAACTACATCATGTCCTTATACTAAAGAGTATGGGCTCACTATAGTAGCACTCTTTTTGAAGTCCTATAAGCCCATGGTTTGATAACATAATATATATTATCTGTAGGTTCCATATAAATACTCCTATGCTTTTGACACTATTGGAATCATATAGAGTACTTAATGCAGTCTTTAAGGATTGTTAGCTAATAATAGTCGTGTCTCCATATCAATAACCTTATTTTATCTCTTGACTAATGAGCACCATTAATTTGCTTGTGAACTTGTTTCAGAATTTCTATAGCATCTAGTAACGACCCTAGTTGTTTGGGCCTAGGCCTAAAACAGTTTTGGACTAAGATTAGTCTAAGATATAGAGAAGATCCATATGTCTAATGGATTGGGCTTAGGCCAAATGTTGGCCCAATTACCAAGCCCAAGTCAATATATAAAAGGATAAGGTCAAATTTGGCTTATTAAGCACAAGTTATCTTTTAAGTGCAAATTGTTGACCATGGCATATTTAGCATAGTAGGCATATGATCTTTTATGTGTAAAATGTTGACTTCGGCTAAATCAATGTTAGGTTACATAATTATGTGTAGAGAATGTATGTAGACATATACATTAGATGTATTGATTCTCTACATACTTATCTCTTATACAAGGTGTGTACCTATCATGATGAGTTATATACATATGGTGTAAGCAATGACATCATTAGGGTTTACTTTCTCTACATATATATACATAACCTAAGAAGTGTTATAAGGTGAGATGGTTAGAGACATATATACCAAAAATAGACACAACATATATACAATATAAACCCTAGTGTTCTTATAAGGAGACTAAGTTAGAGTAAGATTTGTGAGGGCCATTTAAGAGGGCACTTGCTACTAACTAAATCAAGGAAAGAAGGTGATTGATGAAGCTTTGGTGTTTCAAACTAGAGGCCTCACACTTGGGAGGCTAGAGCATTTGATTCAAGTGTTGAACCTAACTACATCGTAGCTTGTAAATAAATATTATGGTTTACATCATACTTAAGAGTTGGTAAGTTTTCCTAAACTTATAATTCCCTAGGTTGTTGCTTTTACATGTTGATGTGTTATTTCGCTATATGTAAAATGGATCTATGGAAATTGAAATCTTCATGTGATGAAGGGTTATACAAGTAAAAGTTTTGAAATTTTACCCTATATAAAGCTTGTGCTCATCACACTTTAATGTTGCTTAACTATTTCCTTTTAGTGGTATCAGAGCTACTTTTGTACATTACACTTGCTAAATTGATTGATAATTACAAGTGTTATTATTATGATTATTGTTATTTACAAGTGTTGTGGCTAAAAGTGTGTGAAAATTAGTTAAAACTGGGTTCTATAGTGATCCAAAATGAAAGACTACTTTTGTATAAAACTAGTCTCGAGCTATATCTCAACCGAGACCTAGCCCGAGTCTAGGTATCTTTGCTTTTTCATGCTTGTATGCTTACAAATTGATTCCTAACATGCAAGGGTTGCATTTTATTTGATTTTTACTTGTCATACATACAAGGAATGATTGTGGATTTAGATTACATCCTATGTTTTGTAATAATAATTAATTTTATTATTTGGTATGTAATTAAATGTTAATTACATAGACTTAGGATGCAATATTCACCTTAGTATGCCAAGAATTAATTGTAAACCACAAGAGTTGTGAAATGGAGCTTGAAGTATTCAAGTTAGAGATCACTGGAGATGGTGATAGGACCCATGGAGAAAATGCCCATAATATATTCTAAGAGTTAGAATAGGATTAGAAAAGGCCCATGATCACTCTATATTTATGCATCCATCATTCTTATTCTATTTATATATGTGATATATATGTTGTTACATGCTATATGCATATGTAATGATGCCATGATGTATATATTTATGTGATATGTATATATTGGCTAATGTGCAAAGTGAGACCTTAATTAAAGACCCAAAAATCTTCCAAATTAAATTTAGGTCTAGGCTCTCCATTAGAGCAATAACTTGTAGAGTTTTAGGATTGTGTGCATCGACTATGGATACTTGAGATCTCTAAGCATTAGGAGCTGGATTGATGGAACTTCACATGAGATATGATAGTAAGAGTTTCCACTTAATGAGAACTAATTTTCAATGAACGGTAATGTGTACCTAAGGGATATTAGTGACTCATTAAGAACTCCATCACCCACTAGAAATCCATCCAACAAGGGATTTTTGTTTCTTACTTTAGAAGTGTATGATTTGCCAAGTTAGTGGGAGGCTATTGTGGTTAAAGACCAAATATAATGGTTATAATAACAATGAAATATAACTAATTAATCTTTTAACCTTTATAGAAATTTGATAATATAAGACCTACAAACCCACTTTCAATCATACTTGAATAACATGGGCTTACGGGCCCTAATTTCATTAATTGGCTAAGGAACCTAAAAGTTATTTTAGCTTCCAAAAAGATACTTTATGTATTAGAAAAAAGTCCAACCATACCATTTCCAGAAAATGCTTCACAAGAAGAGCATGACACTCTAAAAAAAATGGAAAAAAGATGATTTACAAGCACATTGCATAATGTGGGCTTTTATGAATAACGAAATCCATCGGTAACATGAGAAGTACATAAGTGCAAAAAGAGATCCTACTTCACCTTCTAGAGTTGTTTGGTGAATATAATAGGACCGTTAGGTATGAGATATCAAAGCTGCTATTTCGTGCTAAGATGAAGGAAATTAAGGATATGGGAGCTCATGTAAACTTTATGATTAGAGCAATAGAGGAACTAGAAAGTCTAGATTTCTCTATGGACTTCCATCTACAAATAGATTTGATCCTTCAATCCCTTCCCAAATTTTTTAGAAAAATGATTATAAATTTCCATATAAACAAAATAGAAGTGCACTCTTGTAGAACTTATGAAGATGCTTGTGACAGCTCAAAAGGCTATCCAAAGAAATAAAGAGAAGGACGTGGCACTTATTAATTTTTCTAATAAGACTAAGAAGAAAGGCAATAAGAAAAGGAAAGGCAAGATAAGTGTTGTCAAGCCTATGGGTAGTGTAGCCAAGAATAAGGGTAAGGCCATTGTGAGGGAAGAGAAAGGCAAAGGAAAGTGTGTCTATTAACAAGGGGAAAGACAGTGGAAGAGGAATTGTCCTAAGTTCCTTAAGTCTCTCAAGATAAAAGGAAAGGTGTAAGCACCTAATTTCGGGACTCATTGATGCATAAATGCAATAAGAGCTCCTATGATGAAAATTTGATCTAAATTGATCTTTGGATATTGATTTTCAATTTTAGGACTAAAAATATGAGTTTTAGGGACTAAACTACAATATTTCTTTTTAGGGTTTAATTGCAAAATTGAATTTCCTTCAGGGGCTGTTGACACTCAATTTCGGGATGATATGTCATGGATGCAGCAAAGGACTCCAGTGATGAAAATGTATTTGATACTTAATCTTTAAAAATTCTAAGGGCTTAAATGCAGCTTTTAAAGGAAGGATTTAATGTTTTTAGGGACTAAATTGCAAGGTTTTTAGGACCTAATTGTAAAATTTAAATTCTTTAGGGGTTTTTTCATAATTAAATGTAAAAAAAGCCTGTCAGAATTCCATAATTTCGGCCAGAATTATGTAATTCCGATCATAATTATGTAATTCTGATTGAAATTACACTAATTCTAATCGAGATTGTGTAATTCCAACCGAAATAACACAATCCCAATCGGAATTGAATTCTTCTATCTTTTTCCTATTTTTAATTATTTCTAATTCAGTGTTTTAATTGGTTTAAACTTCCAAATTAACTCAATCCTAATTGATTTAAAATTCCTAAATATAATTTAGGAATTAGAATCACGTTAAGATTAGGGTTAGGCTTCCTACTTCACTATATAAAGGGGAACGGTGAAGAGGAAAAGGGGAGAAGAAAAAGAAAGGAGGGAGAAGAAAACGTGATTTTCTTTTGAGTTGTTTTTTTTAAAAAAAATTCCTTTTGATTGAACAATTAATTCAAGACTCGTGGAGAATTTTTGAAGAAAAGATTCAAAGACTTATCAAGAACGGTGAATTACAAATTTGAGGAGTACCCCAAGTCATTCATAATCATCACCATCATCTTCTTATTCTTTATTTATTTATTTATTTTTATTCTTTTGAGTTATTATTATAATTTATTCATTAATCATAATTTTATCTTATTTTTTTGTGGTGATTATGGAGGAAAATGCATGGTGATCATATGGGAGGGATGAATTCATGAGAAGTCCGTGTAAAACTATGGATAAAGCCTCATAAAGACTTAGTTTCTAGGGTTATTTTATTTTATTTTATTTGTTGCTTTTATTTATTTATTTATTTTATTAACCATTTTATGAATTAATGTAATAGCCCCAATAGTGGGAGTAGTAAAATTATATGTGTGGTTGTACGTTTATTTTGATTAAATTGGTTAGTAAATTTATGTTTCAATTAGGTAATTATTTAAAATCAATGGAGGAAGTAGATTAATTTAGGTTGCATGTTAATAAAATTAAGGTTTTAGTAAGGATTAATTTAATTATTTGATTGATCTTATTTAATTGTTTCTTTTATGTTTTTACTTGTTTTTGGGGTTTATTTATTATTTTTATATGCTTTTGGGGCCTTAAGTCCATTTTAGGATTTGATTGATTTATTTATTTTTTCAGGTAATTCTTTTAGCCCATTTCACTTAATAATTAATTAAAATACATTTTAGGTCCATAATTAGTTAGATTTTAGGTTAAAAATATTCTTAGGCCCATTTAGTTAATTAGACATAGGCCCGCCTAAATTAACTTAATTAATTTAGAATTAGGCCCACTAATTTAAATACCTTCATAACATGTAGAATTAGGCCCATATTTAGAATTAAAATTAGTATACTTAGGTTCATTTAATTAAAATCAAAAGGAATTAAGTCTTTAGGTTCACTTATAAATTAAAACATGTAGATTTAACTCATTTATTTAAAATCCATGTAGATTAGACTAACTTAGGGATTATGTGATTTATTGAATGCATTATTTACATGTATATTTCATGACTAGTTTGCCTTGGAGTTGATTTTTTTTTTTGGGTTTATATGAAATTGCAAGTAAATAGAGAATAAGATAATAATTCATAAAGTAATTCTAAATGAACACAAGACTGAAAGAAGTTGGTATTCCGTATCTAGAATCTCCTGGTTGTGGTGCTAGCTTTCTTTTAGGGAATTGAGTACCACCTTTTCGATTTGTCCCAGTTATTCCCCTGGGTGGTGACTCCTCATCTCCACGCCATGTCTTTGTGATTATGGTTAGTGTGTTCTTTAGACCCCTGAACTCAAACAGTGTCGCGGTTGCTAAAATCTTGGACGCACTCTAAACCCCACCATCTGCAGTGGTGACTCCACTAGGGATAAAAGATACTGATTCTACTTGTGTTCTTTAGAATTTTTTTATTAATTATTATTTTATTCTTGCATTCATTCTACATGTCCCTATTAACCGATAGCATTGGTTTATGATTCCATGATTCCACTAGCTTCATGGGATTTTAGATTGGCTAACCATCACTCTTATCCTTAACTCGATCCAAGAGAGATTACCAAGCTCATCTAACCAAAGCCTGTAACCCAAGTCCTTAAGGGGGGTAGTCTTCTCTCAAGTTTGCAAAGGATGTTAGGCCCTTCTGACCTTGGCCTATAACTCAAAGTCCATAATGGAGAGCATCTTGCTAAGGGAACCATGACCTTTTTACCAGACCCTAACCACATATAATGGCTTAGTTATTTACCCTAGGACCTACCCAAATTGCTTGTGAATGTTCCCATGAGGTATTCCTATATATAAAGGGCCAAGCCCATACTTTAGAAGCTTGTTTAGGTTAATAAAGATTAGGTTAATCTTTTACACCTAGAAATGTTGTTTCTGTGCTTCTATTGCTTTGAGAGATTTGGTATGCATGTTGGTCCCTGATATCCCCTATTGATATTAAGACCAAGAAAAAAAATCCTAGGAAAAGAGACTCGCCATTTAATACGTGTACAGGAGGAATAAGGTTGGAAGGATGTATGTATACCTAACTTGTTACTTGCTACTTGTTGCATAGCACGTGCATCATGCATACATGCATCTCATGCATCATACTAACAATTTTTCTTGCAGTAATCATAGATTCATCTGGGTCTTCCTGTGTTTGGAGTCAAAAAGGTGGCAGAATGGTGAGAACTTATTCAAGCCCCAATTGATCGCGAAAGAGATCCTTAGCAGACTGGAAAAGAGCCCCATTAATCTGCTCTATTTGGAAGCTACGCAACCTGAACAAACTGATATAATGGAATAAAAAAAGGGAGGAAATTGGACCCTAGAAGATGTCAAAGGAGCACTGATGGATGATATGAGAGTACTGATGCAAGACGAGTTAAGACAAGCTCTAGCGGGACTAATGCCACCACCTGCTACTGCTACACCACCTGTCATGGCCAACCCACTTGCTATGGGTCCATTACCTATTAACAATGACAATGTTGGAGAAATAAAACTCGAGGATGTTGAGAGTTACATGGTTAAAAAAGCAAAAAAGGAATCACTTGAGCAAGTTCAAGAGTTGGAATCCAGACAGATGAAGGCATTAACTCATAAGATGTCTAAGATGGAGGAGTTGATGAGGGGATAAGGCCTAGGTTGCCCTTTTGACTTTGATGATGTGATGTAATTTGAGGAAGATAGACTACTTGACAAATTCAAAATTCCCCAGCTATAGAAGTTTGATGTTACTTGGGACCCAAGGATTCATCTTAGCCGATACACAACTACTATGAGTACCCCTAAGGCTCCTTTGGTTGTGGTTACTAAGCTGTTTGTGCTGTCCTTAGAAGGAATGGTTGTTAAATGGTATCATGGGTTAGAGAAGTCTATCTGAGTAGATTGGAGGGAGTTGTGCATTGCTTTTCTAAAGCAATATGACTATAATACTAGGCTTAAGGTGTTTATAAGAGATTTGGAACTAACCAAGCAAAAGCCCAATGAATCATTTTTAGATTTTCTCACTAGGTTCATGAATAAAGCAGGAATGATAAAGAACAAATTGGTAAAGAAGGACCAAGTTAGAATGATATTCTAAAATGTGTCACCTAACCTAGTGGAGAGGTTGCAAATGATGAACCCCAAGACATTTGTGGACCTTTATGATGATGGGTTACAGGCTGAAGAGATCGAAAATGAGAAAAAGAAGGCTACTAGGAACACTAGAGTGAGAAATTACCCAACTGGGGGCATGCAACAAGCAAATACCAGTTGAGTCATAGGAGTTCATGCCATCCAACAACCTAGGAGATTCTTAAATTTCAACCAACCCTTATCCAAAGTCCTAGACCGTCTAATTCAAAAAGGCCACCTTAGACCTTTAACCCCTTTTAGACCACCAAACCCAAACCTCCCTAGCTTTTATCAAAACAGTTATTGTAAATTTCATCAATTCGCTGGTCACTCTACTGACTCTTGCATATGTCTTAAACACAAAATCCAAAACCTCATAGACTCTGGAAAGATCACAGACCCTGAAAAATCAAGCCCAAACCCAAACACCCAAAACAATCCTTTCCCAAATTACTAAAATGTGCCACCCCCAACCACTATGATGATCAACTTAAGAGTGCGCAAAGAAGAAGTGCTAAACTCTTTTGAGGATCTAAGCCTTAAAACTACTAAGAAATTTCCTAATACTCCCAAAAGTGTGGAAGTGGTAGAAGACTTACTGGGTTAGCTCTCAGGCAAGTTCGATTATAAGGTGTTTTACTCCAAACCACCTTCTTTTAACATATCTCTTGATACAATCAAGCCTACAGGATAGGGTGAGGAGTTCAATGATGAAAAGTTGCTGGTCAAGAAGGAAAAATGTATGGTCGAGGTATGGAAAGAAGGGAAGAAAGATCGGACTATAGGGATGATTGATATTTCAT
The DNA here is from genome assembly GCA_947683625.1 of Mallotus nudiflorus. Taxonomy (NCBI): domain Eukaryota; kingdom Viridiplantae; phylum Streptophyta; class Magnoliopsida; order Malpighiales; family Euphorbiaceae; genus Mallotus; species Mallotus nudiflorus. The sequence goes on along the minus strand of CANTUR010000027.1, from coordinate 9,663,577 downwards.
ATAGTTCGAATGAGGAAGGCATTGAAGGGTATGATGTATGGGCAGATAATCCTAAAGTCAGCCATGTTACTGGAAGCAGGAAGGGTTACAAGCGAGCAGAGAAAGCCATAGAGAGGGAAGAAGTTGTTGAAGGATAACTCTCAAATGAATAGGGTGATGACTTGATTCTCAAACAGCTCAGGAAAGCAAAGGCCAATGTAAGCATTTGAGAGCTCTTTATGCATTCAATCAGCCACAGAAGAGCCCTGGTTAAGGCCTTAACTAAGATGAATATTGAAACTAGAGAAACTCCTAAAGCAATGGTGGCCAAGGTTACTGAGAAAAAGCACGGGGTCATTACTTTCTCGGATGAGGATTTTACCTATGGAAGGAAGGAACCATAATAAAGTACTATTCATCCCAGCTGAAGTAAGAGGGAAGAGGACTAATTATATGATGGTGGATGATGGGTCTGCAATTAATGTTTGTCCACTATAGATCCTACCTAATTTAGGTGTGAAGGTGGAGGATTTAGCAAAATTAGACCTTGTAATAAGGGCTTATGATGATAGCACGAGGAGTGTAGAAGGAACCTTTGTGGCTTCTGTGAAGACTAGACCTATAGAAGCAATGGTGCAATTCACTATGCTAGATATTCCTATTACCTATGCCCTTCTTCTGGGTAGACCTTAGTATCATGTCTTGGGAGGAGTGCCTTCCACCGTGCATCAAAAGGTGAAATTCCTACTTGATAGGGAAGTGGTGACTCTAGATGCTAGTATGGGCAAAACGGTGTCTACAGTTATTGATAGTCAGAAATAGGTAGTTACTCCCCAAGGTTACCAAGTGGCCATGATTTTAAAGGGAGTTGCAATGGATCCAAGGGTTATGAATATGCTTAAGAAGATGAATTACCGACCAGGACAAGGACTAGGGAAAAATGAGCAAGGAAGCCCAGAACTGCTAGATTTCAAAACCTAGGATGACACAAGAGGATTAGGCTATATTGGAGCTAGGCTCAGTAGCAAAAGGGCAAGAAGAATTTTTTTCAACAAGAATCGCCTAAGGAATGTGGGACCCCTGAAAGGTAACTTTATTAAGCAAGGAAAGGAGAAGTTCTACCAGGGTGAAAAGGAGCCTGTCGAAGTAGCTAGTGTGGATGTCCCTAGATTTGAGATTTTTAAAGAACAGATAGTTGAAAATTTGGTGCAAGACAACAAGGACAAGGTGATGAAGACAATTGCTGAAAAGATGAAAACTGAAGACAAGGAAGAACTGCTTTGTCTGCCACCCAATAAAGAACCATCACAGGAATTAGCTAGTATCATTAATAATAGTTTTACTGATGTTTTTTATGAAGAAACTGATGTAATAATGTCCGGTATTTTTGAGGATGAAAACTTTGTTTCCTTTATGGTCAATGATATAAATTCTAGTTTGGCTTACTTGTGTGATGTTGATTCTAATGGTCTTGTGCATTTTAATAATGATCATTCATGCATGTTTGACAGTAATTCTATTCAATTAGATTTATTAAACATGGGCACAAATGAACAACTAAAACACATTTCTATATCACATGACTTAACTCCTGAAGAGAGAGAATATTAATAAAAAGAAAGGTAGTATTTGATTGGTCCTATGAGGATATGCCAGGGTTAGATAAGGGAATTGCGGAGCATCAAATTCCAACATATCCTAAAGCTAAACCTATTGAGCAGAAACTTCATAGGTTAAGGCCTGAGTGGACAGAAAAGAAAAGGGAAGAAGTCGCTAAGCAAATCCAAGCTAGTTTTCTAGAAGTTATGGAATACCCTCAATGGTTGGAAAATATAGTACCAGTTCCCAAGAAAGATGGAAAAGTTTGAATGTGTGTGGACTTCAAGGACCTGAATAATGCATGTCTAAAGGATTATTTTCCTTTACCCCATATTGATGTAATTGTGGATAATGCAACATCTAGTACGATGTATTTATTTATGAATGGGTTCTCAGGTTATAATCAGATAATGATGGAAGTGATGGACAGATCAAGAATGCTTTCATCATGGAATGGAGAATGTACTACTACAAGGTGATGCCCTTTAGATTAAAGAACGTAGGAGCAACTTATCAAATAGCAGCCACTGCCTTATTTCATTATATGATGCATAAGGAAGTGGAAGTTTATGCTGATGACATGATGGTTAAGTCTAAAACAAGAGAGGGACACTATGAGGCTTTGGATAAGTTCTTAGGAGAAATAGAAAAATATAACCTAAGGCTTAATCCGAAGAAATGCATCTTTGGGGTAACTTCAGGAAAGTTATTGGGGCACATAATCAGCAATAGAGGAATAGAAGTTGATCCAGACAAGATTAAAGCCATCCAAGAGATGCCAACATAAAAAACAGAGAAGGAAGTATGAGGGTTTATTAGAAAACTACAATACATCAACAATTTCATTGTAAGACTTACTATGATCTACGACCCGATTTTCAAGCTCTTGAGGAAGAATCAGCCCGTGGAGTGGAATGAAGAATGCTAGAAAGCCTTTGATAAGATTAAGGAATACCTTACTAACCCACCTATATTGAGGCCACCAAAACAAGGTAAGCCTTTAATCTTATATTTAGCTTTAGAAGAAAAGGCAATAGGAGCAATGCTAGCACAAGAAGGGCCCAAAGGGGTGGAGTATGCTATATATTACCTCAGTAAAAAGTTCCTACCATATGAAGAAAAGTATGATCTTATAGAAAAGACATGTTTGATAATGATCTAGACTACAAAGAAGTTAAGGCATTACTTCTAGTCCTACAAAGTACAAGCTGTTTCAAGGATAGATCCTTTAAAATACTTATTCCAAACATCGGCTTTGATTGGAAAAATGTCTAGATGGTTGGTACTTTTAACTAAGTTAGATATAGAATATGTCACTACAAAGGTCATTAAAGGCAAAGTTGTAGTAGATTTTCTAGCCTAGAATGCAGTTGAAGGAAATGAGTAGTGCAATCTAGAGTTTCCATATGAGAACCTAGCAGTAATAGAACATCAAGAATGGAAACTTTATTTTGATGGAGCAGCGAATAATAAAGGAGTAGGGTTATGAGTAATTCTTGTCACACCAGGAGGAGAAACCATCCTAATGGCCAAGAAATTAGACTTCAGGGTGACAAACAATATGGTTGAGTATAAGGCATGTATCTATGGCATGGAAGTAGCATTGGCAATCGGAGCGAAAGACCTAGTGGTTTACGGAGACTCCATGTTAGTCATCAGCCAGGCTAATGAAGAGTGGGAAGTAAAAGAAGAAAGACTGAAACCTTACATCCATTATTTGAGAAAGCTAATAAGGAATTTCACCAAATGTCTCTTTATGCACTTACTAAGAGATGAGAATCAAATGGTGGATGCTTTGGCAACACTTTCTTCAATGTGGGATAAACCGACGGGATCGATGATGAAACCTTTGGTGATAATGAAACGCAAGCTCCATGTTATGGCAAAGAACATGTCATGAATATTCAGATAGAGCCAAAGGAAAAGCCATGGTTTTATGACATCCAGAGATTTATCGAGGAAAGAAGATACCCAGACGAAGCAACTTCCAAAGATAGATATGCTCTTCATGTTCTTGCACGTCATTATGCAAGTCATGATGGGATATTATACAAAAGGATGTCAAATGGAATATAGCTGAGATATCTCAAGAAGGATGGAGCAGAGTAGGTAATGAGAGAGATTCATGCATGAGTTTATGGATCATATATGAATGGGATGATTTGGCAAAAAAGATTACTCGGCAAGGGTACTATTAGGGGAGTATAGAAAAGGACTACATCCAAATAGTAAGAGAATGCCATCAATGTCAAGTACATGGGAACCTCAATCACCTTCCCCATACACTTCTAAATAGTTTAACATCTCCATGGCCCTTTGAGCCTGGGGAATAGATATAATAGGGGAAGTAAAACCAACTGCTTCAAACGGGCATAAATATATAGTAGTCGCAATCGATTACTTTTCATGATGGATAGAAGCATAATCCTTTCGCACCTTAAAAGCTAGACAGATGGTAAAGTTCATTGAGAAGAACCTCATCTGTAGGTATAGGGTCCCACATCATGTTGTGACAGAAAATGGAGTTCAGTTTCAGGTAGAAACCGCTGAGTTATTACAAAGATACAAGATTGAGCATCACAAGTCCTCACCTTATCAACCTCAGGCTAATGGTGCAGTAGAAGCGACTAATAAGAATATAAAGAAGATTCTCTCTAAGATGGTGAAGGCATATAAGGACTGGTCTGAACACCTCCCTTTTGCTTTATGCGAATACAGAACTACAACATGTACAGCTATGGGACAAACTCCGTTCTCGTTAGTATATGGTTGTGAAGTAGTTCTACCCATAGAGACAAAAGTTAAATCCTTTAGGGTGGTTATGGAAGCAAAAATCCCTTAGAGTTAATGGATACAAAAGAGGTTTGATTACTTTATATCACTATATGAGAAAAGGATGGATGCTTTATTCCACACTCAGATTTATTAGAGAAGAATAGTAAGAGCATTTAACAAAAAGGTTAAGTCAGGAAAGATAAAAGCAGGAGATATGGTATTAAAGTATGCAAGGGCAATGGTGTTTGACCCCAAAGGAAAATTTAGACCAAATTGGGAAGGACCTTATTTAGTCAAGAAAATCTTGCCCAAGGGAGCCACAAAGATATCAGATCTAAAAGGAAATGAATTCACTGAGCCAATTAACTTGGATCGCCTTAAGAAATACTACCTTTAAAAAAAAGAATTCGCTAACTAGAAAATGTAAAAAGGCTGGTTAGGCAAAAGTGAGGACATTCCCACTGTTTAGAAAACCTGTAAAGGGCTGATCAGGCAGAAGTTAGGGAAATGAAAATGGGAGGAAAAATGTTCAATTAGAAAATCTGAATGGACTAGCTGATAACAGGAGTTATGTCATATGATGTAATAAATGTACTCATTTTTGCCCCAGTTAATGAAATGAATTGAAAAGACATTTCTGTTAAATATTGCATATTCTATCTTTATTACAAGACACAAAGACTTGAAGGAAAAATAAAACATAAGAAACCAAACTTATGAGACCATTACTTGTGTTTTTGTTTCTTTCTTGACTCATCTAATAATATTTGATTCCTTTTGTATTTAATAAGTTTTGGTGATTTTGTAGATTGCATAGTAACCCAAGTCTTGTAGTTATCATCAGTAGTCATATCAGCATTCAAGCGCATATTTTGCTACAAAGCTCTATGAGGCCACAAGTTCTTCACCTTGTCCAAGAAATCTTGTCTTAGGAGGAAACCATTAAAGTCAATCATAACAGCAATAATGAATTGAGGGCGACCATACTGATGGCAGAGGCGTAAAGGAGAAATAAAGGTCAAAAAGTATAATTCAGGAATAGGGACACAGTTGTTATACAAGTTGATGGTCATGAATTTTAATCTCCACCAAGGATAGATCCAAGTAACCTCAGTATCAGTGATGCCTTTCATCCAATCAACCCATTGATCCGTAGTATGCTTATTCTTTATCTTTAAAGGATGAGATTGTAGATGATGAGGTTGATAAATCAAAGCATTGGGAGGAGCATCAAGCAGACTCAATTTCTCCTATAACCAAATCTTAAAAAAAAAAGGTTACATACCTAAAGGAGAAGTAAACTGCTTGAGATTCAGTTTTGAACTTTGAAATTATCTAACCCAATGATAGTTTCAGCAAGTATGATAGGCATGGGAGTAGCTCCAGCTTCTACCTGTTCTAAGATACTAATAATTCTTACATCAACATCTCCATAAGAAGATACCAATAGAAACTGAGCATATAGGCAGAAAATGATAGTTCTGATCCAAGCAATATTAGTTTTATATCTAGTTCTAGAAGAGGAAATCAGAAAGGGAAGACTGATGGTTTCAGCATTATGTGCATGCATGTAGATAATATCTAAGGGCATATCAAAGAATGTTATCAATCTACCTGGGAGTTCAATCTCAAGATTTGGGAGAGCAATGATAGTAGTTGAACTTAGTGAACATCCCAGAATAGCAGCAAACTCCTCTATTAAGGGACATAGCTCTTGTCCGTTGAATCTAAATACGTGATCCTTAGCATCCTAGAAAGTGGCAGCAGCATGTAAGAAATTATTGTCTATCTTCAGATGCTGAAGGGACTTTAAGGGTTTGGCATAAAAGGGCATAATTTTATTCCAATCATCTCCATTAAGGGATTTGAGAAGTTTCTTCACCAAAATAAGTGTGGCTTGTGTCATGATGGAGGCAAAGAATGGAATGAATGCAGCGTATTTGTCTTATGGTTCTTGTTCTTATATAGGCCACAAATCTGATATAGAAAGGATTAGGATTGTTTTTTGGACCAAATTTGTATCGAAGAAGGAAAAGAAGCAAAATCAGAGCCGAGATTTCCAATTGGAATTCTAAATTTCTGATTGAAAATCCATAATTCCGATCAAAATTCTAGACTTCTGATAGGAAATCTAGGACATCGACCGAAAAAAAAAAGAAAAAGGGAAGGGAAATTACAGTTTGGTCCAAAATAAAAGTCCATGGTGAATAAAAGGAGACAGTTCTGAGTATAGTCACACTAATACAATTCCTAAAGAAGGTCAGTCCTCCTGAGCTCCAGTGTCTGGCTAGGGGCTCTACTCTCTAGCTGGATCCTCACTCTGATTTGGGGGCATAGAAGTCCCAGCATCGTGTCTATCAAAACTAAAGCTAGCAAGCTGTTGCCGGAGCCTCTCATTCTCACGCTCCAAATCCCCGACATAATTTTGTTGCATCAAAAAATAATTAGAATCATGTATATCATGCATAGCATGCATCCATTTGAATATTTTTTGTGAATACTAACCCTCCAAGTATCTGTAATTTGCATAGTAAATAATCTCTGGGAAGAGGCGATTCCATACAAATACTCTGCCTGTGTCCTAGGGACCTATAAAATAAATTTTACTAACTCAGCAACAAGTATAGGTTTGTGCAGGGTTGGTCAGGGAGCAAATCAAACTTACATGTGAAGCATCAGGGGGTGAGAAGCTAGGAATCTAAGCTGTATCAAAATACATATGTCGCTCAACAGGAGTCTATACCATGGGAGCCTAATAATATATTGACTTATCAAATAAGGGAACATCACCCAGAACAGTACCCGAGGGAGCCTCACCATGAGCAGTCTCACTATGATGAATAGGCTCGACTTCCTGCTTGGTCTCCTTAGTATCATCCTCAGTCTCCTTCATAGCAGCATCAGGGACTCCTTCAAACTATGCAGAGAATCAAATATTAATAATGATGAGAGAATTAAAGTAAAGTAGTAAGAAAAAACATACCTCAGATGGGTCCATAGGAACCTACTCTAAGAGGTTCTCTCGAATATACTCCCAATAATGATGAGAACACTCAAGCATCATCAAAGCAGCATATCCCTCAAGAGAAGCTGTAAGCTTAGGGCTAGTCATACTGCTACTCCATAACATTGAGGGAGGAATAGAAGAAGGGACACGTCTCTTGGAAGGTCCCACATGCCAATGATAAACACGCTTACCAAGATACCACATCTGGCAGCCATAACCGGGAAGCAGAACTCTCATAGTCTCAAGTCTCATGGCTGCAGTCATAAACTCATATCACTGAATGTCAACAGCACCAGCCAACCAATCTGATCTAACCCGCAAACTCATTCATTTAAATTTAAATTTGTTAGACTTCTGCAATTGATGAAATACTAAAAGTTAAAATTTTCTTACCAGGTCCCACTCTAAGGAGTTCAGCTAATCTTGATAAGTCTGCAAATCATGTTTAATGCTAGCAAGATGAGAAGAACCCTATCTCTGCATCAGGGGAAGACTACTGTCGGAGTTTATAGCACTAAAACCTTGAATCACTTTAGTCTTAATACCCCAAATCTGAAAAAAGGGGAAAATAAAGGAAATAAAGAGGGGAAGGTGAAAGTAAGTAAAAAGTTAAAAAAAAAAGGCTAAAAAGCATACATGCAAGACATGCCATAAGCCACACATAGTCACAACACCTCTACAAACAGTATCCAATCTATAGTAGAGAATTGAAAATAGGGATAAGAAATTTGCCTCATTTCCAGCCTGAGAACATCTATGGAGGTGCAAGTGGGTCAATGGAAATATCTCTTCATTTTCATGAAGTCCCAAATCATTTTGGGGAAAATGTGGACGTAATGTGATGGGATCTGATTGCCTGGAACTGCTCCCACGTAGCCTATGTTATGGGTGGGCTATAGGATTAGACAAATCCAAAATTGGACGTCGGATGAGAGTTTAATTGAAAGGAGAAAATTTGAAAATCAAAAGAAAATGAAAAGGAAAAAAGAGAAGAAGAATAGGAAAAAGAGAATATGAATCAGAAAAAGAAGGAAAGAAATATATAAAGGGGAAAATATCCTATTTGGTCTTTCAACTTTCATTTACATTTAGGTCCATTTGATTCTTTGCAATTTAGTCCTAAATTGTAAAGCTTTATAGTTTAGCAATTTAGGGAATTGTTAAAACTATCAATGTATCTTTAATTGATTATACAACCGAGTATAATTGGCATCATACGATTGAGTGTGATGTTCATTTCAAAACAAACCATACGACTGAGTGTAGTCAGCATTGTACGATCGAGTGCAATGTATCCTCAATCAATTATATGACCGAGTATAATCAGCATCATGCGATCAAGTGTGATGTTCCTTTTCAAAACAAACTATACAACCGAGTGTAGTCAGCATTGTACGACTGAGTGCAATGTATCCTCAATCGATTATACGACTAAGTACAATCGGCATCATACGAATGAGTGTGATGTTCCTTTTCAAAACAGACTATACGACCGAGTGTAGTCAGCATTGTATGACCGAGTGCAATGTATCTTCAATTGATTATACGATCGAGTATAATCAGCATCATATGACCGAGTGTGATGCCTCTTTTCAAATCAAACTATACGACCGAGTGTAATGTGTCTTCAATCGATTATACGACCGAGCATAATCAGCATCATACAACCGAGTGTGATGTCGCTTTATCAGACTATACGACCCAAGTGTAGTTAGCATTGTACGATCGAGTGCAATGTGCCTTCAATCAGACTATACGATCGAGTATAATCAGCATTATACGACCGAGTGTGATGATCCTTTTCAAAACAGACTATACGACCGAGTGTAGTCGGCATTTTACTATCGAGTGCAATGTATCCTCAATTGATTATATGGCCAAGTATAATTGGCATCATACGACCAAGTATGATGTATTTTTTTAATTTAATGCTATACGTCTAAGATAGTTAAACATTGTACATCCGAGTACAATGTGTTTCATTCATCCAAGGTTATACGATCGAGTATGATATGTCATTTGAAATGTTGTACGTCATAGTATAGTAAATTCATAAGCAGAAACTTCAAGAAGTAGGTAAGTATTCTAACTTTCAATTTAGAAATTGGGTGCTATTTTGCTTTGCTGCAATTTGTCGAGCAAACAACGACAGAGGGGGGCAACTATAAACACCCAATTTCGAGATGATATGTTATAGATGAAAATGTCTTCAATACTTAATCTTTAAAAATTCTAAAAGCTTAAATGCAACTTTTAAAGGAAGGATTTAATGTTTTCAAGGACTAAATCGCAAGGTTTTTAGGATCTGATTGTAAAATTCAAATTCTTCCAAGGGTTTTTTCATAATTAAATGTTAAAAAAAAAACTGTCAGAATTTCATAATTCCGACTAGAATTATGTAATTCCAGCTGGAATTATGTAATTCCAGTTGGAATTACATAATTCCGATCAGAATTACACTAATTCTAATCGGGATTGTGTAATTCCAACTGGAATTACACAATCCTAATCACAATTGAATTCTTCCGTATTTTTTCTATTTTTAATTATTTCCAATTTAGTGTTTTAATTAGTTTAAACTTCCTAATTAACTCAATCCTAACTTATTTAAAATTCCTAAATATAATTTAGGAATTAGAATCACGTTAAGATTGGGGTTAGGCTTCCTAGAACACTATATAAAGGGGAACAGTAAAGAGGAAAATGGGAGAAGAAAAAGAAATGAGGGAGAAGAAAACATGATTTTCTTTTGAGTTGTTTTTTTTCTAAAAAAAATTCCTTTTGATTCAATAATTAATTCAAGACTCGTGGAGAATTTTTTAAGAAAAGATTCAAAGACTTATCAAGAATGGCTGAGGAGTACCCCAAGTCATTCATAGTCATCATTATCATCATCATCTTCTTCTTATTATTTATTTATTTAGTTTTATTCTTTTGAGTTATTATTATAATTTATTCATTAATCATAATTTTATCTTATTTTTTGTGGTGATTATGGAGGAAAACGCATGGTTATCATATGAGAGAGATGAATTCATAAGAAGTCCATGAAAAAGTATGGATAAAGTCTCGTACAGACTTAGTTCTATGGTTATTTTATTTTATTTTATTTGCTGCTTTTATTCATTTATTTATTTTATTAAATATTTTATGAATTAATGTAATAGCCCCAATAGTGGGAGTAGTAAAATTATATGTGTGGTTGCACGTTTATTTTGATTAAATTGGTCAATAAAATTATGTTTCAATTAGGTAATTTTTTAAAATCAATGGAGGAAGTAGATTAATTTAGGTTGCATGTTAATAAAATTAGGGTTTTAGTAAGGATTAATTTAATTATTTTTTTTATCTTATTTAATTGTTTCTTTTATATTTTTACTTGTTTTTGGGGTTTATTTATTATTTTTATGTGCTTTTGGGGCCTTAAGTCCATTTTAGGATTTGATTTATTTATTTAGGTAATTCTTTTAGCCCATTTCACTTAATAATTAATTAGGTTTAATTAATTAAAATATATTTTAGGTCCATAATTAGTTAGATTTTAGGTTAGAAATATTCTTAGGTCCATTTAGTTAATTAGACATAGGCTCGCCTAATTTAACTTAATTAAAATAGAATTAGGCCCACTAATTTGAATACCTTTATAACATGTAGAATTAGGCCCATATTTGGAATTAAATTAGTAGACTTAGGTTCATTTAATTAAAATCAAAAGGAATTAGGTCTTTAGGTTCACTTATAAATTAAAACATGTTGATTTAACTCATTTATTTAAAATCCATGTAGATTAGACTAACTTAGGGATTATGTGATTTATTGAATGCATTATTTACTTGTATATTTCATGACTAGTTTGCCTTGGAGTTGATTGTTTTTTGGGTTTATATGAAATTGCATGTAAATAGAGAATAAGATAATAATTCATAAAGTAATTCTAAATGAACATAAGACTGAAAGAAGTTGATATTCCATATCCAGAATCTCCTGGTTATAGTGCTAGCTTTCTTTTAAGGAATCGAGTACCACCTTTCCAATTTTTCCCAGTTATTCCCTTGGGTGGCGACTCCTCATCTCCACGCCATGTCTTTATGATAGTGGTTAGTATGTTCTCTAGAGCCCTAAGCTCAATCAGTGTCGTGGTTGCTAAAATCTTAGACGCACGCTAAACCCCACCGTCTATAGGGGCCTTTTTAAATTTCCTTCAGGTAGGAAACAAAAGGGTTGTAGCCAACTAAAAGCTAGCAAGTAATGGATGGATTACAACTGATCACTTTTAAAACATAATTCGCTAGACACTACGTAGTAGTTATAGCACTTTTCTTCAATCACTTTAGCTAGACACTACACAATAGTTATAGCATCTTTTTGCTTCCATAAGGAATATAATGAAACTTTTAGTCACAGTTACTAGACGTTCCATAAGAACTATAGTACAATTCGTTGGACAATACACAGTAGTTATAGCATTTTCTTTTCTAGTCATCCTAGAGAGAATATAGTGAAAATAATTATCACTAGATGTCCCATAGGGAATATAGTGAAAATCAAGATTAATAGATGTCCTATAAAAAATATAGTGAAAATCACTTGGTAAACTACCTACAGTGAATATAGCAAAATACATTGAATACAATGTCAATCATTATTCACTGAACACAGTGATAGCATCACCGCTATATGTTCCATTTGAACTATAACCCATTTTCAAAATGCTTTAAACACAATGTCAACTACTATTCACTTAACATAGTGATAGCATCACCGCTATATGTTCCACTAGAACTATATCCTATTTTCAAAATGCACTAAATCCAATGTCAACTACAATTCATTGAACACAGTGATAGCATCACTACTTTATGTTCCATAGGAACTATAGTCTATTTTTAAAATACACTAAACACAGTATCAATCGCTATTCACTGAACACAGTGATAGCATCACCGGTATATGCTCTACTAGAACTATAGTACATTTTCAAAATGCACAAAACATAATGTCAATCGCTATTCACTGAACACAGTGATAGCAACACAACTAGAAATTCCATAGGAATTCTAGTGTTCCTAAAATTGCATTCAACACTGTATAGTGTTATGCAAAGTTGTGGCACACAGGTAAGTGTTTTGACTTTTTGCTTTGAAATTGTGTGTTTATATTGCTTTGTCACAATTTGTCAAACAAATAGCAAGAAAGGGGGGCAACTGTAAGCACCCTATTTTGGGATGCATTAATGCATAGATGCGATGAGAGGTCCAATGATTAAAATTTGATTGAAATTGATCTATAAATATTGATTTTGGATTTGAAGGACTAAAATTGTGAGTTTTGAGGACTAAATTACAAAGTTTATTTTTGGGGTTTAATTGCAAAAATTGAATTTCCTTCAAGGGCTTTTTGAATTTCCTTTAGGCGGGCAACAGAAGGGTTGTAGCCGACTAAAAACTAGCAAGTAATGGTTGGATTATAGCTGATCACTTTCAAACATAATTCACTAGACACTACAAAGTAGTTATAACACTTTTCTTTAATCACTTTAGCTAGACACTACATAGTAGTTATAACATCTTTTTGCTAAATGTTCCATAGGAAATATAGTGAAACTTTCATTCACCATTACTAGACATTCCACAAGATCTATAGTACAACTCGCTAGACACTACAGAGTAGTTATAGTATATTTTCACTAGATGTCCTATAGGGAATATAGTGAAAATCACGATCACTAGATGTCCCATAAGGAATATAATGAAAATCATAATTAGCAGATGTTTCATAAGGAATATAGTGAAAATCATGATCACTAGACGTCCTATAAGGAATATAGTAAAAATCACTTGCTAAACGTCCCACAGGGAATATAGCAAAATACATTGAACACAGTCTCAATCACTATTCATTTAACACAATAATAGCATTGCCTCTATATGTTCCACCAAAACTATAGCCCATTTTCCAAATGCTTGAAATGCAATGTCAACTGCTATTCACTGAACAAAGTGATAGCATCACCGCTATATGTTCCACCACCACTATAGCCTATTTTCAAAATGCATTGAATGCAGTGTCAACTACTATTCATTGAACACAACAATAGCGTCACCATTACATGTTCCACCAGAATTATAGTTTTTTTTTCAAAATACACTAAACATAGTGTCAATCGCTATTCACTAAACACAATGATAGCATCACCGCTACATTTTCCATTGAAACTATAATATATTTTCAAAATGCACTGAACACAATGTTAATTACTATTCACTGAACACAGTGATAGCATCACAGCTAGATAATCCATATGAATTCTGGTGTTCCTAAAAGCACATTCAACACTACATAGTGTTATGCATAGTCATTACACACAGGTAAGTGTTCTGACTCTTTGCTTGGAAATTATGTGCTTATAATGTTTTGCCATAATTTTTCAAGCAAATAGAGACAAAGGGGGTAACTATAAGCACCCTATTTCAGGATGCATCGATGCATAGATGCAACGTGTGCTCCTATAATGAAAATTTAATCGAAATTAATCTATAGATATTTATTTTTTATTTTAAGGATGAAAATTAGGAGTTTTGAGGACTAAATTACAACATTTCTTTTTAGGGTTTAATTGCAAAATTGAATTTCCTTCAGCGGCCTTTTTAAATTTCCTTCAAGCGGGTAATAAAAGGGTAGTGGCCAACTAAAAGCTAGCAAATAATGGATGGATTATAGCTTAAAAGTCTCAAAAATAATTAGCTAGACACTACATAGTAGTTATAGCATTTTTCTTCAATCACCTTACCTAAACATTACACAGTTGTTATAGTATATTTTTGCTAAACATTCCATAGGAAATATAGCAAAACTTTCAGTTAGAGTTACTAGATGTTCCATATGAACTACAGTACAATTCGCTAGACACTAAACATTATTTATAGCATATTTTCACTAGATGTCCCAGAGGAAATATAGTGAAAATCATGATTGCTAGACGTCCCATATAGAATATAGTGAAAATCATGATCACTAGACGTCCTACAGGGAATATAGTGAAAATCACATGTTAAACGTCCCATAGAGAATATAGAAAAATACACTAAACATAGTGTCAATTGCGATTTAATGAACATAGTGATAGCATAGCCGCTATATGTTCCACCGTAACTATAATCTGTCTTCAAAATATTTTAAACACAATGTCAACTACTATTTGTTGAACACAGTGATAACATCATCTTTATATATTCCAGTAGAACTGTAGCTTTTTTTCAAAATGTGTGAATATAGTGTCAACTGCTATTTGTTGAATGCAGTGTCAACTGCTATTCACTGAACACATTGATAGCATCACCGCTATATATTCCATCAGAATTATAGTCAGTTTTCAAAATGCACTGAACACATTGTCAATTGTTTTCACTAAACACAATGATAGCATCACTACTATATGTTCCACCAAAATTGTAGTCTATTTTCCAAATGCACTAAACATAGTGTCAATCGCTATTCACTAAACATAGTGGTAAAATAACAGGTAGAAATTCCATAGGAATTCCAATGTTCATAAAATTCCATTTAACACTGTATAGTGTTATACATAGTCATGGCACATAGGAAAATGCTCTAACTATTTGCTTTGAAATTGTGTCCCTCTTTTATTTTGCCACAATTTATGAAGTAAATAGTGACAAAGGGGGGCTACTATAGGCACACAATTTTAGGATACATTGATGCATATATATGATGAGACCTCCCATGATGAAAATTTTATCAAAATTGATCTCTAGATATTGATTTTGGATTTTAAGGACTAAAATTGTTAGTTTTAAGGACTAAATTGCAACGATTCTTTTTAGGGTTTAATTACAAAATTGAATTGCCTTCAGGGGCCTTTTTGAGCTTCCTTCAGGTGGGCAACATAAGGGTTATAGCCAAATAAAAGCTAGCAAGTAATGGATGGATTTTAATTGATCACTTTCAAAACATAATTTGCTAGAAATTGCAAAGTAGTTATAGCACTTTTCTCCAATCACTTTAGCTAGACACTACACAGTAGTTATAACATCTTTTCTCTTCCATAGGAATTATAGCAAAACTTTTAGTCATAGTTACTAGATGTTCCACAGGAATTATAGTACAATTCACTAGACACTACATAATAGTTCTAGTGTATTTTCGCTAGATGTCCCAAAGGGAATATAGTAAAAATCACTATCACTAGATGTCCTAAAGGGAAAATAGAAAAAATCTTGATCGTTAAACGTCCTAAAAGGAATATAGTGAAAATCACAATCACTAGACGTCCCACATGGAATATAGTGAAAATCACTTGCTAAACATCCCACAGGGAATATAGCAAAATACACTAAACATAGTGTCAATCGTTATTCACTCAATAAAGTGATAGCATCACAGCTATATGTTCCACTAGAACTATAGCCAATTTTCAAAATGCTTTAAATGTAGATTCAATTGCTATTCACTAAACACAATGGTAGCATCACTTCTATATGTTCCACCAGAGCTATGGCCTGTTTTTAAAATGCACTAAACGCAATGATAGCATCACTTCTATATATTCTACTAGAACTATGGCTTGTTTTCAAAATGTACTAAATGTAGTGATAGCATTACCACTATATGTTCCATAAGAACTATTGTATGTTTTCAAAATTCATTGAACATAGTGTTAATCGTTATTCATTGAACACAGTGATAGCACTATAACTAGAAATTTCACAGGATTTCCAATGTTCCTAAAATCACATTCAACACTGGATGGTATTATGCATAGTCATGGTACACAAGAAAGTGCTCTAACTATTTGCTTTGAAATTGTGTCCTTATATTACTTTATCACAATTTATTAAGAAAATAATGATAAAGGGGAGCAACTATAAGCACCCAATTTCAGGATGCATTGATGCATTTATGCAATGACAGCACTTATGATGAAAATTTCATCAAACTTGATCTCTAGATATTGATTTTGGATTTTAACAACTAAAATTGTAAATTTTAAGGACTAAATTGCAATGTTTCTTTTTAGGCTTTCATTACAAAATTGAATTTCCTTTAATCCCTAACTTTTTAAAATCAAAATATCTAAATAATAAGAAATTTTCTCTTGACAATAATATATGTTGTATATGCAAATCTGAGATGTGAAAATTGGCAGAATTCATCTATAGATATCATTATAGAGGAAGTTGATCATTAAAATGATAATTGATACAATAGAAGTACACACTATTAGGGGCCTTTTTGAATTTTTTTCATGTGGGCAATAGAAGGATTGTAGCTTACTAAAAGCTAGCAAGTAAAGGATGGATTACAATTGATCACTTTAAAACATAATTCACTAGACACTACATAGTAATTATAGCACTTTTCTTGAATCACATTAGCTAGACACTACACAGTAGTTATAGCATCTTTTTACTAAATGTTCCATAGGAAGTATAGCAAAAATTTCATTTATAGTTACTTAACATCCCACACAAACTACAGTACAATTTGCTAGACACTACATAGTAGTTATATCATATTTTTACTAGATATCCTAGAGGAAATATAGTGAAAATCAAGATCACTAGATGTCCCATAAGGAATATAGTGAAAATTACAATTGCTAGATGTCCCATATAGAATATACTGAAAGTCACGATCCCTAGACATCCCACAAGGAATATAAGGAAAATCACTTGCTAAACGTCCTACAAGGAATATAGGAAAATACACTAAACACAATCTCAATCACTATTCACTAAACATAGTGATAGCATCGCCTTGATATGTTCCACTGAAACTATAGCCCATTTTCAAAATGCTTTAAACGCAATGAAAACTGCTATTAACAAAACATTGTGATAGCATCACCGTTATATGTTCCACCAGAACTATAGCATATTTTCAAAATGCACTAAACGCGGTATCAACTGCTATTCACTGAACATAGTGATAGCATCACCACTATATGTTCCACTGAAACTATAGTCTGTTTTCAAAATACATTGAACACAGTCTCAATCGCTATTCACTGAACACAGTGATAGCATCAATGCTATACATTCCACTTGAACTATTTTCTATTTTCAAAATGCATTTAACACAATGTCAATCTTTATTCACTAAATACAGTGATAGCATTACAACTTGAAATTCCACAGGATTTCTAGTGTTCCTAAAATTGCATTCAACACTGCATGGTATTATGCATAGTCATGGCACATAGGAAAGTGCTCTGACTATTTGCTTTGAAATTTTGTCCTTATATTGCTTTGCCATAATTTTTCAAGCAAACAAGGATAAAGGGGGGCAACTGTAACCACCCAATTTCAGGATGCATTAATGTATAAATGCGACAAGAGCACCTATAATGAAAATTAATCGAAATTGATCTCTAGATATTGATTTTAGATTTTAATGACTAAAATTATGAGTTTTATAGACTAAATTACAACGTTTCTTTTTAGGGTTTAATTGTAAAATTGAATTTCTTTTAGGCGGGCAATAGAAGGGTTGTAGCTGACTAAAAGCTAGCAAGTAATGGATGGATTACAACTTATCTTCAAACAGTAATTTTCCAAACACTACATAGTACTTATAGCACTTTTCTTTAATCACTTTACCTAGACACTATATAGTAGTTACAATATATTTTCACTAAATGTTCCATAAGAAATATAGCGAAACTTTCAGTCAGAGTTACTAGAAGTTCCACAAGAACTATAGTACAATTCGCTAGACACTACACATTAGTTGTAGCATATTTTCATTAGATGTCTGATAAGGAATATAGTGAAAATCATGATTACTAGACGTCCTATAGGGAATATAGTGAAAATCATGATCACTAGACGTCCCATAGGGAGTATAGTGAAAATCACATGCTAAAAGTCCTATAAGGAATATAGCAAAATACATTAAACAAAGTGCCAATCATCATTTAATGAAAACAGTGGTAGCATTACTACTATATGTTCCATTGAAACTATAGCTAGTTTTCAAAATGCTTCAAATGTAGTGTCAAATGTTATTCACTGAACACAATGATAGCATCATCATTATATATTCCAACAAAACTATAGCTTGTTTTCAAAATAAATTGAACGTAGTGTCAATTACTATTCACTAACACAGTGATAGCATCACTGCTATATGTTCCACTAAAACTATAGTCTATTTTCAAAATACATTCAACATTGTGAAAATCACTATTCACTAAACATAGTGATAGCATTACTGCTATATGTTCCACTAGAACTATTTTCTATTTTCAAAATGCATTAAACACAGTGTAAATCTTTATTCATTGAACACAATGATAGCATTACAACAAGAAATTATAGAGGATTTCTAGTGTTCCTAAAATCACAATCAACAATGCATGGTATTATGCATAGTCATGGCATATAGGAAAGTGCTCTAACTATTTTCTTTGAAATTGTGTCCTTATATTTCTTTGCCATAATTTTTCAAGCAAACAGCGATAAAAGGGGGCAACTGTAACCACCTAATTTTGGGTTGCATTGATGTATAGATACGACGAGAGCACCTATGATGAAAATTGATCAAAATTGATCTCTAGATATTAATTTGGGATTTTAACAACTAAAATTATAAGTTTGATGGAATAAATTGCAATGTATTTTTTTGGGGTTTAATTGTAAAATTAAATTTCCTTCAGCAGCCTTTTTGAATTTCCTTTAGGCAGGTAATAGAAGGGTTGTAGCTGACTAAAAGCTAGCAAGTAATGGATGGATTACAACTTATCACTTTCAAACATTAATTTTCTAGACACAACATAGAAGTTATAGCACTTTTCTTCAATCACTTTACCTAGACACCATATAGTCATTATAATATATTTTTTCTAAACATTCCATAGGAAATATAGTGAAACTTTCAATTAGAGTTACTAGAAGTTCCATAAGAACTATAGTACAATTTGTAGACACTACACATTAGTTATAGCATATTTTCACTAGACGTCCCATAGGGAATATAGTGAAAATCATGATTGCTAGATGTCCCACAAGGAATATAGTGAAAATCATGATCACTAGACATCCCATAGGGAGTATAGTGAAAATCACATGCTAAATGTCCCACAAGGAATATAGGAAAATACATTGAACAGAGTGTCAATCGCCATTCATTGAATGCAGCGATAGCATTGTCACTATATGTTCTACCACAACTATAGCCTATTTTCAAAATTCTTTAAACACTGTGTCAATTTCTATTCATTGAACACAGTGATAGCATTATCGCTATATATTCCAATAGAACTATAGTTTGTTCTCAAAATGCACTAAACGTAGTGTCAACTTCTATTCACCGAACACAGTGATAGCATCACCGTTATATGTTCCAAAAAATATATAGTCTATTTTCAAAATACACTCAACACATTCTCATTCACTATTCATTAAACACAGTGATAACATCACCGTTATATGTTCCACTGGGACTGTAGTTTGTTCTCTAAATGCATCGAACACTGTATCAATTGCTATACACTACTCATAGTGTTAACATAATAGCTAGAAATTCCACAGGAATTCTAGTGTTCCTAAAATTGCATTCAACACTGCATAGTATTATGCATAGTCATGGCACATAGGTAAGTGCTCTGACTATTTGCTTTGAAATTGTGTCTTTATATTTTTTTGCCATAATTTGTTAAACAAATAGAGATGAAAGGGAGTTACTATAAGCACCCAATTTTGGGATGCATTAATGCATAGATCTTAAGAGAGCTCCTATTGAAAATTGATTAAAATTGATATATATAAATATTGATTTTGGATTTTAAGGACTAAAATTGTGAGTTTTGAGGAATAAACTGCAACGTTTCTTTTTAGGGTTTAATTGCAAAATTTAATTTTCTTCAGGGGCCTTTTTAAATTTCCTTCAGGCGGGTAACAAAAGGGTTATAGACAGCTAAAATCCAATAAGTAATGGATGTATTACAATTGATCACTTTCAAAACATAATTCGCTAGAAACTGTAGAGTAGTTGTAGCACTTTTCTCCAATCACTTTAGTTAGACACTACATAGTAGTTATAGCATCTTTGCTTCCACAAGAAATTATGGTGAACTTTCAATCACAGTTACTAGATGTTCCACAAGAACTATAGTAAAATTCACTAGACACTACAAAGTAGTTCTAGCATATTTTTGCTAGACGTCTCACTAGGAATATAGCAAAAATAACGATCACCAAATATCCCAAAGGGAATATAGTGAAAATCATGATCACTAGATGTCCTCGAGGGAATATAGTGAAAGTCACAAACACTAGACATCCCATAAGGAATATAGTGAAAATCTCTTACTAAACGTCCCACAGGAAATTTAGCAAAATGAACTAAACACAGTGTTAATCGCTATTCACTAAACATAGAGATAGCATCGCCGCTATATGTTCCTCCAAAACTATAGCCAATTTTCAAAATGTTTTAAATACAATGTCAACTGCCATTCACTAAACATAGTAATAGCATCATCGCTATATGCTCCACCAATACTACGGTCTATTTTCAAAATGAACTAAATGTAGTGATAGCATCACCGATATACGTTCCACTTGAACTATTATCTATTTTCAAATTCCACTGAACATTGTGTCAATCGCTATTCACTAAACACAATGATATCATCATAGTTAGAAACTCCATAGGATTTCTAGTGTTCCTAAAATCGCATTCAACACTGAATGGTATTATACAAAGTCATCACACATAGGAAAGTGCACTTACTAGTTGCTTTAAAATTGTGTCCTTATATTGCTTTCCCATAATTTATCAAGTAAGCAGCAAGAAAGGGGGGCAACTCTAACCACCCAATTTTGGGATGCATTGATGCCACGAGAGCACCTATAATGAAAATTTGATAGAAATTGATCTCTAGATATTGCTTTTGGATTTTAATGACTAAAATTGTGAGTTTTATAGACTAAATTGCAATGTTTCTTTTTAAGGTTTAATTGTAAAATTAAATTTCCTTCAACAACCTTTTTAAATTTCCTATAGGTGCGTAATAGAAGGGTTATAGTCGACTAAAACCTAGCAAGTAATGGATGGATTACAACTTATCACTTTCAACCAATAATTATCCAAACACTACATAGTAGTTATAGCACTTTTCTTCAATCACTTTACTTAGACACTACATAGTAGTTACAACATATTTACGCTAAACATTCCACTAGAAATATAGCAAAACTTTCAATCAGAGTTACTAGAAGTTCCACAAGAACTATAGTATAATTCTTTAGACACTACACATTAGTTATAGCATATTTTCACTAGAAGTCCTATAGGGAATATAGTGACAATCATGATTTCTAGACGTCCCATAGGGAATATATTGAAAATCATTATCACTAGACGTCCCATAAGAGTATAATGAAAATCACATGCTAAACGTCCTATAAGAAATACAGCAAAATACACAGAATAGAGTGTTAATCACCATTCATTGAACACACTAATAGTCATGGCACACAGGTAAGTGCTATGACTATTTGCTTTGAAATTGTATCCTTATATTGTTTTCCCATAATTTATCAAATAAACAGAGATGAAGGGGGGTACTATAAGCACCAAATTTTAGGATGCATTGATGCATAGATCTGACGAGAGCTCATATGATGAAAATTTGACCAAAATTGATCTTTATATATTGATTTTGGATTTTAAGGACTACAATTGTGAATTTTCAAGGACTAAATTGCAACGTTTCTTTTTAGGGTTTAATTGCAAAATTCAATTTTCTTCAAGGGCCTTTTTGAATTTCCTTCAAGCGGGCAACAAAAGGGTTATAGCTGACTAAAAGCTAACAAGTAATGGATGGATTACATTTAATCTCCTTCAAAACATAATTTGCTAGAAACTGCAAAGTAGTTATAGAACCTTTCTCCAATCACTTTAGCTAGACACTATATAGTAGTTATAGCATCTTTTCACTTCCACAGGAATTATGGCGAAACTTTCAATCACTGTTACTAGACGTTCCATAGGAACTCTAGTGCAATTCACTAGACACTACACAATAGTTCTAGCATATTTTCACTACACTTCTCACCGGGAATATAGCAAAAATAATGATTACTAGATGTCCCAAAGGGAATAAAGTGAAAATCATGATCGCTAGATGTCCTAGAGGGAATATAGTGAAAGTCACAAACACTAGACATCCCACAAGGAATATAGTGAAAATCTTTTGCTAAACATTTTACAGGGAATACAATAAAATGCACTGAACACAGCATCAATTGCTATTCACTGAAGACAGTGATAGCATCACCGCTATATGTTCCACCGGAACTATAGCCAGTTTTGAAAATGCTTTAAATGCAATGTCAACTACTATTCACTAACATAGTGATAACATCACTACTATTTGTTCCACCAAAACAATGTCCTATTTTCAAAGTGCCCTAAACATAGTGATAGCATCACCGCTATATGTTCCACTAGAACAATTATCTATTTTTAAAATGTACTAAACACTGTGTCAATCATTATTCACTAAACACAGTGATAGCATCACAGCTAGAAACTCCATAGGATTTCTACTATTTCTAAAATTGCATTCAACACTGCTTGGTATTATGTAAGGTCGTCGCACATAAAAAAGTGCTCTTACTATTTGCTTTGAAATTGTGTCCTTATATTGCTTTGCCATAATTTGTCAAGTAAACAGTGAGAAAAGGGGGCAACTATAACCACCCAATTTTTTGGATGCATTGATGCATAGATGCCATGAGAGCACCTATGATGAAAATTTGATAAAAATTGATCTCTAGATATTGATTTTGGATTTTAACAACTTAAATTGTGAGTTTTATGGACTAAATTGCAACATTTCTTTATGGAGTTTAATTGTAAAATTAAATTTCCTTCAGCAGCCTTTTTTAATTTCCTTTAGGCGGGCAATAAAAGGGTTATAGCCGACTAAAAGCTAGCAAGTAATAGATGGATTACAACTTATCACTTTCAAACAATAATATTCCAAACACTATATAGTAGTTATAGCACTTTTCTTCAATCACTTTACTTATACACTACATAGAAGTTACAATATATTTTTGCTAAATGTTCCATAGGAAATATAATGAAACTTTCAGTTATAGTTACTAAAAGTTCTAGAAGAACTATAGTACAATTCACTAGACACTATAAATTAGTTATAGCATATTTTCACTAGACGTCCTATAGGGAATATAGTGAAAATCATGATTACTAGATGTCCCACTGGAATATACTGAAAATCATGATCACTAGATGTCCCATAGGGAGTATAGTGAAAATCACATGCTAAATGTCCCACAAGGAATATAGGAAAATACACTAAACAGAGTGTTAATCGCCCTTCATTGAACACAGTGATAGCATTGCCACTATAAGTTCCACCGAAACTATAGCATGTTTTCAAAATTCTTTAAACGTAGTGTCAACTACTATTCACTAAACATAGTGATAGCATCATGGCTATATATTCTAGTAGAACTATAGCTTGTTTTCAAAATGCACTGAACGCAGTGTTAACTGCTATTCACTAAACACATTGATAGCGTCATCGCTATATGTTCCACCAGAACTATAGTCTATTTTCAAAATACACCGAACATTGTCATTTGTTATTCATTGAACACACTGATAACATCACCGCTATATGTTCCACCAGGACTATAGTTTGTTCTCCAAAAGCACTTAACACAATATCAATTGCTATACACTAAGCATAGTGATAACATAACAGCTAGAAATTCCATAGGAATTATAGTGTTCCTAAAATCGCATTCAACACTGTATAGTATTATGCATAGTCATGGCACGTAGGTAAGTCTTCTGACTATTTGCTTTAAAATTGTATCCTTATATTATTTTAGCACACTTTGTCAAACAAACAGCGATGAAGGGGGCTACTGTAAGCACCTAATTTTGGGATGCACTAATGCTTAGATCTAACAGGAGCTCCTATAATGAAAATTTGACTGAAATTGATCTCTATATATTGATTATGGATTTGAAGGACTAAAATTATGAGTTTCAGGGACTAAATTACAACGTTTCTTTTTAGGGTTTAATTGAAAAAATCAATTTTCTTCAGGTGCCTTTTGAATTTTCTTTCAAGGGCGAACAAAAGGGTTATAGCCAACTAAAAGCTAGTAAGTAATGGATGGATTACATTTGATCACTTTCAAAACATAATTCGCTAGAAACTGCAAAGTAATTATAGCACCCTTCTCCAATTACTTTAGCTGGACACTACACAGTAATTATAGCATCTTTTCGCTTCCACAAGAATTATGGCAAAACTTTTAGTCACAGTTACTAGACATTCCATAGGAACTATAATACAATTCACTAGACATTACACAATAGTTCTAGCATATTTTCGCTAGCCATCTGACCAAGAATATAGCGAAAATAACGATCACTAAATGTCCCAAAGGGAATATAGTAAAAATCATTATCGCTAGATGTCCTAGATGGAATATAATGAAAGTCACAAACACTAGATGTCCCATAAGGAATGTAGTGAAAATCTCTTGTTAAGCGTCCCATAAGGAACATAGCAAAATACACTGAAAACAATGTCAATCACTATTCACTGAACATAGTAATAACATCGCTGCTATCTATTCCACAGGAACTATAACCATTTTTCAAAATGCTTTAAATGCAGTGTCAACTGTTATTCACTAAACATAGTGATAGCATCACCGCTATATGTTCCACCAGAACTTTGGCCTATTTTCAAAATGCACTAAATGTAATGATAGCATCACTGCTATATATTCCACTTGAACTATTATCTATTTTCAAAATGCATTGAACATTGTGTCAATTGCTATTCACTGAACACAGTGATAGCATCATAGCTAGAAACTCCATAGGGTTTTTAGTGTTCCTAAAATTGCATTCAAAACTACATTGTATTATCCAAAGTCATCACACACAAGAAAGTGCTCTTATTATTTGCTTTAAAATTGTGTCCTTATATTCCTTTGCCATAATTTGTCAAGCAAACAGTGACAAAGGGGGGCAACTGTAACCACCCAATTATGGGATGCATTGATGAATAGATGAGACGAGAGCACCTATTATGAAAATTTGATCAAAATTGATCTCTAGATATTGATTTTGGATTTTAACGACTAAAATTGTGAGTTTTATGGACTAAATTGCAATTTTTCTTTTTAGGGTTTAATTGTAAAATTAAATTTTCTTCGATGGCCTTTTTGAATTTCCTTTAAGCAAGCAATAAAAGGGTTGTAGTTGACTAAAACCTAGCAAGTAATGGAGGGATTACAACTTATCAATTTTAAATAATAATTTTCCAGACACTGCATAGTAGTTATAGCACTTTTCTTCAATCACTTTGCCTATACACTACATAGTAGTTGCAACATATTTTCACTAAACATTCCACAAGAAATATAGAAAAACTTTCAGTCACAGTTACTAGAAGTTCCATAAGAACTATAGTACAATTCGCTAGACACTACACATTAGTTATAACATATTTTCACTAGACATCATATATGGAATACAATTAAAATCATGATTGCTAGATGTCCCACGAGGAATATATTGAAAATTATGATCACTAGACATCCCATAAGGATTATAGTGAAAATCACATATTAAACGTCCCACGAGGAATATAGCAACATACATGGAATAGAGTGTCAATCGCCGTTCATTAAACATAGTGATAGCATTGCCACTATATGTTCCATCGAAACTATAGCCTATTTTCAAAATGCTTTAAACACAATGTCAACTACTATTCACTAAACATAGTGATCGTATCATTGCTATATATTCCAGTAGAACTATAGCTTGTTTTCAAAATGCACTAAATGCAATGTCAATTACTATTCATTGAAGATAGTGATATCATCATCGCTATATGTTCCATCAAAACTATAGTCTATTTTCAAAATACATTGAACACATTGTCATTCGCTATTCATTGAACACAATGATAACATCACCGCTATATGTTCCATCGAGACTATAGTCTGCTCTCCAAATGCACTGAACATAGTATTAATTACTATACACTAAGCACATGATAACATAATAGCTAGAAATTCCATAAGAATTCTAGTGTTCCTAAAATCACATTCAACACTGCATAGTATTATGCATAGTCAAGGCACACAGGTAATTGCTTTGACTCTTTGCTTTGAAATTGTGTCCTTATATTGTTTTGCCATAATTTGTCAAACAAACAGCGATGAAAAGGGGCTACTGTAAGCACCCAATTTTGGGATGCATTGATGCATAGATCTGACAAGAACTCCTATGATGAAAATTTGATCAAAATTGATCTCTATTTATTGATTTGATTTTGAGGACTAAAATTGTGAGTTTTAAGTACTAAATTGCAATGTTTCTTTTTAGGGTTTAATTGCAAAATTGAATTTTCTTCAGGGGCCTTTTTGAATTTCCTTCAGGCGAGCAACAAAAGGGTTATAGCCAACTAAAAGCTAGCAAGTAATGGATGGATTACAGTTGATCACTTTCAAAACATAATTTGCTAGAAATTGCAGAGTAGTTATAGCACCTTTCTCCAATCACTTTAGCTAGATACTGCATAGTAGTTATAGCATCTTTTTGCTTCCACAAGAATTATTGCGAAACTTTTAGTCACAGTTACTAGAAATTCCACAAGAACTATAATATAATTCACTAGACACTACACAGTAGTTCTAGCATATTTTCACTAGACGACTCACCAAGAATATAGCAAAAATAATGAGCACTAGATGTCCTAAAGGGAATATAGTGAAAATCATGATCGCTAGACATCCTAGAGGGACTATAGTGAAAGTCGCAAACACTAGATGTTCCATAAGGAATATAGTGAAAATTTCTTGCTAAACATCCCATAGGGAATATAGCAAAATACACTGAATACAGTGTCAATCACTATTTTCTAAACACATTGATAGCATCACCGCTATATGTTCCACCAAAACTATAGCCGGTTTGCAAAATGCTTTAAATGCATTGTCAATTGATATTCACTAAACATTGTAATAGCATCATCGCTATATGTTCCACCAGAACTTTGGCCTATTTTCAAAATGCACTAAATTTAGTGATAGCATCACTGCTATATATTCCACTTGAACTATTGTCTGTTTTCAAAATGCATTGAACATTGTGTCAATTGTTATTTACTGAACACAGTGATAGCATCATAGCTAGAAACTCCATAGGATTTCTAGTGTTCTTAGAATTGCATTCAACACTACATGGTATTATGCAAAGTCATCACACACCAGAAAGTGCTCTTACCATTTGCTTTGAAATTGCGTCCTTATATTGCTTTACCGTAATTTATGAAGTAAACAACAACAAAGGGGGGCAATTGTAGGCACCCAATTTCGGGATGCATTGAAGGATAGATGCAATGAGAGCACCTATAATTAAAATTTGATCAAATTTGATCTTTAGATATTGATTTTGGATTTTAACGACTAAAATTGTGAGTTTTAAGGATAAAATCATAACTTTTTTTTTGGATTTAGTTGCAAAATTAAATTTCCTTCAACTAAGTAATAGAAGAGTTATAGCTGACTAAAAGCTAGAAAGTAATAGATGTATTATAACTTATCACTTTCAAAACATAATTTGCTAGACACTATATAGTAGTTATAGTACTTTTCTTCAATCACTTTAGCTAGACACTACATAATATTTATAACTTCTTTTTGCTTCCACAGGAAATATAGGGAAACATTCAATCAGAATTACTAGAAGTTCCACAAGAACTATAGTACAATTTGCTAGACATTACTAATTATTTATAGCATATTTTCACTAGACATCCTATAGGGATTATAATGAAAATCATGATTGCTAGATGTTCCACAAGGAATATAATGAAAATCATGATCATTATATGTCCTATAGAGAGCATAGTGAAAATGACATGCTAAACGTCCCATAAGGAATATAGCAAAATACACTAAACAGAGCATCAATCGTCGTTCATTGAACACAGTGATAGCATTGTCGGTATATGTTCCACTAGAATTATAGCCTGTTTTCAAAATGCTTTAAATGCAGTGTCAACTACAATTCATTGAACACAGTGATAGCATCATCACTATATATTCTAGCAGAACTATAGCTTGTTTTTAAAATTCATTGAATTCAATGTCAACTGTTATTCACTAAACGTAGTGATAGTGTCACCTCTATATGTTCCACCGAAAATATAGTCTACTTTCAAAATACATTGAACACATTGTCATTCGCTATTCATTGAACACAGTGATAACATCACCGCTATATATCCCACTGAGACTATAGTCTATTCTCCAAATGCACTAAACATAGCATCAATTGCTATACACTAAGCATAGTGATAACACAACAACTAGAAATTCCATAAGAATTCAAGTGTTCCTAAAATCGCATTTAACACTACATAGTATTATGCATAGTCATGGCACACAAGTAAGTGCTCTAACTATTTTCTTTGAAATTGTGTCTTTATATTGTTTTGCCATAATTTGTCAAACAAATAGCAACGAAGGGGGGCTACTATAAATATAGTGATCTAATAAGAGCTCCTATGATGAAATTTTGATTGAAATTGATCTCTATATATTGATTTTGAATTTTAAGGACTAAAATATTGAGTTATAAGGACTAGATTGCAACATTTCTTTTTAGGGTTTAATTGCATAATTGAATTTTCTTTAAGGGCCTTTTTAAATTTGCTTCAGGCAGGCAACAAAAGGGTTGTAGTTGACTAAAAGCTAGCAAGTATTGGATGGATTACAATTGATCACTTTCAAAACATAATTTGCTAAAAACTACAGGGTAGTTATGGCACCTTTCTCTAATCACTTTAGCTAGACACTACACAGTAATTATAGCATCTTTTTGCTTCCACAGGAATTATAGCGAAACTTTCATTTGCAATTACTAGACGTTCCACAGGAACTATAGTATAATTCATTAGACACTACATAGTAGTTCTAGTATATTTTTACTAGATGTCTCACTGGTAACGATCACTAGATGTCCTAATGGGAATATAATGAAAATCACGATTGCTAGACATCCTAGAGGGAATATAGTGAAAGTCACAAACACTAGACGTCCCACAAGAAATATAGTGAAAATCTCTTATTAAACGTCCTGCAAGGAATATAGCAAAATACACTAAACACAGTGTTAATCTCTTTTCACTGAACACACTGATAGCATTGCCATTATATGTTCCACCGAAACTATATCCAATTTTTAAAATACTTTAAATGCAGTGTCAACTGCTATTCACTAAACATAGTAATAGCATCACCACTATATGTTCCACTAGAACTATGGCCTATTTTTAAAATGCACTATATGTAGTGACAGCATTACCGCTATATGTTCCACTTGAACTATTGTCTATTTTCAAAATGCACTGAACATTGTGTTAATCGTGATTCACTAAACATAGTAATAGCATCACAACTAGAAAATCCATAGGATTTCTAGTGTTCCTAAAATCACATTCAACACTACAAGGTATTATGAAAAGTCATCGTACACATGAAAGTGATCTTACTATTTGCTTTGAAATTGTGTCCTTATATTGCTTTACCATAATTTATGAAGCAAACAACAACAAAGGGGGGCAACTGTAAGCACCCAATTTCAGGATGCATTGATGGATAAATGCAATGAGAGCACCTATGATGAAAATTTGATCAAAATTGACCTGTAGATATTGATTTTGGATTTTAACAACTAAAATTGTGAGTTTTAATGACAAAATTGAAATGTTTCTTTTTTAGTGTTTCATTGTGTTTCATTGTAAAATTAAATTTCTTTTAGGCGAGCAACAGAAGGGTTGTAGCTGACTAAAAGCTAGCAAGTAATGGATGGATTACAACTGATCACTTTCAAAACATAATTCACTAGACACTACTTAGTAGTTATAGTAGTTTTCTTTAATCACTTTACCTAGACACTACATAGTAGTTATAGTAGTTTTCTTCAATCACTTTACCTAGACACTACATAGTAGTTATAACATCTTTTCACTTCTATAGGAAATATAGAAAAATTTTCAGTCATAGTTAATAGAAGTTCCATAAGAACTATAGTACAATTCGCTAGACACTACACAACAGTTATAACATATTTTCACTAGACGTCCTACAGGTAATATAGTGAAAATCACGATCGCTTAATGTCCTATAAGGAATATAGTGAAAATCACGATCCCTAGACGTCCCACAGGGAATATAGTGAAAATCACTTGTTAAATGTCATATAGGGAATATAGAAAAATACACTGACCACAGTGTCAATCGCTATTCACTAAACATAGTGAAAGCATCACCACTATATGTTCCACCAGAAATATAGCCTATTTTCAAAATGCTTTAAATATAGTGTCAATTACTATTCACTAAACACAGTGATAGCATCATCGTTATATGTTCCATATAGCATGTTTTCAAAGTGCACTTAATGTAGTGTCAATTGATATCCAATAAACATAGTGATAGTATAACCATTATATGTTCCACTAGAACTATAGTCTGTTTTCAAAATACACTAAACACAGGTCAATCACTCTTCATTGAACATTGTGATAGCATCACTGCTATATGTTAAACTAGAACTTCAGTCTATTTTCAAAATGCATTGAACACAATGTCAATCGTTATTTACTAAACACAATGATAGCATCACAGCTAAAATTCCACAAGAATTCTAGTGTTCCTAAAATTGCATTCAACACTGCATATTGTTATGCATAGTCATGGCACATAAGTAAGTGTTTTGACTCTTTGCTTTGAAATTGTGTGCTTATATTATTTTGTCGTAATTTGTCAACCAAACAACGGCAAAGGTGGTAAGCACCCAATTTCATGATGCATTGATGCATAGATGTGAATAGAGATCCTATGATGAAAATTTGATCGAAATTGATCTCTAGATATTGATTTTGGATTTTAAATACTAAAATTATGAGTTTTGATGACTAAATTGCAATGTTTCTTTTTAGGGTTTAATTGAAAAATTGAATTTCCTTCAGGCAGGCAACAGAAGGGTTGTAGCCAACTAAAAGCTAGCAAGTAATAGATGGATTACAACTTATCACTTTTAAAACATAATTCGCTAGACACTACATAGTAGTTATAGCACTTTTCTTCAATCACTTTAGCTAAACACTATACAGTAGTTATAGCATATTTTTGCTAAATGCTCCATATGAAATATAGCAAAACTTTCAGTCATAGTTACTAGACGTTCCACAAGAACTATAGTCCAATACTCTAGACACTACATAGTAGTTATAGCATATTTTCGCTAGACATCCCACAGTGAAAAATAAAAGGTTGATCAATTTTACAGAAAATAGATCATAATTCTATAATTCTGATTGAAAATCTATAATTTCAATCAAAATTATAGATTTTTAATCGGAGATACGTAAATCCGATTGAATTTCCATAAATTCTGATAAGCACAGTTTTATTTTATTTTTTAGAAATATAGGTTTATTTAATTTTTTTTATTGCTTAAAAAATAATATAAATAAATTTTGATAAATATAATTATCTTATTAAACCATGTTTCTTCTATGTATTTTAGATAGGATTTGTTTTGGATCAAAATTTTTGAAATAAAAATTATCAGGAGCTGAGACTCCTGGACAGAAAAGGATTTTTTATTAAAAAGGGCAAAGGGAGAAAGGAAAAAAAGAAATAGAAAGAAACGCAGCTTGAAAAGGAAAAAAAGGAGAGAATAAAAAAAATCTTTCAAAATTAAAAGAGGGATGTTCTTTAGTTTTAAAACCATAGTACGTTCAATGATATCCAAAATCAATCCAAAAGTAAATTTTCAATAGTGATTCCCATTCTAAGGGGCAATCAAACTGCACAGCTTCATTCCATTTTTTTTATTTCTTCTATTTTATTCTTTTCTTTGATTTTGATTTCATTTTATTATTTGATTGTCTACTAATTCTTTTATTCTATTTTGTGTTTTGTTTTATGATTTTGATTGTAATGGGCATAACCAAAACTGTGGGGTGAATAAGTGAGGAAGATCCATAAAGATCCATAGGATGCCATGAATTTAATTGTGTAGCCATTTTAATTAGATTTTAGGTTTTTAATATTCTGTATATTTTATATTCTTTTTTATTATTTATTTGGTTTATTTGGGCATGTAATTAATTAGTTTTAATTTACGTACATAGAAATTGTAATAGACCAAATAGTGGAAATAGTGAAACCCTTTATTTTTTTTCTGCACTTAAAATTGGCTATTAATTAGGTAGATTTGGTAAAACCCTAATAAAATCAATGGTGGCTATAGAGTAATATTAGGTTGCATGAAATCAAATTAGGGTTCTTTAGAAAAATTAAATTTTAATTGCTTATTTGATCTTTTGTTTGGTTGTTTTCTTAGTTTTTTATATTTTTGGATTTTTTTTTGAGCGTCAAGCCCATGTTAAGGATTAACCCATTTAAAATAGGATTTTAATTGGATTTTAGGTTTTAATTAATTGTAAAATCAATTTAGGCCCATTTTAGGTTAATTTTAGATTTTTAGGCCCTTTTTAGTTTAATTAAAATTAATTTAGACTTAGCTCAGCCCATTAAGCATTTCTTTTAAAATAAATAGATTTATGCCCATTTTTTCACTTAAATTAAAGTTAATTAGAATTATGCTCATTTATTCAAACTCAATCCAATTCATTTCCATAAAATTAGTGGATTTGGGCTCACTTTAGAAAATTAAAATAAACAAAAAGAAGTTCACTAATTTAATTAAAATGTAGGCCCACCTTTAGTTCCATTTCACTTGTAAATAAAATATAGACTTAGCTAACCTAATTAAAATTAATATAGTTTAGACTAATTTAGGGATGTCTTGTTATATGAATGCATTATTTATGTGTTTTTTCATGACTAGTTGCCTTGAAGTTAGATGAGTGCTAAATTAGTTTTTATATGAGATTGCATGTAAATATGGAATAATTTAGTAATTAATAAGGTAATTCTAAATGAACACAAGACTGAAAGAAGTTAGTATTTCGTATCCCAAATCTCCTTGTTGTGGTGCTAACTCTCTTTTAAAGAATTGAGTTACTACCACCTTCAAATTGTTTCAATTATTACCCTAGGTGGTGACTCCTCATCTCCATGCTATGTCTTTGTGATATAGTAGTGTGTTCTCTAGAACCCTAAGCTCAAACAGTATTGCAATTGCTAAAATATTAGACGTGCGCTAAACTCTGTTGTTTATAAAAGGGAAAACAAGGAGAAGGTGAGACTTTCTCTGATTTATTTGCTTATAAATGTTATAAAGGCTTATCTAATGCATGGGTATTGGATACTGATGCTAGTTCTCACATTTTTTTATCCTTGCAAGATCTAGCAAATGAGAGAAGATTAAGGCCCAATAAAGTGACCTTAAGGCTTAGAAATGGAGCAAGTGTTGTAGCCAAAGCTCTAAAATCTACTTTCATTTATCTATATGATCATATTTTGTCATTGGATGATGTATTATATGTACTTAATGCCTATAAGAACATTGGTTCTATTTCTAGTTTGACTAGAAAAGGTTATGAATTTATTTTAAAAGAGATGTTTGTAATATTTACTTTAGAAGTGAAATGGTAGGCATGGGTTATCTAATACATGGTTTTTATTATGTTGATAATATGTCCAATAACATTGATCTTTAAATTAATGTGAGTAATAAAAACTCAATGCTAAATGAAAATGTCTATAACTCCAAATATCTTTGGCACTTGAGATTATGTCACATTATGGAGGATAGGATTAATAAGTTGGAAAAGATGGGAATCTTGAGCAATCTTTAATCCATATCCAATACGACTTGTAAGGCTTGTTTTCAAGGAAAAATGACTATATAACCATTTTTTGGACAAATGGTAAAAGCTAAGGATATATTGGAGATCATACATAGTGATGTATGTGGACTATTTAGTGAAATGGTTAGAGGTGGTTCCTACTACTTTATAACCTTTATAGATGATCTATCAAGGTTTGGGCACTTGTTTCTTGTGAAACACAAAAGTGAATCCTTTAAAAGGTTTAAGGAATTCAAAGCCCAAGTAGAGAACCAAACTAGGAAAAGTATTAAAACTCTAAAATCATATCAAGGAGGAGAATACTTAGGTACCAAGTTCATTGATTTCCTTAAAGAACATGGCATTGTGTCACAACTCACACCACCTAGAACACCTCAATTAAACATGTGTATGAGAGATGAAATTATACATTATTAGATATAGTACATTCTATGATGAGCTACATTGATCTTCCTATTACACTTTGGGTTTATGCACTCTAAATGGCCTCCTACATCCTTAATCGTGCTCCATCCAAATTTGTTTCTACTACACCATATGAAATATGGCATGGTAGAGCACCAAGTTTTAAAAATATTAAGATTTAGGGATGTTTAACTTTTCAAAAGCATAAAATCAAACAAGTTGGATGTAAAATCGATTAAAGGAAGGTTTGTTAGGTATCCTAAAGATAGTCTAGAGTATTACTTTTATCTTCCTAATGAACAAGTTGTTATTATCAGTAGAGATGTTATTTTTCTTAAGAAAGAGTTTCTTAAGGAAGGTGGCAAAGGTAGGAAGACAATGTTAAATGAGGAGTCATCTAAAGAAGTCCAATAAGTTGATCAAATGGATATTAATCAACCCAAAGAGCCTATTCTAATTGGGAATATCATCACACTAACTCCTAGAAGGTCTAGTAGGGTATCTTATCCATATAAGAGATATGGTTTTCTGCATGATATGCAAGAGTTGTATATTCATGAAGAAAGCATTAATGTTGATGATCCTACTACATATAAAGAAGCTTTATATGATAAAGATTCTTTGAGATGGCTTTAAGCTATAAGAACCGAAATGAATTCCATGTATGCAAACCAAGTTAGGATACTTGTTGATCCACTTAAGGGTATTATACCAATTTGGTGTAAATGGATCTTCAAGAGAAAGATTGGTGCAGATTGAAAGGTAGAGACCTATCAAGCAAAGCTTGTAGCAAAAGGGTTTCGCCAAAGGCAAGGGGATGACTATAAAGAGACTTTTTCAGCTGTACCTATCCTTAAGTCCATTCAGATTCTTCTAGCTATAGTTGCACAATATGATTATGAGGTTTAGCAAATGGATGTCAAGACCGCCTTTCTAAATGGTTATACTGAGGAAGACATTTTCATAGAGCAACCCAATGGTTTTGAATCTAAGGATAGCTCAAAAGTGTGCAAGCTTAATAGATCTATCTATGGTCTAAAGCAAGTTTCAAGAAGTTGGAATCATCATTTTGATGAGAATATCTATTCTTATGGTTTAATTAAGAATGAATATGAACCATGTGTTTACAAGTAGGGTAGTGGGAGCTAACTCACTTTTCTAGTCTTATATGTTGATGACATTCCATTAATTGGAAATAATGTAGGTATGATGACTTCTGTGAAAGTATGGTTATCTAAAACCTTCTTAATGAAGGACTTAGGGGAGGCAACCTATATTCTTGGCATTCAAGTCTATAGAGATAGAATGAAGAGAATGATAGGTTTATCCCAAAGTCTTTACTTGGAAAAGGTATTGAAGAGGTTCAACATGCTTGATTATAAGAGAGGATTATTACCATTTAAGTATGGTATCCATTTATCCAAGGGTATGTCACATAAACCACTCAAGGAAATGGAGCAAATGGCCAAAGCCTGATATTGCTTATATTGTTAGTGTGACTAGCAGGTTTCAATCCAATCCAAGTTTGGAATGTTGGATAGTTGTTAAGGCAATCTTTAAGTACTTGAGAAGGACTAAAGATTTAGTCTTAACTTATAGAGGAGATGATGTAAAGATAAATGGTTTCACAGATTCTGATTTTCAATCAAATATGGATGATAGAAAGTCTATCTCTATGTTTATTTTCATTTGTAATGGAGTAGTGAGCTGGAAGAGTTCCATGCAAAATATCACTACTTATTCCACTACATAAGTAGAGTATATAGGCACATTGAATGCTGCTAAAGAAGTTATTTGGATTAAGAAGCTCATTACTAAACTAGGAGTTATTCTTTCCATTGAGGCCCTAACTCCTCTCTATTGTGACAATAATGGAAACATCACTTTGGCAAAGGAATTGAGGTCTCATAAAAAATCTGAACACATAGAAATTCGTTATCATATTATTAAAGAACTTGTTGGGAAGGGTGATGTGCTCGTGCAAAAGGCAGCTTCAACCGACAATGTCACTGATACATTTACTAAAGCATTAACCCAACTACAATTAGATAGACATCTTGAGAATATGGGTCTAAGATACTATAGTGATTGGCTCTAGTGCAAGTGGGAGATTGTTAGTATAGGTGGTATGCCCTAAAGTCCAATCACATATTTTTACATTGAAAATAATACAAAATGGCAACAAAATATTCATTTAAATAAAGTGTTTATTTATTTAAGAATTTATCCATTAGCATAATGTTAAATAAATTTATTATTAAGAATTGATAATATGAGTGACAAGTTTATTTAGTACATGTGCTATAAAATTATTTGTAGTTAATTAATTAATATTTGTGTAATATTAATTAAACTATCACCTCTATCTATTTTCCTTCATTAGTATGTGATATTAATAGTGGGAGGTAGTGAGTCTTATGCTTCTTGATTTGAGATGTCAGAATAGACATGTGGATACTCATGTGATAGGTGAATCAAACATGACGTTAGATTTGTTATCGTGAGGATATTCACTTATAGTGCACAATCACGATCTAAGTCATAATGGTGCATATAGTCCTTTAACCTGAGGCAACACAGTCATCCACATTTAAGTGGTTAGGGTTTGTTACTGCTTACATACTTTTGTTATTCACATAGGGTATATGGCACATGGTGGCTCTAGTCGATTAAATGTAGGGATGAGTGTTTGATCAAGAGGGGATTCATTGCCTGGAGTGAACCAAGAATATCCTATGCTATTTAAGTTTGTTCTTAATGAATAAGTTCCTGGCTAGGACAAACATAACACAGTCTGAAAGAGTTTTAATGCTAGAAAGTGTTTCGAGTATTTGTTATATTTTATCAAGAATAAAAATTAAGATGAGGTCATATGATAAAGCTATTAGAGTTTGACTAAACCTTAACTCTAGGCTATATCGGGATCTTCTAATAAAGGGATTTTAGTGCATAGTAATTATCACCAAAAGGTTCGTGCGAATCAATACATGCATTCATTTCTAATTGGGTAGTTATGATATCAATGCTAGGGGTCACTCATAACTTATGAGAACTAAATGTTTATAATTAAGGTTTTCACATTTAGACTTGAAAGAGTTTCAAATAATATCAAATGTTGATATTATCTTCTCATTGCTAATTAGACATGAACCTAGTAAGTCACTCCTAAAAGAGCATTACCAAATAACCATCAATATTAATCTAATTATTGATTAAAGAGTTTAATCAATTAATTAAAATCAATGGAATTGGATTTATGCTTTAAGTAATGATTATAGCATACATGAAATCCAATTCAAGTAAGTGTTTAATTATTAAGTAGTACTTAAATAATATGAGATATTAATTAAGGTATTAAATTAATGATGTTGTTTCTATTTGGACTTGGATTAATGGCCCTAGTTGTTTATGCCTAGGCCCAAAAGAGTTTTGGACTAAAGATTAGTCCATGATGCAGAGAAGGCCCATGAACCTAATCTAAGCCCATATGTCTAATGGATTGCGCTAGGGCCAAGTGTTGGCCCAATTGCCAAGCCCAAGTCTAAGTCTATATATAAAAGGATATGGTCAAATTTGGCTTATTAGGCACAAGTTATCTTTTAAGTGCAAATTGTTGACCATGACATATTTTGCATATTAGGCATATTATCTCTTATGTGTATAATGTTGACTTTGGCTAAATTGATATTAGGTTACATAATTATGTGTAGAGAATGAATGTAGACATATACATGAGATGTATTAATTCTCTATATACTTATCTCTTATACAAGTTGTATACCTATCATTATGAGTTATATAGATATTATGTAAGCAATGACATCATTAAGGTTTGCTTTCTTTACATATATATACATAACCTAGGAAGTGTTCTAAGGTGAGATGGTTAGAGACATATATACCAAAAATAGACACAACATATATACAACAGAAACCTTAGTGTTCTTACAATGAGACTAAGTTAGTGCAAGATTTGTAAGGGTCATTTTTAACTAGATGTCCATATGCTATCTTTACTTGGTAGGCTCTGGGTAGTCTGTTTAATTCTTCTTTTGAATTATCTCTTGGTTTTTATTATCTTTAAGCTTTGGTTCTCTTCATAAATTATGGCGCTTTGGCATATTGGTATTCATGCAGTGGTTTGGTATATTTGGCATGCTATAAACAGCCTTCTCTTTAATGATTCTATTATTTCAATTTCTAGCTCCATTTGGTTCATTTGGCAAGCAATCAAGGAAGCTGAGTTTTTCCATTATGGAAATATGAGAAACTTGCAATATGATCTCTTCATTATGTGACGACGTCGCATTTCTGGCATCTCTTATCGTTTGACAGCAATAATTCTGATGATATGGATTTATCCTCCTTGCGTATGGACCAAGTTAAATTGTGATGGAGCAACTTTAAGCTCCCTTAAACCTACTGCAATTGGTTGTGTGTTTTGTGATCACAAGGGTTCAACTTTAGCATCTTTTGCAACTCCCGTTGGTACTAAATTCGCTTTCAAAGCTAAATTATCAACAATTACATTTGCTATAAACAAGGTGGTGGATCTTTAGTTATCTCACATTTGGATTGAATCGGATTCAATGTTTGTTGTCAAGCTGCTCCAAGTTCATAGTTTGGCTATCCTTTAGCGCATTTGTTCAACATGGCAGTAATGTATTAATCAACTAAGCTCTATCCAAGTTCATGTTAGTCACTCTTACAGGGAAGAAAATCATGTGGCGGATAAGTTGGCTTCTTTAGGTTTATCTTTTGTCTCAATGTCAATGGTGGGATTCTTATCCATCATGTTGTCATTCTTTAATGCTTCATGATGCTATATGAAAGAAGTCTTATAGAGTTCAATAAGCTCTATGTTGTTTTCCTTTTTCCAATCTCCCTTTTTGGAGCTGTATTTTATTTTAATAGAGGGCAATTCCTTTGCATATGATGAAGGTGCTAAATGTGTGCCAATCTAATTGGAATGCTCCGGTGCACCTCATGATGCATTGATCTCCAATTTTTATAAAATAAATAAATAAAAATAAAAACTAAAAATCGTACCAAATAGAACAAATATGACATTTCTGATTCCCTTAATTATTTAATCGTTATTTCCAATAACATCCTTTAAAAAAATAAAAATAATAAAATAAAATAAAATAAAAAGAGAGTTCCTCATGTATTTTCTGAAATGTCACAAAGTTTAACCTTGCATTAGACCGCAAGTCGGTATCTAACTTGCACATTACCGGAATCTTACAAAACACAAAAATTTGTATAATTACCGGATTACAATGGTTTCAGTTTATCACAATTGTTCACCTGTAAACTATTTTCTGTGCAAAAAGGAAAAGTCGTCCACTTATACGTGCTCTACAGATAGCACTCTACAAATTATACCAGGCTACCAACCTAGAAGAGGACTTCCTTCTTTAACTAGAACAAAAAGACCACCATCTCCTCTAGAGATTCGTAGATCCTCATCAAGATATGTAATTAGAAGCCAGGACTTTGACCGAACGCCTGGAATAGGAACCTTAAGTGGTGACTGTCCAGAAATGTTCCTTGAAACATTTGCCACAATCTCCTGCAGTGGATTAAGGGACTGCTGGATAGGTGACAAATTGATATTCTGACCAAAAACATCTATATTTACTGGGAGATCAATTCTGGACTTTATCTCTGGGGGTTGCAGGATGCCTTCCTTAAATTCAACCTGGAATGTTCAAAGTAAACTAGTTAGGTTTTGAAATTACTTTACTCAACAACTGATAATATCCAAATAAATTGCAAGCTACCCAAACAATTATTTTCCAAGTTACAGCCAGGGGTAAGCATTGGTCAAGTTTGTTTCAAAATTTAACCGAACTGATAAAAACCAAATACCGAAACAACCAAAGAGTAGTCTGTAACTGAAGCAAACCAATATATTTCATTTTGGTTGGTTAATTGGTTTGCTATTTTATTCTTATAATAATTTCTACATTTCTATTTATTCACTTAATATTTCTTTAAGTGTATTCATTAAATGATATAACAGAATATTTTTAGTTATAATTTTAATATTTATATATAATTTTTCAAAATTAATGTATTATATATATATATATATATATTCAGTTTGGTTAAACCAATTTTTTTAATAAAAACCAAACCCAACAGATTTCAAATTGGTTTTAGAATATTTAAACCAGTTCAATTATTTTTTTTCGGCTATTTAGGTTTGACTGAACTGTTGCTCACCCCTAGTTACAAGACAGGTTTCAAATGGTAAAGAGAGAAGATTTGTTCATGAAGCTTTCAACAACCTAGAAATATGATAGGCATCAACAATTTCAAAAACCCAATGCTAACAAAATTGAGCTGAAAGATCTACCAAGACAAACTTTGTTACAGCATGATTGTTATCAGGAATTAATTACACCTATCATGATTTTGACTTTCTTATATTTTAAGGAAAGAAAAAGGCAGCACCTCCAATCCCAAGCAATAAAATCCCTGACTGACACATCTCAGTCTGAGCTCAGAAATTTACAATTTTTGTTTCCTTTTTCTTTCCTCATTTTCTTCTTATTTATCAATATAAAAGGGCACCTTGCTAACAAAAGAAATACCTGTATTCTAGAAGAACTTCGAACTTCAAATGCGGCAGATGCACTGAATGAAAAAGTAGCGAAAGGGCTTGACAGTGTAGTAGAGTTCACAATGGACAGATTGCTGATATCAATTGCTTGTGATATCTTTTCAACTTTCAACAAAGGTACTGAGCTTAGCGCCAGAAGTGGCAATAGCTCAGAAAATGCAGTATACCTGTCAGTTAAAAATCAAATAAAAATCAGTTATAAATCCAAATGACAGTTGAGTTATGCTCAAGCACAGACTACAGCGGAATTAAAAAATATTTTACAGATATAATCAATTGATTGATTATCACCATTATGTTATCCAAATATCTATAGATAAATTTATAAGAATGAATTTGTGTTTGTCCTCATTACTCTCTAAAATTATATAATTTAGTGATTTCTAACCCCTGTAGATGTCATGTAACAAGTGTCAACAATAGAGGAACAAAAATGTAAATAATATTTATATTTTCTGGATAGAAAGATCAAAATTTTCTTTGCAGCCTTCCAGGCAATTGGCCATACAGTTCATCCTTTCCATTGGTTTTGGTGGCCCTAGTTCCATAATTGCATGAATGAACTGTTAATAGAGAACAATTGTTGAAAAGGAAACACAAACAACAATGTCTACTTTCATTTGTGTTCATTTTTGTATATGTTTCAATCCTCAAAGGAATTTGAAGGGCAACTGTTACAAGAACATTTAATACTCTAATTATAAATGTGACAGCAATCGTAAAGTAGATGTCACAAGGGTCAAAGGTGTGACAAAGTTACAGTCACAGAGATATACCTAAGTTGATTTAGTGTCATTCACCATGTTTTTGTTCGCTTTTCATGAAATAAAACATTGTTGAACTATTTTTCATTTGTGTGTTCTGTTTGTGTCTATTGAACTATGGCTACGTGGTTACTACTTTTTTGACAGTCCTGCATGCATGGGGCTTGTCCAACTAACTGTCTATTATTTATATTTGTGATCTCCTTGCATTCTAGCATGCAAGATAACATATGTTTAACAACTTTTGCAATCATCCCCTCGCCTTCTCCCCTTGGGTGTCTTGCAAGTTATTTATGTTAACTACTGAACGTATGGTGCTAAATACATGGTTTTTATTTTTTCTTAGAATAGGTAGAGTGGTAGACTCTTCACAAAATTAGATTTTAGATGAGGACAGTAAAATATCAAATTGAAGGAGCAGCAAAAGAAGCACAAAGACTCACAAATCCAGAACTGTTCTAATATATGTCAGTTAAGGACCCATATTGGTATCGATGACTGAATACGGAGATTCCCTGCCTAATTCTTCCCGAATACTAAAGAACATAAATTCACAGTTCAATGCAACATAATAAACACAATTAGACAACACAACGTTTGCCTCAGTTCGACAGAAAAGAGACCAAACAAGGATTCAAGAAAAGAGACCAAACAAGGATTGAACATTTTGAGTACCAACATTACAAAAATACACACTCAACGTTAGCCCAAACAAACTCACTTAACAAAGATGAGGCAAACTAAACTCGAAAACATTAATGAATAGAAAAAGAAAATTGAAAAAAGTTTTAAATATTTCCCTTCATACAGTTAAAAATTTGTCATTTCCAACAACATTATCTTGCTCAGCCAAAAATCCTTGTGTTATTATTTTGTTTCAAGTTATATAATTGATTCTAAAACCAGTTATCCTTAAAATGATTAACTCATACATGCATATTTTCGACCTGCAGTCAAATCCAAGCGAGACAATCTAAAGCCAGTTTTAATAGAAACCATGTCCAAAGAGGATTCAACTAGTACTACTGTATCCACCATCCCCACTTCAAAGGCAGAGGCTTTAGTTACTCCATATTCGGAAACTTATTTTCATTTCATTGAATACACAAAAGCCTCATCCTCTGAAAGACAAAACAAATTCTACATTTCATGATTGTAATCTGAAATAAGTCCGCGTTGTTTCTCATGCATTTGAAGGCCACTATAGATCCGAAAACTCAGCAGGAAATGAACTTACAACAAAATCCAGTGGCCATTCAGAATTGAAGAAGCATCCACGGGTGCCGGAGTGGGGTTCAAAGCCTCCAGTTGATTAACCAACTCCAAAACCTCTCCCCTGACCTCCGGGCTGGCCTGAAACCCGAAATCACTGCCATAAACCGTATCCACCAAACACCTTTTTAAGTCCTCTATTCTATCATCCTTTTCCGCTACTACGCCTCCAGCGCTACCATTCCCACCCAAAGC
This sequence comes from Mallotus nudiflorus, assembly GCA_947683625.1. Classification (NCBI taxonomy): domain Eukaryota; kingdom Viridiplantae; phylum Streptophyta; class Magnoliopsida; order Malpighiales; family Euphorbiaceae; genus Mallotus; species Mallotus nudiflorus. The sequence continues at coordinate 9,620,063 of CANTUR010000027.1, read as the reverse complement.
GTACTCCTCCTCCCACTCATCATCATCTTTTGGAGGATCCGCGTCCGCAGCTGTCGGGTATTCTGGTTCGAGTTCGGGCTCGGGTTCTACCTTTTCGCCCCACTCATCCGTTATAGTTGGTTTAGGAACCGGTTTTGGATTTTGAGTGGAGTTAGGATCGGGTTCGAATTCGGGTTCAGGCTCGGGCTCTGAAAGAGAGGACGAGCTTCGGATTCGACAGGGGAATGTCAGTTTTTTATAGATTTGATTTCTGGATGTGAAACGAAGTGCTTTAGAGGGTTTGCTGGAGAAGAAGGATAAGAAAGATGTTGGTGCTTTAGAAGAGGAGAGAAGAGAAGGGTGTCTACTCAGGTTTCTGGAGAAGGCTGCAGAAGAGTACAAGTTTGAAGAAAGCAGAAGGGCCATTCCTGAACTTGTGCACCAGGTTCTCTCCACCTTTTGGAACTTTGAAAGATTATATACTCTCTTAAAATAAAGAAATAAATAAATAAGACGGGAAAAAAAAAATATTTTTATTCATATGATATAATATTTGATAAAATTTGAAATTAAATATTTTAAAATTAAGTCTTAAATTTTAAATATATAACTACTACATTAGCACCATGTAATATATTAAGTTGTTAAATTCCAACACTATAAAGGTAGGAGATAAGGGTGGGAGTTCGATCTCTAATGTCCTCCTTAACTGGATATCCACATATTTCACAATTTGAGCTATGGAAAACGCATTGTATATATTTATAATAAAAACTAATAAATAATATAAAAATTAAAAATTATAATTGATAAAATGAAGGATTACAAAATATAAAATAATAACTCATTAAGATAATATTATTAAAATTAGAAATATAATTAATAACAATATCAATTTAAAAAATTAAAATTACAAAATATAGCACATGGTGTAGACGGCGGGTTTTAACGCGCGTCTAACATTTTAGCAACCGTGACACTATTTGAGCTCAAGACTCTAAAGAATACATTAATCACTATCATAAAAACATGACGTGGAGATGAGCAGCCGCCACCCAAGGTAATAACCGACACAATTCGAAGGTAGTGATAACTTGATTATATAAAAAAGAGTTAGCACCACAACTAGGAGATTTTGGATACATAATGCTAACTTCTTCCAGTCTCATGTTCATTTAGAATCATTTTATGAATTATTATCTTATCCTCTATTTAAATGTAATTTCATATAAACCCTTATTTAAATAATTAATCTCAGACAAATTAGTCATGAAAAATAAATACAAACAATGTATTCATTTAAGTTTATAATCTCTAAATTAATCTAATTTACATTGATTTTAATTAGATAGGCTAAATCTACATGTGTTAATTTACAAGTGACCCTAAAGATTAATGGGTATAATTCCTATTTAATTTTAATTAAGTGAACCTAAGTCTATTTATTTTAATTTAAAAATGGGAATAAATCTATAAATTATGAAATATTTAAATTAGTGGGTCTAATTCTACTACATATTATGAAAAAAATGTTAATTTAATGGGCTAAGTCTATTAAATTAATTAAGTTAAACTAGGTGGGCCTATGTCTAAATTAACTTGGTCAGTCTAATTTATTTCTACCCTAAATCTAGTTAATTATGGGCTTAAATATGCATTTTAATTAAAATATAGACCTAATTAATTAATTAATAACCTCTTAAATAAAAGGGGGCTAATTAAAATATGTGCGAAAAAGAACTATAAAAATCTAAAATTATTTAAAAAAAGTTAGAGCCTAATATGGGTTTGAGGCCCAAAACACTTAAAAAAATAAACAAGCATAAAAATAATAAAAAATATCAAAACAATAAAATAAAATATCAAACAATCAATTAAATTTATTTCTTCTAAAAAACCTAATTTGGTTAAAGTGACCTTAAACAACAAATTATAAAATAATTAACAAGCAATCCTAATTTTATATACTTAAATCTAATCCAATTTTAATTAAAAACCCTAATGATCTCTAAAGTCATTAATTTTAATTAATCACCCAATAAAAACTCTAATCTTTCTATCCAATTAACTAAAATAAACACACAACCACACACACATAATTTTATTATTCCCACTATTTGGGCTATTACAATGATCTACTGAAAATAAAAAATAAAATTAATACAACCCAAAAAAACTAAATAAATATAAATACAAAATAAAACAACCAACAAAATAATAATAATAAATAAACCATAGAAACTATATTCAATTATAAAATTCAATCTATGACATCCTATGGATATTCATGGATTTTGTTATCTACAATAAACTCATTATGTAACTCCCTCGATAATCACAAACAAAAAGTCAAAAATAAACAATTATTAGTAATTAAACAAACAAAAATTAAATAAAATTAAATTAAAATAATCAAATAAAATAAAAAGAAGAGGGTAGAAGAAGAGATTATTGGATGGATGCAGTATTGATTTATTCATTAGAGTGGTATAAGTTAGCATTGTTTTTTATAATAGATTTCCAATGCTTGATTTTTCACCCCAAAAAGTATATCGCTTCTTCTTAAAAGAACAGTACCTCCAAAGGAATTTTTTTATTGAAAACTTATGAAAAAAAAAAAGGAAGAAGAAGCCCCCCCCCCCCCCCCCCCTAAAAAAATCCTCCCTCCAGGAGAGTTGAGTTGGGTTTATATAGAAAACCCTAATTAAAGTTACATATCCTACTATGACTTCTCCTCTCCACAGTGATAAAGTTTTGGTTTAATAAGGACTTTTAATTTCCTAAAAAATTTAGATAAATTATATAAAAGAGATTTATCACATTATTTGACCAATTAAAATTTAGAAAACAAAATTTTTTATTTACTGAAAAAAATACAACGGAACACTTTTTATTCTGACCGGGATTATATAATTCCAATTAGAATTATATAATTCTGAACAGAGTTACATGATTTTGATCATTTTTATATAATTTTTTAAAAATTTTAATTACAAAAAGACCCTTGAAAGAATTTAAACTTTTTCAATTATGTCCTTAAAGAAATCATTACAATTAAGTCCTTAAAAACTAATTAAGTTCTTTTGAAAATGCATTTAGGCTTTTTGAGGTTTCAAACTTCAAGTGTTGAAGATCTATTTATAATATTTTCATCATTAGAATCCTCTGTCACATCCACATTCTATCATCCCAAAATTGGGTCCTTACACAGGACAAAATAAAAAATTGCAACAATTTAATAAAGAAAAATCAAAATTTTAAAATAATTTATCAACTTTATCATTACTTTTTATAAGCCAAAGGTGTGAAGTTAAAATAGTCATTTTGTACTCAATCCATATAAAATATATAAAAATTCAAAAAATAAATTATACAACTTAATATAAAATTTACATGCATCAATAAATTGTTAATAAAAAAATAATAAGAGTATTTCCTATGTAATAAGATCATGATCATAAAAAAAAATAAAAAATCTTCAAAAACATTTATCATTCCTATGTCTATTCTTTATAGGTTAAGAGAGGAAAGTGAGAATGATTACTTTGAATTTGCTTTATTTTGTGACATGTTTAAATATAAGAGTGTTTGTACCCAAATTGAATTTTTGGCTAAAAATTGTAAGCCCATTATTTTTAATATGATTAAAATTTAAAAAGCCCAGTTGAATACAAACTTAGTGAGAAAGAAGATAGAAGAAAATTTCAGAAAAATGACTATTCACAATAACCTTGGGATAAAGAGCATCTAGGGTTATGAAGAATTTATTATGTGAATTTAATCTCCAAAATGCAAGATTTTTTAGCCACAACATTTACTTGGAAAAATAAATTCTATCAGTATAAAAGAGACAGGAAATGATTAGTAAGAGACATCTCCAATCATCTACAATCAACCAATCATTTTAGCACTCATTGTCACTTTCTTTAATTTGTCAGAAGCATTATCTTTCTTTTAATTCCTTTTCATTTTGTATGAAGCTTTATAAGTCAATACAATTTCCCTTTAAATTTTTTTAAATAGTTTCGTTTATTATCAAATTTATTTCATCTTACTCGAAATTCAAATGAATTGTGGTAAAAGAGTTTGAGAACTCACAATCAGTCTAAAGCACGCTCACAATCACTCAAAAAATTAAAAATAATCAACAATACGCCTAGTGGGTCCTGCTTCAGCAAGATGCCAAAACTTAGGAATGGAAAAGAATTATCTAAAGTTGGAGATTCATCCAACAACACACCTAAAGAAGTAGGTGATGAACACTCTAAAGGCAATTTGGTGCCTCGTGGCCAAAATAAAGATGAGGCCCACACTGACCAAACAGGTTAAAATTTGCAAGCTACTATTATTGTTGTTGAGAGTACTAATTCTTAAGCTCTTGAAAAAGATCTCTAAGAGGCGGTACCTCAAATGGTCAATTCTCTGAAGTAAGCTAGCATTTTTATCAATTCCAGTATTGGAAATTTCGAGAAAATGTTGCAAGATATTGTGTAAGCATTTTCCAAAAGGAATGAACAACCATCCAAGCAAGATACTATATCCAAACCAATGGTGGCCTAAGAGGAGTCTAATAATTCTGCAAAAATTGCTCTAGGAGTCTAATTGGTTATTAATAAAAGGTATATTCCTCCACATCGAAGGGATGAGGTTGGGCCAAATAATAAGATAATTTCTCCTAATGACTCTTATGGCCAAAATGGTAATAATTTGAAAAATAACAAACCTAACCAATAGTTTTTTTACAGGGCTAACCTAGCTTTTTACAGTCAGGGATGTATGAACAAAGGAAAGAAGCTTTAGGGGGGTAATTTTCCCTAGGGTTACATGCTAAATCTTTAAGCCTAAGTTCATTTTCCCCAACATTTATGCCAACTCCTCAAGCACCCAGGTTGGAAATTGATCCAGACTCTGTGAGAGATGTGGTATAGGAGTTGTATGTGTTATATCTACATCAAGTTGGTCGCCTGGAATTTTATAAGCCATACTCTGATGTGGTTAACAGTGATGATCCTTACCCTAGAGGCTACAAAGTTCTTAAGTTTTCCTTATTCTCTAGGGAAGATGGGTAGTCAACACTGGAACACATTGCTCATTTCACAATTCAATGCAGGGAGTTAGCAAACTATGAAATTTTTCCTAATTTGAAATTAAGATTATTTTCGAATATTTTGATAGGAATTGCATTTACTTGGTATACAACGTTTCCTAGAAATTCTATTCTCACTTGGCAGGAGATGGAAAGGCAATTTCACACCCAATTTTTTAGAGCATAACTAAAGATTTGCATAGCCAAATTGTTCGGGTGACTTAGAAAGTTGGGCAGAGTGCCAACCTTTTCATATTAAGGTTCAAGAGGTTAAGGAATAGGTGCAAAATTCTACTACCTACGAGTGAATATATCAAAATGGCATAGAGGGGTTTGGACATTAAGTTGAGGAAGAAGTTATAAAGCTTGGAATTTTGAAAAAAGTCCTAGAGGGGGGTGAATAGGACTATCAAATAAAAATGAGAAATTAAAATAATTCTTTGCAAAAATTGAATGGAAGTTTAGAAGGAAGAATGTAGAACACAAAAATTTAAGGAGTTCGAATTTAACAATAATCCTACATCTCCATTTAACTTATCCCCAAGCTAGGATTTTCAATCACCCATAATCTTACAAAAGAGTTTTATGGCTCACTCTTACAACCTTACAACTTGAGCTTTCAAGGCTCACTAAAAAACCAAATCCCAAGTGTTTTAATGGATAATACTTAAACCAATTCCTTTAAAAACAAATCTCACTTTCCTTTTAATGTATCCTAAGATTTAAGATGAAGAAAAATTCTATTTCTCATACACAATCAACTCTCACAAGAGTTATATAAAAAAAAATAATTTTTTAAGAGAATTTTAGAGCACAATAGAATTTTTTAAGAGAATTTTAGAGCTCAATTGAAAGCTTACGAAGAATGAATGACAAACAAGTTTCTTAACTTTCATCTCTTGAGGTATTTATATATTAAAAACACTAAAAAATATAGTTGTTAGAGGTGAAAATAATGTGTTCAACATCTATATTTTAAATTCAATGTTTATAATTTTGAATTATTGAAGGTGATGCCGTCAGACAACTATACATGGATTGAAACCATAATTGGCTACTGAAGACATTTGATTTTGCCACACTTTCTTTATAAAATTTATAGATATTTTACTTAGCTTTCCATATGATTTTGAATCACCTCAATTGAACTTCAATAACTCAAGATATGTTCAAAATACTAAGAGTTGTGCAATCTAAAATGCAGACTACTATCAAACATCTATGCACAAGTTAAAGTCATAATTTTCTATTGGAGAAATTTGAATATGCCTATACTTTTTTCATAAAATTTTTAGATATTTGACTTATCTTTCTATATCATTTTGAATCACCTCAGTTGGGCTTCTGTAGCTCAAGATATGTTTAAAATACTAAGAGCTATACAATCTAAAATGGCAGCTGTATACATTGATTTCGACTTAATATTTGCATACCTAAATGAACTCAGATTTTGATGAGTAAGCCCAATTCAGAAATCTCAAGATGTCTATTTCATAAAATTAATGGTAGTGATCATTAAACTTACTGCACAAAATAAAATTTTACATGCATTAAAACTAATTTCAAATGAATTTTCATCAGTGAATAGATTTTCATAAATATAAAAATTTATTCACTAAAGAAAATTTAGTAAAAAAAGATGAATTTATTTAAAGGAGCATGTTGAACCTTGAGGGGTAAAATAATTTTTGTTTATGATCACAAGTAATTAAGTAAAATTATATTTAATCTGTGTGTTAAGTGTTTATATTCAGGTTAATTAATATTACAAAATTCAAGTTTGGACTTAAGTAATGAAGGGTCAATACATTAATTTTTCAAGCCTGTAGTTTCTTGTCATGAGTCATGGCGGATTAATTATGATAATGAAACGATGGTAAAATGGAAGGTCAAATTTTTATCTAAATCCAAAGTTGTAATTGATCAAATTTGATAGGAATCTTTATTATAAGTGGTCGCAAGCAAATCCTAATCAATAGAACAAATTTTCAAGCGAAATTATGAAGTTCCAAATTACAAAATTCAAAAATTTCTCGAGAGCTGTCACAATTATCGTCACCACCAGTGTTATGATCATGATGAACAAAATTATGATAATGATGACTTTATCATGATCATGGCGACTAACTCCAAAAAGTTACTGAGAGTTATCATGACCATCACCACCACCATAGTTATGATCATGGAAGCGCAAAAATTCAAATCTCTTCTTAGCACCTCTAGAATTATGATCATAACGATTTTATCATGATCATGATGATGTGTATACCTGCTTCTTTTTGGGTGGTTCAAATAGCTTTATTTGCATTAAATGCACCTCCAATAGCTCTTTTTCTCTTAGAGGGTTTAAACACTACCAAGAACAGAGCTAGAACAAGGGAAGGAAGTTTAGCAAACACATTTAGAGAAATCTTTAAGCATTTAATCTTTAATTAATCCTTCAATCACCTAAAATTTCATCATCAATTCTTGTAATTCTTATTTATCTTAAGAGTGTTCTTGAGTGTAGGTTGGTGAGTGCTTAAAACCATTATTCAAAAGCTCAATAGTGAGATTAAGTGAGTTGGGTTAGGGTTTTATTCACTTGTAAGCTAAGAGGATTGATCTTAGCAAGTGGGTTTGAGTGTGAGCCATTGAAAACACTTAGGTTTGAGTGTGAGGCTTTGAAAACACTAAGGTTAGAGTGTGAGCCTTGTGAAAACACTTAGTTTGAGTATGAGCCTTGGGAAAACACTTGGGTAGCCTGATTTGAGCTTGTAAGCATGTAATCTACACTATAAAGTAGATTGACAATGGATTAAAAGTCTCAACTTATGGTTGAGGAGAGGAGTAGGCTTTGAGGGCTGAATCTCTATAAATTCTTGGTGTTTTTCTCGGTTTTATCCTTATTTAATTAAGCTTTTACTCTATTTTTTATTGCTCTTTAGTGAAAATGAAAATTACACATATTTCTCAAAAAGCTAGTTCACCCCTCTCTTGGCACTTGTGGAATTACATTTGGTATCAAAGCTTTAGTCTCCATTTTTAAAGATTTAACCATCTTGGATAAAAAGATCATGGCTTCCATTGGTAAAGTTATTGCCATCCTTGATATTCATAGTCTTAGCTACACAAGACCTCCATTTTTTTAATGGTACCAATTATACATATTGAAAAAAATAAAATGGAGATGTTCTTTGATAATGAAGGAATCAATTTATGGGATATTATTGAAGAAGGTTAGAGTCCTCCAATAAAGAAAGACAATAAAGGCAATAAAGTGATCATTCCTCGAAAGGAATGGAGTGATGGGCAATCCAAAGTCAACTTGAGAAATACAAAAGCAATCATTATTCTTTATTATGGTTTGAGTAGGGAAGAATACAATGGAATACAACATTTAAGATCCGTAAAAGAGATTTGGGAATGTTTGAAGATAAGCATGAAGGCACTAGTCAAGTCAAGAATAAGAAATTACAAATATTTGGAAAAGAGTATGAATTGTTTGAGATGAAGCCTTATGAGAAAATTAGTGATATGTATAATAGGCTTATTGCTCTCATTAATTCTTTGAGGTAATTTGGTGAGAAATTTTCAAATGAGGATGTCAATAATAAAATTCTTATAAGTTTACCTCAAAGGTTTGGGAAGCTAAAATGGCCTCAATTAAAGAAGCAAATGATTTTTTTATTCTACCTATGCATAAAGTACTTGGAAAACATCTCACCCATAAAATTAAAATGAATAAAGTGGTAGAGGAAGAGATGGCCAAGAATGATAAAAGTAGTGCTCTCAAGGCAAATAAAGACACTAGTAATAGTTACTCAAGTGACTTTGAAGATGAGTGTGCTATAATTTTAAAAAAGGTAAAAGATCTTATAATGAAGAAGAGAAGAGGATTTAAGAAGCAAGACTTAAACAACAAGGATCAAGTCATATGCTATGGATGTAACAAAATGGGTCATATCATATCTGAATGCCCAAGGTTGAAGAAATCCTTTTAAAAGGATAAAAAGTTCAAGAAAGAAAAGAAGCAAGCACTTAAAGCAACTCAGGAAGAATCTAGTGATTCAAGTGATGATGACACTGATGAGAAAATTACAAATCTTTGTTTCATGGCATTGTAGGAGCCTTCAAATGATGAGGTAACTCTAGACTTTGAATCAAATGATAAAATGTTGCTTGCTTGTGAAAAATTGATGCATAAATGTGATAAATACTTTTTTAGAATTAATCCACTCAAAGAAATGGTAAAACTCTAGAAGAAGAACTTAAAAAATTAAGGTCCTCTAATGAAGAGTTAACCAATTCATTAAATGAAAGTAATTCTAAGAAAATTGAGATTGCAAATGAAAATGGAAAGCTTATTAAACAAAATATATTTTTATAAAACAAAAATGGTAATATTAAAGACTCCATTTCTAGATTTAATAAAGGAAAAGAAATTCTTGATGGCATGATTCCTATGTCTTCCACTCCTTTGAAATCTAAGAATGGAATTGGTTTAAAAAATGCTTACGCTACTTCCTAAAAGAATCCAAATCCTAGTACTCCAATTACTAAGGTTTATCAAAGACCTAGTCTTAAAACCAATGGACCTAAAAATTCTAATGGAATTAAGACTAATAAGTCTAGAGCTAATAGCTTAAAAGGACCCAAGCCTAAGAAATATAATCATGCTCGTTCTCATAGTTTTCATAATTTTAAAATGAAAGAGCATGCACCAAATGTTAGATGCCATTATTGTGGTGTAATGGGGCACAAAAATTTTAGATGTTATATTAGAAAGATTCATTTAAGTTACTCAAATGATGGATTTTTCAATGCTAACCCCCAAGGACCCAAATACATTTAGGTAGCCAAAGTGTGATGAAGTATTTTTTTTTGTAAGTGTGTTTGGAATCCACAATGTGGAAAGAGAAGTGGTATCTAGATAATGGATCTTTAAGACACATGACTGGGAATGCCAACCTCTTCAATCATTTGGACAAGAAAAAAAGAGATTGGCATGTTGGATCATAATTCATTGTGATTTGTGTTTGCTTATATACTTATAATCAATTATTTGGACCTTGAGTGGTTAATTTGTTATATCCTTGAATTTTTATTGATCATGGTGCAATATTGTATTAGTCCCTATTATAGTAGAAATGGCTTAACCTAAGTTCAAAGGCTTACTTTTTGAAAATTTTGGATTTAAATCATGATTGTTATGTTGCTGTCATTGATAGTGATAGGTTTATTCTTTCAAATAAATTCATGTTTTATTCAAAATTATGTTTGATAAATTGATTTTCATGATTTTGAAAATCTAATCACTGATTAAAATTAATTTGCAATCAATTTTTAATGTATTTAAAATTCTATTTTGGGCAGTACGTTTGATTATCACTACAATTAATTTATGACATAATTCAGTTATAATAATTTAGTCATGATCATAACTCTTTGCATCATCAATTTATAAAATCTATTTTAACTATGCTGTAAATTTTTTTTATCATGATCATGACTTCTCTTTCATCACCTATGACATGTATAGGGCTAGAAGTGGGGGTATTTAAATCATCTTTTTCTTTAACCTAATCTTTCCTCCTTTTTCTTTAAGCCAACCACCACTTTCCCCTTTTAATCTTTGATTTTTTAAAGATTTCTTTTCCCTTTTCATTTTTAACCCAAACCCACATCATTATTATCATCATTCATCATCTTCTCATCTCATCTCTAAGTACTATTTAGTCCCCACAAGCTTCAATATGTCACATTGTCAACATCCATGAAGCTGATAAAGAAGGGAAAATAGTAAAAAAAAGTATACAAACAAGGGGCCCATTTGATTAATTGATGTCTTCACTTGCAACCAAAAAGAACAAAGAAAGGTATAAAATTTTGAAATCTTGCCCAATTCTCTTTACCCGTATCTTTGATTGGGATTGTGTTAGAGAATTAGGTTATGAAAAAAGTATGAAAACCTAGTTAGATATCCTATTATATTCTTAGTAGAGGGGAAAGCCATGGAAATGTTAAGAAATTAAAGTTGTTTATTATGGAGTGGAGAGAACAAGAATAATTTGGCCTTAGCAAAAATTTGTGTTAAATGGTGCTATCCATTAGAGAGAGGTGGCCAAGGAAGGGAACACAATTTGGCATGATAATGACACACAAGAATTCCAAAAAATGGCTAAGAGTGAAGCTCTTTCAACCTCTAAGAAATACCCAAGATTGTAGCCCCTGAAGATGATGAAAAGGCCAAGCCAAGGAATCATCTTCAATTAATGCTCAAACAGCTCCAAGTTTATCTTGACAACAAATTTAAAGGCATTTAGACCTCCCTTGTGGTAATTGAGTCTCACTTTGATGTTATGGACCTCAAACTTGCAACTCTTATTGAAGATGTATAGCCTACTTAAAGGCCAATCTCCCTGCCTCTCATACATATCACAGATTCTACATCATGCATCTCATTTCATAATTTTTTTGGTTTTAATTTTGGTTTTCATGTTTTTTCATAGATCTTGATGTTGTTGCAGCCTTTTAATACTTGTGATATATATATATATATATATTTATTTATTTATATGTTGGATAGTAGTTCCCCCCATCCCCTCTTTTCTTGATGGGGTTTTTTTTTTCTATTTAAGGGGGAGAAAAAGCTAAATTAAGCCTAGTTGTTGGTCATCTTGTGAAAGTGACATGGATATTTAATGTTTATGGATATTTAGTATTTATTTGGTAGTTATGGAAAAAAATTTTGGTTAAATTACAAGTGTGATTTGTTGGTTATTAATTTTTTTTTGGATATTGATATTGATTTATGGCTATTGATAGTTTTGAATTTGCAAATTTGTTGCATTTGATATGTTCTTGATTTGAACATCAATTATACTATTTTTGTGTTTTAGTTTGGTTGTTGGATATTGTTCTTTGAATATTAATTATATGATTGTGATTGAATATTGATTTTACAAAGTTTGTAGTTTTGTGTGCTTAACTTGGTATGCATATGTACACTACGTGATGTTGTTTTTGGTTGAGTATTGGTATTGATTAAATTGGAAGTGTTTCAGAAATATTGATTTGATTTTTGAATATTGAATGCTAATTTTGTGAAAACTTGCTGGTTATGAATATTGCTTATGTGAAGCAAATTGTTATTCATATTGTGTTATGGCCTTTCACTATTTAGGGCATATTTGCTTTGATTTTTTCCTTTTTAACTAGATTTTTTAGGTCTTTTTAGAACTTGACATGGTTATGGCCTTTCACTTTTTAGAATATTGCTTTTTAGAAATCTATCTCTTTTTGTTTTTTATATTAACAAAGGGGAGAAAATGTAAAATGTGTGGATGTAAATGGTGTTTTATATGGATATTGAATATGTTGATTATGGTTATTGTAAAGGGGGAGCCTTTTTAGGTTGATGAATATAACTATGCTCATTGTGGTTATTGTAAAGGGGAAGCCTTTTTAAGTTGATGAATATATTTATTCATATGTTCATTATGGTTATTGCCACGGGGAAGCCTTTTTAGGTTGATGAATATATCTATGTTCATTATTGTTATTGCAAATGGGAAGCTTATTTAAGTTGATGAATATATCTATTCATATGTTCATTGTGGTTCTTGCCAAGGGGAAGCCTTTTTAGGTTGATGAATATATCTTCTTTGGATATATTTTTGTTAATAGTTTAGAGTTGCTCTAATAATTCATTCCTATGTTGCTCAAATATGCAAAATGGACTTGTTTGATGATTTTTTGCAAGTTTAATTTTAGGCTTATTTTAAGGGGGAGTATTTCTTTCCAATTTTAGCCTAATTTTACATAATTATTTATTACTATCAAAAAGGGGAAGATTGTTGAACCTTGAGGGGTAAAATAATTTTTTTTGATGGTCACAAGTAATTAAGTAAAATTATATTTAATCCATGTGTTTAGTGTTTATATTCAGGTTAATTAATATTACAAAATTCAAGTTCAGACTTAAGCAATGAAGTGTCAATATTAATTTTCCAAGTCTGCAGTTTCCTATCATTAGTCATAATAGACTCATCATGATCATGAAATGATGGTATAATGGAAGATCAAATTTTTAGCAAGATCCCAAGTTATAATTGATCAAATTCGATGGGAATCTTCATTATAAGTGGTCATAAGCAAATCCCAATCATTAGAAAAAATTTTCAAGCAAAATTATAAAGTTATAAATTGTAAAATTCAAAAAGTTCTTGAGAGCTATCACAACCATTGTCTCCACCAGTATTATGATTATGACAGGAAAAATTATGATCATGATGACTTTATTATGATCATGATGACTAACTCTAAAAAGTTACTGAGAGTTGTCATGACCATCGTCACCACCATAGTTATGATCATGAAAGTGCAAAAATTCAAATATCTTCTTAGTGCCTCCAGAATTATGATCATGACAATTTTGTCATAATATGACGATGTGCATACCTGCTTCTTTTTGGGTGGTTCAAATGGCTCTATTTGCATTAAATGCACCTCTATCAACTCTTTTTCTCTTAGAGGGTTTAAATATCACCAAGAACAGAGCTAGAACAAGGGAAGGAAGTTGAGCAAACACATTTAGAGAAATCTTTGAACATTTAATCTTCAATTAATCCTTCAACCACCCAAACTTTCATCTTTAATTCTTATAATTCTTTTTTATCTCAAGAGTGTTCTTGAATGTGGGTTGGTAAGTGCTTAAAACCATTATTCAAAAGCTCAATAGTGAGATTGAGTGAGTTGGGTTAGAGTTTTATTCACATATAAGCTAAAAGGATTGTTCTTAGCAAATGGGTTTGAGTGAGAGCCATTGAAAACAGTTGGATTTGAGTGTAAGCCTTGTGAAAACACTTAGGTTTAATTGTTTACCATGGGAAAACACTTAGGTTGCTTGATTTAAGCTTGTAAGGGTTTAATCTACACCTTGAAGTAGATTAATAGTGGATTAAAATCTCAGCCTGTGGTTGAGGAGAGGAGTAGGCTTTAAGGGTTGAACCTATATAAATTCTTGATGATTTTATTTCTCTTATCCTTTATTTAATTTATCTTTTAATCTATTTTTGGTTTCTCTTGGGTGAAAAATGAAAATTACACATATTTCTTAAAAAGCCAATTCATCCCCTGCTCTTGGCACTTATGGAATTACAAAGCAAAACCTTCATTGCTAGTGACAGTAGTATAATAATCATGATTTAAATTTAGAATTTTTTTAAAAAAAATCAAACTTTGAACTTTGGTTGAGCCTCTTTAGACATATTAGGGATTAATTTAATTTTGTACCATAATTAATAAAAGTTCAAGGATATAACAAACTAACCACTCAAGGTTCAAATAATTGATTATAATGAAATAAGAAAAAATATATCATAATGAGTTACCATCCAATATTTTAAGATGACTCAACTGGAAGGGAAATAGCTTGATCATTCTCCATTACTCTTTATAGTTGATTTAGCTCTTCAAGAATACCCATTTAATAAGCTCCATAGACTTTGCCCTTTTGGAACTTTACTTTGAAAGGATAATGACATGATCACCTTTGCTTAAATCTCCAATGAGCTTTATTCTAGCATGACCAAATCATCTATGCCACATCCAAGTGTCATCCTTAATAGCAATAAAAACACTTAACACCTTGGTTAGTCAAAGAGGATAAATCAATAATATAAACATTATTGACTTTTTAACTATTGAAAAATGACTTTGTTCTCTTCCACATGAATTACAAAGCATTTTTTTAACTTAAAAGTCACTCTATTACTTTATCATATAACTGACTAACATTATGTAAATTGTTCTTTAAGCCATCAATTAAAAGAATATCTTCAATATGAGTAGAGTATTTCTTACCAACTTGATCAATGCCTATAATCCTTCCCTTGGCATTGTCAACAAATGTAACTTTGTCTCTCTTTTTCATCTTGAAATGAGTGAAGACGTTGGCCTTCTTGATCTTATGCCTTAAGCATCCATTATTTATATTCCACTTTTGTTTGCACATTGTGGATTCCAAGCACACCTAAATAAAATACTTTATCACACTTTAGGTACCCAAATGTACTTAGCTCTTTAAGGGTTAGCTTTGAAAGGTCTATCATTTGAGTAACCTATATGAGTCTTTCTAATATAACATCTAGTATTCTTATGCTCCATTGCACTAATATAACATTTGGTGGATGCTCTTTCATCTTAAAATTATGAAAACCATGAGAATGAGTATGATTTTATTTCCTAAGCTTGTGTCCTCTTAAGCTATTAGCTCTAGAATTGTTAGCCTTATAACCATTAGACTTTTTAGGTCTATTAGTTTGAAGACTAAGTTTTTGATAACCCTTAGTAATTGGATTACTTAGGCTTACACCTTTTGAAGAGCTAGCATAAGCATTTTCAAATCCAATTCCATTTTTAGATTTCAAAGGGGTGGAAGTCATAGAGATTATCCCATCAAGTATTTCTTTTGCTTGGTTAAATCTAGAAATGGATTTTTTTTAAGATTGTTATTTTCATTTTCTAAAAATGCATTTTGTTCAATAAGTTTAGCATTCTCATTAGCAACCTCAATTTTCTTACAATTGTATTCATTCAATGAATTGGTCAACTCTTCATTAGAGGATCTTGATTTCTCAAGTTCTTCTTCTAGAGTTTTTACCTTTTCTTTGAGTGAATTAATTCTAGACAAGTATTTATCACATTTATGCATTAATTTTTCATAAGCAAGTAATATCTCATCATTGGATTCAAAGTCTAGAGTTACCTCATCACCTGAAAGTTCCTCTAAAGCCATGAAGCAAAGATTTTCAACCTCTCCATCGGTTTCTTCATCACTAGAATCATCCAAAGTTGCTTTAAGTGCTTACTTTTTGAATCCCCTTCTCTACTTTATGATGAGATTTCTTATTTTTCTTGAAATCATTGCATACTCATCTTCATTCTCACTTGAGTCACTATCACTAGTGTCTCTACTTGCCTTGAAAGCAATGCTTTTGTCATTCTTGGCCATCTCTTCCCCTACCATTTGATTCATTTTAAGTTCATAAGTGAGAAGCTTCCCTAGAAGTTAATCCATAGGTAGAATAGAGAGATCATTTACTTATTCAATTAAAGCTATTTTAGTTTCCTAATCCTTTTGAGGAAAACTCATAAGAATTTTATTATTGACATCCTCATTTGAAATTTTTTTGCCAAGTTTCCTTATAGATTGATGAGAGTGATAAGGCTACTATACATATCAATAAATTTCTCATAAGGCTTCATCTCAAATAATTCATACTATGTTCCAAGCAATTGTAATTTATTATTCTTGACTTAGTTAGTGCCTTTATGCTTGGTCTTTAATCATTCCCAAATCTCTTTAGCGGATCTTAAATACTCTATCTCTTTGTATTATACCCTACTACAGCCACAATAGAGAATATTAATTACTTTTCTATTTCTCAAGTTAGCTTTGGATTGCCCATCACTCTATTATTTTATAGGAATGATCACCTCATTGCCTTCATTATCCTTTTTTGTTGGAGGACTCCAACCCTCTTCAATAATATCCTATAAATTGTGTAGATATAGGGGTTTAGTGTGCGCCTAAGATTTTAGTAACCGCAACGTTATTTTAGCTTAGGGCCCTAGGGAACACACTAACCATTATCACAAATACCTAGCATGGAGTTGAAGAATCACCACCCAGGGTAATAATTGGGACAATTCAGTTTGGTGGCACTCGATTCTTTAAAATAAAGCTAGCACCATAACTAGGAGATTATGGGAATGGAATACTAACTTCTATCAGTCTTATGTTCATTTAGAATTACTTTATGAATTACTATCTTATTCTCTAATTACATGCAATTTTATCTAAACCCTAATGAAACATCCATTTAACCTAAAGGCAAAAAGTCATAAAATTACATGTAAAAAATGCATACAAAAGGCAGTGTCCCTATGTCAAAACTAGATTAATTTTATCAATTAAAGTTATCTAATTCTACATATTTTATTTACAAAGTAAAATGGACTAGAGATGGGCCTACATTTTAATTAAATTAGTGAACCTAAATCTACTTGTTTTAATTAATTGAAGAAATGGGCCTATTGTTTATAAATTTTAAAGAAGAAATTAGTTTATTAAGTAGGCCTAAGTCTAATTTAATTTTAACTTAAATAAAAAAAATGGAGCCTAAGTCTATTTATTTTAAAAGAAATGAAATTAATGGACTGAGCTAAATCTAAATTAATTTTAATTAACTAGAAATGGACTTAAGGTCTAATTAATTTTAAAAAATAAATCAAATACATTAGTGAGCTAAAGTCTAAGTTAATTTTATTAATTAAAAGTGGGCCTAAATCTAGTTGAACCTAAATGGTCCTAAATTAATTTTAAATTAATTAAAACCTGACAACCATTTTTAAGCCTATTTACCAAATGAATTTGATCCTAACATGGGCTTGGGGCCCAAAGAGAATTAAAATATAAAAACAAGCCCAATCCAATTGACATGCTAAAAAAATAAATCAAAACAATAATTTTACATGATTTTTCTAAGAAACCCTAATTCAATTCATATAACCCTAAAATTAGTCTACTGTCATAATTAATTTTAATTGAATTTACTAAATTGAGCCTAGATTACTAATCAATTTTTAGTGCAAAGAATTAAAATTCCATTAATTTCCCTTTATTGGGGCTATTATAAACTACAGTGCAGGAAATCAAAGCAAATTAATTACAACCTAATAAAAGCCGTGAAGAAAATAATGCTAAACATAATAAATAATAAATCCTAAATTCTATGAGGATTTCACAAAACTCAGTTCGTGGCACCCTATGGATTCTTTAACATTGCCAAAATCTCACATCACCAACGTCACATCCAGAGCACCACATAACACCAATTTTTTTAAAAATAAAATATTAATCAGTAACGAATCAATCAAGAAATAAAACAAAAAAATCAAATAAACAAAATAAAAAAAAGTAGAAGATGTTATGCAAATGTTGTTTGAATGCCCCTTAGATTGGGATTATCAATGTTTTGAGATTGACTTTATTGTTTTTTCTTGATTCTTTGGACTTTAAAAGCAAAGAACATATTTTTTTGGTGATTTGAAACCTGCAGTAAAAGGTCTATGTTTTTCAATTCACTGCCTTTTTGCAGTAGCTAATTAGGGTTTTTTATTCTCTCTAGTTTTTTTTTCCGCCACTCTTTTTCTAGGATTTTTTTCAGATTTTATTTTTCACCCCTCATAGACTCTGTCTCTTATCTTTTAAAGCCTAGCCTAGCAACCCAGCTCTTATGATCACACAAGGAAGTTGTGCGATATTAGGAGTGAGATCAGGAGTTTCTCAAGAGGTTGCATTTTATTTTTTGAATTTTCAAAATTAAGATAATAAAATGATGAGCGATAGAGTTTTGAAAAAATCAAATGCTCATACGCATAGACACGTGGTGTCCTACACCAATAAAAAATGAAAAAATGATGAAAAAATAATTTTCAGCGTAAAAATCAAACTTTAGCGAAAATCAGAACTCTAGAATGCCAAATGACATTCGTAATGCCGATTGGCATTGCTTAATGCCGACTGGCATTATGTAATGCCGATCGATATTATACAATGTTGGTTGGCATTAAATGCCGGTTGATCACCTTTTTTTATTTATAAAAAATGTCTTCAAAAGTTTCTAATTCTTGCAATTAAATCCCTAAAAAACCAATTTTGTAATTAAATTGATAAAATGTAGCAATTTAGTCCTTTAAATTGTGAAACTCAACACCATAGATTAATTATTTGTTAGATTTTCATTATAAGGGCTTTTATCACACGCGTGCATAATTGCATCCCAAAATTGGGTGCTTACAGTTGCCCCCCCTTTCTAGCCATTTGCTTGACAAATTGTGATAAAGAAATAGTAGCACACAATTTCAAAAGAAAGAATTAGGGTACTTTATTATATCCTAATTGACATGCTAGTGCTTAAATTACTGAGGAATTTTAAGCAAGATGCTATATTTAATATGTTTCACTATATTTCCTATGGAACGTATAGTGAAACTTATGCATTTCGCTATATTCCCTGTGGAATGTCTAGTGACTCGTGATTTGAAAATATGCTATAGTTCTTGCGGAACTTTTAGCAATAATATCTTAACTACTGTGTAGTGTCTTACAAACTGCAATATATTCCCCTTGGGATGTCTAGTGACAATGGGTTTCATTATATTCTTTATGAGATGTTTAACGAAATATATATAATGATTCTTGCTATATTCCCTGTGGGACATTTAGCAATTTATGATTCGAGAAATGTGCTATAGTTCCTGTGGAACATCTAGTAATAATACCATAACTACTGTGTAATGTCTGGCAAGCTACACTATATTCCCTTTGGGACATCTAGTGATAATGTGTTTCATTACATTCTATGTATGACATTTAACTAAATAAATATGATGGTTATCGCTATATTCCATGTGGGATGTTTAGTGATTATGTTGCAATCCATAATTACTCATGATTAACTACAATCCATAATTGCTCGCGATTAGCTGCAACATTTTCATTGCTCATTGATGATGTTACAATCCATAATTGCTTGCAAATTGACTGTAATCCTTTCATTGCTCACCTTTAATAATGCTGTAGTCCATAACTGCTCACGATTAGCTACAACCCTTTCATTGCTAACTGACGATGCTACAATCCATAATTGCTTGCAATTAGCTACAACCCTTTCATTGCTCACCCTTACTATTGCAGTTCATAACTGCTTATAATTTTTTATTGTTTGAGTCAAATGCTTTGAATTCTTTCTGCTGACTGATTACCATTTTTGTTAACTTACTTTAAATTTTGATGGTTGATTGATTAGAATTTCTTTACTGACTAATTTCAATTCCACTATGTTAACCATCTCTATAACTTGGGTGCACTTCCTTCTGGATTTGCAATTCCTATAGACTTGTTGAAGTTAGTTTCAATTATGATGAATGTACAAAATTACATTATAATATTGAAATTTCATGAGAAAATTCATCACTTTTTCATAAAATAGCGTGCACTCAACGAATCTCACTATTTTTTATTTTCATGACTATCATTTATTTGCCATTTATAGAGTCCAAAGGCATCATTAACCATCTTATGTTGATAGCATATCTTTTACCAAGTGAAGAGCTTACTTCCACACCTAATTTTAGAGCGAATTTGCTAAACAAAACCCATGGAATTTAAGTATAAATAGAACAAGTTCTGAGTATCAAAATAGCCTTTGGAATTTTTTTTATTCTTTTCTTCCTTTTCTAAGTATTCCCCCACTTTTCTAATATTACTTATCATGGATACCGTTGGAAAGGTCCTTTGGATACTTATACTCTTATAGAGCATTGGATTAAATAGAGTAGTTTTAGTATGGTCCTCTTTTACTATTCCCCTACCTTTCTTATATTACTCAATGTGGATACCGCTAAAGGTTTCATATTAATACTCTTACTCATTTTTTACCATTGGAGTAAATTATGCTTGCTCTTATTTTGATTCTCCTCTTAGAATTCCCTTACCCTTCTCATATTACTCAGTGTGGATACCATTAAGGGATTTGTACTCGTACTCATTTATGAGCATTGGAGTAGATTATATGCACATTTATCATTCAAAAGACTTAAATGATACTTTGAAATTCAAGCAATTTATGCTTCATGTCCATAAATTTTGTTTTTGCATTTTCTTCCCCTCATTTGGGAGCAAAGCAAGCATTAGATTAATTAGAGTTTATAAACTCTCAACATAAAACTGTTAATTGCTCACCTAAATTCTACGAGGCTAATAAAAAAAGCCATTATGATCAAAGGTCATGAGATAGGCTTTTCGCACATGATCTCATGAAGTGGATGAATTTATTTTTAATTTATGGATTTTATTATTGAGATTGTACTTTATTATAGAATCTAAGGAAATAGAGTTCTGTTACTTCTCTTTTGTTATCTTATTATGTGTCTGGTATTTGCTATCTGGCCCATTCTTATTTATATATTGGTTCCTTTCCCATTCTTCATTCTCTTTTATTTTTCCTGCACAAAATACCATAAATTAGTATTGTCTATTCACAAGTGAATAAGTTTTTTCAAAATGTAGTGTTATTCTTTTTTTTTTTACATTCTTCCCTTTTGATTATGATGATGATGTCTCTGATTGCAAGGTCATGATACTCCACCATTGAAGTCGTGGCTTTGGGCTACATTTGTATTTCTACCATTCCATTAATATTATGGTAGAGGGCTTCATTCCCCTTCTTAATATCTCTTGTAAAAAAGGTTCAAGAGTTAGAGATCATATTTTATGATCAAATAATTTTCCAAAGTGCATTCATTTTAATTTTTGAGTGCTTTCTTCCCTTTTATAAGGCTGACAAATGTATTGGTGACATGTTGGACCTTCTCATCACCATATTCCATACCCTACACTGGACTAATTATTATGGAGAGATATTCTAGATGAGACTATAGGGATGGATGTTGAATCTAAGGAGCTTGAGTGTTCTATCCAGCCTATTGAGGTTGTCAGGATGATTCTTTTAAAAGTATCACTATCAGTGATATGCCCTTACTTGATGGGCCCATGATTTATTGGTCCTCTACAGTCTAGAGTCCCATTAAGCATTAGGTTCACCTTGATAGTGGTACCTTTTTCTCTTAAATATGAACATTATGAATACCTTTCTACATTTTTATAACACTAATTTTGAATGTTAGTAGCAAAGTATTTACACAATCTCACTTAAGCTTAAAGACTTTATTATGCAAAGCAAGGATTTCACAATAAATGTATATAAGTGTATGCATGTTATGTATGACATGCATGATCCTAATAGCTCTCATGTTTGGAATAGAGCCATGTTTACAGCTAGGAGTGTGAGAATGAGGTGCCTCATCAATAGCCTATAGGTTTGGGCGTTGAATGCCTCGCTATTAGTACTTCTGATGTCAAAGACTTTGATACAGTTTGTTAGAAAGATTACCATGTTAGCAAGTAGGGTCTATGGTTAGACACTGGAGCTTGTGATTGACTGATGCATTGTTGAACTTTTCGTTTTGCTATTGCTTTTTTTTTTGTATAATAATCGATGTATTTATATGCTTCTTTTTGCTCTGAGATCTCTTATACTAGCTCTTATACTTTAGTGTTCCTTCTTCACTTTTTGAATGCAAACTTACTATTCTATAATCTGCCCCTAGTTTCATTATGGATTCATTCATGCTATTCTAGCAGTCTTTTTTTTCTTTCATGTTCAAGAGACCCAGTTCATTCACTGCTTTTGTTGATCCTTTGACTTACTAACCCTATTAGTTGCAATCTCATACATAGAAAATGTAGAGGAATGGGTGAATTGACTGAAGCAAGTTCTTGATGAAATCAATTGGACTTGCCCTTCGAAGAACTCTTAAGTTGAATATGAGGCTTGATGCTAATGTAATGATTAATGATAGTTATAAGACAAGACTTGTAATGCAAGTTACTAAGCCACCTGAATTCTCAAGGTATAAGGGGATGCTAGGCTTATAAGGAAAATTACAAAAGGGGTGGAAAAAAAAGAAAACATAATTAAAATAGTGATATTCTCTTATTTAGCTTTCATTATGTATTGTCTTTCTATTCATATACTTATGTAGTATGATAAAGACAAAAATGCGATATTTGAATAAAAATTTCAAATTCAATTTTGCTTATTTATTAGGGTAAAAATGAGAACATTTATCATATGATACAACTCATATTATCATTTAGTCCTAAATTTTCTCTCTCTAATTTTTACCTCACTATTCTTTTTTTCTTTTTTCTCTCTTTTTTCTCTTTTTTATCATTCTTTTTATTTTTTCCTCAAATTTCCTATCTTCAGAAGTTACATCATGTGATGTATGAATGTTCTTTGAATTTGCATTTGTGCCCATGCTAAATGAATATAATTAAGTTGAATTTATGTTAAACATGCAAATGTGATCAATATTATAATGCACAATATCATTAGGATGTACATTACATAAGTAAGCATGTTCAAAATTCATATCATCAATTACTAAAACAAATCAAAACTTAAATTTTATTTGAAGAAAACAATAAGAAAATTTCTTTCCTATTCTATATGTTAAGGATGGTTTTCCTTCAGGCAGTTGACATAATAACTATTATTGTATCTTCTTGCCAACTGTTTCCATGACTTCATCTTTTTGTACCTCAAATGTTCATATTTCTTTCTTTTCTAGCAGCTTCTCATCATTAAACTCATCACCCCATCCTATAGGCATAATCAACTCAAAAGGTATGTTAAAAGAAGATGGTTTAGTATAAAACACCTTATAATCGAACTTGCCTGAAGGTTGACCCAATAAGTCTTCTGCTCCTTCCTCATCTTTAGGAGCATTAGGAGATTTCTCTTGGGTTTTAAGGTTTAGGTCCTTAAAAGAGCTTAACACTTCTTCCTCACTAACTCCTGAGTTAATCATCATGGTAGCTAGGGGTGGTACATTTCGGTAGTTTGGGAAAGGTTTATTTCTGGTGCTTAGGCTTTTAGGGTCTGTGATCTTTTTGGAGTCTATAAGGTATTAGATTTTGTGGTTGAGGTGGATGCAGTTATCCGTGGAGTGTTGGAGGTTTTGATGGAATTTGCAGTGCTTGTTTAGGTTATAGCCTGGGATGTTTGAGTTTAGTAGGTTTAGATGCGATAAAGGTTAAAGTAAGCCCTTTTGGATTAAGAGCTCTAGGACTTTTGACAAAGGTTGGTTAAAATTGGAGAATCTCCTTGGTGTTTGTACAACATGCACTTCGATAGCTCGGCTAGTGCTTCCTTTTTGTATGCCCTTAGTTAAGTAGTTCCTTGCCCTAATTGTTCTAAAGCTCTTATTTTTCTCACTCTCAATTTCCTCCACTTGCAACTCATCATCATAAAGGTCTATAAATGTCTTAGAATTCATTATTTGTAACCTCTCAACCAAATTAGGTGACACATTACAGACTATCATCCTAACCGAATCTTTCTCAACCAACTTATTTTTCATTAATCCTACCTTGTTCATAAATCTGGTTAAGAAATTAAAAAAGGATTCATTTGATTTTTGCTTAGTTAGTTCTAAATTCCTGATGGATACTTCCAATCTAGTGTTATAATTATACTATTTCAAAAAAGTAGTACACAGTTCTTTTTAGTCAACCCTAACAAACTTTTCCAAACTATGATACCAGTTTACAACCATTCCCTTTAAAGACAGTACAAATAACCTAGTGATCACTGCTAATGGGGCCTTAGTAGTGCCTATAGTTTTTATGTACTAACTGAGATGAATCCTAGGATCTCTAGTTCCATTAAACCTCTATAGCTAAGGAATTTTGAACTTCTCAGGTAGCTTATTACCCTCTATTGGTAGCATATCATCAAAGTCAAATGAATATCCCATGCCTTATCCTTTAATCAACTCTTCCATCTTGGACATTTTTTGGGTCAATGCTTGTATTTGCTTGGACTCATGGTCTTGTACCTATTCAAGTGATTCTCTCTTTACCTTCTCTACCATGTAGTCCTTAAGCTTCAGATCAATAGTAGGTGAGTTTCTAGCAATAGGTTACCCCTCAGTAGGTGGAGCATCTACAACAAATGGGATAGTTACAGTAGTAGGTGGTTGATTAATTATAGGTTGTGGTATGATAATAGTAGCAGGTTGCATTAATCCAGATAAAGCTTGTCTTAATTCATTTTGTATCATAGCCCTCTTGTCATCCATCAAAGCTCCATTGATGTCTTTTAAATTCCATTTCTCTCCTTATTGTTGTTACATTTCTATATGCTTAGTTGGAGTTGGTTCAGCTTCCAAGTAAAGCGGATTAATAGGACTCTTCTCCAGTCTGTGAAGGATCTCTTTTGCTATGGCTTTAGGACTTAATTCTATTCTTCTTAGTCTACCACCTTTTCCTCCCTAAATATAAGAAGACCTAGATAAATCTATGATGGTTGTAAAATAAAGTGTTAGTGTGATGAATGAAATGCATGTATGCATGATGCACGTGTTATGAAACAAGTAGCAAATAGCAAGTATCAATCAAGTGTACAACATTCATCCTTCCAACCTTATTCCTCCCAAACACGTGTTCAATATTGAGTCTCTTTTCCTAGGATTTTTTTAGTCTTGGCCTTAATATCAATAGGGGATATCAAGAACTAATGTGCGTGCCAAATCTCTCAAATCAGTAAAGCATATAAATGATATTTATGCGTATAAAAGATTAGCCCAACCTTTATTAACCCAAATGGGCTTCTAAAGTATAGGCTTGGGCCTTTATAGATAGAAATGCCTCATGGCAACATTCACAAGCAATTTAGGTAAATCCTAAGGGAAGTAACTAAGCCATTATATGTGGTTAGGGTCTGGTGAAAGGTCAAGGTTCTCTTAGCAAGATGTCCTCCTTTAAGACTTGAGTTACAGGCTAGGGTTAGATGAGGAGTCATCACCCAGGGTAATAACTAGGACAAATCATTTTGGTGGTACTCGATTCTCTAAAAGAAAGCTAGCACCATAACTAGAAGATTCTAGGAATGAAATACTAACTTTTTTTAGTCTTGTGTTCATTTAGAATTACTTTATGAATTGCTATCTTATTCTCTAATTACATGCAATTTTATTTAAACCCTAATTAAACATCCATTTAACCCAAAGGTAACAAGTCATAAAATTACATGTAAAAAATGCATACAAAAGGCAGCGTCCTTATGTCTAAACTAAATTAATTTTATCAATTAAAGTTACCTAATTCTACATATTTTATTTATAAGTAAAATGGACTAGAGATGGGCCTACATTTTAATTGAATTAGTAAACCTAAATCTACTTGTTTTAATTAACTGAGGAAATGGGCCTATGGTCAACAAATTTTAAAGAATAAATTAGTTTATTAAGTGGGCCTAAGTTTAATTTAATTTTAACTCAAATAAAAAATGGAGCCCAAGTCTATTTATTTTAAAAGAAATGAAATTAATGGACTGAACCAAATCTAAATTAATTTTAATTAACTAGAAATGGGCCTAACGTCTACTTAATTTTAAACAAGAAATAAAGTACATTAGTAGGCTAAAGTCTAAGTTAATTTGATTAATAAAACTGGACGTAAACGTAGTCTAACCTAAATGGGCCTAAATTAATTAAAACCTAAAAACCATTTTTAAGCTTATTTATTAAATGAGTTTGATCCTAATGTGGCTTGGGGCCTAAAGAGAATCAAAACATAAAAACAAGCCCAATCCAACAAATATACTAAAAAAATAAATCAAAACAATAATTTTACATGATTTTTCTAAGAAACCCTATTTCAATTTCATACAACCCTAAAATTAGGCTACTACCATCATTAATTTTCATTGAATTTTACCAAATTCAGCCTAGATTACTAATCAATTTTTAAAATTTTACTAATCAATTTTACCAAATGCAGAGAATTAAAATTCCACTAATTTCCCTCTATTAGGGCTATTACAAACTATAATGCAGAAAATTAAACAAATTAATTACAACCCAATAAAAGCCATGAAGAAAATACTGTAGAAGATAATAAATAATAAATCCTAAATTCTATGTGGATTTCACAAAACTCAGTCCATGGCATCCCATAAATTCTTCAATATTGCCAAAATCTCACATCACCAACGTCACATCCAAAGCACCACAGAATACCAATTAAAAACAAAATAAAAAAATAAAAAATTAGTCAGTAACGAATCAATCAAGAAATAAAACAAAGAAATCAAATAAAAAATAAAAAAGAGTAGAAGATGTGCAAATGCTATTTGAATGCCTCTCATATTGGGATTATCACCGTTTTAAGATTGACTCTATTGTTTTTTTATTCTCTAGACTTTAAAAGCAAAGAACATATTTTTTGTTGATTTGAAACCTACAGTAGGAGGTCTATGTTTTTCAATTCACTCCCTTTTTGCAGTAGCTAATTAGGGTTTTTTATTCTCTTTAGTTTTTTTCACAACTCTTTTTCTAGGGTTTTTTTCAGACTCTCTTTTTCATTCCTCACAGACTCTGTCTCTTGACTTTTAAAGCCTAGCTGAGCAACCCTAGCGCTTATGATCACGCAGGGAAGTTGCACAATATTGGGAGCAAGATCAGGAGTCTCTCAGGAGTTTGCATTTTATTTTTTGAATTTTTAAAATCAAGATAATAAGATGATGAGCAATAGAATTTTGAAAAAATTAAAAACTCACACGCAGGGACACGTGGTGTCTTAGACCAATAAAAAATTTAAAAAATGACAAAAATTAATTTTCAGCTTAAAAATTAATTTTTACCAAAAATTAGCACTTTGGAATGCCAATTGATGTTCATAATGCCGATGGGCATTACGTATAATGCCAATTGGCATTACACAATGTCACCTGTTCACCTTTTTTTTTAAATTACAAAAAAGTTCCTCAAAAGTTTCTAATTCTTGAAATTAAATCCCTAAAAAACCAATTTTATAATTAAATCCACAAAACCATAGCAATTTAGTCCTTTAAATTGCAAAACTTGACACTTCTCGATTATATTTTCATCATAGGGGTTTTCGTCGCACACATGCATAATTGCATCTTGAAATTGGGTGCTTACAAATTGACTCCTTCACTATCCAAGAACATCTCTATTTTATTTTTCCAAAATGCAAATTTGGTACCATAAAAAAATAAAGGTCTTGTGTAGCTAGGACCATGAGCATCGAGGGTAGCAATAAATTGACTTATGGAGGCCATGATCTTTTCTCTAAGATGGTTAAATCTTCAAGAATGAAGACTAAAGCTTTGATACCAAATGTAATTCTGCAACTGCTAAGAGGGGAGGGGTGAATTAGTTTTTTTAGCGAGATGGGAAATTTTTGAATTTTAATAATAAGCAAACTAAAAATAGAATTTGAGCACTAAAAGATGAAGGATAAGAGTAAGAAAAAACAAGGAATTTATAGAGGTTCGGCCTTTAAAGCCTATGTCCTCTCCTCAACCATAAGTCAAAAATTTCAATCCACTGTTGAACTACTTCAAGGTGTAGATTAAACCTTTATAAGCTTAATCCAAAGCTACCCAAGTGTTTTCCAAGGCTCACACCCAAACCTAAGTGTTTTCAAAGGCTCATACTGTAACCCAAGTGTTTTCAATGGCTCACACTCAAACCCACTTGCTAAGAACAACCTTTTATCTTACAAGTGAATAAAACTATAACGTAACTCACTCAATCTCATAATTGAGCTTTTGAATAATGATTTTAAACACTCACTAACCCATACTTAAGAACACTCTTGAGATAAATAAAAATTATAAAAATTAAAGATGAAGATTTGGGTGGTTGAAGGATTAATTGAAGAGTAAAGGCTCAAAGATTTCTCTAAATATGTTTACTCAACTTCCTTCACTTGTTCTAGCTCTATTCTAAATAGTATTTAAACCCTCTAAGAGAAAAAGAGTCGTTGGAGGTGCACTTAATGCAAATAGAGCTGTTTAAAACACAAAAAAAGCAAGTCTACACGTCATCATGATCATGACAAAATCATCATAATTCTAAAGCCGCTAAAGAAGAAATTTAAATTTATGCACTTTCATGATCATAACTATGGTGGTGACGTTAGTTGTGACAACTCTCGGTGACTTTTTGGAGTTAGTCATCATGATCATGACAAAATTGTCATGATCATAATTTTGGCTATAATGATCATAACACTAGTAGTGACGCTGGTCATGACAATTCTCGATCACTTTTTGAAAATTGTAATTTGGAAATTCATAATTTTGCTTGAAAGGTTTTTCTAATGATTGGGATTTGCTTGTGATCACTTATAATGAAGATTCCCACCATGTTTGACCAAATTTGACTTCGAATCTCAATAGAATTTCGATCTTCCATTTTCTAGCTATATCATGATTATGATGATCTCATCAAAACTCATGAGGGAACTGCAGACTTTAAAAATTAATATATTAACTCCTCATTGCTTAAGTCCATACTTGAATTTTGCAATATTAATTAACCCGAATATAAACACTTAACACATAGATTAAATATAATTTTATTTAATTACTTGTGACCATTAAAAATGATTATTTTACCCCTCAAGGTTCAATACCTTTTTAAGGAAAAATTCATCAAATTATCACCTAATCATAAAATACCCATAATAAAAGAGCTAAAAGAAAGAAAATATTATAAGTATCACAATTCTTATAATCATTATGCTAGTGCTTGTTGGGTGTTTAAAAATGTGGTATAAGACAAAATCAACAAAGGTGTGTTGAAGTTCCTAAAGAAGAAAGATGTAATATTGATTGAAGAAAATCCATTTCCCCTAATAGCAACTGTCAATATTATCAATGCTGACCTTAGAATGTTTTGGACTTAAAGAAAAAGCTAAAAAAAAGAGGAAAAATGGGATACTCTTGGCCAACCCTTTGGAAAATTCGATTGTAAGGTGAAAAACTCTAGACCCCCATCAACTAATGTTCCTATAGAATTAATAATTTCTTTCGGATGGGGAGATGAACCTAGAAGAGAAAAGTGGACACCTAGGCCAAATCCACCACACCCCCAAACTTTTATAACAATCTATGGAGGCAACCAAATAGATTTAGAAGTAATTGGAGACCTACTCAACATTGGAATTCACCAAAAATGTAAGAAAAGTTTTTAGTTTAGAGTCCAAAGTTTTTTCATAATCCTAATTTCTCTAGAAATGTCTATAATAATTATAGGTATAGACCCTAAAGAGAGGAGAAAGTGGCTACCCCAGGGTTCATAAGAAAATAACCCAGATTTATTGTTCCACCACCTATAGATCCAAGCAAATGCTGGTAATAAGTGAAGTATAGGAAATTCTTGCAGTAATTAACTCACACTCAAAAAATGAGGCTCCAAAGGCGACGTGCTACTGAAAAGAAGGAGAAAGAACAATAAATACAAGTCTAATTGGTGCATCAAGTGGAACTTGATAATAAGTACAAATTATAGAGGAAAACTATTGAAGATCTTAGCTTTAACAAGGAATAATCTATGGGAAGCTCTGGTTCTTAAGATGTAGATTTTGAAGGAAGTATGGAACTAGATAAAGATATGGAAATTGATGCTTTTTAGGTGCAGGGTGAGCCTTTACCTTTTGGGTGTGCTACTATGTCAGTTGTGCTCCCTCTAGAATTCATAATGCAAGAAGCTCACAAAAGTGAACCCTATAACACTTGGGGGAGGGGGAACTTCATCAAAAGAAGTGGAACACTTGAGTGAAGTCATGATTCAGGCCACTAGGCCAAATCAACCCAAAAGGGATATTCTTGAGAAGCCATCCCAAGAGATGACCAAACATATAAAACCTTTATACATCAAGGCTCACCTAAATATCAAGCCATTTTTCCAAGATAATTGTGGATAATGGCTCAACCATAAATGTCATTCCACTCAGGTTTTTGAGTTCTCTTAGTAAAAGTGAAGAAGATTTAATTTCTACTAATATCACTATTTTAGCTTTTACAGAGGAAATAAATGGAGTTGTAGGGGGTTTTTACAAGTTGAAATTATTGTTGGAAGTAAGCAATCACTCACTATAACTTTTTATGGTGGAATAAAGTGTTAGCTATAATGTAATGCTAAGGAGGGATTGGATTCATGCTAATTGGTGTGTGTCATCTTCTCATTACCAATTTTTGCTTTTATGGAAAGATAATGATATTGAATTGGTTTGGGCTAACTACAAGCCATTTAGCACCTGCTCAGACAATTTGAAGGCCAGGTTATACAATGTCAACTTATGGCCTCTCAAATTCACTAGCAAAAAGAGGAATGGTGAATTAAGAAATACTTATCTTTCTAAAGAAGAAATGAAGGAAAGGGTCCAAGAATAATTAAACCTAATCTATAAGGAAAAAACCATCGTGCCTTACACCTATTGGTTGATAGAGAAGCCTATTATTGAGGAAATTGATAATTAGACACACATAGGAGGAGTTAGTAGTAGTTGCAACTATTATAAAGAAGAGTCTAATGCAACAAACTAAAAAAATAATAGTTAAAGAGGAATTAGAAGTGAATGGAATAAAAATTATAACTGAAGAAGTATTTGAAGAATAAACTGATGAATTGCAAATAGAGGATGTTGATATCCAAAATTTGATGATTTCCCAAAAAAATTTGATGATGAAGGATTCCTATCTGTTAGACAAGGGGAAAACTCCTTTAGGAGTCTTCCTTGAAGGAGCTTTCCCGGGCATGCTTGAATTGAGAAGAAACTTGAAGAAACCCAAAAGAAATAAAAAATACACCTAAAACCTCAAAAAACCCAAATTGGGCTAAAAAAAGAACCAAATGGTATGGAAAGGTCCATAGGATGGGTCGACACATGAGTGTGGGCCATTTGACTCACGAGCTTCCTATGTGTTAGGGGACCTACGCATGTGGGTCCAAGACCTATGAGCATGGGTCCAAGACCCAAAAGCACTGGTCAATGACCTATAAACTTAAAACCTTAAAATTTTCCCTTTGGGGGGGGGGGGATTTTGGCACATTTCTCAAAAATCTCTCTTGGAAAGAAAAAACCATATTGCTATTGGATGATTTTTCACACACTTCCTCTTTCCTAAAGTACTTGGAGACTCCTTTTACACCCAAACACTCAAACTAAAAATCATTTTCTCTTAGGATTTAGGCCTATAAATCCAAACCTAGCTCCTTCTAAGTCAAAGCACAGATCTAAGGTAATCGTCCGGTCTCTCTATGGATCTCCTAATTATTTTTAATTAAAAATTAGCATTTATTGCATTTTCTCTTCTTCTTCTTCTTTTTCTTTCTTTTTTTGTTTGCATTTTATATCATTTTTTGCATTCTATTTTTTATTCATTGTATTGGATTAAACTTGTAACTATTGTGGTGATTTGAAGTTTAAGAATAAGATATGCAGAAAGAGTGGGTAGTTTAGGTAAATTTCGGAGTGTTTGCATTCGTTTTTGCATTATTTTTCTTTGTAAATAAAAAAAATTCAGTATTTTAGTGTAAAGTTAGCATTATTATTGTTATTTTTGCATTTTTATTAAATTAGTCATTCTTTTCATTTTCTTCCTTGATAAATTTATTATTTTTATCACAAAATCCACATTTTTATTATGAAAATAATTTTTTTTTTCATTTTTATTATGTTATTTGCATTTTTATTATTTATGTTATTCTTATTGCCATTTTTGGTAAATTTATTATTTTTATCATAGAATATACATTTATATGGTGAAAATAGTATTTTTATCATCTTTATTATCGTGTTTGCATTTTTATTTTAATTCAGTTTTTTATTTATTTTTGCCATTTTTGTTGTTTTTGTGCTCGTTCTTGATAAATTTGCCATCTTTGTCATAAGTTAATGTTTTTATGGTAAAAATGACACTTTTATCATTTTTATTATTTTATTCTGTATTTTTATTGCTTTTTCTGCATATTTATTATTTTTATGGCATTTATTGCATTTTTATCATTTTTGTTATCTTCATGCCTTTTCTTGATAAATGTGCCATTTTTATCATGAAATTAATGTTTCTTTATGGTAGAGATGTCAATTTTATCATTTTATTATTTCAATTATGCACATTACTTCTTTTATTATATTTGTTGAATTTTTATTATTTTTCTTGCTTTTGTTTGCATTTTTTTTTATAAATTTGCTATTTTTATCATAAAATTAATGTTTTTATGGTAAAAATTGCATTTTTATCATTCTATTATTTTATTTTTGTATATTTATTATTTTTATTTATATTTGTTGCATTTTTATTATTTTTCTTTCTTTTATTTTCATCTTTGACAAATTTGCTATTTTTATCATAAAGTTAATGTTTTTATCGTAAAAAAAATTGCACTTTTATTGTTTTAATTATGCACTTTATTATTTTTATTATATTTCTTGCATTTCTATTATTTTTGTTGTTTTTATTTCCTTTTTTGATAAATTTTCTATTTCAATCATAAAGTTCACATTTTATGGTGAAAATAGTACTTTTATCATTTTTATTATTTTTTATTGCAAGTTTATTATTCTTGTAATTTTTATTTTCCCTCATGATAAGTTTATTATTTTTGTTATAAATTTTAAATTTTTATGGTAAAAATAATATTGTTATCATACTTATTATTCTATTACATTTTATTATGCGTGATTATTTTCATTTTATTCTCTTGATAAATTAACTATTTTTATCATAAAGTTACTATTTTTATGGTGAAAATATTATCTTTTATCATTATTTATTTATCTTATTTATACTCTTTTTATTGCTTTTCATTGCGGTAATTATCTTCTTTGGTAAAATGATTATTTTTATATTTCCTTGTCCTGAAAATCCTATTTTCTTAATAAAAATGACGGCTCTACATCAAAATACTTAGATTTTCAAATATTGCATCATGCATTTTCAATAGCATCATTGTTTGTTTATTTGTTTAATTACTTTTTGTTATGTTACTTATGGATGAATGAAAAATATCAAATTTCTCTAAGTTAGATGTGTGCTTGCATGTATGTGAAAACTAACTTTTGTTTTACTAGTTTATCAGAATATGATTTTTCCCTTTATTTTCCATTTTTAATGTAATTAATATAATAGGAAATTTTTGAGGCAATGTAATCCTTAACCCCAATTCCCATTTTATTTTGTATTTTGGATGTATTTATTAGAATAAGTTATTTTCAAGAGTTGTAATCCTTAATCCCTTTCTCCATTTCTTTTAATTTTGTATATTTGTGCATATTTCATTTTAATATTTTTTGCATGCTTGCTTGTGTGTTGTGTGCTACTTGCTACTTGTTTGCATTATTACTTGCCTAATTGATGTGATTGGTGAATGCCTATTTGCCTCGTGATGTATGTGCACTAACTCTAGTTATCCCGCATTCTAATTTCCATTTTTTTTATTGATGAACAATGAGGTGTGGTAAATGTATCATAAAATTGAAACAAAGGTGAAGGAATGAGTAATGAAGTAATGTATAATAAGAAACAAGACAAGTAACACCTACCCCTTGAACTCAAAATCTCTAATTAGGAAAGTGAGTTCTTGATTCACTTTTTCTTGACTCAGTCGGGTTATGACTCTAACTATTCAAGCAAACCCTCCCATAATAAATAATAATTGATAGATGGTCACTATTAACCTGTGTTCCCTAATATAACATTGATCTTATTCCTCCACTTAAAGCTAAAGGAGAGGATATAAAGGATTTAAAGGAGGCACTTCAATGCCTTCAGGATAATCAACACGAAGTATATAACCCTTTAGAGTAAATTAATCTTGGCATAGAAAAAGAGTCAAGAATCACTTATATTAGTTCTTTGTTAAAGGAAGAAATAAAAAAGGAGTTAATTATACCATTGAAGGAATTTAAAGATTGTTTTGCATAGGACTACATGGAGATACCTGGGTTGGATAGAGAGGCAGTTGAACACTGCCTCCCTATAAAGCCTGAATTTCATCCTTTCAAACAACCTCCTAAGAGAATTTTTAAGGAGGTAGAATTAAAGGTCAAAGATGAAATTGAAAAATTTCTTAGAGCTAGCTTCATAAAGCCAACCAGGTATGCTAAGTGGCTTTTTAATATAATTCCTGTAATGAAAAAGAATGGTAAACTTAGGGTCTGTATAGATTTTAAAGATTTAAATTTAGCCACTCTAAAAGATGTTTATGTAATGCCTGTAGTTGACATTGCCTTTAGGAATGAGCTTTTATCATTCATGGACGGCTTCTTAGGTTAGAATCAAATTTTCATTAAAAAGGAAGATGTGTCAAAACCATATTTAGATGTCTAAGAGTAACAGGGACCTCTGAATGGCTGGTCATGCCTTTGGTTTAAAAAATGTTGGTGCCATATACCAAAGGGTCATGAATGCCATTTTTCATGAAATGATTAGTCATCATATAGAGGTTTACATTGATGATATAGTAGTAAAATCCAAAAAAAACCTTTGATCATATTTGTCATTTAAGAAAAGCTTTGAAACAATGAAAATTTATCATTTGAGACTTAATCCTTTTAAATGTGTTTTTAGTGTACAGGATAAATTTTTTTTAAGATTCCTTATGCATTAAAGAAGAGTGGAGATTGATAAGAATAATGTAAAAGTAGTGCTTGAAGTAAAAGCCACCTTAAATTAAGAAGGAATTATAGAGGTTCTTAGGGCAAGTCAATTTTTTAGGAGGTTTATTTCTAACCATATTGAAAAAATCAAGGAGTTTTCTAACTTGTTAAAATTAAAATAGGAGGCTAAATTTAAATGGGAAGAAAAGCATTAAATTACTTCTAATAAAATTAAGGAATATTTATTTAAACCACATGTTTTAGTTTCCCTAAATGAAGGAATGCCTTTGAGGTTATATATATTAGCTACAAATGAGTCCATTAGGTGTCTTTTAGCTTAAAATAACATAATAAGGCATGAAAAAGCTATGTACTATATGAGTAGGGTATTAACTCCTATTCAAATAAAATACTCTTTTACTAAAAAATTGTGTCTTGCATTATACTTTGCTTATACTAAATTGAGACATTATCTATTAAAGCATAGAGTATATGTAATTTTATAAACTGATATAATGAAATATATGTTAAATAGACTAATGTTGTTAAGGAAAATTGGGAAATGGTTATTGAGATTAATTGAATTTTCACTAGTTTATCACTCTAAAAAATTAGTGAAAGGACAAGCACTGGCTGACTTTATAGTTGGCCATACGACCTAATGAACCATGTAAGAAGAATACCTCATAGTATGTGGAATTGATGTTCAGCCTTAGGTGTTGAAGTTTGATGGATCATCTATAAACAAATTAGCTAGAGCTAGTGAGGCAATCACATTACCATCTAGAACAAAAATAGCTCTCAACTTTCCTTTGGACTTTAAATGCACCAATAATCAAACTGAATATGAGGCTTTAATCATAAGCCTTGAAATTCTCTAAGAGCTTGGACCTAAAGAGGTATTGGTAATTAAAGATTCTTAGCTTGTAATTAAGTAATTAATAAGGGAATATAAATGCACAAGTATATCTCTAGCACTTTATATTACTGGTGTTGTTTAACTTGTTAATTCTTTTGAAAATGTGTCTTTTTATGCATGTACCTAGAAAATCTAATTAGGAAGTTGATGAATTGTCTCAAGTTGCATATGGGTTAAGAATGTTAGAAGAATTAACTCATAAGTTGGTTTTTGTAAGGAAGAAAGCTCACCCATCCATCCATGAGAGAGGCTTGCAATTAGAGTTATACAATAGTGACTTAAATATAGCAAGGGATTGGCACACTAAAATCAAAGGCTATTTCGAAAATCCTACCAAGAAGGTCCCATTCAAAGTCAAAGCTTAGGCCTTAAATTATGTCTTAATTAAAAATGAGATTTTTAGAAAAACCCTTGATAGACTACTTTTAAGTTGGCCTTCATTTCCCCAAACCATGGAGATCCTAAAGAAAGTGCATTAAGGTGTTTGTAGTGCTCACCAAGCTAGGAGAAAGATGAGATGGTTGATAAGGAGACATGGGTATTTTTAACCATCAATCCTAAAAGATTGTATCACATATTCTAAAGGGTGTCAATAGTGCCAAAAGAATAGAAGCATAGAGAGTGCCTTATAATGATATGTACTTTGTTATAAAACCATGGCCATTTTATGGTTAGGCTATAGACCTCATTGGAAAAATTTATCTAGCTTCTTTTAAAGGCTATAGCTTCATTATTATGGCCACTAACTATTTCACAAAGTGGGTAAAAGTAATTCCCATAAAGAAAATAGAATAAAAAGATGTCATTCTGATAAATAAAGAACACATAATTCATGTGTTTAGTATTCCCCAAACTATTATAATAGACTAAGGAACAATGTTCACTACTGAAGAAATGAAAGAGTTTATAGAGGATTATAGCATTAAGCATTTGACTTCAACCCCATACTATGCTCAAGCTAATGGTCAGGTTAAAGGTTCCAATAAAATCATCTTTAGCATACTAGAAAGAATATTGAAAGATAATCTAAAGGAATTGGCCAAGAATTATGTTTGAGACTCTCTAGGCATATAGAACATTAAAAAGGGAATCCACTAGTACTAGTCCTTTTTCCTTTACCTTTGGGCATGATGCCATTTTACCTTTAGAGGTGTTTATCCCTTATTTAAAGGTAGTATAATAAAATGACTCCACACAAGATAAATTTTCTAAAGTAATGCTGATGGAACTGGAGAACATGGATGAAGAGAATTTGAGAGCTTTCACTAATATAGTAGCCTAAAAGAAAAAGATTTCTAGACTATAATAAAAGAATTAGGAAGAAAAAGTTTAAAGAAGGTGACTTGGTT
The DNA here is from genome assembly GCA_947683625.1 of Mallotus nudiflorus. NCBI lineage: Eukaryota > Viridiplantae > Streptophyta > Magnoliopsida > Malpighiales > Euphorbiaceae > Mallotus > Mallotus nudiflorus. Next base: position 9,582,633 of record CANTUR010000027.1, on the reverse strand, counting down.
TGGAAGGTTATTTTGCCACCTGGAACTAAAGACAAAGAACTTAGAAAATGGTCTCCCAATTGGGAGGGTCCATTTAGAATTCATCAAGTTTTATACAGCAATGCATACTAGTTAGAAAGCTTAAAGGGAATGCAACATAAAAGATATTATCAATGGCATGTATTTGGAAAAATATTTTCCCACTATGTGGGGGTGAGAGAGAAAGGCTGAACTTTTGTAAATGGCCTCTAGCAAAAAATGATCACCAAATTATATTGGTGGTACTTTATTTTTGTTATGTTTTTATATGAATATAAGATGGCATATATAACTATCTTTTTGAATAAATAAAAATAAAGTTTATTTATTTTTGTAAGTTATTTTTACTTTAATTAAGTACTAAATAGTAGATTGATTAAATTTTGGTAGCATTTCAGCTACAAATTGAGCCTTTTGATATGCAAAGCATGATTAGGGTGCAAATATGTGAATTATTATGTGGAAATGCATAAATTAGCAAACCAAAATATCCAAAATAATTCATTTATGTAAATTCACCATAAATAGCTAATTAGCCCCAAATATTCAGCCATAGGCTATAAAGCCAGAAAAATCACCAAAGGCATAAAAGTGATAAACTATCCATAGCTTATCCTAAGGCTATCATCATCAAATATGCACAAGCCATAAAATAAATCAAGTTCAAGTGATAAAAGTCAAAGAGTGTCAAAATCGAATCCTTTCAAAATGTCCCAAATTTCTAAACACTTTTTCCTGGTGGTGAGACCTTCTTATTCTTGCTTTTTCCATACTAGAATATCCTCCTTTTTGTCAGATAGTGATTTCTTCATTCCTTTGGCTTAAAGATAACTTGTTGGAATTCTATAGCCATGGTCTTGCTCTTCTTGAGCTTCTTCACATTCTTAGCCTTGAGGGCAAGCAATTTAGCCTCTAAATCATTAATCTCTATAACCAATCTATCAAATGAGGCTTTTACTTCAGTGTTTTTAGTCTTCATATCCTTTATATTTTGTTGATGGGTTACGAACTCCACTTTTTCCTAATGAAAAGAGCTTAAATGCTTGGAAGCATCTAACTAATTAGCACTCGCTTCATCTAGGTGGGAAAAGCTCTAAACAAGCTACTCTCTTAAAGAAGAAACAAATGTAAACTTAATGCTTTGCTCTAAGATACTAAGGTCCACTAGTAAGTCAAACTTTTATGTCTCCCTCAAGGATCCGATCTCTAAGTTGGCAATTGACTTTAATGATTCTTTGGCTATGTTCTTCAGTTCGAGTAAAATCATAGTCATTGCCATGCTTAGTGGAGGAATTTTCTAGAAAACTAAAATCCAAAGAAATATCCTCATCAAGTATGGAGCACCAATTTTTAGGGTCTTGCATAAATTAATTAAATTTATTAGCATAAATGGTTTGAATATTTAGAATAAATTAAAAGGAGAAACAAATTCAAACTTGAGAGGTAGGAAAATTAACTTGGTTAGAGACTAGTGGAGGAGAAGGAGTCTTGACTTTCTCTTTACTTGGAGTGGTTTGCTGCATACGAAAAGAGGCATCCACCTTAGTATAAGAAGAAGACCCTAGGGGAGAAGGTGGGTTTTCAGGTAGGGTAGGAGCCTTGTTCTTACAAGTGTCAGTTGTTTCCCTAAAAAGATAAATAAAGATCAAAAGGAAGTAATATGCAAAATCAAAATAAAAAAGAAGTGATATGAGAAATTATTGGAGCCAAGAGTTTGACCATCACTATCCTCATCATCTTTTATCTTTTCAATTTTAATTTTTTCTTTACCTCTATCCTTAGAGGAACTCTGCAAAGCACTAAGGCTAAAGGATTTATGACTTCTAGGAGGAGGAATAAGCAACTTTCTTTTCTTTGAACTCTCCAGAACTTGTTTACCTTTGCCTTTAGAGGAAAATGTAACATCCTTTCCTCTTGAAATGATAGTAGCTGCAATGAAGGGAAAGACTTAGCATGATAGTAAATGAAACCAAAATGAAATATAAAAGAAAAAGTTGTTACCTCTATCCTCATTAGGGGTAGCCAAGATCAACTCCTCATAATTGGCTTGCCACCATTATTTATAATTTGCAGCATCATTAAAATCTATGGTAGCAACATAGTATGAAAGGTGTCTTAATCCTTTTTGGATCTTTACAATTGCCTCTTTAGAGTAAGAAGTAGGATCAGTAATAAAAAAAAGGAACGATCTTTGAATTTAGGAAAGAAGGAGGGATATAAAGCTTAAGGCCAAATTGATGGTTACATAAGAAAGGTAGGTACATCTCAAAGGAAAGAGGAGTGTAAGAAAGACCATTATCCTACTAAATGCCTATTTGCCACCTAGGATGAAGGGCCTAGGGGAGGTGACTTAGCAAAAGATCTATCAATGGATTAAATAAGAAAACTGAATAAAGTAATGGATCCACCTAGGCCTATCAATTGGGCTCTCAAACATAGATAACTTGCTTTTATCCCTACTCTTTGGTTTCATAAAAAAGGAAAGAAGTTCTTTATATTTCCAAGAGCATGCAGAGGAGATTAAGGAGCCACCAATATCAGTAAGGGAAAAGACACTAGGAGCTAATGAATCATCACTAAACTTAGGGAAGTAAGCTAAAAGTTAAGACAATAGGAATTGAGTTGCCCTACTTACATAATGAAAAGGACCCCCTTGTGACACATTTTCTCAGGTTATAATACAAACTACCTAGAAAGATACTTCCTAAGGCTATCTGATCCCTATTTACTAAAGCCTTGGCCAAAGGAATATATTCAACACTAGGCCTAACAGAGGTAAGGTAGAAAATGTACTTACAAATTAAAACCTATAAAAAGACTATATGCTCCTCAATAATAGGGGGACCATATAAAGATGAGTAATGTGAAATAACCTTTAGGTAAGAATTAAAAGTCCTAGAAGAGATGTTAGTCTCCATATACTTGGACTCATTAATTAGACAAATGACATCATCCCCTAGGATTGATAGACCAGTAATCACAAAGACATTTAATAAAGTGATGATCATATGACTAAAGGGTAAAGCAAAGTAGTTATAGGTTAGAGACCAAAACTTGATGGCAACTGATAAAAGAGAAGGCTAGTAAGTGATGGGCTTCAATGTCATATGGATAAACTGGGAGATACCATGTGCATCCCACGTGAGATTACATTTGGATATAAGCCTGTCAACTTCTTTATTCCACTCCTTGGAAGGACGTACACATGACTTGGAATAGGATGGTGTAGCCTTACAATCTCTCAAGAAAAATAAAATCTTTAGCTAAAGATCCAAGGTAGGGAAGTACAGGACCCTTTTTAGGAATGGAATTGGAAGGGTGAGGTAATAAGGTAATAGGAGTGTTGGTTGTGCCTTCATATAAGAGATATATGAGATTTACCAATCAAGTTGGATATAAAAATGGAGAAAGGTGAAATGAATAAAATGTTTAAGAACATTTACCTAATGTTAAGGAAGTTTGGACAAGGGCTTACTTTTATATCCTTGACAACCTTGAGTTTTATTTCCTAAGAAATTGAAATGTTGCACGATTAAAGGGATGATAGAATAATGGAATTTGATAATAATATTTGGTTATTTAAATGGCCAAATGAAAATAATATATACGTCAAGGGTCATCTTTAACCTCCTTAGAAAGAACATTAGGCTCAAAAAAAGGAGCAGAATGAAAAGCTACCAACTGGTCAAGAAAATAATTCAATGTGAGAAATTGCTTTAATTTAAAATATATGTAGTGGAAAACAGAAATAATGCCTACCCTACTGTGAAATCCATGGTGTTATAGTCTAAAGCCAATGGAGTTTGAGAATGGCTTAGAGCACCTGAAGATTGTGGTTTCATTTTTAGTGGAAATAAATAAATAGACAATGAAGAAAATGTAAACAAGTTAAGTTCAAGGAAAAATTAAAAACCCCCAAGGTGCATAGTAAAATAAGAGCAAATAAATATTTGCATAATTTCCTGGCATATAAATAATGAAATAGAGGCTAAATATACAATTAATTTGGCCTTAAAATAATAAATGCATGGGATATAATGAAATAAGCAAGTAGAAATTATTTTGGCTATTTCTCACTAAAATAGATAAATTTGCTTTGTAAAAATTTTACAAAGGCAGTTATGGTTTTCTAAGCCACATGCTAGTTTATAATGATGCATTAATATATTGTTAGCTATTACTGTTTAAACATGTAACAATTGCAGTAGAAAGAAAGTAAAATGCCTTTTCCCCAAAAGGCTTGGTATGCAGAGAGAAAGAATGTGATTAACTAAAGGTGTACTGTAAGTAATATGATTTAAATGGGTAAATCCTAATAAATTAAAATTTTGGCAATGTCTAGCAAAAATAAATTTTGGAAAATAGTCATAAAAATAGAGACTAGTACATTTTGATAGTTTTTCCTAAGACAAGAGATATGAAATTCCTAGAAAAATACAAGATAAATTCATTTTGGCTTAAAAGGCTAAAATAGTTCTAGCCTAAAAATTAAAGTGTCAAATTTAAACAAGAATTTCTTGAGTTAGACAAATAAATCTTGGCTAAAGAGAGTAATTATGAGAATTCCAATTTAGATGCCAAGATAAATTGAAGCTAAAAATACTTAAATTTGCTTTTGGCTTAGATAATTAGTATTGACCATGTAACCTTTTAATTACACATGCATGTGGTCATAGTAAAGTGCAAGATGTTGGCAATATTTATAAGAAAGAGTGAAACCAAAATTGAATTTTGGTAGACATGGTTGAAGCCAAATTTTAACTTTCTTGAAAGAGACTAATGGAAAACCAAAATTTCAATATTTTGGTTCAAATAAATTTGGCTACTTTAAATATTTAAGCAACATGATACTACTTTTGAGCATAAAAATATTGGCCAAAGTTAGGCAAATTGGATTATTAATCAAAAGCATGATTATTTGCTCTAAAGAACAAACATCAAGGAAAACAAATTTGGCAAAATAAAATGGTCCCTATGCTAAAATTAAAATTCAAATGTTTGGATAAAATAAGCTAAGTGGGTAAATCTCGGTTAAAGAAGAGATTAAAAGTGTAAGTACTAATTTACATGCCAAGCTTGAAGGTAAAATGGCTACATTTATTTTTGGCTTAGGGAGTTAGCATTAATATTATAATCTTTAAAGCTAATATACATATGGCTATGACAAGAAAATAAATTTTGGCCATCTCAAGGTGAGAGTGAAAGCTAAAAATTAATGTATGGAATTTAAAGGGATGTAATACTTTTGAATTTTCTTGGCCTAAGTTTCAAAATTTTAGTTAAAATAATTTGGCTATATGATTAACTAAGTTGGCATTGTCCCTAAGCATGAAATTGCATGATAATTGGATAAATAAATGGATTACATATGAATTTCTGGTTAAAGAATGCACTTCTAATTTGAGAAGGGAAGGTTATTTTGGCATTATTTGCTAAAATACAATAAAAATTAAAATATAAATTTTCTTGAGAAATAACTAGTCATTAACCAAGATATTCATCTTGGTTAAAAGTGGCCAAATATTCAAACAAGCAAAACATTTCACTTCAAGATAAAATTATATTTTAGTGACTAGTAAGTGTTGAAGCCAAATTCAAATGGAATTAATTTGGATAAAAGCTCAAAGTTATTCTTTTATGTAAATTAAAGATGTGGAATTATTTTTGCATGCAGTTGCCAAAATAAAGCCAAATTTTACAAGACTACATGAACCAAAATTAATAACTTGATTTGGATAAAATTTTTCATTCAAGCTCCAACATACTTTAAAACATAAGTGTGTTTATAATGAAAAGTTATTCGGCACAAATTCCTAACATGTGGTTAAAGAATCAAAGAATGAATTTTCTTGAAGATAATTAGCTTTAAACCCAAATTTTGATTTTGATTAATCTTACTAAAGCTAAATGATCAAGAGAATGAGAAATGCACTTTGGCATGGACATGGCCAAGGTAAAATTAAATTAACTTGACTAAACAAAGTGCACCAAGAATTCAAAATGGTAGTCCATGCAAAGATTCAAAATTATTTTGGCTTGAAAATTGCCAAAATAAGGCTGAATGAACAAAATTGATGAATTAATAATTTTTTTAGCTACAATATGTTTGTACAATTCATCCCTAAAATATTCCAAGCGAAAAACAACAAAATTCACAAGTGAAATAAATAATTCATCTAAATTAAAAATTCATATAATCAATGTTCAAATAAAATTATTTTATGTGAAGTTTTTACCTCACCAGTAAATTCATAGGAAAGCCAAAATGTACATGGATTAATTTTGGCTAAAATCACAATAATGCAATTTTTTAGCAATATTAAAAATAAATTCAATTTTTGGCTAAATAATCTTTAAGGGAGCAAATATATTACAAGCACCAAATTAGAAACCATTATAAGTGATAAATTAATCTCAAAACTAAATTCTTCAATAGCCCAAAATTTTTCAAAAGTCACTAGAAAATAAAAATGCCTATTTTATTTTTTTAGAAATAGACTTTAAAGAAACATTTTTCTTTGGGAATTAGTCTAAACTTATGAGAGTTGTAAAATTTTCCAAACCTGGGAATAAAGGAGAGATTGATAGTTTAGAGTTGAAAATCACTTGGGAGAAGTTGTTTTGCTATTGTTGGGAGCTAAAACTAGGGAATACATAAGCTATTTTGAGCCTATGTAATGTGTAAACCAAAGGAGCTAGCCTTGCTTGAGGTTTTGCTGGTGACGATGGGGAGAGTAGGACTTTGATACTACCTATTGGTGCTATCCACACAAAGGACAACAGCAACGTTGGACTTGGTGAGCAATAAGGTAACAGTGTCTTATTGCTACATTGTTGTCACTAGTGTATGAACAATAGCCTTAAACTGCTTAAGATTGCTTGTAGATGGCAGGGGCTATTATGCCTTAGTGAGTGACAATTTGGAGAAGAAAGGAGTAGTGGTGGATGGTTGATTGGAAGGTAAGGGAGAAGAAAAAAAAAGAAAGGAAAGGAAGAGGTAGAGAAAAAAGGGAAAGAAAAAGAAAAAGAGGGAAGTAATTTAGGAAAATTAAAATATTTTGGAGATTGCTCTTGCTCAAATTAGAAATTTTTAAATTCTAAGGATTTTGGTTCTTTATTAAAAGAAGAAATTAAAGAAGAAGAATTTGGAATTAGAAGTTTTAAAGTACTAGGTTTTTTAGTAAATAAAATTTAGGAAGATTTTTTTTGGGGATTTGGTTCTTTCAAATTTAATTCTTAAGGAATAATTGGAGAAAATAAAGGATGATGGTTATTTGGTGAAGATAAATGCTCATTAATTCATAAATTTAAATTTTGATTTTAGAGATTTGAATTTGGTTTGGAGATTTAGGAGAGTGTTCTTAACAAGAAGATGAAGTCTTAGGATTGCAATATTTTTTAGCTCATCTATGTCTTTCCCATAGACTATCTAGTTTATCTTAATGAGCATTTTCACACTCTCTCTCTTCTCGGGCTCGTTGGGCATCACATGGAGCAATTGCTCTCTAATAATATTCATCTAATTCACTAAATTTTACCTTGGGTCTAGGCGTGAGAGTGAAGGAAATTGGATGAAGAAGGTGAAATTTTGGTTCTAAAAATTCATATTTTATGCTTATATATATGGAAATGGGCTTTGAAATAGGCTTACTTACATGTTAGTTAGCATTGGTCATGACCTAAACTAACAACATGTGGGAGGCATTGTTTGTATCCAAATTGAATTTTTGGCTAAAAATTGGAAGTTCATTATTTTTAGTTGAATTTTTGGCTAAAAATTGTAAGTTCATTATTTTTAATATGAGTAAAATTTAAAAAGCCTAGTTGAATAATTAAAGCCCAAATTTGCAAATTTGGTGAGAATGAAGATATAAGAAAATTCTAGAAAAATGACTGTTCATAGGAAGCTTGGGATAAAGAGTGTCTGGGGTTATAAAGAATTTATTACATGAATTTAATCTCCAAAATGGAAGATTTCTAAGACGTAACATTTACCTGGAGAAATAAATTCTATTAGTATAATAAAGATCGGAAATGATTAGTAGGGCACATCTCCAATCAACACCAATCAACCAATCATTTTAGCAATCACTGTCATTTTCTTTAGTCTGTCAAAAATCACTGTCTTTCTTTTATTTCCCTTTCATTTTGAATTAAGCTTTACAAGTCAATACAATTTCCCTTTTAAATTGCTTAAATAGTTTCTTTTATTGTCAAATTTATTTCATCTTGCTTGAAATTCAAATGAATTGTGGTAAAGGAGTTTCAGAACTCACAATCAGTCTGAAGAAGTTAGTATATTGTGAGAATTAATCCTCTAGCACGCTCGCAATCACTTAAAAAATTAAAAATAACCAACAACCTTTTGGCTATGAATGCTATTAAGTTTAAAAATAAAAATAACCAACAAAATAAAAAACTACAGTAATTTAATAAAGAAAAATCAAAATTTTAAAATAATTTATCAAGATTTATATTTGCTTTTATAAGTTAAGGGTGTGAAGTTAAATTCAACCTATATAAAATATAAAAATTCAAAAAATAGAAGACACAACTTAATATAAAAATTACATGCATCTCAAATAGAATCAATCATCTCAAAAATAAAACCTTAATAAATTCACCAATATCAAATACATATAACAATATCTCCAAATACATCAATATCTCAACTCAAAACAAATCCATAACACCAATAATACAAGTTATTTAATTAACTACTATAGTATCTAGAATTCGATTACATAATACTTAAATCAAATAAACATACATAAGGCAACCGGTGAAGAAGAAATCTGACACAAACTGTGACAAGTACCAAATTGACAATGAGGTCCTTAAAAACAATTAAGGGGAATTAGACCTCACTAAGTGAATCAATTTTATCAAATGCATGCGGATTTTAAAAACATTTGTTAAAACCCTTTTTAATGTAAAGTAAATTAAAATAAATACAAATATTGAATTCTTTTATTTTTCTCAATTATCTTTATATAAAATCCTTTTCAAAAATCATAATTCACTTTAATATAATATCCTCGTATAAAATCATATAAATTGATTATTTTAGTGGAAAACTCGATAGAACACTGATACAATGCAAATATGCATACTTATTTAGGGTATTTTAGTAGTTATTTTTATTTGATTTTAGTTATGATTGTGTGTTTTTAGTTATACAAGTGTTATTTTTTATTTCCAATTGCTTTTTAGGTTTATTTGTATGTTTTATATGTGTTTTTAGGTCCAATTGGTTCATGTAAAATACCTTGGAATGATTTGAATGAAATGTGAAGTTTGGAAAGCAAGGGGAAGTCAATTCGATTTCGTGTCGAGTCGTTATCAGTAGATCGAGTCATCATAGAGACCCTTCATGTTGAGTCATCACCAGCGGATCGAGTCATGACTGAGAGCTTGCCTTACTGAGAATTATGTTGTGTCGAGTCATCACTATGTGCCAACTTGTAATAGAGCCTGTCGATGCCACCTTGTGACTTGGTGCTGAGTCCGTCTAAGAAGGCCATCATTTTCCAACTTTGTGCAGTTTCTGTATTTTAGTTATGATTTCCACTACAAACATCTAATTAAGGTGATTCAAGTTATTTTCGAAATATAACTCATATATCTAGAACATCTAGAAGGGACTTTCTAAAGATAATGTCATTTAGATGGACAAAAATACCCTTAAAGTTATTGAATTTGCATTGGGTTGTGATCCTTCATGCCAAAGGGTGCCTTTCCAATTATAACTTCTTGTAACTACCTTTAAGGTCTATATATACACCATTTGTGACCTATAAAAAGGGAATTCATATGGAGAGACAAATGATTGAAAAAAATTACTTTGATTAATAGAAAATTACTACTTAGTTTCTTATTTGGAGTTCATTTTTAGAAGACAAAGCCAACCAAGAAGAAAAGTAGATCAATTCGGCCAAGCAATATTATAAGATATTTAAAGGGTTTTATTAACTCAATCTTTTCTTTTCTATATTGTATTTGATTATCTTTTCATTGAATTGACCATGTATATTGGCTAATTCTTTGAAGGAATTACAATGATTGATTGAATAAGGATTATGCATTTCTAACTTAGTTTAGTGATTTGATTTCAATTAGTGAAAATTTATGTTATGTATGCTTGACCACCATATATAACTTGTGAATTGAATTATTTACAATGAGAGTTAAAGTAATTTGGTAGAAGAATATTTGAAGTCACTTAAGTATTGAATATCACTTGGAGACAAGGAATTCATCTTAAGGGAAGAAGCGTTAGTGTTATATGTTATTGGTTTTCTTTTATTTCTGCATGTTCATGAGAATGAGTGTAGTTACCATAAGAAAATACCTTTACTTGACAATGAGAATTGCATTTGAAGACTTTAGACTAATTTCCAATCAATATATATAATAACATTTACTTAATCCTTATTTCACTAACATTATAATTCTCCTTTATATTCTTTATTAAGAACTTGTAGTACTATTTAAAATAGTTAATATTAGAGTAGCTATTTGTTTTTAAATTCTTATTATATTTTGATTTTACTTTTCCTATCCATCTAATTATCTACTTGGTTAATACAATGTTGTTCTAAATTCTCGAGTGTTCTACACCCTACTTGCTCTATACTAAGCCCTAGAGACTAGGGTATTACAATTTAACCTACTTTAAATTTTTGGTGCCATTACTAGGGAATTTGATTAATAAATTTTATTAACATAGGCTAGCGAAAAGGTTGTTTTAGGTCTTATTTTGATTTTGATTTTATATTACTTGTTATTTGTTAATTTTTAATTTTTCAATTTTGAATTTACATTTGTAGCTGCTTACTAGAAGTACTAGCAATAGAAATTTGTTCTTTGATCTTGAAATTGATTTAACTTTATGTGTTTTATGCAAGGAACAAAGACAAAGAATAGAGAACCAATTGGATTTAACTAGAATGGCTCAACTGTAGAGAAGGACGTTAGGCGATTTTACAATGCCCGACATCTCGGGTAGTTTTGGTGGAATAGTAGCTCTAACTATTGCTAATAAAAATTTTAAAATAAAGCCAAGTATTATCCAAATGGTGCAAAATAATAAGTTTGGAGGCTTACAAGGAGAATATCCTTATGCCCACATTTTGACTTTCCTCAATGTGTATGCAACCTTCAAGATTAATGGTGTGATTGATGATGCAATAAGGCTAAGAATCTTTCCATTTTTAGTCAAGGACTTCCAAATGAATTAATCACAACATGGGATCAATTGAAGCAAGCATTTTTGCATAAATATTTTCCACCACACAAGATGGCCATGTTTCGAAATGAGATTACCACTTTCAAATAAAGTGGAAGCGAGACAATCTATTCAGCTTAGGATAGGTTTAAGGAACTTCAAAGGCAATGTCCACATCATGGTTTGTTGGAATGGATGATTCCTTAAATCTTTTATAATGGATTAATGGATGAAAATGGAAACATTGTCAATGCAGCTTTAGGTGGGAAATGGATGGATAAAACAACTAGAGAGGCTGTAACCTTACTGGAGGAACTTGCATCTCAAGGGTAGATGGGTGAGGAAACCACAATGGCTAAAGCAAGAGGAGTTTTAGAGCTCGACACAATTAAAATGCTAAATGCAAAGGTAGATGCTCTTACCAATTTGGTAAGTAAATCTCAAGTTAATTCATTAGAATGTGCTAATGTTGTTTGTGAGACTTGTGGAGGACCTCATTCATATTCTCAATGCAATATGAGTGCTAATGAGGATGTGAATTATGTCCAAGGTAGTTATAACTCAAAATTGGGACTCAACTCAATTACATATAACCCCCAATGGAGAAACCACCTTAGATTCTCATGGTCAAACTCGTCCTCCTAATTAAACCCCCAATTCAACTCAAACACCAAACCCTAAAACCCACTTGGATTTTTTGTTAAACAATAATCCTTCAATCCTAACCAATCTAAACCCAATCTTAAAAATATTATAGAGCAGTTTATTAACCAACAAATAACCATTAACAAATAAAATGAGAAGCAACTCAAACAACTAGCTTCTAGGCTTAAAGAAATTATTTCTCACAACCACATCCTTGACACACAAATTTCCTAACAAGCCTCTTCCTCTAATACTAAACCCTTGGGGAAGCTTCATGACCAACCAGAGTATACTCAAAAGGAGACTTGCCAAGCAATTACTTTAAGAATTGGTAAGGAGGTTGAAGGGAGTTCTAGTAAGAAAAAAATAATTATGGTTGATGATAATGAGGTAGAGATTGAAGAAGCGGAAGTTAGCGGTACAAAAGATGATAAGTGTGCAATGAAAAGAATGAATGGAGATGTTACCATGCCACCCAAGGAGAATGAACCCAAAGTAGACTTCAAAACACTTCCTTTTCCTTAAAGGTACATAAAACACTTCCTTTTCCTCAAAGGTACATAAGGCATAATTTGGATAAATAATTTGGCAAGTTCCTCAATTACCTCAAGGAACTTAACATTACCATACCATTTGTGGAATCTATAAGAGGTATGCCAGCATGGGGTAAATTTTTGAAAGATATTATCAATCATAAGAACAAGCTCCAAGATTATGGTTTAATATCCCTTGTTGAAGAGTCCAAGGCTATGTACTCCAAGTCACCCCTAAAGCTTAAGGATCCTGGATGTTTCACGGTTCCTTATGTAAATAGAGGTACTCATTTTGATAAAGCATTATGTGATATTGGTGCTAGTGTTAGCCTTATGCCTTATTCTATTTACAAAAGGCTTAATTTGGAAGAACTTAAGCCTACCAATATATGTTTATCCATAGCGAACAAGTCTATCACTTATCCACTTGGCATTCTTGAAAATGTGCCAACTAAAGTGGGGAAGTTTGTTATCCCAGCTAATTTTGTTGTGCTGGAAATGGAGGAAGATTTTAAGATTCTGATCTTGTTTCGAAGACCATTTTTAATGATGGCAGGAGAAATTATTGATATGAGGAGAGGAAAGATCACATTGGAAGTGGATAATGAGTATGTGGAGTTTGATGTGCACAAGATCATGAAGTCCACACCGATGGAAGTAGCAAGTTGAATTAAATCCATAGACATTATTGATGAGTGCATTGAAGAAGTGATTCATGAGTATTTAAAGCAAGATTCTATGGAAACAAACATGGTGCAAAAAGCTAATGAGCATCTTATGGAAGTGACTAAATATCAACCTTCACATTGGTCACCAAGGTTTGAGCCTTTAAAAAGAAAGGATGAACCGGAAGATATTACATCAAGTGAAGAAGTTGACTTAGAGCTCAAGCCTCTACCATCAAATCTAAGATATGCATTTCTCGACTCTAATTTTAAATTTCATTTTATTGTTAATTCATCCTTGTCTAGTGATAATATTAAAGCTTTATATGATGAATTGAATAGTCATAAGAATGATATTGGCTATTCTATAAATGATTTGAAGGGTATTAGTCCTCATATATGTATGCATAAAATTCTTTTAGAAGATAATGCTAAGCCTTCTATTGAAGGTCAAAGACTATTCAGCTCTACTCTCAAAGAAGTGGTAAGAAAAGAAGTGACTAAGCTGCTTGATAATGGAATCATATATTCCATTAGTGATAGTAAATGGATAGGTGAGCCCTGTTCAGGTTGTACTAAAGAAATGAGGCTTAACCGTTGTTAGGAATGAATTTAATGACTTGATACCTACTAGAACTATCACAAGATGGTGTATGTGTATAGACTATCGAAAGCTAAATAAAGCAACTAGGAAGGATCACTTCCTATTGCCTTTTATTGACCAAGTTCTTGAGGGGTTAGCTAATTTTCTTATTGTTATTATTTGGATGGACTTAGTGGATTCTATTAGATTCCTATTCATCCTGAGGACCAAGCAAAGACCACATTTACATGTCCATATAGTACTTTTGACTTTAGGCATATGCCTTTTAGTTTATGCAATGCACCCATAACTTTTCAAAGATGCATGTTTTCCATATTTAGTGATCTACTTGACAATTGTGTAGAAGTTTTTATGGATGACTTTAACATGTATGGTATTAACTTTTCAAATTATTTAGTCAATCTATCTAAAGTTCTTAACAGGTGTATTGAGCATGGATCAATCTTGAATTGGGAAAAATGTCATTTTATGGCACAAAAGGGAATCATTCTTAGTCATTTAGTCTCAAAGAGAGGGATTGAAGTTGATTGAGCAAAGATAGAAGTGATTGCTAATTTATTACCTCCAAAGTGTGTTAAGGATAAAAGAAGCTTTCTTGGACATGCAGGCTTTTATAGAAGGTTTATCAAAGACTTTTCTAAGATTTCAAAACCATTATGTAAATTTCTTGCTAAGGAAGCTGTTTTTGAGTTTGATGATGAATGCCTAAAAGCATTCTAGACATTGATGAAGGCTCTCATTTTAACACCAGTTTTGCAACCACCTAATTGGGAGCAACCATTTGAAGTGATGGTGATGCAAGCAACTTCACAGTGGGGGCTGTTTTGGGTCAAAAAAAAGGAGGGTAAGCCCTATGTGATTTACTATACTAGTAAGCTATTGGATGATGCCCAAATCAATTATGCCACTATAAAAAAGGAGTTGCTCATTATTGTTTATGCATTTGATAAGTTTAAAGCATACCTTTTGGGGCAAAAAGCGATTGTTTATTCAGATCATGCTACTCTTAAGTACCTTCTAAGCAAGAAAGATGCAAAACCTAGGCTCCTATGGTGGATATTGATGCTTCAAGAGTTTGATTGGGAAGTGAGAGATAAGAAAGGGAGTGAGAACCTAATTACAGATCATCTATCAAGGTTAAATCAAGAAGGACTGAAGAAGAATGATGATGGTGTGCCAATCAATGAGACATTTCATGGTGAACATCTCCTTAATGTTGCCTCCAAGGAACTTCCATGGTTTGCGGATATTGAAAATTATCTTGTGAGTGGTGTTCTTCCTTATGGTATGGATTATAGACAAAGGAAAAAGTTTTTACATGACAACAACTTCTACTATTAGGAGGAGCCATTGCTTTACAAGAGATGTGTGGATGGCTTGATTAGATGATGCATTCCTCAAGATGAAGTCAAAGATGTTTTGAAGCATTGTCATTCTTTGGATGTTGGAGGACATTTTGAAGCTTCAAAGATAACATTTAAGGTACATCAATCTGGATTTGGTGGCCTACTTTGTTTAAGGATGCTAGAGAATATGTGCTTATATGGGATAGATGTCAAAGGGTAGGAAATATATCAAAGAAACATGAGATGCCTTTGAAAGGGATTCTTGAAGTCGAGATCTTTGATGTTTAGGGAATAGACTTTATGGGTCCATTTCCTAGTTCCTTAGGTTACAAATATATTTTGGTCATGGTCGATTACGTCTCCAAGTGGGTAGAAGCCATGCCAACCTTGACAAATGATGCTAGAGTAGTTAAGAAGATGCTTAAGAAGATAATTTTTCCAAGATTTAGAACCCTAGAGCATTGATAAGTGATGGAGGTTCCATTTTTGTAACTATGTGATTGAAGCTCTCCTGAAAAAATATGGAGTAACACATAAGGTTGCTACTCTATATCACCCACAAACGAGTGGGCAAGTCGAGGTGAGTAATAGAGAAATTAAATGGATTCTTAAGATAATAGTGTCTTCTTCTAGGAAAGATTAGGCATTGAAGCTTGACGATGCATTGTGGGCATATAGGACAACCTTCAAAACTCCAATTGGCCTTACACCTTATCAATTGATCTATAGAAAATCTTGTCATTTACCCATCGAGCTTGAGCATAAGGCATATTGGGCAACAAGAGCTCTGAATTTTAATATAATGAAGGAATGTGAGAAATGGTTACTTCAACTTAATGAATTAGATGAATTAAGAATGAATGCTTATGAAAATGCTAATCTATACAAGGATTATACTAAGTTGTGGCATGATAAGCATTTAACTAAGAAGGAATTTCACAAGGGTGAGCTTGTTCTCCTTTTTAATTCAAGACTGAAGTTATTTATGGGAAAGTTGAAATCATGTTGGTTAGGTCTGTTTAAAGTTGTTAAGGTATATCCTCATGGTGCAATGGAAATTGCTAATAATAAAGGGGAAATCGTCAAGGTTAATGGACATCGTTTGAAACCTTACTTGATCAATGATGCAATTTATCCAACCCAATTTATCTCTCTTTCTACATCTTAATGAAATTAGGGTAAGGTCAAGTTATAGGCCTTTAAATTTAGCAAGCTAAGACTAAACACATTTTTTTATTTTTTTTACATATTTTATATTCTATGTTTTTATTTCATTTCATTTTAGTTAGCAAAATTACTTTAGGTTTCTATACTTATAAAGTTATTTTTTTGAAATCACATTTTCTTTTTAATTTTATATCATTTATTTTTATTTTAATTAATCTTATTTATTCATATTTCTTCACTTAAGTATTATTAGTTTTAGTATACATTTGGTTTATAATTAGTTTCTTATCTCACTTTCATGCATTTATTTTACATATATTGCTTAGTTGATAAATTTGAAATTGTATTACACATTAGACGGATTATCACACCTCATTCCATTGTAATGAGTCGTTACAAAAACAATCCATGCCGAGTCATTATGCTTGGAACGACTCGATTCATCATACAGGAAAATGTAACGAGTCGTTCAGTAGGAACGACTCGATACAAATTGTGTCCATGCTGACTCGACACCTGTGCTAAGTCATCCTTTCTACATAGCTATGTGCATTTTACACATTCAGTTACACAAACTTGTAGCAGCCATAAATTATCACCTTTTTACATTTTTTTATTTTTAATGTTTATTTATTTTTAATACAATTTTAGATTTGAAAAGTTATCTTTTTCCTAAAAATTTTCATGCCTTTTCACATCTTCACACACTTTTTTAAATCTATACCCACCTTTTCACTTACTTCTTACACACCCTTTCACTATCACTTACACCCCTACCTCTTACACCCCTATATCATCTATAAATACACCCTTTTGACCACTCGATCCCCTATTTCTTCCATTCTCAAATTTCCATATGAATTTCAACACATCAATACACTCAAACACCTCATATTCCTTCATCTTCTTTATTCTCTCTTCCATAAACACAAGACTCTTCATTTCTTCTTTACCAAACCCTACCCAAATCCACACCTTCCCACCTTTCCTATTCCATTTTCTTTACTCTATTTTTCCATTTTTATTTCTTACTCTCTACATATTTCTACACTTCTTAACTTCATTCAATCAACACTAACACCATGAGAAAGACTAGAGGATCCTCATCCAAGAGGCCACACATTGAAGAATCCCATTAAGAGGAGGAAGAAAATCTAAGCAAGACTTATAAGGCTAAGTTTCTAATCCTTTCCCATGCTGAAGGTGCTAAGTTGACAACACTCAAGTTTAGAGAAATCTTGGGTTGTAAGTACATTCCAAACTCCCTCTTGAACAATGTGGGTATGCTTGAGGTGTTTGATCAAATGTTAACTCAATATGGTCTTAAGAAATTTATTTCTATGCATGAGGATACCTATGTTGATTTAATTACCGAATTTTACACTACCTTGGATGTTAATAAGAATAATTCCCAAATTTTGAAATTTAGGATGGAAGGAAAGAAACACCAATTAACCTATTCTTTCATGCATCGAGTGTTTGGTTTTAAAAAGGATGAGTTATGTGATTCCCCATCTAACTTTAAGTTGAATGAATTTTGGACATTTTTAACTGATTTTCAAACCCCTTTTCAACCTAAAAAAGTCAAGGCAATGTTCATTAAAGATATGAAATACTAGTTGTTGCATAAGGTTCTACCCTGTGTTGTTTTCACAAGTTTAAGTTTAATAGGGTCTCTGCATAAGAAATGTTTCTTATGTGGTGTATTTATAACAATAAGCAAATTTGTTGGACCTATTGGATATTCAATCAATTGTTGTCTTGTGCTCCACGTAAGGAGTCACCCTTAACACATGGACATGTGATCACAATAGTTGCTAAGGCTATAAATATTAATCTTGATAATTATACTCACAAGGTTGAATGGTCTTATTTTACTAACCATGCTTTTGTGAGAGGGGAAGTCATTGATGCAGGTTTTCAATTTATTCCCGCCTAATCATGTTATTGTTGGTATGGACTTGCTTGGTCATCCCAGGTTGAGGAGCCTCCAATCACTTCTAAATATCATACAGAAAGTGATCCTGAAGAAGAACTTCCTCAATATCAACTATTTAGAGATGTTCCTTTGCTAACCTATCCTCTTCAAAGTGCATCGGGCTCTTCATGTGAACACCCTCCCATTTGGGACCAAATTCTGAACAATCAAATTGCCATGCAAGAGCAATTGAATGAGATAGAGTTTCACCAAAAACAATTGGTTCGTTGTCAACGAAAAATGGAGTATAAGTTGCACCATTACTTTGCTCAATCCGAATACTCAATTGAGTCTCTGCCTACTACTCCAACTGGTGACTAGGGGATTATTTCTATCCTTTCCCTTACTTTCTTTTATTTACATTAAGGACAATGCATGCTTTTAAGTGTAGGGGAAGAGATATTAGTTTTAATATTAGTAATATATGTTAGGGTGTTATATATGTTTGTGTTTATGTGTTTGTGCTATATTTTTATGTATTTGCACTAATTTTGTTATTCATTTTGTTCCTATATTTAATAAGTAGTCATCCTTAATAGTCTTTTTAATTTTGATGAAGTCAATATGTTTTGTTAATAATGAATTTCTTATTACTTAATTGGTAGAAGTTTAAGTTTCATGTAGTATAAGTAGTAAGTTCATGTTTTTTTTCTCTTTTTATTATTTTTAAAGTTTAAAGAATGCTTTAGTCAACTTACTAACTATGCTTAAGGCTACGTAGTAATGATTTAAGCTTAGGTTTTCTAGAGACTTAGTTAATCTTAGGGAAACTATAGACATAATACATATGAAAGTTGCTTTTCAATAATGGATGAAGACTTAAAATAAAAAATAAAAAATAAAAGAAGAAAAATAAAATATAAAGAATGCTTGTGATATGATGCATCTTGAGTAAGTTGTGTGTAAATGAGTATGCTCCTTAGTTGCATTCATTCGAAAAGGGATGTATAATGTTACAAGTAGATGTATCTCGAGTAAGTTATGTGCATTTGTGTTTGCTCCTCATTTGCATTCATTTAGTAAAACAACATCTAATAAGTATGCTTATTAATAAAAATGTCTAAAAAATCCATGAGAAAAGTATGTTGCTATGTGTGCTTAACATTATATTAAGATTACTTTTTCCTCTAAAATTTCTAAGTTTGAAGCATGACTATTTTGGTTAAGTAGCTTGGTTAGAACTTTGACTTTGCATTTTTTATTTTATTCTTAGTAGATTGAGATAAATTGGTAAACTTGATGCCTATGCTATGAGACTTGTTTATTCTATCATTGTTGAGCATTGAAAATTCACTTATTGCATTATCTTTTTCTAACTTCATTCATGATTAAAATGACTTGATAAGGAGGCTACGTTTATTATGAAGTAAATGAAAATTTTTGTTAACTTTTTCATATTTGATCATACTTGCTTAAGGGCAAGCACAGTCTAAGTGTGGGGGAGTTTGATACAATGCAAATATGCATACTTATTTAAGGTATTTTAGTAGTTATTTTTATTTGATTTTAGTTATGATTGTGGGTTTTTAGTTATGCAAGTATTATTTTTATTTCCAATTGCTTTCTAGGTTTGTTTATATGTTTTATATGTGTTTTTAAGTCCAATTGGTTCACGGAAAATACCTTGGAAATATTTGAATGAAATGTGAAGTTTGGAAAGCAAGGGGAAGTCAATTCGAGTTCGTGCCGAGTCATTAGCAATAGATCAAGTCGTCACAGAGACCCTTCATACCAAGTCGTCACTAGTGAATCGAGTCGTGATTAAGAGCTTGCCTTGCTAAGAATTAAGTTATGCCATGTCATTACTACGTGCCGACTCATAACAGAGCCTGTCAATGCTAACTCATGACTTGGTGTCGAGTCAGTCTAAGAAGGCCATCATTTTCCAACTTTGTGTTTTTTTTTTTGTATTTTGTTTATAATTTCCTCTACAGACATCCAATTGAGATGATTTAAGTTGTTTTGGAAATATAACTCATAGATCTAGAACTTTCATTAAGGGACTTTCCAAAGATAATGTCATTTAGATGGAAAAAAAATGCCCTTAAGGTTACTAAATTTGCATAGGGTTTTGATCCTATATGCCACAGCATGCCTTTCTAATTGTAACTTCTTGTAACTACCTATAAGGTATATATATACATCATTTATGAAGGGAATTCATCTAGAGAGATGGATGATTGAAAAATGATTTCTTTGATTAATAGAAAATTACTACTTAGTGTCTTATTTGGAGTTCATTTTTAGAAGACAAAGCCAACCAAGAAGAAAAGAAGATTAATTCGACCAAGCAATATTAGAAGATATTTAAAGGGTTTTATTAACTCAATCTTTTATTTTCTATATTGTATTTGATTATCTGGATGACATGTTGTAAGCACCCAATTTTGGGATGCAATTGTGCACAATTGCGACGTAAGCCCCTATGATGAAATTCATTCAAAAAATTAAACTTGGTTGTCAATTTTTTGGACTTTAGGGACTAAATTGCAATATTTTTTAAGATTTGATTGCAAATAAGTCAATTTTTCAGGGGTCTTTTGCTAATTATGGATTTTTGATTGGAAATCCATAATGCCGATCAGAATTATGGATTTCCGATTGGAAATCCACAATTTCATTGGAAATCTGGATTTTCAACCAAAAATCCACAATTCCGATCGGAAATCCAATTTTCCAATCGGCATTACACAATTCCGACTCGTAAAATCCCTTTTTTAAAAATTTTTTGCATTTTTTTTATCGATTTTTCAATGTTTTGATTGGTTAAAATTAAATTTTTATAATTATTTTTTATCTGGAAAAGATTTTGATGCATTCAAAACACGCAACTTTCAAAAATCAAATCTTTATCAGTCTGTTTTGATAAGAGATGAGTCTATTCCTCCTTTGGAGGAGGCCAGTACGCTCAAACTCTGCATTTAAAAGCAAAGTCTGCATGTGTGCTGGGAGGCCCTTTTTTAAAAAAAAGTGAAGATTCACAAAAATAACAGCGTAAAAAACCTGACTGCGTAAAAAAAAAGCTCTAAAGATCGAAAAGCTATTGAGAACACCCTTTTCTGTCCAGAATCAAATAACAAGTCAAAAACAACGGTGAAAATCTTAGTCTGAGGGGCTATCTCAAAGCATATGCACAACATTTCCTTTTTTTCTTCTCTTCTCCTTTTGTGCTTTTTTATTTTATTTCATTATTGTTTTCTTGTTCAATTTCATTACTGATCTAATTTTTTTATTTTTTTTGTTTTGATGCTCGATTGTGGATTGAGGAGGATACTGCTTGTGTTCAAATGAACAAAAGATCCATAAAGTGCCATGGAATAACCTCTACTGATTTCCAGTAAATATTAGGGTTTTAATTTTCATTTTACCATTATGTGTTCTGTGTAGTTATTCATGGGTGTATAATTGTTTAAATTTTTGTACGTAGTTTGTAATAGCCCCAGTAGTGGGAATAGTAAAAGATTTAATTTTCTACATTTAAAATCAACTAGTAATTAGGTTCAATTGGGTAAAAAATTAATTAAAATTAATGGTGGCTTTAGTTAATTAAGGTTTATATGTAATTAAATTAGGTTTTCTAAAAATCATATGTGAATGTGTTTTGATTTGATTTTGTTATGTTTTTATATTTTTTTATGTTTTTTGGTTTTTTTTTTTATGTTTTTGGGCCCCAAGCTCATGTTTAGGTCTAACCTAGTTAATAAATAGGCTTAAAAATGATTTAGGACTTTAAAAAATTAAAATCAATTTAGGCCCATTAAGTTAATTAGATTTTAGGCCCACTTAGTTAATTAAAAACTTATTTCAACTTAGCTCAGCCCATTTAAATTCATTTCTTTAAAATAAATAGACCTAGGCCCACATTTCATTTAAAATAAAACCAAGTTAGACTTAGGCCCACTAATTTAATTTTCCTTTAAAATTTAATAGACTTAAGCTCATATCTTTGACAGACTAAAATAAATAGATCTAGACTCACTAATTAATAAAAATATAGGTCCACCTTTAAGTCCATTTCACTTGTAAATAAAATATGTAGATTTAGCGAACTTATAAAAATAAAATTAACATAGTTTAGACATAGGGACATTGCCTTTTTTATGTATTTTTACTTGTAATTTTGTTGACTTATTGTCTTTTGGGTTAGATGGATGTTAATTAGGGTTTAAATAAAATTGCATGTAATTAGAGGATGAAATAATCATTTATAAAATTATTCTAAATGAACACGAGACTAAGAGAAGTTAGTATTCGGTATCCAGAATCTTTTGGTTGTGGTGCTAGCTTTCTTTTAGAGAATCGAGTACCACCTTTTCGATTTGTCCTAATTATTACCTTGGGTGGCGACTCCTCATCTCCATGCCATGTCTTTGTGACAGTGGTTAGTGTGTTCTCTAAGGCCTTAAGCCTAAACAATGTCGTGGTTGCTAAAATCTTAGACACGTGCTAAACCCCGCTGTCAACACACGTCCTCTACTACCCAAGTGCTACAGGTCTCACCCCGAAGTTCTCTAAAATATGTAATATTTATTTAAAATATGCTTATATGATAAAATAAATAAATTCATAAAAATTCTCAAATTTATTAAAATCATGGAATTAATGAAATTGACTCGATCTAAGACACAATGATATACAAACTTGAAAACTAATACATACAGATGTCACGTTCTATGAGTAATCTACTAAAAATTCAATAGAGTTTCCCTTGTAAAACAAACATCTCTCTACTAAAAGTAGAGTCATTCCTACACAAAATGACACTTCTATAACTTTCACAACTCAATATCTCAGGTTGTGCCCTTGAACTATACTTTATACCCAATCAAGAACCAACACAATAACATATACAAAAACAAATATAATTTTCTCAAATCACTAATATATCATAAAAATTTAGTTAACCAATGCAATTTAATTTATTTATAATAAAAATATAAAAGAAATTTATTTCCAAATAAATAGTAAAATTCTAGTTTATAAATAAAATTTCGTTAACAAAATCAAATTTCCCTTATATAACTAAATTGGCATTAATTGTTAATAACTATTTAAATCACTCAAGTATATCATAAAAATAATAAAGGACTCATTTAAGCTTGAAAATAATAAATAAATTTATTTTTCGTTTATTTTTTCAAAATTACTATTAATTAACTAATAATTTGAAATTAATTATAAAATTTTATTTTCATACTTTTATTATTTACATCAGTCTAAAATAGAATAAATAATAATACATTTAATTAAAATTAAATAATTACTAATTTCTAATAATTTTTCCAAAAAATACATTTTTAAATAGTCTTTAAAAATTCATATCTTAAATTCTGCAAAGAATCTCTAAAAACTTCCTTTACAAAGTTTAATCTACATAATTTATAGAATTTATTAAAAATATAAAATTTTACAGTTTAGAACAGTATCATAACAGTAACTTGAGAACTGAAAAATTTAAAATTTTATAGAAAATATAAAAAAAAAAGTACCAAATGGAAGATCTGAACTCAAATTTAATTTTATATAACTGTGACCAAGCCTAATTCTAAATCAAATTAGCTAAATTAACTAAAATGTCTAAAATCAAATTACCTCAAATCAGAGTGGTTGTCGGAGTTACCTGGTGAAATTGATTAAGGGATATTGTTACCCGGAGGAAGACGAGTCAAACGAGAGTGTTGGCGACACTAGGTGATGTTGGAGCCAGTGACGACGGCCCTTTTTCCATTCAGCCAAGTGAAGAAAATGAAGAAAATAGGGGGGGAGGTGGTCGGCTAGAGTTTGGTGGCTACTGGTGACATCCCGAAGCTACTGCGACGTTCAACATGGTGGCTAGTGGTGCAAAGGTGGTGGTGGCAATAGCTGGATCGGGAGGAAGAAGAAGGGGAAGAAGAAGAAGGGAAAAGAAAAGGAAGGAAGAAAGAGAAAAGAAAAAAATGTTTATATATATATGCACACACAATAAATAAATAAAAATATACTCTTAATAATTAATAAATTTATTAAAATACTCATTTAACTCTAATTTAATAAAATAATAATTAAAATTTTATAATCCACATCGATGTTAATAAATAAAAATACGGGTCTTTGCAATAGAAATAATATAGGTTAGAGGTCAAAATTTTTTTTTATGGATATGATATAATATTTGATAAAATTTGAAATTAAATATTTAAAAATTAAGTATTGAATTTTAAATATTTAAGTACTAGTTTAGCACCTGCATGATGCACAAATTGTACATATATAATAAAAACTAATAACTAATATCAAAATTAAAATATTATAATTGATAAAATAAAGTATCACAAAATATAAAATAATGACTCATTAAGATAATATTTAGTGCAAATAAATTATTAAAATTAGAAATATAATCAATAAAAATACCAGTTTAAAAACATAAAATTAAAAAAAATGAAAATGTAGTACATGGCAAAATAAAAAAACTACAACAATTTAATAAAGAAAAATCAAAATTTTAAAATAATTTATCATATTTATTATTACTTTTTGCAAGTTAAGGGGTAAAGTTAAAATAGTCATTTTAAACTCAATCCATGTAAAATATAAAAATTCAAAAATAAAAGATACAACTTAATGTAAAATTTGCATGCGTCAATAAAAATTGCTAATAAAAATAATAAGCATCTCACCTATGTAATAAGAGCATCATCATAAAAAAAAAAAAAAAAAAAAAAGTCAAATCTTTAAATACATTTATCACTTTCGTCTCTATTCTTTATAGGTTTAGAGAGGAAAGTAATAATGATTATTTTAAATTTATTTTATTTTGTGACATGTTTAAATATTAGAGTATTTATAAATATTTTATTACTTAAGAGAAAAATAAAAATTAAATTAATAATTAAAAACTTTTTAAAATTTTAAGATAGTTTAAGAGATTGAGACCTTTTAGTTTTTTAAGATCATTGAAAAAATATAGGTTAAAAACAAAATTTATGAAATGAAATAAATATAGAATAAAGTTGTGTTAAAAAAAGTAATAAAATTAAAATAATGATCAATGATTCAAAACTCTTTAAATTTTCATAATAATTTAAAAGAGGGTTTTGCAAGGCAATTGAAAAGGTTACGCTAGAGGTAAAATTCATGAAATAGAAATAAAATAAAATACAAAAATTAAAAAACAAAAAGAAGAAGAATTGCCTTAAATACAAAATTTGCTCGTCAAATGGTAAAATTTGGAAATATAAAGTATTTAATTTTAAATTTTCAAAAATTAAATTTATATAATTAGAAATATGAAAAGTTATAAAATATAAAATATTTAATGCCCATTAATTTTTTATGAAATGAAAATAAAATAAAATATAAAAATTATAAAAAATAGTTAGGAGCACAATTACCACATGGCAAAATTTTTCTTAGATATAGTTTTGCTTAGCAATCTTACTTTAGCTAAATTTTTATATATTCTTAACTGATTATGTTTAAAATTAAAATAATTGCATCTACACATTTTTTTTATCAACATGAAATTCACCATAACCAATAATAGGAAAACTTCAAAATTGACCATACTAACTATCTATAAAATGTCTTCTATAACTACAGGCTAATTTATGCCTTCAAACCGATCTTTTTCATTACCTAATTCATAATTCAATTTTTTTATAGAAAATAAAAGTGATTAAACATCATTTATAACTAATTTAATAATATCATGACTTTTTTTATAGGCTAAAAAAATAAAGTGAAAATTATCACTTTTAATTCATATATATAGATAGAGGTATAAAAAATACAAAAATTCAATAAAATAAAATATATATGCATCAACAAAATTATTAATAATAAACTCATATAAAACAAATAAAAATAATAAGAGAGTTGGCTATGTAATAGGACATAGGAGCAACATAATAAAAATAATAAACCTTTAAAAAAATTTACCGTCTTCATGACCTTTTTTTTTTATGTTAACATAGCAAAGTAAAAATAATCACACTTTAAAGTCGATTCATTTTGTGAGAATGAATAATATGAGTATTTATAAAGATATAAGAAAGATCACAAAATATCAAAAAGTGAGTATTTCTAAAGATATAAAACATAATACAAAAGGTCAAAAAATAAAAAAAATAAAAAAATATTAACTTAAAAGAAAAATAAAAGTTAAAATTAAAATAACTAATGATTTCAAATATGAAGGATCACACATACAACATAAATGCTTTAAATTTTATTAACATGTAACATGTTATTTTAAATTAGAATCATTAAACATTCAAATAGATAGAGATATGAAGCATTTTAAATTTTTATAAAGAAAACAATTATAAACTTTTACCTTTTTATAACATTCAATTCAATTTTATAAACGAATAAAAAAATATAAAAATAAAAAAAAAAGTATACTTATATAGTGAAATTTATCTGTGTGTTTGTGTGTGTAAATATATATGTAATTTGTCATGATCCAAATCTAGGAGTCATGACCGATGCTAGGGAACGAGAATTCTTGAGAATCCGAAACCTATAACAAGCTTAAAATATAAAAACTCAACAAAACAAAAAACATAAATATACCTCAAAATTAAAACATTTTAAATCGAAATAAATTTCATATCATATCATAATAAAATATATTCATACAAATATTCAAATACAAAATCTCAGTCAATAACAATATAAAATACTACAACAAGACATACTACTACTGCAGCGTCTAATAATATAATGAGTGATAGTTCAAAATTTATATAAGTCACTCGGTGAAGA
The DNA here is from genome assembly GCA_947683625.1 of Mallotus nudiflorus. Lineage (NCBI taxonomy): Eukaryota > Viridiplantae > Streptophyta > Magnoliopsida > Malpighiales > Euphorbiaceae > Mallotus > Mallotus nudiflorus. The sequence goes on along the minus strand of CANTUR010000027.1, from coordinate 9,555,702 downwards.
AAGGGTCCGGCGAAGAGAACTACTATGAGAGGTCATATCTCACTGAGTGAATTATTATTATATATATACATGCAAGCTAAGCATACAAATAATTAAGCATCAATATAGTATTTATATATTTATATTTATGTAATTTATACACACATTTCAAGTAGATGATTAAAAACAATTTTCATATAAGCTCACCAATAGAAATTAAGTTGAGGATCGGAGTAAAACCCTAAAATTTTATACAACCTCAAACACTAAACCTCATTAGTCAACAGGCTCACTTAAATCCATAAATATTTCTCTTCTCAAATTTGACAGTGGACTGACCCCGAGACACTAAGTCAATCGAGCTTCTATAATCCCACTGCCGGTATGATTGGCCCTGGGACACTAGGTCAACCGAGTTTATGCAGTCACACCACTCTTTAACCATAAATCTCAACAATCAATTTAACCATATCTCATATCAATAAAAAATTCATAGCCTAGTATCTAACATACTGTTGCGCAACAGTTCTAGTGTAGCCCACTAGATAGCATGTTCTACAGCTTTCCTCCAAAATAACATTTCATAAATAAAATAATAAAATCATATTAAATATGAGCGACATCCAAATTACACAAATAAATATTCACTTTTATATATATGCAAACATATATATATATATATATATATATATATAATAACAATAATAATCAACATTTAACATAACATAGCAATATAAAATTCATATTTATTAACAATATGGGTGCCAATAATATTTTCTACATGCAATGCATACATATAATAATAACTCACAAGTGGAATGCACTCCTCTAGGATGACTCGACTGGCCATGTCCCGCAAGACTCGATCTTGGTGTATTTATAAGAAAAATAATAATAAAATAATTAGGATAAAAATCCAAACCTTATATATTCTAGATTTCTAAGGAAAGACTCAATTTAAAACACGACTCTAATAAAAGACTCAAAACTTAATATAGACTCAATGTTGCATTTTACGAGAAACCTATTAAAAATTCAGTAGAGTCTCTTTTATAAAATGGACATCTCTCTACTAAAATAAAGTCATTCCTGCACAAAAACACACTTCAAAAATAATCCAAAGGTCAACAACTTGAGTTGGACCCTTGAACTACAATTCATGCCTAACCAAGAACCGACATCATAAAATATACAATAAAATAAAATAATTTCTCAAATTACCAAAATATATCATAAAAATATTAAAGCAATTTATATACCAAATAAATAATAAAATTCTAGTTCATAAATAATAATTGCCAAAAAAATCCATTAATGGAATAAAATTTCCATTTTACAAAGAAATTAGCATAAATTGTAAATAATTATTAAAATCACTTATTATTATCATAAAAATAATATAATGCTCATTTAGGCTCAAAAAATAATAAATAAATTTATTTTTTATATATTTCCCAAAACAACTACTAAATAATTAATAATTAGAAAATTAATTATAAAAATTATTTCCATACTTTTATTATTTAAAAATAGTTTGAAACAGTATAATTATCAATAATTTTAATTAAAATTAAATAATTTATTAATTTCCAACAATTTCCCTAAAACACATATTTATACATAACCTTTAAAAATTCATATTTAAATTTCCATGCATAATTCCATAAAACTTCCTTTATAAAGTTTACTCTACATAATTAATAGAATTTATTAAAAAAAAATTTAGGATTGACCTGTAATAGGAATAGTAACCCTAACCCGAAAAATTCAAAAAAATAAATAAAAATAACAATTAGTAAGATCTCAACCTCAATTACATTTAATCTTAGAGCAACTATATTTAATTTAATTGAATTCAAGCTCAATTAATCAAAATACCTAAAATTAATTACTCAAAATTGAGGCTGTTACCGAAGTTGCTTGGACAAATTGGGTGAGGAGAAATGAAGCCCAAGATGTTAGGATTCCATCAAGACCATCGGCACATCCAAAGGTTGCCGGAAATGTCGTCGACAAGCCTCTCTTCAATTCGATAACAAAAGAAAACAAGAGGAAGAAGAAGAAGGGGATCTCATCAATGGCTAAAGGTGCTACCAATGGCGTTAGGCAAAGTTGGCAGTGTGGTAGCTGATTGGATATGAGCAACCTATTTCTTGTTTTCGATTTTGAGGTGAATTTGTTCCCTAAGGGTCTTTTCATTTTGTTTTTGAGGGACATGACAACTTTACCAAATAGGGATAAATGATTGGTCTCAGGAGGAATGAGACACTTTTTTTATTTTGTGAAGTTGCCACCTAATTTTTAGAAAATTGAGAAAAAAAGGACAACATCGGGTGACTCAATAAGTATTGCCCCTAATAGAGATTTTCAAGTTCAGGAGATTGCGTCTACTTTTCTTTATTATTTCTTATTATATGATGTTTGATGTATAACTGCCACAACACCCTAGTTTTGGTAATGACAGTTTATATAGCATTCACATAATTCATCAAATAATGTAAGATAAAAAAAGCTGAAGATATTACTATTACATTACTTTACTATTACATTACTTTCCCACTTGGCCATTAAGCCTTTTGGCCCTTTTTTAATTTTTTCCTAATTTTCTCCTTTTATTTAAAATTTATTTATTTTCCTTTTTTCATTTTTAAAATTTTCTCTTTTTTATTTTCTTTTATAAATTTTTTTTGAAAATTTATTTTAAAAAATTAAAATAAATAAGTAGATAAATAAAAAATTAAAAAAGTCCTAAAAATAATTTACAATGTAGTTCAAAACCAATAAATCATATTCAATAAGTCTAATTTCATAGTCAATTTTCATCATTAAGTCCTTTGTCACATCTAAACTCAAGTCATCCTAAAATTGAGTGCTTACAACTACTTATGCACTAGGTGTTTAGTAGGATGCAGCAGCTATGCCTCAGGCTGTACCACCTATGCAACTTTATTTCAACAGAGAGTTTAGGGTATGTCTAGAGGTAGCATTATTTTATGTCAAAGTCAGTAGGATTTCTTTTGATGGGACTTCAAACCCGCTAGATTTTCTCCATGTGACTGAGTCGAGGACTCGGATTACACACACCGAGTATTAGAGGATACTTATTATTGAATTGTCAATTGAGGGGCCAGCGTTGGATTGGTTTTTTTTTTCAGGTGATTTAACCTTATATGACTGCACTCACTTGGGCTCAATTCAGAGAGCATTTTATGAGATAATTTTGCCTAGAGCCAATGAGAATGAGTTATAGACTCAGTTGACTAATATTTCTAGAGGTGATAGGTTTGGAAATATGCTAGAGAGTTTCTTAGACTATCTTGATACGCCGAGGATATGATGAGGGACCAGTACTTTATCATCACCACTTATGTCATCGGTTTGAGTTTTACATTTGCTAAGATGCCTAATGCAGGCTTAACTCTTAAGGCAGTGACGGAGTTAGCCAAGGAGATTGAGTTTAGGTTCATTCGGCAAGGAGTTATGCCTAGTTTCTATTAGATAAGAGGTACCAAAGTATAAGGATATCAGAGTACTCAACATACGACATTTCAGATAGGCTTTAGTAGTCAGCCTAGAGGATCTTTTCAATAGGGCCAGAGACCTCAGTATAGGGTCCACATGAGTGGTAGACATGGTCACAGTGGAGCCTGCAAACCTATCAGAGTTCTGGTGCTACCAATAGTAATAGTGATCATAGTTCAGGATATGGTAGTACAGGATCTACAACTAGTGTGTGTTAGACTTGTGGTAGAGTCCATTAAGGAGCGTGCTATATTTCTCCAGGAGCATGTTTTAAATGTGGACAGACTGGGCATTATGCTAGATCATGCCCTCATTCCAATTTTTAGTAGTAGTTCCCTCAGTCTTCTACAACCAATGTAGCTCTAGCATAGTTCCAGTTTCACCATTCTAATATCAAGGTACCTCTCAATTTGTAGCCTAGCAGGGGTAAGGTAAAGGAGGTAGAGGCAATGATAGAGGATTTGGGTAGGCTTCTACTAGTCAGCAAGGAGGTAGAGGATAGGCTAGAGTCTTCACTTTCATAAAGTAGGATGGTCAAGCATCTAATGCACTTATAGCAGGTACACTTCAGGCATGTTATCTTAAGGCTAGAGTTTTACTTTATCTGCATGCTCCCATTCCTGTGTATCTCATATTTTTGCTTTAAAATTAAGTTGGCAAGCTACGAGGATGGCAATTCCTTTATCAGTTGTCACACCTCTAAGTGATTCATTGGACACCAATGTTATTCTTCTTGGGTGCCCTGTGTTAGTAGAAGGCAAAGAGTTGCTAGTAGACTTAGTGTTGTTGGATGTGATGGACTTTGATGTAATCTTAGGAATGTCTTATCATTATGCCATTATGGATTCTCGTAGCAAAGAGGTGATTTTTAGAATTTCAGTTAAAGAGGAATTCAAGTTCATGGGTGATAAGATTTATGCACCTCAGAATCTCATCTTCGCCATTATGGCAAGAAAGAAGCTAAAAAAGGGGGTGTCAAGGATATTTAGGTTTGGTCAGGGACATAGTAGCATAACAAAAATCTATTTCGGATTTTCCTATAGCTTGTGAGTTTCCTGATATCTTCCCTAATGAATGTTTAGGTTTACCACCTCATAGAGAGATGAATATTGCATTGATGTGGTTTCAGGCACAACTCCTATCACTATACCACTTAATAGGATAGCTCTTATAGAGTTGAAATAGGATGGCTCTAATAAATAGGGTGTTCAGACCATTTATGGATCAATTTATAGTAATATTCATTAATGATATATTAGTGTATTCAAAAAGCATGTGTATCATTTGAGAACAGTGTTGTAAACACTAAGGGAATATTAATTTTATGATAAGTTCTCAAAGTGTGATTTTTGGCTTAATTGCATGGCATTCCTTAGGCATGTAGTGTCTAAGGATGGTATTTAAGTAGATCCATAGAAGATTGAGGCAATATCTGAATGGCCTATACCAACATCGGTTACAGAGATTCAGAGTTTCTTGGGTTTGGCAGGGGTTTAGGATTTCTCAAGGGTTACAGCACTTATGACCCGCCTAACTTAGAAGAATGTGAAGTTCATGTGGTGATAAGCATGTAAAAATAGTTTTTAATGACTAAAGGAGAAATTCAATACGACCTTAGTGTTGACACTGCCTAATGGAGAAGACAAGCTCATTATGTATTGTGATGCTTCCATAGTTGGCCTAGGTTATATATTGATGCAGAATGGTAGGGTAGTAGCTTATGCTTCTAGAAAATTGAAGAAGCACGAGCAGAACTATCCTACTCATCACCTAGAGATGGTTGTTGTTATCTTTGCTTTGTTGATTTGGAGATATTATCTGCATGGGGTGACATGTGAGATTTTCACTTAAAATAAGAGTTTAAAGTATATTTTCAGCAGAGATATCTGAATTTAAGATAGATGAGATGGTTGGAACTTTTGAAAGACTATGATTATGACATCTTATACCACTTAGGCAAGGCTAATGTGGTAGTAGATGCCTTGAATAGGAAGTCCTTGGGTAGTCTTGCTCACATTAGTGTGGAAAAGAAACCTTTGATCCAAGAGTTACATAAATTAGTAAAGTGAGGATTAAGGATGAAGATAACCAAGTCAGGGGTATTAATAGCCCAGTTTAGAGTAAGATTGATACTGAGGGATAAGATCAAGGCAACTCAAAGCCTATATCATGATTTAGTAGAGCTCATGGAGAAGGTCTGTGAAGGGAAGTTTACTGATTTTAATCTTGATGATAAAAGTGTTCTTTAGATTAGTGAAAGATTATGTGTTCTTGAAATGGACAATTTAAGAGAAGTGATCTTGGAAGAAGCTCATTATGCAACTTATAATGTACATCTTGGTTCTACCAAGATGTACCATAATAATAAGGATGTTTATTGGTGGAATGGAATGAAGAAGATGTGATAGAATTTGTTTCCAATTACTTGACATGTCAATAAGTGAAAGCAGAGCATCAAAAGCCTTCTGAAAACTTCATCCTCTTATGATTCCTGAGTGGAAATGGGAGAGAGTCACCATGGATTTTTTGATAGGGTTACCTCATTTAAAAGATGGATATGACTCCATTGGGTGATAGTGGAAAGGTTAACCAAATTAGCTCACTTTTTCCAATTAAAACTACTTATCTAGTGGTTAAATTGGCTAGGTATATATCAAGCATATTGTGTGTCTTCACGGGGTGCCTATTTCTATTATTTTTTATAGAGGTTTGGTGTTTACCTCTCAATTTTGGAAAAAGTTACAAAATGTAATGGGTACTAGGCTTAATTTTAGTAATGCTTTTCATCCTCAGAAGGATGATCAGTTTAAAAGAACGATCCAAGCACTTGAGGATATATTGAGAATGTGTGTGATGGATTTTGGAGGCAGTTGGGATGATCATTTGCCATTAGTAGAATTTGCTTACAACAACAGCTATCATAGTAGTATTGAGATGGTGACTTATGAAGCTTTGTATAGAAGGAAATGTAAATCCCCTCTATGTTAGAATGAAGTTGGAGAAAGAGAGCTAACTGGACCAGAATTTATCAAGGATTGGAATGGTAGCCAGCAAGTAGAAAAACTATGTTGACCCGAAGTGAAAGGACATGGAATTCTATGTGGGGGATTATGTATTCTTAAAGATATCACCAATAAAGGGTGTTATAAGATTTGGTAAGAAGGGAAAGTTAGCACCGAGGTACATCAGACCTTTTGAGATCCTTGAGAGAGTTGGTTGGTTGCCTATTGGTTGGCTTTACCTCTAAATTTGTCTTAAGTGCATCCATTGCTTAACATTTCAATGCTCAGCAAGTATATTTCATATCCTTTATATATTTTGTAGCCCCAGAGTGTGAAAGTGAATGACAATTTGACTTATGAGGAGGAACCAATTGCAATTGTTGACTATCAAATTCATTAGTTACATTCTAAGTAGATTCCTACTGTCAAAGTCTTGTGGATGAACAATAACATAGAAGAGCATACATGGGAGACCAAGGCATAGATATAGGTGGCATATCCTTATCTTTACCCTCGATGAACTCTTGTATTATTTTCTATTTATTAAAATTCGAGGACAAATTTTTATAAAGAGGGAAGATTATAATGACCCGTATTTTTAATTATTAAATTAAATATGAATTTTAAAATGTTAAATATAATTTTTATGGAATTATTGTTAAATGAGTATTTTAGTTAATTTTATAATTTTTAAAAGTATGTTATATATAAATATGTGTGTGTGTAAATATTTGGGAGGGATCTTTATTTCAAAAAAAATATATATTATATATGTACTTTATTAAAAAAATCTTTTTTCTTCTTATTCTTCTTCCTTCTCTTTTCTTCCTTCTTCCTTTTCCCTCATAATTCCAACCAACCACTGTCGCCGCCTGCACCAGCCGCCACTGCTCGATGCCGATAGCTTCAGATGATACTGGTAGCTCCCCTCTCCAACCAACCATTTTTTCTCTCCCTCTTCCATGTTCTATTGCCACCTCTAACATCGTTAGACCTCGCCGATGGTCTCATTGGACTCATCTCCCTTCAAGCAACATTTCCCCTTAATCAATTTGCTCGATTAGCTTTGACAACCACCTCAATTTGAGGTAAAATGGGTTCTGCAATTTTTATTAATTCCTTCCAACTGAGTTAGAATTAGGCTTTGTTGTAGTTCTATAAAATGAAATTAAAGTTGAGATCTTTCTATATATTTTTTTTCATAATTTTTTGGAAATTTAAGATTTTCAGGTTATAATTCTAGTGGTCGGGTCATTGTTCCGAGCACTTTTTATATTTTTATTAAATACTATATATTGTGTATATTAAACTTTCTAAAAGAATTTTTGTGAAATCATTTGTAGAATTTAAGAAACAATTTTGAAAGAAACTATGTTAATATGTATATTTAAAGAAAATTCATATTTTATTGTTTGCTTAGTTTTAATCAAATTTAAGGTTATTTATCATGTTTAAGACTGATTTTAAATAATAAAAGTATGAAAATAATTTTTATAATTAATTTCCAATTTTTAAATAATTAGTAGTAATTTTGAAAAAATAAATGAATAATAAATTTATTTATTATTTTTGCGCCCTTTATTATTTTTTTGATTTATTTTAGTTATTTAAATAGTTATTTATAATTAGTTATAATTTAATTGTAAAAATCAAAATTTGATTCCATTAACGAAATTTTATTATTTATTTGGAAATAAAATTTCCTTTATATTTTTATTATATATATAAATTAAATTGTATTAGTTCACTAAATTTTTGTGATATATTAGTGATTTGAGAAAATTTATGTTGTTTTTATTTGTGTTGTGGTGTTTGTTCTTGGTTGGGCGTAAAGTGTAGTTTGGGGCCGAGCTTGAGATGTTGAGTTATGGATAATTTTGAAGTGTGATTTTGTGTAGGAATGACTTTACTTTTAGTAGAGAGATGTCTGTTTTACAAAGGAGACTCTACCGAATTTTTGATAGATTTTTTGTAAAACATGACACGGTTTGTGTTAAGTTTTAAGTTTTATTATAATCGTGTTTAAGATTGAGTCTTTTCCTTAGAAATATAGAGTATATAAGGTTAGGATTTTAATACTAATTAATTTTTTTATTATTATTTTCCTATAGCCGCACTGTGAGCAAGACCTTCAGGACAAGGCCAATCGAGTCAGTACCGAGGAGCGCATTCTACCAGTGAGTTATTATTATATGTATGCGTTGCATGTAGAAATTGTTATTGGCATCCATATTTCGATAAAAAGAGGAATTTTTAATTACTATTATCATTATCATTATGTATGTATGTATGTGTGTGTGTGTGTGTGTGTGTGTGTGTATATATATATATAATTATATAATTATTAATTTTGTAACTTGGATGCTGCTCATATTTTAATATGATTTCATTATTTATTTTGATATGATATTTTGGAGGATAGTAGTAGAATGTGCTATTGTAGACGGCGGAGTTTAGTGTGCGTTCAAGATCTTAGTAACCGCAACACTATTTGAGCTCAGAGCTCTAAAGAACATACTAACCACTGTCACAAAGACATGGTGTGGAGATGAGGAGTTGCCACCCAGGGTAATAACTGGGACAAATAAAAAATGGTGGTACTCAATTCTTTAAAAGAAAGCTAGCACTATAACTAGGAGATTTAGGATACGGAATTCTAACTTCTTTCAATCTTATGTTCATTTAGAATTACTTTATAAATTACTATCTTATCCTCTATTTACATGAAATTTTTATTTAAACAATTAACCCTAGACAAACTAGTCATGAAAAATACATGGAAACAATGCATTCATTTAAGTTCATAATCCCTAAATTAGTCTAATTGATTTTAATTAAATGGACTAAATCTACATGTTTTAATTTACAAGTAACCCTAAAGACTAATGGGCCTAATTCCTATTTAATTTTAATTAAGTGAACCTAAGTCTATTTATTTTAATTCTAAAAGTGGGCATAAATCTATAAATTATGAAGTATTTAAATTAGTGAGCCTAATTCTACATGTTTTAATTCTAAGTTGATCTTAAATCTACAAATTATAGAAAAGGCTTTAATTTAATGAGCTAAGTCTAAATTAATTAAATTAAACTAAAGTGGGCCTATATCTAATTAACTAAATGGGCCTAAGTTATCTCTAACCTAATTTCTAATTAATTATGGGCCTAAAGATGCATTTTAATTAAAATCTAGATTTAATTAATTAATAACCTATTAAATGAAATTGATTAATTAAAAAATGGGCCAAAAGGAACTTCTTAAACCTAAATTTAATTATATGGGTTAGAGTCTAACTTGGGCTTAGGGATCAAAATACATAAAAATAAATAAAAAAGCCCAAAAACAATAAAAGAATACCAAAACAATCAAATAAAAGATCAAACAATCAATTGACTTATTTCTTTTAAAAATAAAATTTAATCAAAGTGACCTTGACAAGCAACCCTAATTCTATCCACTTAAATCTAATTCAATTTTAACTAAAAAGCCATAATTTTCTCTATAGCCATTAATTTTAATTAATTAACTAATTAAAACACTAATCTTACTACCCAATTAATTAAAATAAACATACAACCACACAAATAGGATTTCATTATTCCCATTATTGGGGCTATTAAAATTATCTACTAAAAATAATAAGAAAATAAAAATTAATACAACCCAAAAAATTAAATAAAAATGCAAAATAAAGTAACCAAAAAAATCATAATAAATAAATAAAAACCCTAGAAACTATATTTGGCTACAAAATTCAATCCATGGCATTCCATAGATTTTCATGGATTTTGTTCTCTAAGTGAACTCACCTTGTAACCCTCTCCATAATCACCAACACAAACACAAAAATAAACAATGATTAATGAATAAATAAAAAAACAATAAAAATCAAATAAAATTAAAATAATTAAATAAAAATAGAAGAAATTAAGGGAAAAGATTATGGTATGGATGCAGTATTGATTTGCTACTCATACTAGTATAAATCACTGTTGCTTTTAAATGGATCTTCAATGTTTGATGTTCTCCTTTCAAAAGTCTACTACTTCTTCCTTAAAGAACAAATACTTCACAAGAAAATCTTTTTAATTGAACACTACGTGAGCCTCTAAAAAAAGGTTCAGGAAAAGAGTCCCACCCTTAAAACAGTTTGAGCTGGGTTTATATAGGAAACCCTAGCTAAAAATATACCATACTATGACTTCCTCTCTTCACAGTTATAGAGTTTTGATTTTAAAAGAACTTTTGATTTCTTGAAAAATTTAGATAAATCCTAGAAAAGGGATTTATCAAATTATTTGACTAATCAAAATTCAGAAAACAAAGTTTTCTATTTACTGGAAAATAAAAAAATAGATGGAAAACATGTAATTCTGACTGAGATTATATAATTTTGATCGAAATTACATAATTTCAATCAGTTTTATGTAATTCCAATTGGAATTATATAATTCTGATCGGAATTATGTAATTTTGTGGAATTCTAATTTTTTTTCAATTAGGTCCTTAAAGAAAACATCATAATTAAGTCCTTAAAAAACCAATCAAACTCTTTTAGAAACATATTTAGAATTTTAAGGTTTCAAACTTCAAGTGTTGAAGATCTATTTATAATATTTTCATCATTGGAGTCCTTTGCCACACCCACACTCAACTATCCCGAAATTGGGTGCTTACAGGTACCTAATTGGCTACACTAGAACTATGTGTGCACCAGTACACTAGATGTTAGGTTATGAAATTTTTATTGATATAATATTATATGATTTATTGACATTTATGGATAGAGAGGGGTGTGGTTGCAGTAGCTCGATTGACCTTTTAAGGTCTTAGGGCCAATCAAACTGGCAACGAGACTGTTGCAACTCGATTGACCTTTCAAGGTCTCGAGGTTAATCCACTACAAAACTAGATAAGAGAAATATTATTTAGATTTAAGATAGCCCAATGGCCAATGAGGTACAATGATTGAGGCTATGGATATCTTAGGGTTCTGCTCCGATCCTCCACTTAATTTCATATGTTGCATTGATATTAAAAACATTTTTGAGCATTTACATGAAATGCGTGTATAAAATAAATAAATATAAATATAAAATAAATATTATTATGATTCTTGGTTGCTTGTACCCTTAAGTTTCATTATATATATAATAATAATTCACTCAATGAGGTCTGATTCCCCCTCAATTATTTTTTTCAGGATTCTTCTCTTCAAAACTCCCCCAATTATCCTCTCCGTCGAACCCTTTCTTCATGGCTGATTTTTGTGAATTTTAAACTATCATTTCTTGTATTTATTAGATGCTACAATAGTAGTATGTATTTTTTACAGTATATTATGGTGATATTGGCTTTGGTCGTGTACTTGATTGTTTGTAAAAGTATCTTATTACAATCTTATCTATGGATAATTCATTAAGCTTTAAAAAAGTTTTAATTATGAGGCAATTAGGTGGTTAAGTTTGTATGAAAGTTAGGCTTTAGGCTTGTTATGGGTTTCAAATTCATGTGAATTCCTATTCCCTAGAGCATCGGTCATGACCCCTAGATTTGGGTCATGACATTTTTGGCACACTAAATGGTTTTTTTTTGTGGTTTTAGGTATATGTTTGGTATACTTTTTATTTATTTTGGGTTTCTTTATGGTTTTTCTGGGTTTCCACTCAGTCTGAGCACACCGAGAAGACTTTCGAAGAAGCTTCCCCTATCTAATTGATAGGAATTTGAGAGGAAAATTTAGACTAAATGGGTAAGTCAGAAATGAGAGAGGAACACTTTAAAGCGTTAGATAAGTTCTTAGCTAGAATTAAGAGATACAATTTAAGGTTTAATTCGAGGAAATGCATCTTTGGGGTAACTTTAAGAAATTTATTAGGGCATATGGTCAGCCATAGGGAATATAAGTAGATTTAGACAAGATTAAAACCATTTAAGAGATGTCAGTGCAAAAATTGAGAAAGAAGTGTGAGGGTTCATTAGAAAATTGCAAGACATTAGTAGGTTTATCACAAAGCTTGCTATTGTCTATGATCCTATTTTCAAGCTCCTGAGAAAGAATCAACTGGTGAAGTGGAATTAAGAGTGTCAAAAATACTTTGATAAGATCAAAGAATATCTTACTAATCTGCCTATTTTGAAACCACCAAGGCAAGGTAAACCTTTGATTTTGTATTTAGCTTTAAAAAAGAAAGCAATGGGGCAATGTTAGCACAAGAAGGATTATAAGGGATAGAGCATGTAGTATACTACCTCAATAAGAAATTCTTGCCATATGAAGAGAAGTATGATCTGGTAGAGAACACATGTTTGGTTATGATCTAGGCTACAAGGAAATTAAGGCATTATTTCCAATCATATAAAGTACAAGTTGTTTCAAAGATTAATCTTTTAAGACACTTATTTCAAGCACCTACTTTGACCAAGAGAATGTCTTGATATTAAGTACTTTTAATTGAGTTTAAAATAGAGTACGTCACTGTGAAAGTCATCAAAGGTAGAGCAGTAGTAGAGCTCCTGGCTTAGAATGCAATAGAAGGAGAAGAACAATAGAATTTGGAATTTCTAGATAAGAATTTAGCAATGATAGAATTTTAAGAATGAAAGCTTTACTTTGATGGAGCTATAAAAAGTAAAAGGGCTAGGTTAGGAGTAATTCTTATTACACCAAAAGGAGAAACCCTACCTACGACCAACAAACTAGATTTTTAAGTTACCAATAATATGGCTAAGTATTAAGCATGTATCTATAGGATAGAAGTAGCTCTAACAGCTGGAGTGAAAGAATTATAAAAATACAAGATTGAGCATCATAAATCTTCACCTTATTGGCTGCAATCTAATGGACTAGTAGAAGTAGCTAATAAGAATGTTAAGAAAATACTTTCTAAGATGGTCAAAATGTACAAAGATTGGTCAGAATATCTCTTTTTTTGTTTTATAGGGGTATAGAACTACAACACATATTATTGTAGGCCAAACACCATTCTTATTAGTGTATGGTTGTTAAGAAGTCTTACTTATAAAGGCTGAAATCAAACCATTGAGAGTGATTTTGGAAGTGGGAACTCCTTAAAGTGAATGGGCACAAAAGAGATATGATCATCTCCTATCTCTATATGAGAGAAGGATGGATGCTTTATTTCACACTTAGATTTATCAGAAGAGGATGGAAAGTTCATTCGATGAGAAGGTTAAGCTTTTAAAGATAAAGGTTGGGGATATGGTGTTGAAGCAATTGAGGCAGTGGTGTTTATTCTGAGATGAATATTTAGATCAAATTATGAAGGACCGTATTTAGCCAAAATGGTTTTACCTAAAGGAGCTACAAAGATAACCAATCTCGAAGGAAATAAGTTTATAAAGCCAGTCAACCTGGATTGCCTCAAGAAGTACTACCTTTAAAAATATAAAAATAAAAGAAGTATAAAGAGATAAAAGTCTACTGGCTACAAAACCTAAAAAGGCTAGTCAGGAAAAAATTAAGACATTCATGTTGTCTAATAAAAAACCTGCAAAGGGCTGGTAGGTAAAAATTAAGGAATAATAAAAAGAGTGATCCTACTAATTATAAAACCCATAAAGGGCTAGTCAGGAAAAATTGGGGAAAAAAAGTAAGAGAAAAATATTCAGTTAGAAAATCTAAAAGGATTAACTGATAACAAGTTTTATGTTATAAGATGTAACAAATGTACTCATTTTGGCCCTAATGAATGAATCAAATTGAAATAGAATTTCTATTTAGATATTGCATATTCTATCTTTATTATAAGGTATAAGTACTTAAAGGAAAAACAAAGCATGAAAACCTAAAAATCAAACTTATAATATCACAATTCTAGTTATGTCATTGTTTCTTCTTCTGTGACTCATTCTACAATGCTTAAGTCCTCTTGTACCTAGAAAATCTTGGTTGCTTTGTTATCTATATGATAACCCAAGCTTGTTATTTGTTATCAGTAGTCACATTAGCATTCATTTGCAAGTTCTGCTCAAGAGTCCTACAAGGCCATAAGTTCTTCACCTTATCTAGAATATCCCATCTTAAGGGAAAGCCTTCAAAGTCAGTCAAAATAATAATAATGAATTATGGACAACTATACTAACAACAAAGTTGTAAAGGGGAAAAGGAGGCTAACAAGTGTATCTTAAGAGTAGGAATGTAGTGGTCATAAAGATAGATAGTCACAAATTTCAATCTCCACCGAGAGCAAGGCCATGTGAGTCATAATCTACAATGCCCTTTAACCAATTAATCCATTGGTCTATAGTTTGCTTATCCTTCATCTTTAGTGGATAAGACTGCAGCTGATGAGGTTTATAGGTCAAAGGATTAGCAAAAGCATTGAGCAAACTCATCTTCTCCTATAATTAAATCTAAATGAAAAGAAAAGAAAAGAAAATAAATAAAAAGAAGTAAAAGAATAAAAATAAAGTCTGGTAAGTTAAAAACTTGAAAGGGCGGCTTAGGAAAAAGTTAGGGCAAGCCTACTATGTTGAAAACCCAAAAAGGGCAGCTTAGGCAGAAATTAAGGCATAAGAAATATAAAAAAAAATCAAAAAAGATTTTGGTTACACACTTGAAGGAGAAGTAAATTGTTTGAAAGATAATTCTGAGTTATGAAATTATTTAACCCAATGATAGTTTCAGCAAATATAATAAGCATAGGGTTAGCTCTAGCTTCCACTTATTCTAGGATATTGACAATCCTTGTATCAGCATCTGTATGAGATGAAACTAGTAGAAATTGAGTATATAAATAGAAAGAGATCATCTTGATCTAAGTAGCACTATTCTTATCTTTGGTTTTGCAACCAACAATTAAGGAAGATAGGCTAGTGGTCTTAGTGTTATGTGCATACATATAGATGTCATATGGGGAAGCAATTAGAAAGTGAAATAGTAGAGTACAAGCACACTAAAGAGTCAATCAAAGCAACAGAAGATAGTCATAAAACAAAAATAATTAACTGTCATGAGCTCTAGTATCTAGCCAAGGACTTCATCCTTTAGTCAAGTCATCATGCTGATAGGTATTGGGAGGCCTAGTAGTTGAGGTCCCAACACTGTAAAGATCAAAGCTCAAATCTATGAGCTGTTGATAAAGTCCCTCGTTCGCACGCTCCAAATACCTAGCATATCTCTGTTGCATTCAAAGACAATTAGAATCATGCATACATTTGCATATTTTTTGCAATACTTACTCTCCAATTGTCTATGACCTGCATAGTAAATAATCTCTTAGACAAGGCAAGTCCATACAAATACTTTTCCTATGTTTAGGGACCTTGCAATGTAAATTTTACAAATATTAGTGACAAGCATTTCAATTTATACAAGTAAAAACAATCAATCATACTCACATAAGAAGCATATAAAGGAGTGAAGCTAGGAATTGTGATATCTTCAAAATACATATGCTGCTCAATAGGAGTCTAAACTGCAGAAGCCTAGTAATGCATCGACTTGTCTAAAAGTGAAATGTCATAAAGGGTAGTGCTCATGGAAGCCTCACCTCAATTAGTATCAATATATTGGGTATAAGACTCATAATCAACCTCATACTCAAGCCTCTCAGTCCAAGTCTCTTCCTTCACAACCTCATCAACAACAAAAGAACCAACTCTCTCAATATGTATGGAAGATTAGCAAATGTTATCAATAATTACAAAAGCAGTAAAAGAAAAAGCATTAAGAGGTATACACCTCAACTAGGTCTATGGGAACTTGCTCCATAAGGTACTCATAAATGTATATATGATAGTCATGAGATTGCTCAAGTAAAGTTGAGGCATCATAAGTCACGAGTTTGCTTAAGTAAAGTTAAGGCATCATATCGCTATAATGCCTCTCTTAACTCAGGACCAGTCAAATAAAAACTCTGTAACATCAAGATCGGTATAGGAGAAGGAATTTGTCAACAAAAAGGTCCTACAAGCTAGTGATAAACATGCTCACCCAAGTACCACATCTTACAACCATACCTTGGAAACAAGATCCTCATCATCTTAAGCCTTAAAATAGTAACTACAAAGTCATATTGCTGAATATCCTCAGTGTCTCCATGCTAATTATGCTTAATTGACAACATATAAACTCAATTAGTTAAATTTCATTTAACTTTTATAATTTATAAAATTCTAAAAATTATAATTTTCTTACTAGGTCCTACTCCAAACTGTTAAGTTGCTGCTGGTAGGTCTAAAGGCTATGTCTAACGCTAGAAAGGTAAGAAGAGCCCCATCTCTTCATTAATGGAAAGCTCTGATCGAGGCTAAAAGCACTAAAGCCTTAGATGACCCTAATCTTGATGCTCCAAATATGAAAGAGAGGAATGATTAGTAAAGTGAAAGTTGTAAATAATAGAAAATAAAAAAAATGAAAGTATGTATATCTAACACATGTTAGAAATTGCATATAATAACTGTGCCTTTACAAATCGCATTAAGCCTATAATAAAGATAGGTGAGAGTAGCAAATCCCCATTCATAAGTAGCAACTCAATCTAAGTCACAAAGAGGGCCAAGGAGCACAATGCTAACCTCATGACTAATCTCACAAAATAGGGTCGTGCCTAGTACGATCAGAAGAAAGCACCTCGCCTTTTGGATGATTTAGTGAGGAGTAATGGTAGGCAACTGATAGAAACTCTAAACAAAAAAGGATAGCATGACGTTCTTCTAATTTTTCCAAATCGAGACAAACCCAAGAAAATCACAAATATATTGGCTCATAGCATCCGTAGGAATGTTGTAGTAATTGATGTCAAAAGGGATTGGGGCCTCTAAAGGCAATCGCAATAATAGTAAAAAAGCTCATTAATGAGACAGTTAACTCACGCACATGACTATGAAAAGTGTGGGTAGTATCCATCCATCTCTCTATCAAAGTAAAGAGCGAAAAATGGTCTAACCTACCTCATGCAATCGGTAGAGCAATAATGAAGCATCTTAAGCCCAATGTCTAGACATATCATGTCACATCCTTAGATAGACCATGGAAGAGTTCTCAAGCAGATGAAAACAACCCAAGAATTTTATTTTGCATTTGCACTATTGATTTATTTTATTTGTATGTACACTATCATTTTATTTTTTATTTTTTTTTTTGCATTTGCATTGCTATTTTTGTCTTTATTTGCATTTTTCTTATTCATTTTTATACATTCTAAAAAAATTAAAAAAATCAAAAGATTGAATTTCCTATTGGAATTCTAGATTTCCTACTGGAAATTTGAACTTTGAATCAAACATGTATATTAATCCGATTTTATTTTTTGATTTTTAATTTCTACTTTTCTTTTAAAATTTATTTTTGTTAATTAATTTACTAACTAATGAAAAATTCTTCTTTAATTTTTTACATGCATGTCAATTTTGCATTATTTAGACTAATCTTAATCATAAATCAAATAGAATAAAATTAAAATTTTACAGAATAAAAGCAAAAGAAATAAAGTGTACCTCATCGCTAACACTAGAACACCAATGTAGATCCGAACGGGTTAAAGGAAGTACAGTCACACCCTCATTTAATCACAAGGTATTTTATGGAAAATGATAGGCCAAGATAGGTGGATCTGCATAAGTACCTCCACATAGTATGTGCAGCAAGTGAGCCATAGGATTAGACAAATAGAAAATCAGACGTTAAATAAGCAAGTAATTGAGAAAAGAAGAAATCAAAATCAAATGAAAGTGAAAGGAAAATAAAATAAAGAAAGAAGAAAAAAAAGAAAGAGAATGATGAAAAATCGAGAAAAGAAGAAAATATAGTAAGTAATAAATGAAGTGGAAAATATTAACTTTAGTCCCCTAAATTTGCTTACAATTAAATCCACAATTTAGTCCTAAGTCACAATTGAATTATGGATTAATTCCTAATTAATTTTGAAAAACAACATCATCACAAACATAATTCAATAATTCTTAGAAATATTAAATTATAAGCATGAATGCATGGTTAGTCAACATAAAATTTTAAATTTTCAATCAGTATAAAATACATAATTTAATCTTTATATTTACATGCAGTGCATGAAATGAAGGAAAAGATTTTAAATTCACTTTGTTAAATGCTACATAAAAGCTATAACAAAATTTCATGAAATCCTTTGCTAGTACAAAGTCGCTAGACATTCCATATGAATTATAGCACATTTTAAATTACACTCACCACGTAATTGCCCTAAAGGGTGAATAGGGATTTTTAGAATTTAAGAGGAAATTAAAAAACTTATAGAAGGATTAAAGATTGAGAAGGATATAAGATAATTACTTAAGGAGTTTAGTTTATCAATAAACCTACATCTCCACTTAACTCTCCCAAGTTAGGATTTTTGAATCACCACAATCTATTCACTTAAATTGATTTTTACAAGCTTGAGTTTTAGGCCCAACTATAACCTTACAATCAAGAGTTTATGATCACTTTTTAATCCAATTCCTAAGTGTTTTCAATAGAAAAACACTTCATCATTTCACACAATAGTAGAACCTCACCTTCCTTTTCTAAAACCTCAAAAAATAGAAGAAGAA
Organism: Mallotus nudiflorus; assembly: GCA_947683625.1. NCBI lineage: Eukaryota > Viridiplantae > Streptophyta > Magnoliopsida > Malpighiales > Euphorbiaceae > Mallotus > Mallotus nudiflorus. Next base: position 9,536,662 of record CANTUR010000027.1, on the reverse strand, counting down.
GAGTTCATGTTCTAACACATAACCAACTCTCACAAGAGTTAATATATTACAAAGAAAGTAGAAGGGAATGTTAATTCTTAATGAATGCTTAAAGGAAATTGTTTAACCACTAAGTGTGTAACTTATTAAATGAAGTTCTAAGGGTTGATTTTATACTTCAACATCAAGAAAATGGATGATTGAGCCATTAATGTCTTCTTCATGGTTCCCAAGCTTTATTAAATGAAATTTAATTTTTAGTAGGAAGAAGGTAAGTTCTGGTTGAGATATCCTCAATCCCAGTCATGACATTCAATAAAAACTAGCCTTTATAGTTAGAGGACTATTATGAGCTAGGAGCATGCTGGGTCCTGATTGGGACTCTACTCGTGATGGTGTCTTGAGAGTCATTCCAACTATGATGGAGCTTGGGATGAGCACTGTCCAAAGCTTTAATCTTTTTATAAGGACCTAAGTATGTACATATGATCCTGCTTGGGATTGTTGTGTCCCAGGTGGTGTCCCATTCGGGATGGTGCTTGTGAGGAGCACTGTCCATGGCTTGATTTTTCCTTATTAAGCTCATGAGTGCCTTATCTATGGTCTTGATCAAGATATCCTTATCTTGAGTACTGTCACATTCGGGACTATAGTCCATGATGAGCACTATCTTATTTTCCATTTAAAGAAATCTCATCACGAGCTCAGTCCTAGTCATGACCCAGCTCATGGTGACTTTTATCAATACTTCAAATACTTGGTTTTATTTATGATTATGCTTTTTGAAAGGTTCCTAACTTATACACACTTTAGGTAAACTTATTAAAGAATAAAAATAGGGTTTGTTAAAATCAAAACAAAGGTGATTATGTTTGATCATTGTAAAAGGTCAACAATAACCTATTTTTTATTTTGACAAACCTATTTTGAGTTTGAAAAGATAATCAAAAGTGTAAGTGTGTGAACCTTTAAACTCCCTCTCAATTTATGAATTTCTTTGTAATATTACTTCCCCTTAATGTGTGCATGAATGTGTACTAATGGCAATGGTCAATTTTGTAATATGTGTAATAGTTAATTATCTTATTAATTATCCTTCCAAAATAAAACTTAGGCATATTTAACTCAAACACTTCTCTCCCTTTTGGCCAAAAGGAAAAAAGAAAAGAAAAATAAACATTGCATTTAAATAAAAAGAGCAAGTACAATGAACTAGGAGAAAAGCATATAAACTAAAAATAAACTTAAGGTAAACTAAAGACAATACATAACACAACATGAATGAAAATATAAACATAAATTAAAAATAAACTAAAGATATAGTAAAGCACAAAGCACACTAAAAGCACAAAACACATCCTACCAAGATATAACTAAACACATAACACATAGATGGAAAGATTATTTGTCATGAGGAGCATCTTTTTGAGTTGGAGGACGAGGGGGATGGTTAAAAGAAGCATAGGTGCAAGCATGGCCTTGTTGTTCATACAAGTAGTGCACATCATGTTAGAGGTGGGCTATGTGCTAATCAACTTAATTGAATTAAGTGTTGAAGATAGCTTTTATTATGGACATTTGATAAAAAAGTTGACCTACCCATTATGGCTCATCACCAATGGCTTGAGGGTCTTGAGAAGAAGTGCCTTTATGCCTGGTTCTCTTCCTTTGAGATGCATATTAGGGTTGAGTTTCAAGCTTTTCTTTACCTTCAACTTGGCCTTTAAATTGTTCAATGTCTCTAATGATGTCTTTAAGGTCTTGGCCTTCTTGAGTTTAAGTAAGATCATGCTTCCACACCCACTTATTATTAACCAAAGAAAATTGCTTACAATTTTTTTATGAAGGTTTCATTAAGAAGAAGGGGTTTGGTGGAAGGCAAGGTTGAGAGGTCAATGCCATACCATTAGGCTAGTTTAGTGATAATTCCACCGATGCAAATAGCACTAGTTTAACTATCACTAATAAACCACAATCTCTATTAAAACAATCTGCCCAAGGTAGTAGCTTTATTATTAATAAGACAATATATAATAAAAAAGTAATAAAGAGAGAGTGTTTCATTGTTAAGACCTTTAGTATTGATAGAGTAAGTGAGAAATTGATGGATATACCATAAGGCCTTAGATTGAAGGAGTAAGGCTTTAGTATGACCGATAAAAAGGTTTGAGGCTTGAGGACATTGAACTTTGGTCCAAAAAGCATAGGGAAGCCAATTTGGGTGAACATGAATGTGACCCTCTCTTGTAAAACTAAAGAAAGTATCAAATTCAAGGTTGGTCATGAAACATTCTTTTCTACCTAATTTGAAATGCATGAAGAAGTAAGGATTGTCATCATTAAAGTAGATGGAATGAAGAGTGAAAGTAGAAAGAAATTCTACAATTAATGTAGGATATGAGGGAAAGGGATTGAAAGCAAAATCATACAAATTGGCTCTTAGTAGAAGTTCTTTTTCCTCTTTATAGCATCAATAGCTTTGAGTGTTGATACACTCATGAATCTTGAAGGATTAAGGGGCCTCTTTTGGAAGAGATAAATTCTCTTTTTTGATTTCTTAAGGAGAATATAAGAAGGGAGGAGGAGATTTCTTAGGTTTCTCCTTTTTGGAAGGAGGCTCTTGAGAGGAAGAAGGAGCCTTATATGGTTTCTTAAGAGCCATAGTGGAAAAAGAAAATTTTTTTAAAGAAAATAGGGAAAAAAGGAGAGAATAATGAAAATAAATTATGAAGGAGAAGAGTAAAAACAAAGGTAAATTAAGAGAGTATTTATAAAGGTTTATAAAGGAGAGGAAGAGGAAGAAATTTGAATTTTGGAAAAAAACTGCATCTAAAACCATTTTTTTACTAGGATTGATGTGCATAATCAATGCAAAAAATCAATTTTTCATGTACTATCAGTATCACCATCCCAATCGGCACATCAGTTATCCCTATTGGGACATAAATGCCCCTAGCAACATCATCATCATGAGCTTGATTGTGATCAGTGTTATGCAGAAGGTGAACAAGCATCTTGATCTGGGTGGGAAAAAGCAATGGTCAGGATGGGAGTCTGACATGACCCTTGAATTTTCAAAAAAAAGTTCAATTAAGTCTAGCAAACATTTCAATCTGGTCCCTATGAAACAAATTTACTCCAAATTGAATGAAATTGATTGCAAATTTAATTCTTTAAAAAAGAATTAATCCCTACATATAATAGAGCATATAAAAAGGCATTTTGATAAAAAAAATATTTTGCTAATTTTGGAAATAATTGATTTATTGAAATTGCATCAATAAATTAAAGAGAAATAAAATTAAAAGAATGCGATATAAAAACAATGTTCCAAAAATTAAAACATAATATCAATGTAATCTAAGCAAAATTTTTCAAAAAATGAAGAATGAAATCAAGTGTCCATATAACCAAATTTTTTGAAACATTATATTACATCTTTCACTATAGTCAAGTATTCAATCAAAAAAATCATGTAAATTGATTTTAATATATAATCTTTCATCTAGTAACAAAAGATCATATAAATGCAAGACATTTAGTTAATAAAATATATGGATAAATGCAAGCTAGAACTATCAATCATACCAAACTCATGCTTAATGAAATTTAATCTCTCCTCATTTAGAGGTTTGGTGAATTTAATCTCTCCTCATTTAGAGGTTTGGTGAAATTATTCACAAGTTGATTTTTAGTATCAATAAACTCAAGCAAGGTATCTCCACATTGCATATGATCTCTAAGAAAATGATGCCTAATATCTATAGGCTTGGTCCTAGAGTGTTGAATAGGATTTTTGTTAAGGTTTATAGTACTTATATTTTCACATTTAATTGGAATGTGATTAATATTAATGCCACAGTCCACTATTTATTATTTTTTCCACAATACTTATGAGCAATAATAACTTGCTACCACATATTGGGTTTTAGTAGTGGATAAGGCAATCGACACTTACTTTTTACTAAACTAAGAGACTAAGCAATTTCCTAAGAATTGTCAAGTTTTAGAAGTGTTGTTCCTATCTAGCAAGCTACCTATAAAATTGACATCCGAATAGATAACTAAATCAAAGGTTGAACTCCTAGGATACAAAAGTCCTAAATGTATAGTTCCACTAATATATTTGAAAATTCTTTTAATAACATTTAAATAAGACTCTCTAAGACATAATTGAAACCTAGCACATAAGCACATACTAAATATTATATCTGGTGGTCTACTTGTAGTTAAATAAAGAAGGGATCTAATCATAGCTTTATGCCATTTTTCATCAACCGATATCCCATTTTTTCATCCTTAATGAGTTTGGTGGTGGTGCTCATAGGATTTTTGCTTGACTTAGCTCTTTCCATCCCAAACTTATTGAGAATGTCTCTTCTATATTTGGTTTGGTTGATGAAGATCCCATCATTGTATTGCTTGATTTGTAAATTATAGAAGAACTTGAGCTCACCCATCATGCTTATTTCAAATTCTCCTTACGTTACCTTAGAAAATTCCTAACACAAGTAATGATTAGTAGCACCAAAGATAATATAATCAACATATATTTGAATAATAAGTAAGTCATGCATGGATTTCTTTACGAAAAGAGTTGTGTCAACTTTTCCTTTAAAGAATCCTAACTCTAACAAAAAGTTACACAATCTTTCACACCAAACTCTAAGAGCTTGCTTCAATCCATACAATGCTTTTGAAAGCTTAAACATATGATTAGGAAAGTCAAAACTTTCAAAACTTTAAGGTTGTTTAACATAAACCTCCTCTTCAATGAAACCGTTTAAAAATGCACTTTTGACATCCATTTGAAAAAATTTTAAATCCATATAAAATTCAAATGCAAGTAACATCCTAATAGCTTCTAACCTTATAATGGGGGTAAAGGTTTCATCATAATCAATGTCTTCCTTTTAATTATAACCCTAGTTACTAGTCTAGCTTTGTTCTTAGTTATGACACCTTGCTCATTCATCTTATTTCTAAACATCCATTTGTTGCCTATAATAGGATAAAGCTTAGGCCTAGGAACCAAGCTGTTTCTCTTAAATTAATTTAACTATTCTTGCATAGCAAGGACCCAAAATTCATCACTCAAATCATAATCAACATTTTTTGGTTCAATTTGAGAGATAAAGGCTAAATTAACAATAGATTTCAATTAAGATATAGTAGTTACCCCCTTTATAGTGTCACCAATAATGAGGTCTTGAGGATGTGCTTTATTTGAATGTCATTCCTTTGGAAGTTCATTCTTCAAGATAGGTTGAGGCATCTCTTCATTGTCTTTATTTGTAGGACCTTCTAGCTTAAAAGGTTTTCTAGCATTTTCTTCTTGAATGTTCATATCCATAAGTTCATCTACAACATCATCAACACTACCAAAATTCTTTCTAGGATCAAGTGAGTTATATTCATTAAATACTACATACATTGACTCTTCAACTACTAAATTCTTTTGTTAAAGACTCTTTAAGCTTTACTAGAGGTGACATAGCTTAGGAAAATTCCTTCATTGGCTTTAAAGTCAAATTTCCCAATATTATTCTTAGTGTTCAATATAAAGCACTTCATCCAAATACTCTAAGATATGAGGTTTTGGGTTTTCTATTGTTTCAAAGCTCATAAAAGGTTTTATTTAAAATAGAGGGTCTTTTAAAGACTCTATTTGCTCTATAATAAGAAGTGTTAACAACTTCCACCTAAAAGTATAAAGGTAAATTATACTCATGAAGCATAGTCCCTACCATTTCCACTAAAGTAATATTTTTCCTTTTAACTACCCCATTTTGTTGAGGTGTTCTAGGAGAAGAGAAAGTGTGTGAAATATGATATTCATTATAAAAGGTTTTAAAATTTTCATTTTTGAATTCGGTTCCATGATCACTTCTAATAGTTGAAATGCAAAAAAAAAAATTCTCTTTTTGAACTCTTTTTGAAAAACTTTCAAAAGCTTTAAAAGCATCATTCTTATGAGTAAAAAAACACAGCCAAGTGTATCTAGAGTAATCATCAACCAAGACATATACATAGTGCATTCCACCTAAATTAGCAATTCTAGTAGGTCCAAATAAATCCATATGAATAAGTTCAAGAGGCCTAGAAGTGGACACTACATTCTTGAGCTTAAAGGAAGATTTGGATTATTTTACCTTTTAACAAGCATTATAAAGCTTGTCCTTAGTGAACTTAATTTTAGGTAACCCAACCATAAGTTCATGCTTACTAATATCATCCAAAAGCTCAAGTTTGCATGTCCTAATCTTCTATGCCATGTCGATATGTCATGGCAAATAAACATTAAGCATTTAATATCTTTGTTATTAACCTTATTCAAGTCAATGACATAGACATTGTCAACTATTTCACCACTAAAAATTACTTTGTCTTCATATAAGCTATTAACAAAGCCATTTCTAATATAAAAGGTGACTTTGTTTCCCATATATCACAATTCACTAATACTAAGAAAATTATGTTTAAGACCATTAACAAGTAAAACATAATGATTTGACAAGGATTAATGGTTACCAATTTCTCTAATACCTACTATCTTTTTTTTTTGGCATTGTCCCCAAAGGTGACATGACCTCCATCCTTGTCACCAAGCTTGATGAATTGTTCCTTGTCTCCCTTCATTTGTCTTAAACATCGACTATCAAGGTACCACTTGCTTTTAACTTTGACAGACTTTAAGCACACCTATATAACATAATTCAAACATTCTTCTGAACCCAGACCTTTGTTGGTATAGGTTGGTTAGTCTTAAAGTAGTCCAAAGGAAGCAATTACAAGTGCAATTTTCTATAAAACCACACATTGCTAGTATGACCTTTGGTCATGCAACAGAAGCACTCAACATTAGCAAATCTTGTTCTTCTAGGAGCATATGATTGACTAATGTATGAGACGTGCCTTTTGTGTTATGGTTTTATGAACTTCCTAAAAGTAATTATGCCATAGGAGAAGAGTGAGACACACATTAACAATAGCATTGTGTATTGTGAGGTGATTGTGTAGCATACTTAGGAGTGTTTCTATCTAGTGTATATGTAAGCATGTCTAGGTTAAGGCCTTTTAGTTGATGTCGTAGGCCTTCCTGTTAAGGATGGTTGGGTCTTATAAGACTTTCCCTTCTTATTTGACATATGAGAGATTTTAGCTTTAGAGCTTAAGTCTCAATAGGTTTAAAAGTAAAAGGAGGAGTATCATATGAAGCTTTAATAAATTTAATGTGAGATGATGATGAGGAAGACATTCCATTTGTATATCCAATTCCATGAGTGTTCCCATAGAGTTTTTAAAAGTCAATAAGACTATCTAAAGTCGCTTTTCTCTTTTTGAATTTAGAAATGGAATTCTTTAACTGTAGAACCTCTTTAAAAAGCTTAAGATTTTCATCATTAGCTTTCTTGAGTTGGTCCTCTAAAGAATTCGAGGATTTCAAATCATTTGTTAGCTTTTTGTTCGATTCAATAAGTTTAGAAAAATTATTTTTATGCTTTCAAATTCCCTGGATGAATTAGATAACTCATGCTTATAAAACTTCCTCTTAGAGAGCAAGGATTTGCATTTAAGCAAGAGTTTGCTCATAATCGAACTCTCATAATCATCATCACAATCATCATAAGAAGAATGAGAAGTGGATGGTACCTTCTTTTTATCTTCAAGAGCCATGAAGCAAAGGTTGGCCACTTGTTGTTGCTGCTCTTCTTTTTCTGATTCAGATGAGTCATCCCATGAAGTTTTGAAAGCCTTCTTATTGTCCTTTTCTCCCTTGTTCTTAAATTTAAGCTTGGGCCACTCACTTTTAATTTATCCTAATTTCTTGCATTCATAACAAATGACCTTTTTATTCTTCTTCCCATTATACTTCTTGTTGTCTCTTTGTCTTGAGAAGCTTTTTCTTTTCAAAAACTTCTTAAACCCTCTAATGATCATTGCTATTTCATTATCATCTTCACTATAGTCCTCTAAGCTTTCATCTTCACTAACTTCTTGTATGGCATTTAATGTTATCCCCTTTTTCTTTTCTTCCTTCTCATCCCTCTCATCTCTTCTATGATTTATGGTGAGCTTATATGTCAAGAGCTTCCCAATAAGAACATCGATTAAGAGATTTGAAAGGTCTTTAGCTTCCTTAATTAAAGTGACTTTAGATTCCTAATCCTTCTTATATAGGATTCTTAGAATCTTATTATACACTTCTTCCTTGGAAAAATATTTTTCAAGTTTCATAAGAGTAGTAAGAAAAGTATTAAGGTGATTGGTCATTTCAATTATTGATACTTGAGGCTTCATCTTGAAGAGTTCACACTCATATAAGTAGAGTTGAACCTTTTTACTTCTTACTTGCACATTTCCTTTATAGTGATTCTCAAGTGTCTCCCAAACTTTTTTACGGATCGGTAATGTTGAGCTTTACCAACTTCTTCTCTTGACATAAAGGCTAGTAAGATTGTTATGGTTTTTTTGTTCTTGTAGTTTTCTTCTTTTTACTCATTGTTCCATTGGCTTCTTATAAGAGTAGTTTCTACGCCATCAATTATAGTTTTAGGTGGTTCCTAAGCCTTTAGAACAACATCCCAAAGTCTACTGGATCATTATTTAAGTACAATTCCATTTTCAATTTCCAATGTGGGTAGTCACTACCATCAAAGAAAGGTCTAAAAGATGAAAAGTTTAAAGATTCATTCCCCATAATCTTTGTTTCTTATAATTAAGTACTAAGAAGTCAAGTTCTAATACCAATTTTAACTAACATATAAGTGGTGGGTGAATAGGGACTTTTATAATTTAAGAGGAAATTAAGAAAATTAGAGAATGATTAAAGATTGAGAAGGAAAGAACAAAATCACATAGAGAGTTTGGTTTATTAACAAACCTACATCTTCACCTAACTCTCCCAAGTTAGGATTTTTAAATAACCACAATCTATTCACTTAGATTGATTTTTACAAGTTTGAGTTTTAGGCTAAACTATAGCTTTACAATCAAGTGTTTAGGAGTCACTTTTCAACCTAATTCCCAAGTGTTTTTAATAGGCAAACACTTTAACCTTTCACATAAAAATAGAATCTCACTTCCCTTTTCTAAAACCCCAAAAAAATTGAAGAAGAATAGTTTCTATTCTAAGACACAACCAACTCTCATAGGAGTTAACAAATTACAAAGAAAGTAAAAGAGATTGTTAATGCTCAATGAATGCTTAAAGGAAATTATTCAACCACCAAGTGCATAACTTACTGAATGAAGTCCTAGGGGTTGATTTTATACTTAGTATCTAGAATATGGTTGTTGGAGCCATTAATGTCATCTTCAATCCCAGTTGGGATATCCTTAGTCTTAATCAGGACATTCAATAAAAACTAGCTATTATGAGTTAGAGGACCTTGTGAGCTAGAGGCATGCTAGGTATCTATTGGGATTCCACTCGTGATGGTGTCCTAAGTGCCATCCTATTCATGATGGAGCCCAGGATGAGCACTATCCAAAGCTTTAATTTTTTCTTAATGAGGACCCGAGTATGTGTATATGATCCCGCTTGAGATTGTCGCGTCCCGAGTGGTATCCCAATTAGGATGGTGCTTCTAAGGAGCACTGTCCATGACTTGATTTTTATTTACTATGCTCACGAGTGCTTTCCCTGTGGTTCTAATCGCGATATCCTTGTCTCGAGTGGTGTCTTGATTGGGACCATAGTCCGAGATTAACATTTTCTTATTTTCCATTTGAGGAAAGCTTGTCATGAGCTCAGTCCTAGTCGTGACTCGGCTCGTGATGACTTTTGTCAAGACTTCAACTACTTGGTTTTCTTTATGATTATGTTTTCTAAAAGGGTTCCTAACTTATACAAAATTAAGTTAAACTTATTAGGCAATCAAAATATGGTTAGTTAAGATCATAATAAGGGTGATTATGTTTGATCATTACAAAAGGTCAACAAACTAGACGCTTTATAGAAACTGTAGTGCATTTTATTAAACACTACATAGTAGTTATAACAAAATAAAATTTTAAAAAATCCTTTACTAAATGGTCCATAGGACCAATAGCATGATTATAATCAGTTAGAAACTACACAATAGTTATAGCATTGAGCCGCTAGATGTTCCACAGGAACTATAGCGCATTTTTTCAGAACACATCCACTAAATGTTCCATAGGAACTATAATGCAATTATCTATACACTACACAATAGTTATAACATTAAACTACTAGGCGTTCCATGGGGACTATAGCATGTTTTCATTAAAACACCATTCACTAAACATTCTGCAAGAATTATAATGTAATTTGCTAAATGCTATATAGTAGCTATAACATTATGCTTGATGCAGCATGATAGCTAAAGCACCCATTAGGAATTGACTACAAATAAGAGCCTCAAAGAATATAGGTAAATATCCTAACCCTTTTCTTTTGAAATTTTGTGCTTATTTGCTTTACTGTAATTTGTCAAGTAAATAGCAATAAAGGGCGGCAACTGTAAGCACCCAATTTTGGGATAAGTTGAAATGCGGATGTGATAGAGGATCTAATGATGATAATTTGTTATAAATAGGTCTTTAGGACTTAATTAAAACATTTTTTATTTTCTTTTATGGGTCAATTTATAAATAAGTAAAATTGAAAAGGAGGACAAAAATGCAAAAATCCGTATTGCTTATGTAATTCTGATTAGAATTACATATTTCTGATCAAAAATATGTAATTGGAATTGGAATTACACATTTCTATTGGAAATATGGAATTACGATTAGAATTTGACATTTTCAATAAGAAATGCATAATTCCAATTGAAATTATGTATTTTTAACCAAAAATATACAATTCTGATCAGAATTGCACAATTTAATATGGATCCACACTGAATTTTTAATTTTTTAAAATATTTTCTTGAATTTTGATTGGTTTACAATAATTAAAAAAAAAAGATAAATCTCCATTTTATTTGATAAATTAGCATTATCTATCACTTTTACTTGGATAAATTTGGTTTTATCGCTTATGCGAATCACAAAAGATTGTTTGATTCTTTTCTATAAAACCTACTAGTTAAACCTAAGAGAGGGGTCTTCTTTAGCAACAGAGAAATGTTTTCAACACATAGTGAAAAAAAATCTTTTTTTTTTACGTTCTTAGGTTCCTTTGATCAAAGAATGTAGTTTAAGCTATAGACTAAAAATCAAGTCTTCAGATCCTATTCCTAAACACAGTGAACAAAGCAACTTTGTGGAGCAATCATACTACATATACTTCAATCATCCTTTTCTACTGTTTCATTTTTCTTTTATATATTTTTATTTTGTTTTGTCTTCCTTATTTTATTTTTCTTATTATTATTACTATTATATAGTTATGATTATCTTTAGGGAGATGTCACAGGATCAATATATTTATCAGGGCACACAGACTCATGACAACCATGTAAGCACCCAATTTCAGGATGCAATTATGCATAATTGCGACATAAGCCCCTATGATGAAATTTATTCAAAATTTGAACTTGGTTATCAATTTTCTGGACTCTAGGGACTAAATTGCAACATTTTTTAGGATTTGATTACAAAGAAGTTAATTTTTCAAGGATCTTTTGGTAATAAAAAGTAAAAAAAATTAGGGACCAGCATTGTGTAATGCCGATCGGCATTACACAATGTCGATTGGCATTCTATAAATGTCGATGCGTTAAAAAGTCCTATTTTTCAATTTTTTTATGTTTTTTTATTTTTTATCAATTTTTTTAGTGTTTAGGTTGGTTGAAAATTGAATTTTATTATTATTTTTATCTGAAAAAGGTTTTGACGCATTCAAAACACATAAATAACTTTCAAAAATCAAAATTCTTAAAAGTTTGTTTTGGAAGAGATGAGCGTTCAAACAAATTTAGGAAGTCAGTACGCGCAAACTCTGCTTTAAAAAACAAAAAGTTTGCATGCGTGTGAGAGAGGGGACGGACGAATAGAGATGCCAAAAAGGACACAGAGACACAGCGAGAGAAAAAAAGAAAAAGATGAAAAAAAAAAGAGAAAACATCCAGAGAACTGCACGATAAAATCCTACTGTGCAAGAAAATCTTGATTTCTTCCATCCTATCTAAAACTCTATTTTTTTGACATCGTTCTTTAAAGCTTTGAAAATAACGTTGTGTTTGGAATGCAATTGAGCCTTTGTCCAGAATCAACCAATGAGTAAAAAAGAATAGTGACAATTTCAATCTGAGGGGCTATCTCAAAGCATATGCACAACATTCATTTTTTTTTCTTTTTTAAAAAATCACTATAATGAATGTTTAATCTTTTTTATATTTTATTTATTTTTGGATTGTGTATTTTTTATTCTTTATTTTTATTTTGGGCCCCAAGCCCACACTTAGGTCCAACTCACTTTAAATAGGCTTAAAAATGTTTTAGGGCTTTAAGTAATTAAAATCAATTTAGGCTTATTAGGTTAATTAGATTTTAGGCTCACTTAGTTAATTAAAACTTGTTTAGACTTAGCTCAGCCCACTTAATTTCATTTCTTTTAAAATAAATAAACCTAAGCCCACTTCTCATTTTAAATAAAAACCAAGTTAGACTTAGGCCCACTAATTTAACTTTCCTTTAAAATTGAATAGACTTAAGCCCATTCCTTAGACAAACTAAAATAAATAGATCTAGGCTCACTAATTAATAAAAAATGTAGACTCACCTTTAGTCCCTTTCTCACTTGTAAATAAAATGTAAATCTAGCTAACTTTTTAATAAAATTAACATAGTTTAGACTTAAGGACAATGCGATCTTGAGTGCATTTTTTATGTGTAATTTTATTGACTAGATGCCTAGGGTTAGATGAATGTCAAATAGGGTTTAAATAAAATTGCATGTAATTACAAGATGAAATAATCATTTATAAAATTATTCTAAATGAACACGAGGCAAAGAGAAGTTAGTATTCCGTTCCCAGAATCTCCTGGTTATGGTGTTAACTTTCTTTGAGAGAATCGAGTACCACCAATCAAATTGTCCTAGTTATTACCCTAGGTGGCGACTCCTCTTCTCCACGTTATGACTTTGTGACATAGTAATGTGTTCCCAAAGGCTCTGAGCCTAAAGTGTCGTGGTTGCTAAAATCTTGGGCACACGCTAAACCACGTCATCTACAGACCATCTACCAAATTTCTTGTTATTGTTTATGGGAGGGTCTACCTAAATAGGCCTTCCATATTGGAGTTGCCACCCAACTAAATTAGGAGAAAGTGAATTAAAAATTCACTTCCTAGACTAAAGAATTGAGGTTCTAGGGGTTGGAGTTACTTATCATGTTTCTTATTATATGCATAGCTTATTCATTCACTACTTCACCCTAGATATGATTTTATGATACATTTACCACACTTGATCATTAGCCAGCTTAGATTGGAAATTTGAATGTAGGATAATTGGATTGACAAGCATACATCACAAGATAAATAAATAAACAAGCATTAATCAAACAAATAATTATGTAAGCATGTAGCACGCAGACATGTAAGAAATAATCAAAGTGAAACAAGCAAATAAGAAAAATAATTAAAAAAAAACGGGAAAGGGATTAAGGATTATATTGCCTTGAAAAGTCTATTATATTAATTACATTAAAATAGAAAAAGGAATAAAAATCTTATTATAATAAACCTGCAAAACAAGAGTTAGTTTTCATGCACATGCAAGCACATGTCATGCTTAGGACAATTTAATATATTTCATTCATTCATAACTCGAAATAAATAAATAAAAATAATTAAACACATAAGCAAGAAAGGATGCTAATGAAAATGCATGATGTGAGATTTTGGAATTTGAGTATTTTGGTGTGAGGTCACTATTTTTATTGTAAAAATAAGATTTTTATGATAAGACAAATATAAGGAAATTAAAATTGGAAAGGTACAAATAAGATGGTAAAAGTGATAAAGATATTATTGTTACTGTAAAAATATTTAACTTTATGTTAAAAACAATAAATTTATCAAAGAAAATAATAAAAATGTCATGGATAATAACTTCACAATAAAAATAATAACCATGCAAGAGTAATAGTAAAGAGGATGATAAAAATATTATCTTCACCATAAAGATGGGAACTTTATGATAAGAATAATAAATTTATCAAAAGGGATAAAAAATAATAAAAAATTAATAAAATTATAAATAATAAAATGCAGAAATAAAATAATTAAAGTGGTAAAGATGTCATTTTCATCATAAAAATATATACTTTATGATAAAAATGACAATTTTACTACAAAAGGCATAAAGGCAATAAAAATTACAAAAATGCAACAAAAATAATAAAAATATAGAAATATTAATATAAATATAAATAAATAGAAATGCAGAAATTAAAAAATTAAAAAATTAAATTTATATTTTTACTATAAAAATGTGAAGTTTATGATAAAAATACATAATTTATCATCAAAGGCCTAGTATAACAAAAATAGCAAGAATGCAATAAAAATAATAAATATGCAAATAAATAAAAATGACCGAAAGAAAAAATATTAAAATGATAAAGGTGATATTTTTACCATAAAAATATAAACTTTATGATAAAAATACCAAATTTACCATACAAATGCATAAATACAATAAAAAAATAAAGTGCAAAAATACATATGCAAATAAATAAAAATGATAGAAATAAAAATGATAAAGGTGATATTTTTACAATAAAAATATAAAATTTATGATAAAAATATCAAATTTACCATAAAAAGGCATAAATACAATAAAAATTGCAAAAATGCAATAAAATGAGAAAAAATGCAGAAATATTAATAAAATAAATAAAATGGCAGAAATAAAAATGGTAAATTAAAGTGATGCAAAAAAAATAATAAAAATGCTAACTTTACACCAAAATATCCACTTTTTATATAAATGGAAAAAATAATGCAAAAATAATGGGAAAAATACAAAAATGAATGCAAACACTCACGGATTTCACCCGAACTACCCACTACTCCATCATATCTTATATCTAAACTTCAAGATCATCACAAAAATCACAACTTTGCTAATATAATAAGTATTCACAATAAAATGAATAAAAATGCAACAAAAAAATGATAAAAAATATATATAGAAATGAGATGAAAAAGATGATAAAAATGCAATTTTTAATTAAAAATGATTAGGAGATCCTTAGAAGGATTGGGTTGTTACCCTTGATGCGTACTTTGAGTTAGAAGGAGCTCAATTTGGATTTAATGGTCCAATCCTAAGACAAAAGAAAAAAAATGATTTTGTTTAAGTGTTTAAGTGTAAATGGGTCTCCAAATACTTTAGGAGTGAGAGAAAGAGAGTGGAAAAATCCCTTAAAACACTGGTGTTTTCTCTCTCTAGGTGTCTGTCTCAAAAAATGTGTCAAAATCCCCCTAAATGGGTAATTTTTCATGTTTTTAACAATCAGGCCTAGGAAACCACGAGCTTGGGTTCAAGACCCACACTCTTGAGTCAAAAATCCACACGCGTGGGTTCTTGAACACACGCAGGGGTAAAAGGGTCATTTTAACCCGCAGGCTTAAGTTAAAAACCCACACTCATGGATCATCAACCTAAGCTTGTTGGTTAACCCGTCCCAATGGGCTTTTCCCCTACTTTTTGGCCCTTTTATGCCTAAGTTAGCTTTTTTTTGAGATGTTTTGGTTGCTTTTTGGTATCTTTTGGTTTCTTTTGAGTTTTAACTTGATCTAAGCACACGCGAGAAAACTTTTAAAGAAAAATTTCCCTTTGTTTGACTAATACGAATCCTTCATCATCATATTTTTTGGGGACCATCAAAATTTAAGTGTCAACACATTCTAATTTCTTTTTCTTTTTTTTTTTTATTTCTTGTTATAGCCATGGTGGGGGTCTTGTGGAGCTGTGATTGAACTAAATATGAACTTATGAAGGTCCATGGAATGACATGGATTAAGACTTGTTAAAATCTCATGTAGTTTTAAGGTTTTTTCTTAATTTTATGTGTTTTTAAATATTTTGTGTTTCTTTTGTTTATTTTGTTTCATGGGTTGTATTAATTAATTTTAATACCTCTGTAGAACTTGTAATAACCCCGATAGTGGGAATAGTGAAATTTTACCTTTCTACGTTCTTAAAATAAATTAGTAAATTAGGTTTAATTTGGTAATCCTAATTTTAATTAATGGAGGCAGTAGTTAAAATTAGGGTTCATGTAAAGCATTAGATTAGGAACACAATAGTTTAATTTAATTTTGTTTTGTGTGGTTTGGACCTTTTTTATTCATTTAGCCCGTTTTGTGAGTTTAGGTTTTATGCTCATAATTTGGCCCATTTTCATTAACTTAATGAATTACTTAATTTAGGCTTTAATTAATAGAAATAAAATAAATTTAGGCCCATTTACGTTTAAGATATAGCCCACATAAGTTAATTAAAATGAATTTAGACGTACCCATTAAATTAAGCCCATTTAAATTGTATAATTAAGATCACTTTAGAAACTAAAATATGGAGACACAGAACCACTAATAAAATCTAGTCCAATCCAATTTCCTTTAAAATTTGTAGATTTAGGCCCATTTTTGGTAAATAAAACAAGTAGACTTAGGATTCATTAATTTTAAAATGTAGACCCACCATTAGTTTCCATGACATTTGCAAATAAAATGTAGAATTAGCTAGCTATAAAATTAAAATCAAATATAGTTTATCCTTAATTAAGGATTATGAGCTTAATGAGTGTGATATTTATGTGCCTTCTCATGCGACTAGTTGCCTTGGCATTAATTGTTAAAATAAGGATTTATATGAAATTGCATGTAAATAAGGAATAAGATAGTAATTCATAAAATAATTTTAAACGAACACGAGACTAAAAGAAGGTAGCATTTCATACATAGAATCATCTTAATGTGGTGCTAGCTCTCTTTTAGCAAATTGAGTTACCACCACTTTCGAAAGTTATCCCAGTTATTACCCTGGGTGGGGATTCCTAATTTCTATGTCATGTCTTTGTCATATGGTTAGTTATACCCTAAAGTTCTAAACTTAAATAGTGTCATGGTTGCTAAAATTTTGGACCCATGCTAAACCTCATTGTCTACAATCCTCTCTTTGATAAAAAGATTTAATTTCATTCATGATCTTCAATACTTTAGCCAATGGAAAGTACTTATTAAAGAAAGTTGTGTAAAGCTCTTGCTAAGTGTTGATAGAATTAGGAGGCAAGCATGTAAACCACCTCTTTGCCCTATCTTTAACACCCCTTCCAACCGATAACCTCACTAGATAGTTAATACTCATTCAGCCCACCTAACTTGGATGCCGATGTGGTAGAGTATCACTTCTGTTAAATATTCCAAATTAAGTGTTTAAATTACTAATATAAACTCTAAATAATATTTATTTAAAACTTTTATAACGTGTATGTGTCTACATTTATTATATATTCCAAGCAAAATCATAAACTAATTACAACCTTAATAAGTAGAATTCCAAAAGCATCTATAAGTACACCAGCCTTAAGTAATAATCCTTCCTTTCATAGTAACCAAAATTACAAAATAAAATTTGTGATCGCACACTAACACTATTGTCCGACTTACTTCATGTCAAATTGTAATTACTGATAAGGCTTCGCTTCTATGATCCCTTGGAAATCCTATGCATGCTCATTTATCAATTGCACAGCTTGTTGCTACACTCAATCATGCTACGAAGAATAGGAAAGAGAAATTTGAGTATTTTCATAAGAAAATACTCAGTGAGTGAAAGAGCATTAAATAGAGACATGATTTAATAATAACTTATATTAGTTTATTAGTTAAAAGTCTCAAAGAATAAGGAATGAATCATAGAAGAGTAAAGAATGAATTATAACAATATTTAAAGAGTAAAGCATAGAAATGTTGTATAAGTATATAATAAACAAATAGCAATTTTACTTATTAATGTATTAAAAAAATTTTATGTTATGCTACCTTATAATTATATTTAGTTCATTATTGACTCATTTATATTATATGGGTGATCTTTTTTTGGTTTTTCCTTAAATACTATTCATGACTTGCCTTTTTGCTTGCTATATAAGGACATTTATGTCATTTCAGGTATCATTGAGTAATAGTAATGTTCAAGACACTTAAATATTTATATGCTTAATTCTTAAAGAATTTAGCTGGTAAATTTTCAGAACATAAACACCATAATCACGAGGGCTTTTATAAATTCCTTTGAAAACAAATCATATAAGCATAAATAATTTCATATTAACCATAGAGCACTACAACACATATACAAGTGACATCGGTGTGACGGGTACCATTCAGCACACCAAGGTTTCAAAATGTATGTATGTATACGACAACTATCTAAAATGTGTCCGACTTGGCCCAAGGGTTGCGCCTGCACGATACAAAAATTTAACTTCCACAACCACAGTTATATTATATCACATTGCTCATGAGGAGCTAAGTATCACTTTTCTATTTATTCATTTGTTTGTCGTGCCCCAGGCAGGCCTTATTTTAAAACTTAAAGTGAAATGCAGTGTTGCAGACACTGTCTTATAATTGATTGAACCCACCCATGTCTCGGACATGGTCTTACCACACTATGCTCTTCCAAGTGTACTCATGCTCTTAGTTTAAATTGCTACTTTCACTAGTACTTATGTATGTAAAGAGTTTATTAAATTCCCAAGTCTAAGCTTCTTTGCTTAACTCGAGATCACACACTCTAAAGAGTTTATTTGCAAATGTGAAGGGAAACTTGGCATTGCCATTATTTATGAGGTGATTTTGAAGATCAAGGTGCTAAGTGTTCATCGAATTTCGAGGATGAAATTCTTTTTAGAGGGAAAGAATTGTCACATCCACACCCAAAATTGTTTATATTTTATAATCAATAAAGTGAAATAATTGAATTAAAACTAGGATGAGAAGTTAAGGTATGGGAGTCAAGTGGGAGTGTATTGAGGACCTAATTGTACAACACAAACTTGAAACAAAAGTCTAAAAAAAAAAAAAGATTAAGGAGGGAAGATGTAAGGAATTTAAGGACTCATTGGTTGCATGGAAATAAAGGTGTCATTCAGGGAGGAGTTGGTGTGTCAAAGAAGTTGAGCTGTAAGTCTCAAAAGCCAAAATCAAAATGTTAAGGAATGGAAGGAAATGATGGTGAAGTGAAGGGGAAGAAGAAACGAGAGAGAGATCAATTAGAGCTCTACAAATCCTGAAACTTGAAGAGCAAATAACAAGCAACTGAGGAAGATTTAAGGCTGCATGTGCAGTGGAGGACTAGGATTGGATTTTTGCTAAGTAAGAGAAGGTGGGACATTCATAGAACAAGAGGCTGTGCTAGAGAAAAATAACTCAGGGAGCTGTGAGTGAATATCTCAATTTCTTCTTAATTTATATTTGAATTCTTTTAAATTATTTCCAAGAGTTGTGCAAATAAGAACCTAGTCATGATTCTGGCAAGAGTATGAACTTGAGGTTGTTATTTCTATTCTATTATCCAAGATTTATTATTGACTTTGTGTCAAATTATTTGGATTCTCGTTTCTTCTTCTTGGTTCCCGTCGTCAAATTTGCTTAATAAATGAAAATTGTTTATTAAAAGTGTGCTCTTTGTTGAATTCGCAATTCTTTGGCCTTGGTGTTAAAATATGTGTTTATTGAAATCATGTTTGTTTGAACTTTATTTCTGCAGAAATAAGGGTAAATAAAATATACTATATGTAATCCAAATTAAGTGGCTTATTTAAAACGTTCACTCTAAAGTTTAGGATTCTAAGGAATTAATTCAGTTATTTATATAATTAATACGTGAAAGGGTGTATATATATCTATGTACACTAAATTGTAGAAACTATGTAAGTATTATTCTTGAACTGAAACTATTCAAGCTTTTAATAAGGAAGTAGTAGCAAAAACTCCAGCAAAATCTTTACTAAGTTAGCCTAGTAAAGTGGAATTAAACTAATATATCTAAATTCTGTATTACGAATGAGCTATTGCTAAGGGTATAAGCATTGCTTATCCAATACTACTATTAAGACATAAATGATAACAAAATGTAAGAATACATAAGCCAATGACATATTGAAGCTTGTGTAATACAAAATAATAATAATAGTAAAATAATAATTATAATAATAATTAAATTAAATTTTAAACTTAACTAACTATGCTCTACATTAAATATGTATTTCTTAAATGTTTTGTCATAACTAAAACTCTGAGAAAGTTTTCTAAGAGAGCCAGCAGGTAAAAACAATAAAAATATCCATGTGTATATGTACATAATGAATAAAAATAATTTTAACCAATACTTAAGGTTTAGTTATGAGGTTTTCCACATTGCTTTACAATTCAACAATTCCTTTATCCACTTCTTATATTAACAATGAATTGTTAATCTTTATCAAGTTAGCTAACACCTCAAAATAAAATCAAACTTAATTATTAAACCTCAAGGTTATAATTTCATTAACATTAATATATACTTACTAATATTTCTTGTTATTTTATTTCTTCTTTCATTCTTATGGACATGCTCCTTTCCTCTGCATCATATTCCTATTATTAACAATGGTCATTATTAACTAGCTAGTATACCTCAAGATAAACTAAACTTATCCTAAAAGTTTAAGTTTACATTCCCAATAATATTGGCTTCTATAGACGGTAGGGTGAGCGTTCAAAATTTTAGCAAATGTAACACTATTTGAGCTCAAGACTTTAGAGAGCACACTACTATATCATAAAAACATAGCGTGGAGATGAGAAGTCACTACTCAGGGTAATAATAGGAACAACTCGAAGGTGATGGTAACTTGATTCTTTAAAAGAAATAGCACTACAACTAGGAGATTTTGAATACGGAATACCAATTTCTTTCAGTCTCATGTTCATTTAGAATTACCTTATTAGTTACTTAATTATTCCCTATTTACATGCAATTACATATAAACCCTAATTTAACATACATCTAACTCTAAGGCAACTAGTCATGAAAGAACACAAAAACAATGCATCCACACAAAACGCAATGTCCCTACATTAGTTTATTCTAGGTTGATTTTAATTAAAGTTATCTAATTCTATATATTTTATTTACAAGTGAGTTGAAAACTAAATGTGGGCCTATATTTTAATTATTCAATGAGTCTAGATCTACTTGTTTTAATTCTAAAAGAATCGGCTTAAGTCTATTAAATTTTAAAGAAAAAGAAATTGGATTAGTGGGCATAGTTCTAATTAATTTTAAATAAAATGAAGTGATCATAAATCTATTTACTTTAAAAGTAATGCTTTAATGGACGGAGCTAAGTCTAAGTTAATTTAAATTAATCTAAAATGGGTCTAAGTTTATTAACTTACATGGGCCTAAATTAATTTTAAAATTAATTAATCTTAAAACCCAATTTTACAAGCCTATTATTAATTAACAAATTAAAGCCTAACGTGGGTTTGAGGTCCAAAATGAATATAAAAAAGGAAATGCCTAAAAACATAAATAAAAAAATACTGAAACAATCAAACAAAAAGATCAAACAAGTAATTAAAATTATTTCTTCTAGAAAAAAACCTAATTTGATTCCATGCAACCTAAAAATTAATCTATTATCATCATTGATTTTATTTATTTTTACCGATTGAATCTAATTTACTAAACAATTTTAAAACAAACAATAAAAATAAATGTTTCACTATTATACTGTTGGGGCTATTACAACCTACTGCAAAATAATAGAAATTAAAATAATACAACCCTAAAATAAATAATAATAATATAGGTACCAAAATGACACAGGAATGGTAAAATAAATAAAAATAAAAATAAAACCTAGACTACATTCAAAATATATAGGATATGCCCACGGCAATCCATGGGCCTTTGTGGGTTATGCCAATTGAAGAACCACTGTTCAATCACCCTCAGTTCACATTTTTCATCTTTCAACCTAGGATCAAAGAAAAGAAATAACAAAAATGAAGAAATAAATTAGTAGTTAATAACAATAATAAATAAACATAATTAAATAAAAATAAAGAGAACATAAAAGGAGTAGAGAATAATTGTTGGATACAATTTGATTGTTCCTCAGAGGGGTTAATCACCATGAGAAATAGGCTCTTGATTTTGGATTTCATGACTGATAAAAAACAAAGAACGTAATTAAAATTTTTGTGGTGTCTGTATAAAGTTCAAGAACAAAGAAGACTAAGGGTTTTTTTTCAAAGCAGCCTCCCCTTTTTGTACTCATGTGCAAATGAGTATTTTATAGGTAAAAAAGAAACCCTAATCTCCTCTAGTGATTGTTGAATCACAAAAGATCATATTTGATTTTTAAACCAAAACGTCATGATAATGATAATTATTAGGATTATTTTATATTTTTCGATTTATCCTTTTATTTTATTTTCTAACCAATCAAAATCAACAAGAATTATAAAAAAATAAATCACTACCAATCGGACTTGTACAATTCAAATCGAAATTGTAGATTTCTTATCGGAATTACATAATTCCAATTGGTAACTTTTTTTAACATTTGATTACAAAAAGACTCCTGAAAAAAAAAAACTTTACAATTACGTCCCTAAAAAAACATTCCTTAAGATTTTATTTATTTAAAAATTGACCCATAAAAAAAAAAAAGAAAAACTTGTAATTATGCCCTCAAAACTTTATGATTTGGTCCTAATACTCTGACAATCAATATTTAAAGACCTATTTTGATCAAATTTTCATCATTAGATCCTCCTTGCATTATCAACCAGTCATTCACGAAATTAGGTGCTTATAGCTTCCTTGCAATAAGTATTCAAGCATATGAAGTCTTATGTTGATCTCTTTTTTTTTTTTATAGCACCTTAATATTCTTTGCTACCAAACTATTAACTTATCAACTATTAACCATAAATCTTCAATCCTTCTCGTCATTAGCAAAATCCATTAAAGCTATATTCAATGTTGACCCTCATAACTAATTATGGCAAGAAACTCTTATGTTACTCAAGTTAACCTTTACATAGTTACCTCGTTATCAATTTTAAATCTAAATAAAAGTTTGCCCACAGCGCTACTTTGATGCGCCATTCCAACTTTTGCTTGAGCTTAACATTCTCAGGTTTAAAATCTAAAGATCTCTCTTTCATTTTCATTAAATTAACATGCTATGCAATAATGATTTTCTGCATATAAATATTCACGTCCTTGGTATAACTAACATCTTTTAAATGTCACCAACTTAGCTTAGATTCTTAAACTCCCATTTAGTCTTTATAATATGCACTCACTTCTATAATTAAACAGTCTAGTAATCTTTTCTTATAACTACTTATTTAGTCTTCTCGAGTTGAAATAATTCAAAATAAAGTTTAGATCCCAAATTTCATCTTTAAGTTATGCATTTACTCTTACAATCTCATAATTTAATAATTCTATCATCTATTCTTGTACTAGTGACATATTCCCTATTTACTACAGTCATTATAGTTTTTGTTTTTATATATCTGAAATAAATCAATCCTAATCTTAAACCCTAAGCTTATATTTCTATTAACATTCATGATTTTTTTATGTATGAATAGATGTATAATTCTGTACACTAACTTATTTGCTACAATCCGTTAAATTTCAATATTCTTTATCATTAAAAGATTAACTAATTAACTATTTTTCTGAAAATATCAACATTTCTTATTGTCCACAAAATTCATCATATTTGTGCTCAATATTTATCATCACAATACAGCAAAATATTATATACTATTTAGGTTAACCCCTTTTCATATC
Organism: Mallotus nudiflorus; assembly: GCA_947683625.1. Classification (NCBI taxonomy): domain Eukaryota; kingdom Viridiplantae; phylum Streptophyta; class Magnoliopsida; order Malpighiales; family Euphorbiaceae; genus Mallotus; species Mallotus nudiflorus. Next base: position 9,512,880 of record CANTUR010000027.1, on the reverse strand, counting down.
TAACTAACTAATCACCAATTTAACCTTACACGGAAGTTTATCCATTATACTTTCGTTATGTTATTTTGTTATACATTTAAACTTAACACTTTATGCACCAAGAATTTGTTTACCTCTATTATAAATTTCACCCTCATATTGAACTTATCTCAAATTCAGAATTCTATATTCCATTTCCAAGTCACAGTTTTGCTTCTCATAACAACTAGTTAAGTCTTTATATCATCCTTTCGTAGGGGTACATCTTGAATTTTTTTTTTTCAAGTTAGAATAAACTTCAAATGGATATTAGTTAAATCTTGCTTTCTATTTCCTTATTTCACCCATTTATTTGTCCATCCACCATCTTTATCCTACAATATTCGTATCTTTACAATTGATAAACTATGCACGTACCACTTTAAAATAGTCCTTACTCGTTAAATATCTATGCTTCGCACGTACTGCACATAGCCATTGTCATACCATTATTTAGCTAATTTAAATAATAGATTGAAGCTTACTATTGCATTTCACTTTGTTATTCATTCTTTCCTCATTTACATTCATTTCTCAATGGAATGTATATTGTCAAATCATTCGTATAGATTCTCACCATGATATTATTTCAATTGCTCATCTCTAATTAATCTTAATTTTTTAACATACTTCAACTCTTATACTATAAAGTGGAACATATCAGCCTGTTACACCATCAAATATAAATCCCACTCACAATAAACATAGAGTTTTAATAGACTTGTTTACATCTTTGATATCTATCAATCATAAGCAAAAACTAATATTAAATCCTCAACTAACACTTCAAAAATAGCCAACCTTTAAATTTTTCTCCAACTTTCACATAGTATATTCTTCAAAATTATTCCTACCAACACCCCAAGCCTCGTCTTAACCATCCATTTTATCACAAGTGAGAATAAGTCAAGTTACAACTCCATGAATTTCAAATTCCATCCCTATTGCACATATAACTTCGATAAGCTCATTACATCTACGACTTCTAAGCCATAGTCATAATGAGATTTTATATTCTTAATTAGTAAGATCCTTGAATTAAACAACCTCTAAATATCTTTTCGAATATTTAAATTCAAGAATCTTAGAATCAATCAAATCTATGTTCTGATACCAAAACAATGTGACACCTCTTCCTACTGGTAACCTCACTAGCTGGTTAATACTCATTTAGCCCACCTAACTCAAACGCTGATGTGGTAGAGTATCACTTCTCTTATACATTCCAAATAAAGTATTAAAATTACTAATATAAGCTATAAATAATATTTATTTAAAAATTCTATAACACTTATGTGTCTACATTTATTATATATTCTAAAAAAATTAAAAAATTAATTACAACCTTAATAAGCAGAATTCCAAAAGCATCAATGAGTACATCAGCCTCAATTAATAATCCATCCTTTCATAGTAACGAAAATTACAAAATAAAATTTGTGATCATACATTGACACTATTGTCGTATTTACTTCATGTCAGATTGTAATTACTAAAGAGGCTGCACTTCTATGATCCCCTAGAAAACCCTCACATGCTCATTTATTAACTGCACAGCTAGCTGCTACACTCAATCATGCTGAGAAGAATAGGAAAGAGAAATGTAAGTATTTTCACAAGAAAATACTCACTGAGTGAACAGAGCATCAAATATATACTTGATTTAACAATAACTTATATTAGTTTGTTAGTCAAGAGTCTCGAAGAATAAAGAATGAATCATTGAAGAGTAAAAAATGAATCAATGACAATATTCAGAGAGTAAAGCATAGAGAGATTGTATAAGTATATAATTAACAAATTGCAATTTTACTTGTTGATGTATTAAATTTTTTTATATTATGCTTACTTATAATTATATTTAGTTCATTACCAACTCATTTATATTGTATCAGTGTTCTTTTTTTTTTCCTTAAGTACTATTCATTACTTGGAAATATATTTTCCTTTTTGCTTGCTATGTAAGGACATTTATGTCATTTTAGGTATCATTGAGTAATAGAAATGTTCAAGATACTTAAATATTCATATACATAATTCTTAAAGAATTTAACTGGTAAATTTTCAGAACATAAACACCATAATCACGAGGGCTTTATAAATTCCTTTGAAAATAAATCATATAAACATAAATAATTTCATATCAACCATAGAGCAGTGCAACACATACAAGTGATGTTGGTGTGACGGGTACCATTTAGCACAATGAAGAAGGTTCAAAATGTCTATATACATATGACAACTATCTAAAATGTGCCCGGCCTAGCCCATGGGTTACGTCTGCACGATACAATTATTGAACTTCCACATGGTTATATTATATCACAATGCTCGCAAGGACCTAAGTATCACTTTTTTGTCAATTCATTTATTTGTCATAAAATTTAGAGATGAAATGCAGTATCTCAGACACCATCTTAAAATTCACCGAACCCAGCCATGTCCCGAACATGATTTTACTACACTATGCTCTTCTATGTACACGTTCTCTTAGTTTTAATTTTTATTTACAAAACCGTTCACCAAGTTTCCATTGCAACTCTTTTACTTAGACTTATTATCAATAAATTGCTACGTTCACTAGTACTTGTGTATGTAAAGAGTTTATCACATTCCCAAGTCTAAGCTTCTTTGCTTAACTCGAGATCACACACTATAAAGAGTTTATTTGCAAATCTGAAGGGGAACTTGGCATTTCCATTTATTTATGAGTTGATTTTTAAAATGTTTAATTTTATATAAATTCGAGTAAAATCATAACTAAACCTTGAGTATTGGTTAAATTTATTTTTATTCATTATGTATGTACATATATACACGTGGATATTTTTATTTTTATTGTTTTTTACCTTTTGGCTCTCTTAAAAAACTGTCTTAGAGTTTTAGTTATGACAAAACATTTAAGAAATACATATTTAATTTAGAGCATAGTTAATTAAGTTAAAAATTTAATTTAATTATTTTTTTACTATTATTATTATTATTTAATATTACGCAAGGTTCAATATGTCATTGGCTTATGTATTCTTACATATTGTTATCATTTATGTCTTAATAGTAGAATTGGACAAGCAATATGCTTACACCCTTAGCAGTAGCTCATCCATAATACGGCAATTTAGATATATTAGTTTAATTCCACTTTACTGGGCTAACTTAGCACATATTTTGCTCGAGTTTTTGTTACTGCTTCCTTATTAAGAGCATGAATAGTTTCAGTTCACGAATAATGGAACAATGCTTATCTAGTTTCTACAATTTAGTGTGTGTGTCTATATATATATATATATATATATACAAAGGGCGGGAGGGGGAGAGAGGCAAAATTACAAAAAAATATTCACTTGTTATTATATAAAAATTGAATAATTTAGTCATTTACTAATAAAAGCAAAATTAAATTGATTAAAATATAATTTTAATTTGATTGAAAATTTATTTTGGGTTAACTTTTATTTTATCTCTAATAAAAATTAAATTAACTAAAATATAATTATACTTCAATTGAAAGTATATTTCCTATTTTAATTAGGTTAACTTTTATCTTATCACTCATAAAAATTCTAATTTAATTGAAAGTATATTGTCTATTCTAATTAGGTTAACTTTTATTTTATCTTTAATAAAAATTAATTTAATTAATATATAATTTTAATATAATTAAAAATATGTTTCTTATTTTAATTATGTTAATTTCTATTTTATCTCTAACAAAATTAAATTAATTAAAATTTTAGTGATAATTTTGTTAAAAATATATTTTTTCTATTTTAATTAGGTCAACTTATATTTTATCTAATATAAAAAAATTAGATAGCATAATTTTATAAGTCTTATTATATTAAATTTAATAAGTAAATAATTAAAATCAAATTTAATAAATTCTATGAAAATAGGAAAAGTGTATAATTTGTTTAAAAGTAGATATTTATAAATTAAAAATTAATGAATAACAAATAGAGCATATAAGTTGTTTGAAAGTATATTTTCTATAAAAAAAATAGTACAATTATTGTTTTTACTAATAGTATAATTATCAGACTGAAAAAATTACAAAAAGGTATTCACTCATTATTATATAAAAATTGGATAATATAGTCATTTACTAATAAAATAAAATATAATTATAATTTAATTGAAAGTTTATTTCCTACTCTAATTAGGTTAGCTTTTATTTTATCTCTAATAAAAATTATATCAATTAAAATATAATTCTAATTTGATTGAATGTATGTTTTCTTTTTTAATTAGGTTAACTTCTATTTTATCACTCACAAAAATTAAATTAATTAAAATTTTAGTAGTAATTTGGTTAAGAATATATAAATTTTCTATTTTAATTAGGTCTACTTATATTATATAAATCAAATTAAATAACATAATTTTATAAGTCTTATAAATTAAATTTAATAAGTAAATAATTAAAATCAAAATTAATAAATTTTATAAAATAATTAATTATGAAAATATTAACAAAAAAATGTTGAAAGATTGTTGTGCTTAAATAGAAAATTCATAAAGAATGTAATAAATAACTATATTATAACTTTATCAAGTTTGTAAAATTAGATTATTATTTAGATAAAAAAAATTGAATGAGTGTTGTATAATTGTTTAAATAGAAATTTTATTAAAAATTTTATTTGTAATCATATTTTAAAAAATAGAATATATAATTTGTTTAACAGTAGTATTTCTGTAAAAAAAAAAAGTAGTATAATTATCATTTTTAGATTTTTTTTAATAAATTTAATAAAAAAGAGTTAAAATTAAATTAATTAATATTTATCATTTATTATCTTATGATTAATTATGGCCATAATATTTTTTATATAAAATTAAATGATAATTAATTAATTAATTTGTTAAAAATTAGTTTTTTAACTTCTATTTTATCTAATAAAAGTTAACTTAATTAAAATATAATTCTAATTTAATTGAAAGTTTGTTTCCTATTTTAATTAGGTTAACTTCTACCTTATCTCTAACAAAAATCAAATTAATTAAATTTTAGTTGTATTTTTTTAAAAAAAAATATGTATTTCTATTTTAATTAGATATTTTGTCTAATATAAATCAAATTAGAAGATAGAATTTTATAAGTCTTACAAAAAGATTAATAAGTAAACTATTGAAATCAAAATTAACAAATTCTATAAAATAATTAATTATGAAAAAATAATAAAGTAAAAAAAATTAAAAGATTGTTGTATAATTATTTGAATAGAAAATTTAGAAAGAACAAAATAAATTATTATATATTAAGTCTATCAAGTTTGTAAAATTAGATTATTATTTAGATAAAAATATTGAAAGAGTGTTGTATAATTGTTCAAAAAGATTATTTATTAAATTTTCAATAGATTACTACATTATAATGTGACTCTATCAATATTGAAAATTAGATTGTCATATAAGTTAAAAAATACTCTTATTGATTTTTAAAACTTATTAAATTAATTATTTTATAATTTTTTTTATATATGTATGAAAGAATCGGTTATATAACTAAGCAAGTGCGATGAGCACAAGTCGAAGCACGTGGTATATACTATTGTTTGTATATAAATATATCTAGCTTTGCAAATGAAAGTCCTCTAGCTTAAAACACCAAAACTCCACGAAATCACCTTCTTGCATTGATTTCAGTACTTGCAATTAACCTCTCTATTAACCTTCACAAAACTTTCTCTAACTTAATCTTTGCAAGAACACTTAGGGTTTTATGTTGTAGATATGTTGTTTCTATTTTAGTGTGTCTAACGATTCATATAAAATCTCTTAGGTTATATATATAAAGAAAACAAGCACCTCATGACATCACAAGTACACCTCATGACATCATCCATGACATCACATGCATGCCACTGGGTATGATAAGTATACAATTTGCATACCTCATTAGTGTATAAAAAAAAGTATGTAGAAAATACATCTCATGCATTATATCTACTTTCATCTCCTTACGATTGTCAAAGTAACCTAATCTTTATTTGATAAAGTCAAATATTCACACATTAATGATTTAATGTGCATAATATGCCAAATTTAACTAAATAAGTTTGTATGGACTTGGGCTTAGTAATTGGGCCAACACTTGGCCCAAACCCAATCCATTAAATAAATGGCTAAATTAGGTTCATGAGCTTTATCAATATTTTAGATTAATTGTTGGTCGAAAACTCTATTAGGCCTAAGCCCAAACTACTTAGGCCATTAATCCAAGTCCAAATAGAAACAACATATATTTATATTATTAATTTAATACTTCAATTAATATCTCATATTAATTAATAATCAAACCTTTATTTGAATTAGATTTTATGATATGCTAGAATTATTGTTTAAAACATAAATCTAATTCCATTAATCTTAATTAATTAATTAAACACTTTAATCAATAATTAGATTAATATTGATGGTGATTTGGTAAAACTCTTTTAGGTGTGACTTACTAGGTTCATGTCTAATTGTCAATGAGAAAATAATATCAATACTTGATATTATTTGAAACTCCTTTCAAATCTAAATGTGAAAATCTTAATTATACACATTTAGTTCTCATAAGTTGTGAGTGACCTTTAGCATTGATATCATAACTACCCAATTATAAATGAATCCCTTGATTCACATGAACCCTTTGGTCATAATTATCATGCACTAAAATCCTTTCATTAAAAGATCCTGATATAGCCTAGAGTCAAGGTTTAGTCAAACTATAATAGATGTATCATATGACCTCATCTTAAGTTCTAATTCTTAATAAAACATAACAAATACTAGTTACACTTTTCTAGCACTAAAACTCTTTAAACGATTTCATGTTTGTCCTAGCCAGAAACTTATTTATCAAAAAAAAGACTTAGATAGTATAAGATCCTATTTCGGTTCACTCTAGGCAATGAATCTCATCTTAGTTAAACACTCATCCCTACATTTAACTAACTAGAGCCATCACACACCATTACCTATGTGTGATTAACACTAGTATGTAAGCAGCAATAAACTCTAACCACTCAAATGTGAATGACAATGTCACCTTAGGTCAAAGGATTATATGCAACATTATGACCTAAATTGTGATTATTAACTGTAAGTGAATATCCATACGATCATAAATCTAATATTATTATTTGATCCACCTATCACATGAGTATCCATATGTCTATTATGATATCTCATATCAAGTAGCATGAGACTCACTACCTCCCACTATTAGTATCATATACTAATCAAGGAAAATAGGCAGAGGTGATAGTTTAATTACTATTATTTGAATAATAATTATTCAATTATGAACATGTTATAGTATATGTACTTAATAAATTTGTAGCTCATATTATCAACTCTTAATAATAAATTTATTAACAAGATGTTAATGGATAAATATTCAATTAAATAAACACCTTAGATAATAGAATATCCTTTTATTGCCATTTGGGATAACTTACAATGTTAAAATATGTGAATGACCTTTACGGCATACCACCTATACTAATAGTATACACCTTTTCGCACATTAATCATATAAATAATTGAATTAATTCCTTAGAATCCTAAACTTTAGGGTAAATGTTTTAAATAAGCTACTTAATTTTGATTACATATAGTATATTTTATTTACCCCTATTTCTACAAAAATCAAGTTAAAAAAACATGATTTCAATAAACAGAGCTTTTAACACTAAGGCTAAAGAATTATGAACTCAACAAAGAGCATACTTTTAATAAAAAATATTCATATATCAAGCAAATTTAATGATTGGAATCAAGAAGAAGAAATGAGAATCTAAACAATTTACATAAAGTCAAGAATAAATCTTTGACAATAGAATAGAAATAGCAATCTTAAGTTCATACTCTTGCAAGAATCATAACTAAGTTCTTATTTGCATAACTTAAGGAAATAATTTAAAAGAATTCAATTCTAAATTAAAAAGAAATTGAGCAATTCATTTACAGCTCCCTGCATTATTTTTCTCTATCACAACCTCTTGTTCTATGATTGTCCTACCTTTTCTTACTTTGCAAAAATCCAATCCTGGTCTTCCACTACACATGCAACCTTATATCATCCTTAGTTGCTTGTTATTGCTCTCTAATTTTTAGGATTTGTAGAGCTTTAATTGATCTCTCTCCTGTTTCGTCTTCCCCTTCTCCTTACCATCATTTCCTTTTATTCCTTAATTTTTTTCATAGCTTTTGAAACTTACAACTCAACTTTAACAAACCAACTCCTCCCTTAATAACAACACATAATCTTTCTTTCCATGCAACTATTGAGTCCTTAAATTCCTTACATCTTCCCTTTTTAATATTTTCTTCTTCTTTTTTACACTTTTGTTTCAAGTTTCTTTTTGTATAATTAGGTCTTCAATACACTCCTACTTCACTCCCATACTTTAACTTCTCATCCTTATTTTAATTTAATTATTTTACTTTATTAATTATAAAATATGGACAATTTTAGGTGCAAATATGACACTATCCATCAAAGAAAATGGGAAAAGAATTAGTCGAATTGCTTCAGGCTGCACTCTATTCATCTTAAAAGTAAAGAATCTAGTCATATGACCAATCAAATCTTCATATGGTAATTTGCTGAATTGTGAATTCTAGATCATTTGGATCTCGTTGGCTTGATTCTGAAGTTATTTATTGTAATTGTCGGCCTCATAATAAGAGTTTAGTCACTTTGAACATTAGGACTCACAAAATCTTTAATGGTCCTGACCATTTTTTTTCCATTTTAAGCTACTTGTTGTCTTGGAGGTGAATTTCTTTCATCTTTTCCTCCATTCATCCTACTAATTTGCTACGTTCTCTTTCTACAAATTGTCTTCTTAAGCTCTAATTCAAGCGGTATTAATGAAACTCCTTATTTCCTTGCACTACTTGTTATGTGCATGCACTAACAAAAATCCTTGCAATACCACAAATAGAAACAAAAATAAAGAAACACAAAATAAAAATGACATCTAAATTAAACAACACAATTTCCTTGGCAATATTAATTTTGGCAATCCTTAGCAACGGTGCCAAAAATTTGACATGTGAAATCCATAAGCGTGTAGAATCATGTAAGTAATAAATAAGATCATCCTATAGAGATTGAAAATTTATTATTGTAATACTCAAAGTGCTTTTATTTTAACACCAAAATTATTTTATACTTCAAATTAAACTAAATAAAGAAATTTTGAATAAAATTATTAATCAAATTAAAAAATAGGGTGTTCTCATTTTGAATTCAACTTTTCTAAAGATCAATTAAATATCTAAGCTAAGTTTAAATCTAGTTCATTTTAAAAGTATCTTTAGAATTATAAATTTTTCTCTTAAACAAATCCATAATTAATTGAAAATAAGTAGTACCTAATTTGACAACTCTCTCTAATTAGCGTTCATCATATTCAATTTAATTGTCTAAGTATCTCTCAACTAAATAAAAAATTAATAAGTTATTGTTCTATCTTAATGTAACCTATTTCTCAATCAAGTTCCATTGTTTAGATTCAATCAAAAGGTGATTAATCCTATAATGACATTAAGCATAATAATAACTAATGAACTTTGTTTAATGACTTAGATATAATTCCATTCATTAAGTTGAATTGAATTAAGAACCCTAACAAATAATCTAGCCACAAATATTGATGAAGAGAGTATAAGAAGAATAAAGAATAATTACAATCATTATTACTCAATGAAAATGAAGAATAATAAATAAAAATAAATAAATAAAACCCCTTCTATAATTAATCAGGCATAATAGAAGGTCTTGAGTTCTTAATCTTTATTAATAATTCAAATCTCATAATCAATAATATGGAAAAGTTAGAATAATGCTAGCTTTTTTTCTTCAAAAAATAATAAAAATAAGAATTATTCTTGTTCTCTTTGGTGGCTCTCTCTGTAAATCTAGCCTCTAGCCCCCCCCCCCCCCCCTTAAGTTGCTATTTTTCTAATCTTCTAATCCCCAAAATATTAGCAATAATGAAATTCAAATTTTGAAAGTTGGTTACAAGCGCACGATTATGCACACCTAGGCACACAACTTTGCACACTTAGGCACATAGCCATGCACCTAGCATTCTCTTGATTCCATCTTGATCAGGCATGGCAATGTGCCAGTGTGTGCATGACTATGTGTTTATCCATTGGTCAGGCATAACTATGTGTAATTATGTGCATAGCCAAGTGTCTTCTTCTAGACTTAAAACTGATTGATTTCACCTTGAATGCACCAATAAACACCTCTTCTTCCTCTGATAGCTTCATGCATCAGTCCTTCACTGTTCTCCTCCTAATCTATATCATTAAAAACAACTAAAAGTAAATTAAAATAGTTAAAATTACCAAAAATTATAAAATTTAACAAAATTACTAAAACCAAATAAAAACTCAATAAAAGACTAACAATGCATCTAAATAACTCATAATTCTAACCTATTGAGTGCACATAGTACCACATTTTTCACACTCATTAGTTAAAATGTGGAATAATTGTATTTGACATGCACACTACAAATATTTCAATAAAGAGTGAATAAATAAACAAATATAACTAATCATAACAAATCAAACAATTAACATATATTTCACACAGGCAAGTAAGGAAGTAAGCAACGTATCAAGCAACACACAAGCATGCAAGAAGCAAGTAATCAAAACAAGCAAAATAAAATGGGAAATGGCTTAAGGATTACAGCCCCTAAAATAGCCTATTCTAATAAATGCATCAAAATGAAAAACAAATAAAAGGGGAATTGGATTAAGGATTACATCACTTTGAGAATTTCATATTCTATTAAATACATTGAAAGTGGAAAATAAAATAAAATAAATCCTATTTTGATAAATCCTGCAAAATAAAGGTTGGTTCGAAACATTTGCAAGCACACATCACACACACACACACACACACACACACACACACACACACACACACACACACACACACATATATATATATATATATATATATATATATATATATATATATATATATATATATATATTCACATGATAATAAATTGGATAAGTAAATATAATAATGGAAAAGGAAATAAATTAAAATAACAGAAGCACTAAAAATAAATCAACAAATAAGGATGTTAATGAGAATGCATGATTTAGGCGATTAATTGGAAATAATACCTCAAGGGACTCTAATTATCACCAAAATTAGATGACTAATCACTAGATTATTGGTATATATATATATATATATATATATATATATATATATATATCCATTCACATGATAATAAATTGGATAAGTAAAAATAATAATGGAAAAGGAAATAAATTAAAATAACAAAAGCACTAAAAATAAATCAACAAATAAGGATGTAAATGAGAATGCATGATTTAGGCAATTAATTGGAAATAATACCTCATTGACTCTAATTATCACCAAAATTAGATGACTAATCACTAGATCATTGGTATTTTCCAAGTTATTATGGAAGTGCAAAAGGCTAAGTAAAATGCACAAAATCGTGAGGATAAAAACATGTATATATATATATATATATATATATATATATATATATATATATATATATATATATATATATATATATATATATATAAATATGTCTATATCCATTCACATGATAATAAATTGGATAAGTAAAAACAATAATGGAAAAGGAAACAAATAAAAATAACAAAAGCACTAAAAATAAATCAACAAATAAGGATGTTAATGAGAATGCATGATTTAGGGGATTGATTGGAAATAATACCTCAAGTGACTCTAATTATCACCAAAATTAGATGACTAATCACTAAATCATTAGTATTTTCCAAGTTATTATGCAAGTGCAAAAGGCTAAGTAAAATGCACAAAATCGTGAGGATAAAAGCATGTAGAAATAGAATAAAAAAAGGTTAAAATAAAATGTGATAAGAAATAAAAATAAACAATAAAAGTGAGAATGACATTTATAAATTAATATAAATATAGTATTGTATCGAAGACATAATGTCCACCATATTATGTTTATAAAGATGTCAATTTTATACCAGGATTTTTATAAAAATGACAACTTTATATCTGAAATATTATTTTTATTCATAAGAAAAATTTATTATTTGTATTCTTGGTTAATAAAGTTGCTAACTTTATATTGAGAATAAAGTTTTAAAAAAAGCTTTATATTTGAAATTATCGTTTTTATTATCAAGAATGATAAAAAGGATAATTTCACACCAAGAAATTACTAAAACATAGCTTTAATTAATAAAAATATTAAATTTGAGAAAATGAATAAATGATAAATATTCTTAATTTATAAATTCACCAACTTCATATAGCAATTAAAGGTGAAAACTTTATATTACATATATAATCTTTATCATATGTTAATAATAAAATAATACTTTTATTTCAAAAATAAATAGAAAACTATTTATATAAAAATGACATACAAAATAATATAACTTGATGATAAAAATTATAAAAATAACATGGAAACAATGAAAATAATAAATAATGCAAAAATAATGTTTTGATGATAAAAAGATAAACTTTACTAAAATTAGAGAAAATAAAATTCTCTACAACATTATAGATTCAAAATGCAATTTTACCATAAAAATAATGACTTTTTCATTAAAAAGACATCAGGAAAGAAGAATAAAAATATATAAAAAACAATGATTAACAAAACGGAAATGTTTAAATTGAGTGCAAATGGCTATGTTCTAAGGTGCCTAAAAATGTAAAATTCACATGGATTTGCCAAATAGGTAAATAAACACCTCCAAAATAAAATTGTCACATCAATATCACCCAAACTTCAATCTCAATATAAACATAATATTAAAATAAAAAAAATGTATGTAATGCAAAAATGATGAAATATGTGAGAATAAAATAAAACAAAAACGGAATAATGTAAATAAATAAGTAAAATGCAACAATAGAAAAAATAAAAATGTAAGGATTGTAGAAGTGGAAGTTTTTAAGAAAATAATAAAAAGAAAAAAAAAGGAACTATAAAAATAAAAATGAAATAGTTTATAAAATAAAGAAAATAAAGAGGAGGTGAAGAGAAATAAATAAATATAAATATAATTTTTATAAAATTAAATCAAATGTAAAATATTGTAAAAATTAAAAATTTATGAAAATGATTATATGGGTCCTCAGAATTTACCCTTGATACGTGATTTGGTAAAGTAGTAGTTGGGTTTGGATTTTTGCTCCTAAAAAAATAAAAAATAAAAAATTTGGTTTGTAGCTTGTGTGTGTGGAGAGTCGGTTTCCATTAGTCGATCACCTTATAGTAGGGGTTTGAGGCTCAAAAACAATAGTAATTTAGAGATTTTGGGTTGAAACAATGTCTAAAAATGTGTATTAAATTTGTCCAGTAGTAACATAAAGTTTGAAAATTTGTCAAAAATCCCTCAAAATTAGAAAAATGATTAATTTTTAAAATTATGGACCTACTAATGAATCCACACATGTGGTTCAAACAATCCACGTGCGTGGGTTATATTCACACATATGATTGATTAATCCACACACGTGGATTGATGAGTTGTGTGGGTTTTTTTAAAACCCATGCGTACTCATTAACTCATAGTATTTTCGGGTTCCCTCTTAGGTCATTCTTCAAATATTTAAAGTCTTGGAGGTCCTTTAGGCCTACTAGATCCAATTTGGTGATTTTTTTTCATAATTCTCAGGGTTTTTCAAGCATTTGAGCATGATTCAAAATCAAAATCGGTGAATTAAACCTTTAGAAACTTCGATTAAACTCCTTAAGGCCTTTGTTCAAGATTTTTGAGTCCTAGTTTTACGCCTAAGACTCTAATTTCAAAGTAGAACCCTTATTTAAGAGTTTTAAAAAGAGGTTTGATTTTTAATGCCTCAGGTGTCTGGTTCACTATTTCGAGTGCTTAACTAAGGATTTTAGGGTTTGCTACTTTTGAAGCATGCTACAGGTAACCTTTTGAGAGGCTATCCTCTGCCTGCTTGTTGAAAGAATTTCTCACTGAACTGCTTTGTAGGACGGCTAAAAACTGGGTATTAATAGTTGCCTCCTACTTCACTGGCATTAAGGAATCAATGTATGAGAAGCATTTTACTATTCAGTTGATTTGCGAAATCCTACTAAGATTACCATATAGTCTATTTGCGACATCAAGTTGATAGTGCCATTTAGCTAATATGTGGCGTCAAACAAAAAGTACTATATAGTTGATATGCAACATCAAGTAAAATTACAATATAGTCGATATACGACGTCAAGCTAAAAATGCTATACAGCCGATATGCGGCATCAAGCAATAAATACTATATAATTGATATACAACATCAAATAATATTACCATATAGTTGATATACGATGTCACATTGAAAATGCTATAGAGCTGACATGCAACTTCAAGTTAAAAATGCTATATAGTTGATATGTAGCATCAAGCAAAAAATATTATGTAGCTTATATGCAGCGTCAAGTAAAATTACGATATAGCCGATATGCAATGTTAGATTAAAAATGCTATACAACTCATATGCATCGTTAAGCAACAAATACTATGCAGCTGATATATAGCATCAAGTAAAGAATCATGCATTTTCAAAATCATGCTATTTGAAAAAAATGCTTTCTTTATTTTAAATCTATTTATATTAAGGAAGATGTGTGATGGAGGGTCTTGATTTAACTTTAGTCAATATAATCATATATTAACAACATTTTCAATATTCCAAAATCATGATTGAAAACTTTTAACTAAACAAGTTTATTACCAAGTGTAGAGCAAGCATCCCAAATGATTAGGTGAGGATTTTACATAATAAAGTTTACAAGAGACAATGATGAGTAAAACAACTTTGTTATTATAAAATCCTTTTTTAAATAGGTATGAATGTAGGTAATTTATTCATTGCAGGATTTGTCCCTTTTTAGCAATTCTTGTCTTTCTTGTATTGCTCAGCATAAATGCTATCATGGATACTGTTACTCATTTCCTGTGTCAATTTCCCTCTTAGGTACTCCTTGCCTTTCTAGTATCACTTAATCTGAATTCTGCTAAGGAATTCTTTGGATACTCTTACTAACTTTCAGCATTAGAGTAAATTGAACATGATCTGGCATTCATGCCTATTTATAAGGATGTTTTTGGTAGTTCCAAGTTGTTTTGCAAGTCATGGTTTCTTACGAACCATATTCTGTGGGATTCTTTCCTGTTCAGATATTTTTCAAGGATTAAGTTGATTAGATTTTAGAAATCCATTCTAGAATTGTCAACTGTGCTTGAGGACTATGACAATGTAGTTAAAAGTGGATTAAAGTAGTCGAAGTTAGTTCATTCACGTCTAGCTCAGTTCTTCCACAGTACAATTTGTGAAAGAATGTAAGAAGTTCTATACAAGTGTGTGGATGCATGAATGTAATGCAGATGTATGTATTTAAATAGAAATAATACTTCCTTGAGAATTGCATTGTATTTTATTGAATCCTTTGTTAATCCTTGCTTCTCGTGATCATTCTTCAAAATTTTTTTTGAAATTCATGATTTGATTTTCTTGTCATCTTCTTCATTGTTGTACGAAAAATATAAAAGGAGAATTACACATGAAATATATAGGTGGAAAGATAGTATACTCCTTGTTTTTTAGAAAATGAGCATGATACACATGCAAATTTATTTTTATTTTTGTTTTGAAATTCATGCAAGGCCCGTATGGTTCCTATGTGTTATCCGTGCATCAAAAGGAGCGCATTTCTTGCATCTGCATGAGTTAGCATGTGACCCACACGTATTGAAATAATCCACGCACGTGGATCCTTAAGGACCCATTACTGGTCCACTATAAAAATGTTTATTTTTGTCATTTTCTTTCATTCTTCAATTATCTTCTCTCTACTCTTCAGGTTTTTAGAGCTTTTAGGCTTTTAGACTTTAGATTTTTCATCTAGATTCATTTACGTCGATGGAGTTTGATACTGAGATCTTTGAGGGATTAAGGAGGATTGAGAGGACTAGGGTGATAAGGCCTATTCCTTTCTTGGCAGCCACGATAGTGTATAGTGTGGGCAGTCGATCCCACTAGTGTCTAACCTGCGGCGGCACGCATAAGTTTTGTGATTCTCTTTTCTACTTTTATTTATTGTTGTGTTTATTTCCGACAAAATAGGAGAAACATCAATTAGGATGAATTTATTATTTTCAAGTTAGGTATTTAGTCATAAATGCAGTGATTAGGACTTCCTTGTTAATTTAAAAGTAATTAAATAAAACAAAAATTAGGATGAAGAAGAAGAAAATAAGCAAATTATACTAAAATACAAATTTTAATGAAAATGATTACGTAGGTTCTCAAAGATTATCCTCATTGCCTATTTTGACTATGAATATTTTAATTTTAGGTTTACAATTCTATATATATAAAAAAAGAATTTTTTGAGGTTGTTTAAAAATTAAGTTTCCATGACTCGTTCACCCTTGTTTGAATGGGTTTAAGACTTTAATTAAATGATTTTTAATGTGTTTTTGGCTTAGAAGAGTTTAAACTAATAATTAAAATTATCCCGAAATAAAAAATCTAAAATTTGTCAAAAGTCCTCTAAAAATTTAAAAAATGAAATGTCTAGAAAAGTCGAACCCACACACTCATAATAAATTCATCATTAAACTGCTTTCGATGAATACTGATAATCGGTGTCAACACTCCTTTTTCACTTTGAGAAAGAGGAGAGAAATTTGGCATAATTGATAATAATTGTGCTTGATTACTAAACAAAATGCCAAAAAGGGGAGAAAGTAAATATTTATTACGATTGAATGATATTTGATGTAATAATAATTGTGCTTGAATTGTAAATGGAACACCAAAAAAGGAGAGAAACTAAATTTTTATTATGAGTGAATGATATTTGACATGTTTTACTCAGCTTAACATATATCGAGAGGGAGAAACTTTAAAATTTCTTGGTATATGATTGAGTAAGAGTATTATAAAACAAATATACACACATGCACTTAGTTTTTTTTTTAATAATTATTCAAAATTGATTGTCATGGTTAAAAAAGAGGACATTGTTGACTTTTTTCATGATTAATGTATTGATCAATCTAAAATTAACCTTATTTTTGACTTTAATAATAAATTTTCATTGATAATATATGTGTTTGAGTGTGCGTTTTAGTTAGGGTCAAGTCCATGATATTTGATGAAGAAATGCAAGTCAAAATGAAGCTAAAATCTTGTTCCTAGGATGCTCACAAGCGAAATCATGATTGTGAGCATACTTGTGAGCTTAGGGAATTGTTTAGCCTCAAAAGAGCTAAGTTAATCAAAAGAACAGTTCTCTCCATTATGATTATAAGGTTGCCCATCACAATTGTGAACATCTCTTCACAATCTTAAGGTTCTAAAAGTTTGAAGAACAAATTTAGGTAGTCCTTTTCACGATCATGAGCATGCTCATAACCTTCATTCTATCACTTCCAATGACTACCTTGTACAAATAATTGATACATTTTTGTTCCTTATGATCGTAACATGCATCCTCACGATCATGAGCATGTTAAACCCTACAAAAAGTGAAAGAATGCATTAAATGAAGAAGGAGAAGGTGTAGATGTTTTGGCTTCGCTCTGATAGTTAGAAATTGAGTCTCTAACTATAAATACCACTTGAAAAAAATTGAACATCTTAGAAAGTTTAACATAAAAATTAATGACAAAATTTATTGCTAAAAAAACTTCTTATCTCTAATTTTATTTGCAACTAATCTCTTAAGAGATTAGGTTGTAAGTTAAAGTTAGGTTTGAGTTGAACCTTAAAAAACTATTACGAAGGTTTAAGTTGAGTCTTGAAAAATTCTTGTAAAGGTTTGAGTTGAACCTTGAAAAACTCATGTAATCAATCTAAGTAAATTGATTGCAGTGGGTGGTTTGAAAATCTTAACTTGTGAATAAGTTAGGTGTGAGACGTAAAATTATTGAAAATCTAAACTCTCTAAAATCATTTATGTTATTGTTCTTGATCGTGTCTTTTTTATCTTCTTATTCTTGTTTTTGTTAATATTTATTCTTCTTTAAATCACCTTTTATTTTCCCTCTAATTTTTAATTTTTTCTGTAAATTTTAAGTAGCCATATTCAGCCCCTCTAGAGCTCCAACAATATAATTGTATTTTTAAAAATTACTTTTAGAACCCTAAGAATAAATTTGTCATATATTCAATTTTTTTTAAGAAAAATAAAATTTTAAAAATATTTTCAAGTTTCAATCTTACAAATTTTCAAATAAATTTAAAAACTAACTTTGAGGTTTTACGTGAAATTTTAACTTTTATGTATTAATAAAAAATAATAAGAAAAAACAAAAGAATTATACTTGTATTATATAGTATAATATCAATAAAAATGTAAATAAAAATATAAATATAAGTCTTTTAACGAATACTATAAATGAGTAAGCACTTTTAACTATCATTATAAATAAAATTACTTATAAGCACCCAATTTCGAGATAGTCAAGTGAGGATGAGACAGAAAAACTAATAATGAAAATTGACTATAAAATTATATTTATTGATTTTGAACTAAATTTTAAATTATGTTTAGGTCCTATTTTTAAATTTATTTAATTTTTTAAATAAAAAATATAAAAATAAATTTTCAAAGGAAAAAAAAAGGAGTTGAATTGTGCCGAAGTTGACCCAGTTCAATGCAAAGCAATTTAATTTGCTGGCCAAAAGTGGCCATAAGTGGTCACACAGATGGCCATGATTGGTCAAAATTTATTTTTCAAAAAAAGAGTTTTCGTTGGAAATGTAGATTTCTAATTGAAAAATTATATTTCCGATTGGAAATATAGGGAGATTTACAATTCTGACTAGAAATAGATGTCTCGCAATTTTTTTAATTTATTATTTAACTTTTTACTTATTTATTTATTTAGTAATTTATCCTTATCTTTGATTGGTTATTAATTGATAAATATATTGATAAATTTGTTTTTTAGATAAATAATTAAATAAATTGTTTTTTATCCTGTACCGAAGGTGTTTCTATATAAACACAATTTTCTCTTTTCACCGGAGGGGGGGGGGGGGGGGGGGGGGGGCCAAGACAGTGTCCTTTCTCTTGAATTTTAAGGTTGTTTTCTTTAGTTGGGGGACAAGACAATGTCCTTTCTCTTGAATTTTAAGGTTGTTTTCTTTAGTTCCTTTACCATAAATCAGAACAAATAAAACTAAAAATCCAAAGATAATACAAAAAAAAAAAAAAAACCGAAAGCTTCCATTAATGGTGATCACCCTTCTGAGGGGAATTAATATTGCATCCAATTCTTATTTTCATCTCCTTTCTATTTTATTTTGTTTGATTCTCTTATTTGATTTGTTTTTTATTTGATTTTGTTTAATTTATTTTGTCGTATTTTATTATTTTTAATGTTTGTGTTAATGATGATGGGTGGTATTAGGTTAATAATGAGGAGAAAATTACACAATCTAATTACAAGAACATAAAAATATTATTTTGATCATTAATTATTTGCCAACCATTATTTCTTTTTTTTTTTTTTTATCAAAAGTATAATTTATTGTTTTATTGGTTTTGCTCCTTTTACTTGTTTATTCACTATTTCTATTTTTTTATTCTTTTAATTTTTCGCTTGTTTATTTTATTTATTAGTTGTTATGTTGCCTTCCCATATCTATTAATTCATTTCTTTGTTATTTTGTTATTTTGATTTTGGTTTTATTTCAATATTTTATTTTCTTTATCTCCTAGCGCTTTTATTCTTTTTTTACCTTTCTAATTTTAGCTGTGAGCCAAGAGACAAGACAGTGTCCTTTCTCTTGAATTTTAAGGTTGTTTTCTTTAGTTGGGGGACAAGACAATGTCCTTTCTCTTGAATTTTAAGGTTGTTTTCTTTAGTTCCTTTACCATAAATCAGAACAAATAAAACTAAAAATCCAAAGATAATACAAAAAAAAAAAAAAACTGAAAGCTTCCATTAATGGTGATCACCTTCTGAGAGGAATTAATATTGCATCCAATTCTTATTTTCATCTCCTTTCTATTTTATTTTGTTTGATTTTCTTATTTGATTTGTTTTTTATTTGATTTTGTTTAATTTATTTTGTCGTATTTTATTATTTTTAATGTTTGTGTTAATGATGATGGGTGATATTAGGTTAATAATGAGGAGAAAATTACACAATCTAATTACAAGAACATAAAAATATTATTTTGATCATTAATTATTTGCCAACCATTATTTCTTTTTTTTTTTTTATCAAAAGTATAATTTATTGTTTTCTTGGTTTTGCTCCTTTTACTTGTTTATTCACTGTTTCTATTTTTTTATTCTTTTAATTTTTCGCTTGTTTATTTTATTTATTAGTTGTTATGTTGCCTTCCCATATCTATTAATTCATTTCTTTGTTATTTTGTTATTTTGATTTTGGTTTTATTTCAATATTTTATTTTCTTTATCTCCTAGCGCTTTTATTCTTTTTTTACCTTTCTAATTTTAGCTGTGAGCCAAAAGACAATATCCTTTCTCTTGGATTTTAAGGTTGTTTTCTTTAGTTCCTTTGCCATACATCATATCAAATAAAATTAAAAACCCAAAGATAATACAAAAAAAAAAAAAATCACAGGCTTTCATTAATGTTGATCACCTTCTGAGGAGAATCAATACTGCATCCAATTCTTATTTTCATCTCCTTTCTATTTTATTTTGTTTGATTCTCTTATTTGATTTGTTTTTTTTTATTTTATTTTGTTTAATTTATTTTATCTTATTTTATTATTTTTTGTGTTTGTGTTAATGATGATGGGTGGTATTAGGTTAATATTAAGGAGAAAATTACACGATCTAATTACAAGAACATAAAAATATTATTTTGATCATTAATTATTTGCCAACCATTATTTCTTTTTTTTTTATCAAAAGTATAATTTATTGTTTTCTTGGTTTTGCTCCTTTTACTTGTTTATTCATTGTTTCTATTTTTTTTATTCTTTTAATTTTTCGTTTGTTTATTTTATTTATTAGTTGTTATGTTGCCTTTCCATATCTATTAATTCATTTCTTTGTTATTTTGTTATTTTGATTTTGGTTTTATTTCAATATTTTATTTTCTTTGTTTATTATTTAATTAATTCTAAACTTGTTTTCTTTTTAATTCTTTGTGTTTTATGTTCGTGTGATGATGGAGACACATGGTTTTTAGTATATGAGAACCTATGAAGATACATGAAATGTCATAGATTAAATTTTGTGTTTAAACATAGTTTTTAGTATTTTCTATATTCTTGTTTATTTTAATGGCAGTTTTATTTTTTATTTATTTAGCTTTTGGATTTGTATAATTTATTTTTATTTTCAGTAGGACTTATAATAGTCTCGATAGTGGGAAAAATATTGGAATTTTACTTTTTCTGCCTTTTAACATCAATTAGTAAATTAAGTTCAATTTGGTAAAACCCTAATAAAATTAATGGTGGCTTTAGATTAATTAAGGTTGCATGTAAATTTGGATTAGGGTTAGAAATCATAGAATGCATGTTTTGATTGATTATTTGTTTTATGCATTATTTGGGCTTGTTTTTATGTTTATTATTCGTTTTGGGCCCAAAACCCATGTTAGGTTCTAATTCATTAATTAATAAGCCTTTTTAAATTGGTTTTAGGTTTTTAATTAGCTTTAAAATTAATTTAGGTCCCTTTAGGTTAATTTAGACTTAGACTCATTTTTAGTTTAATTAAAATTAACTTAGACTTATCTCAACCCATTAAAAGCATTTCCTTTAAAATAAATAGATTTAGGTTTATTTTATTTAATTTAA
Source organism: Mallotus nudiflorus (assembly GCA_947683625.1). Classification (NCBI taxonomy): domain Eukaryota; kingdom Viridiplantae; phylum Streptophyta; class Magnoliopsida; order Malpighiales; family Euphorbiaceae; genus Mallotus; species Mallotus nudiflorus. The sequence continues at coordinate 9,491,023 of CANTUR010000027.1, read as the reverse complement.
CATTAATTAGAATTAGCCCACTAAATTCATCTAACTCATTTTCATAAAATTAAATAGACTTAGGCCCACTGTCTGGAATTTAAATGAGTAGGCTTAAGCTCATTAATTAACTTAAAATGTAGGTCCACATTCAGTTTCCATTTCATTTGTAAATAAAATATGTAGATTAAGCTAACTTTAATTAAAAGCAAAATATATTAGACTAATTTAGGGACATTTCACCTTATATGAATGCATTATTTGTATACTCTTTCATGACTAGTTTTCTTGGAGTTAGATGTATGGTAAATTATGGTTTAAATAAAATTGCATGTAAATAGGGAATAGTCTAGTAATTAATAAAGTAATTTTAAATAAACACAAGACTGAAAGAAGTTGGTATTTTGTATCCAGAAACTCTTGGTTGTGGTGTTAACTCTCTTTTAGAGAATCGAGTTACCATCACCTTTAAATTATCCTAGTTATTATCATGGATAGCAATTATGTATCTCCACACTATGTTTTTGTGGTATAGTAGTGTGTTCTTTAGATCTCTGAGCTCAAACAGTGTTGCAGTTCCTAAAATCTTAGACGTGCACTAAACCTCGCCATTTACATTACTAAATTTTTTTTATTGATATAGCAACAAATTTAAAAAATAGAAAATGTCTGTTTCTAATTAAAAACTGTTAGTGTTATGCCTTAGGCCAACTATGTAATGGTCATACTTTGACTTTATCATATCTCTATTTTATTAATAAAGAGACATTTTTATTATTACTGACTAATTATAGTATAATCCTTCATCAGTTAATTTTTCCTAAGATCATCAAGTACGTGACTTAATAGTAAAACTCTTAGGTGATACTTGAATTATAATCTAAATATCCCTAGTCGATTATTGTTGTGGGAACAACAATGAATAAAGACTAGTATGAGGTTGACTAATGATCAAATTTTATTGATCATGTGTATGAGATATTAAGTCAAATTCATAAGTACATATTTAGATAAATGATGTACTAGATTGACCCACTATGATAATACCACATTGATTATTATTATAGGTAATTCTTGTCACAGTAGTATTATTTGAGTCCTTTGACCTAAGATCACCATGGTTTCCTGAATGACAAGTTTTGTATTTTGAGACATCCCTACACTATCTTTAACCAGATGGTAAAAAAAGTTGTGATTGTATATAGAATGAGTTCTGTGAGGAATGTGAGTGATTAAGATGAAATTTATCTCTCAATTATTTTGAGAAGATATTAATGAGTTAGATTGAAAAGAAAGGCATCACCATACTAGAATGTATTGATTAAAGGTTATTTATATTAGATAAAGAGTTATCAATATCAGTCTACTTGGGATCAATAAATAATATGATTGAACAATATAAGGATAATATAATCCATGCCTTATGTTTAATCAGGATATGATGAGACAAAAATATTATAGTACATAATGTATATTAGTTTATGTCATAATGTTTTGCTAAAGACAAATTATTACTTGTAGGCTAAAATGGAAATTTTAGGCCCATTGCCAACATTGTGTGAACCTACAAGGTCATATACTTAGAATAGGCCCAAAGTAGACTTAGGTTAATTAGTCCAATAATTATCTCTATATAAGATTATATATATTAGTATTTATTTATTTATTTCCTAATTTATTTAAATTAAGAGTTATCTAAATAAATAGGAAATGATTTTACTTTAGAATTAGAATCAAAGTAGAAAAGGAGGTCTAATGTTACCAAAATAGTTTTGGTAATAAAAACACTATATAAGATGTATATATAAACATCTCTTTTTCTAGGGTTAGCTAAGGTACATAATCTCCTACTTCTTCTAGTACTTCTTTTGTGAAAAGAAACACATAGAGAAAAATTATATTGTGAGACAACTAAAGTGCTAGCATACTAATACCACTTTGGATCACCTTAATCGTGTGGATACCGTAGAGGGCACGACTTTTTGGTGGTGCCTCAATCCGAAAAGACCTACATGAAAAGCTTGAGTTATGGTGTCATCAGAGTGAACCCCCTCTCTTCCTTCTAACTATCTTGCCATAAGATCGTTTTGGTGAGTTTTGTAAACCCTCTCAATCAATCTACTCGAATTATATGGAATCGGGTTCAAGGTTTTCATGGTTAAAAGTTTTTTTTCGCTACATTTTACATCATGAAACCCCGATAAAAATGAAATTAAAATAGCATATAAACAAAAAGAAGATAATGCTATTATTAGTATAAAATAAAAACATAATTGATATCCATTTCTAATTTAGAAATGGAAATGTAAGAATGATTATGAATTAGAAACATAATTTTAGTTCTATTTCTATATTAAAAATAAAATTAATACCTATTTTCAATTTAAAATAAAAGATTGATAGAGAAATAAAGCATTGTGCCCCCTTTTTCTTCTCTTCTCTCCATCTTTTATTTTTTGCTTGCTCTAAATCCCTAAAATACTTCTCCTCTTCTTGTCTATCCTTATGCTTACACTTCTCAAAGCGAAGTCTTAAAGTTCCAAAACACTTTATAGTAAGCTTCCTCTTCTTCTTTTTTTTCTTGTGTGTAAAGTTTTGAAGTTTTAATAAATGCATATATAAAAATGATATTTGTTGTTGTTTCTATAGAATCGATTATAGGAGCAGCTGCAAATTCTTTTCTCTAAGCTTTTCTTTTTTATGGTTCTATGCATAGATTTATGGTCAATGCTTTCTTTTCTTTAAGCTTTGTTCCATTTAGCTTTTCTTTTTTATTTTTTCATGTGATTCAAACTATCCATAATTTTACTATGATTTATTTTATTTTGCTTCATTTCAAGTTCATTTGAGTTTTGTAGTGTTTTCTGGAATGATTATAGCTGAGATAGATTTGAAATTTTGGCTAGATTAGGGTTTTTTTTTTTAATAAGCAAATCCCAAATCAAAGGTGTAATACATACATAGTTCTCTATACTTGTCACTTTTTATCAGTTTGACACCTCAACTTATAGTTTTGCCATTGTGATACCTGAACTTAACTAAAATGTAATTTTGAAACCCTTATTAGCACACATGACACGTAATAGTGAATCAGCATGTGTCATATCATAAGAGTTTAACTGACAAAAAACTACAAGTAGAGGTGTTAAATTGAAAAAAAAGTGGCAAGTATAAAGGTGGCAGATGTATTATGTCACTTTATTAGTGCAAACTAATGCATTTTAGCCAAGTTTAGGTGTCAAAATAACAAAACTATAAGTTAAGGTGTCAAATTAACAAAAAATGACAAGTACAGGGGACCATGTATATATTATTATGCCTATAAAAAATTGAAATTAGTTTCAGGCAAATGATTATTATGCTTTATTTTTTTGGTTTAATTTTGATGTTGTATGAATTGTGGTTATTAGCAATTTGATGAAGAGCTATTCAATTTAATAATATAAAGACCCAATTTACTTTGAGAAAATAGACATAGAGAGTTTAAATATCCCATCTAGCAATTTTAAACAAGTTTTTCTAATTTCTTCCCTCCGAGTAATTAGAGTTGTACTTTTTTTGGCCTTTAGAAACTATAATTTGATTGGGCATATTTTTATTTGCTGTTTGAGTTTACCGAATTATTCTATTTCATTTACTTGCAACCATGTATTTTTGTAGTAAGCTCGTTTATTTTTTTTACTATTTTCATTTTATTGTTTAATAAGAATTCAGTTCATAAACAAGAAATGAATTGCTGAATCTCCATTTCAATTTCAGTTCTTGTTATTGTAGTATTTGCTATTGTGGGTTGAATCCAATTTTGAGCATTAATGAGTAAAATTATTAGATTTTTGAATTGGATAAACTGTTATTTGATGTTTTTGTGAACCATAAATTATATTTCTAATGCTAAGATTCTCTAAGTTAGTTATATCCTTTTCTAGTTGTCATTGTGGAGTTTGTTTTTGGACTTGAACTTAGAATATCTTGGCACCATGTATAGTATATATCAACAACTGAAACTAATTAAAGGGATAGTCCTACTTTGGCCTTGCAGCTAGAGAATTATGCCAAGTTGGTTTTCAGGAGTTGTAATATTCTGCTAGAAGATTACTTTATTGTTGGCCAGAGAATGTTTAATGCCAAATATCCTCTACAAAGATCTTCGAGGCTTGCTTAATAGTACTTATTTAAAATTTCTACTCACTGGTATTTGCTTTGTTTAAGTTTAGTGCATTTGTGTCTAACTTATTTGGATATCCAACAACAATACGCTTTTGTTTTACTAATTAGTATGGATTTGGTTCATTACAATTTATTGCAATTAGTAGCATATACTAATGGCAATGATTTTAATTTAGTTCAAGTGGTAATTTTTAACAACATATTAACTTGCTTATGAACAATTGCGGGCGTTTTGTAACCAGTACGTTTGCTTAGTGTAAAATATGCATACATGACTTGTGCCTGCCACAACTTTAATTACTAAGCAACAGTAATATGAGCATTTAGCCAATATTTTATATATCAATAATGAAAATGTAATATTTTATAATAAATTTGGTAATGGCTGAGATGACCTCTTATTTATCTATTTATTTATTTTGTGTGCATTTTGGCGAGTGGGTACCTTGTTTGCTTATTCAATCTCCTTTTAATTTTAGTTCCTTGTTTACTTATTCAGTTTCCTTTGGGTTATGGATTTATATTAACGAAGGTTGAAATTAATTATTTACAGATTACGACAACAATTTATGAGGATCTCCGCATTATGCTAATATATTCATTGGGTCTCAATATTCTGGGAGCGAAACTTAGATTTTTTTTTTTTTATACTCGTTATTTTCTAGGAATATCACTTTTTTATATGAATGCTGTGTTTAATTTTTTTTGTAAATATTTTTTGTTTATATGCATTTATTGTTATGTAAATTATTGTATTTTTTATAAATAAATTCTAGCAGATTGTTGCAACTGTTGATTGCTTCTTTCATCAAATTGATATTAGGTTTTTTTTTTTATTATTATTATTATAGAAATTGAAAATATAACCAAATAAAAATTAAATTTTAAAATGAATTTTATTTAGTGCTAAATTAGAAATGGATTCCGTTTCTAATTCGTCAAATCAAGTGGATAAATTAGCAACTAATGGTATATATCTATTCCTCAATTAGAAACAGAAATCATTCTGTTTATAAATTAGAAATGGAAATCATTTTTAAATTAGAAATAGAGAACTTTCATCTCTATATTGAGAACAAAAGTGTTCCATTGCAATTTCGTTTCTAATTTAGAAACTGAAATATTCTATTACAAAGCTGTTTCTAATTACAAGCATAAGTTTTAAATGTGTTTCTAATATGATTAGAAATGAGTGTTTTACCAACAGCTACTTTCCGCTTCTAAATTTGTTTCTAAATAGATTAGAAACTGATTTAATATGTTTCTGAACTATTTTTTTTTTTTTGTAGTATATAATAAAATATTAATTTTTTATTTTTCCATATTTCTATAAAAATCAAATATTTAAAATTTTTGACATTATTTTTAATAACTCAAAAGTAACTTAAGTTTTTCATGTCATGCTTTTTTGTTTGACCACTATTAGTAAATTTTTTAAATAATACAATTGAAAGGTTGAGAAGTAAATTTTAAAATAGCTAAAATTTTCGGTTTTTTTGTGAGACAGTTAAAAATTTATGAAATATTAAAAATCAATTTTTGAATTCATATGAAGAGTAAAAAAAATTAGATTTTAACTTCATTTTTTTACATTTTGTTTTTCCTTGTAAGAAGAAGAGGATAAAAAGTTTTATAAGTGTGAAATTTAGTTTATGGGGATCTAAATATAATTTTTAAAAATACAATTAGATCGTTTAAATAAAATTACGAATTGATAAAATTTGTAAAGTTAAAGGAGCAAACTGAAATGGCTTTCAAAGTATGATTGAATTGATAACTAACTTAAAGTTTATGATAGAACTGGTGATTTTTCGTTTTATTAGACAAGCTCTATGTAACTATGTTGTAACAATATTGTTTATATATGTTACCAATAGTTTTATATCTCAAAAATGTCACTCTTGTATATGTATTAAGATACATAAGTAAGAATTCTTCTCTACATGTCCTATTTAAACTTGGTATGAGAGTAAATACCATGACCATAAACCTAACCACCAACTTTGTTTCCTCTATTCCTTTAATGTAGCTAGCTTAACTTCTTCTGTCAACCATAACCCTAGCCCTTACACATATCGAACTGACCTTTTCCATAAAACTCAATGTAAAAACTTACATTCCATGGAAGCTTCTCAACCTCTCCTTAATTTTTATAATCTTCATGACGTCCTTAATGGATCCAAACCTTTATTACCTAAATTAATTTAGAATACAACCTTCTAAAATTCAAAACCAAATCATGCCTACCTTATATAGTTCAATAAAGACAAACTGTTATTATTATGGCTTCTGTCTTCTATTTTCAAAAGAAGTGCATCTCCATCTACTTGGTTTAAACTCTATTATTGTTATATGGAAAGCATTAGAAACCACATATGGTATTGTCAACAATGCTAAAAAAATATAGCTATATATTGAACTTCACAATTTAAAAAAGGATGGCATGTTTGTCTTCGAATACCTCTTTAAAGTTAAACATATTGCTAATTCTCTTGCCTGAGTAGGGCAATCAATTTGTCTTGCTGAGTTTAATGGAGCAATCAGTTCCTTGTAATAGCAATCTGAACTAACTTCCTTTCATGATCTTCATTAGAAACTTGTATCCTTTGAGCTTCTACTTAAATCATAACAAACATCCTCCTTTCAAGTTGCTAACACCATTTAACATTCTTAATCATCAAATCGTTCATGTGGTTAAGGTTGTGGCAAAATTGGCACTACATCATATGGTTGTGGCAACTTAACTTCATATTGAGGTAATAGTATTGTATCTTATCAAATATGTGGTTATAAAACCATATAACTCTTGATTATAGGCGTATGTGCAAGGATTTAACATATCTTGAAATCTAATTAAAAGGTTAGGATGATTAAATATTAATTTGAACTCAATTTAATATGTGATATTAAGTTTAAGGATTAAATTAATATTTGCCACAAGTACTAGTTTGGACATGGGTAATGAGATCGGCCATATATATATAGCTTAAAGGATAATGGATGGTCTTGGATTAATATGTGTATTAGAGAAGTGGGCCTTATTTAAGTGTTAAATAAAGCCCCTAAGTCTAATTAGTATATATTGTAGAGATGGACTCATTTAAGAGCTAAATAAGCCCAACTAGTTGAGCTCACTTTCTAATGAAGGTGCCACCTAAGCATATGACATGGTGGCTATAGACAGTAGAGTTTAGCGTCCCCCCAAGTATTTGGTAACCATAACACTATTTGAGTATAGGACTCCATGGAATATACTGCTATATCACAAAGACATTGGAGATAAGGAGTTGCTACTCAGGATAATAATTAGGACAAATCGTAGGTGATGGTAATTTGATTTTCTAAAAGAAAGTTAGCACCACACTAAGGGATTTTGGGTAAGGAATACTAAATGCTTTTAGCCTTGTATTCATTTAGAATTACCTTATTAATTACTATCTTATTCCCCATTTACATGCAATTTTATATAAATCCTTATTTTAATAATCATTCTAAGGAAATTAGTCAATGAAAAGGCATACAAAAATTGCATTTATTCAATAAAAAATGTGCCTAAATTAGTTTAATCTATATTAATTTTAATTCAAGTTAGCTAATTTTACATTTTATTTACAAATGAAGTGAAAAATTAAAGGTAGGTCTATATTTTAATTAATTAATGAGCCTAAATTTATTAATTTTAATTCTAAATAAAGTGGGCTTAAGTTCACCAAGTTTAAAAAGAAATGAAATTGGATTGGGCTCGAATTAGTGAGCCTAATTCTAATTAATTTTAAACCTTCAATTGATCCTAAATCTATTAAATTTTAAAGAGGGCTTAATTAATAGGTAGAGCTATATCTAAGTTAATTTTAAATTAAACTAAAGTAGACCTAAATTTAAATTAACTTAAATGATCCTAAATTCATTTTAAAATTAAGAGTTAATTACAGTTTTGGGCCAAGTCACCCACCTGTTATCATTCGTAGCCTAGGCATTTTATTTCTTTCAGTTTTGTTTTTGCCCTTTTCACTTTTGTCCCCATTTTAGTACATTTTTGAAAGTTATTAGTTAACTTCGGCGTTTTCTGCCTTGGCCCATATTTTTTTTAATTATTTGTTTGTAATTATTTTTAACTTATTTATTATTTTGAAGTCATTTTTAATTTAAGTTTATTGTATGTATTTATTTGATTTGTATATTTTAAATAATTTAATTTTATATTTAAAATAATAATTTTTTAATTTTGAAACTTACTATTATTTATAATAGAAATATTAACCTAATTAAATTAAAAATTACTCATAGTCTTCAATAATTATTTTTATAAAAATAAAACTAATTAAAGTAAAAATTACCTATAGTATTCAATTATTACTTTTTTTTTTTCAATGAAAACAACAAAAACATTATGATTTCTATTATTGATAATGACAAAAGCAAAAATTCTTTTTTTGGAATTAATTTTATTATTAAAAATGAAAAAACAACAGACATCAACAATCATTAATACTAATAAAAGCTAAAAATTTATTTATGACTTTAATTTATTATTAATAATGAAAAATTAATTGAAAGAAAATAAAAATAAACAAGAATCAACAATTATAAAATTTGTTGATTTTTGTTGTTTTTAATTGTGTTTTTTTTTTGTTTTAGTTTGTTGATTTTTGTTGTTTTGTTGTTTCAATTATTATTTCTAGTTGTTTTTTTTTTGTTTCAGTTTGTTGATTTTTTTTCCAGTTTTTTTTCCTTTTGATATTACAAATATATCATAAGGATAGTAAACTTGTTATATATTGATGATCAATAAGTATCAAATATATTTTTTTAAATTGTTAGACATTTTAATAAAAAAATTAAAGTAAAATAAAATAAAATCCTTATTCTTTAAGAATATAAAATGAGAAATTTTGTTTATATATTGTTGTTACAAAATTTGAAGTTATTTATTGCTTGGATTAATAACAATTGAAAGATATTTATTTCATAATTATTCATGTGAAAAAAAAAGTTTTAAGACAAAAAGATATTGAGCAAAAAAAGAAAATATTGAGAATAAAATAAAGACAATATCTTAAAATAAAAAAAAAGGTTGAGGAAAAAAGTTGAAAAAAAGATAGTACTATAAAAATTGAAAAAGAAATGTTTAGCAAAAAAAAAAAAGTTGAGAAAAAAAGGAAGACAGTAGAAAAAAATTTTAGAAAAAATTGTTGAGTAAAAAACATTGAGAAAAAAATAGATGAAGACAATATAAAGCAAGAAAAAAGAACAAATCAAATGTTGAGAAAAAGAGTATAAAGCAAAAAGGAAAAAAAGTTGGAAAAAATCAGTAAAAAGGAAAAAATGTTGGAAAAAAATTAGTAAAAAGAAAAAAAAATGTTGGAAAAAATATAATCTTAAAAATAAAGGTGGCAAGGGGAGTGGTTTATATTTAAAAGAAAAAAATTAGAAAAGTTAGTTTTGAAAGTTTTTTTAGTTAACGACATTTTTACAAGTTTTTTTTTTGGTATATTTATGTAAAGAACTCTAAAATTAATTAAACATAAAAACCAATTTTATGGACCTATTTTTATGAGGTAAGCTTAAGTGGGGCCAAAAGCCCAAAATGATAAAAAACAAAAAAAAATTTAAAAAGCCCAAATAGCAAGTAAACACAACAAAAACATACAAACAATGATTCTAACCCTAAATTTTACATGCAACTTAATTAACTACAACCACCATTGATTTCAATTAGGGTTTATTAAGTGAATCTAATTACTAATTAATTTTTAAAAACAGTAAAGTAAAATTCCACTGTCTCACTATTAGGGCTATTACAAACTACTTACAATAAAAATTAATATGGCCCATGAACTAAATAAACACACAATGAAAATACTAGAAAATTAAAACACAGTAATAAATAATCTAAAAAAAATTATGTGATTTAACAAGGTTCAATTCATGGCATCCTATGAATCTTCATGAGTTTTCATTTTCCATTACTTGCAATCACTTCCATGTTTAAGTCACTCCCACCACCATAGTAGCAACAATAATCATATAATGAAAAACAAAACATATTAGAATAAAAAATAAAAAAAATACAAAATAGAAGAAATTAAATTTAAAGAAGAACAAAAATAAATAAATGAATAAAATAAGAAAGAAGAAGGATGAGAATGATAGATGTTGTATTGATTGCTCCTAGGGATTTTGTTCAATGTATTTTAGAATATGTAGATTTAATCTTGTATCTCAGGCTTACTATGTTTTTTAGAACTTAAATAACATAAAAGAAAGATTTTTTTTAAAGCTCTCTATGTCTTTTTGTTGTGAGTTTTTTTTTTTTTCAAAGGCCTCCTTCTCATGTAAAAATTTTTCATTTTTAAAGAACTATGAGAGGTTAACCTTTTATAATTATCAATTCAGGAGATAAAAACACATTGTTATCTAAGAAAATTATATGATAATACATGATTATCATATGTTTTTTTTTAGATAAAATGGTTATTATCTAACTTATTTTTCAGCCAATTAAAATTTTTAAAAGCATCTTTTCAAAATTTAAAAAAAAAAAATTGGAAATTAAGAATGGGGCCAGATTAGAAGTGTGCAATTTCAGTTGGAATTTTGTATTTCCAATATGATTGGAATTATGTTTTTTCGATCGAATATATGTAATTCCAAATTGAAAATATATAATTTTGGTCAAAATTACATAATTCCAATTGGAAATGCATAATTACTTTTAATTACAAAATGACCCTTAAAAGAATAAAAACTTTACAATTAAGTCCTTAAAAAGTTACAATTTAGCTTGAGATTGAAAGATCAAAATCTATAGAACTATTTGTAATAAATTTTCATCATTGGATCCTTTTTTGCATCCACATTCTAATCTTCTCAAAATTGGGTTCTTGCAGTGACCACCTAGGCACATGCTTTCTATGCAATGTGGTTGTATAGTGAACACTTTGGCAAGGTGTCATAAGCATGCAACATTAGTTAGTGATCAATCTCTACATGCATGAGATTGCTTAGTTTATACACTCGAAGTAAAAAAGTAAATAGTTAAACTCTATATGTATTAGATGACTTATATTACACTTAAGCTTGAGTTAATGGAGAATCTATACACTTGCAAATTAGTCTCTTACATATACACTAAGTTAGTGGAAATTCTCTACACACTTATTAGACTACTTAGATTGAGAGACATCTAAACACAAAGAGAGAAAAATAAAAGGAGAGACTTCTCAAGAGTTGAGTTTTCTTCTTCTTCTTCTTCTTCTTCTTTTTTCTTTCTTTCTTTCTTTCTAAGTGCTATGAGTAAGTGAGTAAAATGCAAGAGTTGTGTTTTAAACATTAGCCCTTGTTCATCATTCATTATGCAAACATTATACAAGTTGAAGGCTACATCCATTGGAGGCAAGAAGTCTTACAATATTCAAGCCAAGGAAGGAGCTCTAGCAAGTTTTGGTATCATTAAGGAGGAACTTACAGGTAAAGATATATGTAAGGCTTAAAGTCATTCTAGTGCTTCGCATGTGTTTTGAGCTAAAAGCTTCACACTTAGGAAGTTTGGATATTTTATATTTGCAATAACCATTTCGTAATGCTTATCAAGTGTGCTACTGACATTTGGAGTTTGTAAGAGTTATTAAACTCTAAATGTAGGTCTCTTATCATACTATGTGTTTTTGGTTAATTTGTGAATTTATGAGATGTGTTAAATGTTGTTCACATTGCATGCATTTTATTATGTAAATTTATGTGAAGTGATATTAGCATGGTTGGAATTCTTGCCTTCATGCAAGGGTTGAATTCTAATTTTTTTTAAAATTAACTGTAATTGTATTCATGTTCACACCATGCTTCTACTTAATTTAGTGCATGTAATCGATTCATTTCAAGTGGTATCAAAGCTAAAATCACATGATTTACATGTTGAATATGTTGATAATTTCAAGAGTTATGATTATGCTTGGTGTTAGTTATAAGTATTGTAGCTAAAACATGCAAAAAATGCAATGTTTATGAGATAATAACTTGTCTCACATGCAAGGAATGATCATGAACTTAGATTACATCCTATGGTCTATAATAATAATTAATTTTATTATTCTTTATATGTAATTAATGTTAATTACATAGAATTAGGATGTAATATTTGCCTTGGTATACTAAGGATTTAATGTAAAATCATAAAAGTTGTGACTTAGAGCTTGAAGTGTTAAGGATGGTGGTCCATTCAACCTTTTATGGTATGGATCAAGTCCCCTAAAGGATGGTGGCAAGGAGTTTCATGGCTTGAAGGCTTTTCTTGGGCTAGGCCTGTTTATAAATTATTCTAGGAGTTAGAATACGCTTAGGAAAGGCCTATAATCACTCTTTATTTGTGCATCCATTTTGCATGTTCTATGTATATATGTGATATATATGTTGTAACATGCTATATGCATATGTGATATGTATATATGAATAGATGCCATGTAATATATGAATGAGATATATGCAATGTAAATTGGCTAATATGCAAAGTGAGACCTTAATAATGAAATAGCCAAAAATCTTCCTCTAGGCTCTCCATTAGAGCAATAACTTGCATGGTTTTAGGCTTATGTGCATTAGCTTTGGATACATAGGGGTGTGCATTGGGCCTAAGAGATTTATATATTGTTATTGTTAAACATAAGATGTTGTGGGTGTATGGATACACTACAGGCTAAGAATGGCAAATAGGAGTACATGAGGTTCATAGTATTCAAATGTATACATTTTACTGATCCAATGGTGTGGACCTAACTAATGCCAAAGGCCAAGAATGACAATGTGTACCTGAGGCTTGTAATATTAAAAGCTGGATTGATGGAACCTCACATGAGATGTGATTAACAAGAGTTAGTGGGAGTACTTAATGAGCACTAGTATTCCAAGAATGGCCAATGCGTAGCTGAGGGATATTAGTGGTCCATTAAGAACTCCATCACCCTCTAAAAATCCATCCAATAAAGGATTTTCATTTCCTAATTTGGAAGTGTAAAAGTCACTAAGTTAGTGGGAGGCCATTATGAGTAAAGACCAAATTTAATGGTAAAATAACAATGTCATACAACTAATTAATCTTGTTACCTTTCTCATAAACTTGATAACATGAGACCATTAAATCCACTCGTAATCATACTCGACCAATAAAGGCTCACGGGCCTTAATATCATAGATTGGCTAAGGAATCTAAAAGTTGTTTTAGCTTTTAAGAAAGTAGTATATGTATTAAAGCAAAGCCCACTTGGACCCCTTCCTAAAAATGCTTTCCCAAAGGAGCAAGACACTCTTAATAAATGGAAGGATGATAATATACAAGCATGTTACATTATATGGGCTTCTATAGGCACTCAAATCCATCAGCAATATGAGAAGTACACTAGTGCAAAGGAAATCCTACTTCACCTATAAGAGTTGTTTCGTGAGCAAAGTAGGACTGCTAGATATAACATATCTAACTGGCTTTTTTTATGTTAAGATGAAAGAGTGAGAGGATGTAAGAGTCCATGTGAACTCCATGATTAAAGCTATAGAGGAGATAGAGAGTCTAGATTTCACAATGGACTTCCATGTCCACGTGGATTTGATCTTACAATCCCTTCCTTAATCTTTTGGGCAAACCATTACCAACTTCTATATGAAAAAGATAGAATGCACTCTTATAGAGCTATTGAACATGCTTGTGATGACTTAAAAGGCTATCCAAAGGAGCAATAAGGGGAAGGAGATCACTTTTATTCACACTTTTAGTAGGACTAAGAAGAATGGCAATAAGAAAAAGAAAGGCAAAACAAGTGTTGTCAAGCCCATGGGTGTTATAATTAAGAAGAAGGGCAACACGCAACACCATTGTAAGGGAAGAGCAAGGTAAAGGAAAGTGTTTCCATTACTAAGGTGAAGGATATTAGAAGAGGAATTATCCTAAGTACCTTGAGTCTCTTAAGACAAAAGGCAAGGGCTAACAAGGACAAGGTGAGACTTTCTTTAATTTATTTGCTTCTAAATGTTCCAAGAGCTCATCTAATGCATAGGTACTAGATACCGGTGCAAGTTCTCATATTTGTTCATCCCTATAGGATCTAGTAAATGATAGAAGGTTAAGGCCTAATGAAGTGACCTTAAGACTTGGGAATGGAGCAAGTGCTGTGGCTAATGTCATAGGATCCACTTCTTTTAATTTGTATAATCATGTGTTTTTATAAGATGATGTATTATATATAAAATGAATTAGTTATGCAACTTAGAATTATGGCGAGCACAAGCCTTAAGTAGGGTAAAATTTCAAAAATTTAACTTGTATAACCCTTTATAACATGAAGAATTCCATTCCCATAAATCCATTTTTCATTTTACACACATCTAAATATCAATCAATATATAAAAACATCAACCTAGCAAACTCTTAATATAAGGTAACTTACAAACTCTGAGTTTGATGTAGACCATAATAGTTATCTACAAGCTTTGGATGCTTTAGGTTCAACTCTTGAATTAAGTTCTCTAGCCTACTAAATGTTAGGCATCTAGCTTAAAACACCAAAGCTCCACCAAATCACCTTCTTGCTTAGATTATATTAGTTGTAAGTAGCCTTTCTAATAACCCTTACAAAACTTGCACTAATTTAATCTCCTTGCAATAACACTTAAGGTTTATTTTGTGTGTGTATATATATATATATATATATATATATATATATATATAAACCCTAGGCACATGATATGTATACAACTTGTCATGATAAGTATGCAAGTTATATATATATTATTAGTGTATAAAGAAGTGAGTAGATAATTAATACATCTCATGCATTATGTCAATATACATTCTCTACATAGAACTGTGTGATACACACCTTTTCTTTGCCATGGTCAATAATATGCACTTAAGAAAAATGTATGCCTAACAAGACAATTTTGACTAGATCATCTTTATGTTGACTTGAGCTTTACAATTCGACCAACACTTGGCCCAAGCCCAATTCATTAATCAAATGGGCCTAGATAAGGTTCATGGGCCTTCTCGACATCTTGGACTAATCTAAAGTCCAAAACCCTTTTGGGCCTAGGCCTAAACAACTTAGGCCATTGATCAAAGTCCAAATGGAAACAACATATATTATTAATTTAATACTTTAATTAATTTATAATATTAATTAAGTATAAATTAATAATTAAACTCGTACTTGAATTATATTTCATGATATACTGGAATTATTTCTTAAAGCATAAATCCAATTATATTAATCTTAATTAATTGATTAAACACTTTAATCAATTACTAAATTAATATTGATGATGATTTGGTGAAAGTATTTTTAATGTGACTTACTAGGTTCATGTCTAATTGGCAATGAGAAGGTAATACAACACTTGACATTATTTGAAACTCCTTTTAAATCTAAATGTGAAAATCCCAATTATACACATTTAGTTCTCATAAGTTATGAGTGATGCCTAGCATCGATATCATAACTACCAAATTAAAAATGAATGCATGTATTGATTCACTTGAACTCTTTAGTCATAATTATCGTGCAGTAAAAACCCTTTAATAGAAGATGTCGATATGGCCTAGAGTAAAGGTTTAGTCAAATTCTAATGGCTATATCATATGACCTCATCTTAAGTTAAAGCTCTTAATAAAACATAACAAATACTAGAAAACACTTTTCTAACACTAACACTCTTTCAAGCTATGTCATGTTTGTCCTAGCCAAGAACTTATTCATTAAGAACAAACTTAGATAGCATAGGATCTTATCTTGATTCACTCTAGGCAATGAATCCTATTTTGGGCAAATACACATCCTTACATTTGACTGACTAGAGCCACTACACACCATATACCCATGTGTGATTAACACAAGTATGTAAGTAGTAACAAACCCTAATAACTCAAATGTGAATGACTGTGTCACCTAAGGTAAAAGGACTATATGCACCATTATGACCTAGATTGTGATTGTTGACTATAATTGAATATCCATGCAATCACAATTCTAATATCACAGTTTGATCCAACCATCACATGAGTATCCACATGTCTAGTTTGATTTCTCATATCATGTAGCATCAGACTCACTATCGTCCACTATTAATATCACATACTAATTAAGGAAAATTTACAAAGGTGATAATCAAATAAATATTACCTAAATATTAATTTATCAACTATGAACATTTTATAGCATATGTACTAAATAAATTTATAGCTCATATTATCAACTCTTGATAATAAATTTATTTAATATGATGCTAATGGATAAATATTTGGTGGGTTTCTGCAAGTATATGGATTCATACAAGTAGTAATTAAATATCGATCCCATAGAGAATGCAAATTGATTACAGTGATACTGGTTATGTTTGTTTGTTTAAACAATGAAAAAGGGTATTTTGAATTAAAATAAAAATTAAACTAAGACAAAACATAAAAAAAATCATAATGAAATAACAATCACTTTAGAGAGCTAGGGTTCTTATTACCAATTCAGCCTTTATTTAAAATCAATTTACTGCTAAGCCATACTTAACCTTAATCCAATTTGAGGGTTTCCCTAGAATCATAGCTCCTAAGACAACCCTATGATTAACCAAGTAAATTGACGTTCTTAGATTTAAAGCTCTCACCTACTAAGTATTTGGTTAACCTAGTTTAAGGACCAATCCTTAATCAATATTAGTTGCTTAAGTGTTTCTCAACTAAGAAAGCATCTAACATGATATTGTTTAAATCCAATACAACCCATCTCTCGATCAAGTTTTATTGTGTATATTCAATCAAAGGGTGATCAATCCTAAGAAGACATTAAGTTCAACAACAATCAAAGGATCTAGGTTAATGGCTTAGGTTTAATTGTGATTAGCCCATGGTTGAATAGCAATAAGAACCCTAACTAAGAATTTAGCTACTCATGTTAATTTTAAGAGATAAAGAAGAGTAATAAAAGAAAATAGATATCATCATTGAATTAAAATTAAGAATGAATAAAAACAATTGAATTGAATAAACCCCTTATTAAATAGGAAGCTTGATGTTCTTCAATTTTTATTCTCCAATCTCCAAACTAACATAAGCAAGAAAAAATCCTTGTTTTCTCAAAACTACTCTAAGAAAAATTGTATCTCCAAAAAGTGATGATAAAAAAAATAATCCTCCTCCCTTGTTTCTGGTGGCTACCCTCTTATAAAACCCTAATTACCAGCCCTAGGGTTACATCATATGAAATCTCCATCTTGTCCTTCATGAGTCAGCAATTAAATTTGACTCTGACTTTCTTAATCACTAGGTCACACGACCGTGTGCAAAATGCGCATGGCCGTGCACATCACTTTTTTAGCATTTTAGCATATTGATCTCCATTGCTTTTTAGGCTCGCTTCAAGTGCTCATGGCTCCCATATAACCTTCCTCTATTTTTTTTGACTTCCCTAAATACATAAAAATCAACCAAAAATAAACCAACTAATACATAAAAATAAATAAACACACAAGACATGCAGTAAGTACTCAACTAAATAAAAACTGGATAAAAGAAACACAAACTTAATTGAAATTGAATTTTTCCTAACACAAAGACTACTTAATGAAATGCATTTTTCACACTCATCACATTCCCCTACACTTGAATATTTTCTTGTCCTCAAGCAAAGCTTGAAAACACATATCTACCTAAAGAATCATACTCATTAACTAGCTTTACTTGACTAACTACCATAATCTTCCTTTAATAAAAAGTTTATAAACTCGAAAAGTAAAATAGTAACTGAGGTCAAGAGTATATTATTACCGTGTGAAGAGCATACTTTTCTAGTCAATATATGAAAACAAATGATTAACACTCAAGAAAAATATAAATAAGTAGGAATCGTGCCAACAATAAAGAGGCTAAGAAGTTCATAAATTAATATCTTCCCAATCTCAGCATCCCCCACCTTTCTTGTGTTACTCAGTGTGGAAACCTCTAAAATGGGTCCTTTGGATACTTTTACTCTTAAAGAGCATTGGAGTGGAAGGAGCATTTAAAATATTTTTCTTTTCAATTTTAAGCTCCAAACGAGTGTGTTTTATGCTCCATCTCGCTTCTTGATTGAATTTTTTTTAGAATAAATAATAGCCACTCTAAAGTAGCCTCAAATTCCTATTCAAAAATACTTTTCTCAAATATTAATTGTCTAGATTCACTTGTTCAATAGAAAAGTAAGCATTAATGTTCATTAAAATGTAAAAATTCCTAACCACAAGTTGCTCTTCTAATTTAAAAGTTTAAAATGATCCATTAAAGGAAGATTAAAGCATTTCTTTAAGAAAACTAATATTAATGAATAAGGCTCTAAAGGTATATATCTTGTGAAAATTCAAGTGTAAAGGCAAGACATAAACACATAAAAGGGTAAAATAAAATAAAATAAAATAAAAATAAAGCATGTAAATTCTTAAAGTAAAACAAACACATAAGCATACAATCATGAAAAGTAAATAAAAAAAAAAATTAAAGAACAGTATACTCCTTTTATTCTGATGAAACTGGAGGGGGAATATATGGTGTGACCATGATGAACTTTGCAGCTTCATTTATAGTTTTAGATCTTTTGCTTTGAGGAAGGATGCAAAAGATTTCATCAATTTGAAGTTGCAACCTTTTAGCTCTGGATTCACATCACCTCTTGAACTTTTTTATCTGGTTGGACAAATCCATAACCATATTCCTAATCCTATTGTCAGAGATATCCATCCGCTCTTTGATTTTTTCCATGATATCATTACTCCATTTTTTGGTGTTCTGTCACTTCCTTGATTTATCTTCACTCCCATTATCTCCTTTTTCAATTGCATTAGGGGGTAAAGGTATTTCACCGTGTTGCATTGCCAATTGACGGATCATGTAGCATCTTCTACCCATTACATCATGAAACTCATTGAATTTGGTGATATATAAAGGAAATAAAATCAACACTCCAATAAAATAAAAATTGCTTACCCATTAATTCAGGAAGTTTAGCTCACTTAGGAAACTAAAATAAACTAAACTCCCAATGGAATAAGGAAACAAATAAAAACAAATAAAATCACAACTAACAAGCTTGTAAGATAAATTTATTTATTTATTTATTTATTTCCTCCCCCACACTTAAAATGTGTAATGTCCTTATTGCAACATTTAAAACAGGAAAAAATTTGAGGAATTTGACTGTGCCTATGCATCAGTTCACACGACCGTGTGCAAAATGCTCATTGTTATACTACCTGATTGACGTCGTATCATGCACGGGCGTGTGCAAAATGCACACGGCCATGCCACCTGCTAGCACATAAATTTTTTTTCATATTGGTAGGACAAAACTCCCATATTTATTGCATAATTGGAAGAAAAAATGAATGGAAAAATAAGAAAAAGTAACATTCCTAAAATAAAAATCCCTGACAAAAACAAAAACAAAAACAACTTAAACAAAAATATTCTTCAATTTAAAACATGAAACATAACACATAATGTTCCATAAAACATCACAATTAAAAGGATTGAAAACACATAAAATAAACATTGTTCAAGCTAGACCTAAACACTTTAAAACAAGGTTTTCATTCCTCCCCTTCATCCTCAAAAGAGTACTCTTGTGCTGCCATATCTTCATCATGCGGGAATGGCGGCGAGATAAAATTTTGAGAGCTGAAATAGGCGTTAAGGTTATGGTTAATCATCTGCAATGTGTGATTCATTTGCCTAGAAGTTAGACCCATTCCTACCACTTCAGAATTCAGCTCACCTATATTGGAATTGATGACTCCAATTTGCAACTCTAAGCTGTCCAGCCTTTCTAACACATTATTCAAAGAGACATCTTTCTCTTCCTCTTCATCTTGCTCTATAGGTGTAGGCGGGATAAGAAAAGCTCTCCTAGTATGATTAACTCTAATCATTCCCATGGATTCCATCATGCCAATGTCAATGAAGTGATGACTCAGGACCCTTTCCAAAGGCATGTTCTCAATGTCAAAGTGTAATTACTTGGCTATAGCTGTTATTAGGCCTCCCACTTTAATAGCCCCAGTAGTTTTTGTAGCAACATCTCTCAATTTGCCATCTAAAGCATGACAGACATCAAGTTTTCTATCATTCACCATACAATATAAAATGTTTAGCTCAGTGATGGTAATCACAGATTCACCCTCTTTCCTTAGAAATAAAGAATGTGCCATGAGCCTATGAAGGTACTTAAGTGTGGGCAATCAAATCCTTGATTCTTTTACTGAACGAGCCTTATAGAAAACTCCCCTTTCCCCTGTTATTTCTCTCCAAAACTCATTTCTATCATATGCAACATTAGCATCCTGATTTTTGGGAAAATGAAATACATCATTGAGTTCAAACAAACCTAGAGCATGCTCCTTATTCCTTAAATGAAAAGTTACATTAAGGGTATGATCATTAAACTCAAAAGAAGAGAGAAATTCATATGTGGGGATGGCATAAGAAGGATTCTACATCAAAATAAAATCATTCCACCCCATCCTATGAACATACAAATTAATCTCGTATAATAACCCAATTTTAATCAAAGATGTGGCACTCAAATATCTATTTGGCACAATCTTTCTACTCATCATTGCTTGAAACTTATTCCTATGCTCACTATGCCTAAATTGAATTTGAGAGGGGAAAGGTTTTACCATTTGTTCCTCTTCAGCACCACCCGGATTATTGGAAGTTCCACCATGTCTTGTTCTTTTGGAAGGATTAGTTTGCTTCCTTGATATGGCTTTCCTTCTTTAATCTTTCTCCATGAGACTTCCTTAAAAAGAATTGAGAGAATATGTAGAGTGGAGAATGGTGTAGGAAATGGTGTAGAGAATGATTTTGTAGAGAGGAAGTGAGTGTTTATATAGAGAGTGGGATGATGGGGAATTCAGTCAAATTTAATGAGAAATTGAAAAGGTGGTCATGGGTTAGGTTTTCTTGGGCTTGGGAAGTGGAAAAGTAGTCAAAAGTGGAGTCCCTAGGGTTTTAGGGAAGTGTGGAGTGTTGGGAAGTAGAAAAATCCACTTAAAACAAAATTTCGCATCTTTTCTAAAAGTTAGGTCTGTCTTGTCACACGACCATGTGCGAAATGCTCACAACCGTGTGTCGAGTTCTGGCTTCGTAAGGTGCACAGCCATGTGCATAATGCGCATAACCATGTGACTTGATTATTCAGAAGTGGCAACACAAGACGCACGGCCATGTGCAAAATGCACACAGTCATGTGACCTGTATATGCATACTTTATAAATTCACTGAATTAAAAATTCAACACACATAGACAAGCAATGCATCATAAATTTAAATTACAAGTCACTCGAAACAAAATTCCACTAAAAATGTAACACATAAGACCTCTTCTAGAGCTCCAACCTTTCTTTCATTCCCTGAAATGCACTAGAAATAATCATAAAAAATAGAATAAACTTGCAAAAACATAAAAGAAATAACCAGTCAACAAGAAAAATAAAAATAAAAATACAAATAAAAATAAAAATACAAATAAAAATAAAAATACAAATACAAATTAAAAAAATAGTCTTGGTTGAGCCCCCAAGAAGCGCTCTTTTAATGGTCCATGAGTTAGACCATCAAATTGATCATCCAATTAATTCCTTTAAGTATGAAACTTGATGGAACTCCTCAAATGTGCTTCCATGGTATAGCTTTAACCTTTGCCCATTCACTTTGAACATGTCTCCTCTTGTGTTGCTCAATTCCATAACTCCATGAGGATATGAATGAGTCACTGTATACTGTCCTGTCCATCTACTTTTTAACTTTCTAGGAAACAATTTGAGCCTTGAGTTGAACAACAAAACTTGATCACCTTCCTTAAACTCTTTGATTCTTACTCTTGCATCATGCCATCTCGTAGTACGTTCTTTATAAATCCTTGAATTTTCATAAGCAGCTTTCCTTATCTCTTCAAGTTCATGCAACTGTAACATTCTTCCCTCAGCTGCCTTCTTGAAGTCAAAATTCAAGGCTTTCACTGCCTAATAGGCCTTGTGTTCAATCTCAACGGGAAGATGACATGCTTTGCCATAAACCACCCTAAAGGGAGACATCCAAAGAGGTGTTTTATAAGCTGTTCTATATGCCCACAAGCATCATCAAGCTTCCTTGGCCATTCTTTCCTTGACCTACTTACTGTTCTCTCCAAAATCTTCTTCAACTCCCTATTACTCACCTTAACTTGGCCACTGGTTTGCGGGTGATAAGGTGTAGCTACCCTGTGCTTCACACCATAGCGAGCTAATAAAGCTTCCATATTCCTATTGCAAAAGTGTGTTCCCCCATCACTTATGATGACTCGAGGCATTCCAAATTAAGAGAATAGCTTCTTTAAGAACTTATAAAAAACGCTTGCATCATTGACTATGCATGATTGAGCTTCCACCCACTTGGAAACATAATCCACACAAACAAGAATATACTTGTTACCATCTGATGCTGGAAATGGTCCCATGAAATCAATGCACCAAACATAAAAAATTTCCACCTCTAGAATTCCAGATTGGAGCATTTCATCCTTCTATGAAATGTTTCCACTCCTTTGGCATGCGTCACAATGCATTACAAAATGTCTAGCATTTTGAAAAATTGTCGGCCAATAGAACCCTGTTTCAAGAACCTTAGTAGCTGTTCATTATGGTCCATAATGTCCACCATTGACCCTCCCATGATAATGTTGTAAGATGTCTCTTGCTTCCTCATTTGTTACACATCTCCTCACTATGCCATCGTTGTATAGTTTCCATAAGAATGGCTCATCCTAAATGTAGAACTTAGCATAATAAATCAACTTTTTCTTTTGCTGAGGAGTGAACTCTTTTGGAATTTCACCCACTGACAAAAAAATTGCTATATCAGCAAACCAAGGAGCACATATAAATCTTATAGTGAAAAGCATTTCATCAGGGAACATCTCCTTGATAGGCTCTTGCTTATCACTTTCCTCATGTTTCAACTCCAACCTTGAAAGATGATCAACTACTACATTTTAGCTCCTTTCTTATCTCTGATCTCAATATTAAACTCTCGCAATAGAAGTACCCATCTCATGAGCCTTGGTTTTGAATCCATTTTGTTCATTTAATACTTCAATGTTGCATGATCTGTGTATACAATTGCCTTAGATCCAAGGAGGTATGATATGAACTTATCAAAAGTAAATATAACAGCTAACATCTCCTTTTCTATAGTAGCATAATTCAATTGAGTATCTGTCAGTGTTCAGCTCATATAATAGATCACATACAACCTATTCTCCTTTCTTTGGCTAAGAATGACTTCTATTGCATGATCACTAGCATCACACATCAACTCAAATGGTAGACTCTAATCTGGTGCCATCACTACAGGAGCAGAAACAAGTGCTTGTTTCAACCTATCAAAAGCCAATTTGTAGTCATCAGTAAAATCAAAAGGTGAATCTTTTTCAAGTAACTTACAAAGGGGTTTTGAGATTTTTGAGAAATCCTTGATAAATTGCCTATAGAAGCCTGCATGACCAAGAAAACTCCTAACTCCTTTAACATTTGTGGGTATTGCAGCTTCTCAATTGCCTCCACCTTTGCTTTATCAACTTGAATGCCTTGAGTTAAAATCTTGTGTCCAAGTACAATACCTTCATCTACCATGAAATGGCACTTTTCCCAATTCAGCACCAAATTTGTGTCCTCACAATGTGCTAGAACTTGCTCCAAATTGTTCAGACATCCTTCAAATAAGTTTCCATAGATAGAAAAATCATCCATGAAAACATCCATGATCTCCTCGACTAAATTTGCGAATATAGCCATCATACATCTCTGAAAAGTTGTAGGAGCATTACATAACCCAAATGGCATCCTCCTGTATGCAAATGTGCCATGAGGACATGTAAAGGTGGTCTTCTCTTAATCTTCTGGAGCTATTGCAATTTAATTGTAGCCTGAATAACCATCTAGGAAGTAGTAAAAAGCATGTCTTGCTATCCGCTCTAACATTTGATCAATAAAGGGTAATGGGAAATGGTCTTTCCTTGTGGATGAGTTTAGTTGCCTATAATCAATGCACACTCTCCATCCATTCACAACTCTTGTAGGAACGAACTATCCTTTTGTATTTTGCACAATCATTATTCCCCCCTTCTTCGGCACACACTGAATTGGGCTAACTCAAGAACTGTCAGAGATTGGATAAATAATTCTTGTATCAAGTAGTTTGACCACTTCTTTCTTTACCACCTCTTGCATGTTTAGGTTAAGCCTCCTTTGTCTTTCAATGGTTGGCTTGTGTCCATCCTCCATCAAAATCTTATGCATGCAATAAGAGGGACTTATTCCTCTTATATCTGAAATCTACTAACTGATTGCCTTTATTTTTCTCTTTAGCATGTTTACCAATAAATCCTCTTGCTCCTTGCTAAGTTTAGAAGATATAATCACAAGTAAAGTTTGGTCATCACCAAGAAAAGTGTACTTTAAATATTGAGGTAACGACTTCAAGTCTAGTTTTGGTGGTTTTATGATTGAGGGTGGTGTGGGTTCAGTGTTTGGTAGTTGTATGTGTGGTTGGTGTGAGTATTTGAGAGTCACTTCTTCTTGAGAAGATTGTACCTATAAGCACTTCTCGATATTCTTAACTTCTAAAGACCATGCCAACCTCCATCGTTGGACTTCATTCACACATTCATCAATGACTTCAACTCACATGCAAAAATCTTCATCATAGGGATATTTCATAGTCTCATAGATATTAAACTTACAGCTCTCATCCCCCACTCTTAATATAAGAGTTCCATCATAGATGTCAATTATTGCTCTAGTAGTGTAAAGGAATGGCATACCAAGGATTAGTTGAACCTCCTTGTCTTCTTCAAAGTCAAGGACTACAAAATCCACTAGAAAAATAAATTTTCCAGCCCTTACTAACACATCCTCCACTATCACTTCTAGTTCCTTCATTGTCCTATCCGCAAGTTGCAATCGAATGCTTGTAGGTTTTGCTTCACCTAATCCTAATTTCCTATAAACAAACAAAGACATAAGATTAATTGAAGCTCTAGAATCACATAAAGCTCTTTAAAAATTTAAATTTCCCACAGAATAAGGAATAGTGAGACTCCCTGGATGCTTCCTTTTTAAGGGAAGTTTCTTCGAGATGATAGCGCTACACTCTTTTGTGAGTGTGATGGTCTCACATTCTTGCAACTTCTTTTTATTGGAAATCAGTTCCTTGAGAAATTTAGCGTACTTAGGCATTTGCGAAAGACATTCCACTATAGGCATGTTGATGTGAAGTGCTTTAAACCTCTCTAGAAATTTAGCAAATTATTGATCATGCTCTTGTTTATTCAATCTTTGAGGATATGGAGCTGGAGGTTTGTAAGGTTTCACTAGTGGTGGTGTAGGTTTCTCCATTACTCGTTCCTTATTGTTGTTATCCCCTTGCAGCTTCTCCTCTATTTGCACTTTAACCCATTCATCCTCTTTCTCTTTCTCCTCTTCTTTATTCTTTTCCTGCTCATATTCTATTATTGCTTTTGGGATTTGTATCTCTATTCCACTTCTCAAGGTGATAGCCTTCAACTGTTCTTTTGGATTCTTCTCAGTGTTTCTTGGCAAAGAACCTTGATTCCTCATTGACAAAGAATTTGCCAACTGTCCCATTTGCACCTCTAAATTATGAATAGAGGAAGAGTGGTTCTTGAACATTAGTTGAGTGTCTTGATACATTTGCTTAAATCTGCCTTCCAACCTTTTTGTAGCTTCATCTTGTTGATTCATTTTTGTGGACATCACATTCATGAACTTCTCCAACTTGCTCTCTAGAGAACTCCCAGAAGATGATTTTTTTTCTTAATGGTAATTTGGTTGCTGGTGTTGTACATTATACCCTATAAAACTAGGTGGTGCTTATGGCCTCCACTGGTTGTTCCTTTGATTGCTCCAAGAGAAATTAGGATGATTACTCCAACTTGGATTATAGGTGTTGCCATGCACTTGGTTCTGCTGTCCTTTAAAGTTGTTCATAAAGTTTACATTTTTCATGGACAAGCTTTGCATGATCTGACGCTCTATAGTTGGACGACTACCCTGACATAATTCACAAGAGGAAGAAAAGTTAGATATGGCATTGATATTCATTTTATCCATTCTTTTAGATAAAGCATCCATCATTGCATTTAACATCGTCAAACTGTCAACTTCAATTGCTCCCCCTCTCTTTGGAATAGCTCTCTCACTGGACTAGAGGCTTTGGATATTAGCCACTTCTTAAAAAAGCTCTAAGGCATCTTCTAGTGTCTTAGACATGATAGTTCCTCCTACTGATGCATCTATGTTTGCTCTCATTACATGATTGACACCCTTGTAAAAAGACTGTGCCAAATCCCATGAAGGAATCAGCTGTGGTGGACATTGTCACTGAAGATCCTTGAATCTATCCCAACACTCATAAAAACTTTCATCATCTTTTTAATAGAAAGGGTTGATTTCATTTTTGATTTTAAGTACTTTAGCTGGTGGAAAGTACTTATTGAAAAAGGATGTATAAAGCTCCTGCCATGTGCATATGGAGTTAGGTGCCAAGCTAGTGAACCATCTTTTTGCTCTATCCATCAATGAAAATGGAAAAAGGATGAGCCTGATTACTTCTGGTTGTACTCCATTCATCTTTAAGGTCTAACAATAGTCCAAAAATCTTGTCATGTGACCAATTGGATCCTCATGTGGTAAGCCACTAAACTGTGAGTTTTGAATCATTTGGATCATGGTAGGTTTGATTTTAAAGTTGTTTACAGCAACCGCTGACCTCACAATCAGAGTTTGGTCACCTTGGACATTGGGACTCACAAAGTCCCTTATAGTTCTGTGGGCAACATGCCCATTTTAGCCATCTTGCCCATTGTGTGCTTCCCCTCCATTCATCTTATCTCTATTCTATCTTCTCCTTCTACGAATAGTTTTCTCAATCTCTAAATCAAGTGGTATTAACTGGACTCCTTGTTTGCTTGCACCATGCGTTGTGTGCATGCAACAACAAGAGTTCCTGTAAAACTAAAAAATAACAAAAACAAAAGTAAAAAATAATGTCTAAATCAAACAACATAAAATTCTCAACAATATTAATTTGGTAATCCTCGGCAACGATGCCAAAAACTTGGTAGCTTTCTGCATGTATACGGATTCATACAAGTATTAATTAAATATCGATCCCACAGAGATTGCAGATTGACTACAGTGATACTAGTTGTGTTTGTTTGTTTAAATAGTGAAAAAGGGTATTTTGAATTAAACTAAAAATTAAACTAAGACAAAACACAAAAAAAATTCATAATGAAATAACAATCACTTTAGAGAACTAGGGTTCTTATTACCAATTCAACCTTTATTTAAAATCAATTTACTGCTAAGCCATACCTAACCTTAATCCAATTTGAGGGTTTCCCTAGAATCATAGCTCCTAAGACAACCCTATGATTAACCAAGTAAATTGACGTTCTTAGATTTAAAGCTCTCACCTACTATGTATTTGGTTAACCTAGTTTAAGGACCAATCCTTAATCAATATTAGTTGCTTAAGTGTTTCTCAACTAAGAAAGCATCTAACAGGTTATTGTTTAAATCCAATACAACCCATCTCTCGATCAAGTTTTATTATGTATATTCAATCAAAGGGTGATCAATCCTAAGAAGACATTAAGTTCAACAACAACCAAAGGATCTAGGTTAATGGCTTAGGTTTAATTGTGATTAGCCCATGGTTGAATAGCAATAAGAACCCTAACTAAGAATTTAGCTACTCATGTTAATTTTAAGAGATAAAGAAGAATAATAAAAGAAAATAGACATCATCATTGAATTAAAATTAAGAACGAATAAAAACAATTGAATAGAATAAACCCCCTATTAAATAGGAAGCTTGATGTTCTTTAATTTTTATTCTACAATCTCCAAACTAACATACGCAAAAAAAAATCCTTGTTTTATCAAAATTGCTCTAAGAAAAATTGTATCTCCAAAAATGTGATGATAACAAAAAAAAAAATCCTCCTCCCTTGTTTCTAATGGCTACCCTCTTATAAAACCCTAATTACCAGCCCTAGGGTTACATCCATGTGAAACCTCCATTTTGTCCTTTATGAGTCAACAATTAAATTCAACTCTGACTTTCCTAATCACCAAGTTGCACGATCGTGTGCAAAATGTGCATGGCCATGCACATCACTTTTTCAGCATTTTAGCATATTGATCTCCATTGGTTTTTAGGCTTGCTTCAAGTGCTCACAGCTCTCATATAACCTTCCTCTATTATTCTTTGACTTCCCTAAATACATAAAAATCAACCAAAAATAAACCAACTAATACGTAAAAATAAATAAACACAAAAGACATGTAGTAAGTACTGAACTAAATAAAAACTGAATAAAAGAACCATAAACTTAACTGAAATTGAATTTTTCCTAAGACAAAGACTACTTAATGAAATGCATTTTTCACACTCATCAATATTCAATTAAACAAACACTTTAGATAATAGAATATTATTTTATTGCCATTTGGGATAATTTATAATGTTAAAATATGTGATTGGCTTCTTGGGCATACCACTTATACTAACAATCTCCCATTTACACTAGAGCCACTCACTACAGTATTTTAGACCCATCTTCTTAAGATGTTGATCTAGTTATAGTTGCATTAGTGTTTTTATAAGTGGATCAATCACATTATTAGTTGAAGCTACCTTTTGTACGAGCACATCACCCTTCATAGCAAGTTCTATAATAATATGGAAGTGCCTTTCTATGCGTTTAGATCTCTGGTGAGACCTTAACTCCTTTGCTAAAGCAATGGCTCCATTGTTGTTATAATATAGAGGAATCATGAACTCATTGGAAGGAACAACTCCTAGTTTGTTAATGAACTTTCTAATCCAAACAGATTCTTTGGCATCATCCAATGTAGCTATATACTTAACCTATATAGTGGAATCAATAGTGACACCTTACTTGGAACTCTTCTAGGTCATTGCTCCTCCATTACTAATGAAAACCAACACATAGATAGACTTTTTGTCATCCACATTTAATTGAAAATTAGAATCTATGAAACCATTTATTTGTAGATCACCTCCTCCATAAGTTAAAACTAAATCTTTAGTCCTTCTCAAGTACTTAAAATTTCCTTAACAATTATCTGGTGTTCCAAACTTAGATTGGATTGAATCTTAGTAGTCATACTAATAGCATAGGCAATATCAGGCCTAGTCAAGCTTCCTATAATTGAAGCATAAGGAACTTTAGCCATTTGCTCTATCTCCTTAGGTGTTTTAGGTGGCATACCCTTTGATAAATGGATGCCATGCCTAAATGATAATAATCCTCTCTTGGAATCAAGCATGTTGAACCTTTTTAACACCTTTTCCTAGTAAAAACTTTGGGATAACCTATCACTCTATATGATCTATCTCTATAAACTCAAATTCCAAGAATATAGGTTACCTCTCCGAAGTCCTTTATTGAGAAGGTTTTAGATAGCCATACTTCCATAAAAGTCATAATTCCAACATCATTTCCAATTAGTAAAATGTTATCCATATATAAGATTAGGAAAGTGATTTGGGTCCCACTAACCTTTTTATAAACACATGACTCATGGCCATTCTTAATGAAACCATAAGAATAGAAAGCCTCATTAAAATAATGATTCTAGATGATTCTAACTCCTTCAAGCTTACCTTAGGCCATAGATAGATCTATTAGGCTTGCACACTTTTAAGCTATCCTTGAATTCAAAACCCTTAGGTTGCTCTGTTGTGATTCAAAATGCAATAAAAATTTAAAAATTTAACATAAACTTGAACCTGGATCCATGTAATTCAATTAAGAGATAGATTTAGGGTTTCCAAAAACCTTACCACAGATGTAAGAATAGGCAAGATTGAAGGAAGGATGAGAGGAGATTCACTCTGGTAACACCATGCCTAGAGCTTTTAGTTTTTTAGGCCAGATTAAGATGTCTTTAAATGAATACGTCCTCCATAAGTATCAATACAAATAGCCTTGAATTAAAATGAATATGTGTGTGCTAGCGCCTTTTTCTTAATTGTCTCACAACTCAAGAACTTTGTGTTTTATTTTTTAAGAAGAGAGAAAATGAATTTTGGTGGCAGAATAATAAGTATATGAAACCTTAGAGAATATGTCATGTTATATACTTCTTAATTAGGGTTTCATTTACCAAAATGAATTGTAGTAATTTCTCACTTATCAAAATGTTTTTGGTATATTCCATTTATTCGAATTCTTCTGATTTTATTCAAATACAAATTAGAAATAATTTCCTATTTATTTAAGATAACCATTACCTTAAAAAAACAAACAAACAAACAAACAAACAAATAAATAAATAAATATATATATAAATAAAATAATAATAAATAAATGCATAAATATGAGCGGAAGCATGGTGTGAGCACGAAACCGGTTAGGATAAATTTTAAAATTTTTTCCTAGTGAATAACCCTTGCCTGAAGGCAAGCATTCCAAAACCACCATATCACAACACAGTGAATTTACATAACTAATTACTTACATGCTTAATAGACAACATAAATCAAAGATTCATAAAACCAAAAAAACATAAAGCATGGCATGAGACCTACATCCAGAGTTTAGTAACACTTACAAACTCTAAATGTTGATAGGATGCTTGGTAAGCTTTAGGAAATGGTTAATGCAAATCTACATGCTCCTAGCTGTCCAAGTGTGAAGCCTCTAGCAAGAAAGATAAGTGGAATTGGAATGACTCCAAGCTTTTAAAGAATCTCTACCCATAAGCTCCTCCTTGTTAGTGACCTGAAAGCTTGCTAGAGCTCCTTTCTTTGCTTGAATAATGTAGGATTTCTTGCCTCATTCAGATGTAGCCTTCACTTCCATAACTCTTGTACAAAGGATGATGATAATGAACTTATGAAGAAACACAACTCTTGTATTTCTCACTCACACACTCACAATAATTAGAAGAAAGATGAAGAAGAAGACTCAACTTTTTATTTTCTCTCTTAGTGTTTTTTCTCCAATGTAAGTGGTAAGTAAAGTATCAATTGTGTAGAGAAACTCCATTAACTTAATGTATTTATATAAGAGACTAATTTGAATGTGTAGAGATTCTCCATCAAGTCAAGCTTGAGTGTAGGACAAGCAATCTCATGCATGTGCTCACTTTTTCGCTTGAAGTGTAAAATAAGCTATCTCATGCATATAGAGATTGACCACCAACTTAAGGTGCGTGCTTATGACACATCTCCATGTTGTCAACCATGCAATCACATTACATGTAAAGCTATGCTTAGGTGGCCACCATACAAGCATGATCATCATATGGTCATGCTTATATGGCACCTCCTTTAGTAAGTGGGCTTTAGGCTTATTTAACTTTTAAATGAGCCCATCTCTACAACATCCATTAATTAGTCTTATGGGCTTTATTTAACACTTAAAGAAGGCCAATATTAATAATACACCTAATTGTCCAAGCTCATGCATCATCTATTAAGCTACATATATAAGGCCCATCTCATAGTCCATATCCAAAGTAGTATTATTAACAAATATCAATTTGGTCCTCAAACTTAATATCACATATTAAATTAAGTCCAAATTAATATTTAATAGTCCTAACCTTTGAATTAGATTTCAGGATATGCTAGATCCCTGCACAAGCAAAAATTCAATTCAGTTAATTTAATTAATTAATTAAACACTTTAGTTAATAATCAAAGTAATCAATATCATTATCGATGCTACTCCTATGTGCATGACTTACTAGGTTCAAGTCCAAATGGTAATGGAAATAAATAATATTAAATCTTAATATTATTGGAAATTCTTTCCAAGCTAAATATGAAAATCCTAATTAATCACATTTAGTTTCCATAAGTCATGAGTGACCCCTAGCATAGATGTCATGACAACCAAATTGGAAATGAATGCTATCTGTAGATTCACAAGAACAATAGAACATAATTACCATGCATTGAATGTCCCTTCATTTAAAGATCATGACATCGACTGGAGTCATGGTCAATTAAACTCTAATTGCCTCAATTATATAATCTAATATTCAGTTTAATTTTCAATAAAACATGACTTTTACTAGAAACACTTTCTATCATTGAAACACTTTTTAGGTAAGTCAAGTTTGACCTAGCCATGTGCTTATTCATCGAGAACAACTTAGATAGCATAGGATCTTATCCTAGTTCATTTGAGGTAACAAATTCCATTTTGGCTGATCACTCATCCCTACATAGAATTGACTAGAGCCACCACACTCCATATACCTATATGTGTCAAGCCCAAGTATGTAAGTGGCAATAAACTCTATTCAACCATATATGGATGACCATATCACCTCATGTCAAAGGACCATATGCACCATTATGTCTAAGATAGTGATTGTTGACTAAAGTGAATTTCCACGCAATCACTTATCTTACATCACTATTCGATCCACCCATAACATGAGTATCCACATGTCTATTATGATATCTCACATTAAGTAACATGAGACTCACTACCTCCTACTATCAATATCATATACTGATTAAGGAAAATTGACAAAGATGATAGTCTACAGATTAATACGACTCATTTATTAATCCAATGACCATGAACATTTTATAGTTTATGTACTAAATGAATTTGTCATTAATATTATCAACACTTGACAATAAAACTCATTTAACATTATGCTAAAGGGTAAACACTCAAATAAATAAACACTTTGTGTAAATGAATATTATATTGCCATATGGATAAAAGTACAATGTCATTTATATTACAAGAAATGGCACTTGGGCACATCTATACTAATAATCTCCCACTTGCACTTGCATTATTCACTACAATAACTAAGACCCATATTCTTAAAATGATAGTTTAACTATAGCTAAGTGAGTGCCTTAGTTAGTTGATCAACCACATTATCAGCTGAAGCTACCTTTTACATGAGCACATTGCCCTTTCCAATAAATTTTCTGATAATATGATAGTGCTTTTTATGTGTTTGGATTTTTGGTGAGACCTCATTTCCTTTGACAAAGTGATGGCTCCATATTGCCATAAAAGAGAGGAACTACTGACTCAATGGAAGGAATAACTCCTAGTTTGATGACAAACTTTCAAATCCAAATAGCTTCTTTAGTAGCATCTAATGCAGCTATGTACTTAGCCTTTGTAATGGAATTAGCAGTCATACTTTACTTGGAACTCTTCCAGCTCACTCCACCTGCATTATAAGTAAAGACAAACCTAGAGATAGACTTTCTATCATCTACATCTGACTAAAATAAGAGTATATGAAATCTGTAAGCTATAACTCACCTCTTCCATAAGTCAAGACTACGTCCTTAGTCCTTATCAAGTACTGAAGGGTAGCCTTAACTGCCACCTAATGCTCTGAGCCTAGGTTAGATTAAAAATTTCTAGTCATACTAATAGTATAGGCAATGTTCAGCCTAGTACATAAACTAACATACATTTGGCTTCCTATAGTTAAAGCATAAGGAACCTTGGCCATTTCTACCATGTCCTTAGGTGTCTTAGCTAACATCTCCTTGGATAGGTGGATACCATGCCTAAAAGGTAATAATCCCCTCTTGGAATCAAGCATGTTCAACCTCTTCAACACCTTTTCAAGTAAAGACTTTGGGATAAGCCTATCATTTTATTTGATATATCTTTATAGACTTAAATCTTGAGAATATAGGTAGCCTCCCCTAAGTCTTTCAATGAGAAGGTTTTAGACAACCATACTTTCATAGAGGTCATCATACCAACATCATTACTAATAAGAAGAATATCATCCATATACAAGAATAAGAAAGTGAGTTGACTCCCACTAACCTTCTTGTAAACACATGGCTCATCCTTGTTCTTAATGAGACCATAAGAACATATAGCCTCATTGAAATGATGATTCTAACTCCTTAAAGCTTGCTTTAGACAATTTATCAATCTATTAAGCTTGCAAATTTTTACGCTTTCGTCAGATTCAAAAGCCTTGGATTGCTCCATGAAAATGTCTTCCTCAACATGGCCATTAAGGAAGGCGGTCTTGACATCCATTTGTCAAACCCTATAATCATAGTGTGTGGCTATCGCAAGAAGAATCCAAATGGATTTAAGTATGAGTATTGGCAAGAAGGTCTCCTCATAGTCAACCCCTTGCCTTTGGCAAAACCCTTCAGCCTAGCTTTATATATCTCTACCTTCCTGTCTACACCAATCTTTCTTTTAAAGATCCATTTACACCTAATAGGTACAAGATCCTTAAGAGGATCAATAAGTTCCAAACTTTTTTTGCATGGATGGAATCCATTTTAGTTCTTATCACCTTAAGCCATCTTGAAGAATCTTTCTCACATAAAGCTTCTTCATATGTAGTAGGATCATCATCATGAATGCTCTCTTCATGAACATGCAACTCTTGCACATTATGAAGAAAATCATATCTGTTAGGAGGATGAGATACCCTACTAGACCTTTTAGGAGTTGGTATCATGACATTCTCAATTGGAATAGGCTCTTTGGGTTAATCAATGTCCATTTGATCAAATTGTTGGGCTTCTTTAGATGACTCCTCATCTAACATTATCTTCCTTCCTTTGCCACCTACCTTAAGAAAGTATTTCTCAAGGAATATATTATCTCTTCTTACAACAACAACTTGTTTAGTAGGAAGATAAAACCAATACCCTAAGCTATCTTTATGATATCCAATAAACCTTTTTTTAATCGATTTTGTATCCGACTTGTCCGATTTTAGTTTTTGAATAAAAGATGGGCACCCCCAAATCTTAACATGTTTAGTGCCCTATCATTCCATATCTTATATGGTGTGGTAGAAATGGACTTGGATGGAACTCGATTAAGGATGTAGGAGGCCATTTGAAGCACAAAACCCTAAAGTGATATAGGGAGATCAGAGTAGCTCATCATAGAATGTACCACATCCAATAAAGTATGATTCTGCCTCTCGAGCATGCCATTTAATTAAGGTGCTCCAGGAGGTGCGAGTTGTGATACAATGCCATGTTCCTTAAGGAACTCAATGAACTCAGTACTCAAGTATTAACCTCTTCAATCCAATCTTAGAGTGGCTTTGAACTCGAAATTTTTTAAGGATTCACTTTTATTCTTTATAAGAAACAAATACCCATACCTTGTGTTATATCTCAAATTTGATTGTCTCTAAAAAGGTCCAATGATGAAACAAACCTTTGAGATAACTAGAGTCTGCTCATTCATAACACCTCTAAAGTGTGCAAACTTAGAAAACCTAACTGACCTCACTAGTGTTCAAAATTGATCATCGAGCCATTAAGTTATACTTCGACCTTATGAAATTCAAATTATTAAAACAAAAAAAGGTTATTTCAAGAAATCCCTTCTCAGAACACTCAACTTGTTGGATCGATGTTCATTTCATTAGACCAGGACCCAACTTTATGAAAACATGGAAATTGATTTTGATAAAATGGACTTTGAAAACACATATAAAAGGCTCCAAAACCTTTGAAAGTTGTTTTGAAATGGTCCAACACAACCTAGGGAACAATGTATGTCACTTACAAGTGCGTATAAAGCCATAAATGCCCCTAAGAGTCACACGCTAAAATCGAATCCAAATCAGAAAAAACAGATTTCAAAAACTAGGGTGTTGTAGTAGCTATATATTAAACATCATATAATGTGAAATAGTCAAAAAGTAGATGCGATCCCCTAAACTCAAAAATATCTACTAGGGGAAATACTTGTTGAGTGACCCAATGTTGTCCTTTTTTATTCTTAATTTTTTAAAAACTAGGTGGTAACACCACAAAATCAAAAAAATGTCTCATTCCTTCTAAGACCAATCCTTTGTCCCTATTCGGTAAAGTTGCCACATCCCCCGAAAATAAAATGAAAAGACCTTTATAGAAACAATTCATCTTAAAACTAAAAAGAAGATAAGTAAAACAAAAAGGTCGCTCACAATGGTGACTCCTTAGGGACTTCTAAGTAAGAGAGATCAACTAAAAAAATGTTGATTTCTAATTATGTAATGCTTAATCATATAGAGCCCCTCACCACTGCATTCGCACTATACATTACATGTGCACCATTGGTCCCTAAAAGCCTCGATAATACTAAATGACATCACCACTATGATTCCACTTGAGTTACGAGGTAATGAAGATATAGTATTATCACCTTTAGTCTTTACTTGTGCTTTTGCCAAACTCATCTGACAGAGTCTATAACTTAAGTCCTAAAGGGGGACAATTGAGTTATCAAAAGAATGCTAGACTCACTGATCAGAGTTTGTAACCCTAATCATATGGGGGAATTCTCGCTAAAGGAACCCTTAGCCTTTCATCCAAGCTCAGATCATGTAGATAAACTAGTAGTAACATCCACTAGGATTCCACCAAGTTATGCATGCTATCCTTGTCCTGATGCTGTTCGTCTAACCTGATATTCATAAAATGACATGACTCTTCTAGTGTCTATCATCGAATGACGTCATAATGTTAGTTTTCATAGAATGTTCATGCTCAAGAATACATGATTCTCATCTACTTTGTACGACCCTAAAGCATTGGGAATGATAAGGATCATGTACCTCAACTTGAATGCTTTGTGTAAACTAATAAATAATGACATCCCTCAATGATAGAACCTATGAGACATTGTCCATTTATCTTTATCAGACCAAATGAATGAGATAGGAATCCAACTAAATTATGGACCTTTATATCAACAAAATTAAACTATAAATTATCGAATGATACTTTCATGACTCCTGGTAAATATATCAAATATCGATATGGGGTCAAGAACTCTGGCTCAATCTAATTAACCTTGGTCCTATGCATATGGGTGCATATGAGCTCTAGACATCATTTGAAGCCTAACAATTTACCTCCACATCAACATCATGTGGTTACCTTAAGCACATTTTAGTATCATTCCTCAATTGAACATTTGGTTCTGATTAATATAAATCGAAGTAGCCTAGTTCTGAGAGCTAAACCATAGTCCCTTGATGACTAAAGGTTCAAAACCTACCTAGGAAAGGGACTAAATAATATTATGGAGAAATAAGGTCAGAAGTGAGAGCTTGTTTATGATTGGTTTGTTCACTGTGCAGGAAAAACTAACTAGCTTTAATCATGCATACATAACATACATGTACTAATCGTTATTTCTTACAGGAATAATTATCTTTCATCATAGGATTTTGTATCTACTCCATACATACATGCTCACCCTTTTCTTTTGTAGGCACACATTATGAAACATTCATTTAGCTAACCCTAATAAATGTACAGGAATCCTAAATCCAACATGAGTGACCATGAAGATACTTCTTGCCAGTAAATTGAAGACATGCTAAGAGAGGGGATCCAAAAACTGCTCATTGATGGTACCATAGCTGAAATTCCCCAAGCCCAAATCAAAGCCAAAAGTTCCTAAGATGGAAATAGCACACCATTGAATGAAGCATCTACATCTGTTCACCCGAGGGTAAATAAGGCAAAGGGAATTCCTTGCGGTCCAGTTTAAGCAGAAGATGACAATGACTACTACCAGGATCTCAGAAACGCATCGAAAGTTGCAAAAATCACTTACATGACCAAGCCTAAATCGATAGAGGAGGTCAAATTATTGGCTAATAAAATGGCTGAGTTAGAATTTGCCTTCAAAGATAAGGGGATTCATGGCACCAAAAGCTTTACTGACTTGGCACTATTCAAAGATGAGCCACTTCTAGATGATTTTAAACTACCAAACTTTGCTAAGTTTGATGGAAAAGGGAATCCAAAGGACCATCTAAGGCAATATGCCATCTTTATGGCTACTATAAAGCTTACAGAATCTCATATTGTTTGATTCTTCTTTACATCATTAGAGGAAGGATCGAGGGCATGGTTCTTTGACCTTGAAGATGAAATCAAAAGTGATAGGCTATTGCTAACTTAGAAGTTTATCAAGAAGTATGATTACAACACTTAACCAAATACCACTCGAAGAGATCTTGAGACCATAA
This sequence comes from Mallotus nudiflorus, assembly GCA_947683625.1. Classification (NCBI taxonomy): domain Eukaryota; kingdom Viridiplantae; phylum Streptophyta; class Magnoliopsida; order Malpighiales; family Euphorbiaceae; genus Mallotus; species Mallotus nudiflorus. The sequence continues at coordinate 9,452,755 of CANTUR010000027.1, read as the reverse complement.
ACTAGAAACCCGATAAAGCTTTCTCTGATTATGTCACAAGGTGGTGGGGAAAAGTAGTAAAAATGAGAGACTTTCCTTTAGAGGATAAACAAATAGAATTGATAATCAAATGGGCAATATCGCACTTTATAAAATACATGATCTTTGCTTATTATCCTAACCTCAAAGCTCTCTATTAGGCTAGGATCATAATTGAGGATGAGGAACCTCAGCAAGCCAGGAAAACCTTTCACCGCAACACCCAACCAAACATCTAAAATACCTTCACCCAAGCTGCAAAAATAAACATGATCTAACCCGCTACCTATAATTAATCATCTAACAATGCCATCAGACCACCAAGAAAGTTCTTAATTTAAACTTTCCATTATCCAAAGTGTTCTAGAGACTCCAATAAATGAACCTACTATAGCCTTAAGAACCTAGGCCTCTTCTAAATCACTACCTCCTTAGATTAACCAAAACTTGTTTTGCCACTTTCACCAAATGCCCGATCACACCATTGATACATGCAAAACCCTCAAGAATGCAATCTAAATCTCATTGACTTTGGAGAAATGGACGACAAGGAAAAATGACCCAGTATCAAGATTAATTCTCTCCCAAACTATTAAAACATGCCTCCACCAACTATTAGCTCCTTCAATCTACCAGTAAACCTTGTTGAATAATTGATCTAAAATGTCCAAAAAACCCAAGAAAAGCCCTTAGAAGATAAACTCTCGAGTCTCATTCTTGAACCCCATATTCCAATGAATGGTGAAGTGATTAATTTCCCTTACTCATAAGAAGCAAACACAAATAAAAATCCAAGTAGTGACTATGAAGTATGGGATTTACTAGGCCAACCATCTAGGAAGTTTGACTATAAAGTCAAGTACACAGTACCCTTTGCTACCCCCATACACTTAAAAGACATAGTACCCTCAGGATGGGTAGAAGAATTTGACATTAAAGGCGAGATGGTTAGTATTATTCAACTTCAGAACCTACAAGTCATAGGGATTGATATATAGAATGACTCTGATGATACTAAAATCATTATTTGGGACCAAAAAAATCGTACAAATGTAGATAAGCAAGCAGTTGAGGAGCCCTCACTAGCAGTTAAATCATGTAGGCGGGTATATCAACCTCTTGAGAAAAAAAGGATCCCTCTAAAGGAAAAGAAGTAATAAGTGATCAAGCTCTAGTTAAAGTGGAAGACATTATCCTCAAGTAGCTTAAGAAGACTCAGGTACAAGCCAGTATCTAGGACCTACTCATGGCCTCCAAGAAGCATTGGGATGCCCTTGTTAAAGCACTAGATGAGGCAAAGATTGCCACTAATGCCTTACCTTGTTAGATGATAGCCTTCCTAATGAAAGCTCCCTTTAATGCAATCACCTTTTCAGACAAAGATTTGTCCTTTGAGGAAAAGGTCCACAACCATGCTCTCTTTATGCAAGCAATTATCAAATCTAAAAAGACTCTATATGTTATGGTGGATGATGGATCTGCCATTAATATTTTCTCTTGAGGTTGCTACATAAGTTTGGGATGAATATTGAAAACTTGGAAGAATCTAATATGGTAATACAAGCCTATGATGATTTAAAGAAGCCAGTCATTGGCACTTTCAAAGCAATAGTCACAGTGGGGGATATCAAATCATTAATAGAATTTACTGTCTTGGACATCCTTCCAACTTTTGCCCTACTACTAGGAAGACCTTACTTCCACCCACTAGGGGGCATACCTTCCACTATGCATTAGAAGATCAAGTTTCCTCTGAATAAAAAGGTCATTGTCATCCTTACTGAAACAAACAACATTATTGCCTATCTGAATGTGGTCCCACTAAGATTTTGGGATTTTATAATCAGTGATGGTCATGTTGATCCTAAAGTTGCTGTTATGATGAAGAAGATGAAATATCTACCTAGAATAGGATTAGGAGGAAGGAATATTAGGGTCATAGAATTCCCTGACTTCGTAGGACAAACCAACATATATGGTTTAGTGCACAATCATGAAGAGGACACTAGGGCTAGGAAGCCAATCTCTTTTATGGCTGAAAGCTTGACCTAAGTCTACTAAGGATAAGCTAAGAAGTGGGTAAGCAACATAATCAAGAAATCAAGGTTCAAGATCTTCAATGACACCCTCAAAGGAAAGCACTCACTAGATATGGTTACTGAGACAGACATCAATGAGCTGATGGGAAATTGGGAACTAGAATATAGGAGTAAGACTATTGATTATGCTTAAGCTGCTGCCATCCTCGAATCAAGCATCGATGATATCCTGTTTGAAGACATTACTGATGATGATCTTTATACTTTTTCTTTATTTGAAACTGATGATGTAATGAACTCCAAAGTCAATGAAATGAAGTCATATTTTGCTTACTTGTTTAATGTCCTTCCAGTTGTTATTATGCATTGCATTAATCAAAACATTAGCATATTTGACATTCATTCCATATGCACTGAATTATTTAACATTAGCACAGAATTTGAACTACACATTCTGCATATTTTTAAAGATGTTACCCCTAAAGAGAGGAGAGAAATTGAAAAAAATATTAATAAAATACTTAAAAGTATTTGCCTAGATGTATGACAAAGACATTGCTCAACACTTCATTCCTATAAAAGATGGGTGCAGACAGATGTCATACCTCAAATTTGACTATCCCCAAAAATGTCTAATGATGAAATGAATCCCCAAGATGATTGGACTTTGCTCACTCGTAACACCTCTAAAGTGTGCAACCTTAAAAACCTAACCGACCCTACCAGTGTGCAAAATCAATTGTGCTCTAACCTTATGAAATAAAAATTATCAAAATAATGAGAGGTTTATTTTAAGAAAACTCCTCTCAAAATACTTAGCTTGTTGGGCTGGTACATATATCATTAGACTGGGACCCAGTTTTGTGAAAAAATAGAAAATCAATTTTGATAAAATGGACCTTGAAAACACAGCTGAAAGGCCCCAAAACCTTTGAGAGTGGTTCCACAATGGTCCAACACAACTCAAGGATCAGTGCATATTGCTCAAAAGTGCGCATAGCCCCTAGGTGTCATGTACTAAAATCGAGGCTGAATTCAGAAGAACAGACTTAGGAAATGCATTCAGAAGCCTAAAAACACTAGGAACCAATCCTAGAACAATGTGCATAAAACCCAAAAACTATGCATGGAAGGCCAAAGTGCGTGTGTATCGCAAGCATGACCATGTGAACATTGTGTGAGGCAACGCACACTTGGCATAGCCAAGCGTAAAATTCTTGATATGCATGCACGACCTTGAAGTGGGTAGAATTTCATAACCTTAGTCTCTAGGACTTAGTATAAAGTAAGTAGGGTGTCGAACACTCAGGAATTTTTGGCCAATTCAATATTAATCGAATAGTTACTTATGTGGATAGGCAAACCTAAATCAAAATAAATTAAAGAATCTAATTACTACTAATGTACTATAATACTAAATAGAAATAAAATGTAAATATATAAAAGAGAAGCATAATTCAGAATGTAAATAAGAACTTATAAAAGATTATCATAAAAAATATTGATTGGAAATTAGTGCATATAATCATTAAAAGGAATTCTCATTGTCAATTTAAAGTTAGAGTCTTTAAAGGTAACTCTCGTTATCAATTAAAAGTATTTCCTCTTAGATTCTGCAAGCCCTCTCGTTGTATTACTGAGATAAGATAAAATCATAAATCACATTATACTAATAAATCCTTAAATGCAAATCTTGTTGTCAATCAATGATGATTTTGTCTAGAGTCTACAATCACTCTCATGTCTTTGTAGAGATAGACAAAAATCATAAAGTAATTGTACTAATTCTTCTCCCTTAAAATGAATTCCTTATCTCAAAGTAAATCCAATTCTTAAGAAATTTTAATTATATGTACACCAAATTACTCTAACTCTCATTGTAAGTAATTTTGATTAAAACAAGTTACATATGGTGATCAATCATAAATAACTTAATTAAGCACTAATTGAAATTAAATCATAAACAAAATAAGATAGAAAATGTAGTTCTTATTTAATTCATTATTGCTGCTCAAATAAGACTTAGCCAAGAAACATAGCTAGAGAAAAATAATAAAAGAAGAAAGATAACTGATAAAACCCTTTTTACTAAATCATCCAGCACTTGCTTGATGTAGAGCAATCTTCTATTCTCTTCTTGCTTCTTACTTGATGTCCTTCTAGTTGATCTTCAAACACTAAGTCTAAGCAATAATTGCTCTAATGAAATTATATATTTAGAATCCTCATCCTCTATCTCAGGTTATAATTAATCTATATATAGAACCTATAGGTGGTTAAAAGGAGTTACAATTGGAAAGGTACCCTTTTAAATGAAGGGTCATAACTCTATGTAAATATAGTAACTTCTAGGGCATTTATTTCCTTTTAGATGAACTTATCTTGAGAATTTCCCTTCATGAAAGTTCTAAATCTCTGAGTTATATTTCTAGAGAAACTTGAATCACCTTATTTAGATATCTGTAGAGGAAGTTATGACTAAAATATGAAAACTGCTCAAAGCTAGAAAGTTGCAACCCTTTGGTGAGACATCACTGGGAAGACTCATGACATGGCTGTGACTTGGCACAAATTGCCCCTGTCATGACTCATTCCCACTGTAACGACTCGTGCTAGTATCAATTCAACTTTCTTTTGCTTCTTAAGCTTCATACTTCATTCCAACAAGTCCAAAGTCTTTCCAATACATCAATTGAACAAAAAAACATATATAAAACATACAAACTACCATAAAAAGCAATTGGAACTAAAAATAGCATTTTCATAATGAAATAAACACATAAACTAAACTAAAATTAAACAAAATAATACTTATAATACCTTAAATAACTATACATATTTGCATTGTATCATACTCCCCTACACTTAGACTTTGCTTGCCTTCAAGCAATTATAGATCAAATATGAAGAAATTAACAAAATTATCATTTACTCCAAAACAAGGGTAGTATCCTTATCAAGTCATTTTAATCATGAATGAAGTTAGAAAAGGATAATTCAATAAGTGAATTTTCAATGCTCAACAATGATAGAATAATTAAGTCTCATAGCATAGGCAACAAGTTTACCAATTTATCTCAATTTACTAAGAATAAAATAAAAATGCAAAGTCAAAGTTCTAACCAAGCTACTTAGCCAAAATAGTCATGCTTCAAACTTAGGAATTCTAGAGGCAAAAATAACCTTGAGACAATGTTAAGCATACATATCAACATACTTTTCTCATGACATTTTTAGACATTTTATTCATAAGCATACTTACTAGATGTACTCTTTCCGAATGAATGCAAATGAGGAGCAAACATTAATGTGCTCAACTTACTCGAGATCCATTTACTTGTGACATTATACATCTCTTTCTGAATGAATGCAACTAAGGAGCATACTCAATTGCACACAACTTACTCAAGATGCATAAACTTACAAACATTATTAATATTTTATTTTTCTTCTTTTTCTTTTTTTTAAGTCTTCATCCATTATTGAAAAGCAATTTTCATATGTATTATGGCTATAGTTTCCCTAATGTTACCTAAGTCTCTAAAAAACCTAAGCTTAAATCATTACTACCTAGCCTTAAGCATAGTTAGCAAGTTGACTACAACATTCTTTAAACTTTAAAAATAATAAAAAGAGATAAAAAAACATAAACATAAACATAAACTTACTACTTATACTACATGAAACTTAAACTTCTACCAATTGAGCATTAAGAAATTCATGATTAACAAAACATATTGACTTTATCAAAATTAAAAAACTATTAAGGATGGCTACTTATTAAATATAGGAGCAAAATGAATAACAAAAATAATGCAAGGACACAAAAATATAGCACAAACACACAAACTAATATAACATCCTAATATATAAATGATTAATATACTAATACTAATATGTATCCCTTCCCCCACACTTAAGAGCATGCATTGTCCTCAATGTAAAGAAAATAAAGCAAAGGAAGGATTGAAATACTTCCCTAGTCATCAGTTGGAGTAGTGGGCAGAGACTTAATGGAGTATTAGGTTTGAACAAAGTATTGGTTCAACTTGTACTCCATTTTTCATTGATGATGAGCCAATTATTTTTGGTGAAGCTCCATCTCATTCAATTGCCCTTGCAGGGCAATTTGGTTGTTCAAAATTTAGTCCCAAATGGGAGGTAATCATGTGAATAGCCCAATGCACTTTGAAGAGGATAGGTTAGCAAAGGAACATCTCTAAATGGTTGATATTGAGGAAGTTCTTCCTCCGGTTGACTTTTTGTTTGATAAGTGGTTGGAGACTCCTCAACCCAAGATGATCCAGAAAGTCCATGCCAACATGAATGTGATTGGGCAGGAATAAATCAGAATCCTACAACAATGACTTCCCCTCTCATAAAATCATGATTCATAAAATAAGAGCATTCAACCCTGTGAGTATAACTGGTACGATCAACATTCAAAGCCTTAGCTACTATTGTGATCACATGTCTGTGTGTTAAGGGTGAATCCTTATATAGAGCACAAGACAATAACTGATTGAATATCCAATAAGTCCAATAAATTTGCTTCTTGTTATGAATACACCATATAAGAAACATTTCTTATGTAGAAACCCTATTGAACTCAGACTTGTGAAAAATAACACATGCTAGGACCTTAGCAACAACCAGTATTTCATGTTTTTAATGAACATTGCCTTGGCTTTTTTAGGTTGAAAAGGGGTATGTAAATCAGTTAAAAATGTCCAAAATTCATTCAACTTAAAATTAGATGGGGGATCACATAACTGATCCTTTTTAAAACCAAACACATGATGCATGAAAGAATAGTTTAATTGGTGTTTCTTTCCTTCCATCCAAAATTCCAAAATTTGGGAATTGTTATCATTAGCATCCAAGGTAGTGTAGAATTCAGTAATTAAATCAACATAGGTGTCCTCATGCATAGAAACAAATTTCTTAAGGCCATATTTAATTAACATTTAATCAAACACCTCAAGCATACCCGTATTGTGCAAGAGAGAGTTTGAAATATACTTACAACCTATGATTTCTCTAAACCTAATTGTTGTCAACTTAGTACCTTCTGCATGTGAAAGGATTAAAAACTTAGCCTTGTAAGTCTTGCTTAGATTTTCTTCCTCCTTTTAATGGGATTCTTCAATGTGTGGCCTCTTCGATGATGATTCTCTAGTCTTTCTCATGGTGTTAGTGTTGATTGAATGAAGTTAAGAAGGGTAGAAATATATAGAGAGTAAGAAATGAAAATGGAAAAATAGAGTAAAGAAGATGGAATAGGAAGGGTGGTGTTGATTTGGGTAGGGTTTGATTTAGAGAAGAAATGAAGAGTCTTATGTTTATGGAAGAGAGAATAAAGAAGATGGAGGAATAAGAGGTGTTTGAGTGTATTTAAGTGTTGAAATTCATTTGGAAATTTGAGAATGGAAGATATAGGAGATTAGGTGGTCAAAAGGGTGTATTTATAGATAGTATAGGGGTGTAAGAGATGGTGAAAGATTGTGTAAGAGAAATGTGAAAAGGTGTGTATAGAAATGAAAAGACATAACCTCTTTAAAAGAAAAGGACAAATTTTCAAATCTAAAAGTGAATTAAGAATAAATAAACAATAATAAAAAGATGTAAAAAGGTGCTAACTTATGGCTGTTACAAGTGTGTGTAATTGGATGTGAAAAATGCACATAAGTATGTTAATGGGATAACTCAGCATAGGGTGTCGAGTCGGCAAGGACGCTTTCTGTATCGAGTCATTCTGCAGGAATGGCTCGTTACGACTTACTGCATGATGGATCAAGTCATTCCAAGCATAATGACTTGGCACACTATCTTTCTATAACGACTTGTGACTGTGTAATGAGTCGTGATAGTATGCTAATGTGCAAATACAAATTCAATGAAATAATATATGAAATAATGCATAAAAATAAAAAACTAATCATAAACCAAATGTGTACTAAAATTAATCATAAAGAAATGTGTACTAAAACTTATCATAAAGAAATGTGAATAAATAAGTGAAATAAACTAAGAAAAAGAAATAGTATGAAATAATAAAAAAAAGTGTGAATTTAAAAATATTGTAAATAGAACTTTTGCTAACTAAAATAAAATGAAATTGAAGCATAGAATATAAAAATGTGTAATAAATGAAAGAAAAAATGTGTTTAGTCTTACCATGCTAAATTTAAAGGTCTATAGGTTGACCTTACCTTAATTTTATTAAGATGTAGAAAGGGAGATAGATCAGGTTGGATCAATTGCATCACTGATCAAGTAAGGTATCAGACAATGTCCATTTACCTTGAAGATTTTCCCTTTATTATTAGCAATTTCCATTGCACCATGAGGATATACCTTAACAACTTTAAACGGACTTGAGCACCATGATTTCAACTTTCCTGAAAATAACTTCAGTCTTGAATTAAAAAGGAGAACAAGCTCATCCTCATGAAATTCCCTTTTAGTTAAGTGCTTATCATGCCACAAATTAGTACAATCCTTGTATAGCTTAGCATTTTCATAAGCATTCATTCTCAATTCATCTAATTCATTGAGTTGAAGTAAACTTTTCTCACATGCCTTTATTATATCAAAATTCAAAGCTCTTGTTGCCTAATATGCTTTGTGCTCAAGCTCAAACGGTAGGTGACATGATTTCCCATATATTAATTGATAAGGAGTAAGGCCAATTGGGGTTTTGAAAGCTGTCCTGTATGCCCACAATGCATCGTCAAGCTTCAATGCCCAATCTTTCCTGAAAGTAGACACTGTTTTCTCAAGAATCCATTTAATTTCTCTATTACTCAACTTGAATTGCCCACTTGTTTATGGGTGATATAGAGTAGCAACCTTGTGTGTTACTCCATACTTTTTCAAGAGAGCTTCAATCATATGGTTACAAAAATGGGAACTACCATCACTTATCAATGCTCTAGGGGTACCAAATCTTGGAAAAATTACTTTCTTAATCATTTTCTTAACTACTCTAGCATCATTTGTCAAGGTTAGCATGGCTTCTACCCTTTTGGAGACATAATTGACCATGACTATAATATATTTGTAACCCAAGGAACTAGGAAATGGATCTATAAAGTCTATTCCCCAAATATTAAAGATCTTGATTTCAAGAATCCCTTTCAAAGGCTTCTCATGTTTCTTTGATATATTTCCCATCCTTTGGCATCTATCACATGTAAGCGCATATTCTCTAGCATCCTTAAACAAAGTAGGCTATCAAAATCCATATTGAAGTACCTTAGATGCTGTCTTTGATGCTCTGAAATGTCCACCAACCTCTAAAGAATGATAATGCTTTAAAACATCTTGGACTTCATCTTAGGGAATGCATCATCTAATCAAGCCATCTACACACCTTTTGTAAAATAATGGTTCCTCCCATTAGTAGAAGCTGCTGACATGTAAAAACTTTTTTCCTTTATCTATAATCCATGCCATAAGGAAGAATAACACTTACAAGATAATTTGCAATATTTGTAAAACATGGAAGTTATTTTGATGCAATAGTTAGGAGATATTCATCATGAAATATCTCATTGATTGGCACACCATCATCATTCTTTTTCAATCCATCATGATTAAGCCTTGATAGGTGATCGGCAATAAGGTTCTCACTTCCTTTCTTGTCTCTCACTTCCCAATCAAATTCTTGAAGCATTAAGATCCATCGTAGGAGTCTATGTTTTGCATCCTTCTTGCTTAAAAGATACTTAAGAGTAGTATGATTTGAATAAAAAATCACCTTTTGCCCCACAAGGTATGCTATAAACTTATCAAATGCATAAACAATAGCAAGCAACTCCTTTTTTGTATTGGTGTAGTTAATCTGAGTATCATCAAGTAGTTTGCTAGCATAGTAAATAACATAAGGCTTACCTTCCTTTCTTTGCCCCAAAACAGCCCCCACTACAGAGTTACTAGCATCACACATTATCTCAAATGGTTAGTGCCAATTAGGTGGCTGCAAAATAGGTGCTAAAATAAGAGCCTTCTTCAAAATTTGAAATGCTTCTAGGCATGCATCATTAAACTCAAAAGTAGCATCCTTGGCAAGCAATTTACATAGTGGCTTTGTAATTTTAGAAAAATCTTTGATAAACCTTCTATAAAAGCCGGCATGTCCAAGAAAAATTCTTATATCCTTAACACATTTTGGAGGTAGAAAATTAGCAATTACTTTGATCTTTGCCCTATCAACTTCAATGCCTCTCTTTGAAACTAAATGTCCAAGAACTATGCCTTCTTGTGCCATGAAATGGCACTTTTCCCAGTTCAAAACTAATCCATGCTCAATACACCTATCAAGAACTTTAGACAGATTTTCTAGACAATTAGAAAAGTCAGTACCATAGACACTAAAGTCATCCATAAAAACTTATATGCAATCATCAAGTAAATCATTAAATATGGAAAACATGCATCTTTGGAAAGTTGTAGGCACATTACATAAACCAAAAGGCATACGCCTAAAATAAAAAGTACCATATGGACATGTAAAGGTAGTCTTAGCTTGATCTTTAGGATGAATAGGAATATGATTGAACCCACTAAGTCCATCGAAATAACAAAAATAAGAAAAATTAGCTAAACTCTCAAGAACTTGGTCAATAAAAGGCAATAGGAAGTGATCCTTCCTAGTTGCTTTATTTAGTTTTGTATAGTCAATACATATATGCCATCCTATAATAGTTCTAGTAGGTATTAAGTCATTAGATTCATTCCTAAAAATGGTTAAACCTCCTTTCTTTGGTACAACCTGAATGGGGCTCACCCATTTACTATCACTAATGGAATATATGATTCCATTATCAAGCAACTTAGTCACTTCTTTTCTTATTGCTTCTTTGAGAGTAGGGCTTAATAGTCTTTAACCTTCAATGGAAGGCTTAGCATTATCTTCTAAAAGAATACATACATATATAAGGACTAATACCCTTCAAATCACTTATAGAATAACTAATGGCATTCTTATGTCCATTCAACTCATCACATAAGGCATCAACATTATTACTAGGCAAAGATGAATTAATAATAAAAGGAAATTTAAGATTAGAGTTAAGAAATGCATATTTGAGATTTGATGGTAGAGGCTTGAGCTCTAACTCAACTTCTTCACTTGATGTAGTATCTTTTGGATCATCCTCTCACCTTGAAGGTTCAAATCTTGATGTCCTTTGAAAAGGTTGATACATAATTACCTCTAAAAATTGCTTATTAGCTTCTTCCATCATGTATAGCTCCATAAAATCATTCCTCAAACACTCATGAATTACTTCTTCAATGCATTCATCAATAACATCAATAGAATCAATTCTACTTGCCACTTCCACTGTGTTGACTTCATTATATTCAGCACATCGAATTCCATACATTCATTATCCACCTCTAATGTGATCTTTCCTTTCTTCATATCAATGATTGTTCTTGCTATCCTAAAAAATGGTCTTCCAAACAAAATTAGGATCTCAAAATCCTCCTCCATTTCCAACACAACAAAGTCAAATGGTATTTCAAACTTACCCACTTTAGTTAGCATATTTTCTATAATGTCATGTGGATATGTAACAGATTTATCCGCCATGGAAAGACACATATTGGTAGGCTTAAGCTCATCCAAATTTATCTTTTTATAAATAGAATAAGGCATAAGGCTAACACTAGCACTAATATCACATAATGCTTTATCAAAATGTGTATGTCCAGTTATACAAGGAACCATAAAAGAATCGGGATCCTTAAGCTTTGGTGGAGACTTGGAGTACATAGCTTTGGATTCTTTAAAAAGAGATACTAACCATAATCTTCAAGCTTGTTTTTATGATTAATAATATCCTTCAAGAATTGACCCCAAGCTGGCATATCTCTAATAGCATTCATAAATGGTATGGTGACAGTAATTTCCTTAAGATAATAAAGGAAATTTCCAAATTTCTTGTCTAAGTTACGCCTTATGAACCTTTTAGGAAAAGGAAGAGTTTTAATATGCACCTTTGATTCCTCATTCTTTGATGGTAAGGCATCTTCCTTATTACTTTTCTTCTCACACTTTTCATCATTTTTACTTATAACATCCACCTCCTCAATCTTTACCCCATCATCCTCATCATCAACCACTCTATTTTTGTTATTGAGATCTTTTTCAACCTTACCACTACGCAAGGTAATTATTTTACAAGACTCTTTTTGTACATACTCTAGTTGGCTAAGGAGCTTTCCTAAAGGTTTAGTGTTGGATAAAGAGGCTTGTTGGGAAATTTAGGTTTCATGGATACGATTATGAGTAGCAATTTTTTCAAGTTTAGAATTTAGTTGCTTAAATTGCTCCTCATTTTATTTGTTTATAGACATTTGTTGATTAACAAATTGCGCCATAAGATTTTTAAGAGTAGGTTTAGGATGGGTAGGACTAAAGGTTTGTTGTTTCATAGGAAATCCAAGTGGGTTTTGAAGTTTGGTGTTTGGGTTATATGGAGGGTTTAATTGAGAGGATGGGTTTGACCATGAGAATTTGGGATGGTTCCTCCACTGAGGGTTATAATTGTTGGAATTCAGCCCTATTCATTGGTTAAAACCTCCTTGTACATAATTCACATCCTCATTTATAGTTACATTGCATTGAGAATATGAATAAGGTCCTCCACAAGTCTTTCAAACAACATTGGCACATTTTAATGAATTAATTTAAGAATTACTTACCAATTTAGTGTGAGCATCTACCTTTGCATTCAGCATTTTAATCGTGTCAAGTTCCAAAACTCCCCTTGCTTTTGCCATTGTGGTTTCATCACCCATGCACCCTTGAGATTCAAGTTATTCTAGCAAGGTTACGACTTCTCTAGCTATTTTATCCATCCATTTTCCACTAGACGCTGCATTGATGATGTTTCTATTTTCATTCGTCAATCCATTATAGAAAATTTGAAGAATCATCCATTCTAGCAAGCAATGATATGGACACTACCGTTGAAGTTCCTTAAACCACTCCCAAGCCAAATAGATTGTCTCACTTCCACTTTCCTTGAAAGTAGTGATCTCATTTCGAAACTTGGCCATCTTGTGTGGTGGAAAATATTTGTGCAAAAATGCTTGCTTCAATTGATCCCATGTTGTGATTGATTCATTTGGCAAACAAGTAAGCCAAAGTTGTACTTTGTCCTTGACTGAAAATGGAAAGAGTTTTAGCCTTATAGCATCATTTGTCACACCATTAATCTTGAAGGTTGTACACATATTAAGGAAAGTCAAAATGTGAGCATAATGAACTTCTCCTTGTATGCCTCCAAACTAATTATTTTGCACCATTTGTATAATACTTGGCTTGATCTTAAAATTGTTATTACCAATAGCTAGAGCCACTATTCCACCAAAACTATCTAAGATGTGGGGCATATCAAAATCACCTAATGTCCTTTTCTTCGGTTGAGCCATTCTATTCAAATTAAGTTGGTTCTCTCATCTTTGTCATTGTCACCTGTGTAAAGCACGTAAAGTTAAATGAATTTCAAGATCAAAGTTCAAATTACTATCACTAGTACTTCTAGTGAGCATGTAAATTCATAATCAAATAAATAACAAAAATAACTAGAAAATAAAAATAAAAAATAAAAACAAAATAGAAGAAATAAAAATTAAAACAAGGCCTAAAACAACCTTTCTCTACCCTAAGTTAATAACAAGTACTAATCCAAAAAGCCCCCAGCAATGGCGCCAAATTCTGAAGCAGGTAGAATTGTATAACCCTAGTTTCTAGGACTTAGTATAGAGTAAGTAGGGTGTCAAACACTTAGGAATTTTTTGGCAATTCTTTATTAATTGGATAGTTACTTAGATGAATAGGCAAAACTAAATCAAACTAAATTAAAGAATCTAATTACTACTAATTTACTATAATACTAAACAGAAATAAAATGTAAATATATATAAGAGAAGCATAATTCAAAATGTAAATAAGAACTTATAAAAGATTATCATAAAACATATTGATTGGAAACTAGTGCATATAGTCTTTAAAAGCAATTCTCATTGTCAATTTAAAGTTAGATTCTCTAAAGGTAACTCTCGTTATCAATTAGAAGTATTTCCTCTTATAGTTTGCAAGCCCTCTCATTGTACTGTAGAGATAAGATAAAATCATAAATCACATTATACCAATAAATCCTTAAAAGCAACTCTCGTTGTCAATCAAGGATGATTCCGTTTAGAGTCTACAATCACTCTCGTGTCTTTATAGAGATAGACAAAAATCATAAAGTAATTATACTAATTCTTTTCCCTTAAAATGAATTCTTGTCTCCAATTAAATCCAATTCTTAAGTAATTTCAATTATATTTCCATCAAATTACTCCAACTCTCATTGTAAGTAATTTTGATTAAAACAAGTTACATATGGTGATCAATCATAAATAACTTAATTAAGCACTAATTAAAATTAAATCATAAACAAAATAAGATAGAAAATATAGTTCTTATTTAAGTCATCATTACTGCTCAAAAAAGACTTAGCCAAGAAACATAGTTAGAGAATAATAAGAAAAGAAGAAAGAGAATTGAGAAAACCCTTTTTACTAAATCTTCTAGCACTTGCTTGATGTAGAGTAATCTTCTCTTCTTATTTCTTACTCAATTTCCTTCTAGTTGATCTTCAAACACTAAGTCTAAGTAATAATTACTCTAATGAAGTTATATATTTGGAATCCTCATCTTCCATCTCAGGTCATAATTGATCTATATATAGACCCTACAGGTGGTTAAAAGGAGTTACAATTGGAAATATACCCTTTTAAATGAAGGTCACAACTCTATGTAAATAGAATAACTTTAAGGGAATTTTTATCCTTTTGATGACCTTATCTTGAGAAAGTGGCTTGATAAAAGTTCTAGATATCTAAGTTATCTTTCCAGAGCAACTTGAATAATCTCATTTGGATGTATGTAGAGGAAGTTATGGCTAAAATATGAAAACTGCTCAAAGTTGGAAAGTTGCAACCCTTTGGTGAGACATCACTAGGATGACTCGTGACATGGCTGTGACTCAGCATAGCTTGCCCCTGTCATGACTCGTTCCCACTATAACGACTTGTGCTAGTATCAATTCAACTTCCTTTTGCTTCTCAAACTTCATACTTCATTCTAACAAGTCCAAAGTCCTTCCTATACATCAATTGAACCAAAAAACATATATAAAACATAAAAACTACCATAAAAATAAATTGGAACTAAAAATAGCATTTTCATAGCTAAATAAACACATAAACTATAATAAAATTAAACAAAATAATACTTATAATACCCTAAATAACTATGCATATTTGCATTGTATCAGACCTTGCCCCCACCACCCTATTCTACCCAATTTTCCCTATAAATAGACCTCTTCACGCCCCATTTTGGAGGGCAGAGAAAGTGGAAACACACACACTCAAAAATCAATTTAATTGAAGGTGCTAGAAACCCCTTTCCAGACAGTTTTTGCTTTCCCACAACCTTTCTCTTAGGTTGTTAGATCCTTTTTCTACTAAACCAAGCCTTATCTTTATCAAAGCATGCTACAAAGGTATACAATCTAGCATCGTTTTATTATCATTTTGAACCTCTCGATGAGGAAAGTTTAATAATCTCTCAAATCTAATGCTTCAAAACCCACACAAGCTTAGTCGAGTTTGAGGACCATATAATTATTTTAGCATATTTATTTTATCACATTGCATTTTATTTTAATGTCGCTAGCATTTGGGGATACTATTGTGCATATGTGATGAGACTGGCAATCTTACATGCTACCTGAATAATATATGCTTTATTATGCTCATTTCATATCATCATTCTACATCCTCTATTTTTGAAATCATAAAATCATATCGTAAATACCAATAATATGAAAAGTTCATATCCTAGAATAGAGTCATCATGCTCTCGATCCAGTGATGACCTCATGAATCTTTTATATTACCATAATACATCATCATAGCATAAATAATCACTATAAACATGCATGATCATCCTATTATTCATGAAATTGAACAAGCTACATCAATGTTCATGTTAATCTTGCAAATTAATCATATCCAAATTAGATTTACTTTTTCACAATCTTTTCCTGTTCATATGTAATTTATCAGGAAAGTGATGTAATAATTAAATTTTTAGCTTTATTATCTTCCACTATCTGATGTACTATTTGAATGTTATACAAACTATCATTACTAAAACTAGGGTGTTGCAGTAGTTATACATCAAATATCATATAATGAGAAATAATAAAAAAGTAGACACAATCCCCTAAACCTATAAATCTCTACTGGGGACAATACTCATTGAGTGACCCAATGTTGTTCCTTTCTTTTCCTGATTTTCTAAAAATCATGTGGCAACTCCACAAAATCAAAAGTGTCTCGTCCCCCCAAGACTAATCATTTGTCCCTATTCAATAAAGTTGCCATGTTCCTTAGAAACAGAAAGATCGACACAATGTCTGATGAAAACATACCACTATCCAAAGGCGAGAGAGGTCGTTCACAATGATGACTCCACTTAGGACTTCTAAGTAAGAGGGATCAAATAAAAATGACTATTTCTCATTATGCAATACTCTATTGTATCGAGCCCCTCACTACTGCATTTGCACTACACATCACATGTGCACCACTTGTCTCTAAAAGTCTCGATAATACTAAATGACATTGCCACCATGATTTCACTTGAGTCATGGGGTGATGAAGATATGATATTATCACTTTTAGTCTTTACTCGTGCATTTGCCAGACTCATCTAACTAGAGTGTGTAACCCAAGTCCTTAAGGGGGGTGACCAAGTTATCAAAAGAATGGTAGACTCACTAACCAGGGTTTGTAACCCTAGTCATATGGTGGCATTCTTGCTAAAGGAACCCTTAGCCTTTCACCCTTGCTAAACTCATATAGTTAAACCAATAGTAACATCCACTAGGATTCCACTAAGCTATACAAGCTATCCTTGTTCTAACGCTGTCTGTTTGACCTGATACTTGTAAATGACATAACCCTCCTAGTGTCTATCATCGAATGACATTGTAATGTTAGTTTTCATAGAAAATTTATGGTTAGGACCACGTGAATCTCATCTACTTTGTGTGAGCTCGTAGCATCAGTAATGATAAGAATCATGTACCTCAACTTGAGTAGTCTATGCAAAATAACAAAATAACGACATCTCTAGATGATGGAACCTACAAGATATCACCTATTTATCCTTATCAGATCAAACAAATGCATTAGGAACCCAACTAGATTGTGGACCTTTATGTTGGCAAAGTCAAAAATGTAAACTATCAAATGATACTTTCATGACTCTTTATAAACATATCAAATATTGATATAGTAGCAAGAACTCAGACTACTTTTAATTGACCTTGGTCCTATGCATATAGGTGTATACAGGCTCTAGACATCATCTAAAGCCTGACAAGTAACTTTTACATTGACATCATGTGATTACCTTAAGCACATTTGAGTATCATTCCTCAATTTACCCTTTGGGTCTGACCAATATAGATCAAAATAGCCTAGTTCCAAGAGTGGAACCATAGTCCCCTGATGACTATAGGTGCAAAACCCACCTAGGAGAGAGACTGAATGACCTTATGGAGAAATAAGGTTGGAAGCAAGAACTTGCTTATGATTGGTTTGTCCAGTATAAAGTAACTAACTTTAATCATGCATACATAATATACACGTAGATAGCACATGCTAACCACTATTTTTTTGTAGGAATAATCATTTTTCATTTTAGGATTCTACATCCACTCCATGCATACATGCTCACCCTTTTCTTTTGTAGGCACACATCATGCATCATTCATTTAGCTAACCTTAATAAATGTACAGGAATATAACATAAGTGACCAAAAAGATACTACCTGCCAATAATTTGAAGACAAGCTAAAAGAAGGGATCCAATAGTTGCTCTCTATGGCACTATAGCTAAAATCCTCCAAGCCCAAATCAAAGCCAAAAGTGCCAGATGTGTTTCCACAAGTGTACGGAATCGTGTAAGTAGTAAGTAAATATCGTTCCCACAGAGATTGCGAATTGACTACCATAATACTAATTGTGTTTGTTTATTTAAATAAGGAAAGAGAAAAAAATATAGTACTTCCATTTAAACTAAGACAAAACACAAAAATCACAATTAAATAATAGTCAATTTAGAGAGCTAGGGTTCTTATTACCAATTCAACCTTTATTTAAGATCAATTAACTGCTAAGCCATACCTAACCTTAATCCAATTTAAGGGTTTCTCAAGAATCATAGGCTTTCCTCCTAAGACAACTCTATGATTAACCAAGTAAATTGACATTCTTAGATTTAAAGCTCTCACCTGCTAAATGTTCGGTTAACCTAGTTTAAGTGTTTCTCAACTAAGAAAGCATCTAACAAGTTATTGTTTAAATCCAATATAACCCATCTCTTGATAAAGTTCTATTGTGTACATTCAATCAAAGGGTGATCAATCCTAAGAAGACATTAAGTTCAACAACAACCAAAAGATCTAGATTAATGGCTTAGGTTTAATTGTGATTAGACCATGGTTGAATTGCAACAAGAACATTAACTAAGAATTTAGCCACTTATGTTAATTATAAGAGAAAGAGATAAATAATAGAAGAAAATAGAAATCATCATTAAATCAAAATTAAGAAAAAAAATAATAGCATCTATTAAGAGAAAAACCCCCTGTTCAATGGAAGGCTTATTATTCTTCAATCCTTATTCTCAATCTTTAACACCAACATAAACAAGAAAAATCCATGTTCTCTCTAAAACTTATCAAAGACAAGTATGTAAAAAAAAAAAGAATATCCCCCTTTTGTTTCTGGTAGCTACTTTCTTATAAAACCCTAATTTCTAGCCCTAGGGTTACATCCATATGAAATCTCCATCTTGTCCCTCATGAGTCAACAATTAAATTCAACTTTAAATTTACCAATCAGTAGGTCCCACAGCCGTGTACATGTTACGTATGGTGGTGCACATCATTTTTTTTATCATTTTGGCATATCAGCTTTCATTGCTTATTGGATCCACTCCAAGTGCCCATGGCTCCCATGTAACCTTCCTCTACTGTTCTTTGGCTTCCCTAAATGCATAAAAATCAATAAAAAATAAACCAACTAATACTTTAAAAATAATAAACACACAAAAAATGCATTAAGTACTTAAACTAAATTAAAAGTGAATAAAAGAAACTCAAATTTAACTGAAATTGCATCTAATCCTAACACAAAGACTACTTACAATAATGCATTTTTCACACTCATGAGTGCCTAAGATGGGAATAGCACACCACTAAATGAAGACTCTACATTTATTAACCCGAGGGTAGATAAGGCAAAGGGAATTCCCCACACTCTAGTTTAAGTTGATGATGACAATGGCTACTACCAAGATCTTAGGAATGCACCAAAAGCTACAAAACTTGCTGACATCAACAAGCCTGAATCGATAGGGGAGGTCAAACTATTAGCCAACAAGATGGCTTAGTTGGAATTTTCCTTTAAAGACAAGGGAACTTATAGCTCCAAAAGCTTCATTGACCTAGCACTGTTTAAAGATGAGCCACTTCTAGATGATTTTAAGTTACCAAACTTTGCTAAGTTTGATAGAATAGGGGATCCAAGGGTCCATCTAAGGCAATATGCTACCTTAATGGCTGGCATAAAGCTTATAGAGTCATAGATTATTCAATTCTACTTTACATCATTACAGGAAGGATAGAGGGCATGGTTCTCTAACTTTGAAGATGAAATCAAAAATGATTGGCTACTGCTAATGTAGAAGTGTATCAAGCAATATAAATACAACACTCAGTTAGACATCACTCGAAAGGACCTTGAGACCATAAAGCAGAAACTCGACGAAGCTTTCTCTGATTATGTCATAAGATGGCGGGGAAAGGCAGGAAAGATGAGAAACTGTCCTCCTGATGATGAACAAATAGAGCTGATAATCAAAGGGGCACTACCACACTTTAAAAAATAGATGATCCTTGCTCATTATCCTAACTTTAGAGCTATCCATTAGGCTGGGATCGAAATTGAGGATGAGGAACCTCAGCAAGCCAGAAACATTTTTTGCCACAATACCCAACCAAACATCCAAAACACCTTCACCCGAGCAACATAAATAAACATGATCCAACCCAACACTTATAGTTCACCATCTATCAATGTCATCAAACCACCAAGAAAATTCTCAAACCTTAACCTCCTACTATCCAAAGTATTCCAAAGGCTTTAATAAAAGAACCTCCTATAGCCACAAGAGCCTAGGCCTCTTTCAAACCCACTACCACCTCAGATTAACCAAAACTTGTTTTGCCACTTTCACCAGATGCTTGGCCACACTGGTAATACATGTAGAACTCTCAAAAATGCAATCCAAGACCTCATTGACTCTAGAAAAATCAATGACTCAAAAAATGACTTAGTATCAATACTAATCCTCTCCTAAACTACCAAAATACGCCTCCACCAACCATCAGCATGATCTCCTCTAATCTACAAGAAGACCTGATTGAAAAATCAATTCAAGCCATACAATAAACCCAAGATAAGCCCTTAAAGGACAAACCCTTGAATACCATTCTTGAGCCTCATGATTATAGTGAAGATGAGCAATGTCCTTTTAACTTTGAATACATTCCAATGCCTCAGGAATTCCTTCCCCACTTGATGATGCAAAAAAGAGCCAAGGATAGAGCTCTCGCTATGAATGATGAAGTGATTGATTGCTCTTACTCATAAAAAGCATACACAAACAAAAATCTCAGCAGTGACCATGAGATATGGGATTTATTGGGCTAACCATGTAGGAAGTTCAACTATAAAGTTATGTATACAGCACCCTCTACTACCCACACACCCTTAGAAGGCATAGTACCCTCAGGATAGGAAAAGGATTTGATAATGAAGATGGGATGGTTAGTATTATTCAGCTTTAAAAGTTACAAGTCATAGGGATAGACATATGGTATGACTCTGATGATCCTACAATCATTATCTGAGACCATAACAATAATATAAAAATAGATAAACAACTAGTTGAGAAGCCCATACTAGCAGTCAATCATATAACTCGCAGTAGACGAGTATAAAAACTTCTTGAGAAGGAGAAGGAATCCTTTAAGGATAAATAAGTAGTAAGAGATCAAGCTCCAAGAAGAAGATACTATCCTCAAACAACTTAAGAAGACTTAGGCGCAAGCCAGTATCTAGGACCTACTTATTACCTCCAAGAAGCATAAAGATGCTATAGTCAGAGCACTAGATGAAGTAAAGATTGCCACTAATGCCTCACCTTGTGAGATGATAGCCTTTTTAATGAAAGCTCCTTCCAATGCAATCACCTTTTCAAACGAAGATTTACCCCTCAAGGGAAGGGTCCACAATCATTCTCTCTTTATACAAGCAATTATTAGGTCTAAGAAGACCCTATATGTTATAGTAGATGATAGGTTTGCCATTAATTTTTGCCCCCAGAGTTTAGGATGAATGTTGAAAACTTAGAAGAATTCAATGTAGTCATACGAGCCTATGATGATTCAAAGAAGCCAGTCATTGCCACTTTCAAAGTAGTAGTTCCAGTGGGAGATATCAAATCAGTAATAGAATTTACCATCTTGGACATCCCTCTGAGTTTTTCCTTGCTACTAGGAAGACTATAATTCCACCCACTAGGGGGTATACCTTCCACTGTGCATCAGAAGATCAAGTTCCCTTTAAATGGAAAGGTTATTACTATCCCTACTAAAATAAATAACATTATTGCCTGTCTAAATGTGGTCCCACTAGGATTTCAAGTTTTTATGATCAGTGACGGTCATGTTGATCCCAAAGTTGCTACTATGATAAAGAAAATACAATATTTGCCTAGAACAGGATTAGGAGGAAGAGACATTGGAGTCACAGAATTCCTTGATTTTTAAGGATAGACCAACAAAAATGGTATAGGGTACAATCATGAAAAGGATACTGGGGCTAAGAAGTCAACCTCTTTTATGGTTGAAAGCTGAACCCAAGTCTATCAAGGACAAGTTGAGGAGTGGATGAGCAACAGAATTAGGCAACCATGGTTTGAGATCTTTAATGACACCTCAAGGAGAAGCACTTACTAGACATGATCACCGAGATTGACATCTATGAGCTGATGAAAAACCTAGAGATAGAATATGAGAGTGAAGCTATGAATCAAGCTCAAGTTACTACCATCCTCGAATCAAGCATTAATGACATCATGTTTGAAGACATTACTGATGATGATCTCTATACTTTTTCTTTATTTGAAATTGATAATATAATGAACTCTAAAGTTAATGCAATAAAATCTAATTTTGCTTACTTATTTGATGTCTTTCCTGATGATAGTGTGCATCGTATTGATCAAAACATTAATATATTTGACATTTATTCCATACCCATTGAATCATTTGACATTGGCATAGAATTTGAACCATGCATTCTGCATATTTTGAAAGGATTTACCCCTGAAGAGAGGAGAGGAATTGAAAAAATATTAATAAAATATTCAAAAGTTTTTACCTAGACAAACAATAATATGCCTACTGTTGACAGAGACATTACTCAACACTTCATTCCTACAAAAGAAGGGTGCAAATTAGTAAAGTAAAAATAGAGAAGACTTAGACCAGAATGGGCCTAACTAGTGAAAGAGAACATCAAGAAACAAATTAAGATAAAATTCCTAGAGGTAGTAAACTATCTAGAATGGTTAGAAAATATGGTGCTAGTACAAAAGAAAGATGGAAGGGTTAGAATCTGCATTGACTACAAAGATTTGAACAAGGCCTGCCTGAAGGATGATTTCCCACTACCTTACATAGACATACTGGTTGATAGCGCAACCATATATGTAATGTACTCCTTCATTGATGGATTCTCTATGTATAATCAGATCTTAATGGCCATTATCAATGAAGCAAAGAAAATTTTCATAATAGAATAGGGTACTTACTACTTCAGAGTAATGCCTTTTGGACTAAAGAATGCATGGGTAACCTACTAAAGAATGGTAACTACAATGTTCCATAAAATAATACAAAAATAAGTGGAGGTATACGTTAACAACATAATGGTCAAGTCAAAAACTAAGGAAGAACACCCCTCTGATCTCAAAAAGTACAATCTCAGGCTAAATCTAAAGAAATGCATGTTCGAGGTCACTTTAGGAAAGATATTGGGGTATTTTGTCAATTAGAATAAGATTGAAATGGATCCAGACAAAGCAAAACCCATCAGAGAGATGCTAGTGCCAAAAACAAAGAGGGAAATCAAAGGGTTTCTCGAGAAACTACAGTTCATCGATTGATTCATCACTAATTTGTCAAAAGTGTGTGAACCAATCTTTAAGCTACTTAGAAAAGATCAATCGATTGAATGAAACAAACAGTGTCAGCTAGTATTTGATAAGTTCAGAAGCTGCCTAGCCAACCCACTAGTTTTAATACCACCTAAACTAGGGATACCTTTAACCTTGTGTCTAGCCATCAAAGGTAATGCAATTGGTGCAATGTTAGCTCAAGAGGGAGAAATGAAAGCAAAACACACAGTCTACTTCTTGACCAAGAAGATGCTACCATATAAGGAGAAGTACAAGTAAGTTAAATAGATATGCTTGGAAATGGTATGGGTAATGAAGAAACTTAGACACTACCTTTAATCCTATAGACTTTAGGATGTGTCTAAAATGGACCTAATTAAGTACCTCTATAAAGCTCCCTCTTTAGTGGGGAAACTTGCTAGGTGGCTTGTACTACTAATAGAATTTGACATGCAATATCTAACTAAGAAGGTAGTAAAAGGGAGAACAGTAGCTGAGTTTCTAGCTCTCAATCCCATTCCAGACTCAGAAAAAATCTAATTAGACTTCCCAGATGACCTTAGCTTAGCCATTGAGATCCAAGGATGGTGTATGTACTTTGATGGAGCAGTCAATCAGTTCGGTGCAGGAATCAGTGTCATACTATAATCTTCAGAAGGTGAAGTAGTACCAATTGTTAAAAATCTCAAGTTCAGAGTCAAAAAAATAAAGCAGAATACGAGGCATGCATACTCAAAATAGAAATAGTGATATCCCTAGATATCATCGAAGTCAAAATCTTTAGAGATTCCATGCTAGTAATCAACCATTTCATGGAAGAGTGGGAACTAAAAGAGTAGCACTTAAGGCCTTACTTGAACCATTTGAGGCTACTTACCATGTCCTTTTAAAAATGTAGATTCATTCATCTCCCTAGGAATCATAACTACATGGTAGATGCACTTACTTCCCTAGCATTAGTATGGGAAGGACCATCCAAAATGCCTCATACAAATTATAGAATAGCAAAGATAGAAACAGTTGAAAAACCATGGTTCTATGACATCTAGAGATATATAAAGGAATTAGCCTATCCTGATAAAGTAGATGAAAGAGACAAAGTAGTCATTGGATGACTAACACTAAAATTCACATTGCACCAAGGTGTGTTATACATGAGAACCTTAGATGGTTTTCAACTCTAATGTTTATATGAAACTGGGGTAGTAAGAGCCTAAAAGAATTACACAAGTGTGTTTATGGTCTACATGTGAATGGAGCAATCCTAGCTAAGAAGCTAATTAGACAAGGGTTTTTATGGATGACGATGATGGAAGACTGTATCAAATTTGTAAAGAAATACCATAAATGTCAGATCCATGGGAATGTCAGTCACCTTATAGTGACATAACTACACTACATTTCCTCTTTGTGGCCCTTCTCAGTAAAGGGACTAGACATAATTGGGGAAATCCACCTGATAGCCTTAAACACATATAGGTTCATCCTAGTGGCAGTAGACTACTTCACAAAATGGGTCAAAGTAGAATCATTCACAAGGATAGGAGCCAAGCAAGTGGCTAAGTTCATTAAAAGAAATCTATTATGTCGATATGGGATCCCTTATCACATCATCTCTGACAATAGTGTTCAATTCTAAGGGGAAGTTAGAGAGCTAATAAGGAGTTATAAGGTGGGTTATAAGGTGGAACATCATAAATATTCTCCTTACTAACCACAAGCAAATGGGGCCATTGAAGCTATAAATAAGAATATAAAAAAGATCTTGTCAAAGATTACTCAAACTTATTGAGATTGGGCAGACAGATTGCCATATGCCTTATAGGGGTACCAAATAATAGTTAGAACTTCAATAGGAGCAACTCCTTTTTCATTAGTGTACATATTAGAAGCAGTTCTTCTAGTAAAAAATAGAGATAAGGTCTATTAGAGTAGCAATCAAATATGAATTGCCTGAAGTATAGTGGGCTCAATAGAGGCAAGATAATCTCACTCTCTTAGACATCTAAAGTCTTAAGGCTCTATACCCCACATAGTTGTATCAGGCTTGACTAGCCAAGACCTTCAACAGAAGAGCAAAACACATGAGTGTGAAAGTAGGAGACTGGGTGCTAAAGCAAGCAAACATTCCAAACCTTAGATAGAAATTCAAACCGAACTAGGAAGAACCATACTTGGTTAAACATGTCTTATCAAAAGGAGCAATCAAGCTGATGGATTTTAAAGGCAATGAATTCTCCTAGCCTATCAATACAAATTGCCTAAAGAAGTACTACGTCTAAGGCATAAAAAAAATCATCATCCCATTAAGTTGAAAACCAAAAAATGGCAGCTCAGGAAAAAGTTAGGTACTTCCCACTAAGTTAAAAACCTAAAAATAGCAGCTCGAGTAAAAATTAGGGAAAGAGAGAAAATACTTAACTAGAAAACCTAAGAAGGCTAGATAAGGATTAGGTAACCTCAAGTTTGAAATTTGTATAAATATACCTATGCTTTTCTTAAATGATTATAATGAAATGAGAATGGTTGCTAATTTATACAAAATATCTTTGAAGAGTACAACAAATTTTATCATTATGAATTGCATTAAGCATGCTTTGCATTTTCTTTCATAACATGACCATGGTTCTTACCATCCTCTCTGAGCTCTCTCTTCGAGATCAGCCACTATCGTTAAAGCCAAAAAAAAGCCCAACTAGGCATGAAAAGCTCCAAAGGGAGACACCTTAGGCAAAAAAGGGAAGAAAAAGAAAACCCAGCTAAGTGCGAAAAGCTCAAAAAAGGAGACGCGTTAGGCAAAAAAGGGAAAAGAGGCAAACAATAGTAATGGCAAACATCATCATCAAAAATACACAAAAAGAAGCATATATAATCATCATCGTACAAGCATCATAAAACATGCATGAAAAATTCCCAGATACAACACCTAGAGTCCATAACCTTGGGAAAGTAATACAACAAAGCAAATCACATGCCAAAAGTCCTACACCTAGCTCCTAAAACAATTACATCGGCCATGGCTGCTATCAAAAGCAAGTACTAATCCTACTCAAGCATTCCCTTTATATGATCTTGACTCATCATTGTTCATCGCAAAGGATGCTAGCCATGACTCTAGCTCACCAATGCAGTCACGATAAGCTGCACGCTCTCGCTCCCATTTATGACTAGGGAGAAGGTGCTCAACTTGCACTACATATTGCATATCATACACTCTTACATAAAACATGTGTATAAAATAAGTAGGTACAATAAAGAAGGCATACCCTCTAAGTAGTAGAAAACTCCAAAAAGCAAACTCAAAGATCTAGATCTTCTTTGACATTGCTACAGATAAGTTCTCACAACTCACGTTAGTTATAGTTTATTACTAATAAAGTTTGCTACATGCTTGCACTAAAATAGGAATAAAGGCTTACTAGATTAGAAAAAGTGACTCTTAATGACCTACATGATGGCCTAATCCTCAAACCCAAAGGGTGAGATGAATGTACCTAAGAATGTGGAAGTGGAGGAAAGGTCCCACTACCTATAACGTCAATCAGTTGAGGGATCAATACATCAACATAAGGCAAACCCACAGTCTCTAAAATTGTCTTAGAGGGGAATCCCATCATAACAACAGAAAGATCATCACAACAAAGCTCATAGCCTCGTAACATGTCACTAGGAGGAGGGATGAGAACTCTCCTTATATATGGGCCATCCTATCAATAATGGACTCGCTTGCCCAAATACCACACTATACCAATGAGGCTAAAGAGCAACACTTATCTCTCTATTAGTTGCCATGTATTCACCATCTCTACTGTCCAATGAGACCTCACCATCCACTAGTGAAGAAAAATATACTTAAAGGGTAAGAATGAATAAAAGATCCATAAGAGAGAAACAACTAACACAGTAGGAATCAAACATACTTGATCAGTGGATAACTTCCCCATATTGTCTTGAGCTACCATGCAATCCTTAATTAAATCAAAAGACTTCCTGATCCAGCAAGAATAATGAGGGAAGCCATCCTCTAATAAATTCTCAATGGATGGATGAAGGAGAATCCCGAACTCATATGCCCAGATCTATTAAAATCAGAGGGTCATAAATAACAAACTAAAAGCAAAAAAAAAAAAAAAGACAACAAAACTCCTACTCACATCTAGCACGAACAAGCATCCACAGATCCTTGAGCCACATTAGCATACTGCATTAAGGCCTAAGTACATATAAGCAAAGGCAGCAATGCCCTAGCAATAGCTCAGTAAGCCATCTAGATCTCTCATGATAGACAATAATAATAGATCACTCGTACCTGAAGGGTTTGGGAAGATAACAACACTCAACAAATAAAACAAAAAGCAATGAGTTAACTACTCTACTAAGAAAAGACCATCATAGTACAAAGTCTGCACGAAAGAAATAAAATCCATGTAATGAGTGAGATATGGGCAACAAGACTTCATAGGTGTGACTACCCCAAGTAAACCCATCATGAGGTTCCTCCTTACCATAGCAGTAGAACAATCCTCCTCACTAAAAGGAACAAGCTCTCTATAAAAGCTAAAGCCTGTGATAACAACAAAATCCAAAGGGGTAATAGTCATCTCCCCAATGGGTAGATGGAAAGTATATGTTATGTCCTTCCACCGCTCCATCAATGCATACATGGCAATCTAACTTGATGCATATGAGTTATAAGATAATGCAACAATGACTCCTTCCCAGCAATCATCTGCTTCACACATATTGGGAGACCTTGATAATATATGCTGACTTTGTTAAAACTACTAGGCAGCCCAAAAGTATACTTACAAGGGTGCAAATAATAGGTACGCTTTCAAACATTTGCACAACTACTAAATACTACACATCTCTCTCTATATCATTTAATAGGATTAAAACAATAACAAAAGCCAAAAAGAAAAGCATCATAGCAAGCACTAGCAAACAATCATGAAAAGAAAATAAAGTAAGAGCTATCAACCATTAGCATTTATAATAAGGCTATGACTTAACAGATAGTTACAATAAGAGCTACTATAACTACAATAACCTCATACAATAAAATAAACAACAAAACATCCAATGAACAAGCTTGAAAAAATAAAGGTAAAAGAAGGACCTACCTTATGATGATGACGCACCTAAGTATGAGTCTTTAAACTATAAACAACAAGGATTGGATCTCCTTGAGAAGGCCTAGACAACTGATGACTTAAGTGCCATACTAACTATTAGTACTAGTCCTTGCAGTGGAAGTCCCTACTCTAGTGGCCTCTATGAAGTTACCCTCCTCATCCAAAAAGATATCCTCCATACCCTCTGAAATGTTGGGGAACTCCATTTTATGTAGAAGAAAATGGAAGTATAGAAGTAAAAACAAAGCAAATAGCACCTGAAGCACAAAAAGGGTCAAGAAAAGTTAGAAAACACTCAAAAAAGTCCAGAAAAAGCCTCCCAAGACCTCTGAAACAACCATCTAAATATGCTTAGAGGGGAGGAAGTGCATGACAAAGTGCCTTCCACGTGAAGTCATGTGTACTTCCCCCTTCTACTTGCTCTTCTATGGTTTTATGCACACTTCAAGACCTTGTGCACTCATTTCTACGGTCCTAAACTTCCATTTGAGCATAAGACATGCACCAAACTCACATAAAAGTACATTGATGTGGACTCTATCTATTTAAAGACACTACGCGTGCACTACCTTTTTTAAAAAATTCAACATCGTATGAAAGAAGAAGAGTAAGAAAATTCACTGTAAGGATATCTCCCTCTAAATTATTGAAATAATGATGTCATCACCACATCATTACTGCATTATCACTGTCTCATTACTGCATCACTACTGCATCATCACTACATCATCACTACATCATCACTACTACCTCATTCACATTGCTTAGAAGAACTTTCATTACTGATATAATGCAAATATGGATAGTTATTTAGGGTAGTTTAGTTGTTATTTCATTTGATTTTTGTTATATTTTTTTGTTTATTTGATTATGCAAATGTTATTTTTATTCCCAAGTGCCTTTTATATTTGTTTGTGTGTTTTATACATGTTTTTAGGCTGGATTGGTATGTGGAAAGAACATTGGACTTTCTAGAATGAAATATAAAGCTTGTGAATCCAAAGGAAGCAAGTTAGAAGCTTTACCGAGTCATCACCGTGGGATCAAGTCATCATAGAGAGTTTTTGTGCTGAGTCATCACCCCTAGCTGAGTCATCACAGAGGGCTTGCTATGCCGAGTCAATATAAAGAGTTGCAATTCTCTAGCTTTGCACATTTTTGGTATTTTGGTCATAACTTTCTCTACAGACATCCAAATGAGGTGATTCAAGTTAAGTTGTAAAGATAACTCAAAGATTTATAACTTTTATAAAGAGACTTACTGAAGATAATGTCATTTAGATGGAAAAAATGCCCTTGAAGTTGCTATATCTGCATAGGGTTGTGACTTTTCATGTCAAAAGGTATCTTTCCAATTCTAAACGAATTTTGATCCCTTGTAACCACCTTTAATGTCTATATATACATCATTTATGATTTGTGGAATTGGAAGGATTATTAGAGTTGTTATGGTTACTAGAGAGCGCAAATATAGAACAATTATTATTATTACTTAGACTTTGTTTTAGTTTTTAAATATCAACTAAAACTAGAACGAGACAAAGTCAAGAAGCAAGAAAAGAAGATTATTCTACACCAAGCAAGTGTTAGAAGATTTTAGTAAAGGCTTTTATCTATTCACTTTCTTATTTATCCCTTTTATATATTACAATTGATTTTCTCTTATTGTTCTTTAAGTATGTGTCTTGGCAAAGTCTTATATGGGAGTTACAGTGACGAAATAAATAAGAATTATATCTCTATCTTATGTTATTTATAATTTATATCAATTAGTGCTTATTTATGTTATATATGTTTGATCACCATATGTAACTTAGTAATCAAATTATTTACAAAGAGAATTGGATTTATTTGGTGGAATGTAATTAAGATTGCTTAAGAATTGGATTTGACTTGGAGACAAGGGATTCATCTTAAGGGAATAAGAATTAGTATAATATGTTTATTGATTTTCCCTTGTTTTTGCATTGCCATGAAAATGGATGTGGATTCTAAAAGGAAATATCTTTAATAGATGATGAGAGTTGTCTTTAAAGATTATAAACTATAAGAAGAATTCACTTTAATTGATAATGGAAATTGCCTTTAAAGATTATATACTAATTCCCAATCAACATATTTATAAGATAATTTTTTAAAGTTCTTATTTGATTATGAATTGTGATTCTTCCATATATATTTATGATAATTTTTTAATTTAGTGTTAGATTTAGAAATTCATTAGTACTTAGATTTCCTTATTTGTTTTTATTATTATTCCTATTCCAATTTGTTTTTCTTATCCATCTTAGTACCTATCTGGTTAATATAAACTTCCCCAAATTCCCGAGTTTTCCACACCCTTTTTGCTCTATACTAAGTCCTAGAGACTAGGGTATGTAATTTGACTTGCTTCAAATTTTAGTGTCATTGCCAGGGAATTTTTTTAAATAACTTTTATTAACTTACTTTAAGAATATATATATATATATATAATTATTTTGAGAATAAACAAGAAAACACAAAAACTCAACAATAAAAACTAGATGCGATACATCCATGAACTTTGAGTGTGCTCAGCTACGCAAGGGAACACACAATTCAATTCTTAAATCTAAGGAGGGAGAGGTAACTAAAGTTGAAAAGTACATCATCCAGCTTGAATATTGAGCAGATTTGGATCTCTGGAAATTCTCTTTGGATTAAAATTATGGAAGATACCACAACACCAAAATATCATAAATGGGAGTAAACCCACACATATCCACAACTATCCAAAACCAAAAAAATTATTTGTAGATTAGGTTAGAAACCATATTAATTTGAGATCTTGTTTTAAATCAGATAGATCTACTAACAATATTATAGAATATTATATTTTTTGGGTATTTTTGGCTAAAGAAGGCCAAAAACCACTTATGTATAGCAGATATTCACATAAAAGAAAGAGAGGAAGAAGGTAGTGTAAAAGGTAAATCTCTTGTTAGTTACTCTTCCATCTTTATTTTATCTTCTTCATTTTATCATCTTTATTTTCTTATATTATTAGTAAATTTTTGTCTAAATCAATAAATCTAGTCGCTTTTTTTTTTTTGTTATCAAAGTGACCTTTTGTTTGATAATATAGTTTTGTAGTAGTTTGATCTTTCAAAGTAGCCAGTAGTAAAGTTTGGTAAGGAGCTTTGTAAATTTGAACCTACCAATTTAGACTCATTACTCCCAGCCATATTGTTTGATATGTGTAAGTAAGTGCTACGTAAATGATTTCATTAGAGCATAATTGGTAGCACTATTCATCTTTGATGGTCATACAATTCGTTTTGCGATGGTATATTAGTAATTCAAACTGATAAATATTTGTATTGTCATTTCTATTATTATTAATTTAATTTTTTTATAATAGTACCTAATATTGCTATGTATATGTTATATCTCTATTATACTCTTTTCCTTTCAGAAATTAGAAATTATCATATATAAAAAAAACATCATAAACTACTAAATTTAAATTTATTGCCCTAAGAGTAGTATTTTTGTTTCATTTAGGACATTTAAAAAATTATATAAGGATTTACAATAATGTGTTTAGATATTTCAAAGTGCAGCTCCCTGACATGCCTTATTCAAGGGAATTAGGGGATCAGAGAATGCTCCTGTCAAAATTTGATCGAAAATAAATTTATTGGCAGCTTCAGTGTAGTGAACTCCATCCTAACTTACTAAAACCAAGAGACGATCACATGGTTGGTTTATAAGTATTTAAATATAATATGTAAATATAATATGTAAATTTTTTTTATAGACTTTTAGTAAATCTATAATGATAATCCAATAGTCTATTATTTAGAAATTCAATTCTAAATAATAAAATATTGTCTTACTTTTTTCATTATTTTTAAATTTCACTTTTTAGCTTAGTTTCTCAAACATTTTACATCTCACCTCTCATTTCCTTTTCTTTATTTTTTTGAGAATATATATATATATATATATATATATATATATATATATATATATATTATTGAACTAGAGAAAGGTTGTTATAGGCCTTACTTTCATTTTTATTTTGTTTTGTTTAATTAGTTTTTATTTTTTAGTTGTTAGTTTTAGATTTAATGTAATTTTGCTTTTAAGGATGCTTACTAGAACTACAAGTGATAATAATTTATACTTTGATCCTGAAATTGCTTTCAATATACATGCTTTATGTAGGGACCAAAGATATAGAAGAGTGAACCAACAAAATTTTGACAATATGGCTGAATCAAAGAGAAGAATGTTAGGTGATTTTGCTATGCCCAATATCTCAAGTAGTTTTGCAGGAATTATGGCTCTGACTATTTCTAATAACAATTTTGAGATCAAGCCAAGTATCATCCAAATCGTGTAAAATAATCAGTTTAGAGGCTTACAAGGAGAAGATCCTTATGCTTACATATTGACTTTCCTTAATGCATGTGCAACTTTTGAGATTAATGGTGTGACAAATGATGCAATAAGGCTGAGACACTTTCCATTTTCAATCAAGGATAAAGCATAATTTTGGTTTGCTAGTTTGCCAAAGGAATCAATCATAACATGGGATCAATTAAAGCAAGCATTTCTACACAAATATTTTCCACCATAAAAAATGGCCAAGTTTCACAATGAGATTACTATTTTTAAGTAAAATGGTAATGAGACAATCTATTCAACTTGGGAGAGATTTAAGGAACTTCAAACGCAATGTCCACATCATGGCTTGTCAGAATGGATGATTCCTCAAATTTTCTACAATGGGTTGATGGATGAAAATAGAATTATTATGAATGCAGCAGCCGGTGGAAAATGGATGGATAAGACAGCTAGAGAAGTGATTATTTTTCATGAAGAAGTTGCATCTCAAGAGTACATGGGTGATGAAACAACTTTAGTAAAAGCAAGAGGAGTTTTGGAACATGACACAATTAAAATGCTGAACACAAAGCTAGATGCTCTTACCAATTTGGTAAGTAGAAATCAAATAAACTCTTTAGAAAGTGCTAATGTTCTTTGTGAGTCTTGTGGAGGATCTCATTCATATTCTCAATATAATTTAAGTACAAATGAGGATGTGAACTATGTGCATGGGGGTTTTAGCCAACGAATGGGGTTGAATTCCAACACTTATAACCCTCAACAGAGGAACCATCCTAGATTCTCATGGTCAAACCCATCCTCTCAAATAAA
The DNA here is from genome assembly GCA_947683625.1 of Mallotus nudiflorus. Taxonomy (NCBI): domain Eukaryota; kingdom Viridiplantae; phylum Streptophyta; class Magnoliopsida; order Malpighiales; family Euphorbiaceae; genus Mallotus; species Mallotus nudiflorus. The sequence continues at coordinate 9,418,982 of CANTUR010000027.1, read as the reverse complement.
CCCTCTATATAACCCAAACACCAAACCTTAAAACCCACATAGATTTTTCATGAAATAAGAAACCTTTAATTATAACCATCCTAAACCTATGCTTGAAGATCTTATGGAGCAATTTGTTAACCAACAAATGTCCATAAATAAACAAAATAAGGAGCAACTTAAGTAGCTAAACTCTAAACTTGAGTAGCTTGTTACCTTGAAACCCAATTTGCTTAACAAGCCTATTCCTACAACACTAAACCATTGGGAAAGCTTCTTAGCCAACCGGAGTATGTACAAAAAGAGTTTTGTTAAGTAATTACCTTGCGCAGTGGTAAGGAGGTTGAAAAGGATCTCAATAAGAAAAAGAGAGTGGTTGATGATGATGATGATGGGGTAGAAATTGAGGAAGTGGATGTTAGAAGAAAAGATGATGATAAGTGTGCAAAGAAAGGTAATAAGGAAGTTATTGTACCATAAAAGAATGATGAACTAAAGGTAGATGTTAAAACTCTTCCTTTTCCTCAATGGTTCATAAGGCATAACTTAGATAAGCAGTTTGGAAAATTCCTTGATTATCTCAAGGAAATAACTATCACCATACCATTCATGGATGCCATTAGAGACATGCTAGCTTGGGGTAAATTTTTGAAGGATATTATTAGCCATAAGAGCAAGCTTGAAGATTATGGCTTAGTATCTCTTGTTGATGAATCCAAGGCTATGTACTCCAAGTCTCCACCAAAGCTTAAAGATCCTGGTTAATTTACGGTTCCTTGTACAATTGGAGGTACACACTTTGATAAAAGCTTTATGTGATATTGGTGCTAGTGTTAGCCTTATGCCTTACTCTATTTACAAAAGACTTAATCTGGATGAACTTAAACATGCTAATATGTGTCTTTCTATAGTAGACAAATCTATCATATATCGACTTGGCATTCTAAAAAATGTACCAAAAAAAGTGAGGAAATTTGTAATACCGGTTGACTTTGTTATATTGGAAATGGAGGAAGATCTTAAGATCCCAATTTTGTTTAGAAGACTATTTTTGATGACAACAGGAGCAATTATTGATATGAAGAAAGGAAAGATCACATTAGAGGTGGATAATGAATGTATGGAATTTAACGTGCTAAAAATTATGAAGTTAACACTTATAAAAGTGGCAAGTAGAATCGATTCTATTAACGTTATTGATGAATGCATTGAAGAAGTAGTTCATGAGTGTTTAAGGAATGATTATATAGAGCTAGACAAGATGTAAGAAGCTAATGAGCAAATATTAGGGGTAACTCCATATCAACCTTCTCATAGGATACTAAGATTTGAATCTTGAAGAAAAGACGATGATCCAAAAGCTACTACACCAAGTGAAGAAGTCAAATTGGAACTCAAGCCTTTGCCATCAAATTTAAGATATGCATTTCTTGACTCTAATTTCAAATTTCCTTTTATTGTCAATTCATCTTTACCTAGTTAATAATGTTGATGCTTTATGTGATGAATTGAATAGTCATAAGAATGCTATTGGTTATTCTACTAATGATTTGAAGAGAATTAGTCTTAATGTATGTATGTATAGAATTCTCTTTGAGTAATATGCCAAGCCTTCCATTGAAGGTCAAAGGCAATTAAATCCCACTCTTAAGGAAGTAGTGAGAAAGGAGGTAATTAAGCTGCTTGATAATGGAGTATAATTCCATTAGTGATAGTAATTAGGTGAGCCCCGTTCAAGTTGTTCCAAAGAAGGGAGGCTTAACAATTGTTAGGAATGAATCTAATGATTTAATACATACTAGAACTATCACTGGATTGCGTATATGCATAGATTATAGAAAGTTAAATAAAGCAACTAGAAAGGATAATTTTCATTGCCTTTTATCAACTAAGTTCTTGAGAGACTAGCTAATTTTTCATATTTTTGTTATTTGGATGGAGTAAGTGGTTTTTACCAAATTCCTATTCATCCCAAAGATTAATTTAAAACTAAATTTACATACCCATATAATACTTTTGCATTTAGGGGTATTCCTTTTGGTTTATGCAATGCACCTGCAACTTTTCAAAGATGTATGTAGTGATTTACTTGATGATTGTGTAGAAGTTTTCATGGATGACTTTAGTGTTTATGGATCTAACTTTGCAAATTTTCTAGAACATATTTCTAAAGTTCTTGACATGTGTAAGAAGCATGGATTGGTCTTGAATTGGGAAAAATGTCACTTCATGGCATAAGAAGGAATTGTGCTTAGCCACTTAATATCTAAGAGAGGCATTGAAGTTGATAAGGAAAAAATAGAAGTGATTGCTTAACTGCCACATCCAAAAAGTGTGAAGAAAATAAGAAGCTTTCTTGGAAATGCAGGTTTTTATCTGAGATTTATTAAAGATTTTTCCAAGATTGCAAAGCCATTATGCAAACTACTTGCTAAAGATGTTGTATTTGAGTTCAATAAGGCATACATTGATGCATTTAAGGCTTTAAAGTAGGCTCTTATTTTAGTACCAGTTTTGCAACCACTTAATTAGGAGCAACCATTTGAAATTATGTGTGATGCTAGTAACTTTGCGGGGGGAGCTGTTCTTGTTCAAAGGAAGGAAAGAAAGCCTTATATGATCTATTATGCTAGCAAACTACTTTATGATACTCAAATCAACTACACCACCATGAAAATGGAGTTGTTCACTATTATGTATGCATTTGACAAGTTTAAAGTGTATCTTATGGGGCAAAAGGTGATTATTTATTCAGACCATGCTTCTCTTAAGTATCTTTTAAGCAAGAAGGATGCAAAACCTAGAATCCTATAGTGGATTTTAATGCTTCAAAAGTTTGATTGGGAAGTACAAGACAATAAGGGAAATGGGAATCTTATTGTGGATCATCTATCAAGACTTGATTAAGATGGATTAAAGAAGAATGATGATGGTATGTTGATTAATGAAACATTTCATGGTGAACATCTACTAAGTGTAGCATCAAAAGAACTTCCTTAGTTTGTGGATATTGCAAATTATCTTGTGAGTGGTGTTCTTCCTTATGAGTTAGATTATCAACAAAGGAAGAAATTTCTACATGATATGAAATTCTATTATTGGGAGGAGCCTTTACTTTACAAGAGATGTGTTGGTGGTTTAATTCAGAGATGCATTCTTCAAGGTTAAGCCTAAGATTTTTTGAGACATTGCCATTCCTTAGATGTTAGAGCACACTTTGGTTTAACAAAATGGCATCTAAGGTACTATAATTTGGTTTTTAGTGGCCAACTTTATTTAAATATGCTAGAGAGTTTGTTCTTACATTTAATAGATGTCAAAGAATAGGTAATATCACTAGGAAACATAAGATGCCCTTAAAGGAAATCCTTGAAGTTGAGCTTTTTGATGTTTGGGGTATAGATTTTATGGGTCCATTTCCTAGCTCTTTAGGCTACAAGTATATTCTAGCCATGGTAGATTATGTTTAAAAATGGGTGGAAGCATTACCAACCATTACTAATGATGCTAAAGTGGTTAAGAAGATGATTAAGAAAAATATTTTTCCTAGGTTTGGTACTCCTAGGGCCATTGATTAGTGATGGAGGTTCCCATTTTTATAATCATGTGATTAAGGCTCTCTTGAAGAAATATGGAGTAACATATAAGGTTGCTACTCCATATCACCCATAAATAAGTGGGCAGGTTGAGATTAGTAATAGAGAGATTAAGTGGATCTTAGAGAAAATGGTGTCCTCTTCAAGGAAGGATTGGGCATTAAAGCTTGATGACACTTTATGGGCATATAGGACAACTTTTAAAACACCAACTGGCCTTACTCCTTATTAATTAATTTATGAAAAGTCATGTCATCTACTTGTTGAGCTAAAGCACAAGGCATATTGGGCAACAAGGGCTTTGAATTTTGATTTGAAGAAGGTTGGTAGGAAGAGGTTACTTCAACTTAATGAATTGGATGAGTTAAGAATGAATGCTTTTGAGAATGCAAAGTTATATAAAGATCACACTAAGTTGTGGCATGATAAGCATTTATCTAAAAAGGAAATTCACGAGGGTGAGCTTGTTCTCCTTTTTAATTAGAGACTCAAGTTATTTCTGGGAAAGTTGAGGTCATGATGGTCAAGTCCTTTCAAAGTTATTGAAGTTTATCCTCATGGTGAGGTTGATCTTGCTAATGCAAATGGGGAAATCTTTAAGGTAAGTGGACATTGTCTCAAACCCTACTTGATTAGTAATGCAATTAATCCAAACTGGTCTATCTCTCTATCTACACCTTAATAGAATCAAGGTAAGGTCAAGCTATAGACTATTAAATTTAGCATGGTACGATTGACACATCTTTATTTTTTTATCTTTAGTATACATCTTTACATTTTATGCTTTTATTTTATGTCATTTCATTTCATTATTAGTTAGATTCTTTATTTTATATTTTTATGCTTTCAAGCTTTATTTATCATGTTACTTAGATTAGTTCTTTTCTTGTAAAGTTTAAGGCATGCATTATTGTTTCATTCTATAAATAAGTAAAGTTTTCACCAAGAGGTGACAAGTCGTTACCATAGAGACGACTCATAATCAAAAGATTAAGTGATGAGTCATCATGACATAATGACTCACTAGGGCATGGAAGTGACAAGTCATCACGAAGTGATGACTCATAATAGAAGGATTCAGGAACAAGTAGTGACACAGTTGATGACTCGACCCAGGACACAGGAGGCAATGACGAGTCATTACCATATGATGACTTGTAACTGAAAGTTATGTTGCTAACTCATGCTCTGTCCTTCTTCTTATGCATTCACATATACAATCATGCACACACTTGTAACAACCATCAATTAGTACTTTTTGCATATTATATATCTTTTATCAATGCTTTCATTATTTTATTTTATTTATTTACTAACTTAATTCAAATTTTAGATTTGAAAAGTTGTCTTTTTTCCAAAGATGGTCATGCCCTTTCACATCTCCTCACACCTTTTCAAATCCATACACACCTTTTCACTTACCTCTTACACACCCTTTCATTATCTCTCACACCCTTACATTTTACACCCCTACTACATCTATAAATCCTCCCTTTTAACTACCCACTCTCCCATATCTTCATCAAATTAATTCTAAAATGAATTTATTATCATTTCTTCTCTATTATGTTAACTCTAGTTCTTTCATCTTCCCGATTTTCACTAACTTACACACTTAGGATTTTTATATCCCTCCTTCAAAAAACCCTAACCTAATCACACCACCCATTTCTCCGTATTTTTTTGTTTTACTTTTCCATCTTCATCTCTTATTCTCTACATATTTCTCTACTTTTTAATTTCATTCAAGCCAAACTATCACCATGGGTAAGACTAAAGGATCATCTTCTAAGAGGCCACAGGTGGAAGAGGAACACCAAGAGGAAGAAGAAGATCTTGCACCAACTTGCAATGCTAAGTTTCCAATCCTTTCTCGTGAAGAAGGAACTAAGTTCACCATCATTAAGTTTAGGGAAATCATAGGTTATAAATTATTCCTAACTCTCTTTTAAATGATATGGGTATGCTTGAAACATTTAATCAAATGTTGACATAATGTGGTCTTATGAAGTTTGTTTCTTTGCATGAAGACACTTATGTGGACTTGATTATTGAGTTTCACACTAACTTGGATGTTAATGAGAAAAATTCATAAATTCTGGAATTAAGATGTAAGGAAAGAAACACCAACTCACTTACTCATTCTTGCAATGTGTTTTTGGTTTAAAAAAGGATAGGTTATGTTATCCCCCATCTTCCTTTAAATTGAATGAGTTTTGCCCATTTCTCACTGATTTGCAAACCCAATTTTAGACTATGAAAGGCAAGGCCATGTTCATTAAGGATATGAAATATTGGTTGTTGCATAAGGTTCTTGCATGTGTTATTTTTCACAAATCTGAATTTAATAGGGTCTTTGGACAAGAGCTATTTTAATGTGGTGTATTCATACTAAAAAACAAGTTTGTTGGACTTATTGGATTTTTAATCAATTTTTGACCCATGTTGCATGTAAGGATCCAGTCCTTACTCATGGTCATGTTGTTATAATTATTGCCAAGGCCATGAATGTTAACCTTAATGATTATACTCGTATTTTTGAGTGCTCCTATTTTACTAACCATGCATTTGTGAGAGAAGAAGTGGTAGATGCAGCATTTTGATTCATCCCTACCCATTCACAATCTTGTTGGTAAGTAATCAATAGCACCCCATCAATTGAGGAACCTTCAATAGCATACCAACCAGAGAGTGACCTGGATGAGGAACTTCCCCAATATACACCGCTTGGGACATTCCTTTGCTCACCTATCCTATCCACTGTTCACCGGGTTCTTCAAGTGATCACCCTCTAATTTGGGATAAAATCTTACCTGTAAGGTTAATTAAATGAGATGGAGTTTAACCAACATCAACTTACTCATTGTCAATGAAAAATAGAGTATAAATTGAACCAATTCTTTGCTTACTCCGGATATCTAATTGAATCTCCACCTCCTACCCCAATCGACAACTAGGGGAGTATTACTTTCCTTTCCTTACTTTGTTTTTATCACAATGGGGACAATGTGTGCTTTTAAGCATGGGGAAAGGGATATAATTAGGATATTAGTAGTTTATTATTAGTATATTTTTTTATATGTTTGGGATATTATATGTGTTTATGCTTTAATTTTCTTGCATGTTTAGGTGTTCATTTAGTGCATTTTGCTATATTCTTCTCTTATCTTTTAATAAGTAGCCATCTTATAAATCTTTTTGGTTTTTGAATGAGATTATGTTTTCTAAATTGATAATTCATTTTTATGCTCAATTGATAAAAATTTTAAGTTTCATTTAGTACAAGTCATAAGTTTTTCTTTTATCTCTTTTTATTATTTTTAAATTTTTATGAATGCTTTAGCCAACTTGCTAACTATACTTAAGGCTAAGGTAATAAGGATTTAATCTTAGGTTTTCTTAGAGACTTAGGTAGCCTTAGGGAAACTATAGCCATAATACATATGAAATTTGCTTTTCAATAATGGATGAGGCCATTTCTCTTTAAAAAAAAAGAAAAAGAAAAAGAAAAAGAAATAAATAAGAAATAAATAAATATATATTTAATGCTTGTGATGTGATGCATCTTGATTAAGTTGTGTGTGATTGAGTATGCTCCTTAGTTACATTCAATTGGAAAGAGATGTATGATGTCATAGGTAGATGTATTTTGAGTAAGTTGTGTGCATTTGTGTTTGCTCCTCATTTGCATTCATTTGGAAAGAATACATCTACTAGATATGCTTATAAATAAAAATTTCCAAAAATGCCATGAGAAAAGTAAGTTACTATGTGTGCTTAACATTGTCTCTAAGTTGCTTATGTCTCTAGAATTCCTAAGTTTGAAGAGTGACAACTTTGGCTAAGTAGCTTGGTTTGAACTTTGACTTTGTATTCTTGATTTTATTCTTAGTAAATTGAGATAAATTGTTCAATTTGTTGTTTGTGCTATAAAGCTTGCTTGTTTTATCATCATTGATTATTGGAAGTGTAATTATTAATTCATCCCTTTCTAACCTTTTTCAAAATTAAATGATTCGCTAAGATGACTACATTTGTTTTGGAGAAGATGAAATTTTTGTTAACTTTTTCGTATTAGAATTTATCTTGCTTAAGTGTAAGCAAGGTTTAAGTGTGGGGGAGTTTGGTACAATGCAAATATGCATAGTTATTTAGGGTAGTTTAGTTATTATTTCATTTGATTTTTGTTATGATTTTGTGTTTATTTGATTATGCAAAGTGTCCTTTATTTTTTCTTGTGTGTTTTGTACATGTTTTTAGGCTGGAGTGGTATATGGAAATAACTTTGGACTTTCTAGAATGAAATATAAAGCTTGTGAAGCTAAAGGAAGTAAGTTAGAAGCTGTGCTGAGTCATCATAGAGAGTTTTCATGTTGAGTTGTCACCCCTTGCTGAGCCATCACAGAGGGCTTGCTATGCTGAGTCAGTCTAAAGAGCTGCAGTTCTCTAGCTTTGTGCAGTTTTAGTATTTTGGTCATAACTTTCTCTAAAGACATCTAAATGAGGTGATTCAAGTTAAGTTGTAAAGATAACTTGAAGAGTTATAAGTTTTATGACAATACTTTCTAAAGATAACATCATTTAGAATGACAAAAGTGCCCTTAAAGTTGCTATATCTACACAAGGTTGTGACTTTTCATGTCAAAAGGTATCTTTCCAATTCTAAATTAATTTTGATCCCATGTAACTACCTTTAAGATCTATATATACATCATTTATGATCTATTGAACTGGAAGGATTCTTAGGATCATTATGATTACTAGAGAGAACAAATATAAAACAATTATTATTATTACTTAGACTTAGTTCTAGTTTTTTAAGATAAACTAGAAGGAGACAAAGTTAAGAAGCAAGAAGATAAGATTATTCTACACCAAGCAAGTGTTAGAAGATTTTAGTAAAGGCTTTTATCTATTCACTTTCTTATTTATCCCTTTTATATGTTGCAATTGATTTTCTCTTATTATTCTTTAAATATGTGTCTTGGCTAAGTCTTGTATAAGAATTGCAATGATGAATTAAATAAGAATTATATTTCTATCTTATGTTATTTATGATTTAATTTCAATTAGTGCTTATTTTGTGTTATTTATGTTTGGTCACCACATGTAACTTAATAATCAAATTATTTACAAAGAGAATTTGATTAATTTGGTGGAATGTAATTAAGATTGCTTAAGAATTGGATTTGACTTGGAGACAAGGGATTCATCATAAGGGAATAAGAATTAGTGTAATATGTTAATTGATTTTCTCTTGTTTTTGCATTGCCATGAAAATGAATGTGGATTCTAAATATCTTTAATAGATGATGACAATTGCCTTTAAAGATTATAGACTATAAGAATAATTGACTTTAATTAAGAATGGAAATTTCCTTTAAAGATTATATACTAATTCCTAATCAACATATTCATATGATAATTGTTTTTAAGTTCTTATTTGATTCTAAATTGTGATTCTCCCATATCTATTTATTATAATATTTGTTTAGTGTTAGATTTAAAAATTTGTTAGTATTTAGATTTTCTTATTTGTTTTGATTATTATTCCTATTCTAATTTATTTTGCCTATCCATTTTAGTACCTATCCGATTAATACATACTTCCCTAAATTGTCGAGTGTTCGACACCATTCTTGCTCTATACTAAGTCCTAGAGACTAGGGTATGTAATTTGACCCACTTCAATTGCTTATAAGCACTCTCACTTTGCTTAGAAGCATCTTCACATTACTTAGAAGCACTCTCATATTGCTTAGATGCACTCTTACATTTCTTAGAAGAACTTTCACCACTTAAATGCTTCTTCACATTACTTAGGAGCATCCACACTGCTTAGGAGCATTCTCATTTGCTTAGTAGCATCTTCATTGGCATAACACCTAAGAAGGTCATAGTCATATGTTCATTCACGTGAAACATAAGGAGGTTATAGTCACATGTTCATTTGTGTGACACCTAAGAAGGTTATAGTTGCATTTTCATTGCTTAGTAGCATTCTCATTTCACGTGACACCTAAAAAGGTTATAATTATATGTTTATTCTGGTGACACCTAAGAAGGTTATAGTTGTAGATTCATTTGCATGACACCTAAGAAGGTTATAGTCATATTTTCATTTCTTTGTAGCATCCTCATTTTGTGTGACACCTAAAAGGGTTATAGTGAAATTGTTTTTTGCTTAATAGCATCTTCATTTGCATGACACCTAAAAAGGTTATAGTCGCATCTCTTTTTGCTTAGTACCATCTTCATTTGTATGATGCCTAAGAAGGTCATAATTGCATAAATCCTAATGCACTTTGCATGAATCACAAGCTTGCATATGTCCCAAATAGCACCTTGTGTGACAACCAAGTCACAAATCAATAGTAACAAATAAAACACAACAATAGTAGTCAAATCTTGACAAAATGTCTAAAGGCAACCTACAGGTAAGTACCTCTCTCCCTACTAAAATGTTTTTTTACATCTTTGTATTTGCTTCACATGTATTGAAACTAGTGCGAGGTGGCTATACAACACATGTGAAGTAAGGGGCAACTATCACACCTCAAATTTGACTGTCCCTAAAAAGTTCCAATGATGAAATGAATCCCTGAGATGACTAGAGTTTGGTCACTCATAACACCTATGAAGTGTGCAACCTTAAAAACCTAACCGACCCCACTAGTGTGCAAAATTGATCACTGAGCCATTTAGTTATGCTCCAAAATTGTAAAATATGAATTATTTGAACAATGAGAGGTTAATTTTGAGAAAACTCCTCTCAAAGTACTCAGCTTGTTGGGCAGTGTGCATTTCGTTAGACCGAGACCTAGCTTTATGAAAAAATGGAAATTAATTTTGATAAAATAGACCTTGAAAACACATTTGGAAGGCCCCAAAACCTCTGAAAGTGGTCTTAAAATGGTCCAACACAACTTGAGGATTAGTACGTATCACTCAGAAGTGCATGTAAATGCCCCTAGGTGTCATGTGCTTAAATAGAAGCTGAATTTAGCATAACAGACTCCAAAAGGCCCAAAAACCTTAGGAACCAACCTAGGAGCAATGTGTGTAAAACCCAGGAAGTGTGCATGTAAAGCCAAAGTGTGTGTGGATCATGCGCGTGTGTGGCCACGCACACTTGTTGTTGCCACAGGAAAAATTCTGAATATGCGCGCACGACCACACCCCCACACCCTATTCTACCCAATTTTCCCTATAAATAAACCCCTTCACACCCCATTTTGGAGGGGAGAGCAAGTGGAAACACACACACACTCTAAAATTAGTTTAATCGAAGGTGTTGGAAACCCCTTTCCAGATAGTTTTTACTCTCCCATAGCCTTTTCTTAGGTTATTAGAGCCTTTTTCCACCAATTAAAGCCTCATCGTTGTTAAAGTATGCTTCAAAGGTATAAAATCTAGCACAATTTCGTTGTCGTTTTGAACCTCTTGATGAGGAAAGGTTAATAATCTCTTAGAGCTAAAGCTTCAAAATCCACATAAGCTCAGTCAAGTATAAGGACCATATAATTATTTTAGCTCATTTATTTTATCAAATTGCATTTTATTTTACTATTGCCAGTATTTGGGAATATTGTTGTGCTTGTGTGATGAGACTAGCAATATTGCATGCTACATGAAGAATATATGCTTTATTATGCTCATTTCATATCATCATTCTGCATCCTCTATTTCCAAAATCATGAAATCACATCGTAAATACTAATAATGTGAAAATTTCATATCCCCAAATAGAGTCATCATGCTCTCAGTCCAGTGATGACCTCATGCATCCTTTAAATTATCATCAAACATCATCATAGCATAAATAATCATTGCAAATATGCATGATCATCCTATTATTCATGAAATTAAGCAAATTGTGTGAATGGTCATGTTAATCTTGTAGATCAATCATATCTAAATTATATTTACTTTTCCATAATCTTTTCCTTTCATATTTATTTTATTAGGATAGTGATGTAAAAATTAAATTTTTATTTTTATTATCTTCCACTATCTAATGTATTATGTGAATTCTATACAAACTATCATTATCGAAACTAGGGTGTTGTGGTAGATACACATTGAATATCGTATAATAAGAAATAGTTAAAAAGTAGACACAATCCCCCGAACCCAAAAATCTCTGTCGGGGACAATACTCACTGAGTGACCCGATATTGTCCCTTTCTTGTCCTAATTTTTTAAAAATCAGGTGGCGACTCTATAAAATTAAAAGCTTCTCATCGCCATGAGACCAATCATTTATCCCTATTCAGTAAAGTTGCCATGTACTTCAGAAATGGAAAGACTAGCACAATGTTTTATGAAAACATATTGTTATCCAAAAGGAAGAGAGGTCACTCAGAATTAGTAAAGTAAAAACTGAGAAGACTTATACCAGAATGGGCCTAACTAGTGAAAGAAGACATTGAGAAGCATATCAAGGCAAAGTTCTTAGAGGTAGTAGACTATCTGGAATGGTTAGAAAATGTGGTACCAATACTGAAGAAAGACAGAAGGGTAAGAATCTATGTCGACCATAAAGATCTAAATAAGGCCTGCCTAAAATATTATTTCCTACTACCTCACATAGATATACTGGTTGATAGCATCACTACATGTGCAATGTACTCCTTAATGGATGGATTCTCTAGGTATAATCAGACCTAGTAGCCATTTATTGACAAAGTGAAGATATCTTTCATAAAAAAATGGGGTACTTATTGCTACAGAGTAATGCCTTTTAGACTAAAGAATGTGGGAGCAACTTACTAGAAAACTATAATGTTCCATGACATGATACATAAAGAAGTAAAAGTGTGCATCGATAACATGATGGCAAAGTCAAAAACTAGGGAAGAACACCTGTCAGATGTCAAAATTTTTTGAAGAAACGGATATTCAGGGTTAGTTCAAGAAATGTACTGGGGTATGTTGTTAGTTAAAATGGGATTGAAATGGATCCAGAAAAAGCAACAACAGTTAAAGAGATGTGAGTGCCAAGACTAAATAAAGAAACAACACTCGAAGTCCATAACCTTGGGAAAATGGTACAACAAAGCAAACCACAAGTCAAAGTCCTACACCTAGCTCCTAAAATAACTACATCAATCATGGTTGCCATTAGAAAAAAGTACCAATCCTACTCAAGCATCTCCCTTATCTGATTGGGCTAATGATCATTCATTAAGAATGATGATAGTAGTGACTCTAGCTCACCAATAAAATAATGATAAGCTATGCGCTCCCACTCACATTCCCGACTAGCGTGATGGTGTTTAGCCTGCATAACATATTGCATATCATGGATGCATATAAAAAATATGTGCATAAAATAAATAGGTACAATAAAAAAGGCATACCCTATGAGTGGTCGCAAACTTTAAAAAGCACTACTGTGTCCTCCCTAGAATGGTAAACTAGTATTAACCTGAGGAGATGGGAATCTACAAAAGTGAACAAATAAGTCAATCACCACATGCCACATAAATGAAGCAAAGGCAAAAAAAATGAAATAAAACATGAATATGAGCAACGTCAGGAGGAGCAACACCTGACTAAGGAAAGCTAAGGCAAGGTAGAGATATCCATCCAAAGATATGAGCAGCGTCAAAATGCACTACTCTACCAAAGATATCCATCCCAAGCAAAGCCAAGGATGGTTGAACCATCAAGTCCCTAATAATAATACTAATAGAAGCCACACCGCTAGCATGGGTAGTCACTTTAGTACAGAACATGCCCTCATTCTCCTCAAAATAGGACTTAAATCTCTTCTTATGAGATCCATGCCATTGCAAATAAGCTCTCATAACTCATGTCAATTACAATTTATTACTATTAAAGTTTTTTTACATGCTTGTACAAAATAGGAATAAAAGCCTATTAGATCAGAGGAAGCAACTGTCAATGATCCACGTGATGGCCCAATCCTTAAATTTGAAAGATAAGATGCATCTACTTGAGGAGGTGGATGTGGAGGTAGTGGAAAAAGTACCATTAGCCATAGCATCAATCAGTTGAGGGATCAACACATCAGCATGCAATCCCACACTCTCTAAGAGACTCTCAGAGGAGTATCCCATCATGGCAGCATCAAGCTCGTCACCACTAAGCTTATGGGCCCAAAATTTTTTTACCAAGGGCATGAATAAGGACTCTCATCATAAATGGACCATCCCAATAATGATGGACTCACTCACCCAAATGCCACATTTCACTAGTAAGGTCAGAGAGCAACACTCGTCTCTCCATCAGCTGCCATACAGTCACCATCTCTACTGTCCAATATGACCTCACCACCTACCAGTGAAGGAAGATTTACTCAAAAGGGAAGAATGAATAAAAATCTCTAAAAGGGAAATAACCAACATAACAGGAGTCAGATATACCTAATTAGGGGACAACTTGAACATGTAGTCCTGAGCCATTATATAATCCTTAACAAATAATTAATCCTCCTAATCCAGTAAGGATAATGAGGAAAACCATCCTCCAGGAAATGCCCAATGGCCGGATGAGGGAGAATCCTGAACTTGTAAGCCTAGATCTATGAAAACCAAGAAGTTAGAAATGACAAACTAAAGATAAAGAGCAAAAATAACAATCACAATAACTCTTACTCACATCCAGCACGAACAAGCATCCGCAGATCCTCAAGCCACCTCGACATGCTACATCAAGGCTCGAGTACATGTGGTCAAAAGTAGTACTACCCTATTAATACCTTAACAAGCCATCCAAATCCCTCAAAATAGGTAGCAATTATAGCTTAAGTATAGGAAGATGATAACACTCAACAAATAGAACAAATAGTAGTGAGCCAATTGCTTTGCTAAAATAAGATTGTCATTGTACATTATTCACATGAAAGACATAAAATCAATGTAGTGAGTGAGGTATGGACAACCGGACTTTATAAGAGTGGCCACCCCAAGCAAATCTATGGTGAGGTGCCTCCTTACCACTACAGAAGAGCACTTCCCCTCATTAAAGGGAATGGGCTTTCCAAAAAGGCTCAAGCCCATAATAGCAGCAAAGTCCAAAGGAGTGATGATGATCTTCCTAATAGGTAGATGGAAAGAATGCATCATGTCCATCCATCGCTCTATCAGTGCATACATTTTAATTTGACTCGATGCATATGAGCCAAAAGATAATGCAACAACAGCCCCTGTCAAAGCCCTTCTCGATAATCATCTACTTTATGCACAATGGAACACCTGGATAATACATACTGACCCTATTGGAACTACCAGGTAGCACGGTAATGGACCTATGAGGGTACATAAAATAGGTACACTATCAAACATTTCCATAATTAATAAATACTAACACATCTTCTTCTTTTTGTTATTTAGCAAGAACAATAACAAAAGATGAAAATAAAAGCATCACAACAAGCACAAGCAAGAGCTATCAGCTATTAGCATTCATAATAAAGCTATAACTTAATGAAAAGTTATAGCAATTACTATAGAGCTACAATTACAATAACCTCATACAGTGAAATAAACAACAAGATAACTAATCAATGAGGGCAAAAAAGGACCTACCCAGTAATGATGATGAGCCAAAGTGTAAGTCTCTAGACTGTAAACCACAAGAATTGGGTCTCCTCGAGAAAGACTAGATAGTTGAGGACCTTAAGTGCTAGAAGGACCATTAGTACTAGTCCTTGCAGTGGAAGTTCCTGCTCTAGTGTCCTCTATGAAGTTACCCTTCTCATTTAAAAATATATACTTTAAAGCCTTTAAAATGTTAGGGAACTCCATCTTATGAAAAAAAAAATGAAAATGCAGAAGAAAATATAGAGCAAAAAGCACCTGAAACACGAAAGGGCTCAAGAAGAGTTGGAAAACACTTAAAGAAGTTGGAAAGAAGCCTCCCCATACCTTTAGAACATGCATTTAAATAAGCTTGGAGAAGGGAAGGCATGTGGCCATGTGCTAGGCACATAGCCATGAGGCAGGCATGTGACCATGTGCTCAATGTGTGACCACATGCTTAACATGTGACCATGTGCCACTCACACGTAGCTATGCACATATAGCCACACACACTTCTCCCCTCTATGCGCTCTTGTGTGGTTTTATGCACACTTTAAGTCTTTACACACTCATTTCCCTATCTTAAACCTCTATAACATAAGACATGCATCAAAATCATAGGAAAGTACATTGATGATATTAAATTTGTTTAAGGAAATTGTGTGTGGCCACACCACTTTTAAAAAACTCAGCACCTCCTGAAAGAAGAAAAATAGGAAAGAATGATCAAAAGGATACCCTACTCGAAATCATTAAAATAAGGCATTATCACTACATCATTATTAATGCATCATCATTACTATATCATCACTACATCTTCACTACATCATCACTACATTATCATCGACCAAGACGAGAAGGACATATTAACTAAATCACAATGATCACAACCATCTATTTGCCTAACACCTAAAGATGTTATAGTGGTAGGATTCTATTTACTTAACACATGAAGAGGTTAAAGTGGCATAATTCTATTTACCTAACACTTAAAGTGGTTATAGTGGCATGATTATGTTCGCCTGACACCTGAAGAGGTTATAGTGGCATGATTTTGTTCGCCTGACACCTGAAGAGGTTATAATGGCATGATTCTATTCACTGACACTTGAAGAGGTTATAGTGGCATGATTCTCTTTGCCTGACACCTTAATAGTGGTAAGATTCTATCTGCTTGATACCTAAAGAGGTTATAGTGGCATGATTTCATTCCCCTAACACCTAAAGAGGTTATAGCTGCATGATTATATTCATTTGACAACTGAAGAGGTTATAGTGGCATGATTTTGTTTGCTGACACCTAAAGAGGTTATAGTGGCATGATTTTGTTTACTGACACCTAAAGAGGTTATAGTGGCATGACTATATTCTCCTAATAACTGAAGAGGTTATAGTGGCATGACTATATTCCCCTAACAACTGAAGAGGTTATAGCAGCAACATCTGTTTGCTTGCTTGATACATAAAATAGGTTATAGTGGCATGATTCTATTGTTGACACCTAAAGAGGTTAAAACTATATGATTATGTTTGCTTGACACCTAAAGAGGTTATAGTAGCATGATTCTATTTGCTTGACTCCTATAGAGGTTATAGTGGCATGATTTTATTCACCTAACACCTGAAGAGGTTATAGTGGCATGATTATGTTTGCCTAATTCCTGAAGAGGTTATAGTGACATGATTCTATTTGCCTGACACCTAAAAAGGTTATAGTGGTAGTATCCCAATGGTCAAATCATATTAATGCAACACTTAGTTAAATACCTCTCTCTTCAGAAAATGATTTTTTGCATCTTTGCATTTGCTTCACGTGTTTTGACACTACTGCTTGATGGCTATGCAACACATGTGAATTAGGGGGCAACTATTTCTGCTCGTTGATTGATGACTATTCCTCAAAAAGGTCCAATGATGAAACAAACCTCCAAGATGACTAGATTCTGGTCATTCGTAACACCTTTGAATTGTGCAAACTTAGAAAACCTAACTTACCCCACCAGTGTGCAAAATCGATCACTAAGCCATTAAGTTATACTTTGACCTTATGAAATATGAATTATTGAAACAATAAAAATTATTTCGAGAATTCCCTTCTCAGAACACTTAGCTTGTTAGACTGATGTTCATTTCATTGGACTGGGACCCAACTTCATGAAAAAATGGAAATTAATTTTCACAAAATAGACTTTGAAAACATGTCCATGAGGCTCCAAAACCTCTTGAAGTGGTTCCAAAATGGTCCAACACAACCAAGGAACAACATGTGTCTCTTAGAAGTGCGTGTAAACCTATAAACACCCATGGGTGTCATGCGCTAAAATTGAGGCCGAACTTGTCAAAATGGACTTCATAAACACATCTGAAAGGCCTAAAAACCTTAGAAACCAACCTAAAAAAAGCCTGTATAAGACCTAAATGGAGTGTAGAATGAGTGAAAGTTTGCATAACCATGCACGAGAGTGTGTGGCCACATGCTAGTGTGAGACCATGAGCCAAGCATGCAGTCACACACACTTCATATTGTCACACACTCTGTCCTAGGGATGTGCACATGTCCATGCCTATACCCCCTATTCCACACATTTTTCATTATAAATAGGCACCTCCACAACCCCTTTTGAGGGGGGAGCAAGTGGAAACACACACACACTCAAGAAATCTACCCGATCGAAGGCATTGGAAACCCTTTTCCAGATAGTTTTTGCTCTCTAATTGTCTTTTTCTTAGGAGATTATACCTCTTTTCCACTAAACCAAGCCTCATCTTTATTAAAGCATGCTTTAAAGGTTTACAAACTAGGATCATTTTGTTGTCATTTTGATCCTCTTGAGGAGGAAAGCTTGATATTCCCTCAAAGCTAAAGCTTCAAAATCCACATAAGCTTAGTCAAGTCTGAGGACCATACAATCATTTTAGCACATTTATTTTATCGCATTGCATTTTATTTTATTATTGACAACACTTGGGAATATTATTGTGCTTGTTTGATGAGACTAGCAATTTTGCATGCTAAATGAATAATCTATGTTTTATTATGCTCATTTCATATCATCATTATGCATCCTTTAGTACCAAAACATTAAACCACATTGTAAATAACAATAATATGAAAAGTTCATATCCTGAAATAGAGTCATCATGTTTTTGGTCTAGTGATGACATCATGCATCCCTTATATTATCATTATAGCATAAATAATCACTGCAAGCATGCATGATCATCTACATTTTGCTTACTCTTTCAAATGATTGAGTGTCCATTGCTTATCCCATTGTTCATAAGATTGAGCAAGTTGTGTGAATGGTCATATTTACCCTTTACTTTTCCACAATCTCTTTTTCCTTTTATATGTATTGTATTAGGAAAGGATGTAATAGTAATATCTTCAGCTTTATCTTCCACTATTTGATGAATTGTGTGAATGCCATACAAATTATCATCACCAAAACTAGGGTGTTGCAGTAGCTATATATTGAACATCATATAATGAGAAATAGTTAAAAACTAGATGTGATCCCTTGAACCTAAAAATCTTTATTGGGGGCAATACTCACTGAGTGACCTGATGTTGTCCCTTTATTTTATTGATTTTCTAAAAATTAGGTGGCGATTCCATAAAATTTTAAAAAATGTTTCATTTGTCATGAGACCAATCCTTTGTCACTATTCAGTAGAGTTACCATGTCCCCCAAAAACAAAATGGAAAGACCCTTATAAAACCAATTTTTCCAGAAACTAAAAATAAGAGACAATAAACGAAAAGGTCACTCACACCCTAATAAATCATCTATAAAGTCGTAAAAACCACCTTTAGCCATTGCACTAACTAATCCATATATATCACTATATATGATCTCTAACACATCTTTAGCTCTTGCCATAATAATTGGTGATCTATTCATTTTGCCTTGAAGACAAGCCTTACAAGTTGGATCAGATGTGGATTCAAGATTACTGAAGATTCCTATCCTTTCTAACTTTATGATCTTATCCTCTGCAATGTGACATAATATAAAGTGCCATAGATATTTAGAGTTAGAGGCATTTTCAATTAGCATTGCATTTACATCACTCATATTAGTTTGAGGCTCATCATTACTGGACATAATATCAATATAATATAAACCATGTATTAAATAACTTATGCTAACAAATTCATTTCCAAAATTAATCTTACATACATCTCTACTAAAAAGGAATTCATAACTATTTATAGTTAAATTAGAAATAGAGATAGTGTTTTTAGAGGCATTAGGTACATACAATACATCATCCAATAACAAAACATGATTATATAAATCAATTGAAGTTATTCTTATAGCCTTGGCTATAACACTTGCTCCATTCCCAAGTCTTAAGGTCATTTTGTTGGGCCTCAACCTCCTCTTACTTGCTAGATCCTGTAAGGACAAACAAATGTGAGAACTTGCATTGATATCTAATACCCATGCATTAGATGAGCTGTTAGAATATTTAGAAGGAAATAAGTTAGAGAAAGTCTCACCGTCTCCTTGTTTTCCTTTTCCATTTATCTTAAGAAACTTATGGAATTTAGGACAACTCCTGTTCTAATGCCCTTCACCTTAGCAATGGAAACACTTTCCTTTACCTTACTCTTACTTTACAATGGTCTTACCCTTATTCTTGGCTATGCCACCTATTGACTTGACAACACTTGTGTTGCCTTTCTTCTTTGTCCCACGAGAAGTGGCAATAAGTGCAACCTCTTTCCCTTTGCTCCCATACAAAGCCTTTTGGGCCGTTACGAGCATGTTTAAAAGCTCTACAATAGTGCACTCTATCTTGTTCATATGGAAGTTAGTAAAGGTTTGCCCAAAATATTTGGTAAGGGATTGAAGGATCAAGTCCAATTTGAGGTGGATGTCCATTATGAAGTTTAGGCTCTCTAGCTCTACCATTGATCTAATCATGGAGTTCATATGGGCTCCCATTTCCTCTCCCTCCCTTATCTTATGATGGAAAAGCCATTTAGATATCTCATATCTAATGGCCCTACTTTTCTCACCAAATAACTCTTATATGTGAAGTAGGATTTCCACTACACTAGTGTAATTATCATGTTGCCAATGGATTTCGGTTCTTATAGAAGCCCACATGATGCGTTGCATATCATCACCCTTCAGTTTATCAAATGTGATTTGCTCCTCTTGGGAAGCATTTTGGGGAAGTGGTATGGGTGGGCTTTGTTTTAATACATAAATTATCTTTTTAGAAGTTAAAATAACTTTTAGATTCCTTAGCCAATTAATAAAATTATGGCCCGTGAGACTATATTGGTCGAGCGTCACAAGTGGGTTTGATGATATCATATTATCAAGATTCAACAAAAGGTAACAAGATTAATTAGTTATATGACATTGTTATTTTACCATTTGATTTGGTCTTTAATTACAATGGCCTCCCACTAACTTGGTGAATCCTACACTTCCAAAGCAGGAAATATAAATCCCTTGTTGATGGATTTCTAGTGGGTGATGTAACTGTTAATAGGCCACTAATATTCCTCAAGTACACATTGCCATTCTTGGAATAATAGTTCTCATTAAGTGGATAACACTTATCAATCACATCTCATATGAGGTTCTATTAATTCTGCTCCTAATGTTATGGGCCTCAAGTACACATTGCCATCCTTGGCCTTTGGCATTAGTTAGGTTTGTACCATTGGATCAGTGACGTGTATGGTTTTGAACACTACAAACCTCAGGGACTCCTATTTGCCATTCTTGGCCTATAGTGCATCCATACACCCACAACTTCTCATGCTTAACAATAATACTACATGAATCTCTTGGGCCTTATGTACACCCCTATGTATCCATAGCCGATGTACACAAGCCCAAAAACATGCAAGTTATTGCTCCAATGGAGAGCCTAGAACTAAATTTAGTTTGGAAGGTTTTTGGGTCTTTATTATTAATGTCTCACTTTAAACATTAGCTAATTTCAGTTATATATATCTTAGACATACATGGCATGACATTTATTCATATACACATATCACATATGCACATAGCATGTTACAACATATATATCACATATATATATATAGAACATGAAAAGTGGATGTACAAATAAGGATTGATCATGGGCCTTTCATAAGCCTATTCTAACCTTAGAATATGTTAAAAATGGGCCTAGCCCAAAAAAGCCTTCAAGTCATGAACTCCTTTATCACTATCTCCATGGGCCTTGATCCATGCCGCTAAAGGTTAAATGGGCCACCATCTTGAACACTTGAAGTCCAAATTACAACTCTTGTAATTTACATTCAATCCTTGGCATACAAAAGCAAAAATTTACATCCTAAATCTATGTAATTAACATATTATTATTACAAATTATAGGATGTAAACTAAGTCCATGTTCATTCCTTTTATGTACAACAAGCAAATAAATAAAATATAACTCTTGTATATTATCATATATTTACAAACTTAAAAAAATAAGAAAAATAATAATAAACTAAAATATGATCATCTATGCAAATTGCTATAGTACTATGAACAACATTGCTATAGAATCATGAATAGTACAATGAATAGTATTTGTTATAGTACCAAAATGAACAGTATTACTACAGTTATGAACATTATTTTTCAAGTAGTAGCATGAATAATACTTTGCATTTTTAAGCATCTTTAGTCATAACTCTTGTAACTAACAATAAGCATAATCATAACTCTTATAATTAATATAACATTTAGCATGTAAATTATGTTATTTTAGCTCTTGATACAACTTAAAGGAATCGATTACACATAATGGAATATGAGCAAAAACATGGTGTGAGCACAAAACCAGTTAGGATAAATTTTAAAAAATTTTCCTAATGTGCAACCCTTGCATGAAGGCTACCATTCCAAAACCACAAAGATCATAACACATTGAATTTACATAACTAATTACTTGCATGCTTAATAGACAATATAAATCAAAGATTCAAAAAACAATAAAACATAAAGCATGGCATGAGACTTACATGTAGAGTTCAGTAACACTTACAAACTCCAAATATCAGTAGGATGCTTAATAAGCTTTAAGAAATGGTTGATGCAAATCTGCAAGCTCCTAGCTCCCCAAATGTCAAGCCTCTAACTTAAAACACATAAGTGGCACTAGAATGACTCTAAGCTTTTGAAGAATCTCTAACCATAAGCTCCCCCTTGTTGGTCACCCAAAAGCTTGCTAGAGCACCTTTCCTTACTTGGATAATGTAGGATTTCTTGCCTTCTTTGGATGTAGCCTTCACTTTCACAACTCTTGTATAAAGGATAATGATAATGGACTTATGAAGAAACACAACTCTTGTATTTCTCACTCACACACTTATAGCACTTAGAAGAAAGATGAAGAAGAAGATTCACCTTTTTATTTTCTCTCTTAGTGTTTTTTCTCCAATGTAAGTAGTAAGTAAAGTATCAAGTGTGTAAAGAAACTCCACTAAGTTAGTGTATGTATGTAAAAGACTAATTTACATGTGTAAAGATTCTCTACTAACTCAAGCTTGAGTGTAGGATAAACAATCTCATGTATGTGCTTACTTTTTCATTTTAGGTGTAAAATAAGCTATCTCATGCTTGTAGAGATTAACCACTAACTTCAGGTGCATGCTTATGACACATCTCCATGTTGTCAACCATACAATCACATTGCATGTAAAGCTATGCTTAGGTGGCCACCATGTAAGCATGATTATCAGAAGGTCATGCTTATGTGGCACCTCCTTTAGTATATGGGCTGTAGGCTTATTTAACTCTTAAATGAGCCCATCTCTACAACATCCATTAATTAGTCTTATAGGCTTTATTTAACACTTAAAGAAGGCCCATATTAATAACACACCTAATTGTCCATCCATCATCCATTAAGCTACATATACAAGGCCCATCTCATGGTCCATATCTAAAGTACTATCATTGGCAAATATTAAATTAGTTCTCAAACTTAATATCACATATTAAATTAAATTGAAATTAATATTTAATAGTCCTAACATTTGAATTAGATTTTGGAACATGTTAGATCCCCGCAAAAGCAAAAATTAAATTCAATTAATTTAATTAATTAATTAAACACTTTAATTAATAATCAAATTAATAAATATCATTATCGGTGCTACTCTTATGTGTGTGACTTACTAAGTTCAAGTCCAAATGACAATGGAAATAAATAATATTAACTCTTAATATTATTAGAAACTCTTTCCAAGCTAAATATGAAAACCCAATTAATCACATTTAGTTTTCACAAGTCATGAGTGATCCCCAGCACAGATGTCACAACTAACCAATTGGAAATGAATGATATTCGTAGATTCACAAGAACCATAGAACATAATTACTATGCACTAAATTTCCCTTCATTTAAAGATCCTAACAATGGCTAAAATCACGATCAATCAAACTCTAATTGGCTTAATCATATGACCTCATCTTCAGTTCAATTCTCAATAAAACATGACTTCTCTATAAACAGTTTATAGAACTGAAACACTTTTTGGGTAAGTCAAGTTTGACCTGGTCACGTACTTATTCATTGACAATAACTTAGATAGCATAGGATCTTATCCTAGTTCACTCTAGGCAATGAATTCCATCTTGGTTGATCACTCTTCCTTACATAGAACCAACTAGAGGCACCATATATGTTGCAATCACAGGTATGTAAGTGGCAGCAAACTCTAATCAATCATATGTGGATGACCGTGTCGCCTTAGGTCAAAGGACCATGTGCACTATTATGTCAAAGACAATGATTGTTGACTAAGGTGAATTTCCACACAATCACTTATCTTACATCACTATTCAATCCACCCATCACATGAATATCCTTATGCATATTCTAATATCTCATATCAAGTAGCATGAGACTTACTACCTCCCACTATTAATATCACATACCGATCAAGGAAAATAGACAAAGGCGATAGTCTACATATAAATATGACCCATTTATTAATCCAATGACTATAAGCATTTTATAGGATATGTACTAAATAAATTTTTCATTCGTATTATCAACACATGATAATAAACTCATTTAACATTATGCTAAAGGGTAAACACTCAAATAAATAAAGACTTTATCTATATTAATATTATATTGCCATAGGGATAAAGTACAATGTAATTTATATTACAAGAAATGGCACTAGGGCACATCTATACTAACAATAAATAAATAAATAAATAAATGTATTTATCTATTTATTTATTTCCACAAAGCTTTATTAGGCTTGGGCCTATTCTAAGTGTGTGACCTTATAGGTTCATATGACATTGCTAGTGGGCTTGAAATCCCTATTTAGGCCTATAAGTCATAACTAGCCTCTAGCAAAACATTATGACTACCCAAGTCATATAAAGGTTGATAATCTGACATAACCTAATTTACAATGAATATTGTAGTCATTTTGTCACATGATATATTGATTGAATATAAGGCATAATTTATGTCATCCTTATATAATTTAATTATATTATTTATTGATTTAAAGTAGACTGAGAATGATAACTCTTTATCAATTCACTTTAGCATGGCCATGCATTTTCCTTAGTCTATCTTATTAAGGGGCCCATAAACATGTTACTCAAATTGAATAAAGGACAAATTCCTTCTCAATCACTCGCATTCCTTATATAACTCATTTTATATACAACAATAATCTCTTTTATCATTCGGTTAAAGATAGTGTTAGATTGTGTCAAAATACAAAATAGTAATGTAGAAATCCATGGCGATTTCAATTCAAAAGGACTAAAGTAATATTATTGTGATGAGAAGTACTTATGATAATAATCTATGTAGTATTCTCATGATGTGTCAACCTAGTACACTATTTCTCAAATAAGTACCTATGAGTTGACTTAATATCTTATACTTTTGATTAGTAAAACATAATCATTAATCAACACCATACTAGCCTTTATACATTATAGTGATTAGTAATAATTTGAATAGAACTCATATTTAATCTATGGGTTTTACTATCAAGTTACATACTTGATGACCTTAGGATGAATTGACTATTCAAGTAATTATCATAATAGAAAATGATAATGAAAATGCCTCTTTGTTAATAAAATGATAAAGTCAAAACAGAGTCATACATGATTGACATAATGCGTATCACTAATATGCTCTATATAAATCTCTTCCTCAATATATCCATTAAGAAAAGTAGTTTTGATATCCATTTGCCAAACCTCATAATCAAAGTGTGCAGCTAAAGCTAGAAGAATCCGATGGATTTAAGCATGGCTACTATCGAGAAGGTTTTCTTATAGTCAACCCCTTTGCCTTTGGCGAAACCCTTTCACTATAAGCCTTGCTTTATAGGTATCAACCTCTCCATTAATAATAATCTTTTTCTTAAAGATTATTTATGACCTATAGGTACAATACCTTCAGGTGGATTAACACGTGTCTAGACTTGGTTTGAATACATAGAATCCATTTAAGCTTTCATTGCTTTAAGCCATTTTGAAGAATCTTTATCTAATAAAGATTCTTCATACGCTGTAGAATCATCATCATGATTACTTTCTATATGAATATGCAACTTTTGCATATTATGTAGAAAACCGTATCTCTCCAGTGGATGAAATACCCTACTAGACCTTATAGGAGTTGGTATGATGACATTCTCAATTGGAATAGGCTCTTTGGGTTAATCAATATCCATTTGATTAATTTATTAGGCTTCTTTAGATGAATCCTCATCTAACATTAATCAATAGCATCTTCACTTATAATAATAACTTGTTTAGTAGGAAGATAAAAGTAATACCATAAACTATCTTTAGGATACCCAATAAACCTTCCTTCAATTAATTTTACATCCAACTTGTCTAATTTTAGCTTTTTAATGAAAGTTGGACATCCCCAAGTCTTAATAAATTTTAGCCTTAGTGCTTTACCATGCCATATCTCTTATGGTGTAATAGAAATGAATTTGGATGGAATACGATAAAGGATGTATGAGGCTGTTTGGAGTGTGTAACCCCAAAGTGAAATAGGAAGATCAATGTAGCTCATCATAAAATGTACTATATCCAATAAAGTATGATTTTGTCTCTCAGACACACTATTTTATTGAGGTTTTCTAGGTGGTGTGAGTTATGATATAATGCCATGTTCCTTAATGAATTCAGTGAACTCAGTACTTAAGTATTCACCTTCTCAATATGATATTAGAGTTCTAATATGTTTCCTAGATTGGTTCTCTACTTAGGCTTTGAATTCCTTAAACTTTTCAAAGGATTCACTTTTGTGTTTCATAAGAAACAAGTGCTTATACCTTGATAGATCATCTATAAAGGTTATAATGTAATAGAAACCACCTCTAGCCATTTTAGCAAATGGTCCACATACATCACTGTGTATGATCTTTAACATATCCTTAGCTCTTGCCATTTGTTTGAAAAATTGTGATCTAGTCATCTTACCTTAATGAGAAGCCTCATAAGTCATATTGGATGCAGATTCAAGATTACTCATGATTCCCATCCTTTCCAACTTATCGATCTCATTGTCTATAATGTGATATAATTTTAAGTGCTATAGATATTTATAGTTAGAGTTATTTTCAATTAGCATTGCATTTGCATCATTCACATTAATTTGAGTCTCATTGTTATTTCACATATTATTAATATAATACAAACCATGTATTAAATAACCCATGCCTACCATTTCACTTTCATAGTATATGATATAGATGTCTCTTCTAAAATGAAATTCATAACCCTTTCTAGTTAAACAAGAAATAGAGACAATTCTTTTATTGACATTAGGTACATATAATACATCATCCAATAACAACATATGATTATATAAATCAATAGAAGTGGATCATATAGCCTTACCCATAAAACTTGCTCCATTTCCAAGATTTAAGGTCACTTCATTAGGCCTCAACCTTCTCTCATTTGCTAGATCCTGTAAGGATGAAAAAATATAAGAACTAGCACTGGTATTCAATACCCATGCATTTGATAAGCTTTTAGAACATTTAGAAACTATTAGATTAAAGAAAGTCTCCCTTTCTCCTTACTTGCTCTTTCCTTTTATCTTGAGAGACTCAAGGAACTTAGGAAAATTCCTCTTCTAATGTCCTTCACCTTAGCAATGGAAACAGTTTCCTTTCTTTTACTTCTCCCTCACATTGGCCTTGCCTTTATTGTTGGCTATACCACCTGTGAGCTTGACAACACATTTTCTTGTTCTTCTTTTTATTGCATTTCTTCTTAATCAAACTATAAGAAGTAATAAGTGAAACCTCCTTCCCTTTGTCCCCTTGGATAGCCTTTTGGCCTATCATAAGCATGTTTAAAAGCTCTATAAGAGTATGCTCTATTTTTTTTATATAGAAGTTGGCAATGGTTAGCCCAAAAGATTTAGGAAGGGATTGAAAGATCAAATTTACTTAGAGGTGGAAGTCTATAGTAAAGTTTAGACTTTATAGCTCCTCAATTACTCTAATTATAGAGTTTATATAGACTCCCACATCCTTACCCTCCTTCATCTTAGCATGAAAAAACTGCTTTGATATATTTTATCTAGCAATCCTACTATGTTCACTTAATAAGTCTTATAGGTGAAGTAGAATTTCCCTTGCACTAGTGTACTTCTCATGTTGTTGATGGATTTTGATACTCATGGAAGCCCACATTATGTAACATGCTTGCAAATCAACATCCTTCCATTTTTATAAAGTATGATGCTCCTCTTAGGAAGCATTCTTAAAAAGGGAATTGGGTGGCATCGTTCTAATACGTATAGTATTTTTTTAGAAGCTAAAATAACTTTTAAGTTCCTTAGACAATCTATAAAATTAAGGGTAGTGAGCCTATGTTGGTTGAGTATGATTGAAAGTGGTTTTGATGGTCTTATATTATCAAATTTCTATAAAGGTAATAAGATTAATTATATTATGACATTGTTATTATTACCATTAGATTTGGTCTTTACTCGTAATGGCCAACAACTAACTTAGCGAATCCTATACTTCTAAAGTAAGAAATGAAAATCCCTTGTTGGATGGATTTCTAGTGGGCGATAGAGTTCTTAATGGGTCACTAATATCCCTCAGGTGCACATTGTCATTCTTAGAATATTAGTTCTTATTAAGTGGACAACTCTTGTCCATCACATCTCATGTGTGGTTCCATAAATTCGACTCCTAATGTTATGGGCTTTAGGTACACATTATCGTGTCATTCTTATCCTCTGGCATTTATTAGGTCCACACCATTATACCAGTGAAATGTATGGTTTGAACATTACAAAGCTTAGGTCCTCCTATTTGCCATTCTTAGCTAATAGCATATACATACACCCACAATATCTCATGCTTAATAATAACATTGCATGAATCTTTTGGGCCTTTTGTACACCTATGTATCCATAGCTGATGCACATAATCCAAAAACCATGCAAGTTATTACTCTAATGGAGAGTCTAGACCTAAATTTAGTTTTGAAGATATTTAGGTCTTTAATTAAGGTCTGACTTTGCACATTAGCCAATTATATATATATATATATATATATATATTACATGGCATCTATACATATATATATACATATCACATATGCATGTTGCATGTTATAACATATATATCATATATATACATAGAATATGCATAATGGATGCACAAATAGGTAGTGATTATGGCCTTTCCTAAACTTATTATAACTTTTAAAATAAGTTACAAAATGGGTAAGCCCAAGAAACATCTTCAAGGCATGAAACTCCTTGTCACCATCTCCATGGTTCTCTAACTTTAACAATTCAATCTCTAAGTCACAACTCTTGTGGTTTAAATTCAATCCTTGGCATTCCAAGGCCAATATTACATCCTAATTCTATGAAAGTAACATTTAATTACATGCCATATAATAAAATTAATTATTATTACAAACTTTAGGATGTAATCTAAGTCCATGATTATTCCTTGCATGTATGATAAGTAAAAAAATTGAAAATGCAACTTTTGCATGTTAGAATTGATTTGCAAAGAATACAAGCATAAAAAAATGATATTTATAAGTTTAATAAGTGCCCCTCTTGAGTTCTTCATGTTCATGAGAAGCACTTATGAGCGGCTAGACCAAAATGATGAAAAAGGCATTTAAAGGCTACTCACAACCTAGACTACTCCTCATGATTGTGAACACCCCTAAACCAATTTTAAGCCATTTCAAGCCATTTTTGCATAGTTTAAGCCTTAAAAATTACAATTATCAATCAATTTAGCATGTGTAAAATGCAAAAAAGGGTTTTGAAACCACTTGAAAGGAATCAATTGTGCAACTTATAAGTGTGGTGACCATAAGCATTAAGTGAATAATTCATAACATGAAGAATTCCATTCCCATAGATCCATTTTTTACATTTTACATATAGCTAATTATCAAGCAATATATAAACACAATAGCCTAAGAAACTCTGAGTGTAATAAAACTTATAAACTCCTAGTTTGATGTAGACCACAGTAGTTATGTACAAGCTTTAGTTGCTTTAGATTTAACTCTTAAATCAAACAATCTAGCCTCCCAAATGCTAGGTCTTTAGCTTGAAACACCAAAGTTCCACTAAATCACCTTCTTACTTAGATTAGATTAGTTGCACGTAGCCTCTTTAATGACCGTCATAAAAATTCCATTAATTTAATCTCCTTACAAGAACACTTGGGGTTTATTTTGTGTATATGTTGTTCATTTTGGTGTATGTCTCTATACTCTCTCTAACCTTTGAACACTTATTAGGTCTTATATATATATGTGTGTGTGTGTGTGTGTGTGTGTGTGTAAAAGCAAACCCCTAATCATATGACAAACATACAACTTGTCATGATAAGTATGCAAGTTGTATATATCTTATTAATATATAAAGAGGTGTGTAGAAAATTATTATATCTTATGTATTATGTCTACATACATTCTCTACACATAAGTACATGATATACACCTTATATTTGCATGGTCAATAATGTGCACTTAAGAGATAATGTATGCATAACAAGACAAATTTGACCATATCATCTTTATGTGGACTTGGGCTTTACAATTGGACCAACACTTGGCCTAAGCCCAATCCATCAATCCAATGGGCCTATATAAGTTTTATAAGCCTTATTAACATCTTAGACTAATCTTTGGTCCAAAACCCTTTTAGCCATAGGCCTAAACAACTTGGGCCACTAAATCAAGTCCAAATAGAAATAAAATATATTATTAATTTAAAACCTTAATTAATATCTTAAATTAATTAAGTATAAATTAATAATTAAACCCTTACTTGAATTAGATTTCATGATATGCTAGAATAATTGGTTAAATAATAAATCTAATTCTATTAATTTTAATTAACTGATTAAACACTTTAATCAATCATTAAATTAATATTAATGATGATTTGGTGAAATTCTTTTAGGTTTGACTTACTAGGTTCATGTCTAATTAGTAATGAGAAGATAATATCAACAATTGATATTATTTAAAACTCCTTTCAAATCCAAATGTGAAAATCCCAATTATACACATTTAGTTCTTATAAGTTATGAGTGACCCATAACATCGATATCACAACTAGACAATTGGAAATGAATGCATGTATTGATTCACACAAAGCTTTGGTCATACTTACCGTGCACTAAATCCCTTCATTAGAAGAACTTGATATTTCCTAGAGTCATGGTTTAGTCAAACTCAAATAGTTATATCATATGACCTGTAATGGTCTTGATAAAACATAACAAATACTAGAAACACTTTTCTAACACTAAAACTCTTTCAAGCTATATGATGTTTGTCCTAGCTAGGAACTAATTCATCAAGATTAAACTTAGATAGCATAAGATCTTATCTTGGTTCACTCTAGGCAATGAATCCAATCTTGGCCGAACACTCATCCCTATATTTAACTAACTAGAGCCACCATAAGCCATATACCCATGTGTTATTGACATATGTATGTAAGTGCTAACAAACCCTAACCACTCAAATGTGGATGACCATGTCACCTCAAGTCAAAGGACTACCTGGACAATTATGACCTAGATTGTGATTGTTGACTATAAGTGAATATCCACATAATTATAAATCTAACGTCACTGTTCGATCCAATCATCATATGAGTATCCACATATCTATTTTGATATCTCATATCAAGTGGCATAAGACTCACAACCTTCCACTATTAGTATCACATACAAATCAAGAAAAATAAATAGAGGTGATAGTTAAATTAATATTACCTAAGTATTAATTTATTAATTATAAACATTTTATAACATATGTATTAAATAAATTTATAGCTCATATTATCAACACTTGACAATAAATTTATTTAACATTATGCTAATGGATAAATATTCAATTAAACAAACACTTTAGATAATAGAATATTATTTTATTACCATTTGAGATAATTTACAATGTCAAATTATATGATTGGCTTTTATAGTTTAATTGGAAAGGGTTATGAATTCCATTTTAGTGGAGATGTATGTAATATTTACTTTAGAAGTGAAATGGTAAGCATGGGATATTTAATACATGGTTTATATTATGTTGATAATATGTCCAATAACAATGACCCTAAAACTAATGTGAGTAATGCAAATGTGATGCTAATTGAAAATGCCTCTAACTTTAAATATCTATGGCATTTAAGATCATGTCACATTACAGCAGATAGGATCATAAAGTTAGAATGAATACGAATGTTAAGGAATCTTGAATCTACATTTGATTAGAATTTTGAGGCTTATCTTTAAGGTAACATGACTAGATCACCATTTATTGGACAAATGGCTAGAGCTAAGGATGTATTGGAGATCATACATATTGATGTATATGGACCATTTAGTTAAATGGATAGAGGTGGCTTTTACTACTTTCTAACCTTTATATATGATCTATCAAGATATGGGCATTTAGTTCTTATGAAAAAAAAAGTGAATCCTTTGAAAAGTTCAAGGAGTTCAAAGCCCAAGTAGAAAACCCAATTGGAAAATGTATTAAAACTTTAAGACCAAATCAATGAGGTGAATACTTAAATAATGAGTTCATTACATTCCTTATGGAACACTTTAATTAAATGGTGTGTCTAATAGGTGGAATTGTACTTTATTGGATATAGTGCATTGTATAATGAGCTACATCAATCTTCCTATATCACTTTAGGGTTATGCACTCCAAATGGCCTCTTACATCCTTAATCGTGTTCCATCCAAGTCCATTTCTACTTCAACATATGAGATATGGCATGGTAGGGCACAAAATCTCAAACATGTTAGGATTTAAGGATGCCTAACCTTTATAAAAAAGTTAAAATTAGACAAGTTGGATACAAAGTCAATTAATGGACAATTTGTTGGTTATCTCAAAGATAGTTTAGGGTATTACTTTTATCTTTCTACTGAATAAGTTATTATTTTTAGTAGATATGCTATTTTCCAAGGGAAAGAGTTTCTCAAGGAAGGTAGCAAAGGAAGGAAGATAATGTTAAATAAGGATTCATCTAATGAAGCCTAACATATTTATTAAATGGACATTGATTAACTTGAAGAGCCTATTCTAATTGAGAATGTCATCACACCAACTCCTAAAAGGTCTAGTAGAGTATCTCCTCCTCTAGAGAGATATGACTTTCCCTATTATATGTTAGAGTTGCATGTTCATAAAGAAAGCATTTTTATTAATGATCCTACTATAAGGAATCAGTTATGCAACTTAGGCATTTAAAACATATATGATGAATATAAACCTAACTAGGGCAAAATTTCAAAAAATTTACTAACATAACCCTTAATAACATGAGAATTCCATTCCCAAGGATCCATTTTGCATTTTGTACATAACTAAGTTACAACATAACACATATAGGCATCCATTTAAGAAATTCTAAGTTTAAGAAAACTTACCAACTTCGAGTTTGATAAAGACCACAACAGTGAAGATCCATAAGCTTTGAGTGTTTGGTTCAACTCTTGAATTAAATACTCTAGCCTCCTCAATGTAAGGCATCTAGCTTAAAACACCAAAACGCTACCAAATCACCTTCTTGCTTTGATTTAGTTAGTTGCAAGTAGGCTCTCAATTAACCATCACAAATCCTGCACTAATTTAATCTTTATAAGAACACTTAGAGTTTATGTTTATGTGGAAGTTATTTCTCTATTAGTTTGTGTTTCTAACCATCCAAATCTAAGAAACATTTGTTAGGTTATATATAGAGAAAGGAAGTACCTTATCACCTCACCAATTAGATCACAAGCATGCCACTTGGCATAATGAATACACAACTTGTATATATCATTAGTGTACCAAGAATTATATAAAGAATACATCTCATGTATTTGACCATATTCATTCTCACATGTATCAATGTTATCTTATCTTTAATATTGCCAAAGTCAATAATTTACACATAAAAGATAATGTGCTTAATATGCTAAATTTGACTATATTAATTTATTAGCTTAGGCTTGGTAATTAGGCCAACTTTTGGCCCAAGCCTAATCAATCAAACATATAAGCATAGATTGGGTCTATGGGCTTTCTCAATATTTTAGATTAATCTTTGGTTCAAAACTCATTTGGGCCATTAATCCAAGTCCAAACAGACATAACAACATATATATTATTAATTTAATACTTTAATTAATATCTTATATTAATTAATTATATATTAATAATTAAACCCTTACTTGAATTAGATTTCATAATATGCTAGAATCATTACTCAAAGCATAAATCCAATTCCATTAATTTCAATTAATTGATTGAATGCTATAATCAATAATTGGATTAATATTGCCGATGACTTGGAAAATTATTTTAGGAGTGACTTACTAAGTTCATGTTTAATTAGTAATGAGAAAATAGTATTAACACTTGATACTATTTGAAACCTCTTTCAAATCTAAATGTGAAAATTCCAATTACACACATTTAGTTCTCATAAGTTGTGAGTGACATCTATCATCAATATCATAATTGCCCAATTAGAAAAGAATGCATATATTGATTCACACAAACTCTTTTGGATATAATAACTATGTGCTAAAATCCGTTCATTAGAAGATCCTGATATAGCCTAGAGTTAAGGTTTTGTCTAACTCTAATAGTTGTATCATATGACCTCATTTTAAGTTCTAATTCTTAGTAAAATGTAACAAATACTAGAATCCCCTTTCTAGCAGTAAAAGTCTTTCAAACTATGTTATGTTTATCTTGGCTAGGAACTTATTCATCAAGAACAAACTTAGATAGCATAGGATCTTTTCTTAGTTCACCCCAAGCAAAGAATCCCATCTTGGTTGAACACTCATCCTTATATTTAATTGACTAGAGCAATCACACATATGTACTTATATGTGATTAACACAAGTATGTAACCAATAACAAACCCTAACTACTTAAATGTGGATGACTATCTCACTCAGGTCAATGGAATATATGCATCGTTATGACCTAGATTATGATCATTGATTATAAGTGAATATCCTTGCAATAAAAAATCTAATGTCACTATTTTATCACATGAGTAACCACATTTCTATTATTACTAGTATAGGTGGTATACCCTAGAGACCAATCACATATTTTGACATTATAATTATCCTAAATGTTAATAAAATATTCATTTTAATAAAATGTTTATTTATTTGAGTTTTTATCCATCAGAATAATGTTAAATAAATTTATTATCAAGAGTTGATAATATGAACTACAAATTTATTTAATACATATGCTATAAAATGTTCATAGTAGATAAATAAATATTTAGGTAATATTAATTTAACTATCACCTTTGTTTATTTTCCTTGATTAGTATATGATACTAATAGTGGGAGTTAGTGAGTCTCATGCTACTTGATATAAGATATCATAATAGACATGTGGACACTCATGAGATGGGTGGATCGAATAGTGATGTTAGATTTATGATTGCAAGGATATTCACTTATAGTCAACTTTCACAATCTAGGTCATAATGGTGCATAAAGTCCTTTAACCTAAGGTGACATAGTCATCCACATTTAAGTAGTTAGAGTTTGTTACCACTTACATACTTATGTTAATCACACATGAGTAAATGGTGTGTGGTGGCTCTAGTTGATTAAATATAGGGATGAGTGTTCTACCAAGATGGAATTCATTAGCGAGAGTGAATTAGGTTAAGATCATATGCTATCTAAGTTTATTCTTGATGAATAAGTTCCTACCTAGGAATAAAATAATATAGCTTGAAAGAGTTTTAATGCTAAAACAATATTTATAGTATTTGTTAAGTTTTATTAAGAATTAGAACTTGAGATGAGGTCGTATAATATGACTATTAAAGTTTGACTGAACCTTGACTCTAGGTTGTATTGGGATCTTCTGATAAAGGGATTTTATTGCATAGTAATTATGACCAAAGGGTTCATATGAATGAAAACATGCATTCATTTTTTATTGGGTAGTTATGATATCAATGATAGGGGTCACTCATAACTTATGAGAACTAAAGATGTACAATAAGGATTTTTGAATTTAGACTTCACAAGTGTTTCAAAAAATATCAAGTGTTTATATTATCTTCTCATTGCTAATTAGACATGAACCTAGTAAGTCACACCTAAAAGAGTTTCACTAAATCTCTATTAACATTAATATAATTTTTATTAAAGAGTTTAATTAATTAATTAATATTAGTAGAATTGGATTTATGCTTTAAGAAATAATTCTAGCATATCATGAAATCTAATTGAAGTAAGGGTTTATTATTAATTAATATAAGATATTAATTAAGGCATTAAATTAATAATATATGTTGTTTCCATTTGGACTTAGATTAATGGCCTAAGTTGTTTGGGCTTAAGCCCAAAAGGGTTTTGGACTAAAGATTAGTCTAAAATATTGAGATGGCCTATTAACCTCCTCTAGGCCCATTTGTCTACTAGGTTGCACTTAGGTCAAGTGTTGATCCAATTACCAAGCCTTAGTCCATACAATTTAATATGGTCAAATTTGTCATGTTAGGCACATTATCTTTTATATGTAAAATATTGACCATGGAAAAATTTTCATATTAGGCTCACATTATCATTTGTGTGTAAAATTTTAACTATGGTATGACAAGGTGTATATCACATTGGCATGTGTAAAGAATGTATGTAGACATAATACATGGGATGTATTATTCTCTACACACTTTACAACTTGCATACTTATCATGTGATAGGGTTTGCTTTTTTAATATATATATACATAACCTATGAAGCGTTCAAAAGGTTAGAGAAAGTGTAGAGACACAAAAAAAAGCAACATATACATATAAACCCTAAGTGTTATTATGAGGAGATTAGCAAGTTTTATGAGGGTCATTAGAGAGGCTACTTGCAACTAATGTAATCTAAGCAAGAAGGTGATTTGGTAAAGCTTTGGTGTTTGAAGCTAGAGGACTAACATTAGGAGGCTAGAGCATTTGATTCTTATAGATCCAATTTTCATTTTACATATAGCTAAACTATACATCAACATGTAAAACAACATCTTAGGAATTCTAAGTTAAAGAAAACTTACTAACTCCTATGTTTGATGTAGACCACAATAGTTAATCTACAAGTTTTAGAAGCTTTAGGTTCAATGCTAAACCGTCTAAAGCTTAAAGATTAACTATGTTTACATCAAACTTAGGAGTTAGTAAGTTTTTTTTAACTTAGAATTCCTAAGATGTTGTTTTACATGTTGATGTGTAGTTTAGCTATATGTACAATGCAAATTGGATCAAAAGAGTTGAACTTAAAGCATCTAAAGCTTGTAGATTAACTATGGTGGTCTATATCAAACTTAGGAGTTGGTAAGTTTTCTTTAACTTAGAATTCCTAGGATGTTGTTTTATATGTTGATGTGTAGTTTAGCCATGTTTAAAATGCAAATTGGATCTACAGGAATGGAATTCTTCATGTGATAAAGGGTTATGCAAGTAAAATTTTTAAAATTTTACCTTATTTAAGGCATGTGCTCACCACACTTGGTTGTTACATAACCAATTCCTTTCAAGTAGTATCAAAGCTTCTTTTTACACTTTACACATGCTAAATTGATTGATAATTACAAGTGTTATGATTATGATTGATGTTAATTACAAATTTTGTGGCTTAAAATTGATTTAGGGGTGCTCACGATTGTGAGGAGTCTCCTTTAGCTCATGAGCAGCTTGTAAATAGCTTGTTGCCATTTTTGGGTAGTAACCCTCATAAGTGCTCCTAACAATCATGATGAGAACTTCCATAACTTAATATCATTCCTTTATGCTTGTATGCTTTGCAAATCAATCCTAACATGCAAAAGTTGCATTTTCACTTGTTTTTGCTTGTCATACATGCATGGAATGATCATGGACTTAGATTACATCATAAATTTTATAATAATAATTATTTCTAA
The DNA here is from genome assembly GCA_947683625.1 of Mallotus nudiflorus. Taxonomy (NCBI): domain Eukaryota; kingdom Viridiplantae; phylum Streptophyta; class Magnoliopsida; order Malpighiales; family Euphorbiaceae; genus Mallotus; species Mallotus nudiflorus. The sequence continues at coordinate 9,381,386 of CANTUR010000027.1, read as the reverse complement.
TATTTGGTATGTAATTAAAAGTTAATTACATAGTATTAGGATGTATTATTCACCTTTGTATGCCAAGGATTAATTTTAAATCATAAAGGTTGTGACATGAAGCTTAAAGTGCTCAAGTAGGAGAGCCATAGAGATAGTGATAAGGAGTTTCATGCCTTAAAGATTTTTCTTGCACTAAGCCACTTTGTAACTTATTTTATGAGTTAAAATAAGTTTAAGAAAGGTCCATGATCAGTTCTTATTTGTGCTTCCATATATATAAGTTTATATATATATATATATATTGGCTAATATATAAAGTGAGACTTCAATAACAAAAGACTAAAAAATCTTCCAAAATATATTTAGTCTTCACTCTCCATTGGAGAAATAACTTGCATGGTTTTGGGATTTTGTGCATCAACTGTGGATACATAGGGGTGTGTATAAGGCTAAAGAGATTCATGTAATGTTATTATTAAGTATAAGATGTTGTGGGTTTATGGATACACTATAGGCCAAGAATTGCAACTAGTAGTACTTGAGGTTCATAGTGTTCAATTCCCTACATTTCATTTATCCAATGGTATGGAACTGACTAATGCAAAAGGCTAAGAACAACAATGCGTACCTAACACCCATAGCATTAGGAGCCAGATGTTAGTGATATGCACTAGGTCAATCGTGTATTACCATGTTTTGGCTTTATCATTTTGTTAATGAAGAGGCATTTTCATTATCATTTTCTACTGTGATAATTACTTGAATAGTCAATTCATCAAGTATGTGACTTGATAGTAAAACCCTTACATTAAATATGAGTTCTATTCAAATTATCCATAATCATTATAATGTATGAAGGCTAGTATGGTGTTGACTAAAGATTATGTTTTACTAATCATGAATATAAGATATTAAGTCAACTCATAAGTACTTATTTGAGAAATAATGTGTTGGATTGACCCATCATTAGAATACTACATACATAATTGTCATAAGTAATTCACATTACAATAATATTGATTTACTCCTCTAACCTTGAAATCACCATCGATTTCTACATAACTATTTTTTATTTTGAAACAATCTAACATTATCTCCAAACCAAATGATAAAATAGATTATTGTTGGATATGAAAAGAGTTAAATGAAGAATGTGAGTGGTTGAGAAGGAATTTATCCCTCATTTAATCTGAGTAAGATGTCTATGGGCCCTTTGATAAGATAGTCTAAGGAAAATGCATGGCCTGTGAAAGTGAATTGATAAAGAGTTATCATCCTTAGTCTACTTGAAATCAAGAAATAATAAAATTAAATTGTATAAGGATGATAAAAATTATGCCTTATATTCAATCAAGATATCATGTGAGAAATAGATTACAATATTTATTGTCAATTAGGTTATGTCAGATTATCGACCTTCACATGACTTGGGTAGTCATAATGTCTTGCAAGAGACTACTTATGACTTCTAGGCCTAAATATGGATTTCAAGCTCACTGCTAATGTCATGTGAACCTATAGGGTCATACTCTTAGAATAGGCCTAAAATGAATATAGGCTTACCAAGCCCAATGAAGGTTTGTGGAAATAAATAAATGAATGAATGAATAACTAAATAAATTAATTATATGTATATATATATATATATATATATATATATATATATATATATATAAGGTAATGGTTATCTTAAATAAATAGGAAAGTATTTCCGATTTGTATTTGAATAAAATCATAATTGGAATAAGTAGAATATACCAAAACATTTTGGTAAGTGAGAAATTACCAAAAATTCATTTTGGTAAATGAAATCATAATTGAGAAGCTTATAAATATTAAATATTCTATAGGGTCTCACATACTTAATATTTTGCCACCAAATTTCTTTTTGTTTATCTTAAAAGACAAAAACACAAAGTTATTGAGTTATGAAACAATCAAGAAAAAGGTGCTAGCACACACACATTCATTTTGATTCAAGGTTGTTTGTGTGGATATGTAATGGTTATCTTGAATAAATAGGAAATTATTTCCAATTTGTGTTTGAATAAAATCATAAGTGGAATATAACAAAAATGTTTTGGTAAGTGAGAAATTACCAAAAATTCATTTAATAAATGAAACCCTAATTGAGAAGTTTATAAATATGACATATTCTATAGGGTGTAACATACTTAATATTTTGTAACCAAAATTCTTTTTCTTTATCTTAGAAGAGAAAAACATAAAATTCTTAAGTTGTAAGACAATCAAGAAAGAGGTGCTAGCACACATGCATTCATTTTGATTTAAGGTTGTTTGTGTGGATACTTGTGGCGGATGTGTTAATTTAGAGACATCTTAATTTGACTGAGAAAACTAAAAGATCAAGGTATGGTGTCACTAAAGTGAAGCTCCTCTCACTGCTCTGTCATTCTTGCCTATTCTTATGTCTATGGTAAGGCTATTAGAAACCTTATATCAATTGATTATTTGAATTATATGGATCCTGGTTTGGGTTTGTGATTAAATTTTTAATTTTTTGCTGCTCTTTGAATCGTATAACCTAACAGTGGTATTAGAGCCATTGTAGTTTGATTAATTTGATTCTATATATATGTGATATATATGTGTTTGAATGATTCATTTTTGAAAAGGTGTTTTTGAAAATTTTATCAAAAAGGTTATGCTTTTGTGACGTTCTTTTAATCTATAGGAAAATTGTAGTAAACATTAATATGATTAATGTTTATAATCATTTAATATTATTAAAAATTAATCAAAATTTTTAATTATCTAGTTTATGTATATTGTTTTAATGAAAAACAAAATATGTATTATGTTTTATTAATATGATTTAATGAAATAGTATTATGTTTTCAAAATTGGTCACTTGTATGTTTTTATCTATTTAAAGTTAAAACATAAATATTGTGATTATACAGATTATTAGTCAATGGGTAGTCTGTTTAGTAGTTAAACAGAATAAATATGTTTTAAACATATTAATCAAAATGTAATGTGATTATAGTAAATTAGGGTTTTCTAATTAGCAACTATTTAAATAATTTTTTTATTTTAAATAGATTAATTACACTGTAATAGTTAAATTAATGTGTAAATTGAATTGTTATGCAGTATGTGTTTATTGTTAAATGCATGATGTATAACATGGCTTATAGACCAATGTGATTGGATTTTATTATTTTATTAGGTTGTAATTTTTAAATACGGCCTGCAAGTCATTTTTATTTGATGTAATTATTTTATTTTTATTAGATAGTAATAGAAAAGTCTTAATTACAACAAGTTATATAAATCAAGACCTAAGGTGAAAATTCAAGTTGGAGGCCTAGGATGGAGATCCAAGGTGGGAGCCTAAAAAAGAGATCTATAGGAAGATGGACATCCAAATTGAAGGCTCAATCTTGTATTTGTAATATCACATAGTTTTAACCTTTGATCTTTATATTGGCTTATAAAGATCAACTTAGATATGGGTCGTGCTATGTCATGTTTATCTTATTTTAGTATGTTATGCATGTGATGCCATGCAGTATAACAATAACTAAATAAGATAAAAACAATAACTAAATAAGATAAAAACTAATTAAACCCTCATTTAATATTAAGTCATTAAAATGCCTCCCATTGATAAACACTTATCAAGATTTGGATTGCTATATATAGGTTATGCCAAAGCAATGTGTATAAAGCCATTTTAGTAAGATAATAATCTAAATAAGATAAGATGGATAATGGTGATATACATAAGTTTGTGTTGGTTAAACTTAACTAGGTTATCCAAATGATTTAGGACCTAGAATATTTAATAGGATATGTCAGTATGTGTGATGTCAATATCCTATAATTATCCGAGAATTACATGAGATGTAATTGGTAAAGTGTTCCCTAATTAAATAGCCACACTTTAAGTGATAAGTCAAAGCTTACTTGATGTAGGGTGAAATATAAATCTTGGTCCATAAAGAAATTTCAATTGTTGAAATCATTTTGAGGGTTTTATAATTTAAGAAAATTTAGTGAGAGATTTCTTATGACTCATTCATATATAATAAATACTAAATGTACTATATATATATTTGTTATAGATAATGACAAAAAACATTGCACTTACCATTTCACTACGATAAATCCTTGAGAAGGATAAGCTCAATGGCACTAACTATCTTGACTAGTACATAAACTTAAGAATTATTCATAGGCAAGAAAGAAAGGAATATATCCTTGATCAACCTATCTCAGAGGAACTAGTTGCTAATGCTCCTAGAGCATAAAAGGATGCTTATAACAATCATCTAAATGATTTAATTGATGTTACTTGTCTCATGCTTGGATGCATGGAGTTTGAGCTCCAAAAGCAACTTATAGAAATTAAGGCTTGTATGATGATAGGCCATCTCTAGGAAATGTTATAAGAGAAAGCCAGAATTGAAAGGTTCAATACCATAAGTGGATTACTTTGATGTAAGTTGACTACTAGTGGCTCTATTAGTCCTTATATTCTTAAAATGAAGGGTCATCTTGAACACTTAGAGACAAATTTGGTCTAAAGATTGAACAAGAATTGGCTATTGATACCATTATCCAATCCTTGCTTAAAGTTTATAATGGTTTCATCATGAATTTCAATAAGCATGGTGTGGACAAAACTATTTTAGAGTTGTATAGGATGCTTAAAATTGCTAAAATGAGCATAAAGAATACCACCAAGGATGTTCTAATGAATAAAAAGGGAAAGGGTAAGAAGAAGGTTAGAAAGGGCAAGGGCAAGGCACCTAAAGGCTTTTAGAAGCCAAAACCAATGCCCAAACCCAAATCAAAAGCTGAACCCCAAGTAAAGCCACCTGATATAATGCAAATATGTTTAGTATTTTAGGGTAGTTTAGTCTTAATTTCATTATGCTTTCCTATGATTAGTGTGTTTATTTGGCTATAAAGTTATTATTTTCACTTCTTTTATCTTTATGGTTTATTATGTAGGTTATATACATGTTTTAAGTTTAATTCATGCTTGGAAAAGACTTGGAGTTGATTAGAACAAGTTGGGGAGCAAAAGGACAAAAATTTGGACACTTGAGGACTATTACGAGTAATTACCATGTCACAACTCTTAACAGAAAGCTACTGTGACGACTCAGTACCATGTCACGACTTGACACAGAGACTAATGATCTAGAACATTCTAATTTCAATAGTTTTTGTATTTTAGTCATAACTTCTTCTACAGATATCCAAATTTGATGATTCACATTGCTTTAGAAAGATAAGTCAGAGATCTATAATTGTTATGAAGAAACATTTGATATTTAAAGTCATTGGATGGATGAAATTTGTCTTAAAGTTACAACTTCTGCAAAAGAAGGTGACCTTTCATTAAGTGGTGCCTTTCCAACTCTAAAGATTCTAGTCCTTTCTAGTCACTTGTGAGGCCTATAAATAAATGATTAAAGATAGAATAGAAGAAAAATAATAGATAGGTTTCTTTCTTTTAGAAAAATAGACATTACAAAATTATTTAGTTTGTATTAGAGTTATTATAAAAGATAAAGCCAAGAAGAAGAAAAGATTCTACATCAAGTATCAAGCCTTAGTAAAAGGATTTTATCTTCTATATTCTTTTCCCTTTTATATTTTATTTTTAGTTTTCTTTTGTTGTTGCTTGATCATGTATCTTGGCTAAGCCTTTGTTTATTAGAATTGCAAGGAAGAATGAATCAATGAATTATATATTTTTATAACACATGAATGAATTACTTTTAATTGAGTGTTTAATTGAGTTGTATATGCTTGTTCACCATATATGATGTGTTAGTCAAATTGTTCATAATGACAGTTGGGACAATTTGGTGGAAAAGTAATTGAATTCACTTAAAGGTTAGGAAAGTACTAGGAGACAAGAAATCCACTTTGAGGGGTCAAATAATTAGCAAGGAACTTCATGGTTTTTGTTTATCTCTATAATGATATGATGGTACTTATAGACTCTAGATGGAAATACCCTTATTTGACAACGACAGTTGCTCCTAAAGATTTTAGGTCATATTCTCCATTCATTGCATGTGTTCATTATTTATTATAATTCTTTGACTAATGTAGAATTGTATTTCTAATAAACCATATTTAATTTGATATTTAGAATAATTAGAGTTAGTAGTATAGTTAGTAGTTAATTAGTATCATTAGAGTAATCCAATAATTTTCATTATTGATATATTGCCTATCCATCTTAGTATCTATTCGGTTAATATATAATTTACAAAATCCAGTGTTCGACACCCTACTTTCTTTATTTAAGTCCTAGAGACTAGGGTATACAATTCTAACTCGCTTCAAAATTTGGTGCCATTGTTGGGAATTTGTTTATACATTTTATTAACTTAGGGTAGAAAAATGTTATTTTAGGCCTTGTTTTAAATTTTGTTTTTGTTTTTTTTTTAAATATTTGTCTTTTTACTTATTTATTTATGAATTTTCATGCTTAATAGAAGTGTTAGTGATAATAATCTATACTTTGATCTTGAAATTAATTTGCTTATATAAAATTTTCATAGGGATCAAAAGCAAAGAAGAGAAAATTGACATAATTTGAATAATATGGCTGAACTAGAGAGAAGGACGTTAGGCGATTTTGCAATGCCCGACATCTAGGGTAGTTTTGGAAGTATTATGGCTCCAACCATTGCCAATAATAATTTTGAGATGAAGCCAAGTATTATCCAAATGGTGCAAAATAATCAATTTGGAGGCTTACAAAGAGAAGATCCTTATACCCACATTTTGACTTTCCTCAATGTGTTTGCAACCTTCAAGATAAATGGAGTGACAGATGATGTAATCAGGCTGAGACTCTTCCTATTCTTAGTTAGGGACAAAGCATAACTTTGGCTTACAAGTTTTCCAAATGAATCAATCACAACATGGGATCAATTGAAGCAAGCATTTCTGCATAAATATTTTCCACCACACAAGACAACCAAGTTTCGTAATGAGATTACTACTTTCAAGAAAAATGGAAGTGAGACTATTTATTTAGCATGGGAGAGGTTTAAGGAACTTCAACAGTAGTGTCCACATCATGGTTTGCAAGAATGGATGATTCCTTAAATTTTCTACAATGGGTTGATGGATGAAAATAGGAATATTATGAATGTTGCAGCTGGTGGGAAATGGATTGATAACATGGCTAAAGAGGTTATTACATTGCTAGAAGAACTTGCATCTTAAGGGTACATGAGTGATAAAACCACAATGTCAAAAGGAAAGGGAGTTTTGGAACTTGACACCATCAATATGCTGAGTGCAAAGGTAGATGCCCTCACCAAATTGGTAAGTAAATCTCAAGTTACTTCATTAGAATGTACTAATCTTTTTTGCAATATTTATGGAGGATCTCATTCATATTCTCAATGCAATGTAATTGCAAATAAGGATGTGAATTATGTGCAAGGAGGAGGTTTTAACCAACGAATGGGGTTGAATTCCAACACTTATAACCTGCAGTGGAGAAACCATCCTAGATTTTCATGGTTAAACCCATAAGCCCAATTAAACCACTAATTTAACCCAAATACTAAACCCTAAAATCCACCTGGATTTCCTATGAAACAACAAGCCTTTAATCCTACCCAATATAAACCTAACCTTGAAACTCTTATGGAGCAATTTGTTAACCAACAAATGTCCATCAACAAACAAAATGAGGAGCAATTTAAGCAAATTAAGTCTAAGCTTGAGCAACTAGCTACTTATAATCGCATCCTTGAAACTCAAATTGCCCAACAAGCCTCTACCTCAAACACAAAACCTTTGGGAAAGCTTCATAGCCAACCAGAGTATGTACAAAAGAGACTTGTCAAGCAATTACATTGCGTAGTGGTAAGGAGGTTGGAAAGGATCTTAGTAAGAATGAAAGATTGGTTGATGATGATGATGGAGTAGAGATTGAGGAAGTGGATGTTAGAAGTAAAAATAATGATGAGATTTCAAAAGGAGATAAAAAGGAGATAAAAAGGGAAATGCCAAGGCACCTAAAGAGGATGAACCTAAGGTAGACTTAAAAACTCTTCCTTTTCCTTAAAGGTACATAAGGCATAATTTGGACAAGCAATTCAGCAAATTCCTTGACTATCTTAAGGATATCACTATCACTATACCTTTTGTGGAAGCTATTAGAGATATGCCAGCTTGGGGTAAATTTTTGAAGGATATTATTAGCCATAAAAGCAAGCATAAAGATTATGGTTTAGTATCTCTTGTAGAAGAATCCAAAGCTATGTACTCCCAGTCTCCACCTAAGCTTAAGGATCCTAGTTCATTTACAGTTCCTTATGTAATTAGAGGTATGCATTTTGATAAAGCTTTATGTGATATTGGTGCTAGTTTTAGTCTTATGCCTTACTCTATCTATAAAAAGCTTGATTTGAATAAACTTAAGCCTACCAATATGTGTCTTTCCTTGGTGAATAAATTTGTAACATATCCACTTGGCATTTTAGATAATATGCCAACAAAAGTGGGTAAGTTTGTGATACTAACTGACTTTGTTGTGTTGGAAATAGAGGAAGATAATGAGATTCCAATTTTGTTTAGAAGACCATTTTTTGGGATAGTAGGAGCAATTATAGATATGAAGAATGGAAAGATCACACTTGAAGTGGATAATGAATGTATGGAATTTGATGTGCTGAATATAATGAAGTCAACACCTATAGAAGTGGCAAGTAGAGTTTATTCTATTGATATTATTGATGGATGCATTGAAGAAGTGATTCATGAGTGTTTAAGGAATGATGATATGGAGCCATACAAGGTGCGAGAAGGTAATGAGTAAATTTTGGAGGTAGTTCCATATCAACCTTTTCAAAGGACATTAAGATTTGAACCTTTAAGGAGCGAGGATGATCCAAAGGACAATATACCTTATGAAGAAGTAAAGATGGAGCTCAAGCCTCTACCATCAAATATCAGATATGCATTTCTTAACTCTAATCTTAAATTTCCTTTTATTGTTAATTCATCTTTGCTTAGTGATAATGTTGATGCCTTATCCGATGAGTTAAATAGTCATAAAAATGCCATTGGCTATTCTATAAATGACTTGAAGGGTATTAGTTATAAAATATGTGTGCATAGGATTCTCTTAGAGGATAATGCCAAGCCTTTCATTGAAGGTCAAAGGCAGTTGAATCCCACTTGTAAGGAGGTGGTTAGAAAAGAGGTAACTAAGTTGCTTGATAATGGAATTATATATTCCATTAGTGATAGTAAATGGGTGAGCTCCGTTCAGGTTGTACCAAAGAAGGGAGGCTTAACCATTGTTAGAAATGAATCAAACAATTTGATACCTACTAGAACTGTCACGGGATGGCGTATGTGTATTGACTATAGGAAACTAAATAAAGCAACTAGGAAGGACCATTTTATGTTGCCTTTTATTGACCAAATTCTTGAGAGGTTAGCTAATTTTTCTTTCTTTTGTTATTTGGATAGACTTAGTGGATTTTATCAAATTTCTATTCATCCCAAGGACCAACCTAAGACTATGTTTACATGCCCATATGGTACTTTTGCCTTTAGGCATATGCCCTTTGGGTATGTAATGCACCCACTACTTTTCAAAGATGCATGTTTTCAATATTTAGTGATTTACTTATTGATTGTGTAGAGGTTTTTATGGATGATTTTAGTGTCTATGGTACTGACTTTTCCAATTGTTTAGACAATCTATCTAAAGTACAAGATAGGTGTATTGAGCACGGATTGGTCTTAAACTGGGAAAAATACCACTTTATGGCAAAAGAGGGAATCGTTCTTGGACATTTAGTTTTAAAGAGGGGCATTGAAGTTGATAAGGCAAAAATCGAAGTGATTGCTAATTTGCCACCTCTAAAGAATGTTAAGGATATAAGAAATTTTCTTGGACATGTAGGTTTTTACAAAAGATTTATCAAATATTTTTTTAAGATTGCAAAGCCATTATGTAAATTGCTGCCTAAGGAAGCTACTTTTGAGTTTGATGAAGCACGTCTTGAGACATTTGAATTTTTGAAGAAGGCTCTTATTTTTTCACCTACCTTGCAACCACCTAATTGGGAAGAGCCATTGCTTTATAAAAGGTGTGCAAATGGTCTGATTCGAAGGTGCATTCCTGAAGATGAAGTCCAAAATGTTTTGAAGCATTGTCATTCTTTGGATATTGGTGGACATTTTGGAGCATCAAAGATAGTATTTAAGGTACTTCAATATGATTTTTAATGGCCTACTCTACTTAAGGATGCTAGAGAATATGTGCTTACATGCAATAGATGTCAATGGATGGGAAATATATCAAAGAAACATGAGATGCCTTTAATGGGGATTCTTAAAGTAGAGCTTTTTGACATATAGGGAATAAACTTCATGGGTCCATTCCTTAGTTCTTTAAGCTACAAGTATATATTGGTTATAGTCGACTATGTCTCTAAATGGGTAGAAGCAATGCTAACCTTGACAAATGATGCTAGAGTAGTCAAGAAGATGCTTAAGAAAGTATGAATTTAATAGGGTTTTTGCACAAGAAATGTTTCTTATATGGTGCATTCATAACAAAAAGCAATTTTTTTAGACTTATTGGATATTCAATAAGTTTTTGACTTGTTCTCCATGTAAAGATTCACCCTTAACACATGGACATGTGATCATAATTGTTGTTAAGGCTTTGAATGTTGATCTTGCCAGTTACACTAGAAAAGTTGAATGCTCTTATTTTACTAACCATGCTCTTGTGAGAGGAGAAGTATGTGATGTAGGATTTTAGTTAATTCCCACCTGCTCTCATTCATGTTGGTGTTGACTTGCTAGATCATCCTGAGTTGAGGAACCCCCAACCACTTTTGAATATCAAATGGAAAGTGAGTAGGAAGAAGAGCTTCCTCAATATCAACCTTTTGGAGTTGTACCTTTATTGACCTACCCTCTCTAAAGTGCATCGGGTTCTTCAAGTGAACACCTTCCAATTTGGGATCAAATTCTGAACAATCAAATTGCCATGCAAGGGCAATTGAATAAGATGGAGTTTCATAAAAAACAATTGGCTTGTTGCCAAAGGAAAATGGAGTACAAGTTGAACTGATACTTTGCTCAAACTGGATACTTAATTGAATCTCCACCCACCACTCCAACCAATGACTGAGGGAGTATTTCTCTCCTTTCCCTTGCTTTCTTTTTCATTACATTGAGGACAATGCATGCTTTTAAGTGTGGGGGAAGGGATATTGATATGGATATTAGTATTAGTAATAGTAATAGTATATTAGTATTCTATATATGTTTATTTGTTTTGTTCTACATTTTAAGCATTTGCATTGCTTTTCATTTCACTCCCATATTTAATAAGTAGCTATCCTTAATGTTCTTTTTGATTTTGATTGAAGTTAATATGTTTTGTTAAAAGTAAAATTTTAAACTTTTATTGCTCAATTGGTAGAAGTTTAAGTTTTATGTAGTATAAGTAGTAAGTTTATGTTTTTATCTCTTTTTATTATTTTTAAAGTCTAATTAATGTATTAGTTAACTTGCTAACTATGCTTAAGGCTAAGTGGTAATGATTTAAGCCTAGGTTTTCTTAGAGACTTAGGTAATTTAGAGAAACTATAGCCATAATACCATGACACTTGTTTTTCAATAATGGATGAGGACTTAAAAAGAAGGAAAAAATAATAAAAAAGAAATAAGTAAATAATGCTTGTGATATGATGCATTTTGAGTAAGTTGTGTGTAATTGAGTATGCTCCTTAGTTGCATACATTCAAAAATAAATGTACAATGTCATAAGTAGATGGATCTCGAGTAAGTTGTGTGCATTTGTGTTTGCTCCTCATTTGCATTCATTCGGAAAGAGTACATCTAGCAAATATGCTTATGAATAAAATGTCTAAAAATGCCATGAGAAGAGTGAGTTGATTTGTGTGCTTTACATTGACTTTAGGTTTCTTTTGCCTCTAGAATTCCTAAGTTTGAAGCATGAATATTTTGGCTAAATAGCTTGGTTAGAACTTTGACTTTACATTTTTTATTTTATTCTTAGTAGATTGAGATAAATTGGTAAACTTGTTGCTTATGCTATGAGACTTGTCTATTTTACCATTGTTGAGCATTAGAAGTTCAATTATTGAGCTATTCCTTTTTCTAACTTCAATCATGATTAAAATGACCTGATGAGGATGTTACATTTTTTCTGGGAAGTAGAAGAACATTTTGTTAACTTTTTCATCTTGGATCTTTATTTTCTTGAGGGTAGGTAAGGTCTAAGTGTGGGGGAGTTTGATATAATACAAATATGTTTAGTACTTTAGGGTAGTTTAGCCTTAATTTCATTTAGTATTCCTATGATTAGTGTGTTTATTTGGCTATAAAGTTATTATTTTCACTTCTTTTATCTTTATGGTTTATTATGTAGGTTATATACATGTTTTAATCTTAATTCATGCTTGGAAAAGACTTGGAGTTGATTAGAACAAGTTGGGGAGCAAAAGGACTCAAGTTTGGATCTTGAAGATTGTCACGAGTTGTTACCATGTGATGACTCATAATAGAGAGCTGCTGTGATGACTCGATACCATTTCATGACTCAATAGAGACTAATGATCTAGAATATTTGAATTTAAGCAGCTTTTGTATTTCAGTCGTAACTTCTTCTACAAATATCAAAATTTAATGATTCAAGTTGCTCTGGAAAGATAAATCAAAGATCTAGAACTTTTATGAAGAAGAATGTGAGAGTTAAGTCATTTGGATAGACGAAATTTGCCCTTGAAGTTACAGCTTTTGCAAAAGAAGGTGACCTTTCATTAAGTGGTGCCTTTCCAACTCTAAAGATTCTAGTCCTTTATAGTCACTTGTAAGGCCTATAAATAGATGATTAAAGATAGAATAGAAAAAAAATAATAGATAGGTTTCTTTCTTTTAGACACATAGACATTAGAAAATTATTTAGTTTGTATTAGAGTTATTATAAAAGATAAAGCCAAGAAGAAGAAAAGATTCTACATAAAGTATCAAGCCTTAGTAAAAGGGTTTTATCTTCTCTATTCTTTTCCCTTTTCTATTTTATATGTAGTTTTCTTTGTCATTGCTTGATCATGTATCTTGGCTAAGCCTTTGTTTGTTAGAATTGTAAGGAAGAATGAATAAATGAATTACATCTTTTTATAGTGCATGAATGAATTACTTTCAATTAAGTGTTTAATTGAGTTGTATATACTTGATCACCATATATGATGTGTTAGTCAAATTGTTCACAATGACAATTGGGAAAATTTGGTGGAAAAGCAATTGAATTCACTTAAAGGTTTAAAAAGTACTTGGAGACAAGAAATCCATTTTGAGGGGTCAAAGAATTGGAAAGGAACTTCATGGTTTTTGTTTATCTCTAGATGGTACTTATAGACTCTAGATGGAAATACCTTTATTTGACAATGACAGTTGCTCTTAAGGATTTTAGGTCATATTCTCCATTCATTGCATGTGTTCATTATTTATTATAATTCTTTGACTAATTTAGAATTGTATTTCTAATAAACCATATTTAATTTGATATTTAGAATAATTAGAGTTATTAGTATAGTTAGTAGTTAATTAGTATAATTAGAGTAATCCAACAATTTTCACTATTAATATATTGCCTATCCATCTTAGTATCTATTCAATTAATATAAAATTTACAAATCCTAATGTTTGACACCTTACTTGCTCTATCTAAGTCCTAGTGAATAGGGTATACAATTCTAACTTGCTTCACCACCAAAGGATGGAATATGCTTTTCTATAATGAGATGGGTCATTAGAAAAGAAATAGCAAGCAATATCTAAATGATATGAATAAGTAAGGGTAGTACGACTACCTCTTTAGGTATTCATGTTATAAAAATTAATTTATCTACTTCTGATTCTTGGGTATTAGATACTAGATTATGATCTCACTTTTGTACTAATGTACAAGGTTTAAAAGGAGTATATCATTAGCTAGAGACAAAGTGGGCCTAGGAGCAAGAGTTACTACTTTAGCTATAGGGACTTATGAGTTAACTTTGCCTAGTGGACTTATTTAAAATTTGGAAAATTATTATTATGTGCCTACTATGTGTAGGAATATTATTTTTTTTCTATTTGGACAAGAAAGGTCTTGAATTTATTATTAGGAATAATAAATGCAATATTTATCATGATAATATTTTTTATGGATATGCTCTATGCACTAGTGGTCTTTATGATAGTAATGAAAAGTCAATCTATAACATTGATACAAAGAAGTTTAAATCTAATGATTTAAACACTACCTATCTCTAGGAATGTCATTTAGACCACATAAATAAGAAACACATTTTAAAGCTTTACTAACATGGGCTTCTGAATTCATTTGATTATAAATCTTTTGAAACATGTGAGCTTTATTTATTAGGAAAAATGACTAAAACACCTTTTACTAGACAAAGTTTGAGGCCTAATGACTTATTGGGCCATATACATTCAGATGTATATGGACTATTAAGCTAAACTACTAGTGGAGGGTTCCAGTACTTCATCACTTTCAAAGATGATTTTAATAGATATGGTTGTGTCTATCTAATGAAACACAAATCAAAATCTTTTGAAAAGGTTAAAGTTTTCAAAAGAATAAAGTATAAAATCAACTTAGTAAAGTATTAAAACACATATCTGATCTAGGTGGTGAATAATTAGGCCAAGAATTTATAGATTATCTTAGATATTATGGGATTATTTCATAATTGATTTGTCCATATACACTCTAATAGAATAGTGTGTTTGAATGGAGAAATTAGACTTTATTGGATATGGTTTGATTAATAATGAGTCAGTTTGATCTTCCAATATGTTATAAGGGATATCCTTCAGAAACTATTGCATTCATTTTGAATAGAGTTCTACCAAAGGTAGTTGAAAAGACACTAGAAGGCCTAAGGAGGTTCGGTACGACATGTCAAATCCATATGAGATATGGATTTCTCATATTTAATGATAATGATGTGTTGATTGTGGATCAAAGTGAGCCCACATCCTATCAAGAGGCCATAAATAGTTTTAACTCTAAGAAATGGCTAGAAGCCATAAAATTAGAAATGCAATCTATGTATGATAATCAAGTATGGACCTTGATTGACCCAACTGATGGCTTAAAACTATTGGATGCAAATGGGTCTTTAAAATAAAAACTAACATGGATGGCAATGTGCATACCTTTAAAGCAAGATTGGTTACAAAATATTTCAAAAAAAACACATGGTATAGACTATGATGAAACCTTTTCACCAATTGCTATGGTAAAATCTATTTGAATTCTCCTTGTTGTAGCTACACACTAGATTATGAGATATGGAAAATGGATGTCAAAACATTGTTTCATAATGGACACTTACTTGAGAATGCGTACATGACACAACTAGAGGGTTTTGTTAATCTTAAGAATCCTAGAAAGGTATGTAAACTTCAAAGGTCCATTTATGGATTGAAGTAACCATCTTGGAGTTAGAATCTTCATTTTAATGAAGCAGTTAAGAATGAAGATGAACCTTCAGTCTTCAAGAAGTTTAGCGGGAGCATAATTGTGTTTTTAGTGTTATATATTGATGGCATACTACTCATTGGAAATGATATCCCTATTTTACAAAATGTTAAATCATGGCTAAGGAATTATATCTCAATGAAAGTCATGGGTGAAGCCGCTTATATATTAGGCATCAAGATCTATAGAGATAGATCTAAAAGGCTTATTAGCCTAAGTTATAGCACTTATATTGATAAGGTATTAAACAAGTTTAGCATACAAGACTCTAAGAGAGTATTCCTATCATTTTCACATGGCGTTAGTCTCAGCAATACTCAGTGTCCTATGACACAAGATGAGCATGACCACATAAGTAAGATTCCATATGCTTTTGCTATTGGATCTATCGTATATGAAATGTTGTGTAATTGACCTGATGTTTCATATGCCTTAAACACAATAAGAAGATACTAGTCAATCCCAAGTGAAAGTCACTAGAAAAGTTAAAAATATCCTTAAGTACTTAAGAAGAACTAAGGATGCATTTTTATTGCATAGTGGTAAGGAAGATGAGCTAGTTATAAATGGTTACATGGATGCTAGCTTCCAAACTAACAATGATGATTTTTTATCATAGCTAGGTTATATGTTTTGTTTGAATGGAGGTATAGTGAGCTGGAGGAGTTCTAAATAAGACACCATTATTGATTCTACAATAAAAGCTAAATATATAATTGCCTTTGAAGTAGTTAAGGAGGCTTTTTGGATTAAGAAGGTTATAACTAGACTAGGTGTTATTCCTAGTATATTAGATGTAGTGAACTTGTATTGTGACAATAATGGCACTATAGCTTTAGTTAAGGAGCCCAAATCACATCAAAGATCCAAACATATACTCAGGCATTATCATTTCATTCGAGCAATCATTAAGAGAGGAGACGTGAGGATATGCAAAGTACTTACAAATGATAATGTTGGAGATCTGTAGACTAAGCCTCTTCTATAGCCTAAGCATGAGAGTCATAAGTTTTAATAGAGATTGGGCCTAGTTCAAGTGGGAGATTATTAGTGATATGCACTAAGTCAATCATGTATTGCCATGTTTTGACTTTATCATTTTATTAATAAAGACACATTTTCATTATCATTTTTCTATTGTGATATTTATATGAATAGTTAATTTTTCCTAATGTCATCAACTTGATAGTAAAACCTTTAGATTAAATATGAGTTATATTCAAATGATCCCTAGCCATTATAATGTATGAAGGCCAGTATGGTGTTGATTGATGATTATGTTTTACTAATCATGAATATGAGATGTTAAGTCAACTCATAGGTACTTATTTAAGAAATAATGTATTGTATTAACCCATCATGAGAATACTATATAGATAATTGTAATAAGTAATTCTTATTATAACAATATTGAGGTAGTCCTCTGACCTTCAAATCACCATGAATTTCTATATAACTATTTTATATTTTGGCATAATCTAACATTATCTTTAACCATATGATAAAATAGATCATTATTGGATATGAAATGAATTATTTGAGGAATGTTAGTGGTAGAGAAGGAATTTTTCCCTTATTTAATCTAAGTAAAATGTCTATAGGCCTTTTGATAAGATAGATTGAGGAAAATGCATGGTCATGATAAAGTGAATTGATAAATTCTTATCATTCTCAGTCTACTTCGAATCAATAAATAATATAATTGAATTTTAAGGATGAAAGAAACTATGCCTTATATTCAATCAAGATATCATGTTAGAAAAGGACTACAATATTCACTATAAATTAGGTTATGTTGAATTATCAACCTTCACATTACTTGGGTAGCCATGAGGTCTTGCTAGAGGCCACTTATGACTTGTAAGCCTAAATAGGGATTTCAGGGCCACTCCTAATGTCATGTGATCCTACAGGGTCACATACTTAAAATAAGCCTAAAATGAATATCGGTTTACCAAGCCCAATAAAGCTTTGGGCTTTATTAGGCTTGGTAATGGTTATCTTAAATAAATAGGAAATTATTTATGATTTGGAGTTGAATAAAACCAAAATTGGAATAAGTGGAATATACCAAAAACATTTTGGTAAGTGAGAAATTACTAAAAATTCATTTTGGTAAATGAAACCCTAAATAAGAAGTCTATAAATATGACATATTCTCTAGCATTTCACATACATATTATGTTGCCACCAAAATTCATTTTCTCTCTTCTTAGAAAATAAAAAAATAAAGTTCTTAAGTTATGAGACAAATAAGAAAAAGGTGCTAGCGCACACACATTCATTTTGATTCAAGGCTATTCATGTGGACACTTATAGAGGATGTATTGATTTAGAGACATTTTAATCTGACCTAGAAAACTAAAAAATTGAGGTAGGGTGTCATCAGAGTGAACCTCCTCTCATCCTTCCATCATTCTTTCTTATTCTTATGTCTATGGTAAGGTTTTTGGAAACACTATATCAATCGGTTAATTGAATTGCATGGATCCTGGTTTGGGTTTGTGATTAAATGTTTAAATTTTCACGATGTTTTGAATTCCATAACGTAATATTAGATTGATTGAACCTCACATGAGATATGATGTCACCACTTAATGAGGACTAATATTCCAAGAATGACAATGTGTACCTAAGGAATATCAATGACTCATTAAGAACTCAATCACTTAGTAGAAATCCATCCAATAAGGAATTTTTGCTTCCTACCTTGGAAGTGTAGGATTTGCCAAGTTAGTGGTAGGCCATTATGATTAAAGACCAAATTTAATGGTAAAATAACAATGTCATATAACTAATTAATCTTGCTATCTTTATATAAACTTTATAATATGAGATCAACAAACCCACTTTCAATCATACTTGAACAACATAGGCTCATGGGCCCTAATTTCATTGATTGGCTAAGGAACCTAAAAGTTGTTTTAACATCCAAAAAGATACTTTATGTATTAAAATAAAGTCCACCTAGACCACTTCCTAAAAATTCTTCATAATATGAGAGTGATAGTCTAGAAAAATGAAAAGAAGATGATTTGCAAGCATGTTGCATAATGGGAGCTTTTATGAATATTGAAATCGATCAGCAATATGAGAAGTACACAAGTGCATAAGAGATCCTGCTTCACCTTCAAGAATTGTTTAGTGAACATAGTAGGACCACTATATATGAGATATCAAAGTGGCTTTTTCTTGCTAAAATGAAGGAGGGTGAGGATATAGGAGCCTATGTAAACTCTATTATTATAGCAATGGAGGAATTGTAAAGCCTAAATTTCTCTATGGACTTCCATCTCTAATTGGATTTGATCCTTCAATCTATTCCTAAATCTATTGGGCAAACCATTGTAAATTTCCATATGCAAAAAAAGGGTGTACTCTTGCAAAGCTTATGAACATGCTTGTGACTACTTGAAAGGCTATACAAGGAAATAAAGGAAAGGAAGTTGCACATATTGCTTCTTTTAGTGGTGCTAAGAAGAAAGGCAAGACAGGTATTGTCGTGCCCACAAGTAGTTGCCAAGAATAAAGGCAAGGCAATTATGAGCGAAGGAAAAGGCAAAGGAAAGTGTTTCTATTACCAAGGTAAAGGACATTGGAAGAGGAATTATCCTAATTTCTTAGAGTCTCTCAAGATAAAAGGAAAAGGCAAGTGAGGACAAGGTAAGACTTTCTCTAATTTATTTGCTTATAAATGTTCTAAGAGCTCATATAATGCATGAGTATTGGATACCGATGCTAGTTCTTACATTTGTTCATCCTTATAGGATCTAACAAATAAGAGAAGGTTAAGGCCTAATGAAGTGACCTTAAAGCTTGGAAATGTAGCAAGTGTTATTACTAAAGCTATATGATCCACTTCTATTGATTTATATAATCATCTTTTGTTATGGATAATGTATTGTATGTACCTAATGCCTATAAAAATATTGTCTTAATTTATAGTTTGACTAGATAGGGTTATGAATTTCATTTTAACAGAGATGTTTGTAACATTTTATTTTGGAAGTGAAATGGTAGGCATTGGTTTTTTAATACAAGGTTTATATTATATTGATAATATGTCAAAAAAAAATAATGACCCTCAAAATAATATAAGTAATGCAAAAGCAATGCTAATTGAAAATGCCTCTAACTTTAAATATCTTTGGCACTTAAGATTATGTCACATGATGGAATATAGGATCAACAAGTTAGAAAGAATGGGAATCTTGAGTAATCTTGAATTTGCATCCAATTCAATTTGTGAGGCTTGTCTTCAAAGTAAGATGACTATATCACCATTTAGTGGAAAAATGGTAAGAGCCAAAGATGTATTAGAGATCATAAATAATGATGTGTGTGGACCATTTAATGTAGTGGCTATAGGTGGTTTCTACTATTTTATAACCTTCATAAATGATCTATCAAGGTATGGGCACTTATTTCTTATAAAGAACAAATGTGAATCCTTTGAAAAGTTTAAGGAATTCAAAGCCCAAAAGAAAACCAAATTGGGAAAAGTATTAAAACTCTAAGATTAGATCGAGGATGTGAATACTTGAGTACCTAGTTCATTAAATTCCTAAAATAACATGGAATTGCATCATAAGTCACATCGCTTGGAACACCATAATTAAATAGTCTATCTAAGAGATGAAATCGTACTTTATTGGATATGGTAGGTTTGATGATTAGCTATATTGATCTTCTTATATCACTTTGGGGTTATGCTCTTTAAACAACCTCTTACATCCTTAATCATGTTCTACCCAAATCCATTTCTACTACACCATATGAGATATGGCATAGTAGAAAACCAAGTCTTAAACATATTAAGATTTGCGGATGTCTTACTTTTATCAAAAGAGTAAAATCAGACAAGTTAGATGTGAAATTGGTTAAAGAAGGTTTATTGGATATCCAAAAGACAATATATGATATTGCTTTTATTTTATTACTAAACAAGTTATTGTTATAAGTAGAGATGCTATTTTCCTTAAGAAAGAGTTCTTAAAGAAGGTGGAAAAGGTAGGAAGATAATGTTAGATGAAGAGTCATCTAAGAAAGCCCAAAAAATTGATCAAGTGGACATTGATAAACCTAAGGAGCCTATTACAATTGAGAATGTTGTCACACCAACTCCTAGAAGGTCTAGTAGGGTATCTCATTCTCTTGAGAGATAAAATTTTCTTTATGACGTGCAAAAGTTGCACATTCACAAAGAAAGCATTCATGTTGATGATTCTACTACATATGAAGAAGCTTTATGTGATAAAGATTCTTTAAGATGGCTTAAAGCTATAAGAACTAAAATGGATTCCATGTATGCAAACGCCAAGTCTAGACATTTGTTAATCCTCCTAAGGGTATTATACCCATTGGATGCAAATGGATATTTAATATAAAGATTAGTATAGATAGAAAAGTAGAGACCTATAAAGCTAGGATTGCAGCAAAAGGATTTTGCTAAAGGCAAGGGGTCAACTATAAGGAGATTTTCTCACTATCTGCCATACTTAAATCCATTTGAATTCTTTTAGCTATAGCCATACACTATGATTGTGTGGTTTGGCAAATGGATGTCAAGACTGCTTTCCTTAACAATTATATTGAGGAAGACATTTTCATAGAGCAACCTAATGGTTTTGAATTCGAGGATAGCTCAAAAGTGTGCAAACTTAATAGATCCATCTATGGTCTAAAATAAGCTTAAGGGTGTTGGAATCATCATTTCAATGAGGCTGTTCAATCTTGTAGTTTTAATAAGAATGAAGATGAGCCGAGTGTTTACAAGAAGGTTAGTGGGAGCCAACTCACTTTCCTAGTCTTGTCTGTTGATGAAATTCTATTAATTAGAAATGATGTAAGTATGATGACTTTTATGAAAGTATGGCTATCTAAAAGCTTCTCAATGAAAGACTCAGGGGAGGCAACCTATATTCTCAAAATTTGAGTTTATAGAGATAGATCAAAGAGAATGATAAGTTTATCCCAAAGTATTTATTTAGAAAAGGTATTGAAGAGGTTCAACATGCTTGATTCCAAGAGAGGATTGTTACCACTTAGGCATGATATCCATTTATCCAAGAGTATGTCACCTAAAACACCCAACGACATGAGCAAATAGCCAAAGTTCCTTATGCTTTAGCTATAGGAAGCTTGATGTATGTTGTATTATGTACTATGGCTTGATATTGCCTATGGTTTTTGTATGACTAGTAGGTTTCAATCCAATCCAGTTTTAGAACACTAGATAGTTGTTAAGGCAATCTTTAAGTACTTGAGATGGACTAAAGATTTGGTATTAACTTATGGAGGAGGTGATATACAGATAGATGGTTTTATAGATTCTAATTTTCATCAAATGTTGATGCTAAAAAGTCTATCTTT
Organism: Mallotus nudiflorus; assembly: GCA_947683625.1. Taxonomy (NCBI): domain Eukaryota; kingdom Viridiplantae; phylum Streptophyta; class Magnoliopsida; order Malpighiales; family Euphorbiaceae; genus Mallotus; species Mallotus nudiflorus. The sequence continues at coordinate 9,359,470 of CANTUR010000027.1, read as the reverse complement.
GGGTTAGTTTTCATTTATAATGGAGGAGTAGTGAGCTGAAAGAGTTCTAATCAAAGTATCACTATTGATTCCATTATAGAGGCCAAGTATATAGCTGCTTTGGATGCTGCTAAAGAAGCTATTTTGATTAAAAAGTTCATTACTAAACTAGGAGTTATTCCTTCCATTGACTCCTTAATATCAATTTATTACAATAATAATTAAGCCATTGCTTTGGCAAAGGAATTGAGGTCTTACCAAAGATTGAAACACATAGAAAGGAACTTTCATATTCTTAGAAAATTTGTTGGAAAGGGTAATGTGCTCATGCAAAATGTAGCTTCAACTGATAATGTGGCTAATCTACTTACTAAAGCACTAACACAACTACAACTGAGTCTTAAATACTATAGACATTAGCTGTAGTGCAAGTGGGAGATTGTTAGTATAAGTGGAAGATAGGTCTTAAATACTATAGTGATTGGCTTTAGTGCAAGTGGAAGATTGCTAGTATAATTGGTATGCCCTAGAGGGCAATCACATATTTTGACATTGTAAATTATCCTAAATGGTAATAAAATATTCATTTATATAGAGTGTTTGTTTAATTGAGTATTTATCCATTAGCATAATGTTAAATAAATTTATTATCAAGAGTTGATAAAATGAGCTGCAAATTTATTTAGTATGTATGCTGTAAATTATTAATAGTCAATAAATTAATATTTGGGTAATATTAATTTTACTATCACCTCTGTATATTTTCCTTGATTAGTATTTGATACTAATAGTGGGAGGTAGTAAGTCTCATGCTACTTGATATGAGATATCATAATAGATATGTGGATACTCAACAGATGCGTGGATCAAATAGTGACAATATATTTGTGATCGCAAGGATATTCACTTATATGAACGATCACAATCTAGGTAATAATGGTGCATATAGTCCATTAAACTCATGGTCATCCACATTTTAGCGGTTAGGGTTTATCACTGCTTACATACTTGTGTCAATCATATACGGGTATATGGCATGTGTTGTTCTAATTAGTTAAATATAGGGATAAGAATTTGACCAAGATAGGATTCATTGCTTGGAGTAAATTGAGATATGATTATATGCTATCTATGTTTGTTCTTGATGAATAAGCTATTCGCCAGGGCAAACATAATATAGGTTAAAAGAGTTTCAGTGCTAGAAAATCATTTCTAGTATTTGTTATGTTTTATTAAGAATTAGAACTTGAGATTAGGTCATATGATACGACTATTAGAGTTTAGGCTGTATTGAGACCTCTAATGAAGGGATTTTAGTGCACGGTAATTGTGACCAAAGGGTTTGTATGAATCAATACATGCATTCATGTTTAATTGGGCTGTTATGATATCAATGCTAGGGGTCACTCACAACTTATAAGAACTAAATATGTATAATTTGGATTTTAACATTTAGACATAAAAGGTGTTTTAAATAATATCAAGTGTTCATATTATATTCTCATTGTCAATTAGACATGAACTTAGTAAGTGACACCTAAAAGAGTTTCACTAAATCACCATTAACATTAATCTAATTACTAATTAAAAATTTTAATCAATTAATTAAGATTAATAGGAGTGGATTTATGCTTTAAGGAATGATTCTATCATATCATGAAATGTAATTCAAGTAAGGGTTTAACTATTAATTTATACTTAATTAATATAAGATATTAATTAAGGTATTAGATTAAAAATTTATGTTGTATCTATTTGAACTTGGATTAATAGCCTAAGTTACTTAGGCCAAAGCCCAAAATGATTTTAGACCAAAGATTAGTCGAAGATGTTAAAAAGGCCCATGAACCTTATCTAGGTCCATTAGTCTAATGGATTGGACTTAGGCCAAGTGTTGGCCCAATTACCAAGCCTAAGTCCATACAAATTGATATGGTTAAATTTGTCATGTTAGGCTCATTATCTTTTATGTGTAAAATGTTGAGCATGAAAAATTTTTCATATTAGGCTCACATTGTCTTTTATATGTAAAATTTTAACTATGGTATGATAAGGTGTATATCACATTTGTATGTTAGAGAATGTATGGAGGCATAATACATGAGATGTATTAATTCTCTGCACACTTTACAACTTGCATAATTATCATGAAAAGTTATATAATTATCATGTGATAGGGTTTTCTTTCTCAACATATTTATACATAACCTAAGAAGTGTTCAAAAGGTTAGAGAAAGTGAGAAAGTTTAGAGACACATGAAAGAAATAAACAACACTTACACATACACTAATGCAAGTTTTATAAGGGTCATTAGAAAGGCTACTTGCAACTAATCAAATCAAAGCAAGAAGGTGATTTAGTGAAGCTTTGGTGTTTTAAGCTAGAGGTCTAACATTTGGGAGGCTTAAGAATTTGATTCAAGAGTTGAACCTAAAGCATCCAAAGATTATAGATTAACTATTGTGGTCTACATCAAACTTAGGAGTTGGTAAGCTTTCTTAAACTTAGAATTCCTTAGATGTTGTTTGACATATTGATATGTACTTTTAGCTATATGTAAAATGCAAATTGGACCTATGGAATGGAATTTTTTATGTGATGAAGGGTTATACAAGTAAAATTTTTGAAATTTTACCCTATCTACAGCATGTGCTTACCACACTTGGTTATTATATAATTGATTCCTTTCAATTCTAATATCTCATATCATATATAGCATGAGACTCACTACATCTCATTATTAGTATCACATACTAATCAAGGAAAATAGATAAAGGTGATAGTCTAATTAATATTGCCTATATATTAATTTATCATCTATGAACATTTTATAGCATATGTACCAAATAAATTTGTAGCTCATATTATTAACTCTTAATAATAAATTTATTTAACATGATGCCAATGGATAAATATTCAATTAAATAAACACTTTGGATAATAAAATATTATTTATTGCCATTTGGGATAATTTATAGTGTCAAAATATATGATTAGAACTTAGGGCATACCATTTATACTAACAATCTCCCACTTGAACTAAAGCCAATCACTACAATATGTAAGACCTATCTTATCATGATGATGGTCCAACTATAGTAGGTTGAGCACCTTAGTCATTAGAACAGCCACATTATCAATCGAAACTACCTTTTGCACGAGCACATTAGCCTTCCTAACAAGTTCTCTGATAATATGAAAGTGCCTTTCTCTAAGTTTGGATCTTTGGTGAGCCCTTGGTTACGTTGCCAAAGCAATGACTCCATTGTTGTTGTAATAGAAACGAATTAAGGACTTGATGGAAGGAAAAACTCCTAATTCAGTAATGAACTTTTTATATAAAATAAATTCTTTAGTAGTATCTAATGCGGCTATATACTCAGCCTCTATAGTGGAATCAATAGTGACACTTTCCTTCAAATTCTTCCAACTCATTACTCCTCTATTAAAAATGATAGCAATCCTAAAGATAGACTTTCTATCATCCATATGTGATTGAAAATTAGAATTTGTGAAGCCATCTATTTATAGGTCACCTCCTCAATATGTTAAGACCAAATCTTTAGTCCTTCTTAAGTACTTAAAGATTGCCTTAATAGTTATTCATTATTCCAAACCTAGAGTGGATTAAAACCTGCTAGACACTCTAACATCATAGGCAATATTAGGCCTATTAGATAACATAGCATACATCATGCTTCCTATAGTTTACACATAAGGAACTTTGGCCATTTGCTCCATCTCCTCAAGTGTTTTAGGTGACATTCCCTTGGATAAATGGATACCATGCCTAAATGCTAACAATCCTCTCTTTGAATCAAGCATGTTGAACCTTTTCAACATCTTTTCTAAGTAAAGAATTTGGGATAAACCTATCATTCTCTTCAATCTATCTCTATAAACTCAAATATTGAGAATATAGGTTGCCTCCCCTAAGTCCTTTATCAGGAAGGTTTTAAATAGCCATACTTTCATAGAGGTCATCATTCCAACATCATTTACAATTAGTAAAATCTCATCCACATACAAGACTAGGAAAGTGAGTTGGCTCTTACTAACCGTCTTGTAAACACATGGCTCATCTCTATTCGTAATTAAAGCATAGGAATAGATAGCCTCATCAAAATAATGATCCTAATTCATTGAAGCATGCTTTAGATCATAGATATATCTATTAACCTTGCACACATATAAGCTATCCTTGGATTCAAAACCTTTGGTCTGCTCAATAAAAATGTCTTGCTTAATATGATAGTTAAGGAAGATAATTTTGACATCTATCTATAAAACCTCATAATCAAAGTGTGCAACTATGGCAAGAAGTATTTGAATGGATTTAAGCATGGCTACCAGTGAGAAGGATTCCTCATAGTCAACCTCTTACATTTCTCAAAACCCTTTCTTTATAAGTCTTGCTTTATATGTATCAACCATTCCATCTACACTAATTTTTCTCTTGAACACCCAATTATAACCTATAGGTTCAATACCCTTAGGTGAATCCATAAATGTCCATACTTGGTTTGCATACATGAATCAATTTTGGCTTTTATTACTTCAAGACATCTTAAAGAATCTTTATTACATAAAGCTTCTTTAAATGTAGTAGAATAATCAACATGAATGCTCTCTTTATGAATATTCAACTCATACAAATCATGAAGAAAATTGTATCTCTCTAGAGGATGAGATACCCTACTTGACCTTCTAGGAAATGGTGTGATTACATTCTCAAATGTAATAGGCTCTTCATATTGATCAATATCCATTTAATCAATTTATTGGGCTTTTTTAGATGACTCCTCATCTAACATTAACTTCCTTCCTTTGCCACTTTCCTTAAGAAACTCTTTCTTAAGGAAAATAACATCTCTACTTATAATAACTTGTAAAGTAGGAAGATAAAACTAGTACCCTTAACTATCTTTAGGATATCCAACAAACATTCCTTTAATTGATTTCACATCCAACTTGTCTGATTTTAGCCTTTTATTAAAAGTAGGACATCCCAAATGTTAATATGTTTAAAACTTGGTGCTCTAGCATGTCATATCTCATATGGTGTAATAGAAACAAATTTGGATGGAACATGATTAAGGACGTAGGAGGCTATTTGGAGTTCATAACCCCAAAATGAAATAGGAAGATCAATGTAACTCATTATAGAATGTACCATATCAAATAAAGTATGATTTCATCTCTTGTACACACCATTTAATTGAGGTGTTCTTAGTGGTGTGAGTGGTGATGTAATGCCATGTCCATTAAGGAATTCAATGAAATCAGTACCTAAGTATTTGCCTCCTAGATATAATCTAAGAGATTTAATACTTTTCCTAGTTTAGTTTTCTACATAGGCTTTGAATTCCTTAAACTTTTTAAAGGATTCACTTATGTGTTTCACAATAAACAAGTGCCCATACCTTGATAGATCATATATAAAGGTTCTAAAGTTATAGAAACGACCTCTATCCATTTCAATAAATGGTCCATTTACATCACTATGTATGATCTCCAACACGTCCTTGGCTCTTGCCATTTGTCCACAAAATGGTGATCTAGTCATCTTGCCTTAAAGACAAGTCTCACAAGTAAAATTAGATGTGGATTTAAGATTGCTTAAGATTCTGATCTTTTCCAACTATTTATCTTATCCTCCATAATGTAGCATAATCTCAAGTGCCATAAATATTTAGAGTTAAATGCATTTTCAATTAGCATTGCATTTGCATTGCTCACATTAATTTGAGACTCATTATTATTAGACATATTATCAATATAATATAAACCATGTATTAAGTAACCCACGCCTATCATTTCACTTCCAAAGTAAATATTACAAATATCTTTTTTAAAATGGAATTCATAACCCTTTCAAGTCAAACTAGAAATAGAGACAATGTTTTTATAAGCATTAAGTACATACAATACATCATCCAATAATAAAATATGATTATATAAATTAATAGAAGTGAATTCTATAGCCTTGGATGCAACACTTGCTCCATTTCTAGGCTTTAAGGTCACTTCATTAGGCCTCAACCTTCTTTCATTTTCTAGACCCTACAAATATGAACAAATATGAGAAATAGCACTAGTATACAATACCCATGCATTTGATGAGCTCTTAAAACATTTAAAATCCAATAGATTAGAGAAACTCTCACTTTTCCTTGCTTTCCTTTTCTTTTTTTCTTGAGAGACTTAAGGAAGTAAGGACAATTCCTCTTCCAATGTCCTTCACCTTTGTAATGGAAACATTTTCCTTTACCTTATTATTCCTTTATAATTGTCTTGCCCTTATTCTTAGCTATGCCACCTGTGAGCTTGATCACACTTGTCTTGCCTTTCTTCTTCTCATTACCTTTCTTCTTAGTCACACTAGAAGAAGTAATAAATGCAACCTCCTTCCCCTTGGTCCCTTGGATAGCTTTTTGGGTTGTCATAAGCATGTTTAAAAAATCCACAAGAGTACACTCTATTTTATTTATATAGAAGTTGGCAATGGTTTGTCATAAACATTTAATAAGGGATTGAAGGATTAAATCCACTAGAAGGTTGAGCTATATAGTAAAGTCTATGATTTAAAGTTCCTTAAAAGCTCTAATCATAGAGTTTACATGGGCTCCTATATCCTCACCCTCCTTTATCTTAGCATAAAAAAGCCACTTTAATATCTCATATCTAACGGTCCTACTATGTTCACTAAATAACTCTTGTAAGTGAAGTAGGATTTCCTTTATATTAGTGTACTTCTTATGTTACTAATGGATTTCAGTACTCATAGAAGCCAACATGATGCAATTTACTTACAAATCATCATCTTTCCATTTTTATAGAGTATCACGCTCCTCTTAGGAAGCATTTTTGGGAAAGGACCTGAGTGGGCATTATTCTCATAAATATAGTATTTTTTTTTGGAAGCTAAGACAACTATTAGGTTCCATACCCAATTTATAAAATTAGGGCCCATGAGTTTAAATTGGTTGAGTATAATTGAAAGTGGGTTTGATGGTATTATATTATCAAGTTTCTAGAAAGGTTGTATGATATTGTTATTATTACCATTAGATTTGGTCTTTAATCGTAATGGCCTCCTACTAATATGGTGAATCCTCTACTTCCAAAGTAGGAAACAAAAATCCCTTATTAGATAGATTGCTAGTCGGTGATGGAGTTCTTAATGGGTCACTAATATCCCTCAGGTACACATTGCCATTTTTGGAATATTAGTTTTCCTTAAGTGGATAACTCTTGTCCATCACATCTCATATGAGGTTCCATTAATATGACTCCTAATGTTATGGGCCTCAAGTACGCATTACCATTCTTGGTCTTTGGCATTAGTTAGGTCCACACTATTGGATCAATGAAATGTATGGATTTGAACACTAAAAACCTCACATACTCCTATTTGCCATTCTTGGCCCATAGTGTATCCATACATCCATAACATCTCATGCTTAATAATAACACTACATGAATCTTTTAGGCCTTGCATACACCCCTATGTATCCATAGCCACTGCACAAAATCCCAAAATCATGCAAGTTATTGCTCCATTAGAGAGCCTAAACCTAAATTTAGTTTAGAAGATATATATATATATATATATATATATATATATATATATACACACACACACACACACACACACAACACATATATACATAAAGCATGCAAAAATGGATGCACAATAAGGAGTGATCATGCCTTTCCTAAGCCTATTCTAACTCATAGAGTAAATTACAAAGTGACTTAGCCTAAGAAAAATCTTTAAGGAATGAAAATCATTGTCACCATCTCCATGGGCTCCAACTTGAACACTTTAAGCTTCTTATAACAACTTTTATGATTTATATTCAATCCTTGGCATGCCAAGGTAAATATTATATTATAATTCTATGTAATTAACATGTAATTACATTCCAAATGATAAAATTAGTTATTAATACAAACCTAGGGATGTAATATAACTCCATGATCATTCCATTCATGTGTAACAAGCAAAATCAAGTAAAAATATAACTCTTGTATGTTAGGATTAATATGCAAACCATACAAGTATAAAATAAGTGCTCATAAACTTAAAGTGCTCCTCACGATGTTGGGCTCAACCATTTTTCAAAATAAGCCAAATCTATCCCAATGTCAATTTTGAGCTACTCACGATCTTGAGGTATCTCCTCAGGATCGTTACCAGCCTTGGAAATCATTTTTGCACATATTTAGCCACAACATTTGTAACTAACTATAGTCATAATCATAGCACTTGCAATTATGAATTAATTTGGCATATGTAAAGTGCTAAAAGGAGCTCTGATGCCACTTATAAGGAATTAGTTTTATAACTTAGGCATTTGAAATATGTGTGGTGAGCACAATCCAAGGAAGGTCAAAATTTCAAAAATTTTACTAACATAACCCTTCATGACATGAAGAATACCAATCCCAATGATCCATTTGTTAGTGAATGCCCTAGGCCAATTATGTAATAACCATATTTTTACTTTGTCATTTTTCATTTTATTAAAAAAGAGGCATTTTCATTATTACTAGTTAATTCTAATTTTATCCTTAAATATTTAATTCTATTAGTGATATGCACTAGGTCAATCATGTATAACTGTAATATCCCGTGTTTTTAAAATATTTTTACACAGTACCGGGATATGCAGAGTTAATGATTTCTGTATTTTATATGATATTTTTACGAGTTAATATGTATTTTAGACCTATTTTAATTACGGTGTATTATTTTCAGTGTTTTACGTAAAATTTTCCCGGGACTTGCATTTTCGGGGAAATTTTCATGTAAACGATTTATTATTAATTATTTTAGATGTATTTATGGACTTGCATGAACTCATACATATTTTTAAATTATTAAATAAAATCGGTGTGTGTATATTTATTTAATTAGGGTTTATTAATTCCCTAATATTTTATTAAGTATTTAATTGTTTAAATTGTTATTTAATTAATTATATTTAGTATAAATTATTAAAATATTAATATTTTTATGTGTGTGGTGTATATTTGATGTGTGTAATTTAATATTATTTTAATATAAAGTATAGAGTATATATATATACATATATACATCAAAAATCAAAGAATTGCCAAATTACACTTTTGCCCCTCCCTTCTCTTCTTCTTCTCCGGACGCGACTCCCACCTCCACCGTCTGTAACTTCCATTCGCCGCCGTTCAGAGTGCCTCTCGGTGAGCCACCTCCGTCCCCAGCCGTTCCCCGTCGCCAGCAGCCCCCTTTCCCGACGAGTTTGGCCGGAATTAGCTTAGGAGGCCGAAAGTCGAGCTACCACCGTTTCTCCCTCTTCCGGCCACCGTTTTCGACACCGCCGGTCTCTTTCTTCTCCTTGAGCTCCGGTGAGTGTGATTCTAGCTTTGGTTTGAGCTAAAATGGTCTAGAATTGCTTAGTTTTCGATTTGTAAATTTCGGCCTATTAGGGTTTTTGATTTTTTTGAGCTTCGAATTGGATGATTCATGGAAACTTCCTTCACAAATGTTGTTCCTAGTAGCTTAATCTACACGTACGAATTTTTGTAGAATTTTTGGAGATTTTTTGGATTTTTGGGTATTTTTGAATATTTTAATATTATTTTCTAATTTTCGGAAATTAATTATTTAAATTATGAAATTGGAGTTTATGGTTGAATTGGGTGTTGAAATGAATTATAGGAATTTATTTGGAATTTTTATGAATTTCTAAGTATTTATTTTTAATTATTGAAGTTTAGGTGATTTTGGAAAATTAGGTTAAATGTGTTTTTAATGGAAATTAATTGGTTAATTGAGTTTAAATATTGATATTATTGATAAATATGTTGAGAAAATTAATTTTGGGTAATTGTATGATTTTTGGTGAATTTTTGAAGTAATTTAGGTATATTTATATATATAGGGGTATTTTGGTAATTTTACCCTAAATTGTCTAAAAATGTAATTTAATTGGTTTTAATATTTATTTAAGGTATAAAAATGATTTCTACAAATTATTTAGTATTTTTAACTAATTAAAACTATTTTTCGGGAATTATTTTCAATTATATATATAATATACGGTTTTTCTAATAAAATGAGTTTTAATCGGTTTTTATAGTGTTTCAAGGTCAATTATGTAATTTTTACCTATAAAATGTATTTCTGTGATTTAAGGATATTTTCGATATATCTGGAATCATTTTGTGCTTGTGGACCCCGGTCGGTGGACTGTAGTTTGGAGTCCAACCGTGGGATTTTGATTGTGTTGAGCTTGTATTTCGAAGTGTGTTTCTTTGCAGGGTCGGCTCTACTCTTTTGAGTAGAGAGATGTCCGTTTTACAGGGGAGGTTCTGCCGAATTTTCGGTAGAATTCTCGTAAAACATGATGTCCAGTCGAACCCTAATTCTGTTTTCGTATTTTAATACTCTAGATTGAATTCTAGGATTTCTATTAGGGTTACTCTGATATCGGTTATTTATTTCTTGTTTAGTTGCGCCGAGACCGAGGGCTAGTGGACCAGGCCCGTCGGACCTGTCTCGTGGAGCGCATTAGGTGAGTTACTATATTATATATATATGCTTAGGATGCATGATTTAGAAAATGCATGTTTTATTTTGACTGAATATGCATAAATAATGTGATTTATATTCAAGTATATTTTTGGTATATTTTTGGTATATAATAAATTATATACATGTTTTGTTAATAAAATATATTTAAAATGTTTTTAAATATATTTTTAGTTTAATTCATGATTTGATTGAATTCATTTGACATATATATACTCAAAATATACCTGGTTTATGTTTGGTATATTTTCGGTATATATATGGTTTATATTGTTATTTCATTTATATTCATGCATCATTTATTTTTGTGAATGAATGTTTTATATTTAAGAATGAAGGATATCAATAGAACGTGCTACCTAGTGGGCAGCACTAGGACCGAGTACGTACCGGTATGCCTATAGCTTTACGCTATATTACTAACTATTTGTGGATATTGATTTGGTTATGATTATTGATGTGTGAGATGTGGTTTGGGTATGATTGCTGGAGCTCGGTTGACCAAGTGTCTCGGGGCCAATCAGACTGGCAGTCAGACTGCTGGAGCTCGGTTGACTTAGTGTCTCGGGGCCAGTCTACTGTCCAAATGGATTAAGTGGATATATTTAGAATAAGTGAGCCTGTATGGCCAGAGTGTTTTTTAACACTATTTTTCTGAGGTTGCGATATTCTAGGGTTCTATGTGATCCTTCATAAATTGGGATTTTTCAGTAAAATATATAAAAATGATTTTTCTGCATTTGTGTGTATTTGCCTGTATATATATTAGATATATATATATACTGTTGATTGTATGCATTATCATTTAGTGTGTATGTATATATATTATAGTAATTCACTCAGTGAGGTCTGACTCCCCTCCGTTGACTATTTTTCAGGAGAGTCAACATCCTCAGACCTCAGTAGCAGGTCAATACGCCGGATTTCTTCCGCCCCGGCTTCTTTATGTAAACTGTCTACTTGAGTCTTATTTATTTTATCTAGACACTGCAGTAGTTGTGAATTACAGTATTGGATTTCGTGTATTTTGTTTTAAAGGAGATATATTATGTTAAAACTGGATTGTATTAAAGAGATTTTATGTATGGGATGAGATTTTTATTTATATCCAGTTGATATGGATAATATTATGATATTATGATTTTTATTTTCCACTGCATATTATATTGTTACTGTTATGATGGCATGATTTATTTTATTTTTAGGCTTGCTACGGGTTCTGGATTCGAAAGAATTCCCGTTCCCTAGCGCCGGTCATGGCCCCTGTTTTGGGTCGTGACAAAGTTGGTATCAGAGCGAAGTTCGTATCAAAGTGGAGTTCTGTGTCAGGGCTTAGTTATGTGAGTTGTGGCCCTAGTTTTAAAGTTGTGTTTTCTGTTGGACTACTGCAGTGTATTAGGTTCGAGTATGTCTTGATGAGTATTCCTTGCTGTAGTTTTCAGCGTTATTCCTCCGTTGTCTGTTTTGTCTGAATCTTTCCGTTTGTCTTTTCAGAATGAGGAGGCGAGCGCATGTCGCTCCACCGGTCGTTGAGGCCGAGGATGATGAGTCTTTTCAGGATGAGGTTTTACCTCCTGAGCCGCCAGTTAGGCATAGAGGTCGTGGCAGGGGTAGACCTCGAGGAGCGGCAGGTCGCCGTAGGCAGAGAGAGTTACAGGACGAGGAGCTTGTTGAGCCTGAGTTTGATGTTCCTATTCCTCCAGTTGTTCAGCCTGTTCAGCTTGCCTATCAGTAGGGTATGTCTGACCCTGAGGCAGCTTTGTTCTATGCCAGAGTTGGCAGGATTGCTTTTGATGGTACTTCTGATCCTTTAGATTTTCTACATGCGATTGAGACTAGGACTCGGACTGCTCATACCGAGTACCAGCGGATCATGATTGTTGAGTTGTCTGTTGAGGGACCAGCTCTAGATTGGTTCATTCAGATGATCCAGCCTTATATGATGACGATGACATGGGCTCAATTTCGAGAGCGATTCATGAGGAGATTTTGTCCAGAGCCTCTTCGTTTGAGCTATCGTCTCCGTTTGACTAGTATTTCTCGTGGAGATCGATCTGTAGAGGAGTATACCCGAGAGTTTCTTCGTCTGGGTAGATATGCTGAGGATCTGATGCGAGATTAGTATTTCGCTATTACTACGTATGTTACTGGTTTGGGTTCAGCTTTTGCTGGTATGCCCACAGCAGGTCTTACTCTGGAGTCTGTGATTGAGCTAGCTAAGGAGATCGAGCTGAGATTAGTTAGGCAGGGAGCGATGCCTGATTATTACCAGTTGGGAGTTCAGTCGAGTGGATTGCAGGCTACTCCATATTCGAGTTTTCATGTTGGTTCGAGTAGTCAGCAGCGAGGTTCGACTCAGTAGAGTCAGAGACAGCAGCAGCGAGTGCATCGGAGCAGTAGACATGGCCGTGGAGGTCAGCGTAGATCGTTCAGATTTGGGTCAGGTGCTTCGAGCAACAGCAGTGGTCGTAGTTCTGGATCAGCGGCCAGTGTTTGTCAGATTTGTGGTAGAGTCCATCAGGGACCGTGTTATCTGACACCACTGACATGTTTCAGATGCGGACAGACAGGACATTTTGCCAGATCATGTCCTTATTCTGGGTATCAGCAGCAGCAGATTCTGCGATTCCCCCAGTAGTCGATTGCTAGTGCAGCACCCGTGCCATTTCAGTTGCCACCAGCCCAGCATCAGAGTTCTACTCAGTTTGTTCCACAGCAGAGTCGTGGTAGAGGTACTAGAGGAGGTGCCAGAGGTGTTGGCCAGGCTTCTACCAGTCAGCAGGGAGGTCGAGGTCAGGCCAGAGTTTTTCATCTGACTCAGCTGGATGCTCAGGCATTTAATGCAGTCGTGGCAGGTATTGTTTCTGTTTGTTACCTGGATGCTTGGGTTTTGTTTGATCCGGGTGCCACGCATTCATTTGTTTCTCCTATTTTTGCTTCTAAATCTTGTTGGCAAGCTTCGAGGATGGCTTTTCCTTTGTCTGTTGCCACTCCTCTGAGCGATTCTTTGGACACCGATATTGTTCTTTCTGGTTGTCCAGTTCTCGTGGGAGATAGAGAATTATCCGCTGATTTGATTTTGTTGGATGTGATGGAGTTTGATGTTATTTTGGGAATGGATTGGTTATCTCAGCACTTTGCCGTGGTAGATTGCAGGAATAAGGAGGTGATTTTTAGAATTCCTGGTGAAGTAGAATTTAAGTTTGTTGGTGATAGGAGTTCAGCACCTCAGAATCTTATTTCTGCTATTTCAGCTAGGAAGTTGTTGAGGAAAGGTTGTCAGGGGTTTTTGGCATTGGTTAGGGATACGTCAGTGGAGAAGTTGTCACTCACAGATGTTCCTGTTGCTTGTGAGTTTCCTGATGTTTTTCCCGAGGAGTTGCCAGGTTTACCACCTCATAGAGAGATTGAGTTCTGTATTGATGTGGTTCCAGGTACTACTCCTATATCTATGCCACCCTATCGTATGGCTCCTGCAGAGTTGAGAGAATTAAAGGAGCAGTTGCAAGAGTTGTTAGATAAAGGTTTTATCAGACCTAGTGTTTCTCCTTGGGGTGCACCAATCCTGTTTGTGAAGAAGAAGGATGGTACCCTGAGACTGTGCATTGACTATAGAGAGCTGAATAAGGTGACAGTGAAGAACAAGTATCCTCTCCCGAGGATAGATGATTTATTTGATCAGTTACAAGGTGCATAGTTCTTTTCTATGGTCGACTTGAGATCGGGTTATCATCAGCTGCGGATTAGTGAAGCTGATATTCCTAAGACAGCTTTCCGCACTAGATATGGCCATTATGAGTTTCTGGTGATGTCTTTTGGTTTGACTAATGCACCAGTAGCTTTTATGGACCTGATGAATAGGGTATTCAGACCGTATGTGGATCAGTTTGTAGTAGTCTTCATTGATGATATACTGGTATATTCAAGGAGTATGGAAGAGCATGTATATCATTTGAGAATTGTACTACAGACATTGAGAGATCATCAGCTTTATGCTAAATTCTCGAAGTGTGATTTCTGGATGGAGAGTGTTTCTTTTCTTGGACACGTAGTGTCTAAAGAAGGTATTCAGGTTGATCCACAGAAGGTTGAGGCAGTATCTGAGTGGCCTAGACCTACTTCTGTTACGGAGATTCGGAGTTTTCTGGGTTTAGCCGGGTATTATAGGCGGTTTGTGCAGGATTTTCCAGGATAGCAGCCCCTATGACTCGCTTGACTCAGAAGAATGTTAGATTCGAGTGGTCAGAAGCTTGTGAGAATAGTTTTCAGTTGTTGAAGGAGAAGTTGACCACAGCGCCAGTATTAGCTTTGCCTAATAGTGTGGATAAGTTCACAGTTTACTGTGATGCCTCTAGAATTGGTCTTGGTTGTGTGTTGATGCAGAATGGAAGGGTGATAGCCTATGCTTCGAGGCAGTTGAAGAAGCATGAGCAGAACTATCCTACACATGATCTGGAGATGGCTGTAGTGATCTTTGCTTTGAAGATTTGGAGACATTATCTGTACGGGGTGACTTGTGAGATATTTACTGATCACAAGAGCCTTAAGTACATTTTCCAGCAGCGAGATTTGAATCTGAGGCAGAGACGATGGTTGGAACTGTTGAAGGATTATGATTGCGAGATTCTTTACCATCCGGGTAAAGCTAATGTGGTAGCAGATGCCTTGAGTAGGAAGTCCTCAGGTAGTCTTGCTCACATCAGTGTTGAGAGGAGACCATTGATCCAGGAATTGCATTTGATGGTGGATCAAGGTCTGATGATGAAGATCAGTAGATCAGGTGGACTGTTAGCTAAGTTTAAAGTGCGATCTGTGCTAAGGGATAGGATTAAAGCAGCTCAGAGCCGAGATCCTATTCTAGAAGAGCTTGCAAAGAATGTCAGAGCAGGGAAGTTCGCTGATTTCACACTTGATGATGATGGTGTGTTGTGGATCAGTGGTAGATTATGTGTTCCTGATGTGGATGATTTGAGAGAGGAGATCTTAGAGGAAGCACATTCTACAGCCTACAGCGTTCATCCAGGTGTTACTAAGATGTACAACAGTATCAGAGATCTATACTGGTGGGATGGATTGAAGAAGGATGTTGCTGATTATGTTGCTAAGTGCTTGACGTGTCAGCAAGTGAAAGCCGAACATCAGAAGCCTTCTGGGAAGCTTCAGCCTCTTCCTATTCCCGAGTGGAAGTGGGAAAGGATAGCTATGGATTTTGTGGTCGGTTTACCTCGTTCGAAGGATGGATATGATTCCATCTGGGTGATTGTAGACAGGTTGATGAAGTCTGCACATTTCTTGCCTGTGAAAGCCACATATTCAGTTGCTAGATTGGCGAAGTTGTACGTGAAGCATATTGTGTGCCTTCATGGAGTACCGGTGTCCATTGTGTCAGATAGAGGTTCGGTGTTTACTTCTCGTTTTTGGCAGAAGTTGCAGGAAGCGATGGGCACTAGGTTGGATTTCAGTACTGCTTTTCATCCTCAGACAAATGGTCAGTCTGAGAGGACGATCCAGACACTGGAAGATATGTTGAGAATGTGTGTCTTGGATTTGGGAGGTAGCTGGGATGATCATTTGTCGCTTGTTGAGTTTGCATATAATAACAGCTAGCATAGCAGTATTGGTATGGCACCGTATGAAGCATTGTATGGAAGGAAGTGTAGATCCCCTTTGAGTTGGGATGAGATTGGTGAGAGAGCTTTGACTGGACCAGAGATGGTTCAGGATGCTGCAGAGAAAGTCGCCGTGATCAAGCGTAGATTAGAGACCGCAGTTAGTAGACAGAAGAGTTATGCGGATCCTAGGCACAGAGATGTGGAGTTTCAGGTTGGAGATTTTGTTTTTCTGAAGGTATCTCCGATGAAGGGTGTGATGAGATTTGGCAGGAAGGGTAAGTTAGCACCAAGATACATTGGACCGTTTGAGATTCTGGAGAGAGTTGGCACTGTTGCATATCGGTTGGATTTGCCTCCGAGTATGTCACAGGTGCATCCAGTATTTCATATCTCGATGTTGAGGAAGTATATCTCAGATCCTTCACACGTGTTGCAGCCCGACAGTGTGGAAGTGAGTGAAGATTTGACATTTGTGGAAGAACCTATGGCGATCGTTGATTATCAAGTTCGACAGTTGCGATCGAAGTAGATTCCGATGGTCAAGGTTCTGTGGCGTAGCGACAGAGTTGAAGAGCATACGTGGGAGACTGAAGCTGAGATGCGAGCTTCTTACCCGTATCTCTTTCCTTCTTGATCTTATCTTTTAGAATTCGGGGATGAATTCTTGTAAGGGGGGAAGACTGTAATATCCCGTGTTTTTAAAATATTTTTACACAGTACCGAGATATGCAGAGTTAATGATTTCTGTATTTTATATGATATTTTTACGAGTTAATATGTATTTTAGACCTATTTTAATTACGGTGTATTATTTTCAGTGTTTTACGTAAAATTTTCCCGGGACTTGCATTTTCGGGGAAATTTTCACGTAAACGATTTATTATTAATTATTTTAGATGTATTTACGGACTTGCATGAACTCATACATATTTTCAAATTATTAAATAAAATCGGTGTGTGTATATTTATTTAATTAGGGTTTATTAATTCCCTAATATTTTATTAAGTATTTAATTATTTAAATTGTTATTTAATTAATTATATTTAGTATAAATTATTAAAATATTAATATTTTTATGTGTGTGGTGTATATTTGATGTGTGTAATTTAATATTATTTTAATATAAAGTATAAAGTATATATATATACATATATACATCAAAAATCAAAGAATTGCCAAATTACACTTTTGCCCCTCCCTTCTCTTCTTCTTCTCCGGACGCGACTCCCACCTCCACCGTCTGTAACTTCCGTTCGCCGCCGTTCAGAGTGCCTCTCGGTGAGCCACCTCCGTCCCCAGCCGTTCCCCGCCGCCAGCAGCCCCCTTTCCCGACGAGTTTGGCCGGAATTAGCTTAGGAGGCCGAAAGTCGAGCTACCACCGTTTCTCCCTCTTCCGGACACCGTTTTCGACACCGCCGGTCTCTTTCTTCTCCTTGAGCTCCGGTGAGTGTGATTCTAGCTTTGGTTTGAGCTAAAATTGTCTAGAATTGCTTAGTTTTCGATTTGTAAATTTCGGCCTATTAGGGTTTTCAATTTTTTTGAGCTTCGAATTGGATGATTCATGGATACTTCCTTCACAAATGTTGTTCCTAGTAGCTTAATCTACATGTATGAATTTTTGTAGAATTTTTGGAGATTGTTTGGATTTTTGGATATTTTTGAATATTTTAATATTATTTTCTAATTTTCGGAAATTAATTATTTAAATTATGAAATTGGAGTTTATGGTTGAATTGGGTGTTGAAATGAATTATAGGAATTTATTTGGAATTTTTATGAATTTCTAAGTATTTATTTTTAATTATTGAAGTTTAGGTGATTTTGGAAAATTAGGTTCAATGTGTTTTTAATGGAAATTAATTGGTTAATTGAGTTTAAATATTGATATTATTGATAAATATGTTGAGAAAATTAATTTTGGGTAATTGTATGATTTTTGGTGAATTTTTGACGTAATTTAGGTATATTTATATATATAGGGGTATTTTGGTAATTTTACCCTAAATTGTCTAAAAATGTAATTTAATTGGTTTTAATATTTATTTAAGGTATAAAAATGATTTCTACAAATTATTTAGTATTTTTAACTAATTAAAACTATTTTTCGGGAATTATTTTCAATTATATATATAATATACGGTTTTTCTAATAAAATGAGTTTTAATCGGTTTTTATAGTGTTTCAAGGTCAATTATGTAATTTTTACCTATAAAATGTATTTCTGTGATTTAAGGATATTTTCGGTATATCTGGAATCATTCTGTGCTTGTGGACCCCGGTCGGTGGACTGTAGTTTGGAGTCCGACCGTGGGATTTTGATTGTGTTGAGCTTGTATTTCGAAGTGTGTTTCTTTGCAGGGTCGGCTCTACTCTTTTGAGTAGAGAGATGTCCATTTTACAGGGGAGGTTCTGTCGGATTTTCGGTAGAATTCTCGTAAAACGTGATGTCCAGTCGAACCCTAATTCTGTTTTCGTATTTTAATACTCTAGATTGAATTCTAGGATTTCTATTAGGGTTACTCTGATATCGGTTATTTATTTCTTGTTTAGTTACGCCGAGACCGAGGGCTAGTGGACCAGGCCCGTCGGACCTGTCTCGTGGAGCGCATTAGGTGAGTTACTATATTATATATATATGCTTAGGATGCATGATTTAGAAAATGCATGTTTTATTTTGACTGAATATGCATAAATAATGTGATTTATATTCAAGTATATTTTTGGTATATAATAAATTATATACATGTTTTGTTAATAAAATATATTTAAAATGTTTTTAAATATATTTTTAGTTTAATTCATGATTTGATTGAATTCATTTGACATATATATACTCAAAATATACCTGGTTTATGTTTGGTATATTTTCGGTATATATATGGTTTATATTGTTATTTCATTTATATTCATGCATCATTTATTTTTGTGAATGAATGTTTTATATTTAAGAATGAAGGATATCAATAGAACGTGCTACCTAGTGGGCAGCACTAGGACCGAGTACATACCGGTACGCCTATAGCTTTAGGCTATATTACTAACTATTTGTGGATATTGATTTTGTTATGATTATTGATGTGTGAGATGTGGTTTGGGTGTGATTGCTGGAGCTCGGTTGACCAAGTGTCTCGGGGCCAATCACACTGGCAGTCAGACTGCTGGAGCTCAGTTGACTTAGTGTCTCGGGGCCAGTCTACTGTCCAAATGGATTAAGTGGATATATTTGGAATAAGTGAGCCTGTATGGCCAGAGTGTTGTTTAACACTATTTTCTGAGGTTGCGATATTCTAGGGTTCTATGTGATCCTTCATAAATTGGGATTTTTCAGTAAAATATATAAAAATGATTTTTCTGCATTTGTGTGTATTTGCCTGTATATATATTAGATATATATATATATATACTGTTGATTGTATGCATTATCATTTAGTGTGTATGTATATATATTATAGTAATTCACTCAGTGAGGTCTGACTCCCCTCCGTTGACTATTTTTCAGGAGAGTCAACATCCTCAGACCTCAGTAGCAGGTCAATACGCCGGATTTCTTCCGCCCCGGCTTCTTTATGTAAACTGTCTACTTGAGTCTTATTTATTTTATCTAGACACTGCAGTAGTTGTGAATTACAGTATTGGATTTCGTGTATTTTGTTTTAAAGGAGATATATTATGTTAAAACTGGATTGTATTAAAGAGATTTTATGTATGGGATGAGATTTTTATTTATATCCAGTTGATATGGATAATATTATGATATTATGATTTTTATTTTCCACTGCATATTATATTGTTACTGTTATGATGGCATGATTTATTTTATTTTTAGGCTTGCTACGTGTTCCGGATTCGAAAGAATTCCCGTTCCCTAGCGCCGGTCATGGCCCCTGTTTTGGGTCGTGACAATAACCATATTTTGAATTTATCATTTTATTTGATAAAAGAGGCATTTTTCATTATCATTTTATGTTTTGATAATGACTTGAATAGTTGATTCTTATTAAGGTCATCAAGTATGTGACTTGATAGTAAAACCCTTAGATTAAATATGATTTATATTCAAATTATCCTTAGTCATAACAATTTATTATGGTTAGTATGGTGTTGATTGATGATTATGTTTTACTAATCATGAATATGAGATATTAAGTTAACTCATTGGTACTTATTTGAGAAATAAAGTGTTGGATTGACCCATCATGAGAATATCATATAGATAATTGTCATAAGTAATTCTCGTCACAGTAATATTGGCTTAGTCCTCTAACATTGAAATCACCATGGATTTCTACATAAATATTTTATATTTTGACACAATCTTACATTATCTTTAACCAGATGATAAAATAGGTTTTTTTTGGGTATAAAATGACTTATGTGAGGAATGTGAGCAATTGAGAAGGAATTTACCCCTCATTTAATATAACTAAGATATTTATGGGCCTCTTGATAAGATAGACCGAGGAAAATGCATGGCCATGCTAAAGTAAATTGATAAAGGGTTATCATTCTCAGTCTACTTAGAATCAAGAAATTATATGATTGAATTCTATAAGGATGAAAAAATCTATGCCTTATATTCAATCAAGATATCATGTGACAAAGGGACTATAATAATCACTATATATTAGGTTATATTGGATTATTGACTTCACATGACTTGGGTAGTCATAATGTTTTACTAGAGGCCACTTATGACTTGTAGGCCTAAATAGAGATTTAAGCCCCACTGCTAACATCATGTGAACCTACAACATCACATACTTTGAACAAGCCCAAAATGAATATGAGTTTAATAAGCCCAAATAAGCTATGTGGAAATAAATAAATAAAATATTTATTTATTTATTTAAGGTAAAGGTTATCTTAAATAAATAGAATATTATTTCTTATTTAAGTTAAAATAAAATCAGAATTATAATAAGTGAGAAATTGCCAAAAGGTTGTTTGGTAAGTAAAACCCTAATTTAGATGTCTATAAATATGTTATATTCTCTAGGGTTTTATATGCTCTCATTATTCTGCCACCAAATTCATTTTCTCTCTTTTAGAAAACAAAAAACTGAGTTCTTTTAATTCTTGATTTGTGAGAAGTTAAGAGAAAGTGATACCACACAAGTATTTTTTTTTCAAATCAAGGGTTGTTTATGTAGATACTAATGGAGGACAGATTCTTTTTGAGATGTCTTAAATCCGAATTGCTAAATTAAAAGCTCAAGGTAGGGTGTCACCAGAGTGAACCTCCTCTCTTCCTTTGAGATTTCTTACCCCTTCTGCATTTGTGCTAAGAAAATGAAAACCCTAGATTTAATTAATTAATCAAGTTACTTTGATCCAAGTTCGGGTTTGTGATTTAAGTTTTATTTTTCTATTGTGTATGGAATCTCAAAACCTAATAAATCTACCTAAGATCATTAAATATGTGACTTGATAGTAAAACTCTTAGGTGACACTTGAACTCTATTCTAATTATCCTTAATCAATCATTGTTAAGGGAACAATAATGAATAGAGGCTAGTATGAGGTTGATTGATGATTATGTTTTACTAATCATATATATGAGATATTGAGTCAAACTCATAGGTATATATTTAGAGAAATGATGTACTGGATTGACCCACTATGAGAATACTATATGGATAATTATTATGAGTAATTCTCATAATACTAGTATTATTTGAGTCCTATGACCTAAAATCACTATGGTTTCATAGATGATGAGTTTTATAATTTGACATATCCCTACATCATCTTTAACCAAATGGCATTGGATATAGAATGAGTTATGTGATGAATGTGAGTGATTAAGATAAACTTTGTCCCTAAGTTATTTTGAGAAAATATATATGGGCCCTTAATAAGTTAGACAAATGCAAGACCATACTAGAATGAGTTGATAAAGAGTTATCAATATCATATAAAGAGTTATCAGTATCAGTCTACTTTAGATTGAGAAATAATATGATAGAATAATATAAGGATCCATGCCTTATGTTTAATCTAGCTATTGCATGACAAAAGGACTATAATACAGGTTATGGATTAGGTTATGTTAGCTTATCAACCTTCATATAACTTAGGTAGTCATAATGTCTTGCTGGAGGCAACTTATAACTTATGGGCTAAAATGGAATTTTAGGCCCACTGCCAACATTGTGTGAACCTAAAAGGTCATATACTTAGAATAGGCACAAAGCATGCTTGGGTTAATTAACTAGTAATAATCTCTTTGAAAGAATAAATAAATAAATGTATATATTTATATTAATATTTATTTATTTATTTCCTAATTTATTAAGGTATGAGTTATCTAAATAAAAAAGGAATAATTCTAATTTGGAATTATAATTAAAAAAAAGGAAGTTTAGTCTTACCAAAACTATTTTAGTAAGTAAAAGAAACCCTAGAATGGTATAAATAGATCTTATTCTTTAGGGATTTAGTAAGCTAGGATTCTCCTTGTTCTTCCTTCACTTCTTTTAAGAAAAGAAAACATATAGAGAGAAAAAAATAAAAGAGTCATCCTTTTAAAAAGGTGCTAGAACACCAGTATTGCTTTGATCACCTTGTTTGTGTGGATATAAGTAAAAGGGCATGGTTTTATTGGTGGTGCCTTGATCTAACAAGACCTGTATGAAAAGCTCAAGGTAGGGCATCACTAATGTGAACCTCTTTTCATCTTTTCAATAATCTTGCCCTTTTTTTTTAATATATGGTAACGTTTTGGAAACCCTCTTAATCAATTTACTTGAATTACATGGATCATATAATGGGTTTTTTATGGTTAAAGTTTTAATTTTTATTGTGTTTTGCATCACAGAACCTAACACTTTTTTGCATTTTATAGATGACTAAATTACAAAAAAAAAACACATATAAGCATCTACTTAAGAAATTATAAGTTTAAGAAAACTCTCCAACTCCTAGTTTGATGAAGACCACAATAATGAAGATCTACAAGCTTTAAGTGCTTTTGGTTAAACTCTCTTGAATTAAATGCTTTAGTCTCCTAAATGTAAGTCCTTTAGCTTGAAACACTAAACCTCCACCAAATCACCATCTTGCTTTGATTTAGTTAGTTGCAAGTAGCCCTTTAATTGACCCTCATAAATCTTGCACTAATTTAATCTTTGTGAGAACACTTAGGATTTATGTTTGTATGGAAATTGTTTCTCTATTGATGTGTATTTCTAACCATCCAACTCTAAGAAAAATTTATTATGTTATATGTAGAGAAAGTAAGCACCTTATCACATCACCTATTGGATCACAAGCATGCCATTTGGCATAATGAATATACAAATTGCATATATCATTAGTGTACCAATAATTAGGTAGAGAATAAATCTCATTTATTTTTCTACATTTATTCTCACATGTATCAATATGATCTTATCTTTAATCTTGCTAAATTTAATAATTTACACATAAAAGATAATGTGCCTAATTTGTTAAATTTAATTATATTATTTTATTAAATTGGGCTTGGTAATTAGGCCAACTTTTAACGCAAGCCCAATCCATCAAATGTATAGGCCTAGATTACATTTGTGGGCTATCTTAACAATTTAGATTAATCTTTGGTCCAAAACTCTTTTTGACCTAGGCTCAAACTACTTGGGCCATTAATCCAAGTCCAAATAGAATCAACAACATATATATTATTAATTTAATACTTTAATTAATATCTCATATTTATTAAGTATAAATTAATCATTAAACCTTTACTTTAATTATATTTCATGATATGCTAGAATCATTACTTAAAAGCATAAATCCAATTCCATTAATCTTAGTTAATTCATTAAACATTTTAATCAATAATTAGATTAATATTTATGGTGACTTGGTAAACTCTTTTAGGTGTGACTAAGCTAGGTTCATGTCTAATTGGCAATGAGAAAATAATATCAACATTTGATATTATTTGAAACTTTAAAATTTAAATGTGAAAATCTCAATTACACATATTTAGTTCTTATAAGTTGTGAGTAATGCCTAGCATTGATATCACAACTACATAATTAGAAATGAATGCATATATTGATTCACATGAACCTTTTTTTGTCATAATTACGGTGCACTAAAATCCCATCATTATAAGATCCCAATATAGCTTAGCGTTAAGGTTTAGTCAAACTCTAATATTTATATCTTATGACCTCATCTCAAGTTCTAATTCTTGATAAAACATAACAAATAATAGAAACACCTTTTTGGCACTAAAACTCTTTTAAACTATATTATGTTTGTCATGGCTAGGAACTTATTCATTAAGAACAAATTTATATAGCAAAAGATCTTATCCTAGTTCACTCCTAGCAATGAAGCCCATCCTGGTTTAATGCTCATACCTACATTTAACCGATTAGAGCCTCACACGCCATATACCTATGTCTAATTAACACAAGTATGTAAGTAGCAACAAACCCTAACCACTTAAATATGGATGACTATGTTACCTCAGGTCAATGGACTATATGCATTATCATGACCTAGATTGTGATCATTGATTATAAATGAATATCCTTACGATTATAAATTTAACATTATTATTTAATCCACCCATCACATGAGTATCCACATGTCTATTCTAATATCTCATGTCAAGTGGCATGAGACTCACTATCTCCCACTATTAGTATCATATACAAGTCAAGGAAAATAAGCAAAGGTGATAGTCTAATTAATATTACCCAAATATTAATTTACTAACTTTGAACATTTTATAGCATGAGTATAAAATAAATTTATAGCTCATATTATTAATTCTTGATAATAAATTTATATAACATGATGGTAATGGATAAATATTTAATTAAATAAACACTTTAAAAAATAAAATATTATTTTATTTCAATTTGGGATAATTTACAATGTCAAAATATGTGATTGGCCCCTAGGGTATACCACTTAGACTAATACCTACTACATATGAAGAAGCTTTATCTAATAAAACTCTTCCAAATGGTTTAAGGCAATGCAAACTAAAATGGATTCCATTTATACAAAGCAAGTCTGGAAACTTATTGATCCTCCTAAGGGTATTAGACCTATTGGGTGTAAATAGATCTTCAAGAAAAATATTGGTGCACACTAGAAGGTAGAGACCTATAAAGCTAGGCTTGTAGTGAAAGGGTTTCACTAAAGGTAAGGGGTTGACTATGAGGAGACCTTCTATAGGGTAGCCATTCTTAAATCCATTTAATTTCTTTTTACCATAACTGCACATTCTAATTATAAGGTTTGATAGATGTCAAGACTACTTGATGAAGACATTTTCATAAAGTAACCCAAAGATTTTGAATTTGAAGATAGCTTAAAAATGTGTTGGCTTAATAGGTCTCTCAAGATTTTTGAACCTAAAGATTTTTTGGTTTAGGAATAGGTTTCCACTAATTATGTACCTTGTTAGCAAGGGATTAGGAGTGAGGTTTAACAAAAAATCAGTAATAAATTCATCTTTTTTACTCTCTCCAAAAGTGATATTTTTTAGTCTCTCTCCAAAAAAGTCCTAAAAAGGTAAAAAAATCTAGGTTTTTATACACCAAGGGATCTGATATATGAGTGTGGGAGATAACTTATTATTTACGTGTTGATACCCAAATTTTGGTAGTTTCCTTAAAAATTTAATGATTAAGGATTCCCATTTGCCAAACAAGGGGAAAGCTCCTTGGACTAAAAAGAAGCCTAAAAGAAATAAAAAAATATGCAATAAAACCTAAAAAAACTAAAATTGGGCCCATAAAAAAAGTAGAAAAAGGTGTGGAAAGGCCCATAGGATGGGTTAACCCATGTATATGGGTCAATAACCAATGAATGTGGGTTGGTAACCCATGAGCTCCCTATGTGGGTTAGAAGACCCACGTGCGTGGGTAAGGATCCAAGAGCATAAGTCAAGGACTTATAGGCTTAAAAATCCAAAAATTTCTCTTTTTGAGAGGATTTTTGTACATTTCTCAAAAATACTCTTGGAAAGAGAAAACCATATTGCTATATGATAATTTTTCATATACTTCCTCTCTCCTAAAGCATTTGGAGACCCAATTTGTACCCAAACACTCAAACCAAAAATCATTTCCTCTTAGGATTTAGACCTATAAATCAAAATCTAACTCCTTCTAAGTCAAAGAATGCATTTAAGGTAATCACTCGATCCCTCTAAGGATCTCCTAATATATTTTTATTAAAAATTAGCATTTATTACATTTTCTCTCCTCCCTCTATTTCTTTTTTGCATTTTTATATCATTTTTACATTTTGTTTTATTACTTATTATATTGTGTTAAAGTAGTAATTTTTATGGTGATTTGAAGTTTGAGAATAAGATATATATAAGGAGTGGGTAGTTCGGGCGAATACGGGAGTGTTTGCATTCATTTTTGCATTTCCATCATTTTTGCATCATTTTTCTTTATATATATAAACTGGGTAATTTTCTATAAAGTTAGCATTATTATTGTTGTTTTTATATTTTTACTAATTTAGTCATTAACTTTATTTTCTTCCTTGATAAATTTATTATTTTATCATAAAATCAACATTTTTATGGTGAAAATAATATTTTTATCCTTCATATTATATTATTTGCATTTTATTATTTATGTTATTCTTATTGCCATTTTTGGAAAATTTATTATTTTATCATAGAATCTACATTTCATTGGTGAAAATAGTGTTGTTGTCATATGTTTGCATATTTATTTTAATTTTGTATTTTAATTTATTTTTGCCATTTTTATTGCATTTTTATTATTGTGAGTGACCAGATCTATCACTTTTGCACTTTTTGGTTTAACGGTATGTTTTCATAGGACATTGTACAAATCTTTCTATTTTCGAGGGACATAGAAACTTTACCAAATAGGGACAAATGATTGTTCCTGGGGGGGACGAGATGCTTTTGATTTTGTGGAGTGACCACTCAATTTTTAGAAAATTGGGAAAAGAAAGGGACAACATCGGGTCATTCAGCGAGTATTATCCCCAGTAAAGATTTCTAGGTTCAAGGGATTTTGTCTACTTTTTTACTATTTCTCATTATAAGATATTTCATGTATAGCTATTATAACACTGTAGTTTCAGTAATTACAATTTGTATAACATTCACACAATACATTAGATAGTGAAAGATAATAAAGTTGAAAATTTAATTATTACATCACTTTCTTAATAATATACATATGAAAAGGAAAATATTATGGGAAAGTAAATCTAATTTGGATATGATTGATCTACAAGATTAACATGACCATTCACACAACTTGCTCAATTTCATGAATAATAGGATGATTATACATGTTTATAGTGATTATTTATGCTATAATGATGTATGACGATAATATAAAGGATACATGAGGTCATCACTGGACCGAGAGCATGATGACTCTATTTCGGCATAAGAACATTTCACATTATTTGGTGTTTACAATGTGATTTCATGATTTCAAAAATATAGGATGCAGAATAATGATATGAAATTAACATAATAAAGCATATATTATTTACATAGCATGCAAGTTTGCCAGTCTCATTACATAAGCATAACAATATTCTCAAATGCTGGTGATAATAAAATAAAATGCAATGTGATAAAATAAATGTACTAAAATAATTGTGTGGTCCTCAGACTCGACTAAGCTTGTATGAGATTTCATGCTTTAGCTTTAAGATGTTATTAAGTTTTGCTCATCGGGAGATTCAAAATAACAACAAAATGATGTTAGATTGTATACCTTTAAAGTGTGCTTTGACAAAGATAAGGCTTGATTTGGTGGGAAAGGGATCTAAAAACCTAAGAGAAAGGCTGTGGGAGAGCAAAAACTATCTGTAAAGGGGTTTCCAATACCTTTAATCAGACTGATTTTTGAGTATGTGTGTTTCTACTTGCTCCCTCTCTACAATGGGGTGTGAAGGGGTCTATTTATAGGGAAAATTAGGTAGAATAGGGTGGTAGGGGCATGGTTGTGCACATATATTGAGGATTTTACATGTGGCCATGCCAAGTAAACATGGTCGCATAAAGTGTGCGCATGGTTATGTGCCTAGCATGTGGCCACGTGCTCATGTGTGCACTTCCATGTACACTTTAACACATTACACACACTTCTCAGGTTTTATACATGATATTCCAAGGCTTTTTTTGGGCCTTTTTGGTGTGGTTTTGAAGTCTATTTACAAAATTTAGCCTCAATTTTAGCACATGACAGCTAGGGGCATTTACGAGCACTTTTAAGCAATACATGCTAATCCTCAAGCTATGTTCGACTTTTTAAGACCACTTTTAGAGTTTTTTGGCCTTTTGGATGTATTTTTGAAGTTTGTTTTATCAAAATCAATTTCCATTTTTCACAAAGTTGGGTCCGGTCTAACGAAATGCACACTGGCCTAATGAGCTAAGTATTCTAGACCAGCTTTCTCGAAATAAACCTCTCATTGTTTGGATAATTCATATTTCACTAGGTTGGAGCACAACTTAATAGCTGAGTGATCAATTTTGCACACCGGTAGGGTTTGTTAGGTTTTTTCAAGGTTGCACACTTCATAGGTGTTATGAACGAGCAGACTCTAGTCATCTCGGGAATTCATTTCATCATTGGAACATTTTTAGGGACAATCAAATTTGATGTATGATAGTTGCCCTGTACTTCATATGTATTGCATAGCCACCTAACGCTAATGTTAATACACATAAAGCAAATTCAATGATGTAGAAAAAATTTTAATAAAGAGACAAGTACTTACTCGTGGGTTGTCTTCGACGGCTTATCAAGATTTGACCATTGTTATTGTGTTTTATTTGTTGGTACTATTCTATGACTTGGTCATTAGACAAGGTGCTATTTGGGACATATGCAAGCTTGTGATTCATGCAAAGTGCATTGGGATTTATCTGACTTTAACCTTCTTAGGAGTCATGTAAATGAAGATGGTACTAAGCAAAGAGAGATGTGACTATAACCTTTTTAGGTGTCATGCAAATGAACATACTATTAAGCAATGAAAATGCAACCATAACCTTTTTAGGTGTCATGAAGAAGAAAATGATACTAAGCAAAAGGAAACCTTTTTAGGTGTCACACAAATGAAAATTTTAGTAAGGAGAGAGGTACTTACTCGTTAGACTTCATATCATGATTTGACTACTGTTGTTGTGTTTTGTTTGTTGCTACTGTCCTATGACTTGGTAATCAAGCAAGGTGCTATTTGGGACATATGCAAGCTTATGATTCATGCAAAGTGCATTGGGATTTGTGTGACTATAACCTTTTTAGGAATCATGCAAATGAAGATGGTACTAAGCAAAGAAAGATTCAACTATAACCTTTCTAGGTGTCACACAAATGAACATGCTATTAAGCAATGAAAATGCAACCATAACCTTTTTAGGTTTCACGCAGAAGAAAATGCTACTGAGCAAAAGGAGATGCAACTATAACCTTTTTAGGTGTCACACAAATTATAATTTTAGTAAGGACAGAGGTACTTACTCGTGGGTTGTCTTAGATGTCTTGTTAAGATTTGACTGTTGTTGTTGTGTTTTATTTATTGCTATTGTCCTATGACTTGGTCATTAGGTAAGGTGCTATTTGGGACATATGCAAGCTTGTGATTCATACAAAGTGCATTGGGATTTATGTGACTATAACCTTCTTAGGAGTCATGCAAATGAAGATGGTACTAAGCAAAGAGAGATGCGACTATAACCTTTCTAGGTGTCACACAAATGAACATGCTATTAAGCAATGAAAATGCAACCATAACCTTCTTAGGTATCGTGCAGATGAAGATGCTACTAAGCAAAAGGAGATGCAACTATAACCTTTTTAGGTGTCACAAAAATGAAGATGCTACTAAGCAAAAGGAGATGCAACTATAACCTTTTTAGGTGTCACACAAATGAAGATGCTACTAAGCAAAAGGAGATATGACTATAATCTTTTTAGGTGTCACATAAATGAACATGTGACTATAACTTTCTTAGGTGTCACACAAATGAATATATGACTATAACCTTTTTAGGTGTCATGAAAATGAACATGCTATTAAATAATGAAAATATGACTATAACCTTTTGAGATGTCATGCAAATGAACATGCGACTATAACCTTTTTAGGTGTCATGCAAAATGAGGATGCTACTAAGCATTGAAAATGCAACTAAGTAGTATGGATGCTTCTATGTGGTGAAAGTGCTTTTAAGTAATGTGAGGATGCTTTTAAGCAATATGAATGCTCTTAAGCAATGTGAGAGTGCTTCTAAGCATTTGAAGATGCTTCTAAGTAGTGTAAAGATGCTTCTAGGCAGTGTGGATGCTCCTAGGTAATGTGGATGTTCCTAAGCAATATAAGACTGCTTATAAGCAATGTAAGGATGCTTCTAAGCAATAAGAAGATGCTTCTAAGCAACGTGAGAGTGCTTATAAGCAGTGTGAAGATGCTTCTAAGCACTTTGAAGATGCTTCTAAGCAATGTAAAGATGTTTCTAAGCAATGTGAGGATGCATATAAGCAATAAAAAGATGCTTCTAAGCAGTGTGAATGCTTCTAAGTGGTGAAAGAGCTTTTAAGCAATGTGAGAGTGCTTTCATGCAATGAAAGTGCTTTTAAGCAATGTGAGAGTGCTTATAAACAATGTGAAGATGATCTTAAGCAACATGAGAGTGCTTCAAAGCAATGTGAATGAGGTAGTAGTGATTATGCAATAATAATGCAGTAGTGATGTAGTAATGATGCAATGATGATGTAGTAGTAATGAGGTGATGATGTCATTATTTCAATGATTTGTAGAGAGATATCCTTGTAGTGGATTTTCCTTACTCTTCTTCTTTGGTGCGATATTGAATTTTTTGAAAAAAGTAGTGCACACACAGTTTCTTTAGATAGATGGAGTCCACATTAGTGTACTTTTATATGAGTTTGGTGTATTTCTTATGCTTAAATGAAAGTTTAGGACTGTAGAAATGAGTGTGCAAAGTCTCAAAGTGGTGAAAGAGCTTTTAAGCAATGTGAGAGTGCTTTCATGCAATGAAAGTGCTTCTAAGCAATGTGAGAGTGCTTCTAAACAATGTGAAGATGATCTTAAGCAACATGAGAGTGCTTCAAAGCAATGTGAATGAGGTAGTAGTGATTATGCAATAATAATGTAGTAGTGATGTAGTAATAATGCAATGATGATGCAGTAGTAATGAGGTGATGATGTCATTATTTCAATGATTTATAGAGAGATATCCTTGTAGTGGATTTTCCTTACTCTTCTTCTTTGGTGCGATATTGAATTTTTTGAAAAAAGTAGTGCACACACAGTTTCTTTAGATAGATGGAGTCCATATTAGTGTACTTTTATATGAGTTTGGTGTATTTCTTATGCTTAAATGAAAGTTTAGGACTGTAGAAATGAGTGTGCAAAGTCTCAGAGTGCACGTAAAACCATAAAAGAGTGCATAGAAGGAGGAAGTGCGTGTGACTATCTGTGGAAGGCATGTGGTCATGCACTTATGCATGTGGTCACACACCTAGTGTATAGTCACATGTTTCCTCCACTTTTGGCCTATTTAAATGGCTATTTTAGAGGTTTACGAAGGATTTGTCTGGACTGCTTTGTGTGTTTTTTCAGCTTTTCTTGACCCTTTTTGTGTTTTAGGTGTTGTCTGCTATGTTTTTTGCTTTTGTACTTCCATTTTCTTATGCATGAAATGGATTTCTCTAAAATTCCTAAGGGTTTGGAGGATATTTTTATTAATGTTGAAGTTGATGTTAAGGGTGACTTTACAGAGGCCACTAGAGCTGGGACGTTCGCTGTAGGGATTAGCATATTTGGTGCTCAGAGTTCTCAGCCATCTAGGCTTTCTTGTGGAGAGCCAATCCTTGTTATTTATAGCTTAGAGACTTATGCTTCAGTGCATCATCTTCGTAAAGTAGGTCCTTCTTTGCCCTTATCTTATGAAGCTTGTTTGTTAGCTATTTTGCTATTTATTTTTGCTTTATGAGGATGTTGTAGCTGTAGCTCTTACTGTTACTGTCTGTCAAGTCATTAATTTATTATAAATGCTAATGGTTGATATCTCTTATTTTATTTTCTTTTCAACATTGTCTGTTAATGCTTGCCATGATGTTTTTCTTTTCAGCTTTTGTTATTATTTTCATCATGTTAAATGATAGAGAGATATGTTTAGTATTTAGTAGTTGTATAGCATACCTATTGTTTGTAGCCTCATAGGTATATTACTGTGTTGCCTGGTAGATTCAATAGAGTTAGCATGTATTATCAAGGTCTCTTGATGTGTGTGAAGTATATGATTTTTAGGAAGGTCTTTGATGGTGTAATTACTACATTATCTTATGACTCATATGCATCGAGTCAGATTTCCATGTATGCATTGATAGAGCGATGGATAGACATGATGTATACTATCTGCCTACTGGGGAGATGACTATTACCCTTTTGGATTTTAACACTATCATAGGCTTAAGCTTGTCTGGAGAGCCTATTCCTTTTAATGAGGAGGAGTGTTCTACTGCTGTGGTGAGGAGGTGCCTCATAATGGATTTTCTGGGGGTGGTCACATCTATGAATTCTAGTTGCATATATCTAACTCATTACACAGAGTTTGTTTCTTTCATATGGACTGTGTATAATGAAGTCTTGTCTCAGTAGAGAAGCTAGCTAGTTGCTTTTTTTTATTAGTTGAGTGTTGTTATCTTCCCAAACCATTTAGTTATAGTTCATCTGCGATTGCTGTTGGTCTTGAGAGATCTAGATGGCTTGCCAAGCTATTGATGGGGCACTGCTACTTTTGCTTATATGTACTCAGGCCATGACACAACATGTCGAGGTGGCTTAAGGATTTGCAGATGCTTGTGCATATTGGATATGAGTAGGAGTTCTACTGTCTATTATTTTGCTTTTAGTTTATTATTTTTTATCCTCTAATTATGACAGATCTGGGCATATGAGTTTGGGATTCTCCATCGTCCATTTATCAAGTATTTTCAAGAGGATGGCTTCCCTCATTATTCTTACTAAATCAGGAAGACTACTAATTAGATTAAGGATTACATGGTAGCTTAGGACCATATGGGGAAGTTATTTGATCGAGGGTCAAATTATAATACCCTAGTCTCTAGGACTTAGTATAGAGCAAGTATGGTGTCAATCCACAGGGAATTCAGGGTAAATATTGTATTAATCGAATAGGTACTAAGATGGATAGGCAAATAAAATCACAATAATAATCAAGCAAATAAATTATAATCAAAACAACTACTCTAATACTAAAACTATAATTACTATAAGTTCTTATCAAAACACATGGAAGAATTACAATGATAATCAATAAGGATATGTAAATTAATTATTCTTGACTTAATGATTGGAAATCAGTGCGTATAATCTTTAAAAGCAACTATCATTGTCAAATTAAAGTAAAGTTCCTAAAAGCAACTCTCATTGTCGATTAAAAGTGTTCCCTCCTAGAGTTTACAAGTCCTCTCAGTTCATTGTAGAGATAGGAAGAAACCATAAATGAAATTATGCCAAACAAATCCTAAAAAGCAACTCTCATTATCAGATTAGGATATTCCCATCTAGAGTCAACAAATCCTGTCAGTTCATTGTAGAGATAGACAAGGAAATATAAGTAAAACTACTAAATATCCCTTAAGATGAATTCCTTGTCTCCAAGTGAATTCATTACTTAAGTGAATCCAATTAAAGTTCCATAGAATTATTCCAACTCTCATTGTAAATAAACTGATTTACAAGTTACATATGGTGATCAAGCATACATAACACAATTTTGTACTAATTGAATTCAAATCAAACAAGTAAGTATGAGTATGTAAGCCTTATTCAATCAACATTGCAATTCCTTCAAACACTTAGCAACTATGCATGGTTAATTAAATCAATAGACAATAAAAAACAATATAAAAGAGAAGAGATTGAGTTTAAACAACCCTTTTAATTTATCTTCTAGCCAAAAATGATCTCTCTTGCATAAATGATATGCTTCCTTCTTTTTGAATAATATACAAGATAATAGAAAAGATGAATGAACTCTTTTGAATTCTATATTGAATTCTATATGAATTATATCTCAAATTCTATCTTGATTCTATCTCAAATTCTATCTAAAATCTATATCTATGTATAAGGCACTAATGACCTATATATATAGGCCTTAGAAGTGGTTAGAAGAGGTTACAAAATAGAAAGGTGTCCTTTGACATTAAGGGTTACAACCCTATGCATAATATATAACTTCTAGGGCATTCTTGTCCATCTAAATGACTCTATCTCTAGAAAGTCCCTTCATGAAAGTTCTCAATCATCGATTCATATTTCCAACGCAACTTGAATCACCTCAATTGTATGTCTTTAGAGAAAGTTATGATAGAAATACAAAAACTACACAATCTAGAATCTTCTAGGCCTTTTATTCCTGTGCCAAGTCATTCCAGGGTGCCGACTCGTTATGAAAACTTTCTATAATGAGTCATCCCATCTGTAATGACTTGTGATAGTCTTGAATCCTTTAAGAGTAAGTCTTTATGCCTTCCAACTTTTTTTAACCAAATCCAAGCCTTTTCCAATGATCATTAGACCTAAAAACACATCAAAACATATAAACAAACCTAAAATGCATTTGGAAGATAGAAATCATATAAAAAGAACATAAAAACACAAAAATTCCAAGAAAAATAAACAACATAATTACTAAAATAATCCTAAATAAGTATGCATATTTGTGCTATATCATTATCCCCTAATCAGTAATGTCTGATTCCTACTGCATTGGTTATTTCTCTTTTAGGGATCTTTTATTCATTCTTGCCCTTTAAGCAGATTCTTCTACACTAGTGAGTGGTGAGGTCTCATTTGATGACATAGATGATAATTGCATGGTAGTTAACGAAGAGACGAGTGCTGTCTGCCTCATCGGTAGAGTATGGTATTTGGGTGAGCAAGTTCATCATTGGTGGGATGGCCTATATATAAGGAGAGTTCATGTCCCTCCTCCTTATGACATGTTCTAGGGTTATGAGCTTTGTGGTGATGATATTTCTACTATTATGATAGGATTCCCCTCTGAGAGCCTCTTAGAGAGCATGGGTTTGCTTTATACTGACATAGTGATCCCTCAGTTGATTGATGTTGTAGCTAATGAGAGCTTTCTTTCACCTCCACCTTCTCAGGTAAATGCATCTCATCCTTGGGTTTTGAGGATTAGGCCATCACATACGTCATCAAAAGTCACTTCTTTTGATCTGGTAAGCCTTTATTCCTATTTTAGTGCAAGCATATAGCAAACTTTATTAGTAATAAGTTATAATTGAACCGAAATTCTGAGAACTTATCTGTAGTAACATCAAAGAATATCTAGAACTTGTTTTGAGAAGGATGAGGGCACATTTAATACTAAGGTGATTGCCCATGTTAATGGTATGGCTTCTGGTAGTACTACTCTTAGGGACTTAACGGTTTAGCCATCTTTGTGTTTACTTAGAATGGATATTCTTGGTAAAGTAGTGAGTTTCAATTTGCCTAGACTTGGATTTCCTAAGTGGGGTGTTGCTCTTACTAATGCTACCCATTTCATGTTCTCCACTATTCTTGCCAATGTTTCATTTATTTAGTGAGTGGTAGTTGATTTATGTGCTTGCTTTTGTAAATTCTTATATCCTGTGGTCAGTACTAGTATATTATTTTAGAGAGTGCGCAATAGTGCTTCTTGGAGTTTGCTACCACTCAGAGGGTATACCTTCTTTATTGAACCTATTTATTTTATGCACGTTTTTTTATGTATGAGTGTATGATATTCAATATGTAATGATAGTTGAGCACCATCTCACTAGTCATGAATGGAAGCAGGAGCATACTACTTATCGTGATCGCATAAGTGAGTTGGAGTCATGATTTTTATCCTTTGTAATGAATGATGATGAATCAGGATCAGACAAGGGGGATGCTTGAGCAATATTAGTGCTTGCTTCTAATGATAGCCACGACTTATGTAGTTGTTTTAGGAGCTAGGTGTAGGACTTTTTGGCCTGTGGTTTGCTTTATTGTATTATTTTCCCAAGGTTATGGACTTTGGGTGTTGTATTTGGGCATTTTTCTTGCATGTTGTGTGATGCTTGTAAGATGATGATTATATATGCTTCTTGTTATGTATCATTGATGATGATGTTTGCCATTACTATTGTCTACTTCTTTTCCCTTATTTTCCTATAGTGTCTCCTTTCAATGCTTTTTGTACTTAGTTAGGTTTTCTTTTTTCTTCCCTTTTTTGCCTAGGGTGTCTCCCTTTAGAGCTTTTCAAACCTAGTTGGGCCTTTTTTTTATTTGGCTTTAATAATAGTGGTTGATCTCGAAGAGAGAGCTTAGAGAGGATGGTAAGAACCATGGTCATGTAATGAAGGAAAATACAAAGCATGCTTGATGCAATTTATGTTGATAAAATGTGTTGTACTTTTTCAAAGACATTTTGTATAAATTGGAAACCATTCACATTTCACTATAATCATTTAAGAAAAGCACACATGCATTTGTACAAATTTCTATCTTAACATTACCGCTGTCCTTAACTAGCCTTCTCAGGTTTTCTAGTTAAGTATTTTCTCTCTTTCCCTGATTTTTGCTTGAGCCACCAGTTTTAGGTTTTTAATTCAACAAGAAGTCCCTAACTTTTACCTAAGTTGCCATTTTTGGGTTTTTAACTTAGTAGGATGATTTTTTTATGCCTTAGATGTAGTACTTCTTCAGGCCGTCTGTATTGACAGGTTTAGAGAATTCATTGCCTTTAGAATCCATAAGCTTTGATAAGACATGTTTGACTAAGTATGGGCCTTCCTAGTTAAGTCTAAATTTCCCTATAGGGTCTGGAATGTTTTGTCTTGCTTGATTTATCACCCAATCTCCTACTTTCACACTCGTGTTTTACTCTTTTATTGAATATCTTTTTAATGTTCTTGTTTACATCTTCAATGTTCCTATTTGCTTATGGTTAGTACGAAAAAGATTTATGATGTTCCACTATATAAATTAGTAGCTCTTTAACTTCCCCTTAGAATTTGGCACCATTGTCAGAGATGATGTGATGAGGTATTTTGTATCGACAGAATAAGTTTCTTTTGATGAACTTAGCCACTTGCATTACTCTTATCTTTGCGAATGATTCTGCTTTGACGTATTTTGTGAAGTAGTCTACTACCACTTGGATGAACTTGTGTTTATTTGAGTCTATAGTGTGGATTTCCCTAATTATTTCTAGATCCCATGCTAAGAAGGGCCATGGAGAGCAGATGTAATGTAGGTCTATTGGGGGAAGTTGGCTGACATTCCTGTGGATCTGACACTTATGGCATTTCTTTATAAATTTGATGTAGTCTTCTATCATCATCATCCAGAAGAACCTTATGTAATTAGCTTATTAGCTAATATTGATCCATTCATGTGTGGACCACATACACCCTCATGTACTTCTTCTACTACTCTTGTAGCCTCAATTTCATCTAGACATTAGAGTTGTAAACCATCTAAGGTTCTCCTATATAACATACCTTGGTAGGATGTGAATTTTGATGCTAGTCATTGAATGACTACTTTGTCTTTTTCATCTGCTTAATGAGGATAGGCTCATTCCTTCAGATATCTCTAGATGTCATAGAACTAGAGTTTTTTTATCTATTTCTATCTTCATTATTCTATAATTTTTATGACAAGGTTGTCTAAATCTGAGTAGAATCAGAGGCCTCATGGGCATTTTGGATGGTCCTTCTCATACTGTTGCTAGGAAGCAAATGCATCTGCCATATGATTGTGATTCTTAGGGAAATGAATGAATCTGCATTTTTGGAAGGGCATGGTGAGTAGACTCAGTGGTCTAAGTAAGGCCTTAAGTGCTACTCTTTTAGTTCCCACTCTTCTGTGGCATGATTAATTACTAGCATGGAATCTCTAAAGATTTTGAGTTCTGTGACATCTAGGACTGTTAATGCCTTTATTCAGAGTGTGCATGCCTCATAATCTGCTTCATTATTTGTGACTCTAAACTTGAGCTTTTTAGCAATTGGTAACACTTCACCTTCTACATATTGTAGTATGACATTGACTCCTATGTTGAACTGATTGACTGCTATATCAAAGTACATGCACCATCCTTGGATCTCTATGGTTGAGTTAAGGTCACCTAGGAAGTCTAGTTGGATTTCTTCTAAGTTTGGAATGGGGTTGAGAGCTCTAAAATTAGCTACTGCTCTCCCTTTTACTGGCTTCTTGGTTAGATATTGCACATCAAATTTTGTAAGTAGTATGAGCCACTTGGCAAGTTTCCCTAGTAGAGAGGGTGCTTTGTAAAGGTACTTCATTAGGTTCATTTTAAACATGGCCTGAACTCTGTAGGATTAAAAGTAGTGTCTAAGTTTCTTCATTTCCCATAACATTGCCAGGCATATCTATTCAACTTGGTTGTACTTCTCCTCAAATGGCAGCATCTTCTTGCTTAAGTTATAGATTGCATATTCTACTTTTGTTTCTCCCTTTTGGGCTAACATTGCACTAATTGCATTCCCTTTGATTGCCAGATATAGGGTTGGAGGTATCCTTAGTTTAGGTGGTATTAGAACTAGTCGGTTGGCTAGGTAGCTTATAATCTTATCAAATGCTAGTTGACACTATTCATTCCATTCAACCAACTGATCTTTTATGAGTAACTTGAAGATCGGTTCACACACTGCTATCAACTTAGCAATGAATTTATTGATGAACTATATTTTCCTTAGAAACCTTCTTATTTCTTTCTTTATTTTTGGCACTGGCATCTCTTTAACGGCTTTTCCTTTGTTTGGATCCATTTCAATCTCGTTCTGATTGACAACATACCCCAATATCTTTCCTAAAGTGACCCCAAATATGAATTTCTACAAATTTAGCTTGAGACTGTACTTTTTGACTCTTTTAAGGAATTTTTTGAGATTAAAGGGTTTTCTTCCCTAGTTCTTGACTTGACGATCATATTGTCGATGTATACCTCCACTTCTTTATGTATTATGTCACAGAACATTGCAATTGCCATTCTCTTGTAGGTTGCCCTTACATTCTTTAGTCCAAAAGGCATTACTTTGTAGTAGTAAGTACCTTATTTTTTTATGAAAGTTGTCTTTGCTTTGTTAATAATGGCCATTAGGATTTGATTGTACCTAGAGAATCCATCCATGGAGGAGTACATTGCACATATGGTGGTGCTAGCAACTAGTATGTCTATGTGAGGTAGTGGGAAATCATCCTTCAAGCAGGCCTTGTTCCGATCTCTATAATTGACACCCTTCCATCTTTCTTCAGTACTAGCACCACATTTGCTAACCATTATGGATAGTTTACTACCTCAAGGAAATTTTCCTTCATTTGTTTCTCGATATACTTTTTCACTAGTTAGGCCTATTATGGTCTTAGTCTTCTTAATTTCTGCTTTACCAGTTTGCACCCTTCTTTGGTAGGAATGAAGTGTTAAGCAATGTCTTTGTCAATACCAGGCATATCGTCGTACATCCAGGCAAATACTTTTGAATAATTTATTAATATTATTTCAATTTCTCTCCTTTCTTAAGGGGTAACATCTTTCAAAATATGTAGAATGTGTGGTTTAGATTCTATGCCAATGTTAAATGATTCAGTGCATATGGAATGAATGTTAAATATGGTAATGTTTTGATCAATGCAATGCATACTACCATTAGGAAAGACATCAAACAAGTAAGCAAAATCAAGTTTCATTGCATTAAATTTAGAGTTCATTACATCATTAGTTTCAAATAAATAAAAAGTATAGAGATCATCATCAATAATTTCTTCAAACAAAATTTCATTACTGCTTGATTCGAGGATGGCAGCAGCTTGGCCATGAATGATAGCTTCACTTGTAGATTCTATCTCTAGGTTTTGTCAGCTCACAGATGTCAGTCTCAGTGATCATGTCTAGTAACTACTTCTTCTCGAGGGTGTCATTTAAGATCTTGAACCCTGGTTTCTTGATTTCATTGCTCATCCACTCCTCAACTTATCCTTGATAGACTTGGGTAGAGCTTTTAGCCATAAAAGAGGTTGACTTCTTAGCCCTAGTATCCTTTTCAGGATTATACCCTATACCATTTTTATTAGTCTATCCTCAGAAGTCAAGGAATTCTATGACTCTAATGTTTCTTCCTCCTAATCCTGTTCGAGGCAGATATTGCATCTTCTTTATCATAGCAACAACTTTAGGATCAACCTAACCGTCATTGATCATAGAAACCTAGAATCCTGGTGGGACCACATTCAAATAGGTAATAATGTTGTTTGTTTCATTAGGGATGGTAATGACCTTTCCATTTAGAGGGAACTGGATCTTCTAATGCATAGTGAAAGGTATGCCCCATAGTGGGTGGAACTAAGATCTTCCTAGCAGTAAGGAAAAAGTTGGAGGGATGTCTATGATGGTAAATTTTGTTACCGATTATATATCTCCCACTATAACTACTGCTTTGAAAGTGCTTATGATTGGCTTCTTTGAATCATCTTAGGCTCATATGAGCACATTAGATTCTCTTAGGTTTTCAACAATCTTCTCAAAGTTTTGTAGCAACCTCAGGGGGTAAACATTATTGGCAGACCTCTCATCTACCATGGGGCCTTCTTAGTCTTGACAATTGCCTATATGAAGAGAAGATGATTATGGCCCTTCCCTCAAGGAGTAAATCTTCACATGAAAAGGTGAGTGCATTAGAAGGAATTTTTATTAGAAAGGCTATCATCTCACAAGGTGAGGCATTAGTGGCAATCTTTGCTTTAACTAGTGCTCTGACTAGGGCATCTTTGTGCTTCTTGGAGGCTATGAGTAGGTTCCAAATACTGGCTTATGCTTGAGTTTTCTTGAGCTGTTTAAGGATACTGTCTTCCTTTTTGACCAAAACTTGATCTCTTGCTACTTCTTTCTCCTTAGAGGGTTCCTTCTCGTTCTCAAGAGGTTGATATACATGCCTACTATGAGTTACATGATTAACTAATAGTGAGGACTTCTCATCTACTTGCTTATCTACTTTTATATTGTTATTTTGGTCCTAAACAATAATTTGATCATCATCAGAGTGGTACTGTATGTCTATCCCCATGACTTGCAGGTTCTAAAGCTAAATAGTAATGACCATTCCATCCTCATTGTCAAATTCTTCTTCCCATCTTAAGGGTCCTATGTCTTCTAAAAGTGTGTGGTAGTAAGAGGTGTTATGTACTTGACTTTATGGTCAAACTTCCTAGATGGCTAGCCTAGTAAATCCTATACTTCTTGGTTACCATTGAGATTTTTATTTGTGTTTGCTTCTTTTGAGTAAGGGCAATCAATTACTTCACCATTCATAGGGAGAGTTGTATCCCTATATCTTTTTTGTATCATCAAGTGGGGAAGGAATTTTCAAGGCATTGGAATGTATTCAAAGGAGGAAGGGCATTGCTCATCTTCACTAGAATC
This sequence comes from Mallotus nudiflorus, assembly GCA_947683625.1. Taxonomy (NCBI): domain Eukaryota; kingdom Viridiplantae; phylum Streptophyta; class Magnoliopsida; order Malpighiales; family Euphorbiaceae; genus Mallotus; species Mallotus nudiflorus. Next base: position 9,317,800 of record CANTUR010000027.1, on the reverse strand, counting down.
ATGAGGCTCAAAAATGGGATTTGAGGGTTTTTCCTCTAAAGGCTTATCTTTGGTTTCTTATTTGGCTTAGATTGATTATTAAACTTGGTCTTATAGTAGATTAGAGGAGATTATGATGATGGTTGGTGTAGGCATGTTTTGATAGTTTGGGAGAGGATTGGTCTTGATATTAGGTTATTTTTTTGGGTCATCAATTTTTCCAAAATCAATGAGGTATTGGATTGCTTTTTTAAGAGTTTTGCATGTATTAGTGGTGTGGCTAGGCATCTAGTCAACATGGCAGAACAAGTTTTGGTTAATTTAAGGTGGTAGTGGGTTTAAAAGAGGCCTAGCCTCTTATGGCTATAGGAGGTTCTTTTGTTAAAGCCTCTAGAATACTTAGGATATTGGGATGTTAAAGTTTGAGAATTTTCTTAGTGGTTTGATGACATTGATAGATGGTGAGCAGTGGGTGTTAGGTTGGATCATGTTTATTTCTACAGCTCAAGTAAAGGTGTTTTGGATGTTTGGTTAGGTATTGCAACAAAAAGTGTTTATGACTTACTGAGGTTCCTCATCCTCAATTATGATCCTAGCCTGAAGGAGAACTTTGAAGTTAGGATAATGAGCAAAGATCATGTGTTTTCTAAAGAGTGGTAATGCTAGTTTGTTTATCAACTTTATTTGTTCATCCTAAGGAGGATGGTTTCTTATCTTGACTGCCTTTCCTTGGCATCTTATAACATAGTTAGAGAAAGCTTCATTGGGTTTCTACTTTATGATCTCAAGGTCTCTTTGAGTGATGTCTAGCTGAGTGTTGTATTCATGCTGCTTGATGAACTTGTGAGTTAGTAGTAACCAATCACTTTTGATTTTATCTTCAAGGTCAAAGAACCATCTCGATTCTTCCTCTAGTGATGTGAACAAGAATTAAAAAATATATGATTTTGTAAGCTTTGTGGCAGCCATGAAGGCAGCATATTGCCTTAGATGGATCCTCAGATCCCCTGATCTGTCAAACTTAACAAAGTTTGGTAGCTTAAAATCATTTAGAAGTAGCTTATCTTTGAACAGTGCTAGGTCAGTGAAGCTTTTGGAGCCATGAGTTCCTTGTCTTTGAAAGAAAATTCTAACTAAACCATCCTATTAGCTAATAGTTTAACCTCCCCTATTGGTTTAGGCTTGATCAGGTAAGCAATTTTTATAGCTTTTGGTGCATTCTTGAGATCATGGTAGTAGTCGTTATCATCATCAGCATGAATTAGTGTGCAGGGAATTCCCTTTGCCTTATCTACCCTTAGGTGAATATATATAGAGGCTTCACTCAGTAGTGTGCTATTCCTATCTCGAGTACTTTTGGCTTTAATTTGGGCTTGGAGGATTTCAGCTATAGTGCCATCAATGAGCAACTTTTGGATCCCCTATTTCAACTTGCCCTTGAATTGTTGACAGGAGGTATCTTCTTGGTCAATCATGTTTGAATGTCAAATTTTTGTGCATTTATTAGAGTTAGTTAAATGAATGATGCATGACATGTGCCAACAAAAGAAAAGGGTGAGCATGTATGCATGGAGTGGATGCAAAATCAAATGATGAAAGATGATTCTTGCAAGAAATAGTGGTTAATACATGCTATCTACATGTATGTGATGTATGCATGATTAAAGCTGGTTATTTTTTCTATACAGTGAATAAACCAATCATAAAAAAGTTCTCATTTCTAACCTTATTTCTCTATAAGGTCATTCGGTCTCTTTCCTATGTGGGTTTTGAACCTATAGTCTTCGGGGGACTATGGTTTTGCTCTTCGAACTAGGCTGTTTCAATATATGTTGGTCAGAATCGAAGGGTAAACTGAGGAATAATACTCAAATGTGCTTGAGGTATTCACATGGTGTCAATTTAAGGGTCAATTATTGGGCTTTAAATGATGTCCAAAGAATGCCTATGCTTGTATGCATAGGAGCACGGTCGATCAAAGGTAGTCTGAGTTCTTACCCCTATACCGATATTTGATTTCTTTACCATGAGTCATGAAAGTATCATTTTATAGCTCAAAATTTGATTTTGATGGCATAAAGGTCCACAATCTAGTTGGGTTCCTAACCCATTCATTTGATCTAATAAGGATAAATGGAAAACATCTCATAGGTTCTGTCATCGAGGGATGTCATTATTGATTAATTTGCATAGACTACTCAAGCTGATGTACATGATTCTTATCATTCCTCATGCTTCAGGCTCACACGAAGTAGATGATAATCACATGGTCCCGAGTGTAAATTTTCTATGAAAACTGACATTAAGATATCATTCGATGATAGACACTGGGAGCGTCATGTCATTTACAAATATCATGTCAAACAGACAGTGTTAGGACAAGGATAGCATGTTTATCTTAGTGGAATCCTAGTGGATGTTACTATTTGGTTTATCTACATCAGTTGAGTCTGGATGAAAGGCTAAGGGTTCCTTCAATGAGAATGCCCTCATATGACTAGGGTTACGGACGCCGGTCAATGAGTCTAGCATTCTTGACTCTAGTCAGATGAGTCCGGTGAATGCATGAGTAAAGACTAAAGGTAATAATACCATATCTTCATCACCCCATGACTTGAGTGGAATCATGGTGGCAATGTCATTTAGTATTATTGAGGCTTTTAGAGACCAGTAGTACACGTGTGATGTGTAGTGCAAATGCATTGGTGAGGGGCTCTATAAAATTGAGTATTACATAATGAGAAATAACAATTTTTGAGTTGATCCTTTTTACTTAGAAGTCCCTAGTGGAGTTACCACTGCAAGTGACCAAATCTGCCGCTTTCAGGGTTTTTGGTTTAGTGGTATGTTTTCATGGGACATTGTACAGGTCTCTCCATTTTTTAGGGACATGGAAACTTTACCAAATAGGGACAAATGATTGGTCTTGGGGGGATGAGACGCTTTTGATTTTATGGAGTTGCCACCCAATTTTTAGAAATTTGGGAAAATAAAGGCACAACATTGGGTCACTCAATGAGTATTGTCCCTAGTAGAGATTTTTGGCTTTAGGGATCACATATACTTTTTTACTATTTCTCATTATATGATATTCGTCATATAGCTACTGCAACACCCTAGTTTTAGTAATGAAAATTTGTATGGCATTCATATAGTACATCATATAGTGGAAGATAATAAAGCTAAAAATTTAATTATTACATCACTTTCCTAATAAAAAATATATGAAAAGGAAACGATTGCGGGAAAGTAAATCTAATTTGGATGATTGATCTGCATATATTATTTAGCATGTAAGTTTGCCAGTCTCATCATATAAGCACAACAATATTCTCAAATTCTAGTGATAATAAAATAAAATGCAATGTGATAAAATAAACATACTAAAATAATTGTGTGGTTCTCAGACTTGACTAAGCTTGTGTGAGTTTTGATGCTTTAGCTTTGAGAGATTATTAAGTTTTCCTTATTAAGAGGTTTAAAATGACAATAAAATGATGTTTGATTCTATACCTTTGAAGTGTGCTTTGACAAAGATGAGGCTTGATTTGGTGGAAAAGGGATCTAATAACCTAAGAGAAAGGCTATAGGAGAGCAATGCCTAAGAGAAAGACCTTTGATCGGACCAATTTTTAAGTGTGTGTGTTTCTACTTGCTCCTTCCTCCAAAATATGGTGTGAAGGGGTTTATTTATGGTGAAAATTGGGTAGAATAAGGTGGTAAGGGCATGGTCACACACGTATATTGAGGATTTTACATGTGGCAACGCCAAGTGTGTGAGGTCATGCACAGTGCACCCATGGTCATGTGTGCGCTTCCATGTGCACTTTGACGCTTTATACACACTTTTGAGTTTTATTCATGTTGTTCTGAGGTTGGTTCCTAGATTTTTTAGGCCTTTTATACATGTTTTTGAAGTCCATTTTACTAAATTTAGCCTTAATGTTAGCACATGACACTTAGGGGCATTTACGCTCACTTCTAAGCAATACGTGTTGATCCTTGGATTGTGTTGGACTATTTTGGGACCACTGTTAGAGGTTTTAGGGCATTCTAGATGTGTTTCTAAAGTTCATTTTGTCAAAATTGATTTCCATTTTTCATAAAGCCAAGTCCTAGTCTAACAAAATGCGCACAGGCCCAACGAGCTGGGTATTCTAAGAGGAGTTTTCTCAAAATAAACCTCTCATTCATATTTCACCAGGTTGAAGCACAATGTAATGGCTTGGTGATTGATTTTGCACACTAGTCAGGTTGGTTAGGTTTTTTCAAGGTTGCACACTTCAAAGGTGTTACGATCAAGCAGACTCTAGTCATCTCGGGGATTCATTTCATCATTGGACATTTTTTTGGGACAATGAAATTTGAGGCATAACAATTATTTTTGTTGTTTTTGTGCTCCTTCTTGATAAATTTGTCATCTTTATCATAAACTTAATATTTTTATAGTAAAAAAGACACCTTTATTATTTTTATTATTTTATTTTGTATTTTTATTTATTTTTATTGCTTTATCTGCTTATTTATTTTGTAATAACCTGAATTTGTATAGTTATTAATATTATTATTTCATTATTATTATCTTAAAATTTCCATTATTATTATTATTATTATTATTATTATTATTATTATTATTATCATAATTATCTTTGTTAGTATTTTAGGTTGAAAAGGAGGGGAGCAGGGTTTTTAGATTTTAGGTTGCAAATTTCTTTTTGATCCAAGAATTTCTTCTCTTCTTCCATTTAACACCTAAACGATCTCTGATTGACCTCTTGTTCTAACTATAGACTTGTATCATTCTCCTTTTTCTTTTTGGTTGTGTTCGTTTGCCAAAAGCTACTCTAAATAATGTAAATTCAACTTAGAATAGTTAGCCTTCTACCTCCATTTCGTAATGTTTTAGTGGGCTTCAGATGCAATAGTTAGTTTGATTGCGTTCATCTTACCTTCAAGAGTCCATAGGTATTCACTACTTGTCCAATCTCTTCCCGTAGAATATTTGGTGAACATTTTTAGGTAATTTCAATTTGTTACATGATTTCTTAATTCAATGATGATTTTGGGCTATTTGAGGCTTTAAGTGTGTTCCATTAATTATTAGAAACATTTTAGTATAATTTGTTTGGTCGGATATTGTACTTTATAGTGAGAATTAGGTGGGTCCCACCAATTTTTCTATGCGTTAACAGTACCGACCCGTATATGATTATAAGCTATTTTTAACAAATAGTATAAATTATGATGATCAATTTCCTTATATAAAGTTTAATCTATTACATTATAGGTTCTAAGAAAATAATTTTGGAAAGTTTATGGTGGAAATTAATTAATTTTCATTTATAAGAGTTAAATTGTCGAAGATAAATTCCTTTAGCCTCAAAAGTTATATTAAGATACTTCTCAATCCATTTTATAAATTCCTTGGTTTTAATAATTTTTTCGTAATTTTGGAGAATTTTTATGAATTTTATTTGTATACATAAGTAGTTTTTAAATAAATATTATTTATTTTAGAGAGTTACGAAGTGGGAGCCATCACAACTAGGCAGCCGAGGACACGTTGGTTAGCATGCTCCATCTGTGAGTTAATTTTATAAAATGTTTATTCAAATTATTTTTAAATAAGAATTTTATGAAATTAATATAACTTTATTTATGATAATGAATTTTACCTTATACATTATTCATTTATTTTATTACGATTAAGCATTTGATGAACATGCTTTATTTAGTTTTATTTTATTTTATTTTTATTCATATATTGTTTTGAAAGTAATGGCAGAACATGCCACCTGGTGGGTGTCACCATGACTATGTATACACTAGTGTTGATCTAAGAGTTATCCACTTAATGAGCATTAGTATTCCAAGAATGATAATGTGTAGCTAAGGGATATTAGTGGTCCATTAACAACTTCATCGCCCTCTAAAAATCCATCCAATAAAGGATTTTCATTTCCTACTTTGGAAGTGTAAGAGTCACCAAGTTAATAGGAGGCCATTATGATTAAAGACCAAATTTAATGGTAAAATAACAATGTCATACAACTAATTAATCTTGTTACCTTTCTCATAAACTTGATAATATGAGACCATCAAATCCACTCGTAATCATACTAGACTAATAAAGGCTAATAGGCCCTAATATTATAGATTGGCTAAGTAATCTAAAAGTTGTTTTAGCTTTTAAGTAAATAGTATACGTATTAGAGTAAAGCCCACCTAGACCCCTTTCTAAAAATGCTTTGCAAGAGGAGTAAGACACTCTTAATAAATGAAATGATGATATTATATGGGCTTCTATAGGCACTAAAATCCATCGTCAACATGCGAAGTACACTAGTGCAAAGGAAATCCTACTTCAACTACAAGATTTTTTTAATGAGCAAAGTAGGACTGCTAGATATAAAATATCTAATTGGCTTTTTTGTGCCAAGATGAAAGAGTGAGAGGATGTACAAGTCCATATGAACTCCATGATTAAAACTATAGAGGAGATAGAGAGTCTAAATTTCATAATGGACTTCCACGTCCACATGGATTTGATCCTACAATTTCTTCCTTAATCATTTGGGCAAACCATCACCATTTTTTATATGAACAAGATAGAATGCACTCTTATAGAGCTATTGAACATGCTCGTGATTTCGTGAAAGTCTTTTAAATGTGATAATGATTTGGTGAAAGTCTTTTAAATGTGACTTACTAGGTTCATGTCTAATTCGTAATGAGAGGATAATACAAAACTTGATGTTATTTGAAACTCCTTTCAAATCTAAATGTGAAAATCCCAATTATACAAAATTAGTTCTCATAAGTTATAAGTGATGCCTAATATCGATATCATAACTACCTAATTAAAAATGAATGCATGTATTGATTCACATGAACTTTTTAGTCATAATTACCATGCACTAAAAACCCTTTAATAGAAGATGTCGATATGGCATAGAGTAAAGGTTTAGTCAAATTATAATAGCTATGTCATATGACCTCATCTTAAGCTAAAGTTCTTAATAAAACATAACAAATACTAGAAACACTTTTCTAACACTAACACGCTTTCAAGCTATGTCATGCTTGTCTTAGCCAAGAACTTATTTATCAAGAACAAACTTAGATAGTATATGATCTTATCCTGATTCACTCTAGGCAATGAATCCCATCTTAGGCGAACACACATCCCTACATTTAATTGACTAGAGCCACTACATATGATAATCCCATGTGTGATTAACACAAGCATAAAAGCAGTAACAAACCCTAACCACTTAAATGTGAATGACTGTGTAACCTAAGGTAAAAGGACTATATGCACCATTATAACTTTGATTGTGATTGTTGACTATAATTGAATATCCATGCAATAATAATTCTAATGTCACAGTTCGATCCAACCATCATATGATTATCCACACGTCTATTTTGATATCTCATATCAAGCAGCATCATACTCACTATCTCCCACTATTAGTATCATATGCTAATTAAGGAAAATTTACAAAGGTGATAGTCAAATAAATATTACCCAAATATTAATTTATCAACTATGATCATTTTATAGCTTATGTACTACATAAATTTATAGCTCATATTGTCAATTCTTGATAATAAATTTATTTAACATTATGCTAATGGATAAATATTCAATTAAACAAACACTTTAGATAATAGAATATTATTTTATTGCCATTTGGGATAATTTATAATGTTAAAATATGTGATTGGCCTCTAGGGCATAGCACCTATTCTAACAATCTCCCACTGGCATTAGAGCTAATCACTACATTATTTTAGACCCATCTTCTTAAGATGTCGATCTAGTTATAGTTGCATTAGTGCTTTTATAAGTGGATGAATCACGTTATCAATTGAAGCTACCTTTTATACGAGCACATCACCCTTCAAAGCAAGTTCTATGATAATATGGAAGTGCCTTTCTATGCGTTTAGATCTCTGGTGAGACCTCGGCTCCTTTGCCAAAGTAATGGCTCCATTGTTGTTATAATATAGAGGAATCATGGACTCATTAGAAGGAATAACTCCTAGTTTGGTAATGAACTTTTTAATCCAAACTACTTCTTTAGCAGCATCCAATGTAGCTATATACTTAACCTCTATAGTGGGCTCAATAGTGACACCTTACTTGGAACTCTTCCAGCTCACTGCTCCTCCATTACTAATGAAAACCAACACAAAGATAGACTTTTTGTCATCTACATCTGATTGAAAATTAGAATCTATGAAACCATTTATCTACAAATCACCTCCTCCATAAGTTAAAACTAAATCTTTAGTCCATCTCGAGTACTTAAAATTGCCTTAACAACTATCTAGTGTTCCGAACTTGGATTGGATTGAAACCTAGCAGTCACATTAATAGCATAAGCAATATCAGGCCTAGTCAGGCTTCCTATAGCTGAAGCATAAGGAAATATATCCATTTGCTCCATCTCCTCAGGTGTTTTAGGTGGCATACCCTTCGATAAATGGATACCATGCCTAAATGATAACAATCCTCTCTTGGAATCAAGCATGTTGAACCTTTTCAATACCTTTTCCAAGTTAAAACTTTAGGATAACCTATCATTCTCTATGATCTTTCTCTATAGATTGAAATTCCACGAATATAGGCTACCTCCCCTAAGTCCTTCATTAAGAAGGTTTTAGATAGCCATATTTCCATATAAGTCATAATTCTAACATCATTTCTAATTAGTAGAATGCTATCCACTTATAAGATTAGGAAAGTGATTTGGCTCCCACTAACCTTTTTGTAAACACATAACTCATGGCCATTCTTAATGAAACCATAAGAATAGAAAGCCTCATTAGAATAATGATTCTAGGTGATTCTAACTCCTTCAAGCTTGCCTTAGGCCATAGATAGATCTATTACGCTTGCACACTTTTGAGCTATCCTCGGATTCAAAACCCTTAGGTTACTCTATTGGGTTTTGAGATTCAAAATCAAGTGAAATTTTAAAAATTTAACACAAACCTGAACCCGGATCCATGTAATTCAATTAACTGATAGATTTAGGGTTTCTAAAAACTTACCATAGAGGTAAGAATAGGCAAGATCGATGGAAGGATGAGAGGAGGTTCACTCTGGTGACACCTTTCCTAGAGCTTTTAGTTTTTTAGGCCAGAATACGATGTCTCTAAATGAATACATCCTCCATAAGTATCAATACAAATAGCCTTGAATTAAAATGAATGTGTGTGTGCTAGCACCTTTTTCTTAATTTTCTCACAACTCAAGAACTTTGTGTTTTATTTTTTAATAAGAGAGAAAATGAATTTTGGTGGTAGAATAATAAGTATATGAAACCTTAGAGAATATGTTATGTTATAGACTTCTCAAGTAGGGTTTCATTTACCAAAATGAATTTTAGTAATTTCTCACTTACTAAAATGTTTTTGGTATATTCCATTTATTCGAATTCTTCTAATTTTATTCAAATATAAATTAAAAATAATTTCTTATTTATTTAAGATAACCATTACCTTAAATAAATAAATAAATACATATATATATATATAAATTAATTACACACACCATAATTTGAGTAGAAGCATGGTGTGAGCACGAAACCAGTGAGGATAAATTTAAAAAAATTCCAAAACCACCATATCAAAACACATTGAATATACATAACTAATTACTTGCATGCTTAATAGACAACATAAATCAAATATTCACAAAAAAAAATTAATACAAAGCATGGCATGAGACCTACAACTAGAGTTTAGTAACATTTATAAACTCTAAATGTCTGTAGGATGCTCAGTAAGCTTTATGAAATGGTTAATGCAAATCTACACACTCCTAGCTCTCCAAGTGTGAAGCCTCTAGCTTGAAAGACAAGTGGCACCAAAATGACTCCAAGCTTTTAAAGAATCTATACCCATAAGCTCCTCTTTATTAATGATCTAAAAGCGTGCAAGAGCTCCTTTCCTTGCTTGAATAATGAAGGATTTCTTGCCTCATTTACATGTAGCCTTCACTTGCACAACTATTGTACAAAGGATGATGACAATGGACTTATGAAGAAACATAACTCTTGTATTTCTCACTCACACACTTACAACACTTAGAAGAAAAATGAAGAAGAAGACTCAACTTTTTATTTTCTCCCTTACTATTTTTTCTCCAATGTAAGTGGTAAGTAAAGTATCAATTATGTATAGAAACTCCACTAACTTAGTGTATGTCTATAAGAGACTAATTTGAATGTGTAGAGATTCTCCATTAACCTAAGCTTGAGTGTAGGGCAACCAATCTCATGCATGTGCTCACTTTTTCACTTTAAGTGTAAAATAAGCTATCTCATGCACATAGATATTGACCACCAACTTAAGGTGCGTGCTTATGACACACCTCCATGTTATCAACCAAGCAATCACATTACATGTAAAGCTATGCTTAGGTGGCCACCATGCAAGCATGATCATCATATGGTCATACTTATATGGCACCTTCTTTAGTATGTGGGCTTTAGGCTTATTTAACTTTTAAATGAGCCCATCTCTACAACATCCATTAATTAGTCTTATGGGCTTTATTTAGCACTTAAAGAAGGCCTATATTAATAATACACCTAATTGTCCAAGCTCATGCATAATCCATTAAGCTACATATATAAGGCCCATCTCATGGTCCATATCCATAGTAGTATTATTAACAAATATAAATTTGGTCCTCAAACTTAATATCATATATTAAATTAAGTCCAAATTAATATTTAATAGTCATAACCTTTGAATTAGATTTGAGGATATGCTAAATCCTTACACAAGCAAAAATCCAATTAAGCTAATTTAATTAATTAATTAAACACTTTAATTAATAATCAAATTAATAAATATCATTATTGATGCTACTCTTATGTGTGTGACTTACTAGATTCATGTCAAAATGGTAATGGAAATAAATAATATTAACTTTTATTATTATTGGAAATTCTATCCAAGCTAAATATGAAAATCCTAATTAATCACATTTAGTTTCCATAAGTCATGAGTGACCCCTAGCATAAATGTCATGACTACCCAATTGGAAATGAATGCTATATATAGATTCATAAGAATAATAGAACATAATTACCATGCAATGAATGTCCCTTCATTTTAAGATCCTGACATCGGCTAGAGTCATGGTTAGTTAAACTCTAATTGCCTTAATTATATGATCTCATCTTTAGTTGAATTCTCAATAAAACATGACTTTTAATAGAAACACTTTCTAGCACCGAATCACTTTTTGGGTAAGTCAAGTTTGACTTGGCCATGTACTTATTCATCAAGAACAACTTAGATAGCATAGAATCTTATCCCAGTTCATTCAAGGTAATGAATTCCATTTTGGCTGATCACTCTTCCTTACATAGAATTAACTAGAGCCACCACATGCTATATACCAGTACGTGTCAAGCACATGTATGTAAGCAGCAACAAACTATAATCATCCATATGTGGATGACCATGTCAACTCATGTCAAAGGACCATATGCACCATTATGTCCAAGAAAGTGATTGTTGACTAAAGTGAGTTTCCACTCAATCACTTATCTTACATCACTGTTTACTCCACCCATAACATAAGTATCCACATGTCTATTATGATATCTCACATCAAGTAGCATGAGACTCACTACCTCCTACTATTAATATTATATACTTATTAAGGAAAATAGATAGAAATGATAATCTACAGATTAATACGACTCATTTATCAATCCAATGACCATGAACATTTTATAGTTTTTGTACTAAATGAATTTGTCATTCATATTATCAAGACTTGATAATATAACTCATTTAACATTATGCTAAAGGGTAAAAACTCAAATAAATAAACATGTTATCTAAATGAGTATTATAATGCCATATAGATAAAAGTACAATGTCATTTATATTCTAAGAAATGGCATTAGGGCACATCTATACTAACAATCTCCCACTTGCACTAGTGTCATTCACTATAATAGCTAAGACCCATATTCTTAAGATGATAGTCTAACTATAGCTGAGTGAGTGCCTGAGTCAATGGATTAGCCACATTATCGGCTAAAGCTACCTTTTGCATGAGCACATTGCCCTTTCCAACAAATTCTCTAATAATATAATAGTGCTTTTTATGTGTTTGGATTTTTTGTGAGACCACAGTTCCTTTACCAAAGTGATGGCTCCATGTTACCACAAAAGAGAAGAACTACTGACTTAATGGAAGGAACAACTCCTAGTTCGATGAAAAACATTCAAATCCAAATAGCTTATTTAGCGGCATATGATGCAGTTAGGTACTCGGCCTTTGTAATGGAATTAGTAGTCATACTTTACTTAGAACTCTTCCAGCTCACTCCACCTACATTATAAGTGAAGAAAAACCTAGAGATAGACTTCCCATCATCTACATCTAACTAAAATAAAAGTCTATGAAACCTATAAGCTATAACTCACCTCATCCATAAGTCAAGACTAAATGTTTAGTCCTTCTCAGGTACTTAAAGGTAGCCTTAACTGCCACCTAATGCTTTAAGCCTAGGTTAGATTAAAACCTACTAGTCACACTAATAATATAGGCAATGTTCTACCTAGTACATAAAATAACATATATTAGGCTTTATATAGTTGAAGCATAAGGAACCTTAGCCATTTCTGCCATGTCCTTAGTTGTCTTAGGTGACATCTCCTTGGATAGGTGGATACCATGCCTAAAAGGTAAAATCCCCTCTTGGAATCAAGCATATTAAACCTCTTCAATACCTTTCCATGTAAAGACTTTGGGATAAGCCTATCATTCTCTTTGATCTATCTCCATAGACTTAAATCTCGAGAATATAGGTAGCCTCCCCTAAGTCTTTCATTGAGAAGCTTTTAAACAGCCATACTTTCATATAGGTCATCATACTAACATCATTACTAATAAGAAAAAAATCATCCACATACAATACTAAGAAGGTGAGCTAACTCCCACTAACCTTCTTGTAAACACATGGCTCATCTTAATGAAACCATAAGAATGAATAGCCTTATTGAAATGATGATTCTAACTCTTTGAAGCTTGCTTTAGACCATATATCGATCTATTAAGCTTGCACACTTTTGAGCTTTCCTTAGATTCAAAACCCTTAGGTTGCTCCATGAAAATGTCTTCCTCAACATGGCCATTAAGGAAGGTAGTCTTGACATCCATTCGTCAAACCTCATAATCATAGTGTGTGGCTATCATAAGAAGATTCTGAATGGATTAAGAATGGCTACTGGCAAAAAGGTCTCCTCATAGTCAACCCCTTGCCTTTGGCAAAACCCTTTCACCTAGCTTTATAGATCTCTACCTCCCTATCTACACCAATTTTTCTCATAAAGATCCATTTACACCTAATAGGTACAAGACCCTTAAGAGGATTAATAAGTTCCAGACATGGTTTGCATGGATGGAATCCATTTTAGTTCTCATCACCTCAAGCCATGTTAAAGAATCTTTCTCACATTAAGCTTCTTCATATATAGTAGGATCATCATCATGAATGCTCTCTTCATGAACATGCAACTCTTGAACATCATAAAGAAAATTGTATCTGTTAGGAGGATGAGATACCCTACTTGACCTTCTAGGAGTCGGTGTGATGACATTCTCAATTGGAATAGGCTCTTTAGGTTAATCAATGTCCATTTGATCAATTTGTTGGGCTTCTTTAAATGACTCCTCATCTAACATTATCTTCCTTCCTTTGCCACCTACCTTAAGAAACTATTTCTCAAGGAATATAGCATCTCTTCTTACAACAATAACTTTTTTAGTAGGAAGATAAAACCAATACCCTAAGCTATCTTTATGATATCTAATAAACCTTCCTTTAATCAATTTTGTATCCAACTTGTCTGATTTTAGTTTTTTCATAAAAGATGGGCACCCTCAAATCTTAACATGTTTAAGACTTAGTGCCTTATCATTCTATATCTCATATGGTGTGGTAGAAATGGACTTGGATGGAACTCAATTAAGGATGTAGGAGGCCATTTAAAGCACAAAACCCTGAAGTGATATAAGGAGATCATAGTAGCTCATCATAGAATGTACCATATCCAATAAAGTATGATTCCGCCTCTCAAACATACCATTTAATTAAGGTGTTTCAAGAGGTGTGAGTTATGATGCAATGACATGTTCCTTAAGGAACTCAATGAACTCAGTACTCAAGTATTCACCTCCTCAATCCAATCTTAGAGTGGCTTTGAACTCCTTGAACTTTTCTAAGGAATCACTGTTATTCTTTATAAGAAACAAATACCCATACCTTATGTTATATCTCAAATTTAACTATCTCCAAAAAGGTCCAATGTTGAAATAAACCTTTGAGATGACTAGAGTCTGCTGGTTTATAACACCTCTGAAGTGTGCAAACTTAGAAAACCTAATTGACCCCATTAGTGTTCAAAATCAATCATCGAGCCATTAAGTTGTGCTCTGACCTTATGACATACAAATTATAAAAAAAAGGTTATTTTGAGCATTCCCTTCTTGAAACATTCAACGTGTTGGATCGATGTTGATTTCATTAGATTGGGACCCAACTTCATGAAAACACGAAAATCAATTTTGATAAAATAGACATAAAAACCACATCTAAAAGGCTCTAAAACCTCCAAAAGTGGTTCTGAAATGGTCCAACATAACCTGGGGAATAGCTTATGTCACGTAGAAGTGCATATAAAGCCATAAATGCCTATAAGAGTCATGCTACAATTGAAGCTAAACCAGAGAAAATAGATTTCAAAAACTAGGGTATTGTAGTAGCTATATATCGAACATCGTATAATGAGAAATAGTCAAAAAGTATATGCAATCCCCCAAACCCAAAAATATCTACTAGGGGGAATACTCGCTAAGTGACCCAATGTTGTCCCTTTCTTTTTTTAATTTTTTAAAAACTAGGTGGTGACACCAAAAAATTAAAAAAATGTCTCATTCCTTCCGAGACCAATCCTTTGTCCATATTTGGTAAAGTTGCTATGTCCATCAGAAACAAAATAAAAAGACCTTTACAGAACCAATTTGTCTCAAAACTAAAAAAAGGATACGTAAAACAATAAGGTCACTCATAGTGGTGACTCCCTAGGGACTTATAAGTAAGAGAGATCAACTAAAAAATGATGATTTCTGATTATGTAATGCTTAATCAAATAGAGCCCCTCACCACTACATTTGCACTACACATCACACATGCACCATTGGTCCTTAAAAGCCTCAATAATACTAAATGACATTACCACCATGATTCTACTTGAGTCATGGGGCAATGAAGATATAATATGATCACCTTTAGTCTTTACTTGTGCTTTTGCCAGACTCATATGGCAGAGTCTATAACCTAAGTCCTAAATGGGGCAATCAAGTTATCAAAAGAATGCTAGACTCACTAATCAGAGTTTGTAACCCTAATCATATAAGGGCATTCTCACTAAAGGAACCCTTAGCCTTTCATCCTAGCTCAGCTTATATAGATAAACCAGTAGTAAAATCCATTAGGATTCCATCAAGTTGTGCATGCAATCCCTGTCTTGACATTGTCCATCTAACCTGATATTCATAAATTGACATGACTCTCCCACTGTCATCATTGAATGACATCATAATGTTAGTTTTCATAGAATGTTCATGCTCAGGACCATGTGGTTCTCATCTACATTATGTGAGCTTGAAGCATAGCAAATGATAAGGATCATGTACCTCAGCTTGAATGCTCTGTGTAAACTAATAAATAATGACATCCCCTGATGACAAAACCTATGAGACATCATCCATTTATCTTTATCAGATCAAATGAATAAGTTAGGAATCCAACTAGATTATGGACCTTTATATAAATAAAATTAAAATATAAACTATTGAATGATACTTTCATGACTCTTGGTAAATATATCAAATATCGATATGGAGGCAAGAACTCTGGCTCAATCTTATTGACCTTGGTCCTATGCATAGAGGTGCATACGAGCTCTGGACATCATTTGAAGCTTGGCAATTAACCTCCACATTAGCATCATGTGGTTACGTTAAGTACATTTTAGTATCATTCCTCAGTTTACCCTTTATTTCTGATAAATATAAATCAAAACAGCCTAGTTTTGAGAGCAAAACCATAGTCCCTCAATGACTAAAGGTTCAAAACCTACCTAGGAAAGGGATTGAATAATCTTATGGAGAAATAAGATTGGAAGTGAGAGATTGCTTATGAGGTTCATTGTTCATGAAAAACTAACTAGCTTTAATCATGCATACATAACATACACATACTAACCATTATTTCTTATAAGAATAATTATCTTTCATCATAGGATTTTGTATCCACTCCATGCATACATGCTCACCCTTTTCTTTTGTAGTCACACATTATGCAACATTCATTTAGCTAACCTTAATAAATGTACAGGAATCCTACACCCAACATGAGTGACCAAAAAGATGCTCTTGCTAGTAAATCGAAGACACCTTAAGAGAGGGGATCCAAAAACTGCTTATTAATGGTACTATAGCTGAAATTCTCCAAGCCCAAATCAAAGCCAAAAGTGCCTAAGATGGAAATAGCACACCATTGAATAAAGCATTTACATCTATTCTATTGGGTTTCGTGATACAAATGCAGCAAAAAAATTAAAATTTTATCACGTACCCAAGTCTGGATCCATGTAATTTGACTACTTGATTAAATCTAAGGTTTCAAGAATCTTACCAAAATGTAGAAGGGGCAATATTTTCTGGAAGGATGAGAGGAGGTTCACACCGGTGACACCTTACCTCGAGCTTTTTGGCTTGGTTGCTCGAATCAAGACGTCTCCAAAAGGATTTGTCCTCTATAGGTGTCCACACGAACAACCCTTCACAAAAAATGAATTGGAGTGTGTGTGCTAGCAACCTCCTTGATTGTCTCACAAATCAAGAACAAAAGAAAAACACTGTCTTTGTTTTCTAATAAGAAAGAAAATGAATTTTGAGGCAGGAAAAACAAGTATGTGAAACCCTAGAGAATATAACATTTTTATAGACTCCAAATTAAGGTTTCACCTACTAATGACCTTTTAGGCAGATGAGAAAAGGTTACTTTAACTCAATGAATTAGATGAATTAAGAATGAATGCTTATGAAAATGCTAAGCTATATAAAGATCGTACTAAGTTGTGGCATGATAAGCATTTAACTAAGAAGGAATTTTAGGAGGGTGAGCTTGTTCTCCTTTTTAATTCAAGACTAAAGTTATTTCCAGCAAAGTTAAAATCATAGTGGTCAGGTCCGTTTAAAGTTATTAAGGTATATCCTTATGGTTCAGTGGAAATTGCTAATAAGGGAAATCTTCAAGGTAAATGGACATCGTCTAAAACCTTACTTGATCAATGATGCATTTGATCCAACCCAATCTATCTCCCTTTCTACATCTTAATGAAATTAAGGTAAGGTTAAGCTATAGACCTTTAAATTTAGCATGGTAAGACTAAACACATTTTTTCTTTTATTTTATTATACATTTTCATATTCTATGCTTCAATTTCATTCTTATTTCATTTTATTTTAGTTAGAAAAAGTTCTATTTACAATATTATCGAATTCATAAATTTTTTGTTATTTATTATTTCATACTATTTCTTTTTCTTATTTTATTTCACTTATTTATTCACATTTCTTTATAATTAGTTTTACTACACATTTGGTTTATGATTAGTTTCTTATTTTTTTGCATTCTTTCATATATTTTTTTATTAAAATTGTATTTGCATATTAGTATACTATCATGACTCATTACACAATCACGAGTCGTTACAAAGAGTCATCGTGCCGAGTCATTATGCTTGGAATGACTCAAACCATCACACAGGAAGCTGAATGACTCAATACATAAAGCATCTGTGTTGACTCAAAACCCTATGCTGAGTCATCCCATTAACATAGTTATGTGCATTTTACATATCCGATTACACACACTTGTAGTAGCCATAAGTTATCACCTTTTTACATCTTTTTATTACTGTTTTTTATTCTTAATTTAGTTTTAGATTTGAAAATTTATCTTTTTCTTTTAAAGAGGTAATGTCTTTTCATATCTATACACACCTTTTCACTTTTCTCTTACACCCCTACACCTTACACCCCTATACTATATATAAATACATCCTTTTGACCACCCAATCTCCCATATCTTCCATTCTTAAATTTTTAAATGAATTTCAACACTTAAATACACTCAAACACATCCTATTCCTTCATCTTCTTTATTCTCTCTTCCATAAACACAAGACTCTTCATTTCTTCTCTAAATCAAACCCTACCCAAATCAACACCACCCTTCCTATTCCATCTTCTTTACTCTATTTTTCTCATTTTATTTCTTACTCTCTACATAATTTTGCACTTCTTAACTTCATTCAATCAACACAAACACCATGAGAAAGACTAGAGGATCATCATCCAAGAGGCCACATATTGAAGAATCTTATCGAGAGGAGGAAGAAAATCTGCGCAAGACTTACAAGGCCAAGTTTCTACTCCTTTCACATGCAGAAGGTGCTAAGTTGACAACAATCATGTTTAGAGAAATCTTGGGTTGTAAGTATATTCCTAACTCTCTCTTGAACAATGTGGGTATGCTTGAGGTGTTTGATTAAATGTTAACACAATGTGGCCTTAAGAAATTTGTTTCTATGCATGAGAACACCTATGTTGATTTAATTACTAAATTCTACACTACCTTGGATGTTAATGAAAATAATTCCAAATTCTAGAATTTAGGATGGAAAGAAAGAAACACCAATTAAATTATTTTTTCATGCATTGTGTGTTTGGTTTTAAAAAGGATGGGTTATGTGATCCCCTATCTAACTTCAAGTTCAATGAATTTTGGACATTTTTAACTGATTTGCAAACACCTTTTCAACCTAAAAAAGCCAAGATAATGTTAATTAAAGACATGAAATACTAGTTGTTACTTAAGTCCTAGCATGTGTTTTTTTTTTCACGAGTCTGAGTTCAATAGGGTTTCTGCATAAGAAATGTTTCTTATATGGTGTATTCATAACAAGAAATAACTTTGTTGGACTTATTTGATATTCAATTAGTTATTGTCTTGTGCTCTACGTAAGGATTCATCCTTAAAGCATGGACATGTGATCATAATAGTAGCTAAGGCTTTGAATGTTGATCTTACCGGTTATACTCGTAGGGTTGAATGCTCTTCTTTTACTAACAATGCTTTTGTTAGAGGGGAAGTTGTTGATGCAGGATTCTAATTTATTCCCACCTGATCATGTTCATGTTGGCATGGACTTACTGGATCATCTCGGGTTGAGGAGTCTCCAACCACTTATTAAATAGAAAGTGAACTAGAGGAAGAACTTCCTCAATATCAAACATTTAGAGATGCTCCTTTGCTAACCTATCATCTTTAAAGCTTAATATGAATGATCTGAAAGGGAAGGAAACATGCATAATGGAAGTATGGAAAGATAGGAAACAAGACTGAATTATTAGAGTTATTAATGTCTGGTATGACTCTGATGAGGAAAGCCCAAGTGGTTTTGATGTCTAGAGTGATGATCCTAAAGTGATTCATGTCACTAGAAGTGGGAAGAATTACAAAGTAGAAGAAAAGAAAATAGAAAGTGTAACAGAAATAAAAGCAATAGAAGATGCAGAGATAGAAGAAGAATAGAAAGGTTGACACCTGAAGAGGTTATAACCACATGATTTTGTTTGCTTGACACCTAAAGAGGTTATAGTAGCATGATTCTGTTCGCTTAACTCCTATAGAGGTTATAGTGGCATCATTTTGTTCACCTAACACTAAAAGAGGTTATAGAGGCATGATTCTATTTTCCTGACACCTGAAGAGGTTATAGTGGCATGATTCTATTCACCTGACACTTGAAGAGGTTATAGTGGTATGATTCTATTCACCTGACACCTGAAGAGGTTATAGTGGCAGCATTTGTCTATTCACCTGGAACCTGAAAAGGTTATAGTGATAGTATCCTAATGGTTGAATCACATTAATACAACACTCAGTTAAATACCTCTCTCTTAAAAAAATGATTTTTTACATCTTTTCATTTGCTTTATGTGTATTGACACTACCGTTAGATGGCTATGCAACATATGTTAATTAAGGGGCAACTCTCATAACTCAAATTTGATTATCCTCAAAAGGTCCATTAATGAAACAAACCTCCAAGATGACTAGATTATGCTCATTCATAAAACCTTTGAAGTGTGCAAACTTAGAAAACCTAACTGGCCCCACCAGTGTGCAAAATTAATCATTAAGCCATTAATTTTTGCTCTGACCTTACAAAATATGAATTATCATAACAATAAAAAGGTTATTCAAAGAATTCCCTTCTTGAAATGCTTAGCTTGTTAAAACCAATGTTCATTTCATTATACCAAGACCTAACTTCATAAAAAAATGGAAATCAAGTTTCATAAAAATGGAATTTGAAAACATGTCCAAAAGGCTCCAAAACCTCTAGAAGTGGTTCTAAAATGGTAAACACAACTGAAGGGAATAACAAATGGATATTCATGATCACTTCAAGAAATATGCTGGGGTATGTTTTCAGTCAAAATGGAATTGAAATGGATCCATACAAAGCAACAACAGTCAAAGAGATGTTAGTGCCAAGAATAAAGAAAGAAATTACAGGGTTTTTAGGGAAACAACAATTCATTAGTAGATTCATTGCCAAGTTAATAATGATGTGTGAACCGATGTTCAATCTACTTAGAAAATATTAGCCAGTTGAATGGAATGAATAGTGTTAGCTAGCATTTAACATGATCAGGAACTACCTAGCTAACCCACTAGTTCTGAGACCATTAAAAATAGGGATACCTTTAACCCTATATCTGGCCATTGAAGGAAATGAAATTGGTGCAATGTCAGCCCAAGAAGGAGAAACAAAAGTAGAACACGTAGTCTACTACTTAAGCAAGAAGATGCTACCATATTCGGAGAAGTATAGCCAAATTGAACTAATATGCCTAGTAATGGTATGGGTAATGAAGAAACTCGAACATTACTTTTAGTCTTACATAATTCAGGTTGTGTCTAAAATGGACCTAATGAAGTGTTGGGGCTTCGTGATTCAAAAGTAGCGAAAAAATTAAAATTTTATCACGTTCCTAAACCTGGATCCATGTAATTTGACTACTTGATTAAATTTAGGGTTTCAAGAATCTCACCAAAATGAAAAAGAGGCAAGATTTTCTGGAAGGATGAGAGGAGGTTCACACTGGTGACACCTTACCTTGAGCTTTTTGCTTTGGTTATTCGAATCAAGACATCTCCAAAAGGATGCATCCTATATAGGTATCCACACGAACAACCCTTCACAAAATGAATTAGAGTGTGTGCAAGCAACTTTTTTAATTGTCTCACAAATCAAGAACAAAAGAAAAACTTTATGTTTATTTTCTAGGAAGAGAGAAAACCATTGTTGGAGGCAGGGAAAAACAAACCTATATTAAACCCTATAGAATATAACATATTTATAGACTCCAAATTAGGGTTTCACCTAGCAATGACCTTTTGTTAATTTCCCATTATATTCTAATTTTTTAAAAAAACAAATAAGAAATAATATCT
Organism: Mallotus nudiflorus; assembly: GCA_947683625.1. Lineage (NCBI taxonomy): Eukaryota > Viridiplantae > Streptophyta > Magnoliopsida > Malpighiales > Euphorbiaceae > Mallotus > Mallotus nudiflorus. The sequence goes on along the minus strand of CANTUR010000027.1, from coordinate 9,296,177 downwards.
TATTTATTTATTTATTTAAAATAACATTTATCTTAAATAAATAAACAAATAAATAAATAAAACACTTTAATTATTTATTTCCATAGAGTTTATTTTGGGCTTATTGAACCCATAATCATTTTGGGCTTGTTCTAAGTATGTGACCCTATAGGTTCACATAACATTGGCAATGGGCCTAAATCTCTATTTAGGACCACAAGTCATAAGTGGCCTTTGGTAAGACATTATGACTACCTAAGTCATGTGAAGTCAATAATCTGACATAACCTAATTACAGTGAATTTTATTGTCCCTTTATCATATGATATCTTAATTGAACATAAGGCATAGAATTTCATCCTTATATAGTTCAATATTATGACTTGATTCCAAGTAGACTGAAAATGATAACTCTTTATAAATTCATTTTAGCATGGCCAAACATTTTCCTTCGATCTATCTCATCAAGGGGCCTATAGATATCTTTCTCATATTAATAAGGGATAAATTCCTTATAAATCACTCACATTCCTCGCATAACTAATTTCATATCCAACAACATCCTGTCTAATCATCTAGTTAAAGACAATGTTAGAATGTGTCAAAACCTAAAATAGCTATGTAGAAATCCATGATAATTTCAAGGTCGAAGGACCAAAATAAAGTTACTGTATTGAGAAATACTTAAGATCATATTCTATGAAGTATTCTCATAATGGGTCAATCCAATACATGATCTCTCATCATGTACCTATGAGTTGACTTAATATCTCATATTCATGATTAGTAAAACATAACCATTAGTCAACATCATACTAGCCTTAATACTTTAACATTTATATAATTAATAACTGGCTAGGGATAATTAGAATAGAACTATTATTTTAATCTAAGGGTTTTACTATCAAGTCACACACTTGATGGCCTTAGTAAGAATTAACCATTCATATGATTATCATAAAATCAAATGATAATGAAATACCTCTTTATAAAATAACAAAGTCAATGCATAATCAAATGATTGACCTAGTGCATATCACTAATAATCTCCCACTTGCACTATGCCCAATCAATATTGTATCGAATACCCATGGACCTAGTATGACTCTCATGTTTAGGCTATGGAAGAGGCTTAGTCAGTGGATCAACAACATTATCATTTGTAGGTACTCTACATATCTTGATGTCTCCTCTCTCAATGATTTCTCGAATTAGATGATAATGCCTGAGTATGTGTTTGGATCTCTGATGTGATCTAGGCTCCTTAGCTTGGGCTATAGCTCCATTATTGTCACAATACAAGTTCACTAGATCTGATATACTAGGAACAACATATAGTCCAGTTATGAACTTCCTGATCCAAACAGCCTCTTTAGCTACTTCTAAGGTAGCTATGTACTCAACTTCTATTGTAGAATCAGCAACAGTGTCTTGCTTGGAACTCCTCCAGCTCACTGCACCTCTATTCAAACAAAACACATATCCTAACTATGATAAAAAATCATCCTTGTCAGTTTAGAAGCTGGCATTTGTGTAACCATTTACAACTAGCTCATCTTCCTGACTATTGTACAATAAAAATGCATCCTTAGTTCTTCTCAAGTACTTAAGGATATTTTTAACTATTGTCTAATGACTTTCACCTTGGTTTGACTGGTATCTGCTCATTGTGTTTAAGGCATATAAAACATCATGTCGAGTACACAATATTGCATACATGATAAATCCAATAGCAGAAGCATATGGAATCTTACTCATGTGGTCTCGCTCATCTTGTGTCATAGGACACTGAGTCTTGCTGAGACTAATGCCATGTGACATTGGCAAGAATCCTCTCTTGGAATCTTGCATACTAAACCTGTTTAATACCTTATCAATATAAGTGCATTGAATTAGGCCAATAAGCCTTTTAGATCTATCTCTATAGATCTTGATGCCTAATATATAAGCAGCTTCACCTAAGTCATTCATTGAGAAACAATTCCCTAACCATGATTTAACATTTTGTAAAATAGGGATATTATTTCCAATGAGTAGTATGTCATCCACATAAAGCACTAAAAACACAATAGCATTCCTACTAACTTTCTTGTATACACAAGATTCATCATCATTTTTAATGAAGGCAAATTCTTTGACTGCTTCCTGAAAATGAAGATTCCAACTCCGAGATGCTTACTTCAATCCATAAATGGATCTTTAAAGCTTGTATGTCTTTCTAGAATTCTCAAGACTAACAAAACCCTCTAGCTATGTCATGTACACATCCTTAAGTAAATTTCCATTAAGAAATGTTGTTTTGATGTCCATTTTCCATATTTCATAATCATAGTATGCATCTATGGCAAGGAGAATTCGAATAGATTTTAGCATAGCCACTGGTGAAAAGGTTTTATCATAGTCTATACCATGTGTTTTTTTGAAACCTTTTGCAATCAGTCTTGCCTTAAAGGTATGCACAATGCCATCCATGTTGATTTTCTTTTTGAAAACCCATTTGCACCCAATAGTTTTTAAACCATCATTTTTGTCAATCAAGGTCCATACTTGATTATCATACATGGATTGCATTTTTGATCTCATGGCTTCAAGCCATTTCTCAGAGTCAGGACTATTTATGGCCTCCTAATAGGATGTGGGCTCATTATGATCCACAATTAACACATCATTATCACTAGTTATGAGAAAACTATATCTCATAGGGATTTGACATGTCCTACCAGACTCCTTGGGCCTTTTAGTACTTGTGCAGGCTCATCAACTACTTATTGATTCAGCTATGGTTCCATATTAAGTACAATGCTATTTTGTGGGCCTTGAATTTCTTCCAGTTACACTATGCTCCCACTGGTTCCTTTGGAAATAAACTCTCTTTCTAAGAATATACCATTCTGAGACACAAACACTTTGTTCTCATATGCATTGTAGAAGTAATATCCCTTAGTTTCTTTAAGATATCCCACAAAAAGGCATTTGTCAGATTTGGGTGCTAGTTTATTTGAGATTTGACACTTGACAAAAGCATCACATCCCCAAATCTTAAGAAAAGACAAACTGGGAGTTTTTCCAGTCCATTTCTCATATGGTGTCTTTTCAACTACCTTTGATGGAACTCTATTCAAAATTAATGCAGTAGTTTCTAAAGCATATCCCCAAAAAGAGAATGGAAGATTAGATTGACTCATCATAGATCGAACCATATCTAATAGAGTCTAATTTCTACATTCAGACACACCATTCCATCCTGGAGGAGTCAATTGTGAAACAATCCCACAATCTCTAAGATGATCTATAAATTCTTGGTTTAAATATTCACCACCTCGATCAAAGCTTAGTGTTTTAATATTTTTACAAGTTGATTTTGTACTTCATTCTTGAAAATTTTGAACTTTTCAAAAGATTCAGATTTATGTTTCATTAAATAGAGATAACCATATCTACTGAAATCATCTGTGAAAGTTATGAAGTATGAAAACCTCCTCTAGCAGTTGAGCTTAATGGTCCACATACATCATAATGTATTAGGCCCAATAAGTCATTAGCCCTCTCACTCTATCCAATAAAAGGTGTTTTAGTCATTTTTCCAAGTAAATAAGATTCACATGTATCAAATGATTCATAATCAAATGAATTTAAAAGCCCATTTTGGTGTAACTTTAAAATGCATTTCTCATTTATATGGCCTAAATGACAATGCCACAGATAGGTCGAGTTTAAATCATTACATTTAGACTTCTTTGTATCTATGTTATAGATTGGCATTTCATTAGTGTCTTCAGCATCTAAAACATAAAGTCCACTAGTGCATGGAGCATATCCATAGAAAATGTTATCTTCATATATATTACATTTATTATTCTTAATAATAAATTCAAACCCTTTCTTGTCTAAACAAGAAACAGAAATAATATTCCTACGCATAGTAGGTACATAATAACAATTTTCTAAAGATAAAGCAAGTCCACTAGGCAAAGGTAACTCATAAGTTCTTACAGCTAAAGTAGCAACTCTTGCTTCATTGCCAACTCGTAGGTACACTTTGCCTCTTACCAATGATCTACTCCCTTTTAGGCCCTACACATTTGTACAAATGTGAGATCCTAATCCAGTATCTAATACCTGAGAATCAAAATCAGAAGTAGATAGATTTAATTCTATAACATGAATACCTAAAGAGGTAGTCTCACCACCCTTTTTCTTCTTCAGATCATCCAATAGAGCTTGCAATTTTTTTCCAGTGGCCTGGCTCATTATAGAAAAAGAAAATTCCTTCTTTTGCTTTGGGTTTAGCCTTGGATTTGGCATTGGGCTTCTGAAAGTCTTTAAAGACCTTACCATTGCCCTTTCCAACCCTTTTCATGCCCTTTCCCTTATTGACCATGAGAACATCCTTGGTGTTACTCTTGATGTTCTTTTCAGCATCCCATGCAACTCTGAAATAGTATTCTCCATACTTTGCATATTGTAATTCATAGCAAAGCTATCATAAGCTTTAGGCAAAGATTGGAGAATAATATCCACAGCCAGTTCTTGTTCAATCTTAAGACCAAGCTTGTCCAAGTGGTCAAGATGACCCTTCATCTTGAGAACTTGAGGACTGACAGAGCCACCAGTAGTCAACTTGCAGGAAAGCAATGCCCTGATGGTATTGAACCTTTCAATTCTGGCTTTCTCTTGGAACATTTCCTTGAGATGGCCTATCACATTATAAGCCTTCATTTCCATTAGCTGCTTTTGTAGATCAGACTCCATACATCCAAGCATAACATAAGTGACATTAGTAGAATAATTGAGATGCTTATTATAAGCATCCCTTTGTGCTCTAGGAGCATTGGTAGCTGGTTCCTTAGGGATGGGCTAATCAAGGATGTATTCCTTTCTCTCATGCCTAAGAACAATTCTTAGGTTTCTGTACCAGTCAAGAAAGTTAGTCCCATTGAGCTTATCCTTCTCAAGGATCGATCATAGTGACATGGTAGATGTAGTGTTTGAAGTCGTTTTCTACAACAAATATATGCAAAGTCCATTCAGTATTTTATTACATATGTATGAGACATAATTAAAAACTCCCACTAAATTTACTTAAATCAATAACCCTTTAAGTTAATTTTACAAATTTTAGTTGGCCAAGGTCCATATTTCACCATACTCTAAGTGATCTTTGGCTCATCGCCTAAAATATGGTTATTTAGGTAGACAACTCTTATCAATTACATCTCATGTAACTCTTGGATGGTATGGGATTTGACATCACATGTCATGGCTAAAAATCCCATCTAATGCCCTAGGTCCAAATCCATTTTAATAACCTAGTTAAGTCAAATCATATCAAACATTTGGATAGCACCATTATCCAACTTGCCTTCCTCGGATAAATTTATACACCCTACTTTGGCAGGCCCATATATAATAATCTAAGGCTTGAAAAGTGTTGAATTTATGGGAGGCATTATAATGACTTAATATTAAATGAGGGTTCATCTTTATTTAATCTTATTTAGTTATTGTTATGTTGTATTGCATGGCATCATATGCAATCACATACATGGCATCACGTGGCATCACATACATAACAACTAAGATAAATGTGACATAGCATGGCCCATATCTAAATTGATCTTCATAAGCCAATATGAAGATCAAAGGTCAAACCTAGGTAATATTATTGAGCCTCGAACTTGGATCTCCATCTTCTATCATGGATCTCCTTCTTTGGTTCCCACCTTAGATCTCCATCTTGGGCCTCCAACTTGAATTGCAGCATGGGTCTTGATTTACATAAATTGTTATAATTTATTCTACACTATTCTAATAAAATGAATACAATAAAACAAAAATGGCTCGTAGGCCGTATTCAAAATTACAACCCATAAAAATTAAATCCAATCACATTGGTCTAAGAGCCATGCTATGCACCATGCATAAAACAATAAACATGTATAACCTAATAATCTATTTAGTTAGCAAATCCAATTATTATGTTAAAAAATAAAATAATGTGACAATTCTTTCGAGGTTAAGGGGTAGCGCCCCTAGTGGGGTTCCATGGGGCAATGCCCCTTGGCAAGGTCTGGGGGCAGCACCCCAGGTCGCGGTCCTGCAGTAAACACTTTATCTTAGTTCTTCGGTAAATTGCCTTTCAAATTTCTGAACATTAATGAATTTTTGTAATCAAATTACTATAAAATCAACTTGTTCAAAAATAGACAAAATGCTTAATTAAAACAGCCATCGTGAAACCCTAAATCAAGGAAGCAACTAACTAATTTTTGTAATCAAATTACTAAATTAGCTGCTGCTTAAAACAACATCACTTTATTTAAATAGCTTACAGTCTAAAAAATTCTATTCAAAATAAATCAAAAACAATTTTTAGTTTTTCATAAAAACATCTATGCTAGCAGTTGATTTTGATCACAATCAAAAATCTCAATAAAAAGGGCAATAAACAGATCAATTTGTATACTTGTACAAATTCGACTTTGCTTGTCCATCAGGTCGCACGACCGTGTGTAAAATGCGTATGGCCGTGCTACCTGATTGACGTCGTATCACACATGGCCGTGTGCCAAATGCGCATGATCATGCTACCTACTAGCACAGATTATACTTAATTCATTTTTCATGAAACAACATTTTGTATTCATAAAATCAAAAACTGCTTTTAGTTTAATCACATTTAACCATTACAAAAATTAATCAAATTAATGTTTAATTCCATTTTCAAATAGATTACTAAGAATTGTCACAAAACAAATCAAAACCCTTTTTGACAATTTTGAAAACCCTTTTCAAAACTAATCATAAACCCTAACATATATTACATATACACATAATCAATTAATTGAATTGCAAGTGGCTCTGATACAACTATTGGGGTTTCGTGATTCAAACGCAGTGAAAAAATTAAAATTTTATCACGTTCCCAAACCTGGATCCATGTAATTTGACTACTTGATTAAATCTAGGGTTTCAAGAATCTCACCAAAATGCAGAAGAGATAAGATTTTCTAGAAGGATGAGAGGAGGTTCACACCAGTGACACCTTACCTCGAGCTTTTTGCTTTGATTGTTTGGATCAAGACATCTCTAAAAGGATGTATCCTCTATACATATCCACACGAATAGACCTTCACAAAACAAATTGGAGTGTGTGCTAGTAACTTTCTTAACTGTCTCACAAATCAAGAATAAAAGAAAAACTCTATGTTTATTTTCTAGGAAGAGAGAAAACCATTTTTGGAGGCAGGGAAAAACAAAACTATATTAAACCCTAGAGAATATAACATATTTATAGACTCCAAATTAGGGTTTCACCTACTAAGGACATTTTGGTAATTTCCCATTATATTCTGATTTTGTTTTAAAAATAAATAAGAAATAATATCTTATTTATTTATTTATTTAAAGTAACATTTATCTTCAATAAATAAATAAATAAAACACTTTAATTATTTATTTCCATAGAGTTTATTTTGGGCTTATTAAACCCATAATCATTTTAGGCTTGTTCTAAGTGTGTGACCCTATACGTTCACATAACATTAGCAATGGGTCTAAATCTCTATTTAGGCCTACAAATCATAAGTGGACTCTAGCAAGACATTATGACTACCCAAGTCATGTGAAGTTAATAATACGACATAACCTAATTACAGTGAATTTTTTCGTCCCTTTATCACATGATATCTTAATTGAACATAAGGCATAGAATGTCATCCTTATATAATTCAATATTATGACTTGATTCCAAGTAGGCTGAAAATGATAACTCTTTAACAATTCATTTTAGCATGGCCATGCATTTTCCTTCAGTCTATCTCATCAAGGGGCCCATATATATCTTTCTCATATTAATGAGGGATAAATTCCTTCTAAATCACTCACATTCCTCACATAACTAATTTCATATCCAACAACATCCTATCTAATCGTCCGGTTAAAGACAATGTTAGAATGTGTCAAAATATAAAATAGTTATGTATAAATCCATGATGATTTCAAGGTCAAAGGACTGAAATAAAATTACTGTGATGAGAAATACTTATGACAATATTCTATGAAGTATTCTCATAGTGGGTCAATCCAGTACATGATCTCTCATCATGTACCTATGAGTTGACTTAATATCTCATGTTCATGATTTGTAAAATATAACCATCAGTCAACATCATACTAGCCTTAATACTTTAACATTTATATAATTAATAAATGGCTAGGGATAATTAAAATAGAACTCTTATTTTAATCTAAGGATTTTACTATCAAGTGACATACTTGATGGCCTTAGTAAGAATTAACCATTCATATAATTATCATAAAATCAAATGATAATGAAATACCTCTTTATTAAATAAGAAAGTTAATACATAATCAAATGACTGACATAGTGCATATCACTAACATGAAGTACCTCTACAAAGGTCCCTCTTTAATGGGAAAGCTTGCCAAGTGGCTCATACTACTAATTTAATTTGATGTGCAATATTTAACAAAAAAGGCAATAAAAAGAAGAGCAGTGGCTGAATTTCTAGGTCTCAACCCCATTCCAAACTCAGAAGAAATCCAACAAGACTTCCTAAATAACCTCAATTCAACTATCAAAATCCAAGGATGGCATATGTACTTTGATGGAGTGGGTAATCAGTTCAGCGTAGGAGTCTGTGTCATATTATAATCCCTAAAAGATGAAGTTGTACCAATGGCCAAAAAGCTCAAATTCAAAGTCAAAAATAATGAAGTAGAGCATGAGGCATGCAAACACAAAATATAAGCACTAATATCCCTGGATGTTATAGAAGTTAAAATCTTCAGAGATAACATACTAGTAATCAACCATGCCACGAAAGAGTAGGAATTGAAGGAGCAACACATAAGGCCTTTCCTGGACTGCCTGAGGCTACTTACCATGTCCTTCAAAAAATGCAAATTCATTCATCTCCCTAGGAATCATAATCAGATGGCATATGCACTTGCTTCTTTAGCATTAATATGGGAAGGACTATCCAAAACTCCCATGAAGCCTTTAATCCTATGTAAATCAAGATAACCTTGTCATGAGAACTACAGAATAGTAAAGATAGAAATAGCATAAAAACCTTAATTCTATGACATCTAGATATATCTAAAGGAATGAGCCTATCCTAATCAAGCAGATGAAAGCGATATAGTAGTCATTCGATGATTAGCATTAAAATTTAGATCGCACTAGGGTTTGCTATACATAAACCTTGAATGGTTTACAACCTTAATGTCTTAATGAAATTAAGGCTGTGAGAGCAATAAAAGAAGTACACGAGGGTGTTTGTGGTTCGCACATGAATGGAGCAATACTAGCTAAGAAACTAATTAGACAAGGGTTCTTCCTGATAACATTGATAAAATTTGTAAAGAAATGCCACAAGTGTTAGAACCATGGGAATGTCAGCCACCTCCCTCAAATAAAGTGCACTATATCTCCTCTCCATGGCCCTTCTCAACATGGGGACTAGACATAATTAGGAAAATCCACCCAACAACCTTGAATGGACACAAGTCATCTTAGAGGTAGTGGATTACTTCACAAAGTATGTCAAAGCATAATCATTAGCAAGGATAGGAGCCAAGCATATGGCTAAATTCATCAAAAGAAATATGTTCTACTAATATGGGATCCCCATCACATCATCTTTGACAATAGTGTCCAATTCAAAGGGGAAGTTAGAGAGCTACTAATGAGTTATAAGGTGGAACATTATAAATCTTCTCCTTATCGACCACAAGGTAACAGGCCCATTAAAGCTACAAATAAGAACATCATGAAGATTTTGTAAAAAATGACTCAAACTTATCAAGATTAGGCATATAGATTGACAAAAGCCTTATAGGGATATCAAACAATAATTAGGACTTCAACAAGAGCAACTCCTTTCTCACTAGTACACATATTAAAAATAGTGCTTTCGGTTGAAATAGAAATCAAGTCTCTTTGGGTAGTAATCTAACATGAACTCCCACAAGTACAATGGGCTCAATAGAGGCATGATAATCTTACCCTCATGGCTAGTCAAAGGCTTAAGGCTCTATACCACACATAGTTGTATTAGGCTCAGCTAGTTAAAACCTTCAACAAAAAAATGAAACATAAGAGTGTGAAAGCAGGAGATTGGGTGTTAAAGAAATGAGGCAGAACATTCCATACATGAGAGGGAAATTCATATTGAACTGGGAAGGCCTATGCTTGTCCATATATGTCTTATCAAATGGAGCAGTCAAGCTAATGGTTTCTAAAGGCAATGAATTCTCTAAACCTATCAGTATAGACCACCTAAAAAAGTACTACATCTAAGGCACAAAAAATTCCTACTGTGTTGAAAATCTAAAACTGGCATCTTAGGCAAATGTTAGGGACCTTCCTCTAGGTTGAAAAGCCTACATGAGCAACCTAGGCAAAAGTTAGGGAAAGAGAGAAAATACTTAACTAGAAAACTTGAGAAGGCTAGTTAAGGATAGGGGTAACCTCAAGTTCAAAATTTACATGAATGTACCCGTGCTTTTATTCAATGACTTCAACAAAATGGGAATTATTGAAAATTTATGCAAAATGTCTTTGAAAAATGCAACACATTTCATTGTCATGAATTGCATCAGGCTTCCTTTGCATTTTTTTACCACAATTCTTAACTCTGTCTTCAAAATCAGCTACTATCATCAAAGCCTAAAAAGACAAGCTTGGTGTGAAGAGGTTCGAGAAGAGACACCTTGAGCATAAAAGGGAAGAAAAAGAAAACCCAACTAAGTGCAAAAAGCCCCAAAAGGAGACGCCTTAAAAAAAAAGGAAAAATAACAGTGGCAGGCAAGAGCAATGGCAAAAATCATTGATTATACATAGTAAAAAGAATATACAATCATCATCATATAAGTATTATATAGAACATGTAGGACTAACACCTAAATACAACACCCAAAGTCCATAACCTTGGAAAATGATATAACAAAGAAAACCATAGGTCAAAGTCCTACACCTAGCTCATCGGTCGTGGCTACTATCAAAAGCAAGCACCATTCCTGCTCAAGCATCTCCCTTATCTGATTGGGCTAATCATCATTCATTATGAATGATGATAGTCATGACTGTAGCTTGCCAATAAATCATGATAAGTTGTGCACTCTCGCTCCCATTCCCGACTAACATGATGGTGTTTAGCTTGCATAACATACTACATATCATGCATGCATACACAAAATATGTGCATAAAATAAATAGGTACAATTAAGAAGGCATACCCTCTGAGTGGTCATAAACTCCAAAAAGCACTATTGTGCCCTCCCTTGAATGGTATACCAGTACTGACTAGAGGAGATGGCAATCTACAAAAGCAAGCAAATAAGTCAATCACCACTCACCATATAAATGAAACAAAGGCAAACTAAATGAAATAAAACATGAATATGAGTAGTGTCAGGAGGAGTAACACTCAATTGAGGAAAGCTAAGGCAAGGTAGAGATATCCATCCAAAGATATAAGCAGCATCAAAATGACTACTCTATCAAAGATATCAATCACAAGTAAAGCCAAGGATGATTAAACCATCAAGTCCCTGAGAATAATACTAATAGAAGCCACACTGCTAGCATGGGTAGTCACTTTAGTACATAACGTGCCCTCATTGTCCTTAAAACGGAATTCAGATCTCTTCTAATGACATCCACACCATTGTAAATAAGCTCTAACAACTCATGTCAATTATAGTTTATTACTAACAAAGTTTGTTACATGCATGTAAGAAACATGAATAAAAGCCTATCGGATCAGAGGAAGAAACTGTCGATGATCCATGTGATGGCCCAGTCCTAAAATCTAAAAGATAAGATGCAACTACTTGATCTATTAAAACCAAGAAGATAGAAATGACAAACTAAATATAAAGAGAAAAAATAATATACAAAAGACCTCCTACTCACATCCAGCATGAACAAGCATCCACAGATCCTCAAGCCACCTCAACATGCTATATCAAGGCTCAAGTACATGTAGTTAAAAGTGATAGTACCCCAACAATACCTTAACAAGCCATCCAAATCCCTTAGAATATGCAGGAATCATAGTTTGAGTATGGGAAGATGATAACACTAAACAAATAGAACAAAAACTAGTGAGCCAATTGCTTTGCTAAAACAAGATCATCATTGTACATCATTTGCATGAAAAACACAAAATCAATGTAGTGAGTGAGGTACAGACAACCAGACTTCATAAGAGTGGCCACCCCAAGAAAATCCATGGTAAGGCACCTCCTCGCCACTACAGAAGAGCACTTCTCCTCACTAAAGGGAACGTACTCTCCAAAAGCTTAAGCCTATAATAGTAGCAAAGTCCAAAGGAGTGATGGTCATCTTCCTAATAGGTAGATGGAAAGAATGCATCATGTCCATCCATCGCTCTATCAGTGCATACATGTCAATTTGACTTGATGCATATGAGCCATAAGATAATGCAACAACAACCCTGTCAAATCCCTTCCTGGCACTCATCTACTTCATGCACAATGGAACACCTAGACAATACATATTGACCCTATTAAAACTACTAGAAAACACAGCAACAAAGCTATGAGGCTACAAAAAATAGGTACACTATCAAACATTTGCATAATTAATAAATACTAACACATCTTCTTCTTTTTATTATTTAACAAAAATAATAACAAAAGCTGAAAAGAAAAGCATCACAGTAAGCCCAAGCAACAAGTATCAGCTATTAGCATTCATAATAAAGCTATAACTCAATGGACAGTTATAGCAAGCACTATAAAGCAACAACTACAATAACCTCATATAGCAAAATAAACAGCATGATAACTAATCAATAAGGGCAAAAAAAGACCTACCCAGCAATGATGATGAGCCCAAGTGTGAGTCTCCAGACTGTAAACCATAGGAATCGAGTTTCCTTGAGAAAGCCTAGATAGTTGAGGACCCTGAGTGCTAGAAGGACCATCAGTACTAGTCCTTGCAATGAAAGTCCTTGCTCTAGTGGCCTCTATGAAGTTACCCTCTGTATTTAAAAATACATACTTTAAAGCCTTTAAAATGTTGGGGAACTCCATCTTTTGTAGAAAGAATGAAAATATAGAAGCAAAAACAGAGCAAATAGCACCTAAAACACAAAAGGGGTTATGAAGAGTTGGAAAACACTTAAAGAAGTTCAAAAAAAGCCTCCCCATACCTCTAGAACATGTATTTAAATAAGCTTGGAGAGGGGAAGGCATGTGGCCATGCACCAAGCATGTAGCCATGTGCCAAGTACGTGACCACGCGCTCAACATGTGACCACATGCTTAACGCATGATCATGCGCCACTCACATGCAACCATGCACACTTCTCCCCTCCATGCGCTCTTGTGTGATTTTATGCACATTTAAGACTTTGCACACTCATTTCTCTATCTTAAACCTCCATTTGAACATATGACATGCATTAAACTCACATGAAAGTACAATGATGAGGATTACATTTGTCTAAGGACATTGTGTGTGGCCTCACCACTTTTAAAAAACTCAGCACTTCTTAAAAGAGGAAAAATAAGGAAGAATCATCAAAAGGACACCTTACTCGAAATCATCAAAATAAGGCATCATCAATGCATCATTATTAGTGCATCATCAATACATCATCATTGCATCATTACCTCATTATCATCGAGCAAGAAGAGAAGGACACATTACATCAATCACAACTATCAAAACCATCTATTTGCCTAATACATGAAGATGTTGTAGTGGCAAGATTCTCTTTGTCTAACACAAAAAGAAGTTATAGTGGCATAATTTTGTTTAGCTAACATATAAAGTGGTTATAGTGGCATGATTATGTTCGTCTGACACCTGAAGAGGTTATAATGGCATGATTCTTTTTGCTTGACACCTAAAAAGGTTATAGTGGCATGATTATGTTCGCCTGACACCTAAAGAGGTTATAGTGGCATGATTTTATTCATTGACACCTGAAGAGGTTATAGTGGCATCATTCTTTTTGCTTGGCACCTAAAGAGGTTATAGTGGCAAGATTCTATTTGTTTGAAACCTAAAGAGCTTATAGTGGCATGATTTTATTCCTTTGACACCTGAAGAGGTTATAGTTGCATAATTCTATTCACCTGACACCTGAAGAGGTTATAGTGGCATGATTTTGTTCACTGACTCCTGAAGAGGTTATAGTGGCATGACTATATTCTCCTAACAACTAAAGAGGTTATAGCAGTAGCATCTGTCTACTTGCCTGATACGTAAAGAGGTTATAGTGGCATGATTTTATTCGCTAACACTTGAAGAGGTTATAACTACATGATTCTATTTGGCTGACACCTAAAGAGGTTATAGTAGCATGATTCTATTCACTTGACTCCTATAGAGGTTATAGTGGAATCATTTTGTTCACCTAACACTTGATGAGGTTATAGTGGCATGATTCTATTTGCCTAACACCTAAAGAGGTTATAGTGGTGTGATTTTGTTCACCTGACACTTGAAGAGGTTGTAGTGGTATGATTATATTCACCTGACACCTAAAGAGGTTATAGTGGCAACATCTATCTATTCACCTGACACCTTAAAAGGTTATAGTGGAAGTATCCCAATGGTCAAGTCATATTAATGCAACACTTAATTAAATACCTCTCTCTTCAGAAAATGATTTTTTACATCTTTGCATTTGCTTCATGTGTATTGACACTACCACTAGATGGCTATACAACACACATGAATTAGGGGGAAACTATCATAACTCAAATTTGACTATCCTTAAAAAGGTCGATTAATGAAATAAACATCTAAGATGACTAGATTATGCTCATTTGTAACACCTCTGAAGTGTGCAAACACAGAAATCCTAAATAACCCCACCAGTGTGAAAAATCAGTCATTGAGCCATTAAGTTTTGCTCTGAACTTATGAAATATGAATTATCATAACAATAAAAAGGTTATTCTAATAATTCCCTTCTCAGAACACTCAGATTGTTAGATCGACATTCATTTCATTAGACTAGGACCCAACTTTGTGAAAAAATGGAAATCAATTTTCACAAAAATGGACTTTAAAAACATGTCCATAAGGTTCCAAAACCTCTAGAAGTGGTTCCAAAATGGTCCAACAAAACCTAAGGAACAACATGTCTCTCTTAGAAGTGCGTGTAAAGCCATAAACACCATGGGTGTCATACGCTAAAATTGAGGTCAAACTTGATAAAATAGACTTTATAAACATGTTCGAAAGGCCTAAAAACCTTAGGAACCAACCTCAAAAAAGCCTACATAAGACCTAGATGGAGTGTGTAATGAGCGAAAGTGTGCATAACCATGCACGAGATTGTGTGGCCACATGCTAGTGTGAGACCACGTGCCAAGTGTGTAGTCACGCACACTTCACATTGTCACACACTTTGTCTTAGGGATGTGCATGTGTCCATGCCTATACCCCCTATTCCACACATTTTTCACTATAAATAGGCACCTCCATAGCTCATTTTGAGGGCAGGAGTAAGTGGAAACACACACACACTCAAGAAATCTATCCAATCAAAGGCATTGGAAACCCTTTTCCATATAGTTTTTGCTCTCCCACTGTCTTTTTCTTAGGAGATTAGATGTCTTTTCCATTAAACCAAGCCTTATCTTTATTAAAGCATGCTTTAAAGGTTTACAAACTAGGATCATTTTGTTGTCATTTTGATCCTTTTGATGGGGAAAGCTTGATATTCCCTTGAAGCTAAAGCTTCAAAATCCATATAAGCTTAGTTGAGTATGAGGACCATACAATCATTTTACCACATTTATTTTATCGCATTACATTTTATTCTACTGTTGCCCGCACTTAGGAATATTGTTGTGCTTGTGTGATGAGACTAGCAATTTTGCATGGTAAATGAATAATCTATGCTTTATTATGCTCATTTCATATCATCATTATGCATCCTTTACTATCGAAAAATTAAACCACATTGTAAGTATCAATAATATGAAAAATTCATATCCTGAAATAAAGTCATCATGTTTTTTGTCTACTTATGACATCATGCATCCCTTATATTATCATTATAGCATAAATAATCACTGCAAGCATGCATGATCATCTGCATTTTGCTTACTCTTTCAAATGATCAAGTGTTCATTGCTTATCCCATTATTCATGAGATTGAGCAAGCTATGTCAATGGTCATATTTACCTTGTAGAGTTATCATATCTAAATTAGATTTACTTTTCCACAATCTCTTTTTCCTTTTATATGTATTTTATTAGGAAAGTGATGTAATAGTAATATCTTAAGCTTTATCTTCCACTATTTGATGAATTGTGTGAATGCCATACAAATTGTTATCACCAAAACTAGGGTGTTATGGTAGCTATACATTGAACATCATATAATGACAAATAGTTAAAAAGTATATATGATCCCCTGAACCTAAAAATCTTTATTGGGGGCAATAGTGACATGACGTTATCCCTTTATGTTCTTGATTTTCTAAAAATTAGGTGGCGATTCCATAAAATTGAAAAAAATGTTTCATTCCTCAAGAGACAAATCCTTTGTCCTTGTTTAATTGAGCTACCATGTCCCCTGGAAACAAAATGGAAAGACCCTTACAAAACCAATTTATCCCAAAACCAAAAATAAGAGACATAAAACAAAAAGGTCACTCACACCCTAATAGATCATCTATAAATTTTATAAAGTCATAGAAACCACCTTTAGCCATTACACTAAATGGTCCATATACATCAATGTATGATCTGTTAGTGATATGCACTAAGTCAATCATTTGATTATGTATTTCCTTTCTTATTTTATTAACAAAGAGGTATTTCATTATCATTTTATTTTATGATAATTATATGAATAGTTAATTCTTACTAAGACCATCAAGTATGTGAGTTGATAGTAAAACCCTTAGATTAAAAAAAAGTTCTATTCTAATTATCCCTAGCCATTTATTCATTATATAAATATTAAAGTATTAAGGCTAGTATGATGTTGACTAACGGTTATGTTTTACTAATCATGAATATGAGATATTAAGTCAACTCATAGGTACATGATGAGAGATCATGTACTGGATTAACGCACTATGAGAATACTACATAGATTATTGTCATAAGTATTTCTCATCACAGTAATTTTATTTCGGTCCTTTGACCTTGAAATCGTTATGGATTTCTACATAGCTATTTTATGTTTTGACACATTCTAACATTGTCTTTAACTAGACAATTAGATAGGATGTTGTTGGATATGAAATTAGTTATGTGAGGAATGTGAGTGATTTAGAAGGAATTTATCCCTCATTAATATGAGAAAGATATCTATGGGGCCCTTAATGAGATAGACTGAAGGAAAATGCATAGCCATGATAAAATGAATTGATAAAAAGTTATCATTTTCAGTCTACTTGGAATCAAGTCAGAATATTGAACTATATAAGGATGACATTCTATGTCTTATGTTCAATTAAGAATTCATGTGATAAAAGGATGATAAAATTCACTGTAATTAGGTTATGTCAAATTATTGACTTCATATAACTTGGGTAGTCATAATATCTTGCTAGAGGCCACTTATGACTTGTAAGCCTAAATAGAGATTTAGGCCCACTGCTAATGTTATTGAACCTACAGGGTCACACACTTAGGATAAGCCCAAAAAGATTATGGGTTTAATAAGCCCAAAATAAACTCTATGGAAATAAATAATTAAAGTTATTTATTTATTAATTAATTTGTTTATTTATTTAAGATAAATGTTATTTTAAATAAATAAATAAATAATATATTATTTATGAGTTGTTTTTAAAACAAAATCAGAATATAATGGAAAATTACCAAAAAGGTCATTAATAGGTGAAACCCTAATTTGGAGTCTATAAATATGTTATATTCTCTAGGGTTTAATACAATTTTGTTTTTCCCTGCCTCCAAAAATGATTTTCTCTCTTCCTAGATAACAAACATAGATTTTTTCTTTTGTTCTTGATTTGTGAGACAATCAAGAAGGTTTCTAGCACACACTCCAATTTGTTTTGTGAAGGGTTGTTCATGTGGATACCTATAGAGGATGCATCCTTTTGGAGACGTTTTGATCCAAACAACCAAACCAAAAAGCTTGAGGTAAGGTGTCACCGGTGTGAACCTCCTCTCATCCTTCTAAAAAATCTTGCCTCTTCAGCATTTGGGTGATATTCTTAAAATCCTAGATTTAATAGAGTAGTCGAATTACATGGATCCAGGTTTGGGAACATGATAAATTTTTAATTTTTCTGCTGCATTTGTATCACAAAATCCCAATAGTGGTATCAAAGCCACTTGTAATTCGATTAATTGATTATGTGTATATGTGATATATGTTACGGTTTATGATTCATTTTAAAAAGGGTTTTCAAAATTATAAAAAAGGGTTTTGATTTATTTTGTGAAAATTCTTAGTAATCTATTTGAAAATGGAATTAAACATTAATTTGATTAATGTTTAAAATGGTTTAATGTGATTAAACTAAAAGCAGTTTTTAATTTTATGAGTACAGGATGTTGTTTCATGAAAAACAAATTAAGTATAATCTACGCTAGCAGGTAGCATGGCCGTGCGCATTTAGGACATGGCCGTGCATGATATGACGTTAATCGGGTAGCATGGCTGTGTGCATAGCCATGCGCATTTTGCACATGGCTGTGCGACCTTATGCACAAGCAAAGTCGAATTTGTACAAGTATACAAATTAATCTGTTTATTGTCCCTTTTATTTTGATTTTTTATTGTGATCAAAATCAGCTGCTAGCAGAGATGTTTTTATGAAAAACTAAAAATTGTTTTTGATCTATTTTGAATGGAATTTTCAAACTGTAAGATATTTATAGAAACTGATGTTGTTTTAGGCAGCAGCTGATTCAATAATTTGATTACGAAAATTGGTTGGTTCCTTTATTGATGCAAATTAGGGTTTCATGGTGGTTGTTTTAATTAAGCGTTTTGTCTATTTTTTAACAAGTTGATTTTATAGTAATTTGATTATGAAAATTCATTAATGTTCAAAAATTAGAAAGGCAATTCACTAAAGAACTAAGGTAAAGTGTTTATAGTCGGACCACCACCTGGGGCGCTGCCCCTGAACCCCGCCAAGTGCGCTACCCCTTAAAACCCCACTAGGGGCATTGCCCCTTGACCCTAAAAGAATTGTCACATTATTTTATTTTTAACATAATAATTGGATTTGCTAACTAAATAGATTATTATGTTATACATGTTTGTTGTTTTATGCATGGTTCATAGCATGGCCCTTAGACCAATATGATTGGATTTAATTTTTATGGGTTGTAATTTTAAATACGGCCTGCAAGTCATTTTTGTTTTATTGTATTTATTTTATTAGAATAGTGTAAATAAATTATGACAATTTATGTAAATCAAGACCCATGGTGCAATTCAAGTTGGAGGCCTAGGATGGAGATCCAAGGTGGGAACCAAACAAGGAGATCCATGGTTGAAGATGGAGATTCAAGTTGGAGGCTCAATTTGTAATTGTAATATTACCTAGGTTTGATCTTTGATCTTCATATTGGCTTATGAAGATCAACTTGGATTTGGGCCATGCCATGTCACATTTATTTTAGTTGTTATGTATATGATGCCATGTATATGATGCCATATGATGCCATGCAATACAACATAACAATAACTAAATAAGATTAAATAAAGATGAACCCTCATTTAATATTAAGTCATTATAATCCCTCCCATAAATTCAACACTTGTCAAGCCTTAGATTATTATACATGGGCCTGCCAAAGCAAGGTGTATAAATTTATCCTAGGAAGGCAAGTTGGATAATGGTGCTATCCAAACGTTTGATACGGTTTGACTTAACTAGGTTATCAAAATGGTTTTGGACCTAGGGCATTAGATGGGATTTTTAGCCATGACATGTGATATCAAATCCCATACCATCCAAGAGTTACATGAGATGTAATTGATAAGAGCTGTCTACCTAAATAACCATATTATAGGCGATGAGCCAAAGCTCACTTAGAGTATGGTGAAATATGGATCTTGGCCCACTAAAATTTGTAAAATTAACTTAGAGGGTTATTGAATTAAGTAAATTTAGTGGGAGTTTTTAATTATGCCTCATACATAATTAATAAAATACCGAATGGACTTTGCATATATTTGTTGTAAAAAATGACTTCAAACACTACATCTACCATGTCACTAGGATCGATCCTTGAGAAGGATAAGCTTAATGGGACTAACTTTCTTGACTGGTACAGAAACCTAAGAATTGTTCTTAGGCATGAGAGAAAGGAATACATCCTTGATCAACCCATCCCTGAGGAACCAACTGCCAATGCTCCTAGAGCACAAAGGGATGCTTATAATAAGCATCTCAATGATTCTACTAATGTTACTTATGTTATGCTTGGATGTATGGAGTCTAAGCTACAAAAGCAGCTAATGGAAATGGAGGCTTATACTATGATAGGCCATCTCAAGGAAATGTTCCAAGAGAAAGCCAAAATTAAAAGGTTCAATATCGTTAAGGCATTACTTTCCTGCAAGCTGACTACTGGCGGCT
Organism: Mallotus nudiflorus; assembly: GCA_947683625.1. Classification (NCBI taxonomy): domain Eukaryota; kingdom Viridiplantae; phylum Streptophyta; class Magnoliopsida; order Malpighiales; family Euphorbiaceae; genus Mallotus; species Mallotus nudiflorus. The sequence continues at coordinate 9,275,597 of CANTUR010000027.1, read as the reverse complement.
CTGTCAGTCCTTATGTTCTCAAGATGAAGGGTCATCTTGACCACTTGGACAAGCTTGGTCTCAAGATTGAACAAGAACTGGCTGTGGATATTATTCTCCAATCTTTGCCTAAAGCTTATGATAGCTTCGTTATGAATTAAAATATGCATAGTATGGAGAAGACTGTTTCAGAGTTTGCTGAAAACTGCTAAAAGGAACATCAAGAGTAACACCAAGGATGTTCTCATGGTCAATAAAGGAAAGGGGATGAAAAGGGTTGGAAAGGGCAAGGGCAAGGTCTTTAAAGGCTTTCAAAAGCCCAAGCCCAAATCCAAGGCTGAATCCAAAGCAAAGGAAGGAATTTGCTTTTTCTATAATGAGCCAAGCCACTGGAAAAGAATTGCAAGCTCTATTTGGATTATCTGAAGAAGAAAAAGGGTGGTGAGACTACCTCTTCATGTATTAATGATATAGAATTAAATCTATCTACTTCTACTTCTAATTCTAATTCTTTGGTATTAGATACTGGATCAGGATCTCACATTTGTACAAATGTGTAGGGTCTAAAAAGGCATAGATCATTGGCAAGAGGCAAAGTGTACTTACGAGTTAGCAATGGAGCAAGAGCTACTGCTTTAGCGATAGGAACTTATGAGTTACCTTTGCCTAGTGGACTTGTTTTATCTTTAGAAAATTATTATTATGTACCTACTATGCATAGGAATATTATTTCTATTTCTTGTTTGGACAATAAAGGGTTTGAATTTATTATTAAGAATAATAAATGCAATATTTATCAGGATAACATTTTATATGGATGTGCTCCATGCACTAGTGGAATTTATGTTTTAGATGCTGAAGACACTAATGAAATGCCAATCTATAATATAGATACAAAGAAGTCTAAATCTAATGATTTAAACTCGACCTATCTCTAGCATTGTCATTTAGGCCATATAAATGAGAAACACATTTTAAAGTTACATCAAAATGGGCTTTTAAATGCATTTAATTATGAATCATTTGATACATGTGAATCTTGTTTACTTGGAAAAATGACTAAAACACCTTTTACTGGACAGGGTGAGAGGACTAATGACTTATTGGGCCTAATACATTCTGATGTAAGTGGACCATTAAGCTCAACTACTAGAGGAGGTTTTCAGTGGTTCATAACATTCACAGATGATTTCAGTAAATATGGTTATCTCTATCTAATGAAACATAAATCTGAATCTTTTGAAAAGTTTAAAATTTTCATAAATAAAGTACAAAATCAACTTGGTAAAAATATTAAAACACTAAGATCTAATCGAGGTGGTGAATATTTAAACCAAGAATTTATAGATCATCTTAGAGATTATGGGATTGTTTCATAATTGACTCCTCCAGGTACACCACAATGGAATGGTGCGTCTGAATGCAGAAATTGGACTCTATTGGATATGGTTCAATCTATGATGAGTCAATCTAATCTTCCAATCTCTTTTTGGGGATATGGTTTAGAAACTGCTACATTCATTTTGAATAGAGTTCCATTGAAGGCAGTTAAAAAGACACTATATGAGAAATGGACTGAAAAAACTCTCAGTTTGTCTTTTCTTAAGATTTGGGGATGTGATGCTTTTGTGAAGCATCAAATCTCAGATAAACTAGCACCCAAATATGACAAATGCCTTTTTGTGGGATATCCTAAAGAAACTAAAAGATATTACTTCTACAATGCATCTGAGAACAAAGTGTTTGTGTCTCGGAATGGTATATTCTTGGAAAGAGAGTTTATATCCAAAGGAACCAGTGGGAGCACAATGCAACTTGAAGAAATTCAAGGCTCAAAAAATAGCATTGTAGTTGATGTGGAACCATAGCTGAATCAACAAGTAGTTATTGAGCTTGCACAAGTACCAGAAGGCCCAAGGAGGTCTAGTAGGACATATCAAATCCCCATGAGATATGGATTTATCATAACCAGTGATAATGATGTGTTAATTATGGATCAAAATGAGCCCACATCTTATCAGGAGGCCATAAATAGTCCTGACTCTGAGAAATGGCTTGAAGCCATGAGATCAAAAATGCAATCCATGTATGACAATCAAGTATGGACCTTAATTGACTCAAATGATGGTTTAAAAACTATTGGGTGCAAATGGGTTTTCGAAAGGAAAATTGACATGGATGGCAATGTGCATACCTTTAAGGCAAGACTGGTTGCAAAATGTTTCAAATAAACACATGGTATAGACTATAATGAAACCTTTTCACCAGTGGCTATGCTAAAATCTATTCGAAATCTCCTTGCCATAGTTGCATAGTATGATTATGAAATATGGCAAATGGATGTCAAAACAACATTTCTTAATGGAATTTTACTTGAGGATGTGTACATGACACAGCCAGAGGGTTTTGTTCGTGTTGAGAATTCTAGAAAGCTATGCAATCTTCAAAGATCCATTTATGGATTGAAGTAATCATCTCGGAGTTGGAATCTTCATTTTGATGAAGCAGTCAAAGAATTTGGCTTCATTAAAATGATCATGAACCTTGTGTATACAACAAAGTTAGTGGGAGTGCTATTGTGTTTTTAGTGTGACATACTACTCATTGGAAATGATATCCCTATTTTACAAAATGTTAAATCATGGTTAGGGAATTTTTTCTCAATGAAAGACTTAGGTGAAGCTGCTTATATATTAGGCATCAAGATCTATAGAGATATATCTAAAAGGCTTATTGGCCTAAGTCAAAGCACTTATATTGATAAGGTATTGAACATGTTTAGTATGAAAGATTCTAAGAGAGGATTCTTGCCAATGTCGCATGGCATTAGTCTCAGCAAGACTCAATGTCCTATGACACAAGATGAGCGAGACCGCATGAGTAAGATTCCATATGCTTATACTATTGGATATATCATGTATGCAATATTGTGTACTCGACCTAATGTTTCATATGCCTTAAGCACAACAAGCAGATTCCAGTCAGACCCAGGTGAAAGTCACTAGACAGTAGTTAAAAATATCCTTAAGTACTTGAGAAAAACTAAGGATGCATTCTTACTGTATGGTGATTAGAAAGATGAGCTAGTTGTAAATGGTTACACAAATGCCAGCTTCCAAGCTGACAAGGATGATTTTCAATCACAGTCAGGATATGTGTTTTGTTTGAATGGAGGTGTAGTGAGCTGGAGGAGTTCCAAGCAAGACACTATTGCTGATTCTACAACAAAAGCTAAGTACATAGCTGCCTCAGAAGCAGCTAAGGAGGCTGTTTAGATTAAGAAGTTCATAACTGGACTAGGTGTTATTCCTAGTATATCAGATCTAGTGAACTTGTATTATGACAATAATGGAGCTATAGCCCAAGCTAAGGAGCCCATATCACATCAGAGATCCAAATATATACTCAAGTGTTATCATCTCATTCAAGAAATCATTGAGAGAGGAGACGTCAAGATATGCAGAGTACCTATAAATGATAATGTTCCTGATCCACTAACTAAGCCTCTTCCACAGCCTAAACATGATCATACTAGGTCCATGGGTATTCGATACGGTGTTGATTGGGCCTAGTGCAAGTGGGAGGTTGTTAGTGATATGCACTAGGTCAATCATTTAATTATGTATTGACTTTCTTATTTTATTAATAAAGAGGTATTTCATTATCATGTGATTTTATGATAATTATATGAATGGTTAATTCTTACTAAGGCCATCAAGTATGTGACTTGATAGTAAAACCCTTAGATTAAAATAAGAGTTCTATTCTAATTATCCCTAGCCGTTTATTCATTATATAAATATTAAAGTATTAAGGCTAGTATGATGTTAACTAATGGTTATGTTTTACTAATCATGAATTTGAGATATTAAGTCAACTCATAGGTACATGATGAGAGATCATATACTGGATTGACCCACTATGAGAATACTACATAGATTATTGTCATAAGTATTTCTCATCACAGTAATTTTATTTCGGTCCTTTGACCTTAAAATCATCATTGATTTCTACATAGCTATTTTATGTTTTGACACATTCTAACATTGTCTTTAACCAGATGATTAGATAGGATGTTGTTGGATATGAAATTAGTTATGTGAGGAATGGGAGTGATTTAGAAGGAATTTATCCCTTATTAATATGAGAAAGATATCTATGGGCCCTTTGATGAGATAGACTAAAGGAAAATGCATGGCCATGCTAAAATGAATTAATAAAGAGTTATCATTTTCAGTCTACTTAGAATCAAGTCATAATATTAAACTATATAAGGATGGCATTCTATACCTTATGTTCAATTAAGATATAATGTGATAAAAGGATGATAAAATTCACTATAATTAGGTTATGTCAGATTATTGACTTCACATGACTTGGGTAGTCATAATGTCTTCCTAGAGGCCACTTATGACTTGTAGGCCTAAATAGAGATTTAGGCCCACTGCCAATGTTATATGAACCTACAAGGTTACACACTTAGAAAAAGCCCAAAATGATTATGGGTTTAATAAGCCCAAAATAAACTCTATGGAAATAAATAATTAAAGTGTTTTATTTATTTATTTATTTTTTTATTTAATTAAGATAGATGTTATTTTAAATAAATAAAAAAAATAAGATGTTATTTTTGATTTATTTTTAAAACAAAATCATAATATAATTGGAAATTACCAAAAAGGTCATTGGTAGGTGAAACCCCAATTTGGAGTCTATAAATATGTTATATTCTCTAGGGTTTAATACAGTTTTGTTTTTCCTTACCTCCAAAAATGGTTTTCTCTCTTTTTAGAAAATAAACATAGAGTTTTTCTTTTGTTCTTGATTTATGAGACAATTAAGAAGGTTGCTAGCACACACTCTAATTCGCTTTGTTAAGGGCTATTCATGTGGATTCCTATAGAGGATGCATCCTTTTGGAGACGTCGTGATCCAAACAACCAAAGCAAAAAGCTCAAGGTAAGATGTCACCGGTGTGAACCGACTCTCATCCTTCTAGAAAATCTTGCCTCTTCTATGTTTTGGTGAGATTCTTGAAATCCTAGATTTAATCAAGTAGTCGAATTACATGGATCCAGGTTTGGGAACATGATAAATTTTTAATTTTTCCGTTGCGTTTGTATCATGAAATCCCAACATGATCTCTGACACCTCTTTAGCTCTTGCCATAAAAAATGGTGATATAGTCATCTTGTCTTGAAGATAAGCATCACAAGTTATATTAGATGTGGATTTAAGATTACTTAAGATTCCTATCCTTTCTAACTTCTTTATCTTATCCTCCACAATGTGAAATAATATCAAGTGCCATAGATATTTAGAGTTAGAGGCATTTTCTATTAGCATTGCTTTTACATCACTCATATTAGTTTGAGGCTCATTATTACTGGACATATTATCAACATAATATAAACCATGTATTAAATAACTCATGCTAACAACTTTATTTCCAAAATTAATCTTACATACATCTCTACTAAAAAGGAATTCATAACCATTTCTGGTTAGACTAGAAATAGAGACAATGTTTTTAGAGGCATTAGGTACATATGATACATCATCTAATAACAAAACATGATTATATAAATCAATTAAAGTTATTCTTATAGCCTTGGCTATAACACTTGCTCTATTCCTAAGTCTTAAGGTCACTTTGTTTGGCCTCAACCTCCTCTCACTTGCTAGATCCTGCAAGGACAAACAAATGTGAGAACTTGCATTGATATCTAATACACATGCATTAGATGAGTAGTTAGAACATTTAGAAGGAAATAAGTTAGAGAAAGTCTCACCTTCTCCTTGTTTTCCCTTTCCCTTTATCTTAAGAGACTCATGGAATTTAAGACAATTCCTCTTCTAACACCCTTCACCTTGGCAATGGAAACACTTTCCCTTACCTTGCTCTTCCCTCACAATGGCCTTAACCTTATTCTTGGCTATGCCACCTATTATCTTGACAACACTTGTCCTGTCTTTCTTCTTCTTATTGCCTTTCTTCTTAGTCCCATGAGAAGTGGCAATAAGTGTAACCTCTTTCCCTTTGCTCCCTTACAAAGTCTTTTGGGCCATTATGAGCATGTTTAAAAGCTCCACAAGAGTGCACTTTACCATGTTCATATGGAAGTTAGAAATGGTTTGCCCAAAAGATTTGGGAAGGGATTGATGGATTAAGTCCACTTTAAGGTGGATGTCCATTATGAAGTCTAGACTCTCTAGCTCCACCATTGATTTAATCATGGAGTTCATATGGGCTCCCATTTCCTCTCCCTCCCTTATCTTATAATGGAAAAGCCACTTAGATATCTCATATCTAATGGTCCTACTTTGCTCACTAAACAACTCTTACAGGTGACGTAGGATTTCCTTTGCACTAGTGTAATTCTCATGTTGCTAATGGATTTCAGTGCTCATAGAAGCCCACATGTTGCTATGTGGTTACATATCATCACCCTTCCATTTATCAAAAGTGATTTGCTCCTCTTGGGAAGCATTTTGGGGAAGTGGTATGTGTGGGCTTTGTTTTAATACAAAAAGTGTCTTTTTAGAAGCTAAAATAACTTTTAAATTCCTTAGCCAATTAATAAAATTATGGCCTATGAGTCTATGCTGGTCAAGCATGATCACGAGTGGGTTTAATAATATCATATTATTAGGTTTCTACAAAAGGTAACTGTTAGTGATATGCAATAGGTCAATCATTTGTGATTACGTATTGACTTTCTTATTTTATTAATAAAGAGGTATTTCATTATCATTTGATTTTATGATAATTATATGAATGGTTAATTCTTACTAAGGCCATCAAGTATGTGACTTGATAGTAAAACTCTTAGATTAAAATAAGAGTTCTATTCTAATTATCCCTAGCCATTTATACATATTAAAGTATTAAGGCTAGTATGAAGTTGACTGATGGCTATGTTTTACTAATCATGAATATGAGATATTAAGTCAACTCATAGGTATATGATGATAAATCATATACTAGATTGACTAACTATGAAAAATACTACATAGATTATTGTCATAAGTATTTCTCATCACAGTAATTTTATTTTGATCCTTTGACCTTGAAATCATCATGGATTTCTAAATAGCTATTTTATGTTTTTACACATTCTAACATTGTCTTTAATTGGACAATTAAATAGGATGTTATTGGATATGAAATTAGTTATGTGAGGAATGTGAGTGATTTAGAAGGAATTCATCCCTTATTATTATGAGAAAGATATCTATGGGCCCCTTAATGAGATAAACTAAAGGAAGATGCATGGCCATGCTAAAATGAATTGATAATGAGTTATCATTTTCAGTCTACTTGGAATCAAGTCACAATATTGAACTATATAAGGATGACATTCTACGCCTTATGTTTAATTAGAATATCATATGATAAAGGGACAATAAAATTCACTGTAATTAGGTTATGTCGGATTATTGACTTCACATGACTTGGGTAGTCATAATGTCTTGCTAGAGGCCACTTATGACTTGTAGGCCTAAATAGAGATTTAGGCCCACTACTAATGTTATGTGAACCTACAGAGTCACACACTTAGAACAAGCCGAAAATGAATTTTGGTTTAATAAGCCCAAAATAAACTCTGTGGAAATAAATAATTAAAGTGTTTTATTTATTTATTTATTTTATTATTTATTTAAGATAAATGTTATTTTAAATAAATAAATAAGATATTATTTCTGATTTATTTTTAAACAAAATCAGAATATAATAAATGGAAGTTACCAAAAGGTCATTGGTAGGTGAAACCCTAATTTGGAGTCTAAAAATATGTTATATTCTCTAGGGTTTAATACACTTGTTTTTCCTGCCTCCAAAACGGTTTTCTTTCTTATTAGAAAACAAAGATAGAGTTTTTCTTTTGTTCTTGATTTGTGAGACAATCAAGAACATTGCTAGCACACACACACTCCAATTCATTTTGTGAAGGGCTATTCATATGGATACCTATAGAGGACACATCCTTTTGGAGACATCTAGATCCGAACAACCAAAGCAAAAGGCTTGAGGTAAGGTGTCATCATTGTGAACCTCCTCTCATCCTTCCAGAAAATCTTGCTTCTTTTGTCTTGGTGAGATTCTTAAAACCCTAGATTTTATTAAGTAGTCGAATTACATGGATACAGGGATAGGAATGTGATAAATTTTTAATTTTTCCGCTGCGTTTCTACCGTGAAACCCAACAGTAACAACATAATTAATTACATGACATTTTTATTTTATCATTTGATTTGTTCTTTAATCATAATGGCCTCCCACTAACTTGGCGAATCCTACACTTCCAAAGTAGGATATTGACATCCCTTATTGATGGATTTTTAGTGGGTGATGTAATTATTAATAGGCCACTAATATTCCTTAAGTACACATTTCCATTCTTGGAATAATATTTCTCATTAAGTGGATAACTCTTGTTAATCACATCTCATATGAGGTTCCATCAATTCAGCTCCTAATGTTATGGGTCTCAAGTACACATTACCATTCTTGGCCTTTTTCATTATTTAGGTCCATACCATTGGATCAGTGACATGTATGGATTTGAACACTACAAACCTTAAGTACTTCTATTGCCATTCTTGGCCTATAGTGTATCCATACACCCACAACTTCTCATGCTTCATAATAGTACTAAATGAATCTCTGAGGCCTTATGTACACCTTTATTTATCCATAGCTGATGTACACAAGCCAAAAACCATGCAAGTTATCACTCCAATGGAGAGCCTAGATGTAATTTTTTTAGAAGGTTTTTGGGTCTTTATTATTAAGGTCTCACTTTGAACATTAGCTGATTTCAGTTATATATATCTTATACAAACATGGCAAGACATTTATTCATATACACATATCACATATGCATATAGCATGTTATAATATATATACATATATATATATAGAACATGCGAAATGGATGCACAAATAAGGAGTGATCATGGGCCTTTCATAAGCTTATTATAACCCTTAGAATATGTTACAAAATGGGCCTAGCCCAAGAAAAGCCTTCAAGTCATAAACTCCTTTGTCACCATCTCCATGGTCCTTTATACATACCGCTAAAGGTTGAATGGGCCACCATCTTGAACACTTGAAGTCCAAATTATAACTCTTGTAATTTACATTCAATCCTTGGTATACGAAGGCAAAAATTTACATCCTAAATCTATGTAATTAACACATTATTATTACAAATTATAGGATGTAAACTAAGTCCATGTTCATTTCTTATATATACGACAAGAAAATATTTAATAAAATATAACTCTTGCATATTCTCATATATTTATAAACTCAAACAAAAAAGAAAAATAATAATAAACTAAAATATGATTGTCTATGCAAATTGCTACAGTACTATGAACAACATTGCTATAGAATCATGAATAGTACAAGGAACAGTATTTGTTATAGTACCAAAATGAATAGTACTACTATAGTCATGAACATTATTTTTCAAGTAGTAGCATGAACAGTACTTTACATTTTTAAGCATCTTTAGTCACAACTCTTGTAACGAACAACATGCATAATCATAACTCTTATAATTATTATAACATTTAGCATGTAAATTATGTTATTTTAGCTCTTGATACAACTTGAAGGAATTGATTACACATAATGGAATATGAGCGGAAGCGTGGCGTGAGCATGAAACTAGTTTGGATAAATTTTAAAATTTTTGCCTAGTGTGTAACCCTTGCATAAAGGCTAGTATTCCAAAACCACAAAGATCATAACACATTGAATTTACATAACTAATTACTTGTATGCTTAATAGATAGCATAAATCAAAGATTCAAAAAACAACAAAACATAAAGCATGGCATAAGACCTACATGTAGAGTTTAGTAACACTTACAAACTCCAAATATCGGTAGGACGCTCGATAAGCTTTAGGAAATAGTTGATGCAAATCTATAAGCTCCTAGCTCCCTAAATGTGAAACTTTTAGCTTGAAACACATAAGTGGCACCAGAATGACTCCAAGCTTTTGAAGAATCTCTACCCACAAGCTCCCCCTTGTTGGTGACCTAAAAGCTTGCTAGAGCTCCTTTCCTTGCTTGGATAATGTAAGATTTCTTGCCTCCTTTGGATGTAGCTTTAACTTGCACAACTCTTGTATAAAGGATTATGATAATGGAATTATGAAGAAACACAACTCTTGTATTTCTCACTCATACACTCACAACACTTAGAAGAAAGATGAAGAAGAAGATTCACCTTCTATTTTCTCTATTAGTGTTTTTTCTCCAATGTAAGTGGCAAGTAAAGTATCAAGTGTATAAAGATTCTCCACTAACTCAAGCTTTAGTGTAGGATAAGCAATCTCATGTACTTTTTCACTTTAAGTGTAAAATAAGTTATCTTATGCATGTAGAGATTGACCACTAACTTAAGGTGCATGCTTATGACACATCTCCATGTTGTCAACCATGCAATCACATTGCTTGTAATGCTCTGCTTAGGTGGCCACCATGCAAGCACGATCATCATAAGGTCATGTTTATATGGCACCTCCTTTAGTACATGGGCTATAGGCTTATTTAACTCTTAAATAAGCCCATCTCTGCAGCTTATTTAACTTTTAAATGAGCCCATCTCTACAATATCCATTAATTAGTCTTATGGGCTTTATTTAACACATAAAGAAGGCCCATATTAATAATACACCTAATTGTCCATGCATCATCCATTAAGCTACATATACAAGGCCCATCTCATGGTCCATATCTAAAGTACTATTATTAGTAAATATCAATTTGGTCCTCAAACTTAACATCACATATTAAATTAAGCCCAAATTAATATTTAATAGTTCTAACCTTTGAATTAGATTTTGGAACATGTTAGATCTTTGCACAAGTGAAAATTCAATTCAATTAATTTAATTAATAATCAAATTAATAAATATCATTATCGGTGCTACTCTTATGTGTGTGACTTACTAGGTTCAAGTCCAAATGGTAATGGAAATAAATAATATTAACTCTTAATATTATTGGAAACTCTTTCCAAGCTAAATATGAAAACCCTAGTTAATCACATTTAGTTTTCATAAGTCATGAGTGACCCTTAGCATAGATGTCATGATTGCCCAATTGGAAATGAATGCTATCTGTAGATTCACAAGAACCATAGAACATAATTACTATGCACTCATATAATCTTTAGTTCAATTCTCAATAAAACATGACTTCTACTAGAAACTGTTTATAGAAATGAAACACTTTTCGGGTAAGTCAAGTTTGACTTGGTCAGGTACTTATTCATTGACAATAACTTAGATAGCATAGGATCTTATCCCAGTTCACTCTAGGTAATGAATTCCATCTTGGCCGATCACTCTTCCTTACATAGAACCAACTAGAGGCACCACAATCCATATACCCATATGTGGCAAGCATAAGTATGTAAGCAGTAACAAACTCCAATCAATCATATGCGTATGACCGTGTCACCTTAGGTCAAAGGACCATATGCACTATTATGTCCAAGATAGTGATTGTTGACTAAGGTGAATTTCCACACAATCACTTATCTTACGTCACTATTTGATCCACCCATCACATGAATATCCATGTATCTATTATAATATCTCATATCAAGTATCATGAGACTCATTACCTCCCACTATTAATATCATGTACCGATAAAGGAAAATAGAGACAGGTGATAGTCTACAAATTAATATGACCCATTTATTAATCCAATGACTATAAACATTTTATTGGATATGCACTAAATGAATTTGTCATTCGTATTATCAACACTTGATAATAAACTCATTTAACATAATGCTAAAGGGTAAACACTCAAATAAACAAACACTTTATCTATATTAATATTATATTACCATAGGGATAAAAGTACAATGTAGTTTATGTTACAAGAAATCACACTAGGGCACATCTATACTAATAATAAAATAAATAAATAAATTTATTTATTTATTTCCACAGAGCTTTATTGGGCTTAGTAAACCCATATTCATTTTGGGCTTGTTCTAAGTGTGTGACCTTGTAGGTTCATATGACATTGGTAATGGTCCTAAAATCCCTATTTAGGCCTAGAAGTCATAAGTGGCCTCTAGCAAAACATTATGACTACCCAAGTCATATGAAGGTTGATAATCTGACATAACCTAATTTATAATGAATATTATAGTCATTTTGTCATATGATATATTGATTGAATATAAGGCATAATTTGTGTCATCCTTATACAACTTAATTATATTATTTATTGATTCCAAGTAGACTAAGAATGATAACTCTTTATCAATTCACTTTAGCATGGCCATGCATTTTCCTTAGTATATCTTATCAAAGGGCCCATAAACATCTTACTCAAATTAAATGAAGGACAAATTCCTTCTCAATCACTCACATTCCTCATATAACTCATTTTATATACAATAATAATCTCTTTTATCATTTGGTTAAAGATAGTGTTAAATTGTGCCAAAATATAAATTATTAATGTAGAAATCCATGGTGATTTCAATTCAAAAGGACTAAAGCAATATTATTGTGATGAGAAGTACTTATGATAATAATCTATGTAGTATTCTCATGATGTGTTAACTTAGTACACTATTTCTCAAATAATTACCTATGAGTTGACTTAATATCTCATACTTATGATTAGTAAAACATAATCATCAATCAATACCATACTAGCCTTTATACATTATAATGATTAGCAATAATTTGAATAGAACTCATATTTAATATAAGGGTTTTACTATCAAGTTACATAGTTGATGACCTTAGGATGAATTGACTATTCAAGTAATTATCACAATAGAAAAAGATAATGACAATGCCTTTCTGTTAATAAAATGATAAAATCAAAACATAGTCATACATGATTGACATAATGCATATCACTAGCATGCTCTATATAAATCTCTTCCTTAACATATCCATTAAGAAAAGTAGTTTCAATATCCATTTGCCAAACTTCATAATCAAAGTGTGCAGCTACAGTTAGAAGAATCTGATGGATTTAAGCATGGCTAATAGTGAGAAGGTTTCTTTATAGTCAACCCCTTTGCTTTTGGCGAAACCCTTTCATTATAAGCCTTTCGTTTTAATATCAACCTCCCTATCAACAATAATCTTTTTCTTGAAGAACTATTTATGACCTATAGGTAAAATACCTTCAGGTAGATTAACAAGTGTCCAGACTTAGTTTGAATACATAGAATCCATTTCAGCTTTCATTATTTCAAGCCATTTTGAAGAATCTTTATCTGATAAAGCTTCTTCATATGTTGTAGGATCATCATCATGATTACTTTCTTTATGAATATGCAACTTTTACATATTATGTACAAAATCGTATATCTCCGATGGATGAGATAACCTACTAGATCTTCTAGGAGTTGGTGTGATAACATTCTCAATTGGAATAGGCTATTCGGGTTGATTAATATCCATTTGATTAATTTATTGGTCTTCTTTAGATGAATCCTCATCTAACATTGAGCAATAGCATATTTATTTATAATAATAACTTGTTTAGTAGGAAGATAAAATTAATACTATAAACTATCTTTAGGATGCCTAATAAACTTTCCTTCAATCAATTTTACATCCAACTTGTCTAATTTTAGCTTTTTAATGAAAGTTAGACATCCCCAAATCTTAATAAATTTAAGACTTAGTGCTTTTCCATACCATATCTCATATGGTGTAGTAGAAATGGATTTGTATGGAATATGATCAAGGATGTATGAGGCTATTTAGAGTGCATAACCCCCAAGTGAAATAGGAAGATCAATGTAGCTCATCATAAAATGTATTATATCCAATAAAGTATGATTTTGTCCCTTAGACATGGTATTTAATTGAGGTTTTCCAAGTGGTGTGAGTTATGATACAATGCCATGTTCCTTAATGAATTCAATGAACTCAGTACTTAAGTATTCACCTTCTCAATATGATCTTAGAGTTATAATATATTTCCTAGTTTGGTTCTCTACTTAGGCTTTGAATTCCTTAAACTTTTCAAAGGATTCACTTTTGTGTTTCGTAAGAATCAAGTTCCTATACCTTGATAGATCATTTATAAAGGTTATAAAGTAATAGAAACCACCTCTAGCCATTTTAGCAAATGGTCCACATACATTATTATGTATGATCTCTAACATATCCTTAGCTCTTGCCATTTGCCCAATAAATGGTGATCTAGTTATCTTGCCTTGGTGAGAAGCCTCACAAGTCATATTGGATGCAGATTCAAGATTACTCATGATTCCCATCCTTTCTAACTTATTGATCCCATTCTCTATAATGTGATATAATCTCAAGTGCTATAGATATTTATAGTTAGAGTTATTTTCAATTAGCATTGCATTTGCATCATTCACATTAATTTGAGGCTCATTGTTATTGGACATATTATCAACATAATACAAACCATGCATTAAATAACCCATGCCTACCATTTCACTTCCATTGTAAATGATACAGATGTCTCTTCTAAAATGAAATTCATAACCCTTTATAGTTAAACTAGAAATAGAGACAATGCTTTTATAGGCATTAGGTACATATAATACATCATCCAATAATAAAATATGATTATATAAATCAATATAAGTGGATCATATAGCCTTAGCCACAACACTTGCTCCATTTCCAAGCTTTAAGGTCACTTCATTAGTCCTCAGCCTTCTCTCATTTGCTAGATCTTATAATGATGAACAAATATGAGAACTAGCACTGGTATTCAATACCCATGCATTTGATGAGCTTTTAGAACATTTAGAAACTATTAGATTAAAGAAAGTCTCGCCCTCTCCTTGCTTTCCCTTTCCATTTATCTTGAGAGACTTAAGGAACTTAGGATAATTCCTCTTCTAATGTCCTTCACCTTAGCAATGGAAACACTTTCCTTTTGTTTGCTTCTCCCACACATTGGCCTTGCCCTTATTATTGGCTATACCACCCATGAGCTTCACAACACTTATCTTGCCTTTCTTCTTTTTATTGCATTTCTTCTTAGTCAAACTATAAGAAGTAATAAATGCAACCTCCTTCCCTTTGTTCCCTTGGATAGCCTTTTGGCCTATCACAAGCATATTTAAAAGCTCTATAATAGTATGCTCTATTTTGTTCATATAGAAGTTGGCAATTGTTAGCCTAAAAGATTTAAGAAGGGATTAAAAGATCAAATCTACTTACAGGTGGAAGTCCATAGTAAAGTTTAGACTCTCTAGCTCCTCCATTACTCTAATTATGGAGTTTACATGGACTCCCACATCCTTACCCTCCTTCATCTTAGCATGAAAAAGCTGCTTTAATATCTTATATCTAACAATCCTACTATGTTCACCAAATAACTCTTGTAGGTGAAGTATAAATTCCCTTGCATTAGTGTACTTCTCATGTTGTTGATGGATTTCAGTACTCATGGAAGCCCACATAATGCAATGTGCTTGCAAATCAACATCCTTCCATTTTTGTAAAGTATAACACTCCTCCTAGGAAGCATTATTAAGAAGGGAATTGGGTGGGCATCATTCTAATACATATAGTATTTTTTTGGAAGCTAAAACAACTTTTAAGTTCCTTAGCCAATCTGTAAAATTAAGGGTAGTGAGCCTATGTTGGTTGAGTATGATTGAAAGTGGTTTTGATAGTCTTGTATTATAAAGTTTCTATAAAGGTAATAAGATTAATTATTATATGACATTGTTATTATTACCATTAGATTTGGTCTTTAATCGTAATGGCCTCTAACTAACTTAGTCGATCCTACACTTCTAAAATAAGAAATGAAAATCCCTTATTTGATGGTTTTATAGTGGGCTATAGAGTTCTTACTGGGTCACTAATATCCCTCAGGTGCATATTGCCATTCTTAGAATATTAGTTCTTATTTAGTGGACAACTCTTGTCCATCATATCTTATGTGAGGTTCCATCAATTTGGCTCCTAATGTTATGGGTCTTATGTACACATTGTCATGTTGTTCTTATCCTTTGGCATTTGTTAAGTCCACACGTTAGACCAGTGGAATGTATTGATTTGAACATTTTAAAGCTTAGGTCCTCCTATTTTCCATTCTTGGCTAATAGCGTATACATACACCCACAATATCCCATGCTTAACAATAACACTACATGAAACTTGTGGGCCTTTTGTACACCTATGTATCCATAGCTGATGCACATAATCCAAAAACCATACAAGTTATTGCTCCAATGGAGAGCCTAGACCTAAATTTAGTTTGGAAGATATTTAGGTCTTTAATTAAGGTATGAATTTGCATATTTTCCAATTATATATATATATATATATATATATATATATCACATATGCATGTTGCATGTTATAACATATATATCATATATATGCATAGAATATGCATAATGGATGTACAAATAAAGAGTGATCATAGCCTTTCCTAAACTTATTCTAACTTTTAAAATAAGTTACAAAATGGGTAAGCCCAAGAAAAATCTTTAAGGCATGAAACTCCTTGTCACCATCTCCTTGGGTCTCTAACTTGAACACTTTAAGCTCTATGTCACAACTCTTATGGTTTACATTCAATCCTTGGCATTCCAAGGCAAATATTACATCCTAGTTCTATGTAATTAACATTTAATTACATACCATATAATAAAATTAATTATTATTACAAACTTTATGATGTAATCTAAGTCCATGATTATTTCTTGCATGTATGACAAGTAAAAAAATTGAAAATGCAACTCTTGCATTTTAGAATTGATTTGCAAAGAATACAAGCATAAAAGAATGATATTTATAAGTTTAAGAAGTGCCCCTCATGAGTTCCTTATGTTCGTGAGGAGAACTTGTGAGCGACTAGACTTAAATGATGAAAAAGGCATTTAAAGGCTACTCACAACCCCGAGACTACTCCTCATGATCATGAACACCCTTAAACCAATTTTAAGCCATTTTCACGCCATTTTTGCACAGTATAAGCCTTAAAAATTACAATTATAAATCATTTTGGCATGTGTAAAATGTAAAAAAGGGTTCTAATACCACTTGAAAGGAATCAATTGTGCAACTTATAAGTGTGGTGAGCATAAGCATCAAGTGAAGAATTCATAACATGAATAATTCCATTCCTATAAATCCATTTTACATTTTACACATAGCTAATTATTAAGTAATATATAAACACACTAACCTAAGAAACTCTGAGTATAAGAAAACTTACAAACTCTTAGTTTGATGTAAACCACAATAGTCATGTACAAGCTTTACTTAGTTTAGGTTTAACTCTTAAATCAAACAATCTAGCGTCCAAATGTTAGGTCTCAAGCTTGAAATGCCAAAGTTCCATCAAATCACATTTTTGCTTAGATTAGATTAGTTGCACGTAGCCTCTCTAATGACTATCATAAAACTTTCATTAATTTAATCTCCTTGCAAGAACACTTGGGGTTTATTTTATGTATATGTTGTTTCTTTTGGTGCGTGTCTCTACACTCTCTCTAACCTTAGAACACTTATTAGGTCTTATATATATATATATATATATATATATATATATATATATGTGTGTGTGTGTGTGTGTGTGTGTGTGTGTGTGTGTGCACGCGCGCAAAAGTAAACCCTAATCGTATGATAAACATACAACTTGTCATGATAAGTATGCAAGTTGTATATATCTTATTAATATATAAAGAAGTGTGTAGAGAATTAATACATCTCATGTATTATGTCTATATACATTCTATACACATAACTACATGATATACACATTATATTTGCCATGGTCAATAATGCACACTTAAGAGATAATGGGCCTATATAAGTTTCATAAGCCTTATCAACATCTTAGACTAATCATTGGTCCCAGACCCTTTTAGCCATAGGCCCAAACAACTTGGGCCACTAATCCAAGTCCAAATAGAAATAACATATATTAATAATTTAATACCTTAATTAATATCTCAAATTAATTTAGTATAAATTAATAATTAAACCTTTACTTGAATTAGATTTCATGATGTGCTAGAATAATTGCTTAAATAATAAATCTAATTCTATTAATTTTAATTCATTAATTAATTAAACACTTTAATAAATTTAATTAATTAAACACTTTAATAAATCATTAAATTAATATTGATGCTGATTTAGTGAAACTCTTTTAGGTTTGACTTACTAGGTTCATGTCTAATTAGCAATGAGAAAATAATATCAACAGTTGATATTATTTAAAACTGCTTTCAAATCTAAATGTGAAAATCCTAATTATACACATTTAGTTCTTATAAATTGTGAGTGACCCTTAACATCAATATCACAACTACCCAATTGGAAATGAATGCATGTATTGATTCACACAAAGATTTGGTCATACTTACCGTGCACTAAATCCATTCCTCAGAAGAACTTGATATTTCCTAGAGTCATGGGTTTAGTCAAACTCTAATAGTTATATCATATGACCTCTAATAGTCTTGATAAAACATTACAAATGCTAGAAAAACTTTTCTAACACTAAAACTCTTTCAAGCTATGTGATGTTTGTCCTGGCCAAGAACTTATTCATCAAGAATAAACTTAGATAGCATAGGATCTTTTCTTGGTTCACTCCAGGAAATGAATCCCATCTTGGTTGAACACTCATCCTCATATTTAACTAACTAAAGCCACCACAAGCCATATACCCATTTGTTATTAACATACGTATGTAAGTGGTAACAAACCCTAACCACTCAAATATGGATGACTGTGTCACCTCAGGTCAAAGGACTATATGCACCATTATAACCTAGATTGTGATTATTGACTATAAGTGAATATCCACACAATTATAAATCTAATGTCATTTTTCAATCCAATGATCACATGAGTATCCACATGTTTATTCTCATATCTCATATCAATTGGCATGAGACTCACAGCCTCCTATTATTAGTATCACATACAAATCAAGGAAAATAAATAGAGGTAATAGTTAAATTAATATTACCTAAGTATTAATTTATTAATTATAAACATTTTATAGCATATTTACTAAATAAATTTATAGCTCATATTATTAACACCTGATAATAAAATTATTTAACATGATGCTAATGGATAAATATTCAATTCAACAAACACTTTAGATAATAGAATATTATTTTATTGCCATTTGGGATAATTTACAATGTTAAATTATGTGATTGGCCTTTATAGTTTAACTAGAAAGGGTTATAAATTCCATTTTAGTAGAGATGTATGTAATATTTACTTTGGAAGTGAAATGGTAGGCATGGGCTATTTAATACGTGGTTTATATTATGTTAATAATATGTCCAATAACAGTGACCCAAAAACTAATGTGAGTAATGCAAATGCAATGGTAATTGAAAATGCCTCTAACTCTAAATATCTATGGCACTTAAGATTATGTAACATTATAGTGAATAGAATCATAAAGTTAGAATTGTGTTGCTTTTCTTTAAGGAAACATGACTAGATCACCATTTATTGGACAAATGGCTAGAGCTAATGATGTATTGGAGATCATACATATTGATGTATATGGACCATTTAGTTAAATAGATAGAGGTGGTTTTTACTACTTTCTAACCTTTATAGATGATCTATCAAGATATGGGCATTTAGTTCTTATGAAAAAAAAAGGTGAATCCTTTAAAAAGTTCAAGGAGTTCAAAGCCCAAGTAGAAAACCCAATTGGAAAAAGTATTAAGACTCTAAGATCAAATTAAGGGGGTGAATACTTAACTAATGAGTTCATTGCATTCCTTATGGAATATGGCATTGCATCGCAAGTCACACTGCATTGAACAACTTAATGAAATGATGTGTCTAATAGGTGGAATTGTAGTTTATTGGATATCGTACATTCTATGATAAGCTACATCAATCTTCCTATATCACTTTAGGGTTATGCACTCTAAATGGGCTCTTACATCCTTAATCATGTTCCATCCAAGTCCATTTCTACTACACCATATAAGATATGGCATGGTAGGGCACAAAATCTTAAACATGTTAGGGTTTGAGGATGCCCAACCTTTATCAAAAAGTTAATATTAGGCAAGTTGGATGCAAAGTCAATTAAAGGACAATTTATTGTTTATCTCAAAGATAGTTTAGGGTATTGTTTTTATCTTTCTACTAAATAAGTTATTATTTTGAGTAGATATGCTATTTTCCTAGGGAAAGAGTTTCTTAAGGAAGGTAGCAAAGAAAGGAAGATAATGTTAAATGAGGATTAATCTAATGAAGCCCAGCAGATTGATAAAATGGACATTGATTAACTTGAAGAGCCTATTCCAATTTAGAATTTCATCACACTGACTCTTATAAGGTCTAGTAGAGTATCTCCTCCTCTAGAGAGATATGACTTTCCCCATTATATATAGGAGTTGCATGTTCATAAAGAAAGCATTTTTTATTAATGATCCTACTATAAGGAATTAGTTATGCAACTTAGGCATTTGAAACATTTATGGTGAGTATAAACCTAAGTAGGGCAAAATTTTAAAATTTTTACTAACATAACCCTTCATAACATGAGAATTCCATTTCCAAGAATCCATGTTGTATTTTGCACATAGTTAAATTACAACATAACATATATAGGCATCCACTTAGGAAATTCTAAGTTTAAGAAAACTTACCAACTTTGAGTTTGATAAAGACCACAATAGTGAAGATCCATAAGCTTTGAGTGCTTTTAGTTCAACTCTAGAATTAAATGCTCTAGCCTCCCAAATGTAAGGCATCTAGCTTAAAACACCAAAACTCTACCAAATCACCTTCTTTCTTTGATTTAGTTAGTTATAAGTAGCCTCTCAATTAACCATCACAAATCCTGCACTAATTTAATCTTTATGAGAACACTTAGAGTTTATGTTTATGTGGAAGTTATTTTTCTATTGGCTTGTGTTTTTAACCATCCAACTCTAAGAAACATTTATTAGGTTATATATAGAGATAACAAGTACCTTATCACCTCACCAATTAAATCACAAGCATGCCACTTAGCATAATGAATATGCAACTTGAATATATCATTAGTGTACTAAGAATTATATAAAGAATACATCTCATATATTTGTCTACATTCATTCTCACATTTATCAATGTAATCTTATCTTTAATATTGCTAAAATCAATAATTTACACATAAAAGATAATGTGCCTAATATGGTAAATTTGACTATATTAATTTATTAGCTTAGGCTTGGTAATTAAGCAAACTTTTGGCCCAAGCCCATTCAATCAAAAACATGTGCATAGATTAGGTCTATGGGCTTTCTCAATATTTTAGATTAATCTTTGGTCCAAAACTTATTTGGGCTTAAGCCCAAATGACTTAGGCCATTAATCCAAGTCCAAATAGAAATAACAATATATATATTATTAATTTAATACTTTAATTAATATCTCATATTAATAATTATATATTAATAATTAAACCCTTACTTGAATTAGATTTCATAATATGCTAGAATCATTACTTAAAGCATAAATCCAATTCCATTAATTTTAATTAATTGATTGAATGCTTTAATCAATAATTAGATTAATATTCTTAATGACTTGGAAAACTGTTTTAGGTGTGACTTAACAAGTTCATGTCTAATTGTTAATGAGAAAATAGTATCAACACTTGATGCTATTTGAAATTTCTTTCAAATCTAAATGTGAAAATCCCAATTACACACATTTAGTTCTCATAAGTTATGAGTGACCTCTATCATCAATATCTTAATTACCCAATTTGAAAAGAATGCATATATTGATTAACACAAACTCTTTTGGTCACAATCACCATGTGCTAAAATTTGTTCATTAGAAGATCTCGATATAGCCTAGAGTTCAGGTTTATTCAAACTCTAATAGTTGTATTGTATGACCTTATTTTAAGTTGTAATTCTTGATAACATGTAACAAATACTAGAATCACCTTTTTAGCACTAAAACTCTTTCAAACTATGTTATGTTTATCCTGGCTAGGAACTTATTCATAAAGAACAAACTGAGATAGCATAGGATCTTATCTCAATTCACCCTAAGCAATGAATCTCATTTTGGTTGAACACTCATCCTTAACTAACTACAACAATCACACACATGTACTTATGTCTGATTGACACAAGTATGTAACCGATAATAAACCCTAACCAATTAAATGTTGATGACCATCTCACCTTAGGTCAATGGAATATATGCATCGTTATGACCTAGATTATGATCATTGACTATAAGTGAATATCCTTGCTATAAAAAATCTAATGTCACTATTTTATCACATGAGTAACCACATTTTTATTGTTATTAGTAAAGGTGGTATATCCTAGAGGCCAATCACATATTTTAAAATTATAAATTATCTCAAATGGTAATAAAATAGTCATTTTAATAAAGTGTTTGTTTATTTGAGTTTTTGTCCATCAATGTAATGTTAAATAAATTTATTATCAAGAGTTAATAATATGAGCTATAAATTTATTTAGTACATATACTATAAAATGTTCATAGTAGATAAATAAATATTTGGGTAATAATAATTTAACTATCTCCTTTGTTTATTTTTCTTGATTAGTATATGATACCAGTAGTGGGAGTTAGTGAGTTTAATGCTACTTGATATAAGATATCAGAATAGACATATGGATGCTCATGAGATGGGTGGATTGAATAATGATGTGAGATTTATAATTGGAAGGATATTCACTTATAGTCAACTTTCACAATCTAGGTCATAATGGTGCATATAGTCCTTTAACCTAAGGTGAAATGGTCATCCACATTTAAGTAGTTAGGGTTTGTTACCACTTAAATACTTATGTTAATCACATATGAGTAAATGGCATGTGGTGGCTCTAGTTGATTAAATGTAGGGATGAGTGTTCTACCAAGATGGTATTCATTAGCAAAAGTGAATCAGGTTAAGATCCTATGCTATCTAAGTTTATTCTTGATGAATAAGTTACTGGCAAAAACAAAAATAACATAGCTTGAGAGAGTTTTAATGCTAAAAGAGAGTTTCTAGTATTTGTTATATTTTATTAAGAATTAGAACTTAAGATGAGGTCATATGTTATGACTATTAAAATTTGATTAAACCTTGACTCTAGGATGTATTGGGATCTTCTGATGAAAGGATTTTAGTGCATGGCAATTATGACCAAAGGGTTAATGAGAATCAATACATGCATTCATTTTTAATTGAGTAGTTATGATATCAATGTTAGTCACAACTTATGAGAACTAAAGATGTATAATTAGGATTTTTGAATTTAGACATGAAAGGTGTTTCAAATAATATAATATGTTAATATTATCTTCTTATTGCTAATTAGACATGAACCTAGTAAGTCACACTAAAAGAGTTTCACTAAATCTTTATTAACATTAATCTAATTTTTATGAAAGTGTTTAATCAATTAATTAAGATTAGTTGAATTGGATTTATGCTTTAAGAAATTATTCTAACATATCATGAAATCTATTTCAAGTAAGGGTTTATTATTAATATATACTTAATTAATATAAGATATTAATTCATGTATTAAACTAATAATATATGTTATTTCCATTTGGACTTAGACTAATGGCCCAAGTTGTTTGGGCTTAAGCCCAAAAGGGTTTTGGACTAAAGATTAGTCTATAATATTAAGATGGCTAATTAACCTTCTCTAGGCCCATTTTTCTAACAGATTGGACTTAGGTTAAGCGTTGATCTAATTACCAAGCCTTAGTCCATACAAATTGATATGGTTAAATTTATCATGCTAGGCACATTATCTTTTATGTGTAAAATATTAACCATGGAAAATTTTTCATATTAGGCACACATTATCTTTTGTGTGTAAAATTTTGACTATGGTATGATAAGGTGTATATCCCATTGGCATGTGCAAAGAATGTATGTAGACATAATACATGGGATGTATTATTCTCTACACACTTTACAACTTGTATACTTATCATGTGATAGGGTTTGTTTTTTCAATATATATATACATAACCTAAGAAGTGTTCAAAAGGTTAGAGAAAGTGAGAAAGTGTAGAGACACATAAAAGAAATAAACAACATCTACATATAAACACTAAGTGTTATTGTGAGGAGATTAGCAAGTTTTATAAGGGTAATTAGAGAGGCTACTTGCAACTAATGTAATCTAAGCAAGAAGGTGATTTGGTAAAGCTTTGGTTTTTGAAGCTAGAGGCCTAACATTGGGGGGCTAGAGCATTTAATTCCTATAGATCCAATTTACATTTTACACATAGCTAAACTACACATCAACATGTAAAATAACATCCTAGGAATTCTAAGTTAAAGAAAACTTACTAACTCCTAAGTTTGATGTAGACCAAAATAGTTAATCTACAAGCTTTAGATGCTTTAGCGTTCAACGCTAAAGCATCTAAAGCTTGTAGATTAACTATTTTGGTCTACATCAAACTTAGGAGTTAGTAAGTTTTCTTTAACATAGAATTCTTAGGATGTTGTTTTACATGTTGATGTCTAATTTAGCTATATGTAAAATAAAAATTGGATCAAAGGTGTTGAACCTAAATCATCTAAAGCTTGTAGATTAACTATTGTGGTCTATATTAAACTTAGGAGTTAGTAAGTTTTCTTTAACTTAGAATTCCTATAATGTTGTTTTACATGTTGATGTGTAGTTTAGCTATGTGTATAATGCAAATTGGATCTATAGGAATGGAGTTCTTCATGTGATGAAGGGTTATGCAAGTAAAATTTTTGAAATTTTACCTTATTTAAGGCATGTGCTCACCACACTTGGTTATTGTATAACCGATTCCTTTCAAGTGGTTTCAAAACTTCTTTTTACACTTTACACATGCTAAATTGATCAATATTTACAAGTGTTATGATTATGCTTGATCTTAATTGCAAGTTTTTTCTCTTAAAATTGATTTAGGGGTGCTCACGATTGTGAGAAGCCTCCTTTAGCTCATAAGCAGCTTGTAAATGGCTTATTGCCATTTTTGGGCAGTGCCCCTTATGAGTGCTCCTCACAATCATGATGAGAACTTCCATAACTTAATATCATTCCTTTATGCTTGTATGCTTTACAAATCAATCCTAACATGCAAAAGTTGCATTTTCACTTATTTTTACTTGTCATACATGCATCTACATGTTTGATGTAAAAATTCGATTCAATTATATTCATTCAATATAGGCACAAATGCAAATTCAAAGAACATTCATATATCACACGACGTAACTTCTAAAGATAGGAAATTTGAGGAAAAAATAAAAAGAATGATAAAAAAGAGAAAGAATAAAGAAAGAGAAAAAGAGAGAAAAAATTACAGTAAGGTAAAAATTAGAGAAAAAATTCAAGACTAGTGGATAACAGAAGTTGTTTCATGTGATATAATAAATGTTCTCATTTTTGCCCTATTAAAATATTAAAATTGAATTTGAAATTTTTGTTCAAATATTGTATATTCATCTTTATCATATAGCATAAGTATTTGAATAGAAAGTTAATACATAATAAAAGCTAAAATTAGAGCTATGAGATCATTATTTCTATCTTCTCATCACCCCTCTATGATTCTAATTATAATTCTAGGATCCCCTTATCCCTTGGGAATTCAGGTGGTTCAATAACTTGCATTGCAACTCATACTTTATAACTATCATCATTCATTGCATTAGCATCAAGCCTCATATTCTACTCAAGAGTTAATGGAAGTGTAAGTCTAGTTGATTTCATTATCAAGAACTTACTTCAGTCAGTTCGCCTACTCTTCTGCATCTTCAATGCATGAGATTATAACTAATAAGGTTAGTAAATTAAAGCATCAATAACAACATTGAATGAATTGAGCCTCTTGAAGAACAACATAAATGTAACTAGGGAAAAAATGTAGCTCTAGGGGCAAATTACATAATAGTAAGTTCGTATTCAAAGAGCAAAGATGGAACATTAAAATATAAAAGGTAGTATAAGAGCTATAGGGTCATAAAGAAGTAAAATATAAGCAACAACTAACAATTCATCAATACATTACCATCTAGTCATCTACTGGACAAGCTGTATCAAAAGCTCTAATATCAGAAGTGCCAATAGCAAAGCATTCAATGCTTAAAACCTATAGGCTATGGATGAAGCACCTCATTCTCACACTCCTATCTAAAAATATAGCTCTATTCCATACAAAAGACCTATTAGGATCATGCATGTCATACATAACATGCATACACTTGCATACATTTGTTGTGAAATACTTGCTTTGCATAATAAAGTCCTTGAGCCTATATAAGATTGTACAAATACTATGCTACTAACATTTAAAGTTAGTATCATAAAAGTGCAGGAAAGTAGTTAGAGTATTTATATATGAAGCATTTGAAGATGTAAAATAGGAATAGTAACATTATTAAGGTGAGCTTGACATTTAATGAGACTTCAGACCTCTAAGCCTAATAAATTATAGGCCCATCCAGTAAAGGAATATTACCGACAGTGATATTTGTAAAAGCATCATCCTGGTGACCTCAAGAGACTAGATAGGACACTTAAGCCCTTCAAATTCAATATCCATCTCCATAGTCTCATCTGGAGCATCATCTAGAATATCTCCCCAAAACAGTTAGACCAGTGTAGGGTATAGAATATAGTGATGAGAAGGTTTAACATGTCAACAATACATTCGTCAGCCCTATAACAGGGAAGGACGCACTCAAAACCTAAAATGAATGCACTTTAAAAAATTATTTGATCATGAAATAAAATCTCTAACTCCTAAACTATTTTACAAGAGATATCAATAAGGGGAATGAAGCCCTCTATAATAACATTAATGGAATGGCGAAAATACAAACACAACCTAAAGCCACAACTTTAATGGTGGAGTATCATGACCTTGTGATAATAGACATCATCACCATAATTAGAAAGGGAGAATGCAAAAGAATAATACTACATTTTCACAAAATTTATTAACTTGCGAGTAGACCATACTATGATATTTTATGCAGGGAAAAATAAAAGACAATGAAGAGGGGGAAAGGAACTGATGAATTAATAGGAATGGGAAAGATAGCAAATGCCATACACTTATCAAAATAATGAAGGGAGATAACAGAACTCTATTTCCTTAAATTCTATAATAAAGTGCCATCTTAATCATAAAATTCACTAATTGAAAATTAATTCATCCACTTCACGAGATCATGTGCAAAAACCCTATCTCATAACCTTTGATCATAATGGCTTTCTTTTATTAACCTTGCAAAATTCAGATTATTAGTTAATACCTTTGTGTTGAGATTTTATAAACTCTAATCAATATAATGCTTACTTTGCACCTAAATGAGGGGAAGAAAATGTAAAGACAAAATCCATGGACTTACAATATAAATTTCTTGAACTTCAGGGTATTAATTTGATCTTTTTGAATGATAAATTTTCTTCAAATATAGTCCAATGCTCAAAAATCAATATAAGTACAAAATCCCTTGACGGTATCTAAGCTGAGTAATACAAGAAAGGTGGGGGAATACTAAAAGAGGTCCACATCCAAAAAGCTGCTCTATTTACTCTAATGCTTTGTAAGAGAGTGAGTATCCAAAGGACCTTTCCAATGATATCCACATTGAGTAATATTATAAAGGTGGGGGAATACTTGGATAAGGAAGAAAAGTACACAAATAACTCAAAGATTATTTTAATACTCAAAATATGATATGTTTATGCTCAAATTCCATAGTTTTTTTAGGTAAATTCTCCTTAAAATTATGTGTGGAAGTAATCTCTTCACTTGGTAAAAAATATACATTTAGTATAAGATGGTTAACGATGCCTCTAACCTTCGCAAATGGCAAATAAATAATAGTCATGAAAATAAAAAAATAGTGAGATTCATTGAGTGAATGCTATCTCATGATAAAGTGATGAATTTTCTTATAATTTTTTTTAAAAAAAGGCCTTTTATAAAAATCATCATGTTGAACTAACTTCAACAAGTCTTCAGGAACAACAAGTCTAAAAGAAGAACATAAACCTAACATATGGAATCAGCACTAGTGCTAACAAGTTAATTAAAGTTAGCAAGCACCAAAGGCAGTTGATTAGAGTAAATCAACAAAAAATTCAAAGACAATCAACATAAATTCCAATCAGTCAGTACAATTGATTAACACAAAATCCTAGCTAGCATGAAGTTCTAATATGATGTCTACATTTTACATACACTACACTTTATCTCAGTTATATACTACATAATAGTTATAACATAATGTTCAAATTCACGTTGTTACATGCTATGCAGTACCTATCACATAGTTTTCAAATTCACTTTGCTAGACACTACATAGTAGTTATAGCATAGTTAGTCACTACACAATAGTTATAGCATATTTCAAATCTTTTATTGGACATTCCCTGGGAATTATAGCACATTTCATAATTTGCTAGATGATCTAGAAGACCTATAGCATATTTGTCTTCAGCTATACACTAGACAGTAGTTATAGCATATTTTCTCTAAATGTTTTATAGGAAATATAGCAAAACTTTAAGTCATAGTTACTAGACATTCCACATGAACTATAGTACAATTTTCTAGACACTACACAGTATTTACAACATATTTTCAATAGACATCCCATAAGGAATATAGTGAAAATCACAATCACTAGATATCCCATAGGGAATATAAAGAAAGTCATGATCACTAAATGGTCTATAAGGAATATAGTGAAAATCACATAACTAGACGTCCCATAGGAAATACAGTGAAAATCACGATCAACACACGTCTCAGTATAGTGCATTTTAAAATCAACACCATACGTTCGAGTATAGTTAACATTATACATCTGAGTATAATGTATCTTTTTAATCAATACTATACGCCCGAGTATGGTCAACATTATACATCCGAGTATAATGTATCTTTTTAATACTATATGTCTGAGTATAGTCAACAATGTACATCTTAGCATAATGTACATCTATGTCTGAGTATAGTCAATATTAAACGTCCAAGTATAATGTACCTTTTTAATACTATATGTCCGAGTATAATGTATCTTTTTAATAAAAAATATATATCCGAGTATAGTCAACAGTATACATCTGAGTATGATGTATCTTTCAATACTACACACCCGAGTATAGTCAACATTATAAGTCTCAGTATAATGTATCTTCTTAATACTATACATACAAGTATAGTCAACATTATATGTTAGAGTATAATGTATCTTTTCAATCAATACTATACGTTCGAGTATAGTCAACATTATATGTCTGAATATAATGTATATTTTCAATCAATACTATACATCCAAGTATAGTCAACATTATACATTCGACTATAATGTATTTCTTCAATACTATACATTTGAATATAGTTAACATTATATGTCGGAGTATAATGTATCTTTTCAATCAATATTATACGTCTAAGTATAGTCAACATTATATGTCTGAGTACAATGTATCTTTTCAATGCTATATGTCCAAGTATAGTCAACATTATACGTTCGAGTATAACATATCTTTTCAATAGTATACGTCTGAGTATAGTCAACAATATATATCCAAGTATAATGTATCTTTTCAATCAATACTATATGTCCGAGCATAGTTAACATTATACGTTCAAGTATAATGTATCTTTTCAATTAATACTATATGTCCTAGTACAATTAACATTATACGTCCTAGTATAATGTAAATTTTCAATACTACATGTCTAAGTATAGTCAATATTATACATCTGAGTATAATGTATCTTCTTAATACTATACGTCCAAGTATAGTCAACATTATACGTCTAAGTATAATGTATCTTTTTAATCAAGACTATACGTCTGAGTATAGTCAAAATTATACATCCGAGTATAATGTATCTTTTCAATACTATACGTCTGAGTATAGTCAACATTATACATCTAAGTATAATGTATCTTTTTAATCAATACTATATGTCCGAGTATAGTCAACATTATACATCCGAGTATCATGTATCTTTTTAATATTATACGTCCGAGTGTAGTCAACATTATACATTGGAGTATAAGGTATATTTTCAATCAATGCTATACATCCAAGTATGGTTAACATTATATATCCGAGTGTAATGTATCTTCTCAATACTATACGTATGAGTATAGTCAACATTATATGTCTGAGTATAATGTAACTTTTTAATACTATACGTCCCAGTATAGTCAACATTATATGTCTGAGTATAATGTCCAAGTATAGTTAACATTATACGTATGAGTATAATGTATCTTCTTAATACTATACATCTTAATATAGTTAACATTATACATCTAAGTATAATGTATCTTCTCCATATTATATGTCTGAGTATAGTCAATATTATATGTCCGAGTATAATGTATCTTTTCAATACTATATGTCTGAGTATAGTTAACATTATACATTCAAATATAATGCAATACTATACGTCTGAGTATAGTCAACATTATACATTCGGGTATAATATATCTTTTTAGTACTACATCTGAGTATAATTAACTTTATATGTCTGAGTATAGTTAACATTATATGTCCGAGTATAATGTACTTTTTAGATCAATAATATACATCTAAGAATGGTCAATATTATACGTCTGAGTATAATGTATCTCTTCAAATTAATGTTGTACATTTGAGTATGGTGTATTCTTAGATGTTTCAGTATTCTGCTTGGTGTTGCATAACAACATAAGCATTTATCATGAACTAATGATTGCTTATAAGCAAAAGCATCAAGGAGCATAAATAAGTATCTAAACTTTTATTCTTAAGAAATTGTGTGCTTATTTGCCTTGTCGTAATTTGTCAAATAAATAGCGACAAATGGGGCAACTATAAGCACTAAATATCAAGATGATGAAGTGTGAATGTGACAAAGGACTTCAATGATGAAAATATTATAAATAGATTTTCAACACTTCATGGTTGAAACCTCAAAAGCCTAAAAGCATTTACATAAGAATTTAATTGGTTTTTTTAATGACTTAATTGTAATGTTTTCTTTAAGGAACTAATTAAAAAGTTTAAATTCTTTTAGGGGTCTTTTTATAAATAAAAAAGAGATCAAAATTAAATAAAACTGATTAGAATTATGTAATTTTAATCAAAATTATATAATCTCGATCAGAATTAAATGTATTCTGTCTGAATTTTTATTTTCAAGTAAATAAAAAATTTTATTTTCTAACTTTTGATTGGTCAAATAATATGATAAATCTCTTTTTTGGGATTTTTTTGAATTTTTGAGGAAATAAAATGTTCTTTTTAAATTAAAACTCTATCACTGTGAAGAGAGGAAGTCACAATATGATACATTTTTTAGCTACAGTTTTCTATATAAACCAAGCTCAAACTCTCCTAAAGGGGGACTTTTTTTAGGACTTCTTCCTAGACCTCTCCTTTTCCTTTTACACTGTTTTCAATTAATATTTTCTTGAGAGGTACTATTCTTTTATGAAAAGTAGTAGACTTTTGAGAGGAGAAAATCAAGCATTGAAGATTTATTAAAAAAGGCAACGGTGATTTATACCACTTTAAGGAGCTAATCAATACTGCATCCATCTAATCATTTCTTCTTTTACCCTCTTCTTTTTATTTTATTTAATTATTTTAGTTTCATTTGATTTTGATTTTATTTTTTTAATTACTAATCATTGTTTATTTTTGTGTTTTTGTTTGTGATTATGGAGGGAGTTACACAATGAATTCACTGTAGAGAACAAAATCCATGTAGATCCATGAAATACCAACAATTGAATTTTGTAATTGAATATAGTTTATAGTGTTTTATTTATTTATTATTACTTTGCTAGTTGATTTATTTTTTATTTCGTATTTTATTTAGTTTTTTAAGTTGTATTAGTTTTTTAGATCATTGTAATAGTCTCAATAGTAGGAAAACTAAAATCATGTGTGTGCGGTTGTGTGTTTATTTTAATTAATTGGATAGTAAGATTAGGGTTTTAATTGGGTCATTAATTAAAATTAGTAGCTATAGAGATAATTAAGGTTTTGAATTAACTTGTTAATTATTTTATTTATTAATAGTTTGTTTGTTTAAGGTCACTTTAACTAAATTAGGTTTTTAAATTAATTGATTGTTTGATCTCTTATTTGATTCTTTTGGTATTTTTTGTTATGTTTTTTGGGTTTGTTTATTTATTTTTATGTGTTTTGTGACCTAAGTCCATGCTAAGCTCTAACTCATTTGATTAATTTTAAGTTTAGGTAGTTCTTTTCGGCTCATCTTTTATTTAGCCCATTTCATTTAATAGGTTATTAATTAATTAAGTCTAGATTTTAATTAAAATTCATCTTTAGGTCCATAAATAATTAGAAATTAGGTTAGGGATAGCTTAGGCCCATTTAGTTAATTAGATATAGGTCCACTTTAGTTTAATTTAATTAGTTTAATAGACTTAGCCCATTAAATTAAAGTCTTTTGCATAACTTGTAGATTAAAGATCATACTAGAATTAAAACAGGTAGAATTAGGCCCACTAATTTATATACTTCATAATTTATAGATTTAGGCCCATTTTTAGAATCAAAATAAATAGACTTATGTTCACTTAATCAAAATTAAATAGGAATTAGGCCTATTAGTCTTTAAGGTCACTTGTAAATTAAAACACATAGATTTAGCCCATTTAATTAAAATCATTGTAGATTAGACTAACTTAGGGGTTGTGAACTTAAATGAATGCATTGTTTACATGTATTTTTTATAATTAGTTTTCTTGGAGTTAATTGTTTAAATAAGGGTTTATATGAAATTGCATGTAAATAAAGGATAAAATAGTAATTCATAAAGTAATTATAAATGAACATGAGACTGAAAGATGTTAGTATTCCATATCCAAAATCTCCTAGTTATGGTGCTAGCTTTCTTTTAGAGAATCAAGTACCACCATTTTTTATTTATCCCAGTTATTACCCTGGGTGGCAACTCCTCATCTCCACGCCATGTCTTTATGAAAGTGGTTAGTGTGTTCTCTAGAGCCATGAACTCAAATAGTGTTGCAGTTGCTAAAATCTTAGAAGCACACTAAACCCTACCATTTATAGTGTGTTGTTGCAAAGATGAGTAAACTAAGTATGTATAACAAGAAATAGTCTTTCAATCTTACCCCTCAAACTAAAGTGTCCTTAGTGGAGTCAACTAAAACTTGTATACAATCCCCTTTTTCAGCACAATTATTTTTTATTCAAGATAGGATTTGCGTGGTATTGGGGTAAATTAGCTTAGGCGACCATTTTCCATATGTTATTAATGTAGGCAAGTCTGCCTGAATATGCTTTGTAAATTGGAGTCACCACCTGACTTTTATTAGGAAATGGAAAATGAATGAGAACTCACTTTCCTAACTAGAGATTCTGAGTTTGGGGGCTAGCGCCTTCTAATCTTGTTTCTTATCATGCATGGCTTAATTGTTAGTTCACCCTAATTTTGATTTTATGATGCATATACTATACTGTATTATTAGTCAAACTAAATTTCATTGAACTAAAAATTGGAATGCGGGATAATTGAGTTTTGGCACGCATACATAACAAATATAACAAGAATAAGTAAATAAGTAAATATTAATAAACCATGATCAATTGAGTAAATCAATAATGCAAACAAATAGGCAAATAGCAAACAACACATAAGCATGCAAGAAATAATAAATAAATAAACAAAACCAAATGAAGCAAAATAAAGAAAAGGGGAAGAGATTACATATTACAACCTATGAAATTGGCCTATTCGAATAAATGCATCCAAAATAGAAAAATGAAAGGGAATCAAGATTAAGAATTACATCACTTGAAACCTTTTCTATTAATTATATCAAAATAGAGAAAATAAAAGAAAATTCCATTTAATAAACCTACAAAATAAAGGTTAGTTCGCACGCACATGTAAACACATATCATAATCGTAGCAATTTTATACTTCATCCATCCTTATGATAAATAAAAGAAAAATAATTAAAATAGCGAAATACTTAAAAAAAATAAACAAGTAAGGATGCCAATGAAGACATATGATGCAAGATTTAAAATTTAAATATTTTGGTGTCAAATTACTATTTTTATTATGAAAATGAAATTTTGTGACAAGAAAAATGTGAAGAAATTAAAATAAAGGAGTGAAAGTAACAAAATAATAATAAATAACAAAGATGCAAATATAATAATAAAAATGCAAATAAGGGAATGAAAATGCAATTTCCACTATATAAATAGGAATTTTATGATAAAAAGTGCAAAATTAATAATAAAAGAAACACAAATAACAAAAATTATAAAATTGCAAATAAAATAATAATGATAATAAAAGTCCAATTTTTACCTTAAAAATGCAAACTTTTATATAAAAAGTGCAAATTTATTAATAAAAACAACAAAAAAATAAATAACAAAAATAAAAAAAAATAAAAATAAAATAACAAAATGATAAAAAGTGCAATTTTTACCATAAAAATGTGCGCAAATTATATCATAGACCCCTATCCATATTGCAACATGGACAAAGAGTACATCACATGTGTTAACTTTGTTTTTTTTTTTTAATGCTTTTGTAATTTTGGCATTATAACTTCTTGGAGATTTACAGTTTCTGCATAAATGTTCATTAGTTGTGGTAAAAGTTCATTTGTTATTAATTAGAGATTCATCATAATTTTAATATATTGTTTGTCAAATTCATTTGTTTGTTTTTTTATCAAATGAATTTACGTATTTTATCTTATAAACCTACATTATTTAAGTAATGAATCTATAATATTTAACTAAAATAAAAATACATGTAAAACTCTATTTATTATAATTAAAAACTAAAAAAATTAAATAATTTTTAATGAATAAAAATTTTATTTTAACTAAAATCATAAATAAAATATTTTAATTAAACCACTGTAATTAATAAAATAAAAAGAAAACATAATTTTTTGATAAAATTTTTTTTAATTTCTATTAAAAATAAAAGGAAAATATTAATGAATATGCAAGTAAAGATTAGTAAACATGAATGTAAAGATCAATAAATATGTAGGTAAAGATCATTAAACCTGGAGATTCAAAAAGACTAATGAATTTACAAGTGTGAACATGCAAGTGAAGGTCAATAAATCCAACTTATGGATAGGAAAATTAATATTAACTAATTTTTTTTAGATCAAGCCCATGAGATGAAATATGAAAACACACTAAATATTTTATCTTATGAACCTATATTATTTAAATGATGAACTTACGATATTTAATTAAAATAAAAATACAAGTAAAACTCTATTCATTATAATTGAAAAGGAAAAAATTAAATAATTTTTTAATGAATAAAAATCTTAATTTGACTAAAATCATTAATGATAAATTAAATTCAAACATTGTAATTAATAAAATAAGAAAAATAATTTTTTGATAAATAAAAATTATTTTTTTCATTTATATTAAAAATAAAAGGTAAATATGATTAAATATGTAGGTAAAAATCAATGAACATGCAGACGAATATTAATGAATATGCAGGTGAAGAACATTTAACCTAGATATTCAAATAGGCTTACGATTCTATAGGTGAACACTAATGAACTTGCAGGTAAAGGTTACTCAATCTACATGTGAAGGTCAATGAATACAACTTATGGATAAGCAAAAATACAATCAATTAATTGTTTTTTTAGTTCAAGCTCATATGCAAAACTGCTGCACTTACTTTTGATGGGGAAAAAAAGCACATTTTTGCACATATGTGATCTATATCATATTATGAACAAGAGTCCATGATATAACTATTGAAAATTGTGAACTTTATGATAAAAAAAAAAAAAATTTAATAACAAAATAAAATAATAATAAAAATAAAATTATAAAAATGATAAAATGCAATTTTTACAATAAATATGTGGACTTTATGATAAAAATATGCAAATTTATTAACAAAATAAATAAAAATAACAAAAATAATAAAAATATAGATAAAATGATAAAAATGAAATTTTTAACATAAAATGTGGATTTTATGATTAAAAAAAGCAACTTTATTAACAAAAATAATAAAAATGATAAAAAAAAAGTAAATTTTACCTAAACAATGTGAATTTTATGACAAAAATGACAAATTTATATATAAAAAAAGGAAATATAAATGACAAAAATACAATTTTTAACGTAAAAATGTGAACTTTATGATAAAAATAGCTAATTGATAAAAAAAAAAGGAAATATAAATTATAAAAATAATAAAAAAAAGTAATTAAAATAATAAGAATGATAAAAATGTAATTGTTACCTTAAAAATGTGAACTTTGTGATTAAAAGGGCAAATTTATAAAAAGAAAGGAAATTAAAATAATTAAAATGACTAAAATATAATAAAAATAAAAATAATAATGACAAAAAGCAATTTTTACCATAAAAATGAGGTTTATGATTAAATAGCAAATTTATCAAAAAGGAAATAAAAATAAAAAAAATGAAAATGGCAAAATAATAAAATTGCAAGGCAGATAAAGTAAAAGCACAAGAAAATAGCAAAAGTGCTGAAAATGAAATTTGCACCATAAAAATAGGAATTTTATGATGAAAAATGAAAAAATATAAAATATAAACATGAAAATTAATTAAAAAAAGTAAAAATGTCAAAAATATAATTTTTACCATAAAAATTGGAATTTTATGATAAAAAATGCAAAAATAGAAATAAAAGCACAAAGATTGATAAATATGGTAAAAATGCTAAAAAATTCAATTTTTATCATCAAAATGCAATTTTTATAATAAAATATATTGACTTTAGCACCAATATATTAATTTTATAATAAAAAGGGGGAAAATGATGAAAATGAATGCAAATATGATGAAAACGCAATAAACACGCATGGATTCACAACCCAAACTTCCTACTCTTTCAACATATCATAAACTACTTCATCATCACCATAATCATAATTTTCATTAGAGGATAACAAATAAAATAAATAAATAAATGATAAAAATAAAAGAAAGTGTATAAGAAGAAGAGAATGATTATGTAAATGCAAAATTTTATATAAAAGAAATTAGGAGGACTGAGAATTACCATAGGAATGTTGTGTTCAAAACCCAAAAGTGCACGAATGGTAAATTGTAGTACAAAAGATATCATTCCTATAAGGATTAAATATTGAATTCTAATTTTTCTACTTATGTTCCTAGCTAGCAAATGAAATACAGTAATTAAAAGAAATCAAGTATGAAATTAAACAACTAAATTATGAAAGAAAATCAATTAATTAAAATATAGAGCTTGGATGTTGTTTGACTATTCTAGATCAATCAAGAACAACTTAATTATTAATTCCTTTGATTTCTGTGAAGGGTAGTTATTGTAAAATAACTAAAGACTCTCGAGAGCTCAATTAAGCATGTTAAGATTAAAGTTTTACATACTCTCGTGATTAAGAAGTTAATCAAAACTCATTAAGTTCCATAATAATTATTTTACCCTTAAGGAGCCCGCCTACTCTTGTGGTTGAGTGGTCTAAGTCCTATAAGTTTTAAGCTGGTAAATTCCTATAACTCTCATTAGTTAATCTACCCATGAACATGTAAATAGGAAGGCTAAGAATGAAAGCATAAATTAAGTACAACTCATAAAATTAATTACAAATCAAATACCATAATAAAATCTTGTGTTCAATTAGATCTTAGAATAACTACTCCTAACCTAAACCCTAACGAGAGTTTAGCCATGCATAATTGTGGCAAAGTACACAAACATAATTATAAGAATAAAAATGGGGAAGAAATATAGATAAAACTCTATTGATTTTGCATGAATCTCCTTCATTTACCATTTGTTTTTGGCTTCTAGATTATCAAAATAATGAATCACAAGCCTTTTTAATGCCCCTATATATAGGAAAAACAAATAAAATCCTAAATGTTATTGAATTCCTAATTCTTTTCTCTAAGGAAAGATTTATTTTTTTTTCTAACATGGCTTAAACTCGATCATGCCTTGTGTCGTGTCAAAGATGAGTTGTCATATTTTGAATGAAATCTCCTTAATTAAGGATTTTCCTATATAGGTATCTTTAGGAATAAGGAATAAAACAATTTCCTTCAAGGATTAGGTTGTTTACATGGCTATATAAAGGCTAACCCTATGAGAAACAAATTTAAGCATTGAATAATTAAAAGTGAGGCTTTTCCTTAAACTTTGCTCTTTTGAAACTTTGCAAGTTTACTTGAATTGTTTTACTTCTACCTTTCATTAGAATTGCTAGGTTAGATTAAACTTAGAATTGTGTGATTTTTCATCTTTTAATAGCTAAGTATCTTGCTTCACTTTAATAAGCAAGGGGTTTAGCTCCATCAACACAACCTATCCTTGATGATCCTTGGACTAATATTCAAAGTTGCATGTGTGTTCTATCTCTGTTATAGGTAGCGTTTATATCAATTTCGTATCAGAGCCAAACTTCAAGGCTTGGTTATTTATCATTTAATTTTTGTTCATAATTTCTTCTTCTTCTTCTCAATTCTTCTCAATTTTAAAAAATCAAAAATCAAAAAATAAAAAAAAATTCAAAAAAATAAATCCAATCTTTGTGTTTTAAGCAAAAGGGTTCAAAATCTATCAATCTTTGTGGATTTAAAACTCATATTTGACTTCTTTTGTTAATTTTCATTGTGTACGATTTCTTGGCTTCTAAAAATTAGGTTTTGTTCTTGATTTTGAGCGAAGTTTTGTTCACTTACTTATTTTTTGTTTATTTCATTCATGAATAGTAGGTTTAAATTTTAAATTTAATTTGATTTTTGTGATTGTGGTGTTGAGTTGATTAAGCAATTCTAGGATAATTTGCTTTAGTTTTATTAGAACCGAGATTTAGGGAATTTGAGTGGTAAAAGGCGAGTGGTGAGCTTATAAGTGGGTAAGAGCCTTATTGAGTGAAACATGAGTGTGAGTACCATTTAAATTAAGTGAAACACATTAGGGAGTGTTTTATGATATTTTTTTTATTGTTACTAATAATTTCTTATAGCAAAAATTAAAGTAATGGCTCAAGAAGGTGAAAAGGAATGCCCAATCAGAAGATGTACATGAAATCCATGACCCAATTGTTTGAGATGTTAAGACTAGATTTGGCAAATCAAATTGGAGACTTAGCATACCAAATAGACAAGATGGAGTCAAGTCATTATAGAGATACTAGTACAGCCAATACAAGAACCCATGGGAGACATGAATAAGAGGATGACGAACAAACATCCAATTTAGGTAGAATCAGGTGTGCAAGAGTTGATAACAACTTAGGAAGCATCAAGATGAAAATTCCAAGCTTTCAAGGCAAGAGTGATGCTAAAGCCTATTTGGAATGGGAGAAAAAGGTGGAGTTCATCTTTGACTGCCATCAATACTTTGAAGAAAAGAAAGTGAAGCTAGCTGCCATAGAGTTTACTAATTATGCACTTGTTTGGTGGGATCAATTAGTGACTAATAAAAGAAGGAACCATGATTGACCTATTGAGACATGGAGGAGATGAAGGCAATCATGTACAAGAGGTTTGTTCCTACACACTATTATAGAGAATTGTATAATGAACTTTAAAATATTGTACAAGGATCTAAAAGTGTATAGGAGTACCAATAAGCAATGGAGATAGCTATAATTAGAGCAAATATTGATGAAGACCGTGAGGCAATAATAGCAAGGTTTTTGCATGGGCTGAATAGAAACATAGCCGACTTAGTGGAATTACACCACTATGTTGACATGGATGATATATTGCATATGGCGATCAAGATTGAGAAGTAATTGAGGTTTAAGAACTCCAAAGGAAATTCAACTTCTTCTAGTTCTTCATGGAAGTCAAATTGGAAGAATGGAGATAAGAGCTTCACTAAGGCAAAATTTGACAATAATAAAGGAGGAAACAAAGGGATGAATGCCAAGACCAAAGACAAAAGTGAGACTCAAACTAAATGATCTTATGATGTTCAATGTTTTAATGTTTGGGCTATGGCCATATCTCTTCTAACTGTCTAAATAAGAGCACCATGACTATGAGGGGTAGAAAAGTCTTTAGTGAAAGCGATGATGATGAGTGAAATTTGGAGATGCCCAAGCTTGAGGATTCAAGTTTTAAGGTGAATCATGAATGTGCAAACCAAGATGGAGGATGAGGCACAACATGAGAACATCTTTCACACTAGATGTAAGGTGCAAGATAAGGTATGTTGTATGATCATTAAAGGGGGTAGTTGCACAAATGTAGCTAGTACCATGTTAGTTAAGAAATTGCATTTATATACCATGAAGCACACTAGGCCTTACACATTGCAATTATTGAATGATTATGGGGAGATAAAAGTGACTAAACAAGTAAAGATAACATTTGCCATACGCAAATATGAAAATGAAGTATTATGTGATGTAGTGCATATGCAAGCTTGTCATATTATTTTGGGGCATCCTTGGCAATATGATAAGAGGGCTAATCATAATGGGTTTTCTAATAGATATTATTTTTTAATGAATGATGTACCCATTACCCTTAAACCTTTAACCCCTAAAGAAGTGTATGAGGACCAAAAAGTCCAAAAGCAAAGATTTGAAGAGTTTGAAAAAGAAAAAGCAGTACAAAGAGAGAAATAGAACTGTAAGAAAAGTAATGAGAGGATAGAACAAATAGTGGAAAAAGGAGAGCTTAAGGGGATGCACAATGAGAAAAAGAAGAGTGATGCACATACAAAAGGAGAGTTTAGTGTGAATAAGGTAAAATAATAGAGAAAAGTAAGTTTTTATGCAAAAGAAAATGATGTGTGGAAAGCTTTACTTTTAAGGCAGCCTATGCTTGTGCTTGTTTACAAGGAATCTTATTTAAGCTCTAACAATATTGACCCTTCTTTGCCTAGTTCTTTTGTGAGATTATTATAGGAATTTCAAGATGTGTTTCCCGATGATATTCTTAGTGGTTTGCCACTAATAAGAGGAATAGAGCATTAAATAGACTTTGTACCTAATTATACAATTCCAAATAGACCCGTGTATAGATACAATCCCAAGGAAACTAAGGAGTTGCAAAGGAAAATTGTGGATCTTATGAGCAAAGGTTACATTAGAGAAAGCATGAGCCCATGCATCATTTCGGTTTTACTTGTGCCTAAGAAGGATGGAACTTAGAGAATGTATGTTGATTGTCGCACAATTAACAAAATAATGGTAAAGTATCATCATCCTATTCCTAGGTTAGATGATATGCTTGATGAGTTGCATGGGGCTATTATATTTTCCAATATTGATTTGAAAAGTAGTTATTATTAAATTCGTATGAAAGAGGATGATGAGTGGAAAACTACATTTAAAACAAAATATGGTTTATATGAGTGGTTAGTCATGCCTTTTGGTTTAACTAATGCACCTAGCACTTTTATGAGATTAATGAACCATGTTTTGAGTGCTTTCATTGGAAAATTTATGGTTGTTTATTTTTATGATATACTTATATATAGTAAATCTTTGGAAGAGCATATTGAACATGTGCATTTGGTTTTAGAAGTGTTGCGTAAGGAATGTTTGTATGCTAGCATCAAAAAGTGTAGTTTTTGCACACATAAGCTTGTTTTCTTAGGCTTTGTTGTTAGTGCAAAAGGAATAGAGGTAGATGAGAGAAGGTCAAGGAAATT
This sequence comes from Mallotus nudiflorus, assembly GCA_947683625.1. NCBI lineage: Eukaryota > Viridiplantae > Streptophyta > Magnoliopsida > Malpighiales > Euphorbiaceae > Mallotus > Mallotus nudiflorus. Next base: position 9,233,918 of record CANTUR010000027.1, on the reverse strand, counting down.
AAAGATTGGCCTATGCCTAGAGGAGTTGGTGATGTGCAAAGTTTTCATGGTTTTGTAAGCTTTTATAGGCGATTTATAAGGGATTTTAGTACCATTGGAGCACCATGGAATGAAGTCATCAAGAAAAATGTTGGCCTTAAGTGGGGAGAAGCATAAGAACAAGCATTTAACATGCTTAAGGATAAGTTGACATATGCTCCTTTACTTACTTTATCTAACTTTTCTAAAACATTTGAAATTGAATATGATGCTTCAGGTTTAAGAATTGTGGATGTTCGAATGCAAGATGGACAACCAATTGCTTATTCTAGTGAAAAGTTAAATGGTACAAGCTTGAAGTACCCCACTTATGACAAGGAGATGTATGCCTTAGTTCGCATTTTGGAGACATGGCAACATTATTTATTGCATAGAGAGTTCATGATACATACTGATCTTGAATCCTTGAAGCACTTAAAGGGGCAAAACAAGCTTAACAGATGACATGCTAGGTGGAGTGAATTCATTGAGTCATTTCCTTATGTCATTAAATACAAGCAAGGTAAAGAGAATGTTGTGGCTGATGCACTTTCAAGAAGGTATACTTTACTTGCTTCTTTAGATGCCAAATTACTAGGATTTGAATACATAAAAGAGTTGTATAAGAATGACAATGATTTTGGTAGTGTTCTTTATGCATATTAAAATATTTCTTTTGAAAAGTTCTATAGTCATGATGGTTACTTATTTAAAGAGAAATGGTTTTGTGTTCCTATTGTTCTATGTGTGAATTGCTTGTTTGTGAAGCACATGAGGGTGGTTTAATGGGACATTTTGGTATAACCAAGAATTTGGACGTTCTACATGATAACTTTTATTGGCCTAACATGAAAAAAGATGTTATTAGAATTTGTGATAAGTGTATTATGTGTAAATAAGCTAAGTCTAAGTTAAAACCACATGGTTTGTGTATGCCTCTATCTGTGCCTAATTCACCTTGGATTGATATTTCCATGGATTTTGTGCTTAGTTTACCTACGACTAGGCGAGGACATGATTCAATATATGTTATTATAGATAGGTTTTCTAAAATGGATCACTTTATAGCATGTAGAAAAACTAATGATGCACAACATTTTGCATATTTTTTCTTTAAAGAGATTGTTCATTTGCATGGCATGCCTAGAAAAATTTTGAGTGATAGAGATGTAAGTTTTTAAGCTACTTTTGGAAGACTTTGTGGGGTAAATTAGGCACTAAACTTTTATTTTCTATAACATGTCATCCCTAAACTAATGGGAAAACTGAGGTAGTTAATAGAACTTTATCTCAATTAATAAGAACGATGGTTAAGCACAATTTGAAGTCATGGGAAGATTGCTTACCATATTTTGAATTTACTTATAATCGTAGTGTGCATTCTTCTACCAATTTCTATCCTTTTGAGATTCTCTATGGTTTTATTCCATTGAGTCCTTTAGATTTGATTGCTTTACCTTTAAGTGAATAAGTAAATCTAGATGGAAAGAAGAAGGCAGAATTTTTGAAGTCCTTAGATGAAAAGGTGCGAGCAAATCTTCAAAGAAAGAATGAGCAATATACCAAACATTCAAACAAGGGGCGTGTAAAAGTTGTATTTGAACCAGGTGATTAGGTTTGGGTACATTTGCGAAAAGAAAGATTTCCCACTCAAAGCAAATCTAAGTTAATGCCATGTGGTGATGGACCCTTCTAAGTGTTAGAGCGCATCAATGACAATGCTTACAAGATTGACTTGCCTGGTGAGTATGGTGTAAGTGCTACTTATAATGTTGCTAATTTATCTCTTTTTAATTTTGATGTAGGTGCTGATTTGAGGATGAATCATCTTGAGGAAGGGGGGAATAATGCAACCAAGCTAAGCAAGCCCATCAAACCAAGTGATCCCTTACATTATAAGGGACCAATGACAAGATCAAGGACAAAGAAGTTCAAACAAGCACTAAATGCGTTTGTCTTTCACATTACAAGAAAGTTGGTGGATTCAACTACAAGTACAACCTTGGAGCCGCATGATGAAGAATTTAGGCTAATTAGCTTAATTTCCTATTATGAAATTAATTAGCTTGAACTGGACAAATTTGCAAGTTGTTTTTTCCATTTTGGAGTCAATAAGGAAAATTCAAGAAGATGTGAGAAGATTCAAGGATATTCCAAGCCAAAGTCAATAAGTTAACAAGTCAAAGTCAAATAGTCAATAAGTCAAACAAGTCAAAGTCAAATAGTCAACAAGTCAAAGTCAATGGTCAATGGTCAACATGTGACTTGGCATGCTTCAATGCTTAGTTGTCATGAGATGTCATTTTTCTTAGTTGTCATGAGTTGTAATAAGTTGTTGATTTTGACTGTTCAAAGATAAGTTGTCATGAGTTGTCCTATTTTGAAGGAAATCTCCTTAATTAAGGATTTGCCTATATAGGCATTTTTGAGAATAAGGAATAAAACCTTTTCCTTCAAGGATTAGGTTGTTTACATGCCTATATAAGCGCTAACCCTATGAGAAACGAATTTAAGCATTGAAATATTAAAAGTGAGGTTTTTCCTTAAACTTTGTTCTTTTGAAACTTTGCAAGTTTACTTGAATTGTTTCACTTCTACCTTTCATTACAATTGCTAGGTTAGATTAGACTTAGAATTGTGTCATTGTTCATCTTTTAATAGCTATGTATCTTGCTTTACTTTAATAAGCAAGGGGTTTAGCTCCATCAACACAACCTATCTTTGATGATCCTTGGGCTAACATTCAAAGTTCGATGTGCATTCTATCTCTGTTATATGTCAGGTTCGTATCAAGAAGCATGCCTGTGTCGTGACCATGTCATTTAATTCTATGATTTTTAGGATTTCCTTAGTAAAATCTCTTTTAAAAAGGGAAGACTAATTAGGCATTTAAAAAAAAACTCTTTATTTGACTAAAATTAAATAAAAAAATGATAAAATCTTAATTAAATACTAAAACTAAAATATTTCCAAATGACATTAAATTCCACACAAATTAGACTAATTAGTTATTCAAAATTCATTAAAATTCAACTTAAAATATATGTAAAAGTAATACACATCATATTCCCCCACACTAAAGCTTTGTTTGTCCTTAAGTAAAAATCAAATTTTGAAAATTTAGGAATAAGCTCAACTATAACCAAAGACATATAGTTTCTAAGACTTGTAAATTGATAACACCAAGACTGAAATTTTGCTTACTAAAGAAGATAACTAGACAAAAATACATGATATATAAACAATTTCCTAATCACAACCGAAACACTTATCTCTTTAAAATCCAATGAAGATACTCTAGAAGAAGAGCATTAAAAGTTATAATTATTTTTTTCTTTTGAAAAAAAAATGGTTGTGAATGCATTTTATGCTCCATTTCAGAACATCTTTTCTCTTCCTTACCTTTGGCTTTGGTGAGTGCATTTCACGCTCCATCTTACCACTTTTTTTTCTTTCTTTTTGCTCAATAACAAGTGTATTTTATGCTCCATCTTAGCATGATTTTTTTTAAAATAAGATTAGGCAAGTGCATTTTATTCTTTATTTTTCATTTTTTCATTTTTTAATTATAAACCATCACGCATTCTCCCCTAAACTCATGCCCAAATTCAATCTCTAAGTTTATGTTATAAAAACTAATTTTTTTTCTTATATAATGATTATGTACAACTATCTAAATTAATAAAATTTAACCATTCAATAATTGATAATTGAATCAAAATGCATGCTTATACACTATTACTCTCTTAATTGCAATTGATTTCCATATTTGCACAAAAATAAAAATAAAAATTTATAGGAAAAACTAAATAATAATATAGAGAAATTGAATTAAAGGTTAATGAAATATGAATAATTACTTACCTTATTATTATTATTATTATTATTATTTAATAATGCATGACAAAAGATATGGAATAATTATGTAATAATTAAAATAAATTCAAATTATTATTAATGGATACCCTCCCTACACTATCCAAGGCATTGTCTTCAATGACTAAAACATAGAAATATAAATCAAAATACAAGAATATATCCAAAACACTTCCTTGAAAATGTGAAGTTGGAGAGGAGTGATGCTGCTAAAACTAAAGAATAAAAGAAGACAAAGATTAATGGAAAATTAAAACATGATAAGCATTAGCCACATAAAAGTAAAGGAATAAGAACAAAAACACAAAGTAAAAAAACAGAGTTAAATAGAAAACATGAATAAAATACCAACAAAATGTCTAAGAATCATAAAGAATCCAAACGACAAATAAAACATCCTAAATCCAAAAGAGACAAACAATAAGTCCAAACATCAAAATAAGCAGAAGGAAAACCAAATAACAATATAACTAACAAAAGCCAAATATCCAAAATAAGCTTAAAAAGAAATCTCATCTAGGGGGTAGTATCATTATTAAGGACATGTTCACCAACATCTTCATCATAATAAAACTCCTCTGTTCCTACTACAGTTGATGATGTGTGAAAGACTAGACGAGGTGGAAAAGGGATTCCTTGAGTGTTGAAGAAAATTGAAAATTTGTTAACTTACCAATGGAGCATATCAGTGTGATAACAAAGAGTAACCTCAATGTAGGATGTTTATAAAGGACGTACAGATGTAGAAAGGCCTGCTATAGAGTGGGTGGTGGAGCAGCTTGGGATGAAGAAGGTGATGGCATTAGGAGTGCATTGGTATATCCTCTCCCTCATCAATGTCAAGGTTAGCTTTATGCTCAATAAAGATGTACTATCCATCCCTTAACTCTCTTAAACAAATCTTTTTCATGACATTCAAATTAAAAGGCAGCATAATGCATGCTTGAGTTAAATTTGTCAACTTATCAAAAGCTCCTAAACTCTTAGCAACATATGTAACATAAGAACCACCACATAATGCTTCTTTATTTTTCCTAGCCATGCCCTCCATATAAATAGCAAATCCATATTCCAAATGAGTCATAATCCCTTTGTAAAATAACATAGGTAAAATAAATTATGAAGAGACATAACCCAGTACTCTCATGACATCCACAAATGGTAAAAATAATCAAACGATGCAAATATTATAGGGTAGGACTTACAATGGTAGTACTCTTATAAATCCTAAAATCATAATTCACATTAGCACAAGTATGGACAATTTCATGCCAAAAGGTCATTAGACTTTTAAAGCTGAAATCATGGACTACATTATCACACTTAGGGCTAGTGATAAAAAGAGGTTCATAAAACCCATAATGAGCAGCAAATTCATTTCAAGTAAGAGAAAAATCTTGCCTACCTAACCTGAATTGCATAAAATCAGGTTTATTATACCCAACTAGTCCCTTGATAATTAAAAAATTGGATAAAAACTTGATAAACAACTCATGAAACATGATTTGATCAATGCCTAATAACCCATTCCACTTCAAAATTGCAAGCAAAAGAGAGACTAACTCACTCAACCTAATCATTCTTAAATTATTGTAAATAATTTTATAAGAGGGATGAATAGGAAGAGTTCTCAAATAGCACACCTATGTCTTTGTGCTTTTGAAAGAAAATGAAGAATTAGGTGGGTATAGGAACTTTAACCCGATTGAGTAGAGGAAGATGGTGGCCATGTAGATGAGGGTGTTGGAGACATGTTTGAATCCTTATGAAGCCTCTTTGGAGGTGGATTGGTATTTTTTTTAATAGATTTTGCTTCACCTATATGGACTTGAGAAGAAAATAATAAAAATTTATAAGGACAAGGAAGAGAAACGAGGAAAGAAGAAGAAGAAAATTAAGAGAATGAAGGGGTGAAAAAGATGGTGGTTTGGGTTAGGAATGTGTGTATTTATAAAAATTCATGTCATATGACCATGACATGGCCTTATCGTAAACCGTGTTAAGATTTAGGCATTTAATTCATAGGCAAACACAAGCATGTTGAGGCCACGCTTAATGCCACATCATGTTCTATCCAAATCAAGTGCTTGAGATAAACCACACATTGCCATATCGATGACGTGCTAAATGGCATGCCGTGTTAGCATAAGTGGTATGCCCTAGAGGCCAATCACATATTTTAACATTGTAAAAATCCCAAATGGCAATAAAGAATATTCTTTTATCTAAAGTGTTTATTTAATTGAATATTTAACCATTAGTACAATGTTAAATAAATATATAATTAAGAGCTAATAATATGAGTGGTAGATTTATTTAGTACATACGCTATAAAATGTTCATAGACAATAAATTAATAGTTGTGTAATATTAATTTGACTATCACTTCTATCTATTTTCCTTGTTTAGTATATGATACTAATAGTGCGAGGTAGTGAGTCGCATGCTACTTGATATGAGATATTAAAATAGACATGTGGAGAGGATTGAACATGATGTTAGATTTATAATTGTAAGGATATTCACTTATAGTTAACGATCACCATCTAGGTCATAACGATGCATATACCCCTTTGACTTGAGGTGACATGTTCACCCACATTTAAGTGGTTAGGGTATGTTTCCGTCTACATGCCTATGTTAATCATATATGGGTATATGGCATATGGTGGCTTTAGTCAATTAAATGTCAGGATGAATGTTCAACCCATATATGATTCCTTGCCCGGAGTGAACCGGGTTAAGATCCTATTCTATCTAAGTTTATTCTTGATGAATAAGTTCTTGCCTAGGACAAACATGACATAGTCTAAATGAGTTTCAGTGCTAGAAATGTGTTTCTAGTATTCATCATGTTTTATTAAGAATTAAAACTTGAGATGAGGTCACACGATGTAGCTATTAGAGTTTGACTAAACCTTGACTCTAGGCAACATTGTGATCTTCTAAAGAAGGGATTTAGTGCACGGTAATTAGGATTAAAGGGTTCATGTGAATCAATACATGTATTCATCTCTAATTGGGTAGTTGTTATATTGATGCTAGGGGTCACTCACAACTTATTAAAACTAACTATGTATAATTGGGATTTTCATATTTATACTTGAAAGGAGTTTAAAATAATATCAATAGTTGATATTATCTTCTCATTACCAATTAGACATGAACCTAGTATGTCACACCTAAAAGTGTTTCACCAAATCGCCATTAGCATTAATCTAATTATTCATTAAAGAGTTTAATCAATTAACTAAGATTAATTGAATTGGATTTATGCTTTAAGCAATGATTCTAGTATATCATGAAATCTAATTGAAATAAGTGTGTAATTATTAATTTATACTCAATTAATATGAGATATTGATTAAGGTATTAAATTAATAATATATGTTATTTCTAATTGGACTTAGATTAATAGCCCAAAGTTGTTTAGGCCTAGGCCTAAAAGGGTTTTGGACCGAAGATTAATCTAAGATGTTGAGAAAGCCCATGGACCTAATCCAAGCCCATTTGTTATATGAATTGGGCTTGGGCTAAGTGTTGGCCTAATTACTAAGTCCAAATCCATGTGAACATTACTTGGTCAAAATTTGTCATTTTAGGTATGCCTTATCCTTTATGTGTATAATTTTCACTATGGGCTTGATAATTATTAAGCTTGGCTAATTGGGCTTGTCATGGTAATCACACATTATCACTTAAGTGTAAGATGTTAACCATGACAAATTTTTCATGTTCAGCACATTCTATCCCTTGTGTGTATAAATTTAAATAAGCCAAAGCAAAGGATTAAGTTACAAGATTAAGCATAGAGAATGTATGTAGACATATACATGAGATTTATTAATTCTCTACATGGTGCACTAGATAAGTATACAAATTGTATACCTATCTTAATGAGCTGTTTACATATGATGTAAGCAATGATGTCATTAGGGTTTGCTTTCTCTACATATAAATAAATAACCTAAGATATGTTTCAAAGGTTAGAAAAATTAGAGAATTAAGAGTATGTGTAAAGACACATACCAAAATAGAGAGAAATAACATATACCAAAAATAAACCCAAAGTGTTATTGAAAAAGGATTAGCCTAGTGTAAGTTTCTAAGGGTCAATAGAGAGGGCACTTGCTACTATATGAAGGTGATTGGTGAAGCTTTGGTGTTTCATACTAGAGCCTAACACTTAGGAGGCTAAGCATTTGATTCAAGAGTTGAACCAAAAAATCCAAAGCTTGTACAATACTTGTGGTCCACATCAAATGTAGGAGATTATAAGTATTCTTAAACTTTAATTTCCTAGTTTGTTCTTTTATATATTGATGTGTAGTTTAGTTATGTATAAAATGCAAATTGGATCTATAGGAAAGGAAATCTTCATATGATGAAGGGTTATGCAAGTGAAAATTTTAAAATTTCACCCCATCTAAAGTATATGCTCACCAAACTTGATTGTTTCATAATTGTTTCCTTCATGCTATAACAATGGTCTCAAGACATGGCCATGCCTCTACCATGTTAGGTCCTATGACTAATACTCAATCAAAGATCTTATGGAACGATGTAGCCTTATTTTTCCTGTGTCATAAATTGTATGGGGTTTTAAAAAGATTAGAATTTTAAGGACACGACCATAATAATGTTGTGGTGGATACTATATGGCTAGAGCGTTAAATTTGTGCATTAGTAGACATGGCCATATGAACGTTGTGTTTTAGAGCATGTTGTGTTATGTGTAAATATCAAATTTCAAACAATTAAGCATGGTGTACACACCCATATGGAATACTGTGTGGATTACTGAATAAGAATCATATATGGACATAATTATCAACATGACCATTTTATGGCTATGTCATAATAATAAAAACTCTTACTATGATGCATACCTAAGAATGACTAGTAATAAGGTCTTGTTACACCTCATGTTTCCCTTTAAGGTTGCATTCCTTTGCCCTTTTTGGTCCTTTATTTTCATGTATAGTATTCCTAAATGAAAAGGAACAAAAATAAATAAAAATTAAGATAAAATAAAACATACAGAATGAAAGAAAAATAAAAGAAAGGTGAGAAACATGTGGTTACCTCCCAATTAATGCTAGATTAAGGCCATTAGCTTGATCGCTTTATGATGAACTTAAGCAGGAATAGTGAGTGTGCAAGAGATACTCTTAAGGCTTGCTTCTTCTGAGTGATAGACCTTCAGGCAATGTCCACTAACTTTAAAGGTCTCATTGCCCTTATTTGAGAGTTTAATAGCTCTATGAGAATAGAATATCTTAATCTTAAAAGGACTAGACCACCTTGATTTGATTTTACCTAGAAAGAGCTTTAATCTTGAGTTGAAAAGAAGCACTAAATCTCCTTTTTAAAGCTCTTTATCATTCCACTTCTTAGTTATTTCTTTGTAGATTTTGGCATTTCCATAAGTTTCCATTAAAAATTCCTCTAGTTCATTCAATAAAATAAGTCTCTTTTTACTTACTTTGGCCATATCAAAGTTTATAAACCTTAAGGCCCAAAATACCTTGTGTTCGAGCATAACTAGGGGGTGACATGACTTTCAAAAACCAAATGGAAAGGGAAGTCCCTATAGGAGTCTTAAAGGCTCTTTGATATGCCCAAAGTGCATTATCCAAATGTGCAAACCAATTATTGTATGAAACATTAACTGTCTTCTCCAATATGTGATATGTTTATTATTTACATGTCTTAGAGTTCAATTTTAATAAATTTTAAATAAGGAATGAATTAATATAAGTAGTTTTTGGATTTAATTAGAATTCTTATTATTTATTGTATATTTAGGAAGTTTTATTTGAGTTTTAAGTGATTTTGTATTTTATGTCTAGTGTAGGCCCTAACAATAAAAAGGAATTGGTATGTTTTTTATATAACATAGCATGCACTGTGTTGTGTGATGAAGAAGCTTATGAAGAAAAGCCATGTCTAAGCTATGTCCAAGCCATGTATGAGCCATGAAGAAGCCAACTACACTGAACACGATAATGTAACGACATCACCATGTTGTGTGAGTGAAGATTTCTAACCCAGAATAATGCATGACCAATAAACTTGCCCGTGTTAGAAGCCATGTAGTGTGCTGAGTATATTCACATATTACTTTGACTTAGTGCACGACCATGCCTAAAAGTTGTGTCATGAAAGGAAAAATTTTCTATTTTGAAAATAAAAAGGAATTATAAATCAAGGAGGATTATTTTGATACCCTAGCATTATATAAGGAATAAAACACCCTTTTTATAGAATGAATGAGGGAGAGACACTAAGAAAAGGGAGATAGCTAGACAAAAATCAATGAAGACCAGAAGACAAGACTAATAGCTTATTTTATTTTATGTTTCATCTTTTTGTCTTCTTGATTATGATTAAGGATTTCATCATGCCCATGTGTGGCTAAGTTTTCTTTCAAAGTCTTGGTTAGGATAGCTATTCCATGACATGATTTGACCACAAGTTTTTTATATTTGATTTGAATTTCAATTAATTCTTTGTGTTGCAATATTTATCTTGTTATCATTCTAGGCCTGTTTGATTGCATGTTTATGGATGAATTCACTAGTGAGAGTTAGGGGAATTCATTAGCTTAAGAAACTTAGAACTTAGATCACTTGATCATGAGAGTAGGTGAGCTCTTTAGGGAGTCATGATCGTAGATTATGGTGACACATTAATTGCTAAAAATCTTAATGAGCTTGGATTACATTATTAATCATAAGAGTAGGTTAGATTTTAATCCTCACATACTTAATTAAACTTAAGAGAGTCTTTAAGTAGTTTAGAGCAATTACCCTTAACTGAATTCAGGATTTTTGCTTAATAATGTGTTCATGATTGGATTGGAATATTGAAAATAAACCTAGGCTCTGTGTTTACAAATATTTGATTTTACTTATAATTAATTTTTTGCCATTTAAATTTTAACCCTTACTTAATTACTCACTTTACTAGCTAAGTTCATAGGTAAAAATTGTTAGTAATCAATATGCAGTCCTTAAGGGAATGATATCTATCTATTGTAATCACAACCATGCACTTATGGGTTTAAAACATAACAAGTTTTTGGTGCCGCTGATGGGGACTGGTGTAGACTATGGGGTTTAGCGCATGCCCAAGATTTTAGCAATTGCAACATTGTTTAAGCCTAGGGCTCTAGAGTACACACTAACCACTATCACAAAGACATGGCATGGAGATGAGGAGTCTCCACATAGGGTAATAATTGAGACAAATCAAAAAATGGTGGTACTCGATTCCTTACAAGAAAGCTAGCACCATAACCTGGAGGTTTTGGATACGTAATACCAACTTCTTTTAGTCTTGTGCTCTTTTAGAATTACTTTATGAATTACTATTTTATCCTTTATTTACATGCAATCTCATATAAACCTTTAAAAAACAATCAGCTTCAGGCAAACTAGTCATGAAATATACAAGTAAACAATGCATTCCTTAAAACTCCTAATCCCTAAGTTAGTTTAATCTATATTAATTTTAATTAAATGAGCTAAATCTACATATTTTAATTTACAAGTGAGCTTAAAGAGTAATGGGCCTAATTCTTATGCAATTTTAATTAAGTGAACCTAAGGCTATTTACTTTAATTCTAAAATGGGCCTAAATCTAAAAATTATGAAGTGTTTAATTTAGTGGGCCTAATTCTACATGTTTTAATTCTAAAATTATCTTAAATCTAAAAATTATGCAAAAGGCTTAAATTAAATGGCCTAAGTCTAAGTTAATCAAATTAAATTAGGTGGGCCTATTATAATTAATTAAATAGGCCTAAGTTATCTTTACCCTAAATCTAATTAATTATGGACCTAAAATGCATTTTAATTAGTTAAACCTCATAAAAACCTAAATTTTAATGGGTTAAAGCCTAATGTGGGCCTAGGGCCCAAAACACATAAACATAAGTAAACAAGCCTGGAAGGAATGAAAAATACCAACATAAACAAATAAAAGATCAAACAATTAATTAAATATATTCTAAAACCATAATCTAATTAAAAATGACCATAAACACATAAACATTAGGCATGATACTGAGATTTTTATGCCCCCAAATTAGAGTGATGATCCTGCTAGAGGATGGAGTCCTTGGCAAGACACTAGAGCTTAAGATGACTGATCTTTCATATTTAGGACTTGTGCTTTCGTGATTGTATTTTCCTTTTTCCTTTGAACTATTGTCCCTTTTCTAAATGGATTACCAACTTTTGTTTTGGATCAAACCTTAGGATTTAATGAGCTTTTTTTTTTGTTAGAAATGTTGGAAACCCGATTGGGATTATAGATTTTGGATCAAATTTCTAGAATTTTAATAAGAATTCTAGATTTTCGATTGGATTTTTGGAATTCTAATCAGAATTCTAGATTTTCAATAAAAAAATTCAACTTCTGCTCTTCACCCTTTTCCATTCTGATTTCTTATTTTAGTTCAATTGGCACACATAAAATCCTAATCTTGTGCAGATTCAAAATTCCATCTGAATTAGACCTTTATGTCTACATAAATAGCTTGTCAAAGGGTAGTCACCCATTCCTATCTATTGTTTACCTAATCATGACCCAAGTCACCCTTAATTTGATGAATAAATTTCTTAAAAACCTTAATGGGGATGACTGGAACAAATTGCTACCCTATCATATCAAATATTTGAAATCCCTTTAGCATTTAAAGATAAACCATAATTTACTTCATGCTGCTACCACCTTTTGGGACATCAAAGACCATGCATTTATATTCAATGGATAAGAGCTATGTCCACTAATTGAGGAGTTTGCTGCTATCCTTAGTTTTTTTTTAGACTCGACTAATGTGATTGCTCTTCTTGATCTTGAGATGTGATTTCTCGATAGATTAGTGACTTTCTTTAATATGCCCCCAAGTGACATCTACATGTACGCATATAACTTTGGGATTTTCAATCTTTCTTCTGTGATTAATTCTTATGGGACTAAGGATAAGAATAATGCGGCCTAGGTTAGGACTGTCTCTTTCTACTTGTATGCTTAGTTTTTACTAGTGGCTTTTCATGGAGATGCTGACATGAGAATTATCAATATTCTAGAACAAGTAGAAGTTGGGGCTAACCCTATGCTTGTCATACTCACTAAAACTATCATTGGGTTTCAAGGTTCAAAATCAACTCTCAGGCAGTTTACTTCTCCTTTAGGTATGCAGCCTCTTTTTTTTGCCTAAGTTGTCTTTTTAGGTTTTCATCTTAGCTCTTTTTTTTTTAGATTTGGCTATAAGAGAAATTGAGTCTACTTAGTCCCCCCTCTAATGTCTTGGTTTATTAACCTCATTTTCTACTATCTCATTTATTAAAGGTGAAGGACAAGCATTCTATAGGTTAATGGATTGATTGGATGAAAGGCATTGTCGACACTAAGATTGCATGGATCTATCCTTGGTGGAAGTTGAAGTTTATGACTATCAACATGTACCACCATTGTGTTCTTATTCTTGTGTTACACTTTTTGAACTTCTTTTCCCCGTCATGCCTTTACTGCTAGTATGGTCATCCACAATTTATTATGACTGTTATACCTAGCTTCAAAGGCTTCCTTTTAAGGCAAGATTTCCTAGACAAAATGAAGAACCTGTGGCCTCATAGAGCATTAGAGCAAAACTTGCATTTGGATGCTGATATGACTACTAATGACAATACAAGGCTTAGGTTATCATTCACCTATGGAACCACCAAGATTTGCTAACTACAAAAGGACTCAAGTATTGCTAGATGAGTCACAAAAGAAGAAATAAAACAAAAATAGTATAGTGATCTCATAAGCCTGGTCTTTTAGGCTCTCATGTTTTGTTTTTTCATTAAGTCTTTATGCTTTGCAATAAAGATAGAATATGCAATATTCAAAAAAATTTTCATTTTAATTTTTTTAAATAATTAGGGCCAAAATGAGAACATTTATTATGTGACATGACATAACTCCTATTATTAGCTAGTCCTTTTAAATTTTCTAACTGAACATTTTTCTTCTACTATTATTACCCTAATTTCTACTTGACTAGCTCTTTATGAGTTTTTTTATCAGCAGGATCACTTATTTTACCTTATTCCCTAATTTTTACCTATTAGCCCTTTGCAGGTTTTTTGAACAGTAGGAATGTCCTAATTTTTGCTTGACTAGCCTTTTTAGGTTTTCTAGCCAGCACACCTTTTTTTTAAAGGTAGTATTTTTTGAGGCAATCCAAGTTGATTGGCTCAATGAACTCATTCTCTTCTAAATCTCATAGCTTTGTAGCTCCCTTAGGCAGGATTGTCTTGACTAGATATGACCCTTCCTAATTTGGTCTGAATTTTCCTCTCGAATCAAACACCATTGCTTTTGACTACTTTAGCACTGTATCTCTAGCCTTTATCTTTCTGGGTTTAACCTTCTTATTATAGGCTCTTGCTATCCTTCTCTAACAAATATAAGTGTGGAATAGAGCTTCCATCCTTTTCTCATCTAAAGATATGAGGTAGTCATATAGTTTTTGCATCCATTCACTCTCAGGGACTTTTGCTTCCATAACAACCCTTAAAGATTTAATTTCCATCTCTATAGGCAAAACTACTTCACAATTGTATGCTAATGAGAATGGTGTATGTCCTGTAGTAGTATGCATTGTAGTTCTATATCTCCATAAGGTAAAAGGTAGATACTCAGACTAATCTTTATGCATTTTAGAGAGGATTCTCTTTATATTCTTATTAGCCGCTTCAACTACACCATTAGCTTGAGGGTGATAAGGTGAGGATTTATAATGCGCGATGTTGTATTTTTGCAATAATTTAGCTATCTCTACCTGAAACTAAACACCATTGTCCATCATAATGTGATAAAGGATCCCATACTTGCAAATGAGAATCTTCTTGATGAATCTTGCCATTTGTCTAGCTTTTAAAGTACTGAAAGATTATACTTTTATCCATCTAGAGAAATAGTCGATTGCCACCACTACATATTTATGCCCATTTGAAGCACTTGGCCTTATCTCCCTTATTATATATATCCCTCATACTAAAAAGGGCCATGGAGATGTTAGACTGTTTAGCACTATATGGGGAAGATGGTTAAGGTTTCCATGTATTTGGCATTGATGACATTATCCCACTATCAAGATACAGTCTCTTTCCATGCTCATCTAATAATACCCCTGTCAAATTATTTTCTTCATCAGAATCATCCCATTCATATGAGATCCATAAACCCCTACATGAATTTCTCTCATCGCCTGTTCTACTTTGTCCTTCTTAAGACATCTCAATTGTATTCCATCTAGCATTCTTTTATATAATACCCTATCATGACTTATATAGTGACGTGTAAGAACATGAAGGACGTATCTTTCTTTGGAAGTTACCTTATCTGGGTATTTCCTTTCCTCGATGAATCTCTAGATGTTATGAAACCATGGCTTTTCTTCTGGGTCTATCTAAATACTCATAACAGATTCTTCACCATAACATGGAGCTTCCATCTTCATTATCACCAAAGGCTTCATCATCAATCCCATCGGTTTATCTCATGTTAAAGAGAGCGTCACCAAAGCATCTGCCATTTAATTCTCATCTCTTGGTAAATGCAGGAAAAGATATTTAGTGAAATTCCTCATTAGCTTCTTCAAATAATAGATGTACGATTTCAACCTTTCTTCTTTTACTTCTCATTCCTCATTATCCTAACTAATGACTAACATGAAATCTTTATAAACTAATAGGTCTTTGGCTCCCATTGCTAGTGCTGCTTCTAGCCCATAAATGCACGCCTCGTACTCAGCCATGTTGTTCGTGACCTTGAAGTCTAATTTCTTCACCATTGGGATGGTTTCTCCTTTGGGTGTGACAAGAATCACTCCTAGCCCTGCTCCTCTATTATTCATAGCCCCACCAGAATAAAGCTTCCATTTGCGTTGCTCTATTATTACTAAGTTCTCATCTGGAAACTCTAAATTCCACTACTCATTTTCATCTACTGCATTATGTGCCAAGAATTCTATTACTACTCTTCCTTTGATTACCTTGGTATTAATGTACTCAATATCAAAATCAGTTAGAGGTACTAACCCTCATGAGATCTTTCCAGTTAAGGTCGGTGCCTGAAATAAGTACTTTAAAGGATCAATCTTTGAAATGACTTGTACTTTGTAGGACTGGAAATACCTTAGCTTCATTATGGACCATATCATAATCAAACACATATTCTTCACAAGATCATACTTCTCTTCATATGGTAAAAACTTCTTACCAAGGTAATACACTGCGTACTCCACCCCTTTTAGTTCTTCTTATGCTAGCATTGCCCTTATTGCTTTATCCTCTAAAGCCAAATATAAGATTAAAGGTTTACCTTGTCTTGGTGGCCTTAACACAGGTAGATTAGTAAGGTATTCTTTAATCTTATCAAAGGCTTTTTGGCATTCTTCATTTCATTCCACAGGCTGATTCTTCCTTAAGAGCTTAAGAATTGGATAACAAATCATGGTGAGCTTCGCAATAAACCTGCTAATGTACTATAGCTTCCTAATAAATCCTCATACTTCCTTTTCTATTCTTAGCATTGGCATCTCCTAAATGGCTTTAATATTGTTTGGATCAACTTATATTCCTTGATTATTGACTATGTACCCCAATAACTTACTTGAAGTGACCCTAAAGATACATAGATACGTTTTTTTGTATTAAGCCTCAAATTGTATCTTTATATTCTTTCCAAAAACTTGTCTAAAGCCTCAAAATGTCCTTCCTTAGTTCTTGACTTAACCATCATACCATTGATGCACACTTCCACTTCATTGTGCATTATATCATGGAATAGGGCTGCTATTACCCTTTAATAGGTTGCTCCTACATTCTTCAATCGGAATGACATCACTTTGCAGTAGTATGTCCCCCATTCCATGATAAAAGCTATCTTGAACTTGTCCATGGCTGCCATCATTATATGGTTATAACTTGAGAACCCGTCCATGAAAGAGTACATTGCACTGGATGCTGCGCTGTCAACAATCACATCAATGTGGGGTAAAGGAAAATCATCTTTCAAGCATGCTTTATTCATATCCCTGAAATCTACAAACATTCAAACTTTCCCATCTTTTTTAGGAATAGGTAATATATTTGCCAACCATTAAGGATATTCTATCACATTTAGGAAATTGGCCTGGATTTGCTTAGCGATTTCTTCCCTTATCTTTTCTGCCCACTCTGGCCATAACCTATGAAGTCTTTGCTTAATAGGTTTAGCCTCTAGATATATTGGAATGTGATGCTCTGCAATTTCTCTATCTAGACCTGGCATGTCTTCATAGGACCAAGCAAACACTAATTTTCTTTTTATTAATATTCTCTCTAATTTTTCCCTCTCTTCATGAGTTAAATCATGTGATATAGAAATGTTCTTTGGTTGTTCATTTGTGCCTATGTTTAATGAATCTAATTGAATAGAATTAATGTCAAACATGCATGAACGATCATTAATAAAGTGTACAAGACCATTAGAATCAACATCACATAAGTAAGCAAAACCAAAGTTCATATCATTGATCCCATAGCATTTTTGTCCTCAAATAAATTGGATGTTATTACATTAATTTCTTTATAAAAAAACATCTTTAAAACTATTATTAATAATGCTAGCTAAATCCTATGGTGATTTTTCATTAAGTGGCAAATAAAGCAACTCTTCAATGGCCTCAGTCCCCATCTTCTCAACAACTTTCTCATTACCTTGTCTTTGTTGCCTTGTACTAGACCATCAACTATCTATATCTTGAAGATCTCAAACCTAAGAACATTCATTCCAGCTACTTGGACAGGCTCCTTTTCACCCAAGTAGGACTTCTCTTTCATTTTTTTAATAAAGTTATCTTGCAACGATCCCACATTCTTTGAGAAGTTACTCTCGTCAAGAATCCTTCTTCTAGCTCCTTTATTGCCAAGTCCAACCTCTATATAGCCCAATCATTTGGTATTAATTTATCCTTTAAAATATGGGAATTATGGACTTCCTTACTCATTCTTTCTAAGTCCTTATCCAGGTTGATAATTCATCTTCTTGATCATGCTCATAACCCTTGGATCCATCTCAATTTCATAAGAAATCATGGCTATTTGGAAACTAGGAGGAGTGACTACCTACTTTGGACCATCTATAACTGTAGACATGATCTTGCCCACACTAGCATCTAAAGTCACAACTTCTCCATCGAATAGGAATTTTACCTTTTGATGCACAGTTAAAAGCACTCCTGTCCTACCCAAAAGCCAAGTGTAGGTGACAGAGATATCCATGATTTCCAAGTGACAAAGATATCTAGCATAGTGAACTCCACCATTGTCTATGTAGGTCTAGTCTTTATAAGAGCTATGAATGTTCCTTCTACATTCCTTATGTTGTCATTATAAGCTCTAATTATAAGGTCAAATTTTGTTAAATTCTCCACTTTCACCCTTAGATTAGGCATAATCTATAGTGAGCAAACATTAATTGTAGACCCATCATCCACCATACATAATTAGTCTTCTTCCTTGTGACTTCAGTTAGGATGAAAGAGCTTTATTATAATTTCTCCCTTCCATAGGTAAATCCTCATTAGAAAAGGTGATAGCCCTATGTTTCTTTTAAGTAACCTTTGCCACCATTACTTTAAGGGTTGCAGTAGTGTCAGTGTTCATCTTGGCTAAAGCCTTGACCATAGCTTTCCTATGGCTACTTGTGTGCATCAACAGCTCCCAAATGCTCACATTTTCTTTTGCCTTCTTAAGTTGTTTAAGGATCAAGTCATCCTCATGTTCATCTAAGCCTTCTCTTTATGCAGCCACCTCTTTCTCAGTGGTCTTCTCCATTGGTTTATAACCCTTACCACTTTTAGTGACATGATTGACTTTTGGATTATCGACCCATACATTGTAGTCTTTAGTGCCTTCTTCATTAGAGTTGTACCAGATGTCTATAACCCTAATGGTTTGCTCCTTCTTTCCATCTCTCCACACCTTAACCATGCATTTCTCTTTATTATCTAGCATCTTCATATCATCAAATTCATCATCCCATCCTATAGGCATGATCGACACAATAGGTATATTGAAAGAAGGTGGTTTGGAATAACACACCTTGTAGTCGAATTGGCCTGAAGGCTGTGCTAATAGGTCTTCTATTATCTCCTCATCTTTGGGGGGGGCAATAAGGGGTTTCTCAATAGTTTAAGTTTGAAGCACTTCTTCCTTACTAACTCTTATGTTGATCATTATGGCAGTTGGGGGTGGTACATTTTGGTAGTTAGGGAAAGGGTTATTTTTGGTGTTTGGGTTTGGATTGGATTTCTCAAGGTCTGTGATTTTTTTTAAGTCTATGAGGTTTTGAATTTCATGTTTATGGCACATGTAAGAGTTAGTGAAATGGCCAACAACTTGGTGAAATTTAGAATAACTATTTAGGTGAAAGCCAGGAAGATTTGGGTTTGGTGGTCTGTGAGGGGTTAAAGGTTTAAGGAGGACTTTTTGGATCAATCTATCCAGGAATTTAGATAGGAGCTTGTTGAAGTTTGAAAATTTCCTAGGTCATTGAATAGCTTGGACTCCTATAACCCTACTAGCATTTACTTGTTGTATACCCCTTGTTGGGTAATTTCTTACTTTTATGCTTTTAGTGATCCTCCTCTTTTTGCTTTTGATCTCTTTAGCTTGCAACCCATCATCATAAAGGTCTATAAATGTCTTAGGGTTTATCATTTATAGCCTTTCAACTAGATTGGGTAACACATTTTAGACTATAATCTTAACTTGATACTTTTTAGCCAACTTGTTCTTCATTAATCCCACTTTATTCATGAACTTAGTAAGGAAATTTGAGAATGGTTGATTAGGCTTATGCTTGGTCAATTCTAGATAGCCTGGTGTTATAGTCATATTACTTCAGAAAGGTGGTACATAGCTCCCTCTAGTATGCTCAGATAGACTTCTCCAACCCATGATACCAATTGACATCCATACCCTCCAAGGATAGAATAAACAGCTTGGTAACCACAGATAAAGGAGTCTTAGTGGTGCTCATGGTAGTTGTGCATTGACTAAATCCTCAGGTCTTCAATATAATCAAACTACTACAGCTATGGCATCTTAAATTTATTAGGCAACTTGTCCTCCCTAAATTGCATCACATCGTCAAAGTCAAATAAGTATCTGATGCCATGTCCTCTCATTAACTCCTCCATCTTGGACATCTTCTAAGTCAGTGCTTTCATCTGCTTGGATTCCAGCTTTTTCACTTGCTCAAGAGATTCTTTTTTCACATTTTCAACCATGTAACTCTCAATATCCTCTAACTTTGTTTCCATAATAGGTATATCCTAGCAATATTGTCATTGTTAGTGGGTGGTGTACCCATAATAGGTGGATTGGTCATAATAGGAGGTGCAGCAGTAGTAAGTGGTGGCATCAACTCAGCCAGAGCTTGTCTTAACTCATCTTACATCATTGCTCTCATGTCATCCATCACTGATCCTTTGATATCCTCTAAGGTCTAATTTCCTCCCTTGTGTTGTTCCATATCTTTAACTTGTTCATGCTATTCAACTTCTAGGTAGAGTAGATTAATGGGACTCCTTTCCAGTCTGCTAAGGATCTCTTTGACAATTGATTGCGGACTCAAATTTATTCTTACTAGTCTACCACCTTTCTGACTCCAAACATAAGATGACCATATTAATCTATGATGGCTGCAAGACAAGTTGTTAGCATGATGCATATAATGCATGTATGCATGATGCACGTGCTATGCAATAAGTATTAATCAAGTCAAGTATATACATCCTTACAACCTTATTCCACGTATACACATATTCAATGGCGAGTCTCTATTCCTAGGATTTTTCATCTTGGCCTTGATATCAATAAGGGATATCAAAAACTAACATGCATGTTAATTCTCTTAAAGTAGTAAAATATAGAAATAGTATTTCTAGGTATAAAAGCATAGCCCATTCTTTATTAGTCTTGATGGGCTTCTAAAGTATGGGTTGGGGCCTTTATAGATATAGAAATACCTCATGGAAACATTCACAAGAAATTTGTGTAATCCTACAAGAAATAACTAGGCCACTATATGTGGTTAAGTCTGATGGAAAAGGTCAAAGTTCTCTTAGCAATATGCCCTCATTTGAGACTTGAGTTATGGGCCAATGTTAGAGGGGCCCGACAACCTTTGCAAACTCGAGAGAAGACTACCCCCTATTAGGACTTAGGTTACAGACTATAGTCAGATGAGCTCGATAATCTCTCTTGACCCAATTTAAGGCTAAGAGTGATGGTTAGCTAATTTACAACCTATTAAGCAAGTGGAATGATGGAACCATAAACAGATGCCATCAGTTAATAAGTGTTGGGTTTCATGATACAAACGTAGTGGAAAAATTAAAAATTTATCACATTCCCAAACCTGGATCCATGTAATTCGACTATTTGATTAAATCTAGGATTTCAAGAATCTCACCAAAACGCAGAAGAGGCAAGATTTTCTGGAAGGATGAGAGGAGGTTCACACCGATGACACCTTATCTTGAGCCTATTTCTTTGGTTGTTCGGATCAAGACATCTCCAAAAGGATGCATCCTCTATAGGTATCCATACGAACAGCCCTTCATAAAACAAATTTGAGTGTGTATGCTAGCAACCTCCTTGATTGTCTCACAAATCAAGAACAAAAGAAAAAATCTATTTTTGATTTCTAAGAAGAAAGAAAACGAATTTGGAGGTAGGAAAAACAAGTGTGTGAAACCCTAGAGAACATAACATATTTATAGACTCTAAATTAGGGTTTCACCTACCAATCACCTTTTAGTAATTTCCATTTATTATATTCTGATTTTGTTTAAAAACAAATCAAAAATAATATCTTATTTATTTATTTAAAATAACATTTATCTTAAATAAATAAACAAATAAATAAAACACTTTAATTGTTTATTTCCACAGAGTTTTTTTTTTTTTGGGCTTATTAAACCCATATTCATTTTGGGCATGTTCTAAGTCTGTGACCCTGTAGGTTCACATAACATTGGTAGTGGGCCTAATTCTCTATTTAGGCCTACAAGTCATAAGCGGCCTCTAGCAAGACATTATGACTACCCAAGTCATGTGAAGTTAATAATCTGACATAACCTAATTGCAATGAATTTTATCGTCCCTTTATCTCAGGATATCTTAATTGAACATAAGGCATAGAATGTCATCCTTATATAGTTCAATATTATGAATTGATTCTAAGTAGACTGAAAATGATAACTCTTTATCAATTCATTTCAGCATGGCCATGCATTTTCCTTCAGTCTATCTCATCAAGGGGCCCATAGATATCTTTCTCATATTAATGAGGAATAAATCCCTTCTAAATCACTCACATTCCTCACATAACTAATTTTATATCCAACAACATCCTATTTAATCATCCGGTTAAAGAAAATGTTAGAATGTGTCAAAACATAAAATAGCTATGTAGAAATCCATGATGATTTCAAGGTCAAAGGACCAAAATAAAATTACTGTGATGAGAAATACTTATGACAATAATCTATGTAGTATTTTCATAGCGGGTCAATCCAATACATGATCTCTCATCATGTACCTATGAGTTGACTTAATATCTCATATTCATGATTAGTAAAACATAACCACCAGTCAACTTCATACTAGCCTTAATACTTTAATATTTATATATAATGAATAAATGGCTAGGGATAATTAGAATAGAACTCTTATTTTAATTTAAGGGTTTTACTATCAAGTCACATACTTGATGGCCTTAGTAAGAAATAAATGATAATGAAATAAGTCTTTATTAATAAAATAAGAAAGTCAATACATAATCGTAAATGATTGACCTAGTGCATATCACTAACAATCTCCCACTTGCACTAGGCCTAATCAACATCGTATCGAATACCCATGGAACTAGTATAACTCTTATGTTTAGGTTGTGGAAGAGCCTTAGTCAGTGGATCAACAACATTATCATTTGTAGGTACTCTGCATATGTTGATGTCTCCTCTCTCAATAATTTTCTCAAATAAGATGATAGCGCCTGAGTATGTGTTTGGATCTGTGATGTGATCTGGGCTCCTTAGCTTGGGCTATAGCTCCATTATTGTCATAATACAAGTTCACTGGATTTGATATACTAGGAATAACACCAAGTCCAGTTATGAACTTCTTGATCCAAATAGCCTTTTTAGCTGCTTCTGAGGTAGCTATGTACTTAGCTTCTGTTGTAGAATCAGCAACAGTGTCTTGCTTGGAACTCCTCCAGCTCAGTACACCTCCATTCAAACAAAACACATATCTTGACTATGATAAAAAACCATCCTTGTCAGTTTGGAAGCTGGCATCTGTGTAACCATTTACAACTAGCTCATCTTCCTGACCACCATACAGTAAAAATGCATCCTTAAGTCTTCTCAAGTACTTAAGGATATTTTTAACTATTGTCTAGTGACTTTCACCTAGGTCTGACTGGTATCTGCTCGTTGTGCTTAAGGCATATGAAACATTAGGTCGAGTACATAACATTGCATACATGATAGATCCAATAGCATAAGCATATGGAATCTTACTCATGCAGTCTCGCTCATCTTGTGTCATAGGACACTGAGTCTTGCTAAGACTAATGCCATGTGACATTGGCAAGAATCCTCTCTTGGAATCTTGCATATTAAACATGTTCAATACCTTGTCAATATAAGTGCTTTGACTTAGACCAATAAGCCTTTTAGATCTATCTCTATAAATATTGATGCCTAATATATAAGCAGCTTCACCTAAGTCTTTCATTGAGAAACAATTCCCTAACCATGATTTAACATTTTGTAAAATAGGGATATCATTTCCAATGAGTAGTATGTCATCCACATACAACACTAAAAACACAATAGCACTCCCACTAACTTTCTTGTATACACAAGTTCATCTTCATTTTTAATGAAGCCAAATTCTTTGACTGCTTCATCAAAATGAAGATTCCAACTCTAGGATGCTTGCTTCAATCCATAAATGGACCTTTGAAGCTTACATACCTTTCTAGAATTCTCAGGACTAACAAAACCCTCTGGCTGTGTCATGTACACATCTCAAGTAAGTTTCCATTAAGAAATGTTGTTTTGACATCCATTTGCCATATTTCATAGTTATAGTATGCAGCTATGGCAAGGAGAATTTTAATAGATTTTAGCATAGCCACTGGTGAAAAAGTTTCATCATAGTCTATACCATGTGTTTGTTTGAAACCTTTTGCAACTAGTCTTGCCTTAAAGGTATGCACATTGCCATCCATGTCAGTTTTCTTTTTGAAAACCCATTTGCACCCAATAGTTTTTAAACCATCATTTGGGTCAATCAAGGTCCATACTTGATTATCATACATGGATTGCATTTTTGATCTCATGGCTTTAAGCCATTTCTCAGAGTCAAGACTATTTATGGCCTCCTGATAGGATGTGGGCTCATTTTGATCCACAATTAACACATCATTATCACCGGTTATGAGAAATCCATATCTCATAGGGATTTGACGTGTCCTACCAGACCTCCTTAGGCCTTCTGGTACTTGTGTAGGCTCAATAACTTCTTGTTGATTTAGCTGCGGTTCCATATTAGGTACAACGCTATTTTATGGGCCTTGAATTTCTTCAAGTTGCACTATGCTCCCACTGGTTCCTTTGGAAATAAACTCTTTGGAAATAAACTCCAAAAATACACCATTCTGAGACACAAACACTTTATTCTCAGACGCATTATAGAAGTAATATCCTTTAGTTTCTTTAGGATATCCCTCAAAAAGGCATTTGTCAGATTTGGGTGCTAATTTATCTGAGATTTGACACTTGACAAAAGCATCACATCCCCAAATCTTTAGAAAAGAAAAACTGGGAGTTTTTCCAGTCCATATCTCATATGGTGTCTTTTCAACTGCCTTCGATGGAACTCTATTCAAAATGATTGCAGCAGTTTCTAAAGCATATCCCCAAAAAGAGATTGGAAGATCAGATTGACTCATCATAGATCGAACCATATCCAATAGAGTCTAATTTCTATGTTCAGACACACCATTCCATTGTGGTATACCTAGAGGAGTCAATTGTGAAACAATCCCACAATCTCTAAGATGATCTATAAATTCTTGGTTTAAATATTCACCACCTTGATCAGATCTTAGTGTTTTAATATTTTTACCAAGTTGATTTTGCACTTCATTCTTGAAAATTTTAAACTTTTCAAAAGATTCAGATTTATGTTTCATTAGATAGAGATAACCATATCTACTAAAATCATCTGTGAAAGTTATAAAGTACTAAAAACCTCCTCTAGCAGTTGAGCTTAATGGTCCATATACATCAGAATGTATTAAGCCCAATAAGTCATTAGCCCTCTCATTTTGTCCAGTAAAAGGTGTTTTAGTCATTTTTCCAAGTAAACAAGATTCACAAGTATCAAATGAATTTAAAAAGCCCATTTTGGTGTAGCTTTGAAATGTGTTTCTTATTTATATGGCCTAAACGACAATGCCAAAGATAGGTTGAGTTTAAATCATTAGATTTAGACTTCTTTGTATCTATGTTATAGATTGGAATTTCATTAGTGTCTTTAGCATCTAAAACATAAAGTCCACTAGTGCATGGAGCATATCCATAGAACATGTTATCTTGATAAATACTGCATTTATTATTCTTAATAATAAATTCAAACCCTTTCTTGTCCAAAGAAATAATGTTCCTAAGCACAGTAGGTACATAATAATAATTTTCTGAACATAAAACAAGTCCACTAGGCAAAGGTAACTCCTAAGTTCCTACAGCCAAAGCAATAACTCTTGCTCTATTGCCAACTCGTAGGTACACTTCGCCTCTTGCCAATGATCTACTCCTTTTCAGACCCTGCGCATTTGTACAAATGTGAGATCCTGATACATTATCTAATACCTAAGAATCAAAATTAGAAGTATATAAATTTAATTCTATAACATGAATACCTAAAGAGGTAGTCTTACCGCCTTTTTTCTTCTTCAGATCATCCAAATAGAGCTTGAAATTTCTTTTCCAATGGCTTGGCTCATTATAGAAAAAGCAAATTCCTTCCTTTGCTTTGGGTTCAGCTTTGGATTTGGGCTTAGGCTTTGGCTTGGGCTTCTGAAAGCCTTTCAGAACCTTGCCCTTGCCCTTTCCAACCCTTTTCATCCCCTTTCCCTTATTGACCATGAGAACATCCTTGGTGTTACTCTTGATGTTCTTTTCAATAGTTTTCAACATCCTATGCAATTCTGAAATAGTCTTCTCCATACTATGCATATTGAAATTCATAACAAAGCTATCATAAGCTTCAGGCAAAAATTGGAGAACAATATCCACAACCATTTCTTGTTTAATATTGAGACCAAGCTTGTCCAAGTGATCAAGATGACCCTTCATCTTGAGATCATGAGGACTGACAGAGCCGCCAATAGTCAGCTTGCAGGAAAGCAATGCCCTGATGGTATTGAACCTTTCAATTCTATCTTTTTCTTGGAACATTTCCTTGAGATGGCCTATCATAGTATAAGCCTCCATTTCCATTAGCTGCTATTGTAGCTCAGACTCCATACATCCAAGCATAACATAAGTGAAATCAGTGGAATCATTGAGATTCTTGGTATAAGCATCCCTTTGTGCTCTAGGAGCATTGGCAGCTAGTTCCTCATGGATGGGTTGATCAAGGATGTATTCCTTTCTCTCATGCCTAAGAACAATTCTTAGGTTTCTGTACTAGTCAAGAAAGTTAGTCCCATTGAGCTTATCCTTCTCAAGGATCGATCGCATTGACATGGTAGGTGTAGTGTTTGAAGTCATTATCTACAATAAATATATGCAAAGTACATTCAGTATTTTATTAAATATGTATGAGGCATAATAAAAAATCCCACTAAATTTACTCAAATCAATAACCCTCTAAATTAATTTTATAAATTTTAGTGGGCCAAAATCCATATTTCACCATACTCTAAGTGAGCTTTGGCTCATCGCCTAAAATATGGTTATTTAGGTAGACAACTCTTATCAATTACATCTCATGTAACTCTTGGATGGTATGGGATTTGAAATCACATGTCATGGCTAAAAATCCCATCTAATGCCCTAGGTCCAAAACTATTTTGATAACCTAGTTAAGTCAAACCATATCAAACGTTTGCATAGCACAATTATCCAACTTGCCTTCCCTAGATAAATTTATACACCCTAATTTGGCAGGCTTATATATAATAATCTAAGGCTTGACAAGTGTTGAACTTATGGAAGGCGTTATAATGACTTAATATTAAATGAGGGTTTGTCTTTATTTAATCTTATTTAGTTATTGTTATGTTGTATTGCATGGCATCATATGGCATCACATACATAATAACAAAAATAAATGTGACATAGCATGGCCCAAATCTAAGTTGATCTTTATAAGCCAATATGAAGATCAAAGGTCAAACCTAGGTCATATTACAATTACAAATTGAGCCTCCAAATTGGATCTCCATCTTCTACCATGGATCTCCTTCTTTGGTTCCCACCTTAGATCTCCATCCTGGGCCTCTAACTTGAATTGCACCATGGGTCTTGATTTACAAAAATTATTGTAATTTATTCTACACTATTCTAATAAAATAAATACAACAAAACAAAAATGACTTGCAGGTCGTATTTAAAATTACAACCCATAAAAATAAAATCCAACCACATTGGTTTAAGGGCCATGCTATGCACCATGCATAAAACAACAAACATGTATAGCATAATAATCTATTTAGTTATTAAATCTAATTATTATGTTAAAAATAAAATAATATGGCAATTCTTTTGAGGTTAAGGGGCAGCGCCCCTAGTGGGGTTCCAAGGGGCATCGCCCCTTGGCGGGGTCCAAGGGTCGGCGCCCTTGGTGGGGTCTGGGGGCAGCGCCCCAGGTGGCGGTCCTGCTGGCCAATCAATTTTTCCTAGTTATTACCCAAGGTGGTGACTCCTCATCTTCACGCCATGTTTTTGTGACAGTGGTTAGTGTGTTCTCTAAAGCCTTGAGCTGAAACAATGTTGCAGTTGCTACAATCTTGGGTGGGCGCTAAACCCCACCATTTATAATAGTGACTCCATTAGGGATAAGAGATACTGATTCTACTTGTGTTCTTTAGAATTATTTTATTAATTATTAATTTTATTCTTGCATTTATTTTGGATGTCCTTATTGTTAGTGATATGCACTAGGTTAATCATTTGTGATTATGTATTGACTTTCTTATTTTATTAATAAAGAGGTATTTCATTATCATTTGATTTTATGATAATTATATGAATGGTTACTTCTTACTAAGGCCGTTAAGTATGTGACTTGATAGTAAAACCCTTAGATTAAAATAAGAGTTCTATTCTAATTGTCCCTAGCCATTTATTCATTATATAAATATTAAAGTCTTAAGGATAGTATGAAGTTGATTGATGGTTATGTTTTACTAATCATGAATATGAGATATTAAGTCAACTCATAGGTACATGATGAGAGATCATATACTGGATTGACCCACTATGAAAATACTATATAGATTATTATTATTATAAGTATTTCTCATCACAGTAATTTTATTTCGATCCTTTGACCTTGAAATCATCATGGATTTCTACATAGCTATTTTATGTTTTGACACATTCTAACATTGTCTTTAACCAGACGATTAAATAGGATATTATTGGACATGAAATTAGTTATGTGAGGAATGTGAGTGATTCAGAAGGAATTTATCCCTCATTAATATGAGAAAGATATCTATAGGCCCTTTAATGAGATAAACTAAAAGAAAATGCATGGTCATGCTGAAATGAATTGAGGAAGAGTTATCATTTTCAGTCTACTTGGAATCAAGTCATAATATTGAACTATATAAGGATGACATTCTATGCCTTATGTTCAATTAGGATATCATATGATAAAGGGACAATAAAACTCACTGTAATTAGGTTAACTTCACATGACTTGGGTAGTCATAATGTCTTGCTAGAGGCCGCTTATAACTTGTAGGCCTAAAGAGAGATTTAAGCCCACTGCTAATGTTATGTGAACGTACAGGGTCACACACTTAGAATAAGCCCAAAATGAATTTGGGTTTAATAAGCCTAAAATAAACTCTGTGGAAATAAATAATTAAAGTGTTTTATTTATTTGTTTGTTTATTTATTTAAGATAAATGTTATTTTAAATAAATAAATAAGATATTATTTTTGATTTATTTTTTAAACAAAATCAAAATATAGTAACTGGAAGTTACCAAAAGGTCATTGGTAGGAGAAACCCTAATTTGGAGTCTATAAATATGTTATATTCTCTAGGGTTTAACACACTTGTTTTTTTCTACCTCCAAATTCATTTTCTTTCTTCTTAGAAAACAAAGACAGAGTTTTTCTTCTGTTCTTGATTTGTGAGACAATTAAGAAGGTTGCTAGCACACACTCCAATTTGTTTTATGAAGGGTTGTTTGTATGGATACCTATAGAGGACGCATCTTTTTTAAGACGTCTAGATCCGAACAATCAAAGCAAAAAGCTCAAGGTAAGGTGTCACCGGTGTGAACCTCCTCTCATCCTTCCAGAAAATCTTACATCTTCTCTGTCTTGATGAGATTCTTGAAACCCTAGATTTAATCAAGTAGTCGAATTACATGGATCCAAGTTTGGGAACGTGTTTTAATTTTAAAATGATCTTAAATATACAAATTATGGAAAATGCTTAAATTAAATGGGCTAAGTCTAAGTTAATTAAATTAAATTATGTGGGCTTATGTCTAATTAACTAAATGGGTCTAAGTTATCTCTACCCTAAATCTAATTAATTATGGGCCTAAAATGCATTTTAATTAGTTAAAGCTATAAAAAACCTAAATTTTAATGGGTTAAAGCCTAATATGGACCCAGGGCCCAAAATACATAAACATAAACAAACAAACCCCAAAATAATAAAAAAAATACCAACATAAACAATAAAAAGATCAAACAATTAATTAAATATATTATAAAACCCTAATTTAATTAAAATGACCATAAACAATCAAATAAAATAATCAATCAAGCAAAACTAATTTTACCCACTTAAATGTAATTCAATTTTAATTAAACAACCTAAGGATTTCTATAACCATTAATTTTAAATAATTACACAATTAAAACCCAAATTTTACTAACCGATTAATTAAAATTAAACCTACAAGCACACACTCTAAATTTCATTATTCCCATTATTGGGCCTATCATGACATATTAATGAGAAATAATAAAAAAAGAAAAAAAATTAATACAACCCAAAATTAAAAAAAAAAAGAATGATAAACAAACTAAATAAAAAACCCCAAAAATTCACCGTAGGGAGAAGATAATATGCTTATGGATGCCTGTGATTAGCTCCTCAAACTAGTAAAATCACCATTTATTTGTTGAATAGATCTTCAAACTCATAAAAAAAACCTCTTGCTCCTTGCCTATAGTATTTTTATCTCCCATCTTCATTTTTTTTTCCAGGAGCCTAAGCTCTCCTGTTATAGGGAGAAAAAAAAACAAAAACCCTAATTTATGCACTAAGAGTTCCAATTTTGAAAGGACTTAATTCCTAAAGAGTTCTAATTTTAAAAGGAATTTATTCCCTACAGATGTAGATAAATCCCACAATAAATTTAAATTTTTTTAAACCAATCAAAACTCAGGAAAATATTTTTTATTTTCTATAAAAATACAAAAATAGATGGAAAACACATAATTCCAATTGGAATTTCAGAATTACATAATTTTGATCGGCATTATAGAATTTTAAGATTATGTAAGATTAAACTAGTAATTTTGATTGAAATTCTATGATTAGTGATATATTTAAGATTAAACTAGTAATAATCTAAATGATCTCACAATTTCAATTTGGAGGTCTCTCAAGCGAGGATTCTTGTAATATCCCGTATTTTTAAAATATTTTTACACTGTACCGGGATATGCAGTGTTAATAATTTCTGTATATTATATGATATTTTTACGAGTTAATATGTATTTAAAACCTATTTTAATTACTGTGTATTATTTTCAGTATTTTACGTAAAATTTTCCTGGGATTTGTATTTTCGGGGAAATTTTCACGTAAACAATGTAATATTAATTATTTTAAATATATTTTCGGACTTGCATGAACTCATACGTATTTTTAAATTATTAAATAAAGCCTGTGTGTGTATATATTTATTTAATTAGGGTTTAATATATTACCCTAATATTTTACTATTTGTTTATTCATTTATTGTTATTTAATTATTTTATTTATTATTAAATTATTAAAATTTTATTTTATTAATATTTAATTATTTTATTTTATTTTTTATTTTTCTTTTTTTTTCTTTCTTTTTTCTTTTCTTTTTTCTTTTTCTTTTCTTTTTCTTTCTTTTCTTTTCTTTCTTTTTTCTTTTTCTTCTTCTCCTTCTTCCTTCTCCTGCGCCCGACCACCACCATTCTCCCTTCCCTCCCGCTGCAACTCCGGCCACCTACCGTCGGTGTGCCTCCCGGCTTGCCACCGCCGTTCCCAGCCGTCCCCCGCCGCCAGCAGCTCCCTTCCTCGGCGCCGGCAGCTTCATTTTTCCTCTTTTGGCCGAAAGTTGATCCATCACCGTTTCTCCCTCCTCCGGCCACCGTTTTCGACACCGCCGATCTCTTTCTTCTCCTTGAGCTCCAGTAAGTGTGATTCTAGCTTTGGTTTGAGCTAAAATGGCCTAGAATTGCTTAGGTTTCGATTTTGTCAATTTCGGCCTATTAGGGTTTTTGATTTTTTTGAGCTTCGAATTGATTGATTCATGGAAACTTCCTTCACAAATGTTGTTCCTAGTAGCTTAATCTACATGTATAAATTTTTGTAGAATTTTTTGAGATTGTTTGGATTTTTGGGTATTTTTGAATATTTTAATATTATTTTTTAATTTTCGGAAATTAATTATTTAAATTATGAAATTGGAGTTTATGGTTGAATTAGGTGTTGAAATGAATTATAGGAATTTATTTGGAATTTTTATGAATTTCTAAGTATTTATTTTGAATTATTGAAATTTATGGAATTTTGGAAAAATTAGGTTAAATGTGTTTTTATTTGAATTTAATGGGTTAATTAAGTTTAAATATTGATATTATTGATAAATATGTTGAGAAATAAAACACCCTATTCATAGAATGAACAGGGGGGAGACACTGAGAAAAGGGGGATGGCTAGAAAAAAATCAACGAAGACTAGAAGACAAGGGTAAAAGCTTATTTTATTTTCTATTTCATCTTTTTGTCTTCGTGATTATGTTTATGGATTTCACCATAACCATATGTGGCTAAGTTTTCTTTCAGAGTCTTGGTTAGGAGTAGTTATTCCATGACATTATTAGGACATAAGTTTTTGTATTTGATTTGAATTTTAGTTATCTTTATGTTGTAATATTTATCTTGTTGTCATTCTAGGCCTATTTAATTGCATATTTATGGATGAATTCACTAACAAGAGTTAGGGGAATTCATTAGCTTAAGATACTTAGAACTTAGATCACTTTACCAGGAGAGTAGACAAGCTCTTCAGGGAGTTAGGATGGTAGATTATAATGATAAATTAATTGCTAAAAATCATAATAAGCTTAAATTATTAATCATGAGAGTAGTTTAGATTTTAATCCTCACATGCTTAATTAAACTTGAGAGAGTCTTTAAGTATTTTAAAGCAATTACCCTTAACTAAATTCAAGATTTTTGCTTAATAATGTGTTCATGATTAGATTTGAATAGTGAAACTAAACCTAGGCTCTATGTTTGCAAATATTTGATTTTACTTCTAGTTAAGTTTTTGCCATTTAAATTTTAGCCCTTGCTAAATTACTCAATTTATTAGCTGAGATCATAGGTAAAAATTATTTGTAATCAATATGCAGTCCTTAAAGGAATGATATATATCTATGACAATAACAAATGTGCGCTTGCATGTTTTAAATACAATAATATGCTCTTTATTTCCCCATTTGAAATCTTGACTTATGCACTTGTTTGAGGATGGTATGGTAGAAGTGAGAACCTCCATCACCTATTATAGCTCTTAGAGTTCCAAAGTAAGTGAAAATATTCATTTGAAGGAACTTAGTGACTACCTTAGCATTATTGGTTGGTGAGGCTATTTCTTCAACCCACTTAGAGACATAATAAACTCTAACTAATATGTATTTATTTCAATAGCAGCTTTAAAATGGAACCATAAAATATATTCCCCAAACATCAAATAACTCAATCTCTATGATTTTTATAAAGGGCATATCATTTTGTCTTCCAATGTTCCTTGTCCTATGAGCATGATCACACTTAAGTATAAAATCTCTACCATCTTTGAAGAGAGAGGACCAATAAAATCCACTCTGAAGTATTTTTGCTATTGTTTTTATTAAACTTGCATGTCCCCCACACTCAAGTGTACGACAATGAGTGAGAACACCTAAAACCTCTTCACTCGATACACATTTTCTTATCAAACAATCTCCACATCTCTTGTCTAAGTAAGGTTCACCCTATAAATACTATTCACATCCTAAAAGAATTTCTTCTTTTGCAAACAAAGTGAAGTAAATTAAATTTAAAAGAATACAAAATCTTATCACTAAATTTAAATAATTAAAGATGTTATGGTTTAATTTGTTAGTATATATGTGCCTTAATGCCATTTCTTAGAATGTAATGACATTGTACTTTTATCCCTATGGCAATATAATATTCATTTAGATAAAGTGTTTGTTTATTTGAGTGTTTACCATTTAGCATAATGTTAAATGAGTTTATTATCAAGTGTTGATAATATGAGTGAAAAATTCATTTAGTACATATGCTATAAAATGTTCATAGTCATTGGATTAATAAATGGGTCATATTAATCCATAAACTATCACCTTTATATACTTTCCTTGATCAGCATTGATATCGATAGTGGGAGCTAGTGAGTCTCATGCTACTTGATATGAGATATCAAAATAGACATGTGAATACTTATGTGATGGGTGGATCAAATAGTGACATAAGATAAGTTATTTTATGGGAATTCACTTTAGTCAATAATCACTATCTTGGACATAATGGTGCATATGGTTTTTTGACCTAAGGTGACATGCTCATCCACATACAGTTGATTAGAGTTTATTACCACTTACATAAATATGCTAGCCACATATGGTTATATGATGTGTGGTGGCTCTAGTTAGTTCTATGTAAGGATAAGTGATCAACCAAGATGGAATTCTTGACTTACTAAGATGGTTATATAAATGTTGCTCTCAATGAATAAGTATCTGACTAGGTCCCACTTGACTTACCTAAAAAGTTTTTTGATGCTAGAAAGTGTTTTTAGTAGAAGTCACATTTATTGAGAATTAAACTAAAGATGAGGTTATATGATCAAGGCAATTAGAGTTTGATTGACCATGAATCTAACCGTTGTTGAGATCTTCAAATGAAGGGACATTAAGTGCACAGTAATTATGTTCTGAAGTTCTTGTAAATCTATGGATGGCATTCATTTCTAATTGGGCTTGTTGTGACATTCTATTAGGGGTCACTCATTACCTATGGAAACTAAATGTGATTAATTGGGATTTTTATATTCAGCTTGGAAATAGTTTCCAATAATATTAAGAGTTAATATTATTTATTTCTATTGTCATTTGGACTTGAACCTAGTAAGTCACACACAAAAGAGTAGCACCGATAATGATATTTATTAATTTAATTATTAATTAAAGTGTTTAATTAATGAATTGGATTAGATTTTCACTTATGGAGGGGATCTAGCATATCCCAAAATCTAATTCAAATGTTTAAGACTATTAAATATTAATTGGGACTTAATTTAACATGTGATATTAAGTTTGAGGGCCAAATTTATATTTGCCAATAATACTACTTTGGATATGGACCTTGAGATGGGCCTTGTATATGTAGCTTAATGGATGATGCATGGGCTTGGAGAATTAGGTTGTATTATTAATATGGGCCTTTTTAAAGTGTTAAATAAAGTCTAGAAGACAAATTAATGTATGTTGTAGGGATGGGCTCATTTAAGAGTTAAATAAGCCTAAAGCCCATTTACTAAAGGAGATGCCACATAAGCATGACCATGTGATGATCACGCTTGCATGGTTGCCACCTAAGCATAGCTTTACATACAATATGATTGCATGGTTGACAATATGAAGATGTGTCATAAGCATGCACCTTAAGTTAGTGGTCAATCTCTACATGCATGAGATAGCTTATTTTACACTTAAAGTGAACAAGTAAGCACATGCATGAGATTGCTTATCCTACACTCAAGCTTGAGTTAGTGGAGAATCTCTACACATGTAAATTAGTCTCTTACATACACTAAGTTAGTGGAGTTTATCTACACACTTGATACTTTACTTACCACTTATATTGGAGAGAAAGTAAAAGCTGAGTCTTCTTCTTCATTTTTCTTCTAAGTATTGTAAGTATGTGAGTGAGAAATACAATAGTTGTGTTTCTTCATAAGTACATTGTCATTATCCTTTGTATAAGAGTTATGCAAATGAAGGCTACATCCAAAAGAGGCAAGAAATCCTACATCATCCAAGCAAGGAGAGGAGTTCTAATAAACTTTTAGGTCACCAACAAAGAGGAACTTATAGGTAGAGATTCTTCAACAACCTGGAGTCATTCTACTGCCACTTGTATGTTTCAAGCTAGAGGCTTCACACTTAGGGAGCTAGGAGCTTGTAGATTTACATCAACCATTTCCTAAAGATTATCCAACATCCTACTGACATTTAGAGTTTATAAGTGTTACTAAACTCTAGATGTAGGTTTCTTGCCATGCTTTATGTTTTAGTTGTTTTATGAATCTTTAATTTATGTTGTCTTTTAAGCATGCAAGTAATTAGTTATGCAAATTCAATATGTTGTGCTCTTAGTGGTTTTGGAATGCTTCCCTTCATGTAAGGGTTACACACTAGGAAAATTTTTTGAAATTTAGCCTATCCAGTTTCATGCTCATACCACACTTCTCCTCATATTCCAATGTGTGTAACTGATTCCTTCAATTGGTATCAAAGCCAAAATCACATAATTTACCTACTAAATATTATAATAATTACAAAAGTTGTGATTATGTTTGTTTTTAGTTGCATGAGTTGTGGCTAAAGATGCTTAAAATGTAAAATTACTATTCATGGCACTGTTGAAAAATACTATTCATGGTATTGCTTAAAATATTATTCAAAAGCACTGTTCATTGTACTATTAAAAAACATTATTTATGGTACTATTCATTTATTCATAGACAACATTTTTTTCTTATTTGTTTGACTTTGCAAATAAATGATAATATATGCAAGAGTTGTATCTTATTAAATATTTGCTTGTCATACATACACGGAATGTTTATGGGCTTAGTTTATATCCTATAGTTTGCAATAATAATGAATTTTATTATTATTAATTTTATGTAATTAAATGTTGATTACATAGATTTAGGATGTAATATTTATGTTGCTATACCAAGAATTGAATGTAGATTACAAGAGTTGTAATTTGGACTTGAAGTGTTCAAGATAGTGGCCAATTCAACTTTTGGTGACATGGATCAAGGCCCATAGAGATGGTGGTAAAGGAGTTCTTAACTTGAAGGCTTTTATTGGGCTAGGCCCATTTGTAACATATTCTAAGAGTTAGAATAGGCTTAAAAAAGGCCCATGATCACTCCTTATTTATGCATTCATTTTGCATGTTCTATGTACGTATGTATGTGATATATATGTTGTAATATGCTATATGCATATTTGATTGTATATATAAATAGATTTCATGCCATGTATGTATGAGATATATACAATTGAAATTGGCTAATGTACAAAGTGAGACCTTAATAATTAAAGACCTAAAAATCTTAAATTTAGGTCTAGGCTCTCCATTGGAGTAATAACTTGCATAGTTTTAGGCTTGTATACATTGGCTATGGATATATAAGGGTGTACATAAGGCCCAAGAGATTCATATAGTATTATTGTTAAGCATAAGATGTTGTGGGCATATGGATACACTATGAGCCACCAATGAAAAATAGGAGTACATGAGGTTTGTAGTGTTCAAATCCATACATATCACTGATCTAATGGTATGGACCTAACTAATGCCAGAGGCCAAGAATGACAATATGTACCTAAGGCTCGTAACATTAGGAACCAGATTGATAGAGCCTCACATTAAATGTGAGGGGCAAGAGTTGTCCACTTATTGAGAACTATTATTCCAAAGGCCAAGAATGGCAATGTGTACCTGAGGAATATTAGTGGCCCATTAAGAATTCCATCAACCACTAGAAATCCATCCAACAAGGAATTTCTAACTTTAGAAGTATAGGTTTCGCTAAGTTAGTGGGAGGCTATTATGATTAAAGAGCAAATTAAATGGTAAATTAATAATGTTAAATAACTAATTAATCTTGTTACCTTTCGTAAAAACTTAATAATATGAGATCATCAAACCCACTTGTGATCATACTTGACCAATATAGACTAACAGGCCCTAATTTTATTGATTGGCTAAGGAATCTATTTAGCTTTCAAAAAAAATACTTAATGTATTAGACCATAGCCCACCTAGACCACTTCCCCAAAATGCTTCCTAAGAGGAGCAAATCACTCTTGATAAATGGAAGGATGATGATATATAAGGACATTGCATCATATGGGCTTCTGTAAGCACTAAAATCCATCGGCAACATTAAAAGTACTATAGTGCAAAGGAAATCCTACTTCACTTACAAGAATTATTTGGTAAGCAAAGGAGGACCACTAGATATGTGATATCTAAGTGGCTTTTATGTGCTAATATAAGGGAGGGAGAGGAAGTGGGAGCCCATGTGAACTCCATGATTAGATCAATGAAGGAGTAAGAGAGTCTAGACTTCATAATGGACTTCCACCTCCAAGTGGACTTGATCCTTCAATCCCTTCCTGGATCTTTTAGGCAAACCATTGTTAACTTCCATATGAAAAAAATAGAGTGCACTTTTGAGGAGCTTTTAAGCATGCTCGTAATGGCCCAAAAGGCAATCCAATGGAGCAAAGGGAAAGAGGTTACATTTATTTCCACTTCTAATTGGACTAAAAAGAAAGGCAAGACAAGTGTTGTCAAACCCATGGGTTGCATAGCCAAGACTAAGGGCAAGACCATTGTAAGGGAAGAGTGAGGTAAGGGTGAAAAGAGTCCTAGAGGGGGGGGGGGTGAATAGGATTATCAAATAAAAATAAGAAATTCTTTACAAGAATTAAATAGAAGTTAAGAAGAAAAAATGAAGAATATAAAGATTTAAGGAGTTTGGATTCAACAACAATCCTACATCTCCACCTAAATTATCCCCAAGTTAGGATTTTCAATCATGCACAATCTTATTCACAAGATTGAGATTATACAAGAGTTTTATGGCTCACTCTTATCACCTTACAACATGAGTTTTCAAGGCTCACTCAAAAAACCAAAACCTAAGTGTTTCAATGGATAATAATTAAACCAATTCCTTTAGAAATAAATATCACATCCCTTCTAATCTAACCCAAGATTTAAGATGAAGAGAAATTCTATTTCTAACACGCATCCAACTCTCATAAGAGTTATAGAAACAAAGATTTGTTTAAGAGAATTTGAGAGCTCAATGAATGCTTAAGAAATAATGATGATAAATAAGTTGCTTAACTTCCATTCAGATCTAGAGATATTTAAAATAAAAAATATAGCTATTGGAGGTGCAAATGATGTGTCCAACATCTATATTTTGAATCATTGAAAGTGATGTTATCAAACAGCTATTCATAAATTGAAAATGTGATTGGCTATCAAAGAAGTTTGAATTTGCCCATACTTTCTTCATAGAAGCCATATATATTTGAATTATATTTCTATATCATTTTGAATCACCTAAATTGGATGTCTGTAGGTCCATATATGTCCAAAATACTAAGAGTTATACAATTTGAAATGTAGAATACTATCAGACAGCTATACCCAAGTTGAAGCCGTGATTTGCTCCTAAAGAAATTTTAATTTGCCCATACTTTATTCATGAAGGCAGTAGATATTTGAATTATATTTTCATATCATTATGAATCACCTAAATTTTACTTTTTTAGCTCATGATATGTCCAAAATACTAAGAGTTATGCAATCTGAAATGCAAAATACTATCAAACAACTATACACAAGTTGAAGCCATGATTTTCTCATGAAGAAATTATAATTTGCCCATACTTTCTCCACGAAATTTTTATATATTTGACTTATCTTTCTATATAATCTTGAATCACCTTAATTTGACTTCAGTAACTCAAGATATATCCAAAATACAAAAGATGTGCAGTCTAAGATGGCAAACATATGCGTGGATTTTGACTCAAAATTTTCATAGCCAAATGAACTTTGATTTTGACAAATAAGCCCAATTAAGAAAGCTCAAGATATCTACTTCAAATTTGAAGAAGCTCATTTTCTCATTTAAGAGGTCTAAAGATGTCAAAAGCCTTTTTGAATCTCAAAGGTTCAATTTGCTCAAAAAGTCACTATTTATCCAAAAGTGTATATGCTTGGTATATGTTTGGTATATAATTTCCTACACATTTAATTGAAATTATTAGTATAAAATTTTTTTTTGAAAGTCCAAAATTTGGAGTTTGATCATGCAAATGATCAACAATCTCTCCCTTTTTGGCTTTGATAACTAATTTTAAAAGATAATAAATAATGTGTGTGAGTGTGACAAAAATAAAGAACATGTATAAGCACGCTAATTAAAATAGTTCCCCTTTTCAAATTAAATAGATGAAAAATGAGACCTTAACATATGCATAAATTAAATATTTATCATGTATCATAGTATATAAATGAATTATCATAGCATGTATAAGGGTTTAACAAATATATTCCTTTAACAAAATGTATTTCTTTATTTCTCCTCCTTTTTGGACATGAAGAGAAATATAAATAAATTTTATCACAAGGAAAAAACTAGCCACACTTACATTGTTACTGTGCATGTATAAAAAAAATTTGTGAAATAAATTCAAACAATTTTCTCCCCCTATTTCAATGAATTAAAAAAATTGATATTAAAGACACACTATCACATAGTTATGTCACTAACACAAACACATCTTTGTAAAAAAAATTTCTCTTCCTTAAAAGAAATTAACTAAGTACGCATGCAAACTCAATTATTTTTGCCTCATTTGACAAAAGCAAAGATAGACCAAATCTTAAAAAAAAAATTCATACCTTATCAAAGATCAAAACAATTCCTAAGTAGAATTGATACATGAATAAATTAAACACTAATTATGCATGTATAAACGTAATAAACAATATTCATGCAAAAACACAATAAAAAAATAAACAAACTCAAATATTTCTTCTCCCTTGTCAAAATGTAAATAAAATTACAGTAAAAAGAAAGAGCTACAATGATATTAAAATATCAATTGTAGACAAGACATAAAACTAACAGCTCATGTCTTATATCCAGAAAATATTCAGAAAATAAACTAAGCGTAAACTGTCGTAAAATAATTATGAAATAAACAAACAGCTCATGGTTTATATCCATAAAATAAAATAAATAGAATTGACATAAAATGAATTAAAAATATTAAAAAAAATTATTGCGGAGGATAAATATTTTTTCTAAATTAAAATAATTAAGTAATTGAATTTAGCTCAATAATTAATTACTAATTTGAAAAATATAAGGGCTTTTGAAAAAAAATTGAAAGAATCCACATAAATCCAAATCAAATAAAATTAATACAAAGATCATATAAATGGAAATACAATATATCATGTATATGAAGTAAATTTGCTAAAGGAAATACTTCTAAAACATAATATATACATGATGCTAAAAATAATTTTTCTAAAGCACATGATCATATAAGAATCTAAACATCAATTCATTAATTTAACAAGTGATCA
Organism: Mallotus nudiflorus; assembly: GCA_947683625.1. Lineage (NCBI taxonomy): Eukaryota > Viridiplantae > Streptophyta > Magnoliopsida > Malpighiales > Euphorbiaceae > Mallotus > Mallotus nudiflorus. The sequence goes on along the minus strand of CANTUR010000027.1, from coordinate 9,192,930 downwards.
AGACAAGCTTGAGCCATCAATCATACCAAGTTCATGCTTAATAAATTTCAATCTTTCCTCACAAAGAGGCTTGGTAAAGATGTCTATTAATTGATGATTAGTATTAACAAAATCAAGAAAAATATCACCATTTTGCACATGATCACACAAGAAATGATGCCTAATGTCAGTATGCTTAGTTCTAGAATGCTAAATGGGATTTTTACTAAGGTTTATAGCACTTGTATTGTCACATTTAATTGGAATGTCATTAATATTAATGTCATAGTCCAAAAGTTATTATTTTTGCCATAAAACTTAGGTGCAACAATAACTAGCTGCCACATATTATGCTTCAATGGTGGACAAGGCAACTGAAACTTATTTCTTACTAAACCAAGAAACTAAGCAATTTCCTAAAATTTTACAAGTTCTAGAAGTGCTTTTTCTATCTAGTAAGATACCGGCAAAGTCAGCATCAAAATAACTAATCAAGTCAAGGAAGAACTCCTAGGATACCAAAGTCCTAAATGCATTGTACCATAAAGATATTTGAAAATTCTTTTAATAGCATTCAAATGAGACTCACTAGGACTTGATTGGAATCTAGCACACAAGCAAGTAGCAAACATAGTATTAGGTCTACTAGCGATTAAATAAAGAAGGGATCTGATCATACCTCTAAATCGCTTTTCATCAACCAGTTTGCCATTCTCATCCTTGTTGAGTTTGGTTATGGTGCTTATTGGAGTTTTGGTTGATTTAGCTCTATCCATTCCAAACTTCTTAAGAATGTCCCTTGCATATTTGGTTTGATTAATGAAAATCCCTTCTTCACATTGCTTGATTTGAAGTCCAAGAAAGAACTTGAGTTCTCTTATCATACTCATCTTAAATTCTCTTTGCATTAGCTTAGAAAATTCCTCACACAAGCAATGGTTAATAGCAACAAAAATAATATCATCAATATAAATTTGAATAATTAATAAATCATGCTTAGATTTCTTTATGAAAAGAGTTGTGTCAACCTTTCCTTTAGAGAAACCTTTCTCTAGTAAAAAGTTACTTAATCTTTCATACCAAGCTCTTGGAGCTTATTTCAATCCATACATTGCTTTTGACAATTTAAAAATATGATTTGGAGAGTTAAAATTTTCAAAACCCAGAGGTTGTTCAATATATACCTCCTCTTCAATAAAACCATTTAAAAATGCACTTTTAACATCCATTTAATAAATTTTAAAATCCATGTATGATGCAAATGCAAGTACCATCCTAATAGCTTTTAACCTTGCAACGGGGGAAAAGGTTTCATCATAATCAATGCCTTCCTCTTGATTATAACCTTTAGCTACTAGTCTAGCTTTGTTCGTAGTTATGACACCTTGTTCATTCATCTTATTTCTAAACACCCATTTTGTGCCTATAATAGGATGATGTTTAGGTCTATAAACTAAAGTCCAAACCTTGTTTCTCTCAAATTGATTTAACTCTTCTTACATAGCAAGGATCCAAAATTCATCATATAAAGCATCATCAATATTTTTTGGTTCAATTTGAGAAATGAAGGCTAAATTAACAGTAGACTTTACTTGAGATCTAATAGTTACCCCTTTTGTAGTGTCACCTATAATAAGGTCTTGAGGGTGAGCTTTTTTTGAATTGCCAATCCTTTGGAAGTTCATCCTTTAAGGTAGGTTGAAATGTCTCCTTATTTTCCTTCTTGCTTGGATCTTCAAGTTCCAAAGGATTAGTAGCATTTTCTTCTTGTGTTTCCACAATCTCATTGTCACCTACAAGATCATCAACACTACAAACATCCTTTCTAGGATCAAGTGAGTTTGATTCATCAAATACCACGTGCATTGACTCTTCAACTACTATAAAAAACTCTTATTAAAGACCCTATATGCTTTGCTAGAGATGGAATAGTCTAGGAAAATTTCTTCATCAACTTTGGAATCAAAATTTCCAAGATTATCCTTGGTGTTCAATATAAAGCACTTGCATCCAAATACTCTTAGATATGAGATTTTGGATTTTCTATTGTTCCATAGCTTATAAGATATTTTATTTAAAATTGGTCATTTGAAAACTCAGTTTGAAATATAATAACATGTGTTAACGGCTTCCACCTAAAAATATAGAGGCAAATTATACTCATGAAGCATTGTTCTAGCAATTTCCATAAGATTTCTATTTTTCCTTTCAACTACCCCAGTTTTTTGAGGGGTTCTAGGAGATGAAAATGTATAAGAAATACCATTTTCATTACAATAGTTTTTGAAAAATTCATTTTCAAATTCGGTTCCATGATCACTTCTAATGGATGAAATATAAAATCCTTTTTCTTTTTGAACTCTTTTTGAAAAATTTTCAAAAGCATTAAATGCGTCATTCTTATGAGCAAGAAAACACACCTAAGTGTATCTAGAGTAGTCATTAACCAATACATAAGCATAGTGCATTCCATTGAGACTAGCAACTCTAGTTGGTCCAAATAAATCCATATGTATAAGTTCAAGTGGCCTAGAGGTGGACACTACATTTTTTAGCTTAAATGAGGACTTGGATTGCTTTCCCTTTTGACAAGAATTAAAAGGTTTATCTTTAGTGAATTCAAGCTTAAGTAACTAATTACAAGTTCATGTTTACAAAGATCATTCAAAAGCTCAAAATATGCATGTCCTAATCTTCTATGCCATGTCCATGTGTCATGAGAGATAGACACTAAGTATTTTATGTCTTTGTTATCAATTTTATTCAAATCAATGACATAAACATTTTTTACTCTTTCACCACTAAAAATAACATTGTTTTCATCAAGACTACTAACAAAGCAATTTTTAGGATAAAAAGTTACTTTATTTCCCATGTCACATAATGACTTATACTAAGCAGATTATGTTTAAGACCATCAACAAATAACACATGATGTATAGATAAGGATTGAGGATTACCTATTTCTCCAATGCCAATAATTTTTCCTTTTGCATTGTCTCCGAAGGTAATGTGCCCTCCATCCTTATCATCAAGTTTGTTGAATTGCTCTTTATCTCCTATCATGTGCCTTGAACATCTACTATTAAAATACCACTTGATTTTTGTTCTTGTGGATTTTAAGCACATCTACACAATACAATTTAAGTGTTCTTTTGGACCTAAACTTTTCTTGGTCTAGGTTGGTTAGTTTCAAGATAATTCGTAGGAAGTAAATTCATATGAAGTCTTCTATAAAAGCACACATTGTTAGTATGTCCTTTGATCATGCAATAAGAACATACAATATTTTCAAATTTATTCCTCCTAGGATGAAATGTTTTCCTAGTGTGTGCAATATGCCTTTGTGTGTATCTCTTATTATTTTATGTCATTAAGTGAGACATGCATTGGCAATGGTGATGTGTATTTTGATAATTTTGTGCAACATATTTATATGCATTGTATTATGTAGAATGCCTATTATAATTGTGTCTAATGTACATATAAGCATGCTTGGGTTTAGGTGCTCTAGTTTGAGCCTTACCTCTTTGTGTTAATAAAGGATGAATATCATAAGACTTTGCCTTGCTATTTAACACATGAGAGCTTTGGAAGCTTGAGTCTTATTTGATTTAATGGTTGAAGGAGTGGAATCATATGAAGCTTTTACAAAATTAATATATGATGAAGATGATGAAGACATTCCATTCTTATATCCAATTCAATGGGCATCTCTATGAAATTTTTAAGAGTCAAGAAGACTATCTAAAGTTTCTTTTCCTCTTTTAAATTTAGTAATGGAATTCTTTAATTCTAAGGCCACCTTAGAAAGCTTATGATTTTCATCATTTGCTTTCTTAAATTAATCTTCCAAAGAATTAGAAGATTTTGCATCACTAACAAGTTTTTTATTTGAATCAACAAGTTTAGCAAAATTAATTTTTTAAATTTCTACTTCTCTATTTAAGCTACCTAACCCATGCTTATAATGTTTTTTCTTAGATAAGCTTTTGCATTTAACAAGTAATTTGCTCACAATAGAGCTCTTATTATCATCATCATTACCACAATAATTATCACAATCATTAAAGGAAGAATAAGAAGTATATGGTACCTTATTTTCATTTTCAAGAGCCATGAAGCAAAGATTAGCCACCTCTTATTATTCCTCTTCCTCTTCAGATTTGGAAGAATCATCCCAAGTAGCTTTGAATGCCTTTTTTTTATCCTTTGCTCCTTTGTTCTTAAATTTGAGTTTGGGACACTCACTTCCAATAAGTCCTGATTTTTTGCATTCATAGCAAGTAACCTCCTTAGTTTTCTTCTTCCCATCTCCTTTGAACTTCTTATTGAAGTCCTTTGTTCTTGAGAAGTTTTTCTTTCTTAAAAACTTCTTGAAGTTCCTAGTGAGCATGGCAATGTCACCATCTTCGTCACTATAATCTTTGATGCTTTCCTCTTCACTATCTTCTTGAAGAGCTTTTAGAGAAATGCTCTTTTTTTTCCTCTTTCTCTTCTTATTCTTCACCTCTTTGCTTGATAGTGAGCTCATGTGTTAAAAGCTTACCAATAGGCACATCGATTGATAAGGTGGAGAGGTCTCACGCTTCCTCAATTGAAGTAACATGAGATTCCTAAACCTTTTTAGATAAGGTTCTTAGAATCTTGTTGTTTACTTCTTCCTTAGAGAAATGTTTTCCAAGTTTCTTGAGGGTTATAAGGAGAGCATTGAGATGATTTATCATCTTCATGATTGATTTATGAAGCTTCATTTTGAAGAGTTCATATTCATACATATGAAGTTGAACCTTTTTGCTTCTTACTTGAATGTTGCCCTCGTAGTGGTTTTCTAAGGTCTCCCACATTTCTTTAGCTGAAATACAATGTTGAAGCTTGCCTCCTTCTTCTCTTGTTATTGAAGAGACTAGAGTAATCATAGATTTTTTATTTTTGTGATTTTCATCCTTTTGATTAATTCTCCATTGGCTTCTTACAAGAGTAGTTACCACACCATCAATGATAGTTATAGGTGGTTCCCAACCTCTTAGAACAATGTCCCAAAATTTGATGGAATCATAATCAAGATATAATACCATTTTGAATTTCCAATGTGGATAGTCATTACCATTAAAGAATGGTCTAAGAAAAGAGATCTTTTGTGATTCACTCCCCATGATCTTGTATTCTAGCAATGAAGTACCTAGAATTCAAGCTCTGATGCTAATTAAAAAGAGTCCTAAAGGAGGGTTGAATAGGACTATCGAATAAAAATGAGAAATTAAAAGAATTCTTTCTAATAATTAAATAGAAGTTGAGAAGGAATAATGAAGAACATAAATATTTAAGGAGTTCATATTCAACAACAATCCTACATCTCCACCTAACTTATCCCCAAGTTAGGATTTTTAATCACCCACAATCTTATTCATAAGATTGAGATTATACAAGAGTTTTATGGCTCACTCTTATAACCATACAACATCAGTTTTCAAGGATCACTTAAAAAACTAAAACCCAAGTGTTTCAATGGACAACACTTAAACCAATTCCTTTAGAAATAAATCTCACTTCCCTTCTAATCTAACCCAAGATTTAAGATGAAGAGAATTCTATTTCTAACACACACCCAACTCTCACAAGAGTTATACAAATAAAGAATTGTTAAAGAGAATTTGAGAGTTCAATGAATGCTTAAGAAATAATGAATGCTTAAGAAATAATGAATGATAAACAAGTTGCTTTACTTCCATTCAGCTTTAGAGGTATTTATACTAAAAAATATATATGTTGGAGGTGCAAATGATGTGTCCAATGTCTATATTTTGAATCATTAAAAGTGATGCTGTCACACAAGTATTCATGAATTGAAACCATTATTGGCTACCACAGATGTTTGAATTTGCCCATACTTTCTTCATAGAAGCTATCAATATTTGAATTATCTTTCTATATCCTTTTGAATCACCTAAATTGAATGTTTGAAGCTCAAGATATGTCTAAAATAATAAGAGCCATGCAATTTGAATTGCAGGATACTATCAAACAGCTATACCCAAGTTGAAGCCGTGATTTGCTCCTGAAGAAATTTGCATTTGCCCATACTTTCTTCATGAAAGCTATAGATATTTAAATTATATGTCTATTTCATTTTGAATTGCCTAAATTTGACTTCTTTAGCTCAGGATATGTCCAAAATACTAAGAGCTATGCAATATGAAATGTAGAATACTGTCAAATAGCTATACATAAGTTGAAGCTGTGATTTGCTCATGAAGAAATTTGAATTTGCCCATACTTTCTTCATGATAGTTGTATATATTTGACTTATCTTTTCATATGATTTTTAATCACCTTAATTGGACTTCTTTAACGCAATATATGTTTAAAATACTAAGAGATGTGTAGTCTGAGATGGAAAACGTATACATGGATTTTGACTCAAAATTTGCATAACCAAATGAACTTGGATTTTGAAAAATAAGCCCAATTCAAAAAGCTCAAGATATCTAATTCAAATTTGAAGAAGCTCATTTTCTCATTTAAGAGCTCTAAAGATGTCAAAATCCTTCTTGAATCTCAAAGGTTCAATTTGCTCAAAAAGTCATTTATTTATCCAAAAGTGTATATGCTTGGTATATGTTTGGTATATAATTCCCTACACACTTAATTGAAATTATTAGTATAAATTTTTTTTATCAAAGTCCAAAATTTGGACTTTGATCATGTAAATGGTCAACAAGGGGAAAGTGTTTCCATTTCCAAGGTGAAAGGCATTGGAAGAAGAATTGTCCTAAGTTCCTTGAGTCTCTTAAGATGAAAAGAAAGGGAAAACAAGGAGAAATTAAGACTTTCTCTAATTTATTTTCTTCTAAATGTTCTAATAGCTTATCTAATGAATAGGCATTGCATATCAGTGCAAGTTCTCACATTTATTAATCCTTGCAAGATCTAGCATGTGAGATGAGGTTGAGGCCTAATAAAGTGACCTTAAGACTTAGGAATGGAGCAAGTGTTACAGCCAAGGCTATAGGTTCCACTTCTATTAATTTATATAATGATTTTTTATTATTAGACAATGTATTGCCTATACATAATGCCAATAAAAATATTTTCTCTATCTCTAGTTTAACTAGAAAAGGTTATGAATTCCTTTTTAGTAGAGATGTATGTAAGATTCATTTTGGAAATGAATTGGTTAGCATGGTTTATTTAATACATGGTTTATATTATGTTAATAATATGTCCAATAATAATGAGCCTCAAACTAATATGAGTAATGTGTATGCAATGCTAATTGAAAATGCATCTAACACCAAATATTTATGGCATTGAGATTATGTCACATTGTGGAGGATAGGATCACGAAGTTAGAAAGCATGTGAATCTTCAATAATCTTGAATTTGCATTCAATCTAACTTATGAGGCCTATCTTCAAGGCAAGATGGCTAGATTACCATTTGTTGGACAAATGGCAATAACTGAAGATGTGTTGGAGATCATACATAGTGATTTATGTAGATCATTTAGTTTAATAGTTAGAGGTGGTTTCTACTCTTTATAACCTTTATAGATTATCTATTAAGGTATAGCCATTTATTTCTTATTAAAAACAAAAGTGAATCCTTTAAAGAGTTCAAAGAGTTCAAAGCCTAAGTAGAAAGCCAAACCGGGAAAAGTATTAGGACTCTAAGATTGGATCGAGGAGGTGAGTACTTGAGTACCAAGTTCATTAACTTCCTTAAGGAACATGGCATTGCAGCACAACTCATACCTCCTGGAAGACCTCAACTAAATGGTGTGTCAGAGAGGTAAAATTATACTTTATTGGATATGGTACATTCTATGATGAGCTACACTGATCCCCCTATATCACTTTGGGGTTTGTGCTCTAAATGGCCTCCTATATCCTTAATCGAGTTCCATCCAGTCCATTTCTACCACACCATATGAGATATGGAATGATATGGCACCAACTCTTAAGCATGTTAAGATTTAGGGGTGCCTAGCTTTTATTAAAAAAAATAAAATCGAACAAGTTGGATGCAAAATCAATTAAAGGGAGGTTTATTAAATATCCTAAAGATAACTTATGGTATTGCTTTTATCTTCCTACTAAATAAGTTGTTGTTGTAAGCAAAGATGCTATATTCCTAAAGAAACAGTTTCTTAAGGAAGGCGGCAAAGGAAGGAAGATAATGTTATATGAGGAGTATCTAAAGAAGCCTAACAAATTGATTAAATGGACACTGATCAACCCAAAAAGATTATTCCAATTGAGAATGTCATCACACTGACTTCTAGAAGGTCTAGTAGGGTATCTCATCCTCTAGAGAGATGCAATTTTCTTCATGATGTGCAAGAGTTGCATGTTCATTAAGAGAGCATTCATGATGATGATCCTACTACATATAAAGAAGCTTTATCTAATAAAGATTCTTTAAGATGGGTTGAGTGGATGAGAACTTAAATGGATTCTATGTATACAAACCAAATCTAGACACTTATTCATCCTCTTGAGGATATTGTATCTATTGGGTGTAAATGGATATTCAAGAGAAAGACTGGTGTAGACAACAAGGTAGAGACCTATAAAGCTAGGCTTATAGCAAAAGGGTTTTGCCAAAGTCAAGGGGTTGACTATGAGGAGATCGTCTCACCAGTAGCCAAGCTTAAATCCATTCGAATTCTTCTTGTGATAGCCGAACACTATGATTATGAGGTTTAGCAAATGGATGTCAAGACCACCTTCCTTAATGGCCATGTTGAGGAAGACATTTTCATAGAGTAACCCAAGGGTTTTGAATATGAGGAAATCTTAAAAGTGTGCAAGCTTAATATATCGATATATGGTCTAAAGAAATCTTTAAGGAGTTGGAATTATTACTTCAATGAGGCTATCCATTCTTATGGTTTCATTAAGAATGAGGATGAACCATGTGTTTACAAAAAGGTTAGTAGGAGTCAGCTCACTTTCCTAGTCTTATATATGGATGATATTCTTCTCATTTTTAATGAAGTTGGTGTAATGACCTCTATGAAAGTATGGATGTCTAAAAACTTCTCAATAAAAGACTTAGGGGAGGCCACCTATATTCTTAGGATTTGAGTCTATAGAGATAGATTAAAGAGAATGATAGGTTTATCCCAAAATCTTTTCTTGGAAAAGGTGTTGAGGAGGTTCAACATGCTTGATTCCAAGAGAGGATTGTTGCCTTTTAGGCATAATATCCACCTATTTAAAGAGATGTCGCCCAAGACATCTGACGACATGGTAGAAATGGCCAAGGTTCCTTATACTTTGTCTATAGGAAGCCTAATGAATGCTATGTTATGTAGTAGGTCAAACATTGCATATGTTATTAGTGTGACTAGTAGGTTTCAATCCAACCCAAGCTTGGAGCATTAGGTGGAAGTTAAGGCTATCCTTAAGTACTTGAAAAGGACTAAGGATTTAGTCTTGACTTATAGAAGAGATGACTTACAGCTTACAGATTTCACAAACTCTGATTTTCAGTCAGATGTGGATGATAGAAAGTCTATCTCTAAGTTTGCCTTCACCTGTAATGTAGGTGCAGTGAGCTGGAAGAGTTCCAAGAAAAGTATCACTTCTGATTCCACTATAGAGGCTAAGTATATAGTCGCATTAGATGTAGTTAAGGAAGCTGTTTGGATTAAAAGTTTATCACTGAACTAGGAGTTGTTCCTTCCATTAAGTTAGCATTTCCTCTCTTTTATGACAATAATAGAGCCATAACTTTGGCAAAGGAACTGAGGTCTCACTAGAAATCTAAACACATAGAAAGGTGCTATCATATTATTAGAGAACTTGTTGGAAAGGGCAATGTACTCATGCAAAAGGTATCTTCAGCTGATAATGTGGCTAATCCACTAACTAAGGCACTCACTTAGCTATAGTTAGACCATAATCTTACAAATATTGGTCTTAGATATTGTAGTGAATAGTGCTAGTGCAAGTGGGAGATTATTAGTATATATGTGCCCTAGTGCTATTTCTTGTAATATAAATGACATCGTACTTTTATCCCTATGCCAATATAATATTCATTTAGATAAAGTGTTTGTTTATTTAAGTCTTTACCCTTTTGCATAATTTTAAATAAGTTTATTATCAAGTGTTGATAATATGAGTGAAAAATTCATTTAGTACATATGTTGTAAAATGGTCATAGTGATTATATTAATAAATGGGTCGTATTAATTCGTAGACTATCACCTCTATCTATTTTCCTTAATTGGCATGTAATATCGATAGTGGGAGGTTGTGAGTTTCATACTACTTGATATGAGATATCATAATAGACATCTAGATACTTATGTGATGGGTGGATCGAAAGTGATGTAAGAAAAGTGATTGCATGAAAATTCACTTTAATCAACAATCACTATCTTGGACATAATAGTGCATATGGTCAACTGCATGAAAATTCACTTTAGTCAACAATCACTGTCTTGGACATAATGGTGCATTTGGTCCTTTGATATGAGGTGACATGGTCACCCATATATAGCTTATTAGAGTTTGTTACAACTAACATACCTGTGCTAGCCATGTATGGGTATATGGCATGCGGTGGCTCTGGTCGGTTCTCTGCAAGGATGCGTGATCAGGCAAGATGGAATTCATTATCTGGAGTGAATCGAGATAAGATCTTATGCTATCTAAGTTGTTCTTAATGAATAAGTACCTAGCCAACTCAAACTTGACTGACCTAATAACTATTTCAATGCAAGACATTGTTTATAATAAAACTCATGTTTTATTAAGAATTGAATTGAAGATGAGGTCATTTGATTGAGGCAATTAGAGTTTGACTGACTATGACTCCATCTGATGTTAAGATCTTTAAATGAAGTGACATTGACTACACAATAATTATGTTCTATTGTTCTTGTGAATCCATGGATAGCATTCATTTTAAATTGGGTAGTCATGACATCATTGCTGGGGTCACTCATGACTTATGGAAACTAAATATGATTAATTAGGATTTTAATATTTAGCTTGGAAAGAGTTTCCAATAATATTAAGAGTTAATATTATTTAAATCCATAACCATTTGGATTTCAACCTAGTAAGAGTAGCACCAATAATGATATTTATTAAATTGATTATTAATTAAAGTATTTAATCAATTAAATTAATTGAATTGGATTTTCACTTGTGTGGGGATCAAGCATATCTCAAAATCTAATTCAAAGGTTAGAACTATTAAATATTAATTTCTACTTAATTTAATATGTGATATTAAGTTAAGGACCAAATTAATATTTGCCTATAATACTACTTTGGATATAGAGCATGAGATAGGCCGTGTATGTGTAGCTTAATGGATGATGCATGGGCTTGGAAAATTAGGTGTATTATTAATATGGTCCTTCTTTAAGTGTTAAACAAACCACATAAGACTAATTAATGGATGTTGTAGAGATGGGCTAATGTAAGAGTTAAATAAGCCTAAAGCCCACTTACTAAAAGAGGTGCCACATAAGCATGACCATGTATGATCATGATTGCATGGTGGCCACCTAAGCATAGCTTTACAAGCAATGTGATTACATGGTTGCCAACATGGAGATGCATCATAAGCATGCACCTTAAGTTAGTGGTCAATCTTTATATGGATGAAATAGCTTATTTTACACTTAAAGTGAAAAAGTAAGCACTTGCATGAGATTGCTTATCCTACACTCAAGCTTGAGTTAGTGGAGAATCTCTACACATATAAATTAGTCTCTTACATATATGCACTAAGTTAATGGAGTTTATTTACACAGTTGATACTTGACTTGCCACTTACATTGGAGAGATAATAAAAGTTAAGTCTTCTTCTTCAATTTTCTTCTAAGTGTTGTGAGTGTATGAGTGAGAAATAAAAGAGTTGTGTTTCTTTATAAGTCCATTATCATCATCCTTTGTATAAGAGTTGTGCAAGTGAAGGCTACATCCAAAGGAGGCAAGAAATCCTATATCATCCAAGAAAGGAGAGGCGCTCTAACAAGCTTTCAGGTCACCAACAAGGAGGAACTTGTGGGTAGAGATTCTTCAATAGCTTAGAGTCATTATAATGCCACTTGTGTGTTTTAAGCTAGAGGCTTCACACATAGGGAGCTAGGAGCTTCTGGGTTTGAATTAACCATGTCCTAAAGCCTATTTAGCATTCTACCGACATTTAGAGTTTGTGAGTGTTACTAAACTCTAGATATAGGTTTCTTACCATGCATTGTGTTTTAGTTATTTTGTAAATCTTTGATTTATGTTGTCTATTAAGCATTCAAGTAATTAGTTATATAAATTTAATGTGTTGTAGTCATGGTGGTTTTGGAATGCTTCCTTCATGCAAGGGTTACACACTAGGAAAATTTTTTGAAATTTATCCTAACCCGTTTCATGGCCTTTTGCTCATATTCCAGTGCATGTAATTTATTTCTTTATAATTCCCCAGCTCAATTTAATTCAGAATAATGGTAAATTCTTATTTATTATGAATAACATTTCATTTATGAAGCATCTTTAATATTGTGATGTCTCTCTCAAATACTCTTATAACTAATCAATTATGTTAATTACTCGATTACCTTGCTCTCACTAGCACAAATAACTAGACATAGTCGATTCAATCAAGCAATCTTTTAAGGAATGTTAATATTGAAGTGTCTCTTGACTAAATCAATTTGAATTAATAGATTGTTATTGATTTTCTCACTAGAATCAATCTCTTAGTATAATCTTAGTTTCTAGTTCTATTCATTGAGTGGCTAAACCAAAGAAAATCATTAAGTCCAATAACTCTCATGAAAAGCATTTTCTTATTTATATAATTAAGTTCATGTTGAGTCGAGTTCATTAAAACCCTAACTAACCTACTTAGTTACTCATAGAAATTAGAGATCAATAAGAAGAGATGAAGAATTCCAACATATTTATAATGAAAATAAAATAAATAAGGAAGAGAGTTGCAAGCACCCAATTTCAAGATAATTGGAGTTTGGATGCGATGGAGGATCTAATAATGAAAATTAATTGTGAAATTATATTTATTAGTTTTGAAATCAATTACAAATTATTTTTATTTTATTTTATTTTATTTTATTTTATTTAGGACTTACCTTTAAATTTAAATTTTAATTATTTCTTTAAAAAATTAAAAAAATAGAGAAAATTTAAAAAAAAAGAAGTAATTATATAAAATGTAGATTTCCAATCGATAATATAGATTTCAGGTTGGAAATCCACACTTTCGACCGACACTTCACAATTTTTATTTATTATTTATTATTTTGTTTTATTTTAATTGTATACTTTTTTTTATTGGTTTTTTTTATTTTATGAGATAAATATATTAATAAATTTGTTTTTTATTTGATTTTTATCCTGAACCTAATATAGGGTTACAAGACTATATTTCTATATATTTGTCATTTTCATTTCACAAGGGGGGGCTCGTACGCTTGTAGGAAATGTCCCTCAAAAATAAAACACATGATTAGAATGAGACACAACCAATGTTGCTCACAGTGGTGACTCCACTAGGGACTTCTAAGTAAGAGAGATTAACTTAAAAATTACTATTTCTCATTATGCAATACTCAATCGTATAGAGCCCCTCACCACTGCATTTGCACTACATGTCACATGTGCACTATGGATCCCTATTAACTGATAATGATGGAAAGTGATCCACCATAGTTCCACTCGAGCATGGGGTGATCGATTTGGATTTTTTACCTTTAGCCTTTACTCATTGTATTGTCGAGCTCATCTGACCAGATTCTGTAACCTAAGTCCTAAAGGGGGGTGACCCAAGTTGTCAAAAGAATATTAGACTTATTGACCGAAGTCTACAACCCTAGTCATATGGGGGCATTCTTGCTTAAGGAACCCTTATCCATTCACCCTGACTTAGCCCATATAGATAAACCAGTAGTAACTTCCACAAGGATTCCACCAAACTTTGTATGCTATTGTATCCTAATGTTGTCTGTTTGACCTAATATTTACAAATGACATGACTCCACTAGTGTCTATCATCGAATGACATCATAAGTTAGTTTTATAGAATGTTCATGCTTAGATCCATATGATTCTTGTCTACTTCATGTGAGCCCGAACCATGAGGAATGATAAGAATCATGTACCTCAACCTAAATAGTCTATGTAAACTAGCAAATAATGATGTCTTTCAATGATGAAAACTTTATGATGTCATACATTTATTCTAATTAGATCAAATGAATAAGTTAGGAATTAAACTAGATTATGGACCATTATATTGATAGAATTAAACTATAAACTGTCAAACAAAAACATATTGAGTATCAATATGGGGGTAAGAACTCAAACCCCTTTTGATTGACCTTGGGCATATGCATACGGCTCATCCAGGCTTTGGATATCATTTAAGGCTTGATAATTGACCCTCACATTAACATCATGTGATTACCTCAAGTAAATTTGAGTATTGTTCCTCAGTTTACCTTTTGGTTCTAATCAACATAAATCAAAACAGCCTAGTTCCGAGAGTGGAACTATAGTCCCCTAACGAGTATAAATTTGAAACCCACCTAGGAAAGAGACTGAATGACCTCATGGGGAAATAAGGTAGGAAGTGAGAGCTTACTTATAATTGGTTTGTTCACTATGCAGGAAATACTAACCAACTTTCAAAACTAATCATGCATATATAATATACATATAGATAACATATACAAACCATTGTTTCTTACAACAATTATCATCTTTCATTTTAGGATTTTGCATCCACCCCATGCATACATGCTAACCTTTTTCTTTTATAGGCATATGACATGCATTATTCATTTAGCTAACCTTAATAAATATGCAGGATGAAAACCTTAAACATGAGTGACCGAGAAGATACTTCTTGTCAATAATTTAAAGATAGACTAAAAGAGGGGATCCAAAAATTACTTACTAGTGGTACTATAACCAAAATCCTCCAAGCCTAAATCAAGGCCAGAAATGCCCAAGATGAGAATAACACACCACCAAAAGAAGCTTCCACATTTGTTTACTCGAAGGTAGATAAGGCAAAAGGAATTCCCTATAATCTAGTTCAAGCTAACAATGATAATGATTACTATCAGGATCTTAAAAATGCACCAAAACTTATAAAAATTACTGACATGACCAAGCTTGAATCGGTAGGGGAGATTAAATTATTGGGTAATAGAATGGCTCTATTAGAATTTGCCTTTAAAGACAAGGGGACTCATGGCTTTAAAAGCTTCACTAACTTAGCATTGTTCAAAGATTAACCACTCCCATATGATTTTAAAATGCCAAACTTCCCTAAGTTTGACAGAATTAGGAATCCAAGGGTCCATCTAAGGCATTATGCTACCTTTATCACCGCTATAAAACTTATAGAATCACATATTGTTTGATTCTTCTTCACATTACTAGAAGAAGGGCCAATAGTATGGTTCTTTGACCTTGAAGATGAAATTAAAAATGATTGGCTACTGCTAACTCAAAAGTTTATCAAAAAGTATGAATATAACATTTAGCTAGACATTACTTGCATGGATCTTGAGACCATGAGATAGAAACCTAGTGAAGCTTTCTCTGATTATATCGCAAGATGGTGGGGTAAGGCAATCAAAATAAGGAATCATCCTCCTAAAGATGAACACATAAAGCTAATAATCAAAGGATAATTACCACACTTCAGAAAGCAAATGATTTTTGCTCACTGCCCTAACTTTAGAGCTCTCTATTAGGCTAAGATTATAATTAAAGATGAATAACCTTAGCAAACTAGAAACATCTTCCATTGTAATACCCAATCAAACACTTAAAATACCTTCATCCAAGCACCAAAAATAAACTTGATCTAACCCAACACTCATATCCCATCATTTATTAATACCATTAAACCACTAAGAAAGTTCTCAAACTTCAACCTCCCACTATCCAAAGTATTCTAGAGACTTTAACAAAAGAACCTTTGGAACCTCAAGAACCCAAGCCTCTTCCAAATCCATTACCCCCTTAGATTGACCAAAACCTATTCTACCACTTTTACTAAATTCCTAGTCGCACCACTGATACATGTAGGACCCTTAAGAATGAAATCTAGGACCTCAATAACTCTAGAAAAATTGATGACCCAAAAAAAGACCCAACATCAAGATTAATCCTCTCCTAAACTATCTAAACATGCCTTCACCAACCATCAACATGATCTCCTCTAACCTACTTAAAACTCTTTTTAAACAATCAATCCAAACCATCCAAGATACTCAAGCTAACCCCCATGAAAAAGAAGAAAAAAACTCCTCATGATCTTGGAAGATGAGTTCTTGAGCCTCATTCTTGAACCTTATACTCTAGCGAAGATGAACAATATCCTTCTACTTTTGAATACATCTGAATGCCCTAAAAGTTCCTTCCTCACTTAAAAATGCAAAAAATAATTAAAGGTATAGCTTTTCCTATAAACGGTGAAGTGATTGGATGCCCTACTCATAAGAAGCAGACATAGGTGAAAATCTCAGTAATGAACATGAAGTATGGAATTTACTGGGATAACCATCCAAAAAATTTGACTACAAAGTCAAGTACATGGCACCTCTTATTACTCACATTCACTTAAAAGGCATAGTGCCCTTAATATGGGGAAAGGAACTTAATAATAAAGATGAGGTAGTCAATACTTTTTAGCTTTAGAACCTACAAGTCATGAGATTGATATATAGTATGACTCTAATAAGGAAATCAAAAAGGATACAGGGGATGATGATCATGAAATTATTGTTTGGGACCAAAATAGTACTACAAAAATTGACAAGCAAGTAGCTAAGAAGCCCCCACTAGTAGTCAATCATGTAACTTATAATATTCGGTAAGTAAATTAACCTTTCGAGAAAGATCCACTTAAAGGAAAAGAAGTGTCAAGTGAAAAAGCTCCAGTCAAAAAGGAAGACGTCATCCTCAAATAGCTTAAGAAAACCTAAGAATAAGCCAATTTCTAGGACCTAGTCATGGCTTCTAAGAAGCATATGGATGCCCTAGATAGAGAACTATATGACAGCCTCTCTAATGAAAGCTCCTTCTAATGCAATCATGTTATTAGAATAATTTGCCCCTCGAAGGAAGGGTCCACAATTATCATCTTCTCTTCATATAAGCAATTGTTAGAACTAAAAAAACTCCATGCATTATGGTGGATGATAGATCCACTATTAATGTTTGTCCCTTGAGGTTGCTATATAAATTTGGATGAGTACTGAAAACCTAAAAGAATCCAACATGGTCATATAAGCCTATGATGATTAAAAAAACCTAGTCATTGGGACTTTTAAAGTAGGAGTTACAATGAGTGATATTGAATCAATAACAGAATTCACCATCTTCGACATTCCTTCAACTTTTATGTTATTACTAGGAAGACCATGGTTCCACCCACTAGGGGGCATACCTTCCACTATGCATTAAAAGATTAAGTTCTCATCATTACCATCCCTACTAAAACAAATAACATTATTGCCTACTTGAATGTGGTCCCACCAAGATTTTAGGTTTCCATAATCAATAACAATCATGTTAATCCCAAAGTCATTACCATAATGAAGAAGATGTAATATTTACTAGAACGGGATTAGGAGGAAGATACATCAGAGTCACAGAATTCCCTAACTTCTAAGGATAACTACAGATATGGTGTAGGGTATGATCTTGAAAATGACATTGGGACTAAGAAAATTATCCCTTTTATAGCTAAAAGCTCAACACATGTTTATCAAGGGCAAATAGAGAAGTGGGTGAGCAATAAAATTAAGATCTTTAATGACACCCTCAAAAGGTAGCACTTACTATATATGTTCACTAAAACTGACATCAATGAGTTGTTGAAAAATCTAGAGCTAGAATTTGAGAATGAGACTCTCAATTATGCTCTAGCTATTGCCATCCTCGAATCAAGCGTGGATGACATCCTCTTTGAAGACAATATTGATAATGATCTCTATACTTTTTCTTTGTTTGAGACTAATGATGCAATGAACTCTAAAGTTAAAATCATATTCTACTTACTTATTTGATGTCTTTCCTGATGGTAGTGTACATTGCATTGATTAAAGCATTATCATGTTTGACATTCATTCCATATGTAGTGAATCATTTTACATTGGCATAGAATATGAACCATGCATTCTGCATATTTTAAAAGATGTTACCCCTAAAAAGAGGAGAGAAATTAATAAAATATTCAAAAGTATTTACCTAGACACACGATGATATGCTTGCTATTGACCGAGACATTGCTTAACATGTCATTTCTACAAAGGATGGGTATAAACCAATTAAATAGAAATAAATAACACTTAGGCCATAATGGGTCCAATTAGTTAAAAAAGACATTAAAAAGCAACTTAAAGAAAAATTCCTAAAGGTAGTAGAGTATCTAGAATGGTTAGCAAATATGGTGCCAATACTAAAGAAAGATGGAAGGGTTAGAATCTATGTCGGCTATAGAGATTTGAACAAGGCATGCTCGAAAGATAATTTCCCACTACCTCATATAGACATATTGGTTGACAATGCCACTACATGCGCAATATGCTCCTTCATGGATGGATTCTCTAAGTACATTCAATCCTAATGGCAATTATTAACAAAGCAAATATAGCTTTTATACTAGAATGGGGCACTTATTGCTTTAGAATAATGCCTTTTGCTTTAAAGAATGTAGGAGCAACTTACTAGAGAATGACAACTACAATGTTCCATCACATGATACATAAAGAAGTGTAAGTGTACATCGATGACATGATGGTCAAATTAAAGACTAAGGAAGAATACCTATTCAATCTTAGAAAGTTTATCAAAAGAGCCAAAAAGTGCAGTCTCAAGATTAATCCAAAGAAATGCATGTTTGTGGTCACTTCAGGAAAGATGTTAGGGTATGTTATTAGTCAAAATCGAATCGAAATAGATCTAGATAAAGCAAAAATAGTCAAAGAGATGCCAATGCCAAAAATAGAAAAAGAAATTAAATAGTTTCTAGGGAAATTACAATTCCTCAGTAGATTCATCACCAAGTTAATGGTAGTATATAAATTGATCTTCAACTTACTCAGAAAAAATCAGCTAGTTGAGTGGAATGAATAGTATTAGTTAACATTCGACAAGATAAAAATACTACCTAGCTAACCCACCAATTTTAAAATTGCCTAAACTAAGGATACCTCTAACCCTATATTTGACTATTAAAGGAAATGCAATTGGTTTAATGTTAGTCCAAGAGGGAAAAATGAAAGTAGAACATGCAATTTACTACTTAAGTAAGAAGATGTTACTGTATAAGGAGAAG
This sequence comes from Mallotus nudiflorus, assembly GCA_947683625.1. Classification (NCBI taxonomy): domain Eukaryota; kingdom Viridiplantae; phylum Streptophyta; class Magnoliopsida; order Malpighiales; family Euphorbiaceae; genus Mallotus; species Mallotus nudiflorus. Next base: position 9,173,613 of record CANTUR010000027.1, on the reverse strand, counting down.
TATTGTCAAGTTGAATAGATATACCTAGAAATGGTATAGGCAATGAAGAAACTCAAACATTACTTTTAGTCCTATAGAATTTAGGCTTTGTCTAACATGGACGGCTCTGATGTAACTGTTGGGATTCATGATACAAACACAGTAGAAAAATTAAAATTTTATCACGTACCCAAGCCTAGATCCATGTAATTCGACTACTTGATTAAATCTAAGATTTTAAGAATCTCACCAAAATATAGAAGAGGCAAGATTTTCTAGAAGGATGAGAGGAGGTTCACATCGGTGACACCTTACCTCGAGCTTTTTGGTTTGGTTGTTCGGATCAAGATGTCTCCAAAAAGATGCATCCTCTATAGCTATCCATATGAACAGCCCTTCACAAAATGAATTAGAGTGTGTGTGCTAGCAACCTCCTTGATTGTCTCATAAATCAATAACAAAAGAAAAACTTTGTCTTTGTTTTCTAAGGAGAAAGAAAACAAATTTTGAGGCAGAAAACAAGTGTAAGAAACCCTAGAGAATATAATATATTTATAGACTCCAAATTAGGGTTTCACCTACCAATGACCTTTTGGTAATTTCTATTTATTATATTCTGATTTTGTTTAAAAACAAATCAGAAATAATATCTTATTTATTTATTTAAAATAACATTTATCTTAAATAAATAAACAAATAAATAAATAAAACACTTTAATTATTTATTTCCATAGAGTTTATTTTGGGCTTATTAAACCCATATTCGTTTTGGGTTTGTTCTAAGTGTGTGACCCTGTAGGTTCACATAACATTGGTAGTGGGCCTAAATCTCTATTTAGGCCTACAAGTCATAAGTGGCCTCTAACAAGACATTATGAGTACCCAAGTCATGTGAAGTCAATAATCCGACATAACCTAATTACAATGAATTTTATTATCCCTTTATCACATGATATCTTAATTGAACATAAGGCATAGAATGTCATCCTTATATAGTTCAATATTATGACTTGATTCCAAGTAGACTGAAAATGATAACTCTTTATCAATTCATTTCAGCATGGCCATGCAATTTTCTTCAGTCTATCTCATCAAGGGGCCCATAGATATCTTTCTCATATTAATGAGGGATAAATTCCTTCTGAATCACTCACATTCCTCACATAACTAATTTCATATCCAACAACATTCCAATTTAATCATCCGGTTAAAAACAATGTTAGAATGTGTCAAAACATAAAATAGCTATGTAGAAATCCATGATGATTTCAAGGTCAAAGGACCGAAATAAAATTACTGTGATGAGAAATACTTATGACAATAATCTATGTAGTATTCTCATAGTGGGTCAATCCAGTACATGATCTCTCATCATGTACCTATGAGTTGACTTAATATCTCATATTCATGATTAGTAAAACATAACCATCAGTCAACATCATACTAGCCTTAATACTTTAATATTTATATAATGAATAAATGGCTAGGGATAATTAAAATAGAACTCTTATTTTAATCTAAGGGTTTTACTATCAAGTCACATACTTGATGGCCTTAGTAAGAATTAACCATTCATATAATTATCATAAAATCAAATGATAATGAAATACCTCTTTATTAATAAAATAAGAAAGTCAATGCATAATCAAATGATTGACCTAGTGCATACCACTAACAGTAACTTTGTGAAGCTCCCTCTTTAGGAAGACTTGCCAAGTGGCTTATATTAATGACAAATTTTGATGTGTAGTATTTGACTAAAAAAGTAGTAAAGGGAAAAGCAATGGCTGAATTTCTAGCTCTCAATCCTATACATGACTTAGATGAAATCTAACTAGACTTCTTGGATGATTTTAGTTTGGCCATTGAGATTCAAGGATGGAAAATGTATTTTGAAAAAGTAGTTAAGCAATTCAACACAGGAGTAGGATCATAATACAATCCACATTAGGTGAAGTAGTACCAATTGCTATGAAGTTAGAATTTAGGGTCATGAATAAAAAAGTAGAATATGAGGCATGCACACTCAAAATAGAAGCACTAATAGCCCTAGATGTTACAAAGGTTAAAATATTTAAAGTTTCCATGCTAATACATAGTCGTGCTATAAAAGAATGGGAATTAAAGGAGCAATACTTAAAACCTTACCTGGATCACTTGAAATTGCTTACTATGTCCTTCCAAAAATATAGATTCATCCATCTCCCATAAACCACAATCATATGGTAGATGCACTTGCTTCCTCAGCATCGATGTGGGAAGGATTATAAAAATACCTATAAAGCCTTTACTTTTACTCATATCAGGACAACCTTGTCATAAGAATTGTAGAATAGTAAAGATGGAAACAATTAAAAAGCCCTAGTTCTATGACATCCAGAGATATCTAAAAAATGAGCCTATCCAGATCATGCAAGTGAAAAAGATAAGGTGGTCTTCTGATGATTGGCATGAAAATTCACAGCACACTATAGTGTGTTATACAAGATAACTTCATATGGGTTATAACTCTAAAGTCTAAATGAAATTAAGGCTACCGAAGGAATGGAAAAAGTATATAAAGGTGTTTATGGTGCATACATGAATGGAGCAATCTTAGCTAAGAAGCTAAGCAAACAAGGGTTCTATAAGATGATGATGATGGAAGACTATATCAAATTTATAAAGGCATGACATAAATGTCAAATTCATAGGATGTTAGACACCTTTCCCTAATAGAATTATGCTACATCTCTTCTTCATGGCCTTCTCAGCATGGGGATTAGATATAATTAAGGAAATCCACCTAATAGCCTCAAACAAATATAAGTACATCCTAATGGTAGTCGATTACTTCACAAAGTGGGTCAAAGTAGAATTATTCATAAGGATAGAAGCTAAGCAAGTGGCTAAGTTCATAAAAAAGAATATGTTCTATCAATATGGGATCCCCCATCACATCATGTCTAACAATAATGTCTAATTCCAAAAGGAAGTTAGAGAACTACTAATGAGTTATAAGATGGAACATCACAAATCTTCTCTTTACTGACCACAAGCAAATAGGGCCATCAAAGTTGCAAACAAAAACATCAAGAAGATTTTATCAAAAATGACTCTGACTCACCGAGATTGGGCAAATAAATTGCCATATGCCTTATAGGGGTACCAAATGACAATTAGAACCTCAATCAAAGTAAATCCTTTCTTATTAGTGTTTGGGTCAGAAGTGGTACTCCCAGTTAAAATAGAAATCAAGTCCTTATGGGTAGCAATCGAATCTAAATTGTCACAAGTGCAAAGGAGGCATGATAACCTCACCCTCTTAAATAGTTAAGACTTAAAGCTTTATAACACACATAGTTATATTAGGCTGCACTGGCTAAAAACTTTAATAAAAAGGAAAAACATAAGAATGTTAAAGTAGGAGACTGGGTGTTAAAGCAAGCAAGGTAGAATGTTCCATACCCTAAAGGGAAATTTAAACAAAATTAGGAAGACTCGTACTTGGTTAAACATGTCTTATCAAAAGGAGCAGTCAACCTTATGGATTATGAAGGCAATGGATTCTCTGAACGTATTAATACAAACTACTTGAAGAAGTATTATGTCTAGAGCAAAAAATAAATTGTAGAGTTAAAAACCTAAAAATGGTAGCTCATGCAAAAATTAGGGACTTCCTACTAGGTTAAAAACCCTACATTGGTAACCTAGGCAAAAATTAGGGAAAGAGAGAAAATACTTAACTAGAAAACTTGAGAAGGCTAGTTAGGGATAGGGGTAACCTCAAGTTTAAAATTTGTATGAATGCACATATGCTTTTCTTAAATGATCTTAGTGGAATGAGAATGATGGCCAATTTATGCAAAATATCTTTAAAAAGTGCAATATATTTATATCATCATGAATTGCATCAAGCATGCTCTGCATTTTCTTTCATTACATGACTGCGGTTCTTACCATCTTCTCTAAACTTTCTCCTCGAGATCAGCTACTATCATCAAAGCCTAAAAATACCCAGTTAGGTGCGAAGAGCTCCGAAAGGAGACACCTTAGGCAAAAGATGGAAGAAAAAAAAAGCCCAATTGTATACGATGGGGTTTAGCATGTGTCCAAGATTTTAGCAATTGCAACACTATTTGAGCTCAATGCTCTAGAGAACACATTAACCACTATCACAAAGACATGGCATGGAGATGAGGAGTTGCTACCCAGGGTAATAATGGGGACAAATTGAAAAGGTGTTACTTGATTCCCTAAAAGAAAGCTAGCACCACAACCAGGAGATTCTGGATACAGAATACCAACTTCTTTTAGTCTCATGTTCATTTAGAATTACTTTATGAATTACTATATTATCCTCTATTTACATGCAATTTCATATAAACTTTTATTCTAGCAATTAACTCTAAGGCAAACTAGTCCTGAAAATACTAGTAAATAATGTATTCATTCAAACATATAATCCCGAAGTTAATCTAATATAAATGGATTTTAATTAAATGAGCTAAATTTACATGTTTTGATTTAAAAGTGAGCAAAATACTAATTCCTTTTAATTTTAATTAAATGGACCTAAGTCTATTTATTTTAATATAAAAATGAGCCTAAATCTACAAATTATGAAGGTATTTAAATAGGTGGGCCTAATTCTACATATTTTAATTCTACGTTGACCCTAAATCTACAAATTATGAAAATGGCTTTAAGTGGGCTAAGTCTAATTAATTAAATTAAATTAAGTGAGTCTATGTCTAATTTACTAGGCGAGCCTAGGTTATTTCTAACCTAAAAATCTAATTAACTATGGGCCTAAAATGTACTTTAATTAATTAAACCTAAAAATCTAAATTTATATGAATGAATTAAAATCTAATATGGGCTTAAGGCCCAAAACACATAAGAATAAACAAAAAAGCACAAAACACATAAAAATAAACAATCCCAAAAATAAATAAAATAAACAAGCCCAAAAATAAATAAAACATATTAAAATAATTAAATTAAAGATCAAACAACTAATTAATTCCTTCTAAACCCTAATTTTCATTAACATGCAACCTAAGTTAATATACTTCCTCTATTAATTTTAATTAATTACCCAATTAAAACCCTAATTTTACTAACCAATTAAATAACATAAACATGTAATCACATATAATTTCACTAGTCCCACTATTGGGGCTATTACAATAATCTATTGAAAATAATAATAAAAATAATTAATACAACCCCAAAAATAAATATGTAAAATAAAGCAATAAAATAAAATAATAATAATAAAACCATAGAAACTCTATCTTTACAAGGTCTTATCCATGACATTCCATGGACCTCTTATGGATTTGATTCTTCAAGTATGACCATCATGTGTTTTCCTCTATAATCACCATAAAAAAAGAATAAAAATTATGATTAGTGAATCAATAATAAAATAATATTAAAAATCAATAAAATAAAAAATAAATAAATAAATCAAATCAAATAGAACAAAGAGAAGATGATGCTTATGGATGATATTAGGAGAGTGCTCCACAGATTTTGTAGAATCACCATTTTTTATAGGACTTCGAATATTATTCTTCAAAAATTCTCCAAAGATGTTTAATTAATAAATAAAACAAAGAGAATTTATAGAGAATAAGATTTTTTTCTCTCTTTTTCTTCTCATTCCTTCTTCCCTTTGTTTTTTCTCTTTTTTTTTCTTTTTCTTTTCCTTTCCTTTTTCTATTTTTTCTACCCTTTTCTTTGTTTTTTATTTTTTTTCCTTTCCTTAATTTTTCCTCTCCTTCCTTTCCTTTTTCTTTTTCTCTTCATTTGTTGCCTCTCTTCCCCTCTTATCAGAGCCAAAACCCTCATTATATAAAGATACGTCATGAAACCCTAGTTATAAATTGATTCCTAAAAGACTTATATTTCCTTAAAAACATTATCAAAATATTTTTAGGAGATTGTCATACCAATTAGGACTCAATTTATCTAGAAAATTCAAGAATTAGCAGAAGGAGTGTAATTTCAACTGGAATTAGCATAATTTCGATTGAAATTAGCGTAATTCTAACCATAATTAGCATAATTCCGACCAAAATTAGCGTAATTTCGATCACCCTTTGTTTTAACTTATAATTACATAAAGGTCCTTGAAAGAATTTAAGTTTTGCAATTAGATCCCTAAAAAGCATTGCAATTTAGTCCATGAAAACATTAAATCCTTTCTTTGAAAAATGCAATTAGATCCTTGAAGTTTTAAAGTTCAAATATTAAAGACCTATTCATGACATTTTCATCATTGGAGTTTTCTATCATATCTATAACTCATCATCTCGAAATTGGATGTCTACACTAGCTAAGTGTGAAAAGCTTCGAAAAGAAATGCCTTAGGAAAAAGAGGAAAAATAAAAGAGGCATACAATAATAAAGGCAAACATCATAAGGCATAATAATGACATAAGGAAAATATCAAACATATAGCAAAAAGCATAACACTACAGTCATTATTATATGTATCATACAAAACATATGGGACAGAACCCTAAATACAACACCTAGAGTTAGTGACCTCAAGAAAATAGTACAATAAAGTAAGCACAAGCTAAAAAGCCCTACACCTAGCTGCTAAAAAAACTATATCAACTGTGGCTACCATTAGGAGCAAGTATCAATCCTACTTAAGCATCCTCATCATACAATCCATGCTCCTCATCATCCATCATAAAGGATGATAGCCGCGATTCCAACTCACCAATTTAGTCACAATAAGCTATACGCTCCCACTCCCACTCATGACTAACAAGTAGTTATTCAGCTTGCATTATAATTGCTTGTCATACATTCACATATACATAAAATATGTGCATAAATAAATGGGCATAACAAAGAAGGCATAGCCTTTAATTGCTTGTAAACTCCAAAAAAATGTTATTGCGCACTCCCTGTAATAATGTACCAATAGGAAGTAGTAAAGATGAGGACCTACAAAAAATAAATGAATAAGTCAAACAATAGACATCAAGACAAATAAAAAAAATAAAGGAGAAATAAAGCATACATATAGGTAGTGTCAGGAGGGACAACATCTAACTAAGGATATCCAAGAGGAGGTAAATTAAAATAAACTCCTTCACCAAAGATATTCATCCTAAACAGCATTGAGGATGATTTAATCACCAAATCCCCAATAATTGTATTGCTGGAAGGTACACCACTAGCATGAGTAGTCTCCTCAATATGGAATGTGCCTTTATCATCCTCAAAGTAGGATCCTAATCTTTTTCAGTGAGATCCCTATCACTGCAGATAAGTCCCCATAATAATATGTATTATAGTTTATTACTGATATCATGTGTGTGTGTGTGTGTGTGTGTGTGTGTGTCTATATATTCCTGTTTAATTAAAGAACTTTGTTTCCTAAATAGGTTACTCAAAAAGAAAGACAACTGAATCCATTTAAGGAAAGGACCTTGCCTCAAGAAGATTTCTAAAAGAAGAGTGAATACTCTCCTATTGAGGTTAGGATTCCTATCTCACGAGGAATCCTACTCTTTTCAGGTCTAAGTATCACTATAAATAAGACCCCATATCCCTCATTCTCATGCATCCTATTCTCTTATATTCTAATTATTCTCGCTTTCTCGCTTTAGATTCTCTCTCTATTTTTTGACTTAGGCATCAGAGAGTTTGTGGGCATCCTCCCCACCTCTTACCTTGCCCTTTATTGGTCGTTCATAGGATCCCAAGCTCAAGAGTTCAAAAAACAAGTTATCAATTGGCGCCGTCTTTGGGAAACTCTTGGGAAAAAGCCATTCGTATATCTGCTAAGTTAAGACATCGACACCATGACTTTTAGCCCACTGCTAATCTCAACTCCTAAAACTCACATTAACCTCTCAGCACCTATTCCTCCAATTAATATGTCAACACCTCTCCCAATAGCAGTACTTTTAGTAACCTTCCAGTCTGTCGGGCCTTTATTTGGAAATATGCACTTACATCTTTGAAATACCCAGGGCTGGCCAGCTTTGGGCACTGACTTCCCATATTATGCTGCATTGCAATACCATCACTTTCTAATACCTTCCATACCTTTTCCAAGCCTAACAGATACACTGGTTGTAACAATGCCAAACCTGAATATTATAACCCAAACACTTAACCTCACCCAAACTAGCAAGGAAGCAATGATACAAAATATCCAAACTCAAATAGTCTTAATGCAACAATAGCTGAACACCTTAATTCAAAGTGGAAACCTTGGGCTAGCTCACATGGACAATAACACGACACCTCCAGAGATACCCAAGGTGAATAAAGGGAAGAGTAAAGTACCGGAAGGGGAATGTAGTTCAACAATTTCAGCTCTCCAAAACTCGAAGTTAACTCAAAAGGTAGAAGAGGTTATACACAAAGCCTATACAAAACCAAGGAAGGAAGACGAATGTATCATGGAAGGTAGAACGCCATTTATAAAAAGGAAAATCCAAATAGAGATCCCTACCAAGTTTAGAATCCCATAACTAGATCAGTATGATAGGACTGGAGATCCCATCTACCACATATCCATGTTTAGAATAAGAATGTTGCTCCAGAACATGAACGATTGAATCATGTGTAGGGTCTTCCTAAGCACACTCATAAAGAATGCCCAAAAATGGTTTCGTCAACTCCTAGAGAACTCCGTCACCTCTTTTGAGGATTTGGTAGAAAAGTTTCATACCAGGTTCGTCACCAATATTCCCCTTGCCAAAAACATCAATGATCTCCAGATGTGCTGGCAAGAGGTTGATGAGTCCCTATGAAGCTATCTTAATCAATTCAATAAGGTAGCTATGTAGATCGAAAACCTTGTGGATGAAGTTGCTATAGAAGCTTTGAAAAATGACACTAGACTCAGAAAGCTCAAAGATAAAATAATGACAAAAGAACCAGGCACTTTTTTGGAGGTGATGGCTATGGTGGTCAAAATGATAAAGATGGATAAAGATAGAAGGATGTGAAGGGAAGAGGAAAAACCACCAACCAAAGATGAAAGATTAAGATCCAGACGAGCAAGCTTCCCAAAAACAAATTTTAGAAACCTGATAGAAAGATTTGATAAGGAAGCAAATAGATACAAGCCTCTAAATACCTTTTAATCTAGAATCCTCATGTGGATTAGACATAATGGTGTAGGAATTACCCCAGCCAAAAGAATAAGCATAAGCCCAAGCTGGAGATCCATGCAAGATAAGAGACATTATTGCCAGTATCATCAAGAATATAGGCATGACACTAAGACTTGCAGAGGGCTGAAGAATGCCATAGAAAGACTGGCGCAGAATGGTAAACTCAATAATTTCACAAAAAAGTGCAGAGGGAGTAGGAACCCAACAGCTCATGCACGAGATAAGCCAGAAGCAAAGAAAGCTCAAAATGAGTTGGCTGGCATTATTAACATGATTATTGGTGGGGAAAATGCTGAGAGGAAACCTAAATGGAACGATGGAGAAGGGCTAGCCTTCAAGAAAAGAGAAATCGTATTTAATTTAGAAGATGGTTTGCATTTTCGTCATCCCCACTATGATGCCCTGGTGATAAATGCAAACATAAACAATTATTTGGTGAAGAGGTTATTGGTTGACAATGAAAGCACCATCAATGCATTGTCTTGGAATGCTTACAAAGCAATGGGAGGCTCTGTTATCAACATGAAAGCCATCCATAATCCCATTACAAGCTTCTGTGGAGGAACTATACAACTAATGGGAATTATGGAGTTAAATCTAGAATTTGGAAATTGGGACAATGATGAAATGAAAGTTATTAAAACTTTATTCAATGTGGTGGATCTCCCATTGGCATATAATGAAATCATAGGATGACTAGCACTCTACGAAGCATATGCAGTCACAAGTATCTAACATCTAACTACCAAGATTACAGTCGAGGGCAGAACTCTCACTATCCGTGGAGATCAGCATATGGCCAGACAGTGTTACCAGATGGCCATAAAGCCTCAGACAGAGGCCTTCCCTCTAGAAGCGTGGGAAATAGAGAAACAATGCATTGGACCACAACCGGTCGATAACATTGAAACATTGAAAATTATTAATGGGAAAGCAGTGAAAATAGGTAATGAGCTTGACCATGACACCAAGCAAGGAATAAGGGAAGTCCTCTCTAGACACTCAAAAGACTTTACTTCTCAAGCATATGAAATAACTGGGGTAGATCCCCAGGTTGCCTTTCATAGCTTGAACATCGTACCAGGGGCGAAGCCAGTAATCCAGAAGAAAAGAACCTTTGCATATGAGAGGCATAAGATAATCACTGAGGAAACAAAAAAGATGCTAGAAGCTAGGTTTATCAAGGAAGTTACTCATCCAGAATGGGTGGCCAATGTAGTACTAGTCAAGAAATCGAATGGAAAGTATAGGATGTGTATGGACTATACAAACCTTAATCGGGCATGTCCTAAGGATAGCTACCAACTACCTATAATTGACCAACTTATATACTCCACTACTAGCCACGAACTATATAGTTTTGTTGACACAGTATAAGGAATCACCAAATACCAATGAAGAGGGAAGATCAACAGAAAACATCCTTCATCACCCACGAAGGTCTTTATTGCTATAAGGTGATGCCCTTTGGACTAAAGAATGCCAAAGCAACATATCATAGAATGATGAACCATGTACTTCAAGACTAAATTGGGACAAATGTGGATGTATATATGGATGACATTATTATTAAGAGCAAGTATGCAGAACAAGACCTAGCAGATCTAGATCAAGTACTTCAATTGCTAAGCGAATCTATGATCAAGCTAAATCTAGAAAAATACTTTTTTAGAGTCAAAGTTGGCAAATTCTTGGGATTCATGATATCCCATAGAGGTATTGAAGCCAACCTAGAAAAAATGAAAGCCATTCTCAACATTTAGGCCCTAAAGACTATCCATGAGTTACAAAAGCTAAATGGCAGGATCACGACTTTAGGACATTTCATCTCCTGCTCAGCCAAACGGTGTCTACCACTATTCTGAGCATTAAAAATTCTAAGAAATTTTTTTGGACTACAGATTGTCAGGTGGCCTTTGATGACATCAAAAATTCCTATCTATACCACCTCTACTCAATAGGCCGGTCTTAGAGGAAACATTGTACTTATATCTCTCCGTAGGTCAAGAATGCATAGCTTCTATGCTAGTAAAGGAAGAAGAGAGCCAGCAAAACCTAGTATATTACATCAGCAAAATACTCTGAGGATCTGAGGCTTGGTATGCAACATTGGATAAGCTAGCCATGGTCATTGTACATGCATCCCGGAATCTCTGACACTACTTCTAGGCTCATTATATCATTGTCAAATCTCACTTCCCCTTGAGGAAAATCTTACAAAGGCATAAGAATTTGAGTAGATTGGTTCAATGGTCAGTATTACTTGGAGAATTTGACATTGATTATGAGCCCCATTAGTAAGTAAAAGATCAAGTGTTAGCATATTTTGTTCAATAAATGATGCCGAAAGACCTCACCATGACCAAGGCACTAGAATGGAAACTCTATATTGATAGAGCATCCTCCACTCAAGGATATAGTATTGGAATTATACTCAAGGGACCACATAAAGTCCACATCCAGTATGCAGTTTGAATATAGTACAACACAACCAATAATGCCACAGAAAATGAGGCAGTCATCACATGATTAAAGTTGGCTACCGAAGTCAGAGCCGAACACCTCACAATACACTCGAACTCTCAACTAGTAGTAAACCATGTCAATGGAACATTCCAGATCAAGGATCCAAGCATTACCAGATATGCGAGCAAAGTTATGCAACTCTTGAAGAAGATCAAACAAGATAGGGGATAGTATAAGATCATCCAAATACTTAGACACAAAAACTATAAGGCTGACCTCCTAGCCAAATCAGCAATGAAAGACAATCAGGAATTTAAAGGTATGGAATTCACTAAAGCACTAATAAAACCTAGTATCGAGGGCCTTAATATCATGGAAGTATAGGACATCTCAGACTGGATGCGACTGATAATCCAATACTTTGAACATGGAATACTTCCAGAAGACAAACTGAAAGCTAAAAAACTGAAGATGAATGCAACTCATTACTCTATCCATCATGGGGAGCACTATAGAAAATCTCTTTCACACCTATGGTCCAAATGTGTATCCCCAAAGGAAGGGAATTACATACTTAAGGAAATCCATGAAGGAATTTATGGAGCGCATGAATCCCACCACACATTAATTAGGAAAGCACTTCTTCAAGGATATTATTGGCCTACCATGTCTAATGATTCTCGAAAATTAACTCAAGAATGTCATAAGTGCTAGCAATTCATTCATCTCAATGACAAGCATTCCCACCCCTATATCCAATTGGTAGCCCATGGGCCTTTTGCATGTGGGGAATGGATATCCTGGGCCCCTTCCCAACCTCCACTTCACAAAAAAAAGTTCTATATTGTGGCTATAAATCATTTCACAAAGTAGGTAGAAGTGGAAGCAGTTCCAACCATTATAAAAGCTCGGATTCAACATTTTTTCTAGAGAGAAATCATATGTAGATTCGGCATACCTCACACTATAATAATGGACAACAACAAGCAGTTTGACAATGAGAAGTTTAGAAGGTTCTGCTCCAACCTTGGAATAAAGCTTTTGCTTTACCTTGGTAGCTCACCCGCAGTTAAATGGGCAAACAGATATCACCAAAAGAACTATTATGCAAGGGTTAAAGAAGAAACTTAATGAAAAAAGGGTAATTGGGTTGAAGAACTTAACAACGTAATTTGGGCCTACATGACTACTCCTAGATCATCCACAGAAGAAACACCATTCAGGTTAACTTATGGCATGGATGCAGTAATACCAGTAAAGATAGGTTCACCTAGTTACAAGATCATGCATGACTTCGATCAAGACATCAACAACATTAACACTCGGATATGTCTAGATTTACTAGAAGAAAGAAGAGAATGGACATCCGCTATAGCTAAAGCACACAGGAATAAGATCGTACAATATCATCTCTAGTATAGTCATCCAAGACAGTTCAAGGTAGGTGACTAGGTACTTATAAGGGCCAATATTGGCAAAGGTAACTCTAGTACTGGCAAACTGGGTCCCAATTAGGAAGAACCCTACCTGATTATAGAACACACATTTAAAGGGCCATACAAATTAAAAGATAGAGGAGGCAAAGAACTACCATGATTTTGGAACTCATACTGTCTCCATAAATACTATCAATAAATGTACTTTGAATGATATCAAATAAAGTATCTCTATTCATTGAAGAAACAACCATCTTACAAAAGTCAATTACAAAAAGAAAATCTCTATTCTACTAAGTGTACATCTAAACCACCTAGCTCAGAGACGAGAGGGGGAACAACACTAGTAACACTAATAGGCATTGGAAGCTCCACAAAAGAAACCTTTAGGTGACCCAGACACATTCCTTGTATAGAGGGAAGTGGCCTTTTGTTGAGCATCCTCTTTAGCAGCAATCTTAGCCAGATTAGCTGATGTTATCTGATCCAGCTTTGCCAAGTCTAGCTCTAGATTCTGAGAGAGCAGGATCCTCCTACATTCAGTCCTATAAGCTTTGGGAAATCCTCCTATCATGCTTTAGTAGGATCTTTTGTCGTTCTCCCAAGACTTCTCGACCTCGGATAGTTTCTTTTCTAGATCTACAATTTGAGAATCCTACTCTTCAATCCTCTTAGTCAACTGACCCTAACTGTGCTTTAGATCAGCAATCTTTTTCTGGCTCGCTTTAGCCATTGATTTTTCCTCTATGTATTTTGTCTAGCAGAGCTTTAATGCCACCTTTGCGTTATCCAGCCTCTTCTCAAAATCAATTACTATTGTTCTGACCTCCATCTCCTTTAGGCTATACTAGCTCTTAAGGTAGAAATACTAGTCCTTTGCCAGTAGTAAAGCCTGGGTCATCTGTGCAAAGGAAAACTTCATGGCATTCCCTTAGTACAAGAACACGTTAAAGTTATAGGTTAATGACATTTATTTACTTCTAAGGAATGCCCAATCAATGAATCGAACAGCTCCTCTAGACCTTCCTCAGACCAGCATTGCATATCAACTGGCAGCCTCAGTGACTCAGCGTATTAATCTCGAACCTGGGTGTTCGAGACACTCAATGGCTTCACTTTATTTAAGATCAATGCCCTCATATCCGGACACTCGGATAGCCTTAGACATTAGATGTATATCTCCTCATCCAACTGCTCAGCATCTGAGCCTTAGTCTATCAGCTATCTCTTTCGCTGACCTTCCCCACCAGATCGAGAAGACCTGACTATAGCCTTCCCCTTTGGATTGTCGGCTGCTTCTTCAAGGACATGAGGAACTTCAGGATCCAGAGAGGGAGGGGAGATTTGTAATTCTTTCCTTGCTAGATCATCAACTAGAAGTCAAATTCCATCTACAAAAGAAAAAAAGTCATCCATCTACAATTGAAAAAAAAAAAGCAAGTCAAAAAGATACCTTTCGATAATTAAAACATACTGATAGATTGAACACAGTTTGGATAGACTCTCCATAGGTATCTTCTTGATACATCCTCAGCTGACCAAGCCTCAGCCAAGCCATCGACATAAAGCCTTAAGACCATCTCTGTATCATGGTTTGATAGTTTCAGAGGCCATTTTACCCTATGGCACTCATCAGACCACATTCGTCAGACATCCAGGAAGTCCATAGGGTGCTTAATAATGAAAAACTTATGCCTCCACTTCTCATAAAGATCTGGAAGCTTCACAAATAAACTGTGGTTGGGAACAGCTAATAAGAAGAACATCAGTGCTCCCTTCTTCTTAGTTATGCTATACAGGCACTGCAAGACATCTAAGTTCAGTTCCTTACCCTCTTCATGCATCAACTGGATAAACCCGGTCAAAATTTGGTAACTATTAGGGTGAAGCTAACCAGGCTCATGGTTGTAACTATTCAATAATCTTTTTATGAAGGGATCTAATAGAAACTTCTAACCTCCTTCTAGTTGTTCAAAATACACTACTAGCCTATTGAGACCTAACATGGGGGTATAGGCCCTAAACTTCATGTCCACTGTGTGAAGGGCATAATCAAAGGGAATACTAAACCGCCTTTGATACAACCCTAATAACTCCTTATCTACCCTAGACATAAATAGATCGAAGCTAACATGTTCCCTTGGTGCCATAAGATTATCTACAAAATAGCACAGAGGAAAAATGAAAAAAAAAGAAGGAAAAAATCACCTGGTTGCAAAATAGGTAAGTCACGACAAAAGAAGTGTGGTGGCAATGGCAAAGCAAACAAGACACCAGCAAAATAGAAGAGCAAAATGCATCAACTCGAAGATAAAGGGATATTTATAGAGAAATAGAAGGCTCTAGAACAATCCATTAATTTCCCTCATAATTACTTCATTTCTCTTAACATCATTAAGGGTAATCTGGGAAATGATAAAACCCATTAATTAAGTAGTCATCATTATGGCAACAGAAAAGTCTCATCTTCTGGCACACAAAAAGACATGATGGTACGCAATTCAAATTTCAAAAATCTAGACAATGAGATGACATAAATGTTACTCAACCCGAGCGTACTATTGCTAACCCTTCTTCCATACTCAGCATAGCAAGATCCAGTGTCGCCCACTAGCAACTGAAGTTGGCACCCTTAGTTCACTACTATAGTACTAAGGTTCTGAGCATCCATGCCTCACGCATTAAGACTAATCACTAAAGCTGGATCCCTTAGGTCACTTCTATAGTACTGAGGAAGGGCATTCGAGCCATACTTTCAAGACACTCAGACTATCTGGCACTTGCGATGTGCTTCTAATGCATCAAGATCATATGGCATTTGGGCTACACTTCTAATGCACCAAGATAAAGTTTAGCAACTGAAGCTAGCACCCTCATGTCACTTTTAAAGTACATAGGTTCCAAGCATGTAAGCCTCATGTCCCTACACCAAGCGTCTAAGCCTTACACATTAGTTTAGTGACTGAAGCTGGCACCCTCAAGTCACTTCTATAATACTGAGGTTTGGCCCTTGGGCCACATTTTTAATGCATTAAGCATCAAAACTCCAGTGATGACTGGTTCCATTACACTGCCTTTGCACTGATGGGTTAATCCATTATATAGTCTTTCTTCACAGATTTTGTGCACTCTAAGGTCTATATGGCATTTCCATGATGAGACGATTTTAAGACTCGATACTGAGCTTTATCTTTCCCTATGACTGAGGCTGGCCACCTCAGCTCACCCTTCCATATTAAAATGAAGTGACTCTAAGAGATTTCTCTCTATACAGAAGTATGAATGTTTTATCATTTGCAAACTCTGATACGTCAAACTTAAATATCTGGACAAGACCTATGGGGGACTCTTAATATCATATGTATATATTCCTATTTAATTAAAGAACTTTTTTTCTTAAACAGGGTTACTCGGAAAGGAAGATAGCTAAATCCATTTAAGGAAAGGACTTTGCCTTAAGAAGATTCCTAGACGAAGAGGGAATACTGTCCTATTTGGGTTAGGATTCCTATCTCAAGAGTAATCCTACTCTTTTTAGGTCTAAGTATCACTATAAATAAGACCCCATATCCCTCATTCTCATGCATCCTATTCTTTTATATTATCATTGTTCTCACTTTCTCTCTTTATATTCTCTCCTTATTTTCTAACTTAAGCATCGAAGTGTTTATGGGGATCCTCCCCACCTCTCACCTTGCCCTTTATTGGTCACTCGCAGGATCCCAGGCTCAAAAGTTTTAAAAATAAGTTATCAATTAGTAACAAAGTTAGTTATATACTTGTACAATGCAGGAATAAAAGCTCATTGGATCAGTAAAAGCAACTCTCAATGATCCACTTGATGCCTTAATCCTTGAATCCGAAGGATGAGTCTCATCTACTTGAGGAGGTGGAGGTGGAGGAATGAAGCCACTAGCCATAGCATCAATCAGTTATGGAATTAACACAATAGCATAGAGGAAGTTTACACCCTTTAAGAGACTCTTAGGAGGATATCCTCTCATAGAAATAGCAAGCTCATCTGCATTGAGATCATGACTCCAGAACATGTCACCGAAAGGAGGAACATGGACT
This sequence comes from Mallotus nudiflorus, assembly GCA_947683625.1. Lineage (NCBI taxonomy): Eukaryota > Viridiplantae > Streptophyta > Magnoliopsida > Malpighiales > Euphorbiaceae > Mallotus > Mallotus nudiflorus. The sequence continues at coordinate 9,156,518 of CANTUR010000027.1, read as the reverse complement.
CTCCTCATTAATGGACCATCCTACTAATAATGGACTCGCTCACCTAAATACCACACTTTAATGGTAATGTCGAGTAGCAACACTCGCCTCTCTATCAACTACCATGCTCTCACCATCTCTGTCGACAAATGTGATCTCATCACCCACTAGTGAAGGAGGACCTGCTAAAGAAGAAAAAATTATTAAAGTATCTCAAGGAAATGAAATGACTAATATAATGAAATCAAGCATTCTTGCCAAGGGGACAATTTATTCAAATAATCTAAGCCTTTATACAATCCTCAATTAAGTCAGTGGTCTTCCTAATCTAGTAGGAATCATGAGGAAAATTGTCCTCCAAAAGATTATCAATAGTTGGATGAGGAAGAACCCCAAACTTATAAGCCTATATCTATCAAATTAGAAATTTAAAAGATTAGAAAAATAAGCAATGGACAAAGTGCAAAAGAATATACATACACAAGAAATCTTACTCACATCTAGCATAAATAAGCATTCACAAATCCAAACCACCTTTATAGGTTGTGTCTAAACCCAGGTACATATGGGCAAAGGTGGTAGTACCCGAGCTATATCTTGACAGGCTGTTTAAGTCCCTCATAACAGGTAGTAATAACAAACTACTAGTTCTTAAAGGATTTGGGAAGATGGTAACACTCAACAAGTAGAATAGGAAGCAGCAAGCCAATTATTATGATGCTAACTACTATAATAAGACAAGATTAGCATTATAGTTTTTCTATATAGTAGAAATAAACTTAGTGTATCGAGTGAGATATGAACCAGACTCCATAAGGCCAACTACCCCAAGAAACTCCTTAGTGAGGTGCTTCCTCACCACAACAGAAGAACTCCTCCTCACTAAATGGAATAGGTTCCCTATAAAAGCTCAAGCCTATAATAGTAGCAAAATCTAGAGGAGTGATAGTCATCTCTCCATCGAGCAAATGAAAAGTGTGCATTGTATCCATTCATTGCTTAATCAATGCATACATGGCATACTAACTTGATGCATATGAGTTGCAAGACAGTGCAACAATAATTCCATCAAAGCCCTTTTTGGTAACCATTTGCTTTACACATAGCAAGAGACCTTGATAATACATGCTAACTTTGTTAAAACTGCCAGGCAAAGTAGTAACAAACTTGCGAGGCTATAAATAACAAGTATGCTATCAAATATTTGTACAATTACTAAATGCTAAAGCATTTTTCTCTTTTTTATTTAACAGGAACAAAAATAACAAAGTAAAAGCCAAGAAGAACAATATGGCAAGTGGTAATTATAAAGCAAGAGCTATTGACTATTAATGCTCATAATAAAATTATGGATTAATAAACATGATTAATAGACAGTTACAGCACGCATTATAGAGTTATGGGCAAAAGCTACAACAACCTCAAACACAATAAGTACAATAAGAGCTAACAAATAGTAAATCAGTATAAACATTAAAATAACTTCAGAAAATAAAATAGATGATAAGGGAGAACTTACCTGGCAATGATGACGAAACCAAGCATGAGTCTCTAAACTATAAACCACAAGGATTGGATCTCCTCAAAAGAGCCTAGATGATTGAGGACCATGGTGCTGGATGGACCCTCAATTCTAGTCCCTACAGTAAAAGTCCTCGCATAAGATCTAGTAACCTCCGTGAAGTCACCCTTAACATCCAAATCATCAAGGATATCCTCAAGATTCTTAGGAATGTTAGGAAACTCCATCTTATTTAAATAAAAGAAAAATTACAAAAGTAGAAACAGAGAACAAAAAAAGGTCCAAAACTCAAAAAGAATCAAGAAAAGGTGAAGAACAACCAAAGATGACTAGAAGAAGCCTCCTCAATCCTTAACAACTCAAGTTTATATAGATCGAAGAGGGGGAAGGCACATGACCATGTGCCTAGTAAGTGATCACATGCTTAACGCATGACCACATGCCCCATAATCATGGCCAGGTGCTCTTCCACCTTTTACGTGTGCACTTCAAGACTTTGCACACTCATTCCTTTGGTATAAACCTCCGTCTGAGCATAAGACATGCATTAAACTCACATAAAATCATACTAATATGGGCTCTTCCTATCTAAAGACACTATATGCAACATCACCATCTTTGAGGAACTCAACACCTCCTGAAAGAAGAAAAATAGGAACAAATATAGTAAGGACATCTTATTCAAAATAATTAAAGTGACATCCATGACATGATAATTAGTGACATCATCATTACTGCATCATTGCTACATCATTAGTACTACCTCATCAATGCATCATTATTTCTCAGTAGCATTTCACAGTCCTTAGAAGCACTCATATTGCTTAGTAGTATTTCTATATTACTTAGGAGCACCTTCATTTGCTTGACACCTAAAAAGGTTATAGTCACATCTCTATGTTGCTTAGTAGCATCTCCATTTGCATGACACTTAAAGAGGTTATAATCGCATTCTCTTTTTGCTTAGTTGTATCTCCATTTGCATGACACTTGAGAAGGTTATAGTCATATCTCCATTACTTAGTAACATCTTCATTTGTGTGACACTTAAAAATGTTATAATCGCTTTCTTATTTTGCTTAGTAGCATCTCCATTTGTGTGACACCTAAAAATGTTATAATCATATTCTCATTTTGCTTAATAGAACCTCCAATTATGTGACACCTAAGAAGGTTATAATTGCATTCTCATTTTGCTTAGTAGCATCTTCATTTGCATGAAAACTAAAAAGTTATAGTCATATTTTCATTTTGCTTAGTAGCACCTTCATTTGCATTACACATAAGAAGGTTATAATTGTATTCTCATTTTTCTTAGTAGCATTTTCGCTTGCATGACACCTAAAGAGGTTATAGTTGCACCTTCATCTTCATAACACCTAAAGAGGTTATAGTTGCATCTTCATTTTGCTTAGCAGCATCTTCACTTGCTTAATGCCTAAGGAGGTTATAATGGCATCACTTGGTCATAACGACATAATTTTCATAACATTAAAGAATGTTAGAACTCTTAACATGATAAAGGAAGTGTTAAACACCTAAAAGGGGTAGTCATTGCACTTCATACTTACACTCTCATACCATGCACACCATTCATGTGAAAATCACATCTGTATGTGAACCCTTAGTCGGATCTTCAATCTTTGTATTACATCCTTGCATTAAACCTTATCTTGTAGAATGACCAAATCACCAAACAATAACAAGTCTGATCATTATGACGCAATGAAAATAGTCAAATCTCAATAAGATGTCTAAAGACTATCCATAGGTAAGTATCTATCTCCTTACTAAACAGTTTTTGCATCCTTGCATTTACTTTACGTGTATTGACACTAGTGCTAGGAGGCTATGCAACACACGCGAAGTAGGGAGCAACTATCATACCTCAAATGGCTTTGATCTTATGAAATATGAATTATTAAAACAATAAGAGGTTTATTCTAAGCAATCTTCTCTCAGAATGCATAGCTTATTGAGCCTATATTCATATAATCATATTAGGACCCAACATTTTAAAAAAATAAAAATTGATTCTGATAAAATAGACTTTGGAAACATGTTTAAAAGGATTCAAAACCCCCTAAAAGTGGCCCCAGAATAGTAAAAAATAACCTAATGATTAGTGCGCATCACTTAGAAGTACGTGTATAGCCACGAACAACTTTATATGGCATAGACTAAAATTAAGGCCAAATTAGACAAAATGAACTTCAAATATGCGTCCAAAAGGCCCAAAAATCATAGAAATAGACCTCAGAATAGCTTGAAAAAGTCTTGAATCATGTGCGCATTACCACGCGCACTTCATATAACTACGCACTCCATTCTAGGATCACACACATGACCACGCACTCACATAATCCTAGGCATAATTTTTCCTTTAAATAGAGGTCTCCACATCACATTTTAAGGGGGAAGCAAGAGGCAAATGCATGCACACTCAAAAATCTGTTCATTCGAAGGCTCTAGAAACTTATTTCTACATGCTTTTAGCTCTCCCATTACATTTTTCTTAGGTTATTAGACCTCCTTTCCACCAAACTTGACCTCACCTTTCTTAAAGCACACTTTAAAAGTACACAAATTTGCATCATTCTATACATCATTTTGAACCACTTGATGAGGAAAGCTTGATAATCCCTCGAAACTAAAAATTCAAAACTCACATAAGCTCAGTCAAATTTGAGGACCACATAACCATTTTATCATGTTTATTTTATGGCACTACATTTTACTTTATTATTGCCAGCATTTATGAAATTTACTATGCTTGCATGTTGAGACTGGCAATTTACATGCTATGTGAATAATTTATGCTTTCTTTTGCTCATTTCATAACATTATTTTGCACCCTTTTGTTTTGAAATGTAAAATCACACCATACATATTAATAATGTGTAAAGTTCATATTCCGGCCTAGGGTTATCATGTTCTCAGTCTAATGATGTCATAATGCATCTCTTTTATCATCATCACATATCATCATAGCATAATAATCATTGCAAACATGCATGATTATGTACATTTTGCTTACTCTTTCAAGTAATTAAGTGTTCATTACTTATTATGTTATTCACATGATCGAGCCTGCTACATGCATAGTTATGCTAATCTTGCAGGTTCATTATATATAACCTAGATTTACATTTCCTTAATCTTTTTTCCTTTTATATATAGTTTGTTAGGAAAGCGATGTAATAATGATATTTTAGCTTTATTATCTTTCTTTATCTAATGTATTGTATAAATGATATATAAACTATCATTACTGAAACTAAGGCATTATGGTAGCTATACATCAAATATAGTATAATGAGAAATATTCATAAAGTATATGCCATCCCCTGATCTATAAAATCTCTGATGGGGGCAATACTTGCAGAGTGATCTGATGCTACCCCTTTATTCTATTAGTTTTCTAAAAATTAGGTGGTGACTCCACAAAATCAAAAAGCGATTCGTTCCTCTCGAGACCAATCATTTGTCCCTATTCGATAAAGTTGATATGTCCCTCAAAAATAAAAAATAAGATCAAAATGAGACACAACAAGGTCACTCACAATGTCTAAAATATATCATTTTTAGCACTTACCAACTCCCCCATACTTGAGCTTTTGCTTATCCTCAAGCAAACCTCATTCATATAATGAATGAAACTCATTAGCTAGCTTCACGTGAACAACCACTCTAATCTTCCATTAATAAAAGACTTAATAATTCATAAGCTAAAATAATAAATTGAGGTTAAAGATACAGAAATTACTATATGAAAAGCCAACCTTCTAATTGAATTTATAAAAATAAACTATTGATTTTGTTGAAAAATGAAAGCAAGGAAGGATCATTCTAGTTTCTACCTAGTCACATTCTCAACATGCAAGGTTCCTTTTTATATTTTCATTTAATTGCTTATAATGGTTTCCCAATTACAATGATCCCCTACCTTTCTCATATTATTCAATATGGATACATAAAGGGTCCTTTGGATACTCATACTCATGTAAAGCATTAGAGTAGGTAGAGCTTATGCAAATATAATACACTTCAAAGCAAGCTCTAAGAAATTTATTGGGTGATTGCGTTTTATACTCCATCTTACTTTTTTTTTATTATATGGTTCTAAAACATGCAAGAATCTACCAATATTAACTAGACTTAATCTTTATTTTCATCATCTTTCTATAACATCATGAATCTAAGTTCAATTACTCAATAAGAAAGTTAGCATTAAGTTTATTAAATTTCAAAAATCCTTAACCACAATTTATTCCTCAAGATTAACATATTAAAAATAAAGCATTAATAAGATATTATTGTACTTTTTTAAGGAACCAATCACATAATGAACCTCACTCATCACATGAATGAGTTACAAAATCTCAAGTGTTATACATATGAATATCAAAATTCTACATACTAAAAAGAAATTTCAAAAATTAAAACAAATAATAAAAATGCATGATATGCATGATTCTTTTTTTTATGCAACTAATCAAATGAAAATCATAAAAAAAATGAACATAAACTAAAAATAACTGAAAGGAACTAACTCGCTATTTTATTGACATGTATCCGTTAGAGGTGAAGGTGGAACAACAATGCTACTAGCCCTGATAGGTTTCCTTTTTTTTAAGTTTAGAAAATAAAATTTATACTTGAAATTCGAGTATCAGCATATAAGCACTATAATATGAATAATTTATCCATAGTCACCCTAAAACTATCTTGCCTTCCAAAAATATTTTATATGATGAATTTATGCATAATTAACAATGAATGATCTCTAATAAATCCACTAGACATAGCTTCTCCTTTACCAAAAGAGTCATTTATAATGATTAATTTAGGGGATTTCCTAAAAATTTTAGGAGGATTTTTTTTTTACATAAATCATAAATCTAATCCCTCCCCCATACTTAAGATCAATGTTGTCTTTAAAGTTATGAGGTTAAAGGGAAATTGGCTAATAAAAATCAAGTTTAAGTGTGTGCAGTGTGTAGTTAACATGGCTATATCACTATATGACATGCTTATGTCCTTAAGTGACATGGCTATGTTTGAGCCTTATTCTATCTAAAAATCAGGTGACATGGCTATGTCTAATTTGACACAACCGTGTCCTTCTATAGAAATTGCACTGCAAAATAGACAAAACTAACTTTTACATATTAAAATCTTATTCATTCATCCTATTAATGCTCACAACTCAATATTAACATACGTAAATAGTGTAAACTTGATTTAACCATATATGACATCATTTTGTATATATTTATGCGTATAATGCATATCATATCACATTTAAACTTGTTGTTCAATAAAAAAATAAAATTAAAATTAAAAATTAATCTTATAAACTAAATAGAAATAGAATACATAAAACAAAACATAAAAGTAAAATGTTCAACATTCTAAACAACTTAACTTAAAATATTAAAGTACTTAAAACTTAAAATTAATGTAAAGTTCTTGAATTATAAGAAAACATATGTGCCTTCAATCATTAATTAAAACTCGAGAGGTTTCATCCAAATAAATAATTCAATCAAGTTCAAACTTACAACACTTTTATGCTCTCTTATAAATTATTCCCTTCCTCTGGATTTGTTTGCACTTGAATTATTATGTTTACCTATAATATAACATGAAATAATAAATGTTACAAAAATAAAATGATATAATTTGAAAATAAAAATATGAAATTAAAAGTAAAAGCTAAGTTACAAAGCTTGGTTGAACCCCCAAGAAGTGCTTGTTTAATAAGGTCATTAGCTTGACCATGATTTGGACTATTTTGTGGTGTTCTTCAATTAGGCAACTTAATGATGCCCATCTTCTTTGCCTCTATAGTATTTGCATAACCTCTGGCCATACACATTAAATTTCTATCCTTGGTTATTTATTAATTCCATAACTCCATAGGGAAAAACTTATGACACTGTAATGGTCCTAGCCATCTATTTTTAAACTTTTCTCAAAATGATCTCATCCTAGATTTGCAAAATAACATGATTTCCAATTTCCAAACATTTCTTCCTCTTGCTTGCATCATGTCGCTTCTTTATTTTTTCTTTATAAATCCTTGAGCTTTCATATAAGGTAATTGTGTTTTGATATTTAAGAAGCCCATTTTCATTACAAGATTATACAAATGAATCCTTCTTTTTATCCTTCAATTCACAAGATTCTTTATATTATAGTCTCATAAAAAGCATATAAATAGTGTATTGATGTGTTGCGATCTGTTCCTCAATTATTCTAATCTACATTGATTTTAATTAAAAGTTAACTAATTCTACATATTAATTATAAGGGAAATGGAAACTAAAGGTGAGCCTATATTTTAAATTAAATTAATGAGCCTATGTCTATAATTTTAAATTCTAAAGAAATTGGGCCTAAGTCTATCAAAATTGTAAAGGAAATTATTGGAATTGGATTAGTGGACCTAATTCTAATTAATTTTAAATTTAAAAGAAGTGATCCTAAATATATTTCTTTTGAAAGAAATGCTTTAATGAGAATAGCTAAGTCTAAGCAATGTTAATTAAACAAAAAATGGGCCTAAGTCTAAATTTATCTAAATGTACCTACATTTATTTTAATTAAACCTAAAAATAATTTTATGGAACTATTATTAGTGAATTAAACCTAAATGTGGGCTTGAGGCCCAAAACGAATAAAAAAGAAAATAAACAAGCCCAAATAAACACATACACACAAAATGACATTCAAATAGTGATTCTAACCCTAATTTTTACATGCAACCTAATTAACTACAGCCACCATTGATTTTAGTTAACAATTTTACTAAATTAAAACTAATGTACTAATCAATTTTAAGGTATAGAAAATAAAGGTTTCATTATTCCCACTATTGGGATTATTACAACCTATGTATGAAAATTAAATTATATATATATACCTAATAAATAAAAAGAATAAATAGAATCAAAAGAATACATAATAATAAATATAAATAAAAACCCTAAAATCAACATGAGATTGATTAAGGATTCAAACCATGACATTATATGGACCTTCATGGGTTTTATTAATTCAATTACAAGTTCAATCACATGACTTACTAAACAATTTAGATTACTCCTACCATCCATGGCATCATCAAATCATGAAAATAAAATAAAGAAACAAAATTAAATTCAAATCAAGCAAAGATAATCGAAATAACAAAAGAAAAGAAAAAAATAAAATAAATAATAAAAATGAGCAAGATGGTGGATGCATTATTGATTCTCGTTAGAGTCTTGTTTGATTCACATTGTTGAATAGGATTTGTCGATTTGATATTTTCTTCTTTGGGTTAAACTACATTTTAATTAAAGAACCTTATTTGTTTTAAAAGAAAAGAAAGTGAAAAGAATAATTTTTTTTTTGGAATTTTTTCTCTATATTAAAGTTTTTTCTCTCTTAAAAGAACCTCTTTTTTTAAACCCCCAAAAACCTCCTCCTTATGAAAACCATGTAGGTTTTTTTTATACAAGGGAAATGTAACCTCGTGTGATTTGATAATTATAGGAGATTAAATTTAAAAAAAAAACCTTTTCTTTAGCTAATAAACAATGTTTATCAAGATAACATTTTATTTAAATCATTTTTTATTTAATTTCCAACCAGTCAAAATTGAGAAAATTATTTTTGAAAAACTAAAAAACTGTGCGGGATTGATTAGGGTAGTACAATTCAGACCAAAATTGTCTATTTTTGGAAGAAAATACATAATTCTAATCAGAATTATACATTTTTGATAAAAAATGTGTAATTTCAATCGTAATTGTACAATTCTAATTGGAAACGTGTAATTTTGGTCAAAATTACATATTTTCAATTGGAAATATGCAATTCTGATCAAAATTATAGAATTCTAATAGGTAATTAACCTTTTCACTTTTAATTATAAAATGACCTTTAAAAGAATTAAAACTTTATAATTAGGTCCTTACAAGTTGTAATTAAGTTTTGAGATTCAAAATTCAAAATCTAATGACCTATTTATAATAAATTTTCAACATCGGATTCTCTATCTCATCCATGCTCAAGTCATCCTGAAATTGGATGCTTAGAACTACCTTGATAATGTTAAACCTTTCAATTTTGGCTTTCTCTTGGGACATTTCCTTGAGATGGCCTATCATGGTATAGGCCTCCATTTCCATTAGTTGCTTTTGAAGCTCTGACTCCATGCATCCAAGAATGAGACAAGTTACATCAACCAAGTCATTAATATGCTTATTATAAGCATATGTTTAAGCTCTAGGAGCATTAACAGCTAGTTCCTCTAGGATAGGTTGATCAAGGATTGATTGCAGTGACATGTTAGATGTAGTGTTTGATGCCATTATCTATAATAAATATATTTAAAGTGCACTTAGTATTTTATTGTCATATATGTAAGGCATAATAAAAATCCTATTAAATTTTCTTAAACTATAAACCCTCAATAAGATTTCATTAATTAAAATTTCTTAGCGGGCCAAGATCCATATTTTACCTTACTTCAAGTAAGCCTTAGCTTATCACCTAAAGTTTTGCTATTTAGGTAAGTAACACTTTACCAATTACATCTCATGTAATTCTTAGGTAATTATAGGATAATGACATTACATGTACCAATATATCCTATTAAATGCCCTACGTCCAAAACCATTTTGATAACCTAGTTAAGTCCAACCAACTCAAACATATGGATATCACTATTATCCAACTTATCTTACTTATATGGCTTTATACATAATGGTTTGGCATAACCTATATATAGCATTCTAAGTCTTAATAAGTGTTGAACAATATGAGGCATTTTAATGACTTAATATTAAATGAGGACTTTATTTAATTTTATATTATTTAATTATAATTATATTGCACCACATACATAGCATCACATGCATTGCATATTAATATAATAAGATAAACATGACATACCATGGCAAATCTAGGTTAATCATCATAAGCCAATATAAAGATCAAAGGTCAATCTTTGGTAATGTTAAAAATTCAAGATTGAGCCTTCAATTTGGATCTCCATCTTCTACGATGGACCTCCTCGTTAGGCTCCCACTTTGGATCTCCATCCTCGACCTCCATCATGGATTTTTCACCTTGGGTCTTGATTTACATTACATTGCTTGTTGTAATTTATACTATTATATTGCAATCTAGCAAATAAAAAAATAATTACAATAAATAAAATACCTATAGGTTATATTTAAAATTAAAACTCATGAAATAAAATAATAAAATCCAATCGCATTGGTCTAAAGGCCATTTTATTCACCATGCATTTAACTTTAAACACATATTACGTAATAACTCAAGTTAGTTAGAAATTCAATTATTATGTTCAAAATGAATAATATGATGAATCCATTTAAGGTGCAGGCGATAGTGCCCCTGGTGGTGCCCTCGAAAGGTAAACGATTTAAGTCAACTCATTGAATGATTTGTTGCTAAATCCATGAAGGATAAATTTTGTAATCATATTACTATATTGTTAATCTATTTAAAATATATCATTTAGTCTAACATTAAACATACTACCAATAAAATCCTAATTTACTGTAATCATATTATAGTTTAATTAATTTATTCAAAACAAATTATTTTGCTTAACACTTAAACAAATTGACATTGACATACATCAGTATAATCACATATATTTCTATTTTAACAGTAAACATATAATAATCAAAGTGATTAATATTTTTTTATTTAATCATAGTAATAAAACATATTGCATAATTTTTTTCTCAAAATAGAATACATTATGCAGAAAATCATAATTTTGAATATGGTTTAATCATATTAAATAATTATACACATTAATCAAATTAATGTATAATGTTTTATTCATATAGATTGACAGAATCATCACAAAAACAAAACCTGTTTTGATAAATTTTTAAGAACGACTTTTCAAAAGTGTATCATGCAAATAAAACATATATCACATGTATACTTAATTAATTTAATCAAATTACAAGTGGCTATGATACTATGATTGGGTTTCCTTATTCAAAACAAAGTGAAAAATTAAAAAGTTTCATAAAAAACCCCTTATAGGATCCATGTAATTCGATTAAACTGATTTAATTAAGGTTTCCAAAACCTTACCATAAACAAAAGAGGAGTAAGATTGCTAGAAGGATGAGAGGAGGTTTCATACTGGTGACACCCTACCTCAAGCTTTTAGTGTTCTTGGCTAGATCAAGATGTCTCCAATATGGGTACGTCCTCCACAAGTATCCACATGAACAGCCTTAAATCAAAACAAGTTTATTCTTGCACTTGTTCTTGAATGTCTTACAACTTAAGAACTCCATGTTTTTATTTTCTAAAAGGTGAGAAATGATTTAAAGAATGGTAGAATAAAAGTGTATAAAACCCTAGAAGAAATTATGTATTTATACACCTCATGTTAGGGTTTCATTTACCAAAATGAATTTTGGTAACTCTTTACTTAACAAAACATTTTTCATACATATATCAACTTTCTATTTCTATTTGATTCAAACTCCAAAATAGAAATCATTTCCTATTTATTTAAGATAACAATGACCTTAAATAAATATATTATTGACCTATTTTGGGTGCATTCTAAGTGTGTGACCATGTAAGTTCATATAGTATTGACAGCAGGCCTGAAATTCTAATTTAGGCCTACTGGTCATAAGTGGCCTCTAGCAAGACATTATGAATACCTAAGTTATGTGAAGGTCATAATATAAAATAACCTAATTTGCAATGAATATTCTAGTCCTTTTGTCACATGATATCTTAATTGAATAAAAGGCATAGTTTATGTCATCCTTATACAATTCAACCACATTATATCTTAATACTAAGTAGACTAAGAATGATAATTCTTTATCAATTCATTCCAGTATAGCTATACATTTTCTTTAATCTATCTTATAAAGGGACTTGTAGATATCTTACTTAGATTTATGAGGTATAAATTCCTCCTCAATCACTCACTTTCCTAACATAACTCATTCTATGTCCAACAATAATCAATTTCATCATCTTGTTAAAGATAATGTTATAATATGTCAAAATACAAAATAATTATGTAGAAAACCATGGTAATGTTAAGGTTAAAGGACTAAAATAATATTACTGTGATGAGAATTACTTATGGTAGTTATCTATGTAGTATTCTCATAATGGATCAATCCAGTACATGATTCTTCAAATAAGTACCTATGAGTTGACTTAATATCTCACATACATGATTAGTAAAACATAATCATCATTCAATACCATACTAGCCTTAATTCATAGTTATTTTAATAGTAATGAATGACTAGAGATAAATTAGAATTGAATTCATATTTAACCTAAGGGTTTTTCTATCAAGTTACATATTGGATGACCATTAAAAGAATTGACTATTCAAGTAATTATTATAATAAAATAATAATAATGAAAATGTTGTTGGGTTATACGATTCAAAACACATTAGAAATTTGAAAATTTTAATCACAAACCTGAACCAAGATCCATATAATTCAATTAATCGATTAATATAGGGTTTTTAAAAACCTTACTATAAATGCACAAAGAGGCAAGATTACTAGAAAGTAGAGTTGTCTTCAAATGGATTCAATTAAGTTGTCTTCAATATACAAGTGACTTTGATACTACTGTTTGGTTTCCTTATTCAAAACAAGGCAAAAAATTAAAAAGTTTCACAAAAACCCCTTATAAGATCCATGTAATTCGATTAAACTAATTTAATTAAGGTTTCCAAAACCTTACCATAAACAAAAGAGGGGCAAGATTGCTAGAAGGATGAGAGGGGGTTCATACTAGTAACACCCTTCCTCAAGCTTTTAGTGTTCTTAGTTAGATCAAGATGTCTCTAATATGGGTACGTCCTCCATAAGTATCCACATGTATGCTAGCACTTGTTCTTGAATGTCTTACAACTTAAGAACTCCATGTTTTTATTTTTAAAAAGTTGAGAAATGATTTAGAGAATGGTAGAATGTGAGAAATGATTTAGAGAATGGTAGAATAAAAGTGTATAAAACCCTAGAAAAAATTATGTATTTGTACACCTTATGTTAGGGTTTCATTTGCTAAAATGAATTTTGGTAACTATTTACTTACCAAAGCATTTTTATGCATATATCACCTTCCTATTTCTATTTGATTCAAACTCCAAAATAGAAATCATTTCCTATTTATTTAAGATAACAATGACCTTAAATAAATAATTAAATAAATATATTATCGACCTATTTTGGGCGCATTCTAAGTGTGCGACCATGTAGGTTCATATAATATTGGCAGTAGGCCTGAAATTCTAATTTAGGCCTACTAGTCATAAGTGGCCTCTAGCAAGACATTATGAATACCTAAGTTATATGAAGGTCATAATCTAAAATAACCTAATTTGCAATAAATATTGTAGTCCTTTTGTCACATGATATTTTAATTGAACATAAGGCAGAGTTTATGTCATCCTTATACAATTTAACCACATTATCTCTTGATAATAAGTAGACTAAGAATGATAATTCTTTATCAATTCATTCTAGTATAGCTATGCATTTTCTTCAGTCTATCTTATAAAGGGCCCTATAGATATCTTTCTCAAATTTATGAGGGACAAATTCCTCTTCAATCACTCACTTTCCTAACATAACTCATTCTATATCCAACAATAATCAATTTCATAATCTTATTAAAGATAATGTTATAATATTTCAAAATACAAAATAATTATGTAGAAAACCATGGTAATTTTAAGGTTAAAGGACTAAAATAATATTAATGTGATGAGAATTACTTATAGTAGTTATCTATGTAGTATTCTCACAATGGATCAATCCAGTATATGATTCCTTAAATAAGTACCTATGAGTCGGCTTAATATCTCATATACATGATTAGTAAAACATAATCATCATTCAATACCGTACTAGCTTTAATTCATAATTATTTTAATAATAATGAATGACTAGAGATAAATTAGAATTGAATTCATATTTAACCTAAGGGTTTTACTATCAAGTTACATATTGGATGACCATTAAAAGAATTGACTATTCAAGTAATTATTATAACAAAATAATAATAATGAAAATGCTATTGGGTTATACGATTCAAAACACATCAGAAATTTGAAAATTTTAATCATAAACCTGAACCAAGATCCATATAATTCAATTAATCGATCAATATAGGGTTTTCAAAAACCTTACCACAAATGCACAAAGAGGCAAGATTACTAGAAAGTAGAGTTGTCTTCAAATGGATTCTATTAAGTTATCTTCAAATGGATTCTTCCTCCATAAGTATCCAAACAAAGAGCCCTTAAATCAAAATGAACATATGTGCTAGCACCTTTTCTTAATTGTCTCACAACTCAAGAACTAAAGAACTTTATGGTTTTGTTTTCTTAAGGGAGAGAAAACAAATTTAGATGGCAGAATAAAATATGTGTGAAACCCAAAAGAATATGTCATATTTATATACCTCTTAATTAGGGTTTTATTTACCAAAACAAATTTTTCATAATTTATAATCTACCAAAATGTTTTTGGTATATTCCACTTATTTATTTATAATTTCCTATTTATATATATAGCTTTTATTAGGTTTGCTGAACCCATATTCATTTTGAGCCAATTCTAAGTTTATGACTCTATAGGTTCACATGACATTGGCAGTGGGCCCGAAATCCCCATTTAGGCCTATAAGTCATAAGTGGCCTCTAGCAAGACATTCTGACTACCTAAGTCATATGAAGGTCAATAAATTGACATAACCTATTTACAATGAATATTGTAGTCCTTTAGTCACATGTATCTTGATTAATTATAAGGCATAGTTTTTGTCATCCTTATTTATTCAATTATATTATTTCTAAATTCTAAGTAGACTACGAATGATAACTCTTTATCAATTCCCTTTAGCATGGCAATGAATTTTCCTCAATCTATATTGTTAAGGGGCCCATAGATATCTTACTTAGATTAAATAAGGGACAAATTCCTTCTCAATTACTCACATTCCTCACATAACTCATTTCATATCCAACAATAATCTATCTTGTCATCTAAATAAAGGCAATGTTAGATTGTGTCAAAATACAAAATAGTTAAATAGAAATCCATAGTGATTTCAAGGTCAAAGGACTAAATCAATATTACTATAATAAGAATTATTTATGACAATTATCTATATAATATTCTAATGATGGGTCAATCTAGTACATTATTTCTTAAATAAGTACCTATGAGTTGACTTAATATCTTATATTCATGATTATTAAAACATAATCATCAGTCAATAAAATACTAGCTTTCATACATTATAATGACTAGGGATAATTTCAATAGAACTTATATTTAATCTAAGGGTTTTACCATCAAGTCATATACTTAATGTTCTTAAGAAGAATTGACTATTCAAGTAATTATCATAACAAAAAATGATAATGAAAATGCCTCTTTATTAAGAAAATGATAAAGTTAAAACATGGTTACACATGATTAACCTAGTGTATATCATTAACAATTGCCTTTTTTATTAATAAAATGATAAAGTCAAAACATGTCATATAGTATTGACCTAGTGCATATCTCTAACAGTTAGGATCTTCACTTTGTAGATCTCCAAATTATAATGGTGAAACCATTTGAATAATCGTTGGTTTTATCTCGAAGGTGTTAGCTTCTATATATGGCCTTATAATGCTACTTTGATTGTCTCCTAGATTAGGCATTGTGTACTTTTAAAGAGTATGATTCTTTATTGGTTGTGTTGATTAAATCTCAACTAATGTTTGCTTGTCTTTTATAGGATTTTCCTTTTGGTTCTTTTCACACAACTTCTTAATTTCAGGATTGATCTCCTCTAGATTTATTCCTTGAGATCAAGTGTTCATAAACTAGCAAAAATCCTAAAAAAATCAATAATCAAAGCAAGTAAATAAAAAAATAAATTAAAAATACAAGTGTAAGAATGTAAAAATTGAATTAATATCAATATTGCTAATCCTCGGCAATGGCACCAAAAACTTATTTTATTCAAAACCTATAAGCGCACTGATGGTGAATTATGGTACAAAAGATATCATTCACACAAGGACTGAATAATGAATACTAATTTTTCTACATATGTCCCTAGCTAGCAAATCAAATAAAGTAATTAAAGAAACCAAATATGAAATTAAACAAATAAATTACTAATTAAAACATAGAGCTTGGATGTTGTTTCACTATTTTATATCAATCATGAATAATGTAATTATTAATTCCTTTGATTTCAGTTAAGGGTAATTATTCTAAATTACTTAAAGACTATCTTAAGCTTAATTAAGTATGTTAAGATTAAAGTTTAACCTACTATCATTAAGAAGTTAATCAAAACTCATTAAGTTCCTTAACAATTATTTTGCCCCTAAAGAGCCCATCTACTCTCGTGTTTGAGTGGTCTAAGTCCTATGAGTCTTAAGCTAGTAAAGTCCTCTAGCTCTCATTGGTTAATCTACCTATGAGCATGAAAATAAGTTGGCCAATAATGAAAGCATAAATTAAGCGCAACTTATAGAATTAATTAAAAATTAAATTAAATAATAAAATCATATGTTCAATCGTATCTTGGAATAACTACTCCTAACCTAAACACTAAGGAGAGTTTAGCCATGCATAATTATGGTAAAGTACACGAACATAATTATAAGAATAAAGATGAAGGAGAATATAGATAAAACTCTATTGATCTTATATGAATATCCTTCAATCTTTGATTACCACTTGTTTTTGGCTTCCAAATTGTCAAAATAATGAATCATAACCTTCTTAATGTCCCTTTATATAGGAAAACCTTCTTAATGCCCTTGAATTCCTAATCCTTTTCTTTAAGGAAAGATTTCATTTTTTTAACATGGCTTAAACATGGTCATGCACCATCTTATGTTAGATTGCTCCTTTCCAAAATGGCTTTAAGCATAGCTGTGTGTCTTCTTGTGCTAGAGTGCCAAATTCACACTCAACCTAAAATATGGCTATGTGATAGTCATGTCAAAACTTCATACTTTCTTCAATCTAGGTAGAAGAGCACACTGTGGGAAGTGTGACCATGAAGATCCCATGCTTGCTAAGCCTTTAATTCAAATTTGAGAAATAGGCATGCATGGCCATGTAATCCAATTCTTTGATTTTTAGGATTTCCTTAGTAAAATCTACTATAAAAAGCAAAGAGTAATTAGGCACTTAAACAAAGCTCCCTATTTAACTAAAATTAAATAAAAAATGATAAAATCCTAATTAATTTAAATTCAACACAAATTATATTAGTTAGTTATTCAAAATTCATTAAAATTTAATTCAAAATATATGTAAAAATAATACACATCAAGAAGTGTATTTTGGCTAAGATGATGCTTGGTTTGGTAAAAAAGGAGCACTAAAATACCCTAAAATGAAAAAAAAAAGGTTAATAATGTTTAGGAATAGGTCTCCTGATATGATCCTCAAAAGGGACTAAGTTGCATCAAGATGCTAATGAAGGCCTAATCTACATGCTAAGATGTATTAAAGGGCTTGTTTTGTTAGATTAGTCCAAGCCTTAAATAGCTAAGTTTTATTTAGTTTGACTTTTCAATGCTTTATTGTCCTTAATTGTCATCTTTTAAGGAATCTTATTTAGTTAGGGATTTTCCTTCATAGTTTTCATTAGGAATAAGTAAGAAACACCTTTTCCTTCAAGGATTAGGATGTTTACATGCCTATATAATGGTTGGAGCTATGTAATATGAATTTTCAATATTATTCATGTTTGAAGTTTTAATCCTAAAGGCTATTTTGCTTTTGTCTTTATGTTCTTACATAGAATACATGCTTAAAGGAACATTTAAGTAGATTAATCACCTTTTTGTGGAGTGTTTCAAAATTAGAATTTAGAAGCAAGTTTTCTTTATTCTAATTCTTTGATCATCTTATCTAAATAATATTATTTCTAACCTTCTTAAGGGTTGTTGCTAAATTGTGTATTGGGATTTTCAAGTTAATGCTTTGGGGGTTCGAATACATAAAGGCATTCTTAAGCTTATTCTTGGAGGTTCTATATCATTTGGTATTAGAGCTTTAACTCTAGATAGATTTTTATCTTTTATAATTTTCATTCGTAATTTTTATTTCTTATGTTTTTTTATTCTTTTAAAGTTTGTTCTTGTTCTTTATTCTTTGCTCTTGTGTTTTATTTTTTTTCTTGTTCATTAGCCTTATTCTTATTTTTCTTTGATCAAATCACTTGTTTGGCATTCTTAAATTGATATTTGCATTTGTAGTTAATAGTCTAAAAAAATTCATGGAAAAAAAGAAAGAAATTCGTAAAAAAAAGGTGATTCAAAGGGGAAGAAATTCAAATTCTTAAGTGAAAAATATCCTAATCAGGTATGATTTACAATCCTTGCTTATTAAGGAATAGATTTTATCATATCTTGTATATCTTGCTTATTAAGGATTTTTGCATATCATTACATTCCTTAATCATTAAGGAATATTACTTATTAAAGGTTTGAGTTAGGTTTTCCTAATCCTATTTTGTTTTGGAACTTTACATATCATTACAATCCTTACTCATTAAAGAATATTACTTATTAAAGATCTTATTTAGGTTTTCCTAATCCTATTTTGTTTAGGCTTTTATATATCATTCTAATACTTGCACATTAAGGAATATAACTTATTGAGGTAGATTTGGACTTTCTTCCTAAAATACCTCTAAAATTCATTTATTTCCTATTTTAAGTTGATTCTTGTATTTCTTTCATATGTCTTTTGCATCTATTTTAGTTTTCTTCATTTATCGGTTCTGATTTGTTAATTTTATTTCTTATTCACCGAATTACTTCAAATTATTTTGTTGATTTCAATTTTGGAATTCTACATATTCTGAGCAATTTGAATTGTTCTAAAAGTGTGATTCACCTAAGAACATAAAAGAAATTAGTTAAAGTGGTTTGAGAAAATCATGAGTGAAATTTTTATTTGAGTTAAACACAAGTGATCATCCCTATCATTTGAGTGCAAACACATGAGGGAGTGCTTATGAGGTCCTTGAATTATTTTTTTCTTTGTGTTCTAACATTCTTTTATAGCAATGTCAAACTAAATGGACATTATGGGCATACCTTATTTTCACGGTAGAAAAGATCCTTATGCTTACTTGAAATGGGTGGAATAAATAGAGGAGATATTTGATTCTCTTAAAATATATTATATTTTCAAAAGTATAGAATTGATTCTTATAAATGTTTTAGTCATGCTACTATGAGGTGGGACAATTTAATGGCATTGTGGAGAATAAATGGGTATAGTGAGGTAAAAATTGGGAAGTAATGAAAAGTTTAATGACTAGACATTTTATTCCTTAAGATGTTAGGGATAAATTCTATGTTAAATTATAAAGGCTTAAACAATGTGATGGAATGTGTATTGATAACTATATTAAAAATTTTAAGTTATTTGTAATAGCAAGTGATGTAGGTGATTACGAAAGGTTGAAGATTACAAGATTCATCAATGGGCTTAAGTATAAGATTACTGAAAGATTGGAGCTTGCTATCTTTGAAGGTTGTAATGGAACTTGCCTTGAAGTATGAAAAGAAATTAGGTATTTGTGAGGGGAAAATAATAGTGTGTGAATCCCAAAAAAATGAAGGTGTTGAAGTCATTGAAGTGGTTGAGCAACAAGTTGAAGAAAAGAGTAAAGAGAAAGAGTGTCAACTTGAAACTTCACCTTTAAAGATGATTTTTGAAGATTTATGCATTAAACAACAAATTGATGACTTTTAATCTTTAAGTGGAAAGACATTGAGGAGGGAAACCAATGAAATTGAGAGAAAGGAAAAAAGTGGGCTCAGTGTTAAAATTGAGTTGAATGAGCAAAGTGAGAAAAATGGGAAACACTTGGTGAGAGAAAACAAGCAAGGCATGAGTTAAGAGAAAAGCTAGAGATTTATAGCATAAAAAGGATAATGAGTTGGTGATTCATCATGATTATACTAAGAACCTTAATATTTCTTTTTCTAATGTTTTGAAAGTTGTTTTGCAAAATTTTATGCAATATGAAGATCCATTTGGTGATGTTATTGAAGTACCTTATGCCTAAGAGGTAAAAAATGCAGATATCATTCCTAGCATAAAGAATGAAAGATATTTAAATTCCAAAAGAGAGCTACAATATTATATTTCTTTCAAGAAAATTTATGAAGGCTTCATTCTTAGAAAGAAGAACTTGAGATATTCATGTTTCAAGTTTAGAAGGAAGCAACAAGAATTCATTTATGTAAACAAGTTCAATAAGAATTCAATCTTCAAGTTTAGAAGGAAGAAATAATTTTATGAATGGAAGTTCTATTTTCCAAGTGTGCAAACAAGTTCAAAGTATTTTAAAGCTATTTGTATGGATCATTACTTCAAAGGAGTGGTTATTAACTAACAAGTTTGTGTTTGATCCTGAGGGATTTATGAATTTATTAACTTTAGAATATGGTTATGATTTGAGGATGAATCATTTACAAGGGGGAGGGAATGATATGATCCTAAAAAATGACCAAGTTGTATAAAGATCTTAAAGAAGGCCCAATCTGCATGCTAAGATGTATTAAAGGGCTTGTTTTCTTTTGTAGGCTTATTTACTCTTATTGGGTTAGTCCAAGCCTTAAATAGCTAAGCTTTATTTAGTTTTACTTTTCAATGCTTAATTGTCCTTAGTTATCATCTTTTAAGGAATCCTATTTAGTTAAGGATTTTCCTTTATAGTTATCATTAGGAATGTAATACCCTATATGTTTATTTAAATAAAGTAATTTCCAAACTGTGTTACTAATAATTACTTTTGAATTATATTATACAATTGTTAATATTATTTTTAGGGTTATTAATTTATGAAATAATTATATATGAGTATTATTTATTTATTATTTAAAATTTCATTGTTTATTTTTTATTATTGTTATTATTATTATTATTATTATTATTATTATTATTATTATTATTATTATTATTATTATTATTTTAAACTACATTAACTTTATAGTTATTTTATGTGCTACTATGTGCATGCATATATACGTATTTATATATATATACATACACACACACACACACACACACACACACACACACATATATATGTAAGTATATGTATAGATATATAAACGAAAACAAAAAAACAGAATAGAGAAGAGAAGAAAACATACCTCCCGTTGACCCCAAGCTTTTGCACTTCTCAACTCCGCCCGTCACTGTCTCTTTCTTCCTTCTCACTGGCCATTTCCTTCTCCACCACTGAAACTCCATCGCCGCCGCGAGTTTGGAGCTTCCAGGTGGTGCTGGTGCTGCTGCTACTTCTTCTCTTCTTCACCTTCGGTCACTCTCGATCCGAGCTGATCCGGCGCCACCAAAGCTTCCCCAGCTTCCCTCGTCCTCTCAGGTGTCAGTCCAAGCTGGAACCCACCGTTATAACTCACCTCCGACGTCGGAATTGGAGGTTGAAGGTGAGTTGTTCTGGGTTGTTCTTAGGTCGTTCTTAGGCCGTTTTCTGGTTGTTGAATGGAAATGGGTGTTGATCTTGAGTTGTTCTTAGTTAAATGTTGAGTTATACCATTTAATTATTCAAATTCGAATTTTTAAGTATTTTTCTGAATTTTTCTTGATTTACAAAATTTTTGTATAATTTTATTTAATTCTTATTTGAATTTATTGGATTTTTCTTTGATTTAATTAGTGAAATTAGAGTAATTAAGATTATATATTTGTAATGTTTGGGTTGTTTTTAAGGTTTTAGGAATTTTGGTGATTAATTAGAAGTTTTTATAAATTTTGGGTATTTAATTAATATTTATGTTAATTTCGAAATTATTGTTAAAAATTATGAAATTTTGATAATTGAGGTTATTATTAAATGTTATTAATTTTAGAACTCAAATTATAATTTTTGTGATTTTTATACTATTTTTATAAATATTTTTAAGTTTGTGTCAAATGTGATTACTAGGTCAAATTATATTTTTTAGAAGAAATTATTAGTTGATTTTATGTTTTAATTATATTAAGAAGTTTAATTTTGAGAAAACAAATTTTAGATGATTAAATAATTTTAAGGAAATTTTTTAGTACTAATAATGCATTATGTAATTTATGTATTTAGGGGTAAAAATGTAATTTTACGCTAATTATAGTTAAACATATATTCTAGTTAGTTTTATTAATATTTAAGAGGTTTAGAGAATTTTTATAAATTAATTGATATTTTTACTTAAGTAATGTTGATTTTGAATATTAATTCCAAATATTATATATATTTATAATACATTATTTTGGTAATAAAAGTTGAATATAAGGTTGTATTTAGCATGTTTGGTATAATGGTTTTAATTTAGGTCATAATTATATTTTGATAATGAAATGCAAAGTGAGTTGTTTAAGTTTTGAATAATTGAGATTTTATATATTTTTAGTATATATGTATGTGTAATATGTATTTTAGAAAATAAATGATATCATTTCTTGATGTTTTATTGAAGTTGTGATCTCGGTCGGGGCTAAGTATAGTTTTTGAAGCCCGACTCGAGTGTGTATGTCTGTGGTTATTAGAAGTGCATTTTCTATGCAGGTTTGGCTCTACCTTTGGTAGAGAGATGTCCATTTTACAGAGGAGACTTTGCCGAAATTTTGGTAGATTTTCTTGTAAAACATGATATTCGTAATAATTTCTACCGTTAGTTAGGTTCTATCCCGTCTATCGAGTCTTGTCTAGTCTTCCTCAAGTCAGCCTGAAATGTCATTATTTTGTTGATTTATGATTTCAATTCCATAGTCATGTTTTAAAATCAATTTGTTATTTTCTTTCTAGAGCATATCGGAGCAGAAGCCGTGAGATCGAGGCAGACGCGTGGTCGTTAGCCTTCGCATTCATCTTATAAGTCAATAGAACGATCTGTGTGTATGTTTATTTAAAGAATACATGCGCTCATATTTTTAATACTGATTATATGATTTTATTTAATTTAACGCTATTATTTAAGATTTAAAACACAATTTTATTTATTTAAAAGTCGATTTTGAGAAATTTTGGTAGAACAGGCTACCTGGTGGGCTTCACCAGGACTATGTGCACATGATAGAGATTGAGAGATGGATTTGATATATATATGATTGGTGGATGTTAAATTGGGACGGGTGCCTCAATGGAAGCCTATGCTCTCGGGGACCGCCAGTGATTGTAAGGTTAATAATAGACTGGGATGGGTGCCTCGATTGATGCCTATGCTCTCAGGGACCGCCAGTACCATATATTTGGACCAAGTGAATGGCTACGACTTGGTGCCTTAGTCGATGCCTTTGCTCTCGGGGACCGGTAATCTAGTTAGAATAAGTGAGCCTAGTTAGCCATTTAGATTTTTGGGTTTAGGGTTCTATCGAGATTTTTCAAAAGCTATACCTATACATTATAAATTATTTTCACTTTAAATATATAGTTTTCAAAAAGGTTTTTAAACCGTACAACTCTTTTATTGACTTACTCAGTGAGGTCTGATTTTCCTAAATTTATTTTTTTTCAAGAGCTTGGGAGTTCGACCTCAGACTACCTCCATGCCGGATTTCTTCATCACTGGCTATTTTATGTAGGTCATTATAAGCTATACTGTTGTATTATTCTAGGATGCTGCAGTAGTATATGTACTAAGAATTGTATGGTTTAAGTATATTTGTGTAATTTATTTATATGGGCCACACTTATGTATATCGATTTAAGTTTGATTTATATATATGACGCTGGAAATATATTAATTATGTATTCAATTATGTTTAAATTTTAGAAAAATCAGTTTGATAATGTGTTCTATTTTAAAATAAAGTTTTAAATTGTAAGGTGTTGTTTTTCTTTTCTTTTAGGCTTACTACGGGTTTCGAGGGCCTTATGCCTACCCATTCCCTAGTGCTGGTCACGTGCCCTCGGGTTTGAGTCATGACAAGGAATAAGTAAGAAACACCTTTTCCTTCAAGGATTAGGATGTTTACATGCCTATATAAGTGTTAGAACTATGTACTATGAATTTTCAAGATTATTCATATTTAAAGGATTATCTTTGTGCTCTTGCATAGAATACATGCTTAAAGGAACATTCAAGTATATTGATCACCTTCTTGTAGAGTGTTTCAAAATTGGAATTCAAAAGTAAGTTTTCTTTATTATAATTCTTTGATTATCTTATCTATATAATCTAATTTATAACCTTTCTTAGAGGTTATTGCTGAATTGAGTATTGGGGTTTTCAAGTTAATGCTTTGGGGGTTCAAATATATAAAGGGGTTCTCAAACTTATTCTTGGAGGTTCTACATCATCTCTGCTAGTTGTTCACCATGTTAGCTAGAGACTAAGAGTGAGGTTTAAATAAAAATTAGTCATAAATTGGTCCATTTCTCTCTCTAAAAGTCATTTTTTAAGTCTCTCTCCAAAATAAATTCCTAAAAGGTAAAAGTCTAAGTTTCTGTACACTTAGGGGTCTAACTCACGCATGTGGGTCATATGAACCATTATTGTGGGCCACACAAGTGGGTTGTGACCCATAAGTATAGGTAATGCATGTGGGTTATGACACATGTGTGTGGTTTATTAACCCATGCATATGTGCCAGGCTAACTTAACCTAAGCATGTGGGTCATATGACCTATGCATATGGGTCATTGACCCACAAGCGTGGGTCACTCATCCCACATGTGTGAGATGAGTTGGCATGTGCGACCCACATGGGCTTTTTGTCTCTTTAGCATTTTCGTTGACTCTTAAGTGGTTTTTAGGGTTCAAGCACACATTTTTTTTGTATTTAAAGTGTGTTTTGGGTGTGTTTTTGGGTTCCTCATCTTGCCGGAGCGTGCTCGGGATGCCTTTAGAGAAGTCTCCCCCTGTCTCATTGATAGGAACCTTCATCATCAAATCTTTTGGAAGATTGTTGAAATTTTGGTATCAACATATGTGTTGTAATTTTTATAAAATTTTTAAATATTTAACAATATGTTATTAATAATAAAGCATTAAATTTCATACTTATTTCTACTATTTGCTTTATTAAAGGGATAACAACATTATTAGTCTTATAAATTATATCATTTTTTCAATTAAGCCCTATAAGAAATATTTTTTATAATCAGGTTCTATAAGTTTAAAAAAAACTTTCTACTGGCCAGAGCTATTTTTTGTCAATCAACACTCAAAATCGAATTTTTCTTTACATTTTAGACCTAAAATTATATATAAAAAAAAGTCATATTTCATTTATTTATTTATGACTTATTCTATTATTTAACTTTTATAATAACTATATAACTCACTAAAATAATTTCAAGAAAATTTAAAATTTAAAATATTTTTCCTTAAATTATTATTTCATTTACAATGTTAAATAAATAAATTAAGTATTTTTATTATTATAAAAATATAATTTATCATTCTCAATATAACTAATAATTTAAGAAAAATAAATTTTTAATTTTTTAATTTTTTTAGTGAGATATATAGTTATTATGAAAGTTAAGTAATAAAAAAAAAGTCACAAATAAAAATAAAATATAATTTATTAAAAATATCAAAAATAGCATTTTTCATAGTTTTAGAATTGAAATGTAAAAAGAAAAAAGTTTTATTTTAAGATTTGACAAACGGAAAATTACTTTGACTAATGGAAAACATTTTTAAAACTTATAGAACTTTATTGTAAAACAACTTCTTATAGGACTTAATTGAAAAAACGATATAATTTATAAAACTACTAATGTTGCTATCCCTTTATTAAATTATTCTAAATAATTTTAATAAATTTTATTTTGAATTAAAATTATTTAAATATTTTGTATCAAGTTTATTTTTCCAAGTTTAATAAAAGCTTAGGATTCTATATATATTTACTCAAATTTAGTCAACACCTACAGGTCCAACATGTCAAAAAAGGACCTCACTAATAAATATGTCAGCTGACCATTAAAGAAATTTTAACATGTTATTAATTTTGTAACCTTTTGAAACGTTATGGGTAAAATTAATAGTAAAATTAAATTATTGTATTATTTGCAAGTGGTATAAAAATGAACTATTTTATCCAACTAGGGTTTATGTTTGGACCAAATTAATAAAATCTATATAAGAGTGTGGAACCTTACTAAAATTCTGCCAAACCCAAAACACACTAAAATCTCACACTTTTACATTAGAGTAGTAGTTGGGCAGTTCAAAATAGTGGCATGGTGCATTTCATAAAGGAAAAACATATTCCTATTACTTTTGTTCCTAATTGTTTTCTATAAAACATTTTTATGAATTTATTTTGGCATATTATACTTTTGTATTCTTTTTTTTAATTATACTTGGACGAAAAAAATAGTGACTATTTAAAAAATATTTAATTTAGTTTCTATACTTTTAGATTTTCTATTAAACCCTTATAATTTTTAATTTAATTAATTAAACCTTAAAGATTGAAAAGAAATTATAAAAATATTTTTAATAATATATATATCGATTGTCCTTTAAAATACTAAAAGAATACAACTAAATTTATTAAAAACTTTAAAATTTATGTACTTTTCAATATTTTCTTATCTAATTGAGATATAGGTTATCTATTTCTAATAAATTTATCATATTAAAAATATATATAATTATAGAAAATATATAGATATATCTATGATGAAATATATATATATATTTTAAATTAATAACGCTATGAATTAATATTTTAAAATAATAAAATAATAATTTTATGATAACAATGTCTTTAAACTTATAAAATTTAAATTCACTTTATTATTTTTAAATTCTTTATCATCATGAAATAATTTAGGTTCTATAGATCTTTTACTATGTTTGAATTATATGTAAGTTATGATTAAGTAACATTTTGATTTTCTATAGTATTCTTTAATTCTCAGCATGCCTCAGTTTCATCCTTATAATCCTAGTGGTATTGACAGTAGTACCTCCTATCTTGCGTGGCCTTCTTGGTTAGATTTAGCCTTCTAGTTGGAGTTATGCCTAAGCCACTCTATCTGATCCATATGAAGATTTTGGATATGGAGGTGTTTAGTGGTGTGTACTTCTCCACCTTTTTTCTGAGATCTTCCACCGAGTTTTTGAAGTTCGTTCTCTAGAATATGGACATTTTTGGTTCTAACCTTTCATCTTTTTTTATGGGTGCTTTCTTGTTATCCCAGTACTTCCTTCTTTCTTAATCCATTTTTATCATCTTTATTGCTACAGTTATTACCTCAACAAAGGTGCAAGGTTCTTCAGTCAAGATCATGTCTTTGAGTTTCCCCAACTGGATCTCATTCTTCAAGGCTTATATGGCTACTTCATTGATTAATTTTTTGATTTGCAGGACTATCTTATTGAATCTATCCAAATAACTTTATAATGACTCTCTAGCCTCTTGTCTGCACATCCAAAGATCATTGATGTTTTTAACAAAAGGAACATTTGTGATGAATCAAGTCCAAAATTTCTCAATTAATGTAGTTGTATCAAAATAAAATAATAATCATTTGTTTTAAATTGTAAATTATATTTTTTAAATAAAAATTATAAATATATTTGGTTAAATTCTACATATATAAAATAAAAAAATTATAAGGATTTAATATAAATATTTTAAAAATTACGAGAACTAAATTAAATATTTTCAACTACAATTGTCCCCTTTTCTTTAGTAGGCCAAAATTTAGAAATACAAGTCCTTCTATAGTATAAATAAATATATATATGTATACACAAATGAAATTATAGCCATTAAATAATTTATTTATAGTTATTAATACATGTTACATATATTGATCCGTAAAATAATATATATTGATACATAAAATAATCAATGATTGTAATTAAATAAAGGTTGGAATTCGAAATAAAAAAAATCTAATGCCAACGGAGCTCTCTCTTTTGGTCGGTAATCTACATGCTTCCAAGCATGGTGATGACTATGTCAGCTACACCGATTTGTTCTCTACCAAAGGTTTTTTGAAACCTTTTCCCTCACAACACTTTCTAGAAAATCCAAATCATGATGCACCAACTCAATGCAATAAAACATTTGCTTCAGTAGTGGCGGTTGGAACGTTGCATTTTCCACTTCTTACCATCTCTTTTTAAGGCATCTCTCCTAGACAAGTCACCTTCCAGACCATCAAAAATGAATAATGAAATTTATAAAACCATACTTACTTTATGTCAACACTCTATAGTTTATCTTGTTGTTTTGGGCAAAAGGGAGATGCCTTGACTTCTTACCAAGCTAAAGGAGAAACTCTCACAATTTAGCATCTCATTGAAAATTGGCACCTCATATCTCTAGGCCAAGGTTACTATCACATTCTACTGCGTTCTGCAACTACTAAGGACCATGTTTGAAATTTTGGTTCAATTTTACCTAAATTTGGTATTCTTCGACTATAATAATGGACTATAGGGTTTGATCCATTCAAGGAAAAAATAACATAAACTCAATTATGAATAAGGTTTTATCACTTACCATGGGAACTATAAGATCCATAAATTCTAATAGACATTGCTTGTAACATTAGCACTATGATTCACATTGAAAAAAGCCACTCTTGATGGTAATCTCAAACACTTTACTTGTATCCTTATTAATGTAGACTTGGCTAATCCTTTGTAGTATTTACTTATGCTTGAATGCAATGGCTCTCTTTTTGACATTGACATTATTTATTAGAATTTACTTGAATTCTACCAATCTTGTAACTTTATCAATCATAGGGCAACATCATGTCAATTGGTTAAAAATTAGGATTCCCAGGTTGTGCATAAACCTAATCATAATAAAGAAGTCTCAAATAAAAGAATCTTAAGAGGATGGTCTCGGGTACGAAAAGTTTGGCACTCAAAATGTACAGAAAATACTAGTGTTCCTATGACTAATGCCTTTGCCCATCTATAGAAAACTAAAGCACCAAAAGAAACTTATTTTCCTGATATTGAACCCACCTTTAACTTTATTATTAATTTTATTGAGGCTCCCAAAATTATACTATTCTTACCAGTAACATTGTTGTCGTTCTAGTAGCTAATAATATTCATGACAATGCTAATATTTTTCAAGTGACGTCTCTAATTCAAGCAATGTTTAGTTGATTTCTCCTTATAATATTTTAGCTCAGTCTAAAATACACGCTATCTCTAACTAAGCTTGGGTTAATCTTATTGAGTTAGACAAATCCAAAAATTGGCAAGTTGCTTCAGCTAGAAAAAAGAAAAAAGACAAAGCTACTACTCTTGTTCTTGTAGGAAATATACCACAAATAAGGTCTATTTCTAATGCTTCTTCTCCATGAATATATTATACTAGACCTGTAGAGGATTGGGTAATCCCAATACCCAAAGAGTTTTTTTTTTTTTGAATTTTTGTAATACTTATAAGCCATCTTTTATTTGTCTTGCTGAGCCTAACTCTATTCATAGTAGTTTTGGCATTCTTTAAAGCTATATTTTGTTACTTCTAATCTCATGGATTCTTCTAGTTTGTGGTTGCTTTGTACCTGATGATTTAGGTGCAGGGAATATTACTATTTTCTTTAGTTTTTCTCAATATGTAATAATGGAGTGTAATGTTAATATGCAAGCTTAGTTTGTCACTTATGCCTATGTTCATATGCTTAGCTCTGTGTGAAGAGGTCTTTAGGGTGAATTAGAATATCTCTCCTCCTTGATTACTAATAATTGGTTTTTGATTAGTGATTTTAATGCTTGCTTTAGGCTTATAAGAAGTTGGGTCACCCTCCTAATGCTCACTCTTGCTAGGAGTTTATTTCTGCTATGGTCAATTATTCATTGACCTGTCTTAATATTAAGGATTCTCATTATCCCTAGACTAATAACAAGCATACTATTCATCAAGTTGATATTCATCTGGACTATGCTTTATACTTAAATAATTATTTTTAGAGCTGGAATTCCATTAAGTGCCATGCTATTGTGTGCCATTACTTTGACTATAATCCTCTTTTGCTTTAATGTCGATAGACCATTTCTCTTCCTCGTCCTTTTTAGTTTTTAACCATTTGGACATCTCATAATGACTTCTTGCCCATAGTTGGTAATTTTTTGTGTGCTCTTTCTATTTTTGGTTATCTAATTTATATTATTATGACTAAGTTGAAGTTACTTCATGCTTTCTTGCATTCTTGGAATAATAAACTTTTGGCTATATTAATATTCTTATTTCCCAAGTCAAGTAGCATTTGCTTTTTATTCATAATGAAATTGAGCTTCATGGTTTTTCTAAAGATTTACATAAGAAAGAGCTTGATGCCAATAATAGTCTTTCTTTGTATTTATCTCGGTAAAAAATGTTGTATAAGGATAAAAGTCACATTAGATGGTTGAGGGATGGTGACCAAAATTCTAAGTTTTATTATGGTCTTCTATTTTGTCATCGAGCTTAAAATATAGGCAATTCTATGCTGATTGATGGAGTTTTGAAGAATAATATAGCTCTTATTAATAATCATATTATCAATTATTTCTCCAATCTTTTCACTTCGGACCCAGATCCTATGATGGTTTTGGATGTTGAGAATAGTATGATTATAATGATGCATTCTAATGACTGCATTTGTTCAATTATTTTTAAGATGGATCCTCATATTGCTTTTGGTCCATATGGCTTTACAAGTCATTTTTTTCGTTCTTGCTAGAATATTATTAGGTATGATCTTTGTAATGTTGTCCATAATTTTCTTTAGTTCTAGGTCTTTATTGAGTGGACTTAATTCAAGTCTTATGATTCTTCTTCCTAAAGTGGTTAGTGCTAATTCAGTGGATAAATTCTGCCCCATTATATTAAGTAATTTCTTATTCAAGAATATTACTAAGATTTTAGCCAATCTCTTGGGCTCAACTACAACTTGCATTATTTCAGAAAATCAATTTTATTTTCTAAAAGGAAGAAATATTGAAGATTGCATTGTAGCTGCTTGTAAATGTTTTA
This sequence comes from Mallotus nudiflorus, assembly GCA_947683625.1. Classification (NCBI taxonomy): domain Eukaryota; kingdom Viridiplantae; phylum Streptophyta; class Magnoliopsida; order Malpighiales; family Euphorbiaceae; genus Mallotus; species Mallotus nudiflorus. The sequence continues at coordinate 9,124,970 of CANTUR010000027.1, read as the reverse complement.
ATATCATTGATCACAATTGTTGGGGGTGGAAACATGGCTATAAAGATTGATATTAGAAAAGCTTTTAATTCTATGGAATGAGAATTATTCAGGCTATCCTCCATAGTTTTGGTTTCTCTAAAACTTTTTATGATTGGATTTGGGCTATTTTTGAATCTACTAAATTATCCATTCTCAGCAATGGCAATCCAAATGGCTATTTTTTTCTCATAGGGAGTTTGCTAAAGTGATCCTCTTTCACCTTTGATTTTCTACCTTGTTGAGGATTATTTGAGTCGTAAGCTTTCAATTCTTATTAATTCAAGCAAGTTTATTCCTATGATTAGTGGTTTCTTAATTATTTGTCCTTCTCATTTGCATTATACTGACAACATTCTTATTTTCTACTAATATGCTTGTTCTAATATTAATCTAATTGTTAATGTCTTCAGCAAATATGGTTATCCCTCTGGTTAAAAGGTTAATTAAGAGATGTTTGAATTATTTTTGGCTAAAAGTATTTTTGCTCCTCATGTTGCTATTATGCGTTCTAGAGTAAGCATGCACACTAGCACTTTTCCTTTTGTTTATCTTGGGGTTCCTATGTTTGTTGGTGCTCTAAAGAATAAATGGTTGAGATTTTATACTGATCGGATAATTGCAAAATTGGAAGCTTGGAAGGACCATTTGCTTTCGATGCCTAGCATACTTGCTTTAATTAATTCTTTTATCTATGGCTCTTTTCTTCATTGTTTTATAATTTATAAATGGCCTATCTCCCTCCTTAAATCAATGGAATGGGCCATTAAAAATTTTCTTTGGACTACTTTAGTGCATTGTAAAAAATTAATTTCAGTTAATTGGGATAGATGTTGCTCTCCTATTTATGAGAAAGGTATTGCCCTGAAGCATTTATATTATTTTAATAATGCTCTCCTTAGTTGTGTAGCTTGGAAGTTCTGTTGTAGCAATTCTTTTGTCTAATCTTTTCCTTGCATGAGGTTTCTCAAGTGTAATTCTCCATGAAGTACTTTCATTTGCTCTTTTATTTAGAAATCCATAAAATCTATTTATTAAGATTTTCATAATTGTTCTTAATGGCTTCTTACAGTTAATCTTAAGCTTGACTTTTAGACTTTGAATTTTCTTAGCTTTTCACTTACTGATAGGATTAGTATTCCTATCTTTGCTAGAAAGCATCTTATGACTTTTATTGATGAGGTTTATTAGGATGGAACTTGGCATTTGACAGATGATTTTTCTAGTGCTTTTCCTAATATTGTAACAACACTAAATGATGTGATTTTCTTTACCTCTTAAGCTAATTATTTTGTTTGGTGTTACTCTTCAATAAGGGAGTTTACTTGTAAATTGTTTAATGATTTTTTTCAGGTCTTTACTCCTAAAGTTGCTTGGGGTTATGACATGTGGCATCATTATCTTCCATAAAGCCACTCATTTTTATGTTGTCTACATTTCACTAGCGTTTTCTATCTTATGATAATCTCCAATGTAAAGGAATGTCTATTATCTCTTATTGTCGACTTTGTAATTCTGCCTTTGAGACAAAATATCATGTTCTTATAACTTGCCCATATGCTAAGGCCCTTTGGACAACCTTTCAAGATCTTTTCCAGGTGCCGTTTTAGATTTTAGGTTCATCTCTTGAAATTTATCTTTGTGCTACTTTCATTAAGTTTTCAAGTCAACTTTCAATTTTATGGAATGTGGGTCTTGCTTCTTGTTTTTTGCTTTTGTGGCATGCCCAAAATGAAGAAACTTTTGGCAATCTTTTATTCCACTTGCTGTATCCTTCCAAAAGCTTTATAAATGCATTAAGGAAACAAAAATTCATAAAGCAGGTCATATGCGAAGTACTCAAGCTAATTTCTTAATTCTTTCGTGTTGTAACATAGCTAGAATATTAAAACCTTCCTCGATCCCTCATACTGTATGTTTGATCCCTCCTCTTTAATGTTGGATTAAGTTAAACATAGATGGTGCTCCCAAGGGTTGTCTAGGAGTGACTAGTGCTGGTGGTATTTTTTGACTATTCAATGGTGTTTCTATTGGTGCTTTTGATGTTCCTTTAGGTAATCAATTTTCTTATGAGGCTGAATTGGTCAGGTGACAGTGGCTTTGCATCATGCAATTTGTGTTCATTTCAGTCCATTATGGATTGAAAGTGATTCGTTTGTGATAGTCAATCTAATTCAATAAAGGAGCACTAAGGTTCCTTGGCATTTGAGAAGGGATTGGCATAATTTTTTGGCTTCTCTTTTGACTATTGAAGTCTACATTAGCCATACTTATTGAGAGGGAAACATGATAGCTGAAAAGCTCTCCAACATTGCTGTCTCTTTTCCATGCAAAACTTGGTGGCCATCTTTTCCTAAGGAATGCTTTGAGTTGTTTCGAAATGATGCTATTGGTTTTCATTCTTATAGGTTTCAATAATTGCGATTTGGTTTTGTTTTGCCTTGTAAGGTTGTATCAAGCTTTTGTATATTTTTCATTAATACATGTCTTAGTTTTGGTATGTGAAGTCAAAGCTATGGAGGTGTCAGCTTAGCTGGGATGTTTTAGTGCATTATCTAATGCCATAACTAATTAATCTTTTTATATAAAAAAAATAAAAATAAAAATTCCATTTGTATATATATAAATATTTATACCATATGAAGAAGTGATAAAATGTATTAAAATAAACATACAAGAGTGAAATGTTAAAAGGGTTAAATATATAGGATGTGAAAATGTATTTTTGTATAAAAGAAAAAAAATTGTATCATTGGAGGATCAAAACACACAACGTCAGGAAAGAAGGCTATTGATTTAATTATCTTATCTATTTGGAGTATATTATATTCGATAATTTACTAATTGACTCTAGTGACTACATTAAAAATGTCATAAAAATTCAATACAAATTAAAATCAAATATATGCATTGTTAAATATATTTATATATGGATAAAAATAAATACCGCTACAACCACATAAATAGATAATTTACCTTTTCGTCTGTATGCTATTTTAACAATTATAAAAATACTAAATTAACAAATTAGTTATAATATATGAATTTTTAAATAATAATACGGGAATTTACTCTTTCCTTTTAGATATTAAAATTTATCAATTTTATTAATTATCCAATTAATATAAGTGCTCATAATCTCTTATACAATTTTTATTATATTATAAGAGATAAATACGAATATAAATGTAATTTATATTTTTTTTGTCTTTTCCCTCATGAATCTCATGAGTATCCTTTATTTATATATCATATAAGATAGAATTATGTTTCATTCGAGAATGGTGATCCAAAGATTTTGACCCTAAAAATATTATATGATTACTTTGTTTTTGAAATACAATGATTTCACTCTATTTTCATTACCATAAAATGAGATTACTTATTATTGAGAAAGTAAATTTCACTTTGTAAAAAATAAAGTAAACATAAAATGCACCCTAATATTATTACCAATTGAAAAGAAAAAATACCTATTATCAAATTTACTTATGAGGTGAAACTGTAAAAGTAAATCCTCAAAAGTCTAAAAATCCATTCTACTAACCGTAGTTGAAAGGCATGCACAGATTTAGTGAAACTTTCTTTTGTAAAATAGGAAGGGTTTGACTTTGGGATTTTAACGCATCTGGGAAACGTATGGAAATCGAATGATAAAATGCCACGTGTACTAAAAACAGTAAACGCAGTAAATTGGTTTTTTTTATCAGTTTCTGTCAAGCCCTAAATCCAGAAATTCCCATTTTAGCCCTTTGCAGTGAAGTCATTAAATCATCAATTTATGACAAAAGAAATGGAGAGGGAGATACTCTAGAGACAAAGAAGGGAAAGAAAAAGAAAACTAAAAGAAAGAGGATTTTTAAAGGATAGTGGAGAGATTTTCTTCTTCTCTTCCTTTTCAATATCCAATAACTCAATTCTGAAATTCTAAAGAACAAGCGACACTTATTGTTGGTGGGTATTTACTCTCCTCGGTGTAGTTTTTTTTTTATTTCATAAATTTTGTTTTGTTTTGTTTTGTTTCGTTTCGTTTATTGGGTATTATTTTTAATTCACAATCTTTGATGGTTTGTTTTCAAATTACAAGTTTCTTTTTCCAAGCCTTAAATTTTGCATTTTCTTTTTGACCTTCAGGTCATACCTTGTAGTGATTTTTTTGAGATATGAGAAGATCACATCTTTATTGTTGGATGGCAATTCCTGCAACTTTTTCATTGTAAAAGCCAATAAAGCTGTTCTTTTATGGCCTTCTTTTGTTTCCAATCTTTATCTGAAAATTTCTCAGAATTTTTTTTTTTTTACTTTTTTATAATCGTGAAGTTTTCTGTTTCATTGAGCTGACTGTTTAATGGGATTCTATTTTCCTTGTTTAATTTTATGCATGTTTTCTTCTTGGGTAGGTTGCAGTAGAGGGGTAAGCACCGTGCATATCTAGCTAGCTGGAGTGAAAAAGAAGAGAATTTGTGAATAGATATTGTAAAACAAGGAAAAGAAAACAAAATGTATGGAGATTGCCAAGTTATGTCAAACATGGGAGGAAATGTGGTCTCTTCAGAAACCCTTTTTTCTTCTGCGGTGGGAAACCCTAACTTCAACTTCATGCCAAACATGTCTTTTCATTCTTTCACTTCGGTCATTCCTGTAAGAAAGAGATATACTACTAGTATTGTTTCTCTCAGTTTTGTCTTATATTTTATTTATTTATTTTCTATGTGTCTGAAATTGTTTGTTCCATTTAGAAAGAAGAAAATGGGTTAAAGATGCGTGGGAAAGAGGAGATGGAGAGTGGGTCTGGAAGTGAACAACTCGAAGAGAAGTCAGGCAACGAGCAAGAAAGCAGTGAGCAACCTCCAAAGAAGAAGCGTTACCATAGGCACACTGCTCGCCAGATCCAAGAAATGGAAGCGTATGTTTCATTGTCTTTTATTTTCTTAAAAAGACAAATATTCAAATTTGTCTTAGCCTCATCTGTTTCTTCTTCTTCTTTTTCTTCTTTTTTTTTTTAAGAAAAAAGAAAACAAGAACATAATTCAATCTCTCTATTTTTCTTCCAAAAATTTCCAGCAACATGCAGTCTGAACTTGGATTCTCGATTTGCCAAAAGGCAAATGAGTAGATTCCATGTCTGTTTTTCTATCTGCAGATAGAAAGAAGGGGATTTTCAGTCTTAATTAGGCCCTCTTTTAATAAACAGATATACCCGTCATCTGCTTTTAATTATCTTCAAATTCTTTCTGTATTTATTTTACTTAATATCTTTTTTCGACGTAGTTTTTCTATTTATATAATAATGTACCATTTTTTATTCAAATGTCATAAATTTTTAAAAAAGATAGCTTGTTTTACAGCATGTTTAAGGAATGTCCTCACCCAGATGACAAACAAAGGATGAAACTTAGCCAAGAACTTGGCCTAAAACCTCGCCAAGTTAAGTTCTGGTTTCAAAACAGGCGTACTCAAATGAAGGTGAGTTTAGTACTGTATTATCAATATCTCGCTCTCTCTCTCTCATTTCACTTTCATGATAACCCTAAAGTGACCCAACTCTTAATGATGCCGTTGAGCTGCTTCACACACAAAGGCGAACACGATTCCCAATATAACGCGTCGTTTGGTAATTTTTTCTTTTTTATTATTTTTTTTACCAAGCTGGCAAGCCATCATCATGAACATTGTAGCTAGGGGATCGCATTTATGGCTTTGCTAACTGGCTCCTTTGCTTATGGTCCTATGTATATCTATCTATCTACATACAGTCCTCGTCAATTAATAACCCTGTGGTGGGGTGTATAATTTAAACCCTTACCTGTACATGTGCTTCCCAAAGGATGCAGAGTTAATGCTGCTGTGTCGATTTTAGGGTAACATTAATAATGATCTCCGTAAAGTTTATGTTTGTACTAATGACATTATTATTTCTTCTCTCTTTAAATGTATTGTAGGCACAGCATGATCGATCTGACAATATTATACTTAGGGCAGAAAATGAAAGCTTGAAAAACGATAATTATCGGCTCCAAGCAGAATTACGCAATCTTATCTGCCCTAGCTGTGGTGGGCCCGCCATGCTTGGTGGGATTTCCTTCGAGGATCTTCGACTTGAAAATGCTCGACTTAGAGATGAGGCAAGTTTTAATTCTTCTTGAACTAGATATTATGCCTTATAGAATAATGATTTTTTTTTTTTTTGAAAAATATATCTTCTGCTTTTATAAATAATTGTGAGTGGAAAAACCACTTGGGCGAGTCCCAAGTGATTAAAAAACTAAATAAATATTATTGCATTGGTCTTCTGTTCTGTCAACATCGTCAAGAATTAAACAGATTTATCTTTTTATTATGGTTAATTTGGGCATACAATTGCAACTATATACATTTCTCTTGCATGATACTTAAATTAAACAATTGACTTTGAAAAAACAATATCACTTGCAGTTAGAACATGTTTGCTGTATTGCTTCGCGATATAGTGGTCGGCCAATTCAAGCAATTGGACATGCTCCTCCGCTTGTTCCTCCTTCTCTTGAGTTGGATATGAGTATATATTCGAGGCACTTTCCTGACTCATTGGGTACTTGCACTGACATGATGCCTATGCCTATGCCCATGTTGCCGGAAGCTTCTTCCTTTGCTGAGGCTGGACTTGTATTAATAGAAGAGGAAAAAGCTCTTGCAATGGAGCTTGCTTTGTCATCTATGGATGAACTGGTGAAGATGTGCCAAACGACTGAACCTCTTTGGATTAGAAACAATGAGAATAGAAAGGAAGTGCTTAATCTTGAAGAGCACACAAGTATGTTTCCATGGCCTCTGAATTTCAAGCGGCAGCATTCTCAGGAATTTAGGTCTGAAGCTACAAGAGACAATGCAGTTGTTATAATGAACAGCATAACTTTGGTTGACGCCTTCCTAGACGCTGTAACGACTTTTTCTTTTCTAATGTTTTTCCATAATCGATTAAATTCAGCAAGTTGATATCACTGTAGAGTAAAATATATATTAATTTCCAAAAATTATTACCGTTGTTTTTTACTCTTATTTGAATCTACTATAGTTTAGACTATAGTCAGTGTTGATTTTCTTCTATCTTCACTGCTTTCTTTGAATTTTCAGAATAAATGGATGGAGCTATTTCCGTCAATCGTTGCTAAAGCAAGAACTGTTCAAAATTTAACACCAGGCCTTACTGGTCCGAGTGGTTCTCTTCACTTGGTAGGCATACATTTAATGTTCCGAGTCCATTCCAATTCCCATTCAAGCCTGTAAAAAATTGTATAAAAAACAATACTGACTCTGAAAATCTTCTAATTATGGTTTTATTTTATTTTAATTTTTTTTGCTCTATCAATGTTTTTTAATTATTCAGTAATTATTATTTCACCAGATGTATGCAGAGCTGCAAGTTCTCTCTCCATTGGTGCCAACTCGGGAGGCCTATTTTCTTCGCTATTGCCAACAGAATGTAGAGGAAGGAACCTGGGTAATCGTTGATTTTGCCATTGATAGGTTCCACGACAATATTCAGGCTTCCTTTCCCTTATACAGGAGAAGGCCCTCCGGTTGTGTTATTCAAGACATGCCTAATGGGTATTCAAGGGTACGTGATACTATTTGCTGCATATTTTCAATGGTGCAACATTTTGGGTTGCTGCTGCTTCTTACTTATAATAAATCTCTATTTCTCAAAAGCAATTCCTACTTTTCGTTTCCTCTGAACAAAATGTGCATATATCTCTTGATCTTTCATATCATATATCTGTATAATTGTTCTTTGTTAAGTTAATTAATTTCTTAGAGTCATGTAATGTACACAGGTTACTTGGGTAGAACACGCAGAGATTGAGGAGAAGCCTGTGCATCAGATATTTAGTCATTTTGTGTATAGCGGGATGGCATTTGGAGCTCATCGCTGGTTAGGGGTATTACAACGACAATGCGAGAGGGTTGCTAGCCTTATGGCCAGAAATATCTCTGACTTAGGAGGTTTAACTTAAGTGCCCACTTATTTCTGTTTCCACTGTGTGTGTATTTATGTTATATGTATTACTTGCAAACTCTAAAACCGCTGATTGAATCACAGTTATCCCATCTCCTGAAGCAAGGAAGAATCTGATGAGACTAGCACAAAGAATGATCAAAACGTTTTGTATGAATATCAGCACTTGTAACGGGCAGTCATGGACAGCTTTGTCTGACTCTTCTGATGACGCTGTTAGAATCACCACGAGGAAAATAACTGAGCCTGGCCAACCTAATGGGGTCATTCTTAGTGCAGTATCCACCACTTGGCTGCCCTATCCTCATTACCAAGTCTTTGATCTCTTGAGGGATGAACAGCGCAGATCTCAGGTTCAAATGAACTATAAATAGATTTATCTATTACCAATATATTGATGATGTTATAATAAATAGTTTTAATCAATAAAATGTTATATGGTGAAGCTGGATGTTCTTTCAAATGGGAATGCCTTGCATGAAGTCGCTCACATTGCCAATGGCTCTCATCCAGGAAACTGCATCTCTCTTCTTCGCATCAATGTAAGTTTTTTTTTTTTTTTTTTTTTTGCCTTTAGGATGTTTATTCACTTTAATCCGGAAGCCATTATTTGAACTTTCAATTAAGTAGCTGTGTTTGTGCTTCAATATCAGGTTGCAAGCAACTCTTCGCAGCATGTGGAGCTAATGTTACAAGAGAGTTGCACCGACCAATCTGGTAGCCTTATTGTTTACACTACAGTCAATGTCGATTCAATTCAGCTGGCAATGAGCGGCGAAGACCCATCTTGCATTCCACTTCTTCCTCTAGGATTCGTCATTGTTCCTGTTGAATCCTTTGCTAACACCAACTACACAGGTGTCATTGAAGCGAACTCTATTCAATCTTCAGAAGAAAATAGGAATACGGGACAAGCAAAAATCTCAGGCTGCCTACTTACGGTTGGGCTGCAAGTCCTTGCAAGCACAATACCATCTGCAAAGCTCAATCTCTCCACTGTCAACGCAATCAATAACCATTTGCGCACTACAGTCGACCAGATCACTGCAGCTTTTACCACAATCAACACAACCAACTGCCCTGAGAATTCCAATGTTGCAGTAGGCTCCTGCCCTGAGCCTGCTGAGCAGTAGCGATTAGGATCTTCAACTGTCAATTACCCAAAGTTTCCCCTTCTTTTTTCTTTTTCTTCTCAGCTACTAGTGTTTGCCAAAAGGACATTTTCATAATTCCCTAAAGGGTTTTAGTTGGGGCAAAAAGAGGAGGGAGATTTTGGATAATTGGGGGAGAAGAGGCAGGAATGGCAAATTAATAAAATGATAGAAGTGGCAGCAGTAGCTATAGCAGTAATCATTGGGTAAATAAGAGGTTTGGTGGTAGTTGTTAGGTATATATATGGTAATATGGGAATGTGAGAAACTAAGTAGTTCATTAACTAATGGAGATGCATGCAAAGGTAAGGCTAAGGGTAAGAGTAAGGGTGAGTTTATGTTAAAACAAAAGATGAGATAACTAAGAGGTATATATATGTGTGTGTGAAAGTAATAGAGGGAGTCAAGAGCGCACCAAGATATGTGACCCTTGCTTTCTGGTAAGGCTTTCTTATGAAGATGGCATGAGGGCCTCACCAGTCAGCAAGGGTGGTGGTTCGGGTATTGACTTCTGCTTGTCTTCTTATATTATTATTATTTTTGTACTTTCAACTTAATGCTACTCTTGAATTGTTTTTAATCTTATTGTGAAGTTGTCTAATTTTTTTCCTTCTCTCTCCATTTTATTTATTGTGCAAGTATTTATTTTTTTAAAAAAACAGTGTTGGTGAGGCCCGCATCAACTATACAGTAGGATGTGGGGCTTGTTTTCTTATTTTAATTATAGTGTATCCTATATTATGCAAAGGTGAGTATATACGTATCAAATACATATACATAATGGAAATATAAAAAGAAGGGTAATTTGGTAATTTGAAGGTACATAACATAAGGATAATTCGGTAAACAATCACCTTATAATGCAAGGGTAATTGGATAAACTAGAGTTCTAGTTTAAGCATGTCATTTTAGAACCAGTTTTTACTTTTGCCTTAACTTTGAATAAAACTCGCATTTTTTATCCTTCTTCGTACATATTGAACCAAGATGAGTTGAGCATCCGAAGAAGACTGAGAAAACTCTTATAGAGATTCATATGAAACCTGTCCTTTTAAATAGCCTACTCATGAAAATATAAAGTTTTCTATCCCCTACATACAATGAAGGCTAAGAGGGTGCTTATGCTTTAGTACATTGTACACCATGGAATGATGGATCCTAGATGAGCTCTGCCTATCTATAGAAGCAGTCAACTAAGTTTTGGACGAATTAGCTCCTTAGTAATAGAGAAGGACTTGCAACAACAAACACTACTAACCCTCTTCTTATTCTTAGCTTTTGTTTTTTTTTTTTAACCTTATGCAAATATTTCTTATGGTTTTTATTTTTTTAAGGATTTCTTATAGGTTTTTTTTGTTTGAAGATGTTATGTAAATATTTCTTTTGTTGATTGACTTGAGAATGGCGTAAATAGTATTATATATATATATATATATATATACTATCACATGAGTATATATAAAGAGATTGGACAAGAGTCCATACATAAATATACAACTATAAGATAACTGACATGGGTGCATGAAGTGAAGGGTTATCTTGGAAGGAGTTGAAGCTTATCAATGATTGCAGAAAATAAAGCCTTCGGTAATGGCTTGGTTATAATATTAGCCAGCTGGTTGAAAAAGGAAATTGAACAATAATGAGTTGCTGAGGTGCTACTTGCTCGCACACAAAGTGAAAATCCTCTTCAATGTGGTTGGTGATAGCCTGAAATGCAGCATTGGTCGAAACAAAGATTGCACTGAAATTATTGCACCATATATGAGGTGCTTAAGATGGAAAAATACCAAGTTCATAGAGGAGCTTGGACAACCATTAGAGTCCAGTCACAATAGTGGCAATGGCTTTAAACTCAGACTCCATAGAAGTGCATGCTATTGTGGCTCATTTTTTGGAGTGCCAACCAATAAGAATATTGCTAATGAATATAAGAAAGCCACCGATTGAGCTCCTATCATCAAGATTTCTAGCCCAGTCTGCATCGGTGAAGGTTGTAATCTGAAAGGAAGATGATTTTATGATGACTAAACCACGAGATAAAGTACCTTTAACAAACCAAAGTAGACACTTTAATGCTTGAAAATGCTAAACCATAGGAGCATGCATAAATTGTGTTAACTTGTTGACTTTAAAATTGATATTTAAACGTGTAAATGTAACGCACTATAATGATCTATAGCATTGGCAATATTAAGAGCATCTCCTTGAGACATGAGGGGTGAATCATTTTTGTGAAGTGAGAGAATAGTAACCATAGGTATGGATATCAGTTTATAAGTACTCACATTCATCATTTTGAGAATGCCTTCAATATATCATTGTTGTAACAATAAAAGACCTTTAGCATGTGGAAGAACTTTAATACTCAAAACAAATTTCAAAGCTATGAGATTCCTAACGAGAATGTTGTAAACAGTTTATTAATAACACTCGAGAAAATATGGCACGGTTACCCTATAAGCACTATGTCATCAACATAGATGAGGAGAAAAAAATGTCATTAGCATTATGTTATATTAATAGAGAGGAATTAGTATGAGATCCTTTAAAGCCAATGCTCTGTAGAAATTAACTGAGCTTGTGAAACCAAGTGCGAGTCACTTATTTAAGACCATAGAGAGAATTGCATAACTGACACACATAATTAGGATATCGGTTGTCTACATAGCCCTAAGGTTGCTTCATATACACAGTTTCATAAAGATAGCCATGTAAAAAAGCGTTACTAACATCAAGTTGACGAAGTTGCCAGCTTTGAGAGATGGCAATAGACAACACTATTTGAATTATTGTAGGCTTAATCACAGGGCTAAAGGTCTTGTTGTAGTCTAATCCATGCTCTTGGGTATAGCCTTTAGCCATAAGGTGGGCTTTGAATCTCTCAATATTGCTATTAGCATGCTGCTTAATCTTGTACACCCATCTATTGCCCATAATATTTGCATCTTTAGGAGGTGGGACTAAATCCCATATGTTTGTTTGGTAAAGAGCCTGAAGTTATAAGATCATGGTTTCTCACCATTATGAATAGTGCACTACCTTAGTAAAGCTAGTTGGCTCAGTATTGGGTATGAGGGATGGTGAAGGTAAGGATGTATGTAGGGTAAGATTAGCTTGGTGTCGTGTTTTAGCAAGAGTAGAAGGTCTTAGATTCATATAATGAGTGTGCAAAGTAGGGGTAGCTGGTTAAAGCTTTTGGTGGGTTAAGTTGCCGATGAGATGGGTAATTCAACAATAGTTGAAGACCATCCGAATTAAAAACTCAATGAGGCTATTGTGTTTAGATAAGAGATAGAGAGGAAGAATGGGTGGAGTGAGAAGGTGATGGTGTTGAAGTAGGAGTTGTGAAATTATAAGATAAGGATAAAGAAGGTTGGTTAATAATAAAAGTAGAAGAAGAGATACGAGAAAAAACTGATGAAGAGTCCTTGGAAGGAGCAAATTAAGATAAGGGTAGTTGTAGCTACAACCATGGAATTGTAGGAGAGGTGGAGTTCAGATAGAACTGAGAAGGTAAGGTAAATGAAGACATAATTTTGAAAGGAAAAATACGCTAATAAAATTTGACATGTCTAGCCATATATATTTTTCCAGTTTCATTGTATAACATATATAACCATGATAGTATGGAGAATATCCTCAGAAAATTTTTTGCTTTGTTTTAAAGGAAAATTTGTGTTGATTAAAAGGTTGTAAGAGGGGATAAACAACACAACCAAAGACCTTTAAATATAAAAAATATGGTGGCTTTTGATACAATATTTAGAAAGGATTTTAATTTGATAAGGACTATGATGGCATTCAATTAATAAAAAAATCATAGTTTCAAATGCATAATGCTAGAATTTAAAAGGTGAACCTGAATTTCATAATAAGGTGAGGCTAGTGTGTCAAATTTTACATTCGGCAGTACCATTTTATTCATGTGTCTAAGGACATGTTAAATGATGTAAAATTCCATTGGATTGAAAAAATTTAAATAATGGCCAAAATTCACCACCCCAATCTAAATTAAAAGCTTTAATGGAATAATTAAATTGTTTCTCAATGAAAGCTTTAATTGATAAAACACATTAGAACATCACTTTATTTTTAAGAAGAAAAACCTAAGTAAACAAAGAAAAGTCATCAATAAAAATAATAAAATATCTATCTCCATTTGATGATAAAATTGGAGCAAGACCCTAAACATCAAAGTGAATGAGTTCTAATGAATCAGTACTACGATGATGTGTAGATGGTAAGGACTGACAATGCAATTTCCTTAGATAACAAGCATGACATGTATCAAATGAGGAAGATTTACTAGAACAAGGTAACTAGAATTGTTGAAGAAGACAATGAACAACTGAATTATTTGGATGTCCCATGCATGCATGCCATGTTTCAAGATTGGCAAGATAAGCTGCGACCCCAGGAGAAAGATGACAAAAGGATGGTTGCAGCTTGTATAGGCCCAATTCACTCGTTCCTCAGAGAAGGGTTTCCTTGGTCTGTCGATCCTTAATAAACAATGATTAGGATGAAATTCAAAAAAAAAAGTCATTATCATGACATAATTTTTTTTACAGATAATAAGGGTTTGGTAATTTAAGGCACATGCAAAATATTTTTAAAAATCAAAAAAAAATTTTGAAAATGGAAATGTACTGGAACCAATATGAGCAATAGATAAATAAGAACCATTACCAATCATAACTTTATCATTACCCTTATATTCATTGGTGAGACTGAGGCAAGGTCTGGTGTAATATGCTAGCTCACTCCCGTGTCAGGATTCCACTGAGAGGAAGAAGAAGAATGTGGTGGGGAGACAAGCAAGGACATGTTGGCTTGAGAAAAATTTCTAGGATATAACCAAACTAAATTTTGTCTTTTGTATGTAGCACCATTAAATTTGGATTTGAGAGATGGATAAAAGCAATGCCTATAATCAATAGTAGAATGATTGGAATAGCTATATATTTGATAAGAAGAGTTATTGGTTCAGCCATAGGAATTAAAATTTTCATGACCAGAATTCATGGTACTGTGATGAACACGACCTTTACCATCTGATTAGTTAAAGGACTAAAAGTGCTTAGCAGTAATTGCAACTGAAAGAGAAAAGGCCCATTATTGGGTTTTAAGAAGCAACTCATAGGAAATAAGTTGACTGAAAAGTTCATGAAAAGATGCTACTTTAGCTCTTTGTTGTAAGGCACTAATTACGCCATTAAAGTTAATTCCTAACTGATAGAATATTATAGCATTAAACTTAGATAAAGAGATGGATTGTCCAACCCATCCAAGCGAATCAACAAGTTGTTTGGCTTGACAAAGGTAATCAGAAACAGAGTTGTCATCCTTCTTTAAATTATGGAGTTTAATATACATCTTTGTTTTTTTAGCATTATTGACAACACCATAGACAGCTTCCAACACTTTTCATATAGCATTAGCATAATTTAAACCAAGGAGATGAGGATAGACTTCTTTAAAAATAGAAGCCAAAGGCCAAGAAAATAACAATTAATCTTTATTAAACCATATAAGGTAGGTAGGATTAGGTTTGGAAAGTTAGGAGGCTTGTTTGATAATCTCCTTAGGTGGTGGAGATTCAGTCCCATCAAGAATTCTTTAGAGGTTATAGAAATTAAAGAGAAGTTGGAATTGAAGCTTCCATAATCTATAGTTCTTAGAATTAAGTTTAATGGAGAATGTTTGTTGAATGTATGTGGGTGTAAAAGTTATGATGGTTGGAAAAAAAAAGGGTAATGATGCTTGTTGACCATTTGCATGATCAAACTCCTATTTTTAGACTTTGACAAATAATTTTGATTCTAAGTATTTTAACTAAGTGTGTAGGAAGTTAATTGATCATGAAGTTTAATTATTAAATGATTAGAGACAATGAAATAATCCTTAAAAGATTATTAATATGTATTTCAATGAAGTATCTCACCTTATGCAAGTGCCAAAAATTATAGAGAAATTATTTACCAAAAATAAAATTTTTTTGATATATAGTGGTATGCTCATGTGCTGGCTTAGGATCGAGATTAAAAAGTATACTTTTGGGCTAATTCGAACTCTAAGATTGATGGAGGCTTTTTGAAATCTTTAGAGCTCTATAATGAGAAAGTGATATTCTTCATTTTTGAAGTAGACATCTTAGACTTTTTGAATTGAGCTTACTTGTTAAAATTTGAGCTCATTTGTGTATACAAATCTTGACTCAAAGTTAGCATAGGTAGCTTTTATTTTAGATTGCACATCTCTTAGTATTTCAATAATATCTTAAGCTACAAAGGGTTAATTAAGGTGATTTATAGTGATATTAAAAGATAAGACAAATATCTATAACTTTTATAATGAAAGAGTAGGATGATTTGATCATCTTTATTCCCGCTCATGAGCATCTCATGAGTTGTCCCCCTATTAGTGCATTAGGAGGTCATTTTTGGAAAACTGATAAGTGCTTCTCACTAGCTGGCCTCATGATCTTGAGGAGTAGAGATAAGCTCAGAAGGGTAGTCTTGACAACATTCAAGAGACATTTATGAATGCAATGGTCCTCAAACTGATACTCACGAGCCAAGGTTTTCTCCTCACGATCTTGAGTGGCGTTTTGATAGAATTAAGTCCAAAATGATTCAAAAATCAATATGAGACATTGGAGACATAACCAATGCATCAAACAACCATAATCTAAGTTGTTTATCTATATTAATAACTCCTATAGTTTAATTGAAAGTTTTATAAACTTTTTTATCATTCATTCTCTCTTAAGCATTCAATTAAGCTCTCAAATTCTCTCTTAAACAATTTTTTGTATTTGTGTAACTCTTATGAGAGTTAGTGAGCATTCAAGTAGACATTCTTGTTCTTTTATTTTCTAGGATTAAGAAAACAAGTAGTGAGATTCTATTCTAAAAGGAATTAGTATAAGTGTTTTCCATTGGAACACTTAGGATTTGATTTTTGAGTGAGCCTTGAAAACTCAAGTTGTAAAGTTGTAAGAGTGACCCATAAAATTCTTATGTAGTTTTAATCTTGTGAATAAGATTGTGGGTGATTGAAATCCTAACTTGGGGATAAGTTAGGTGGAGATGTAGTAGGATTATTTTTGAATTCAAACTCCTTAAATCATTATGTTCTTCGTTCTTCCTTCTCAATATTCATTCAATTCTTATTTAATTCCTTAAAATCATTTTTATTTTACTATAACCCTCATTAGCCTTATGCACCTCCATCTAAGGCTTTTTTAATTCGTATCAAAACTTGGATTCTAGGAACTTAATTTCTAGAATATAAGATCATAGGGAGTGAACTTCAAAATTTTTCTTCACTTAGACCATTCTTTGATGGTGGTGACTATCCTCGTTGGAAGTACAAAATGGAGCTATATCTAAATTGTGATTCCATTAGACTTTAGGAAGTTGTTCTTAAAGGTTGGAAACCACCAAAAAATGTCATTGATGGTGTATAAACTACTCTTTTAAAAAGTGAATGGAGCAATTATCAAAAGGAAAACAAAAACAAAAACAAGAAAGCTATTATCACTCTACTCTCTTCCATGACAAGAGAAGAAGGAGGCAAGCTTCAACATTACATTTCAACCAATGAAATATAGGAGACCTTAAAGAACCATTATGAAGGTAATGTACAAGTAAGAAGCAAAAAGGTTCAACTTCATATGTATGAATATGAACTCTTCAAAATCAAGACTCAAGAGTCAATTAGGGAGATGACAAATTGTCTCAATGCTCTCCTCATAACCCTTAAGAAACTTGGAAAACATTTCTCTAAGGAAGAGGTGAATAACAAGATCCTAAGAATCCTACCTAAAAAGGATTAAGAATCTCGAGTCATTTTAATTGAGGAAGCTCATGACCTCTCTACCCTTTCAACTAATGTGCTTATTGGAAAGCTCCTAACATATGAGCTTATAATTAAGCAAAGAGGTGAAGAGAAAGAAGAAAAAGAAGAAAAGAAAAAGAGCATAACAGTAAAAGTTCTTCAAGAAGATAGTAAAGAGGAAAACATTAAAGATTCTAGTGATGAAGATGGTGATATTACCATGCTCACTTAAAAATTCAAAAAGTTCTTGAAAATGAAAAATTTCTCAATAACAAGAGACTTCAACAAGAAGTACGAAGGAGAAGGCAAGAAGAAAACCAAAGACGTTACTTGCTATGAATGTGAGAAATCGGGACACATTAGAAGTGAGTGTCCTAAACTAAAATTCAAGAACAAGGGAGCAAAGGATTAGAAAAAGGCCTTCAAAGCTACTTGGGATGTTTCATCCTAATCCAAAAGGAAGAGGAACAACAAGAAGTGGCCAATCTTTGCTTCATGGCTTTTGAAGATGAAAAAGATATACCATCTACTTCTAACTCTTCTTGTGATGAGTATTATGCTTATAATGAATATGATGATAATGATGATGATGTTAAGAGCTCTATTATGAGCAAACTCTTACTTAAGTGCAAAAGCTTACTTTCTATAAAGAAGCCTTATAAGCATTAGTTAAATAGCTTAACCAAGGAATTTGAGAAGTTAAAATTGAATTTTCTAGTCTTGTTAAACCAAATAATAAACTTTCTAGTGATTTAAAATCTTCTAATTTCTTGGAAGAGCAATTTAAGAAAGCAAGTGATGAAAATCATAAACATTCTAGTAAAGTAGTTGTGCTAATATCAAAATTACAAAGAGGAAAAAAAAGTTTAGATAATTTACTTTACTTTTAAAAATTTCATGGAAATACTAACGGAATTGGATAAGCTAATGGAATGGCCTCATCTTCATTATCATCACATATTAAATTTGTTAAAGCATCATGCAATTCTATTCATTCTACCTATAGACCAATTCAAACTCAAGCTTTTAAAGATAATAAGTCTCATGTGCCAAATATTAAAGGAAATTATCATAAGACTTAATCCTATGTGATATAGAGAGGTAAGTCTCATGCTAGAAAAGCACATACTAAACATGCTTACATGTACACTAGACTTAACACTCATAAGCATGTTGCACAGCACAATGCACCTAAATATGTTGCACAAACCTATCAAAATTCACATTGTCATTATCAATGTATATCTCACTTTTTGACTCAAAATAATTTTAGGAGACACTCATCACCACAACATAAAAGGTATGTTTCACACACTAGGAACGTATATCATCATAGGAGAAATAAATTTGAAAATGTTGTATGTTCATATTGCATTATCAAAGGTCACACCAATAATGTGTGCTTTTATAGAAGACTACACATGAATTTACTTCCTTCAAATTATCTTAAAACTAACCAACCTAGACCAAGAAAGGTTGGGGTTCAAAAAAAACACTTAAATTGTCTTGTGCAAGTGTGTTTGAAATCCAGAAAAGCAAAAAGCAAGTGGTATCTTGATAGTGGATGTTCAAGGAACATGACGAGAGACAAAAAGCAATTCAACAAGCTAGATGCAAAGGATAGAGGACATGTCACATTCAGAGACAATGCCAAACCAAAGGAAAGATAGTTGGCATTAGAGAAATTGTTAACCCTCAATCCTTATCTATACATCATGTATTGTTTATTGATGGTCATAAACATAATTTTCTTAGTATAAGTTAATTATGTGATATAAGAAATAAGGTGACTTTTTATCCTAGAAATTGCTTTGTTAGTAGTCTTGATGGAGAAAAAGTTATTTTTAGTGGTGAAAGAGTAGACAATGTCTATGTTATTGACTTGAACAAGGTTAATATAAAAGACATAAAATTCTTGATGATAATTTCCCATGACACATGGACATGGTATAGAAGGTTAGGACATGCAAATTTTGAGCTTTTCAATGATCTTTATAAACATGAACTTATGAATAGTTTACCTAAGCTTAAATTCACTAAGGATAAACCTTATGATGCTTGTCAAAAGGGAAAATAATTCAAGTCCTCATTTAAGCTAAAAAATGTAGTGTCCACTTCTAGACCACTTGAACTTATACATATGGATTTGCTTGGACTAACTAGAGTTGCTAGTCATGGTGGGATGCACTATACATACATATTGGTTGATGATTCCTTTAGATTTACTTGGGTGTGTTTTCTTGCTCATAAGAATGATGCATTTAAAGTTTTTGAAAATTTTTCAAAAAGAGTTAAAAAAGAACAAGGATTTTGTATTTCATCCATTAAAAGTGATCATGGATCCGAATTGGATAATGATTTTTTCAAAACCTTTTTCAATGAAAATGGCTCACATACATTTTCATCTCTTTAAACACCACAATAAAATGGGGTAGTTGAAAGGAAAAATAGAACTCTTGTGGAAAAGGCTAGAACAATGCTTTATGAGTATAATTTGCCTCTATACTTTTAGGTGAGAGCCTTTAACACGTCTTATTACATTTCAAATAGAGTTTTCAAAAGACCAATTTTAAATAAAACCTTTTATGAATTGCAGAATAATAGAAAACCCAAAATCTCATATCTAAGAGTATTTGGATGCAAGTGCTTTATATTAAACACGAAGGATAATCTTAGGAAATTTGACTCTAAAGTCGATGAAGGAATTTTCCTAAGCTATACTACTTCTAGCAAAGTATATACAGTCATTAATAAAAGAACTCAATTAGTTAAAGAGTTAATGCATGTTGTATTTGATGAATTAAACTCACTTGATCCTAAAAAGGATGTTTGTAGTGTTGATGATATAGGTGAACTTATGAAAGATAAAAATCAAAAAGAAAATACTAGTAAGCCTTTGGAACTTGAAGGTTTAAGCAAAGAAGACAATAAGGATATATCTCAACCTACCTTGAAGGATGAACTTCCAAAGGATTATCAATTCAAGAAAGTTCATCCTCAAGACTTCATCATAGGTGACACTACAAAAGGGGTAACTACTAGATCTAAACTTAAGTCTATTGTTAATTTATCCTTCATTTCTCAAATTGAACTTAAAAATGTTGATGATGCTTTGTGATATGAATTTTGGGTCTTTGCTATGTAAGAGGAGTTAAATCAATTTGAGAGAAACAAGGTTTAGTTCTTGGTTCCTAGACCTAAACATGATCTATTATAGACACCAAAAGGGTATTTAGAAATAAGATGAATTAATAAGGTGTCATAACTAGGAATAAAGCTAGACTAGTAGCTAAAGGTTATAATTAAGAGGACGATATTGATTTTGATGAAACCTTTGCCCCCATTGCAAGGTTAAAAGTTATTAGAATGCTACTTGCATTTGAATCATTCATGGATTTTAAAATTTATCAAATGGATGTTAAAAGTGCATTTCTAAATGGTTTTATTGAAGTGGAGGTATATGTTGTATTGAGGAGGAGGTGTATGTTAAATAACCTCCTAGTTTTGAAAGTTTTGATTTTCTAATCATATGTTTAAATAGTCAAAAGCATTATATGGATTAAAGTAAGCTCTAAGAGCTTGGTATGAAAGATTGAACAACTTTTTTACTAGAGAAATAGTTCTTTAAAGGAAAAGTTTATTCATAAACAAATCTATGCATGATTTATTAATTATTTAAATATATGTTGATGATATTATTTTTAGTGCTACTAACCATTGCTTATGTGAGGAATTCTCCAAGTTATTGTAAGGAGAATTTGAGATGAGTATGATGGGAGAACTCAAGTTCTTTCTTGGATTTTAAATTAAGCAATGTTATGATAATATTTTCATCAATCAAACTAAATATGCAAGAGACATTTTCAAGAAGTTTAGTATGGATGGAGCTAAATCAAGCAAGGCTCCTATGAGTACCACCACCAAACTTAACAAAGAAGAGAATGGTAAACTGGTTAATGAAAGGTGATTTAGAGGTATAATCGCATCCCTTCTTCATTTAACTGCTAGTAAACTTGACATTATGTTTGCTACTTACTTATGTGTTGGATTTCAATCAAGTCTTAGAGAGTCTCATTTGAATGCTATCAAAAGAATTTTCAAATATCTTTATGGTATAATACATTTAGGACTTTAGTATCTTAGGAGTTATTCCTTTGACTTGATTAGTTATTTAAATGCAGACGTTGCTGATAGTTTACTAGATAAAAAACAGCACTTTCAGAACTAGTCAACATTTAGGTAATTACTTAGTTTCTTGGTTTAACAAAAAATAAGTTTTTATTGCTTTGTCCACCGCTGAAGTAAAATATATGATAGCTAGTTGTTGTTGCACAAAAGTTTTATGGCAAAAGCAACAACTTTTGGACTATGGCATTGATGTTAATAACATTCCAACAAAATGTGACAATACAAGTGCTATAAACCTTAGCAAGAATCTCATTCAACATTCTAGAACTAAGCATATAGAAAACATACATCATTTATTGCATGATCATGTTCAAATTGGTGATATCTCACTTGAATTTGTTAATACAAATAATCAACTTGCAGATATCTTCACCAAACCTTTCAATGAAGAGAGATTGAATTTCATTAAGCATGAACTTGGCACAATTAATGGTTCTAGTATATCTTGAATTTTATGCTTAATTGATGGTTGGAATGTTTTCATGTGAAATCATGTTGTGCTTATTAATTACTTTAATCGTTAAATGTTTTGATTTTGATCTTAACATTTTTATCATTTTTTTAATTTTTGATGCATTTATATATGTTTATATATGCATTATGATTTCTTTTTCTAAATCCTCCCACTCCTTATCAAGACTAGTTTTTTATATATGTTTTTATTAATTTTATCGTAAGTTTCTGTTTAGTTTACTTTCAATATATTTTTTGTATTTAAACATTAAGATGTTTTTTTTTATTTTTATAGTTATTTTATAACAATTTACATTCAGTTTATTTTCTAGATATATTCTAGATATAAGCCATGAGCTATTAGTTTTATGTCTTATTTCTCTTTAGTTTATAATTTGTATTTTAATATTATTATAACTCTATCCTTTTCATTAATGCTTTTTTATTTTATTTTAAATTTCCTTTTTCATTTTGACAAAGGGGGAGAACTAATTAAGTTTGCATGTGTATTTAGGTAATTTTTTTTAAGGAAGAAAATTCCTTTTACCAAAGATGTGTTTATATTAGTGACATGATTATATGAGAGTGTGTCCTTGATATCAATTTTTTGAATTAAAATCTTATTCTAGTTTACTATTTTTCAATATAGGGAGAAAATTGTTTAAATTTTTTCCATAATTTTATTTATGCATGCATAGTAATAATGTAAGTACGACTAGTTTTATCTTTATGATAAAAAGCCTTCTTTTTCTTACTATGTTTATGTATGATATAAATTTATAAAGATTTGGTGCATCTTTGTTTACATTATTTTGATTCATGATCTTTTATTCCCTCTAGAATTTTTTGTTCCTTTAGGTTCATTTCCCTTTATATCTCTCTCTTTTCTTTTTGTCTTTGCCAAAGGGGGAGAAGAAGCTATGTAGTGTTTGTGATGTGCTAAGTACTACATGATCATGTATGTTAGCTAGCTAAGCTCTATATGATCATGTGATAGTGACGCTATATATACTATTTTTGTGATGCATTTTAGTAGCACTACATGCATATATGTTTGAAATTATTTCCTTCATATTGCCTAACATTTTTTTAAAGTAATAATGTTATCATGTTGTTTTTATGTTTTTAACACATTTTTTGTGTTAGGCCATGTTTTTTTATTCCTCATGTAAATTTTATGTTATTTTCATTTTTGACAAAATGGAGAATAAATAATTAAATTTATATTTCTTATTATATCTACAAAGGGGAGAAATAAAGAAATATATTTTCATATAAAGGAGAAAATTTTTGTGACTATCTTTCAAATTGGTATCATTTCTTAAAACCATATCCTTTATAATTATTTAATATTTTTTAAAAAAATTCAATTTCTTTGAATCCTTATATATACTTTTTTAACTCTTCCATGTTTTGGTACATGATATTGATTTTGTGCATATATTAAGGGAGAACAATTTATTGCATCTATTTATTTTGAAAGGGGGATCTATTTTAATTTAACATTACACTTTATTTAT
Source organism: Mallotus nudiflorus (assembly GCA_947683625.1). Lineage (NCBI taxonomy): Eukaryota > Viridiplantae > Streptophyta > Magnoliopsida > Malpighiales > Euphorbiaceae > Mallotus > Mallotus nudiflorus. The sequence continues at coordinate 9,101,799 of CANTUR010000027.1, read as the reverse complement.
TTTTGACACACATTATTTATTATGTTTTCAAATTGATTGGTAAAGATAAAAAGGGGGAGATTGTTGACCATTTGCATGATCAAAATCCTAATTTTGTACTTTGACAAATAATTTAATTGTTAAATGACTAGAGAAAATTAAATAGTCCTTAAAAGAGCATTAATATGTATTTTAATGAAGTATCTCATCTCATGCAAGTGCCCAAACATTATAGAGAAATTGTTTACCAAAAATATACATTTTTTGATATATAGTGGTATGCTCATGAGTTGGTTCACGACCAGGATTGACAAGTATACTTTTGGGCTAATTCAACCTTAAAGATTCAAGGAGGCTTTTTGACTCTATAAAGCTCTATAATAAGAAAGTGATCATCTTCACTTTTGAAGTAGACATCTTAAGCTTTCTAAATTGAGCTTACTTGTCAAAAATTGAGCTCATTTGGATATGTAAATCTTGAGTCAAAAGTCAACATATGGGGCTTTCATGTTAGGTTACGCAACACTTATTATTTCAGCAATATCTTTGGTTACAGAGGGTCAATTGAGGTGATTCAAAGTGATATATAAATATAAGAAAATTATCTATAACTTTTATATAGAAATATTATGCTGATTCGATTATCTTTAGTCCTGCTCATGAGCTAGTCAAGAGCCGTCCCCTGTTAGTGCATCAAGAGCTCATTTTTGGCAAAATGATCAATACTCCTCATGAGCTACCCTCATGATCATGAAGAGTAGAGATTAGCTTGTGAGGGCAGTCCTAACAACATTTAATTGACATTTTTGAATACAACGGTACTCAAACTGACGCTTATGAGTCAGGGTTTGCTCTTTATAATCATAAGCTGTGTTCTGATAAAAAAAAGTCCAAAATGATTCAAAAATAAACAAGAGACATTTAAGACATAATTAATGCATCCAAATACCATAATCTAAGTTATTTATCTATATAAAAAATTCTTGGGGTTCCATTAATAGTTTAAGAAACTTGTTTATCATTCATTCTATCTTAAGCATTTAATTAAACTCTCAAATTCTCTCTTAACAATTTTTTTTTGTGTAAATCTTGTGAGAGTTTATGAGTGTTAGAATAGACACTCTTATTCTTCTATTTTTTGGAATTAAAAAAATAGGAAGTTAGATTCTATCCTAAAAGGAATCGATTTAAGTGTTGTCCATTGAAACACTTGGGATTTGGTTGTTTAGTAAGCCTTGAAAACTTAAGTTGTAAGGTTGTAAGAGTGAGCCATAAAACTCTTGTTTAGTTTCAATCTTCTAAATAAGATTGTGTGTGATTGAAAATCCTATATTGGGGATAAGTTAAGTGGAGACTTAGGATTTTTTTTTAATACGAAGTCCTTGAATCATTGTGTTCTTCATTCTTCCTTCTCAACATTCATTCAATTCTTATTTAATTCCTTAAAATCATTTTTATTTTACTAAAACACTCATTAGCCATATTCACCCCCTTAAGGAAGTTTTAATGATGTTTGTGTTGAAGAGGCTGGTGCAAAAGAGATCAAGGTTGAAGAAGAAGAAGAATTGGTGGCCATAACGATAAGAAAAAATTGGCTAAGTGCATGAAATTAGGTGTGTTCCAATAAATTGGTGTGGACGGTGGGGTTTAGTGCATATTCAAGATTTTAGCAATCATAACACTATTTGGGCTCAGGGCCCTAGGGAACACACTAACCATTGTCCCAAAGATATAGCATGGAGAGGAGGAGTCACCACCTATGTTAATAACTGGGACAAATCATTTTGGTGGTACTCGATTCTCTAAAAGAAAGCTAGCACCATAACCAGGAGATTCTGGGAATGGAATACTAACTTTTTTCAGTCTTATGTTCATTTAGAATTACTTTATAAATTACTATCTTATTCTCTAATTACATGCAATTTTATTTAAACCCTAATTAAAAATCCATTTAACCTAAAGGCTTTATAAAATTACATGTAAAAAATGCATACAAAAGGTAGTGTCCCTATGTCTAAACTAGATTAATTTTATCAATTAATCTAAGCTAATTCTACATATTTTATTTACAAGTAAAATGGACTAGAGATAGGCCTACATTTTAATGAAATTAGTGAACCTAAATCTACTTATTTTAATTAATTGAGGAAATGGGCCTATTGTCTACAAATTTTAAAGAATAAATTAGTTTATTAAGTAGGCCTAAGTCTAATTTAATTTTAATCTCAAATAAAAAATAGAGCCTAAGTCTATTTATTTTAAAAGAAATAAAATTAATGGCTGGAGCTAAATCTAAGTTAAATTTTATTAACTACAAATGGCTAAATCTAAATTAACCTACCTAAATTGATTTTAAAATTAATTAAACCTAAAAATCCAATTAAAAACCTATTTATTAAATGGGTTGACCCTACTGTGGGCTTGGGGCGCAAAGAGAATAAAAACATAAAAACAAGCCCATTTCAACAAACATCCTAAAAATAAATCAAAACAATAATTTTTACATGTTTTTTCTATGAAACCCTAAAATTAATCTACTACCATCATTGATTTTAATTGAATTTTACCAAATTGAGCCTAGATTACGAATCAATTTTTAGTGTAGAGAATTAAAATTCCACTAAGTTCCCTTTATTGGGGCTATTACAAAATACAGTGCAAGAAATTAAAGCAAATTAATTACAACCCAATAAAAGCCATGAACAAAATACTATAGAAAATAATAAATCCTAAATTCTATGGAGATGTCATAAAACTTAGTCCATGACATCCCATGGATTCTTCAATACTACCAAATTCTCACATCACCAGCCTCACATCCAAAGCACTACAAGACAATAATCACAACAAAAAAAATAACAAAAATTAATTAGTAACGAATCAATTAAGAAATAAAAAAAGAAGAAAAAGAGTAGAAGATGTTGTGCAAATGTTGTTTGAATGTCCCTTAAATTCGGATTGGGATTGTCATCGTTTTGAGATTAACTATATTATTTTTTCCTTGACTTTTTGGACTTTTAAAAACAAAGGATGTATTTTTGTTGATTTGAAACCTGTAGTAGAAGGTCTATGCTTTTCAATCCACACTTTTCTTTGTAATAGCTAATTAGGGTTTTTTTTGCCTTTCTCTGGTTTTTTCGCATCCCTTTTGCTTTGCTAGGGTTTTTTCATAGACTCTACCTCTCTAGCTCTAGCTCTCTCTCTCTTTCTCTCTCTCGGGTTTCTGCAGCCTTCCCCTTCTAGCTTTTAAAGGCAGACCTACCAACCTCTAACCATGAATCACGCAGGTGTTGGATTTTTAATTTTTGAACTTTCAAAATCAAGAGATAAAGTTTTAAAAAAATAAAAAAACTCACACATGCAGGGACACGTGATATCTTGAAATGACAAAAAAAATAATTTTCAGTAAAAAAAATAGTTTTTAGCGAAAATTGGCACTCTAGAATGCCAATTTCCGTCCCGTAATGCCAATTGGCATTGGTTAATGCCGATTAGCATTATATAATGCTGATCGGCATTACACAATGCCGGTAGACATTAAATGCTAGCCGACTACATTTATTTATTTATTTATTTAATTAAATTACAAAAAAGGTCATTAAAAGTTTCCAATTTTTGCAATCAAATCCCTAAAAGAAATTTTGAAATTAAATCCACAAAATATAGCAATTTAGTCCTTTAAATAATGAAACTCAAAATTAGAGATCAATTCTCAATTAGATTTTAATCATAGGGGTTTTCATCGCATGCATGCACAATTGCATCCCGGAAGTGGGTGCTTACAATTGCTCCCCTTTGTCACTGTTTGCATGACAAATTGCGGCAAAGTAATAGTACCACATAATTTTGGAAGAAAGAATTAGGGTACTTCATTATATCCTAATTGACATGTTAATGCTTAAATTGTTAAGAAATTTTAAGCAAGATTCTTTGTCTAATATGTTTCACTATAGTTCTTATGGAACCTCTAGTGAAACTTATGCATTTCACTATATTCCCCGTTGGACGTCTAGGGACTCATTATTTGAAAATATGTTATAGTTCCTGTGGAGTGTCTAGTAATAATACCATAACTACTATGTAGTGTCTGGTGAACTAGACTATATTCCTTTTAGGACATCTAGTGATAGTGGATTTGGTTATATTCTTCGTAGGACATTTAATGAAATAAATGCAATGATTCTCACTATATTCCATATGAGACGTCTAGCAATTTTTGAAAAACATGCTATAGTTCCTATGGAATGTCTAGTAATCTATGATTTAAAATTTTGCTATATTCCCTATGGGATATTTAGCGATTCATGATTTAAACAATAGGTATTCTGACTTGACCATCATTTCATCTACATACACCTCAACTTCCTTATACATCATGTCATGGAAAAGAGTGGTAGCTACACTTTGGTATGTTGCACCTGTATTTTTCAACCAAAAAAAAAAGGCATAACCTTATAATAGTAGGTCCCCCATTCTATAATGAAAGTTGTCTTGATCTTATCCATAATTACCATCATTATCTGATTATACCTAGAGAACCCATCCATGAAAGAATACATTGCACTATCAGCTATGACATCGATGTGGGGTAAAGGAAAGTCATCTTTCAAGCATGCTTTATATAAATCTCTAAAATTGACACATATACACACCTTACCATCTTTCTTGGGTACCATGACTATGTTTGCTAGCCATCGAGGTAATCTACTACTTCCATGAAGTTAGGTTGAATTTTTTTAGCAATCTCCGCTCTTATTTTCTCAGTCCACTCTAATCTTAGCTTGCTCAATTCTTGTTTAATCACTTTTATCTCTAGATGAGTTGGAATATGATGCTCTATAATTTCCCTGACTAAACCTGGCATATCTTCATAAGTCCAAGTAAATACTACCTTCCTTTTTATTAATATTCTCTTAAAATTTTCCCTCTCTTTAAGAGTTACATCATGTGATCTAGAAATATTCTTTGGATTATTATTCATGCCCATGTTAAATGAATCAAATTGAATTGAATTGAATAAATGTTAAACATGCATGAATTATCACAATTATAATGTACAGAACTATTAGGATGCACATCACATAAGTAAGCAAAACCAACATTCATGTCATTAACTATGGAAAAAACATAGTTTTTATCTTCATAAAGATTGAACATTATTAAATTAATTTATTCATAAAAACGTCACTATAATTATTTTTAATGATAGTAGCTAAATCATGGGGTGGCTCCTCTTCAAGTGGTAGACACAGCAACCCCTCAATAGTAGTATCACCCATCCTCTCAGCTATCTACTTCATCACTTCCTCTTTGTTATCCTCTACCAGGTTCTCCAAAATCTACTCCTTAAAGATCTCAAACCTAGGAATGTCTTCTCTAGTGACATTGATAAATTCCTTAGCACCCAAATAGTACTTACCTTCCTTTGGCTTGATAAAATTCTTACTCATCAGCCTGATTCTCCCCAAGGGCTTATTTATCTTAGCCTTTCCTTTCTTCCTTCCTCTTTTGCTACCAGGTTCCATTTCAATATCCCTTAGTGTCACCCTAACTTTTGAATTTCGGGGGTTTAGGGCTATCTTGCTCATTTTTTCCAGCCACTATCTAGGTTGATAATTCATGCTCTTCATCACCTTTGCAACCCTTGGTTGGGTCCATTTCAATTTCGTTAAATATCCCAACAACTTAGAAACTAGAATGAATGCACACTTACTTATGTTTCTTTAGTATCAGTACCACAGCTACACTAGTTTTAGCTTTTATAGTCACAACCTCTCCTCTATGAGGGAATTTTATCTTCTAGTGCACAGTTGAGGGTACCCCTCTTAGAGCATGAAACCATGACCTTCCCAAAAGTAAAGCATGTATGATAGGGATGTCTAATAAAGTGAACTCAATGGTGTAGTCCATAGGTCCTGCTTTAACTAGAGCTTGGAATGTCCCCTCCACATTCTTAGTGTGGTCATCATAGGCTCTGATTATTAGATTTGAATATGTTAAGTCATTGGCTTTCAAACCCAAACTAGGTCAGATCTTCAATGGACACACATTAATAGTAAAACCATAATTAACCATTGCAAAGTTGGTTCACTTCCTCTTCACTTCAACTGGCATAAATAATGCTTTATTATGATTTCTTCCTTCTAATAGCAAATCATCATTTGAGAACATTATCAACTCGTGTTTCTATTCTATAACCTTTGCTAACATAGCCTCAGGTGTAGCTGTTGTTTCAATGTTTATATTTCACAGAGCTTTGATGAGAGCTCTTCTATGACTGCATAAATGCATCAATAGCTCTCAAATACTGACATTTTCCTTAGCCTTCTTTAGTTGTTCTAAAACCAAATATTCTTTTTATCCTCCTTCGGCTTTGGCATCCTCTACTTCTTCTCTTTTTGCAAGTCTCTAGATTTTCTTTTATGCTGCTTTGTAATTCCTCCCACTTTTGGTGACATGATTCATATTAGGGTTATAGCTTTATGAGTCAAGACTAGTAGGATTTTCCTCATTATAGTCATACCATATGTCTACAACCTTAATAAATATGTCCCTTTTTCTGTTTTTCCATACTTCCACTATGTATATTTCTTTTCCATCCATGTTAAGCTTTTTCATATGCTCACTCAATAACTCCTCGATCCCTTGCTCATGAATTAAGGATCTTTTACTCTCCACTTCAAACTCATCACCCATCCTGTAGGGACAATCTCCATGAGGTATGTCAAAAGAAGCTAGTTTTGAATAAAATACTCTTTAATCAAATTTGCTTCAGGGCTGCCCCAACAAATCCTCAACTCCTCTTTGTGACTGTTCTAGAGTTTTGGATTCTTTTTCTTCTTCTGCTGGCTCATTATCAAACTTATCATCCCATCCTGAAGGCACTATTGATTCAACAGGGATATCAGTAGAGGGTAGTTTGGAGTAGAACACTTTGTAATCAAATTTGCCTGAGGGTTGTCCCATTAAATCCTCAACTCTGCTAGAGGCATCAGGAGATCCTTTACTGTTTGTAGGGTTTAGGTTTTCAAAGGAGTCTAGCACTTCCTCCTCACTAACTCCAGTGTTGATTGTCATAATGGCTGGTGGTGGGACATTTTGTTAGTCTAGGAAAGGATTATTTCTAGTGTTTGGGTTAGCATTGGATTTTTTAGGGTCTATAATTTTTTTGGAATCTATTAAGTTTTGGATTTCGTGTTTGAGGTGAATACATGTATCTATGGAATGACTAGCTACTTGGTGAAATTTATAATAATTGTAGCCTGGGACATTTGGGTTAGGTCGTTTGGAAAAGGTTAAGGGTCGGAGTAGGCCTTTCTAGATTAATCGGTCTAGGTCTTTTGAGAGTGGTTAATTGAAGTTAGAGAATCTCCTAGGTAGTTCAATTACGCACACCTCCATAGCTCGGTTAGTACTTCCTTGTTGTGTGTCCCCAGTTGAGTAATTTCGAGTTCTGGTGCCTTTAGAGCATTTCTTCTTTTCATTCTCTATCTCTTTAGTCTGTAGACCATCATCATATAAATCTATGAATGTTTTGGTGTTTTTCATTTGCAATCTCTCGACTAGATTAGGTGATACATTACAAACTATCATCCTAACTTGATCTTTCTCAACCAGCTTATTCTTCATCAGTCCTACTTTGTTCATGAACTTAGTAAGAAAATCATAGAAGGATTCATTTGATTTTTGCTTAGTCAGTTCCAAATCCCTAATGGACATTTCAAATCTAGTGTTATAATCATACTATTTTAAAAAATCAGTACACAATTCTTTCTATTCAGCCTTAATAGATTTTTTCAACCTAGGATACTAGTTTATAGCCATCCCCTCTAAAGACAACATAAACAACTGTCATTATTGTAAATAGGGCTTTAGTAATACTCATAGTGGTTGTTTACTGACTGTAATGAATCCTTGGATCTCCTCTTCCATCAAATTTCTACAGCTATGACATTTTGAACTTATTTGGCAGCCTATCATCTTCCATTTGCGGCATGTCATTAAAGTCAAATGAATATCCCATGCCTTGTCCCTTAATCAACTCCTCCATCTTGGACATCTTTTGAGTCAGTGCTTGCATCTGCTTAGACTCATGGTCTTACATCAATTTGAGTGACTCTTTCTTTGCTTTCTCTACCATATAGTCTTCAACATCCTTAAGCTTCACATTAACAATAGGTTGGTTTCTAGCAACAGGTTGCCTGCCAATATTATTGGCAACAGGTTGAGCATCTATAGCATATGGGATAGCTATAATAGCAGGTAGTTGATCAATTATAGGTGGTGGTATGATAGTAGTGACAGGTTGCATCAGTCCAGACAGTGCTTGTCTCAGTTCATCTTGCATCATAGCCCTCATATCATCCATTAAGGCTCCCTTTATATCTTCTAAATTCCATTTCCCTCTTTATTGTTGTTCTATCTCTATAGGTTCAAGTGTAATTAGTTCAGCTTCTAAGTAAAGTGGATTGATAGGACTCTTCTCCAGTTTATGTAGGATTTGTTTTTCTATAGCCTTAGGACTTATATATTTTCTTTTTAGTCTGCCACCTTTCCATCCCCAAATACAAGAAGACCTAGGTGAATCTATGATGGCTGCAAAATAAGGTGTCAGTATTATGCATGTAATACATGCATGCATGATGCAGATGCTATGCAATAAGTAACAAGTAATAAGTATCAATCAAATGTACAATATACATCCTTCCAACCTTATTCCTCCCACACACGTATTCAATGGTGAGTTTCTTTTCTGAGGATTTTTTATCTTGGACTTAATATCAATATGGGATATCAAGAATTTTCATATATGCCAAATCTTTCTTAAAGAAATAAAATCATGGAAATAGTATTTTTAGGTATAAAGGTCTACCCTAATCTTTATTAGCCTAACCGGGCTCTTTAGAGTATGGGCTTGGGCTTTTATAGATAGAAATACCTCATGGCACCATACATAAGCACTTTGGGTAAATCCTAGGGGAAGTGACTAAGCCATTAAATGTGGTTAGGGTCTGGTGCAAAGTCAAGGTTCCCTTAGTAAGATGCCCTCTTTTAATACTTGAGTTATAGGCCAAGGTCAAAGGGGCCCAATATCCTTTGTAAAATTTAGAGAATACTACCCCTTATAGGACGTAGGTTATAGACTCTGGTCAGATGAGCCCGATAATCTCTCTTGAATCGAGTTAAGGCTAAAAGTGATGGTTAGCCAATTTACAACTCCATAAAGCTAGTGGAATCATGGACTCATAAACCAATGCCATCATTTTAATAGGGACATGTATAATGAATGCAAGAATAAAATAATAATTAATAAAATAATTCTAAAGAACATAAGTAGAATCAGTATCTCTTATTCTTAGTAAAGTCGCCATTGTAAATGATGGGGTTTAGCGTATGATATCAATCCCCCATGCTGCAAAAGGCCAAGGAGATGATAAAATATTCAACACCGTTTGAGGAAGGTGGTTGAGATTCCTATAGATCTGACACTGACGGCATTGCCTTATTATTTTAATGCAATCTCTTTCGATGCTCATTAAATAGTACCCTTGTCTGATTATCTTGTTTTTTAGGATTATTGCATTCATGTGAGAACCACAAGCTCCCTCGTGAATCTCCTTCATCACCTCTTTTGCTTCATCTTTCTTAGGACATCTGAGTTGTATCCCCTTCGACATTCTCTTATACAACACCCTATAATGACTTACAAAATTATATGTAGGAACACAGAGGGCATATCTCTCTTTTGAAGTGGCTTCATTTGGATATTTTCCTTCTTTCATAAACCTTTGAACATCATAAAACTAGGGCTTCTCTTTGGGCTCTTTCATGATCACTAATGGCTTTATAGTTAATTCAGTTACACTATCCCATATTAAAGAGAGCATTGCTAAAGCATCTGTCATTTGATTGTTGTCTCTTGATAGATAGATAAAAAGACATTTGGTGAAGTTCTTTATTAAAGTCCTCAAATTGTAGATGTAGGGTTTCAGCTTTTCCTCCTTTACTTCCCATTCTTCATTAGCCTAACTAATAACCAATATCAAATCCCCGTATACTAACAACTCCTTTGCTCCATATGCCATTGCTGCTTCAACTCCATGAATGCATGCCTCATACTCAACCATATTATTAGTTACTTTGAAATCTAGTTTCTTGGCCATTGGTATGGTTTCTCCTTTTAGTATAATAAGGATCACTCCTAATCTAGCTTCTTTATTATTTACAGCCCCATCAAAATGAAGCTTCCATTCCCGATGCTCTACAATTGCTAGATTCTCATTTGGAAATTCTAGGTTCCACAGTTCTGTTAGTGATATGCACTAGGTCAATCATTTGATTATGTATTGACTTTCTTATTTTATTAATAAAGAGGTATTTCATTATCATTTGATTTTATGATAATTATATGAATGGTTAATTCTTACTAAGGCCATCAAGTATGTGACTTGATAGTAAAATCCTTAGATTAAAATAAGAGTTCTATTCTAATTATCCCTAGCTATTTATTAATTATATAAATGTTAAAGTATTAAGGCTAGTATGATGTTGACTGATGGTTATGTTTTACTAATCATGAATATGAGATATTAAGTCAACTCATAGGTACATGATGAGAGATCATGTACTGGATTGACCCACTATGAGAATACTGCATAGAATATTGTCATAAGTATTTCTCATCATAGTAATTTTATTTCGATCCTTTGACCTTGAAATCATCCTGGATTTCTACATAGATATTTTATGTTTTGACACATTCTATCATTGTCTTTAACCGGATGATTAGATAGGATGTTGTTGGATATGAAATTAGTTATGTGAGGAATGTGAGTGATTTAGAAGGAATTTATCCCTCATTAATATGAGAAAGATATCTATGGGCCCCTTGATGAGATAGATTGAAGGAAAATGCATGGCCATGCTGAAATAAATTAATAAAGAGTTATCATTTTCAGTCTACTTGGAATCAAGTCAGAATATTGAACTATATAAGGATGACATCCTATGCCTTATGTTCAATTAAGATATTATGTGATAAAGGGACGATAAAATTCATTGTAATTAGGTTATGTCAGATTATTAACTTCACATGACTTGGGCAGTCATAATGTCTTGCTAGAGGCCACTTATGATTTGTAGGCCTAAATAGAGATTTAGGCCCACTACCAATGTTATATGAACCTACAGGGTCACACACTTAGAACAAGCCCAAAACAATTATGGGTTTAATAAGCCCAAAATAAACTCTACGGAAATAAATAATTAAAGTGTTTTATTTATTTATTTATTTGTTTATTTATTTAAGATAAATGTTATTTTAAATAAATAAATAAATAAGATATTATTTCTGATTTGTTTTTAAAACAAAATCAGAATGTAATAAATGGAAATTACCAAAAAGGTTTTGGTAAGTGAAACCCTAATTTGGAGTCTATAAATATGTTATATTCTCTAGGGTTTAATAGTTTTGTTTTCCCTGCCTCCAAAAACGATTTTCTCTCTTCTTAGAAAACAAATATAGAGTTTTTCTTTTGTTCTTGATTTGTGAGACAATCAAGAAGGTTGCTAGCACACACTCCAATTCATTTTGTGAAGGGCTGTTCGTGTGGATACCTATAGAGGATGCATCCTTTTAGAGATGTCTTAATCTGAACAACCAAAGCAAAAAGCTCGAGGTAAGGTGTCACTGGTGTGAACCTTCTTTTATCCTTCTAGAAAATCTTGCCTCTTCTACATTTTGGTGGGATTCTTGAAATTCTAGATTTAATCAAGTAGTTGAATTACATGGATCTAGGTTTAGGAATGTGATAAAATTTTAATTTTTTGCTGCATTTGTATCATGAAACCCTAACAAGTTCATCACCCTTTATTTAATTATGTGCTAGGAATTTTGCTACTACCCTCCCTTTAATAACCATTATAGTAATGTGCTTTATATCAAATTCAATTAGGAGTACAAGCCATTAAGACATCCTTCTAGTGAAAGTAGGTGTTTGTAGTAAGTATCTTAAGGGATCTATCTTTGATATAGCCTGAACCCTATAAGATTAAAAGTAATGCCTCTATTTTCTTGTTGCCCAAATCATTATCAGACATGTATTTTCCACCAAATCATACTTTTCTTCATATGGCAAGAAATTTTTTTGAGGTAATACATTGTGTGCTCTATCCTATCCAATTCTTCTTGAGCTAACATTACCCCCATTTCCTTTTCCTTTAGAGCCAAATATAGAATCAATGACTTACCTTGCCTCGGTAGTCTCAGTATAGGTGGATTTATGAGATATTCTTTTATCTTATCAAAGGCCTTCTGACTATCATCGTTCCACTTTACAAGTTGATATTTTCTCAATAGCTTAAAGATTAGGTCACAAATATTAGTAACCTTTGCAATGAACCTACTAATATATTGTAACCTACCAATAAACCCTCTTACTTCTTTCTATGTCTTTAGTGTTGGCATTTCCTGAATAGCTTTCACTTTATCCATATCTACTTTGATTCCTCTACTACTAATTATATGCCCCAACAGCTTCCTTAAAGTAACTTTAAAAATGCATTTCTTCTTGTTGAGTCTCAAATTATACCTCTCAATGTGTACCAAGAACTTGCCTAGTGCTTCAAAGTGTACCTTTCTTGTTTCTAACTTGACCATCATGTCATCTATATACACCTCAACTTCCTTATGCATTATGTCATGGAAAAGAGCAGTAGCTACCCTTTGGTGTATTACACCTGCATTTTTTAACCTAAAAGGCATAGCCTTATAACATTAGGTCCCCCATTCTATAATGAAAGCTATTTTGATCTTATCCATAACTACCATCATTATTTGAATATACCCAGAGAATCCATCCATGAAAGAATACATTGCACTTGATGCCGCACTATCTACTATGAAATCGATGTGGGGTAAAGGAAAGTCATCTTCCTGATGCTTTATTTAAATCTTTGAAATTGACACACATCCACACCTTACCATCTTTCTTGGGTACCATGACTATGTTTGCTAGCCTTTGGGGTCAATCTACTACTTCCAATAAGTTAGCCTAAATTTGTTTAGCAATCTCCTCTCTTATTTTCTCAGTCCACTCTAGTCTTAGCCTATATAATTTTTGTTTAACTGCTTTTATCTCAAGATGAGTTGGAATATGATGCTCTATAATTTCCCTAACTAAACCTGGCATATCTTTATAAGTCCAAGCAAATACTACCTTCCTTTTTATTAATATTATTTCAAAAATTTCCCTCTTTTTAGGAGTTACATCATGTGATATAGAAATATTCTTTGGATTATCATTCGTGCCCAAATTAAATGAATCAAATTGAATTGAATTAATTTCAAACATGCATGAATGATCAAAATTTTAATGCAAAAAACTATCAGGATGCACATCACACAAGTAAGAAAAACCAACATTCATGACATTAACCATGGAAAAAACATAGTATTTGTCCTCATAAACACTGAACGTTATTACATTAATTTCTTCATAAAAAACATCAATAAAACTATTTCTAATGATAATAGCTAAATCCTAGGGTGGCCACTCTTCAGGTGGTAGACACAGCAGCTCCTTAATAGTAGTATCACCATCCTCTCAGCTACCTGCTTCATCACTTCCTCTTTGTTATCCTCTACCAAGTTCTCCACTATATGCTCCTTGAAGATCTCAAACTTGGAAATGTCTTCTCCAGTGACATTGATAGATTTCTTAGCACCCAAATAGTACTTGCCTTCCCCTAGGTTGATAAAATTCTCACTCATCGACCCGATTCTTCCTAAGGGCTTATTTATCTTGGTCTTTCCCTTCTTCCTTCCTCTTTTGTTACCAGGTTCCATTTCAGTACACCCTAATCCTTTGGTGTCACCTTAACTTATGAATTCTAGGGGTTTAGGGCTTCCTTGCTCATTTTTTCTAGCCCTTGTCTAGGTTGATAATTCATGCTCTTCATCATCTTCATAACCCTTGGGTCCATTTCAGTTCCGTCAAATATCCCAGCAACTTAAAAACCAAAAGGAACATACACTTGCTTTTGTTTCTCTAGTATAACTGCCATAACTACACTAGTTCTAGATTCTATAGTCATAACCTCTCCTTTATGAAGGAATTTTATCTTCTAGTGCATAATTGAGGGTACCCCTCCTAGAGCATGGAACCATGGTCTTCCTAAAAGTAAGGCGTATGTGACAGGGATGTCTAATGTAGTGAACTCAATGGTGGATTCCATAGGTCCTATTTTAACCAAAGCTTGGAATGTCCCATCCACATTCTTAGTGTTGTCATTATAGGCTTTGATTATTAGATTTGGATATGTTAAGTCATTGGCTTTCAAACCCAAACTAGGTAGGATCTTTAAGGGACACACATTAATAGCAGAACCATCATCAACCATTGCAAAGTTGGTTTGCTTCCCCTTCACTTCAGCTAGGACAAATAATGTTTTATTATAATTTCTTCCTTCCAGTGGCAAATCATCATTTAAGAAAGTTATCACCCCGTGTTTCTTTTTTGAAACCTTTGCTACCATAGCCTTATATGTAGCTATTGTTTCAATGTTCATATTTGATAAAGCTTTGATAAGAGCTCTTCTATGACCACCTGAATGCATCAGTAGCTCCCAAATGCTGACATTTGCCTTAGCCTTCTTTAGCTATTCCAAAATCAAGTCTTCCTTTTCTCCTCCTTCTACTTTTGCATCTCTACTTCTTCTCTTTTTGCGACTCCCTCAATTTTCTTTTTATTGCTTTGTAATTCCTCCCACTTTTAGTAACATGATTTACATTGGGGTTATCGCTCCATGCATCAAGACTAGTAGGACTTTCCTCACCAAAGTCATACCAGATGTCTATAACCCCAATAATCTGGTCCCTTTTTCCATTTTCCACACTTCCACTATATACATTTCTTTTTCATCCATGTTAAGATTTTTCATATAATCACTCAGTAGCTCCTTAATCCCTTACTCAGGAATTAAGGATGCTTTACTCTCCACTTCAAACTCATCACCCCATCCTGTAGGCACAATCTCCTTAAGTGGTATGTCAAAAGAAGCTTACTCTTTAATCAAATTGCTTAAGGGCTGCCCCAATAAATCTTTGTGACTGTTCTAGAGTTTTGGATTTTTTCTTCTTCTGTTAGCTCATTATCGAACTTATCACCCCATCCTGAAGGCACTATTAATTCAATAGGGTATCAGTAGAGGGTGGTTTGGAGTAGAACACTTTATAATTGAATTTTCCTGAGGGTTGTCCTAGCAAATCCTTAACTCCACTAGAGGCATCAAGAGATTCCATACTATCTATAGGGTTTAGGTTTTGAAAGGAGTATAACACTTCCTCCTTGCTAACTCCCGAGTTAATCATCATAGTGGCTGGTGGTGGGACATTTTGGTAGTCTAGGAAAGGATTATTTTTAGTGTCTCAGTTAGGATTGGTTTTTTTGGTGTCTGTAATTTTTTAGAGTCTATCAGGTTTTGGATTTATTATTTGAGGTGGATACATGTATCTATGGAATGACTAGCTATTTAGTAAAACTTATAATAATTGTAGCCTAAGACATTTGGGTTAGGTGGTTTGAAAAAGGTTAAGGTTCAGAGTAGGCCTTTATAGATTAATTAGTCTAGGACTTTTGAGAGTGGTTGATGGAAGTTGGAGAATCTCCTAGGCAGTTGAACTGCGTGCACCTCCATAACTCGGCTAGTAGTTCCTTATTGTGTGCTCCTAGTTGAGTAATTTTAGGTTTTGGTGACTCTAGAGCTTTTCTTCTTTTCATTCTTTATCTCTATAGCTTGTAGACCATCATCATATAGGTTTATGAATGTTTTAGGGTTCATCATTTGCAATCTCTCGACTAGATTAGGTGATACATTGTAAACTATCATCCTAACCTGATATTTCTCAACTAGCTTATTCTTTATTAGTCCTACTTTATTCATGAACTTAGTAAGAAAATCATAAAAGGATTCATTCAATTTTTTCTTAGTCAATTCCAAATCCCTGATGGACACTTCCAATCTAGTGCTATAATCATATTATTTCAAAAAAGTAGTACATAATTCTTTCCAGTTAGCCCTGATAGATTTTTCTAACCCATGATAATAGTTTACAGCCATCCCCTCTAAAGACAACATAAAAAACGTAGTGATTACTGTTAATGGGGCTTTAGTAGTACTCGTAGTGGTTATGTACTGACTGAGATGAATCATTGGGTCTCCTCTTCCATCAAATTTCTATACCTATGGCATTTTGAACTTATCAGGCAGCCTATCATCTTCCATTTGTAGCATGTCATTGACGTCAAATGAATATCCCATGCCTTATCTACTAATTTGCTCCTTCATCTTGGACATCTTCTAGGTCAGTGCTTGCATCTACTTGGACTCATGGTCTTCCACCAGTTTGAATGAATTTTTCTTTGCTTTCTCTACCATGTACTCTTTAATATCCTTAAACTTCACATCAACAGTAGGTCAGTTTCTAGCAACAGGTTGCCTGCCAGCATTATTGGCAATAGGTGCAGCATCTATAACATGTGGGATAGCTACAGTAGCATGTAGTTGATCAATTACAGGTGGTGGTATGACAGTAGTGGTAGGTTGCATCAGTCCAGACAATGCTTGTGTCAGTTCATCTTGCATCATAGCCCTCATGTCATCCATGAAACTCCCTTGATATCTTCTAAGGTCTAGTTCCCTCCTTGTTGGTGTTCCTTCTCTATAGGTTCAAGTGTAGTTAGTTCAGCTTCTAAGTAAAGTGGATTGGTAGGACTCTTCCCTAGTTTATGTAGGACTTCTTTTACTATAGCCTTAGGACTCGTGTCTATTATTTTTAGTCTACCACTTTTTCTTCCATAAATATGAGAAGACCCAGGTGAATCTATGATAGCTACAAAACAAGGTGTCAGTATGATGCGTCTAATGCATGTATGCATGATGCACGTGCTATGCAACAAGTAGCAAGTAACAAGTATCAATCAAATGTACAACATACGTCCTTCCAACCTTATTCCTCCCACTTACATATTCAATGATGAGTTTCTTTTCCTATGATTTTTTTTTCTTGGCCTTAATATCAATAGGGGATATCAAGAACTGATGCGCATGCCAAATCTCTCTTAAAGTAATAAAAGCATGGAAATGATATTTCTAGGTATAAAGGTCTAGCCCAATATTTATTAGCCCAAGTGGGCTCTTTAAAGTATGGGCTTGGGCTTTGATAGATAGAAATACCTCATGACAACATACATAAGCAATTTGGGTAAATCCTAGGGGAAGTGACTAAGCCATTATATGTGGTTAGGGTTCGACGAAAAGTCAAGGTTCCTTTAGCAAGATGCCCTCTTTTAAGACTTGAGTTACAGGCCAAGGTCAAAGGGGCCTAACATCCTTTGTAAACTTGAGAGAAGACTACCCCCCTATAGGACTTAGGTTATAAACTCTAGTTAGATGAGCTCAGTTATCTCTTTTGAACCGAGTTAAGGCTAAGAGTGATGGTTAGCCAATTTACAACTCCATGAAGCTAGTGGAATCATGGAATCATAAACCAATGCCATCAGTTTAATAAGGACATGCAGAATGAATGCAAGAATAAAATAATTATTAATAAAATAATTATAAAGAATATAAGTAGAATCAGTATCTCTTATACCTAATGGAGTCGCCATTATAGACGGTGGGGTTTAGTGTATGATATCAATCCCCCACATTGCAAAAGGCTAAGGAGATGATAAAATATTCAACACGCTTTGAGGAAGGTGGTTGAGATTCCTGTATATTTGACATTGATGGCATTACCTTACCATCTTAATGCAATCTCTTTCCATGCTCATCCAGTAGTACCCTTGTCTAATTATCTTCTTTGCTAGGATTATTCCATTCATGTGAGAATCGCAAGCTCCCTTATGAATCTCCTTCATCACCTCTTCTACTTAATCTTTCTTGAGACATCTGAGTTGAATCCTATTTGGCATTCTCATATACAACACCCCATCATGACTTGTAAAATTATGTGCAGGAACACGCAGGGCATATCTCTCTTTTGAAGTTACTTCATTTGGATATTTTCCTTCCCTAATAAACCTTCGAACATCATAAAACCAAGGTTTCTCTTTGGGCTATTGATTTCATGATCACCAATGGCTTCATAGTCAATTTAGTTACACTATCCCATATTGAAGAGAGCATTGCTTGAGCATCTATCATTTGATTGTCATCTCTTGATAGATAAATAAAAATACATTGGCATGGAGATGAGGAGACATCACCTAGGGTAATAACTAGAAGAAATAATTTTGATGGTACTCAATTCTCTAAAAGAAAGCTAGCACTACAACTAGGAGATTTTAGGAATGGAATACTAACTTCTTTCAATCTTGTGTTCATTTAGAATTACTTTATGAATTACTATCTTATTCTCTAATTACATGCAATTTTATTTAAACCCTAATTAAAAATCCATTTAACCTAAAGGCTTTATAAAATTACATGTAAAAAGTGCATACAAAAGGTAGTGTCCCTATGTCTAAACTAGATTAATTTTATCAATTAATCTAAGCTAATTCTACATTTTTTATTTACAAGTAAAATGGACTAGAGATGGGCCTACATTTTAATTGAATTAGTGAACCTAAATCTACTTGTTTTAATTAACTGAGGAAATGGACCTATTGTCTATAAATTTTAAATAAGAAATTAGTTTATTAAATGGGCCTATATCTAATTTAATTTTAATCTTAAATAAAAAATGGAGCCTAAGCCGATTTATTTTAAAATAAATTAAATTAATGGGTGGAGCTAAATTTAAGTTAATTTATTAACTAAAAATGGGCCTAATTCTACATTAACCTAAATGGGCCTAAATTGATTTTAAAATTAATTAAACCTAAAAATATAATTAAAACCCTATTTATTAAATGAGTTGACCCTACTGTGGGTTTGGGACCCAAAGAGAATAATAACATAAAAACAAGCCCAATTCAATAAACATCCAAAAAATAAATCAAAACAATAATTTTTACATGATTTTTCTAATAATCACTAATTCAATTACATGCAACCCTAAAATTAATCCACTATCATCATTGATTTTAATTGAATTTTACCAAAGTGAGCCTAGATTACTAATCAATTTTTAGCGCAGAGAATTAAAATTCCAATAATTTCCCTTTATTGGGGCTATTACAAACTACAGTGCAGGAAATTAAAGCAAATTAATTACAACCCAATAAAAAGCCATTAAAAAAATATTTCAAAAAATAATAAATCCTAAATTCTATAGGGATTTCATGAAACTCAATCCATGGCATCCCAAGGATTCTTCAATGCTGCTAAAATCTCTTATCACCAACCTCACATTTAGAGCACCACATGACACTAATCAAAACAAAAAAAAACAAAAATAAATCAATAATGAATCAATCAAGATATAAAAATAAAGAAATCAAATCAAAATGAAAAAAGAAAAAGACTAGAAGATGTTGTGCAAATGTTATTTAAATACCCCTTAAATTGGGATTGTCACCGGTTTGAGATTGACTCTGTTGTTTTTTCCTTGACTTTATGGACTTTTAAAAACAAAGAATGCATTTTTGTTGATTTGAAACCTGTAGTAGAAGGTCTTTGTTTTTCAATCCACACTTTTCTTTGCAGTTGCTAATTAGGGTCTTTTTTCCTCTCTTTGGTTTTTTTGTAGCCGCTTTGCTTCTCTAAGTTTTTTTCACATTCTCTAACTTTATAGCTCTAGCTCTCTCTCTCTCTCTCTCTCTCTCTCTCTCTCTAGGGTTTCTTTAGCCTCTCCCTACTGGCTTTTAAAGCTAGACCTAACAACCTCTAGCCCTACAATCATGCAGGCACTAGATTTTTAATTTTTGAACTTTTAAAATCAAGAAATAAAGTTTTAAAAAAATAACAAAACTCGTACATGTAGGGACACATGGTGCCTTGGACAATGAAAAAATTAAAAAATGATGAAAAAACAAATTTTTAGAGTTTAAAATATAGTTTTTAGCAAAAATTGGCACTATGGAATGCCAATTTCTATCCCGTAATGCCGATTGGCATTGCTTAATGCTGGTCAGCATTATGTAATGTCGATCAGCATTACACAATGTTGGTTGGCATTAAATGCCGGTTGACCATATTTATTTATTTATTTTAATTAAATTAAAAAAAGGTCTTCGAAAGTTTCTAATTTTTGCAATCAAATCCCTAAAAAAATAATTTTGCAATTAAATCCACAAAACATAGCAATTTAATCCTTTAAATCGCAAAAATCGACATAAGAGATCAATTATTGATTAGATTTTCATTACAAGGGCTTTCATCATACACATGTACAATTGCATCCCAAAATTGGGTGCTTACAATTGGGAAGGTGTTTTTCATTATTTGAGTGTTGTGATGATTGAGGTTTGGTGTATTTATAAATACTAGTTTATAGTGCAATTTGTATTTTCATGGCATAAATTGATTTAAATAACTGAGTTTACTTTGTATAACATATATTAAGTAGTTCATGTAAATTTATTTTTTGTAGTTAGTGTACAAAGTGAGATAAATTATTATCTTACAAATAAATGAAGCCAACAAAGAAGAATTGTTATAAACACATGAAACTGATTTGACTAATGTGGTAAGGCCAAGCGCATGTGAACATAAACAATTCAATCTCCCTATAATGGTAGCCCAACTACTTTGGCTCCAACAATTAGTAGACATGCTCCTTTGCACTGTTCTTTAAGTGGCTAAACAACTACAATTTCAAATGCTTGCACAATTCAGCTTGATATGGTTGCAAGGGGAAACATTAAATAAATCATCATTTTTGGTATACTTATATTACATAGTACATATATAGAGAGAAAAATAAAGATATATCTATTAAGGCCATAATAAAAATGAAATATTAGTAAACAAATTATGTAATGAAGTAAATTATTATATTTGGCACTTCTGACAACCAATATCCATCCTAGTTGTCTATTACAGTTAACATTATAATTCCACCATTGAAACTAATCTAACAAAATTACAAATGTGTTAGCTTGTATGATACATAAAGTGATATGAGTAATTTTCAAGCATTAGAAGCAGAGTAATGATTTTGGTAGTTTACATATCAATTTACTAATATATTCCACAATAGATAATTGACCAATCAGTGCATTTGATTTCCCAACTCTTAGCAATCTTGTTTAGCATTGATTCAATAACTAAAATCTATGACTTTCAAATTGATTGACTTGTTGTTCATTATAAATATTTATAAATATTATATTCTACAACATGTGTGATTTACTAAATCTCCATTTTTTAGGTTCTAGATGGAATTTAGGTGAAGATAATATAATAACCTCATGCATATTAACAACTAAAAACATAGTTGTAAAACAAGAATGATTGTTATTATGACCTTACTTATCTAAAATAATAGCTATGCTAATTTCAAATTATTATAAATAGATAGCATACTAGTTTTTGCATAATGGTTTTGGAAGGTTGGTCATGTGATGCGTAAAATCAATAAAAGAAATCTTGCGTTCACGAATGTCAAAGCTATATGAAAACCAACGTTGATCATACAGGATAGGAAGAAATACCTAATATTATCAAAATTGTTAATCATAGCTCAAAAGAACTTCGAGTAAGAACACATTAATATATGCTTCATGCAAATATAGCTTAATCTTAATGACTAGGCCGATATATTTTTAATAAATGATACACATAATTAATGAATTTTGTTTATATCAAGTGCAATGGTTGCTTTTGTATTCATCAACAAATCATAATGATCCTTTATCATGTGCCTATTGTGATGGTTCAATGTTGATAGTTCATGGTTGTTGGTAATTAATGCCGCTTGAAATACCATAGTTAATAGGATATTTACATCACCTTATGACATCACACACACAACATGAACATTATGCAGGTCATCATAATTCATCTATCCTCATTGGATTGACTTATGCCTCATATAAATGATTTTTTTAGGAAAGTACAAAAAAGTACCTTGTGGTTTAGTGCTTTTAGCATGATAGGTTTATGATTTTCTTCACTTAAGTGACTTTTGGTACCTCGCTGTTATCACTTTAATGATTGTAACACCATTGAGTAATCTATGTAGGAGATGACATAGCACCACATGGTAGATGATGTGGTGCCACATCATCTATCATGTAGGATTACTTAATAATATAACTAATTTGTCATTAAAGTGCTAACAATGGAATACCAGAGGTCACCTAAGTGCAAAAAAGAAAAACCACAAGGAACTTTTTTGTATTATATTAATCGAACATAATTAGTCAAAAGTCAATTTATTTTGTAGACCAAAAGAATAATTATTACATTTTTCAATAATCTTAGTTTTAAATTTTGATAAAATATAATAAAAATAAACTTAATTCATGTTATCGATCATTATATAGATCTAAACCAATTTAATATTAATCATTACAATATTTTCCACATTATTATTGAGTATAGTTGCATCCAATTCTATTGATTAAGAGAAGTAGTAGTGATTGCTAATGAGATTTAGATTAAATGATTTAGGTTTAACTCTTAAAACCTTTCAAGAAGCTTTAGTTAATTAGTTCAATTATTGATGTTTCAAGACCTCAAACCTAAATCTCATTCACAAGGCAAATCAAGATGGAAATTTCAGTTTGCACTAGCATACAAAGTTGATTTTTGTTTAATTATGTTCAATTAATAAATGTACAAAAAAGTACCTTGTGGTTTTTCTTTTTTACACTTAGGTGACTTGTGGCACACCATCGTTAGTAGTTTAATAACAAATTAGGGATGTTATTAAGTAATCAAACATGGCAGATGATGTTAATAACAAATTAGGGATGTTATTAAGTAATCAAACATGGCAAATGATGTGGCACTACATCATCTGCCACCTGCCATATATGCCACATACATCATCTCCTCATATACACCATATGACATATGGTGTCATGTCATATACCATGTAAGATTACTTAATAGTGTTAGAGATTTTGTCACTAAAGTGCTAATGGCGTGGTATCATATGTCACCTAAGTGCAAAAAAAAAAAGCCCATAGACCTGTTATATAAAAAATGCTACACCACAAGATACTTTTTTGTACTTTTCCTTTTTTTTAATTACCACAAATGTTGAAGGAAATGTGTAAGTTCCCCTTGGATAAGCAGTTGATTCATCATTGATGGAAAAGAATTTTGCAGCTTCATGTGCAATCTATGGTCAGTCATTCAACACAACCTTATAATTCTTAGATCATTAAGAAACATAAAGACATGAATATATAATTATTAAGAAAAAAATCATTATATATATATGACTTGAAAATATTTTTCAATTTTTATTTTTCTTAAAAAAGAAGAAAAATGAAATAATTGTCAAATTTATTTTACAAGGATCTAAAAGTAAGTTTTTTAAAAATACAATTACATCCTTTAAATATAATTGAATAGAATTGACAAAATTTGTAAAGTTGAAAGGGTAAATTGAAATGACTTTTAAAGTATGATTTAATTAATAATTGGCCTATAGTTAAGGAAAGAAAATATCATTTTCCCGCATTGAAAACCACTCCCCTGACATAAAGTATTGTGCTCATCTCACTTATGTTTAAAGAGCAATAGCCCATATCAAACGCATAAATAACTTCTTCATTGTTATGCCAAAAAATAAAAAATAGAAACAATGTTTTTGCACTTCATAATGTTATATTAAAAAGGTTTTTAACTCAAACCAATATGCTTGAAATATTCCATTATTTATATTGTGTATGAGCTGTTTGCATTACATCTTGCTTTCAGAATCCATTTCAGGAACTTATAGTTGACTTCATCCTCACTTTTTCCATGTCTTGTATTATGTTGATAAATGGATGGCTTCATAATGTGCACTCTTAATTTATTAGATCTTGTTAATCTGCTAATGAATGAATGCACTTAGTTAGTAATTATATTTCTTCTTATTTTCTATATGATTGATTTGACACTCATTGTTTTTAAATATTATTATGAAAAAAATTATAATAATAATATCTTTGCAAACTTATTATTTTGATGTAATAATTATTGAAAATATAAAATGTCATACCTTACTTTTGATGATGATATTCACTTATGTGTCATACATTATTGTGCATCAAGTGACAATGTCTACTTTACTCCATCCGATTGCTTTTTGGACTACGATTGTTGAACTACCTTATCAAAGGGTGCTATGTTCTCCAATTGTACCTCTTATGAAATGGACTATTCACCTTCTACATGAACTTTGCCAATTTCTTAATTCATGTTTCATTAGGATAAAAAAATAAAACAAAATTGTAGCACGTAGCTTTAATAATTGTTACCTAAGTGCACTTATAATAAATATGATAACAATTCCCACATCATAAACCTACTTTTGATGCAGGATGATGGTGGAATTATGGTTGCCTCCTGGACAGCATAATCTCTGGCACTTTCCTTACATTTATTGCTTTCATCTATTATGCATTAAACCATACATTATGTTTAGACTACTGAATGTTATGCATTACTTAGGTAAGCACACCATCAAAAACTAGTTACCCATAATAGGTTGCTAAATGTGTGGGTCTACAAAGTGCACACTCCATTTTTTACCTATTGCACTTACACAAGTGCACCAGTCAACAAGTAATATACAGAGAGTAAAGTATCATTCCTATAGGGATTGGGGATTAATGCACCTATTAACTTTAGTTTAATATGTTTAGAGCTTGTAAATTGGACTAGAATGCAATAATGAACATATTATAATAGCAACAATGTAGGAAAATGCTAATTGAACTGATATTAAACATTTAATGGGGAAATCAATAAAGGTTGGAACTATGTTGTTGGCGAATGTCATACCATATTATCCTGAAGTCATATTATAGTCCAATCAAATCATATACATACTCAAGCTTACTAAGATCATCTAATGCTCTCTCTTAAAGAATGTTAAACTCTACTAATAAGCATCCATTAGATATTAGAATCATAGCTTAATTCTTATCATCACTATGAAAGTAAGTTAACATTAGACATATTAGGCATTAAGGATTGAATGGGTTCAAGCTCTCTTAAGTGATTAATCATTCAATAAGCAATTGTAGGTCTACTAAATCTACCATTTCTCAGTGCATAGATCGAGTATAAGGCTATATTTAACAAGAATGCAACACACATCAAAGCATAATAAACATAATATATAGTAAATAAGAAAGGATCTATAAATTAAACTTAATTCAATTGGATTTCTAAAATCATAATAACATAAATAAAAACTTAGCCAAATATGGCTTCCATAATCATCATTCAATATTTAATACAACCCAAGAGATTAAAGAAATGAAAATGAAATAAAAAGGGGAAGAGAAATTGCTATTAAGAAGCTTGAATCTTCAATGGAGGTTCTCTTCTTCTTCTTTACTCTTTTTCTCCTCTTGGTCCCTTTTCTCCCTCTTAATTATTATAGGTGTGTCATACCTCAAATTTGACTGTCCACAAAAAGGTCTAATGATGAAATGAACCTTTGAGATGACTAGAGTTTGCATGTTCGTAACACCTATGAAGTGTGCAACCTTAAAAAACTAATCGACCCCACCATTGTGCAAAATTAATCACTGAGACATTAAGTTGTGCTCTGACCTTAGAAAAAATGAATTATCAAAACAATGAGAAACTTATTTTGAGAATTCCTTTCTCAAAACACTCAGCTTGTTGTGCTGGTGTTCATTTCGTTAGATTGGGACCCAACTTCGTGAAAAAATAGAAATTGATTTTGAAAAAATGGACTTCGAAAACACATTCAGAAGGCTCCAAAACCTCTGAAAGTGGTCCTAGAATGGTCCAACACAACTCGAGGATAAGCACATGTTCCATAGAAGTGCACATAAAGCCATAAACATCCCTACATGTCACGTGCTAAAATTAAGGCCAAATTTGACAAAATGAACTTAAAAAATGCATATGAAAGGCCTAAAAACCTTAGGAACCAACCTTGAGAAAGCCCCGTATAAGCCACAGTTAGAGCACGTGAGCATGCATGGACATACGCCAAGCACATGACCCTGCTCCAGCATGTGGCCATGAGCTCAGCGCACGACCAAGTGCACTTCACGTGGCCATGCGCTCTGTCTTAGGGATGCATGCATGACCAGACCTATACCTCCCTATTCCACATGTTTTTCACTATAAATAGACACTTCCACACCCCATTTTAAGAGGGGGAGTAAGTGGAAACACACACACACTCAAAAATCTATTTGATCAAAGGCACTAGGAACCCCTTTCCATATAGTTTTTACTCTCCCACTGCTTTTTTTAAGTGATTGGATCTCTTTTCCACCAAACCAAGCCTCATCTTTACCAAAGAACACTTTAAAGGTATATAAACTAACATTATTCTATTGTCATTTTAAACCTCTCGATGAGGAAAGCTTGATGATCCCTCAAAGCTAAAGCTTCAAAACCCACATAAGTTTGGTCAAATATGAGGGCAAGACAATCATTTTGGCATGTTTATTTTATCGCATTGCATTTTATTTTATTGTTGCCAACATTTGGTAATATTTTTGTGCTTATGTGATGAGACTGACAATTTTACATGCTATATGAATAATTTATGCTTTATTATGCTAATTTCATGTCATCATTCTACATCCTCTAGTTTTGAAACATGAAATCACATCATAAATATCAATAATGTGAAAAGTTCATACCCTATAATATAGTCATCATGTTTTTGATCTAGTGTTGACATCATGCATCCCCTATATTATCATCATATACCATCATAACATAAATAATCACTGTAAACATGCACGATCATCTACATTTTGCTTACTCTTTCAAGTGATCGAATGTTCATTACTTATCCCATTATTGATGTGATCGAGCAAGCTATGTGAATGGTCATATTTACCTTGTAAATTCATCATATCTAAATTAGATTTACTTTTTCACAATTTTTTTCCTTTTATATGTATTTTATTATGAAAGCTATGTAATAGTAATATCTTTGGCTTTATTATCTTATACTATTTGATGACTTATGTGAATTCTATTCAAATTGTTATTACCAAAATTAAGGTGTTATGATAGCTATACATTGAACATCATATAATAAGAAATAGTAAAAAAAGTAAATGTGATCTCTCAAACCCGGAAGTCTCTATTGGGGGCAATACTCGTTGAGTGACCCAATGTTGTCTCTTTCTTTTTCTTGATTTTCTAAAAATCAGGTGGCAACTCTACAAAATCAAAAAAGTATCTCGTTCTTCCCGAGACTAATAATTTATCCCTATTCGATAAAGTTACCATGTCCCTCAGAAATAAAATGAAAAGACCCTTACAAAACTAATTTTCCTCAAAAATAAGAATGGTTGCTCATAGTGGCAACTCCACTAGGGACCTCTAGGTAAGAGAGATCAACTCAAAAATGACTATTTCTTATTATGCAATATTCATTCGTATAGAGCCCCTCACCACTACATTTGCACTCACATGTGCACCATTGGTCCCTAAAATCCTCGATAATACTAAATAACATTGCCACCATGATTCCACTCGAGTTATGAGGCATTGAAGATAAGGCATTATCACCTTTATTCTTTAGTCATGCATTCGCTGTACCTATCTGACCAGAGTCTGTAACCCATGTCCTAAGGGGGGAGACTAAGTTATAAAAAGAATGTTAGACTCACTAACCAGAGTTCATAACCCTAGTCATATAGGAGCATTTTCACTAAAGGAACCCTTAGCCTTTCACCTTGGCTTAGCTCATGTAGATAAACTAGTAGTAACATCCACTAGGATTCCACCAAGTTGTGCATGTTATCCCTATCCTAATGCTATATGTATGACCAGATATTCATAAAATGACATGACTCTCCCAATGTCTATCATCAAATGATGCTGCGATGTCAATTTTCATAGAATATTCATGCTTAGGACCACGTGATTCTCATCTACTTCATACGAGCCTGAAGCATGAGGAATGATAAGAATCATGTACCTTATCTTGAATACTTTGTGTAAACTAACAAATAATGACATCCCTCAATGATAAAACCTATGAGACGTTGTCCATTTATCCTTATTATATTAAATGACTGGGTTAGGAATCCAACTAGTTTATAGACCTTTATATCAGCAAAATCAAACTGTAAACTATTGAACAATACTTTCACGACTCCCGGTAAACATATCAAATATCGATATGGGGGCAAGAACTTGGGCTCCCTCTGATTGACCTTGGTCCTATGCATATAAGTACATATGAACTTTGGACATCATTTGAAGCCCGATAATTAACCTTCACATCAACATTAGTGGTTACCTTAAGCATATTTTAGTATTGTTCCTCAATTTTCCCTTTAGTACTGAGCAACATAAATTAAAATAGCCTAGTTCTGAGAGCGGAACCATAGTCCTTTGATGACTAAAGGTTCAAAACCTACCTAGGAAAGGGATTGAATAACGTCATGGAGAAATAATGTTGGAACGAGAGCTTGCTTGTGATTGGTTTATTCACTATGTAGGAAAAACTAATTAGCTTTAACCATGCATACATAGCATACATGCAAATAAGCACATACTAACCACCATTTCTTGTAACAATAATCATCTTTCATTATAGGATTTTGCATTCACTCCACGCATACATGCTCACCCTTTTCTTTTGTAGACACATGTCATGCATCAGTCATTTAGCTAACCTTAATAAATATATAGGAATCCTACATCTAACATGAATGACCAAGAAGATACTTCTTGTTAATAATTCAAGGACAAGCTAAGAGGGGGGATCCAAAAATTTCTCATTGATGGTACCATAGCCCAAATCCTCTAAGTCCAAATCAAAGCTAAAAATGTCCAAGATGAGAATAGCACACCATTAAATGAAAATTTTGCATCTTTTCACCCTAGGATAGATAAAGCAAAAGGAATTCCCGTACTCTAATTTGAGTTGATGATGATAATGATGACTACTACCCGGATCTTAGAAATGCACTAAAAGCTATAAAAAATTTTAACATGACCAAGCTTAAATCAATAGGGGAGTTTAAATTATTGGCTAATAAAATGGCTCAGTTGGAATTCACCTTCAAAGACAAGGGGACTCATGGCTGTAAAAGCTTTACTAACTTAGCACTATTCAAAGATGAGCCACCCCAAGATGATTTTAAGCTACCAAACTTTGCTAAGTTCGATGGAACAGGGGATCCAAGGGTCCATTTAAGGTAACATGCTACCTTTATGGCTGCTATAAAGCTTACAGAATCTCAAATTATTTGATTATTTTTTACATCATTAGAGGAAGGACCAAGGGCATGGTTCTTTGACCTTGAAGATGAAATTAAAAGCGATTGGCTATTGCTAACTCATAAGTTTATCAAGCAGTACAAATACAACACAACTAAACATCACTTGAAGAGATCTTGAGACCACAAAGTAGAAACCTAGTCAAGCTTTCTCTAATTATGTCATAAGATGGTGACAAAAGGCAATCAAAATGAGAAATCATCCTCCAGAGGATGAACAAATAGAGCTGATAATCAAAGGGGCACAACCGTACTTCAGAAAATAGATGATCTTCACTCATTATCTTGACTTTAGAGCTCTCTATCAAGCTAGAATTAGAATTGAGGATGAGGAACCTTAGCAAGCCAAGAACCTTCCACTACAACACCTAACCAAACATCCAAAACACCTTCACTAGACCTGCAAAAATAAACATAATCTAACCCGACACCCACAATTCACCATCTATCAATGCCATTAAACCACTGAGAAAGTTCTCAAACTTCAACCTCCACCTATCCAAAGTATTCTAGAGACTCCAACAAAAGAACATCCTACAGCCTCAAGAACCTAAGCCTCTTCTAAACCCACTACCCCCTTAGATTAACCAAAAATTTTTTTGCCACTTTCACTATATGCCCAATCACAACACTAATACATGTAGAACCCTTAAGAATGCAATCTAAGACCTTATTAACTCTAGGAAAATCAATGACCCATAAAAATGACCTAATATCAAGACTAATTATAAGCAACCACTTTCGAGACACAATTGTGCATGATAATTGCATTTTACTATTAAAATTTACACTCTTTAGTCTTTGATTTTATTTAATAACATTTCATTTTAGTTGCATAATTTTCCATTTTCTATATAATAATTAATAAATTTAGCATTTAGATAATATTAGGACATTTAAATGTAACATAGATATAATCATGCATTAATTAAATAAATTAGGAGTTTTATATTCTCTGTCTAATTTTTATATTCTTCTCACTGAGTTATTGCTTTGTCTATAGAAATTAAATGCCTTAAGAAAAGTCAAAGATTCAGAAAAGTCAGAGAAAGGAACACGATGTGCATTGATCATGCATGGCCGTGCTTCCATTTAGGAAGGAAGGAGCACAACTGTGTAAGGTAGAGTAAGGTCGTGCCATTCTACAAGAGAAAAGGAGCACGACCATGTAAGATAGGGCACAATCGTGCCATTTCAAAAGAGAAAAAGAGCACGGACGTGCAAGGCTCAATATGGTCGTGCTAAATCCAAAGCAAAAGTTGCACGGTCGTGCCTTAACTCACACAACTGTGCCATAATTTCTAAAGGCAAGGACATGCCCGTGCACTCGTTAACACGCCCATGAAAAGAACTTCATATGAATGTGTATGCCCATGCAAGTCCAACTATGCTTGTACATTTAAGGAATTTCAACTCAGACATATGCATCACACATAACCCTAATTTTGAGGATATAAGACATCATAAAGTCATGGAAAGGAGGGACGAATGGAGGCAGTAGAGAAAGGAGGAGCAAAAGTGAGGATGAATGAAAGGAGGGGAGCAAAAATAGAGAGACAGAAAAAATAGAGGATTGAAGAAATAGAGATGAGAAACATAAACCATATTCTCTGGACTCTTTTTCTTATATTCATTTATTCCTATCTTTAATAATTTATATTATGTGTAACTAAACTCCTTTAGAGTTTGGATTCATGTAGCTAGGATTACTGCTTTTTTGGATATTATTTTATTGCAGTTAATTATCATTGGTCAATTTCTCAGGTTTTGCTTCATTAATCTTATGTTTAATTTAGGCCTGATTAAATGCATGCTTGTGGATAAATTTATGATAGCAAAAGTTGCATGATTTGTTAGCTTATAAAACATGTGATTTTAGGGATCCTTGATCACGAAAAGAGACAAGACCTAAGGGGACTAATAGACTGTTAAGGAACTTAATAAACCTAAGTAATTCATTAGACCATGAGAATAGGTTGTGCTTGCTTTAGGTATGCCTGAGTGACTTTGAAAGAAGCCTTAGGAATTTATGAATAGTCTACCCTTGACTAAGATTTATTAATTGAATTAACAAAATCCTGTAATTCAAGTAAGTGCCTAATGAATGAATCTAAGCTCTAGTTTTTAAATCCTAGATTTCTTTAAATATATTATGTTTACAGTAGCATTCTATTTATTTAATTTTCCAAGTTAAAATCATTCATTCTATTAGCTTGTAGGAGGTAAGATCACACTTAGTGCTAGAATTTCTCATCTCCCTACGGGAACGATACTCACACATCATATATTACTTATAACGAATTGTACACTTGTAGAAATCGCTTAACAAGTTTTTGGTGCTGTTGCTAGGGAGATTGATGAATACCTACATTAGGATAGACTTTTGTTTTTGCAAGACTAATAGTTTTATTCTTGTTTTATTAATTGTGTTTAATTTTTTTCATTTCAAGAACCTAATTCTTGTTTATGTAAACAAGGTCCCAGAATCCTGAATTAGAAGAGCTTGATCTATATATTGAAAAAACTTGCAAACAAAATAGGAGGAGACAAAGACTCAGAGCAATGGTAGGATAAGGAGCTCTAGTTAGAGCTCTAAAAGAATATGGTGCACCTAGTCTGATGGGAAGCCAGAACTACATTGTGAAACCCAACATCGAAGCTAACTCCTTCAAAACCGAAACAGCCTACAACCAGATAGTTTCATAATACCAGTTCATAGGACTACCTTCAGAGGACCCTAATGCCCACCTGGCTTCATTATTGGATACTTGTGACACCTTAAGGATGAATGGAGTCAGTCCAAGCACAATCAGACTTTGATTGTTTCCATTTTCCTTAAGGGATAAAGCCAAGCTATGGTTGAGCTCATTAACCCCAAATTCAATCACTTTATGGGACCTTCTCTGTAAGGCTTTCTCGATAAAGTATTATCCACCTGGAAAGATAGCTAAGTATCGTTAGGAATTGGCTAGATTTAAGCAACAACATGGTGAATCACTGTATGAAGCTTGGGAGAGATTAAAATATTTATAAAGAAATTATCCTCACCATGGAATTCTAGACTAGTTGTTGATGTAGACTCTTTACAAGGACTGTCAAAATCTCTATAAATTACAATAAATGCCACTGCTCAAGGCTCTTTCATGAGTAAAACACCAGCAGATGCATACGCACTTTTGGAGAAGATGGCATCTAATAATTACCAATGGCATGGAGAGAAAAACCAACCAAGAAAAGTTGATGGACTTTATGAAGTCGATGGTTTAAGCATGGTGAATGCCAAATTGGACTCACTTACAAAAAAATTGGAGAAGCTAAAGTTTGCAGGACATCCATCTCAAGTACTTTGTTGTGAGGTATGCGGAGCAGGGCATGCTATAGTAGACTGTTAGCAAGGCAATCCTTACTCTCAGGCTGTTCAATTGAGCAACTCAATGCTTTAAATAATTACACTAGCAGACCCTAAGGGAACCCTTACTCCAACACTAATAACCCAGGGTGGAGAAATCACCTAAATTTTTAATGGACAAATCAAGGTGGACACCAAGCTCAAATATACAGCAGGGATACAAGCCTCCACCCCCACTAGGTTTTCAATAAAAGAACATGGCTTCTCAATTTGAACCTAAATCCAATATGGAAATGGTGATGGAAAATTTCATACAAACAGAAAATAAGGTAATGTAGATGGTTTAGGACAACCTTAAACATCATGAGGAAAATTTCAAGCGTTACAACGCTATGATGGAATAGTTGACCACACATGTTAAATTACTAGAGAATTAAGTCGCTTCTTATGCAAGTTCCTTAAATTTTTGCCAACCAGGTCACTTTCTAAGATAGCCTCAAAACATGAGAGAGAAAGCCCAATCAGTAACTCTGTGAAGTGGGAAGAGTCTACTAGAGGCTGAATCTAAGAATAAAGAACATGAAGTTGAGCTAGAGACCACTCAACAACCATGGGTAGAAGCATAAGAGCCAAAGACAATAAGACTCCTTGCTTACCTTTTTCTTTGAGGATGCATAACTCTGCTTTGGATAAATAATTCCAAAAAGTCTTGAAGGTGTTTAGACAACTGGACATCACCATTCCTTTCTTAGAAGCAGTTACTCAAATGCTCAAGTACAGACATCATGTCCAATAAAGGATAATTATGATAATATTCCAACAAATGAGGAATGTAGTGTAGTGATTGGAAATAAGCTTCCTCAAAAGCTTAAGGATCCAGGGAGTATCACTTTACCTTGTATTGTTGATAAATTTTCTATTAGTAGAGACTTTTATAATCTAGGAGCTAGTGTCACTATAATGCCTTTATCTCTCTGCAAGAAATTGAACATAGGTGAACCCAAATCAATAAATATTTCCTTCCAGCTAGCTAACATGTCTATTGTCTACCCTGTAGGGATCTTGGAAGACATACCATTTAAGGTTGGAGATTTTATATGCCCTGTGACATTGTGGTATTAGAGATTGAAGAAGATTCTCATATTCCCATAATTTTGGGAAGACCATTCTTAGCCACTATTGGTGCTATAATTGATGTGAAGTGGGGTAAAATCAAACTCAAAATTGGAGAAGACATAGTTGAGTTTGATGTCTTCCAAATGGCAAAAGATCCTTTATTAATAAAGACCTGCTTCAAAGTAGATGTTATCCAAAGCTGTGTAGAGAATATATTCAGGAAAAAGTACCTTAAAGATCCATTAGAAGCAACCCTCACTTAAGATACAGATTTTGATGAAGAAGATCCTGAGGTAGTAGCTTTCATAAACACTATGAATGGCTCTCTTGCACTACCGAAAGGTAAGTCAGTAAGGTATGACCCCTTGCCCCCTCATGATTTCTATGCTGTCTTTGCTTTAACAGAGGAAGACACACTAAAAGTTGAACTTAAATAACTTCCTCTAGATTTAAGGTATGCTTTTCTAGGACCTAATTCTACTTATCTGATTATTTTTAATGCACAGTTAAATGGTGAACAAGTGGATAAGTTGCTTAGAAGAGTCAGAGACTATAGGAAGATCATAGAGTATACCATTAATGACATTAAAGGGATTAGCCCATCCTTTTGCATGCATAGGATCCATTTAGAGGAAGGTTGTTCACCCTCCATTCAGCATCAAAGAAGACTTAATCCTAACATGAAGTGGTTAAAAAGGAAATAATGAAATTTTTAGATACTAGTATAATTTACCCAATCTCTGACAGTAATTGTGTTAGTCCTATCCATGTGCTCCCAAAGAAAGGTGGTATAACTGTGATTAAAAATGAATATAAAGAATTGATCCAGACTAGGACAGTTATAGGATGGAGGATGTGTATAGATTATAGGAAAATGAATAAGGCTACTTGGAAAGACCACTTTCCTCTTCCTTTCATTAACCAGCTTTTAGAGAGACTTACACAACACTCATTTTTCTATTATCTAAATGGATACTCTGGATTTTTCCAGATTCCTATACACCCCGAGGACCAAGAAAATACCACATTAACATGTCCCTATGGTACTTTTGCTTATAGATATATGCCCTATGGGCTATGCAATGCCCTTGCAACCTTTCAAAGGTTCATGATGTCAATATTTTCTGAATTTATTGAAAATATTATGGAAGTGTTCATGATGGGAATTGTAGGTTTTATCAATTAACTCCCCAATAGCAAGAATACTATGATAAATTGAATTAGAAGAAAACTACAAATTACCAATTTAATCCATAAATTCGGATCGTTCAAAGATTGAAGTAAGAAGATAGATGCTACTTAACCCCTTTACCAACAAGGATAAAGATACTAAGATAGACTTTGAATTTCCTCTTATGCCACAAACAAGAAAGTTTGATAAATAAAAAGAAAACAAAGATTCAGATTTTGACACCACAAGCTAGAATAAAGCTTGATAAGTCACAAAGTTTATGTAAGAAATTAAAGACAAAATTCCTCATAATAAAACTCAAACAAAGTTATAATTCATATATCAAATTCATTCATGCCACAAAAGAAAGAAAAGGACTTGTTTATATAGAGTACAAGTCCATGCACACACTACTAAAATAGACTCACACACATAGGATTACTTTTACTCTTAAATGTCCTTAATAACCACCACCCACATTAATAGCCATTACTTGGTATTAATTGCCCCATTAACTCTTAATAACCACTACCCACATTAATAGCCATTACTTGGTATTAATTTCCCCATTAACTTGTATATGGTGGCTACATGTAACCCTAATTGTTATTAACACAAAAACAAGTTAAATATTATTCCTTGGGCCTCCATGGATGCTTTATTGGGTTGAATTTCTTGAGCTTTCCAAATGTCCTTAATTAAATCCAATATGGCTTCTTGAAGCTTCTTGGATTTGGACCTTGTGATTGGGCCTTCTTTTACTATTAATGGATCTTGGATCTCTTTAGGCTTTGAACTTGGATTCATATCAGTTCATGGATGACTTCTCTGTATATGGTTCTTCATTTGATGATTGCCTTAACAATCTATCTAGAGTTTTGCAGAGATGTGAAGAGGTCAATTTGGTTATGAACTGGGAGAAATGCCACTTCATGGTCATAAAAGGAGTTATTCTTAGACACTTAGTATCTAACAAGGGCATAGAGGTTGATAGAGCAAAAGTTGAATTCATTGAAAAGCTTCCACCTCCCACTAGTGTTAAAGGAATCCACAACTTCCTATGACATGCAAAACCCCTTACTAATCTGCTTGCTAAAGATGCCCTATTTGTTTTTTATAAAGATTGTTTGGATGCATTTTGAAGGATAAAGGAGGCTTTGATATCTACTCCAATTCTGCAACCACCTGACTATAACCTCCCTGTTGAAGTAATGTGTGATGCTAGTGACTATGTTGTTGGTGCTATTTTAGGGCAGAGGAGAGACAAATAGGCATATGCCATTTACTATGTCAGCCACACCCTAGATGAAGCTCAATTTAATTATGCCACCACTGAGAAAGAGCTTCTTGTTTTGATTTTCACCATATACAAATTTTGCTCTTATTTGACAAGTAGCAAAGTGATTATGTTCACTGATCATGTAGCTTTGAAGTACCTCCTCTCCAAGAAAGATGCCAAACCTCATTTAATAAGGTGGATACTGGTCCTGTAAGAATTTGTCTTAGAGATTAAGGATAAGAGTGGAGCAGAGAATGTTATAGCTAACCACCTATCTAGGTTGGAACTGCTAGGGAAAGGTTTTGAATTACTAATTGATGACTATTTCAAAGGAGAATAGTTGATGCAATTACAAGTTTTAGTACCATGGTATGCAGATTTTATCAATTTCCTGGTATGTGGAGTGTTACCACATGTTCTTACCTACCAGCAAAAGAAAAAGTTTTTTTTTCTGATGTTAAGTATTATTATTGGGAGGAACCTCTTATATACAAGAGATGTGGAGATGGACTAATTAGGAGATGCCTTCTAGAGGATGAGATTCAGGCCGTCTTAACACATTGTCATTCCCTCGAATGTGGAGGACATTTTAGCTCTACTAAGATAGCAGCCAAGGTCCTCTAACGTGGTTTTTACTAGCCATCTCTTTTCCAAGATGCCAGACAGTTTATGGTGAATTATGACAGATGCCAGAGAATGGGGAATATAGGAAGAAGGAATGAAACGCCTTTGAGTGGAATATTAGAAATTAAAATTTTTGATGTTTGGGGACTGGATTTTATAGGGCCCTTTCTAAGCTCACTAGGGAATAAATATATATTAGTTGGGGTGGACTATGTATCTAAGTGGGTATAAGCTTTAGCATCCCTAACTAATGATGCTAGGACAGTAATCAAATTTCTCAAAAAGAATATATTTTCTAGATTTGGGACACTAAGCGCAATCATCAGTGATGGGGGTACACACTTCTATAACCACCAGTTTAAGAGCTTATTGAAGAAATATGGTGTTACTCACAAAGTCGATACTCCCTATCACCCTCAGACTAGTGGATAGGTTTATAATAGAGCCATCAAGTCCATTCTTCAGAAGACAGTATCAGCATCAAGAAAAGACTGGTCTTTTAAGTTAGATTATGCTCTATGGGCCTACAGAACTGCATTTAAGACCCCCATTAGTTCTTCTCCATTCAGATTCCTCTATGAAAAATCTTATCATTTACTAGTGGAATTGGAACACAGAGCTTTTTGGGCTACAAAATTTTTACACTTTGATCTGTAGAAGGCTAGCATCCAAAGACTTCTCCAGTTGAACGAACTTGAGGAATTCGAACTAACTTCATATGAGAATGCCAAGATTTATAAGGAAAGAACAAAAAGATGGCATGATAAGCATATTCTGAAAAGATAGTTCAAAGTAGGAGACCAGGTTCTATTGTTTAACTCTAGACTGAAACTATTCCTAGGAAAGTTAAAATCAAGGTGGTTAGGACCTTTTATAGTTAAACAGGTCTATACACATGGAGCAGTAGAGATATGGAGTCATAACTTTGGTTCATTTAAAGTAAATGGCCAGAGGTTGAAGTGTTATCATTAGTCTAAAGAAATTCCAGAATGAGCATCTTCTGCACTTTTGTCACCACCTAACCTCTGCTGCATGAAGTCGAGCTTATGACTTTAAACAAAGCACTTCTTGGGAGATAACCCAAGCATTATTTATTTGTTCTTTTCAAATTTGCTTTTTAGTTAGTTTAATTCTTCTGAGGTGCTCTATTCATTATGCAAATTTTTGAATACCTGGGAGATACATGCAGTAAAGACTATTCTCAAGTTATCAGTGATATCCATAATACATATTATTGCAACATCAGGAAATAAATTAGGGAAGTTTTCTTTACTTTTGTTTTTATTTATATTTATATTTTGTGTGTCTCCTTAAATGTTTTGTTGACTTTGAAAATATTTGGAGTGATTTTGAATGATAATTTTAAGTAGGGACATATGTTACTATATTTCACATTGTATGCATGCATATTAAAGGCCAAGCTTCATAAACGTAACATGGGCGTGCCATAAAATGACACACTTATGCAAACATGTACCAAAACATGGTCGTGCCCTTACCAACACAGCCATGCCATTTTCTCCCCTCAGTCAACACGGTCGTGCCCTATCCAACATGGTCATATGATATTTATGCCTTCAATAAGCATTGTTGCGCCATATAAAGCATGACCATGTCATTCTCATGCATAAATTTTGCACGGTTGTGCCCTAACCAATATGGCCATGCCATTCTCATGCTCACAATATACACGATCATGCCTCACCAAACACGGTCATGTGATTTCCTTCAATTTTATGTCAACCATCTGACACCCCTTTTTGACCTTCATTGTCATAAAACCTTTAAAAAACTTTTTCAAATTCTTTTTGTGTCAGCTTTTCATTTTTTTATTTATTCTTAATTTTTTTTATTATTTATGTTTTCTTTTTATAGATTTCAGCCACTTCTTTTCACTTATAGTGCCACATTGAGGATAATGTAAAATTCAAGTGTGGGGGAGTATTTACTTACTTTATCTTTTTAGCATTTTATCTTATTAATTTTGAGTAATTTTTCATTTATTTATTGTATTTCTAAAATAATAACAATAATAATAATTTCCCATATTTTTATTTTTGCTAACTTGTTATAATTATAAGATTTAAATATTAAAATTAAAATTAGCTAGTCTAGTTGATGCAGTATATGGTTAATTCTTGTAGAATATGGTTTAAAGCTTTGTTAATATTTAAGAATTAGACTTTTTAACTTTTACTCAACCTAAATATATACCTCTCTTTTGTTTTATTTAAAAAGGATTTTTGGATAAAATTTTTGCAATTAAGAGATTTGGAAAAATTTTTATTATTAGGAAAACCTTTTTCTAGTATATGATAATTTAGCTACCTAAAAAAAAGATTAAAGGAGTAAAAATCTCCATTCTACTCCAATGCTCAAATTGAGTATGAGTAATCTAAAGGTACCAAACGACAGTATTCATGCTTAGTAATACAGGAATGGTAGGGAATACTAAAGTTGGGAAGGATTCTAATCCAACATAAAAAATAATAATAAAATAAAATTTTAGTTGGTTATTATGTTTAGCTTAAAGGTTGACTAATAATTTAAATATGTTTGACTGTCCTTGGTTTATAAGTTTTAGTTCATAAATTCTTGTGAATAATTCATTTGAGAGGTATGCTTCACTTGGTAATATTTGCAATCTTTTTCTTAATTTATTAACTTAGTTTTGCTAAATAATACTTGTATTAACCTGTTACTATATTGATTAAACTATCTGTAATTTTATTTTAATATGCTCATATTATTGTTATAATAAGGTTCTTGTTTGAGGATAAGCAAAAGTTCAAGTGTGGGGGTATTTGATAATTGCATTTTACTATTAAAATTTACAGTTTTTAGTCTGTGATTTTATTTAATAACATTTCATTTTAGTTGCATAATTTTCCATTTTCTGCATAATAATTAATAAATTTAGCATTTAAATAATATTAGGACATTTAAATGTAATATAGATATAATCATGCATTAATTAAATAAATTAGGAGTTTTATATTCTCTGTCTAATTTTTGTATTCTTCTCACTAAGTTGTTGCTTTGTCTGTAGAAATTAAATGCCTTAAGAAAAGTCAAAATTCATAAAAGTTAGAGAAAGGAACATAGGTGTGCATTGATCATGCATGACAATGTGATGTAAAACATAGTTGTGCTAACATTTGGGAAGGAAGGAGCACAACTGTGTAAGGTAAAGCATGACCATGCCATTCTATTCACACTTAGTGCTAGAATTTCTTATCTCCCTGTGGGAACGACACTCATTAATCATATATTACTTGTAACGAATTGTACACTTGTGGAAATCGCTCAACAGTGCACGTGTGCAATGAAAGCCCCTATTATGAAAATCTAATTAAGAATTTATCTCTGGTGTCAAGTTTTGCAATTTAAAGGACTAAATTGCTACATTTTATGGATTTAATTGCAAAATCAGTTTTTTAGGGATTTGATTGCAAAAGTTGGAAACTTTTGAGGACCTTCTTATAATTTAATTAAAAAAAGTGATCAATCGACAATTAATGCTAGCCAACAATTAATGTTGATCAGCATTACATAATGACATTCGGCATTAAACAATGCCAATTGACAATATGGATGTCGATCAACATTCTAAAATGCCGATTTTCACTAAAAATTAATTTTTTACGTTAAAAATTGACTTTTCATCATTTATTAATTTTTTAATTGGTCCAAGACACCACGTGTCCCTATGTATGTGAGTATTTTATTTTTTCAAAACTTTATCACCCATCTTTTTATCTTGATTTTGAAAGTTCAAAAAAAAAAACTCAAACTCCTGAGACTTTTCCACTCGCTCCCAATATCGTGCAACTTCCCTGTGTAATTGCAGTGGTTGGAGGTTGCTAGGCCAGGCTTTAAAAGTTGAGAGGCAGAGTTTGTGAAAGGAGGATAAAAAAAGGAGGTTGGGAAAAAACCGTAGTTAGTTTCTTTACTATGCAAAAAGCCACACACCTTAGCTCTTCATTTTTCATTTTCAAAACCTTAAGGAAATCAACGAAAATACTTTCTTTGGTTTTAAAGTCTAGAAAATCAAGAAAAAAAACAAAAGAGTCAATCTCAAAATGGTGACAATCCCAATCTGAGGGGCATTCAAATAGCATTTGCACAGTATACCTTACTTTTTTTTTGTTCCTTTTATTTTGATTTGATTTCATTATTTTATTTATTGATCAAGTCATTACTAATTAAATCTTTTGTTTTTTTATTGGTATTCTATGGTGCTCTGTGGTGCTCTAGATGTAAGGTTGGTGATGTGAGATTTTGGTAGTGGCTACATTGAAGAATCCATGGGATGCCATGGACTGAATTTTATGAAATCCCTATAGAATTTAGGGCTTATTATTTTATGTGGAATTTTGTTCATTACTTTTACTGAGTTGTAATTAATTTGCTTTAATTTCCTGGACTTTAGTTTGCAATAGCCCCAATAGAGGGAAATTAGTGGAATTTTAATTCTCTGCACTAAAAATTGATTAGTAATCTAGGCTCGATTTGGTAAAATTCAATTAAAATCAATTATGCGAGTAAATTATTTTTAGGGTTGCATGAACTTAAATTAGGGTTTTTTAGAAAAATCATGTAAAATTGTTGTTTGGATTTATTTTTGGTATATTTGTTGAATTGGGTTTTATTTTTTTGGTTCTCATGCCTTTTGGGCCCCAAGCCCACATTAGGTTCTAACTCATTTAATAAATAGGCTCAAAAATGGTTTTTAGGTTTTAATTAATTTAAAATTAATTTAGTCCCATTCAGGTTAATTAAATTTAGGGACTTTTAATTAATAAAAATAACATAGACTTTAGTTCAACCCACTAATATATTTTTATTTCTTTTTAAAATTAATTAGACTTTAGGCCCATTTCTAGTTAATTAAAATTAATTTAGATTTAGCTCAGCCTATTAATTTCATTTTTTCTTTGAAATAAATGGACTTAGGCTCTATTTTTATTTGAATTAAAATTAAGTTAGACTTAGGTCTGCTTAACAATCTAATTTCTTCTTTAAAATTTATAGACAATAGGCCCATTCCTTTAGTTAATTAAAACAAGTAGATTTAGGCTCACTAATTTAATTAAAATGTAGGACCATCTTTAGTTCATTTTACTTGTAAATAAAATATGTAGAATTAGCTAACTTTAATTAATAAAATTAATCTAGTTTAGACATAGGGACACTATCTTTTCTATGCATTTTTACATGTAATTTTATGACTTGTTACCTTTAGGTTAAATGCATGTAATTAGAGAATAAGATAGTAATTCATAAAATAATCCTAAATGAACATAAGACTAAGAAAAGTTAGTATTCAATTCATAGAATCCCCTAGTTGTGGTGCTAGCTTTCTTTTAGAGAATCAAGTACCACCATTTTGATTTGTCCTAGTTATTACCCTGGGTGGTGACTCCTCATCTCCATACTATGTCTTTATGATATATTAGCATTTTCCCTAAGGCCCTGAGCCCAAACAGTGTCACAGTTACTAAAATCTTAGGTGCACACTAAACCCTACTATCTATAGTGGCGACTCCATTAGGGATAAGAGATACTAATTCTACTTATGTTCTTTTGAATTATTTTATTAATTATTATTTTATTCTTGCATTCATTATGCATGTCCCTATTAACCAATGGTGTTGGTTTATGATTCCATGATTCCACTATCTTCATGGAGTTGTAAATTGGCTAATCATCGTTCTTAGCCTTAACTCAGTTTAAGAGATATTACTGGGCTCATCTAACCAAAGTATGTAACCCAAGTCCTAAAGGGGGGGTAGTCTTCTCTTATGTTTGCAAAGGATATTGGGCCCCTCTGACCTTGGACTGTAACTCAAGTCTTAAAGGAGGGCATCTTGCTAAGGGAACCTTAACTTTTCATCAGACCCTAACCACATATAATGGATTAGTTACTTCCCCTAGGATTTACACAAATTTCTTGTGTATGTTGCCATGAGGTATTTCTATCTACAAAAGCCCAGGCCCATACTTTTAAAGCCCACTTAAGCTAATGAAGATTGGGCTATACCTTATACATAGAAATATTATTTCTATGCTTTTACTGCTTTTATATAGATGTGGTATGCATGTCAGTTCTTGATATCCCTTTTTGATATTAAGGTCAAGAGCAAAAATCCTAGGGAAAGAAACTCGCTATTGAATATATGTGTGGGAGAAATAAGGTTGGAAGGATGTATGTTGTGCATTTAATTGATAATTGTTACTTGTTACTTATTGTATAGCACGTGCATTATGCATACATGCATTATACGCAACATACTAACACCTTATTTTGTAGTGATTATAGATTCATCTAGGTCTTCTTATATTTAAGGACAAAAATGTGGCAGACTAAGAAGAAAAAATCTGAGTCTTCAAGCCATAGTAAAAGAAATCTTGAATAGACTAGAAAAGAGTCATATCAATTCACTTTACTTAGAAGCTGAACCAACTAAACCTGAACCTATAGAGATGGAACAATAAGAAGGAGGGAACTAGACCTTAGAAGATATCAAATGAGCTTTGACGGATGACATGAGGGTTATAATCCAAGATGAACAAAGACAGGCTTTATATGGATTGATGCAACCTGCTGCTACTATCATACCACCACCTGTAATTGAGCAACCAACTGCTATTGTAGCTATCCTACTTACTATAGATGCTCCACCTGCTGCCAATAATGTTGGAGGTAACATGTTGCTGTAAACCCACATGCTATTGATGTAAAGCTTGAGGATGTTCAAAACTACATGGTAGAGAAAGTAAAGAAAGAGTCATTAGAACTGGTGCAAGATTATGAGTCCAAGTATATATGAGCATTGACCTAGAAAATGTCTAAGATGGAGGAGCTTATTAGGGGAGAAGGCATGGGATATTCATTTGACTTCAATGACATGTTGTAAATGGAAGATGATAAACTACCTTATAAGTTCAAAATGTCACAGTTGTAGAAATTTGATGGAAGAGGAGACCTAAGGATTCATCTCAGTTAGTACACAACAACTATGAGTACTATTAAAGCCCTATTAGCAGTAATCACTAGGTTGTTTATGTTATCTTTAGAGGGGATGGCTATAAACTGGTATCATGGGTTGGAAAAATCTATTAAGGCTAACTGAAAAGAATTATGTATTGCCTTTTTGAAATAGTATGATTATAGCACCAAATTAAAAGTGTCCATTAGAGATTTAGAATTGAAAAAGTAGAAATCGAATGAATCCTTCTCTAATTTTCTTACTAGGTTCATGAATAAAGCAAGACGGATGAAGAAT
Source organism: Mallotus nudiflorus (assembly GCA_947683625.1). Taxonomy (NCBI): domain Eukaryota; kingdom Viridiplantae; phylum Streptophyta; class Magnoliopsida; order Malpighiales; family Euphorbiaceae; genus Mallotus; species Mallotus nudiflorus. Next base: position 9,057,641 of record CANTUR010000027.1, on the reverse strand, counting down.
AAGCTAGCTGAGAAAGATTAGGTTAGGATGATAGTCCACAATGTATCACCTAATCTAGTTGAGAGATTATAGATGATGAACCCCAAAACATTCATAGACCTGTATAATGATGGTCTACAATATAAAGAGATTGAGAATGAAAAGAAGAAAAGCTCTAGAGGCATCAAAACCCAAAATTACTCAGCTAAGGCACATAACAAGGGAGCACTAGCTGACCTGTGGAGGGCAATGCAATTCAACCATCCATGAGATTCTCCAACTTTAATCAACCACTCTTAAAAGTCCTAGATCGATTAATCTAGAAAGGCCTACTTTGAACTTTAACCTTTTCTAAACCACCTAACCCAAATGGTCCAGGTTATGACCCTGACAGCTATTGTAAGTTTCACCAAGTAGTTAGTCATTCCATAGATACTTGTATCCACCTCAAACATGAAATCCAAAACCTAATAGACTCTGAAAAAATCACATATTGTGAAAAATCTAATCCTAACCTAAACACTAGAAACAATCCTTTCCTAGACTACCAAAATGTCTTACCACCAACCACCATGATGATCAACTCGGGAGTTAGCAAGGAGGAAGTGCTAGACTCCTTTGAAAACCTAAATCCTACAGATAGTAAGGAATCTCTTGATGCCTCTAGTGGAGTTAAGGATTTATTGGGACAACCCTTAAGCAAATTTGATTACAAAGTATTCTAACCACCCTCTGTTGATATCCCTGTTGAATCAATAGTGCCTTTAGGATGGGATGATGAGTTTGATAATGAGCTAGTAGAAGAAGAAAAAGAATCCAAAACTCTATTATGGCTATAAAGAGAAGTTGAGGATTTGTTAGGGCAGCTCTCAAGAAAATTTGATTATAAAGTATTCTATTCAAAACTAACTTCTATTGACATACCCCTTAAGGAGATTGTGCCTACAGGATGGGGTGATGAGTTTAAAGAAGAGAGTAAAGTGTCTTTAACTCCTGAATAAGGGATCGAGGAGCTACTGAGTGATTATCTTAAAAAGTTTAACATGGAGGGAAAAGAAACATGCACCGTGGAAGTATGGAAAAATAGAAAAAGGGACATGATTATTGGGGTTGTAGACATCTAGTATGACTCTGATGAGGAAAGTCCCACTAGCCTTGATGTATGGAGCAATAAACCCAATATGAATCATGTCATTAGGAGTAGGAGGAACTATAAGGTAGTAGGAAAAAAATCAAGAGAGTTATAGAAAGAGAAGAAGTAGAGGATGAAAAAATAAGAGGAGGAGAAAAAGAAGACCTGATTTTGGAACATCTAAATAAGGCTAAGGCAAATGTCAACATTTGGGAGCTACTAATGCATTCAAGCAATTATAAAAGAGCTCCTATCAAAGGTCTATCAAATATGAATATTGAAATAGCAGCTATACCTGATGCTATAGTAGCAAAGGTTATAGAAAAGAAACACAAGCTGATAATGCTCTCAGATAATGATTTGACTTTGGAAGGAAGAAATCATAATAAAGCATTGTTTATCCCAGATGAAGTGAAAGGGAATTAAACTGATACAATGCAAATATGCATATATATTTAGTACATTATAAATATTGTTTTGTTTAATTTTAGTTAAGTTTGAGTGTTTATTTAGTCATGAAAATGTTATTTTTAGTTCAAAATGTTTTTTATGTTCTTTGTATGTTTTATATATGTTTTTAGGTTTAATTGATGCATTAAAAGGACTTTGGACTTTTTAGAATGAAGTATGAAGCTCAAGAACCAAGAGAAAGTTGAATTGATACTGTGCCAACTCATTACAACTGGAAGAAGTTGTGACAGAGCCAATTCGTGCTGACTCATTTTGGTATGCTGACTCATTCCATCACCAAAGGGTTGCAACTTTTCAGCTTTGAGTAGTTTTTGTATTTTGACCATAACTTCTTCTAAAGATATCTAAATGAGGTGATTCAAGTTTCGTTAGAAAGATAACTAAAAGATATATGACCCTTTAATCAAAATGGTACCTTTCCAATTGTAACTTCTTTTAACCACCTCTAGGGTCTATATATATGTCTATTGTAACCTTTAAAAAAAAGGAAGCCAAAAAGAAGAAAAGAAAAGGAAAAGAAATAAGAAAAAAATAATATATAGGTTTCTTTCTTTTAGACAAATAGACATTACAAAATTATTTAGTTTATATTATAGTTATTATAAAAGACAAAGCCATGAAGAAAAAAAGATTCTACATCAAGTATCAAGACTTAGTAAAAGGGTTTTATCTTCTCTATTCTTTTCCCTTTTCTATTTTATATTTAGTTTTCTTTTGTTCTTGCTTTATCATGTATCTTGTCTAAGCCTTTGTTTGTTAGAATTGCAAGGAAGAATGAATCAATGAATTATATCTTTTTATAGTGCATGAATGAATTTCTTTCAATTGAGTGTTTAATTGAGTTTTATATGCTTGATCACCATATATGATGTGTTAGTCAAATTGTTCATAATGACAGTTGGGAAAATTTGGTGGAAAGGCAATTGAATTCACTTAAAGGTTAGGAAAGTACCTGGAGATAAGAAATCCACTTTGAGGGGTGAAAGAATTGGCAAGGAACTTTATGGTTTTTGTTTATCTCTATAATGATATAACGGTACTTATTGACTCTATATGGAAATACTTTTATTTAACAATGACAGTTTCTCTTAAGGATTTTAGGTCATATTCTCCATTCATTGCATGTGTCCATTATTTATTATAACTCTTTGACTAATTCAAAATTGTATTTCTCATAAACCATATTTAATTTGATATTTAGAATAATTAGAGTTATTAATATAGTTAGTAGTTAATTAGTATAATTAGAGTAATCCAATAAGTTTCACTATTAATATATTGCCTATCCATCTTAGTATCTATTCAGTTAATATAAAATTTACAAATCCTAATGTTTGACACCCTACTTGCTCTATCTAAGTCCTAAAGACTAGGGTATACAATTCTAACCTACTTTAGAATTTGGCATTGTTGCCGGGGATTTGTTTATAATTTTTATTAAATTAGGGTAAAAAAGGGTTGTTTTAGGCCTTGTTTTATTTTGTTTTGTTTTTAAATTTTTGTTTTTTTTAATTGTTTATTTGTGAATTTACATGCTTACTAGAAGTATTAGTGATAATAATTTGTACTTTGAACCTAAAATTGATTTACTTATATGAAATTTGCATAGGGAATAAAGGTAAAGAAGAGAAAATCAACAGAATTTGAATAATATGGTTGAACCAGAGAGAAAGATGTTAGGTGATTTTGCAATGCCTAATATCTTGGGTAGTTTCGGTGGAATTGTGGCTCCAGCCATTGCCAACAACAACTTTAAGATCAAGCCAAGTATTATCCAAATGGTGCAAAATAATCAATTTGTAGGCTTACAAGGAGAAGATCCTTATGCTCACATTTTGACTTTCCTCAATGTGTGTGCAACCTTCAAGATAACTGAAGTGATGGATGATGTAATCAAGCTGAGACTCTTCCCATTTTTTGTCAGTGACAAAGCACAACTTTGGCTTGCAAGTTTGGCAAATGAATCAATCATAACATGGGATCAATTAAAGCAAGCCTTTTTGCACAAATATTTTCCACCATATAAGACAGCCAAGTTTTACAATGAGATCACTACTTTCAAGCAAAATGGAAGTGAGACTATTTATTCAGCATAAGAGAGGTTTAAGGAACTTCAACGGCAATGTCCACATTATGGTTTGCCGGAATGGATGATTTTCTACAATGGGTTGACGAATGAAAATAGGAATATTATGAATGTTGCATCTGGTGGGAAATGGATGGATAAGATAGCTAAAGAGGCTTTTATATTGCTAGAAGAACTTGCATCTCATGGGTATATGGGTGATGAAACCACAATGGCAAAAGCAAAGGGAGTTTTGGAACTTGACACCATCAATATGTTGAGTACAAAGGTAGACGCCCTCACCAAATTGGTAAGTAAATCTTAAGTTAATTCATTAGAATGTACTAATCTTATTTGTGAGATTTGTGGAGGATCTCATTCATATTCTCAATGTAATGTAATTGCATATGAGGATGTGAATTATGTGCAAGGAGGTTTTAACCAATGAATGGGGCTGAATTCTAACACTTATAACCTATAGTGGATAAACCATCCTTGATTTTCATGGTCAAACCCATTTGCCCAATTAAACCCCCAATTTAACCTAATTACTAAACCCCAAAATCCACTTGGATTTCCTATGAAATAACAAGCCTTTAATCCTATGCAATCTAAACCTAACCTTGAAACTCTTATGGAGTAATTTGTTAACCAACAAATGTCCATCAACAAACAAAATGAGGAGCAATTTAAGCAAATTAAATCTAAGCTTGAGCAACTTGCTACTCATAACCGCATCCTTAAAACCCAAATTGCCCAACAAGCCTTGACCTTAAACACTAAACCTTTGGGAAAACTTCCTAGCCATCTAGAGTATGTACAAAAAGAAACTTGTCAAGCAATTACATTGTGTAGTGGTAAGGAGGTTGAAAAGGATCTTAGTAAGAATGAAAGATTGGTTGATGATGGAAATGGAGTAGAGATTGAGGAAGAGGATGTTAGAAGTAAAAATAACGATGAGATTTCAAAAGAAGATAAAAAGGGAAATGCCAAGCCACTTAAAGAGGATGAACCTAAGGTAGACTTAAAAACTCTTCCGTTTCCTCAAAGGTACATAAGGCATAATTTGGACAAACAATTCAGCAAATTCCTTGACTATCTTAAGGATATCATTATCACTATACCATTTGTGGAAGCTATTAGAGATATGCCAACTTAGCGTAAATTTTTTAAGGATATTATTAGCCATAAAAGCAAGCTTGAAGATTATGGTTGAGTATCTCTTTTCGAAGAATTCAAAGCTATGTACTCCAAGTCTCCACTTAAGCTTAAGGATCCTGCTTCATTTACGGTTCCTTGTGTAATTGGAGGTACGCATTTTGATAAAGCTTTATGTGATATTGGTGCTAGTGTTAGTCTTATGCCTTACTCTATCTACCAAAAGATTGATTTGGGTGAACTTAATCCTACCAATATGTGTCTTTCCTTAGCGAATAAATCTATAACATATCCACTTGGCATTCTGGAGAATGTGCCAACAAAAGTGGGTAAGTTTGTGATACCAGCTGACTTTGTTGTGTTAGAAATGGAGGAAGATCTTAAGATTCTAATTTTATTTGGAAGACCATTTTTTAGGATAACAAGAGCAATTATAAACATGAAGAATGGAAAGATAACACTAGAAGTGGATAATGAATGTATCAAATTTGATGTGCTGAATATAATGAAGTCAACACTTATAGAAGTGGCAAGTAGAGTTTATTCTACTGATATTATTTATGGATGCATTGAAGAAGTGATTCATGAGTGTTTAAGGAATGATGATATGGAGCCATACAAGGTGTGAGAAGCTAATGAGAAAATTTTGGACATAGTTCCATATCAACCTTTTCAAAGGACATCAAGATTTTAACCTTTAAGGAGCAAGGATGATCCAAAGGACAATATACCTTGTGAAGAAGTAAAGATGGAGCTCAAGCCTCTACCATTAAATCTCATATATGTATTTATTGACTCTAATCTTAAATTTCCTTTTATTGTTAATTCATCTTTGCCTAGTGATAATGTTGATGCCTTATGCAATGAGTTGAATAGTTATAAAAATGCCATTGGCTATTCTATAAATGACTTGAAGGTATTAGTCCTAAAATATGTATGCATAGAATTCTTTTAGAGGATAATGCCAAGCCTTCCATTGAAGGTCAAAGGCAGTTGAATCCCACTTTTAAGGAAGTGGTTAGAAAAGAGGTAAATAAGTTGCTAGATAATGGAATTATATATTCCATTAGTGATAGTAATTGGGTAAGCCCCGTTCAGGTTGTACCAAAGAAAGGAAGCTTAACCGTTATTAGGAATGAATCTAATGATTTGATACCTACTAGAACTATCATAGGATGGCATATGTGTATTGACTATAGGAAGCTAAATATTTAGTGACATACTCAATGATTGTGTAGAAGTTTTTATGGATGATTTTAGTGTCTATGGTACTGACTTTTCTAATTGTTTAGACAACCTATCTAAAGTACTTGATAGGTGTATTGAGCATGGATTAGTTTTAAACTGGGAAAAGTACCATTTCATGGTGAAAGAAGGCATAGTTCTTGGACATATGGCTTCAAAGCGAGTCATTGAAGTCGACAGGGCAAAGATAGAAGTGATTGAAAAATTACCACCTCTGAAGTGTGTTAAGGATATATGAAGTTTTCTTGGACATGTAGGGTTTTATCAAAGGTTTATCAAAGACTTTTCGAAGATAGCAAAGCCATTCTGTAGGTTACTTGCTAAGGAAGCTACTTTTGAGCTTGATGATGCATGCTTGGAAGCATTCAAAATTTTGAAGAAGGCTTTTATTTTTGCACTTGTCTTGCATCCACCTGATTGGGAGAAGCCATTTAAAATAATGTGTGATGCTAGTAACTTTACTATAGGAGCTGTTTTGGGATAGAGAAAGAAAGGCAAGCCTTATGTGATTTATTATGCCAACAAGCTACTTGATGAAGCTCAAATCAACTACACCATCACAGAAAAGGAGCTACTTGCTATTGTTAATGCATTTAAAAAGTTTAGAGCATACCTTGTGGGGTAAAAGGTGATTATTTATATAGATCATGTTGCTCTTAAGTATCTTCTAAAAAAGAAGGATGCAAAACCTAGACTCTTACAATGGATTTTGATGTTGAAAGAGTTTGACTAGGAAGTTCGAGACAAGAAAGGAGCTGAGAACCTAGTTGTGGACCATTTATCAAGACTAGATCAAGTTGATTTAAAGAAAGATGATGATGGTGTTCCAATTAATAAGACCTTTAACAATGAACATCTTCTAAGAATTGTATTAAAAAAACTTCCATGGTTCGCAGATATCGTAAATTATCTTGTAAGTGGTATTCTTCCTTGTGGTATGAATTATAGACAAAGGAAAAAATTCTTACGTGATAGCAAATTCTACTATTGGGAGGAGCCATTGCTTTATAAAAGGTGTACGGATGGTTTGATTCAAAGGTGCATTCCTCAAGATGAAGTCCAAAATGTTTTGAAGCATTATTATTCTTTGGATATTGGTGGACATTTTAAAGCATCAAAGATAGTATTTAAGTTACTTCAATCTAGTTTTTGGTGGCCTACTTTGTTTAAGGATGCTAGAGAATATGTGGTTACATATGATAGATGTCAACAGATGGGAAATATATCAAAGAAACACGAGATGCCTATAAAGGGGATTCTTGAAGTAGAGCTTTTTGATGTATGGGGTATAGAGTTCATGGGTCCATTCCCTAGTTCTTTAGGCTATAAATATTTATTGGTTGTGGTTGACTATGTCTCTAAATGGGTAGAAGCAATGCCAAACTTGACAAATGATGCTAGAGTAGTCAAGAAGATGCTTAAGAAAGTAATTTTTCTAAGGTTCGGTACCCCTAGAGCTGTGATTAGTGACTGTGGTTCACACTTTTACAATAATATGACAGAAGCACTTTTGAAGAAGTATGAAGTAACACACAAGGTTGCTACTCCATATCACCCATAAACAAGTGGGCAAGTTGAGGTCAGTAATAGAGAGATTAAATGGATTCTTAAAAAGATAGTGTCTTCTTCAAGAAAAGATTGGGCAATGAAGCTCGATGATGCATAATGGGCTTACAGGATAGCTTTTAAAACCCCAATTGGCTTTACTCCTTATCAGCTAGTATATAGGAAATCTTGTCATTTACCAGTTGAATTAGAACATAAGGCATATTGGGCAACAAGAGCTTTGAATTTTGATTTGCACAAAGCTGGGTGAAAGAGACTACTTTAACTTAATGAACTAGACAAGTTGAGAATGAATGCTTACGAGAATGCCAAGTTATATAAGGATCGTACTAAGTTGTGGTATGATAAGCACTCATTAAAGAAAGATTTTTATGAAAGGGAACTTTTTTTTCTTTATAATTCAATGTTGAAGTTGTTTCTAGGTAAGCTGAGGTCTCAATGGTCGGGTCTTTTTAAGGTTGTCAAGGTTCATCCTTATGGTGCAATAGAAATTTCAGATGACGAAGGGAAATTTTTTAAAGTAAATGGACATTGTCTCAAGCCATACTTAATTAGGGAAGCAACTACTCTGAGTCAATCTATTTCTCTCTCTAAATCTTAATGAAATTAAGGTATGTTCATTAACACATTTTTATTTTACTCTATTACACATTTGTATTCTATGTTTCTATTTCATTCTTATTTCGTTTTATTTTAGTTAATAATTTTACTTTAAATTTCAATACTTATAAAGTTATTTTTATAATGTTTTTGAAACTACACATTTTAATTATTTTATATCATTTTTTTATTTTCCTTATTTAGACACATTTTCTTATTAGAATATTTGTTTAGTTTAAGTATATATTTAGTTTATGGTAAGTATGCATTCAGTTTATGATTAGTATATCTTTAGTTTCTAATCTTATTTTCATACATTTATTTTACATATATACATAGAAAATAACTTAGAATATTTTATGTATATTTGCATACTGTTACAACTCATTATAAAGGATCAAGTTATTATAGAAAGGGTGGGTGCCGAGTCGATTCACAAATGAATGACTCAAGCTACAAATGCATGTTTGTAACGAGTCATTACGCTTGGCACGACTCATTACAAAAAGAAAGCATGTTGAGTTGTTGTGCTTGGTATGACTCAACACATCAAGAAACAAGGTGTAACAAATCATTCCTACGGAATGACTCAATATAAAGACATAGTGTGCTGACTCGACCCCTCGTGCCGAGTCGTGCCACCTATCAAATCTATTTTCATTTTACATTTACACACATATGCACTTACAAAAAATTTCAATTTGCATTTATAAAATTTTTATTAATGTTTATTTTGTTTTAAATTCAATTTTGGATTGAAAAGGTGTCTAATTTTTCAAAAAGGTGTCATAACTTTTCACATCCACACACACCTTTTTACATTACTCTTACACAACCCTTAAACCCCTACATCTTACACCTCTCTAACACTTATATATACACCCTTTTGACCACCTAATCACTCATATTTCATACTTATAAAAATCCATACAAATTTTAATATTTAAAACATAAACACCTATTCTTTCATCTTCTTCATTCTCTCTTTAATAACCACAAACTTTTCATCTCTTCTCTACACAACAACAAAAACCCTACTCAAATCCCACTTTCCCTCTCATTTTATTTTTCTATTTTCATCTCTTATCATCTACATATTTCTACAACTTTCTAATTTCATTCAAGAAAGATTAACATTATGGGTAAGACAAGAGGATCATCATCCAAGAGACCACACATTGAAGAATCACATTAAGAAGAGGAGGAAAATTTGAGCAAGACTTACAAGGCAAAGTTCCTAATCCTTTTATATGCAGAAGGTGCAAAGTTGAAAATAATAAGGTTTAGAGAAATCTTGGGCTGTAAGTACATTCCTAACTCTCTCTTGAACAATGTGGGTATGCTTGAAGTGTTTGATAGAATGCTCACTCAATGTGGTCTTAAGAAGTTTGTTTCAATGCATAAGGATACATATATGGATTTAATTATTGAATTTTACACCACCTTGGATGTTAATAAGAATAATTCATAAATTTTGGAATGTAGGATGAAAGGCAAGAAACACCAACTAACTTATGCTTTTATGAATCATGTGTTTGGTTTTAAGAAAGATGTTTTATGTGATCCCCCATCTAACTTTAAGTTGAATGAATTTTGGACATTCTTTACTAATTTATAAACCCCATTTTAACCTAAAAAAGCCAAGGCTATATTCATAAAAGATATGAAATATTGGTTGTTGTATAAGGTCTTAGCATTTGTTATTTTTCACAAGTCTGAATTTAATAGGGTTTATGCACAAGAAATGTTTCTTATGTGGTGCATTCATAACAAAAAGCAAGTTTGTTGGACTTATTGGATATTCAATCAGTTGTTGACTTATGCTCCACATAAAGATTCACCCTTAACAAATGGACGTATGATCATAATTGTTGCTAAGGCTTTCAATATTGCTGGTTACACTAGAAAAGTTGAATGCTCTTATTTTACTAACCATGCTCTTATTTTACTAACCATGCTCTTATGAGAGGAGAAGTATGTGATATAGGATTTTAATTAATTCCTTTCCACTCTTGTTCATGTTGGCATGGACTTGTTGGATCATCCCAAGTTAAGGAACCCCTAACCACTTCTAAATATCAAATAAAAAGTGAGCCGGATGAAGAACTTCCTCAATATCAACCTTTTGGAGATGTACTTTTATTGACCTACCCTCTCCAAAGTGCACTAGGTTCTTCAAGTGAACACCCTCTAATTTGGGATCAAATTCTAAACAATCAAATTACCATGCAAGGGCAATTGACTGAGATGGAGTTTCACTAAAAACAATTGGCTCATCATCAAAGGAAAATGGAGTACAAGTTGAACCAATACTTTGCTCAAACTGAATACTCAATTGAATCTCCACCCACCACTCCAACCGATGACTAAGGGACTATTTCTATCCTTTCCTTTACTTTCTTTTTCATTACATTAAGGACAATGCATGCTTTTAAGTGTAGGGGAAGGGATATTGATATGGATATTAGTATTAGTAATAGTATTAGTATATTAGTATTCTATATATGCTTATTTGTTTTGTTCTACATTTTTATGAATTTGCATTGCTTTTCATTTTTCTCCCATATTTAATAAGTAGCTATCCTTAATAGTCTTTTTGATTTTGATTGAAGTTAATATGTTTTGTTAATTGTAAACTTTTAAACTTTTATTGCTCAATTGGTAAAAGTTTATGTTTTATGCAATATAAGTAGTAAGTTTGTGTTTTTATCTCTTTTTATTATTTCTAAAGTCTAATTAATGTATTAGTCAACTTTCTAATTATGCTTAAGGCTAGGTGGTAATGATTTAAGCCTAGGTTTTCTTAGAGACTTAGGTAATTTTAAAGAAACTATAGCCATAATACCAAGACACTTGCTTTTCAATAATGGATGAGGACTTTTAAAAAAGAAATAAAAAAAAGAAATAAGTAAATAATGCTTGTGATATCATACATTTTGAGTAAGTTGTGTGTAATTGAGTATGCTCCTTAGTTGCATTCATTCGAAAAGAAATGTCTAATGTCACAAGTAGATGGATCTCGAGTAAGTTGTGTGCATTTGTGTTTTCTCCTCATTTGCGATCATTCAAAAAGAGTACATCTAGCAAATATGCTTATGAATAAAATGTCTAAAAATGCCATGAGAAGAGTGAGTCAATGTGTGTACTTTACATTGTCTCAAGGTTGCTTTTGCCTCTAGAATTCCTAAGTTTGAAGCATGACTATTTTGGCTAAATAGCTTGGTTAGAACTTTGACTTTACATTTTCAATTTATTCTTAGAAAATTGAGATAAATTGGTAAACTTGTTACTTATGCTATAAGACTTGTCTATTTTACCATTGTTGAGCATTGGAAATTATTGAGCTATTCCTTTTTCTAACTTCATTCATGATTAAAGTGACTTGTTAAGGATGCTACATTTGTTTTGGAAGTAAATGAAAATTTTGTTAATCTTTTTCATATTAGATCTTTTATTTGCTTAAGGGCAAGCAAGGTCTAAGTGTGGAGGAGTTTAATACAATGCAAATATGCATAGTTATTTAGTACATTAAAAATATTGTTTTGTTTAATTTTAATTAAGTTTGATTGTTTATTTAGTTATGAAAATGTTATTTTTAGTTCAAAATGTTTTATGTTCTTTGTATGTTTTCTATATGTTTTTAGGTTCAATTAATGCATTAAAAGGACTTTGGACTTGTTAGAATGAAGTATAAAGCTCAAAAAGAAAAAGGAAGTTGAATTGATATTGTGTCAACTCATTACAGCTGGAATGAGTCATGACAGAGCCAATCCGTGCTGACTCATCTAGGTGTGCCGACACGTTCCATCACCAAAGGGTTGCAACTTTTCAACTTTGAGCAGTTTTTGTATTTTGGCCATAACTTCTTCTACAGACATCCAAATGAGATGATTCAAGTTTTCCTAGAAAGATAACTCAAAGATATAGAACTTTAATGAAGGAAAAATTTCAAGATAAAGTTATATAGAACGAAAAAGATGCCCTATAAATTACTATATATACATAGAGTTGTGACCCTTCAATCAAAAGGGTGCCTTTCCAATTATAACTTCCTTTAACCACCTCTAGGGTCTATAAATATGTTAATTATAACCTATAAAAAAGAGGAAGCTAAGAAGAAGAAAAGAAAAGGAAAAGAAATAAGAAAAAAGTAATTTATAGGTTTCTTTCTTTTAGACAAATAGACATTACAAAATTATTTAGTTTGTATTAGAGTTATTATAAAAGACAAAGCCAAGATGAAGAAAAGATTCTACATCAAGTATCAAGACTTACTAAAAGGGTTTTATCTTCTCTATTCTTTTCCCTTTTCTATTTTATATTTAGTTTTCTTTTGTTGTTGCATGATCATATATCTTACCTAAGCCTTTGTTTGTTAGAATTACAAGGAAGAATGAATCAATGAATTATATCTTTTTATAGTGCATGAATGAATTTCTTTCAATTGAGTGTTTAATTAAGTTGTATATGCTTGATCACCATATATGATGTGTTAGTTAAATTTTTCATAATGATATAAATGCATTTTTAGAGTTACTTCAGGGAAGCTGCAGGGGCATATAGTTAGTAGTAGAGGAATCGAAGTAGATTCGGATAAAGTGAAAGCTATTTAGGAAATTCCAGCACCAATGACAAAGAAAGAAGTGAGAGAGTTTATTGGCAGGTTATAATATATTAGTAGGTTCATTGTAAAGCTTACTAATATTTATGACTTAATCTTCAAGCTATTGAGAAAAGATCAACATGTAGAGTGGAACAATGATTGTTAGAATGCCTTTGATAAGATAAAAGAATATCTCACCAATCCACCTTTACTAAGACCACCAAGGCAAGGTAAACCATTGATCCTCTATTTAGCTCTAGAGGAAAAGGCAATGGGGGAAATGTAAGCTCAAGAAGGATAGGATAGGATAGAGCACACAATATATTACCTCAGTAAAAAGTTCTTGGCATATGAAGAAAAGTATGATTTGGTGGAAAAGATGTGTTTGATAATGATATAGGCAATAAGAAAATTGAGGCATTACTTTCAATCTTATAGGTTTTAGGCTATTTCAAAGATAGATCCCTTAAGACATTTATTACAGACACCTGCTTTGTTGGAAGGATGTCTCGATGGCTTGTACTCCTAACTGAATTTGATATAGAGTACATTACCTTAAAGGCTATCAAAGGAAGGGTAGTAGCGAATTTCCTAGCATAGAATGTAGTAGAGGGTGATGAACCATGGAACCTAGAATTTCTAGATGAGAATCTAGAAATTGTAGAGCAATAGGAATGAAAGCTTTATTTTGATGGGACTGTAAACATCAAAGGAGCTGGATCAGGAATGATCCTTGTTACGCTAAAAGGAGAAACCATACCGATGGCCCAGAAACTAGATTTCAAAGTAACCAATAATATGGCTAAGTATGAGGTATGCATTCATAGAGTGGAAGCAACAATGGTAGCTAGAGCAAAGGAGTTGTTATTGTATAGGGATTCAATGTTGGTTATTAGTCAGTTTAACAAAGAATAAGAAGTGGAGGAGGAAAAGCTCAAATCCTATGTCTACTATTTGAGGACTTTAATAAAGAACTTCACTAAATGTCTTTTTATCCATCTATCAAGAGATGATAATCAAATGATAGATGCTTTAGCAATGCTTTTTTCAATGTGGGATAGTGTAACTAAATTGACTTTAAAGCTGTTAGTGATCATGAAATCAAGAGCTCTATGTCATGGGGGTGAGCAAATTATGGGAATTCAAGTAGGGCCTGAAGAGAAGCCATGGTTTTATGATGTTCAAAGGTTTATCAAGGAAGGAAAATATCCAGATAAAGCCACTTCAAAAGAAAGATACACCCTGTGTGTTCTTATATGTAATTTTTCAAGTCACGATGGGGTGTTATATAAGAGAATGTTAAATAGGATACAACTCAAATGCCTTAAGAAAGATGAAGTATAAGAGGTGATGAAGGAGATTCACGTGGGAGCTTGCAGTTCTTACATGATGGAATAATCCTAGTAAAGAAGATAATCAGACAAGGGTACTATTGGATGAACATGGAAAGAGATTGCATTAAAATAGTATGGTAATGCCATTAGTGTCAAATCTATGGGAATCTCAACCACCTTCCTCCAATGGTGTTGAATAGTTTATAATCTCCTTGGCCTTTTATAGTGTGGGGGATTTATATCATAAGAGAAATAAGGCCGACAACATCGAATGGACATAATTATATAGTTGTGGCAATTGATTACTTCTCAAGATGGGTAAAGGTTGAATCTTTTAATACTCTAAAGGTGAAGCAAATGGCCTGGTTTATTAAGAAAAATCTTATTTATAGATATGGGGTTCCACATCATATTATGATGGATAATGGAGTTTAGTTTCAAGCAGGGATGGCAGAGTTGTTATAGAAATATGGGATTGAGCATCATAAGTCCTCATCATATTGACATCAGGCTAATGGAACAGTAGAAGCAATGAATAAGAATGTCAAGAAGATCCTCTCTAACATGGTCAAAACTTATAAAGACTGGTACAAGTGCCTTCCTTTTGCCATATAGGGACATAGAACTACAGCCAGAACTGCCATAAGCCAAATTTTGTCTCTTTGGTGTATGGCTGTGAAGTAGTTTTGCCTATAGAAATGAAGATCAAGTCTCTAAGAGTAGCTATGGAGGCCAAACACCTGAGAGTGAATGAGATAAAAGAGATACAATAATCTAGTATCTTTAGATAAGAAGAGGATGAATGCTTTATTTCACACTCAGATATATTATAGCAGGATAGCAAGGTCGTTCAATAAGAAAGTAAAGCTAGGGAAAATAAGAGTTGGGGACATGGTGTTAAAAAAATCTAGAGCAATGGTGTATGATTTGAGAGGAAAATTCATACCGAATTGGGAAGGACCATACTTAGTTAAGTCAGTTCTGCCAAAGGGAGCCACCAAAATATCTGATCTTGAAGGGAATGAGTTCATAGAGCCTATTAATCTAGATCACCTTAAGAAATACTACCTATAAAAATAAATTAAAGTTGTATAAAGAAAATAAAGTCTGTTGATTAAAAAACCTGAAAAGGCTAATCATACAAGAATTAGAACATTCCTACTGTTTAGAAAACTAATAAAGGGCTAATAGGCAAAAATTAAGGAATAAATAAAAGAAAAAGGTCCCATTGATTAGAAAACCCACAAAGGGCTAGTAAGGCAAAAGTTAGGGAAATAAAATGTGAACGAAAAATATTCATTCAGAAATTTTGAAAGGACTAGCTGATAACAGGAGTTATGTCATGTGAGGTTGTAAATGTACTCATTTTGGCCCTGATTAATGAATCCTATTGAAATTAAATTTTATTACAACATTGCATGTTCTATCTTATTTGTAATGCATACGTATTAGAAGGGATAACAGAACATAAAAGCTTAAAATAAGCTCTATGAGACCATTTTACTTTAGTACATAAAAGAAGCCTGCGAAGTTGAAAACTCGAAAGGGTGGCTTAGGCAAAAGTTAGGGTAGGCCTACTAAGTTGAAAACCTAGAAGGGAAACTTAGGCAAAAGATAAGGCAAAAAAATAAATAAATAAAATTCACTTAAGACCATTTATTCATCCAAGCCTAATTTTGAGAAAGGGAAATTTGAAATAAATCAGTACAATAAGGCAGTCTAATATAACTACAAATCATAACTGAAGATAGCCTAGATTCAGTCATCTTAGGCTCCACTATCAGACCATGGGCCCCATCCTCTACTTGTGTTATCATGATGATAAGTATTTGGAGGTCTGACAGATGAAGTACCAACACTGTAGGGGTCCATGCCCAAGTCAACAAGCTGCTGATGAAGCATCTCATTCTCCTGCTCTAGATCCCTAGAATAACTCTGCACATATAGGAAATGTCATACAATATGTAATTCATGCATAACATACATAAACTTTGCATTTTTTAGTGTATATACTTACTCTCCAACTATCTGTGACCTGCATAGTAAATAACCTCTGAGACGAGGCATAATCGTGTAAATACTTTGCCTGTGTCCAGGGAACCTGCATTGTAAAATTTTCCATTAACGTCCATGTCAAGTGTATAGATCATGTAGGAAATAAGTCAAATACACTCACATGAGAAGTATCTACCAAAGGATAGCTCTGAAGCTGAGCACCGCTAAAGTACATATACTACTCAACCTGAGCTTGAACAATAGGAGCCCAATAAAGTATGGACCTATCCATAAGAGAGACATTGCCAAGGATAGCACCAATAGAAGCCCATTTACGATAGTCCCAAAGTGCTGAGTATAGTGCGTATGACTAAGTCTCAGTTTAGATCTCTTAGTATCAGGAGCAGTCTCTATCTCTTCCCCTATTGCCTTAGCAGCAGGGGAACCAATCTCCTCAAACTGTGAAAAAGAATGAGTAATTTATGGGGTCTAAAAGAATAAATGAAATGATCAAAAGTTACCTCAGCCTAGTCAATAGGAACCTACTCTAAGAGGTTCTCATAAATGAAATGTCGGTAATGGCGAGATCACTCAAGAAAAGTCATAGCGTCATATCCCTGTAACACCTTTTTCATTTATGATCTTGTCAAATGAGAACTATATAACATTAAGAGAGGAACATCAAAGAGAATGCAGCATCAGGAAGGTCCAAAATGCCACTGATACACTCATTATCCCAAATACCATATCCAGTAACCATAACTAGGGAGTAGAATCCTCATGTCCTCGAGTCGTACAACAACAACCATGAAATTATACCTTTGGACATCATCCACTCTCTCTAGTCAATTACAATTAATCTGAAAAATCATGTTATTAAGTTTAACTTGCATTAAATTATGAAATACTAATGATTCCTTTTTCCTACCATGTGCCACTCGATAGTGTTCAACTAATCATAGTAAGTCTGTAGAGTGTTCCTGACATTTGTTAAATGAGAAGAGCCCTATCTATGCCTCAGAGGGATCCTCCTATCATAACTGATAGCACCAAAGCCATAAAGTAGGCCAATCTCTAGACTCCAGATCTAGAAAGAGGAAAAATTCAAAAAAAAGGATTACATACATGCAAAGCATGCCAAAAGCCACACATGGTGACAGTACCTCTACAAAAAGTGTCCAATCTATAATATAGATAAGCCAACATAGTAGATCCCTAGTCAAGGGTGACAACTTGGTTTAAGTTTTAAAGAGGGCCGAGAAGGGCAATGTTGACCGCATGACTAGTCTCATAAAAGAGTGTCATGCCAAGCAATATCAGAATGAGACACCTCGCCTTATAGGCAATATAACGAGAAGTGTTTGTAGGAAGACATCTAAATCCCTTGACTAATGATTAAAGAAGAACATTTTTCTGATTTTTCCACATCGGAACGAACCCAATCAAATCTCACACATACTGACTCCATGGATGCTTAAGGAGACTGCAGTAGCTGATATCGAAGGAAATGGTAGTCCCTCCAATGGACATCCTGGTGATCACAAAAAAACTCATAAGCAAAATAGTCAGCTCACCTATGTAAGTATGGAATGTATGGGTGATGTTTATCCACTGCTCAATCAATGCGAATAAAGAATGGTGATCGAACCTCCCTCAAGCTGTTGGAAGCCCAATAATAAATCATCTACACCTAGAGGCCCATATAAGCTGCACCATATCCTCTAGCAACCCGTGAAATAATTCATGAGTTATGTGAAAATAGCCCATGAATTTCATCGGTCGCTGGGAGAATTTTGAGGATAGAAAAAATAAAAATAATTAATCAATTAATTAAAAAAATTTTAAAAATAAATAAAAAATAAAAATAGATCCTAGATCGGCCAAGTGGAATGTTGATAAGCATTACACAAATGCTAACTCATTTCTAGACTTCTGACTCAGATTTTCAAACCTTCAGTCAGCTATTCAACTAAAATCCTATGTTCCCGAGTTAAATTTAATTTTTTCATGCATTTTTTGAGTCATTTTTAATCTAATTTCAATAATATACACACTAATTTGCATTTTAAAATTAATTCTGATTACTAATCAGTATGAATAAATTTTTGTAGAAATAAATAAAAATGAGGAAGTGTTACCTCATTGCCAGCATCTATGCACCTATGAAGGTGAAAGTGAGTCAAAAGAAGCACAATGGAACTCTCTCAAAGTCCAAGGTTGTTTTGAGGAAAATAGAGAGGCATAATGGCTGGGTTAGCTATAATCTCTACTGCTCTGTGTAGCATGTGTTATGGGTCAGCCATAGGATCTAATGGATCATGAATCAGACTTCGGATGAGCAAGAAATCAAAAGAAGAAAATCAAAGCAAAAAAGAAGAAATTGAGAAGGAAACAAAAGAATAGCATTGAAAAATAAGTTGGCAAGCTTCTTATAAATGGAAAATATTCATTTTGGTCCCTTGACTATGCTTACATTCAAAATCAAGTTTTTCTTCATAATTTCATTCATAATTGCATCTTGATTAGGATTTAATTCCTAACTAATTCATTTAACTCATGTCATCAATTGATGAATTATTATTAATTACATTTTTATTTAAATTTGAATTTTTTTATCAAGTATGGAATATATAATATAATTACAGAATTCAGTTTTGCATTTTTACATGCATCGTTTTAAATCAAAAGATTTCAAAATTCATTTCATGCTACACAATAGCTAAAACAAAAATTTTAAAATTATCATGTTATGTGCTACACAGTAGTCATAACTTGAATTTCAAATTCAACATGTTATGTGCTTTAATAGTAGTCATAACATGAAAATTTTCAAACCTTTTATCACTAGACACTATACAGTAGTTATGGTATTATTGCTAGATGTTCCACAAGAGCTATAACATGTTCTTAAATCATGAAACACTAAACGTCCCATAGGGAATATAGCAAAACTCATTTGCATATATCTCATTAGATGTCCCAAAGAGAATATAGTGCAGATTTACCAGACACTACAAGGTAGTTATAGTATGATTGCTAAATGTTCCACATGAACTATAACACATTTTTTCAAATCATAAATTACTAAACATCCCACAAGGAATATAGCGAGCATTATCATATATATTTCATTAAATGTCTCACAAAGAATATAATGAAATCCATTATCACTAAATGTCCCAAAGGGAATATAGCACAATTCACCAAACGCTACATTATAGTTATGGTATTATTGCTAGATGTTCCACAAGAACTATAGCATGTTTTCAAATCACGAGTTGCTAGACGTCTCATAGGGAATATAGAAAAATGTATAATTTTTATTAGAAGTTCAATAAGAAATATAGTGAAACATATTAAACATAGCATCTTGCTTAAAATTGCTCAGCAATTTAATCATCAACATGTCAATTTAGATAAAGTGAAGTACCCTAATTCTTTCTTTTGAAATTATGTGCTACTATTGTTTTGCCATAATGTGTCAAGCAAACAATGACAAAAGGGGGCAACTGTAAGCACCCAATTTCAGGATGCAATTGTGCACGCATGTCATGAAAGCCCCTATAATGAAAATCTAATCAAGAATTGATACTCTGGTGTCGAGTTTCATAATTTGTAGGACAAAATTGCTATATTTTGTGGATTTAATTGCAAAATTGGTTTTATAGGGATTTTATTGCAAAAATAGAAACTTTTGAGGACCTTTTTTGTAATTTAATTTCAAAAAAAAAGTGATCGGCAAGCATTTAATGTCGATTGACATTCCATAATGTCGATTTTCATTAAAAAATCATTTCTTAATTTTTTCATTAGTCTAGGACACCACATGTCCCTACGTGTGTGACTTTTTGATTTTTTCAAAATTCTATCACCCATCTTTTTATCTTGATTTTGAAAGTAAAAAAAAAAACCCAAACTCCTGAAAATCACGCAACTTTCTTGCATGATCGCAGGGGTTAGAGGTTCCTAGGCTAGGCTTTAAAAGCCGAGAGGCAGAGTTTGTGAAAATAGGATAAAAAAAAAGAGGCTGGGAAAAGACCCTAGTTATTTTCTTTACTATGCAGAAAGCCACACACACCTTATCTCATCATTTTTCATTTTCAAAACCTTCGGGAAATCAACAAAAATACATTCTTTTCTTTCAAAGTCCAGAAATCAAGAAAAAAATAACAAAGTCAATCTCAAAATGGTGACAATCCCAATCCGAGGGGCATTCAAATAGCATTTCCACAACATCCCCTACTCTTTTTTCTCTTTTTCTATTTTGATTTGATTTCTTTATTTTATTTATTAATTAAGTCATTACTAATTAAATCTTTAGTTGTGTTTTTTTTTATTGGTGTTTTGTGGTGCTCTAGATGTGAGGTTGGTGATGTGAGATTTTGGTAGTGGCTACATTGAAGAATCCATGGGATGCCATGGATTGAATTTTGTGAAAACCCCATAGAATTTAGGGTTTATTATCTTTTGCGGTATTTTGTTCATTGCTTTTACTAGCTTGTAATTAATATACTTTAATTTCCTACACTATAGTTTGTAATAGCCCCAATAAATGGAAATTAGTGGAATTTTAATTCTCTGCAGTAAAAATTGATTAGTAATCTAGGCTTGATTTGGTAAAATTTAATTAAAATCAATGATGGAAATAGATTAATTTTAGAGTTGCATGAAATTGAAATAGGGTTTCTTAGAAAAATCATGTAAAATTATTATTTTCATTTATTTTTGGTATGTTTGTTAAATTGGGTTTTGTTTTTTTAGTTCTCATGCCTTTTGAGCCCCAAGACCACTTTAGGTTCTAACCCATTTAATAAATAGACTTAAAAGTAGTTTTTAGGTTTTAATTAATTTAAGCCCATCTAAGTTAATTAGATTTAGGCCCACTTTTAATTAATAAAATTAACTTAGACTTTAGTTTAGCCCACTAATATATTTTTATTTCTTTTAAAAATTAATTAGACCTTAGGCCCATTTCTAGTTAATTAAAATTAATTTATATTTAGCTTAGCCCATTAATTTCATTTCTTTTAAAATAAATTGTCTTGGGCTCTATTTTTATTTGAGTTAAAATTAAGTTAGACTTAGGCCCACTTAATAATCTAATTATTTCTTTAAATTTTGTAAAAAATAGGCCCATTCCCTTAGTTAATTAAAACAAGTAAATTTAGGCTCACTAATTCAATTAAAATGTAAGCCCATTTTTAGTCCATTTTACTTGTAAAAAAAATATGTAGAATTAGCTAACTTTAATTAATAAAATTAATCTAGTTTAGATATAAGGATGCTGCCTTTTGTATGCATGTTTACATTCAATTTTATGACTTCTTGCCTTTAGGTTAAATGGATGTTTAATTAGGGTTTAAATAAAATTGCATGTAATTAGAGAATAAGATAGTAATTCCTAAAATAGTCCTAAATGAACATGAGACTAAGAGAAGTTAGTATTCTGTTTCCAGAATCTCCTAGTTGTAGTGCTAGATTTCTTTTAAAGAATTGAGTACCACCATTTCAATTTTTCTTAATTATTACCCTGGGTGGTGACTGCTCATCTCCACACTATGTCTTTGTGATATAGTAGTGTGTTGCCTAAGGCCCTAAAACCAAATAGTGTCGCGGTTGCTAAAATCTTGGGCGTACGCTAAACCCTGCCATCTACACCAATCCTCTCCCAAACTATAAAAACATGCCTCCACCAACCATTAGTGTGATTTCCTCTAATCTACCAGTAAGCCTTGTTGAACAATCAATCCAAGACGGTCAAAGAAACCTAAGATAAGCCCTTAGAAAATGAACTCTTGAGTCTCATTCTTAAACCTCATGATTCTAGCAAAGATGAGCACCTTGTCAGAGCACTAGATGAGGCAAAGATTTCCACTAATGCCTCGCCTTACAAGATGATAACCTCTCTAATGAAAGCTCCCTCAAATGCAATCACCTTTTTAGATAAAAAATTTCCTCTTGAGGGAAGGGTCCATAACCATCCTCTCATCATATATGCAATTGTTAGATCTAAGAAGACTCCATGTGTTATGGTGGATGATGGATCTGCAATTAATGTTTGTAATCTTGAAAAGGACACTGGGGCTAAGAATTGAATCTCTTGTGTGGCTAAAAGCTCAACCCAAGTCTACCACAAGCTGAGAAGTGGGTGAGCAACGAAATTGAGAAATTAGGGTTTAAGATCTTCAATGACACCCTTAAAGGAAAGCACTCACTAGATATGGTCACTGAAATTGACATTAAGGAGATGATGAGAAATATGGATCTAAAATTTAGGAGTGAGACTATCAATTATGCTCAAGCTACTGCCATCCTTAAATCAAGCATCGATGACATCCTATTTGAAGACATTGCTGATGATGATCTATGTACTTTTTCTTTGTTTGAGACTGATGATGCAATGAAATCTAAAGTTAATGTAATGAAATAAAATTTTACTTGTTTGATGTCTTTCCTGACAATAGTATGTATTACATTGATCAAAACATTAGCATATTTAACATTCATTCTATATGCACTGAATCATTTAACATTGGCACAAAATCTGAGCCACATATTCTGCAAATTTTGAAAGATATTACCCCTGAAGATAGGAGAGAAATAAAATATTCAAAAGTATTTTCCCAAGAATATGACAATATGCCTGGTATTGACAAAGACATTGCTCAACACTTCATTCTTACCAAAGATAGGTGCAAACCAGTAAAGTAAAAACTGAGAAGAATCAGACTAAAATGGGCCCAATCAGTGAAAGAAGACATCGAGAAGTAGATCAAGGAAAAATTCCTAGAGGTAGTAGACTATCCGGAATAGTTAGCAAATGTGGTGCTAATTCCGAAGAAAGACATAAAGGTTAGAATCTACATCAACTAGAGAGATCTAAACAAGGCCTGCTTGAAAGATGATTTCCCACTACCTTATATAGATATACTAGTTGACAACACTGCCACATGTGTTATGTTCTCCTTCATGGATGGATTCTTTAGGTACAATCATATCCTAATGGCCATTATCGACAAAGTAAAGACATCTTTCTAATGGAATGGGGTCATTATTGCAATAAAGTAATGCCCTTCGAACTAAAGAATGCAGGAGCAACTTAATAGAGAATGGCAACCATAATGTTCCATAACATGATACATAAAGAAGTAGAGGTGTACATCGATGACATAATGGTCAAGTCAAAAACTAAGGAAGAACACACGTCAAACCTCAAAAAATTCCTTAAAAGAGTTAAAAAGTACAGTCTTAGGCTTCATCCAAAGAAATGCATATTTAGGGTACTTTAGGAAAGATGCTGGGGTATGTTGTCAATCAGAATGGGATTGAAATGGATCTAGACAAAGTAAAAGTAGTTAGAGAGATGCCAGTGCAAAGAATAGAGAAAGAAATCAGAGGGTTTCTAGGGAAACTACAATTCATCAGTAAATTCAACTCTAAGTTAACAGTAGTGTGTGAACCGATCTTCTAGCTACTCATAAAAGATCAACCAATTGAATGGAATGAATAGTGTCATCTAGCATTCGACAATATTAGAAACTACCTAGCTAACCTACTAGTTCTAAAACCACCTAAACCAAGGATACCTTTAACCATGTATCTAGCCATCGAAGGAAATGTAATTGGTGTAATGTTAGCCCAAGAGGGAGAAATAAAAGTAGAACACATAGTCAACTACATAAGTAAGAAGATGTTGCCATATAAGGAGAAGTACAACTAAGTTAAATAAATATGCCTGGCAATAGTATGGGGAGTGAGGAACTCAGACATTACTTTTAGTCCTATGAAATTTAGGCTATGTCTAAAATGGACCCAATGAAGTACCTCTATGAAGCTCCTCTCTAGTGGGAAAACTTGCCAAGTGGCTCATGTTCCTAATAGAATTTGATGTGCAATATTTAACTAAGAAGGCAATAAAAGGAAGAGCAGCGGCTGAATTTCTACACTTAACCCCATTTTAGACTCAGAAGAAATCCAATTAGACTTCCCATATGACCTTAGTTTAGCAATCAAAATTGAAGGATGGCACATGTGCTTTGATGGAGCAGTCAATCAGTTCAGTGCAGGAGTCGATGACATATTACAATCCCTAAAAGGTGAAGTAGTACCAATGGCCAAAAAGCTCGAATTCAAAGTTACAAACAATAAAGCATAATAGAAGGCATGTGTACTTAGAATAGATGCATTAATATCCCTGGATGTTACAGAAGTTGAGATCTTTAAAGATTCCATGCTAATAATCAACCATGCCATGGAATAGTGGGAATTGAAAGAGCAACACTTAAAGCCTTACCTAGATCACTTAAGGCTACTTACCATGTCCTTTTGAAAAAGTAGATTCATTCATCTCCCCAGGAATCACAATTAGATGGTAGATGCACTTAGTTCCATAGCATCAGTATAGGAAGGACCATCTAAAATGCCCATGAAGCCTTTAATCCTACTCAGATCAAAATAACCTTGTCATAAGAACTGCAGAATAGAAAAGATAGAAACAACTAAAAAACCCTAGTTCTACAACATCTAGAGATATCTGAAGGAATGAGCCTATCTTGATCAAGCAGATGAAAAAGACAAAGCAGTCAGTTGATGATTAGCATCAAAATTCACATTGCACCAAGGTGTGCTATACATAAGAACCTCAAACAATTTACAACTTTAATGTCTAGATGAAACTGAGGCTACAAAAATAATAGAAAAAGTACATGATAGTGTTTATAGTCTGCACATGAATGAGCAATCCTAACTAAGAAGCTAATAAGACAAGGGTTCTTCTTAATAGCGATGATGGAAGACTGTATCAAATTTATAAAGAAATGCCATAAGTGTCATATCCAAGGGAATTTCAACTAAATTCCCCCAATAGAATTACACTACATTACCTCTCCATGGCCTTTCTCAGCATAGGGACTAGACATAATTGGGGAAATCCACCCAACAGCCTCAAATGGACAGAGGTTCATCTTAGTAGTAGTGGATTACTTCATAAAATGGGTCAAAGCATATTCATTAACAAATATAGGAGCCAAGTAAGTGGCCAAATTCATCAAAAGAAATTTATTCTGTTGAAATGGGATCCCCCATGATATCACCTTTGATAATGGTGTCCAATTCCTAAGGGAAGTTAGAGAGCTATTAAGGAGTTATAAGGTGGAACATAATAAATCTTCTCCTTACCGACCATAAGCAAACAGGGCCATTAAAGCTGCAAATAAGAACATCAAGAAGATTTTGTCAAAAATGACTTAGACTTATTGAGATTGGGTAGACAGATTGCCATATCCCTTATAAGGGTATCAAACAACAATCAAGACTTCAACCAGAGCAACTCCTTTCTTGCTAGCATACAGATAATAACTAGTGATTCCGATTGAAATAAAAATCAAGTCTCTCTAAGTAGCGATCAAATCTAAATTGCCATAATTACAATAGGCTCAAGAGAGGTATAATAATCTCACCCTGTTAGACAGTCAAAGGCTTAAGGTTTTATACCGCACCCAATTGTATCAAGCTCAACTAGCCAAAACCTTCAATAAGAAAGTAAAACATAAGAGTGTGAAAGTAAGGGACTGGGTGTTATACCAAAAAAGGTAGAACGTTCTAGACCCAAGAGGGAAATTCCAAACAAACTAGGAAGGCTTATACTTGGTTAAACATGTCTTATCAAAAAGAGCAATCAAGCTAATGGACCCTGAAGGCAATGAATTCTTCAAACCTATCAATACAGACCTCTTGAAAAAGTACAATGTCTAAGGCACACAAAAAAATCCTACTGAGTTGAAAACCTAAAAATGGTAGCTTAAGCAAACGTTAAGGACTTCTCACTAGGTTAAAAACCCTATATGGGCAACCTAGGCAAAAGTTATGGAAAGAGAGAAATTCCTTAATTAGAAAACCTGAGAAGGCTAGTTAAGGACAGGGGTAACCTCGAGTTTGAAATTTGTACGAATGCACCTGTGCTTTTCTTAAATGACTTCAACAAAATAAGAAAGATTATTGATTTATGAAAAATGTCTTTGAAAAGTGTAACACATTTTATCATCATGAATTGTATTAAGCATGTTTTGCATTTTCTTTCATTACATGACCATAATTCTTAACTCATTTAGAGATAGGCCACTATTGTCAAAGCCTAAAAAAAGCCTAACTAGGTATGAAGAGCTATGAGAGGAGACACCCTAGGTGAAAAAGGAAAGAAAAACAAATCCCAGCTAAGTGCAAAAGCTCTTAAAGGAGAAGCCTTAGGAAAAAAAAGGAAAAATAAAAGAGGCAAGCGAGAGCAATGCAAACATTATCAATGATACACAGTAAGAAGCATATACAGTCATCATCATATAACTATCACTTAGCACATGCGGGACAAATGCCCAAATACAACACCAGAGTCCATAACCTCAGGAAGATGATACAACAAAGAAAACTATAGGCCAAAATTACTACACCTAGCTCCTAAAACAACTACATTAACTATGGCTACCATCAAAAGCAAGCACCAATCCTGCTCAAGCATCTCCCTCATTTGATCTAGGATCATCATCATTCTTCATAAAGGATGATAGCTATAACTCCAGCTCTCTCCAATACAATAACGATAAGTCGTGCCCTCCTATTCCCATTCATAGCTAGCGTGATGGTATTCAGCCTACATGACATACTGTATATTATACACGCATACATAAAATATATGCATAAAATAAATAGGTTACAATAAAGAAGGCATACCCTCTGAGTGATTGCAAACTCTAAAAAGCACTACTATACACTCCCTGCAATGGTATACCAGTACAGACCAAATGAGACGAGAATCAATAAAAGCCACACACTCAGCGTAAGACCATGTGCACCTCGTGTGGCCATGCACTCTGTCCTAGGGATACGCACATAACCATGCCTATGCCCCTTATTCTACATATTTTTCACTAAAAATAGACACCTGCACACCCCATTTTAAGGGGGGAAGCAAGTGGAACACACACACTTAGAAATATGTCTGATCAAAGGTGCTAAAAACCCCTTTCCAAATAGTTTTTGCTCTCCCATTGCTTTTTTTAGGTGATTAGATCTCTTTTCCACCAAACCAAGCCTCATCATTTTGGCACGTTTATTTTATCATATTACATTTTATTTTATTATCGCCAACATTTAGGAATATTATTATGGTTTTGTGATGAGACTAACAATTTTGCATGCTATATAAATAATCTATACTTTATTATGTTCATTTCATATCATCATTCTACATCCTCCAATTCCAAAACATGAAATCACATCACAAATATCAATAATGTGAAAAGTTCATATCCCAAAATAAAATCATCATGTTTTCAGTCCAGTGATAACATCATGCATCCCTTATATTATCATTATATATCATCATAGAATAAATAATCACTGTGAACATGCATGATCATCTACATTTTGCTTACTCTTTCAAGTGATCGAGTGCCCATTGCTTATCCTATTCTTTATGTGATCGAGTAAGCTGTGTGAATGGTTGTATTTACCATGCAAATTCATCATATCTAAATTAGATTTACTTTTCTACAATCTTTTTTCCTTTTATAAGTATTTTATTAGGAAAGTGATGTAATAGTAATATCTTCAGCTTTATTATCTTCCATTGTCTGATGAATTATGTGAATGCTATACAAACTGTCACCATAAAAACTAGGGTGTTGCAATAGCTATACATTAAACATCGTATAATGAGAAATAGTCAAAAAAGTATATGCAATCTCCCAAACCCAAAAATCTCTACTCGTTGAGTGACCCAATGTTGTCCCTTTCTTTTTCTCAATTTTCTAAAAATCAGGTGGTGACTCCATAAAATAAAATAAAAAGCATCTCATTACTCCTGAGACCAATCATTTGTCCCTATTTGATAAAGTTTCCATGTACCATGAAAATAAAATAAAAAGACCCTTACAGAACCAATTCGCCTAGAAGACAAGAATGGTCAGTCATATGGTGTCCTTTCTATATTGATTCCCCTCTCAATGATATGCTGTAAATAGTGGTACTTGTCCTTTTATAGCCTCTCTAGAATGCCCCTTCATCTCTCCTAGAATTTTTTCTTTTTAAAATGTCCACCTTAGCTTGATTTGTCCTGGAAATGAGCTTATTGCGATCATGGATCAAATTGCAATTATAGAAGAGAAGCATCTAGAGAACTAATGGCTATTATGAAAATGTTATGCTCACTGGATAGAGTTTGGCCATTTAGGAACATACAATTATTGCTTAAGTTGCAATCGCAAGAGGGCCATAACCTAGGAATGCTCAAAGCTTCGATTAATCTATGATCATGCTACCATCCATAATCATAAAAAAATGTTTGCTTTGTTTCACTACTTTTGATTCTTTTTTATTTTTATCCTCAAACATCACCAAACACCTTCATAACTCTTTCCCTTAGAAAATTAAAAAATATATAAAAGTATGTGTTCCTATATGGTAACCTATATTAAATGCTCATTAAAATCAATGAATGAATGATAAAATGAACCTAATTCTATATGCAATTTGGCACAAAAAAATAACCCCACACTTGAATCTTTACTTCTCCTTAAGCAAACTCAATAGCACAAGCCATCAAAGCAATGAACGAAACATATATTCCAATTTATTGAGCATATATCACAATCTTCTTTTAATATCTAGATTACACATTCCAAAAGCAAAGTTAATATATCAAGTAAAGAAATGTATATTACTAAGTGAAGAGCTTGTTATTCATTCACAATCACATAATCATGAGTCAAAATTTTAAGTGAAGTACAAAATGAATGAAAAAGACTCCAATCTAAGGTGGCTCCTAATTTGGCATGCACAAATCAATCTTATCACTTTATTTTGTTTTAATATTATGTTATTTTTCCCTCTTTTAGTAGTTCCCTATCTTTCCCAAAATACTCAACGTGAACACCTTGAGAGAGTTCTTTGAATACTCATACTCTTTTGCGAGAGCATTGGAGTAGGTAGGAATTTAAGTCCTTTAGCACATTTTATTCTTTCTTTTTCTTCTCTTTTCTTTTACAATTAAGAAAAAGTGTTTTTATAATTCCTTTTGCATACAACCACAAGTGACCTTAAAGTGGAGTTTAATTCATTTACTATACTATCTCCCAAAACATAGACTCATAATATGATCAAATGAACAACAACATATATTAAGTTGATTAAAAGCTCAAAAATTATCAACTTAAAGTGTTAATAAAGCTTAGACTGAACCTAAACTAGCCATCAACATAAGATTAAGTAACATAGGTTCAACAAAACAAAAAACATACATAAAGTTCACTATAATGATAAATTACAAAAATTCAAATGTCAAGCATCAAAAATTCAAAAATTTGGGCCAAATCATAACATTGCAAATGCAATGCTTGATGTATACCAAAATATACATATGATAAACCAAAAATGCAAAAATTGTTCTCCCTTCTACACTTAAATAACACATTATCCTCAATATGTGCTAGGCTCATAAATGTAAAGATTGAATTTACATATGCATAAATATACTAAAAAACACAAATAAAAACCATAAGCAATAATGTATAAACAAGAAATACATGAAAATGAAAACTAAAAATAAAGATAAAATAAAATAAGGAAAAGAGTTACTCCTTTTCCTTTAGAGGAGAGTCTAGAGGTGGTTTCCTAATAGGAGATGGGGATGGACAACACTCATGCCTTGTTGCCTTAAAGCATTCCATCATTTTGAAGAATTGGTATGATTGATTGATTTCTAAGTCAATGAGTTTATCATTCAGCTCATGATATTTATCCTCTACTGGTTTTTCAAGGTTTTGAAACCAAGAATCCACTACTGCTTAAAAAGAATAGTGTTTCCAAAACTTGGCTCCACCCTTTATTTGATGATTAAGCTAGTTAAAGGGTTGCTTGTTCTCCTATTTCTTAACCCTCATCCTCATCTTCACTCTCATTTGATTTAGGCAAATTTTTCTTTTTAGCAGCAAATTTTGTCAAGTGATAACATTTCTTTATTTTTGAATCTTGCAATTCTATTACTGACGAGAAAATTTTGGCTCATGTGAGAATAAGCCAATTGATCTTTTCCTACAAAATAGTGGGCATCTTAGTTTTTATGGATAAAAGACATGAAAATGTAAATACAAACCTGTTATGATATGCCTCATCAAAATTGATGACTTCTTTGCATGAGCGACATGCCAAAATGTTTGATGAACAAAGTATGTAGTGCAAATCTTTGTTTTAGTATGCATACACCGTATCATTAATAACTCTTGGATGGATATTTTGTTGCTCTCTTTCTTTCCAAAAATAGAGTGACATATAATTTTATGCATGATGATGTAGCTATGGCCCTCAATTAAACCATTCGCCATACCATGATGATCCCAATCCTCCTCTTTATAAGAAATTTCATTCTAAAACTCCTTAGGCTTGTATCTTGTCAAAGGTTCACACTCCCCCTCTCACAAAACCAAACACTCTATGTATAGTATTGTAATCGATCAAAATAGGCATCCCATTTAGCCTACACTTAAATTTCTAATGGGTTTAATCAGAAAGTGTTAGGGTTATGTAAAACTCTAATGTTAAATCCTTATAAGCATCATAATTTAATCCAACAAGCTTTGTATATCCTAATCTATCATACAACCCAAGCACCCTATCTTGAAGTTTGATACCTTTTAGAGTTTCCATATCCAATCTTTTAGGGATAATAAAAGGATAATGAAGAAGTTTATTATACTTATTTCCTTCTTCATAGGAGTGAATCAAAAATGGTGCACCATACTCCTTTGTGAAATTAACCCCTTCTATGAGGATGTTAATAGTTTCACCTTCTTCTTTTATTAAAATAACATATAGAAGGGGTGAAGAGTTTGCTCTATTTTGGATAAAGAGGAGAAGAATTTGGTTTATGAGTGATTAGTGGAATAAGAATAAAGGGAAGTTAAGATTTAGGGTTAATGGTTAATGAGAAGTTTGGGAGAGAAAGAAGGAGGATGATTAAGAGTAGGTAGAATGGCTTTAGGAAGTGGATGAGATCATGCAAAAGGTGGAGATTGTGGATTTCAAATATAGATAGGAAGAGGGAAATGGGTCGTGACACTTTTTAGGGTATAGGAGTTGTAAGAGTTACGAGCATAAATCATTCCATAATCATAACAAAAAGAATTGGGTATTTTGGCCTACGATCATGGAGCATGTATAAGCACTAATTAAGCCCAATCCTGGCAAGATCAAAGAATTTGGGATCATAGATCAAGAAGCAATTACAAAAAAGGAATGACCTATACAGATAATAGGCAAATTATTAGAATTGCAACTTAACAAAAATAAAGATGCACAAAGTACAGTCATAAACTGAGTCTATTAAAGATGAGCTATCAAATCAAAATGAACATAATATTAAAATAAATAAAAATAACATGCTAATTTAGGGTCATTAGCTTCATCATACTCTATCATTATAATTTTAACAAAGTGTAGAGGATGAATAACCTTTACCATTAGTAGTAAGTAATATTTGCTATGCTTCTTTGTCATTTTGAATTGATTTAGGCATAATTTTATCCTTTGAATAAGTAAGCTGCTTAGGAAGATATAGCACATTGAATGCTTGTATTGCCTTCTTCCTTAGGCTCATTTATTTTCTGGCTCCCTTCATTTTGTTTTTCCCTTAAAGTGGCAAGGATTCCTTATAGAATGTGTCTTACTTCACTATTGGGATTGATCTTATTCTCACTAACTTTTTCTCTCCATTACTTGTGCTTAGACATGTTGCTCATCAATTTGCATATCTCTTATGTGTTTTTTCATCACATATTCCACTATCTCTTCCTTAACTCATAATTTGATCTTCCCTTCATGCACATCAATTATAGCCTTCCCAGTGTTGAGAAATGGCCTCCCTAAAATCAGGGGACAATTCTTATCTTGCTTAATATATATAATCAGAAAATCGACCGGAAACACAAATTTATCAATTTTGACAAGGACATCCTTAAATACACCATATGGCCTTTTGATTGAATGATCCATAAGTTGAAGTGTCATGTTAGTGTTGATAACATCTACTAACTTTAATTCCCTAAAAAGTGAAAGAGGTATAAGATTAATGCTAGCTCCTAAGTCACATAAACATTTAGGAAATTATTATGAACTAATAATGCAAGGAATTATAAAACTCCTTAGATCTTTAAGCTTAATTGGAATTTTACTTGAAATACTTGGGCTACAAGTCTCTATAAGAGGCATCATCTCATCATTATTCCATTTTCACTTGTTAGTGATGATGTCCTTCAAGAATCTTGGCTTCTCTACCAATGCTTTTGAGAGAGGTAACTTAGTTGTAGTTTCTTAAAAGTTTCAATAAATTTAGAAAATGTTTTATCATCTTCCTTTGTTTTAATGGAAAAGGTAATCTTAGAGTATATATAGATGTGTCAATAATGGTTGGTTGCTCCATTTGCTTCCCAACTTATTTCCTTTTTGGTTTTTTATGCTTATGCTCTTTAGACTTCTCTTGCACTTCTTCACTTTCCATGCTCTGATCTTTCTTCACTTTCCATACTCTAATCTTTCTACTTATTATTAAACTTTAATAGGATTAAGTTAGACTTCTCAAAGTGATGGCTTTCCCTTGTTCTTTCGAATTGACTTCAGTGATGCTTAGTAAGTGTCCTTGAGCTCTTATGGAAATAACATTCATCAATTATCCTAGCTGAACCTCAATGTTGTGAATTAAGAAAGCTTAATTCTTAAGAATTTGGTCATACTTGTCATTTTGGAAGTCATGGCATCAAGGAACTTGTCAAGCTTTGTTCCTATACCTACAATTTTGTTATTAATAGCTGCAAACTTGTCATCCATAGGTGCAAACTTATTGTCACTTGATTTAGCTTAGAATATGGGTTATGATGGTTTAGAGAATTAACTAGAGAAGCCTTATGAATTCTGATTGTTGCTCCATGAGAAGTTGCGATGGTTTCTCTAATGTGAACCAAGCAAGCACTAAACATGTTACCAATATGATAATCCACTCAAGTTTAATGGTCTAATGATTAGAACATGCATGAAGATGTTTAAGTGTGGTTTAGGATTATTCTTGAAGCAAAAGATCATATTTGGGATAGAGAATCAAAGCACAAGTGCAAATGGAGCTTAATTGAGTGAATTTAGAGTGAAGTTTTATCGATTAATCCTGAATTCTTGAGAGGTTAAAGTCCTTTTCTTTTTTTCTTAAAAGAACTTTAGTTAATTTATAAGGTAAAGGCTTGGTAAATTTAAACCTAGTTTAATTTAGACTTAAAATTGACTTTGTTAATCTTAGGTTTATATTGAACAACCTTTAATTCCTTATAATTAAGGTTCTTAAGTACAGGTTATTTAAGCGTCTTGTTGGGAATTAGAGTTTTCTTTTGCTTGATTTATGAACGATCCTTGGCAAGGTTATTAAGATTGAATAAGAGTTTGGTACAAATTAACCATAATCATATCATTTAGTATTAGAGCTTTGGCTCATTAATCAAATATGTATCTTTACTTTTCATTGTTATTTGCATTCAATCCTAAAAAACCATTTTTTTTCCTTCATTTTTGTGTCTTATTTGATATTAATTCATTTTCTTCATGATAATTGTGATCAAATTTTTTTTTTTAATTAACTTGAGTAAATTTCATTATTTTCTTCATATTTCAACCTGTTTTTAGTCTTTAAACCAAAAAATTTAAAAAAAATCATTTTTATTATTGTTGTTTTTTATCTTAAGAGTCTTGTTTATCACAAATAGATATCAATTTGAGTTTTTTCTTACTTTGGTCATTTTGCATCTATTATATAAATAAACAAAAAAAAGGAAGAAAAAAAAGTTTTGAATTGTTAAAAAAAAAGTTGAATTAATCAAATTTTAATTTAATTTGGCCTAAAACCATTCCAGTTTATTGTTTTGATTCTAAATTCAATACCTTTACCTTATTTCAATTTTGATTTTTCTACTCTTCTTCTTAAGTTATGTTTGGGGTAGTTTAAGCACTTATTCCAAATTTTCTTTTTTTTTGGATATTATATTTATTTATTGCATTTTCTTTGGCTTTTATAGTCAAATTTGAGTTTAGTTTTGCTTTGTTTGTTTTGTATTGAGTTTAATTTGATAATTAGTAACTTAAGTTCCATAAGAACTTTAAGAAAGGAATTTGAGAAGTAAAAGGTGACTGGTGAGCTCATAAGAGGGTAAAAGCCTAATTGAGTGAAACACAAGCATTGAGTGACAATCTTTGAGTGTAAACATATGAAGGAGTGTTACTTGTGAGGTTTTTATCTTTTCTTTTATTTCTTTATTTATAACATGTCAGGTTCAAAAGAGGTTGAGATAGATCCCAAATGGAAGCTCTTTATAAAGATGATGTAAGAACAAACGAGTCAATTAATAAATAGCCATAAAGAGGTTCAAGAGCAAATACGGAAGATGAAGCAAAGTCACAACACAACAACCACTATAAATCACATCACACCAATATAAGTTCATAGAGGGAGATGGCTTGGTGATGATGATGAATATGTTGATGAAAAAAATCAAAGGAGTAGGAGGCAAGATAACAACCTTGGGAGCTTAAAGATGAAGATACCTAATTTCCATGGTAGAAGTGATCCCGACGCATATCTAGTATGGGAAAAGAAGGTAGATTTTATGTTTAATTACAACTATAATAAGGATTACAATCAGTGCATTCATGGGCTATGCACTAGCTTGGTGGAATCAGCTAGTGGTC
This sequence comes from Mallotus nudiflorus, assembly GCA_947683625.1. NCBI lineage: Eukaryota > Viridiplantae > Streptophyta > Magnoliopsida > Malpighiales > Euphorbiaceae > Mallotus > Mallotus nudiflorus. The sequence goes on along the minus strand of CANTUR010000027.1, from coordinate 9,022,725 downwards.
TCAAGGAAGCATTATGAAAAAGAACCTATTTCTACATGGCAAGAGATTAAGACTATCATACGAAAGAGGTTTGTGCCAAATCATTATTATAGGGATTTGCACAATCACTTTTAAGGGATAAAATAAGGTTTGAGGAATGTTGAAGTAATTAAAGTGGTTGGGAGACAAGTTGAGGAGAATAATAAAAGGAAAGAGTGCCAACTTGAAACCTTGCCTACAAAGTAATTTTTAAAGACTTGAGCATCAATCAACAAAATGAAGAGATTCAATCTTCATGTGCAAAAACGTTGGAAAGAGAAACCTATAAAGATGAGAGAAAGGAAAATAGGGAGTTAAGTGTTAAAATTGGGTTAAGTGAGCAAGGTGAGAAATTTAAAGATCAAGTTATTAAAGAGGATGACAACATTCATGTTTTGGTGAATAAAGAAAGTATGAATAGTGGTTTTAAAGAGAAAATAGTTAATAAAGAAATCATGGAGGTGTTGGAGCAAAATAATAATAAAGCCTTGATGAAATATTATAAGAAATTGAAGATAATGGCAAGTGTGTACAACCTAGTAAAGAAATTAATGAGAAAGTGCATATCTTTGAAAGATATTTTAAGGAAAATTTTCATGTCATGAAGGATAAGGAGATGATTATTCATCATGATTGCACTAATAATTTTTATGTTTCTTTTTCTAGTGACTTCAAATTTTTTTCATAGACCTTGAAGCCATATGAAGATCCATTAAATGATGTTGTTACAATCCATTATAAGGTCAATAATACCATTAAAGATTTTATTCCCAGCATGAAGTTTGAGAAAGAGCTGCAATATTTTACTTCTTTCAAGGGAATCCATGGAGTTTTTTGTTTGTAGCAAGAAGAACTTAAAATATTCATGTTTTAAGTTTAGAAGGAAACAACAAGGATTCAACATTTATAAGTTTATGAATACTAGTGTTGCATTTTGAGTAAATCCTCAAGTTCAAGGAATTCTAATACTACTTATGTGCATCATTACTATAAAGGAGAAGTACTCTACTAAGGTATTTGTATTTGATCCTAAAGAACATCCAAATATACCAACTTCACAAGATGGGTTAGATTCGAGGATGAATCTTTATGAGGAAGGAGGGAATGATGTGAACCAAGCAAGCAGTAAACATGTTACTAACATGATGATCCACTTAAGTATAATGGTCCAATGATTAGAACATGTATGAAGATGTTTAAAGGTGGTTTAGGATTGTTCTTGAAGCAAAAGATCAAGTTTGGGATAAAGAATCAAAACACAAGTGCAAATGGAGCTCAATTTAGTGAATTTGGAGTGAAGTTTTATCAATTAATTCTAAATTCTTAAGAGGTTAAAGTCCTTTTCTATTGTTCTTAAAAGAACTTTAGTGAATTTATCAAATGAAGGCTTGGTACATTCAAACTTAGTTTAATTTAAACTTAAAATTAACTTTGTTAATCTTAGGTTTATATTAAACAACCTTTAATTCTTTATAATTAAGGTTCTTAAGTACAGGGTATTTAAGTTTCTTATTGGGAATTAAAGTTTTCCTTTGCTTGATTTATGAATGATCCTTGGTAAGGTTATCAAGATTGAATATGAGTTTGGTGCAAGTTAATCATGTTCGTATCATTCTCCAACCTTAATTGTAGGTATTTGAAAATGGATTATTAGTTTCTTACCTTTGTTGGAATGTGCCTCTAAGATAGTTGCAAGCCTATAAAGTGCCATCTCCATACACATTTGCAGTCCTAAAATCACACTTAATTATAGAATGATTACGTTGATTACAATGCTCATAAAATATAGCTGAATAAGGTGAGATAGTGTTACCTCTTAAGGTCAAGTCACCAATTTTCTTATTTATTGAAGGAGGTTGTGCTTGAATGGATGTGACATTATCAACCCCAAGTCTCCCTCCTTGTTTAGGAGCTAATTGTCATTTTGATGGCCACAAATAATTGTGTTGGCCATTTCTTCTAAAAGATCAAAAGCTCCATTTATGGTGTTGCGCATAAAAGATCCTCCAACAACTGCATTGATAGAGTCTCTAGTGGACCTCATCATACCATTATAAAATTTATGAATGAGCACATCCTTAGGTAATCCATGTGTGGGAAACTTTGCAACAGCTCCTTAAATCTCTCATAAGCATCACATAAAGATTTAGTGTCATATTATTGAAAGATGGTGATGTCCTTTATGATCTTGGTCGTCTTTGCAGGAGGAATGTATTTTGCAAAAAATGATCTTTCTAAGAGATCCCATATGGTGATTGAGGTAGTTGCTTGAGAGTGGAGCCACACCTTTGCTCTATCCTTAAGGCTAAAAGGGAAAAACCTCAAGCGAATGACATTATTTGACTTTCCACTGTATTTAAAAGTGTAACATATCTGAAGGAAATTGGCTAAATGAGTATTGGGATCCTCTAAAAGCATGCCACAAAATTGTACTATTAATTGTATCATTTGTAGAAGTGTAGGCTTAAAATCAAAATTATTAGCTTCTGTATTTGGTCTTATGATACTTTGCTAAGCTCCTTCAACTATGGGCATGGCAAACTCGAGAAGAGTTCTTCATCAGCTCTTTGTTATTGTGCTACCATTTCTTCAACTATACTCTTCACTTTCTTATGATTTTCCTTCTTAAATCTAGACAAATATAAGATAAATGCCAAAGGTTCCTTTTGAGTGCATTAAGTTTTGGTCATACACAGTACAAGTTACCTAAAAGCAAAGTAACACAATTTATAAATAGAGCACTAGAAAGAAAATATGCTCTAATCTAAATAAACTATCACTAATTATGATGTTATCTCTATCAATCCCTGACAATGGTGCCAAAAAATTATTGTGCTTCTATAAGTGCATAGTTCAACAAGTAATATAGAGAGAATAAAGTATTGTTCCCATGAGGATTGGGGACTAATGCACCTGTTAGCTTTAGTTTAATATGTTTAGAGCTTGCAAATTGGACTAGAATGCAATAATGAATAAACTATAATAGTAATAATTTAAAAAAATGCTAATTGAACTAATATTAAATACTTAATGGAGAAATAAATCAAGATTGAAATTTTATTCTTAAGGAATGGTAGACCACATTATCCTCAAGTCAAGTTATTGTCCAATCAAATCATATGCATACTTAAAGCTTACTATGGTCATTTAACACTCTCTCTTAAGCTAATCATATGCATCCATTAGATCTCAAAATCATAGCTTAATTCTCATCATCACTATAAAAGTAAGTTAACATCATATATATTAGGCATTAAGTGAGCTTATGGAGGATTGAATGGGTTAAAGCTCCCTTAAGTCATTGGTCATTCAACAAGCATTTATGGGTCTACTAGATCTATCATTTCTTAATGCATAAAATCTAGACTAAGGCTATATTTGGCCAAAAAAAAACACACATCAAAGCACAACAAACACAACATGCATTAAACAATAAAGGATCTATAAACTAAACTTGATTCAAATGGGTTTCTAAAGTCCCAACAATATAAATAAAACTTAACCAAACATGGCTTTCAAAATCATCATTCAATATTCAATACAACCTAAGAGATTAAATTAAAAGGGGAAGAGAAATTAATATCAAGAAGCTTGAATCTTCAATGGAGGTTCTCTTCTTTTTCTTGACTACTTTTCTCCTTTTGGTCCTTTTTCTTTCTTTTGGTTGTTATAGGTCTCCTTTCTATATTGATTCCCCTCTCGATTATATCCTTTAAATCATAGTCCTTATCCTTTTATAGCCTCTCTAGAGTTTCCTTTCACATCTCCTAGATTTTCTTCTTTTAACATGTCCATCTTAGCATGTTCTGTGCTTAAAATGAGCTTGCTGCAATTGTGGATAAAGTTACGATCGTAGAAGAGAGGCATTTAGAGAAGGGATGGCCATCACGAAAATGTTGTGCTTTCTATAGAGAGTTTGGCCATTCAAGAACCTATGATCACAGGTTATATTGTGATTGCAAAGGGGCCACGACTTGGGAATGCTTGAAGCTTTGATCAATTTGTGATCATGCTACCATTCATGATCGTAGCAGAATGTTTGCTCTATTTTACTACTTTTGATTCTTTTTTATTTTTATCCTCAAACACTACCAAACACCTCCATAACTCTTTCCCCTAGAAAAACAAAACCAAAATATAATAGTATGTGTTCCTATATGGTAACCTATATTAAATGCTCATTAAAATCAATGAATGAATGATAAAATGAACCTAATTCTATATGCAATTTGGCACCAACATTAACTTTTGGTCATTTGCTAGTTATTGTATATATCACTGAGTTAGCAATAGCATGTATGATGTATCTCTATAATTACAACTACTTATCACTGTAATAGTTACATTCTTCATATCATTGAAATTTCAAACTTTTCATGACAACGTAATGAAGTCTTTAATTACAACATGTCATAATTGACACTTGTAATTTAGGTATATGACAAATGCTAATGTGCATCTGGTGAGTCCTCTTGCACGACACCATTTGGTTGCTTTTCAAACTATGATGGTGCACTTTCATCTTCCATTGGTGCTACATTCTTTGACCGTATCTTACTTAAAATGGTTATTCCACTATTTGCATCAACTTCATGAGTTTTTTCATTATTATCATATCAATTTTAGCCAAATTACTATTAGATTAAGTGCACTCACATTTAGAATGATAACAAGTGCCCACATTAAAAACCTTGTATTGATGTCCAATGATGATGTAACAATGGCCATTTACTGTTTAACATCATGTTTAGCTAAAACTTTTGTACATTTCTTACTTTCATATATTGTGCATTAATAAAAAGACATCGTGACTATAATACTAAGTGTTATGCATTACTTAGGTCTACATACCATTGTAAACATTTACCTTTCATTTAGTACATGTAATTTTTTTCCTCATGATCGAATTGACTCTTTGTAATTCCTCGAAAACACTTTATTATTCCAGACCATCACTTGACTTTGCTAGCTATTAGTTATGTTTGAAACATACACAAGGAAGCTTAATCTATATGCCAAACACTATATATGACTGACCATTATATGTACATTACTTTTTTACCTTACAAAGTAACCCATTGCATCATTGTAACCATCTTTCATTCTAACTTTGACTCTCATTTTCCAATGGATGAGGCATGTTTTCATACATCAAGTTTTAATTGTCCCTAGGAAGGTTCGATGATGAAAGCAATGATAAAATTCTTTTTAATTCATATAACCTTTAAATCATGCAAGAGCCTGAAAATAGTTGAATACCCTAAACTGGACTCTTAAAATAATAAGTTGGACTCTGAATCATTGAGTTAAGTTTCAATCTCATGAAATATGAACTCTCAAAAGGATAAGTTGCACATTTCAAACAAACATGCAACTTGTCAATATGAAGCTTGTCTCATGAGATTGAGACTTGATTCCATGAAAATATAAGTTGATTTTGTTAAAACATACATCACGAACATGTCTACAAGGTATGTGAACCTCAAAAATGACCCAACTTGCCTAAATTACCCCCTGAGCACCAAAATGCATCATAATATAATTGTGTACCCTAAAAAGGGGCACATGACACATGCCTTCAGGGTGTGGCTTGCCCTTTGGCTCATGGCACATGCCCTCAGGGCATGTCACACACCCTAAATGCACTCCATATGCATAGAAACCCCCCCCCCCACTTTTTCCAATAAACAAGACCCTAAGCCTCATTATTTAGGGAAGAATGAAAATATATTGAAACTCTGATGAATTAAAGACTCTGGATGCCCATTTTACATATTCCTAGTGTGTTTTACTCATTTCCCTAGGGCTTTTAAACCAAACCTAACCAAATCAAGCCTCACATTTGTCACTAAACCTAACTAAATCAAGCCTCACATTTGTCATAGCATGCTTCAAAGGTATAAATATCTACATTCTTTATGCCATTTTAAACCTCTCAGTGAGGATAGCTTGATCTTTACATGAAGCAAAAGCTTTTAGAAACACAACAACAAGCTTACTCAAATCAAAGGACCAAATAATCAATTTTCTAGGTTTACTTTTTCTTTATGCATTTCTATTTTATTGTCACTATTGAGAAATTATTGTGATTGTGTTATGAGACTGGCATTCTGCATGTTATTTGAATAATTTCTTATCTTATTTGATAATATAAAACTATCATTTTGCATCTTTTAGCTCTAGAATATAAAAATCACAAAAATATTACTTTTACATCATGTTTGCATCATTTTCATTATAAAAATCATACTTTTATAATAAAGTTCACATCTTTATGATGGTCTTGCATTCTATAGAAGGTGAATATCATCTTTTACATGAAGTTCACATATTTATCTTAAAAAACAAAATTTATCATTTTTGCATTCTATACATTTCTAGCATATTTTCTTAATAAAAATCATATTTTCATATCAAAACCTCATTTTCACATCATTTATGCAGCTTATGTGGACAATCATCATTTCTCCCATAAATTCTATATTCTACATCCAATAAACATTAAAATTATAAAAAAAATCACTAATTTTGCATCATAATTGCATTTTTCATCATTTTGAAATAAATTCAACACTTGTCATTATCAAAACAATCTTTTTCATGTCATTGTATTAAAACAGTATCCCTAAATCAAAACTGCATCTCTTTCACTCTTCAACTTGAAAATAAGTATTTTTCTCTCATTTTTCATTAAAATGCATTCAATGATGTGAAAGTTCACATTCTTGAGCTAAAGCCCCTCATTTTGTGGTCCAATGATGCAACCATGCACCTTTCCTTTTTTTGTCATTTAGAACTCTTATCACTTATAGATCATTTTCATTCATTTTCATCATAAAACCATACAAGTGCCTATAATCATGTGTCTTTATTGTTTATTCATAGCTGATTGAACATTCCTTGCTTATTTGTTATCCATGTGAATAATTGGATAGAGTTAGACATAGTTATGCTAACCAATATTTTGCAGGTGTATTTTAGATTTAGGACTAGATTTACATTTTCACACTTTTTTCCTCTTTCACATGTATTCACTAAGAAAGTTATGTAATAATTAAATTTCTTTTCTTTTCATTATCATGTGTTGTGTGAATGTGTATATACAAATTGTCATTCTGAAACTAAGGTGATGTGGTAGCAATATATTGAGTATTGTATAATAAGAAATAGCTAAAAAGTAGATGTGATCTTTCAAACCTTGAATCTCTACTGGGGATGATACTCGTTGAGTGACCCGATGACGTCCCTTACAATTTTCCTAATTTTGAAAAATCGAGTGGCGACTCCATGAACACAAAGCATCTTATACCCTCCCGAGATCGATAATTTTTCCTTGTCCTATAAATGGAATGGATCAACCCTTTTAGTAAACTTTTTATCAATTTCAAAAATTGCTTCATCGCTCATAATGGCGACTCCACTAAGGATCCTGATTAGAAAGGTCAATTCAAAAGTGGCTATTTCTTATGCATAATACTCTATTATATTAAGCCCTTCACCATTCCATATTGCACAACACTTCACTCATGCACCACTGGTCCCTATCAACTGATGATGATGGAAAGTGATCCACTATAATTCCACTCGAGTCATAAGGTGATCGATTCACATTCATCACCTTTACCCTTGACTTATACAAGTTATTAAAAGAATGTTATACTCACTGACCAACGTCTGTAACCCTAGTCATGGGAGGGCATTCTCACTAAAGGAGCCATTAGCCTTATACCCTTAACTCAACTCATACAAATAAGCCACTTGAAACTCTCTCTAGGGTCTTACCAAGCTTTGCATGCTAAACCTATCTTGATGTTGTTCATTTGACTTAACACTCACAAATGCTTTAACACCTCTAATTTTTGCCATTAATTAACGTCATCCTGATAGTTCTCATAGACTACTCACACTTAGACCAATGTGATCCTTACTCACCTTGTGAAAGCTTAATGCATGAATGATAATAAGAATCATATACCTCAGTCTGAATAGCCTATAAGAACTAGTGGATAGTGGCATCTTTTAATAGTGGAACCTATAAATTGTCATCCATTGGTCCTTAGCAGATCAAGTGAATGGATTAAGAATTTGACTATATTGTAGATGTTTGTATTGAAAGAATCAAATCATAAAATTTTGTATAATACTTTTATGTCTTTTGGTAAATATATCGAATATTGATATAGGGACATGAACTTGGACCCCTTTTATTAACTATAGACCCTTTACATACTAAAGCGTATGGACTATAGACACCATTTGTTACTTGACATATGCTTACCTTGAGTACATTTAGTGTCATTCCTTCGCTTACCTTTTGAATTTGATCAATATATATTAAAATAGCCTAGTATAAGAGTGGAACCATAGTCCCCTACTGACTATTGGGTTAAAACCCACCTAGGAAAGAAACTGAATAACCACATGGAGTAAGAAAGTTAGAAGTGAGAGCTTGCTTATGATTGGTTTATTTCCTATGCAGAAAATACTAACCAACTTAAATTCCTTTCAAATCATACAAACATAACATATATATAGATAACATACACTAACCACATTCTTCCACAGCCATTCCATATTCATTATAATAAGACTATGTAAGGCACACCATGCATACATACTCACCTTGTTCTTTTGCAGGCTCACACCATGTATGCATCATTCATCTTGTGTTTATTTTGTCTCACTAATGTGCAAAGATGCAACTCTACTCAACACAATCCTAACATGAGCGACTAAGAAGACACTTCTAGTTAATATTTTAAAGATAAACTAAAAGAGGGGATTCAAAAATTGCTTACTGATGGCACTATAGTCGAGATCCTCTAAGCCTAAATTAAAGCCACCAACACTCAAGCAAGAAACACTCGAGAGAGGAACCACATTGCTAGCATGCTCAATGAAGCCACTACATCTGTCAAACCAAAAGTGGACAAAAGAAAAGGTATTCTCCATACTCCATTACAAGTTGATGATGATGATGAGTACTACCATGCTTTTAAGAAAGCACCATAGCCATAGGTTGTAAAAATTACTAGTCTACAAAGCTTAAATCAATAAGGGAGGTTTGTTAGCATAGGTGGTATGCCCTAGAGACCAATAATATATTTTGACATTGTAAATTAGCCCAAATGCAATAAAATATTATTCTATTATTTAAGGTGTTTATTTAATTGAATATTTATCCATTAGCATTATATTAAATAAATTTATTATCAAGAGTTTATATTATGAGCTACAAATTTATTTAGTACTCATGCTATAAAATGTTCATAGTTGATAAATTAATATTTAGGTAATATTGATTTGGCTATCACTTATGTCTATTTTCCTTGATTAGTATGTGATACTAATAGTGGGAGGTAAAGAGTCTTATGCTACTTGATATTAGATATTAGATATTAGAATCGACATGTGGATACTTATGTGATGGGTGGATCAAACATTAATGTTAGATTTGTGATTGTAAGGATATTCATTTATAGTCAACAGTCACAATATAGGTTATAACAGTGCAAATAGTCCTTTAACTTGAGGTGACATTATTATCCACATTTGAGTGTTTAGGGTTTATTACCATTTACATACTTGTGTTAATCACACATGGGTATATGGCATGTGATGGCTCTAATCAATTAAATGTAAGGATGAGTGTTCAGTTAAGATAGGATTGGTTGCCTAGAGTGAACTAGGATAAGATCCTATACTACCTAAGTTTGTTCTTGATGAATAAGTTCCTAGCCAAGACAAACATGACATGGTTTGAAAGAGTTTCAATATTATTATGTTCATTAAGAATCAAAACTTGATATGAGTTCATATGATATATCTATTAGAGTTTGACTAAACTGTGACTCTAGGCTATATCGGGAACTTCTAATGAAGGGATTTTAGTGCATGGTAATTATGACCAAAGGGTTTATGTGAATCAATACATGCATTCATTTCTAATTATGTAGTTGTGATATTAATGGTAAGGGTCACTCACAACTTATGAGAACTAACTATTGGAAATTGGGATTTTCACATTTAGACTTAAAAGGTGTTTCCAATAATGTCAAGTGTTGATATTATCTTCTCATTGCTAATTAGACATAAACCTAGTAAGTCACACTTAAAAGTGTTTTACTAAATAATTATTAATATTAATCTAATTATTTATTAAAGAGTTTAATCAATTAATTAAGGTTAGTAGAATTCGATTTATGCTTTATACAATGATTCTTGGATATTATGAAATCTAATTCAAGTAAGGGTTTAATTATTAATTAATACTTAATTAATATGAGTATTAAATTAATAATATATGTTATTTCTAATTGGACTTGGATTAATGGCCCAAGTTATTTGGGCCTAGGCCTAAAAGGGTTTTAGACTAAAGATTAGTCCAAGATGTTGAGAATGCATATGAACCTTATCTAGGTCCATTTGATTGATGTATTGGGCCTGGGCCAAGTGTTAGCCTAATTACCAATCCTAAGTCCATGTCAAAGGATATGGTCAAATTTATCATGTTAGGCAAACATTATCTTTTATGGTAAAATGTTGACCATGACAAATTTGGCATATTAGGCATATTATCTCTTAAGTGTATATTGTTGAGCATGGTAAGATAAGGATTAGGTTACATGGTTATATGTAAAGAATGTATGTAAACATAATAAATGAGATGTATTTTATTTTCTACACACTTATTTATACATTGGTTAATCACTTATCCAACTCGTATAATTATTATGATAAGTTGTATTATACGTGATAAGGTGATAAGGTTCGTACTTTCTCTACATACATATACATAACCTAAGAAAGGCTGAAAGAGGTTAGAGATTTTTGAACATATACCAAAAGGTAAAAACAACATATACACTACATAAACCTTAAGTGTTCTTGCAAGAGATTAAATTAGTGCAAGACTTATGAGGGTTATTTGAGAGGGCACTTGCAACTAATCAATTTAAAGCAAGAAGTGGTTTGTGAAGCTTTGGTGTTTCAAGCTAAAGGCCTCACACTTGGGAGGCTAAAGCATTTAATTCATGTGTTGAACCAACTACATCAAACCTTATAGATAACTATTGTGGTCTACGTCAAACTTAGGAGTTGGTAAGTTTTATTAAACTTATAATTTCCTAGGTTGTTGTTTTTACATGTTGATGTGTTATTTAGCTATGTGTAAAAAGAAAAATGGATCTAGGGGAATGGAATTCTTTATATGATGAAGGGTTTTGCAAGTAAAATTTTGAAATTTTACCCTATCTAAGGCATGTGCTTACCACACTTGGTTGGTGTATAACCATTTCCTTATAATAGTATCATAGCAACTTTTAGCACTTTACACATACTAAATTGATTGATAATTCCAAGTGTTATGATTATACTTGATATTAGTTGTAAGTGTTGTGACTTAACATATGTAAAAATGGACTAAATTATGTGCATAATCGTATGGGGCTGCGACCCTCACGGTCTACCCTCATGACCATAAGCAAACTATGAGGGTGCCTCTTTTTAGCCTTACCTTGTTTATAAAGGGGCTACCAACCTCATAGTCTACCCTCACGACCATGAGCAGACTGTGAGGGTTGCATGGAATATAAAAACATGAGTTTTTCATACATTTTTCTTTTGCATTTTATTTGATTTTGCTTGATATACATACAAGGAATGATCGTGAAGTTAGATTACATCCTATGGTATGTAATAATAGTTTATTTTTTATTTTTTATTTATTATGTAATTAAATGTTAATTACAAGGAATTAGGATGTAATATTCACCTTAGTATGCCAAGGATTGAATGTAATTCACAAGAGTTGTGACATATATAACTTGAACTATTCAAGATTGGAGATCCTTAAAGATGGTGACAAGGAGCTTATTCTAAGAATCAAAATAGGTTTAAGAACAAAGTCCATAATCACTCCTTATTTATGCATCTATTTGCATGTTTTACGCATATATGTGATATATATGTTGCAATATGCTATATATGTGATATATTTATATGATTGGATGCCATGTTATACATGTATGTGATATGTATAACTGGCTAATGTGCAAAGTGAGACCTTAATAAAAGAACCAAAAATCTCCTAAACTAAATTTAGGTCTTGGCTTTCCATTGGAGTAACAACTTTCATGGTTTTAGGATAGTGTGCATCGACTATAGATACATAAGAGTGTACAAAATGGCCTAAAAGATTCATGTGGAGTTATTGTTAAGCATAAGATGTTATGCGTGTATGGATACACTATAGGCCAAGAATGGCAAATAAAAGTACCTAAGGTTTGTAGTGATTAAATCCATACATTTCATTAAGCTAATTGTGTAAACCTAACTAATGCTAAAGGCCAAGAATGGCAATGTGTACTTGAGGCCTGTAACATTAGGAGCCGAATTGATGGAATATCACATAAGATGTGATGGACAAGAGTTATTTGCTTAATGATAGCTAATATTCTAAGAATGACAATGTGTACCTTAGGGATATTAGTGGATCATTAAGAACTCCATCACCCACTAGAAATCCATCCAACAAGGGATTTTCGTTTCCTACTTTGGAAGTGTAGGATTCACCAAGTTAGTGGGAGGCCATTACAATTAAAGATCAAATCTAATGGTAGTAATAACAGTGTCATATAACTAATTAATATTGCTACTATTGTAGTAAATTTGATAATATCATGTTATTAAACCCACTTTTGCATAACCATTTCCTTATAAGGTCAAGTTATTAGCCAATATGATGGCTAAGCTAGAATTATCATTTAAAGACAAAGAGTCTCACGTATCTAAAAGCTTTATTGATTTACCACTATTCAAAGATGAACCACTTCTTAATGATTTCAAATTGTTAAATTTTGCCAAGTATCATCATACAAAGGATCCAAGGGTCCATTTGAGGTAGTACGCCACCTTTATGGCTATAACCAAGCTTACTAAATCACAAATTGTTTATTTCTTCTTCACATCACTACAAGAGGGACCAAGAGCCTGGTTCTTCAATCTTGAAGATGAGATTAAAAGCAACTGGTTACTATTAACTCAAAAATTTATCAACCAGTATGAATACAACACTTAGTTGGATATAGCTTGTAAGGATATTAAAGCTACTAAACAGAAGCCTGGTGATTCCTTTTTTTTATTATATAGCAAGATGGAAATCTAATGCAATTAGATTGAGGAACCATTCCCCTTAAGATTAATAGATATTACTGGTAATCAAAGGTGCACTACCTCATCTCCAAAGATAAATGCTCTTTGCACACTACCCCAACTTTCAAGATCTCTACCAAGCTGGAATCAAAATAGAAAATGAAGAATCTCAACAACCCATAAATACCTTCCATAAAAATATTCAAGCCAACACCCAAAGCTAAAACACATTTACTCGTACTGTTGAAATAAACCAAATCCAGCTATCTATCAATGTCATCAACAAGCCAACTAGAAAATTCTTAAACTTTAGCTTCCTACTGTCCAAAATTTTCCAAAGACTTTGATAGTGTGCATCAACTATAGATACATAAGGATGTACACAAAGGCCTAAGAGATTTATATGGAGTTATTATTAAGCATGAGATGTTATAGGTGTATGGATACACTATAGGCCAAGAATGGCAAATAGAAGTGCCTAAGGTTTGTAGTGTTTAAATATGTACATTTCAATGATTTAATGTTGTAAACCTAACTAATGCTAAAGGCCAAGAATGGCAATGTGTACTTGAGGCCTGTAACATTAGGAGCCAGATTAATGGAATCTCACATAAGAATTAATGAAATAGAGTTATCAATTTAATGATAACTAATATTCCAAGAATGACAATGTGTACTTGAGGGATATTAGTGACTCATTAAGAAATCCATCACCCACTAGAAATCCATCTAAGAAGGGATTTTCATTTCCTACTTTGGAAATGTAGGATTCACCAAGTTAGTGGGAGACCATTATAATTAAAGACCAAATCTAATGTTTGCAATAACAATGTAATATAACTAATTAATCTTGTTACTTTTGCAGTAAATTTGATAATATCATGTCATCAAACCCACTTTTTCATAACCATTTCCTTATAAGGTCAAGTTATTAGCCAACATAATTGCTTAACTAGAATTTGCTTTTAAAGACAAAGGGTCTCACAAATCTAAAAGATTTACTGATTTGCCACTATTCAAAGATGAGCTACTTCTTGATGATTTCACATTGTTGAATTTTGCTAAGTATGATGGCACTAGGGATCTAAGGGTCCATTTGAGGTAGTACGCCACCTTCATGGCTATAACTAAGCTTATTGAATCATAGATTTTATGTTTCTTCTTCACATCACTGGAAGAGGGACCAAAAGCCTAGTTCATCAATCTTGATGATGAGATTAAAAGTGACTGGTTACTATTGACTCAAAAATTTATCAAGCAGTATGAATATAACACTTAATTGGATATAGATCATAAGTATCTTAAAACTACTAAACAAAAGACTGGTGAATCCTTTTATGATTATGTAGCAAGATGGCGATCCAAAGTAGTTAGAATCAGGAACCGCCCCCTTCAGGATGAATAGATAAAACTAGTAATCAAAGGTGCACTACCTCATCTCTGAAGATAAATGCTCTTTGCAAACTACCCCAACTTTCATCCTCTCTACCAAGCTAGAATCAAAATTGAAGATGAAGAATCTCAATAACCCAAAAATACCTTTTGTATAAACAATCAACCTAATACCCAAAGCTAAAACACATTTACCCGCATTGCTGAAATAAACTGAATCTAGCTATCTACCAATGTCATCAATAAGCCACTTAGCAAATTCTTAAACTCTAGCTTCCCATTGTCCAAAATATTCCAAAGACTTTAAAAGAAGAACCTCCTACAACCTTGTGAGCCAAAACCATTACCAAGCCCATTACCTCCTCAAATTAACCAAAACCTTTTCTTTAACTTCCATTAAATGCATGGTTACACTAATAATACCTACAAAACCCTCAAAAATGTAGTTTAAGATCTCATTGACTCTTAAAAATTGATGACCTTAAGAAAACACTTAATGTCAAAACTAACCCACTACCAAAATACCGAACCATGCCTCCACCATCAATTAACATAATCTTATTCAGCCTACTCGAAACCTTTGTTGAGCAATCAATCCAAACCATCTATGAAACCCAAGAGGAGAAAGAAGCCAAAGCTAAAAAAGGAAAAAGAATTCCTTATGATCTTAGAGGCTCAATTACTGAGCTTAGTTCTTGACTACTATGACTTTAGTAAGGATGAACATGACCCTTCCACTTTTAAATACATCTCTATTCCCTGAGCATTCGCTCCTCACTTGATGATGGAAAAGAGAGCAAAAGGCATTGCCTTTTTTACAAATGATAAAGTTATTAACTACTCTTATTCATATGAGACAGATTTTGATGAAAGCCTCAGCATTAGGCAAGCCAAACCTAAAGTTTAGGATCTATTAGGCTAGCCAACTGGAAAATTCAATTATAAGGTTAAGTATACCATACCACCATCTGCTCATATTCACAAAGAAGACATTGTGCCCTTAGGTTAGGGAGAGGAATTTAATGAAGAAGATGGGATAATGAGCATTACTTGACCTCAAGGTCCTCAAGTCATGGGGATTAATATATGGTAAGATTCTGATGAAGAAGCTAATAATAATAAAGAGATTGAAGAATAATAGGACTTTGAGATCATTGTCTAGAATAAGAGTGATAAAGTAACAATAGTCAATCAAAAGATAGTGTAGTTAAGTGATAAATAGCAAGCAGCTAAAGAGCTACCACCTTTAGTTAATCATGTAACTCTAATGAGACTATCATTGGAACTTTTAAAATAGTAATCACTGTGAGAGACATCGAATCAGTAATAGAATTCATTATCTTAGACATACCTTTTACCTTATAATTAGGAAGACAATGGTTTCACCCACTAGGGGCCATACCTTCAATAGTGCATCCAAAGATCAAGTTTCCACTTGATGACAAAGTTGTCACCATTCCAGTTGAGACTAACAATATCATTGCTTGCTCAAATATAGTGCTACTAGGCTTTTAAATTTCTATGATTCATAATGACTTAGTTATCCTAAAGGTCACAACTATAATGAAGAAAATACATTACCAACCTAGAACAATATTAGGTGGAAGGTACATTTGGGTCACTAAATTCCTTAACTTTGGACAAACAAGAAAGCATGGCTTGGGTTATGATCCTGAGAAGGATAATAGGCCTAAGAAGGCTATCTCTTTTATTGCTAAGGGCTCAATTGAGATCTACCAAGGCTAGAATGAAAAGTGGGAGAAAGATAGGATTGAGACATTTGAATTTGAAATCTTTAATGATATTATTAACTCTGCTAAAAGAAAGCACTCTCTACTACCAAATAAAATCACTGAAGCTGACATTGATCAATTGATGAAGAATCTATGGTTAGAATCTAAGATTGAGACCACAAGCTATATTGAGATCATTGCCATCCTTAAGTCAGGCATAAATGACATCCTATTTAAGGACATTACTATTGACAGTGATATTTGTACGCTTCCTCTGTTTGAAACTGATGATGTAATGAACTCCAAAGTTAACATAATGAAATTAGATTTTGCTTACTTATTTAATGTCTTTTTTTATGGTATTATGCATTGCATTTATCAAAACATGAGCATATTTGACATTCATTCTATATGTACTAAACTATTTAACATTTGTATAAAAAATGAACCACACATTTTACATATTTCAAAAGATGTTACCCCTGAGGACAGAAGAGAAATTAATAAAATATTAATAAAATATTTAAAAGTATTTGCTTTGACCAATTAGAAAAACACATTAAAGCAAAGTTCCTAGAGGGAATAGACTATCTAGAGTGTTTATTAAATGTTGTTATAGTGCTAAAGAAAGAAGAAATGGTTAGAATCTACATCAAATATAGCGATTCGAACAAAGCATGTTTAAAAGATGAATTCCCTATGCCACACATGGATGTGTTAATAGATAATGCAGCCACTTATGCTATGTACTCCTTTATGGATGGGTTCTCTGAGTATAATTAGATTCTAATGGCAATCATTGATAAAGAAAAGATAGCTTTCATAATAGAATAGGGTACTTACTGCTATAGGGTAATGCCTTTTGGTTTAAAAAGTGGAGGCGTAACTTATTAGAGAATCATGACAACTATGTTCCATGACATGATACATAAAGAAATGGAGGCATATATAGACAACATGATGGTAAAGTCATAAACAAGGGAAGGACACCCAGTCTCACTTAAGAAATTCCTAAGAAAGGTCAAAAAATACAATCGTAGACTTAATCTAAAGAAATGTGTATTTGGGGTTACTTCAAGTAAGATGCTACGATATATTGTCAGACAAAATAGAATCAAAGTGCATCTAGACAAAGCAAAAGCAGTCCCTGAAATGTTAGTGCTAAAGACAGAGAAAGAAATCAAAAGGTTTCTATGGAAGCTATAATTCATCAATAAATTCATTGCCAAGTAAACAACAGTATGTGAGCCAATCTTCAAGCTACTCTGAAAAGATTAGCCAGTCAGATGGAATGAATAATGTTAGTTAGCTTTTGACAAAATTAGAGACTACCTAGTCAATCCATCAATCTCAAATCCTCTAAAGTCAATCATTCCATTAACTTTGTATCTAGCCATTGAAGGGAATGCAATTGGAGCAATGTTGGCCCAAGAAGGAGAACCTAAAATAACATGAAGTCTACTACTTGAGCAAGAAGATGCTACCATACAAAAAGAAGTACAGCCAGGTTAAAAAAAATATGCGTAGCAATTGTATGGACAATAAACAAGCTTAAACATTACTTCTAATTCGATAAAGTTCAAGCTATATCCAAAATGGATCTAATAAAGTATCTCTATGAAGCCTTATCTCTAATTAGAAAGCTCGCTAAATGGCTATCATACATCAAGTTTTGACTATCCAATGATGGAAAAAACATCTCGAAGATGACAAAGGTCTAATCATTTGTATTGCCTTGAAAGCTTGTAAGAGTCTAAAAAACCTGAAAACCCTTGAACTGAGCCTTTAAAGTGATGAAATGGTCACCAAATCATTAATTCATTCTTTAATTTCATGAAATATTAACTCTTAAAATGATAACTCGTGTATTTTGAATAGTTATTGCTAAAAATGTGTAACTTGTCAAACCAATGTCCGCCTCATGAGATTGAGGCTCAACTTTATGGAAAAAAGTCAATTTCGGTAAAATGAACTTAAAACACACATATGAAATGACCAAAAACCTTAAAACGTATCATGAAAACTAAAAAAAGCCCTAGAATGCCTCAGAAACCCTTTTAAAAGTGTGAACACATTATGTGTGCACTAAACGCATTTCAAGAATATGTGAACACGCACAAAACATGTGCCCACAAGTTTTTAAACATGTGTGAACATATTAAACACATAGACACACATTCCTTAACTGTTTAAACATGCAAAAATTGACATGTTCTCCATAGACAAGTGTAAAAATGAGTACATATGTGCAAAATACATGTAACATATGCAACATTTTCATCCTCTGTAAATATTGGTGCCCTCCTCTCATTTTAGGGGGCCTAATCACACACTATACTAAAACTCTACTTATTTAAAGACTCAGGAATCCCAATTTACACAGTTTTTTACTCATTCCAGTAATTTTTCATAGGATTTTTAGATCGACTTAAACCAAACCTAGCTTCATCTTTGTTAAAACATGCTTTAAAAGTATATAAAATTGCATTCTACATGTCATTTTCAATCTCTCAATGAGGACAACTTAAATTGTACATGAAGCTAAAGCTTCAAAAACACAAAAATAAAAAAATAAGCTTAGTTGAATCAGAGGACCAAATAATCATTTTTGTATACTTTTTAGTATTCTTGCTTTTTTGTTGTTGCTAGTAATTGAGAAATTACTGCGAACTTTATGGTAAAACTAGCTACTTTACATGCTATTTGAATAAGTTTTGCTTTGTTTTTACCATATTCATCTATCATTTTGCATTTTCTAACTCTAAAATGTGAAAATCATAAAAATATCATTTTATATTAAATCTAGACCTTTTCATTATCTCTGCATTACTTTCATCATAAAAATTATATTTTTATGATAAAGTTTACATTTTTATGCTAATCATCCATCCTATGCACAAAATGTCATCTCTTGCATTAAGTTTGCACTTTTCACTTTCAAAAGCACAAAATTTATTATTTTTACACAAATTTTGCATTCATGGCATTTTCATCATATTTCATTAATAAAAAATCACATTTGGACATTAAAATCAACAATTTTATGTCACCTTTGCAGCTCTATTTGAAAAATCATCATTTTTCACATAAAGTTAACACTTTGCATCGAAATATATTAAATCTAGCATTTTCTATATTTCTTTCACATTCATGATATCAAAACCCATTTTTGACATGAATCAACATTCCAACATGAATTTCACCTTTCTAGTATAAGCATTGCACTCTTAATATCAAAATCGCATTTTTTTTGCATTAGATTTGCATCTTTCTACTCTCCAATATGAAAAAAAGTATTTTTTTTCTCACTTTTACATCAAAATGCATTTATAATGTGAAAGTTCACATTCTCAAGCTAGAGCTTCCATTTCGCGATCCAATGATGCGATCAAGCATCTTTTCTTATTACTTAATCATTTAGAAACACTTTATCATTCTAGCAATTAGTTTCTTTTCATTTTAAATCATATAAGTTCATGTGATCATATGCATTTGTTTGCTCCTCTAACTGAGTGAACATTTCTTGCTTATTTGCTATCTATGTGGATGAGTGGATGGAGCTACACGTATATGTGCTAACCTTTATTTTGAAGGTGATTTCCATATTTAGGGCTAGGTTTACATTTTTGCACTTTTTTTATATTTGAAATGTAATTTACTAGGAAAGTGATGTATTAATTAAATTCCTTTACTTTATATTACTAATCATTGTGTTGTTTGAATGTGTACATGTAAATTGTCATTTAAAAACTAGGTTGTTATGGTAGCCATGTATTGAGTATTATATAATAAGAAATAGCCATAAAGTATATGCAATCTTCTGAACCTAGAATCTTTACTAAGGACAATACTCATTGAGTGAACTGATGTTGTCCCTCTCATTTTTCCTAATTTTGAAAAATTGTGTGGCAACTTCATAAACACAAAATTTCTCACATCCTCCTAAGACTAAACATTATCCTTGTCCAATAAACATAATGGATGTCCCTTCAATAAAGTGCTAGGTCCTTTTCATCTCAAAAATTTTTCCTAAAAGAGGAAAACTTAAAATTTTAATCGTTTATAGTGGCTCATTCTGCTAATAGAGTTTGATGCGCAATACTTAACTAAAAAGACGATAAAAGGAAAGGTCATCACTAAATTCTTAACTCTGAATATGATTCCTGACTTGAAAGAAGTACAATTAGATTTTCCAAATGATGTTAGCTCAACTATCTAGGTGCTAGGATGGCATATGTAGTTTGATGGAGTAATAAATTAACTCGATGCAAGGGTAGGAATCATAATCTTTACATTACAATAAGAAGTGATCCCGATCACTAAGAAGCTAGCATTCAAAGTTATGAATAATAAAGTAGAATATGAGGCATG
The DNA here is from genome assembly GCA_947683625.1 of Mallotus nudiflorus. NCBI lineage: Eukaryota > Viridiplantae > Streptophyta > Magnoliopsida > Malpighiales > Euphorbiaceae > Mallotus > Mallotus nudiflorus. Next base: position 9,002,059 of record CANTUR010000027.1, on the reverse strand, counting down.
CACACTCAGAATAGAAGTTCTAATAGCTTTAGGGGTGATAGGATTCAAAATACTAGCAGATTCCATGCTAGTAATGAATTAGACAATTGAAGAGTGGGAATAGAAAAAAGTATTTGAAGCCATACTTGAATCACTTGCACCAACTTGTGTTGTCTTTCTAAAGATGTAAATTCATTCACCTCCTAAGGAGTCATAATTAAATGGCAGACACACTCGCTTCCTTAGCATCCATATGGGAAGGTCTAGCTAGAATGCTGATGAAGCCTCTAATCTTACTAAAGTTAGAGCAACCCTATTACATGTGCTTTAGAATAGTATAAATGAAAGTAGATGAAAAGCCCTAGTTTTATGAAATTTAGAAATACCAAATACATTGGGTTTATCCTGAGAGGGTAATGAAAAAGATAAAATACTCATCCAATAGTTAGCTTTAAAATTCATATCAAACTAGGATGTATTATACAAAAGGGCTTCTGACGGGGTTCAACTCTAATGCCTAAATGAAATCAAAGTTGTAAGAGCAATAGGAGAAGTGCACCATGGTGTCTTTAGTACACATATGAATAGGATAATCCTAGCTAAAAAGCTTATGAGACAAGGGTTCTTTTGGATGACAATGATGGAAGACTACATCAAATTTATAAGAAAACGTCACAAGTGCCAAATTCATGGCAATGTTAGTCATCTTCCTCCAATGGAATTACATATAATCTCTTCTCCATGGCCCTTCTCAGCATAGGGACTAGACATAATTTGGGAAATCCATCCAATGCCCTTAAATATCCTAGTGGTAGTTGATTACTTCACAAAACGGGTTAAAGTAGAATCATATGCAAAACTAGGAGCAAAGTAAGTAACTAAGTTCATTAGAAAGAATTTGTTTTATTAGTACAAAATTGATCAATACATAGTCTTAAATAATGGTGTTCAATTCTAAAGGGAAGTTAAGGAATTACTAAGGAATTGTAATGTGGAACACCATAAGTCATCACCAAACAGACCATAAGTAAATAAGGTAGTCAAAGCTGCAAACAAAAATCATTAAAAAGATTTTAGCAAAGACAACTTAGGCTTATTGAGATTAGATAGATAAACTACCATATGCTTTATGGGGATATCAAACTATAGTTAAAACTTCGATAAGAGGCACTCCTTTCTCACTAGTGTATAGGTTTGAAGCATTCCCCCTAATAAAAGAAGAAATAAAATCACTATAATATCGTAATCAAATATAAACTGCCTAAAACTCAATGGGCTTAGTAAAGACTGTTGGGTTATGTGATACAAATGCAGTGAAAAAATTACAATTTATCACGTTCCCAAACCTGGATCCATGTAATTCGACTACTTGATTAAATCTAGGATTTCAAAAATCTCACCAAAACATAGAAGAGGGAAGATTTTCTAGAAGGATGAGAGGAGGTTCACACCGGTGACACCTTACCTCGAGCCTTTTGCTTTGGTTGTTTGGATCAAGACATCTCCAAAAGGATGCGTGTATCCACATGAACAACCCTTCACAAAACGAATTGGAGTGTGTGTGCTAGCAACCTCCTTGATTGTCTCATAAATCAAGAACAAAAGAAAACTCTGCCTTTGTTTTCTAAGAAGAAAGAAAACGAATTTGGAGGCAGGAAAAACAAGTGTGTGAAACCCTAAAGAATATAACATATTTATAGACTCCAAATTAGGGTTTCACCCACCAATAACCTTTTGGTAATTTCCATTTATTATATTCTGATTTTGTTTAAAAATAAATCAGAAATAATATCTTATTTATTTATTTAAAATAACATTTATCTTAAATAAATAAACAAATAAATAAATAAATAAAACACTTTAATTATTTATTTCCACAGAGTTTATTTTGGGCTTATTAAACCCATATTCATTTTGTGCTTGTTCTAAGTGTGTGACCCTGTAGGTTCACATAACATTGGTAGTGGGCCTAAATCTTTATTTAGGCCTACAAGTCATAAGTAGCCTCTAGCAAGACATTATGACTACCCAAGTCATGTGAAGTCAATAATCCAACATAACCTAATTACAATGAATTTTATCATCCCTTTATCACATGATATCTTAATTGAACATAAGGCATAGAATTTCATCCTTATATAGTTCAATATTATGACTTGATTCTAAGTAGACTGAAAATGATAACTCTTTATCAATTCATTTTCAGCATGGCCATGCATTTTCCTTCAGTCTATCTCATCAAGGGGCCCGTAGATATCTTTCTCATATTAATGAGGAATAAATCCCTTCTAAATCACTCGCATTCCTCACATAACTAATTTCATATCCAACAACATCCTATTTAATCATCCGATTAAAGACAATGTTAGAATGTGTCAAAAGATAAAATAGCTATGTAGAAATCCATGATGATTTCAAGGTCAAAGGACCAAAATAAAATTATTGTGATGAGAAATACTTATGATAATAATCTATGTAGTATTTTCATAGTGGTCAATCCAATACATGGTCTCTCATCATGTACCTATGAGTTGACTTAATATCTCATATTCATGATTAGTAAAACATAACCATCAATCAACTTCATACTAGCCTTAATACTTTAATAATTATATATAATAAATAAATGACTAGGGATAATTAGAATAGAACTCTTATTTTAATTTAAAGGTTTTACTATCAAGTCACACACTTGATGGCCTTAGTAAGAATTAACCATTCATATAATTATCATAATTTTAAATGATAACGAAATACCTCTTTATTAATAAAATAAGAAAGTTAATGCATAATCACAAATGATTGACCTAGTGCATATCACTAACAAAGACATGATAGCCTCACTCTTCTAGATAGTCAAAGACTTAAAGCACTTATCACATGCAGTTGTATCAAACTTAGTTAATAAGAGCCTTTATTAAGAATGTAAAGCATAAAAGTGTTAGAGTAAGGGACTGGGTGCTAAAGCAAGCTAGACAAAACATTCCAGACCCAAAAGGGAAGTTCAAACCAAATTGGGAAGGCCTATATCTGGTTAAAACCATCTTGCCAAGAGGAGCAGTCAACCTAACATATTTCAAGGGGAGTGAGTTTTCTGAACCAATCAACATCAATTGCCTAAAGAAATACTATATTCAAAAAGCATAAAAAAAAGAGAAAAAATAATAAATAATAAAAGACAAATCAAAATTCCTGTTGAGTTAAAAACCAAAAAAAAAAAAGCAACTTAAGCAAAAGTTAGGGGTTATCCTGCTAGGTTGAAAACCTAAGAGTGCAGCCTAGGCAAAAGTTAAGGATTCCCACTAGGTTAAAAACTTGAAAGGGTAGCCTAGGAAAAAATTAGGGAAATTGAGAGAAAAATACTTTGTTAGAAAACCTGAAAAAGCTAGTTAAAGGCAAGGGTACCATCCTCTCAAGCCCCTAGAACCATAACCTTTGCCTAACCCTCTACCAATACAAATTAACCCTAATCTCTATTATCACTACCATTAAATGCCTGGCCATAACACTGATGATTCCTAGGTCCTAAAAGACTGAATCCAAGACCTTATAGACTCTATCAAGATTAAGGATCTTGAAAAGCAACCTAATGTCAAAACTATCCCTTTACCCAATTATCAAAACATGCCGCCTCCAGTATCTTATGTCATCTCTTTTAGGTTGCCTAAGACCTTTATCAAGAACTCTATTTAGGACATCTCTGAGAGTGAGGAAGCAAAATTTAAGAGGGAAGAAAAGAAACTTTTGGCAATACTAGAAGCGAATCTCATAGCACTTATCTATGAGTTGAGCGATGACAAAACATATCCTTCCACCTACTAGTGCATGTCCATTCTTCTTATTTGCACACCTCATCCAATGATGCAAAGGCATCTCAATTAGTTGGTAATAAGAAGAGTCAACAAAGTCATCAAAGACCATGAAACATCTAATTTGAAGAGAAGGAAGAGCCAAGAGTAAAGGAAGAAGTTTGGGACTTAATGGGACAACCTTCAAAAAAATTCAATTTCAAAGTAAAGTGCATTGCACTACCTTTAATTTTCATTAAAAAGGAAGATAACATACCCTCTAGATGGGGAGAGGAGTTTTAGGAAGACTATAAGCAATATGAAGGTATTACTGTTCAACTAATAGGTTCACTATTTATGATGGAAATCAATGTATAATACAACTTAGATAAAGAGCTATTGGTTCACCATGTGACTAAAAGTGGAGGGGTGTACCAACCTATTAAGAAAGATCTAATAAAAGGAAAAGAAGTTGCCAAAGAAACTACAAAAGAGAGTGAACCAGTGATCTAAACATAAAAAGATTCAGTTTTGAAATAGCTTAAAAGTACTCAAGCTCAAGTTAGCATCAGGGATCTCTTAATGACATCAAAGAAACATTAAGATGCCCTAGCACGTTCTCTAGATGGTGCAATCATTTCTTCAGACACTCCCCTAAATATATGGTAACCTCACTACTCCCAAAACCTAACAATGTTATTTCTTTCTCTAATAAAAATCTCCCACTATAAGGGAAAACTCATAATAGACCTTTGTTCATTCAAGTGGTTATAAAAGCCAAGAAGACTTCCTATGTCATGGTCGATAATGGGTCATCCATCAATGTTTATCCACTCAAGCTACTCCATAAGTTTGGGATAACAGTTGAAGATCTTTAAGCTTCTCATATGATAATCAAAGCTTATGATGATTTTAAGAAACAAGTAGTAGGGACCTTTAAGGCTGTAGTCACTGTGGGAAAAATTGAGTGTATTATTGAGTTTATGGAACTAGACAGTCCACCTACTTTTTCTCTATTATTGGGAAGACCTTGGTTCCATCCATTGGGAGGAGTACCATTCACTTTGCTTAAGAAAATTAAGTTTCCACTTAAAGATAAAGTATTTATTGTTAAAGTTAAGACTAATAGTCTAATTGCTTACATGAATGTAACCCCTCCAACTTTCCAAGTGTTAATAATTAATGAAGATTGAGTCAATCCAAATATGGCAACCATGATGAAGTAGATGTATTATGTATGAATCAAGAACTTGGCTAAAAAAGAAGAGAAGTAGAGTCTTAGCACTGTCAGACTTTAAAGGGTAAACTAGCAAGTAAGGATTGGGGTATGCTCCAACCACTGACAAGGGAAAGAAAACCACCTTCATCTTTAAAGACCTCTCTGAGTATTAAGGCCAATTAGAAGAATGTGAATGCAATTTGATCAAGAAATATGACTTTGAGATTTTTGTTGACATGATCAGTAATATGAAGAAGGAAAAAGAAAAGAAAGTAGAAGAGGAAATTCCTCTAGAAGAAATTGTGCAGGTCCTGTGAAATATGAGGTTATAAGTTAAGATCCCTAGCCACACTTACATTATAGCTCTTATCGAGTGCAACATAGAGGACATTCTATTTGAGGATGCATATATTTCTTATGATATTTGTATTGCTAATATGTCTAAAACTTTTGATGTACCAAACTCTAAGTATAATGCAATGAAATCTAATTTTATTTACTTGTGTAATGTGTCTTATGATAATGATGAGTATTTCATTAAACCTTACATAAGCATTTTTGACATTCATTCCATTAAGACTGAACCATTTAACATGGGCATAGATGAAAATCCTCGCATATTACATACTTCAAAAGATGTTACCCTTAAGGAAATAAGAGAATTAGAAAAGATATTAACAAAATATTTGAAAGTATTCACTTGGATGTACGATGGCATGTGACATTGATAGAGACATCGCTCAATGCTATATTCTGACTAAAGAGGAATAAAAGCTAATTAAGCAAAAGTTACAAACACTGAGACCGAAATGAGAACAACTGGTGAAAAAGAATATTAAGAAGCAAATTAAGATTAAATTCCTAGAGGTGGTGGATTATCTAGAATGGTTAGCTAATGTGGTTCTAATGCCTAAGAAAGATGGGAAGGTGAGGATTTGTGTAGACTATAGTGATCTAAATAAGGCATGCCCAAAGGATGACTTCCCTTTGCCTCATATAGATGTACTCATCGATAATGCAGCTACATGTGCTATGTACTCCTTTATGGACAAGTTTTTACAATACAATCAGATCTTCATGGCAATCATCGACAAAGCTAAGATAGCCTTTATCACTAAATGAAGGACATACTATTATAGAGTGATGCCTTTTGGTTTATAGAATGTAGGTGTGACCTATTGGATGATGGCTACAATGATGTTTCATGACATAATACACAAGAAAGTAGAGGTTTATGTTGATGACATGATGGTGAAGTCGAAGATTCGAGGATAACATCTGACTGCATTAGAGAAATTCATGCAATGAATAAATAGGTACAATTTGAGGTTGAATCCCAAAAAGTGTGTATTTAGGGTAACTTTAAGGAAGATGTTAGGATATATAGTCAATTAGAGAGGAATTGAAGTTAATCTAGATAAGGTAAAAGCAAATCAAAAAATGCCAACGTCAAAAATTGAAAAAGAGATTCGTGGATTCCTGGGAAAACTACAATTCATTAGTAGATTCATAGCCAACTTAACTGAGGTGTGAGCCCATATTCAAACTGCTTAGGAAGAATTAACAAATGGAATAGAATGAATAATGTCATATTGCTTTTGATAGAATTAGAGATTTTCTAATGAATCCTCCAATTCTGAGACCCTTAGAAATAGGAAATCCTCTATTTATGTATCTAGCAATTAAAGGGAATGAAATAGGAACTATGCTAGCCTAAGAAGGAGAAGCATGGGCTGAGCATGTGATCTACTATTTAAGCAAGAAAATGCTACCCTATGAGGAGAAGTATGGCCAGGTTGAGCAGATTTCTTTAGCAATGGTCTAGGAAAATGTAAAAGCGGAGGGACTACTTTCAGTCTTACAAGATTCAAGTAATTTTGAAATTAGATCTAATGAAGTACTTATTTGAAGCTCCTTCACTAGTCAGGAAGCTAGCTAAATGGTTGGTGTTACTCATAAAGTTTTATGTTGAATACCTAACTAAAAAGAAAATAAAGGGAAGAGCAGCAGTTGAATTTCTAGTACTAAACCTAGTTTCCTAATGACCTTACTGCAACACTTTAGATCCAAGAATGGTAGATGTATTTTGACGGAGCAGTGAACCAATTTGGAGCAAGAATAAGGGTAATATTATTGACCCTAAAAAATAAAGTAATCTTGATAGCAAAGAAACTAACACTTTGGGTTACGATTAATGAAGCAGAGTATAAAGTATGTGTGATGGGAATGGAAGCAATGTTGGCCTTAAAGGTAATAGAAGTGGAAGTTTTAGGAGACTCAATATTAGTGATCAATCAAGTAACAAAAGAGTGGGGTTTGAAGGAGCCATACTTAGAATATTTGTAGTAGTTGAAACAATCCTTTCAAAAATGTAGATTTATTCACTTACCTAAAAATCATAATCAGATAGTGGACATTTTAGCATCACTAGCATCAGTTTAGGATAGACCAATAACTATGCCAATAAAGTTGCTCATACTATTGAAGTCTAATTAGCCATGTTACAAGATTATGAAAGCAATGGAGATAAAAAAGGATTATAAGCCTTGGTTCTATAATATACAGCAATACCTAGACAAGCGTGAGTACCCTATAGGTACAAAAGAGAAGGATAGGACAATCATTAGAAAATTGGCAATAAAGTTCATTTTTCACCAAGCCACTTTGTACAAGAGGACTTCGAATGGGGTGTAACTGCATTGTTTGGATGAAAATGAAGCAAAGAAGGTAATGATGGATGTTCATGAAGGAATTTCTGGTCTATACATGAATGGTATAATGCTAACCACGAAAATAATGAGATAAGGGTTCTTTTGGATGACTAGTTGAAGATTGTGTTAAGTTTATCAAGAGATGCTATAAATGCTAAATTCATGGAGATATCAGCCACCTTCCATATTTATAATTATGTACCATGTCCTCTCCTTGTCCATTCTCACTATAAGGACTCGATATCATAGGAGAGATTCATCCTACAGCTTCTAACAAACACAAATACATATTGGCAATAATTGATTACTTCATAAAATGGGTAGAAGCTAAATCATTCACCAAACTAAGGGCAAAGCAAGTAGCTAAGTTTTTAGAGAAGAATCTATTATACAGATATGGGATTCCTCTCCACTTAACTTCAAATGATGGGGTACAGTTTCAAGGAGAAGTATGGGCACTACTTGAGAAGTACAAGATAAATCACTATAAGTCTTCACCTTATAAACCATAAGCCAACAGTGCAGTAGAAGTAGCAAATAAGAACATCAAGAAGATCCTTTCAAAGATACCATGACTAGGCTAACAAGTTACCATTTGCTCTTTATGGGTATCGTACGATAGTGAGAACATCTACAAGGGCAACTCCTTTCTCATTGATGTATGGAACAAAAGCTATGCTTCCAATCGAGGTGAAGATGAAATCCCTTAGAACGATAATCGAAATAGGTTTGCATTAGGTAAAGTAGGTGGAATAGAGACTAATGCAGTTGAATCTGACTAATAGTGAGAGGTTAAAAGTGCTCTATCATGTTCAGCTATACCAAAAAAGAATAACTAGGGCTTTTAATAAGAGAGTGAAGTAGCATGACATCAAGGTTAAAAATTGGGTATTAACACAACCTAAGCAAAATGTGCTAGATCTAAGAAGAAAATTCTAACCTAACTACGAAAGGCCTTACTTAGTTAAAATTATCCTTTTAAAAGGAGTAGTCAAGCTAATGGATGTCGATAGGAATGAGCTTTCCGAATGGGTTAGTGTCGATCATCTCAAGTAATACTACTCATAAAAAAATAATAAAAAGAAATAAACAAAAAATGAGAGTTAAAATACTTAATTAGAAAACATAAAAGGGCTAATTAAGGATAGAGGTACTATCATTTTGAAATATTCTATATGCAACTATGCTCATGATAAATGTTATTCAGTATGAAAAAGAATGCCAAGGATTGCATATACTAAAAAGTAAATGTCTGAATCAATATCCATCTTATATAAGTGTGAAATCTATATATTAGATTTCATATCTCTCTATGATGTAATGTTTCCTTCTTTTGAATTGTACTTGTTTCCATTGTAAGTTTTATTTTATCCTTTCCTACACTCATCATGATGACACAATAAGTAGTAAAGAATAGAAAGAAGGTGCAAAAGTATTTAAAAAATCAAAATAATAAATAAAGTATTAATACATCTCAAATATCCAAAAGTTAGCATCATCAGTATAGTCAGTCAAAAAAAGCAAGGGAAATCAAGAGTCAATTCCATCATCGTCATCGTTGACAGCATCATTTGGAGGTCCTCTCCTAGTAGGCCTAATGCCATGGACTCTCAACTCCTCTAACTCAACCTAGAGTCTTTGAAGTAGCTACCCTCCTACTGGCATATCACCTCCTACTGACAGATAGTCTCATCTCACTCCCACATCAACCTCATATGCTCAACGTGCATCATTATAACATATATGCATTAGCACACATATATTAATAACATACACATATACATATTATTGAATAGTTTAAATAGGAAATAAAAAAGTATATGAAGACCTATATGATCCTCTACGGAGTAGTGGACATAGTGACTCATCAAGCCTGAAGCGCACTAGTACTAATACATGGATGTCTCTTGAGGAACCTATAACATAATAATCAATAAGCAACAGACGTGAAATATTAAAATAAAAAAGTCACTCACATAGGTAGCATCCTCAAGGATGAAGGTTACAGGCTCAGTCAACACAAGATAGAAGTCTCAACATCACTCCTAGTATGGGTCCTCTTCAAACAAGGCTACTGAATATGGATAAGAATGGTTAAAATGGAAGAATGGGCAATGTAGAGATAATATAGAAAGAAAATAAGATGTACTTAATGAACAGAAGAAGAAGAAACACTAGCAGCCAGTAAAGCAGGTGGAGTAATCACAAAATCCCTCAAAACACCATATATCAGGCGAGGGATGAGACTCTTTAAGTAAGAGGCATCCTCTGGCTCCAAGTGTCGCTAATGATCAATCCCAACCAAAGCCTCCTCTAAGGTGGCACCCACCATGTCCTTCCCTTATAACATAGGAGGGTGAGGGATATGATGAATAGTAAGTCCCCAAAACCAACTCACCACACACTCACTGAGATACCAAGTGTGATCAATAAGGGTAACAAAAAACATTTACCTGCCAATGATCTTAATGGCTCCTTACATCGCTGGCAAAAAGGCCATGGGATAACATTACCACCACCATCAAAGATGTATTTGCATTCAGAAATAGCTGTTAGAAATGAAATATAGAACTTTAAAACAAAAAAAAGAAAGAAAGAAGCCACTAACTTAGTTAGATATCAACTCCATAAGAGCAGTACAGGTAGCCTCAAAAGACCGCATAGAACCCCTCCAAAGCTGAGTAGTCCAGATGGGGAAATGAGGGAACCCCTCGCACAATCATTATATGACAGAAGGAATCAGGAAGCAAAACTCAAAAGCCTAAATCTACAAGAAGGAATGTGTCAAGGACAACACACTCAAAAGAAAGGAAAAGAATGGCAAAGTGTTTAAAACAACTCACATCAACCACTAGTGGCACATCGCAGACCCATGAACTATCTCTACATGCATTATCAAGGTCATAGAATAGATAGCCATGAGCTGTGAAACCTCAATTGTAATATTGTAAAACATCAAGATTCTATAGTAGAGGAAACAACCAAGAGTCGCCAGTGTTGTTTGTGCTGGGGAACACCATGGTGCTCATCAAATAGAAGATGAAGCACCAAGCTCATCTCTTTATGCTAATAGCACCCCCTCCTAACAAATCCTTTTTTTTTACTTAAATGATATGGCAAAAAAATCTTTTCTTTATATAAATCTTTTTTTACTTAGATGACATGGGAAACATATCCTAGCACGCGACCTAAAGAAAAAGAAAATCCTAACAAAATACATCCCCAAGCATGCGAGGGAGCTAATCCTAGTAAGGGAAGTATCTTAAATATTATTTATTAAATTAATTAAATTAATTAAAAAGTTTTTAGCATTAATTTCCTATATCCTACCATGCAGAAGGATAAATATAGCATTAAAAAAAATGGAGTTCAAGGTACTAACCTATTGTCGATAAAGCACCCACACGTGCTCCTTCAAGTTCAAGATAAGAGGGATCTCTTGTCCCTTCGTCACCATGTGACGTGTGTGATGAGCCAATACTAGCTTTTGACAAGTAACGTCGTGAGCTGCCTAACCTCCTGGAACCTTTAGGCTGAGATCATCCAAGTCGAATGCCAAGTTAGGGTCGACATCGCCCAAAATATCCTCATCACCACTTCCTTGCATAGGTATATGTTTAAAGTAAAGAAAACTTAAGATCTAAAGAATTCTAAAGAGGAGAGAGAGAGAAGAAAGTGAAGAATGAATAAAATGACAAAAAAAGCCCTTTATAGGCTTGGAGTCTATAGGTTCTTAAAGGAACCTTAACCCACACTCATAGGTCATTGGACCCACACATATTAGTTACACTCACTGCATTATTTAGGGCCCATCGGAGCCCTCGAGATGAATTTTTTCACACACCAAGGCTTCTAGGAGGCTCAAAAAATTGACCCATTATGTACATAAATACCAAAATCTCACAGTAAAAGCCCAAAACAACTCTAGAAAAGTAAAAAACCTAAGTCTTATGTACCACCTTACTTTAAAATTTTAAAATGCACTCACACATTTACGCATTCATGCATGCATTTACACTCCAAACATTGTTTTCTTATGCTCTTGGAGGTGAACTCGCACTAAAAATAGTGCACGTGACATGGACATACTAGTCATCCTCAATAACGGTTGTCTCACCTTAACGAAATTTTCAAAATTTCCTAACTTTGAACAGCAACTTCGAGCTAGGATTCTCACTTCTAATTAACTTAATGTTTGACTACCTCATGAAAGAAAGAAAATTCACTAAAGGAAGAGTCATTAGGAATCGAAACATCCAAGTAACCCTATAAAGAGGTTTAAATTAAAAAATAAAAATAAGTAAGAAAGAAGAAAAAGAATAAATAATAAAGGCCATACTCAATCTACTCTAATGCTCAGACCTTGAGTAAGAGTAACTCTTTAACAGTATTCACACTGAGTGATAGAAGGTGGAAAATGCCTAAGAAGAGAAAGAAGTGTGATCAAAGCATCTACCTCCAAAGAGAATGACATGAAATTAAGGCTTGCCTTATATGTTGCGATTCTTGGCAACCTCATTTGGTGAATTTTGTTCTAATCATGTGGGATGCTTGCTCTCCACATGAAAATTAAAAAACATCCTTGGCAAAGGGATGTTAATCGAATCATAGAGAAATAGCAAAGACCACATCGAGGTGAGATGAACGTAGCTAAATTTATTCAAAGTTCTTAACACGCACCCCTCAATGGTAAAGGTAAGCCACTGATAACACCAATGAACTTACTGTTATTGTTATGGACTAGGTCAATCATGTATGACCATGTTTTGACTTTATCATTTTATTTAACAAAGAGGCATTTTTCATTATCATTTTGTGTTATGATAATTACTTGAATAGTCAATTCTTACTAAGGTTATCAAGTATGTGACTTGATAGTAAAACCTTAGATTAAATATGAGTTCTATCCAAATTATCCCTAGTCATAACAATATGTTATGGCTAGTATGATGTTGATTGATGATTATGTTTTACTAATCATGAATATGAGATATTAAGTCAGCTCATAGGTACTTATTTGGGAAATAATGTACTGGATTGACCCATTATGAGAATACTACATAAATAATTGTCATAAGTAATTCTCATCATAATAATATTGATTTAGTCCTTTGACTTTGAAATCATCATGGATTTCTACATAACTATTATATATTTTAACATAATCTAACATTGTCTTTAACAGGATGATTAAATAAATTGTTATTGGATATAAAATGAGTTATGTGAGGAATGTGAGTGATTGAGAAGTAATTTGTCCCTCATTTAATCTGAGTAAGATATCTATGAGCCCCTTGATAAGATAGATAAGGAAAATGCATGGCCATGCTAAAGTGAATTGATAAAGAGTTATCATTCTCAGTCTACTTAGAGTCAAGTAATAATATGATTGAATTATATAAGGATGACAGAAACTATGCCTTATATTCAATCAAGATATCATGTGACAAAGGGATTACAATGTTTATTATAAATTAGGTTATGTCGGATTATTGACTTCACTTGACTTGGGTAGTCATAATGTCTTGCTAGGGGCCACCTATGACTTATAGGCCTAAATAGAGATTTAAAACCCACTGCCAATGTCATATGAACCTATAGGGTCACACACTTAGAATAGGCCCAAAAACATATATGGGTTTGAGAAGCTTAAATATGCTCTATGGAAATAAATAAATAGTTTATTTATTTAAGGTAAAGGTTATCTTAAATAAATGGAATATTATATATAATTTAATTTTAAATAAAATTAGAATAATAATAATTGAGAAATTACCAAAAATTTGTTTTGGTAAGTGAAACCCTAATTAGAGGTTTATAAATGTGTTATATTCTCTAGGGTTTCACTAACTCAATCATTAGCCACCACTTATAATTCATTTTTCTCCTCTTAGAAAAACTAAAACACATAGTGTTTTTGTTCTTGATTTGTGAGAAATCAAGAGAAGTGCTAGCATACAAAGTTTTCATTTTAATAAAAGGTTGTTCATGTGGACGCTTGTGGAGGACGGATTCTTTTGGAGACGTCTTGATCCAAACTACTAAAATCAAAAGCTCAAGGTAAGGTGTCACCAGAGTGAACCTCCTCTCTACCTTCTAAAAATCTTGCCTCTTTTACATTTTTGGTAAGATTTGAAAACCTAGTTTTAAATTAATTAATTGAATTACTTGGATCCGGGTTAGGGTTTATGATTAAACGTTTTAATTTTCATTGTGTTTTTGAATCATGAAACCCTAATAGTGGTATTAGAGCCACTTGTAATTCGATTAATTTGATTCTATATATATGTGATATATATGTTTTTGAGTGATTCATTTTTTAAAAATATTTTTCAAAAATTTTATCCAAATAGTTTTATTTTTATGATGTCCTCTTAAATATGTATGAAAACAATAGTAAATATTAATTTGAGTAATGTTTATAATTGTTTAATATGATTAAATATTAATCAGAATTTTAATTTATTATTTTTATGAAAAATTGAATATGCATACAGATTTTTGTCAAAGGGCAATCTATTTAAGAGTTAAACAGATCATGCAGAATAAATTGTTTAAGTGTTAAATAGAATAAATCTGTTTAAAACAAATTAAATATTTTGCAATATGATTTGTGAATAAATTAGGGTTTATGGTGGTTGTTGTTTAAATGTTAAACATAAAGGAAAATGATCTGTTTTGAACAAATCAATCAGACATAATTTGATTGCGAAAATTATTGTCATTTTAGGGTTTTCAGCAACAACTCATTCAAAGAGTTAAGGTAAATCATTTGCCTTTGAGGGCACTGCCCTCGAACCCCTACAAAGGGGCATTGCCCCCTTGACCCCGGCTAACTGGCTAGCAGGACCATTGCCTGGGGCGCTACCCCCAGACCCCGCTAAGGGCACTGCACCTTGACCCCGAATGGATTTGTCATATAATTTATTTTTCATCATAATAATTAAATTAATGTGTAATTTGATTTATTATGCTATATATGTTTATTTTTAAATGCATGGTGCATAGCATGGCCCTTGAACATTGTGATTGGATTTTATTCTTTTATTTTATTGGGTTGTAATTTTTAAATATGGTCTGCGAGTCATTTTATTTATTGTAATTATTTTATTTTATTTTATTAGATAGTAATATAATAGTTTTAATTACAACATGTAATGTAAATCAAGACCTAAGATGTAAATTCAGGTTAGAGGCCCATGATGGGGATCATAAATGGGAGCCCAAGGACGAGGTCCATGGTAAAAGATAGAGATCCAAAATTGAAGGCTCAATTTCTATTTGTAATATCACCTAGGTTTGACCTTTGATCTTCATATTGGTTTATGAAGATCAACTTAGTTATGGGCCATGCTATGTCATGTTTATCTTATTATGTTAGTATGTTATGCATGTGATGCCATAAAATTCCATGTATGAGATGCAATATAACAATAACTAAATAAGATAAAAACTATCTAAACCCTCATCTAATATTAAGTCATTAAAATGCCTCCCATTAATCAACACTTATCAAGATTTGGATTGCTATATATAGGTTATGACAAAGCATTGTATATAAAGCCATCTAAATAACATAAGATGGATAATGGTGATATCCACATGTTTGAATTGGTTAGACTTAACTAGGTTATCAAAACGGTTTTGGACCTAGGGCATTTGATAAGATATGCCGATATATGTGATATCCTATAATTATCCAAGAATTATATAAGATGTAATTGGTAAAGTGTTACCTACCTAAATAGTCACACTTTAAGTGATAAGCCAAAGCTTACTTGAAGTATGGTGAAATATGGATCTTGGCCCACTAATAAATTTCAATTGTTGAAATTATTTTTAGGGTTTTATTATTTATGAAAATTTAGTGGGAGTTTTCTTATGCCTCTTTCATAATAAAACTAAACGTACTCTATATATATTTATTATAGATAATGACATCAAACACTGCACCTACCATGTCATTGCGATCGATCCTTGAGAAGGATAAGCTAAATGGGACTAACTTTCTTGACTGGTACAGAAACCTAAGAATTATTCTTAAGCAAGAAAGAAAGGAATATATCATTGATCAACCATCCCAGAGGAACCAGCTGCTAATGCTCGTAAAGCACAAAAGGATGCTTATAGTAAGCATCTCAATGATTCAGTTGATGTCACTTGTCTCATGCTTGGATGCATGGAGTCTGAGCTTCAAAAGCAACTGATATAAATGGAGGCTTATACTATGATAGGCCATCTTAAGGAAATGTTCTAAGAGAAAGCTAGAATTAAAAGGTTCAATACCATTAGGGCATTGCTCTCCTGCAAGTTGATTGCTAGCGGCTCTATCAGTCCTCATGTTCTTAAGATGAAAGGTCATCTTAAACACTTGGACAAGCTTGGTCTTGAGATTGAACAAGAATTGGCTACTGATATAATTCTCCAATCTTTGCCTAAAGCTTATAATGGTTTGATCATGAATTTTTAATATGCATAGTATGGACAAAACTGTTTCAAAGTTGCATGGGATGCTTAAAACTGTTGAAAAAAACATCAGGAATTCCACCAAAGATGTTCTAATGGTCAATAAGGGAAAGGGTATAAAAAAATTTGGAACTGGAAAGGGCAAGCACAAGACTCCCAAAGGCTTCCAGAATCCAAAACCAAAGCCCAAGCCCAAGTTCAAAGCTGAACCCCAAGCAAAGCCACTAAAGGAGGGAATATGCTTTTTCTACAATGAACCAGATCATTGGAAAAGAAATTGCAAGCTATATATGAATTATCTGAATAAGAATAATGGTAGTGTGACTACCTCTTTAGGTATTCATGTTATAGAAATTAATTTATCTACTTCTGATTCTTGGGTATAAGATACTAGATCAGGATCTCACATTTGTACTAATGTGCAGGGTGTAAAAAGGAGTAGATCATTGGCTAGAGGTAAAGTGGGCCTATGAGTTGGCAATGGTGCAAGAGTTGTTGCTTTAGCTATAGGGACTTATAAGTTAACTTTACCTAGTGGACTTGTTTTAAATTTAGAAAATTGTTATTATGTTCCTACTATGTGTAGGAATATTATTTACGTTTCTTGTTTGGACAATAAAGGATTTGAATGTATTATTAGGAATAATAAATGCAATATTTATCATGATAACATTTTCTATGGATTTGCTCCACGAACTAGTGGTCTTTATGTTCTAAATGTTGAAGACACAAATGAAAAGTCAATCTATAACATTGATACAAAGAAGTTTAAATATAATGATTTAAACACCACCTATCTATGGCATTGTCATTTAAGCCACATAAATGAGAAACGCATTTCAAAGCTTTACCAAAATGGGCTTTTGAATTCATTTAATTGTGAATCATTTGAAACATGTGAATCTTGTTTACTAGGAAAAATGACTAAAACACCTTTTATTAGAAAAGGTGAGAGAGCTAATGATTTATTAGGCCTTATACATTCATATGTATGTAGGCCATTAAACTTAATTGCTAGAGGAGGTTTCTAGTACTTTATGTCTTTTATAGATGATTTTAGTAGATATGGTTATGTCTATCTAATTAAACATAAATCTGAATCTTTTGAAAAGTTCAAAGTTTTCAAGAATGAAGTACAAAACCAACTTTGTAAAAATATTAAAACATTAAGATATGATCGAAGTGGTGAATATGTAAGCTAAGAATTTATAGATCATTTGAGAGATTATGGGATTATTTCACAATTGACTCCTCCAGTTACACCATAATTTATTTCCAAAGGATCTAGTGGGAGCACAATCTAACTTGAAGAAATTCAAGACCCACAAAATAGCATTTTACTAAGTATGGAACCGTAGTTGGATCAACAAGCAACTATTGGACCTGCACAAGTACTAGAAGGCCCAAGGAGGTCTGGTAGGACACATCAAATCCCAATGAGATATGGATTTCTCATAACTAATGATAATGATGTGTTGATTGTGGATCAAAGTGAGCCCATATCCTTATCAAAAGGCCATAAATAGTCTTAACTCTGAGAAATGGCTAAAAGCCATGAAATCAAAAATGCAATCCATGAATGATAATCAAGTTTGGACCTTCATTGACCTAAATGATGGCTTAAAAACTATTGGATGCAAATGGGTTTTAAAAAAGAAAACAGACATGGATGGCAATGTGCATACCTTTAAGGCAAGACTGGTCAAACAAACATATGGTATAGACTATGATGAAAACTTTTCACCAGTTGCTATGATGAAATCTATTTGAATTCTTCTTGCTATAGCTACATACTATGATTATGAGATATGGCAAATGGATGTCAAAACAATGTTTCTTAATGGAAACCTACTTAAGGATGTGTGCATGACATAGCTAGAGGCTTTTGTTAATCCTGAGAATTCTAGAAAGATATGTAAGCTTCAAAAGTCCATTTATGGACTAAAGCAAGCATCTGGGAGTTAGAATCTTCATTTTGATAAAGCAATCAAAGAGTTTGGCTTTATTAAAAATGAAGATGAACTTTATGTTTACAAGAAGGTTAGTGGGAGCGCAATTATGTTCTTAGTATTGTATGTTGATGACATACTACTCATTGGAAATGATATCCCTATTTTATAAAATGTTAAATCATGACTAGGGAATTATTTTTCAATAAAAGAGTTGAGTGAAGTCTCTTATATATTAGGCATCAAGATCTATAGAGATAGATCTAAAAGGCTTATTGGCCTAAGTCAGAGCACTTACATTAATAAGGTATTGAACATGTTTAGCATGCAAGACTCTAAGAGAGGATTCTTGCCAATGTCATATAGGATTAGTCTCAGCAAGAATCAGTGTCCTATGACATAAGCTGAGCGAGACTGCATGAGTAAGATTCCATATGCTTCTGTTATTGGATCTATCATGTATGCAATATTGTGTACTCGACCTGATGTTTCATATGCCTTAAGCACAATAAGCAGATACTAGTCAGACCTAAGTGAAAGTCACTAAACAATAGTAAAAAATATCCTTAAGTACTTGAGAAGAACTAAGGGTGCATTTTTATTGTATGGTGGTAAGGAAGATGAGCTAGTTATAAATGGTTACATGGATGCCAGCTTCCAAACTGACAAGGATGATTTTTTATCACAGTTAGGTTATGTGTTTTGTTTGAATGGAGGTGCAGTGAGCTAGAGGAGTTCTAAGCACAACATCGTTGTTGATTCTGCAACAGAAGTTAAGTATATAGCTACCTCAGAAGCAGCTAAGGAGGCTATTTGGATCAAAAAGTTCATAATTGGACTAGATGTTGCTCCTAGTAAATTAGTTCTAGTGAACTTATATTATGATAATAATAGAGCTATAGCTCAAACTAAGGAGCCCATATCACATCAGAGATCCAAACACATACTCAGGCATTATCATCTCATTCAAGAAATCATTGAAAGAGGAAACATGAAGATTTGTAGAGTACTCACAAATGATAATGTTGCTAATCTACTAACTAAGCCTCTTCCACAACCTAAGCATGAGAATCATACTAGGTCCATAGGTATTAGTTTTAATATAGATTGGGCCTAGTGCAAGTGGGAGATTGTTAATGATATGCACTAGGTCAATCATGTATGACCATGTTTTGATTTTATCATTTTATTTAATAAAAAGGCATTTTTCATTGTCATTTTGTGTTATGATAATTACTTGAATAGTCAATTCTTACTAAGGTCATCAAGTATGTGACTTAATAGTAAAACCCTTAGATTAAATATGAGTTCTATTCAAATTATCCCTAGTCATAACAATATGTTATGGCTAGTATGATGTTGATTGATGATTATGTTTTACTAACCATGAATATGAGATATTAAGTCAACTCATAGGTACTTATTTGGGAAATAATGTATTGGATTGACCCACCATGAGAATACTATATAGATAATTGTCATAAGTAATTCTCATCATAATAATAATAATATTGTCCTTTGACTTTGAAATCATTATGGATTTCTATATAAATATTATATATTTTGACACAATCTAACATTGTTTTTAACAAGATGATTAAATAGATTCTTGTTGGATATGAAATGAGTTATGTGAGGAATGTGAGTGATTGAGAAGGAATTTGTCCCTCATTTAATCTGAGTAAGATATCTATAGGCCCCTTGATAAGATAGATGAGGAAAATGCATGGCCATGCTAAAGTGAATTGATAAAGAGTTATCATTCTCAGTCTACTTAGAGTCAAGAAATAATATGATTGAATTATATAAGGATGACAGAAACTATGCCTTATATTCAATCAAGATATCATGTGATAAAGGGATTACAATATTTATTATAAATTAGGTTATGTTGGATTATTGACTTCATATGACTTGGGTAGTCATAATGTCTTACTAGAGGCCACTTATGACTTGTAGGCCTAAATAAAGATTTAAGGCCCACTGCCAATGTCATGCGAACCTACAGGGTCACACTTAGAATAGGCCCAAAAACATATATGGGTTTGAGAAGCCCAAAAATGCTTTATGGAAATAAATAATAGTTTATTTATTTAAGGTAAAGGTTATCTTAAATAAATGGAATATTATATCTATTTTAATTTTAAATAAAATCATAATAATAATAATTGAGAAATTACTAAAAAGTTATTTTGGTAAGTGAAACCCTAATTAGAGGTCTATAAATATGTTATATTCTTTAGGGTTTCACTAACTCAATCATTAGCCACCACTTGTAATTCATTTTTATCCTCTTAGAAAAACTAAAACACAAAGTGTTTTTATTATTGATTTATGAGAAATCAAGAGAAGTGCTAGCATACAAAGTTTTCATTTTAATCAAGGGTTATTCGTGTGGATGCTTGTGGAGGACGAATTCTTTTGGAGACATCTTGATCCGAACTACCAAAATCAAAAGCTCGAGGTAAGGTGTCACTAGAGTGAACCTCCTCTTTGCCTTCTAGAAATCTTGCCTCTTCTGCGTTTATGGTAAGATTTGAAAATCGAGTTTTAAATCAATTCATCAAATTACTTAGATCCAGGTTAGGGTTTGTGATTAAAATTTTTAATTTTTGCTGCGTTTTTGAATCATGAAACCCCAACACTTACATGTATCATAATTTTTAAAACCAAGTTACATCATTGCACCTTGATTTAACGAATACCACAATCATATAATAATTTGCATAACAAGTCTTCAGCACCTTGTACCCTAGTATAAGTGGTAACCCCTATAAAAGATTTTACATGCATTTTGGTTTCTTCAAAACCTAGCACTTGAAGCCTATCAAGGCTATACGATGTACCCATGCTTATGACTTAGAAAAGGTTGCGGCACTATTCTTTATAGCTTGGTAAAGGTTATAAAAACACCCTTATGAAAAAGGTTTTACAACCTTATTAGTTTTCAAAATTTACTCTCATATACCAATAAGCACTAGTTTGATCGATATGTGTGGAGTCAGGGATTACCCTAAAAGAGTTTTCATCTCATGTGTTTTCAAAAACTTTGCTTTGAGTAAGGGGCCACCCTATAGATCCTAAGCTTTCATCTTATGCATTGTCACTTTGAGTAAGGGGCCACCTCGTAGATCCTAAGTTCCAAATTTCATGTGTTTTTAAAACTTACTTCACATGCATTGTCAAGCGTCAGTTTAATTAATGCATGCGAAATAGGGGCAACTATTAATATCCAAAATTACGGTGGTTCCCATTAAAATCATATAATGAAGGATTCCTATCAAGCAGATAAGGGAGAATTTCTTTAGAAGTTCTCTTGAGCACATATAGATCAAGAAAAAACTCAAAAAAAAAACTAAAAATATACCAAAAGGAACCAAACTCCCAAAAGGGTTGAGTTAGGCCTAAAAAAAGGGCCATAAGTATGGGAAAAGCCTATATGGATGAGTTAACCCATGAATTTTGATTGATGACCCACAAGTATAGGTTTTTAACCTAAACCCATTAGTCAAAATGACCATATTACCCTTACGTGGGTCAGGAAACCCATGCGCAAGGAATCTAGACTCAACAGCATGGGTCTAAGACCCATGCTCGTGGGTCCCATACCTGATTGATAAAAACTCAACTTTTCTTCTTTTAGAAAGAGTGGGGTGGCACATTTCCCGAGGTAAACAACTCTAAAGAGAGAAAGTTACTATTTTGGATGAATTTTTCTCTCTTCTTCTCACTTCTAAAGCAGTTGAAGAACCCACTCAACCAAAAATCACTTCTCTCACTAGGTTTATATCACTAAACCAAACCATAACTTTCTCAAAACACAAATCTTGCTAATTACCCAGTCCCTCTAGGGATCTATTATTTATTTTTAATTAAAAATTGCATGTTTATCATATTTTTCAACTTATTTTTATCATTTTTTGCATTTTTATTCACTTTATTGTAAATATTTATTATTGTGATAAATTTGAGATTAACTTTTGAAGCTCTTCAATCATAGTAGCTTTATTCTTCAGCAAATCCAAGATTTTCTTATTGGAAACAAATAGGTTATCTTTTAAAAGTTGAATTTTCTTTCTTAACTCAATCTTTATTATTATAGTTTTTTCTATAGTTTTCTCCTATTGAAGTTTTTGTGAGTTTAGGTTAGTGGTCAAACTCCTAATCTCATTCCTATAAGATTGGATTCTCTTAGAGAGCACTGGAAAGAACTCAATGCTTACAAAACATAAATAAACATTAGTGTACAAAAATAGTAAATACACAATTATTAAAAACATCAGTAGAAGATTAATAAGTCTATACTTGTAGGATATGAGATATGATGGAATCTATAAGGTTAGTTTCAGTAAAAGAAGAAAACTCAAGTTTATCATGAGGTAGCAAAAAAAATGTAAAAAATGTAAACGCTATAGGAGACATTTTGACAAAGGCTTTAGGTCCATATAACTTTTTCAAGAAAGAGTGGATTTCAAAACCAAAAGCCAAGCCTTATGCACCTCTAGTGTACTCAAGCTTCACTCTTTTAGAACTAAGAAGGTCCATTGCCATTACATCAACAAATTTAGATGTTATATTAAGGGGTTGGTTAGAATAATATCAACATTTTCAATAAATTCTTTTTTTGAATCCTTAATAGCCTACAAAGTTAAAACAACACCAAAAGCTTTCCCTAATTTTTGAAATTTATTTAACCTTTTGTAATCCATATCTACAAACAAAAGTAACAGGTGATTAACATTTATAAAATAATTAATATATAAATGACTCGTATGGAGGTTAAAAGTGTCACCTCCTTCACATCAAAACTTTTTCTTCTCTTTTTCTAAGTCAGTAATTTTTCTAATAGTAATTTTTCCTCTATTAAGGCTCATCATCTATTAAACTAGGTTGAGCTAAACTCAAAAGCAAATCCAAAATTTTTTAATCACCTTTATAAAAAGATTTATAATTTTTTCAAAAGTTCATTTTATATTAAAACCCTAGTCTTTCTCACTCTCTAAAATAAAGAAATATTCTTCTAACACTTTTGGGAATTAGACATTTTGCTAAAATGACCTATAGAATGAGGCAACAAGAAGGGAGGTACCTCTCAATCCATTAGGGATGTACACAACTTTAATAACCATGTGATTCAAAGGAATATTATGCTTAACAAATAAAATACCTAGTCCAATAATAATCCTCTAACTATTTGGATTCAGTTGATTCATAGTGATGTTAAATTTTTTTAAAATAAAAATGTAAAAATGAGATAAGGGAAACCTAACACCTGCTTTAAGAATTTATTCATAAACTAAAACTCTTTTTGAACCCAAATCTTCATTTATCCTAACATTAGGATCCAAAAGAAAGATTATGAAAAAAAGAAATCATGTAAGTATTCCTAATTACTTATAAATCTTTAGTATCTAAAATAGAGAAAACATGGAGGGCAATTTGACCTTTAGTAGACACAACAGTGTTGCTAACCTTCTTACAAACATTATTAGAGCTAGATTGCATCTTAGAGTTACTTTTCAACTTAGATCTAGTCCTGTATATATGGCTAAAAGGAAAAGAAAGTTGAACTACCTTTAAATTGTCAAAAGAATAAGAAGTTGATGAGTATAAAATCTTAACCACGATTAATAAAAAAAACATAGTTAAAAGGTAGGAGGACACTTACAAATCAAAAGAAAAGATGGAGAACTAAGAATTCTCTCTATTGTCAATAGTAAAAAGAAGAAGCTTCTCATTATAGATGAAAATAAATGGTTAAAACTTTAAAAAGAATCTTATAATAAATATATCTCTAGAATGAAAAGACTTTAGCATGTGCAGATATCTCGTCTTATTAAGTAATGATGAAAATTAAAATTTAGAATTTAGAATATTAACCATTTGAAAGTCAAGTTCTATTATACCTTTAGAAAATTGTTAAATGTATTTCATTTGTATAAGAATGTTAAGTAACAAGTGAAGACATTTGGATATGTAGAAAAACACATAAGGGCATTTTCACTGCACTAAGAAAGATAAAATGTTATATATGATATATAAAAAAAGAAAGAGAGAGCAACAAGCGAAAAAAGAGAAATAAATCTCTACATTGGCACAATAAAAGTCTTTTAACCTCTTTAAGTGGGGGATATATGATAACAAGGTCAAAACATAATCCTTTAAGACTAGGGTTAAAGTCTTAACATGAGCCACATCAACTGTCATCTTTAGCAGGTTGCTCTATGTAGACCATGGTACCTTTAACCTGAACATCTTTTTGCCTGTGGAATCCACATCACCACTTTCAATACATATGATACCCAAGACTTCAAAATGGGTGAATTATCTTAAAATTAAGTGATTGCATGACCATTTTTACCATTAAGCCCATGATTCGTCAATATGTAGTTTTTTTATCATTAAATAGTCTTATACTCCAACTCATCTAATTATATACTTTTATTGACTTAACCAGTAGAGTGGGAACGTCATGACTCCACTTGACCCCATTCTAATCTTCTTTGTCTTGTAATTAAACTTGTCCATAATTGACAATTTAAAATCTCTTCACATCATCAATGAGTTGACAAATCACTATATAAGTTAGATTTTTCTATTTTGACAATATAACAATCTTGATGGGAAGGAATAAAAAATTATTAGTCAGTTAAAACTCAATAACTCATTACCCTCCACATGTGTACAAAGGTTTTCTCTTCTCTTTTTCCCCTCTTTCTTCACTTTTTTCCCTCTTAGCCGTTAGAGCATCCTTAAATTGATCATCCATTGCTTATGAATTACTTTTCTTATGCAATTATTATGGAACGATCACTATTTAGAGCTTAAGTGTAGGGCAATGCTTGCATTTGGAGTTAAGCATTGAACATGCTATGATGAGCTAACTAATTTAAAAAAAAAATTAAAATGGTGAAGAATGTATAATGGATTGAAAAATATAGAACAAGAAGCAACTAGTATGGTTATGCAAAAACTAGCTAAACCCAAACTTAAACCGAAGATGTGACGCGGCTTGGCCTAATTTGGTGGAAGCTGTACGGTTTAGCCTCTAAGGCCTGGGTTAATCGGATATTAGGTTGGGGGGGCAGGGGAGGCAATTCAATCTCTTACCCACCCGATTATCTGATTTAATTATATATATATATATATATATATATATATATAGTATATTAGTAAAACGATAAAATTTAAAATGTTGTTTTATGCAATAAAACCTAACCCTAAAAGCCTCTCATTCTCACAAAAACCCTTAAACCTAATCATTCTCTTTCTCTTATTTGTAGCCACCCTCCCCTCTCACCTCTACTGTGCTCTTAGTTCTCTCAGTTTATAACCCTAAATTTCTGCATTTTTCCTCACTTCTTCCCTTAAATTCCTTATTTGTAACCATATATCTAACCCTCTCATACCTTTTTTAAGCCTAAACATTGAAGCTCTTATCGAGTTGTCCTTTGATTGTTGAAAAAAAAATCCTAAATAGTGGTTGGTTTCAATCTACTACTCTTTAATGTTTATTGATCTTCACTTTCATTTATTATTTTCATGTTAAAAACATGAAGGGTTGAACATATTCCAAAGATCTTGATTTTTTTAGTAAGTTAGTTTTGATTTAACATTGAATATATTGATTTTCTTTTTTATCTGGATGCATGCAAGTGTGTTTTAACACTTTCTATCTTCTGATGTGTTTGCATGTGGGTTTTTTCACCATTTAAATCGAAGATCTAAATGGTGGAAGCTTTGACAACATGAAAAATCAATAATCTAAAAGGTGGAAACTTTATGATTCTTCTAGTTGGGTTTATATAACCCTTCCCTTGATTGATTAGTATACTTTCTAATTGTATTACTTATATTTTTTATATTCTGGTGGAAGTAGTGTTTGAAAATATGTTTTTATTATTTTATATTTATAACAATTTAATTTTTTTCTATATAAAAATTTTTATATTTCGGTGTTATGTGTATAAAAAAGTTTGATATTTAAAGCTCTATTTTTGAGTTAATTATTTTTAAAAAATTATTTTGTGGGTATATTATGGAGAAATATATTTTATAAATCTAAAGTAATATATACATAAAGTTTCATAAAGGTTTGGTTCAGTAACCTTTATGTCTAGCCTGTGACTAGAGCGTGATCTTGGCTTAGTCACTATAATCATAATTAAAAACATTGCATTTTGGTCTGGTAACCTCTGTGTCTAGCCTGTTACTAGAGCATGAGCTTGATACAATGATTAACATCATGCTAAAAAACATTGCATTTGGTTCGGTAACCTCTGTGTCTTTACTAGAGCATGATCCAAGCTTAGTCATTATCATTATAATAAAAAACATTGCATTTGGGTTGGGTAACCTCTATGTCTAGCCTGTGACTAGAGCGTGAGCTCGACACAGTGATTAACATCATAATCATGCTACATTTTCTTTCATCTGGATTATGGTATGTTATATGATATGAGAATATTTCTTGTATTCTATTTTGCTGTTATTGTGTAGATGGACATTATAGGTAATGTCAGTGGCAATTTTACTATTGCTGGTAAATCTGTAATAAAAAAAATATTCAAGTGGAAGCCAATAAAGCTTCACAAGAGTAGTGTGGCAATAATGAGCAATCAATTATTGCATCTTCTGAGGTTTAGTAGCTTGTTGCTAAAGGGTCTAAGGCCAAAAATTGGAAGTAGACTGAAACCATATCAACTGCTTAGGATTATTTCAAGCAAGTTAAGGATAAGGATGGTTCAATAAGAGCTAAATGTATTTATTGTTCTAAGTCTTTTGGTGCTAATTCACGTAAGCATGGTACATTTTCACTAATGAACCATATTTTTTCTTGTACAAAATATCTTATGACATGTTTACTAAACAAACACTTTTTACTTTTCAACATGTTAGTTCAACTAAAATAGATGGTGTTATAGGTTTGGTTAGGGCTTGGAAGTTTGACAAGGATGCTATAAGAAATTATATTGCTAAAATGATTATTTTAGATGAGCTGCCTATTTGTTTTATTGAAGGGGAGGGGTTTAGGAATCTTATCAATACAGCTTGCCCTAGTTTTAAAATCCTATATCGTGGGACCATGAGAAGAGATATCTTCAACATCTATGTTGAAGAGAGGCTGAAATTGAAAGAATTTTTCAAAATTGATTATCAAGGAGTATGTTTTACCACTAATACCTAGACTTCAAACCAAAGAATCAACTACATATCCATCACTACACATTTTAATGACAAAGAGTGGAAGTTGAACAAGAAAAAAATTTCTTTTATTCGTGTTAGTTCACAAAGGGGTGAATGCATTGTTAAGGCCCTAGAGAACTGTCTCAATGAATGAGGGCTTAAAAATGCATTCATATTCACTCTTGATAATGCATCTAACAATGATATTACCATGTCCTTTTCTAAAAAGAAGTTAATTAGTTGGGGTGCAAGTGAGGTGACAGCAAAGTATGTTTATATAAGATATTTTGCTCATATATTGAATTTAGTTATGATAGGGGGGTTAAAGGATATGCATGTGTCTATTAAAAAGGTCAGGGAGGTTGTGAGGTACATCAAAAATTCACCTATAAGGTTAAACAAATTTAAAAAGTATTCTGAGTTGATTGGGATAGTGTCAAAGTGTTCTCTTTATCTTGATGTCCTAATAAGGTGGAATTCCACCTACTTGATGTTAAAAATGCTTATGAATATGGAAAGACATTTGAGAAATATCAATAGAATGAAACTACTTTGAGGTCAGACCTTAGGGATGATGTCCCTGAATATTCAGATTAGCAATGTGCCAAGAATTTGCTCAAATTCTTAGAAAATTTTTATAATATGACATTGAGAATATCTAGTTCTTAGTATGTGACCTCTAATACGTTTTTCTCAGAAATTGCTAACCTGATTTATTTGCTTAATGAGTGGAACAAATCTAATGATTTGTATGTTAAGTCAATGGGTCTAGAAATGAAATCAAAGTTGGATAAATACTATGTAGATGGGGATAAAATGAATTACTTATTTTTTTATTTGAGATATACTTGATCCTAAGGATAAATTGGAATATCTTGAATTTTCATTGAAAAGTATGTATAGTGAGTATGATGGTGTGAATTTATTTAAGAATGTTAAAGTTGCTTTATATAAACTTTTTTTTTATGACTATAACACTACAAGTCAAGCTGCCTATGCATTAACTATATTATATGGTGGAAGCCAATATGTTGTTGCTTTAACTACTATCCATGTGAATTTAAGCACAAAATCCACTTTATTGTTAAAGGCTAGATTCAAGTAGAAGAAAATGGATAGTGGAATTGGTGAAAGCAAAAAAGAAAGTAAACTTGATATTTATCTAAGCAAGTCAGCCTTGGTGGAATTTGGGGAAGGCAAATTTGACTTGCTATGATGGTGGAAGCTCAATACAGAGAGATTTCTAATTTTTTCATGCTTGGCTCCTGATTTATTAGTTATTCCAGTTTCCACTGTTGCCATAGAATAAACTTTTAGCATAAGTGGAAGAGTGTTTGATGTATTTAGAAGTTGTTTAACTCAACTCCACACTTGTTCAAGCCTTGATCTGCACTCAAAAGTAGCTTAAAAAGCCTAATAAGAGATTCTCTATTAAAGAAAACTTAGAAGATTTAAAAGCATTTGAAAAAGGTACACGAATTTCATTTAAAATTTATAAATCCATTTCTCTCTACTTAATACATTCTAATTTATTTTTGTATACTTCTTCATAGAGCTCCCTTCTTTGGGCATTAGACCTTTTGTTGGGTCCTCTTTTAGTACTAAAACTTAATATAACTCTACCTCAGTTGTCTCACTTTTTGTAAAGAAAATTTAGTAACACAGTTTGCCTCTTACTTCTTTAAATTGATATTTTATTCTTTCATTGTTCTACCTGCCTAGAATTGCATGTTCTATGTGTTTCTGTTAGTGGAAGCCTATATGTTGTTCAAAACTGTTTTATATATTGTGATTTATTAATAGAAGCCTGAAACTTGTTGTTAGCAATGTGCATGCTCTATTGTGCTAATTTCTATGATGTGTTGCATAATTAACATTAATTGAGTGATTTAACACATGACTGTTGTGCCTGGAGTTAGTCAAATGATTATGTGCAAACTCTGTTTAGAATGAATAAGGTGCAAGTTATCTTAATCAATGAATGATCACTTCACATGTCTATTATGAACTTGTTATCATGAAGTTGGTGCCTTGGATGTTGCACTTTCATGTATGAGGCAATGTTGAAGGTTTCACTGAGTATTTTAATATAAGTAATGCATGTAGTGTGTTTCTTGGTAGCAAATAGTTTGTAGTTTGTTACTAGAAATTGAGCTACATTACTTTTGAATTTGAAACAATATGCTCTGAGCCTCATTCTTTCTTATTTTGTTTTTCAATTCTTTTGATACTATGTAAGTTGAGTTTGAATCCTTACTGCTTGTTGTTTTATTTTACAGGAACTTTTTATATGGTACTCGCTTAGTTTAAAGTCTACCTATATTTTTTTATCGTAAACTCAGTGATAAACACATTACTGCTTATAAACTTCACTTATAGCAGTGTAGACACTCGATTCGGTTGGCTCGTGTTAGGG
Organism: Mallotus nudiflorus; assembly: GCA_947683625.1. Lineage (NCBI taxonomy): Eukaryota > Viridiplantae > Streptophyta > Magnoliopsida > Malpighiales > Euphorbiaceae > Mallotus > Mallotus nudiflorus. The sequence continues at coordinate 8,972,345 of CANTUR010000027.1, read as the reverse complement.
GATGAATTAGGGATGCTTAGTTTGACCGGCCCATTGTCAAGCCCAATGATGAGAATATAAAACTTGAACATGAGAATGAAGCCTGAATCTCTAATGGAAAGTGGGCTTGAAAGCCCAAAGCCTAAAAAATCCAAAACCTAGCCCAATTATCCAAAACTTAGCCCAAGCCCGCCTAGCCTAGAGCAAGCTGGGGCCAAAGGGGCACCACCTCATCGCAGAAGCGCCGCCTCTATGGCAGCACACTTACAGCAGCATTAAATGTAGCTGCAACTATAGTGGTCAAGTGGCGTAGGCCCCAGCCTCCAGACTTGATGCTTGTGTGAGAGAGATATATTTAGGGAAGAGAAAAAGGCTATAGAGGCTCATGATGAGCTAGAAGGCTTAGGGGCATGGGAAAGCTAGAGAATAAAAAAAGAGAGAGAAAAAGGGAGAGAAAGGGGGGAAGGCCATGATTGAAAAGAGAGAAAAATAGAGAGAGAGGCTTTGAAGAGGAAAAAAACAAAGAGAAAAGGAAAGAAAAAAAACATCCTCGAGAAAAAGGGGGGGAAGATTGAAGAAAAGAAGTCTATTTTTCCAAGAGAATAAGGAAGAAGCTTGTGGCAAAGGTAGAGATCAAGTCCTATCAAGGATCACCATCAAAAACATCTTTGAGGGTGTCTCATTTTAGTAGAAAACTTGCACTCAAACATAACATGTTCTTCATTATATGTGTTCTTGTTGGTGTATAGCTAAGTCATTAGTATATTTTGAGTATATTTGTAGTTTATCTTGCTTCGAAACCTCACATTATTGATGTGATCTTTGATTACTTCTGCATGTAGTTATAGTTTGATGACTATAGAGTGTGTATATGCATGTATTGTTACTTAAAGTAGAAGTTTGAATGTTTAAGAGTCGAAATCGGGCTGTTGATAATAAGACGATCACCTCATTAGTAAGGCGATCGCCCCATTGACAGGTCTCGAGGAAGTCTTCCTTTTATATGTGTGTGTTATGCCCTTTTTAACTCGGAGATATAAGGATCCTTATTGATGAGGCGATGCCTCATCAATGAGGCGATCACCACATTGATAGGTCTAGTATGTTTTATGTTCCCTTTTTATTAACGTTTGTTGTAATGTCCACTTCGGTATGTCCCCTTTTAACCTTAAACATGCCCGTATCATTGCGCAATGATGTTCAATGTTGATTGTTTGATGCTTTCTTTAGTTTATAATGTGAGACCCCTTTTATAGAGTATCCTTGCAAGTATCGTTATGTATGATTCCATTTTTTTTTAAAGGAAGGACTAACTATGTGTTATTTGCAGGAATTACTTGATGATTTCCATAATTAACTAGTCACCTTTACTAGTTATCCTTTTTATATTACCGCATTTATGTTATCTTATCGGTTTATTTTCGGTTTATATTTAATTTATTTTCTGTATATTATTCTTTTATTTATTTTAAAAATGTTGTAATCATTAATCCCCTTTCCCCATTCGACTTTGAATGTATGGTTGTAAATTATTTATTTTATTTCTGTTAAATGTTGGGATTTAAAGGCATGAAACTGGACTAATGTGCAAACTTGGACTTAACTATAAAACTTGAAAAGTTAATGAAGGCAAGTGCAATTTTGAATGTAAATGAGGAAATAATTAAATAACTAAATGGTAATAAAACGCAAAACACAAACGGAGGCCAACCGCAAGGTTGGATAAGCATTCAAATGCTCATACCCAGTTTCCAAACCCGATCTCTAATGACGACTTATGGGAACCTCCGTGGGATCCAATTGCTATACAATGTATCCCGACTTTTATCCGGGTGGTGACTCCATCTCCGAATAAGTCCAAGACCTATATTGTATTTCTTAGTGGGCCTTGAGCCCACACAGTGTCGTGGTCGCCAAACACTTGGACACGCACTAAACTCTGCCGCCTACAAGCAGCATTGGTATATATTTTTTTAAGCCTATTTGCTGCTAATGCTATTGATGTTTTTTTTTTTTTGTAAATTTTGTATAGGCTAATTCAATAAATAATAGTTTGTATATTTTGTAAATGGACTTAGCCCTTATTAATTATATTTTTTGGATTTGTATTTGTATATTTTGTAAGGGCTTCGACCCTCATAATATGTAAATGGGCTTCATCCATATTTATTGTAAATGGACTTCAAGCTTTGCTCTTATAATTTTATTGAATGTTTTTATTACATTATGGCCCAGTTCACAAAAGTTCAACTCACAATGACCATCTGACTTAACCTGACTATTTTCAGAACTCGAACCAAAACAATTTTTAATCAATTTAGTCCGATTTAATTACTATTTTACTCCTTATAAATTCGTACTGTTTTGTCCAATCGCTAACGGATCCGACTGAACCTGCACGATGCACAATGGTGTAACTAATATATAAAAGAAATTAGAAAAAAATTCGTTTGTAAACCAATTTTACAGCCTTAACTCGTTGACATTCGCATGTCATTAATCAACTTTTACGGGGTCAAAACAGTCAAAATTCTAAATGGAAAGCTTCCAAAAGCAGCGAAACGCCCTTCTCAAATAAAAACGCGTTTTGGCCGGCAGGGGGCGTTTGGTTGAACCACCTAACAACCACCACTTTCCTTTAAAATTCTTTCCTCTCTGTATATCTTTATTTATTTCATGCAAATAAATATATATTACTAAAAAGAAATTAAAAAAGAAAGCATTTTGCATTATAAAAACCATAAATTATCTTCTTTAACTTCTTTTTCGGTTTTCTAAGCCATTCCTTTCTCCCCTTTCTCTCTCTGTCTCTCCCATCTACTGTTCCTTTCCTTTCCTGCCCTTTTTATTTTCATTCATTTTTTCTCTTCCTTCCACCGGAAAACATCTCGGAAAAACTCCGCATCTAACCGGCAACCCGCCTCCATCTTCAATTGGAAATTCGCTCATTTTTCATTCGAATGCTGAGATTGCTGCTTCCTTTATTTTTAACTCGGTCGGGGAAAGTTCCGGATCTCTGAGTTTGATTCGGTTTATTCATGTTTGACGCGTTTTGAGAGAATGTGGGGTTCTTGGCTCTTTCTGTGGAGAAGATCGTGATCTAGGGTTTGGATTTTGGACTTCTGGACTCAACTTTTTTGGCTAAATCTTCTCCAGCAACGGAGGCTTATAGAGCACGACTGCGGAATGAAATGGTATGTGATTGTTTCCTATCATATGAAGCCTTATTTTGAAAACAGATATTGTTGAATTTGTTTCGTTGAGGTAGTTTTGTTTTTTGTGAGATCTTAAAGCATTGTTCCCATATTCAGTAGTCTCTTCAATTTCTGGTTATATATATATATTCCATTTCTGTTTTTTTATATTTTCTATTTCCAGAAAGTTATTTTAATTTGCTGAATCTCCCATTTCTGGTTATTTGATTTGTCAAAATCCTGTTACCCGTTATTTCTTTTTGTTATTTATAAATGCTTTTGATGGAATTTTATTTTATTTTATTTCTAAATAAGTTTTACAATTCACCTTCTTTTTTGCTTTTAATTTCTGCTTTTACTTTTAATCTTTTTCTGTTTGGTTGTGATTGGTGAATAAATTGCATGCATAATTATTCTTATTAATTTTTTTTTATTATTTCTATTTTTTAAGCCCAGTAAAAATATGGCCCGTAATGTATAAGCGGTATTTGTTGAATTTTATGAGCTTTGAACATGCATCAATGTTAAGAGTTCGAATTTGAGTTGTATAGTAATTGTCAAAAGTTGAAATGGTCAAAATGTCAAGCTGGGTCAATTTTGTGCAACATTCGTTGGAAATATATGTACGAATTCGAGATTTTATCGAGTCATTTGACTCACGGTTCAACATGGGTCCAGTAATTGTTAAGGCACCCTTTTCTGGTTTAACTGTTGTAGCATATGATTAATTGATGCAGTCATAGGTTGACTCAGTAACATGTTGGCCTTGGTAGTAATACTTAAAGGAGTTTTACCCTTTTCTTTTTTGAAAAAAAAAAGGCTGTAAAATTAGCTAGCTGCGGCCTAATATCGCATTTTGCTTGCTGAAATATGATTTTCTTTAAGATTCTTGAGATAGTTCCTTTCAATTTTCAATTCAGCTGTGAAGTTTGGATTTTGTTTTTCAACTTTTTTTTTTTTTTGTTTTCAAATTCTCGTGGTGTCTTAAAAATTTTTGATCTCCACCAGATTGTTGGTTCTTTTTAATCCTGATAGAAGCTGTGCATTGAACATGATGTGCCCTATTTCGGTAAATTGAAAATAAAATTGTACGAGTAGTTAAATAATTTTCTTTTGATTTCACTGACATGGCCCGGGTTGATGTCACTATTCTTAGCATCCATGGGCAACTATGGATTGAGGCATATTTGAAATAATTATAGGAAGAAGCATCGGTTCAACACCCAGGTCCATCTTTAGAAGACCCAAATAAAAAGCATCTCCGTCATGGAACTCATTAGTTGTGGTCAATGCTTTGTAGTAGAGCTTAAGGATAATTTGGAGTCAATTAATGCAGTTAAATTTGCAAAGTATTGTAGCTTTTTTAGCATGATGTGCTGATGTAAACCCTTCCAACAGACAGTAAATTTTCTGCTGGAAATTTTAGTAAGAGAACTGGTGTGGTCAAGGTAGTTTGAAACTTATGTGCGCCTTTTCAATACACTGATTAACTTTTTTTTTTTTTTTTTATATACAAGTTAGCTGTTGTCACATTGCAGAGTTATTTAATTTTGTAGTATTGATTTATTTTTAACAGGTGGAAGGAAGGGTATGTTTGTCCAAAGAGGCCAGAAATGGGTTAGAATTTCTGAAGCGTAAAAGGCTTCGGCGAATGAAATCAGAAACTGTCACTGAGACAGTAAATGTTACTAGCACGATGAGTAGAAGTGGAGGGGATGCTTTAAGGCCATCAGCATCATGTGGTGTTAGATTACACGGTAATGTGGAATCATTTGTTCCATCAAATAGTCCTTTAAGTGGAAAGGATGCCTTTGCAAAGAGAAAGGTGGATAAGTTTGACACAAGTGATTTAGAATGGACAGAGAAAATCTTGGAATGTCCTGTATACCATCCAACAAAGGAAGAGTTTGAGGATCCTTTGGTATACTTGCAGAAAATAACTCCAGAAGCTTCAAGATATGGTAATGAATATTTCCTCAAGAATTATATTTTGCAATAATTCATTCTCAAAAAAACTTGCCAAATGCGGTCAAGATGTCAAAATTTTTAGCAAATTTATTTCAAACATTGATGTCATAGTGAAGTTTCCTCTCTTTCATTGCTACTTATGACGATGCAATGTGTGGTTGAAATGGCCCATCAATTATCAGGAGCTATTGCTGCAAAGAGGCAGGCTTACCATAAAAAAAGTTTTACTGAAAATATCAAAAACTCTTTATCTTTTGTTTTTTTAACAATCATCTTTTCCTGTTTTTAATAAGTATCGTACTTATTGCATCTGATTGCTTGGTGTTCTTTTTTTTTTTTTTTTTTTTTTGTTTACAACCAAAGAAACAGTTGAATTTCTCAGATCAATTGGATGTCAGATGCACAAACACTGTCAAATATTTACATTCACCATTAACATAGAAGTATATTATGTGATAATGTACACATGTTATTTTGTTCGTCATTTTCTTAGCTACTATTTTGAATTTAATTTCATGATTTCTTTTATTAGTGGGAATGCTTGCAAATGATAGTTTTAGTGCGTTTCTTACTATTTTCCCAAGTAAACACTTATTTTGCTGCCTTATGGCCATCCATGGACATAAACAGTGTTAAAGTAGTATGGCCTACTGTTATGTCATGGCCATTTAGCAACAGAGATTTGAGAATTGTTGATTAAATAATACTTTGTGGTCATTTATTACATTACATATGTACTGTTTGTTTCGTAAGATGTTCACCAGAAATATAACCAACATTGCATCTTCAACCTTACTCTTTGGTTACTACCCCTTGAAACACCTAAAGAGTGGTCATGATTTAAGTTCCTCCACTGCAGTTGAATTTTGATCCCCTTCTTCTTTTTTCTAAATGTACAGGTATTTGCAAGATTGTTTCCCCTGTGAGTGCTTCTGTTCCTGCTGGGGTTGTACTAATGAGGGAAAAGGCAGGTTTTAAGTTCACAACTAGAGTACAACCTCTTCGTCTTGCTGAGTGGGATAACGATGACAGAGTCACTTTTTTCATGAGTGGAAGGTGAGCTTTCTTGCTTCAAAGAAAAAATATAGTTTCTGACAATCTTCCTTGTGGTTTAAAATATTAGTATAACTTTTCAGAAATTATACATTTCGTGATTTCGAGAAAATGGCGAACAAGGTTTATGCTCGTAGATACTGTAGTGCCAGTTGTCTTCCTGCAACCTACATGGAAAAAGAATTTTGGCATGAAATTGCTTGTGGAAAGACAGAAACCGTTGAATATGCTTGCGATGTTGATGGTAGTGCCTTTTCATCATCTCCCAGTGATCCACTTGGAAATAGCAAATGGAATTTGAAGGTGCTGATTTTGCTTTTGGCTTTTAACATTTCCTGTATCTTATTCCTACAGAGGTCAACCATTAACATGATAAGAATAATTGTAGAATTGACATTCACCTCTGCTCAATAACTAATTTTATTTTATTTTTTTTCTTTCATTGATGTTGTATGTATTGTATGGAAGTTCTAGTGACCCTTCAGATTCAAGATAATGACCAGTCAAAGCACACTGAAATATTAAAAACAATGTTTGACATTATAGTGATAGGAGAATTTGACTCTTTCTGGTTGAAGACTTGGGGTTTCTTTGGAGGTGGGAGACTGGAGATTTCCTGTTCTGTAGAGATAAAATATTTTAGAGTATGTATTAAATTGTCTTAGGTGTGAACCAGTGTGATGGATGTATTAGAGATGAAAGTAAATTATCATAGTAAAACATTATATGTTTTCTTTTGTGGTTATCTCCTTTTATTCTTTTCTCCCCCTTAGTATGGCAACCATAACTCTACCTCTTTCTCTTTTTCTTTCTCCCTCCCTCTGTCCCTCCCTTCCCCTGTTGTTATTTTTCTTGAATAAAAAGTTGACTTGTGGAGAATAACTTTAATAAATCTGTTGAAAGTAGTTTCCTGTATGTCTGTTCAATTGCCACATTACATCTTTGCTTGTGATTTCAGAATGTTTCGCGGCTGCCAAAGTCTGTTTTACGTCTGTTGGAGACAGCTATTCCAGTAAGTAATTATAAAACATTTCTTCAAAATGTTTCTTACTTTCTGCCAACTTTTGACTTGCAATTTCTTTATTTTTCAGGGCATTACAGATCCCATGCTTTACATTGGAATGCTATTTAGTGTGTTTGCTTGGCATGTGGAAGACCATTATTTATATAGGTAGAAATGCTAAATGGTTTTATTTCACCTGACTCTATGTTTCACTATTTACATTTGTTTACAAGCTTTTCATTACCGTACATTGTCTTTTAATTATGTCAGTATTAATTACCATCATTGTGGGGCGGCAAAAACTTGGTATGGAATTCCTGGTCATGCAGCTTTGGAATTTGAGAAGGTGGTTCAGGAACACGTGTATACCCATGATCTTTTATCAGCTGAAGGAGAGGATGGAGCTTTTGATGTGCTATTGGGGAAAACAACTTTGTTTCCTCCAAACATATTACAGGAACATGGTGTACCTGTCTACAAGGCTGTGCAGAAGCCGGGGGAGTTTGTTATTACCTTCCCTAGAGCGTATCATGCTGGATTTAGCCATGGTAAGATAGTTTTGGTCTTCAGCTGTTAAATTGGTTCTAAGCTGATGACACAATGGCCAAATGTTTCATGAACACCTGCCCTAAGCTGTTTTTGATACTTATCACGGCATAATTTTTCAATTATAGGTTTTAATTGTGGTGAGGCTGTCAACTTTGCAATTGGTGATTGGTTTTGTATGGGAGCTGTAGCTAGCCGGCGCTATGCACTCCTTAACAGGATGCCTCTTCTTCCACATGAGGAACTTCTGTGCAAAGAAGCAATGATTTTCTATATGAGCCTGGAACTGCAAGATTCAGATTATTCTTCTGCTGATGTATTTTCTCATAATTGTGTTAAGGTTTCATTTGTTAAACTGATGCGTTTCCAGCACTATGCTCGCTGGTCTTTAATGAAATCAGGGACATGTACTGGTCTTCTGCCAAATACATATGGAACTATACTCTGCAGCTTATGTAAACGGGATTGCTATGTAGCTTTTCTTAACTGTGATTGTTACATGCATCCTGTACATCCTGTATGCCTTCGTCATGGTATGGTTTGCACCATATTTTATGATGTGTTTGAATTATCTCATGTTTTCTTCTGTCCTTTGTTGATTTTGTGCCTTCTTGGCTGCCTGTGATGATCCTGATCATTTGTTCAGATTTCAAGTCACTCGACTTTCCTTGTCGAAGAAAGCATAAGCTATTTTTAAGGGAGGATATTTCAGCAATGGAAGCTGCAGCCAATAGATTTGAAAAGGAAGATGGAATACTGGGGGAGATTCAACGGCAAGCAAAAAGCGGGGATGACTTATATTCCTATCCATCTTCGTATACATTTCTTAGTGGTTCAGTGGATGGTTACTCTCCTTATTGTGAAATTAACTTTGACTTCAATTCTGATGCTGCTGTAACAATTCCAAATCAGTCTCAAGACTTTAACCAATCTACCTGCCTATGTGGCACTGAGAATTGTAGGCCTGACGTCTCAGAAACTTATGTTTCTTGTTCTGCATCTTCATTATGTCCGTTCAGAGATCTGGTTGGAAATTCTTCCGCACCCAACTATGTAAGATCCAGTTTTCTTATCCTTAAATTGGTTTCCTTGCACATTTTTATTAATAGGATTTTTTTTCCCCATTTGATTCATTAGAAGGTAAAGGGGCAGGCTGACTTTAGCATGGAGAATATTGATTCTAGAAAGTCATCTGAAGAAGTGCATGGCATGAACGAGTCCTGTCTATCCTCTTTGTCTCATGATGAATGTTTGAGTACCCAGCAAGGTGATCTTCATGGATCAGAAGTTAGAGGCAATGTGGAGCAACACAGTGATGATTCTGATTCAGAGATATTTAGGGTTAAGCGTCGGTCTTCTTTCAAAATGGAAAAAAGAATTGTGAATGATAACTTGTCTTCTAAGATATCTGAACATCAGGTACAGTACTTTGCCGCTTTATATAAGTAGCTTGTTAATGGGAGAAGCAAATTTGTCCACTTTTTGGGCAGGATAAAAAATTGCTCACTTTTATTTGACATTGTGCAAAACTGTTACTGGTAATGTGTTGGATTTGCAAACCCTGCGTTTACATTCCTTTCTCGTGTTTCCATTTTTTCTTTTAAAGAAAGTTTAGTTATCTTTACTTGCTTCTGTCATCAAACTGTGGTGGTTGGGTTATTATTGTTATTATTTTTGATAAATGTAACTACTGTGAGACAAATACTGTTCTTGTCTATTTTTTTGGACGTTGATTTTCCATTCCATTTGTATTTTTTTAATTTTCTTTTTAAGTTTCTTTTTTTTTTTAATTTTAATTTTTCCCTCTTTTGTTAAATTAATCAGGGGTTGAAACGATTAAAGAAACTCCAATTTGAAGGAAGATATGGGCAAACGTCATCAGAATGTTGCCGAACTGATGACGAACCAAATCGCAATCTTACATTTACTTCAAATCATAAGGAAGCTCCAGAGAGTGCATTAAGGGACAGGTTTGCCAGGGCAACAGGTACCATTCCAATCTCTATTAAGTTCAAGAAGCCTGTCAACAATGAAGCAATGAGCAGACAGCGAGATCACCAGAGAGTGGATAAGTTCCGGCATGAGCTGGGTAAGACCATGAGGGAACCACCCCCCATAGAGATTGGGCCGAAGCGTCTTAAAGTCAGAGGCCCGTCATTTCTAGGAACAGAGAACAGGTTAGATTGACTTTTGAACCACGTGACTGATGAGGAAACTGGTTGGCCTGCCTCTGGAGCCATCATCTAGAGCTTGACTTAACTAATTATATTTTCTCTAATGGGGTTCTAACAACACGGGAAATCCAAAAGATTAATTCTGGGAGCAGCGATAAAATTAACCAACTTTAGGAAATTTTTATTCTTTGTGCGGGCCTCAAATTGGGTCATTCTGCACGGATGGTGATTCTTCTGGTTCTCAGGCCTGGGTGTTTTTCCGTCTTTGGCAGGAGAACCTTCCCTGCAAGCTGAAAGTAGAATCTGGTTAGTAACTCTGTAAATTTGTTTTTATCAATCAAATTTATTCTTGTGAGGGAATGTGGGTATTCCCATTAACCCTTCTTCAGGTAATTCTGCTGCTTCCTTTTAGGTTCTTTATTCTTTCTGTAGCGATGGACTACTTGAATAAATGTAGAGAAATGCCTTTTTCTCTTTATTGTTCCTTCGAGTTGTCATTTTATCCTTTTATTTACTTTCCTTTTTAAAGTTTATATGTTTCCGTCTACGTTTGTGGAAGATTGTTGCATTTTGGAATTTGTTCAAGCAGTGCAAATAGCTTGATTGTAACGCGGTTTTCAGAATTTTATCCAAAATTTTTAATGTTGAAAAAATTCTCAATTTTGTTAATTCTTGGCAATTTTAGTACAAATGGGTATTTGATCAAAAATCAATTTTAATTTGCTGATATGACAATTATAAAATGTCAATTTTATTTTTATGCTGTAAAAGTCATAACGGTCTACTAGTGTAAAAAATTTAAACGTTTACAACCTTTGTTAATTTTATCTCATTTTTAATTTTTAAAAAATATTTTAATTTAAAAATTGTTTAATTAATTGAATAAAAAATTTTGACATAATAATTAAAAATTAAATTTACATATGATAATTTTTTAAATTTATGATGAACTATTATTTTGATAAAATTTTTAAATATTATATATATATATATATGACAAATTTTCTTTAAATGTTAAGAGTAGATATTTTTCTTTCAAAAAAAAGAAGACATTTTTAAATACTTCCAAATAAATGTTCATGAAATAATTAAAAATTATGAATTATCTAGAGTAATAATTATTTAATTAAAATTATCTTCGTTTTTGAAATTATTATAATGAATTTCATTAATAAATTTTACAATTTTTCAATGGTAAATATAATTTTTTATTATTATGTAATTTAATTTTAAATAATTAATTATTTATATTAATGAGTTGGATATGTTAAAATGTTTTATTAAAATTTAAAAATTTAAATAAATTTGTCTAAAATTTAAAGTGTTTGGATTTTTAATAACAATAGACCATTATAGATATAGAAAATTTAAAAAAGTAAATTTAACATTGTATAAGATATTATGTCAGTATTTTTATTTACCAAAAAAATATTTTTGATAAAATTGCCAAACATTTTTTTTCTAAAACTAAATGATTGATATAAAATTGTAAAAGATTGCAAACATTTAGATTTTTTACACTAATAAGCCTATATTTTTTTTTATTATTTGGAGAAAGCATATTTTACGCTTTGCTAAAGTTGGATTGTAAACAAGAGTGAGAATAATTTTTTCCCTCCTTTTCGAACGGGGTGGATTGGATTGTTTTACAGTTAAAGAAAATTAGTGATTAATTTTAAGAATAAAAAATAAAGGGTTAGGGAGCGACAACACAAATAATTTTTCTTTATTATGGTCGGGCCAATTTTTTTTACTAGACATGTCAGTTATATATATATATATATATATATATATATATATATATATATATATATATATATATATATATATATATAATTTTTAAGTAAATATTTTTATATGATTGTTATTAATTAAGAAGTACAAAATTTTAAAAATTTTTGATAGTAATTAAATATAGAAATATTTAATTTTATATTAAATGAGATAATCAAATTTATAATTTTTTATTTTTTAATGTTAATGGATATCTCCACTTTAGAATTTTTTAAACTATTTCTTTGTATTGTGATTGTTTTGAAAAATTATACTTATGAATGTGTTTTATTTTTTTTTAGTATATTATAGATAGGGCTGCAACTGAGTTGAAACTTTTAATAGTTCATATTCGGGACGTCTAAAAATTTTACGAATTTGAGCTCGTGAAATTTTCAAAATAGTAGCAAGAGCTCGGCTCCAGCTTGTGTTTGATGAGTTTGAGTTAAGCTCAACACACTATATATGGCATAAATAATGTTTACCAAGTTTAGAATATTTCATTTATGGAATATATTAAGACAAATGTCAACTCAATAATGGAGGAGAATATTCCATTTCCCTAATAGCTTTTAGGAAGTGTTTTGGAGAACTTAACTAAATATATATATATATATATCTCTCTCAAAATGCTCAACAATACATCTAAAACTCTCAACCCAAAAATCACTCTAAAACCAAAAAAAATATATAGAAAAATAAGGGGAAATTATGCCCAAATAGAAAAAACATTAATAGAGTCTCAAATTTCTTACTTTTTCTTCTTAATTTATCAAACAAAAACTCACCTAAACACCTAAAAAACTACAATCAATCTCCTGCAACACTTTTTCTTTTCAATCAACCCACAATCAATATCAAAACTTAACCAAAAACTCACTTGAACCTTCAAGCTTTTCACTCACTTATCTTTAATCAACACTATTCTTTTTTTAGTTCTTACCTTAATTCTAAGGTTAAACACTTTGAAGAACATCATACACATTGATTTTCATCTCAATTATGGGGTTTAGGGCTTTAATTTTAAATTTTTGTTGAAAAAAAGATAGAAAATCGAGTCTTCAGTGATGAATGGCTGATTTTGGTTGATGAACAACCAAATTGGCCATCCATCCCCAAAACTAGCCATTGATGGCCCTCAGGCCAACCATTGGTTGGCTAAAACTGGCCAAATAGGCCCTCAACCCCGGCCATTCATGCTCCTTTATTCCAAATGGCTCCTATAATGGCCTTAACGGTTCTTAAGGGTCTATAGTTGCTTGCTCAACTTTTTAACTCTCTGTAAAGGTCATAGGATGATGGAATTGAGGTTTTTCAACGTTATATTTAATTTTCAATTATTTTTTATCTTTCGATATTTTCTTATTAGTTTTCAAAAGTGATTTTGATTCTTGCATTTAATGATAGTTATGCTTGTGATCTTTGCTAATTGTTTGTTTTTGTGTTCATTACTTTGTTGATTTTTCTTGTAATTTGTATAATTTATGATTTGTTTTGATTGTATTATTTTCTTTGAGTCCTTATTTACATGTGAGTACTCTTGCTTTGATGTTTTTGTGTCTTGATCAATGATTGTTGTATTGGTTATTGTTTAAATTTCGTGTCAAATTTAATTACTTAGATCTTTGTCCAATTTAGGTCTTTTATGTTAATGATTTATGAGCCATTTTATTTGTAATCTTATTTGTAAGTCCTAATTTGTGTGTGTTTGTTCTTGTTATCGATGATCTAGGCCTCTGATTGTTGTTATATATGTTGATTTCCTTGATCATTATCTAATTTTGAGTCTTGTGTGAAATTTTATTGATTTATGAGTGAATGAAGGCCTTAAAAGTGTTTTGTGTCCTTTTAGTGTCCTATAAATGGTTAGTGTTTTAATCATTGACGTGTGAAGTGTTTGTTTGAGTTTATGTGCCTATTTGTGCTATTCATGTATGATCTTGGATTGTGTCTTTCACATTTTTCCTTTTAATTATACTAACCCCTATCTGTTATCTCTTAATAAGTATTATCTCTCTCTTACTCTTATAATTTCTTTTGTATTATTACATTTTCATGCATACATGTAAATGATTATATATCATTTTCTTAGTGCACATTACTACCATGTATATGGTTGTCCTTAAATCTTTTAGATGCATCCTTATATGCACCCTGACTTACATTACTATCATTTTTGAATGAGTTTCGTAATTGCATTATATTGCTTGCACCCTAGCTTGCATCATTTATCATTCTTTGCATGCACCCCCGATTTATTTAATGCTTGTGTGGATCATGAATATGCATTTGCTTCATACATTACATCTTATATATACCTCTTGTTATCAATCTTAAGATCTTAATTACTAACTTTTAATAACTTTACTAACTCTTGCTAACATCTTTAGTTCTTATTTCTACTTTACTTTTGCTTTAATTTGTATATTTGTCATACAATTTTGATTGTCCTTGAAAAGGTTCGATGATGAAAGAAACCTTTCGAAGATGATGAGAGTTTGTTCATTTGTATCGCCTCTGAAGCATGTAAAAGTTTGAAAAACCTATAAACTCTTGAACCGAACTTTTTAATGAAAAATCAATCATTGAATTATTGAGTAGTGCTTTGATCTCACGAAATATGAACTCTTAGAATGATAAGTTGAGTAGTTCAAATAATTCTTGTTTAAAGTGTACAAATTGTCAAAACAATGATCGTCTCGTGAGATCGAGACTCAATTCCATGAAAAGAGAAGTCGAATTTATGAAAACAAACAATGAAAATACATTTAGAAGGCCCAAAAACCTTGAGAAACCCTATAAAAACTCAAAAAGGCCCTGAAAGCCCCGAAACACGCAAAAAGTAGCATGCACGTTGAACACGAGTCCCAAAATGAGTGCACACACACTCCTAGAGGCATGTACATGTGTTTTACGTGCACACATGTGCCCCTTTCCTTAAACGTGCATAAAAATTGACTTACTGGATTGAACACATTTTTGTACTGTATGAACACATGCAAAAATCATATAGACACACGTGTAACGCATGTACACACATACATTTTCATTGTCTATAAATACTGATGTCCTACTTCCATATAGAGGTGCTTGTTCACACACTATACCGAAACTCTACTGAATTGAAGACTTAGGACTCTTGATTTACACACTTTTAGCCTACTTCCTTCATTTCTCTTAGGATTTTTAGACTGATTTGAACCAAATCTAGCTTCATCTTTGTCAAAGCGTAGTTTAAAGGTATATGAACTTGCATTTCTCATGTCATTTTCAACATCTCAATGAGGGCAACTTGAAAATCATATGAAGCACAAGCTTCTAAACTCTAAAAACAAGCTCAGTTTAATATGAGGACCAAACAATCATTTTTGCATGTTTATATTTATATTTATTTTTTTGTATTTCATTTTCTTTAACTCCAATTATCTTTTATTTTTATTGTTGTCAGTAAATTGTGAAATTGTTATGACTTGTGTAGTGAGACTAGCTATTTTGAATGTTGTTTGAATAATTTATGCTTTTCTTTGATCATATTAAATTGTTACTTTGCATTTTCTAGCTTCAAAAATGTGAAAATCACAAAAATAACATTTTTTATATTAAATTTGCCTTTTTCATAATTTTTTGTCATTTTATGCATTTGCACTATATTTATATCATATTTTATTATGAAAAATCATGTTTTTATAATAAAGTTTGCATTTTTATGTTGATTCTACATTTCATATTCCAAAAATAATATTTATGCATAAAATCTTCATTTTTACCTTCAAAAATATTAAAATTCATCATTTTTACATAAATTCTGAATTTTTTGCATATTTTATTCATAAAAATTGCATATTGACATTAAAGTCTACATTTTTGCATCAATTCTACATTTTATGTGAACAATAATAAGTCTTCACATAAAACCTTCATTTTGCTTTCAAAAATATAAAATTTATCACTTTTGTTTTGTTTTTGTTTTTTTGTTTTTTGCATTTTTGTTGTCAAAATTATATTTTGATACAAATTTTGCATTTTCATGTAAATTTCATAAATTCTTCATTTTTAACATAAAAATCACATTTTTAGCACAAAATTTATATTTCGATGGCCAAGTATCATTTTTTATAATAATAATGATATTTTGACATCAAGTTTGCATCTTTATGTGAAAAATCATCATTTTTCACATAAAATTTTCATTTTCATCGTAAAAACAATAAAATAATAATTTTCTGCATTTTACTTGCATTTCATCATCAAAATTACATTTTCAACACGAATTATCAAATCTACATTTTGATGTCAAGGTGTCATTTTTGACATAAAAATGATATTTTAACATCAAATTTGCATTTTTATGCAAAAAATAAGATCTTTCGTAGAAAATTTTCATTTGTAATTAAAAAAATAATTTTCGCATCACCAATTCTGCATCATAATTGTATTTTCAATCATTATGAAATAAATTTGTCACTTTTCATATTTCAGACGCATTTTGTATGTTCAAAATAATCCTTTTCACACTTTTTCATGAAAAAACTGCACCTTTTTGCTTCAAATATGAAAATCAATATTTTCTCTCTTTTGCATAAAAATGCATTTAATAATGTGAAAATTCACATTTTCGGGCTAAAGCCTTCATTCCTTAGTCCAATGATGCAACCATGCATCCTTTGTCACTTTTCAATTATTTTAAAAAATAGTTTGTTAGTTTTAGTAATTGTTTCATTCAATTTCAAAATAATTTTTGAGAATGCATAAGATTATATGACTCTATTTGCTATTCTAATTGAATGAATACTCTTTACTAATTTGTTGTTTGATTGGATGAGTGAATGCAATTCATATATATGTGTTATAACCTCTGTTTTGTTGGTGTTTATTAGATCTAGGACTAGATTTACTTTTCTACACTTTTTTCCTTTTAAATGTATTTTACTAGGAAAGCCTTATAATAATTGTACTTAATTTCCTTTACTTTCCATTATTATTTGTTGCTCATGTATGTGTATATATAAACTGTCATTTTAAAACTAGGGTGATGTAGTAGCCAATGTTGAGTATTGTACAACGAGAAATTACCAAAAAGTGGATGCAATTTCCATAACCTAGAATCTCTGCTGGTGATGATACTTGTTTAGTGACCTAATGTCATCCCTTACAGTTTCATAAGACATTGGGTGGTGACTCCACAAACAAAGAATGTCTTGTGTCCTCTCAAGACTAAGCATTGTCCTTGTCCCATAAACAAAATGGATTGGCCCTCTTTTATCACTCTGGAAAAGATTCCAAAAACTCAAAAAACACCCCAAAACATAAATAAAATGAAGGTTGCTCACAATATTCATATTCCCTATCTTATCATTTTAATTTTGATTATATTTTTCTTAGATATCTACTCTTATCTCATGCTTTTTATTTGGATCATATTTGTTATATGTTAGTCAAATCTTTATGTCCTATCTCACAAGTCTCATATTGACTATATTTGTTACTTATTTTGGTTAAATTCTTGTCTTTTATTTCAACATTTATGTTTTGATTATTATTGTGAATCTAGTTACCTTGTTCATATGATCAATTACATTAATCTTATTTATTAAATATGTTCTCAATTTGGTTTCATATACTAAAAATAAACCAAAAGTAAACAATTTTACAATGATTTTATACATGTTCTAATGAAAATATTTGTGTCTCTTTATATGCATTTTACCTCTCAAAAGATCTCATGTAAGTTTTATCATATTTCCTCATTACTTCATACTCATTCTCTTTATTTCAAATTCTTTTTATTTTTCCTAAAAATAATGATTACCATTCATTTTTATGCCCAATATTCTTATTTTCTCAAACCCAACTTCTGATTTTCATATTTTTATGGTTAAATTGTAGCTATTTCTCATCTCATTTTTACATTTTATTAAACTTCAAATATTATGAGAGCAAATAATGGTATTCAGCTTATTTCTCTCCAAAATAATGTCTTGATACAACTTATCCTGCTCTATTAAATATTTCAATTTGGTTATATTTATATTCCTTACTACCATTTATCTTCTAATTATGCCTTTTTTTAGATTCATTGAAATGCAAGAATGTTGATCATAATTCATTTTGTTTACCAATTTTACAAACAAAGATCTTGGATTTGTGTTCGATAATTTATAACATGAAATTTAGACATCCAAGGTACAAAATTGGTATTTTGAGGTTTAACTTGATGGAAATTTACAATATGAATTAATGGTTCACAAATGTTTCCAAACTTATTTTTAGTTGTTTTCCAAACCTTTTCTTTTACTAATTTGACCTTTAAAATTGTTTTTCAAGATTTTCGTTTTCCTTTTTGTCATTTTACAAATAAAGTGTTTTATGGCCCCAAAATTTAGAATATGGAGCAATCATGAAGGGGATGTTCATAAACATCTTAGTTATTCTTCTCTTTTATATTTTTTTAGTTTGTTATTACTTTTATTTTATTTTCTTTTCGTATACATCAGTTATTTAATATGATTAGAATGATATGCTTAGACCACTTCATAACATGTATATAATGATATTACTATATTTATTCCATATGATGAAAAAGTTGTATGCTTAGCCATCTTATGATTACCAAGTTCACATGCCATGATCCATGCATCATATTTTATTATGCTAGATTACCATGTACATCTACCATGCTTATGCATCTTACAATGTTCATATATTCTATATAAATTATTGTGTGCTTGTGTATATCCTATTTGCATTTATATGTACAAGTTGATCAATAATAGTAAAAATTTCTTGGAAGTAATATATTAAACTAGTAAGGCCAACTTGCTCAACATCTGGGTAGTGTGGGTATGTCTCAAATATAAAGAGCTTGCTCTAGTTGACATTGACATCTAAACCTAATGCTTTATCATACGGGCGAGTTTGGTTCCATGTGAGGGATTTGAGTTTGCCTAGTCCTTAACCAAATAATTTCTAAGGTGATATAGAGTGGCGACTACCTATTTTTCTAGTTGGGTGTGTTAGTGGTATGCACTAGGTCAATCATTTGATTATGCATTGACTTTCTTATTTTATTAATAAAGAGGTATTTCATTATCATTTGATTTTATGATAATTATATGAATGGTTAATTTTTACTAAAGCCATCAAGTATGTGACTTGATAGTAAAGCCCTTAGATTAAAATAAGAGTTCTATTCTAATTATCCCTAGCCATTTATTCATTATATAAATATTAAAGTATTAAGGCTAGTATGATGTTGACTAATGGTTATGTTTTACTAATCATGAATATGAGATATTAAGTCAACTCATAGGTACATGATGAGAGATCATGTACTGAATTGACCCACTATGAGAATACTACATAGATTATTGTCATAAGTATTTCTCATCACATCAATTTTATTTCGGTCCTTTGACCTTGAAATCATCATGGATTTATACATAGCTATTTTATGTTTTGACACATTCTAACATTGTCTTTAACCAGACGATTAAATTGGAATGTTGTTGGATATGAAATTAGTTATGTGAGGAATGTGAGTGATTCAGAAGGAATTTATCCCTCATTAATATGAGAAAGATATCTATGGGCCCCTTGATGAGATAGACTGAAAAAAATTGCATGGCCATACTGAAATGAATTGAAAAAGAGTTATCATTTTCAGTCTACTTGGAATCAAGTCATAATATTGAACTATATAAGGATGACATTCTATGCCTTATGTTCAATTAAGATATCATGTGATAAAGGGACGATAAAATTCATTGTAATTAGGTTATGTCGGATTATTGACTTCACATGACTTGGGTAGTCATAATGTCTTGCTAGAGGCCACTTATGACTTGTAGGCCTAAATAGAGATTTAGGCCCACTACCAATGTTATGTGAACCTACAGGGTCACACACTTAGAACAAGCCCAAAATGAATATGGGTTTAATAAGCCCAAAATAAACTCTATGGAAATAAATAATTAAAGTGTTTTATTTATTTAAGATAAATATTATTTTAAATAAATAAATAAGATATTATTTCTGATTTGTTTTTAAACAAAATCAGAATATAATAAATAGAAATTACAAAAAGGTCATTGGTAGGTGAAACCCTAATTTGGAGTCTATAAATATGTTATATTCTCTAGGGTTTCATACACTTGTTTTTCTGCCTCAAAATTCATTTTCTTTCTCCTTAGAAAACAAAGACAGAGTTTTTCTTTTGTTCTTGATTTTTGAGACAATCAAGGAGGTTGCTAGCACACACACTCCAATTCGTTTTGTGAAGGGCTGTTCGTGTGGATACCTATAGAGGATGCATCCTTTTGGAGACGTCTTAATCCGAACAACCAAGCCAAAAAGCTCGAGGTAAGGTGTCACTGGTGTGAACCTCCTCTCATCCTTCCAGAAAATCTTGCCTCTTCTACGTTTTGGTGAGATTCTTGAAATCCTAGATTTAATCAAGTAGTCGAAATACATGGATCCAAGCTTGGGTAAGTGATAAAATTTTTAATTTTTTCACTGCGTTTGTATCACGAATCCCAACAGGGTGAAGGGGTTATAAGTGCATTTATGCGATCCTTAAGCTCTTCTAGTATTCCTTTCACTTGCCCTCTATTTTTCCATAACAAAGAAAAATGGTTTGTGATCTAAATAAGTGATGAGTAGACCTGCTGACATCAATAGTTTTGACTCCATTGTGGATAAAGATGTTGATAATGACATTTGGACCTTGCTTCCAATTATATGTACTATTACTGACCAACTTGCATCATGACACTATTCACACATGCACAAGCCTAATAACCTCGATAGTTTCATATTATAATTCACTATGAATCCATGCAACTCATGGGTTAATTATTTTGGCATTGTCACCTTTAGCCTTAACTTGGTTCAAGAGAATTTACCAAGCTCATTTGACTAAAGTCTGTGATCTAAGTCCTTAAAGGGGTCAATTTTCTCTTGAGTTTGCAAAAGATGTTGTGGCCCTATGACCTTGGCCTATAACTCAAGTCCATAATGGAGGGCATCTCACTAAACCAATTCTTAACTTTACCTTGACTTTCTTATGTAATAACCCTATAAACTTCTAATAGGTTTGTACCCTATATTGTATGTGCTTGGTTAATTTGTGTTTACATGCTGGTTTTGGTTTAATTGAGTTCTTGCTAGCATTTATATCTTATACTTAGCTGACAAGAATTAAGTCAACCCTCATTAGACTTTATACACCCATTTGAACCTGAAAGTTTGATGCAAATGAAGTCAATTTATTATGACACATTTACCACATACTGTTTATTTCTTATTATCCAAAGAGGTTAATATCATTTAGGCCATATGTCTCAAACTTTATGACTCTTATGGTTAGGTTGATTAGTTTGCTAAAACCTTAATATTCAAATAGGTATGACTTGTTTGAAAAAAGTAAACTTAAGATGTTTTAATAATTTAACACTAAACTATAGGGATGCCATGTTTGTAAGGTCCTTTATTTTTATTGACTTAAATCTAATCATCAAGTATAATATGTCCATATTACCATGGGTTTTGTTGCTAGTATAAGTGGTATGCCCTAGAGGCCAATCACATATTTTAACATTGTAAATTATCCCAAATGGCAATAAAAGAATATTCTATAATTTAAAATGTTTATTTAATTGAATATTTATCCATTAGCATTATGTTAAATAAATTTATTATCAAGAGTTGATAATATGAGCTACAAATTTATTTAGTACGTTTGCAATAAAATGTTCATAGTCAACTAATTAATATTTGGGTAATATTAGTTAGACTATCACCTTTGTTTATTTTCTTTAATTAGTATGTGATACTAATAGTGGGAAGTAATGAGTCTCATGGTACTTGATATGAAATATCATAATAGACATGTGGGTGCTTATTTGATGGGTGGATCGAACAATGACATTAGATTTGTGATCGCATGGATATTCACTTATAGTCAAATATCACAATCTAGGTTATAATGGTGCATATAGTCCTTTGACCTGAGGTGACAAAGTCATCCACATTTGAGTGGTTAAGGTTTATTAACACTTATATGCTTGTGTTAATCACACATGGGTATATGGCTTATAATGGCTCTAATTAGTTAAATATAAAGATGAGTGTTCAACCAAGATGGGATTCATTACCTCGAGTTAACTGGGATAAGATTCTATGCTATCTAAGTCTTTTCTTGATGAATAAGTTCTTAGCCAGGAAAAACATGACACATTCTGAAAGAGTTTTCAGTGCTAGAAAAGCATTTCTAGTGTTTGTTATGTTTTATTAAGAAATAGAACTTGAGATGAGGTCATATGATACAACTATTAGACTTTGACCAAACCATGACTCTAGGCTATATCAGGATCTTCTAATAAAGAGATTTTAGTGCATAATAAATATGACCAAAAGGGTTTGTGCGAATTAGTATATGCTTTCATTTCTAATTAGGTAGTTATGATATCAATGCTAGGGGTCATTCACAACTTATGAGAACTAAATGCGTATAATTGGAATTTTCACATTTATATTTGAAAGGAGTTTTAAATAATATCAAATGCTGATATTATTTTCTCATTACCAATTAGACATGAACCTAGTAAGTTACACCTAAAAGAGTTATGCTAAATCACCATCAATATTAATCTATTTATTGATTAAAGAGTTTAATCAATTAATTAAGATTAATGGAATTAGATTTATGTTTTAAATAATGATTCTAGCCTATCATGAAATCTAATTCAAATAAGGGTTTGATTATTAATTTATACTTAATTACTATGAGATATTAATTGAAGTATTAAATTAATAATTTATATATGTTATTTCTATTTGGATTTGGATTAATGGCCCAAGTAGTTTGAGCCTAGGCCGAAAAAAGTTTTGGACTAAAGATTAATCCAAAATATTGATAAAGCCCATGAACCTATTCTAAGCCCACTTATTTGATGGAATGGGCTTAGGTCAAGTGTTGGCCCAATCTCCAAGCCTAAGTCCATAAAGTGATATTTGACTTTATTAAATATGAGATTAGGTTGCTTTCACATGTGTAGGGAAATGGATGTAGAGATAATACATGAGATGTATTCTTTACATACTTTCTCTTTATACACTAGTGACTTATACAAGTTGTGTACATATTATGCCAAGTGGCACACTTATGATAAAAAGGGCTATGTGATAAGGTGCTACTTTCTCCACATGTAACCTTAGAAATGTTCAATGGTAATGTAAAGATGTGTAGAGACACAATAATAAGAAATAAGATCTATAAAAATAAACCCTATGTGTTCTTGCAAGAGATTGAGGTAGTGCAAGTTTGTAAAGGTCAATTGAGAGGAAACTTGCTACTAATCACATTAAGGCAAGAAGGTGATTTAGTATAGCTTTGTTGTTTCAAGCTAAAGGCCTTACATTTAGGAGGCTAGAGAATTTGATTCAAGAGTTGAACCAAGAGCACACAAAGCTTGTAGATCTTCACTATTGTCGTCTTCATTAGACTAAGAGTTTGTAAGTTTTCTTAAACTTATAATTTCCTAGGTTGATGATTATATATGTTTCTTTGCCATTTAGTTATATGTATAATGCAAAATGGATCCTTAGGAATGGAATTCTTCATGTCATGAAAGGTTATGTTAGTAAAATTTTTAAAATTTTGCTCCACTTAGGCTTGTGCTCACAACACATGTATCAAATACGAAAGTTGCATAACCAATTATTTTAATTGGTATCAAAGCTTCTTTTTGAACTTGACACATGCTAAATTTACTCATAATTACAAATGTTATGATTATGATTTATGTTAGTTGTAAGTGTTATGGCTAAAGGGATGTAAAAATGGCAAAAAAATGTGTTCCAAGACTGCTCACGATCATGAGGAGTTGCCTCAAGATCGTGAGCAGCTCGACATTATCAACATGATAGACTTGGTCATTTTTGACATGTCTGAGCTCCTCATAAGTGTTCCTCATGAATTAGAGCTTCTTTTTACACTTTACACATGCTAAATTTATTGATAATTGCAAGTGTTGTGATTATGATTAATGTTAATTGCAAGTGTTATGGCTAAAGAGATGTAAAAATGGCAAAAAATGTGTTCCAAGGCTACTCATGATTGTGAGGAGTTGCCTCAAGATCGTGAGTGGCTCAAAATTACCAACGAGATAGACTTGGCTCATTTTTGACATGGCTGAGCCCCTTATGAGTGCTCCTCATAATATTGAGGAGCCTGTGAGGAGTACTTTAATTTCATAAACATTTATATCATGCTTGTATGCTTTGTATATTAATCTTAACATGCAAGAGTTTTATTTTTACTTGATTTTGCTTGACATACATGCCTGAAATGATCATGGACTTAGATTACATCATAAGGTTTGTAATAATAATTAATTTTCTTATATGATATGTAATTAAATGTTAATTACATAAAATTAGGATGTAACAATAGCCTTGGTATGCCAAGGATTGAATATAAATCATAAGAGTTGTGACATGGAGCTTGAAGTCTTCAAGTTGGAGACCTGTTAAAATGGTGACAAGGAGTTTCCACTTAATGCTACCGAAAAGGAATGTGACACTCTTAGAAAATGGAAAGATAATGACATGCAAGCATGTTGCATTTTGTGGGCTTTTATGAGCAATAAAATTCATAGGAACATGAGAATTACACTAATACAAGGGAAATCCTACTTCACTTACAAGAGTTATTTGGTGAGCAAAGTAGGAATGCTGTATATAAGATATCTAAATGGCTTTTCTATGCTAAAATGAAGGAAGGAGAGGATGTTGGAGCTTAAGTGAACTCTATAATTTGTTCCATTGAGGAACTTAAGAGTCTACATTTCATGATGGATGCTCAACTCCAAATGAATTTGATTTAACAATCCCTTCTAGAGTCATTTGGAAAAACTATTACCAATTTCCATATGAAAAAAATTGAGTGCACTCTTATAGAATTATTAAACATGCTTGTGACGACCTAAAAGGGTATTCATAATGTAAAGGGGAAGAAAGTTGCTTTGGTTGCTTCTTTTAGTGGGACTAAGAAGAGCAAGGGCAACAAAAGTAAGAAAGCTAAGGAAAGAGTTCTTAAAGCTTCGGGAGGTGTAAGTAGGAACAAAGGCAAGGGAAAATGTTTTTATTGCCAAGGAGAGGGACATTGGAAAAGAAACTATCTTAAATACCTAGAGTCTAATATGACTAAATGAAAGGACAAGATTGGACAAGGTGAGACTTTCTTTAATTCATTTATTTCTAATTGTTCTAAGAGCTCATCTAAAGCATGGGTATTAGATACTAGTGCTAGTTCTCACATATGTTCTTCCTTATAAGATCTAGCAAGTGAAAAAAGGTTAAAGTAAAATGAGGTGACTTTAAAGCTTGGAGATGAAGCAAGTGTTGTTGCCAAAGCTATGGGAATCACGTCTATTGACTTATATGATCATGTTTTGTTATTGGACAATTTTTTATATGCACCTAATGCTTAGAAAAACATAATCTCTATTTCTAGTATGATTAGAAAAGGTTATAAGTTTTTATTTGAAAGAGATGTATGTACTATCTATTTTGATAATAGAATAGTGAAAAGAGTTCTAGAGGGGGGGGGGTGAATAGGACTATCAAATAAAAATGAGAAATTAAAATAATTTTTTGCAAGAATTAAATAGAAGTTGAGAAGGAAGAATGAAGAACACAAAGATTTAAAGAGTTCGGATTCAACAATAATCCTACGTCTCCATTTAAATTATCCCCAAGTTAGGATTTTCAATAACCCATAATCTTATTCACAATATTGAGATTATACAAGAGTTTTATGGCTCACTCTTATAACCTTACAATATGAGTTTTTAAGGCTCACTGAAAAAACCAAAACCCAAGTGTTTCAATGGACAACACTTAAACCAATTCCTTTAGAAATAAATCTCACTTCCCTTTTAATCTAACCAAAGATTTAAGATGAAGAGAAATTATATTTCTAACATACACCCAACTCTCATAAGTGTTATACAAACAAAGAATTGTTTAAGAGAATTTGAGAGCTCAATGAATGCTTAAGAAATAATGTATGATAAACAAGTTGCTTAACATTTATTCAGCTCTAGAGGTATTTATACTTAAAAATATAGCTATTGGAGGTGCAAAAGATGTGTCCAACATCTATATTTTGAATCATTGAAAGTGATGTTGTCAGATAGCTATTCATAAATTTAAATCATTATTGGCTGCCCAAGACATTTGAATTTGCTCACACTTTCTTTATAGAAGCTATATATATTTGAATTATCTTTTCATATCATTATAAATCACCTAAATTGGATGTTTGTAGCTCAGGATATGTCCAAATTATTAAGAGCTATGCAATTTGAAATGCAAAATACTATCAGACAGCTATACCCAAGTTGAAGCCGTGATTTGCTCCTGAAGAAATTTGAATTTTCCTATACTTTCTTCATAAAATATGTAGATATTTTAATTATGTTTCTATATCATTTAGAATCACCTAAATTTTATTTCTTTAATACTAAGAGCTATGCAATCTAAAATGCAGAATACTGTCAAACAAATATACACAAGTTGAAGTTGTGATATGCTCCTGAAGAAATTTGAATTTGCCCATACTTTCTTCATGGAGGTTGTATATATTTGACTTATATTTTCATATCATTTTGAATCACCTTAATTGGACTTATGTAACTCAAGATATGTCTAAAATACTAAGAGATGTGTAGTCTAAGATGGCAGACGTATGCATGGATTTCGACTCAAAATTTGCATAACCAAATGAACTTGGATTTTTAAAATAAGCCCAATTCAGAAAGCTCAAGATGTCTGCTTCATATTTGAAGAAGCTCATTTTCTCATTTAAGTGCTCTAAAGATGTCAAAAGCTTTATTGAACTTAGAGGTTCAATTTGCCCAAAAAGTCACTATTTATCCAAAAGTGCATATGCTTGGTATATATTTGGTATATAATTCCCTACACACTTAATTGAATTTATTAGTATAAAATTTTTTTGTCAAAGTCCAAAATTTGGAGTTTGATCATGCAAATGCTCAACAATCTCACCCTTTTTGGCTTTGACAACCAATTTTAAAAGATAATAAATAATGTGTGTGAGTGTGACAATAAATAACATGTATAAACATGCTAATTAAAATAGCTCCCCCTTTCAAATTAAATAGATGCAAAATGAGAAATTATTTTTCTCCCCCTTAACATATGCATAATTTCAATATTTATCATGTATCAGAGTATATAAATGAATTATCATAGCATGTATAAGGGTTTAACAAATCTATTCCTTTAATAAAATATATTTCTTTATTTCTCCTCCTTTTTGGACATGATAAGAAATATAAACAAATTTTATTATCCTTCTTGACAAAAAAATATAAACAACATAAAATATAGCAGGAGGGACAAGAACATGGCTTAACATAACACATGATGATAACATGATCATTAAAAAATGTTAGACAACATGAAGGAAATAATTTCAAACATATATGCATTTAGTGTCACTATAATGCATCACAAAATAGTATATATGCTATATTGAAACATCATATGATTATAGAAAGTTTAGCTAGTCAATCAATCATACATTATCATGTGGTACTTAGCATATCTTAAATACAAACACAATTATTTATCCCTTAAGCACATAGCTTCTTCTCTCCCTTTGTCAAAGACAAAAAGAAAAGAGAGATATATAAGGGGAAATAGACCTAAGGGAGCCAATAATACCAGAAAGAATAAAAAATCAAGAACCAAAACAATGGCAAAGATACTCAAAATCTTTATGAAAGTCATTTCATTTTTAAAGATAAAAATCATTCCTAAGAAGAATTTATACATGAATATGAATTTTGCAGGTATAAACATAATTGATAGTCATGCATAAATAAAAAAATTCATGTCATATATAAACAAAGTAAGCAAAATAAGACTTTTTATCACAAGGACAAAACTAACCACACTTACATTGTTACTATGCATGCATAAAAATTTTCTGTGAAATAAATTCAAACAATTTTCTCCCCTATTTCAATTAATTAAAAAAATTGATATTAAGTACACACTATCATATGGTTATGTCACTAACACAAACACATCTTTATAAAAAAATTTCTCTTATTTAAAAGAAATTAACTAAGTACGCATGCAAAGTCAATTATTTTTGCCTCCTTTAACAAAAGCAAAGATAGACCAACTTAAAAAAATATTCATGCCTTATCAAAGATCAAAACAATTCCTAAGTGGAATTGATACATGAATAAATTAAACATTAATTATGCATGTATAAACATAATAAACAATATTCATATGTAAACACAATAAAAAAAATAAACTCAAATATTTCTTTCCCCTTATCAAACTGCAAATAAAATTGCATTAAAAAGAGAGAGCTACAATGATGTTAAAATACCAATTGTAGACAAGACATAAAACTAACAGCTCATTTCTTATATCCATAAAATAAACCGATCAGAAACTGACATAAAATGAATTAAAAAATAGACTAACAACTTAAAACTTAGATATGAAAAGTATACAGAAAATAAACCAAATAGAAACTGGCATAAAATGAATTAAAAAATAGTAAAAAAATCTTTTTGAGGAGGAGAAATATTTTTGCTAAATTAAAATAATTAATTAGTTGAATTTAGCTCAATAATTAATTATTAATTTGAAAAATATGAGGGCTTTAAAAAAAAATTGAATGAGTCCACATAAATCCAAATCAAATAAAATTAATACAAAGATCATGCAAATGGGAAATACAATATATCATGTATATGAAGTAAATTTGCTAAAGCAAATACTTTTAAAACAAAATATATATACATGACATTGAAAATAATTTTTTTTAAAAGAACATGATCACATAAGAATCCAAACATTAATTCATCAATTTAACAAGTGATCAAGAAAAGCTTGAGCCATCAATCATATCAAGCTCATGCTTAATCAAATTCAATCTTTCCTTACAAAGAGGCTTGGTAAAGATATCTGCTAATTGATGATTAGTATTAACAAAATCAAGAAAATATCACCATTTTGCACATGATCACATAAGAAATGATGTCTAATGTCAATATGATTAGTTCTAGAATGTTGAATAGGATTTTTACTAAGGTTTATAGCACTTGTATTGTCACATTTAATTGGAATGTGATTAATATCAATGTCATAGTCCAAAAGTTGTTGTTTTTGCCATAGAACTTGGGTACAACAACAACCAGTTGCCACATATTCTGCTTCAGTAATGGACAAGGCAACCAAAAATTGTTTCTTACTAAACCAAGAAACTAAACAATTTCCTAAAATTTGACAAGTTTTGAAAGTGCTTTTTCTATCTAGTAAGCTACTAGCAAAGTCAGCATCAGAATAACTAATCAAGTCAAAGGAAGAACTCTGAGGATACCAAAGTCCTAAATGCATTGTACCATAAAGATATTTGAAAATTCTTTTGACAGCATTCAAATGAGACTCTTCAGGACTTGATTGAAATCTAGCACACAAGTAAGTAACAAACATAATATCGGGTCTACTAGTAGTTAAATAAAGAAGAGATCCGATTATACATCTAAATCGCTTTTCATCAACCAGTTTGCCATTCTTATATTTGTTAAGTTTAGTTATGGTGCTCATTGGAGTTTTACTTATCTTAGCTTCATCCATGCTAAACTTCTTAAGAACGTCTCTTGCATACTTGGTTTGATTGATGAAAATCCCATTTTTGCATTGCTTGATTTGTAGTCCAAGAAAGAATTTGAGTTCACCCATCATACTCATCTTAAATTCTCCTTACATTAAATTAAAGAATTCCTCACATAAACGATGGTTAGTAGCACTGAATATAATGTCATCAACATATATTTAAACAATTAATAAATAATGTTTGGATTTATTTATAAAAAGAGTTGTGTCAACCTTTCCTTTAGAGAAACTTTCTTTAGTAAAAAGTTACTCAATCTTTCATACCAAGCTCTTGGAGCTTGTTTCAATCCATATAATGCTTTTGAAAGTTTAAACACATGATTTGGAGAGTCAAAATTTTCAAAACCTAGAGGTTGTTCAACATAAACCTCCTCTCTAATAAAACCATTTAAAATTGCACTTTTAACATCCATTTGATAAAGTTTAAAATCCATGAATGATGCAAATGCAAGTAGCATCCTAACAGCTTCTAACCTTGCAATGGGGGCAAAGGTTTCATCATAATCAATGCCTTCCTCTTGATTATAACCTTTAGGTACTAGTCTAGCTTTGTTCCTAGTTATGACACCTTGTTCATTCATCTTATTTCTAAACACCTATTTGGTGCCTATAATAGGATGATGTTTAGGTCTAGGAACCAAGGTCAAAACCTTATTTCTCTCAAATTGATTTAACTCTTCTTGCATAGCTAGGACCCAAAATTCATCACACAAAGCATCATCAATATTTTTATGTTCAATTTGAAAAATGAAGGCTAAATTAATAGTGGACTTTAATTGAGATATAGTAGTTATCCCTTCTGTAGTGTCACCTATAATGAGGCCTTGAGGGTGAGCTTTCTTGAATTGCTAATCCTTTGGAAGTTCATCCTTTAAGGTAGGTTGAGATGTCTCCTAATTTTCCTTCTTGCTTGGATCTTTAAGTTCCAAAGGCTTACTAGCATTTTCTTCTTATGTTTCCACAATCTTATTATCACCTATAAGATCATCAACACTACAAACATCCTTTCTAGGATCAAATGAGTTTGATTCATCAAATACCATATGCATTGACTCTTTAAGTACTAGAGTTCTCTTATTAAAGACCCTATATGTTTTGATAGAGATGGAATAACCTAGGAAAAATCCTTCATTGGCTTTGGAATCAAATTTTCCAAGATTATCCTTGGTGTTCAATATAAAGCACTTGCATCCAAATACTCTTAGATATGCGATTTTGGGTTTACTATTGTTCTATAGCTCATAAGATGTTTTATTGAAAATTGGTCTTTTGAAAACTCGGTTTGAAATATAACAAGATGTGTTAACGACTTTCACCCAAAAGTATATAGGCAAATTATACTCATGAAGCATTATTCTAGCCATTTCCACAAGAGTTTTGTTTTTCCTTTCAACTACCCCATTTTATTGAGGAGTTCTAGGAGATAAAAATGTATGAGAAATACTATTTTTATTACAATAGTTTTTGAAAAATTCATTTTCAAATTCAGTTCCATGATCACTTCTAATAGATGAAATACAAAATCCTTTTTCTTTTTGAACTCTTTTTGAAAAATTTTCAAAAGCTTTAAATGCATCATTCTTATGAGCAAGAAAACACACCCAAGTGTATCTAGAGTAGTCATTAACCAATACATAAGTATAGTGCATTCCACCGAGACTAGCAACTCTAGTTGGTCCAAATAAATCCATATGTATAAGTTCAAGTGGCCTATAGGTGGACACTGGATTTTTTAGCTTAAATGAGGACTTGGGTTGTTTTCCCTTTTGACAAGCATCACAAGCTTTATCTTTAGTGAATTCAAGCTTAGGCAAACTAATTACAAGTTCATGTTTACAAAGTTCATTCAAAAGCTCAAAATTTGTATGTCCTAATCTTTTATGCCATGTCCATGTGTCATGAGAGATAGACACTAAGCATTTTATGTCTTTGTTATCAATTTTATTCAAATCAATGACATAAACATTGGCTACTCTTTCACCACTAAAAATAACTTTGTTTTCATCTAGACTACTAATAAAGCAATTTTTAGGATAAAAAGTTACTTTATTTCCAATGTCACATAATTGACTTATACTAAGCACATTATGTTTAAGACCATCAATAAACAACACATGATGTATAGATAAGGATTGAGGATTACCTATTTCTCCAATGCCAATAATTTTTCCTTTTACATTATCTCTGAAGGTAATGTGCCCTCCATCCTTAGCATCAAGTTTGTTGAATTGCTCTTTATCTCCTGTCATGTGCTTTGAACATCCACTATCGAGATACCACTTGCTTTTTGTTCTTGTGGATTTCAAGCATATCTACATAATAAAATTTAAGTGTTCTTTTGGACCCAAACCTTTCTTGGTTTAGGTTAGTTAGTTTCAAGATAATTCATAGGAAGTAAATTCATATGCAGTCTTCTATAAAAGCACACATTGTTAGTATGTCCTTTAATCATGCAATAAGAACATACAATATTTTCAAATTTATTCCTCCTAGGATGAAATGCTTTCCTAGTGTGTGCAACATGCCTTTGGTGTGTGTGTATCTCTTATTGTTTTGTGTTATCAAGTGAGACATGCATTGGCAATGGTGATGTGTATTTCGATAATTTTGTGCAACATATTTATGTGCATTGTATTGTGTAGCATGCTTATTATAATTGTGTCTAATGTACATATAAGCATGCTTGGGTTTATGTGCTCTAGTTTGAGCCTTACCTCTTTGTGTTAATGAAGGATGAATCGCATGAGACTTTTCCTTGCTATTTAACACATGAGATCTTTTAGCTTTGAAAGATTAAGTCTCATTTGATTTGGTTGTTGAAGGAGTGGAATCATGTGAAGCTTTTACAAAATTAATATGTGATGAAGATGATGAAGACATTCCATTTTTATATCCAATTCCATTGGTGTCTTCATGAAATTTTTGAGAGTCAAGAAGACTATCTAAAGTTTCTTTTCCTCTCTTAAATTTAGTAAAGGAATACTTTAATTCTAAGACCTCTTTAGAAAGCTTACGATTTTCATCATTTGCTTTCTTAAGTTGATCTTCCAAAGAATTAGAAGATTTTGCATCACTAACAAGTTTTTTGTTTGATTCAACAAGTTTAGCAAAAATAATTTTTAAAATTTCTAATTCTCAATTTAAGCTACCTAACTTATGCTTATAATGTTTTTTCTTAGATAATAAGCTTTTGCATTTAACAAGTAATTTTATCATAATAGAGCTCTCATCATCATCATCATCATCATTATCACAATAATTATCATATTCATCAAAGGAAGAATAAGAAGTAGATGGTACCTTATTTTTGTTGTCAAGGGCCATGAAGCAAAGATTAGCCACCTCTTATTGTTCCTCTTCCTCTTTGAATTTGAAAGAATCATCCCAAGTAGCTTTGAATGCCTTTTTCTTATCCTTTACTCCCTTATTCTTGAATTTGAGTTTGGGACACTCACTTCTAATATGTCCCAATTTCTTTCATTCATAGCAAGTAACCTCCTTAGTTTTCTTCTTCCCATCTCCTTCGAACTTCTTATTGAAGTCCCTTGTTCTTGAGAAGTTTTTCTTTCTCAAAAACTTCTTGAAGTTCCTAGTGAGCATGGCAATGTCACCATCTTCATCACTAGAATCTTTGATGCTTTCCTCTTCACTATCTTCTTGAAGAGCTTTTAGAGCAATGCTCTTTTTCTTTTCTTCTTTATCTTCTTTTTCTTCACCTCTTTACTTGATTGTGAGCTCATGTGTTAAGAACTTACCAATGAGCACATTAGTTGATAAGGTGGAGAGGTCTTGCGCTTCCTCAATTAAAGTAACACGAGATTCCCAATCCTTTTTAGGTACAATTCTTAGAATCTTATTGTTTACTTCTTTTTTGGAGAAATGTTTTCCAAGTTTCTTGAGGGTTGTAAGGAGAGCATTTAGATAATTTTTCATCTTCATGATTGATTCATAAGGATTCATTTTGAAGAGTTCATATTCATACATATGAAGTTGAACCTTCTTGCTTCTTACTTGAATGTTGTCTTCTTAGTGGTTTCCTAAGGTCTCCCATATTTCTTTGGCTGACATACAATGTTGAAGCTTGCCTCTTTCTTCTCTTGTCATTGAAGAGACTAGAGTAATCATAGCTTTTTTATTTTTGTGATTTTCTTCCTTTTGATCAATACTCCATTGGTTTCTTGTAAGAGTAGTTACCATACCATTAATGACAATTGTATGTGGTTCCCAACCTTTTAGGAAAATGTCCTAAATTTTAATGGAATCACAATCAAGATATAATTCCATTTTGAATTTCCAATGTGGATAGTCACTACCATCAAAGAATGGTCTAAGAGAAGAGATGTTTTGTAATTCACTCCCTATGATCTTGTTTTCTAGCAATGAAGTACCTAGAATTCAAACTTTGATACCAATTGAAAAGAGTCCTATGGGGGGGGGGTGAATAGGACTATCAAATAAAAATGAGAAATTAAAAGAATTCTTTGTAAGAATTAAATAGAAGTTTAGAAGGAAGAATGAAGAACACAAAGATTTAAGGAATTCAGATTCAACAACAATCCTACATCTCCACCTAACTTATCCCCAATTTAGGATTTTCAATCACCCATAATCTTATTCACAAGATTGAGATTATATAAGATTTTTATGGCTCACTCTTATAACCTTACAACATGAGTTTTCAAGGCTCACTCAAAAAACCAAAACCCAAGTGTTTCAATGGACAACACTTAAACCAATTCCTTTAGAAATAAATCTCACTTCCCTTCTAATCTAACCCAAGATTTAAGATGAAAAGAAATTCTATTTCTAACATACACCCAACTCTCGCAAGAGTTATACAAACAAAGAATTATTTAAGAGAATTTGAGAGCTCAATGAATGCTTAAGAAATAATGAATGATAAAGAAGTTTCTTAACTTTTATTCAGCTCTAGAGGTATTTATACTTAAAAATATAGTTGTTGGAGGTGCAAATGATGTGTCCAACATCTATATTTTGAATTATTGAAAGTGATGTTGTTAGACAACTATTCATGAATTGAAACCATTATTGGCTACCCAAGACATTTGAATTTGCCCACACTTTCTTCATAGAATTTATAGATATTTGAATTAATTTTCTATATAATTTTGAATCACATAAATTGAATGTCTATAACTCAAAATATGTCCAAAATACTAAAAGTTGTGTAATTTGAAATGCAGAATACTATCAAACAGCTATACCCAAGTTGAAGCCATGATTTTCTCCTAAAGAAATTTGAATTTACCCATAATTTCTTCATAAAATCTGTAGATATTTGAATTATGTTTCCATATCATTTTTAATCACCTAAATTTTACTTCTTTAGCTCAGGATATGTCCAAATTACTAAGAGCTATGTAATCTAGAATGCAGACTATTGTCAAACAACTATACCCAAGTTAAAACCCTGATTTGCTCATGAAGAAATTTTAATTTGCCCATAATTTCTTCATAAAAGTTGTAGATATTTAACTTATCCTTTCATATCATTTTGAATCACCTTAATTTGACTTCTTTAACTCAAGATATGTCCAAAATACTAAGAGATGTGCAGTTTGAGATGGCAGACATATACGTGGATTTTGAATCAAAATTTTCATAACTAAATGAACTTGGATTTTGATAAATAAGCCTAATTCAAAAATCTCAAGATTTTTTCTTCAAATGTGAAGAAGATTATTTTCTCATTCAAGAGCTCTAAAGATGTCAAAAGCCTTCTTGAATGTTAGAGGTTCAATTTGCCCGAAAAGTCGCTATTCATCCAAAAGTGTATATGCTTGGTATATGTTTGGTATATAATTTGATAAAAACTTAATTGAATTTATTAGTATAAAAATTATTTGTCAAAGTCCAAAATTTGGAGTTTGATCATGCAAATGGTCAACAAATAGTTAGCATGGGTTATATATTACATGGTCTTTATTATATTGATAATAAATCTAATAATATACAATATCCAACCAATTTGAATGTTGTGAATACAATGCGAATTAACAATGCATCTAATCCAAAATATGTATAGCATTTGAGATTGGGTCACATTATAGATGATAGAATCACAAACTTAGGAAAATTAGGAATCTTGAGTAATCTTGAATCCTTAAGTAATACAACTTGTGAAGTTTGTATCCAAGGCAAGATGACCCGATCGCCATTTGTTGGAAAAATAGAAAGAATTAAAGAAATTTTAGAAATAATATATAGTGGTGTATGTGGATCATTTAATCAAATGGTAAGAGGTGGGTTCTACTACTTCATTACCTTTATAGATGATCTATCAAAGGTATGGACATTTATATTTGATGAAATATAAAAGTGAATCCTTTGAAAAGTTTAAGGAATTTGAGGTCCAAGTAGAGAACCAAATGGGGAAAAGTATTAAAATCCTATGATTAGATTGGGGAGGTGAATACTTAAGTACCCAATTCATTGAGTTCTTTAAGGAACATGATATTATTTCACAACTAACTCCACCCGGCACACCTCAACTAAATGGTGTATCTAAAATGAGAAATCAAACTCTATTAGATATAGTTCAATAAATGATGAGCTATATAGATTTGCCTATTTTACTTTAGGTTTTTTCATTACAAACTGCTGCTTATATTCTAAATCGTGTTCCATCTAAGTTTATTTCTACCATACCATATGAGATATGGCATGGTAAGACACCAAGTCTTAAATATGTTAAGATTTGGGGATTCCCAGCTTATTAAAAATTTAAAAACAAACAAATTAGATGTGAGGTCAATTCAAGGCAGATTTATTGGATATCCTAAATATAGTTTAGGGTATTATTTTTATCTTTTTGTTGAACAAGTTGTTGTTCTAAGCAGAGATGCCATATTTCTTAAGAAAGAGTTTCTTCAAGAAGGTGGTAAAGGAAGGAAGATAGGATTAGAAGAGGAATCTTCTAATGAGGCCAATCAAGTTTCTCAAATGGACATTGATCAATCCTAAGAGTCTAATCCCATTAAAAATATTATCACACCAACTCCTAGAAAATCAGGTAGGGTATCTCATCCACTAGAGAGATACGATTTTCTACATGATATATAAGAGTTGCATATTCATAAAGAAAGAGATCATGATGATGATCCTACAATATATGAAGAGGCTTTATAAGATAAATATTCTTAAAAATGGCTTGAAGCAATAAAATCTTAAATGGATTCCATGTATGCAAATCAAATATGGACACTTGTTGATCTACCTGAAGGTATTGTACCTATAGGTTATAAATGGGTCTTCAAGAGAAAGATTAGTATAAATGGAAAGGTTGATACCTATAAAGTGAGGCTTGTAGCAAAAGGGTTTCACCAAAGGTAAGGGGTTGACTATGAGGAAACCTTCTCATCAGTGGCCATGATTAAATCTATTCGAATACTTCTCACCATAGCTACACACTAGGATTATGAGATTTAGCAAATGGATGTCAAAACTGGTTTTCTTAATGGTTATGTTGAGGAAGAGATTTATATGGAATGACCTAAAGGTTTTGAATCTAAAGAAAGTTCTAAAGTGTGCAAGCTTAATAGATTTATTTATGGTCTAAAGTAAGCTTCAAGGAGCTGGAATCATCATTTTGATGAAGCCATTCAATCTTTTGGCTTTATAAAAAATGAAGATAAGCCTTTTGTGTATAAGAAGGTTAGTGGGAACTAACTCAATTTCTGAGCTCTGTATGTTGATGATGTTTTATTGATTGGGAATAATGTTGGCATGCTTACAAGTGAAGCTGTGGTTGTGTAAAATTTTCTCTATGAAAGACTTAGGAGTAGCACCTATATTCTTGGCATTCATATCTATAGAGATAGAACATAAAGAATAATAGGTTTATCCTACAGTCTTTACTTAGAAAAGATGTTGAATAGGTTCAACATGCTTATTCCAAAAGAGGATTATTACCATTTAGGCATGGTGTCCATTTATGCAAGGGTATGTTACCTAAAACACCGATAAGATGAAGCAAATGGCCAAAGTTCCTTATGCTTTAGCTATAGGAAGTTTGATGTACGCTATGTTGTGTACTAGGCCTGATATTGCACTGTTAGTCTTACTAGTAGATTTCAATCCAATCCAGGTTTAGAACACTGGATAACTGTTAAGGAAATTTTAAGTGCTTGAGAAGGACTAAAGATTCAGTTTTAACTTATGGAGGAGGTGAACTATAAATAAATGGTTTCATGGATTTTGATTTCAATCATATGTGGATGATAGAAATTCTATCTCTATGTTTGTTTTCATTTATAATGGAGGTGCAATAAGCTAGAAGATTTCTAAGCAAAGTGTCACTATTGATTCCACTACAGAAGTCGAGTATATAGCTGCATCAGATGCTGCTTGGATTAAGAAGTTCATTATTGAACTAGGAATTATTCCTTCCATTAAGTTTGTGATTCCTCT
The DNA here is from genome assembly GCA_947683625.1 of Mallotus nudiflorus. Taxonomy (NCBI): domain Eukaryota; kingdom Viridiplantae; phylum Streptophyta; class Magnoliopsida; order Malpighiales; family Euphorbiaceae; genus Mallotus; species Mallotus nudiflorus. Next base: position 8,934,498 of record CANTUR010000027.1, on the reverse strand, counting down.
CTATTGTGACAACAATGGAGCCATTGTTTTGAAAAGGAATCAAAGTCTTATTAAAAATCCAAACACATAGAAAGGCATTTTCATAGTATTAGGGAACTTGTTGGAAAGGACAATATCATCATGCAAAAGATAGCTTCAGCTAATAATGTTGGTCATCCACTTACTAAAGCACTAACACAATTGCAGTTGGATTGACATATTAAGAAGATGGGTCTACGATATTGTAGTGATTGGCTTTAGTGCAAGTGGGAGATTATTAGTGTAGGTGGTATGCCCCCTATGGGCCAGTCATGTATTTTGATATTATAAATTATCCCAAATGGAAATAAAAGAATATTATATTATCTAAAGTGTTTATTTAATTGAATATTTATTCATTAGCATTATGTTAAATAAATTTATTATCAAGAGTTGATAATAAGAGCTATAAATTAATTTAGTACATAAGCTATAAAATGTTCATAGTTGAATAATTAATATTTGGATAATATTAATTAGACTATCACCTTTGTCTATTTTCCTTGATTAGTATATGATACTAATAGTAGGATGTAGTGAGTCTCATGCTACTTGATATGAGATATCAGAATAAACATATGGGTACTCATGTAATAGGTGGATCAAACAATGATGTTAGATTTGTGATCACATGGATATTCACTTACAGTTAACGATCATAATCTAGGTCATAATGGTGCATATAGTCCTTTGACAAAAAGTGACATGCTCATCCAAATTTAAGTGTTTAGGGTTTATTACTGCTTATATACTCGTGCTAATCACACATAGGTATATAGTGTATGATGGCTCTAATCAGTTAAATGTAGGGATGAGCGTTTGATTAAGAAATGATTCATTACTTAGGAGTGAACCAGGATACGATCCTATGCTATCTACGTCTTTTTTTTATGAATAAGTTCTTGGCCAGGATGAACATGACACAGTTTAAAAGAGTTTCAGTGCTAGAAAAGTGTTCATAGTATTTGTTATGTTTTATAAAAAAATAGAACTTGAGATGAGGTCATATGATACAACTATTAAAGTTTAACCAAACCAGGACTCTAGGTTATATCAGGATCTTCTAATAAAGGGATTTTAGTGCATGGTAATTATGACCAAAAGGGTTCATGTGAATAAATATATGCATTCATTTCTAATTAGGTAGTTGTGATATCAATGTTAGGGGTCACTCATAACTTATGAGAACTAAATATGTATAATTGGGATTTTCACATTTGGATTTGAAAGAGTTTCAAATAATATCAAGTGTTGATATTATTTCTCATTGCCAATTAGACATAAACCTAGTAAGTCACACCTAAAAGAGTTTTATCAAATCCCCATCAATATTAATCTAATTATTGATTAAAGTATTTAATCAATTAATTAAAATTAATGGAATTAGATTTATGTTTTAAACAATGATTGTAGCATATCATGAAATCTAATTCAAATAAGGGTTTGATTATTAATTTATACTTAATTAATATGAGATATTAATTAAAGTATTAAATTAATAATTTATATATGTTTATGAGCGATTAAATTCTTTTTTGAGTTGACTTTATTGATAGGGACATCCATTCCATTTTTAGGATAGGGATAAATGATTGGTCTTAAAGGGATGCGAGACACTTTATGTTTGTGAAGTCGCCACCTGATTTTTAGAAAAATAGGAAAAGATGAAAGGGATGGCATTGGGTCACTCAATGAGTATCATCCCTAGCAGAGATTCTAGGTTCAAGAGATAACATATACTTTTTGGCCATTTCATATTATACAATACTTCATATATGGCTACCGTAGTACCCTAGTTTTTGTAATGAAAGTTTGTATATACACATACACGCAGAATAAATAATAGCAGAAAATATAGGAAATTATGTACAATTATTTACAAGGCTTTCCTAGTAAAATACATATGAAATGAAAAAAAGTGCGGAAATGTAAATCTAGTCCTAGATCTATAATTCACTTGCAAAACAGAGGTTAACACAACTATATGCGATTCCATCCATTTATCCACTAGGATAGTAAATAGGCATAAGATATTCGATAAATGAATAAGAAGATATATGTATACAATTGTAGTTGTGTGTACTTGTAGGAATTATTATGAAATATTTCTAAATAGTAGAGAAATAACAAAAGATGCATGGTTGCATCATTGGACCACAAAATGGAGACACTAGCTCGAGGATGTGAATTTTCATATTATAAATGCATTTTGATGCAAAGTGAGGGGAAATACTTATTTTCATGTTAAGAAATGGAAAGGTGCAATTCTGATGCAAATATGCAATTTTAATGCAAAAGTATGATTTTTATGTTGAAAATGTAGAATTTATGTTAAAGATACGATTTCCATATTGGAAGTGTGAGAACTATGCAAAATGATGATATTAATATTTACTGGATGCAAAATACATACTTTATATGAAAAATGATGATTTTTCACATAAAGTTTTTCACATAAAGCTGTAGAAAATAATATGAAAATGTTGATTGCAGTCTAAAAATATGATTTTTATCTAAAAAATGTGTTAAATATGCAAAAAATATAGAAATTACATAAAATTATAAATTTTGTATTTTTGAGAATAAAAATGAGGACTTGATGCAAAAATGGTATTTTTGTGATTTTTTACCTTTCAGAGCTAGAGAATGCAAAATGATAGTTTATTATGAGCAAAATAAAGCAAAAATTATTCAATTAGCATGCAAATTGCCAGCCTCACCATAAAATCACAACAATCTCTCAATTGCTAGTGGTAATAAAATAAAATGAAAGACAATAAAATGAATATGAAAAAAATGATTATTTAGTCCTTAGATTCAACAGAGCTTATTTTTAGGTTTTTAAAGCTTTAGCTTTACAATATTTTCAAGTTGTCCTCATCGAGAGGTTGAAAATGATGTGTAGAATGTAAATTCGTATACCTTTAAAGCATGCTTTAATAAAAATGTGGGTGGGTTTGGTTTGAGTCGGTCTAAAAAATCTAGAAAAAAGGCAATGAATAATCTAAAAATGTGTAAAATGGGAGTCCTGAGTCTTCAATTTGATAGAGTTTGGTATGTGTGAAGGACCCCCTTAAAATGGGAGGTAGAGACTAGTATTTATAGACAAAAGTGGGCTTTTTGCACATGTCTATGCACTTGCCATGCGTGACTACGAGCATGTACGCATCCAGGAGCACGCATCTGCGCGCAAGACCATATGACTGCACAGCCTAGCTCATGACTATGTGAATGACCATGTGGTCATGCACTATGAGGCATGTGGTCATGCGCCATGGGGCAGATGGCCATGTAGTTGGGTGCATGGTTACGCACACTTGCGCATGTTATGTGGGCTTCCCCAGGCCACTTCTTTGGGTTTGTACATTATTTTTCATGGTTTTTGGACCTTCCAAATGCATTTTTGATATTCATTTTATCTAAATTGGCTTCTATTTTTAGGTGTAAGCATTATGTGTTTGAATGTGGTTACGTACTACAAATTTGCATACGTGTTACATGAGATGTATTCTCTATATACTTCCTTTTTGTACACTAGTGACTTATACAGTTTTGTACATATTGTGCTAAATGGCACACTTATGATAAAAAGGGACTATATGATAATGCACTCCTTTCTCTACACATGTAACCTTAGAAATGTTCTATGGTAATGTAGAGATGTGTAGAGACACAACAATAATAAACAACATCCACAAAAATAAACCCTAAGTGTTCTTATAAGAGATTGAGTTAGTGCAAGTTTGTATGGGTCAATTGGAAGGAAACTTGCTACTAATCACATCAAGGCAAGAAGGTGATTTGGTATAGCTTTGGCGTTTTAAGCTAGATGCATTACGTTTGGGAGGCTAGAGCATTTAATTTAAGAGTTGAACTAAGAGCACACAAAACTTGTAGATCTTCACTATTATGGTCTTCATCAGACTAGGAGTTTGTAAGTTTTCTTAAAATTAGAATTTCTTAGGTTGATGATTATATGTGTTGCTTTTCCATTTAGTTATGTGTATAATGCAAAATGGATCCTTGGGAATGGAATTCTTCATGTCATGAAGGGTTATGTTAGTAAAATTTTTGAAATTTTGCTCCACTTAAGCTTGTGCTCACAACACATGCATTAAATGCCTAAGTTGCATAACCAATTCCTTTATTTATAATATCTTAACCTAAGTAATATAATAGAGTGAATAACTTTATATCATATATATCCAAATAAACTAGAAAGTTTGGAACTTATTATATTACAATCTAGTGGTCAAAATAAGCTAATTTGTGGTTTGTATCTATGATTTATTTGGATACATATGGATTACAATTCCAAGCTTGTTATGTCCTAATAACCTAATACGGTTATCCTGATATCATAGCCTTACTCTAAAAGATTATTTAGTTTAAAATATTCAAGTACCATGAAACTCTTTTCAAATTAAATAATGTGTTTAACTCTTGTATGTTAATTTTTCATTTTGAGAGTCACAAGCTATGTAAGTGATCTAAACATTTATAGGAGTGATCAAACTCGAGTTCAAGCTCTTTCTTTATCTTATCCATTTGGGACATGGCAACTTTACTGAAGGGACATTCATTCCATTTATGGGATAGGGACAAATATTTAGTCTTAGGAGGACATGAGACATATTGTGTTTATGGATTCACCACCTGATTTTTCAAAATTGGGAAAATATAAAGGATGACATTAGGTTAATCAATGAGTATCATCCCCAACACAAATTTTAGGTTTGGGAGATCACATCTACTTTTTAGCTATTTCTTATTATACAATACTCAATACATGGCTACCACATCACCCTATTTTTAGAATGACAGTTGTAAGTACCCAATTTCGGGATGCAATTGTGTACAATTACAACGTAAGCCCCTATGATGAAATTTATTCAAAAATTAAATATGGTTGTCGATTTTCTGGACTTTAGGGACTAAATTGTGACATTTTTTAGGATTTGATTACAAAGAAGTCAATTTTTCAGGGGTCTTTTGGTAATTAAAAGTTTTTTAAAAAGTTGACATTTAATGCCGATCGGCATTGGTGTAATGCTAACCGCCATTACACAATGTTGATGTGTAAAAGTCCTATTTTTTTATTTTTTACTTATTTTTTCTTATTTTTTGTCAATTTTTTTAATGTTTTGATTGGTTGAAAATTTAATTTTATTATTATTATTATTATATGATGAAAATTTCAATGCGTTCAAAACACGTAAATAGCTTTCAAAAATCAAAATTATTATTAGGTTATTTTAAAAGAGATGAGCATTCTTGCAAACTTAGGAATTCAGTACACTCAGACTCTACTTTAAAACATAAAGAGTTTGAATGTGTGCGAGGGGCGGGAGACTCACACAGATGAAGAGAAACTCACACACACAGATTGAGAAAAAATAGAGAAACTGCGAAAGAGAGAAGAGAGTTATGCGAAGAACACCCTTATCTTTCAAAAATCCTAATTTTGGATTCTGTCAGTGTCTTTGAACACAATCAAATCCCAGTCCTGAATCAAATCAATATCGAGTCAATTTCAATGGTGAAAATCCTAGTCTGAGGGGCTAAAAAGGCATTTGCACAATATCTAAGATCATCACAATGTTCTTTTCTTTATTCTTTTCTTTTTTAATGATTTTTATTTTATTTTTGTTATTGATTTGAGTATTAAATTTCACTAATCTAATTTTTTTTATCTTTTTTTATTTTGATATCTAAGCGGCGATTAAGGAGGAAACTTTCTAATGTTCAAGAATTGAACATAAGATCCATGGAATAATTTGTACTATTTTTCAGTAGATATTAGGGTTTTAATTTTCATTTTGCATTTATGTGTTCTGTGTAGTTATTTTAATTCAATGGTGTATAATTGTTTAATTTTACTTTTTGTACATAGTTTGTAATAGCCTCAGTAGTAGGAATAGTGAAAGATTTAATTTTCTAAATTTAAAATAAATTAGCAATTAGGTTCAATTAGGTAAAAATCAATTGAAATCAATGGTGGCAGTAGCTAAATTTAGGGTTTGCATGTAATTAATTTATGGTTTTTAGAAAATCACTATAATGTTTGTTTGATCCATTTTTTATGTTTTATTTGTTTTAGGCTTGTTTTTTTTAATGTTTTTTTTTATCCTTTTGGGCCCCAAGCCCATGTTTAGGTCTAACCCACTTAATAAATAGGCTTAAAATGATTTAGGGCTTTAAATAATCAAAATTAATTTAGGCCCATTAGGTTAATTAGATTTTAGACCCACCTAGTTAATTAAAACTTGTTTAAACTTAGGTCAGCCCACTTAATTTCATTTCTTTTAAAATAAATAGACCTAGGTCCATATTTCACTTAAAATAAAATCAAGTTAGACTTAGGCCCACTAATTTAACTTTCCTTTAAAATATAATAGACTTAAGCTCATTTTTTTAGACAAACTAAAATAAATAGATATAGGCTCATAATTTATAAAAAATGTAGACCCACCTTTAGTCCATTTCTCACTTGTAAATAAAATGTAAATCTAGCTAACCTTTTAATAAAACATAGTTTAGACTTAGGGGCAATGCGATCTTGAGTGCATTTTTTATGTGTAAATTTTATTGACTAGATGCCTAGGGTTAGATGGATGTCAAATAGGGTTTAATAAAATTGCATGTAATTAGAGGATGAAATAATCATTTATAAAATTATTCTAAATGAACACGAGACTAAGAGAAGTTAGTATTCCGTATCTAGAATCTCCTGGTTGTGGTTCTAGCTTTCTTTAGAGAATCGAGTACCACCTTTTCGATTTGTCTCAGTTATTACCTTGGGTGCGACTCCTCATCTCCATGCCATGTCTTTGTGACAGTGGTTAGTGTGTTCTTTAGAGCCATGAGCTCAAACAGTGTCGCGGTTGCTAAAATCTTGGACACGCGCTAAATCCCGCCGTCTACAACAGTTTTTATATGCACATTCACATAGCACAATAAATAATAATGAAAAGTAAAAAAATTTAATTGAAATTATTACAGGACTTTCCTAGTAAATACATTTGAAAGAGAAAAAAGAGTGCAGAAATGTAAATCTAATCTTGGATCTAAATACACCTACAAATTTAAGGTTAGTATAGACATATGCATTGCATTACTCATATAATCAGATAACAATAAACAGGAAGTAGTATTCCCTCAATCAGAAGAGAGGCATAATCATATGCATTTGTAGGAATTATTATGAAATCGAAGAAAAGGATTACTAAAATGATAGAATATTTCTAAATGACTGAAAAATAACAAAAAGATGCATGATTGCATCATTGGACCACGAATTGAGAGCTCTAGCCAAAAAATATGAATTTTTGCATTATTGAATGTGAAAATGAAATAAAGTAACAATTTTTCATATCAAAATGTTAAATGATTCGATTTTAATGTAAGGATGCAAAAAAAATGATTTGGAGCATTAATGATGCATTTAAAACAACGAACGTGATGAAAGATGCAATTAGAATAGATAAATGATAATTTTAACATGAAAACGATCATCTTCGAACTAAAGCTGAAAGCTTTATGTGAAAATTTTAAGGGCTTGTTTAGTTTTGGAAAAAAAAGCCATGTTTTCCAAAAAATATTTCCAAGAAAAGTAGAAAATAGAAGTTATTATTTAGTTATGATATTTTCTAATTTAGAAAACTAGAAAACTATTTTCCAAATTTTCTAAAATATAAAAGGTTTTAAAAAACTAATAAAAGATGTTTTCTAAATTTTCCAATTACTAAATTAACATTACCATAACCTCCTTAATCATCACTATCACCATAACCTTCGCTACCACTACTACCACCATCACAACCTCCACCACCACCACCATAACCTCCACTACCATAACAACCTCCACTACCACCAACACAACCTCCACCACCATTGTCACACCTCGTCTCACATAGCCTAAGGTGGATGATTAGTATCTCATCTTGTCTCATATAGCTTGAGATGGACATTAAAACCAACCATACATTAAATCCCTCAATTAAATCCATTTATATTTCAAGTATAATTACATTTGTTAATAAAATAGAAAACATGATCTTGGAAACTTTTAATATAATTCAAATAATATATTTAAAAAATAAGATGATATAGAAGTATTTTCTATTTAATTATTTATTAACATTCTCAATAACTACTAGCAATTATATGAGTTAATCACTCAACAATAACCCTATGCAACAAAACAACAATGCAACAACGACAATAAATTAACAACAATAGTCCAACAATAATAACAAAATAACATTGTAAACGGTGGGGTTTAGCGCATGCCCAAGATCTTAGTAACCACGGCATTGTTTGACCTTAGGGCTCTAGAGAATACACTAATCACTATCATAAAGACATGGCATGGAGATGAGGAGTCTCCACCTTGGGTAATAACTGGGACAAATTGAAAAGGTGGTACTCAATTCCCTAAAAGGAAGCTAGCACCACAACAAAGAGATTTTGAATACGGAATACCAACTTCTTTCAATCTCATGTTCTTTTAGAATTACTTTATGAATTACTATATTACCCTCTATTTACATGCAATTTCATATAAACCCTTATTCTAGAAATTAACTCCAAGGCAAACTAGTCATGAAAAATACAAGTAAATAATGCACTCAATACAATCCTTAAGTTAGTCTAATCTACTTGGATTTTAATTAAATGAGCTAAATCTACATGTTTTTAATATGTGAGCCTAAAGGGCCTAATTCCTTTTAATTTTAATTAAATGAACCTAAGTCTATTTATTTTAATTCTAAAAATGGCCTAAATCTACAAATTATGGAGTATTTAAATTAATGGGCCTAATTCTACATGTTTTAATTCTAAGGTAATCTTAAATCTACAAATTATGAAAAAGGCTTAAATTAAATGGGCTAAGTCTAATTATTAAATTATGTTTGGTGGGCCTATATCTAATTTAATAAATGGGCATAAGTTATCTCTACCCTAAAAATCTAATTAATTATGGAACAAAAGATATATTTTAATTAAAACCTTGACTTATTTAATTTAAAGGAAATAGGCTAATTAAAGGGTGAGCTTAAAAAGGAATTATTTAGACCTAAACTTAAATGAATGAGTTAAAGCCTAACATAAGCTTGAGGCCTAAAATACATAAAAATAAATAAATAAGCCGAAAAAACATAAAAAAAATCAAAACAATAAAATAAGAGATCAAACAATCAATTAATTTATTCCTTCTAAAAAAACCCTATTTTTCATTAACATGCAACCTAAATTAATCTACTTCCTCCGTTGATTTCAATAAGTTACCCATTTAAAACCATAATTTTACTAACCAATTCATCAAAATAAACATACAACCACACATATAATTTTACTATTCCCACTATTGGGGTTATTACAATAATCTATTGAGAATAAAAAGAAAATAATTAATACAAATCCAAAAATATAAATAAAATAAAGCAACAAAATAAAAAATAATAAAAACCCTAGAAATTATATCTCTACAAGGTCTTATCCATAACATTTCATGGACTTCTCATGAATTTAGTCCTCCAAACATGATCATTATGTATTTTCCTCTATAATCACCATAAAAAGAAAATAAATTATGATTAGTGAATAAGTTATAAAGAAATTGGAATAAAATTGAAACTCGATAAATAAAAAAGAAAAATAAAATAAAAGAAGAATATAGAGAAGATGATGCTTATGGACGTTTTTAATAGAGTGTTCCTCAGATTTTGTAAAATCATCGTGCTTAATAGGTCTTCAAATATTATTCTTCTACTCCTCCAAAAGCCTCAAATTAATAAAAAATGAAGAAAATTTTATGTAAATAATCCTTTTTTTTAAATCAATAAAAGAAAAGCTATGTATAGAATGCTCATACAAAAAATCCTCCACGAAAAGAAAAATCCTCCTCCAAAAGAAAAATCCCCCTCCAAAAGAAAAATCCCCCTCTTTGGAGCCAAACATGTCCTTTTATAGCAAAAAAATACAAAAACCTTGGTTCTTGTGTTTTTAGAGTTTCATTCGTAAAAGGACTTTATTTTCTTAGAAAACCAGATAAATACCAAAATAATTTAAAGAAAAATCCTTCAACCAATCAAGATTCAAAAAATGGAATTTTTTATTTTCTGGAAAATCCAAAAATCAGATGGAATAGGTTTTGGAATTATGTCATTCCGATCAGAATTACACAATTATGATCAGAATTGTGTAATTCTGATCAAAATTATAGAATTATGATTTTTTAACTTTTAATTACAAAAATACTCTTGAAAGAATTTAAAATTTTCAATTACGCCCTTAAAAAGCATTATAATTTAGTCCTTGAAAACATTAAATTCTTTCTTTGAAAAATACAATCAGACCTCTGAAATTTCAAAACTCAAGCATTGAAGACCTATTTAACATTTTAATCATTGGAGTCCTTTGTCTCATCCATAACTCATTATCCCAAAATTGGGTGCTCACAGTTGCCCCCCTTTGTCGCTGTTTGTTTGACAAATTGCAATAAAGCAAACTAGCACTCAATTTCTAAATTGGAAGTTAGAATACTTACCTGTGCTCCATGAAGCTTTTGCTTATGAACTTGCTATACTTAGACATATAATATTGATTTATAAGGACATATCATACTCGATCGTATGATGTTGACTATACTTGATTATATAGTCTTATGTGAAAGGGATACATTACACTTAGTCGTACAATGTGTACTATACTTAGACGTATAGTACTAAGTGAAAGGACATACCACACTCAATCGTATGATGTTGATTGAAAATACATTATACTCATACAATGTCGACTATACTCAGTCGTATAGTCTAATTTGAATACATCATACTCGATCATATGATGCCAATTATACTCGGTCATATAATCTTGATTGAAAATACATTATACTTGATTATAAAATGATGACTATACTTGGATGTGTAGTCTGAATTGAAAAAATACATCACACTTGGTCGTATGATGCCGATTATACTTGATCGTATAATCTTAATTGAAAATACATTGTACTTGGTCATACATTGTTGACTACACTCTGTCGTATAGTCTTGATTTGAAATGATACATTGTATTTGGTCGTACAATGATGAATATACTCAGTCATATAGTTTGATTAGCTTTATGATACATTACACTTAGTCGTACAATGTCAACTACACTCGGTCGTATAGTCTGAATTCTCTTATGCGATTAAACTATAATCCATAATTTCTCATAATTATCTACAACCCTTTTATTGCTCACTGATGATGTTGCAATCCATAATTTCTCATAATTAGCTACAACCCTTTTATTGCTCACTGATGATGCTGTAATATACAATTGCTTGCGATTAGTTGCAACCCTTTTGTTGCTCACCAATGGTACTACAATCCATAATTGCTCGCAATTAGCTGTAACCCTTTCATTACTCATTGATGATGCTGCTGCAATTCATAATTGCTCTCAATTAGCTGCAACCTTTTCGTTGCTCATCAATGATAATCCTATAGTCCTTAACTACTCATTGATGATGCTGCAACCCATAATTGCTTGCAAATTAACTGCAATCCTTTCATTGTTTTCCTTTGATACTGCAATCCATAATTGCTTATTAATTGACTACAATCCTTTCATTGCTCACCTTTAATAATGCTATAGTCCATAACTGTTCACTGATTTTAATTAACTGTAACCCTCTCGTTGCTCACCTTTAATGCTACAACCTATAATTGCTTGCAAATTGACTGCAATCCTTTCATTGTTTGCCTTTGATAATGCTATAGTCTATAATTACTTGCAATAGCTGCAATCCTTTCATTGCTCACTTATGATAATGCTACAGTCCATAATTTCTCGTGATTAGCTGTAACCCTTTCCTTACTCACCTTTGGAGCTACAATCCATAACTACTTGCGAATTTTTATCTTTGGTTGTTTGAGTTTAATGCTTTAAAGTCTTTGTGCTGACTAACTTTGAATTTTGCTATGTTGACTTATTAGAATTTCTTTGCTGACTGATTTCAATTTTACTGTGTTAACCATCTATACAAGTTGGGTGCACTTTCTTATAGATTTGCATTTCTTCTAGACTTATTGAAGTTAGTTTCAATCATGATATATGCACAAAAGTTCCTTATAGTGTTGAAAATTTATAAGAAAATTCATCACTTTTCACTAGATAGCGTGCACTTAGCAAATCTCACTATTTTTAATTTTCATGATTATCATTTATTTGCCATTTACAAAGGTTAGAGGCATTATTAACCATCTTATGCTGAGAGCATATCTTTTACCAAGTGGAGAGCTTACTTTAACATCTAATTTTATGGAGAATTTGCTAAACAAAACTCATGGAATTTGAGCATAAACATATCAAATTATGAGTATCAAAATAGCCTTTGAATTATTTTTGTGTTTTCCTTCCTTATCCAAGTATTCCCCTGCCTTTCTCATATTACTCAGCGTGGATGCTATTGGAAAGATCCTTTGGATACTCATACTCATATAGAGCATTGGAGTAAATAGAGCAATTTTTAACATGATCCTCTATTAGTATTCCCCCACCTTTCTCATATTTTTTAGCGTGGATACCGCCAGAGGTTTCATATTGATTTACTTATTTTGGAACATTGGAGTAAATTATGTTTGCTCTTATTTTGATTCTCCTCTTAGTATTCCCCTACCTTTCTCATATTACTCATTATGGATACTGTCAAGGGATTTGTACTTGTACTCATTTATGAGCATTGGAGTATATTATATGAACATTTATCATTCAAAAGACTGAAATGATACTTTAAAATTCAAGCAATTTATGCTTCATGTCCGTAGATTTTATTTTTGCATTTTCTTCCCCTCGTTTAGGTGCAAAGCAAGCATTAGATTGATTAGAGTTTATAAACTCTCAACACAAAACTATTAACTGCTCATATGAATTCTATGAGGCTAATAAAAGAAAGCCACTATGATCAAAGGTCATGAGATAGGCTTTTCACATACGATCTCATGAAGTGGATGAATTTACTTTTAATTCATGGATTTTATTATTGGGATTATAAAATCTAAAGAAACAAAGTTCTATGATATGAGTGTTTGGCAAGTTGTTTGTCATGTAAGGTGATGTTATGATAAGTGATTGGTGCTTGTTATCTTGCCCATTCTTATTAATGTATCGATTCATTTCCCCTTGTTCATTCTCTTTTTTTTTTCCTACACAAAATACCATAAGTTAGTATGGTCTATTCGCAAGTGAATAAATTTTATCAAAATGCAGTGTTATTCTTTTTTTTTTTTTGCATTCTTCCCTTTGGATTTATCTCTTATCATAAGGTCATAATACTCTAACATTGAAGTTATGGCTTTAGGCTACATTTATATTTTTGCCATTCCATTAATGCTCTAGTAGAGGGCTTCATTCATCCTTTTGATATCTTTTGCAAAAAAGGTTTAAGAGTTAGAGAACTCATTTCTTAATCAAATAATTTTTTATAGGGATGAAGAATGTATTGCTGACATGTTGGACCTTCTCATCACTATATTCCATACCCTACACTAGTCTAACTATTATGGAGAGATATTCCATATGATACTTTAGATGAGACTATGGAGATAGATGTTAAATCTGTGGAGCTTGAATGTCCTATCTAACCTCTTGAGGTCACAAGGAGGATGCTTTTACAAGTGTCACTGTCAATGATATTCCCTTATTGGATGGGCCTATAATTAATTGAGCTCCTATGATCTAGAGTCCCATTGAGCATCAGGTTCACCTGAATAATGTAACCCTTTTCCTTTTAGATGCTTCACATATGCACATTCTGACTACCTTTCTATACTTTTACAACACTAGTTTTGAATGTTAATAGCAAAGTATTTGCACAATCTCACATAGGCTCAAAGACTATATTTTGCAAAGTAGGTATATCACAATAGATGTATGCAAGTGTATGCATATTATGTATGACATGCATGATCCTAATAGGTCTTCTGTTTAGAATAGAGCTATGTTTGCAGCTTGGAGCATAAGAATGAGGTGCCTCATTAACAACTTGTAAGCTTAAGCATTGAATGCTTTGTTGTTGGTACTTCTGATGTCAAAACTTCCGATATAGTTCATTGGATTGATAACCGAGCTAGCAAGTGAGTTCCATGGCTTTATAATAGAGCTTGTGATTGACTGATGCACTATTGAACTTTTCTTTTTATTACTACTTTTGCTATATGATGATTGATGTCTTAGCTCTTACACTTTTTTTTTCTCTAAGATCACCTATACTAGCTTTTATACTTCAACATCCATATTTTCTCTTTGAATATGGACTCAATTTTCCCCCAAAGCTCCATTTTGCCCCCAATTCCATTATGGATTCATTCATTCTATTCTAGTAGTTTTCTTTTTCATTTTTGTGTGTAAGAGACTAAGTTCATTCACTGCTGTTGTTAATCCTTTGATTTACTATCCTTATTAGTTGTGATCTCATGCATTGAAGATGTAGAGTGGGTGAACTCATTGAAGCATTTTTGTAATGATGAAATCAACTGGACTTGCATTTTGAAGAACTCTTAAGCATTTTGAGTCTCATAGTGGCTGTCCTTTAGGTGGCTGACATAATAATTATTCTTGCATCTTCTTGCTAACTATCTCCATGATTTTATCTTTATGTTCCTCAAATGTGCATTTTTCTTTCTTGTCTAGTAGCTTCTCATTATCAAACTTGTCACCCCATCCTGTAGGCACAATTGACTTGAAGGGTATGTCAAAAGAAGGTGGTTTATTATAAAACACCTTATAGTCGAACTTGCCTGAAGGCTAACCCAATAAGTCTTCTGCTCCTTCTTTATCTTTAAGGGCATTAAGAGATTTCTCATTAGTTTTAAGGTCTAGGTCCTCAAAAGAGCTTAGCACTTCTTCCTCACTTCCTCCTGAGTTGATCATCACGGTAGTTGGGGGTGGTACATTTTGGTAGTTTGGGAAAGGATTATATCTATTGCTTAGGTTTTTGAGGTCTGTGATCTTTCTGGATTCTATAAGGTTTTGGATTTCATGTTTGAGGCGGATGTAGTTATTTGTGGAGTGTTGGAGGTTTTGATAAAATTGGTAGTGGTTGTTTAGGTTATAGCTTGGGATATTTGGGTTTGGTGGGTTTGGATTAGGTAAAGGTTGAAGTACGCCCTTTTGCATTAGGCGCTCTAGGACTTTTGATAAAGGTTGGTTAAAATTGGAGAACCTTCTTAGTTTTTAAATAGCATGCACTTCCATAATCCGACTAGTGCTTCTTTGTTGTGTGCTCCCAGTTAGGTAGTTCCTTGTGTTGGTGCTTTTAGCAATCCTCTTTTTCTCATTCTTAATCTCCTCAACTTGTAACCCATCATTATAAAGGTCTACAAATGTCTTAGGGTTCATCATTTACAACCTCTCAACTAGATTGGGCGACACATTTCGAATTATCATCCTAACCTGATCCTTCTCAGCTAGTTTGTTCTTCATTAATCCTACTTTATTCATGAATCTAATAAAAAAATCTGAAAATGATTCATTAGGATTCTGCTTGGTCAATTCTAAATCCCTGATAGACACTTCAAGCCTAGTACTATGGTCATATTATTTTAAAAAAGTAGTGCATAACTCTCTCCAGTCCGCTTAGATAGATTTCTCTAACCTATGATTCCAAGTAACAGCCATAGCCTCTAAAGATAGTACAAATAACTTGGTAACTATAGACAAAGGAGCCTTAGTGGTGCTTATGGTAGTTGTGTATTGACTAAGGTGTATCCTTGGGTCTCCAATATTTTCAAACTTCTGTAGCCGTGGCATCTTAAATTTATCAGGCAACTTGTCCTCCTCAAATTGCATCACATCATCAAAGTCAAATACATATCCAATGCCTTGTCCTCTCATTAATTCCTCTATTTTGGATATCTTCTAAGTCAATGCTTTCATCTGCTTGGATTCCAGCTCTTGAATTAGCTTAAGTGATTCTTTCTTGGCTTTCTCTACTGAAAGGTTCTCCACATCCTCATATTTCATTTCCAAAGCAGACACATTCCTTGTAGCATTCAATGGTTATTGCCCCCTAGTAGGTGGATCTTCCATAAAAGTAGCATGTGGAATTATGGCAATGGTTGCAATTGCAATTGCACGTAGTGGCATTAATGCAGCCAGAGCTTGTCTTAGTTCATCTTGCACCATTGCTCTCATGTCATCCATCAATGCTCCTTTGATGTCCTTTATGGCCCAGTTTCCTTTTTATTTTTATTCTATCTCTTCTGTTTGAGTTGGTGTAGCTTCTAAGAAAAGTGGATTTATAGGGCTCTTTTCCAAACTATGAAGGATCTCTTTAGCTATTGATTTTGAACTCAAATAAGCTCTTACTAATCTGCCACAACTCCATTTCCAAACATAGGAAGACCCGAATGAATCTATGATGGCTATGAAAGAAAGTGTTAGTATGATGCATGAAATGCATGTATGCATATATATATGATGCATGTGCTATCCAACAAAGTAACAAGTAACAATCAAGTGTACAATATCCTTCCAACCTTATTCCTCCCACACACGTATTCAATGGTGAGTCTCTTTTCCTAGGATTTTTGGTCTTGGCCTTAATATCAATGGGGGATATTAAGA
The DNA here is from genome assembly GCA_947683625.1 of Mallotus nudiflorus. NCBI lineage: Eukaryota > Viridiplantae > Streptophyta > Magnoliopsida > Malpighiales > Euphorbiaceae > Mallotus > Mallotus nudiflorus. The sequence goes on along the minus strand of CANTUR010000027.1, from coordinate 8,917,860 downwards.
ACCAATGTGCATGTCATATCTCTCAAAGCAGTAAAGCATAGAAACAATATTTTTAGGTATAAAAAGTATAGCCCAATCTTTATTAGTCCTGATGGGCTTCTAAAGTATGGGTTTAGGCCTTTATAGATAGAAAAACCTCATGGTAACATTCATAAACAATTTGGGTAATCCTAGTGGAAGTTACTAAGCCATTATATATGGTTAAGGTCTAGTGAAAGGTTAAGGTTCTCTTAGCAATATGCCCTACTTTAAGCCTTAAGTTACATGCCAATGTTAGAGGGGCCCTGCATCTTTTGCAAACTTGAGAGAAGACTACCCCCCTTTAGGACATGGGTTACAGACTTTGGTTAGATGAGCCTATTAATTTCTTTTGAACTGAGTTAAGGCTAAGAGTGATGGTTAGCTAATTTACAATTCTATAAAGCTAGTGGAATAATGGAACAATAAACCAATGCCATCGGTTAATAGGGACATGCAAAATGAATACAAGAATAAAATAATAATTAATAAAATAATTCTAAAGAACACAAGTATAATAAGTATCTCTTATCCCCAAATGGAGTCACCACTATAGACGGTGGGGTTTAGCGTGTGCCCAAAATTTTAGCAACCACGACACTATTTGAGCTTAGGGCTCTAAAGAACACACTAACCACTATCACAATGACATGGCATGGAGATGAGGAGTTTCCACCTAGTGTACTAACTAGGATAAATAGAAAAGGTGGTGCTTGATTCCCTAAAAGAAAGCTAGCACCACAACCAGGAGATATTAGATACGGAATACCAACTTCTTTCAGTCTCATGTTCTTTTAAAATTACTTTATGAATTACTATATTACCCTCTATTTACATGCAATTTCATATGAACACTTATTCTAGCAATTAACTCTAAGGCAAACTAATGATGAAAAATACAAGTAAATAATGCACTAAATACAATCCCTAAGTTTTGGTACTTTGGTGCAAAGTTACCATTTTTATTATAAAAAGGGGGATTTAAATGATAAGAAAAAATGAGAGAATAAAATAATAAAATGACAAGAATGAGAACAATAATAGAAGTGCAATTAAAATATAAAAATAATAAAAATGCAATTAAAATAGTGAAAATGATAAAAAAATGCAATTAATATAATAAAAATAATGAAGGTGTGATCAATATAATAAAAAAATAAAAATGCAATTAATATAATAAAAATGATAAAAATGCAATTTTACCATAAAAATATGAACTTTGTGATAAAAAAAAAAGGAAAATTTATCGAAAGATAGAATAATAATAATAAAGATAATAAAAGTGCAAATAAAGTAATAGAAATGATAAAAATGTTATTTTCACCATAAAAATATAAACGTTATAATAAAAATCATAAATTAATCAAGTAAGAAAATAAAGTAACTGCAAATAAAAAGATAAAAATATTATTTTTACTATAAAAATCTAAACTTTATGATAAAAACAATAAATTTACCAAAGAGGAAACATAAATAATAAGAATAACATGTATATGAGATAATAAAAAATTATAAAAATACTATTTCCATTATAAAAATGTGATTTTTATGATAAAAATAATAAACTTATAAAAAAGGACAATAAAAATAATGAGAGTGGAGTAAAATAATAAAAATGTTATTCTTACCATAAAAATGTTCACTTTATGATAAAAAGTACAATTTTTTCAAAAGGGAGAAAATAAAAATGACAATACTAATTAAAATGTAATAAAAGTAATAAAAATAACAAAAATGATAAAAATGCTATTTTTACCATAAAAATGTGAACTTTATGATAAAAATAGTAAACATATCAAAAAGAAAATAAAGATGACAAGAATAATAAAAATGCAATAAAAATAATGCTAAAAAAGAGGAGGCAGAAAAAGAGAAAGAACATGTTAAAGCACATGCTAGGGAGAAAGATACAGAGCAGGATAGAAATAGAAAGAAGGAATCTTCACCATTGCCACTTAAACCATATGAGCCACTAGTTCCATTTCCTTAAAGGCTTAGAAAACAAGATCATGATCAATGGTTTCAAAGTTCTTAGTGATGTTCAGAAAGTTGCACATCAATGTACCTTTAGTTGAAGCAATAGCTTAAATGCCTAAGTATGCTAAATCTTTTAAGGAGCTCATTTATAGCAAGATGAAGTTACAAGATTTTAAGAGCATTCCTCTTAATAAAGAGTGTAGTGCTATCATTTTAAGCAAGCTTCCTTTGAAGAGCAGACATCCATGGAGTCTTACTATACCTTGTGCTGTTGGTAATATAAATTTTTAGAAAGCCCTTTTATTGACCTTAGCAATAATTAATCTTGATTTTGATCTTAACAAACTTAATTTTGAGAATTTAATATTCTTTGTTTAAGTACAAATATAAGCATAGGTACAATATTACTCTTAAAGAAAGCTTGTAATTTAGCTTCGTAGTGGGCTGTAACTAAAGTAAGGCTACCATAGTGACATTTAATAGAGGGCTACGACTGAAGCCTTGCTTCCATGGTGACAGGCCAAGAGATATATTTTTGAAATAATTGAAGGAAAAGAGATGCTAGAGACATAATCAGTGGCTCCAATAACCATATTTTTAAATCTTAATTTATTTTGAATTTTCCAAAACACTTCACATATTTAAATCAAAAATTTCAAATTGGTCAAATTAAGTAAAAAAATAAAAATAAAAATACTAGTGAAAAAATACTTATTCTAAAAAAAATGAATTATTACTAATTACGATTAATTACACATTACATAATTAATTACATAATATATGTGCTCTAGAGTTATGATAACAAAAATACACATTACATTACTCTTTGATTATAAAAAACTCTCTAAGCATTCATTAAGCTTTATTCTTTTCTTTTATATCAATATTCTTTGTATTGATTAACTCTTGTGAGAGTTAATTATGTAATAGAAATAGGACTTCATCTTTATCTAATTCTTGGGATAAATTAGAAAGGAAGTGAGGCATATTATCTAGTGGAATTGGTTTAAGTATTTAGCCATTGAAACACTTGGGAATTGGTTGAAGAGTTAGGCTTGAAACTCTTGTTTATGTAAGGTCTAAGAGTGAGCCTTAAACTCTTGTTTATGTAAGGTTGGAGAGTGAGCCTCAAACTCTTGTAATCTCAATCTTATGAATAAGATTGTGGGTATTGAAAAATCCTAACTTGGGGATAAGTTAGGTGGAGACATAGGATTGTTGAGAATCTAAACTCCTTAAATTGTTATGTTTATTATTATTCCTACTCTATTCTCTTTTAATTCTTATTCATTCCTTAAATTTATTTCAGTTTTTCTAAAATCCTTTTTTAGACTTATTTAGTCCCCCTTCTAAGGCACTTTCAATTTGTATCAAAGCTTGAATTTTAGAAACTTTCATTACTAGAATACAAGATCTAGAGTGAATTGTAAAATATTTCTTCACTTAGACCATTCTTTGGTAGAAGTGATTACCCATATTAGAAGTTCAAAATGGAGCTATATTTAGATTGTGATTCCATTAAACTTTAGGTAGTTGTTCTCAAAGGTTGGGAACCATATAAAGCAACCATTAATGGAATAATGAACAAAATTAAGAAAACTACAAAAATAAGAAAGCTATGATCATTCTAGTCTTTTCTATGTCAAGAGAAGATGGAGGCAAACTTCAGCATTGCATTTCGTACAAAAAAATGTAGGAGACCTTGGAGAACCATTATGAAGGCAATGTACAAATAAGAAGTAAGAAGATAAAACTTCATATGTATGAATATGAACTCTTTAAAATGAAGCCTCATGAATCAATTATGGAGATGATAAACTGTCTCAATACTCTTCTCACCACTGTCAAGAAACTTGGAAAACATTTCTCCAAGGAAGAGATGAATAATAAGATTCTAAGAATCCTACCTAAGAAGGATTGGGAATCTTAAGTCACTTCAATTAAGGAAGCTTAAGACCTCTCAACTCTCTTAACTGGTGTGCTTATTAGAAAGCTCCTCACACATGAGCTTACAATTAAGCAAAGAGGAGAAGAGCAAAAAGAGAAGGAAGAGAAGAAAAAGAGTATAGCATTAAAATCTTCACAAGATGATAGTAAAGATGAAAGTCTTGACAAAAATGGTGATGTTGCCATGCTTATAAGAAACTTCAAGAAATTATTGAAAAGGAACAATTTCTCAAGAACTAGAGACTTCAACAAGAAGCCTGAAGGAGAAAGCAAACAAAAAACCAAAAATTTGACTTGATATGAATGCAAGAAACTAGAACATATTATAAGTGAGTGCCCTAAACTTAAATTCAAAAATAAGGGAGCAAAGGATAAGCAGAAGGCCTTCAAAGCTACTTAGGATGACTTGTTCAAATCTGAAGAGGAAGAGGAATAATAAGAAATGACCAATCTTTGCTTCATGGCTCTCGAAGATTAAAAAGAGGTACCATCTACTTCTAACTCTTCTTATGGTGATTATGATGATTATGATGAATATGATGATGATGTTGAAAGCTCTATTGTGAGCAAACTCTTACTTAAATGCAAAAACTTATTATCTAAGAAAAACTATTATAAGCATGAGTTATCTAACTTAACTAAGGAATTCAAAAATTTAAGAAATGAATTTTCAAATCTAGTTAAGTCAAATGATAAACTTGCTAGTGACCTAAAATCTTCAAATTCTTTGAAAGAGCAACTCAAGAAAGTAAGTGATGAAAATCATAAGCTTTCTAATGAGATATTAGAATTGAAGAATTCCATTTCCAAATTCCAAAAAGGAAAGGAGAGTTTAAATAATCTTCTTGACTCTCAAAAACTCCATGGAAACACTCATGGATTAGGATATAAGAATGGAATGGTTTCTTCCTCATCATCATCACAAATTAAATTTGTTAAGGCATTATGTAATTCTATTCCCTCTACCTCTAAAACAATTGAGACTCAAGCTTTCAAAGCCAAGAAGTCTCATGTGTCAAATAATAAAAAGAAGTCTCATAAGAGTCAACCTTACATCACACAAAGAGGTAATCACAAAATATAAGAACACAACCTAAACATGCTTATATGTACACTAGGCATAACACACCTAAGCATGTTCCACAAACCTATCAAAATACACAATGCTATCATCAATGTATGTCACACTTTTCACATTCATAGCCATAACACCAAAGGCATGTCTCATTTACTAGAAATTTGTATCATCCTAGGAGAAATAAATTTAAAAATGTTATATGTTCATATTTCATGATCAAAGGACACACCAATAATGTGTACTTCTATAGAAGATTACACATGAACTTGTTTCCTTTGGGTTATCTTGGGACTAACCAACCTAGACCAAGAAAGTTTTTAGTTCAAAAGAACACTTAAATTATCTTCTGTAGGTGTGCTTGAAATCCACAAAAATGACAAGTGAATGGTATCTTGATAGTGGATGTTCAAGACACATGATGAGAGACAAAGAGCAAGTTAATAAGCTTAATACCAAGGATAGAGGATATGTCACATTCGAGGATAATAAAAAAGAAAAGATTATTGGCATTAGAGAAATTGGCATTAGATTATGTGTTGCTTATTAATGGTCTTAAACATAATTTTCTAAGTATAAGTCAATTATATGACATGGCAAATAAAGTCACTTTCTATTTTAGAAATTGCTTTGTTAGTAGTCTTCATGAAGATAAAATAATTTTTAGTGGTGAAAAAGTAGACAATGTTTATGTTATTGATTTAAATAAAAATTGATAACAAAGACATAAAATACTTAATGTCCATCTCCCATGACATATGGACATGGCATAGAAGGTTATGATAAGAAAATTTTGAGTTTTTGAATGATCTTTGTAAACACAAACTTTTGATTGGCTTACCTAAGCTTGAATTTATAAAGGATAAACCTTGTGATGCTTGCCAAAAATGAAAACAATCCAAGTCCCCATTTAAGATAAAAATGTAATGTCTACCTCTAGGCCACTTGAACTAATACATATGGATTTGTTTAGCCCAACTAGAGTTGCTAGTCTCGGTGGAATGTACTATGCATATGTATTGGTTGATGATTACTCTAAATACATTTAGGTATATTTCCTTGCTCATAAGAATGATGCATTTAAAGTATTTAAAAGTTTTTCAAAAAGAATTCAAAGAGAAAAAGTTTTTGCATTTCATCTATTATGAGTGATCATGGAACCAAATTTGAAAATGAATTCTTCAAAACCTTTTACAATGAAAATGGTATATTATATAATTTTTCTTCTCTTAAAAATCCTCAACAAAATGGTGTAATTGAAATAAAAAATAGAACTCTAGTGGAAATGGCTAGAACCATGCTTCATGAGTATAATTTACCTCTATACTTTTGGGTGAAAGTTGTTAACACATCTTGCTACATTGCAGATAGAGTATTTAAAAGACCAATTTTAAATAAAAATTCTTATAAGCTTTGGAACAATAGAAATCCCAAAATTTCATATCTTAAAGTATTTGGATGCAAGTGCTTTATATTAAACATTAAGGATAATCTTGGAAAATTTGATTCTAAAGCCGATAAAGGAATTTTCCTAGTAAAGCATACAGAGTCTTTAACAAAAGAACTCTAGTATTTAAAGAGTTATTACATATTGTATTTGATGAATCAAACTCACTTGATCTTAGAAAGGATGTTTGTAGTGTTGATGATTTTATAGATGAGCATGTGGATGTGAACACTTAATAAGCAAAAGCTAGTAAGCCTTTGAAACTTAAAGGTCCTTAATAAGCAAAAGCTAGTAAGACTTTGAAACTTAAAGGTCCTTAATAAGCAAAAGCTAGTAAGCCTTTGAAACTTAAAGGTCCAAGTAAGGAGGACAATAAGGAGATGTCTCAACCAACCTTAAAGGATGAACTTCCAAAGGATTGGTAATTCAAGAAAGCACATCATGAAGACCTCATCATAGGTGACACTACGAAAGGGGTAACTATTAGATCTTAACTTAAGTCTATTGCTAATTTAGCCTTTATATCTCAAATTGAACCTAAAAATGTTGATGATGCTTTGAGTGATGAATTTTGAGTCCCTACTATGCAAGAAGAGTTAAATCAATTTGAGAGAAACAAGGTTTGGACCTTGGTTCCTAGACCTAAACATCATCCTATTATAGGCACCAAATGGGTATTTAGAAATAAGATGAATAAATAGGGTGTCAAAACTAGGAACAAAGCTAGATTAGTAGCTAAAGGTTATAATCAAGAGGAAGGCATTAATTATGATGAAACCTTTACCCCTTTTGCAAGGATAGAAACTATTAGAATGTTACTTGCATTTGCTTCATTCATGGATTTTAAACTTTACTAATTGGATGTTAAAAGTACATTTTTAAATTGTTTCATTGAAGAGGAGGTATAAGTTTAACAACCTTTGGGTTTTGAAAGTTTTGATTTTCCTAGTCATGTATTTAAACTTTTGAAAACATTACATTGATTAAAACAAGCCCTTAGAGCTTGGTATGAATGGTTGAGTAAATTTTTATTAGAGTAAGGTTTCTCTAAAAGAAAGATTGATACAACTCTTTTGATAAAGAAATCCAAGTGTGATTTACTTATTATGCAAATATATGTTGATGACATTATATTCAGAGTTGCTAACCATTGCTTGTGTGAGGAATTTTCTTAGTTGATGCATGGAGAATTTGAAATGAGCATGATAGGTGAGCTCAAATTCTTTCTTGAATTTCAAATCAAGCAATGCAAAGATGATATTTTCATCAATTAAACTAAATATGCTACGGACATTCTCAAGAAATTTGGCATGGATAGAGCTAAATCTAGCAACACTCCTATAAGTGCCACTATTAAACTTAACAAAGATGAGAATGGTAAACCAGTTGATGAAAAGTGTTTTAGAGGTATGATCATATCCCTTCTTTATTTAACTACTAGTAGATTGGATATTATGTTTGCTACATACTTGTGTGCTAGGTTTTAATCAAGTCTTAGAGAGTCTCATTTGAATGCAATCAAAAGAATTTTCAAATATCTTTTGTGGAATAATGCATTTAGGACTTTGGCATCCTAGGAGTTCATTTTTTAACTTAATTAGTTATTTGGATACATATTTTGCCAATAGTTTGCTAGATAGAAAAAGCACTTCCAAAAGTTGTCAATTCTTAGGATAATGTTTAATTTCTTTGTTTAGCAAGAAACAAGTTTTAGTTGACTTGTCCATCGGCGAAGCTAAGAATGTTATGGTAAGTCTTTGTTGCTCATGAGTTTTATGGAAAAAATAATAATTGTTGGACTATGGTATAAAACTTGATTACATTCCAATAAAATGTGATAATACAAGTGTTATTAACCTTAGCAAGAACCCCATTCAACATTCTAGAACCAAGCATATAGACATTAGACATCATTTCTTGCATGATCATGTTCAAAATGGTGATATCTCACTTTAATTTATTGATACATATAATCAACTCACAGATATATTCACCAAACCTCTTAATGAAGAGAGATTAAATTTCATTAACCGCTAACTTGGCATGATTGATAGTTCTAATTTGTCTAGATTTTAAATTTCACTATTTTCTTGTGAAATCATGTTGTGCTTATTGATTGCTTTGAATATTAATTTTGATTTTGATCTTAACAATTTTTAAAATTTTTTTGCTATTTAATAATTAATTGTTGAAATCATTTCAATAAATTAATTATTCAAAATAAGCACAACATTTTTTTATTTGTCATGCATTTATATATGTTTAAATTTAATATGTGCATTATGATATGTTCATTCAATTTAAAAAAAAACTTCCTTTTTTTGCAAATTAACAATTAATTATTGAGTTAAATTCAATTAATTAATTATTTTAATTTTACAAAATTATTCCCTCTTTCCTCCTACTCAACAAGACTAGTTATTTTTTATATGTTTTTTTGTGTTTTTTTTCAGTTTTTTATTAGTTTATTTTTAGTATATTTTATAGATATAAGCCATGAGCTGTTAGTTTTATATCTTTGTTTATGTTGTGTTTCTCTTTAGTTTGCAATTGGTATTTTAATATCATTGTAACTCTATCCTTTTATTAATGCAATTTTTAATTTTTAAAATTTCCTTTTGCGTTTTGACAAAGGGGAAGAAATATTTGAGTTTGAATTAAAATTTTTATGCATAGTTATTTGAATTTATTTTACATAATTTTATTTATGCATGCATTATAACATTGTAAGTGTGACCAGTTCTCTTATATTTTTTTATCTGTGATAAAAAAGCCTTGTTTTGCTTACATTGTTTATATGTGTATATGTGTGATACTTGGCTAGATGGACATTTTTTTAAAGATTTGGTCTATCTTTGTTTTCATTGTTTTAGTTCTTGATTTTTTGTTTCCTTTAGAACTAAGCTTTCTATGATTATGTGAAATATGTATTATATTTGTGATGTGCTAAATGCTACTAATTATTGTTCATATGTTTCAAATTATTTCCTTCTATCTTGCCTAGCATTAACGTTAATGATCATGTTATTATGTTTTAATGTTTTTAACACATTTGTCATGTTAGACCATGTTTTTATTTCCCTCATGATATATTTTATGTTGTTTCTATTTTTATCAAGGGAAATAATTTATAAATTTATATTTCTTATCATGTCCAAAAAGGGGAGTAATAAAGAAATATATTAAATATTTTAATTGGCATCATTTTCAAAATATATTTTTTAATTTTTTTCATAACAAAGTGGGGGATATTTTTATAATTTCAATATTATTTCAATTAATTCTCACTCCATTGATATTCTTCATTATTTGTTTTCCTTACTCCTTAAATTCATTATCTTTATAATATGCATAAATTTAGGGGGAGTCTAATTTATTTATTTTAATGAAATTCAAAACATCACACACTTACACTTTATATTATTTTCTCAAACTCAAAATAAGTTTGTCAAAATAAAAAAGGAGGCGATTGTTGACCTTAGCAATAATCAATCTTGATTTTGATCTTAACAAACTTAAATTGGAACATTTAATGTTCTTTGTTTAAGTGTGATTATAAGCATATGTACAATATTACTCTCAAAGAAAGCTTGTAATTCAACTCAGCTGAGGGCTACGACTAAAGCAAGGGTGCTATGGTGACACTTAGTAGAGGGTTACAATTGAAGCCTTGCTTCCATGGTGACATTAAACTTTAAAAAAATCCAATGGACAAATTTTTGAAGTTATTAGAGGAAAGAGACATTGGAGGGCTATGATTGAAGCAAGGCTGCCATGGTGATAGAAAGTAGAGGGCTATAATTAAAGCCTTGCTTCCATTGTGACAGCCCAACAGGTATATTTTTGAAATAATTGAAAGAAAGAAACATTGGAGACATAATCAATAACCTTAATAGCCATATTTTTGAAGTTTAATCTATATATATGTGCTCTACAGCTGTGATAACAAAAATACACATTACATTACTCTTTGATTATAAAAAACACTCTAAGCATTCATTAAGCTTTATTATTATTTTATATCAATATTCTTTGTGTTGATTAACTCTTGTGATAGTTGGTTATGTCATAGAAATAGGACTTCATCATCATCTAATTCCTAAGATAGATTAGAAGGGAAGTGAGATATATTTCTAATGGAATTAGTTTAAGTGTTTAGCCATTAAAACCTTTGAGAATTACTTGAAAAGTTAGCCTTAAAACTATTGTTTGTGTAAGGTTAAAGAGTGAGCCTCAAACTCTTGTAATCTTAATCTTATGAATACAATTGTGGGTATTAAAAAGTCCTAACTTAGGGATAAGTTAGGTGGAGATGTAGGATTATTGAGAATCTGAATTCCTTAAATTTTGTGTTTGCTGTTCTTCTTACTCTATTCTCTTTCAATTCTTATTCACTCCTTAAAATTTGTTTTAATTTTTCTAAAATCCTTTATTAGCCTTATTCACCCCCCCCCCCCTCTAAGGCATTTTCACCTTTATGATTTAGGCACCTCTATTAATTTAATGCCTTTACCTATTTATAGGAGACTTGGCTTAGGTGAAGCAAGAGCTACTAGCATATACTTGCAACTTATAGATAGGACAATTAAGAAGCCTGAAGGAATAGTAGAAGTTGTATTGGTGAAAGCAAGGAAATTCATTTTCCTAATTGACTTTATGGCGCTTGATTTTAAGGAAGATGAATATGTACCATTGATTTTAGGTATGCCTTTCATGTACACTACCAAAGTAATCAATGATGTTTTTAAAGGAACTCTCACATTGAGAGTAGGTGAAAAAAGCTGTAAGTTTGATATTTACCAAGGTATGAAACACCTGCTTGAATTTGATAATTGCATGCGCATTAATGTGGTTGATGATAGTGTGAATGAAGTTCAACAAGGGAGGTTGGAAAAATATTATGAGTAAGAGGAATTAGAGAAGTGTTTGCAGATATAAATTTTAGAGAAATAGTCATTTAAGCACTCTTCTTAAATGCACAAAATTTAATTGCCTCTAAACACAAAACATATCCCTCCTTCCATTGAGAAACCACCTCAATTAAAATTAAAGCCATTACCACTTCATTTAAGATACACTTATTTGGGTACGAATAAAACATTACTTGTTATCATTTCATCTAAACTTAATAAGGAACATGAGAGTGCATTAGTGCATTTTTTTAGAAAAAGAGTGCAAGCTTTGGGGTGGCAAATGTTAAACGTTAATGATATAAGTCCTTCATATTGTATACATAAAATACTTATAGAGGATGGGCATAAAACTACCATTAAGAGATAAAGGAGAGTAAACCCAAACATACATGAGGTAGTTAAGAAAGAAGTGCTAGTCGTGGTTGGAGAGTTTGCATAGATTATAAAAAATTGAATACAACCACTATAAAGGATCATTATGCACTTCCATTCATTGATAAAATGCTAGAGAGGATTTCAAGGCATGCACTTTTACTATTTTTTAGATGGTTATTCATGGTATAACCAAATAGCCATTACCCAGAGGATTAAGAAAAGATCACCTTTCCTTGTCCTTACAGTACATTTGCTTATAGAAGAATGCCATTTGGCTTCTACAATTCACTAGCAACAATTGAGAGGTGCATGATGGCTATTTTTGTAGATTTAGTTAAAGAAATCATGGAAGTATTTATAGATGATTTTTGTGTGTATGGAAAGTCTTTTGAGGAATTTTTAATAAATCTTAATAGAGTGCTAGCTAGGTGTAAAGAAACTAGTTTAGTTTTGAATTGGGAGAAATGTCACTTTATGGTTAAATAAGCTATTATGCTTGGGCACAAGATTTCAAGCAAAGGCATAAAGCTTAAATGGAGATTATTAAGAAGCTACAATACCTAACTAATGTTAAAGGAGTAAGAATTTTCTTGGGACATGCATGATTCTATAGGTGTTTTATAAAGGATTTTTCTAAAATCCCTAAACCTCTTTATCAATTACTTGAAAAAGATTCACTTATTGTTTTCATTGATGCTTGTAAAATTACATTTGACATGTTAAAGGAGGAATTTATGTCAGCACTAGTTATTATAACACCAAATTGGAGTTTACCATTTAAGTTCATGTGTGATGCTAGTAATCATGCCATTAGAGTAGTGCTAGGATAGAGAAAAGATAAAAAGATTTATGTGATCTATTATGCAAGCAGAACTTTGTTCGATGCTTAGATAAATTATGCCACTATAGAAAAAGAGATGTTAGCAGTGATTTTTGCTTTTGATAAGTTTATATTATATTTACTTAGTTTAAAAGTGTTGGTTTTTACAGATCATGCATCTTTGAAATATTTGCTTATAAAGAAAGATTTAAAGCCTAGGTTAATAAGATGGGTGCTATTATTGTAAGAATTTGATATTGAAATAAAAGATAGGAAAGGGTAAAAAAATGTGGTAGGAAACCATTTGTCAAGATTGAAGACAAAGGAGAGCAAAAGAGCAGCAAATGAAACAATTCGAGATATATTTCTATATGAGTTACTCTTTACTCTCCATTTTATTGATGCACCATGCTAATTTAATATCTAGTGGCAAACTACCCCCAACATTTTCTAGTTAGCAAAAGAAAAAAACTAATTATAATTCTTGTGGGTATATATAAGATGATCCTTTTCTTTGGAAGATGTGCATGGATGGTGTTATTAGGACATGTTTACTAAATAAGGAAATGTAGTTAATTCTTTATTATTTCCATGGTTAATCTATGGGGGACATTATGGACCTTAAAGGATCACATCTAAAGTGCTAGAAAGTGGTTTGTACTAGTCATCCATCTTTAAAGAGGCAAGGGATTTTATTTAAGCTTGTGATTCTTATCAACATAGTGGGAATATATCAAAGAGAGTTAAAATGCTTCAAATAGGAATTTTAAAAGTTGAAATATTTGATGTCTAGGGTATTGACTTCATGGGACCTTTTCCACCTTAAGAAGGTAATCATTATATCCTTATGTGTGTTAACATTGATGTTAAAACTATATGTAGGTTTCTTAAAAAACTATTTTCTAGATTCAGGATGCCAAGGGTTATAATTAGTGATGGAGGTACTCATTTTTACAAAAGAATATAGAGGTATTGTTAACTAGGTATGGGACTCACCATAGGGTAGCCATACCTTATCAACCTCAAACTAGTGGAAAAGTGGAAGTTAGTAATAAGGAATTAAAAAATATTTTTGAGAGAACTGTGGGAAAATCTAAGAGAGAGTGGGCTAGGAAGCTTCATAATTCTTTATAGGCCTATATGACAACTTATAAGACACCAATTAATATGTCACCTTTTTAGTTGGTGTATGGAAAAGCTTATCATTTTTTAATGGAGATAAAACACAAAGCATATTAGGCTGTGAAAACATTGAACTATGATCTCAAAGAAGTAACTGAAAAAAGATGCTACAGTTCAATGAGTTAGAAGAAATTAGGCGAGATGCATATGAGAACTCTAAACCATATAATGAGAAGATAAAGAGGTGGCATAATGCAAATATAAGTCAAAAAGAATTCCATAATGGAGATGAAGTATTGCTCTTCAACTCGAGACTGAGACTTTTTCAAAGGAAAATAAAATCAAGATGGTCAAGACCTTTCACTATGACAAAGGTGTATCCATATGGAGCAGTTGAGGTGTTTAATGGTGAAAAGGAAATGTAAGCACGTAATTTTGGGATGCAATTGTCGACATGTTCAACAAAAGCCCCTATGATGAAAATTTAATTAAAAATTGATCTCCAATATCGAGTTTTGTAATTTAAAGGACTAAATTGCTACATTTTGTGGATTTAATTGCGAAATTTTTTTTAGGGATTTGATTGCAAAAATTAGAAACTTTTGAGGATGTTTTTTGTAATTTAATTAAAAAATAATAAAAATAAATAAATAAATGTGGTCGGCCGACATTTAATGATGATCGGCATTGTGTAATGTCGATTGAAATTGTGTAATGTCGACCAGCATTATGTAATGCCAATCAGCATTAAACAATGCTAATAGGCATTAAGGGATGGAAATTGACATTCCAAAGTGCCAATTTTCATTAAAAACTGATTTTTTATACTAAAATTTTGATTTTTTCATTATTTCTTAATTTTTTCATTGGTCCAAGACACCACGTGTCCCTGTGTGTGTGAGTCTTTGATTTTTTTTTCAAAAATCTATCTCTTGATTTTGAAAGTTCAAAAATTAAAAATCCAGCGCCTATGTGATCGCAGGGTTAGAGGTTGGTAGGTCTAGCTTTAAAAGCCAAAAGGGGGAGGCTGCTAAAACCCTAAAGAGTGAGAGAGAGAGAGAGAGAGAGAGAGCTAGAGCTAAAGAGGCAGAGTCTGTGAAAAAAAAACCTAGAGAAGCAAAGGGGCTACAAAAAAACAATAGAGGTAAAAAAAACCCTAATTAGCTACTGCAAAGAAAAGTGTGGATTGAAAAACACAGACCTTTTCCTGTAAGTTTCAACTCAAAAAAAATATGTTCTTTAGTTTTAAAAGTCTAGAAAGTCAAGGAAAAAACAGCAGAGTCAATCTCAAAATAGTGACAATCCCAATCTGAGGGGCATTCAAACAACATTTGTACAATATCTTCTACTCTTTTTTTACTTTTTTTTTATTTGATTTTTTTGTTTTATTTCTTGATTGATTCATTACTGATTAATTTTTGTTGTTTTTTTTGTTTTGATTGGTGTCCTGTGGTGCTCTAGATGTAAGGTTGGTGATGTGAGATTTTGGTAGTATTGATGAATCCATGGGATGTCATGGACTAAATTTTATGAAATTCTCATAGAAGTTAGGATTTGTCATTTTCTATAGTATTTTTTTATGGCTTTTATTGGGTTATAATTAATTTGCTTTAATTTCCTGCATTGTAGTTTATAATAGCCCTAATAGAGGGAAATTAGTGAAATTTTAATTCTCTGCACTAAAAATTGATTAGTAATCTATACTCAATTTGGTAAAATTCAATTAAAATCAATGATGGTAGTAGATTAAATTTAGGGTTACATGAAATTGAATTAGGGATTCTTAGAAAAATCATGCAAAAATTATTATTTTTATTTATTTTTGGGATGTTTGTTGAATTGTGCTTGTTTTTATGTTTTTATTCTCTTTAGGCCCCAAACCTATGGTAGGGTCAACCTGTTTAATAAATAGGTTTTTAATTGGATTTTTAGGTTTAATTAATTTTAAAATCAATTTAGTCCCATTTAGGTTAATTTAGATTTAGGCCAATTTTTAGTTAATAAAATTAACTTAGATTTAGCTCCACCCATTAATTTCATTTCTTTTAAAATAAATAGACTTAGGCTCCATTTTTATTTGAGATTAAAATTAAATTAAACTTTGGCCCACTTAATAAACTAATTTCTTCTTTAAAATTTATAAACAATAGGCCCATTTCCTCAATTAATTAAAAATAAGTAGATTTAGGTTCACTAATTCAATTAAAATGTAGGCCCATCTCTAGTCCAGTTTACTTGTAAATAAAATATGTAGAATTAGCTAAATTTAACTGATAAAATTAATCTTGTTTAGACATAGGGACACTACCTTTTCTATGCATTTTTTACATGTAATTTTATGACTTATTGCCTTTGGGTTAAATGGATATTTAATTAGGGTTTAAATAAAAATGCATATAATTAGAGAATAGGATAGTAATTCTAAATGAACACAAGACTGAAAGAAGTTAGTATTCCATTCCCAGAATCTCCTTGTTGTGGTGCTAGCTTTGTTTTAAACGAGCACCACCAAAATGATTTGTCCCAATTATTAACATGGGTGGAGACTCCTCATCTCCATGCCAAGTCTTTTTGACAATGGTTAGTGTGTTCCCAAGGGCCTTAAGCCCAAATAGTGTCACTGTTGCTAAAATCTTTAACGTGCGCTAAACCCCGCTATCTACAGTGGTGACTCCACTAGGGATAAGAGATACTAATTCTACTTGTGTTCTTTAGAATTATTTTATTAATTAATATTTTATTATTGCATTCATTTTACATGTCCTTAATAAACCAATGGCATTAGTTTATGAGTCCATGATTCCACTAGCTTTATGGAGTTGTAAATTGGCTAACCATCACTCTTAGCCTTAACTCGATTCAAGAGAGATTATCGGCCTCATCTAACTAGAGTCTATAACCTAAGTCCTAAAGGGGGGGGGGTAATCTTCTCTTAAGTTTGCAAAGGATACTAGGCCCCTCTGACCTTGGCCTATAACTCAAGTCTTAAAGGAGAGCATTTTGCTAAGGGAACATTGACTTTTCACCAGAACCTAACCATATATAATGGCGTAGTCACTTCCCCTAGGATTTACCCAAATTACTTATGTATGTTTTCATGAGGTATTTCTATCTATAAAAGCCCAAGCCCATACTTTAAAGAGCCCGTTTGGGCTAATAAAGATTGGGCTAGACCTTTATACCTAGAAATACTGTTTCCATGCTTTTATTGCTTTAAGAGAGATTTGTTATGCGTGTCGATTCTTGATATCCCCTATTGATATTAAGGCTAAGACAAAAATCCTAGGAAAAGAAACTCGCCATTAAATATATGTGTGGGAGGAATAAGGTTGGAATAATGTATTTTGTACATTTGATTGATACTTATTACTTGCTACTTGTTACATAGCAGCATCATGCATACATGCATTAGACATATTTTATTGACACCTTCTTTTGCAGCCATCACAGATTCACTTAAGTCTTCTTGTATTTAGGGATGGAAAGGTGGCAGGCTAAGAAGAACAGATATAAGTCCTAAGGCCATAGCAAAAGAAATGTTGTGGGGCAACCTGTTACTAGAAACCCACCTACTGTTGATGTGAAGCTTGAGGATGTTGAAGACTACATGGTAGAGAAAGAAAAGAAAGAGTCACTCAAATTGGTGGAAGACCATGAGTCTAAGTAGATGCGAGCACTAACCTAGAAGATGTCTAAGATGGAGGAGCTGATTAGGGGATTAGGCATGGGATATTCATTTGACTTTGATGACATGCTGCAAATGGAAGATGATATGTTGCCTAATAAGTTCCAAATGCCATAGCTATAGAAATTTAATGGAAAAGGAGATACAAGGATTCATCTTAGTCAGTACATAACCACTATATGTACTACTAAAGCCCTATTAGCAGTAATCACTAGATTGTTTGTGTTGTCATTAGAGGGGATGGTTGTAAATTGATATCATGAGTTGGAAAAATCTATCAGGGCTGACTAGAAAGAATTGTGTACTACTTTTTTTGAAACACTATGATTATAACACTAGATTGGAAGTGTCCATCATGGATTTAGAACTGACTAAGCAGAAATCGAATGAATCCTTCTCTAATTTTCTTACTAGGTTTATGAACAAAGTAGGACTGATGAAGAATAAGCTGGTTAAGAAAGATCATGTTAGGATGATAGTCTGCAATGTATCACCTAATCTAGTCGAGAGATTGTAGATGATGAACCCCCAAAACATTCATGGACCTATATGATAATAGTATACAAGTTGAAGAGATAGAGGATGAAAAAAAAAAAAAGCTCTAAAGGCACTAAAACCCAAAATTACTCAACTGGGGGCACACAACAAGGAAGTACTTATCAAGTTATAGAGGTGCACATAGTTCAGCCACCCAGGAGATTCTCAAACTTTAATCAACCACTCTCAAAAGTCCTAGACCGATTAATCCAGAAAGGCCTACTCCGACACTTAACCTTTTCCAAACCACCTAACCCAAATGTCTCAGTCTATAATCCTAACAGCTATTGTAAGTTTCACTAAGTAGCTGGTCATTCCACATATACCTATATCTTTCTCAAACATGAAATCCAAAACCTAATAGACTCTGGAAAAATCACAAACCCTGAAAAATCCAATCTTAACCCAAACAGTAGAAACAATCCTTTCCTAGACTACCAAAATGTCCCACCACTAGCCACCATGATTATTAACTCGAGAGTTAGCGAGGTGAAAGTGCTAGACTCCTTTGAAAACCTAAACGCTATAGACAGTAAGGAATCTCTTGATGCCTCTAGTGGAGTTAAAGATTTATTGGGACAACCCTCAGGCAAATTTGATTACAAAGTGTTATACTCCAAACCACCCTTTACTGATATCCTTTTCAAATCAATAGTGTCTTCAAGTTGAGGTGATGAGTTTGATAATGAGCCAGCAGAAGAAGAAAAAGAATTCAAAACTCTAGAACAATCATAATAAGGAATTGAGGATTACTGGGGTAGCCCTCAGGCAAATTTAATTATAGAGTATTCTATTCAAAACTAGCTTCCTTTGACATACCTCTTAAGGAGATTATGCCTATAGGATGGGGTGATGAGTTCAAAAAGGAGAGTAAAGGGTCCTTAATTCTTGAGTAAGGGATCGAGGAGCTACTGAGTGAGCATATGAAAAAGCTTAACATGGAGGGAAAAGAAACGTATGCAGTGGAAGTATGGACAAATAAAAAAAAGGGACCAGATTATTAGGGTTGTAGACATTTGGTATGACTATGATGAGGAAAGTCTCATTGGTCTTGATGTATGGAGCGATAAGTCCAATGTGAATCATGTCACTAGAAATGGGAGGAATTACAAAGTAATAGAAAATAAAATTGAGAGAGTCGTAGAAAGAGAAGAAGTAAAGGATGTAGAAACAGAAGGAGGAGAAAAAGAAGACCTGATTTTGGAACATCTAAAGAAGGCTAAGGCAAATGTTAGCGTTTGGGAGCTACTGATGCATTCAAGTAGTCATAGTTGAGCTCTCATCAAAGCTTTGTTAAATATGAACATTGAAATAGTAGCTACACCTAAGGCTATGGTAGCAAGGGTTATGGAATAGAAACACGGGCTGATAACATTCTCATATGATGATTTGCTGTTGTAAGGAAGAAATCATAATAAAGCATTTTTTATCCTAGCTGAAGTGAAGGGGAAGCAAACTAACTTTGTAATGCTTAATGATGGTTTTGCTATTAATGTGTGTCCATTGAAGATCCTACCTAGTTAGGGTTTGAAAGTTGATGACTTAAAAGGTTCAAATTTGATAATCAGAAACTATAATGACAGCACTAGGAATATGGAGGGGGCATTCCAAGCTCTAGTTAAAATAGGACATGTGGAATCTACCATTGAGTTCACTATATTAGTCATCCCTATCACATATGCCTTACTTTTGGGTAGGCCATGGTTCCATGCTCTAGGAAGGGTACCCTCAACTATGCACCATAAGATAAAATTCCCTCATGAAGGAGAGGTTGTGACTATAGAAGCTAGAACCAATGCAGTTGTGGCATCCATACTGGAGAAACATAAGCAAGTGTGCATTCCTCCTGGTTTCCAAGTTGCTGGGGTATTTGACGGAATTGAAATGGACCCAAGGGTTATGCAGATGATAAAGAGCATGAATTATCAACCAAGATAGAGGCTGGGAAAAAATGAGCAAGGACGCCCTAAACCCCCAAAATTTAGAAGTTAGGGTGACACTAAGGGATTAGGGTGTACTGAAATGGAACCTGGTAGCAAACGAGGAAGGAAGAAGGGAAAGGCTAAGATAAATAAGCCCTTGGGAAGATTCAGGCTGATAAGTGAGAATTTTATCAAGCTAGGGGAAGGCAAGTACTATATAGGTGCTAAGGAATCTGTTAATATGACTGGAAAAGACATTCCTAGGTTTTAGATCTTTAAGGAGTAGATTATGGAGAACTTGGTTGAGGACAACAAAGAGGAAGCGACGAAGCAGGTAGCTGAGAGGATGGGTGATACTGCTTTTGAGGAGCTATTGTGTCTACCACTTGAAGAGAAGCTGCCCTAGGATTTAGCTACTATCATTAGTAATATTTTTAGTGATTTTTTTATAAAGAAACTGATGTAATAACATTCAGCCTTTATGAGGACAAAAATTGTGTTTTTTCCATGGTCAATGACATGAATGCTGGTTTTGCTTACTTATGTGATATGCATCCTGATTATGTTATATGCATTATAATTTTGATTGTTCATGTTTTTTTAACATTAATTCAATTCAATTTAATTCATTTAACATGAACACGAATGATAATCCAAAGAATATTTCTATATCACATGATGTAACTCCTGAAGAGAGGGAAATTTTTAAGAGAATATTATAAAAAAGGAAGGTAGTATTTGCTTAGACTTATGAAGATATTCCAAGTTTAAATAGGGAAATTGTAGAGCATCATATTCCAACTCATCCAGAGATAAAACTAGCTAAACATAAATTGTGCAGGCTAAGACCAAAGTGGACTGAGAAAATAAATAAGGAGTTTGCTAAACAAAATCAAGTTGACTTCTTGGAAGTAGTAGATTATGAAAGTAGTAGATTACCCCCAATGGCTAGCAAATATAGTATCGGTACCCAAGAAAGATGGTAAGGTGTGTATGTGTGTTGATTTTATAGATTTAAATAAAGCATGTCGAAAAGATGACTTTCCTTCACCCCACATCAATGTCATAGTAGATAGTGCGACATCAAGTACAATGTATTTTTTCATGGATGGGTTCTCTGGGTATAATCAGATAATGATGGCAGTTGTGGATAAGATCAAGACAACTTTCATTATGAAATAAGGGTGTTATAAGGTTATACCTTTTTGGTTGATAAATGTAGGTGCAAGATACCAAAGGGCAGCCACCGCTCTTTTCCATGACATGATGTATAAGGAAGTTAAGATGTATATAGATGACATGATGGTCAAGTTAGAAACAAGAGAGGGACACTTTGAAGCATTGGACAAGTTCTTGGCAAGCATTGAGAGGTATAATCTGAGACTCAACCCAAAGAAATGCATTTTCAAAGTTACTTCAAGGAAGCTACTAGGGCATATAGTTAGTAGCAAAGGAATCAAAGTAGATCCGGATGAAGTGAAAGTTATTCAAAAAATGCCAGCACCAAAGATAGAGCAAGAAGTGAGAGGGTTTATTGGTCGGTTACAATATACTAGCATGTTCATTGCAAAGCTTACTAATATTTATGACCCATCTTCAAGCTGTTGAGAAAAGATCAACTTGTAAAGTGGAACGATGATTGTCAAAAGTCCTTTGATAAGATAAAAGAATATCTCACCAATCCACTTATATTGAGACCATTGAGGCAAGGTAAACTATTGATTCTATATTTAGCTCTAGAGGAAAAGGCAATGGGGGAAATGTTAGCTCAAGAAGGACTGGATGGGATAGAGCACACAGTGCATTACCTTAGCAAAAAGTTCTTGTCATATGAAGAAAAGTATGATTTGGTGGAAAAGACATGTCTAATAATGATCTAGGAAACAAGAAAATTAAGGCATTACTTTCAGTTTTATAGGGTTCAGAATATTTCAAAGATAAATTCCTTAAGATACTACAGACACCTACTTTAACTAGAAGGATATCTCAATGGCTCGTACTCCTAACTAAATTCAATATAGAGTACACTAGCACAAAGGTTATCAAGGGGAGGGTAGTAGTAAAATTCCTAGCATAAAATGCAATAGAGGGTGATGAACTGTGGAACCTAGAATTTCTAGATGAGAATCTAGTAATTGTAGAGCATCAGGAATGGAAAGCTTATTTTGATGGGGCTATAAACAACAAAGGAGTTGGATTAGGAGTGATCCTTATTATGCTAGAAAGAGAAACCATACCAATGGCTAAGAAACTAGATTTCAAAGTAATCAATAATATGGCTGAGTATGAGGCATGCAGTCATGGAGTGGAAGCAGCAATGGTAGCTGGAGCAAAGGATTTATTACTAAATGGGGATTTGATGTTGGTTATTAGTCAAGCTAACGAAGAATATAATGTAAAGGAGGAAAATCTTAAACCCTATGTCTGCTATTTGATGACTTTAATAAAGAACTTCACCAAATGTCTTTTTATCCATCTATAAAGAGACAATAATCAAATGGTAGATGCTCTAGCAATGCTCTCTTCAATGTGGGATAGTGTAATTGGATTGACTATGAAGTCATTAGTGATCATAAAATGAAGAGCTCCATGTTATAAGGGTGAGCAGATTATGAGAATTCAAATAGGGCCTAAAGAGAAGCCTTGGTTTTATGATGTTTAAAGGTTTATTGAGGAATGAAAATATGTAGATGAAGCCAATTCAAAAGAGAGATATGCCATGCATGTTCTTAAACATAATTTTGCAAGTTATAATGGGGTGTTGTATAAGAGAATGCCAAATGGGATACATCTTAGATGTCTCAAGAAAGATAAAGTAGAAGAGGTGATGAAGGAGATTCATACAGTAGCTTATAGCTCTCACATGAATGGAATAATCCTAGTAAAGAAGATAATCAGACAAGGGTACTACTAGATGAGCATAGAAAGAGATTGCATTAAGATAGTAAGGCAATGCCATTAATGTTAGATCTATGGGAATCTCAAACATCTTCCTCCAATAGTGCTAAATAGTTTATCATCCCATTGGCCTTTTGTAGCATGGGGGATTGGAATTATAGGAGAAATAATGCCAACAACATCAAATGGATGTAAATATATAGTTGTGGTAATTGATTACTTCTCTAGATGGACAAAGGCTGAATCTTTAGATGGCCCAGTTCATTGAGAAGAATCTTATTTGCAAATATGGGGTTCTAAATCATGTTATGACAAACAATGGGGTTGAGTAAAGAATCTTATTTGCAGATATGGGGTTCTAAATCATGTTATGACAAATAATGGGGTTAAGTTTCAAGCAGAGATGATAGAGTTATTACAGAAATATGAGATCGAGCATCATAAGTCTTCACCGTATCTGCCTCAGGTTACTAGAGTAGTGGAAGCAATAAATAAGAATATCAAGAAAATCCTCTGTAAGATGGTCAAAACTTACAAAGACTGGTATGAGTACTTTCCCTTTGCCTTATAGGGATACAGAACTACAGCCAGAACTGCCACAAGCCAAACTCCATTCTCTTTGGTGTATGGTTGTGAAGTAGTTTTGCCTATACAAACTAATATCAAGTCTCTGAGAGTGGTTATAGAGGCCAAAATGCTTGAGAGTGAATGGACGCAAAAGAGATATGATCATCTGGTATGTTTGGATGAGAAGAGGTTGAATGATTTATTTCATACTCAAATACATTAAAGGAGGATAGAAAAGTCGTTCAACAAGAAAATAAGGCTAGGGAAAATAAGAGCTGGTGATATGGTGTTAAAATAATCTAGAGTAATGGTGTTCAATCGAGAGGAAAATTCAAACTGAATTTGGAAGGACTGTACTTAATCAAGTCAGTTCTGCCAAAGGGAGCTACCAAGATATCTAATCTTAAAGGGAATGAGTTCATAGAGCCTATCAATTTGGATTGCCTTAAGAAATACTACCTATAAAAATAAATAAAAGTAGTATAAAGAAAATAAAGTCTACTGACTAGAAAACTTGAAAAGCTAGTTAGGCAAAAATTAGGACATTACCACTGTTTAGAAAACCCGTGAAGGTCCCACTGAATAGAAAACCCACAAAGGGCTAGTCAAGCAAAATTTAGTAAAATAAAATGTGAATGAAAAATATTCAGTTAGAAAATCCAAAAGGACTAGCTTATAACATGAGTTATGTCATGTGATGTAGTAAATGTACTCATTTTGGCCCTAATTAATGAATCTTATTGAAATTGGATTTTGTTATAACATTGTGTGTTCTATCTTATTTATAATACACAAATACTAGAAAGGAAAAAATATAAAAGCTTAAAATCAGCTCTATAAGACCATTTTGCTATAGTGGTGCCTCTATTTCTTCTTCTTTTGAGATTCTAGAAAATCCAGGCGGCTCTATAGCTTGTATCATAACCTAAGTCTTATAATTATCGTTAGTAGTTTTATTAGCATTCTAAGATATATTGCACTCAAAGGTTTTGTGAGGCCATAAGTCCCTGACCTTATCTAAAAAAATCCTACCCATGAGGGAAGCCCTCAAAATTAGTTGGAATAGTAATAATTAATTGTGGGTGGCCATATTGATGATAAAGGCGCAAAGGGAAAAATGAAATCGAAAAGCATAACCCTAGTATAGGAACATAGTAATCATATAAGCCAAGAGTCATGAACTTTAGTCTACACCAAAGGCAAACCCATGTAATCTTAATGTTCATGATACCCTTCATCCAATCAATCCAATGGTCTATAGTGTGCTTGTCTTTCATCTTCAAGGGTTGAGACTATAACTGATGAGGCTGATAAGATAAAGGGTTGGCAGGAGCATCAACCAAACTCAATTTCTCTTGTAACCAGATTTGAAAAGTAAAAATAAGAAGCTCGCTAAGTTGAAACCCCCAAAGGGAGGCTTAGGCAAAAGTTAAGGTTAAAATAATAATAATAATAACAACAACAACAACAACAACAACAATAATAATCACTTAGGACCATCTATTCATCCAAGTCTAATTTTAAGAAAGGGAAATTTGAAATGGATCAATACAAGAAGGCAGTCTGACATAACTATAAATAAAAAATAAAGATAGTCTAGAATCAGTCATCCTGAGCTCCACTATCAGGCCATGGGCTCCATCCTCTACTAGGATCATTATAATGATAATTATCTGGAGGTCTGACAAATGAAGTACCAATGTTGTAGGTCCATGCTGAAGTTCGTAAACCATTGACAAAGTATCTTATTCTCTTGCTCCAAATCCTTATAATAACTCTGCACATATATGAAACATCAAATAATATGCAATCCATGCATGCGTTTGCATAATAAGTGTATATGCTTACCCGCCAACTATCTGTGACCTGCATGGTAAATAACCTCTCAGATAAGGTGAGTCTGTGCAAATACTCTACCTATGTCTGGGGGACCTATTTTGTAACGTTGTACTAACATCAATACCAAGTGTACATGTAATATAAGAAATAAGTCAAACAAACTCATATGAGAAGTATCTGCTGGACAAAAGCTGGGGAGCTGAACATTACTGAAATGCATCTACTGCTTAACTGGAGCTCGAATAACAGGAGCCTAAAAGAGAATAAATCTATTAGGATGGGGGACATCACCAAAAACAACGCCATAAAAGTTTCCCTCACAATTGGTCTCAACGTGCTGAGTATGCTATGCACTACCAAGTCTAGGCCCATATACCTTAGGCACAATCTTAGGCTCAGGAGTTATCTCAACCCCTTAAGTAGTCCCAGCCACCTCCTCCATCACCTCGATGGTAGGGAAGCTTCTCTCCTTAAACTGTGAGGAAAGAAAATAAGTGATTTGAACATTCTTGGAAAAGAAATGATCAGAAGTTACCTTGGCCTGATTAGTGAGAACCTGCACCAATAGGTTCTCATGGAGGAACTACCGGTAATGGCAAGATCGCTTAAGAAAAATCATGGCATCATATCCCTATAATGCCTATCTCAACTCTGAACCCATTAGATGAGAACTGTATAACATTAAGAGAGGAACATCAGAGGGAATATGGCATTAGGAAGGTCTAGAATGCCACTGATACACCCGCTCTCCCAAATACCACATCTAGCAGCCATAACCAAGGAGCAAAATCCTCATGTCCTTGAGTCGTATCGTAGCAATCATGAAATTGTACCTTTGGACATCATCTGCTCCCTCCAACAATTAGATTTAATATGAAAAATCATATCATTAAGTTTAACTTACATTAAATAATGAAATATTAATGAATTTTTTTTCTTACTAAGTGCCACTTGACAGTGTTAACAAGCATTAAATAATGAAATACTAATGAAATAAGTCTACAGAGTGTTCCTAATGCTCACTAAATAGGAAGAGCCCTATCTCTGCATCAAAGGGAACCTCCTATCAGAACTGATAGCACCGAAGCCACAAATTAGCCAATCTCTAGACTCTAGATCTGGAAAGAGGAAATAAGTAAAAAAAAAAAAGGATGACGTACATGAAAATCATGTTAAAAGCTGCACAAGGTGACAGTACCTTTACATATAATGTATAGTTTATAATATAGATAAGCCAACACAGTAGAGTCCAGTCAAGGGTGACGACTCGATCTAAGTCTTGAAGAGGGCCGAGAAGGGCAATGTTGACCTCATGACCAGTCTCGTAGAAGAGGGTCATGCCAAGCAATATCAAAAGGAGACACCTCACCTTATGGGCAATTTGACGAGGAGTGGTGGTAGGAAGACATTTGAATCCCTTATTAACGATGAAAGAGAAACATTCTTTTGATTCTTCCATGTCAAAGTGAACCCAATCAAATCACACACATACTGATTCCACACATGCTCAGGGAGACTGCAATAGCTAATATCAAATGAAATGGGAGTCCCTCAGAAGGCAATCCTGGTAATTGCATAAAAACTCATAGGCAAAATAGTCAACTTGCCTACATGAGTATGGAATGTATGGGTGGTGTCCATCCACTACTCAATCAATACAAATAAAGAATGGCGATTAGACCTTCCTCGACCTATTAGAAGACTAGTAATAAATTGTCTAAACCTAGAGGCCTATACCAGTTGCACCACATTCTCTGGAAGCTAGTGAAAAAATTTATGAGCTATTTGAAAAATAGCCTGTGAATTTCATCAGTCGCTAGGAGAATTTCAAGGGAGAAATAATAATTAATTGATTAAAAAAAATTTTAGATCAGCAAAGTAGAATGTTGATCAGCATTGCACAAATGTCAATTAATTTTTGGACTTCCAAATCGAATTTTTAGACTTTTGATTGACCATTTAACTGAAATCCTATGTTCCCAAGTTAAATTTAAAATTTTCATGCATTTTCTAAGTGAATTTTAATTTAATTTCAACAATATACATACTAATTTGCATTCTGAAATTAATTATGATTACAAACTGTATGAATAAATTTTGCAGAAGTAAACATAAATGAGGAAGTATTACCTTATTTCCCACATCTATGCACTTATGTAGGTGAAGGTGAGTCAAAGGAAGCATAGTAGAACCTCTCGAAGTCCAAGGTTATTCCGAGAAAAATGAAGAGGAACCATTGCTAGGTCAGTTGGAATTTCTACTCCTTTGTGTAGCCTGTGTTATGGGTTAGCTATAAGGTCTAATGGATCGTGAATCGAACTTCGGATGAGCAAGAAATTAAAAGAAGAAAATCAAAGCCAAAAAGAAGAAATGGAGAGGGAAATGAAAGAATAACATCAAAAAATAAGGAAGGAATCTTATTATAAATGGAAAATATCCATTTTAGTCCATTGACTATGCCTACATTCAAAATCAACTTTCTCTTTGTAATTTCATCTTGATTAGGATTTGATTGCTAATTAAATCATTTAACTCATGTCATCAATTAATGAATTATTATTAATTGCGTCTGCATTTAAATTTTGAATTTTTTTATCAAGTATAGAATACAAAATATAATTACATAATTTAATTTTGCATTTTTGCATTCATCATTTTAAATTAAAAAATTTCAAAATTCATTTCGTGCTACGTAGTAGTTGAAACACAAATTTCAAAATTATCATGTTATGTGTTGTATAGTAGTCATAACATGAATTTCAAATTCAACATGGTATATGCTTCAATAGTAGTTATAACATGAATTTTCAAATCTTTTGATCTACCAGACACTACACAGTAT
This sequence comes from Mallotus nudiflorus, assembly GCA_947683625.1. NCBI lineage: Eukaryota > Viridiplantae > Streptophyta > Magnoliopsida > Malpighiales > Euphorbiaceae > Mallotus > Mallotus nudiflorus. Next base: position 8,889,876 of record CANTUR010000027.1, on the reverse strand, counting down.
TTATGGTATCATTGTTAGATGTTCCACACGAACCATAACATATTTTTCAAATCATGAATCACTAAACATCCCGTAAGGAATATAGCAAAATTTTAAATCACAAATTGATAGACGTTCCACAAGAACTAGAGCATGTTTTTTAAAAATTGCTAAACGTCCCACAGGGAATATAGTGAGAATCATTGCATTTATTTTGTTAAACATCCCACAGGGAATATAAGGAAATCCATTGTCACTAGATGTCCCAAAAGGAATATAGTGCAATTCACCAGACACTACACAGTAGTTATAGTATTATTGCTAGATGTTCCATACGAACTATAACATGTTTTCAAATCATGAGTCGCTAGATGTCCCATGGGGAATATAGTGAAATGCATAAGTTTCACTAGATGTTCCATAGGAAATATAGTGAAACATATTAAACAAAGCATTTTGCTTAAAATTGCTCAGCAATTTAATCATCAGCATGTCAATTAGGATGCAATGAAGTACCCTAATTCTTTCATTCAAAATTGTCTGCTATTAATGCTTTGCTGTAATTTTTCAAGCAAACTACAACAAAGGGGGCCCACTATAAGCACCCAATTTTGGGACACAATTGTGCATGAGTACGATGAAAGCCCTTATGATGAACATTTAATTGAGAATTAAACTCTAATGTCGAGTTTCATAATTTAAAGGTCTAAATTGCTATGTTTTATGGATTTAATTGCAAATTTTTTTAGGGATTTAATTACAAAAATTAAAAACTTTTGAGTACCTTTTTTATAATTTAATTAATAAATAAATAAATATGGTCAACTGGCATTTAATGTCGACCGACATTACGTAATGCCAATCAACATTAAGCAATGCCAATCAACATTACGGGATAAAAATCGGCATTACAGGATAGAAATTACAGGATAAAAAATCGGCATTACAGGATAGAAATCTAGAGTGCCGATTTTCGCTAAAAACTTATTTTTTATACTGAAAATTTATTTTTTCATCATTTCTTAATTTTTTTCACTATTCCAGGATGCAACATGTCCTTATGTGTGCGAGTCTTTGATTTTTTCAAAACTCCATATCTTGATTTTGAAAATTTAAAAATTAAAAATCCAGTACCTACCTGATAATAGGGTTGGAGGTTACTAGGTCCAACTTTAAAAGCCAAAAGGGGAAGTTGCAAAAACCCTAGAGAGAGAGAAAGAGAGCTAGAGCTAGAGAGGTAGAGTCTATGAAAAAAAACCTAGATAAGCAAAGGGGCTGCAAAAAAACCAAAGAGAGGCAAAAAAACCCTAATTAGCTACTGTAAAGAAAAGTGTGGATTGAAAAGCACAAACCATCTACTACAAGTTTCAAATCAATAAAAATACATTCTCTGTTTTTAAAAGTCCAAAAAGTCAAGAAAAAACAACAAAGTCAATCTTAAATCGAAGACAATACCAAACTGAGGGGCATTCAAACAATATTTGCACAACATCTTCTACTCTTGTTTTCTTTTCTTTTTTATTTGATTTCTTTGTTTTATTTCTTGATTGATTCATTATTGATTAATTTTTATTATTTTTTTGTTTTAATTGGTGTCATGTGGTGCTCTGGATGTGAGGTTGGTGATGTTAGATTTTGGTAGTATTGAATAATCCATAGGATGCCATGGATTGAGTGTTCATTTTTTTGCAATATTTTGTTCATGGCTTTTATGAGGTTGTAATTAATTTGCTTAAATTTCATGCACTGTAGTTTGTAATAGCCCCAATAGATGGAAATTAGTGGAATTTTAATTCTCTACACTAAAAATTAATTAGTAATATAGGCTTAAGTTAGTAAAACTCAATTAAAATCAATGATGATGGTAGATTAATTTTAGGGTTGCATGAAATTGAATAAGGGATTCTTAGAAAAGTCATGTAAAAATTATTGTTTTGATTTTATTTTTGGGATGTTTATTAAATCGGACTTGTTTTTATGTTTTTATTCTCTTTGGGCCCCAAGCCCACGATAGGGTCAACCTATTTAATAAATAGTTTTTAATTGGATTTTTAGATTAATTAATTTTAAGATCAATTTAGGCCCATTTAGGTTAATTTAGATTTAGGCCTATTTTTAGTTAATAAAATTAACTTAGATTTCGCTCCACCCATTAATTTCATTTATTTTAAAATAAATAAACTTAGGCTCCATTTTCTATTTGAGATTAAAATTAAATTAGACTTAGGCCCACTTAATAAATTAATTTCTTCTTTAAAATTTGTAGACAATAGGCCCATTTCCTTAGTTAATTAAAAACACATAGATTTAGGTTCACTAATTCAATTAAAATGTATGCCAATCTCTAATCCATTTTACTTGTAAATAAAATATATAGAATTAGCTAACTTTAATTAATTAAATTAATCTAGTTTAGCCGTAGGGACACTGCCTTTTGTATGCATTTTTTTTACATGTAATTTTATGACTTGTTGTCTTTGGGTTAAATGGATGTTTAATTAGGGTTTAAATAAAATTTCATGTAATTAGACAATAAGATAGTAATTCATGAAGTAATTTTAAATGAACACAAGGTTGAAAGAAGTTAGTATTCCATTCCTAAGATCTCCTGGTTGTGGTGCTCGATTTCTTTTAAAGAATTAAGTACCACCAAAATGATTTGTCCCAGTTATTACCCTGGGTGGTGACTCCTCATATCCACACCATGTCTTTATGATAATGGTTAGTGTGTTCCCTAGGGCCTTGAGACCAAATAGTATTGTGGTTGCTAAAATCTTAGATGTGCAGTAAACCCCGCCATCTACAGGAAAGCTTAAAGGTTAATAGTCAAAGAATAAAGAAGTAATATGGAGGTAAAGGTGATGAATTTCATCATGTTACCTACTTAAATAATGTTGTAAAGTTAAATAAGAGAAGGTTAAGCTTATGACCTTTTAAATAAGCGCTTCTTAGAGCTCAACCAAGTGTACATTATAATTTCTTTTTTTAGCTCAATTTTTATGTTTTTAGTTTTCATTTTATTTAGTTCAAATTCTTTTCCTGAACTCACTTATGCTAAGCAATTTTACATAAGCTATTGCATTAGAGAGAAGAAAGAATTAGAGATGGAAAGAACATCATTAGCTATCAATAACTTTTACGAGTAGTAAGGTTTTAAGTTTTCTTTCATTCTTATTATGTCCTAATGTGAAAAGTGTGATTACATGTTATATGTTTATTGTTTCATATGACATTAGGAATTTAAGCATACATTAAGTATTGTAAGCACCCAATTTAAGGATGCAATTGTGCACGCGTGAGACGAAAGCTCCTATAATGAAAATCTAATCGAGAATTGATCTCTAATGTTGAGTTTCATAATTTAAATGACTAAATTGCTACATTTTATGGATTCAATTGCAAAATTATTTTTTAGGGATTTGATTTTAAAAATTAAAAATTTTTAAGGACTTTTTTGTAATTTAATTACAAAAATGTGGTCGGCTGGCATTTAACGCCGGTTGGCATTACATAATGTTGATCGACATTACATAATGCCATTAGGCATTACGAGATGAAAATCGGCATTCTAGAGTGCCGATTTTTAATGCCAATTTTTGCTAAAATCTAATTTTTTACGCTGAAAATTGATTTTTTGTCATTTCTTAATTATTTCATTGGTCCAAGACACCATGTGTCCCTGTGTGTGTGAGTCTTTAATTAAAATGGAACCTAGTAGCAAAAGAGGAAGGAAGAAGGGAAAGGCCAAGATAAATAAGCCCTTGGGGAGAATCAGGCTAATAAGTGACAATTTTATCAAGCCAAGGGAAGGCAAGTACTATCTAGGTTCTAAGGAATCTATCAATGTCATTGGAAAAGACATTCCTATGTTTAAGATCTTCAAAGAGCAAATTATGGAGAACCTAGTAGAGGATAACAAAGAGGAAGTGATGAAGCAGGTAGCTGAGAGGATGGGTGATACTCCTATTGAGGAGCTGTAGTGTCTGCCACATAAAAAAGAGCCACCCTAGGATTTAGCTACTATCATTAGTAATAGTTTTAGTGATGTTTCTTATGAAGAAAATGATGTAATAATGTCTGGTCTTTATGAGGATGAAAACTATGTTTTTTCCATGGTCAATGACATGAATGCTAGTTTTGCTTACTTATGTGATGTGCATCCTAGTAGTTCTGTGCATTATAATTTTGATCATTCATGCATGTTTGACATTAATTCAATTCAATTTGATTCATTTAAAATGGGCATGAATGATAATCCAAAGAATATTTCTATATCACATGATGTAACTCTTAAAGAAAGGAAAATTTTTAAAGAATATTAAAAAAAACGAAGGTAGTATTTGCATGGACTTAAGAAGATATGCTAGGTTTAGATAGGGAAATTGTAGAGCATCATATTCTAATTCATCTAGAGATAAAACCAGTGAAATAAAATTGTACAGGCTAAGACCAGAGTGGACTAAGAAAATAAGAGAGGAGATTGCTTAACAAATTTAGGCTAACTTCATGGATGTAATAGATTACCCCCAATGGCTAGCAAACATAGTCCTGGTACCTAAGAAAGATGGTAAGGTGCGTATGTGTGTCAATTTTAGAGATTTAAATAAAGCATGTCCAAAATATGATTTTGCTTTACCCAATATTGATGTCAAAGTAGATATGCGGCATCAAGTGCAATGTAATCTTTCAAAGATGGGTTCTCTAGGTATAATCAGATAATGATGGCAATTATGGATAAGATCAAGACAGCTTTCATTATGGAATAGGGGACCTATTGTTATAAGGTTCTACCTTTTACGTTGAAAAATGTAGGTATAATATACTAAAGGGTAGCTACCACTCTTTTCCATGACATGATGCCTAAAGAAGTTGAGGTGTATATAGCTGACATGATGATCAAGTTAAAAATAAGAGAGGGACACTTTGAAGCATTGGACAAGTTTTTAGCGCACTTTGAGAGGTATAATTTGATACACCCAAAGAAATGCATTTTTGAAGTTACTTCAAGGAAGCTATTAGAGCATATAGTTAGTAGTAGAGGAATCAAAGTAGATCTAGATAAAGTGAAAGCTATTCAGGACAGAGTAAGAAGTGAGAGAGTTTATTGGTAGGTTACAATATATTAGCAGGTTCACTGTAAAGCTTACTAATATTTGTGACCCAATCTTCAAGCTGTTGAGAAAAGATCAACCTGTAAAGTGGAACGATGATTGTCAAAAGGCCTTTGATAAGATAAAAGAATATCTCACTAATCCACCAATACTGAGACCACCAAGGTAAGGTAAACCATTGATTCTATAATTAACTCTTAAGGAAAAGGCAATGGGGACAATGTTAGCTCAAGAAGGACTAGATAGGATAGAGCACATAGTGTATTACCTCAGTAAAAAGTTCTTGCCATATGAAGAAAAGTATGATTTCATGGAAAAGATGTGTCTGGTAATGATATGGGAAATAAGAAAATTAAGGCATTACTTTCAGTCTTATAAGGTTTAGGCTATTTCAAATATAGATCCCTTAAGATACTTACTACAAGCACTTGCTTTAATTGGAAAGATGTCTTGATGGCTCGTACTCATAACTGAATTCAATATAGAGCACATTACCATAAATGTTATCAAAGGGAGGGCAGTAGCAGAATTCCTAGCACAGAATGCAATAGAGGGTAATGAACCATGGAACCTAGAATAACTATATGAGAATCTAGCAATTATAGAGCATCAGGAATGGAAGATTTATTTTGATGGGCCTATAAACAATAAAGGAGTTGGATTAGGAATGATCCTTCTTATGCTAGAAGGAGAAACCATACCAATGGCCAAGGAACTAGATTTCAAAATAACCAATAATATGGTTGAGTATGAGGCATGCATTCATGGAGTGGAAGTAGGAATGGCAGCTGGAGCAAAGGAGTTGTTTGTATATGGGGATTCAATGTTGGTTACTAGTCAGGCTAATGAAGAATGGGAAGTGAAAGAGGAAAAGTTGAAACCCTACGTCTACTATTTGAGGACATTAATAAAGAACTTCACCAAATGTCTTTTTATCCATCTATCAAGAGATGATAATCAAATGGAAGATGCTCTAAAAATGCTCTCTTCAATATGGGACAGTGTAACTTGATTGACTATGAAGCCATTAGTGATCATGAAATCAAGAGCTCTATATTATAGGGGTTAGCAGATTATGGGAATTCAAGTAGGTCCCAAAGAGAAGCCCTAGTCTTATGATGTTTAAAGGTTTATTGAGGAAGGAAAATATCCAGATGAAGCCACTTCAAAAGAGATATATGCCTTACGTATTCTTGCTTATAAGTTTGCAAGTTACAATGGGGTGTCGTATAAGAGAATGCCAAATGTGATACAACTCAAATGTCTCAAGAAAAATGAAGTAGAAGAGGTGATGAAGGGTATTCATACGAAAGCTTGTGGTTTTCACATTAATGGAATAATCCTAACAAAGAAGATAATCAGATAAGGGTACTACTGGATGAGCATGGAAAGAGATTGCATTAAGACAGTAAGGCAATGCCATCAGTGTCAGATCTATGGGAATCTCAACCACCTTCCTCCAATGGTGCGTGCTAAATATTTTATCATCTCCTTGGCCTTTTACAGCATGGGGGACTGATATCATAGGAGAAATAAGGCCAATAGCATCAAATGGACATAAATATATAGTTATGGCATTTGATTACTTCTCTATATGGACAGAGCTTGAATCTTTTAATGCTCTAAAGGCAAAGTAGATGACCCAATTCATTAAGAAGAATCTTATTTGTAGATATAGGGTTCCACATCACATTGTGACAGACAATGGGGTTCAGTTTCAATCAGATACAACTGAGTTATTATTGAAATATGGGATCGAGCATCATAAGTCTTCACCGTATCAGCCTCAGGCTAATGGAGCAGTGGAAACAGCAAATAAGAATATCAAGAAAATCCTCTCTAAGATGGTCAAAACTTACAAAGACTGGTCTGAGTACCTTCCTTTTGCCTTATGGGGATACAAAACTACAACTAGAACTACTACAAACCAAACTCCATTCTCATTGGTGTATGGCTGTTTTGCCAATAGAATTTGTGATAAAGTCTTTAAGAGTGGTTATGGAGGCCAAAATACCTAAGAGTGAATAGGCGCAAAAGAGATATGATCATCTGGTATCTCTAAATGAGAAGAGGATGAATGTTTTGTTTTATACTTTGATATATTAGAGGAGGATAGCAAGGTCGTTCAACAAGAAAGTAAGGCCAGGGAAAATAAGAGCTAGGGATATGGTGTTAAAATAGTCTAGAGCAATCATGTTTGATCTGAGAGGAAAATTAAGAATGAATTGGAATGGACTGTTCTTAGTCAAGTTAGTTCTGCCAAAGGGAGCTACTAAGATATCTGATCTTGAAGGGAATGAGTTCATAGAGCCTGTTAATATGGATCACCTCAAGAAATATTACCTGTAAAAACAAATAAAATTAGTATAAAGAAAATAAAGTCCAGTGACTAGAAAATCTAAAAAGGATAGTCAGGAAAAAATTAGGATATTCCTATTGTTCCAAAACTCGTAAAGGGATAGTAGGCAAAAATTAGGGAATAAGTAAAAGAAAAAGGTCCTTATGATTAGATAACCCACAAAGGGCTAGTCAGGAAAAAGTTAGGGAAATAAAATATGAACAAAAAATATTTAGTTAGAAAATTTGAAAGGACTAATTGATAACAGGTGTTATGTCATGTAATGTAGTAAATATACTCATTTTGGCTCTTATTAATGAAGCTTATTGAAATTGAATTTTTTTTAACATTGGACGCTCTATCTTATTAATAATGCATAAGTACTAGAAAGGAAAACAAAACATAAAAACTTAAAATTAGCTCTATGAGTCCTTTTTTTTTAGTGGTGCCTCTGTTTCTTCTTCTTCTGAGATTCATCATGTTAAGCTTGAGTCCTCCTGTATCTAGAAAATTCGGGTGGCTCTATAGCTTGTATCATGACCTAAGTCATGTAATTATTATTGATAGCTTTATCAGCATTCAAAGATATATTACGCTCAAGGGTTCTACAACGCCATAAGTCCCTGACCTTATCCAAAAAATCTTGCCCAAGAGGGAAGCCCTCAAAATCAGTTGGAATAGTAATAGTAAATTGTGGGTGGCCATACTGACGACAAAGGCATAAAAGGGAAATGAATGTCGAAAAGCGTAACCCTGAGATGGGAACACAGTAATCATATATGTCAAGAGTCCTTAACTTTAGACTCTACCAAGGGCAAACCCATGTAATCTCAATGTCTGTGATACCCTTCATCCAATCAATCCAATGGTCTATAATGTGCTTTTCTTTCATTTGAAAGGTTTAAGACTGCAACTAATGAGGCTGGTAGGATAAAGGGTTGACATGAGTATCAAGCAAAATCAATATATCTTGCAACCAAATTTGAAATGTAAAAATAAGAAGCCCACTAAGTTAAAAACCCAAAAGGGCAGCTTAGGCAAAAGTCAGGGCATGCCTGTTAAGCTAAAAACTCACAAGGGCAGCTTAGATAAAAGTTAAGGCAAAAAAATCACTTAGGACCATCTTTTTATCCAAGTCTAATTTCAAGAATGAGATATTTGAAATGGATCAATTAAGAAAGTAGTCTGATATAACTACAAATTAGAAATTAAGATAGCTTGGAATCAGTCATCCCCAGCTCCACTATTAGGCCATGGGCTCCATCCTCTACTTGGATAATCCTGATGATAAGTATTTGGAGGTCTAACATATGAAGTACCAATACTATAGGGGTCCATGCTCAAGTTTGCAAGCTGCTGACGAAGCATCTCATTCTCCCACTCCATATCCCTAAAATAACTCTACACATATAGGAAACATCATATTATATGTATACCATGCATACATTTGCATAATAAGTGTATATGCTTACTAGCCAACTATCTATGACCTATATGGTAAATAACCACTGAGATGAGGTGAGTCCATGCAAATACTCTGCCTATGTCTGGGGGACCTATTTTGTAAAGTTGCACTAACATTAATACTAAGTGTATAGGTAATATAAGAATTAAGTAAGACAAACTCACTTGAGAAGTATCTGTTGGAGAAAATCTAGGGAGCTGAACATTATCGAAATGCATTTGCTACTCAGCCAGAGACTAAATAGTAAGAGCCCAATAGAGCATAAATCTGTCAGGAAGGAGGACATTACCAAAAATAGGGCCAGTAAAGGTTCCCTCACAACTAGTCCTAATGTGTTGAGTAGGTTATGTATGACTAGGTCTAGGCCCAGATACCTCAAGCGCAATCTCAAGCTCAGGAGTAGTCTAAACCCCCTGAGTAGTCCTGGCTACCTCCTCCATCACCTCATTGCAAAGGGAGCCAATCTCCTCAAACTGCTAGGAAAGAAAATAAGTGATTTGAACATTTCAGAAGAGAAATGATCAGAAGTTACCTCAGCCTGGTCAACAGGAATCAACTCCAATAGGTTCTTATGGATGAACTGTCGTTAATGGCAAGATCGCTCAAGAAAAATCATGGCATCATATCCCTGTAATACCTCTCTCAACTTTGAACCCATTAGATGAGAATTGTATAACATTGAGAGAGGAACATTAGAGGGAATATAGCATCAGGAAGGTCCAGAATGCCACCGATACACCCGCTCTCCTAAATACCACATCTAGCAGCTATAACCAGGGAGTAGAATCCTCATGTCTTGGAGTCATACTGCAGCAACCATGAAATTTTACCTCTAGACGTTATTCACTCCCTCTAGCCAATTAAATTTAATATGCAAAATCACATTATTATGTTTAACTTACATTAAATAATGAAATAATAATGATTTTTTTTTCTTACTAGGTGCCACTCGATAGTGTTCAGTTGATCATGATAAGTCTGTAGAGTGTTCTAAATGCTTGCTAGATGGGAAAAGCCCCATCTTTGCATCAAAGGGAGCCTCCTATTAGAACTGATAGCACCGAAGCCACAAATCAGCCTAATCTCTAGATTCCAAATCTAGAAAGAGGAAATAAGTAAAAAAAAGGATGACGTACATGCAAAGCATTCCAAAAGCTGTACATGGTGATAGCACCTCTATAGACAGTGTCTAGTCTATAATACATATAAGCTAATGTAGCATATCCCTAGTTAAGGGTAACAACTCGATCTAAGTCTCGAATAGGGCCAAAAAGGGCAATGTTGACCTCATGACTAGTGTTGCAAAGGAGGTTTATGCCAAGTAATATTAGAAGGAGACATCTCACTTTATGGGTAATATAATAAGGAGTGGTGGTAGGAAGATGTCTAAATCCCTCAATTAATGATGAAAGAAGAACATTCTTCCAATTCTTCCACATCAAAGTGAACCTGATCAAATCTTTTATATATTGACTCAGCGCATGCTCAAGGAGACTACAGTAGTTGATATCGAAGGAAATGGGAGTCCCTCCAAATGCAATCCCAATGATTGCAGAAAAACTTATAGGCAAAATAGTCAACTCGCCTACACGAGTATGGAACGTATGGGTGGTGTCCATCCATCGCTCAATTAGTGCAAATAAAGAATGGTGATTAGACCTCCCTCGAGCTATTAAAAGCCCAATAATAAATTGTCTAAACCTGGAGGCCCATACAGCTGTGCCACATTCTTTGGCAGCCTAAGAAGTCATTCACGAGCTATCTGAAAATAGCCCATGAATTTCATCGATCGCTAGGAGAATTTTGAGGGAGAAATAACAATTAATTGATTAAAAAAAATAAAAAAGAAAAAAATTTAAAATTTTTTTTTTAGATTGGTATTGTACAATGCCAATTGGCATTGCACAAATGCTTATTGATTTTTGGATTTTCGACTTAAATTTTCAGACTTTTGATCACCCATTCAATTGAAATCTTATGTTCCCTGGTTAAATTTATATTTTTCATGCATTTTTTGAGTGATTTTTAATCTAATTTCAACAATATACATACTAATTTGCATTCTAAAATTAATTTTGATTGCTAATTGTATGAATAAATTTTTATAAAAATAAACATAAATGAGGAAGTGTTACCTTATTGCCCATATATGTGCACCTATGTAGGAAAAGGCGAGTCAAAGGAAGCATAGTAGAACCCTCTCAAAGTCTAAGGTTGTTCTGATGAAAATAGAAAGGCACAATGGCTGGGTCAGCTAGAATCTCTGCTACTCTATATAGCCTGTGTTGTGGGTCAGCCATAGGGTCTGATGGATCGTGAATCGAACTTCGGATGAGTAAGAAATTAAAAGAATAAAATCAAAGCAAAAAAGAAGAAATGGAGAGGGAAATGAAAGAATAGCATCGAAAAATAAGGAGGGAAGCTTCTTATAAATGAAAAATATCCATTTTGGTCCCTTGACTATACCTACATTTAAAATCAAGTAATTTCATCCATAATTGTATCTTAATTAGGATTTGATTCCTAATTAATTCATTCAACTCATGTCATCAATTAATGAATTATTAATTGCATATGTATTTAAATTTTGAATTTTTTGTTAAGTACAAAATACATAATATAATTACAGAATTCAGTTTTGCATTTTTACATGCATCATTTTAAATAAAAAAATTTCAAAATTCCTTTTATGCTTCACAGTAGTTGAAACACAAATTTTAAAACTATCATGTTATGTGCTACACAGTAGTCATAACATGAATTTCAAATTCAATATGTTATGTGCTTCAATAGCAGTTATAACATGAATTTTCAAATCTTTTGATTTTCCAGACACTATACAGTAGTTATGGTTTCATTACTAGACATTTGATATGAACTATAGCACATTTTTCAAATCACAAATCACTAAACATCCCGCAGGAAATATAGCAAAATTTTAAATCATAGATTGCTAGACATTCCACAAGAACTATAACATGTTTTTCAAAAATTGCTAAATGTCCCACAAGGCATATAGTGAGAATCATTGCATTTATTTCGTTAAATGTCCCACAGGGAATTTAACAAAATCCACTGACACTCGATGTCCCAAAAGGAATATAGTGCAGTTCACCAGACACTACATAGTAGTTATGGTATTATTACTAGATGTTCCATAGGAACTATAGCATGTTTTCAAATCACGAGTCGTTAGACGTCAAATGGGGAATATAGTGAAATGCATAAGTTTCACTAGACGTTCCATAGGAAATATAGTGAAACATCTTAAACAAAGCATCTTGCTTAAAATTGCTCAGCAATTTAAGCATTAGCATGTCAATTAGGATACAATAAAGTACCCTAATTCTTTCTTTCAAAATTATTTGCTACTATTACTTTGCCACAATTGTCAAGCAAATAGCAACAAACTATATGCACCCAATTTTAGGGTGCAATTCTGCATGCATGTTACAAAAGCCCCTATGATTAAAATCAAATCGAGAATTAATCTCTAATGTCGAGTTTCACAGTTTAAAGGACTAAATTGCTACATTTTATGGATTTTATTATAAAATTATTTTTTAGGGATTTGATTGCAAAAATTAGAAACTTTCGAGGACCTTTTTATAATTTCATTAAAAAATGTGGTCCGCTGGCATTTAATACCAATCGGCATTGTGTAATGTTGATCTAGATTATGTAATGTCGATCAACACTATGTAATGCTAGTCGGCATTAAGCAATGCCAATCAGCATTATGGGACAGAAATCTACATTCTAGAGTGCCAATTTTCACTAAAACCTAATTTTTTACGTTGAAAATTAATTTTTTCATCATTTCTTAATTTTTTCATTGGTCCAGGACACCACATGTCCCTACAAGTGTGAGTCTTTGATTTAATTAAAAAAATATGGTCAACTGACATTTAATGGTGATTGGCGTTATGTATTGACGATTGACATTATGTAATGTTGATCGGCATTGTGTAATGCTAGTTGGCATTACGGGACGGAAATCGGCATTCCAGAGCACCAATTTTCACTAAAAACTTATTTTTTTTGCTGAAAATTGATTTTTTCATCATTTCTTAATTTTTTTCATTGGTCTAGGACACCATGTGTCCTTGCGTGTGCGAGTTTTTTATTTTTTTCAAAACTCTATCTCTTGATTTTATAGTTTAAAAATTAAAAATCCAATGCCTACGTGATCGCAGGGTTGGAGGTTGCTAGGTATGGATTTAAAAGCCAAAAGGGAGAGGCTATGGAAACCCTAGAGAAAGAGGGAGAGAGAGAGAGCTAGAGAGGCAAAGTTTGTAAAAAACCTAGAGAAGCAAAGGGACTACGAAAAGAAAAAACTAAAGAGAGGCAAAAAAAAAACCCTAATTAACTACTATAAAGAAATGTGTGGATTGAAAAACACAGACCTTCTAGTGTAGTTTTCAAATAAACAAAAATACATTCTTTATTTTTAAAAGTTCAGAAAGTCAAAAAAAATAAAACAACAGAGTTAATCTCTAAATGATGACAATCCCAATCTGAGGGGCATTCAAACAGCATTTGCACAGCATCTTCTATTATTTTTCTTTTTTCATTTTGATTTTATTTCTTTGTTTTATTTATTGATTAATTCGTTACAGATTAATTTTTTATATTTTTTTTTGTTTTGATTGGTGTCCTGTGGTGCTCTGGATATGAGGTTGGTGATGTGAGATTTTGGCAGTATTAAAGAATCCATGGGATGCCATGGACTAAGCTTGTGAAATCCTTGTAGAATTTAGGATTTATTATTTTCTACAGTACTTTGTTCATGGCTTTTATTGGGTTGTAATTAATTTGCTTTAATTTCTTGCACTATAGTTTGTAATAGCCCCAATAGAGGGAAATTAATGGAATTTTAATTCAATGCACTAAAAATTGATTAGTAATCTAGGCTCAATTTGGTAAAATTCAATTAAAATCAATGATAGTAGTAGGTTAATTTTAGGGTTGCATGAAATTGAATTAGGGATTCTTAGAAAAAACTATTATTTTGATTTATTTTTGGGATGTTTGTTGAATTGGGCTTATTTTCATGTTTTTATTCTCTTTATGCCCCAAGCCCATGGTAGGGTCAACCCATTTAATAAATAGGTTTTTAATTGGATTTTTAGGTTTAATTAATTTTAAAATCAACTTAGGCCTATTTAGGTTAATTTAGATTTAGGATCATTTTTAGTTAATATAATTAACTTAGATTTAGCCCCACCCATTAATTTCATTTATTTTAAAATAAATAGAATTAGGCTCCATTTTTTATTTGAGATTAAAATTAAATTAGAATTAGGCTCATTTAATAAACTAATTTCTTCTTTAAAATTTTTAAACAATATGTCAATTTCCTCAATTAATTAAAACAAGTAGATTTAGGTTCACTAATTCAATTAAAATTGAAGCCCACATCTAGTCCATTTTACTTGTAAATAAAATATGTAGAATTAGCTAACTTTAATTGATAAAATTAATCTAGTTTAAACATAGGGAATCTGCCTTTTGTATGCATTTTTTACATGTAATTTTATGACTTATTGCCTTTAGGTTAAATTGATGTTTAATTAGGGTTTAAATAAAATTGAATGTAGTTAGAGAATAAGATAATAACTAATAAAGTAATTCTGAATGAACAAAAGACTAAAAGAAGCTAGTATTCTATTCCCAAAATCTCCTTGTTGTGGTGCTAGATTTCATTTGAAGAATCAAGTACCACCAAAATGATTTGTCCCAGTTATTACCCTTGATGGTGACTCCTCATCTCCATACCATGTCTTTATGATAATGGTTAGTGTGTTCCCTAAGGCCTTGAGCCCAAATAGTGTTATGGTTATTAAAATCTTTGACTCACTTTAAACCCTGCCATCTATAATTAGTATTTGGAATGAGGATAGTTATAAGATGTTTGATGTGCTAGGTATTATATGTTTGAGTTGCATTTTAGAGCAAAGGATAGGTTCATAACCATGCATTAACAACTACACAACCATGCATAAAGGAATCTTAAGGCAGGCTATAAAATTTAAAAAATGCACAATCGTGTGCATCTAAGTGCACAGCCGTGCACTTGTATAAGCTAAAATTCATGCTCCCAGGTATGGGTGTGCATAAAAAATGCATAGTTGTGATGCCCCAAGCTTTAAAAGTATACTCATAGGTATTCCCATGCATATAGAAGTGCACAACCAGGCATAAACTGAACGATCACAACCCTAGCATAGTGCACAATCGTGCACCATGATTCTACACTTTTCAAATCATGCCTTTTGATTAAAAATGATGAAACTCTTCATTTTCTCCTCTTAAACCACCATTAAATTTCTTTCCACTTATGAGAATCTTTATTTTCTTCCTAAACAAATAAGTTCTCTTTTTCTCTTCATCTCGTTCATACATTTCAAACCCTAGCTTCTAAATGCTTATAATTTCATCACTTTTATCAACAACATTGGTAAGAATAAAGTCTAATGCATCCAAGCAAGCCGCTCCTCCTCCAAAATGAACTATACTTAGAGGAAGCTCCAAGAACCCAAGAGGAGAAGAAGAAGAGCAAGAGGTAATGAATTACCCTTAAATATCACTTTTGCTAGTGATTTACAACATAAGAAATATAAAGATATTATGCATAGGAAGATTCAACACAATAAATAGCTAAATAGGCATGCATTTAATCATTGGTTTGATTAATGAGGTATCTTTACTTTTATAAAGAGTTGGGTAGGAGCAATTCATAATTAAAGCATATCCTACATATATTAGGATATGAGAGGTCTAAGTTCATTACTTTTAGGCTTATGAATAAGGATTTTAAATTGGAATTGTTCAAATTGAATGATGTATTTGAATTTCCCAAGGGTCATGAAGTTCACATTATTTTTGACAAAAATGAGTTTTGGAGAGAGTTAACGGGTGATAGGCATGCAATGTGTAAGGCTAAAACATGTAGAGAGTCTAAAATGCATCCACATGCATTGAGGTATATGCATCGTGTCATGGCACATATGATTTTTAGGAGAAAGGAGGCAGATTAGGTCATTCCAAACACCTAATTGCAAGTCCTCTATTACATGGTGCATGATAGGAAGATTGACCTTATTGTATGGTGCACGATAGGAAGATTGACCTTTGTTATGACATTATTTTAAAAATCAAAGATGTTGCTAAAAAATTCAATATGGCAATCAAAATTGGGGTTTAGCAATGATATAAGCATTTTATATGGGTTTTGATATAGAAAACATGCCATTTAAGAAAGTTAAGGGGAGAGAAATGGTTGATATTGTCATGATGCAAGCTATAGGCATTGTATAAAGCACCCTTTAAGGGTTTAGGTTTACCCTACTCCTCGGTGATCAACAACCTCAATAATAAGCCCCTCCAATTGAGTAAGAAGAAAAGGAGGAAAAAGTCAATGATGTGGTTGTATGAATGGAAAATTTGGAGGTGCCAATGGGAGTCTTTGATGCTAATATAGAGGAGCTCACTCATAATGTACACTTGATGCATCAAGACATGCTCACATTTTTCATGCACCAAGGCTCTATACCTTCATCCCTTTAACCATCGTGAGATGAGCTACATAAAGATGCCCTACCATAAGACTAATTTATTTCTCATAATGTTTTTAATGTTTCTATTGATCTTAAGTGTTTATATAAAAGTACATTTGCTAAATTTGGTTTATTAAGCTGGGACTATTGATGTAAAAAATTGCTAACTTTTGTGATATATGGATGTTTTATTTGGGTTAATGAGTTGTGTTTATGTGTATTGGTGCTAAATATGATGCATGCAAGTTTAAATACATGTTTGAATTGCCATAGAATGGTAGAATGCCAAGTTATGGTTCAAAAATAGCTTTTGTATATTCTACAGATATGCATAACTGTGCATTTTGTGTACACAGTTGTGCACTCACCATTTGGTGAAATTTTTAGCACAGGTATGTGCATGCATTCATAAGTGCACAGTTATGCACCTACATAAGATCACAATACAAAATCCAGGTGCACGACCATGCATTCTAGAAGACATAGCCATGCACCTATGAAATTCTATATATACGAATTGTTTCAAGTGCATGCTTACCAACATTGAGGATAATGTTGAAATTAAGTGTAGGAGAGGAGTAAAATACTTTTTATTAATTTTTAAATTTTGTTTATTTTTATTTATTTTGTGTTGAATTTTGTTCATTTCCTTTTTAATGTTGTTCCTGTTTGAAATTTTAAATTTTCTATTATTTCCTTTTTTATTTTAGGATTTGAATTAAATTAATTTTTTAATTTTTATTTTCATTTTTTTCCTTTTAAATTTTGAACTTTGTTTTAGAATTTTGTAAGTCAATATTCAATTATTTTTTTCTTTCCTTTTTGGAAATCTTAAAATTTTTTTCCTTCCAAATCTAAAAGAAAAATTCTAGTTTTTATTTTTTCCTTAATGTTCAAGCATTGCTCTCTATATATAGGTAAGCATGCATTCTTCTCAAATTACTTTATGCTAATAGCATTTAACTCTTATTTTGTTTTAAGATGTCATAAGAAAAGATTAAACAAGCAAGGCAAAGGAAAGGTAAGGCAATAATGAAAAAAGTTGATGAGGTGAGTGAGCTCCCTAAAGAATATGGCATTCCTTTTTCTATTCACTCACATGAGGAGGGTAAGAAATTGTGTTCTCTTCTAAAGTGAAAATTCACTTTGCCCAAATTCTTTGATGACGATGTGTTGTATGACATAGGAGTTGATAAAGATATGGTGTTTTTAAGTGATCAATTGGGTTGGACTAAGTTCTTTAAAATGAAACATGATAGTTTGTATGAACTCACACTTGAATTCTACTCTACTTTTAAATTTATGAATAATAATACATACATATTTTCATGTAGACTTTTTAGGAGAGAGTTTCATATGGATTGTGATCTTATGTCTTATATTTTCGAGTTTCCTAATGGAGGACTTAAACAACCTCTAAAAGAATTTGACATGGTAGCATTTTAGAGATGAATCACTAAGGATAGTAGTTTCAATAAGAGAGAGATGATGGTTAGTGGTTTAATTAGATATCATGCTTACTTCCTAATGCACAAATTTATGGCATAAAACATTTTTAGGAAGTAAGATAGTTTTAGAGTTTCAAAAGATGAGCTTCTATACTCTTTGGCAACTTATGCAGGCAAGGAAGGTGCCTCTCTCTATGGTGCATATCATTTCTGCTTTGGGGAAATATTTTTCTGCATTCAATGTAAACTTCTCCACTAGGGGAATTAGAGTCCTCAAATCTAAGCCTTTGGGAGAAAGGGCACTTATTCAAAAAGACATTATCATTAAGTGGAGGACACTAAAAGAGGTGGAGAGTAGAAAATGTTATTTACTACACCAATACACATAAATCAAATGAACAATTCTTCTTCAAAAGAGGATAAGGAAAGTGAGGGAAGTAGCAATGAGTCATGGTTAAAGACAAAGGATTTAGAAAATAAAGGAACCACAGAGTAAATGTTACTACTTCATTTGGAAATGCTAGAATTAAAGCTATATGCTAGAATGGATAAGCTTCAAATCATGATAGAAAATTTGCATTAATCACAAGCAAGTCATTTCAAGAGACTTAAGAAGCTCATTGAAACAAACAATTCCAACCGTTCCTCACCTCCATTACTATTGTAAAAAAGAAAGATTTCTTCTTAACTGATATATATACATTTATATATATATATATATATGTTGTTTTATTTTGTTTTAAGATGTGTCATTTTAATATAGAAAGGAAGGGACCATGCATTTCGTTATATATATATATATATATATATATATATATATATATATATATATATATATATATATATATTGTTTTATTTTGTTTTAAGATGTGTCATTTTAATATAAAAAGGAAGGGACCATGCATTTTGTTTTGTTATCCCTTTTATTGCATTTAGTCTTTAAGATGCATATCATGCATAACACTTGAGTTTTTAAAATCTATTCTGGAGTAGAATTTAATTCATTAAATCTAGTTTTCTTGAAAAAATATGGCAATCTTCATTTAATGTGAGTTTGAACTTTTAAGTTTAGGGTAATGACTTATAGTTAGAGATTTTCTATCCTTTAATGAAATTAATGCTTACTTTTTAATTAAGTAATTAAACTTAAAGTCTTGATATATGAGAAAGGTGCTTGTAGGTAGAGATTTAAAATTTAACTCTTGAAGTTAGTCAATTCTTATGCATTTTGATTAATATAAAAGAAGAATAAATAAAAGCAAGATGGAACGTAAAATGCGCTGATTTTAAAAGAGAAAAAAACTTAAAATTCAAAATATTTATATGCTCCTTATACTCCAATGCTCTCAAATTAGAGAATGAGTATCCAAAGGACCCTTTGTGAGGTATCCACACTTAGTAGTGTGGGAAAGGTGGGGGATACTACATTTGGGAAGACTTTTATTAAGTAAAATGAATAATGTGCTTTAAAAGTGCTTTATGCATGAGAAATTTAGACTAACTAAGTGTTAAATTAATTTCCATTTGCTTTCATCTTTATTTGATTTTAATTCTCCATTTCCATGAATTCAATTGGAAAGTTTGCTCTTCACATGGTAATCTCACATGTCTTTGCCTCGAGTTATTATTTTAATTTTTACATTTTTAAGCTTTATGTTAAGTGAAGATTGCCATAGCTAATCAACTTAAAACTAAGCAATGATTTGAGCTCTTCTTTGGAAAGGGGTGCTTTCATATTTTTCTTGAGTACAAGTAAAAGCTCAAGTGTGGGAGAGTTGATAAGTGCGAAAAATAGTAGATTTTGACCACTAAATTGTTGAGTTTTCAATGTCAAAGTTTCTTATTTAATCTTGAATATTGGCATCATTAGGACTTAGATTTTTAAAGGTTTTTGACCATTTGCATTATCAAACTCCTAATTTGGGACTTTAACAAATAATTTTGATTCTAATGATTTCAATTAAGTGTGTAGGAACTTTTGAATCAAAATTATCAGTTTAAGTTTGTAAATATGAAATAATATCATTACACTATATTTTGGTGAGGTATAATATCTTAATATTATACCTAAAGAATCCAAAGCTGCTATGAGTTACGTCACAACCTAAATTGATAAGTTATGCTTTTGAGTTAATTTGACCTCTAAGATTCAAGAAGGCTTTTTGACATCTTTAGAGCTCTATAATGAGAAAATGATCTTCTTCACTTTTGAAGTAAACATCTTAAGCTTTCTTAATTGAGCTTACTTGTCAAAATCTTAGCTCATTTGATTATGTAAATCTTTAGTCGAATTCAGCATATGCAACTTTCATTTTAGGTGGCATAGCTCTTAGTATTTCTGTAATATCTTGAGCTACATATGTGAAATTCAGGTAATTTAAAGTACTATGAAAAGATAAGACAATTATCTAAAACTTTAATGAAGAAAGGTTTGGCTGATTCAATCATGTTCAGTCCCGTTCATGAGCTAGTCATGAGCTATCCTCTTTTAGTGTTCATTTTGAGCAAAGGGACATTGTCACTTATAAGCAATAGTCATGAGCACTATTCACTCATGAGAAGCTTATAAGGGCAATGCTGACAACTCTAAATGGACATATTTGAAAGCAATGGCTATTATTTTTGCTCCTTATGAGCCAAAGCTTGCTCCTCATGAGCACTATTCACCTGTTAGCGGCGTTCTGATAGAATAAAATCCAAGCTTGATTCAAAACCAATTATAGATTTTGGAGACATGTTTGATACATCCAACAGCCATATTTTTTAATATTTATCTATATAAACACTCCTTAGAGTTCAATTATAAAAAAAAAGAAACTTGTTTATCATTCATTCTCTCTTAAGCATTCAACTGAGCTCTCAAATTCTCTTAAACAATTCTTTGTTTGTATAACTCTTATGAGAGTTGGTTGTGTGTTAGAAATAGAATTTCTCTTCATCTTAAATCTTGGGATAGATTATAAGGGAAGTGAGATTTATTTCTAAAGTCCATTGAAACACTTAGGATTTGGTTTTTGAGTGAGCCTTGAAAACTCAAATTGTAAGGTTGTAAGAGTGAGCCATAAAAATCTTTTGTAATTTTAATCTTATGAATAAGATTATGGGTGATTGAAAATCCTAACTTAGGGATAAGTTAGGTGGAGACATAGGATTGTTGTTGAATTCAAACTCCTTAAATTTTTATGTTCTTTATTCTTCCTTCTCAACTTCCATTCAATTCTTGCAAAGAATTCTTTTAATTTCTCTTTTTTATTCAATAGTCCTATTCACCCCTCCCCCTCTAGGACTCCTTTTAATTGCTATTAGAGCTTCAATTCTAGGAACTTCATTGCCAGAATACATGATCTTGTGGTGTGAATCACCAAACATTTTTTCACCTAGACCATTCTTTGATGGTAGTGACTATCCTCATTGGAAGTTCAAAATGGACTTATATCTTAATTGTGATTCCATAAAACTTTGGGACATGGTCTTAAGAGGTTGGAAACCACCTACAATTATCATTGATGGTATGGTAACTACTCTCTTCTGAGAAGACAATAAAGCATTGACCAAAAAGAAGAAAATCACAAAAATATAAAGGCTATGATCACTATAGTCTCCTCAATGACAAAAGAAGAAGGAGGCAACCTTCAACATTGCATTTCAGCCAAAGAAATGTGGGAGACATTAGAAAACCACTATAAAGGCAACATACAAGTAAGAAGTAAGAAGGTTTAACTTCATATGTATGAATATAAACTCTTCAAAATGAAGACTCATAATCAATTATAGAGATGACAAAACATCTCAATGCTCTCCTCATAACTCTCAAGAAACTTGGAAAACATTTCTCTAAGGAAGAGGTAAATAATAAGATTCTAAGAATCCTACCTAAAAAGGATTGGAAATCTCATGTTACTTCAATTAAGGAAGCTTAAGACCTCTCTACTCTATCAACCAATGTGTTGATTAGTAAGCTCCTAACACATGAGCTCACCATCAAACAAAGAGGTGAAGAACAAAAAGAGAAAGAAGAAAAGAAAAAGAGCATTGCTCTAAAAGCTCTTTAAGAAGATAGTGAAGAGGAAAGCATCAAAGAATCTAGTGATGAAGATGGTGACATTGTCATGCTTACTAAGAACTTTAAGAAGTTCTTAAGAAAGAAAAACTTCTCAAGAACAAAGGATTTCAATAAGAAGTTCGAAGGAGATGGGAAGAAGAAAATAAAAGAGGTTACTTGCTATGAATGCAAGAAACCAGGACATATTAGAAGTGAGTGTCCCAAACTCAAATTCAAGAATAAAGGAGCAAAAGACAAGAAGAAGTCCTTCAATGCAACTTAGGATGATTCCTTCAAATCTGAAGAGGAAAAGGAACAACAAGAAGTGGCCAATCTTTGCTTCATAGTTTAAGCACCCAATTTCAGGATACAATTATGCACGCATGCAACGAAAGCCCCTATGATGAAAATCTAATCGAGAATTGATCTCTGGCATCAAGTTTCACGATTTAAAGGACTAAATTACTATGATTTGTATATCTAATTGCAAAATTGGTTTTTTAGGGATTTGATTGCAAAAATTAGAAACTTTCAAGGACCTTTTTTATAATTTAATTAAAAAAGTGATCAAATGGTATTTAATGCTAACTTGCATTACATAATGTCAGTCAGCATTAAACAATGCCAATTGACATTATGGACATCAATTGGCATTCCAAAATATCGAATTTCGCTAAAAATTGATTTTCTACATTGATAATTGATTTTTTCATCATTCAGGACACCACGTGTCCCTATATGTGTGACTCTTTGATTTTTTAAAAATCTACCATCCATCTTTTTATCTGAATTTTGAACGTTAAAAAAAAACCCAAACTCCTGAGACTCCTCCTCTCGCTCCTAATATCACGTAACTTCCCTACATGATTATAGGAGGAGGAGGTTGCTAGGCTAGCCTTTGAAAGCTAAAAGGTAGAGTCTATAAAAAAAGGGGGGAGAAAATGGAGGTTGCAAAAAACCCTAGTTATTTTCTTTACTATGCAGAAAGCCACACACCTTAGCTCTTTATTTTTCATTTTTAAAACCTTTGCAAAATCAAGAAAAATACGTTCTTTGCTTTTAAAGTCTAGAAAATCAAGAAAAAAAACAACATAGTCAATCTCAAAATGGTGACAATCCTAATACGAAGGGCATTCACACAGGATTTGAACAACATCCCCTACTCCTTTTTTATGTTCTTTTTTATTTTGATTTAATTTCTTTATTCTATTTATTGATTGATTCATTACTGATTAAATCTTTTGTTATGTTTTTTTTATTGGTGTTCTGTGGTGATTTAGATGTGAGGTTGATGATGTGAGATTTTGGCACTAGCTACATTAAATAATCCATTAGATGCCACGGACTGAATTTTATGAAATCCCCATAGAATGTAGGGTTTATTATTTTCTGTGGTATTTTTTTCATTGCTTTTACTAGGTTGTAATTAATTTGCTTTAATTTCCTACACTATAGTTTGTAATAGCCCCAATAGAGGGAAATTAGTGGAATTTTAATTCTCTGCACTAAAAATTGATTAGTAATCTAGGCTCAATTTAGTGAAATTCAATTAAAACCAATGATGGCAGTAGATTAATTTTAAGGTTGCATGAAATTGAATTAGGATTTCTTAGAAAAATCACGTAAAATTGTTACTTTGATTTATTTTTGGATATATTTGTTGAATTGGATTTTATTTTTGGTTCTCATGCCTTTTGGGCCCAAAGCCCATGGTAGGATTAACCTATTTAATAAATGGGCTTAAAAATAGTTTTTAGGTTTTAATTGATTTAAAATTAATTTAGGCCTATTTAGGTTAATTAGATTTAGACCTACTATTAATTAATAAAATTAACTTACAGCCCACTAATGTATTTTTATTTCTTTTTAAAATAATTAGACATTAGGCCCATTTCTAGTTAATTAAAATTAATTTAGATTTACCTCAGCCCATTAATTCTATTTCTTTTAAAATAAATAGACTTAGGCTCTGTTTTTTGAATTAAAATTAAGTTAGACTTAGGCCCACTTAATAATCTAATTTCTTCTTTAAAATTTGAATGCAATAGGCTCATTCCCTTAGTTAATTAAAACAAGTAGATTTAGGTTCACTAATTCAATTCAAATGTATGCCCATTTTTAGTCCATTTTACTTGTAAATAAAATATGTAGAATTAGCTAACTTTAATTAATAAAATCAATCTAGTTTAGACATAGAGACACCGCCTTTTATATGCTTTTTTACATGTAATTTTATGACTTGTTGCCTTTGGGTTAAATGGATGTTTAATTAGGGTTTAAATAAAATTGCATGCAATAAGAGAATAAGATAGTAATTCATAAAATAATCCTAAATGAACATGAGACTAAGAGAAGTTAATATGTCATTCCTAGAATCTCCTAGTTGTGGTGATAGCTTTCTTTTAGAGAATGGAGTACCACCATTTTGATTTGTCCCAGTTGTTACCCTAGGCAGCGACTCCTTATCTCCATGATATGTCTTTGTGATATAGTAGTGTCTTCCCTAGGGTTCTGAGCCCAAATAGTGTCGTGGTTGCTAAAATCTTAGGCACACACTAAACCCTACCATCTATAGTAGTAACTTCACTGGGGATAAGAGATATTGATTCTACTTGTGTTCTTTAGAATTATTTTATTCTTGCATTCATTATGTATGTCCCTATTAAACTGATGGTGTTGGTTTATGATTCTATGATTCCATTAGGTTTATGGAGTTGTAAATTGGCTAACCATCACTCTTAGCCTTTACTCAGTTCAAGAGAGATTACCAGGCTCATCTGACTAAAGTTTGTAACCCAAATCCTAAAGGGGGGTAATCATCTCTCGAGTTTGCAAAGGATGATGGGCCCCTCTGACCTTGGACTGTAACTTAAGTCATAAAGGAGAGCATCTTGCTAAGGGAACCTTGACTTTTCATCAGACTCTAACCACATATAATGGCTTAGTTACCTCCTCTAGGATTTACCCAAATTGCTTGTATGTTTATTGCCATGAGGTATTTCTATCTATAAAAGCCTAGGCCCATACTTTTAATGTCCACTTGGGCTAATGAAGATTAGGCTAGACCTTTATACCTAGAAATGATATTTCTATGCTTCTACTACTTTAAAAGAGATGTGGCATGCACGTTATTTCTTTATATCCTCCATCGATATTAAGGCCAAGACAAAAAAATCCTAGGAAAAGAAACTCACCATTGAATACGTGTGCAGGAGGAATAAGTTTAGAAGGATGTTTGTTGTACATTCTATTGATACTTGCTACTTGTTACATAGCATGTGCATCATGTATACATGCATTAAATATATCACCCTGAGACCTTGTTTTACAACCATCATAGATTCATCTGGGTCTTCTCATATTTGGAAACAGAAAGCTAGCAGACTAAGAAGAACACATTTGAGTCGTAAGGCCATAGCAAAAGAAATCCTACACATATTAGAGATGAGTCCTATTAATCCACTTTACTTAGAAGCTTAACTAACTACAAATGAACCTATAGAGATGGAACAACAACAAGGAGAGAACTAGACCATAAAAGATATTAAATGAGCTTTGATGGATGACATAAGGGCTATAATGCAAGATGAACTAAGATATGCTTTATATGGATTGATGCAACCTACTACTGCTATCATACCACCACCTATAATTGAGCAACCACCTACTGTTGCAGCTATCCCACTTGTTGTAGATGCTCTATTTGCTACCAATAATGTTGGGGGCAACCTGTTGCTAGAAACCCACCTGCTATTAATGCAAAGCTTTAGGATGTTGAGAACTACATGGTAAAGAAGGCAAAGAGAGAATCACTTGAATTGGTACAAGACCATGAGTCCAAGTAGATGCAAGCACTAACCCAAAAAAACTCCAAGATGGGTGAGCTTATTAAAGGACAAGGCATGGGATATTCATTTAACTTTGATGACGTACTGCAAATGGAAGATGATAGGCTGCCTAATAAGTTCAAAATGTCATAGCTATAGAAATTTGATGGAAGAGGAGACCCAAAGATTCATCTAATTTAGTACACAACCATTATGAGTTCTACTAAAGCCCCATTAGCAGTAATCACTAGGTTGTTTATGTTGTCTTTAGAGGGGATGGCTATAGACTGGTATCATGGGCTGAAAATTTGTCTGGGCTAACTAGAAAGAACTATGTACTGCCTTTTTGAAATAGTATAGATTGGAAGTGTCCATCAAAGATTTAGAATTGACAAAGCAAAAATTGAATGAATCCTTCTCTGATTTTCTTACTAGGTTCATGAACAAAGTAAGACAAATGAAGAATAAGTTGGCTGAGAAAGATCAGGTTAGGAAGATAGTCAGTAATGTATCACCTAATCTAGTAAATAGATTATAGATGATGAACCCTAAAACATTTATAGACCTATATGATGACTTTCAACAAGCTAAAGAGACTGAGAATTAAAAAAAGAAAAGCTCTAGAGGCATCGAAACCTCAAATTACTCAATTAGGGCACACAACAAGGAAGCACTAGTTGAGTTGTGGAGGTGCGCAAAGTTCTGCTACCTAGGAGATTCTCCAACTTCAATCAACCACTCTCAAAAGTCTTAGACCAATTAATCCAAAAAGGCTTACTTTGACCCTTAACCTTTTCCAAACCACCTAACCCAAATGTCCCAGGTAAGTTTCACTAGTAGCCAGTCATTCCACAAATACTTATATCTACCTCAAACATGAAATCCAAAACCTAATAAACTCTGAAAGAATCACAAACCTTGAAAAATTCAATCCTAACCCAAACACTAGAAACAATCCTTTCCTAGACTACTAAAATGTCCTACCACCAGCCACCATGATGATCAACTCAAGAGTCAGTGAGGAGGAAGTGTTGGACTCCTTGGAAAACTGAACCCTACAAAAAATAAGGAATCTTCTTATACCTCTAGTGGAGTTAAGGATTTATTAGGACAACCCTCAGGCAAATTCGATTGCAAAGTATTCTACTCCAAACCACCCTTTGCTGATATCCCTATTGAATTAATAGTGCCTTCAGGATAGGGTGATGAGTTTGATAATGAGCCAGCAAAAGAAGAAAAAGAATTAAAAACTCTATAATAACCATGAAGAGGAGTTAAGGATTTGCTAGGGTAACCCTCAGCAAATTTAATTATAGAGTATTCTATTCAAAACCAGCTTCTAGTGACATACCCCTTGAGGAGATTATGCCTACAGGATGGGGTGATGAGTTTGAAAAGGAGAGTAAAGGGTCCTTAACTTTTGAACAAGGGATTGAGGAGCTACTGATTGAGCATCTAAAAAGGTTTTAAATAGAGGAAAAAGAAAAGTGCACAGTGGAAGTTTGGAAAAACAGTTAAAGAGACCGAATTATTGGGGTTATAGACATCTGGTATGACTCTAACAAGGAAAGTTCCATTGGTCTTTATGTATGGAGCGATAACCCTAATATGAATCATATCATTAGGAATAGGAGGAATTACAAGGCAACAAAAAAAAAATTGAGAGAGTCATAAAAAGAGAAGAAGTAGAGGATACAAAAACAGAAGGAGGACAAAAAGAAGACCTGATTTTGGAACAACTAAATAAGGCTAAGGCAAATGTCAACATTTGGGAGCTATGATGCATTCAGGCAGTCATAGAAGAGCTCTTGTCAAAGCTCTGTCAAACATTAACATTAAAACAGCAGCTACACCTAAGGCTATGGTAGCAAAGGTTACGAAAAAGAAACATGGGCTTATAATATTCTTGAATGATGATTTTCCTTTGGAAGGAAGAAATCATAATAAAGCATTGTTTATCCCAGCTAAAGTAAAAGGGAAGCGAACCAACTTTGCAATGGTTGATAATGGTTCTACTATTAATGTGTGTTCATTGAAGATCCTACCTAATTTGGGTTTGAAATTCAATGACTTAACATGTTCAAACCTTATAATCAGAGCCTATGATGATAGCACTAGGAATGTGGAGGGGACATTCCAAGCACTGGTTAAAATAGGACATATGGAATCCACCATTGAGTTCACTGTGCTAGATATCCATGTCACCTATGCCTTATTATTGGGAAGGCCATAGTTCCATGCTCTGGGAGGAGTACCCTCAACTATGCACCAAAGATAAAATTCCCTCATTAAAGAGATGTAGTGACTATAGAAGCAGGAACCGATGCAGTTGTGGTAGCCATACTAGAGAAATAGAGACAAGTGTGCATTCCTCCTGGTTTCCAAGTTGCTAGGATATTTGATGGAACTAAAATGGACCCAAGGGTTACAAAGATGATAGAGAGCATTTTATCAAGCCAGGGGAAGGCAAGTACTATCTATGTGCTAGGGAATATGTCGATGTTACTGGAAAAGACATTCTTGGGTTTGAAATCTTCAAGGAGCATATTGTAGAGAACATGGTAGAGAATAACAAAGAGGAAGTGATGAAGCAAGTTATTGGAAGAATGGGGAATGATGTTATTGAAGAGCTGTTGTGTCTGCCATCTAAAGAGGAGCCACCCAAGGATTTAGCTACTGTCATTAGTAATAGTTTTAGTAATGTTTTTATAAAGAAACTGATGTAATAATGTCTGGTCTTTATGAGGATAAAAACTATGTTTTTCCATGGTCAATGATATAAATGCTGGTTTTTCTTACTTGTGTGATGTGCATCATGATAGTTCTATACATTATAATTTTGATCGTTCATGCATGTTTGACATTAATTCAATTCAATTTGATTAATTTAATATGGGCATGAATGATAATATAAAGAATATTTCTATATCACATGATATAACTCCTGAAGAAAGGGAAATTTTTGAGAGAATATTAACAAAAAATGAAGATAGTATTTGCTTAGACTTATGATGATATGATAGATTTAGATAGGGAAATTATAGAGCATCATATTCTAACTCCTTCAAAAGTAAAACTGGTTTAATAGAAATTGCACAAGCTAAGACTAGAGTGGACTAAGAAAATAAGAGAAGAGATTGCTGAACAAATTCAGGCTAACTTCTTAGAAGTAGTAGATTACCCTAAATGGCTAGCAAACATAGTCCCGGTACCCAAGAAAGATAGCAAGGTGTGTATGTGTGTCGATTATAAAGATTTAAATAAAGCATGTCTAAAAGATGACTTTCCTTTACCCCACATCTATGTTATAGTGGATAGTGTGGCATCAAGTACAATGCATTCTTTCATGGATAGGTTCACTAGACATAATCAGGTAATGATGGCAGTTATGGATAAGATCAAGAAAACTTTCATTACAAAATGGGGGACCTATTATTATAAGGTTATGCCTTTTGGTTTGAAAAATGTAGGTGCAACATACCAAAGGGTAGCTACCACTCTTTTCCATGACATGATGCATAAGGAAGTTAAGGTGTATATAGATGACATGATGGTCAAGTCAGAAACAAGAAAGGGACACTTTGAAGCATTGGACAAGTTCTTGGTGCGCATTAAAAGGTATAATCTGAGACTTGACCCAAAGCAATGCATTTTCAAAGTTACTTCAGGGAAGCCATGAGGGCATATAGTTCGTAGAAAAGGAATCAAAGTAGATCCAAATAAAGTGAAAGCTATTCAGAAAATGCCAGCACCAAAGATAGAGACAAAAGTGAGAGGGTTTATTGGCAGGTTCATTGAAAAGCTTACTAATATTTGTGACCCAATCTTCAAGCTATTGAGAAAAGATCAACTTGTAGAGTGGAATGATGATTGTCAAAAGGCCTTTAATAAGATAAAAGAATATCTCACTAATCTACCTATACTGAGACCATCGAGGTAAGGTAAACCATTAATCCTGTATTTGGCTCTACAAGAAAAGGCAATGGGGGCAATGTTAGCTCAAGAAGAACTGGATGGGATAGAGCACGCAGTGTATTACCTCAGTAAAAAGTTCTTGCCATATGAAGAAAAGAATGATTGGGTGGAAAAGACATGTTTGATAATGATCTAGACAACAAGAAAATTGAAGCATTAATTCAGTCTTATAGGGTTTAGGCTATTTCAAAGATAGATCCCTTAAGATACTTACTACAGACACCTGCTTTGACTAAAAGGATGTCTTGATGGCTTGTACTCCTAATTGAATTTGATATAGAGTTCATTGCCGTAAAGGTTATCAAAGGAAGGGCAGTAGTGGAATTCCTAGCACAGAATGTAGTAGAGGGTAATGAACCATGGAACCTCAAATTTCCATATGAGAATCTAGCAATTATAGACCATCGAGAATGGAAGCTTTATTTTGATAGGGTTATAAACAACAAAGGAGTTGGATTAGGAGTGATCCTTGTTTTGCTAGAAGGAGAAACCAGACCGATGGCCAAGAAACTTGATTTTAAAGTAACCAATAATATGGCTAAGTATGAGCCATGCATTCATGGAGTGGAAGTAGCAATGGCAGCTAGAGCAAAGGAGTTATTAATGTATAGGGATTCAATGTTGGTTATTAGTCAAGCTAATAAAGAATGGGAAGGAAAGGAGGAAAAGTTGAAACCCTACATCTGCTATTTGAGTACTTTAATAAAGAACTTCACCAAATGTCTTTTTATCCATCTATTAATAGATGACAATCAAATGGAAAATGCCCTAGCAATGCTCTCTTCAATATGGAACAGTGTAACTGGATTAACTATAAAGTCGTTAGTGATCATGAAATGAAGAGCTCCATGTTATAGAGGCAACCAGATTATAGGAATTCAAGTAGGGCCCAAAGAGAAGACATGGTTTTATGATGTTCAAAGGTTTATCAAGGAAGGAAAATATCCAAATGAAGCCACTTCGAAAGAAATATACATCCTACATGTTATTACACGTAGTTATATAAGTCATTATGGGGTGTTATATAAGAGAATGTCGAATGGGATACAGCTCATATGTCTCAAGAAAGATGAAGCAGAAGAGGTGATGAAGGAGATTCATGTAGGAGCTTGCAGTCTTATATGAATGGAATAATCCTAGAAAAGAAGATAATCATACAAGGGTACTACTGGATAAGCATGGAAAGAGATTGCATTAACACAATAAGGCAATGCCATCAGTCTCAGATCTATGGGAATCTCAACCACCTTCCTCCAATGGTGCTGAATAGTTTATCATCTTGTTGGCCTTTTACAATGTGGGGGATTTATATAAGTATATAGTTTTGGCAATTGATTACTTCTCTAGATGGGTAGAGGTTGAATCTTTTAATACTTTAAAGGTGAAGCAGATGGCCCAGTTTATTGAGAAGAATCTTATTTGCAGATATGGGGTTCCACATCATGTTATGATAAACAATTGGGTTTTGTTTCAAGTAGAGATGATAGAGTTATTACAGAGATATGGGATCGAGCATCATAAGTCTTTACCATGTTGACCTCAGGCTAATAGTGCAGTGGAAGTAGTGAATAAGAATATCAAGAAGATCCTCTCTTAGATGGTAAAAAATTACAAAGATTGGTCTGAGTGCCTTCCCTTTACCTTATGGGGATACAAAACTATAGCTAGAACTGCCACAGGCCAAACTCTATTCTTCTTAGTGTATAGTTGTGAAGCAGTTTTGCCTATAGAAATTGAGATTAGGTCTCTAAGAGTGGTTATAGAGGCCAAAGTGCCTAATAGTGAATGGGCACAAAAGAGATATGATCATTTGGTATCTCTAGATAAAAAGAGGATGAATGCTTTGTTTTACACTTAGATATATCAGAGGAGGATAGCAAGGATGTTCAATAAGAAAGTAAGGCCAAGGAAAATAAGAGTTAAGGACATGGTGTTAAAATAGTCTAGAGCAATGGTGTTCAACCAGAGAGGAAAATTCAGACCGAATCGGGAAGGATTGTACTTAGTCAAGTCAGTTCTGCCAAAGGGTGCTACCAAGATATCTAATCTTGAAGGGAATGATTTCATCAAGCCTATTAATCTAAATTGCCTCAAGAAATACTACCTATAAAAATAAATAAAAGTAGTATAAAGAAAATAAAGTCTGTTGACTAGAAAATCTAAAAAGGCTAGTGAAGCAAAAATTAGGATATTCCCACTATTCAAAAAACCCATAAAGGCTGGCAGGAAAAAATTAGGGAATAAATAAAAGAAAAAGGTCCTACTGATTAAAAAACTTGCAAAAGGCTAAGGGAAATAAAATGTGAACGAAAATATTCAGTTAGAAAATCTTAAAGGACTAGCTGATAACAGGAGTTATGTCATGTAAGGTAGTAAATGTACTCATTTTGGCCCTAATTAATGAATCTTATTAAAATTGAATTTTGTTATAGCATTGTATGTTCTATCTTATTTATAATGCTTAAGTACTAGAAAGGAAAATAGTACATAAAAGCTTAAAATCAACTCTATGAGACCATTTTGCTTTAGTACATAAAAGAAGCTCGCTAAGCTGAAAACCTAAAAGGTTGGCTTAGGCAAAAGTTAGGGTAGGCTTGCTAAGCTGAAAACCCAAAAAGGCAGTTAGGCAAAACGTAAGGCAAAAAAATTCACTTAAGACTATCTATTCATCCAAGTCTAATTTCAAGAAAGGGAAATTTGAAATAGATTAGTATAAGAAGGCAATCTGACATAACTACAAATTATAAATGAAGATAGCCTAGAATCAATCATCCCAGACTCCACTATTAGGCCATGGGCTCCATCCTCTACTAGGGTCATCATGATGATAAGTATTTAGAGGTCTAATGAATAAAGTACCAACATTGTAGGCATCCATGCCTAAGTCCGCAAGCTATCAATAGAGCATCTCGTTCTCCCGCTCCAGATCCCTAGAATAACTCTGCACATATGGGAAATGTCACATCATATGCATTTCATGCATAATATGTATACACTTTGCATTTTCTATTTTATATACTTACTCACCAACTATCTGTGACCTGCATAGTAAATAACCTCTGAGATGAGGCAAGACCATGTAAATACTCTACCTGTGTTCAGGGAACCTGTGTTATAAAATTTTCCATTAAAGTATGTGTTAAGTGTATATATCATGCAGGAAATAAGCCAAATAGACTCATATGAGAAGTATCTACTGGAGCAAAGCTAGGAAGCTGAGCATCGCTAAAGTGCATATACTGCTCAACTAGAGCTTGAACAGCAGGAGCCCAATAAAGCATGGACCTGTCCAGAAGAGAGACATCGCCAAGGATAGCACCAACAAAAGCCCCCTCATGACTAGTCCCAATGTGCTAAGTATAGTGCATATGACTACGTCTAGGCTCAGATCCCTTAATATCGGCAGTCTCAATCCTCTGAGTAGTCTCTATCTCTTCCCCCATCGCCTCAACAGCAAGGCAACCAATCTCCTCAAATTGTGAAAAAGAATGAGTAATTTATGGGGTTTAAAAGAATAGATTAAATGATTAGAAGTTACCTCATCATGGTCAATAGGAATTTGCTCCCATAGGTTCTTATGGATAACCTGCCAGTAATTGTGAGATCGCTCAAGAAAAATCATGGCATCATATCCCAGTAATGCCTATCTCAACTCTGAACCCATCATATGAGAATTGTATAACATCAAAAGAGGAACATCATAGGGAATACGACGTCAAGAAAGTCCTAAATACCACATCTGGTAGCCATAACTAGGGAGCAGAATCCTCATGTCCTTAAGTCATACTGCAATAACCATGAAATTGTGCCTCTGGACGCCATCCAGTCCCTCCAACCAATTAGAATTAATCTATAAAATCATGTTATTAAGTTTAATTTGTATTAAATTATGAAATACTAATGATTATATTTTCCTACCAGGTGCCACTCGACAATGTTTAGCTAATCACGATAAGTCTGCAGAGTATTCCTGATGCTCGCTAGATGGGAAGAGCCTTATCTCTGCATCAAAGGGAGCCTCCTACCAGACTAATATCACCAAAGCTACAAATCAACCTAATCTCTAAACTCTAGAACTGGAGAGAGGAAAAAAGTTTTAAAAAAAAGGATGACGTACATGCAAAATGTGTTAAAAGCTGCACATGGTGATAACACCTCTACAGATAGTGTCCAATCTCTAATATAAATAAGCCAACGCAGCAAATCCCCAGTCAAGGGTGACAACTCAATCTAAGTTTCAAAGAGGGCTAAGAAGGACAATGCTAAACTCATGAATAGTCTTACAAAGGAGGGTTGTGCTAAGCAATATCAAAAGGAAACACCTCGCGTTATGGGCAATTTAACGAGGAGTGGTGGTAGGAAGATGTCTGAATCCCTCGACTAAAGATGAAAGAAGAAAATTCTTCTAATTCTTCCATGTCAGAATGAACCTAATCAAATCTTGCACATACTAACTCTGTGCATGCTCAGGGAGACTATAGTAGCTGATATCAAGGGAAATGGGAGTCCCTTCGAAGGCAATCCTAGTGATCGTAGAAAAACTCATAGGCAAAATATTCAACTCGCCTACACGAGTATGGAACATGTTAGTGGTGTCCATCCACCACTCAGTCAGTATGAATAAAGAATGGCAATCAGACCTCCCTTGAGCTGTCAGAAGCCCAGCAATAAATCATCTAAACCCAGAGGCCCATATCAGCTACGCCAAATTCTCCATCATCCTGTGAAATAATTCACAAGCTATGTAAAAATAACTCATGAATTTCATCGATCGCTAGGGGGAATTTTGATGATAGAAATAATAATATTTAATTAATTAATTAATTAAAAAAAGATTTTAGATCAGTAAAGTGGAATGCCAATCAGCATTCCACAATGTCGACCGACATTGTGTAATGTCGATCAACATTGTACAATGCCAATTAGCATTGCACAAATGCTGACTAATTTATGGACTTCTAACTCGAATTTTCAGACCTTCGATCAGCCATTCAACTAAAATCCTATGTTCCCATGTTAAATTTAAATTTTTTATGCATTTTCTTATGATTTTTAATCTAATTTCAACAATATACACACTAATTTTCATTCTGAAATAAATTTTGATTACTAACAGTATCAATAATTTTTTGCAAAAATAAATAGAAATGAGGAAGTGTTACCTCATTGCCCACATCTATGCACCTATGAAGGTGAAGGCAAGTCAAAGGAAGCATAGTAGAACCCTCTTGAATTCCAAGGTTGTTCTGAGAAAAATTAGGAGGCACAATGGCTAGGTCAGCTGGAATCTCTGCTCCTCTTTGTAGCCTGTGTTGTGGGTCAGCCATAGGATTTCACAAATCATTAATCAAACTTTGGATGAGCAAAAAATCAAATGAAGAAATGAAAGCAAGAAAGAAGAAAGAGAACAGGAAATGAAAGAATAGCATCAAAAAATAAGGAGGGAAGCTTCTCATAAATGAAAAATATCCATTTTGGTCCCTCAACTATGCTTGCATTCAAAATCAAGTGTTTCTTTACAGTTTCATCCATAATTGCATCTTAACAAGGATTTAATTCCTAATTAATTCATTTAACTCATGCCTTCAATTAATGAATTATGTTTGTATCTAAATTCCTAATTTTTTTTTCAATTACAAAATATAGAATATAATTACAGAATTCAGTTTTGCATTTTTAAATGCATCATTTTAAATCAAAAGATTTCAAAATTCATTTCATGCTACATAATAGCTAAAACACAAATTTCAAAATTATCATGTTATGTGCTACATAATAGTCATAACATGATTTTCAAATTAAGCATGTTATGTGCTTCAATAGCAGTTATAACATGAAATTTTTCAAACCTTTTGTCAGCAGACACTACACAGTAGTTATGGCATTCCATAAGAGTTATAGCACTTTTTTTTTTGCTAATCCATTGTCGTTAGACATCCCATAGGGAATATAGTGGAATTTTAAAATTATCATTGCTAGACGTTCCACATGAACTATAGCAAGTTTTCAAATCACAGCTTACTAGATATACTACAA
Source organism: Mallotus nudiflorus (assembly GCA_947683625.1). Lineage (NCBI taxonomy): Eukaryota > Viridiplantae > Streptophyta > Magnoliopsida > Malpighiales > Euphorbiaceae > Mallotus > Mallotus nudiflorus. The sequence goes on along the minus strand of CANTUR010000027.1, from coordinate 8,854,096 downwards.
GGAATATAGAGAGAATCATTGCATTCATTTCATTAAAATGTCCCATGAGGAATATAATGGAATCCACTATCACTAGACGTCCCAAAAGGAATATAGTGTAGATTCACTACACACTACGTAGTAGTTATGGTATCATTACTAGACATTCCATAGGAACTATAACATATTTTCAAATCATGGCTTGCTAGACATCCTATAAGGAATATAGTGAGAATCATTTCATTCATTTTGTTAAAATGTCTCACAAGGAATATAACGAAATCCACAATCACTAGATATCCCAGAAGGAATATAATGCAATTTGCCAAACACTACACAGTAGTTACGATATTATTGCTAGATGTTCCACAGGAACTATAGCATATTTTCAAATCACGAGTCGCTAGACGTCCCATAGGGAATATAGAAAAATGCATAAGTTTCACTAGACGTTCCATAGGACATATAGTGAAACATATTAAACATAGCATCTTACTTAAAATTGCTTAGCAATTTAAGCATCAACATGTCAATTAGGATACAATTAAGTACTCTAATTCTTTCTTTTGAAATTATGTGCTACTATTGCTTTGCTGTAATTTTTCAAGCAAATAGCGACAAAAAGGGGCAACTATAAGTACTTAATTTTGGGATGCAATTGTGCACACATGCGAAGAAAGCCCCTATGATGAAAATCTAATCGAGAATTGATCTTTGGTGTCTAGTTTCATGATTTAAAGCACTAAATTTCTACATTTTATGGATCTAATTGCAAAATTGGTTTTTAAGCGATTTGATTGCAAAAATTAGAAATTTTTTAGGACCTTTTTGTAATTTAATTAAAAAAATGATTGCTCGACATTTAATGCTAATCGACATTACATAATGTCGGTCAGTATTAAACAATGCCAATCGGCATTATGGATGTCAGTTGACATTCTAGAATGTCGATTTTCGCCCACAATTGATTTTTTATGCTAAAAATTGATTTTCTCATCATTTCTTAATTTTTTCATTAGTCCAAGAAACCACGTGTCCCTGCGTGTGTGAGCCTTTGATTTTTTCAAAACTCTATCACCCAACTTTTTTATCTTGATTTTGAAAGTTCAAAAAAAAAAACCTAAACTCCTGAGACTTCTCCTCCCACTCCTAATATCACGCAACTTCCCTATGTGATCGCTTTAAAAGCCGAGAGGTAGAGTCTATGGAAAAAAAGAGGGGGAAAAGAAATAGAGGCTATGAAAAAACCCTAGTTATTTTCTTTACTATGCAGAAAGCCACGCACCTTAGTTCTACATTTTTCATTTTCAAAACCTTCAAGAAATCAATAAAAATACATTCATTGCTTTTAAAGTCCTAAAAATTAAGAAAAAAAACAACAGAGTTAATATCAAAATGGTGATAATCCCAATATAAGGGGCATTCAAATGACATTTGCATAGCATCCCCTACTCCTTTTTTTCTGTTCTTTTTTATTTTCATTTGATTTATTTGTTTCATTTATTGATTAAGTTGTTACTAATTAAATATTTTATTGTGTTTTTTTTGTTTTTTTATTAGTGTTCTGTTGTGCTTTAGATGTGAGGTTAATGATGTGAGATTTTGGCACTGGCTACATTGAAGAATCGATAGAATGCCATGGACTAAATTTTTTGAAATCCTCGTAGAATTTAGGGTTTATTATTTTCTGTGGTATTTTTTTCATTACTTTTACTGGATTGTAATTAATATGCTTTAATTTCCTACACTGTAGTTTGTAATAGCCTTAATAGAGGGAAATTAGTGGAATTTTAATTCTCTACACTAAAAATTGATTGATTAGTAATCTAGGATTAATTTGGTAAAATTCACTTAATACCAATTATGGTAGTAGATTCATTTTAAGGTTGAATGAAATTGAATTAGGATTTCTTATAAAAATCACATAAAATTGTTATTTTGATTTATTTTTCGGTATGTTTATTGAATTGGGTTTTGTTTTAGTTCTCAAGCCTTTTAGGCCCTAAGCCCACGATAGGATTAACCCATTTAATAAATGAGCTTAAAAAAGGTTTTTAGGTTTTAATTTATTTAAAATTAATTTAGGCCCATTTAGGTTAATTAGATTTAGTCCCACTATTAATTAATAAAATTAACTTAGACTTTAGTTCAGCCCACTAATGTATTTTTATTTATTTTTAAAATTAATTAGACCTTAGGCCTATTTCTAGTTAATTAAAATTAATTTAGATTTAGCTCAGCCCATTAATTTCATTTCTGTTAAAATAAATAGACTTAGGCTTTGTTTTTTGAGTTAACATTAAGTTAGACTTAGGCCCACTTAACAATTTAATTTCTTCCTTAAAATTTATTGACAATAGGCCCATTCCTTTAGTTAATTAAAACCAGTAGATTTAGGCTCGCTAATTCAATTCAAATGTTGGCCCATCTTTAGTCCATTGTACTTGTAAATAAAATATATAGAATTAGCTAACTTTAATTAATAAAATTAATGTAGTTTAAACATAGGGACGTTGCCTTTTGTATGCATGTTTACATGTAATTTTATGACTTGTTGCCTTTGGGTTAAATGGATGTTTAATTAGGGTTTAAATAAAATTACATGTAATTAGAGAATAAGATAGTAATTCATAAAATAATCCTAAATGAACATGACACTAAGAGAAGTTAGCATTCCGTTCCCAGAATCTCCTATTTGTGGTGCTAGCTTTCTTTTAGAGAATCAAATATCACCATTTTGATTTGTCCTAGTTATTACTGTGGGTGGTGACTCCTTATCTCCATGCTATGTCTTTGTGATACAGTAGTGTGTTCCCTAGGGCCTTGAGCCTAAACAGTGTCACGGTTGCTAAAATCTTAAGTACACGCTAAACCCCGCCATCTACACATGGCACTTGAAAATGAAAATGAGGTACCATCCACTTCTTATTCTTCCCTTAATGATTGTGATGATGATGATGATGATGATGAGAGCTCTGTTGTGAGCAAATTACTTGTTAAATGTAAAAGTTTATTATCTAAGAAGAAACACTATAAGCATGAGTTAGGTAGCTTAAATCAAAAATTAGAAAATTTAAAAATTAATTTTGCTAAACTTGTTAAATCAAATTAAAAAATTATTAGTGATACAAAATCTTCTAATTCTTTGGAAGATCAACTTGAGAAAGCAAATTATGAAAATCATAAGCTTTCTAAGGTGGTCTTAGAATTGAAGAATTCCATTGCTAAATTTAAGAGAGGAAAAGAAACTTTAGACAATCTTCTTGACTCTGAAAAATCATGGAGATACCCATGGAATTGCATATAAATATGGAATGCATTCTTCATCATCACATATTAATTTTATTAAAGCCTAACATGACTCCACTCCTTCTACTTCTAACTTAAATGAGACTTAAGCTTTTAAATTTAAAAGATCTCATGTGTTAAATAACAATGGAAAGTTTTATAAGACTCACCCTCCATTAACACAAAGAGGTAAGGCTCAAACTAGAGCACCTCAACGCAAGCATGCTTATCTATACACTAGACATAATTACAGTAGGCATGCTACACAACATAATGCACATAAATATGTTACACAAATTTATCAAAATACACATCATAATTGCCAAAGCATATCTCACTCAATGACATAAAATCATAAGAGATACACACAACACCAAAGGCATTTTGCACACACTAGGAAAGCATTTCATCCTAAGAGTAATAAATTTAAAAATATTGTATGTTCATATTGCATGATAAAAAATATTGTATGTTCATACTAATAATGTGTGCTTCTATAGAAGACTACACATGAATTTACTACCTTTGGATTATCTTGAAACTAATCATCCTTGACTAAGAAAGGTTTGGGTCCAAAAGAACACTTAAATTTTTTTTTATAGGTGTGCTTGAAATCCATAAGAACAAAAAGCAAGTAGTATCTCGATAGTGGATGTTCAAGGCACATGACAGCAGATAAAGAGCAATTCAACAAACTTGATGCTAAGGATGGAGAACACATTACTTTTAAAGACAATGCAAAAGGAAAAATTATTGGCATTGGAGAATTAGGTAATCCTCAATCTTTATCTATACATGATGTATTATTTGTTAATGGTCTTAAACATAATTTGCTTAGTAAAGTCAATTATGTGACATGGGAAATAAAGTAACTTTCTATCCTAAAAATTGCTTTGTTAGTAATCTTATTGAAAACAAAGTTATTTTTAGTGGTGAAAGAGTAGACAATGTTTATGTCAATGATTTGAATAAAATTGATAACATATATATAAAATGCTTAGTGTCTATCTCCCATGACATATGGACATGGCATAAAAGGTTAGGACATGCAAATTTTAAGCTTTTGAATTATCATTGTAAACATGAACTTGTGATTGGTTTTCCAAAGCTTGAATTCACTAAGGATAAACCTTGTGATGCTTGCCAAAAGAGAAAACAATCCAAGTCTTCATTTAAGCTCAAAAATGTAATGTCCACCTTTAGGTCACTTGAACTGATACATATGGATTTATTTGGACCAACTATAGTTACTAGTCTCGGTGGAATGCACTATGCATATGTATTAGTTGATGACTACTCTAGATTTACTTAGGTGTGTTTTCTTGCTCATAAGAATGATGCATTTAAAGCTTTCTAAAATTTTTTAAAAATAGTTCAAAAAGAAAATGGATTTTGTATTTCATTCATTGGAAGTGATCACGGAACCAAATTTGAAAATGAATTTTTCAAAACCTTTTATAATGAAAATGGTATTTCAAATACATTTTCATCCCCTAGAACTCCTCAAAAAAATGGGGTAGTTAAAAGGAAAAATAGAACTCTTGTGGAAATGGCTAAAATAATGCTTCATGAGTATAATTTGCCTCTATACTTTTGGGTGGAAGCCATTAACACATCTTGTTATATTTCAAACTGATTTTTTAAAAGACCAATTTTAAATAAAACATCTTATGAGTTATGGAACAATAGAAAACCCAAAATCTCATATCTAAGACTATTTGGATTCAAGTGTTTTATATTGAACACCAAGGATAATATTGGGAAATTTGATTCCAAAGCCAATGAAGAAATTTTCCTAGCCTATTCTATTTCTAGTAAAGTATATAGGGTAATAAGAGAACTCCAGTAGTTGAAGATTCAATGCATGTTGTATTTGATGAAACAAACTCACTTGATCCTAGAAAGGACGTTTGTAGTGTTGATAATCTTTTTGGTCATAATGAGAATACCAATACACAAAAAGAAAATGCTAGTAAGCCTTTGGAACTTAAAGGTCCAAGCAAGTAGGAAAATGAGGAGATATCTCAACCTACCTTAAAGGATGAACTTCCAATGAATTAGCAATTCAAGAGAGCACATCCTCAAGATCTCATCAGAGGTGACACTACAAAAGGGGTAACTACTAGATCTAAACTTAAGTCTATTTTTAATTTAGCGTTCATTTCTCAAATTGAACCTAAAAATGTTAATGATGCTTTGTGTGATGAATTTTGGGTCCTTGCTATTTAAAAAGAGTTAAATCAATTTAAGAGAAACAAGGTTTGGATCTTGGTTCCTAAACCTAAACATTATCCTATTATAGGCACCAATTTGGTGTTTAAAAATAAGATGAATGAACAAGGTGTCATAACTAGGAACAAAGCTAGTTTAGTAGCTAAAGGTTATAATCAATAGGAAGGCATTGATTATGATGAAACCTTTGTCGTCGTTGTAAGGTTAAAAGCTGTTAGGATGCTACTTGCATTTGCATTATACATGGATTTTAAACTTTATCAAATGGATGTTAAAAATGCATTTTTAAATGGTTTTATTAAAGAGGAGGTATATGTTGAACAACCTTTGGGTTTTGAAAATTTTGACTCTCCAAATCATATGTTTAAACTTTTAAAAGCATTATATGGATTGAAACAAGCACCAAGAGCTTCTAATGAAAGATTGAGTAACTTTTTACTACATAAAGGTTTCTCTAAAGGAAAGGTTGACATAACTCTTTTTATAAAGAAATCCAAACATGATTTATTAATTGTGCAAATTTATGTTGATGATATCATTTTCAATGCTACTAACCATTGCTTGTGTGAGAAATTCTTTAAGTTAATGTAAGGAGAATTTGAGATGAGTATGATGGGAGAACTCAAATTCTTTCTTGGACTTCAAATTAAGTAATGTAGATATGGGATTTTCATTAATCAAACCAAATATGCAAGGGAAATTCTCGATAAGTTTGGGATGGATGGAGCTAAGTCAAGCAAAACTCCAATGGGCACTACAACAAAACTCATCAAGGATGAGAATGGCAAACTGGTTGATGAAAAGTGATTTAGAGGTATGATCGGATCCCTTCTTTATTTAACTGCTAGTAGACCCGATATTATGTTTGCTACTTGCTTATATGCTAGATTTCAATCAAGTCCTAGAGAGTCTCATTTGAATGCTATCAAAAGAATTTTCAAATATCTTTGTGGTATGATGCATTTAAGACTTTAGTATCCTAGGAGCTCTTGCTTTGAGTTGATTAGTTATTCAGATGTAGACTTTTTTAGTACCATACTAGATAGAAAGAGCACTTTCAGAACTTGTCAATTTTTAAGAAAATGTTTAGTTTCTTGGTTTAGTAAGAAATAAGTTTTGGTTGCTTTGTCCACTATAGAAGCTGAATATATTGCAGCAAGTCTGTGTTATTCATAAGTTTTATGACAAAAATAATAATTATTGGACTATGGTATAAAACTTTATCACATTCCAATCAAATATGACAATACAAGTGCTATTAACCTTAGCAAGAATCCCATGCAACACTCTAGAACTAAGTATATTGACATTAGACATCATTTCTTGCATGATCATGTTCAAATTAGTAATATCCTACTTGAATTTTTTTATACAAATAATCAACTTGTAGATATCTTCACCAAACCTCTTAAAAAAGAGAAATTAAATTTAATTAAGCATGAAATTGGCATGATTGATGGTTCTAGTTTGTTTTAAATTTTATGCTTATTTGATCGTTGGACTGTTTTCATGTGAAATTATGTTGTGCTTATTGAAAACATGAACTTAGCATGTTTTATTTTGTTTGTTTTTTCCCAAGTTTCTGTTTAGTTTATTTTCAATATACTTTTCATATCTAAGTTTTGAGCTGTTAGTTTTTTTATGATTATTTTGTGTCAGTTTCTGTTCAATTTATTTTCTAGATATAAGCCATAAGATGCTAGTTTGATTTATGATTATTTTATGTTAGTTTCAGTTTGATTTATCTTCTAGATATTTTCTGGATATAATCCATGAGCTATTAGTATTATATCTTATCTACAATTGATATCATAATATCATTGTAACTCTATCCTTTTTTTATGCAAAAGGGAGAAATATTTGAATTTGTTTAATTTATTATTTATTATGTTTATACATGCAAAATTCATGTTTAATTTATTCATGTATAAATTTTTCTTAGGAATTGTTTTAATCTTTGATAATGCATAGATAATTTTAAGATTTGGTCTATCTTTGCTTTTGACAAAAAGGAAGAAACAATTAAGTTTGCATGTGTATTTAGTTAATTTCTTTTAAGGGAAAAAAATTTTTTTGCCAAAGATGTGTTTATGTAAGTGACATTGCTATATGAGAGTATGTCCTTGATATCAATTTTCTTTTCTCTCTAAATCTTATTCTTTTTCTTTTTCTTTTTTTTTGAGAGAAAATTGTTTAATTTTTTTTCCATAATTTTGTTTATTCATACATAGTAAAAATGTAAGTGTGTCTAGTTTTGTCCTTATGATAAAAAGCCTTGTTTTGCTTACTTTATTTATGTATGACATGAATTTTATAAAGATTTTCAGTATCTTTGTTTTCATTGTTTTGGTTCTTAATCTTTTATTCCCTCTAAATTTTTTTTGGTCTCTTTTAAATCATTTCCCTTTATATCTCTCTCTTTTCTTTTTATCTTTAACAAAGGGGGAGAAGAAGCTATAAGCATGGGCTATGGAAATAATTGTGTTTGTGATATGTTAAGTGCCACATGATTATGTATGATTGATTAGCTAGCTAAACTCTACATGATCATGTGATGTTTCAATATATCATATGTACTATTTTTATGATGCATTGTATATATGTTTGAAATTTTTTTCTTTATATTGTCTAGCATGATTTATTTTAATGATCATATTATTATATTTTTAACACCTTTGTCTTGATAGACCTCATTTCTCATGATAAATTTTATGCTGTTTTTATTTTTTAACAAAAGGGGAATAAAAGTATTAAATTTATATTTTTTATCATGTCTAAAAAGGAGATAAATATTTTTTACTTCAATTGGTATCTTTTCAAAAATTATCTCCTTTATGATTATTTAATATTTTTAAGAAACATTTTCATCCTTTATATATGCCTTAATATAAAATTTATGCATATATTAAGGGGGAAGGAAAATGGTTCACATAGTGCACCAATTTAATTTGAAAAGGAGAGCTATTTTAATTAACATGATTATTCATGTCATTTATTTTTGACACTCAAACACAATATTTATTATCTTTTCAAATTGGTTATCAAAGCTAAAAGGCGGAGATTTTTTACCATTTGCATGATCAAACTCCTAATTTTGGACTTTAACAAACAATTATGATTCTAATGATTTCAACTAAGTGTGTAGGAACTTTTGTATCAAAATTATCAGTTCATGTATAAAAATATGAAATACTATCATTATACTACATTTTGGTGAGGTATAATATCTCACTATTATACCTAAAGTATCCAGAGCTACTACGAGTTATCTCACAACCTAAATTGATAAGTTATGCATTTGGGTTAATTTGAACTCTGAGATTCAAGAAGGCTTTTTGATATCTTTAGAAGCTATAATGAGAAAATGATCTTCTTTACTTTTGAAGTAGACATCTTAAACTTTCTAAATTGAGCTTACTTGTCAAAATCTGAGCTCATTTGTGTATGTAAATCTTCAATCGAAGTCATCATATGCAGCTTTCATTTTAAGTTGTATAGCTCTTAGTATTTTTGTAATATCTTGAGATAAGGATGTCCAATTAAGTTGATTCAAAGTTTTGTGAAAATATATGTCAATTATCTACAACTTTGTTAAAAAATGTATAGGCTGATTCAATTTTCTTCAGTCCCATATATGAGCATCTCATGAGCTGGTCATGAGCTGTCATCTTTTAGTATTCATTTTGAGCAAAGGGACAATGTTGCTCATAAGCAAGAGTCATGAGTACTATTCACTTATGAGTAGCTCATGAGGGTATTGCTAACAACTCCAAATGGACATATTTTAATGCTATGGCTATTATTTTTGCTCCTCACGAGCACTGTTCATCCGTGAGCGATGTTCTAATAAAATAAAGTCCAAGATTGATTTAAAATCAATTATAGACATTAGAGACATGTTTAATACATCCAACAGCCATATTTTTGAGTGTTTGTCTATATAAACACTCCTTAAATTTCAATTTAAAGAAAAAAAAAGAAACTTGTTTATCATTCATTCTCTCTTAAGCATTCAATTGAGCGCTGAAATTCTTTTAAATAAATCTTTATTTGTATAACTCTTGTGAGATTTGGTTGTGTTAGAAATAGAATTTCTCTTCATATTAAATCTTAGGATAGATTAGAAGGGAAGTAAGATTTATTTCTAAAGGAATTGGTTTAAGTGTTATCCACTGAAACACTTGGGATTTGGTTTTTGAGTGAACCTTAAAAACTCAAGTTGTAAGGTTGCAAAAGTGAGCCATAAAACTCTTTTGTAATCTTAATCTTATGAATAAGATTATGGGTAATTGAAAATCCTAACTTGGGAATAATTTAGGTGGAGATGTAGAATTTTTGCTGAATTTAAACTCCTTAAATTTTTGTGTTCTTCATTCTTCATTCTTAACTTCCATTCAATTCTTGCAATGAATTCTTTTAATTTCTCATTTTTATTTGATAGTCCTATTCACCCCCCCCCCCCCTCTAGGACTCTTTTCAAAGGTTTTTATAACTTTTGTTAATTTTTGTTTATTTTTAGTTTAATTTTAGTATTTTGGTGTTGTTTGGTTAGGTGTGCCCAAGTGTGGATCAATGCAAGTGGAATCCATGTAAGAACTTAAAGAGGAAAGCTTAAAATTCCCATGAATATAGATGAAGAGGCATGCACAGCCATGCACATGGGTGTGTATGGCCTTACTTTGTATGAAGGAGCCAACACACAGCCAAGCACATGGGTGTGCAAGGCCATTCCCAAACTAAGAATTCTCATAAGCTTGTGGATGCACAGTCGTGCACCAGGGTGTAAATGATTTTTGGAGCTACAAAGATGCATAGTCATGCACTTTGATCTACACAGTCGTGCACTTTTGCAAACTTTCATTTTAAGAAATTATTCCTTAGGGTTTTTGAAAGGATATTATAAATAGCATATGTAAACCTCTTTTCAGTGGTTGGCTAGTTAAATATTCAGAGTCCTTTACTGTTGAAATTCATTAAGAATAATTTTATTTAAGTTTTTGTTTTCCATTATCTGCTTATGGTTATCAAGAATTGAGAATTGGAGAACAATTACTAGAATATTTAAGAGGAATAAAAAGGGGTTTTATCCTTTCAATTATTCTTTGTGATACGTACCCTACCTATAACAAAGATAGAACGTGCATCCAACTTTGAAATCTTGCCCAAGGATCATCAAGGATAGGTTGTGTTGATGGAGCTAAGCCCCTTGCTTATTAATTTGAAGCAAGATACTTAGCTATTACAAGATGAACAATCACACAATTCTAAGTCTAACCTAGCAATTGTAATAAAAGGTAGATGTGAAACAATTCAAGTAAACTTGCAAAGTTTCAAAAGAACAAAGTTAAGGAGAAAACCTCACTTAATTGATTAAAATTGTTAAAAATACATGCTTCAATTCGTCCATAATATATGTAGCCCTTATATAGGCATGTAAACAACCTAACCCTTAAAGGAAAAGGTTTTCTTCCTTATTCCCAAAGATGCCTATATAGGAAAATCCTTAATTAAGGAGATTTCCTTCAAAATAGGATAACTAATGACAACTCATCTTTGAAAAGTCAAAATTGACAACTCATTACAATTTATGACAACTAAGCAAAATGACAACTCATGACAACTAAGCATTGAAGCATGCCATGTCATATGTTGACCATTGACCCTTGACTTTGACTTGTTGACTATTTGACTTTAACTTTGACTTGTTGACTTTGACTTGGAATATTCTTGAATCTTCTCACATCTTCTAGAATCTTCTTGAATCTTCCTTATTGACTCCAAAATAGGAAAATAACTCAAAATTTATCCAATTCAAGCTAATTAATTTCAAAATAGGAAATTAAGCTAATTAGCTTGAATTCTTCATATTTAGGCACTTTTGATCCCTTTTAGGGTTCACATTATTCCCTCCCTCTTGAAGATGATTCGCCCTCGAATCATAGCCATCTTCTAAAGTTAATAAATTGATGAATCCTCTAGGGTCAAACATAAACTCCTTTGTTGAAAATGTCTCCTTTGAAGTAATGCTCCACAAAAATAGCTTCAAAACAACTTGAACTTGAATGAACATTCTAAGCATAGAACTTTTGGTTATGAACTTATAAGGATTGCATTCTTATTGCTTCCTTCTAAACTTGAAACATGAATATCTCAAGTTCTTCTTGGCACAAGTGAAGACTTCATAGATTGCATTGTTGACATAAGGAACTTCAATAACATCAGTAAAGGGATCTTTGTATGGCATACAAGTCTATAATACAAATTTCAAAACACTAGAACAAGAAAGAATAAAATTATTAGTGTAATCATGATGAATAACCAACTCTTGATCTTTCATGCTGCTCCCAATCTCTAGGTGCTCCTTTTCACTCATGTCTTGCTCATTTTCTCTCACCATTTGATTAGTGCACATGTCTTCAATGACTGTCTTTGGTGGTCTAGTTTCAATTTGACACTCTTCCTCCTTACTCTTTTTCTCAACTAGTTGCTTAACCAATTTGGTAACTTTAACACCTTCATATTCCTTGGAATCATATACTATCATTGTCTCCTCATAAGAACCCACTTGCTTTTCAAACTCCAAAGCAAGTTCAATTACAACCTTCAAAGAGATAGAAGGTTTTAATTCCACTTCTTTCTTCAATCTCTTAGCAATATTACACTTAAGCCCACTGATGAATTTTGCAACTTTCCTCCTTTCAAATTCACCTACATCACTTGCAATTACAAACAACTTAAACTTTTTAATATAATCATTAACGCATAATTCATCACCTTGTTTAAGCCTTTATAATTTAAGACGAAATTTATCCCTAACTTCAGAAGGAATAAAATGTCTAGTCATTAACCTCTTCATTACCTCCCAATTTTTAATCTCACTATGCCTATTCTCTCTCCATGATGCCATCAAATCTTCCCACCATACAGCAGCATGACCCAAAAATTTACAAGAAGCAAGTTTACACTTTTGGAAATCACTTAATTCAAGAGAATCAAATATCTCCTCCATTTGTTGCATCCATTCCAAATAAACATAAGGATCATCCCCACCAAGAAAATAAGGCATATCCATGCTAAAAAAATTAGGTTTGAAAAGATATAGAAAAAAAATCCTCACAAAGCACTCCCTTACGTGTTTACACTTAAGGATGTGAATGCTCTTGTGTTTCACTAAAAAAAAATTGATTTTTTCAATTTATGAAGAATTAAGAAGAAGAAAAGAATAGATAATACATGAAAATTAAAGGATACGTAACCAAACCTTGAAGTTTGGCTCTGATACCAAACTGATACGAACCTTACCTATAATAGAGATAGAATGCGCATCCAACTTTGAAATCTTGCCCAAGGATCATCAATGATAGGTTATGTTGATGGAGCTAAACCCCTTGCTCATTAATTTGAAGCAAGATACTTAGCTATTACAAGATGAACAATCACACAATTCTAAGTCTAACCTAGCAATTGTAATAAAAGGTAGATGTGAAACAATTCAAGTAAACTTGCAAAGTTTTAAAAGAACAAAGTTAAGGAGAAAACCTCACTTAATTGATTAAAATTGTTAAAAATACATGCTTCAATTTGTCCATAATATATGTAGCCCTTATATAGGCATGTGAACAACCTAACCCTTAAAGGAAAAGGTTTTCTTCCTTATTCCCAAAAATGCCTATATAGGAAAATCCTTAATTAAAGAGATTTCCTTCAAAATAGGATAACTAATGACAACTCATCTTTGAAAAGTCAAAATTGACAACTCATTCCAATTTATGACAACTAAGCAAAATGACAACTCATGACAACTAAGCATTGAAGCATGCCATGTCATATGTTGACCATTGACCCTTGACTTTGACTTGTTGACTATTTGACTTTAACTTTGACTTGTTGACTTTGACTTAGAATATTCTTGAATCTTCTCACATCTTCTAGAATCTTCTTGGATCTTCCTTATTGACTCCAAAATAGGAAAATAACTCAAAATTTATCCAATTCAAGCTAATTAATTTTAGAATAGGAAATTAAGCTAATTAGCTTGAATTCTTTATATTCAGGAACTTTTGATCCCTTTTAGGGTTCATATTACTTTGTACTTTTATTATATTAATAAAGCATGTTTATGTTTGCCATTTTTTATTCTTCTTCTTCTTTTCTCTTTTTAATTGCCATGAGTAGCTAAATTTATAGTTAGAGTTTTTAAAGTCGGCTCAAGAATGGACTTAATTGGTTAAACTCTTTATCACTAAATATATAATTCATGATTATTATTGAACATAATGCTTTCATAAGCTTGATCACCCTAAGAATTGAATTAGATGGTAGGGTAAGATTGAGAGAGGATCCCTATTGAGAAAAAAATAATCTATTAATTTAATCAAATTAGTTGAGAGACTATTTGATTAATAATATTCCTTTGAAAGCTTTGCTTCATTATTGAGAATAATTAATTCCTTGAGTAGCGAGAGCTAATCACTTGGGTAGTTATTATGATTAATAAATTATGCGAGTGCTCAAGAGAGAATTTCATAAGTCTAAAGATGCTTATGAAATTGAATAAATCTATGAGTGATAATGAGATTAACATAACCTTTTAGATAAGATTGAGTCGGGGATAAAAACCCTAACATCCATTTAATTGTTAAATTTTATAGTAGTTAAATTGTGTTTCCTAGCATAGTTTAATTTTTTTTAGTAAATTTTAGCAATAATCTCATTTGCTCATCTAGGTAAATAAACATAAAAAGCAATCCAATAATCAACATCCACTCCCTGTGGGATCGATTTTTTTTTTTACTACTTAGATGACTCTATGCACTTACGGATTGTCACTCACCAAAGAGTTATGGATCATGTTCATGAATTGATGAGATTTGTATTAACTCAAGATTGTCATAGTTAAGATAGCTTAAGCCTTTTAATGCATACAACTCTTGACATTAATGATTTAATTATGAGAATTCAAGAATAGAAGCACTTAACTCACCATAATTAATTTAATGAATCTAGAAATTCTTTAAATATATTTCAAAAATAAACTTGAATGGATACTATTCATATGTGCATCTATGTTTCTTAGGACTTCAAGCTACAATCAGCTAATAAGAATTCAAAAGTGATCATCATCAATCAAGATCAAAAAGCACCTCTAATAAAATAAAAAGGTACCATCATCATACATCTAAGTGTTTCTCCAATTTATAGTCCCACCAAGTGTGCCAAAAGATTGTTGGCTATTTTAAATTTGTTGAGTGATTGCAAGCATTCTAGAGGAGCTAAGTCCTAAAAATTGAACTAACTTCTTCCAAATGATTTGTGGATCCCTAAGCTCCTTTACCATAATTTACTTAGATTTCATAAATGAAAATAAATTTAGCAATAAAAGAACTATTGAATAACTAAAAGGGAAATTATATTGATTTTATTGAAGCTTAATACAAAGAAAAAGACTAGTAAAAGAAATAGTACAATTAACAAGCTAAAGAAAAAGAAAATGATAGTAGCTGCTAAAAATGATTTTTTGGTTGATTGTTTATTATTGGAGATGTGTTGTTATGATGATTGATATGTGTTCTTCTCTTGCTTTTATAGGCAATTTGACTTGCAAACTACTCCAAATTAATTCTCAAGCAGCTTAAGAGTTTTACATTCCTAAAGAAATAAATCCATGTTACTTACAATCTTCATCCCCAAGTTGATCTTTTTCCCCAAGGCACTCTCATCTCTAGAATCTTTTTGCTTTGACACCAAGTTGCTCTATAAAAGTCAGTCTTCAAATCTTCTTATGTCTTAACCATTAAATTACACTAGGTTGGGATTTTTTCTTATTTTTAGGCTTTTAAAATTTTCAATTAAATCAAATTGGGCTAGTTAATTGCCTTAATATATCTCAACCAAAAATTTTCAATATGGCACAAACAATGCCCCCCATATGTAGTTAGCTTAGGCACACCAAAGCTAATTTACATATAAAAATTTATATAGCTTTAAACTCTCTTTTTCTCTATGATTATGCCAAATCAAAAGTGAAATTTGGCTTGAAAACCGAATTTACAAATAAAAAGGTCACTAAGGAATATCACAAACAAGCCTAATATTGGCGTCTCCATTTTTTGTCAAAGTATTAAATTGGTAAAAATAAGCTTTAAGAAATTCTCTGTTCTCCCTAAGCTATCAATCTCAACTCAATTCTTCTTCTTCCTCAAAAAATTCAAATTCAAATTTTTGCAAAAAAAAAAAATGATTTAAGAAAATCAATTAATTACTCATTAATTTTCTAATTCCCCAAAATTTTTAGTGTTCTTCCAACACATCTTTCCCAACTTTTACTCTTTTTCCCAAAATCACCTTCAAAATTCAAATGTCAAAAAGTGTATTCACTCAAAATCTATTACACCTAATTTTATTCTTTCTCCATGGCTAAAAAACCTATAGGTTTGATTTTCCCAAAAAAAATTATATTTCCTTTTTCTTCTTCTTCCTCATTTTTTTCTTTTCTTCTTATTTACATTTCTTTCTTCTCACTAGATAGCTCTCCACTGGCAAATAGCACCACATCACCGCGACCTCACCTAAGCAACAGCTCCCTACTAATCCACCAGCCCCCAACGAGCCTCCACCCTCCTCGAACAGCACTACTATTGCTATCCACAATGTCACCAACCAGCATGACATCGCTATTGTTGCTATATGCAATTTTGTAGGGTGTTGAACACCCTTCATTTAGCATGCCTTGCATCCTATCGTCATAGGCTCAAGACTCCATTACTATGCCTCCCTTTAATACTGCTAATTCCTTTAAATAAAGCCAAAAGAGCTGTTGTCCCAAGCTACTTTTCAGCTCTAATTTAGCATTTTCTTGCTCTTCTCTTGGCTTTGCAATTTTTGCAAATCATTTTCACAAGTTTAGATTAATTTTTCCTCAAGAAAAATTTTTCTCCAAATTCTATTACCAAAAAAAAAAGATAAATTTATATTCTTCCCTCTTTGTATTTTTGAATGAATTTTTTTAAGAACTAGACTTGAGATTAATTTGCACATCCTTATGATCTTGGTGACTTGATGCTTATAATATATATGAGCCTTTTTTAGAGAATATTTAGCTAAAGATTGAATTTATTTTATTTTGGCTTTGCTCAAAAATTGCATTCATGTCATTATAGCCAAAATTAATCCATGTATATTTGGCTTTCCTTTGAATTTGTTTATGAGGTGAATATTTAGCTAAAAATAATTTTTACTTTGTCTTTGATTCAATATTGTATTCATTTTTAGCTAAACAATCCATGCATCATAATTCAGCTATTCATTTGTAATTTTTTTATTCATTTGTTAGCATTATAATGTGGCATTATTTTGAGGGAAAATGCCAATTTGCTTGAGCATTTGTGTTGGCCAAATTATTGTTACCATTGGTCAAGTTCTTGTCTCACAGAAATTTCATTTAGATCAATTAACTCTTTAGCCAAAAATTTTAGGTATGGTATTTTGAGTCAAGTCCATGCCTATTGGTCTTTGCCCTCTGTCTTCACCATAGATCTCATAAGAAATCCCTTTCGAGTCGAGCTCTCAAAACATTTTTTGTTAGGTCATAATTCGGGTTGTTTAATATTTTGTTGGTGAACTTAAAGTAAACAACCAATTTTAGCTTTAACTAAAAATTAAAACTCTTGGTTCACCATTAGCTATCTTTTAAAATTTTGGCTCCTTAAGTATATTTTAGCAACTTATGCCAAAATAATCTTAACATTCTAAAATCACAAATTCATTCACTTTAATAAAAAAAATTACACATCTTTTGGCCATCTTTGATTTTATGATTTATTTGGGTTATGTGCTTGGCCAATGTTCTGTAATTTTGCTAATTTACCCAAAGCATTTAAGCACACCAAATTTATTTACCCAAAATATTCAACTTCTGGTTAGCCATTAGCATTCTCTTAAGAGATTCAAATTTTGACTCTAGGATAATTCACCCTTCTAACAAAAAATCTCCACATCAATTCTTAGTTTTATTTACACTTTAAGCATTACCAAAATCTTATGCTTTTAATATGGCCACATGCATGTTTAACTTAAAGATCACAAGCTTAATGCTAATTATTTAAGCCAAAAAGAAAATTTAATTGTCTTTTAGCTTTAAGCTACCTTGGTATTGGGATTGGCATCTATATACTTGTTCTCTCTTTAGCCAAATTTACTTGTTTAGCTTTAAGAACTAAGTATTTTGGCTAAAATTTTGGCAATTTATTTTTGAACATGGAGCACCTTTTTACTTTGCCAAAATTTGTTTTCTTTGATCACTCATGGGTATCTTTAGAGTAAATAGCCATATTTTGCTTTTAGCCAACAATTTGATTAGCCCAGCCTTGGCCAATTATTATTTTAGGAATTTTGTTGGCCCTTAATAAAGATGGCCAAGCTTTCTTCCATTAACCAAGTTATTCAATAATGCCAATTCAACGCAAACTTGGTTCTTTTAAAGCCATTCTAATTTTTAGTCAAAATATAGAGGCATTTTCTAGGTTCCAAGCTTATTTTAAA
Organism: Mallotus nudiflorus; assembly: GCA_947683625.1. NCBI lineage: Eukaryota > Viridiplantae > Streptophyta > Magnoliopsida > Malpighiales > Euphorbiaceae > Mallotus > Mallotus nudiflorus. Next base: position 8,836,057 of record CANTUR010000027.1, on the reverse strand, counting down.
AGATTTTTGTGCATATGTTAGGTAGATTTAGTCCACTTTAAATTTCATTTATGCAAAAAATGCCAAAATAATGATATGGAAAACAAATGTAATTTTTGGCTTCATAAACTAAAAATGTACCAATCTAGATGTAATCTTGGCTTTTAAAGCAAAAATAAAAATGCACATTAATTCTTACTTTTATTTTTGGCAATTTTAGTCAAAAAATTATTTCCACCTTGATCTTTTTAGTGAATTTCACAACTCCAAATTTCTTTATGCTAAGTTTTAGCCATTATTTCCATGGCTACTTTGCTGCTAAAAAAATCTAAAATATTTTAACGAAACTTTGCCAAACTCAATTAATTTGCTAGGCCATTTCTCATATCTTTGGCTCCATAGTTTATGATTATTTTTCACATTACTTGATCATTACTAGTTCAAAACTTGGCATGATTATTCATTTTTGAAGGCCTTAAGGCCTTTGATGTTCATGTAAGACTCTAAAAATGCACTTTCACCAAGTTTAATGTTTGCATAACATTTTGTTGAGATTTACCTTTAAACTTTTCAAATTTGCATATTTAATAAGGCATAGTCAAGAAAAAAATGAGCTTACTCTTAGCCTAAAACTTAACTAAAACTCTTAGATAAATCATAGAGTTTTATCATGAATTTTTCTTGTAAGTTAATTTCTAAGCAAGAACTATTTTAGCCAATTAGGCCAAAATAACCATATCAAATCCATTCTAAGCCTACACCTTTATTTGAGAAAATTAGCCTTTCTTGCTCTAGGAAATGGACCAAAACACATCACTACTTCTCTTTGAAACATTTTTCCATATTTGTTTTAGCAAATCTTTGCCAAAATTCTTTCTCTTATGAAATTTATTTAGTTAATTTCATTTTTATTAAATCAAATAAAATGTTTCCTAGATGGTATCATTTATCCATCTTTAGGAATTAATTTCCTTGGGGAAAAAGATTCTTTGTTTATTTTCTATGCATATTCTATATGTTCCATCATCTGTAATATGGTAAAATTTGGCACAACATTTATTATAGCATAGATAAAATATTTTAAAATAGCATGTAGCTTATGAAAACCACAAACACCCTATACTTTAAGCCACACTATCACTATAAGGCAAATTTATTTATTTTAGTAGTAAGTTTCCAAAATATTGTATATTTTCATGGCAAATTATATTTTCAAGGCATTTATTTTATGGCCAAATTAATTATTTATTTAGCCTTTGTTTTGTTGTTTCCTTTCCTAGGCTGGGAATTATGCACTTTTTCTGCCATGAATTGCTCCATGAACTTGCAAATTCTCCTCCACTTGTTGTGTACCTTGAGGATTTCAATTTACCTTGATATTTCTCTAGTTCTCTCTTTACAGGGAAGATGAATTTTTATCCTCTAGTTATTTGCTTTGTATTTGCTTGTTTGCTTTTTACTAACTAAATTTTTCAATTTTTAGCACCACTAATCACATCACACACATGCACCATAGCCATGCATTACCAAAATGTCAAATTTTTAGCCATTATGCTATTGAAATTTCATCAACATATCACAACACTTATTCACACACCAAAGAAAATAATAGTAAATAGAAACTCACCAAAATTCAAACTTGCTAAATAAATAGAAACACACTAGAACTTGCAAAATTTAAACTTTATTTATCTAATATAATGGCTATCAAGCCAATTTTTAAAACTCAAAAAGCAAAATATTGCTAGCTAATGGCAAATTCTTAGCTAGAGGCTAGTTATTTATTTTTATTTTTCAGCTTTTATTTTCATATATAGTGGGAAAAATTTTTAGTTTCACCTCCTTTCACATCCTTTTTTGTCTTATTAAGGTAATATTCAACCACCTGATATGCAAAATAATCCCTTTTAAAGCACAGAATTTCAATCGGATTTTTCATAGAGAAGACATTAAGGGATTTTTTATTATCAACAATAATTGGAAAAACTATTACTGTTCCATTAATTACCTCTCTTGATGACTTTTCTAGGATGACCCCTTCCATTTCTCTTTAAGAAGTTACCCCCCGAGTGTGGAACCTAGTGACATCTTCCTCAACCTTTTGCATTATAGACTTCCTTTTGTTAGAAAGTGGATTGTTTGTACTTTTAGGCTTATGTTTGACGTTAGCATTAGGTTGGATCTCATATTCTTCAAAAAGAAGATTATCTCTACAATCTTCTTTTATGTGTATAAGTTAATAGTTGAGAAAAATTCATGTGCTCCATCTTACACCACTGCTTGTTTGGTATAATAGATTATGGCACCATAAATTCATTGTTGCATTTTGATACAAGCTTTTCATCCTTCCTTGGGTTAAATTTATGGTTGTCTCTGAATGAATTTGGAGCAGGTGGCTTTTTGTCTAGTGTTAAAAAATTATTATGAGGAATTGGCCTCTAATAATTTTTAAATTTGTTTGGATTTATGTTTGAAGGCTTAACAACCTTTTTTTTCTTTGATTTTCTTTTTTAGATCCACCAATGTTCTTGAATCCATATTAATAGATTTGGCTTATGCCATTAAGGAAAGTGAGTTTTCCTTTATCAGTTTTGTCTCCTTTTATGCATTCAGGTTCATTTCCACCCTTGGGGATTGAGGAGAATACAAATGGTCTTGATGCATCAACATTTTACCTTGAGGAACCAATGTTTAGCCTTGTGGAATTGGTTGTTCCTCATGTGTAATGCCACCTTTTGTGTTTTGTTCTAGTCCTTAGAGAAATGGCACATGTACCTGAGGAAAAGACATATAAGTTTAGGGATTTAGCATGTAGCCTTGGGGAATTTATTCTTTCTCATGTGAAATATTGCCCCTGAGGCCTTTTCCTACTTTTAATGTTGAATCTCCACTTTTGGTGCATAATTTTGACCTTTTGATTTAGAAGGTTTATCATTCATTTTGGAAAGTGAAATATTTATACCTTGCATAATTTTCTACATACCATTTTTAAATTTTTGCACAGATTCTTGGAAAGAATTCTTTGTATGATGTATTTTCTTCATTTCTTCTATGAGAGCACTAATAACTGTGGTATTAATAATCTTCAAATTTTGTCCAGAATAGCCAACAAGTGCCTCAGTCTAAGAGTGATCCTGAGGCACTAACCCTTCATTCATCTGTTTCCAGAAACCACCTAGGTTTATAGGTGAATTATTGGTCCAATAACCAACTTTGAAAATTTCTTCTTTAAATCTATTCATCTTGTTTAAATGTATCCCACCAGCTGGGCATGCCAAAAATTATTTATCCTATTTTTAGTGCCACCAAGCATGCCAAAAGATTGTTGGCTACTTTATATTTTTGAGTGATTATGATTGTTCCAAAGGAGCTAAGTCCTAAAAAATAAACTAACTTCTTCCAAATGATTTATGGATCCCTAAGCTTATTTATTGCAATTTGCTTGGATTTCACAGATGAAAATAAATTTGACAATAAAAGAACTATTGAATAACTAAAAGGGAAATTATATTGATTTTTTTATAAACTTAATACAAAGAAAAAGACTAGTAAAAGAAATAGTGCAATTGACAAGCTAAAAAAGAAAATGACAGTAGCTACTAAAAAATGGTTTGTTGGTTGATTATTGATGATTGGAGATATGTTATTATGATGATTGGTTTATGTTTTTCTCTTACTTTTATAGGCATTTTGACTTGCAAACTACTCTAAATTAATTCTCAAACAATTAAAGAGTTTTATGTTCCTGGAGAAATAAATACACATAACTTGCAATCTTCATCCCCAAGTTGATCTTTTTCCCTAAAGCACTCTCAACTCCAGATTCTCCAGAATCTTCTTGCTTTGGCACTAAGTTGCTCTACAAAAGCTGGTCTCTAGTATCTTCCTGTGTCTTAACCATTAAGTTGCATTAGGCTGGGCTTTTCTCTTATTTTGGAGCTTTCAAAATTTTCAATTAAAATTTTAAATATAGCATAAACACTATGTAGATTACGTCAAAGTGTATCATTGCATCAGCATCTCAGTAGATGACATTATTAAACATTTGAGTATATTCAAACTCAAAAGATTGCTCAAGCATCTCAAAAGATCATGTCAAAGTATATCACTGCATAAGCATCTAAGTACATGAAATCATCACGCATGTAAGTAGATGATTGCATAAGCATCTAAGTAGATGACATCATAACACATTTAAGTAGATCACTGCATAAGTATTTAAGTATATTACATCATCACAATATCATTGCCTTAATGAGTTAACATATGACATCACTACTACATGAGCATTCAAACATATCACTGCATCAGTATTTCAGAAATATCAAAACACCTAAATTGCATAAGAATCTCAAAAAATCATCATATGTCAATATATGATTGTAAGCACCTAATTTTGGGATTGTTGAGTATGGATGCGATAGAGGACTCCAATGATGAAAATTTGTTGCAAATAGGTCTGTGGTATTGATTTTTCAATCTCAAGGCCTAATTGCATTTTTTTAAGGACTTAATTATATGTTTTCTTTAGGGACCTAATTGAAAATTTTTAATTATTTCAAGGGTCATTTCGTAATTAAAAGTTAAAAAAAATATTATCCATCATAATTATGTAATTCTGATCATAATTATATATTTTTGAAAATGTAATTCCAACTGGAATTGCACATTTCTTATCAAAAAATGTACAATTCAAATTGGATACATAATTTCAATTGAAATTATGTATTTTCTACCAAAAGTACACCATTCTGGTCGAAATTGCACAAGTTCTATCATTTTTTTATTTTTTAAAAATATTTATCTTAATTTTGATTGGATAAAATAAATAATTTGAAAAAAAAGATAGAATAATCATGATAAATCATCATTTATCATGTTGTTCTAAAAATAAAATATTTATCTTCTATGATCAAATCATAGGAGGTTAGCTTCCCAGTTTATAAAAGTCAATATATTTTGAATGTTAAGGAGGGTTCATTTTTTGGTAGAGAAAAGGAAAAAAAGAAAAAAAAACATTAACTGAAAACGCGAACAAATATATATTTTTCTTTCTTTTACGTACTGAAGGTCCTTTGAATGCAATCTAAACTGAAGAAATAAAAATCAAGCTTGTAGATTCTATTCCAACAACAAATGATGAACAATAAATGAGGAGCAAATCAATACTGCATCTATACACACCATCCATCTCTTCTTCTTCTCTTTTCTTTATTTGTAATTTTTATTTTATTTTTAATTTTATTTCTTTTAAGCTCTATATTAATCATTTTTTATTTGTTTTGATTTTGATGATGGGAGTAACCTAAACTGTGGAGCAATCATGTGAACCAATATCAAATTCGGATTAAATCTTATATCAATCTCACATAGATTTTAGGTTTCTGTTTTTTAATTTTTATGTATTTTTTATTTATTTATTTGGTTTATAAATAAAATATGTAGATTTAGCTAACTTAATTAAAATCAATAGAGAAAAGACTAATTTAAGGATGTTTCACCTCATATGAATGCATTATTTATATGTTTTTTCATGACTAGTTGCCTTGGAGTTAGATGTATACTAAATTAGGGTTTAAATGAAATTACATGTAAATAGGAAATAATTTAGTAATTAGTAAAGTAATTCTAAATGAACATAAGGTTGAAAGAAGTTGGTATTCCGTATTTAGAATCTTCTAGTGGTGGTGCTAACTTTCTTTTAGAGAATAGAGTTACCACCAATCACAAGTTGTCCTAGTTATTACCCTAGGTGGTGACTCCTCATCTCCACGCTATGTCTTTGTAATATAGTAGTGTGTTTTCTAGAGCCCTGAGCTCAAATAGTATCATGGTTTCTAAAATATTGGATACGCACTAAACCCCACCATCTATAATGACATCATCACTCATATCACAGTAAATAACATGTATTGTCCATTTGTGTAATGTCATTCTTTGTTTGCCTAGTGGCATTGGCTATTTAATTAGTGACATAGTTTGTTTGCTTAGTGGCATCATTTTTCTACCTAGTGGCATTCTTTGTTTTCTTAGGGGCATCATCTGTTTGCCTAATGGCATTGTCGGATTGGTTAGTGGCATCGTCTATTTGTCTAGTGACATTATATTTTTACCTAACACTATAAGAGGTTCTTGTGGCATTATTATAATTTCTTTATGGCATTTTCTACTTGTCTAGTGACATTATTTGCTTGCCTAACACCTTAAGAGGTTCTTATGGCATTATCTAATTGCTTAGTGGCATCATCTATTTGTCTAGTGACATTACTTATTTTCCTCACACTCTAAAAGGTTTTTATGGCACTATCTATTTGCATGACATTGTAGGCAGTTTTAGTTGGCATTGTCTAATGATATTCTCTATTTTCCTAACTCCTTAAGTGGTTTTAGTGGCATTGTTTCCTTAACACAACTACAGGGTGTTAAGTACAACTCCTAAAAGGGGTAGCCATTACATTTGCATTTCACAGGTATGTTTACATATCATATTCTTGATTGCATGTCACTATCACATGCTTGCCTCATTTGCTTAAATCATTTTTGTGAACAATGCATCTATGCATGTATCTTGAATTACATCATTTGAATTACATGTATCTTGAATTGCATGAATCCAAAAGTGCATCACTAACATACTCATCTAAAAATTACATTCATTTTTTTTAATCTTGAAACTGCAAAATGCATCCTACTACATCATTCACACTATCCTCAAAAGGATTAGATCATCACCAACAATTATGAGCCTGATGTTAGAAAGACTGCATGGCACATCATCAGGTAAATACCTATTCTCAAAATCTTTTTTTTTTTTTTGCATCTTTGTGTTGCTTTATGTATATTGACATAAGTAATAGGAGGCTATACAACACATGCAAAGTAAAGGGTAACTATCATACCTTAAAATTTGACTGTACTTAAAAAGGTTTGACAATGAAAATAATGACAAAAGTCTATTCAATTCCTATTGCCTCTAAAGCATGCAAAAGCTTGAAAATAGTCAAAAATCTTGAACTGGACCTCTAAGATAATAAGTTAAACTCTAAATCATTGAGTTAAGTCTCAATCTTATAAAACACGAACTCCTAAAAAGGTGAGTTCTGTGTTCAAGCAAACATGTAGCTTGTCTTATGAGATTAAGGCTTGATTCAATGAAAATGGAAGTTAATACTGATAAAACAGAGATTATGAATGTCTTTAAAAGGTTTGAGAACCTCAAAAATGACCCCAACCTTGTCAAAAATGACCCTTGATAGGGACAAAACACACATCGATATGCCCTAGGCACGTAAAGAGTGCGTAACATGTGCCCTCAAGGTATGACACATGCCCTGGGTGCGTGCCACGCATCCTCAAGGCGCATCCCATGCTAGGTGCATGAAAATAACCTTTTTTTGCTTATAATTAAGACCCTACACCCCATTTTTAAGGGATGGGGACAAAAATACACTAAAAATCTATCGAATTAAAGACTCTGGACACCCGTTTACACATCTTCAGCTTGTCGTACTCATTCCCCTAGGATATTTAAATCAACCCTAACTATACCGAGCCTTATCTTTGCCAAAGCATGTTTCAAAAGTGTATAGATCTACATTCTACACATCATGTTAAACCTCTCTATAAGGACAACATGATCTCTATGTGAAGTAAAAGCTTATAAAACACAAACACAAGCTTAGTCAAATCCTAGGACCAAACAATCATTTTTACACATTTACTTTTTTGTACTACATTTTTACTTTACTGCCGCTAGTAGTTGAGAAATCATTATGATTGAGTGGTGACACTACCAATTTGCATGCTAAATGAATAGTCTATATTTTTCTTTGTTATTTGGTATATACTAGCTCCAAAATATGAAGAATCATAAAAATACTATTTTCATATCATATCTGCATAATTTCTATCATAAAAATCATCTTTTTATAATAAAGATTGTATCTTTATTTTGAAAAATATAAACTTTATCACCTTCATATCATTTCTACATCTTTTCAATAGATGTCAAGTCTAAACACTTACTTTCACACTATTTGTGCAGCTTATGTGAAAAATTATCATATTTCACATAAAGTTTGCATTTTACACCTAATGAATAATAAAAATATATTTTTTTAATCAAAATTATAATTTTGCATCATGATTGTATTATCTATCATTTTTAAATAAATTTATCATACGATATGCTTAAATCAGCTTTATTGTATTAGATCTGCATCCTTGCATCAGAATTACATCTTATTTACTCTTCAATATAAAAATAAGTAATTTCTCTCATTTTGCATCAAAATGCATCCAATAATGTGAAAGGTTACATTCTCCAAGCTAGAGCCTCCATTTCTTGGCCTAATGATGCGATCATGCATCTTTGCTTATTTTCTCATCATTTAAGAATATTTTATCATTTTAGTAATCATTTTATTTTCATTTCAATAACCCTATAATTGCATAAAACTATATGCATCTATCTGCTTGTTCATAATTGATCGATCAAGCATTTCTTGCTTATTTGTTGTCCTAGTGGAAGAATGGATATAATCACATATAGTTATACTGACCTCTGTTTTGCATGTGTATTCTAGATTAGGTCTAGATTTACATTTTCACACCTTTTCTATTTCAAATGTATTTACTAGGAAAGTGATGAAATAAATGTAATTACTTTCTTTACTTTCTATCATTATTTATTGTGTTATATGAAAGTGCATATATAAACTGTCATTCTGAAATGTTGTGGTAGCCATATATTGAGTATTATAATGAGAAATAGTCAAAAAGTATATGTGATCTTATAAACCCTGAATCTCTACTAGGGACGATACACATTAAATGACTTGATGGTGTCCGTTACATTCTTCCTGATTTTTTAAAAATCCAATGGTGACTCCACAAATAAAGCATCTCACATCCCCTCGAGACCAATCATTTATCCCTATCCCATTAACGAAATAAATGTCCCTTTGATAAAGTTGTCATGTCCCAAATGGATAAAATAGAAAAGGAGAGTAAAGAAACCAAAGTTTCACTCGCTCTCCAGGTTGCTCATAAGTATCCAAAGGATCCCTTAATGAAATTCACACTGAGTAACATAAGAAAGGTAGGGAATACCTACAAGGGAAACTAATGTAGGAATTAAAGAATGCTCTAATACCACTATTGGGTTTCAAAATTCCATATGCAACAGAAAAAAAATTGAATCACAAACCCAAACCCGGATCCAAGTAATTCAATTAATTAATTAAATATAGGGTTTTTGTTTCTTACCATAAACGCATAAAGGGCAAGAAATCTAGAAGGAAGAGAGGAGGTTCACTCTGGTGACACCTTACCTCAATCTTTTAATTTATTAGTTCGAATTTGAGACATCTCCAAAAGAATCCATCCTCCACAAGTGTCCACATGAACAGTCCTTGATTTGAAAATGAATACTTGTGTGCCAACACCTTCTCTTGAGTTCTCACAAATCAAGAATTAAAAAGAACTTTGTGTTTTGTTTTCTAAAAGAGAGAAAATAAATTTGGTGGCAGAATAATGAGAGTGTGTGAAACCCTAGAGAATATAACATATTTACAGACATTTAAATTAGAATTTTACTTACCAAACAATATTTTGGTAATTTCTCACTTATTCTTATTCTGATTTTATTTAAAATTAAATCAAAAATAATATTCTATTTATTTAAGATAACCTTTACCTTAAATAAATAAATAAATATTTTATTTATTTATTTCCACAGAGCTTATTTTGGCCTATTAAACCCATATATTTTTTTGGGCTTATTCAAAGTGTGTGACCCTGTAGGTTCACATGACATTGGCAATGGGCCTTAAATCTCTATTTAGGCCTATAAGTCATAAGTGGCTGCTAGCAGACATTATAACTACCCAAGTCATGTGAAGTCAATAATCCAACATAACCTAATATACAATGAATATTCCAGTCCCTTTGTCACATTATATCTTGATTGAATATAAGGTATAGATTATGTCATCCTTATATAATTCAATCATATAATTTATTGATTCCAAGTAGACTAAGAATGATAACTCTTTATCAATTTACTTTACCATGGCCATGCATTTTCCTCAGTTTATCTTATCAAGTGACCCATGGATATCTTACTCATATTAAATGAGGGAAAAATTCCTTCTCAATCACTTATATTCCTCATATAACTCATTTTATACCCAAAAACAACCTAAGTTATCATCCAATTAAAGATAATGTAAGATTGTGTCAAAATACAAAATAGTTATATAGAAATCCATGGTAATTTCAAGGTTAGAGGACTAAGCCAATATTACTATAATGAGAATTGCTTATGACAATTATCTATATGGTATTCTCATGATGGGTCAATCCAACACTTTATTTCTCAAATAAGTACATATGAGTTGACTCAATATCTCATATTCATGATTAGTAAAACATAATCATCAATCAATACCATACTAGCCATAATGCATTGTTATGACTAGGGATAATTTGAATAGAACTAATATTTAATCTAAGGGTTTTACTATCAAGTCACATACTTGATGACCTTAGTAAGAATTGACTATTCAAGTAATTATCATAACACAAAATGATAATGAAAAAAGCATCTTTATTAAATAAGATGATAAAGTCAAAACATGGTAATACATGATTGACCTAGTGCATATCACTAACAAACTCCACAAATAAAGCATCTCACATCCCCTCGAGATCTTATTAACAGAACAAATGTCCCTTTGGTAAAGTTGTCATATCCCAAATGGATAAAATAGAAAAGGATAGCAAAGAAACCAAAGTTTTGCTCACTCTCCAGGTTGCTCATAAGTATCCAAAGGAACCCTCGGTGAAATTCACACTGAGTTACATAAGAAAGGTAGGGAATACCTAAAAGGGAAACTAATGCAAGAAATAAAGAAACTCTTCATTAACTCCAATGCTTAAAATGAGTAAGAGTATCCATAAAGCCCTTTTACGGCATTCAAATTAAGTAAAATAAGAAAGGCGAGGAATACTAAGAAGGGATAAATCCTATAATAAACATATGATCAACATTTATACCAATTGAAAAGGGATTTTTTAATAATAAATTTTTTTTATCATCAATGTATCCTAAAGACCTTATTTTATGAGATCCTCCCTTAATCATTTAAGATACTTGCTATACACTTGGTAACAAAAATATCCTTGGCCAAAAGTTGTCAATCATGCTTTTAAAATACTAAGGATAACATTAAATTTAGATTACTACAATCAAAGTCGCTCAGACTCTTTAGTACATACCATTCTCAATAATGATGAATCAATAACAAGAGCATAAGAAAGAAAGAATTCAACAAGCATCATGATTTTGAAAACTCTATAAATGCAATTTTTTCTTGATGTTGTACAATAACTACATAGCACTTCCACTTAACATTGCACAATAGCTACATAGCACATCTTACTTAATGCTACACAAGAGTTATATAAGACTTTTGCTTGACACTGCACATCAACTACATAGCACCTTCACTTGACACTACACAGTAGCTACATATCACATCTTACTTGACACTACACAATGGCTACATAGCACATCTCGCTTGATGCTATATAACAGCCATATCTTGCTTGACACTGCACAGCAGTTACATAGCACTTGCGCTTGATGTTGCACAGCAGTGACATAACACTTTTGCTTGATACTGCATAGTAACTATATAGCACACTTTCGGTTGATGCTGCACAGTAGCTACATAGCACATCTTGCTTAATACTACACAACAGTTACATAGCACTTTTCACTTAATGCTACAAAATAACTACATAACACATCTTGCTTAACGCAACACAACAGCTATGTAGCACTTTCGCTTAACATTGCATAGCATTTTCATTTAACATTGGAATTATATAATTCTGATTGGAATCATGTAATTCCAATTAAAATTAGATGTATCCAATTAAAAATATATAATTCCAATCAGAATTAAGTTAATTTCAATCAAAAAACATATTTGTAATAGGAATTAGACTAATTTTGCTCGGCCTCAACTGTGTTTTTCAATTTTTAAATTTTTATTTATTTCTTTATTTAAACTCTAAGTGATCAAAATAAAGATTTATTTGATAAATAGTATGATAAACACATATTATTAGATAAAAATAGATTTTATTTAATAAAAATTCATTTTTATCTAGTGATTTGTCGTATAATCATACAACTTCCCACATTCTCTATAAATACTAGGTATTTTATAGAGAATGGGAAGGAGTTTTTGGGAGGTTCTCTTAAATGCTTTTTATAGAGACTTTTTTGAAGATTTTTCCTTTTAAATATTTTCATATTTTTTTTAAGTTCTTGAAGACTTTTACACACAATTGAAGCTTGAGATTCAAAATCATTCTTCCATACTCTATACAAACAAATGATGAATCAAAACTATGAGGAGAATTAATACAGCACTCCATCATCACCATCCTCTACTCTCTTCTTTTCTTTTATTTCTTTATTTTCTTTAATCATTTGCTTAATTGACTTTTATTTTATCCATTTACTAATTATTTGCTTTCTGTGATTTTTGTATGTCATGATGGATGGAATCACATGAATAAACTTATAGTAAAATTCATTTTAGAAAAAAATCCATAGCCAAAAGCAATGAATCAATAAGAACCTCCTTAATTTTATATAGATTTTTGTATTTATTTTATTAAGGTTTGTATTTTGTATTGTATTTATTTTTCTATATTTAATTTTATTTTTAGATTATTATAATAGCCCCAGAAGTGGGAATAGTGAGATCTCTACTTAACTACTTTTGTTGTTTTTGTTTGTTTAACTGGTTAGTAATTAGGGTTTCACTTGGTAATTCAATTGAAATTAATGACAATAAACTTTAAATTAGGGTTTCCTTAAAATTGATTTAGACCTATGTGAATAGATTAAGGTTTTTATTTAAGGGTTTCTTCATAAATATCCTAAAATAAAAACAAAACAACAAAAATACCCCAACTTTTCAAATTTTATGTGAATGTTACCTTGCATAACTTTATTTACATGAATGCCCCCTTTTTTAACATAAAAAAAAATTATTTTAGGTCTATCTTCCCTTTCTTCCTCTGCTCTCTCTTCATTTAGCCAAATCCAAATCAAAATCCAAATGAGAAAAGCAATAAATCTTTTAGCCAAATTCAATTGATTGAGGTACAATTTGTGTGTGTGTTCTTCTTCTTCTTCTTCTTCTTCTTCTTCTTCTTCTTCTTCTTCTTCTTCTTCTTCTTCTTCTTCTTCTTCCTCTTCTTCTTCTTCTTCTTCTCTAATTTCCAATGAACAAAGCTTTGTTATGAGTTTGGTATTTTCTTAAAAACTTTAGAATTAGCAAAAAAATGATGGAGTGTAGCAATAGTTATTCCAGCAATTTTAGAAGCTCTTCTTCTCTTTTCTTGTCTCCTTCTACTCCTTCTCACTTTATGTTACCTTCCAACCTCAAATTTTTTATAGGTGTGGGTATATGTGTTTTTTTATTTTTTCAAGATTCTTTCTTTTCTTTATAACTTGTTGTTTTCTTGATGATTTTAGCAGAAATTAAAGGTACAAAATCATTTATTGATTAAAAATGCTTATGGGTTTTATAATAATGGCTCTGTTAATGGCTTCCCACTCACACCTAATAAACTTTTCATACAAAAGGTATGGTGTGACCTTCTAAGATAACCTTTTCTTTATTATTGTGATTATTAATTTTTTTGGTTCTTGAAATGTATATTTATTTTTGTTTATTGGGCATTTTTCAAATGGCTTGTTTTATTTATTTCTTTCTTTATTTTTTTAAATCAAAAGTTTTGAATTTTAATGTTTTGGTTCTTTATAATCAGGCTATTAGAGCTTAATATGGAGAGGGTTTTGAGACTTTTAGACAAGATAGGCTTTGAAGGTTAATGTGCTGAGCAATTTTAGTTATTAATGTTGCATTCAATTTTTGTTGAGTTCATATTCATTTTCTTGATATAGTTTTTTATATTGAAAGAGCATATAACAATTACTTATTGGACTTATATTGCTTAGAAATAGGATTTTTTGAATGATAGATTGCAAGAAGGTTTTCTTCATTGCGTACATTATGCCATGAAACCAGATAAGGCATATGGTCTTATTTTCTCATGAGATAATGTTGAGGTAAATTCTTAGTTGTTCACACTGTCCTTTCATATTAAAAGACTCCATTTGATGCTCAAAGAAAGAAATTAGGACATTAGCTTCCCCTTTTTCTTTCTTTAGTTATATACTTTGGCAACAAATGTACTTAACTCAGTTGATGTCTCGCAATGTCTTGATGTAATGCTAAGAAAATGATTATATTATTAATTTCATTAGTACATAAGTTGTACTTCTAAAGTGCTTGAGGCTTCTATATGTCATCCACCTTTTCTTTACTTTTCTCTTTATTGCATTTTTTTTCACTTCTCAAAACATCAATCTTTGGTATAATTTGCAATGGAAGAAAACAAAGAAAAGAAATCTAAGTGAGTTTCTTTCTTTATTTATTCTCTTATTAAATTTTTTATTTTTAATGTTTAGCCTATTTGAAATTTTGATTCTTTGATCATTATTTTATGCAATGTTGGTTTGGCTATGTTGAATTTTTTTTTTAAGGGGGATTTGGGAAAATTGCTCATCTAAGTATATTTATTTATTTCTTAAGTGATTAATATCATCTGGGTTTTTTCAATTTTTATGGAAAATCAAAGTGGATTATATTGCTTAACAAAGTTCCATTGATCTTTATGACTTTTGCATGCATTTGGGGATTTTCCATCCCTTGTTATTTTGTAATTGATTAGGATTCTTTTCTTGTTCATTTAGCCTTGATTATGCTTTAATCTAGTTATTATCTAGGTTCATCTTTGTTTTGATATTCACTCTGAGCATGGTCCATGAAATCCTTACTCCTTATATATAAAATAGGTTTAACACTTTTTGTTTGCTATCAATATAGCTTAATGATTAATAAGCTTATGTAGTATAAGCACATTTTTAATCATTTCAATTTATGTTCGGTTTTTGAAACAATTCAATGACATCTATTTAAAGTTCTTTAGAAAATCAAGAAATAATGTATATGCCTCCTTTATTTTAGAATCCTTTTAGTTTACATTTGCTTTCTGAAATAATTTGATGACATTTATTTAAAATTCTTTGAAAAATCAATAAATAATGTATATGCCTACTTCATTTTAAAATCCTTTCAGTTTACGTTTGGATTTTGAAACAACTCAATGACATCTCTTTCAAGTTCATTTTAGAATATGTTTGGTTTACTTTTAGTTGTTGATACATATTTCAGTTGCAGGAAATGCATCAACTACTAGTTTTCATTCACTATAATGGTGAATGGACTGACAACTTCACTTTCCAAAACATTTAAGTCACCAAAATTCAAATACCAATATAATTCTTTGAATTCATCTACCTCCATAATTATAATTGATTGATTCATTGAGGCTTGCAATTTCAATTACTCACATCGAAAAGAGGTTTTTTTAGATAATTGTAATTGATTGATTCATTGGGCTAAACTTTCACCCATAACTAATTTATGATTGTTATTTATTTAATTTAACTTTTTCAATTCATGTGTAGATTTGACCAAATCATCTCTTATATACTATGTACTAAATACATAATATTGCATGATAGAACTAAAATATTCATATACATTCTTCAAAAAAAAAAAACTAAAATAAGAAAAAATAAATCGGAAACCAAAATTTAACCAAAAGGATACAAAAAAATGAATTAGAAACTAAAAATCTACAAAAAGGACATAAAAAAAAATGAATCAAAAGACAAAAATAAAAAATAAAACCAACATAAATTAATATAATTAAAAAACACACCAAATTAGAACCTTTCAACAATTCATCACTATCAACACCATCTTTAACAGAACTATCTTTAATATTGAAATTAAAACCAACATCTCAGACAATTTCTTATCACCCTTAAATCAAAAACATATAACAAAGTATCAAAAACCAAATAGAAACCAAAGTGATACAAAAATAATAAAAAAAATACTCCAACTATAGACGGTGGGGTTTAGCGCGCATCCAAGATTAGCAACCGCAACACTGTTCAAGCTCGAGACCCTAGGGAACACATTAATTATTGTCACAAAGACATGGTATGGAGATGAGGAGTCGTCACCCAGGGTAAAAACTGGAACAAATCATTTTGGTGGTACTCGATTCTCTAAAAGAAAGCTAGCACCTTAACCAGGAGATTCTAAGAAAGAAATACTAACTTCTTTCAGTTTTGTTTTCATCTAGATTTATTTTATGAATTATTATCCTATTCTCTAATTACATGCAATTTTATTTAAACCTTAATTAAACATCCATTTAACCCAAAGCCAATAAGTCATAAAATCACATGTAAAAATACATATAAAAGGCAGCATCCCTATGTCTAAACTAGATTTAATTAATCAAAGTTAGCTAATTCTACATATTTTATTTAAAAATAAATGGACTAAAGATGGGCCTACATTTTAATTGAATTAGTGATCCTAAATCTACTTGTTATAATTAACTAAGAAAATGGCCCTATTGTCTACTAATTTTTTTAAGAAGAAATTAGATTATTAAGTGTGCCTAAGTCTAACTTAATTTTAACTTAAACAAAAAGTGGAGCCTAAATTTTATTTATTTTAAAAGAAATAAAATTAAAGGGTTGAGCTAAATATAAATTAATTTTAATTAACTACAAAGCGGCCTAAGGTCTAATTAATTTTTAAAAAAATAAATAAAATACATTAGTCGGCTAAAGTCTAAGTTAATTTTATTAATTAAAAGTGGGCCTAAATCTAATTTAACCTAAATGGGCCTAAATTAATTTTAAATTAAATAAAACCCAAAAACCATTTTTAAGCCTATTTATTAAATGAATTTGATCCTAACATGGGCTTGGGGTCCAAAGAGAATAAAAACATAAAAACAAGCCCAATCCAACAAACATGCTAAAAAAATAAATCAAAACAATAATTTTACATGATTTTTCTAAGAAACCCTAATTCAATTTCATACAACCCTAAAATTATTCTACTACCATCATTAATTTTAATTGAAATATACCAATTTAAGCCTAGATTACTAATCAATTTTTAGTGGAGAGAATTAAAATTCCACTAATTTCCCTCTATTAGGGCTATTACAAACTACAGTGCAAGAAATTAAAGCAAATTACTTACAACCCAATGAAAGCCATGAAGAAAATACTGCAGAAGATAATAAATAATAAATCCTAAATTCTATGAGGATTTCACAAAACTCAGTCCATGGCATCCCATGGATTCTTCAATATTGTCAAAATCTCACATCACCAACCTTACATCCATAGCACCATAGAACACCAATTAAAAACAAAACAAACAAAAAATAAAAAATTAATCAATAACGAATCAATTAAGAAATAACACAAAGAAATCAAATAAAAAAAGTAGAAGATGTTATGCAAATGTTGTTTGAATGCCCCTCATATTGGGATTGTCACCATTTTGAGATTGACTCTATTATTTTTTTCTTGATTCTTTAGACTTTCAAAGCAAAGAATGTATTTTTTGTTGATTTAAAACCTATAGTAGAAGGTCTGTGTTTTTTAATTCACTCCCTTTTTATAGTAGCTAATTAGGGTTTTTATTCTCTCTATTTTTTTCAAAGCTCTTTTTCTAGGTTTCTTTTTCAGACTCTCATTTTCATCCCCCCCCATTTTTTCAGACTCTCTGCCTCTAAGTTTTAAAGCCTAGCCTAGCAACCCTAGCTCCTGTGATCACGCAAGGAAATTGCATGATATTGGGAGCGAGATCAGGAGTCTGCGTTTTATTTTTTTAATTTTCAAAATCAAGATAATAAGATGATGAGTGATAGAGTTTTGAAAAAAAATAAAGACTCACACGCAGGGAATATGGTGCCCTGGACCAATGAAAAAATTAAAAAATGATGAAAAAAATTAAATTTCAACGTAAAAAATCAATTTTTAGCAAAAATCGGCACTCTGGAATACCGACCGACATCCATAATGTCGATTGGCATTGCTTAATGCTAACTGGCATTGCATAATGCCAATTGGCATTACACAATGTCAGTCAACATTAAATGTTGGCCGATCACCTTTTTTAAATTACAAAAAAGGTCCTCAAAAGTTTATAATTTTTGCAATCAAATCCCTAAAAAACCAACTTTATAATTAATCCACAAAATCGTGGCAAATTTAGTCCTTTAAATTGAAAAACTTAATGCCAAAGCTCAAATCTTGATTAGATTTTCATTATAGGGGCTTTCATCGCACACATGCACAATTGTATCCTGAAATTGGATGCTTACAGTTGCCCTCCTTTATTACTATTTACTTGAAAAATTACGACAAAGCAATAGTAGCACACAATTTCAAAAGAAATAAATAAGGTACTTTATTGTATCCTAATTGACATGCTAGTGCTTAAATTGCTGAGCAATTTTAAACAAGATGCTATATGTAATATGTTTCACTATATTTCATATGGAACATCTAGTGAAACTTATGCATTTCGCTATATTCCCCATGGGATGTCTAGCGACTCGTGATTTGAAAACATATTATAGTTCCTGTGGAACGTTTAGTAATAATACCTTAACTATTGTGTAATGTCTAGAAAACTGCACTATATTCCCTTTAGGACATCTAGTGACAATGGGTTTCATTATATTCCCTATGGGACATCTAGCTACTCGTGATTCGAGAAAGGTGCTATAGTTCCTGTGGAACATCTTACAATAATACTGTAACTACTGTGTAGTGTCTGGTAGATCAAAAGATTTGAAAATTCATGTTATAACTACTTTATAGCATATAACATATTGAATTTGAAATTCATGTTATGACTACTAGGCAGTGCATAACGAAATAATCTAAAATTTATGTTATAACTACTGTGTAGCATATGCCAAAACAGATTTAAAATCCTTGACAAAAATGATGATGCATGTAAAATGATTAGCTGCAACCCTTTCATTGCTCACTAATAATGCTGCAATCCATAATTGCTCATGATTAGCTATAACTCTTTCATTGCTCATTGATGATGCTGCAGTCCATAACTGCTCGTGGTTAGCTACAATCCTTTTATTAATCACCGATGATGCTACAATCCATAACTGCTCGCAATTAGTTGTAACCCTTTTGTTGCTCACAGATGATGCTGCGGTCCATAACTGCTCGCGATTAGCTACAGTCCATAATTGCTCACGATTAGCTGCAACCCTTTCATTGCTCACTGATGATGCTGCAATTTATAACTGCTCGCGATTAGCTGTAACCCTTTCATTGCTCACTGATGATGTTGTAGTCTATAACTGCTCATAATTATGCTACAATCCATAACTGCTTACAAATTTTAATTGACTGTAACCCTCTCATTGCTCGCCTTTAATGCTGCAATCTATAATTGCTCATAATTTTTATCTTTGCTTGTTCGAGTCGAATGCTTTGAATTTTTTATGCTGACTAATTAGCATTTTTCCTGACTGATTTTGAATTTTGATGTGTTGACTTATTAGAATTTCTCTGCTGACTAATTTCAATTCTACTATGTTAACTAACTCTATAACTTGGGCGCACTTCCTTCTACATTTAGAATTCCTACAAACTTGTTGAAGTTAGTTTTCATTCATGATGAATGTACAAAAGTACATTATAATATTAAAAATTCATGAGAAAATTCATCACTTTTTCAAGAGATAGCGCCATTTATAAAGGTTAGAGGCATCGCTAACCATCTTATGCTGAGAGCATATTTTTTACCAAGTGAAGAGCTTACTTTCACACCTAATTTTAGGGAGAATTTGCTAAACAAAACTTATGGATATTATGGATAAATATATCAAATTATGAGTATCAAAATAGCCTTTGAATTATTTTTTATGCTTTCCTTCCTTATCCAATTATTTCTCCACCTTTCTTATATTACGTAGTGTGGATACCGTTGGAATGGTCCTTTGGATACTCTTACTCTTACAGAGCATTGGAGTAAATAGAGCATTTTTTATCATGGTCCTCTTTTTGTATTCCCCCACCTTTCTTGTATTACTTAGTAAGGATACTGCCAAAGATTTTATGTTGATACTCTTACTCATTTTTTAGCATTAGAGTAAATTATGCTTGCTCTTTTTTCAATTTTCCTTTTGGTATTCCCTTACTTTTCTTATATTACTCAAGGTGGATACCATCAAGGGATTTTGTACTCGTACTCATTTCTGAATATTGGTGTAGATTATATGCACATTTATCATTCGAAAGACTGAAATGACACTTTAAAGTTCAAGAAATTTATGCTTCATGTCCATAGATTTTTTTTTTTGCACATTCTTCCCCTTGTTTAGGTGCAAAGCAAGCATTAGATTGATTAGAGCTTATGAACTCTCAACACAAAGCCATTAACTAATCATCTAAATTCTATAAGGCTAATAAAAGAGAGCCATTATGATCAAAGGTCATAAGATAGGATTTTCACACACGATCTCATGAAGTGGATGAATTTACTTTGAATTTGTGGATTTTATTATTGAGATTATACTTTTATTTCAGAATCTAAGGAAATAAGGTTGTGTTACTTCCCTTGATTATTTTGGTGAGGGTTTAGCATTTGCTATCTTGCCCATTCTTATTAATGTATCGGTTCCTTTCCTCTTCTTCATTCTTTTTTGTTTTTCCTTCTTAATTGTGGTGATGATGTCTCTGACCACAAAGGTCATGATACTCCACCATTGAAGTCATGGCCTAGGGTTGAATTTGCCTTTCCACCGTTCCATTAATACTATGGTAAAGGGCTTCATTCCCCTTATTGACATCTCCTGTAAAAAAGGTTCAAGAGTTACAGATCTTATTTCATGATCAAATAATTTTTTAGAGTGCATTCATTTTAAGTTTTGAGTGCATTCTTCCCTTTTATAAGGTCGACGAATGTGTTACTAACATGTTGGGCCTTCTCATTACTATATTCCATACCTTACACTGGTCTAACTATTATGGACAGATATTCTAAATGATGCTCCAGATCAAACTATGGAGATGGATATTGAATATGAGGAGCTTGAACATCCTATCTAGCCTCTTGAGGTCACCAGGATGCAAGTGTCGCTCTTGGTGATATTCCCTTACTGGAAGGGCCCATTAGGCTCCTGAGGTCTAAAGTCCTAGTGAGTATCAAGTTCACCTTGATAGTGTTACCCTTTTCCTTTAGGTGTGAACATTCTAACTACCTTTCTGCACTTTTACAACACTAATTTTGAATGTTAGAAGAAAAGTATTTGCACAATTTCACCTATGCTCAAAGGCTTTATTATACAAAGAAAGTATTTCACAATAAATGTATACATGTGTATGCATGTTATGTATGACATGCATGATTCTAATAGGTCTCCTATTTGGAACAGAGTTATGTTTGCAGCTGAGAGTATGAGAATGAGGTGCCTTATTAATAGCCAATAAGTTTCAGCACTGAATGCCTCATTATTGGTACTTTTAATGTCAGAGCCTCTGATACAGTTTGTCAAATATATGACCATGTTAGTAAATGGGGTCCATGGCTAGACACTAGAGCTTATGATTGACTGATGCACTATTGAACTTTTCTTTTTATTATTGCTTTTTTGTATGATAACTGATGTATTTGTATGCTTCTTTCTACTGTGAGATCTTTTATACTGGCTCTTATACTTCAGTGTTCCTTCTTCACTCTCTGAATGCAGACTTACTATTTTGTAATTTGCCCCTAAAGCTACATTTTTTCCCAATTTCATTCTGGATTCATTCACATTATTCTAGCAGTCTCTTTTTCTTTCATTTGCAAGAGACCCAGTTCGTTCACTGATGTTGTTGATCCTTTGACTTACTAACTCTATTAGTTACAATCTCATGCATTGAAGATGCAAAGGAGTGGAAGAACTAACTGAAACGAGTTCTTAATGATGAAATTAACTAGACTTGCTCTTTGAAGAACTTTTAAGCTGAATATGAGGCTTGATGCTGATGTAATGACTGATGAAAGTTATAAGACAAGACTTGCAATGTAAGTTACTAAGCCACCTGAATTCTGAAGGTATAAGGGAACACTACGCTTATAAGGAAAATTACTAAGGGGTGGCAAAAAAGAAAACATAACTAAAATGGTGATCTCATAGCTCTGATTTAGCTTTCATTATGTATTGTCTTTCCATTCAGATACTTATACAATATGATAAAGATGAATATGCAATATTTGAACAAAAATTTTAAATTCAATTTTACTCATTCATTAGGACAAAAATGAGAACATTTATTACATCACATGATACAACTCCTATTATCAATTAGTCCTAAATTTTTCTCTCTAATTTTTACCTCATTGTTCTTTTTTCTTTTTCTCTCTTTTTTTCTCTTTTTTTATCATTCTTTTTATTTTTTTCCTCAAATTTCGTATCTTCAAAAGTTACATCATGTGATATATGAATGTTCTTTGAATTTGCATTTGTGCCCATGCTAAATGAATCTAATTGAATTGAATTTATGTTAAACATGCAGATGTGATCAATATCATAATGCACAGTACCATTAGTATGTACATTACATAAGAAAGCATGATCAGAATTCATATCATTGATCACTAAAACAAAATAGAAATTAAAATTTTATTCAAAGAAGATAATAAGAAAATTTATTTCCTATTCTAAATGCTAGGGATGGTTGTCCTTCAAGTGGCTGACATAAAAACTATTCTTATATCTTCTTGCCAACTGTCTCCATGACTTCATCTTTCTGTACCTAAAATGTGTATTTTTCTTTCTTTGTTTAATAGCTTCTCATCATCAAACTCATCACCCCATCCTGTAGGCATAATTGACTCGAAGGGTATGTTAAAAAAAGGTGGTTTTGTATAAAATACCTTATAGTCGAACTTGCCTGAAGGCTAACCCAATAAGTCTTCTGCTCCTTCCTCATCTTTAAGGGCATTAGGAGATTTCTCTTTGGTTTTAAAGTCTAAGTCCTCAAAGGAGCTTAGCACTTCTTCCTCAGTAACTCCTGAGTTGATCATCATAGTAGCTGCGAATGGTACATTTTGGTAGTTTGAGAAAGGTTTATTTTTAGTGCTTGGATTTTCAGGGTCTATGATCTTTCTAAAGTCTATAAGATTTTGGATTTTATGTTTGAGGCGGATGTAGTTATCCATGGAGTGTTGGAGATTTTGATGGAATTTTTCAGTGCTTGTTTGGGTTATAGCCTGGGATGTTTAAGTTTGGTGGGTTTGGATGCAGTAAAGGTTAAAGTAAGCCCTTTTACATTAAGCACTATAAGACTTTTGACAGTGGTTGATTAAAGTTAGAGAATCTCTTGGGCAGCTAAACTATATGCACCTCTACAACTCGACAAATGCTTCCTTGTTGTGTGCCCCCAGTTGAGTAATTTCAAGTTTTAGTGCCTCTAAAGCTTTTCTTCTTTTCATTCTCAATTTCTTCAGCTTATAAATCATCATCATATAGGTCTATAAATGTCTTGGGATTCATCATTTATAACCTCTCAACTAAATTGGGTGACACATTATGAACTATCATCCTAACCTGATCTTTCTCAGCCAACTTATTTTTTATTAATCCTGTCTTGTTCATAAATATCGTCAAGAAATCATAAAAGGATTCATTTGATTTTTTCTTAGTAAGTTCCAAATCCCTAATGGACACTTCCAATCTGGTGTTATAATCATACTATTTCAAAAAAGTATTACATAGTTCTTTTAGTCAGCTCGGATAGACTTCTCTAACCCATGATACCAATTAACACTCATTCCCTCCAAAGACAATACAAATAACCTAGTGATCACTGCTAATGGGGCCTTAGTAGTGCCCATAGTTATTGTGTACTGACTAAGATGAATCCTAGGATCTCTAGCTCCATCAAACTTTTATAGCTAAGGCATTTTAAACTTCTCAGGTAGCTTATTACTCTCCGTTAGTAGCATATCATCAAAGTCAAATGAATATCCCATGCCTTATCCTCTAATCAGCTCTTCCATGTTGGACATTATCTGGGTCAGTGCTTGCATCTACTTAGACTCATGGTCTTGTACCAGTTTAAGTGATTCTCTCTTTGCCTTTCTATCATGTAGTTCTCAACATCCTCAAGCTTCATATCAATAGCAGGTGGGTTTCTAGCAACAGGTTGCCCCCCAACATTATTGGTAGTAGGTGAAGCATTTATAGTAAGTGGGATAATTACAGCAGTAGGTGATTGTTCAATTGCAAGTGGTGGTATGACAGTAGTAGTAGGTTGCATCAATCTAGATAAAGTCTATCTCAATTCATCTTGCATCATAGCCCTCATGTCATCCATTAAAGCTCCCTTTTATATCTTCTAAGGTCCAATTCCCTCCTTATTATTGTTCCATTTCTATACACTTAGTTGGAGTTAGTTCAGCTTCCAAGTAAAGTGGATTAATAGGACTCTTCTCTAATCTGTGAAGGATCTCTTCTGCTATGGCTTTAGGACTTAAATATGTTCTTCTTAGTCGACCACCTTTCCATCCCCAAATACAAGAAGACCCAGATGAATCAATAATGGTTGCAAAACAAAGTGTTAATGTGATGGATGGAATGCATGTATGCATGATGCACGTGCTATGTAATAAGTAGTAAATAGCAAGTATCAATCAAGTGTACAACATTCATACTTCTAACCTTATTCCTCCCACTCACGTGTTCACTAGTGAGTCTCTGTTCTTAGGATTTTTTGTCTTGACCTACATCAAGAACCGACATGCATACCAAATCTCTCAAAGTAGTAAAGCATAAAACCAGTATTTTTAGGTATAAAAGATTAGCCCAATCTTTATTAACCTGAATGGGCTTCTAAAATATGGGCTTGGGCCTTTATAGATAGAAATAGCTCATGGCAACATACACAAGAAATTTGGGTAAATCCAAGGGGAATTAACTAAGCCATCATATATGGTTAGGGTCTAGTGAAAAGTCGAGGTTCCTTTAGTAAAATGCTCTTCTGTAAGACTTGAGTTACAAGCTAAGGACAGAGGGGCCTAGCATCCTTTGCAAACTTAAGAGAAGATTAACCCCCTTTAGGACTTGGGTTACAAACTCTGGTCGAATGATACTAGTAATCTCTTTTGAACTAAGTTAAGGCTAAGAGTGATGGTTAGTAAATTTACAACTCCATGAAGCTAATGGAATCATGGAATCATAAACCAACGCCATCGATTATTAGGGACATATAGACTGAATGCAAGAATAAAATAATAATTAATAAAATAATTCTAAAGAACACAAGTAGAATTACTATCTCTGATCCTCAGTGGAGACGCCACTGTAGACTGCGGGGTTTAACACACATCCAAGATTTTAGCAACCATGACACTGTTCAAGCTCAAGGCCCTAGGGAACACACTAACAATTATCACAAAGACATGGCGTGGTGATGAGGAGTCATCACCCAAGGTAATAACAGGGATAAATCATTTTGGTGGTACTCAATTCTCTAAAAGAAAGCTAGCACCACAACCAAAAGATTCTAGGAACGGAATACTAACTTCTTTCAGTCTTGTGTTGATTTAGATTTTTTTAATGAATTACTTTCTTATTCTCTAACTACATGCAATTTTATTTAAACCCTAACTAAACATCCATTTAACCCAAAGCCAATAAGTCATAAAATCACATGTAAAAATGCATACAAAATGTAGCGTCCCTATGTATAAACTAGATTTGACTAATTAAAATTAGCTAATTCCACATATTTTATTTACAAATATGTGGAATTATTTATTTTAAATAAATAAATAATGATGGGCCTACATTTTAATTGAATTAGTGATCCTAAATCTACTTGTTATAATTAACTAAGAAAATGGGCCTATTGTCTACTAATTTTTGAAGAAGAAATTAGATTATTAAGTGGACCTAAGTCTAACTTAATTTTAACTCAAACAAAAAGTGGAGCCTAAGTTTTATTTATTTTAAAAGAAATGAAATTAATGGGCTGAGCTAAATTTAAATTAATTTTAATTAACTAGAAATGGGCCTAATGTCTAATTAATTTTTAAAAAAAAAGAAATAAAATACATTAGTGGGCTAAAGTCTAAGTTAATTTTATTAATTAAAAGTGGGCCTAAATCTAATTTAACCTAATGGGCCTAAATTAATTTTAAATTAATTAAAACTTAAAAACAATTTTTAAACCTATTTATTAAATGAGTTTAATCCTAACATGGACTTGGGGCTTAAAGAGAATAAAAACATAAAAACAAGCCCAACCCAACATACATACCAAAAAATATATCAAAACAATAATTTTATAAGATTTTTCTAAGAAACCCTAATTCAATTTCATACAACCCTAAAAAATTAGTCTACTGCCATCATTAATTTTAATTGAAATTTACCAATTTGAGCCTAGATTACTAATCAATTTTTAGTGCAGAGAATTAAAATTCCACTAATTTCCCTCTATTAGGGCTATTACAAACTACAGTGCAAGAAATTAAAGCAAATTAATTACAACCCATTAAAAGCCATGAAGAAAATCTTGCAAAAGAAAATAAATAATAAATCCTAAATTTATGGGGATTTCACAAAACTTGGTCCATGGCATCCCATGGATTCTTCAATACTGCCAAAATCTCACATCACCAACCTCACATCTAGAGCACCACAAGACACCAATTAAAAACAAAAAAAATAAAAAATTAATAAGTAATGAATCAATCAAGAAATAAAACAAAGAAATGAAATAAAAATTAAAAAAATAAAAATAAAAAAGTAAAAGATGTTGTGCAAATAACATTTGAATGCCTCTCAAATTGGGATTGTCACCATTTTGAGATTGACTCTGTTATTTTTTTTTCTTGATTCTCTTGATTTTAAAAGCAAAGAAAATATTTTTTGTTGATTTGAAACCAATAATAGAAGTTCTGTATTTTTCAATTCACTCCTTCTTTACAGTAGTTAATTAGGGTTTTTATTCTCTTTAGTTTTTTCATAGCTCTTTTTTTAGGATTTTTTTTCAAACTCTCTTTTTCATCCCCCCCCCCCCCTTTTTTCAGACTCTCTGCCTCTCAGATTTTAAAGCCTGGCTTAGTAACCCCAGCTCCTATGATCACGCAAGGAAGTTGCACAATATTGGGAGCAACATCAGGAGTCTCTTAGGAGTTTGCATTTTATTTTTTAAAATTTTAAAATCAAGATAATAAGATGATGAATGATAGAGTATTGAAAAAAAACAAACAAAGACTCACACACAGGGACACGTGGTGTCCTGGACCAATGAAAATTTTAAAAAATGACAAAAAAATTAATTTTCAACATAAAAATAAAATTTTTTACAAAAATCGGAACAATGTCGATAGGCATTAAATGCCAATCGATCACCTTTTTAAATTTAAAAAATGTCCTTATAATTTTCTAATTTTTACAATCAAATCCCTAAAAAACCAATTTTGCAATTAAATGCCTAAAAATATAGCAATTTAATCCTTTAAATCGTGAAACTCGACACCAGAGATCAACTCTTAGTTAGATTTTCATCAAAGGGGCTTTTGTCACATACGTGCACAACTGCATCCCAAAATTCGGTGCTTACACCAATAAAATCCTTTAACTCGTCACTACCACCAACAGTTTCAACAAACTCTGAATCATAAGCACCCTTTTCACAACCAACAACATCTTCTTAATCAAAACTAAAAGCGCTAAAAATATATCCACATTTCCCTACACTTTTGAAACAAGATCAGAAACTACAAGTAAACTAAAAAGCAATAAAATTAAATACATGCTACCTAATAAAAGAAATCCTTGAACTTATCACCACCACCGGCAATATTAACTCTGAATCATAAGCACCTTTTTTACAACCAGCAACATCTCCTAAATTAAAAGTAGAAGCACCAAAAGCACATCCACCTTTCCCTACACTTTTAAAACAATATCAAAAAGTAAAAGTAAATCAAAAAGTAACAAATTAAATACCTTCTACCTAATAAAACAATGTAGATGTAAGGTATCAATTCTTACACCTCTCGCATGCTAAGCAAGTGCTCTATCATCTGAGCTGCAACCATCTTCATCTTTCATTTACTGGCACACTATTAAATTATGTTATGATCTATTTCAGGATTGGTTATTCAATTTGAAGTTATAAGGCATTATTTTGTATTTTACAAACACATTAGACTACTTGAAATTTAAAAAATATTAAAATTATATTTGTCGTGCTTGAAATATATTGAAAAAATTGATTATATTTTAGAATCATTAAAAATTTAACTTAGGCCTTTTTTCCTTATCCAAAGTTCTATTACCGCTTTTTAGAAATAATCATGTTGGTTCAATTATAATGAATGTTACATCTTTTACACATTAAGAAATTGAATAATCAATGATGTACAAAAAATTTATTGCATGCAAGTTGCTTGTATTTTTGCCATTACATTATGCCTATTCTTATAACCCACTTAAGGAATTTTTGAAATATAATCCCAAAAAATATATTGCTAATGCTTCACTAATAAAAAAGGAAAATAATTTTTTTTTTTTGAAAAAGACAAAAAAGAGAGAAATAAAAAATAAAGATGAAATAAAACTTAAAAAGAAAACAGATAAAATAAGAAAACAGATAAAAAATTATAAAAAAGAGGAAAAGGAAAAAAGAAAAAAGAAGAGAAGGAGAAAAATATAAGAAAAAAGGATAAAATAAAAATTTATAAAAAGGTAAAATATAATAGAAAAATAAAAATAAAATGAAGGGGATAAAAACTATTAAGAAATTAATAAAAAAATATATATATAGGTGCATTTTTGAAAATACAAAAGACACTCTTGTAATTATGATGAGGTAGATTTATAAAAAATGAAAACTTGTGGTATTTTTATTGACAATATTTAAAAATTGACTATTTTTGTAAATATTCATTTTATTTATTTGTTTATTGTTAGGTCCATATTTGTTTAATTAGATTTAGGTTAATAAATTAATTAG
Organism: Mallotus nudiflorus; assembly: GCA_947683625.1. NCBI lineage: Eukaryota > Viridiplantae > Streptophyta > Magnoliopsida > Malpighiales > Euphorbiaceae > Mallotus > Mallotus nudiflorus. The sequence goes on along the minus strand of CANTUR010000027.1, from coordinate 8,807,046 downwards.
GAGTTTAGGCCCAATTAATTGATAAATCCATAATTTAATTAGGTTTAGGTTTAATTAATTAAAAGGAACAATAGGTCCATAATTATTTAGCTTTAGGCTAGATATAAATTTAGGCCCACTTAGAAATCTTAAACTTAGACCCATTTAATGTAATTAAAATTAATTAGATATAGCCCGTTAAATTAAACTTTTTTAATAACTTGTAGACTTAGACTCACCTTAAAATTAAAAAGATGTAAAATTAAGCCCACTAATTTAAGCCTTTCATAATTGGTAGACTCAGACATATTTTTAGAATTAAATTTGTAGATTTAAACTTACTAATATAAAATTGATAGGAATTAGGCTCACTTGTAAAATAAAATATATAGATTTTGCCAATTTAATTAAAATTAATATAGATTATACTAATTTTATGGATTTATGTGCTTTTCTTATGGATGTGTTTTACATTATTTTTATGAATGATTAGTGTGCCTTTTATGTTTTTGAGTGGGTTTAACATAAGAATTGCATGTAAATAAGGAATAAAGTAGAAATTAACAAGGTAATTCCAAAAGAGCATGAGACTAAAAGAAAATAGTATTTTATGCCCAGAATTCTCTCAATATGGTGCTAACTCTTTTTTAGGGAATCGAGTTACCACCACTCAAAATTTGTCCCAATTATTACCCTAAGTGGTGACTTTTCATCTCTACACCATATCTTTATGATAATGATTATGTGCTCCGTGGATTCTTCAACTCAAATAGTGTTGTGGTTGCAAAAGACCTTAAATGCACGATAAACCATGTCGTCTACAGGAAGCATCTTTTGCTTCCATGTCTATATGTTGTTTAAAGAACATAGAGAGTTGTTTTTCTAGGTGTCCTATTGCATGGATCTACTCTCCTAACTAGTCGACGCCTCATCAAAATAATTTTTTTGACTCCCCTAATTTGACATCATTTAATTTTTAAGTCCTCACTACTTTATTTATAATATAAATTAAGCCTCTTGAATTGATCAATTTTTTTATCAATTTGGGAATTAATTTAGTTAATTTTTTATTCATTTTATTAGCCAAAATATCCAGCTTAAATGTTCAAGGATACAAATGTTACAAAATATGAACCTATAAAATAATCAAAACTAAGAAGGAAAAGATATACATTATGAACTATGATAAATTAAGACTTGAAATAAAAGATTCAATATAAACTTAGAAATAAGATAAATGTACCTTGAAAAGAGTTAAAATTGAGAAGGATATGGTGTTAAAACTAAACAAAAATGTGTACTTTATGGGCTAAAAACTTGACAGAAATGATGGCACAACTAGACAAAATCATGACAGGTTTGGATTAGGAAAAGATTATGAAATTTGGATTGATAAAATATACAAGATCATGAACTATCCTAGAAAAAGATTAAAATTAGGAAGTAGTTAAGATAAAATGCATGACTAAACTAGAAAAAGGTCATTGTAAATGTATTTCAAATGATTTTAAGTCAATTGAAAAGAAATTAGGTGATAGGTTATTTACATGACAAAATGTGTAACTATTATGCTGAAACTAGGTAAAAAAATGATCCTATAAGCAATATTAACTAAAAAGAAAACACAAAATTTGAATTGGATAACATGCATGAATTTTGAGTTAAAAACAGGCACAAATGATAGTATATAACTTTTGAAAAGATTTAAAAATTGGAAAAAATACATGACAGAAACTAGAAAATTGATAAGTTAAGGCTAAAAATAAATTTTGAACTTTCAAAAAAATTAAAAAATAGAAAGAAATGGATAATTAAAACTTAAAACAAAAACACAATTAATGAAATAGATTAATAAATTTTGAAAACTAGGAAGAAAATAAGGGCAAAACATGAAATACATGGAAAAACCAGAAAAAAAAATGATGGTATTGTGTGCTAAAATAAAGATGGGTTGAAGCTAGAAATAAATGATGAAATTAGGAAGAAGATTATTGTATTATAGATAAAATACTAAAGAAATATTAGAAAAAAATGTACAATGAGGAATCAATGGATTAAAACTAGACATGATGACGAAACCAAAAAAAATAAGTGAAAAACATAAAGCAAGTTGGTAATTTTATAAAAATGGTATAACTGATAACCTAAAACTTATGGTAAATATTTAAACAAAAAAACAAAAAATTAGTTCATTTGTTTTTTTGTTATGCAATTTTTTCATATGCTCATTTTTTTGTGAAATTTATTATAATATTTTTATTTAATATAATAATAATAATTGTGATTCATATGATAGTGTTTTATCTTAAATTTATTTATTTTATACAAATTTTAAATCATGCACATTTAATTTATTTCAATTTAAAGTCATGAGACTATAGTAGTGGTGGTGGTGGTTATGGAGGTGGCAAAAGTTATGGTGGTGGTGGAGGTGGTGGAGGTTATAATAGTGGTATTGGTAGTGGAGGTTATGGTGGGGGCACTGATGATGGTGGTGATACAACCATTATGTGAGGAGGTTATGGTGGTGGTGGTGGCACAGATGGCAGTGGCAGTGGTAGTGTTGTTACAACCACTATGTCTAAAGGCTATGGTAGAGGTGGCGAAGGTTATAGTAGTGGTGGAGATAGTAGAGGTTATAGTGGTAATGGTGGTGGTTATGGTGGTGGTGGAAGTGGAGGTAGTAGAAGTTGCAGTGGTGGAGATAGCACAACTTATTATGGTAGTGGTGGAGGTAGTAGAGGTTGTGGTGATGGAGGAGGTTATTGGGGTAGTAGTGGAGGTACTGCTGTGGTGGTGAAGGTGGAGGTATAGGTGATAGTGGTGGTAGTGGAGGAAATGGTAAATAAAAATGATGTAGTAAATATCAAAATATTAATTGGAAAATTTGGAAAACATGTTTTATTAGTTTTCTAAAAACTTCTTTAATTTGGAAAATTCAAAAAATAGTTTTCTAATTTTCTAAATTAGAAAATATCATGACTAAACAATAACTTATATTTTCCAATTTTCTTAGAAAACATTTCTAAAAAATAGGCCTTGTTTTATTAAAACTAAATAGGCCCAAAGAGTTAGGTTCTTTAATGAACCTACGTCTCCACCTAACTCATCATTAATTCAAAATCAAGACTGATTTGAGATTTATTAGCACATTAATTATGCAAAGGGTTAACAATCTTCCCTTTTTGACTTCGACAATTAAGTTTTGAATGATAATTAAAAATCACTAAGTGCATGTGTGTACATTAATTTTATAATACTCCCCCTTAATTATATAACAAAGGATTCAAAACCTTCTCCCCTTCAATATATATTAGTGTAAGTTAAATACACCAAACATCATTCAAACATATTAATATTCAATTTCTCCACTTTTTAACATTCTATTTACAATTCAAGTATAATCATAATCATTCAAAATGTCAAAATTCTCTCCCTATTTATCAAAGTGAAAAATGGAGGAAACATAAATGTCAACTGAAATAAGAAAGTAAATTAAATAAGATGAATGATATTGTTAGGGTTATTTTTCTAAACCCTGAAAGTCGATGATGAAATTAGAAAAATATCTCACCAACGGATGAGATTGATAAAGAATGATGATTTAAAAGCAATTTCAGAACCATTTAAAATACTGAAACCCTACTTGAATACCAAACTGAACCTTACTAAAACCAAACCAAAACCTAAATAAATGTTTAAAAAACAATGTTTGGGTTAAGAAAGACGTTCTAATGATTGAGAGAGAAAAATTTTGTGTCAATTTTTGCACTTCAAGTTAATCAATAAAGTCCTAAAAGGACTTTTTTTATGTCTGTTTGTTTATTTTTTAAACCGCTTTTCATTCTGAGAGCTTTGATTTAACCTTAAAAAGCCTTAAGATGAAAAGCCAAATTTTCATCAGCATACCTTTTTGAAGGTCAAATCGAGCACTCAAAGTTTAATTTTAGTCTAAAATTATCTTTTAAAATTATAGAGTGTCAGTGTGGATCATTTGACAAAAAGTTAAAATTTTAAACTCTTGTGTCAAATCAGGTCCCACACATGTATTTAAATAATGCACAATTCCCTAGGAGTAATGACCAAGTAAATAATATTCCATTTATAACTATTCTAGGACAAGTGTCAGATTAAGATTGACACAAGTATATACTTTTGTCTATTAGTATCTAATAAAGCCCCTTTTAAGTTGTAACTTGATTACAACAATGCCACTTGACTTTTGTCTATAAATAGAAGTTTTAAAAAATTATTTTGGGGGAGGAGAGCCAATGATAAGAGAGAGAAAATTACTAAAGAAAAAGTTAGAGTGAGAAATAATAAAAATAAAAAGAGTGAAAATAAGAAAATTAAGACAAAATAATATTCAATTAGCCTCTCCCTTTCTTACACCTCTTTCTCTCTCCATCCCCTAACAATTCTAACCAAAACATAATCCTAACACACCTAAAAATCCACTCAAATGCCAACATATAATCAAATAAAAAACAGCCTAAAATTAACCCCAAATCAATCCTCAAATAATCTAAGTGCACAATTGCCCTTTTTTCTTTCTATCTCATATTCTTTAATCAAATATTTGCTTTTGGTGACTTTAATCTCATATTATGAGACTAAACACTTTCTAAAACATATTTCTCTTCTTCTTGTGTCTTTTTTTTTGTTTAAGGTCATCAAAATTCATATTTTGAACAATAATTACTTTTTCTTTGGAAAACCAATTATATATATTAAAATCGAGTGTTCATCTTACAAAAATGGCTAAACACACTTCTAGACCGAGTGAACAAGTGAAAAATCCAACCAAAGAAGTGTCAAATCTAGCTAAATGGGCCTGAGCTTTGAAAACTTGCTTTTCTTGCTCCAAAATGACTCCTAGGATGGTCCTAAAGACTCCTATGCATTCAATGATGATTATACATCATCTAAATGAGTCTTAAGGTATTAAGATGATTAGATTTCATTTATTTTCTATTTATTTTTATTTTCTTATGAATTTTCTTTTCTTATCAACTCTTATTATAAAACTTCTCTCATTACCTTATTCTTCTTTGTTTTGATTTTGGTTTTTGGTTGATGATCAATATTGTTTTGTTTGGTTTGTATTTATGATCATTGATAACTCCGAATTGATATTTTACTTATGGAACTTGCATGGATGAGGAGAACAGGTAAAGGGGCAGGGTTTCCCCCATAAACACTCCGAAGTATAAGTCAGTAACAGTATAAAGGAAAAATATAATAAAGCAAATAGGCATAATAAAATAGAGAACAGAGAATAAAGGAGTAAAGGATGATTGCTTGTGATGATGAGGTGATGGAATGATGTCTTAGTGATATTGTATGATGAGAACATGAATGACATGAGATGTCATGAGATGTATTTATAAGAGAAAGTCTTGCTCAAACCTTTTAGGAATATGATTCCTTAGTCTTGTAGGATTGCTTTATTTAGGAGAGAAGGAGACTTCCTTTATAGAGTAGTCTTCCTAATTGTAATGGACTTCCTTATTGAGCTTTCTTCTTATTAAAGTAATCCTCCTCTTTGGGGGAATATATCCCTTATTATAATAGGATACTAATATGAGTTATCAAGAGTCCCCCTAAAAGTATGTTCGGATATTTATGTCTGACATATTCAAGTATGTAAATGATAGAAAACATCATTGTATCTGCCTGGAGAGAGAGATTGCTTGAGTAATTGCATATGATATAGAAGGGTGAACTGAGGTGGCCAGCCTCAGTCACAAGAAAAGATAAAGCTAGGTACCGAGTCTTGAAATCATCATATAACAACATTGTTTAAAGTGTCAGCTGGACTTGAGTGCACAAAACCTATAATAAAAATGCTTTGGGGTAAAAGATTAACCTATCAATATGGAAACAATATGAGTCGTCATTGGATTTTTGATGCTCGGTGCAAGGACATGAGGCTTACGAGCTTGAAACCTCATTACTACAGAAGCGACCTGAGGGTGCCATCTTCAGTCACTAGACTTAGATGTTTGAGGCTTAGATGTTCGATGCAAGGATGTGAGGCTTACATGCTCAGAACCTCAGTACTACAGAAACGACCTGAAGGTGCCAGCTTTAGTCACTAGAATTAGATGCTCGATTCAAGGACGCGAGGCTTACATACTCAAAATCTTTGATGCTTAGACTTGGATGCCCAAAATATTTAATGCTTAGACTTAGATGCCCAAAATCCTTAATGCTTAGACTTAGATGCCCAAAATATTTAATGCTTAGACTTAGATGCCCAAAATCCTTAATGCTTAGACTTAGATGCCCATACTCCTTGATGCTCGAATTCTTAAATACTCAGTCCCAGATGCTCGAATCTCTAAGGCTTTAGTAGACAGTACTTGGGTTGTTCGGATGCTCGGTGAATGTACATCGGCATTCAATCATAACTTTGTAAGGCTTTATATAGTGTTCATCGAATGATGATTATTGCTAATCTTCAGTCTTAAGAAGCCCAACACTTAATGGATGTTTAGAGCTCGGTAGGTACTTGTATCTTGAGCAATAAAATGAACCCTGACCATAGATGATAGATATGATGTTTGAGCGTAACCAAGTACTTGAGTGCTTGTTCCGGGTGTCGACTATCTCCACGTTTTAATACTTGAAATCTTAGGGCTTTGAAACTTAATGCTCAAAAGCACAGTGCCTCGAAGCTTAGTTTATGCCTTGCTATTTCTATGACTGGTGACAAGGTCGATGCTCAGAGCTTGGTGGATGTTCGGATATCCAAGACTTTAGTGCTCCGAGTGGCTTGCCTTTGGTGTCCTCTTTTATACACAGCTTTCTGATTCTTATCACCTACTAATTCTTCACACCAGCTCTCAGAGACAGCTTGCTCCCTTGAATCAAGTGTTTCGAGGGATCATGTAGGCTAAAGCTTCAATGAATGCTTAATGTTTAGAGCTCAATGCTTTAGTGAGTATTCTGTAATCAGAACTTAGTTTTTGACTAAGAACACTTCTTATTCAAGGCCTCATTTTGTCTTTATCAACTTTCTTTTTTTCTTTTTTATACATCTTGAGCTATAAGTTTTGTTGAAGATCTAATTTTCGTATCTTCCTTGTGTTATAGCTTATGAGTGGTTGAAAAGGATAGTCGCACTAGTCACTCAAAATTCTCCATGGATGACATGGTTGGGCCATGAAAATCAATCAATGGATGGCAAAATCATATGCCTTCAAGACTGCAGCTAACCATAGATCTTGAGGGTGCCAGAGTCAACTAAACTTGTAAATAGTAGTGTTTATGTCCTATTGTATTAGGATATTTATCTCAGATTGAAAGCGAGACTGTTGAGCATTTACTTTGAGTTCCAATGCTTGTAAAGTTAATTCTTGATACTCGACGCTCAGTTCTCCACATTCAAAGGGCGCTCGATGCTCGAAGCGTGATGGTAGATGCTCATCATTCAAAACTCAATGCTTGATGGGTATTCCATATTAGGTGCTCAGAGCATGATGATTGGTGGACATATTTAACTTCTTGGAATGCTCCATGTTCATAGCCTATGTTCGAGGCTTTACGAAGGTAGTCAATCATCTTTTGAGTTGTTCTTAATCGATAGACATGCTGCCACTAATGGTTGTGCTAAGATCTTCATGCTCGTCAATGAGGGCAGATGGATAAATCTTTAAGCCTATACTGTGTTGATGATACGCATGTTATAACGGTGACAAATTGAATAAGATACTTATAAAATAAGTAAGTATGTCTCATCCTGAATATTGGTTTTACGAAATGATAGAATTTTGAAGATAGGTTCTTATAAGTAATAATAATCTGGAATTGAATTCGGTTTATCCCCACAGACGATGCCACTTGATAACTCTGAATTGATATTTTGCTTATGGAACCTTCATGAACGAGGAGAACAGGTAAAGGGGTGGGGTTTCCTCCATAAACACTCTAAAGTTTAAGTCAGTAACAGTATAAGGGAAAAATATAATAAAGCAAATAGGCATAATAGAATAGAGAACAGAGAATAAAGGAGTAAAGGATGATTGCTTGTGATGATAAGGTAAATGAATGATGTCTTGGTGATGTTGTATGATGAGAACATATATGACATGAGATGTCATGGGATGTATTTATCGGAGAAAGTATTGCTCAAACCTTTTAGGAATATAATTCCTTAGTCTTGTAAGATTGCTTTATTTAGGAGAGAAGGAGACTTCCATTGTAAAGTAGTCTTCCTAATTGGAATGGACTTCCTTATTGAGCTTTCTTCTTATTCAAGTAATCCTCCTCTTTAGGGGAATATATCCTTTATTAGAATGGGATACTAATATGAGTTATCAATCATAATCATGTGTTTTTGCTTTATTTCTTAGTTAAAATTGTATCCTTATTCCTTGTGTTTGTGCTTAAGAATTATATGTAAAGTTGTGCTCTTGTTGCCTGTGTGATTAATTGAGTTAAGTCTTTGATTTTGGTTGTGGATTTTGTGTGTACATTCTTGTTGCGATATTTGTTTATATCCTTGTTTTTATGTTTTATGATTTATATATGAGATTCTTCAGTCAAATTTGTGAATATTGAAAGTCTTGAGTCCATTTAGTGCATAATTATAATTTGATTGAGATTATGTGCATTATTTTGTCCTATGAGTACTAATTAATCATCTTTGATTAAATTAGTACTTCTAAAAGGGCAATTCTTTATTTTCATTCTTTTTATTGAATTCTAATAAATATTTCTTAGTTTGTCTTCTAATTATTGTCACTAACCCTCAATTTGTCTCTTATTGATCATTTTTTACTAACTAATTTTCTTGTTTCTTGCATTTATAAATCTCGTGCATTCTCATGTTCTTGTATGTATATCATTTGCCTTTTGTATATCACTATCATATATGTGAATCATTTTTATATCTTTTAGATTTTTTTTACATGAACCTCAACATGCATCACTACCATTTTTGTATGAATTTTGAAATTTTATTATGTTGCATACATCCCGTCTTGCATCATTCATCATCTTTTGCATGCACCCCGAATTTATTTATTACTTTTGTGGATTATGCATTTGCATTTACATCATGCATTGCATATAATATATATCTTGTTACTTAATCTCATAGCTCTTAATCTATTAATTTATAAACTTTTCTAACTCTACCAACTACTAACATTTACTTATATTGTAATTTACTTCCTAAGCATTTTATTTAATATTCATTATTATATATTGCTCAGTAATCCTATATATAGTATTAATAATTATATCTATAATTATATATGATATTATATAATTTATGCTAATATATTATCTTATTGTTCAAGTTATATTATTGTCATTACAATTAAGATCTCAATCTCATTATAACTCGATTCTAGAGAAACTATTAGGCTCATCTGACTAAAGTCTATAACCCAAGTCCTTAAGGGGACTAATTTTCTCTCAAGTTTGCAAAAGATGATGGGCCCCTTTGATGTTGGCCTATAAATCAAGTCTATAATGGAGAACATCTCGCTAATGGAATGACCCTAGAAACTTCCACTGGGATTTTACTCTATCTTGCATATGATTGCTTGATTTGTGTCTATATATTGCATTTGGTTTAATTAAATAAGTTCTTGGTGACATGTATATCTTATACCTAGAAGACTAGACTTAAGTCAAACCTTTATGAGCCTTTATATACCCATTTGAACCTAAAAGGTTAATGCAAACCAAGTCAACCTACCGTAAAACATTGTTAACATACTATTTATTTTTTATGATCTAACATGGTTAACTCCATTTAAGTCATACGCCTCAAATGTTATGACTATTATAATCATGATAGATTAACTAATATGCTAAATCTCAAGGTTCAATTAAGTACATATATAGTCTAAAAACATGTAAACATGAAATATCTTGATAACCTAACCTCAAATTATAGGGATATTATATCTGTAAGGTTATTTTGATATGACATACTTTCATTGACTTAAATCTAATCTTCTAGTTATTATAATATATCCATATTACTATAGGTACCTAAATGCTTTAAACCCAGTAGCCTTATAAAATAAGCAGTTTTGACTCCTATATATTTAAATGAACTAGGAAGTCTGGAACTTATTGTGATTCAACAATCATGATAAGCTAATAAGTGGTTCATAATCATAATTAATTTGGATATATATAAATTAAAACACCTAGCTTGTTATATCTTGATAACCTAATCCTAAAGGTTATCCTGATATCACATTTTAAGCTTTACTTTCAAAATAAAATTCTATTTAAATCTTACAAGTACCTTGAAACTCTATCCAAATAAGTCATATGTATAAAGACAAATCACCCTTGTATGTTAATTTTTCTTTTAAGAGTATATACGAGCTAATCCATCCCATATTGATGTTCTAGTAAGCCCTCATAGGAAAGAAATTAAATGAACTACCTATGTGGGAGAAGTAAGGTTGGAAGGGACTCTATATGCTTTATATTTGATTTTATTATATATATTATCATTCATACATGCATTTATTCATCTATGCATAATATATCAATTGTTTAGCATTGTCAATTTTTTAGTTATTGCATGTTTGACCTATTTTGGAAAATGGAAAATTGAAAAATAAGGAAAAGAAAACAAACTAGAAAAGAATAGAAAATATTTTCCAAAACTAAACAACCTCTTTAATTTCTTATGTTAAACTTCTCTTACTCTATAATATTTTCTTTTGATTTTTAATCTTTTTAATCTCTTTCAAAATTCTAAATTAGCCTTATCCACCCCCTCCTCTTAGGCTCTAACGCAGTATAACCTTTTTCTTAATTACTAATAAAGTGTTTGGACCTAATTGTTAGTAAGAGCCTAGTACGTGGCATGCTAGGTTGTGTCTAACATGGTGAGCAACGGTGATATTTCATGTTAGTATGGCATGTTAGTGCTATGTCATAAGTGAGGCAAAAATGTGGGATACATGGCATTGAGGTGGCACCACATGTCACATTGCCATAATGTGGCATTTTGCATGCCCGAAATATCAACATAATCGGATCTTCAATAAAGTTGACATACTATAATAGTACCTTCACTAAAGATTGGGTAACATGAGAGAACTTTTTTTACTTTTTATAGTTATTCTTATTTGTATGATTGAATTTTGATTTTTTAATAATAAAGTTTTGATTTTTTAGATTAATTTTTAAATAAACTGAATTGATCATTATTTGGATTAACATTCGATTCAATAAAAATATGTTCAAATTTATTATATATTGAAATTTATATGAACTATTCAAAATTAAGCTTGGTAACTATCAAGCCAACTTGAATAGTAGTTTAATACGCTAATATGAAATATGAAATATATAGTCTACATTTTTTTACTTATAATAATTAAAAAATATTTATTTAAGTTTATTTGTTAAAATAAAATTATAATTATAATTATAATTATAATTGAATATTTTATAAATTTTAAAATAAAAAATATTTAAATTTAATTTTTGATAAATTATTTTACTTTATAATTTATATTTCATGATCAACATTAAACTCCACTCGAGTTTGCATTAATAGTAAATAGCTAAGTACAAGTTAGTCAAAACTAAACTTCTCAACTCAATTACACACTTCTTGTTTTTGTATATATAAGGTCCAAAATCATCTATAGGTTTGTACTTTAGAAACTAAGGACTATAAAATTGTGTGTTATCCTCTAATGTGCTTTAGTTAGCCTATTAGACAGTGTTGATATTGTGCCACTACAACTACCATCGTTGTTACTACCATTGCTAAAAAAAGCACAAATTTTTAACTTAAGAACTATAAAGTTTAAAATTTTATCACTAAAAATAAAAAATTTAATTACAAAAAAAAAATTCACTTATAGTACCCAACTTTTATTGAAGGTCAAATTACAGTATCTTACCTTTAACAAAGGTCCTATTATACTAATGTACCAAACATGCAAATGACACATCACAAAAGTATGGCACATGGTATTATGTCAGCACCATGTGTCGTACTTCCATGTTCTCATGCATGTTGTGGGTTGATATGGCACAACATGTCACACTTCCATGACATGGTGTCATATGTCACATTTCTATGACATGACATTTTGCATGTCTAACACAATAGCAACGCTTGCCATGCAAGTACCACGTTGCATGCCACATATCAACTTTGGTGAAAATTAGTTTTAGACTTTATTGGTAATTAGAAAAAAGGTTATTGTAGACACCCGATTCGGTCGGCCCGTGTTAGGGGACGAATTAGGGTTGCTCAGTTTGATCGACCCATTATCAAGCCCAATGATGAGAATGTGAACTTGGACATGAGGATGAAGCCTGAATCTCTAAGTGGAAAGTGGACTTGAAAATCCAAAGCCTAGAAAATCCAAAATTGAGCCAACTACCCAAGTTTGGCCCAAGCCCGCTCGGCCCAGCGCAGGCCTGGGCCAAAGGGGCACCGCCTTAGTGTAATGAGGCGATCGCCTCTTTGGCAGCTGCCAATGAGGCGATCGCCTCACCGATGAGGTGCTGCCCCTCTAGCAGCCCACTTATAACTACATTTAATGCAACTGTAATCATGACAATCAAGTGACATGGGCCCCACTCTCTGGACTTTCTTCTTGCGTGAGGAAAAGACTTTTGGGAAAGGAAAAAAGACTATAAGAGCTCATGATGGGCTAGGAGGCTTAGGGGCATGGGAAAGCTAAGGAATAAAAGAGAAAAAAAGAGAGAGAAGAAAAAAAAGGGGGTGAATAAAAAAAAAGGGGAAGCAGCTCTGAAAAAAAGGGAGAAAAAAAAAGAAGGAAGAAAAAAAATGTCCTGAAGAAGGGGAGGAAGGTTGAAGAAGAGGAGGTCCACTTTCCCACAAGAGAAAAGGGAAGAAACTTATGTCAAGAAGAGATACTACATCCTAGCAAGGATCTCAACCAAACCAGCTCTGAGGGCCTCTCATTTTGGTATAAAACCTACACTTAAACTTGATATGTTCATCATTTTGTGTATTCTTGCTTATATGTAACTGAGCTATTAGTACATTCTAGATTTATCTCTAGTGTGTCATGTTTGATATCTCATTTCATTAATGGATCTTTGAATATTTTTGCATGTAGTCGCAGTATGATGAGTACAGGGTGTGTATATGCATATTTTGATTACTTAGAGTAGAAGTATGCACGCCTTGGGAGTCAGAGCCGGCCTGGTGGTCAAGCGACGCCTCTTCACAGAGGCGTCGCCTGATCTCAATAAGACAATCGCCTCATCAATGAGGCGATCGCCCCATTGACAGACTCTCAAGGAGCCTATCTTTTGTGTGTGTGTGTTACCTGTTTTGTCTCGGGTCTATAAGAGCCCTGTTGATGAGGCAATCTCCTCATCAATGAGGTGATCACCTCATCCCAATGAGGCGACCGCCTCATTGGCAGGGTTAACATGTTTCCTTCTTTGTTTCATTGTTCATTTACTGTGATGCCTGCTTTAACATGTCCCCTTTTGACCTTAAACATGTCTGTATGATTGCATGGTGATGATTATCTTGATTATTCGATATTTTCTTTAACTTATAATGTGACAACCTCTTTATAGGATCTCTTTGTAAATGTCGTTATACGTGATTCCATTTTTTGTAAAGAGAAAGGCTAATCGTGTGATATTTGCAGGAATTACTTGATAATTTTTGTCATCAAGCAATCACTTTTGCTATTTATCCTTTGTATATTGTCGTCTTTATGTTATTTTAATAGTTTATTTTCGGTATATGTTTGATTTATTTTCTGTATATTATTTCGTTTATTTGGTTAAAAAGCGTTGTAATCCTTAATCCCTTCCCCCTATTTAATTTTGAATATATGGTTGTAAATTATTGTTTATTTTATTTACTGTGTTTTTTGAATGTTGGGACATAAAGGCATGAAATTGGACTAATGTGCAAACTCGGACTTAATTATAAAATCTGGCAATTATCCGAAGGCAATTTCATTACTTGTGGTAAATGAGGAAATAATTAAATAATTAAATGGTAATAAAATGCAAAACACAAACGAAGGCCAACCGCAAGGTTGGGTGAGCATTCAAACGCTCATACCCAGTTTCCGAACCCGATATCTGATAACGGCTTCTGGGAACCTTTGTGGGATTCAGTTGCTGTAATGTGTGTCCTAGCTTTTATCTGGGTGGCGACTCCATCTCCGAATAGGCCCATGACCTATATCGTATTTTCTAGTGGGCCTCAAGCCCACACAGTACCATGGTCGTCAAACACTGGGGCGCACGCTAAACCCCGCCGCCTACAGTTATACTATTTTAAGTTACCAAAAAAAAAAAGATAATGTAATGTGACATTCGCTAAAACTTGGGTATTCTAAGGCAAAAAAAAATTACCTTATTTTGGATTGAACATAATTTATGATTCATATAAACTAAACTTTATAATTTTTTATTTTTAAATTGACTATGACATTTTTAATATTTATAAATTGGTCTCTACATTTTTAATATTTATAAATTAATTTTGATGTTCCATATTTTATATTTTTTTAAGATGCTTTTTTCATTTATCGTGTCCTTATTTTCATACTACATAGGTTGTTACAATGACCTTTACACTATATTTAGAATGAGAGGACAGTAGAGAAGATAGAAAAATGGTAGAAAAAATAAGAGAGGAAAAATTTAGGGAGGAAGAAAAGTTTATTTTATTTTCCTCCCTATGTTGTCTCTCCAAATTGGAGAGACAATGGGAAAAAAAAAGAAAAAAATTTTACTATACATTTTCATTTTACAATTTTACCCTTATTATACAATTTTTCTCTTCACTTATTATTTTATTATTGAGTACAATAGTAAATATATCATATGCTTATTTTCTTTTTATTTAATGTTTTATCTTTTCAATTTAAAAAAGTACTATAAATTTCTTTTCTTCCAATATTATTTTTTTAAAATTCAAACATGAAAGAAGAAAATAAGAAAAGAAAAATAATATTATTTTCTTTTATATTTTCCTCCAAATTTTTTTTCCTTTATTTCCTTTTATTCCAAACATAGTGTATACTGATAATAGCTAATCTAGTTTTTACAACACTACAAAATAAAGATAGATAGTCTACAACTAGAATACAAAATAACAAAAAATCAAATAAAATAATAACAAGAGGATAGAATACAAAAGAGAATAACTAACTTTTATATCCTCTAACAGCGATGAATGTAATAAACAGAGAAAAATACTTACAAGAATACATATTTATTAGTTATCAGATTGTGTGCTTCTAAAATTGAATTAAAACTAATCGATAAAAGCAAAAATTAAATAAATCGTGCTAATTGGATTGGAACTAATTAATACTTGTAAATATTGAATATATTATTCTCATTAATTTTTAATTAATTAATGAAATCTAGTTAAATTTTAATGAATTAGTATATAAATTTTACTTAAATTTTTAAAACTATAAAAAAAAATTTGTTAGTTTAAAATTTGTTATCTAATATGCTTTTTAATATATATATTAGAGATTAAATTAATGACTCTTTAAAATATTTTGTTAGTTTAAAAATTGTTATCTAATATGCTTTTTAATATATATATATATATATATTAGAGATTAAATTAATGAGTCTTTAAAATATTTTTTTAGTTTAAGTTTTCAAATAAGAGAAATAAAAATGAACGTAATACAGTAAAAAAACTTTTTGGTTAAAATTGTGAGTTGGTGTGGACATTACCATATATTTTTCTTAGGCTGATTTAATGATGTAACATTTTTATTGTCTGAAATACAAATATGGGCAGTGACCAATGTGTCCTATTTGCTAACAGGAGTACTGTACACACTATAAAATTGACAAGACAAGTTTACCACTAGAAAGTCATCTCTACGGCGTGTATTGAATGGTAAATTTGACTTTAACCGGAGCCTAAGTTTGGAAAAGTCACACATGCAAATGTTAACTAATCACGAGAGTGGGACGAAATAATAATTACAATACTTGGAGTCAAAAGTTAAACAGAAGGAATATTGTCATTTATGAGAGTTAGGGTTTTCATCATCATCACAATGAGTGGCTGTAATTGGAAATTAAAGAAACCCTAATGCAATCAGGTGGACATGTATTTAGGGTTTTGATTTAAAAAAAGTTGGACTAAAAAGAAAAAGGTAAGACTTAGGCCTAAAAGGAAGAGTGTGCGTGGGTTAAAAAAGGAAGTCGAGTTGTGGAGAGACAATTACGCACACCCTTAAAGTTTACACTAAAATCTTCCTTTTCTTCTCCAAACAAAAGAAAGCAAAGGTTTTTATTTTATTATTATTTTTTAAAAAAAGGACTGTGGTGAAAGGTAATCAAAGCCCTGAACTAATTTACTTTTTTTTAAACATATATATATATATATATATATATATATATTTTCGTTCAACCTGTTTTTTTTTTTACCTTGCTTTCTCAGCCTAGTAGTACCCTACTCCTACTACCCCCCACGTCCACAAAAGAAACACCTTTCTTTCTATCAAAACATGCTCTTCCTCTCTTTTTCTTCTCTTATTGTAGTCCCTCAAGTGTCATTTTCTCACATATACCTCACACAAAAATAAACAACCATTCACTCAATACCTTGTAATTTCTTCCTCTCTCTCTCTCTCTCTCCACTCAATTTCAAATCTCTGCAACTACTCCTTCAAAATTGATTCAAAGCCCATTCCAAAAGAAAACCCAGAAATCTAACATAAAAATTTTTGAACCCTTTTGCCCAAACTATCCATATTAAGCTCTAACCCCTAATCCACTTCATAATCTTCCTTGATCCTTCTTGAATATAATATTCTTTTTAATTATAACCCCATCTTAAGGAAAAACAGCTGCTACTGCTGCAGCAAGAACAAAGCCAGGAAGAGGAGGGGGATAAGAAGACCTGTTTAACAATAAAGGCCTTTTCTTCTTGCTTTTGTGATGGAGCTATTCCCTGCTCAACCTGATTTATCTCTTCAAATTAGCCCACCAAACAGTAAACCCACATCTACTTGGAGAAGAACAGAAGAAGAAGTGGATTTGGGATTCTTGAAGAGAGCTTTGGACTCGAGAAACTCTCTGCCTTCGATGGCAAGACCTGATACTAGCTGTTTTGAGCTTTCTTTATCAAATCCAAGGATCTCTCAGTCCAACTCAAATCATTTTCACCTTCTTCAAAACAGTAACAATTACAATGGCAACAATCTTTTCAATTCCTTTCAACAAAGTCAGTACCCACATCAACAACAACAAAAATGCCACCTTCATCATCATCAGAGTCCGCTCTTTCAGCAGCAGCAGCAACAACAACAAGGGCTAAGCCAGGACCTCGGTTTCTTGAGACCCATAAGAGGGATTCCTGTATACCAAAACCCTCCTCATACTACTTTTCCATTCTCGCATCAACAACCCTTGGATACTACTTCTCAAACTTCTCCTTTAACTACTAATAACTCGACCACCACAAGCTTAAGTCCATTTCAGTCACAAGGCTTGATGAGATCACGATTTATGTCAAGGTTTCCAGCTAAAAGAAGCATGAGAGCACCAAGGATGCGGTGGACTACTACTCTTCATGCGCGTTTTGTTCACGCTGTTGAGCTATTAGGTGGCCATGAAAGTATGCTTCATCTTTGTCTCTTTTCTGGCTTTTCTATTCTTTTTTTTTTTTTTTCTTTTTCCTTTTCCTATGACCTTCCTTTGTAGCTTTTCCTTAGTCTCTGCAGATTTTTCTCCCTTGTTCTTGCAGCATTATGGTTTCATTAATTACCTTATCACTTTCGATAACAAATACGACAAATCTTTTATGTAACAGAAATTTGATCTTTCTTCCTCCCCCTTTTTTTTCTGATTTTTTATGGGGTTTAGGGGCTACACCCAAGTCAGTTCTTGAGCTCATGGATGTGAAAGATCTCACCTTGGCGCATGTTAAATCTCATTTGCAGGTAATAAAAAGAAAACTAACTGTCTTCTCTAAAAATCTAAACTAGGTTCTCTGCTTAATTATTGAGGTGGTTTAAGCAATGTGAAAATTTTCTACAAGCTTTTTGGGGTGTGTTTAATTTAAAGCAATAAGGAAAATTTCTACCATTTTTGGTCTTGCTTTAGTCAACTTTTTCTACTTTCTCTCAAAATAAATCCTAGTGCTACAGTGTTAAAAACTGATGCTGCTGAAAGAGTTAATACTAGTTTGTAAGCAGAAATTGCACATTAATAGCCTACATTACTGGAAGGAAGGTATTTATATATAAATTACAAATACCAATGTTTCCCTGCAGAGGGTCTCTAAAATCCTGAGCACTTCTTTTTCTAATAGATCTGATGGTGCTGCTAGCTAATAAACAGCTTTTTGCTTGGAAGAACAAACAAGACCAGAATAAAATATCAATAACACACACCTACAGACAGACAGAGTGTGATAGAGAGAATAGAGAGAGAGAGAAAAATATTATCGATTTCAGAAATCAAGTAAGACAAAGCCCAAGGAATTCAAAATATGAGTCGTAGCCAAGCCAAGACAAGTTTTCACTCAGTCCAATTACTATATATATATATTTTTTTTTTTTTTTTTTTTTTTGTTATAATAAAAATTTCTCTTGCACCGAAGGTGGGATTTTTTTTTTAAAAAACGCAAGTACAAAAACACCATCATTTCTCAATGATATCTTTCGCAGTTGGTTTTATAAACCACACTCTTTTAACCATGGTTACTCAAATACATTCTTTTTACATGCATATACATGTGGAAATAAATGCTTCTGTTCATATTTACACGTATTGCTCACTTTTTACAGTTCGTACTCTCACTGATTCAGACTATCTCTGCATTATCCTGAACAGTATATTGGTCTCTCTTTTCCTCTTCTTACCTCTGCCTATCATTTTTCTTAGTTTCTCTTTCTATTCAACTATACCTTAAGATTAATGTGTCACTAATAAAAAAAAAAAAAAAAAAGATAGAGCCTAAAATGAGTTTGCTTCTTGAAACGCAATTGCAGATGTATCGAACAGTAAAGACAACCGATAGAGCAGCAACTTCTTCAGGTATATACATCATAATATGGCCATATATATTTTTAAGTTGTTTATTAATATTTTTTTATTTCAGGTTGATAGAGATGTAAGATATGTGAGATCTGTGTATATGCAACATTAACTATGTGCACTATATTATTGCGACTAAAATTGCTTTTCTTTTTTTGTTAATTTATTTGATTTTCTTTTGTTTTTCGTTTGCAGGACAGTCGGACGTATTTGATAATGGATCATGTGGAGAAACATCTGAAGATTTGATATTTGAGATTCAGAACTCAAGAAGGTCGGACCTATCAATACAACTGGGAAAACAAAATGGTCACCAAGATAAGGACTATGAGGGCCTCTGGAGCAATTCATCCAGGTAAATTTTGTACAACTTTTGCATACAAATTTACATTGGACACTTACGAAAAATTATAAAGAAAAGATTGATATCGAATGTTGAACAATCATTAGATATGTCTAACATATATATGGGGTACTTAAGTGGCCCATATATATATAGGGCTGTAAGGTTTCAAGTCCTAACCCATGTTGGATACCATGTGTGTATGTGTGTGTGTGTATATATAAAAGCATTTTTCTTTTCAAGTTCTGAAGAGAAGTGCTCTACTTAGGATACTTAAATTGAATGTTCTAAGGACAAAATATAAGACAGTGCGAGATGATATATAAATGCGTAAGTGTTATCCTGGATGTTGTCGTTTTTCTTTTCCCTCCCTTGTTTTACTTTTTAAACACCTGCCCTAAAGCCTTTGGATTTCTTGCGTTTACTTGATTTTTGCTGTAAAACTATAGCATGTTCGACTCAATTAATTAGAAAGCCAAAACAAACTTAGTTGTGTTTCTGTTTTTTCATTTAATCTTTTAGAGGGGTAATGATGTTCTATCTTATAGATGAATAGAACATCTTTTTTTTTTTTTTGGTTAATTATAGAACATCTTTTTCTGCCACCATACAAACATATTACATGCAAAGAAACCACAAAAAGAGGAAATGATTTCGCTGATTTTGTTCTGTCTGTCCACGACCATGAAGACTGAAATTCCATGATGGGGTAATTATACTCTTCTTCTAGTTGTGGGTGAAAAAGGAAGTAACAAAAAAGAAAACACCCACTCTCTCCTCCTACCGTTTCCAAGAATCCCATATGACAAAATCCACCTAAAAAAAATGGGAGATATCTCTTTCCTTTGGATTTTGTGGGCTCAGATTTAGAGCTATTCAAATGGGTCCTACAATTGGAAAACTTAGTGCCAAAGCTAAAATCCCTTGTGATGGACCCATCAGTGGAAATCTTGGTGCCAAAGCTATATACCCTTTGAAACTTCCTTGTAATCTGTTGTTCTTGGTAATGCGCTATCACATGGGATGAATTCAAATCTAATTTCAATCAGTAGCACATACATAAAAACAACAACAATAATAATAATTAACGTGTAAAGTGAATACGGAACTATAAACAAGATAGTAACAGATAGCTTTCTTTTCTCAGTTTGCTTTTTTTCTTGTGCATGGCTTCCACTGATAGGAAATATTCTCTCAATCTGTTGGTTTGTGTAGCAGGGAAGCTTGGTTGCATGTGAAACCAAAGGATTCTTGTGGAAACTTAACATCCATTGAGGTACCAAAAATCTAAATTATCTTTTGTTTCCCAAATTGTCCTCTCTTATTTGGAAATAAATAATTAAAAGAAAAAAGAAATATTTTACATCCATGCAGATTTTGTTTGAATGATTGAAAAGAAGCTTATGCTTTATCTTCTTTCTTTTTTAAGTCATGCAAATTAGAAAGAAGGAAGAAAGGCATAGCCCTTTCAAAAGCCTGTTTAGGTCACCCATTAATTCAAGGGTCTATTTTGTAATTTTCGGTCTATGGGAAATGGAGAAAAGTGTTCTTTTGATGTGGAAAGCTCAATCTTTTTATACCCAGCAATTTTTCTTCTTTTTTTTTTCTCCTCTAATAAAAAAATAGCTTTTGTACATGCATTATTAAACTCTACCCTAGAACCTAAAAACCTCAGCTCTTCTGCCCTTGAGTTATGAAACCCATTTTGTTTGACCTTTATAGATGGTTAAGGTCAATAAGTTAAGAGGTAGGAGTAGCAAGAACAACAGCAGCTGTAGGGTCAAATGGATAATAATAATAATATAGAACCCACTAATGTGTCATAAAATAATGCTTGTAAATTAATGAATAACTCAACTATACTCTATAGTAGTTTAAGGAGTAGTTATTGGAAGCAGCATAATTGACACACTTTTGCAGGCTCTGAAAATGTACTCTATTATAGCTGTATCTGTGCTTCTTTTCTTTTATTATTTTTGGGTATTTCCCTAGTTAAATATTCTAAAACTCCTCTAGTCAAAATGTTCTTTTTGATTCCCATTTTCACACGCTTCCCTTGTGCTCTACTCTTTTGCTTTAGTCCCCCTTGGTGATGGTCATTTACTGCATATCTGCTTCTGCTCCTGCTGCTTATTTTAATTCTACTTTTCTTATATATATATATATATAAATATATATGATGATTATAAAACTTTTTTTTTTGGCAGCAGAAGGGCATGGATCCAAAGTGCCTGAGATATGAAAATATATCAGATATAAGCTCTTCGATCCTTACAGGGAGTAGCCCCAAGAAGCCCAATTTGGAGTTCACTTTGGGCAGGTCACATTGATAAAAATAATAAATATCACCAATCTCAACTGTGTAATATCATTTTGAAATCATTATATATTTCTGATGAAGAAAAGGGAGCTGGCTGGTGAAGAGAATCAGGTGCCCAGCTGAGAAACAAAAAAAAAAAAGGAAAGAGAAATCAGAAAGAAAAAGAAAGGAAAAGAAAAGAAAAAGAAAAAGAGAAAGGAAAGAGAGAGCTAAAGAAAGACAAGGAGACAAGAAAGACAGAAAGCAACAAAAGGAGAAAGAGAAGAAAAAAGCATGTCTTTCCCGTCAAGCTTGTTGAGATCCAAATCATCATATTATATTCCTACGTAAATATAATGAAACCTAATTGATTTTGTGTGTTGTTCTGTGTACTATTTTGATGGAGAGATCAGAAAAGAAAAAATAGGTCCTGAGAGAGAGAGAGAGAGAGAGAATATGAAGTGATCCTGGGTAATTGTAGTAATGGAGGAGTTTTACATTTATATAAAAGTATATATATTATTTTTTTGTAAATTTTTTTTTCTTTTTCACCAACTCCCTCAATTCATTCCAAGAAATTCTCACTCTTTATCACTTTTATGGACAAAGAAAGTAAAGCAAAAAGCAATGCCTTTCAGAATATAAGCTAGGAAAGGACTACAAAATAAAGACATGAGAAATTTGGTATAATGCTATTTACCAACTAGGAAAGTGGTTGCTTCTTCTTTTTCTTATTCTTTTTTATTATAAACAATAAACAACATAAACATTTAAAATCGTTCCCCTCTGCTAACAATTATTTCACACAAATTAAAATTAATCAGCTTGTAAATTTCATCTAGTAAAAAGCAATTTATATGGGTATATGAGTTCATACTTTCTTCTCTTTTCTTCTAACAATTAACAGTCTTTTATTAAAAAAAAAATTGAAATAAATTACATATTTTTAAATTCCAATCAATTTAGTTTTTTTTATTTTCAGAAAAAGATTATAAAAAATTTCCTTTTGTAATGAAAAGCACAATTATGCTTTACCTCAACACATGCATGTGGATCGATAGATACAATAATCTATCAGATAATGCCGAAATTTTAAACCTTTGTTGTCATTCTGAAAACATTATTCTTTGTAATGATTAACTTTATCATTGCACTTTAAATTTAGTATTGGATAAAGCTTTGGCTGTCATAATGTAGCTTTACAAAAAGAAGATTTAATCTCGCAATTTGTAACCACACATCCAGGGAACCTTCTTTGAAAGTCACATTACCAATAGTAACACCCTAATTTTCAGCAGGAAAAAGTTAATTTAGTACACTAATCCAACAAAGATTTTTTGACTTTTTTTCACCAAGAAATGTGAACATTGATATAGCAGTTAATTTTTTATTTGAATAATTTTTTAGTTATAAAAGGAAATTAATTT
This sequence comes from Mallotus nudiflorus, assembly GCA_947683625.1. NCBI lineage: Eukaryota > Viridiplantae > Streptophyta > Magnoliopsida > Malpighiales > Euphorbiaceae > Mallotus > Mallotus nudiflorus. Next base: position 8,783,972 of record CANTUR010000027.1, on the reverse strand, counting down.
GTTTATCATTAAAATATAAAAATTATTATTCTATTTTTTAAAAACTAATAATTTAATTCACTAAAGCACCCTTAAAAATAAAACTTTATTAACTCTACACTGTTTATCTGAATAATACTAAACGGTATAATTTGTGCCAGCACAAAAGGACATTTTAAAAATTTTATTTCTATTTTTAAGGGTAATAATGAATGTTAAAATATAAAATTTAGTTTAAGTGACAAATATATTTAAAATTCTTAAAGACTAATTGTTATATAGAGTTGACTTAAAGATTTTTTTACCATTATTCAAAAATATTTCAGGATCAAATATATTTTTGAAAGATATGATCATAAAGAAGAAATGACTTTGCTAGAATTTTGTCCATGCCAAGCATTCTGACTTGGTCTCTCTCTCTCTCTCTCTATTTATATATATATATATATATATATATATATTCCGATTTTGATAAAAAAAAAATCATGAATTTATTGGGATACTAACAAAATAAATTAATTGGTTAAAAATAATATTTAATCTATATAATTATTGTTCAAACCTCACATCTCAGCATAGTAAAACACATAACTCAACTTCTATCTCATTCAATTTCTTGAATTTTTGCTACGTAATATTCATATTAACATTAATAAATAAAGAGAAATAAATATTTTAGTTTTATTCTATTTTAAGAAAATTCAATATAAATATCATTAAACTTTCAAATATTTTTATAATGTGACCTTAAAATTTAATTATATTTTCAAGTCCTCATATGTTTTTTAGACATTAAAGATTTTTTATTTCTTTTTAAACTTGTGTTAATAAGTCAAATTGTTATATTTTAATTTTTATTATTTTAATCCAATTTAATATGTATTTTGTATACACATTAAATAATTGTTTAATCAATTAACTTAATTAAAATAATTTTTATTTTTATTTAAACTCATTAAAGCTAAAAATTTATTTTATTGAAAACTAATAAAAAGTAATTATTTTATTTATAATGGGTAAATAATATTTTAATAATTAAATATAGTTAAAATTAATATTTTATTTGAAAATAATTTTTTCAAATTATTAATAATTTTAAATAATATTTAAATTTGTAAACACTATATAATTAATTAATTATAGCGTCTGATATATTCATTATTTTATTCTTACATCTCTAGTTTGAGGCTTAAATTGCTCTAATCTTTCTTACTATACTAGACAAGTACCCTCAATGGCATCAATGAGAATCCATAAAAATAAATGTGATATATCATTATATTTAGTAAAATAAAATATCTATACTAACAATCATAGTAGTGCTATTTACCAAAAAAAAGTTTTATATAAAATGTTGCAGGGGTTAGTTGGGGGAAAGAAAACAATAGGCATTTAACCAATTATTTGAGAAAGTAAAATTTATAATCAAGTAATTATTTCAAAATTAACTAACTAAAACAATTCATGTTATATTTATATTATTTTTTCATACAAAATTTTTTTTCCTGAATTACATGAAATAATTAGAGCATGATTTAAAATTATCATAACCATGAAACTCAAGTATTTTTGTCACAATCCAAACTCAGGAGTCATGACCGACATTAGAAAATAAAAATTCTCACGAATCCAAAACCTGTAACAAGTTTTAAAATATAAAAACTCAACAAAACATAAACATAAATATGTCTCAAAATTAAAAATTTTTAAAACAAAAAGAAATTTTTATATTATATCATAATAAAATATTTTCATACAAATATTCAAATGCAAAATTTCTAGCAATAACAATATAAAATACTACAACAAGACATACTACTACTCCAACGTTTAATAATATAAAAAGTGATAATTCAGAATTTACATAAGTCAGTCAGTGAAAAAAGGGTCCGACGAAGAGAACTATTATGAGAGGTATGATGAGGAGGATCCTGAAAAATAATTGAGTGGGGTCAAAAATCATCGAATGAATTATTATTATATATATACATGCAACCTATGTATATAAGCAATCAAACATCAATCTAGTATTTTGTCACGACCCAAACTAGGGGTCATGACCGGCGTTAGGGAACGGGAATTCTTTCGAATCCGGAACCCGTAGCAAGCCTAAGAAAATAAAATCATACAATAAATAAATAAAAGTATGACCGAATTAAAATTTTTCTAAATCAATATATAAAATAAATACTCCAAATCCTTTTATAAATTAATACATATTCGTACAATATTCAAATACAAATTCTCAGAGTATTTAATATCCAAACAAAATAATATACTTTCAAAAATTATAACAATACTACTGCAGTTTCTAGAATACAATTCAAAGTTCAGAATATACATTTGCATAAAATAGTCAGGACTGAAGAACACCGGCGAGGAACTCTACAACTAAGGTCTGACGATATGGAATCTCCTGAAAAAAATAATTGAGGGGGGGTCAGACCTCACTGAGTGAATTATTATACTATATATACATACAAACTAAACCATACAATCAGGCATTCTTATATATATATATATATATATATATATATATATATATATATATATATATATATATATACATCTCACACAAATGTCAAACTCTGCTTTTATAAATATACTATGCGTAGAAAACGTTTGATTAAATTCATGAAGGATCCATAGAACCCTAATAATAGCAACCTCAAACAATCCCATCATCACTCTAGCCATACAGGCTCACTTGATCCCAAATAGAACACTTATTCCAAACTGGACAACAAACTGGCCCCGAGACACTAAGTCGACCGAGCTCCAGTAGTCTAACTATCAGTGTGATTGGCCCCGAGACACTTGATCAACCGAGCTCCAACAATCACACTATCTATCACCTCACATCTCAATCAACCCAATAGATCATTCAATTCACTTATCGACAGTAGACTGGCCCCGAGACACTAAGTCGACCGAGCTCCAGCAGTCTGACTGTCAGTGTGATTGGCCCCGCAATCACACTATCTAACATACCATTAATCTCAGTCAAATCAATCTAATCAATTGTAATCACCCAAAATTAACTCTCACTCAATCCTTATCTATCATACCAATACGTACACGGTTCTAGTGCTGCCCACTAGGAAGCACGTTCTATTGATATCCTTCACTTAGAATAAATCATTCATTCGGAAAATAATTAATGTAGAACAATATTCATAATAGTAAAACCAACTATATATATATATATACCGAAAATATACCTAAAATATACCTAGTATTTTTCAGGTATATATATATATATGTGTGTGTGTGTGTGTGTGTGTGTGTGTGTCAAATAAAATACGAAATAAACTAAAGATAAATCATTGATATACTTAAAAATAATTTAAACGAGTAACAATAATATAACATGCATTATCTTAAAAATATACTTAAATATGCAAAAGATATACCCTAAGTACACAAATCATTTAATAAAACATTTATGTATAAATATTCATTTAAATACGTGTTTGTGTTTAACATATATTCACAAATACACTAAAAATAAACCTAATTATCTAGCATGCATATATCAAAAATAAACCCTAAATATACCACTAATGTGCTAGGTTTAATTTAATAATAAAATATTTATTTATTTGGAAATAAATCAAAAATATACCAAAAATAAACTTAAAAATAATTTAAGTGTAGGTTTATAATTTAACATGCAATTATTTAAGAATAAACCTAAAATCTACTGAAACTATACCTAAAGTATACTAATCATTTAATAAAATAATTATGTCTAAGTGTACATTTTAAAACATGTGTATATTACTCAAATGTATTAAACCTAAACCTAATTGTTTAATGTGCATATATCAAACTAACATGCATAATTATTTAATATGCATATATATAAAAATGCAACCCTAGATATACCAAAAATATTATAATTTAAATCCCTTTTAAAACATACAATGAAAATGAAAAATTCTAAATAATGCACCCTATATGCAGTGCATATATATACAGTATAATAACTCACATGTTAGCGATCCATGAGACAAACTCGGCGGACCTGATCCGTTAGGCCTCGATTTCGGCGCAGCTAGACAAACAAATGACAACATGAAATCAGAATAAAGTTAACAAAAATTCTAAAGACTTGATCTAGAATTTTAGACACAGAATTAGAATAGGAATTTGACCGGATATCACGTTTTACGATAATTCTACCAAAAATCCGACAGAACCTCCCCTGTAAAACGAACATCTCTCTACTCAAAGAGTAGAGTCGGTCCTACAAGGAAAACACACTTCAGAATAAACATAGAATTACAACCACAATCCCTCGATCGGACTCCAAACTACAATTCACCAACCGAGGTTCATAATTCACAGAACAATTATAAAATACCAAAAATGCCCTTATATAATAAAAATACATTTTATAAATCCAAATTACGTAATTAACCCTAAAACATACTAAAAATCAATAAAAACCCATTTATTTAGAAAAATAGTATATTATATATAATTTGAAAATAATTTACGAAAAATAGTTTTAATTAGTTAAAAATACTAAAAATTTGTAGAAATCATTTTTATACCCTAAGTAACTATTAAAACCAATTTAATTACATTTTTATCCAATTTAGTGTAAAATTACCAAAATACCCCTATATATAAATTTACTAAAATAAATCCAAAAATTCACGAAAAATAATATAATTACTCAAAATTAATTTTCTCAACATATATTTCCATAATATCAATAAATATACTCAATTAACCAATTTATTTCAATTAAACACATAATTGACCCTATTTTTCAAAATTACATAAACTTAATAAATTCCAAATAAATACATAAAAATTCACAAAAATTACAAATAAATTTCTATAATTCATTTCAACACCCATAATCACCATAAAACACAATTTCATAATTTAATTAATTAATTTTCGAAAATTAGAAAATAATAATAAAATAATCAAAAATTCACAAAAATTAAAATAAATCCCAAAAATCACAAAAAAATTCTGGGATGTATATTAAGCTTGGGGGATCAACTTTTGTTAATGAATTTTTCATGAATCCACCAAAAATTCCCCAAAAAAAAAATAAAAATCCAAAAATAGCCGAAATAAAGAAATCAAAAAACAGCAAAAATGGAGGGGTTAGAGCTCAAACCGAAGCTTGGATTGAGTTCATCGGAGCTTGAGGAGCTCAAGGACACTAGAATCGCAAAGAATGGTGGCCGGAATCGCTTGGAACCATGGTGAGCTCGAGTTTCGGTTCCTTGCTGCCATAGCCGCTTGTCGACGCCGGAGAAGAAGGTAGAAGATGGCGGAAGGTGACTGGAGCTGCTGGAAGGCCGGACGGCACACCGACGGTAGGGGATCGACGGTGACAGGCGATGGTGGATGGTGGTTTGGATGGGTTTCGGGGGAAGATGAGTTTGTGTGTGTGTGTTTTATGTTTAATATACATATATATACATATAATACTTTATATTATAATAATTCAATATATATATATATATATATATATATATATATATATATATATATATATATATATACTAATCTCCACACACATATACATTAATATATATACACACACATATATATATTCACACACACAAATAAAATAATACAACCCTAATATATGTGTGTATATATATGTAGTACATATATTAATCACGCAGATAATGTAGTTTAATAAAATAAACAATATTAAAATAAAATACACTAAGTTAAATACTATTAAAATAATATCATTCAAAGTAATAAATATGAATAACGTAAATAAATTATCTAAAATACTAAGTCTCAAAATAAATATTAAATTATTTACGTGTCAATTTTCCCGAAAATACAATTTTCAAAAATTTTTTACGTAAAGTACTTAAAATAATATAAACTAATTAAAATTAGCTTTAAACAAATAACAACTCTTAAAAATGTCATAAATATATACAAAAATTATTAACACTGCATATCCCGAAGCAGTATAAAAATATTTAAAAACTCGGGATGTTACATATTTATATATTTATATTTATATTTATGTAATGTATACATGTATTTCATACAAATGCTCAAAATCATATTTTATGATTAAAAAAAATAAATGCAGTAAGATTTAGGTGGAAGATTGGAGTAGAGCTTTAAAATATTCCGCAACTTTAAACACTGAAACTCACTAGCAAATAGGCTCACTTAAATTCAAAAATATTTTTCTTCTCAAATTTGATAGTAGACTAACCCTGAGACACTGAGTCAATCGAATTCTCCTAGTCTCACTACTGGCATGACTAGCCCTGAGACACTTAGTCAACCGAGCTTTTGCAGTCATGTCACTCTCTAACCACACATCTCAATAATTAATTAATCATATATCATAGTAATAAAAATTTATAGTCTAGCATCTAGCATAATACTGTGCAATAGTCCTAATGTGACCCACTAGGTAGCATATTCTACCACCATCCTTCAAAATATCATATCATAAATAAAACAATAGAATCATATTAAATATGAATAGCATCCAAATTACACAAATAAATATTTACCTTTATGTATATGCAAACATATATATAATAACAATAACAATTAATATTTAATGTAACATAGTATAAATAAATTCACATTTATAAAGAAAATATGGATGTCAATGATATTCTCTACATGCAATGCATACATATAATAATAACTTACAAGTAAAGTGTGCTTCTCTATGATGACTTGACCAGCCTTATCCTCTAGGCTTCAGTCTCGGCACAGCTATAGAAAAAATAATAAATAAATAAGTAGGATAAAAATCATAATCTTATATATTCTAGATTTCTAATAAGTGACTCGATTTAAAACATGACTTTAATAAAAGACTCAAAACTTTAAATAGAGCGATGTCACGTTGTATAAAAAATTTACAGAAATTTGACAGAATCTCCTTTGTAAAACGGATATCTTTCTACTAAAAGTAGAGTCATTTCTGCACGAAAACACAGTTCAAAATATTTTAAAAGCTTAACATTTGGATTGGGCCTCCGAACTACAATTCATATCCAACCGAAGACCAACATCACAAAATATATAATAAAATATTATAATTTTTCAAATCATTAAACTATATTATAAAAATATTTAAGAATTTTTTTTCAAATAAATAATAAAATTCTAATTATTAAATAATATTTTTCTAATAAAATTTATTAATAGCATAAAATTTCCATTTCTCAAATAAATTAGCATAAATTGTAAATAATTATTGAAATTACTTATTATTATCATCAAAATAATAAAATGTTAATTTAGGCTAAAAAATAATAAATAAATTTATTTTTCATATTTTTCCCAAAATAACTACTAAATCATTAATAATTGAAAAATAATTATAAAAATTATTTTTACACTTTTATTAATTAAAATAGTCTAAAACAGAATAATTATCAACAATTTTAATTAAAATTTAAATAATTACAAATTTCTAACATTTTTCTAAAAACACATATTGATACATAATTTTTAAAATTTCATATTTAAATTTCCATGCATAATTTCATAAAACTTCTTTAACAAAGTTTACTCTGCATAATTAATAGAATTCATTAAAAATATAAAAATTATCAGGCCAAAACAGTAACTAGAACAATAACCCAAATTCAAAAAATTTGAAAAATTCATAAACAATAAATAAAAATCACAATTAGCAAGATCTCAACCTCAATTACAATTTATCTCAAAGCAACTATATATAATTAAATCAAATTCAAGCTTAATTAAACAAAATAACTAAAATTAACCCAAAATAAATTAACTAAAATTGAGGATGTTACCAGAGTTGCCAAGACAAATTAAGTTGGGGAAAACAAAGCTCAAGAGGCTAGGATTCGATCAAGATCAATGGCACGTCCATGGGTTGCCGGAAACACCGTCAATGACCTCTCTTCAATTCGCTAAGAAAGAAGAGAAGAAGAAGAGGAAAGAGAGGAAGAAGGGGAGTGGTCCGGCATGGAGGAGATCTACTATCAGCATCGTCAGGTGGTGGTGGCAGTTGACCGGCGCAGTAATGGTGGTGGTGATTGGTGGTGGTATCGGGTGGAAGGGAGAAAAGAAATAAGGAGAAAAGGAAAGAAAAAAATTAATAAGAAGTGTCAGTAGTCACATTACTTTTTTTTTTACTTTTATTTTTACTTTTGTTATATATATATTGTATATATGAATTCATATATACAATATACACTGAATTAATAATTTTACTAAAATACTCTTAATAATAAATTTTATTAAAAATACTCATTTAATACTAATCGAATAAAATGATATTTAAAACTCAACAATTCCCCCTTTCCCCCTTTTAAATTAATAAATAAAAAATACAGGTTATAACAATTTTTTAAACATTTTTTAAATGGAAAACAACCTCTTTTTTTTTCCAAAGCTATATGATTGTTTATTTGTTTATATTAAAAAAGTTGCTAAGAAAAATGCATTTTTTTTAAATTATTTTATTATTTTAAAAATAGAAAAATAAACTTTATGAAATAATAGATACTTAACAATACTAAAACTTTTTAACGGAATAAGATAGACAAATTTTAATTTAAAATTAAATTTTCCTTTCACACCACTTTCGTATTAGTTAGTGAACAAAATACGTCTATGATTTTTCTTTTATGTTTCTTCCTATTATATGTGCAAGGATTTTTTTTTTTCTGAAATAATATATGCAAGATTTTAGGCTATATAAATTGTACTTTCCTTTACCTCCATTTTATATTTATTTATTTATTTGAACAAGAAGAAGTAATATAGATTAACAAAGCAAATTACATCGAAGGTCTGAATACAAAAAAGCTTGAAGATTTGAATGAACACTAAAGCTTTGATCTAACATAAGCAAACAATCCTGAGATTTTGAAATCCAATCAGCTACTTGATTAGCCGATCTAGGAAAAAATTGGATTTTAACATGAGAGCTATTAACTAAAATGTTTCTAACATCTTCCACTACAACAGAACCATCACATGGGACATCTTGACTTGTGGATTGGCAAGCCTTAATAGCTTTCTAACAATCTAATTCAACAACAAATTGTTGACTTGGAAATTGAGAAGAGTAGTTAAGACCTTCTCATAAAGCCATAAGTTCAACCTGAAAAAAAGAGTAGCAACAAGTGTTTTGGGAACTTAAGTGAACCACCTGCCCTCTTGAATTCCTGCACACAAAAGCCAAATTGCTTTGATTATTATTGGGATTAAAAAAAGCATCACAATTAAACTTTAACACACCCTTTAAAGGAGCTTCCCAATCTATTGTTCTAGAATTGCAATGGCGCTATTGGGGTTAGAAGATAGGGGAGTTCAATTAAGCAGCCACCCACTCTCAATCTTAACAACAATGAGTTGTGGGTCATCAATTTGACCGTTAAAAACAGCTTGATTCCTGGCTCTCCAAATGAATCAACATATACCAACAATAAGATCAATCAAATATGTGCTACCAATGGCCTTCAACATTTGATATATTTTTAACCATTAGTTAATAAAAGAGCTAAATCCAAAAGGATTAGGCATATAGCCAATAGAACTGGTGAACCACACAAGTTGAGAATGCTGACAAAGAAATAATGTATGCTTTAAAGTTTCAGGTGCCTAAAAGCATCTTGAACATATGGAACTAATAAAATAGCCTCTCTTATACAGTCTTTCCCCTGTATGAATTACATTCCACATAGATCGCCATATAAAGCTTTTAATTTTTTGAGAAACCTAGAGAGTCCAAACTTAATCCCAACATTTGATATTAAAACTAGAAGATTGAGGAGAAATAGTCTAACTGAGAAGTCTATATGCAGATTTAATAGTATAGTTCCCCGCCTTCTCATAATACCAAACTAGTAAGTCCTATGTGCAATGACTTAATGATTGAATAAGAATACATAATATCGCCTTACACTCCTCCTCATTGAAAAGGCTATTAAGAATTTGCAAGTTCTAATTACCACTTTGGTGATTAATAAGATCCCCTACTCGATGGATACTAGTAGTTGAAGGTTTAGGAGAATTGATCCTGAAATTTAGAAGCAATGGAACTGAAGGGTCCAACCATGGATTTATAGAAATTCTAGAATGCACATTCCATTGCATCCCTTTAAGAATAATTTCTTGACCCTTCAATAAGCTGCTCCACAGCCAAGAAGGCCTCAAACCTCGATTAGCAGATATAAAATCCAAAAATGGAAAATAAATGCCTTTTAAGATTTTTTTTCATATAGTGAATCTGGATTTTGAATGAGTTTCCAGACGAGTTTGCCAAGCATGGCTTTATTAAAACAAGTGAGTTCTCGAAAGCCTAAACCACCACTTTCCTTAGTTTTCGTTAGTTCACTCCATTATACCCAATGAATTTTGTGATCTGAGGCACTTTAAGACCACCAAAAATTTCAGATAAGCTTTTCTACTTCATTAATAACACTCATAGGTAAGTGAAAAATAGACATTTTATAAGCAGGAAAAGAGTGAATAACCGATTTAATAAGAACTTCCCTTTTTGTCGGTGATAAAAATTTACAATGCCAAGATTGAATTTTTAATCTAGCTTTGCCAATAAGATATTCACAAAGCATCGTTTGAGTTTTTTACCAATCCAAAGGTATGCCAAGGTATTTGGTTGCATACTTTGATTCTATTATCTGAAAAATAGTAGAAATGTCATTCTTGAGTACATGACTAAAATTCTTACAGAAGAAAATTTTTTATTTCTTCAAGTTCAATTTCAGATCAGATTCTTGAAGGAAACAACCTAGAATTTCCTTTATATAAGAAGATTCCACAACATTTGCCTCACCAAACAAGATAGCATCATCTGCAAAAAATGAATGTGTTAATGGAGGACAATGTCTTGATAGCTTGATACCATTAAATCTGCTAATAGAATTTTCTTTAAGAAAGGAATGAGATAGAGTATTCGCTACTAATATGAAAAGGTATGGCAAGAGAGGGTCTCCCTGGCGCAAACCCCTCTTAAGAGAGAAATACCTAGAATTACTTCTATTGATTAATATTGAGTATTTAATAGTTGAAATGCATTCCTATATCTAACCTATCCATTTTCTATGAAACCCGAGCTGTTGCATCACTAGCTTGAGAAAATTATAATTTGCACTATCAAAAGCCTTTGCAAAATCAAGTTTAAGAGCAAAAAAATTGCTTCTTGCTTTAAACTTATTTTTAAAAGCATGCATCACTTCATGGTTCAAGATTATACAATCTTGAATACTTCTGCCTTTAACAAAAGCATTTTGATTTTGAGTGATGATAGTGGGAAGCCAAGGTGTCAATCAATTAGCAAGAATCTTGGAAATAATCTTATAAAGATAATTGTAGTAACTGATTAGATGATAATCATCAAAAGTTCTAGGATTTTTAGTTTTTGGAATCAAAGCAATTGTTATGTTACTAAGAGATAATAAGAGGAGGAGGAAGAAAAGAAATGTTGCACTAAGTTTACCATATCTTCTTGGACAATAGTCCAGTGATTTTGGAAAAAGGCACCTAGATAGCCATCAGGTCTAGGGGCTTTAAGCTTTCCTAAAGAGAAAACATCTACTTTAATTTCTTCTCTCCGGATATCCTTGGTAAGCTCTTAATTCATTTGATATGAAATAGTATAAGGAACAGAGTTTAATATATGCTTGAAGCTTAAAGGCATTAGTTGGCTTTAAATTTTCTAAAAATGAGTAATAGCAGTAAGCTTAATTTGGGACTCATCTGAAATTCACTACCCAAAAGGATTTAATATTCTAAGAATTTGATTTGTTTGACGCCTTTGAACTATAGTTGAATGGAAAAATCATGTGTTCCTGTCCCTTTCTCGTAACCATTGTATATAAGATCTCTAAAGCTAGTTTATTTCCTCATGCATTTGTAGTTTATGGATCTCATATCATAATCGAAACTCCTCTTTCTTTTGTTAAGCACTAAAATCTCCTGACATGATTTCATCTAATTATGACTTTAAGAGATTTAGCTTCTGAAGGTAATTACCTCCTTTTTGTCTAACCCATTTGTTCAGTTGTGGCTTTAACTCCAAAAGTTTCTTTTGAATAATCAATTACCCATTTAAAGGAGCTATTCTCATTGCATAACTATTTACAATTAGATCACTCCATTCTTGATCCAGATCTCATTTTGCCTCATATTTGAAAGTTTTCCATTTAGTATTGGACTTAAAGTCAAAGACGAGGATTAAAGGGTGGTGATCGGAACCAATAAAGGACTCATAATGAACCTGTGCAAATTTGTAATTTAAGCACCATTCAGAGTTGCAGATCGCCCTATCAAGATGTGTTTGGATGTTATTCTCCCTTGATTGATTATTATGCCTATAAGAACCACCCTTGAACCATAAATCCAATAAATCATAATCCTCCATTAATTGCTTAAAAGGCTTAAGCTAAGGTTAGGAAATAAATGAACCACCTTTCTTTTTATGGGAATATAGACATGAATTAAAATCTCCAATTAAAACCCAGGGAATCTACATTTTAAGATCAAGTTTGCGAATTTCATTTCAAACCTCCTCTCTTAGTTCCCTTCTTGGTTCACCATATACCTTTGAAAAATGCCACATTTCATCAGCCATAACTAAAGCATCGATATAGTATCTTAACATACCTTTAATCTGGACTCCCCACTCATCATTCCACCAAAGCACAAGACCATCGAATTTGCTAATTGGTTCAACATAAACTCCTTCATTAGAGCTAAACTGAGACTGAAGCTTCTCAAGATATGCTTTTGATTATTTGGTTTCTATTAAAAAAACCATATTTGGCTTGTAATTTAAAATTAGATCTTGAAGAATCTATTTTGTACTTAGTTGTCCCAGACCTTGGCAATTCCATGAAAGAATCGACATACTATTGAAAGAGAAAGCACAAAGAGGGAATGTAATATGGACGTAACCTTACCGTCAATTGGCAATTGTATTTTGCATTAATTCATTTATGCCAAATGGATTTACAACATTTCTTTTACATTAAATATAGAAAATAAAGATATTAATATATTATTAATAGCCAACTTCTTTAACAATTTTTTTGTGTCAAAAAAATTAAGAAGCCGGTGAAAGAAGTGAACAATCTAGTTGTCATTGATTTGTAGATGATTTAAAAAGAAAGAACTACCTATGCTACCTTTATTATGTGGAGGTGGAGATTTTTCCACTCCATCACTACTATTTTTAAAGAGTGAATGATATAAATATCCTCAACTTCAATATTTATCTTCTCTCATAATCATTTTCACACTTTACAATAAATATTATTAATATTTAGATGACAGAAAATGTTTTCAATTTAAAATTTTACTTTTCATTAATAAAATTTTTTAAATTATTCTATTTATTATACATTAAATATTAAACCATATTTATACAAAAAAGACATATATGTGTTATTATTGATTTTATTTTTATTTTTATTTTTAAAAATTAAAATTATTTTTATTTATTTGATAACTTTTTTTTAAGTGTTAGAAATAATAATTTGAAGTGTTTTAAATTTTAATTTTTTAACAGCTTAATTATAATTCTTATTTTCATTTCTACATATAAATTAAAATGTTATTTAAACTAATTATTTGATTTAAATTTTTATATCTCCCATCATTGTCTTAAAAAAGAAAAAAATAATTATTATTATATTATTTATTATTGATTCTATTGTGAAATTTTTCTATGTATTTTTTATTATTTTAGTAATGTAGAAAAATACTTGTTAAAATAAAACCATATAAAATTATAATACAAATATTAATTAATCTACGTAAAGTTAAAGTATAATATATGCATCAAATTTCTCATAAATAAATTTAAAAATTCTATCAATAAATATAAAAAGATTTGTTCAATTTAGCATTAAGAAATAATTTATACATATATAGTACTTATTTTATTTACATAATGTATGAATAATATTTGTTTGAAAAAAAAATCTAAATATGTGAGTTAATTAAATATATATAATTATATGACAATATTTTAAACACTAAAAATTAAATATAATTTATTTTTTTTATAAGAATTGTAATTTATTTGGATAATAGAAAATAGAGAAAGTTTAAAAAATTATAGTAGAAAGCACGACATTGAAGTTGAAGATATTTATGCCGTTGGAACATTAAGAACATTAATGATGGTGTACAGGCTAACCCCGCCTAAGCTGGATAGACCATTCAAACGTGAGATTGACACTAAAATTAAGGTAGGTCCTAATTTTTAAAAAATATGGTTGTTAAAAAATAATAATAATAAAAATAATGATGGTGTACAGATATAAAGTGTTGAGAGTGAAAAAATCTCCATCCATTATGTACTCCATTAATCTCCAAAATAATTGATCTTTCTTTTTGTAAAAAAAATTGAAAAATACTAGATTCTCACAGTTGTTCTTATTTTCCTTTTCTATTATTAATTCAATGTCAGCAATTTTAAAATGGGTAAGGATTTTTGCTAATTGCACTGCACTTTAACTTTATTGAATGTTTAAATAACTTAACCATACTTTCACTATTAATATTAACTCAAAAATTTGTTTAATTCATATAGAAAAAAAACTAATAACTTCGATACAAGTAATTTATTTTGATTTAATAATTTTTATATTATAATCACCAAGACTTATTTATAACTTTATTAATTTGTTATGTTATTTTTGTTTGTGTTCAACTTATATTGTTAGAATTTTAAAAATAGCTATATTTATTTGCTAATTTAATTATGCAATATGCATTTTTAGTTTTCAATTCTTTTAAGTGTTTATACAAATAATATTTACATTTTAAAAAATTGATGGCAAATTTAATTTTGATTTTTCAATCAATTCTATTTTTTTTAATAGAAGTGATTGGATATAATACTGAAAATATTATATATATTGAAAAATTAATATAAAATAAAATAATTAAAAAATACTTTATATGTTTTTTTTTTTTTTTTGAAAAAATAGAGCCAGTTAAGTTGATATAAACTGATACAGAATTCTTTTTAGTTATTTTATTTTATATTAATTTTGTCAATACATATAATAGTTTTTGTACTGTATCCCATCATTTTTATTTTAAAAAATTGGATGAAAAAATTAAAATTAAATTCACAATTGATTTTTTTAAAGAAATGTAAATATCATTTGTATTAACACTTAAAAGTCGTAAACAATTAAACATTAAAAATATATATTGCATAATTAAATCAAAAAATAAATAGAACTATTTTTTTGAAATTTTAAAATATAAGTCAAACACACAATAAAATAACATAATAAATTAATAAAATTATAAAAAATCATGAGTGATTATAATATACAAACTATTAAATCAAAGTAAATTATTTGCATTAAAATTATTGGATTTTTATTATGTATGAATAATTAAATAGTTTTTTAAGTTAATAAGTTAATATAATCAATAGAAATTAAGGGTAACTAAGTCATTGTCACGACCCAAAACAGGGGCCATGACCGGCGCTAGGGAACGGGAATTCTTTCGAATCCGGAACCCGTAGCAAGCCTAAAAATAAAATAAAACATGCAATAATAACAATAACAGTAATATATATATGCAGCGGAAATAAAATCATAAATATAATAATAACATTTTCATCACTGGATTTAAATCAAATCTCATCTCATATATATATAAATCTTTCAGTACAAATCTAGTTTCAATATAATACATCTCTTTAAATAAAATACATGAAATCCCACACTTTAATTCACAACTACTGCAGTATCTAGATTATAAAAATAAGACTCAAGTAAGCAGTTTACACAAAGAAGCCGGGGCGGAAGAAATCCGGCGTATCGACCTGCTACTGAGGTCTGAAGATGTTGACTCTCCTGAAAAATTATCAACGGAAGGGAGTCAGACCTCACTGAGTGAATTACTATAATATATATACATACACACTAAGTGACAATGCATACAGTCAACAGTATATATGTAATATGTAAATATATACATGCAAATTCACACAGATGCAGAAAAATCATTTTTATATATTTGTATTGAAAATCATCTTTTATGAAGGATCACATAGAACCCTAGAATATCGCAACCTCAGAAATAATGTTAGACAACACTCTAGCCATACAGGCTCACTTATTCCAAATATATCCACTTAATCCATTTGGACAGTAGATTGGCCCCGAGACACTAAGTCAACCGAGCTCCAGCAGTCTGACTGCCAGTGTGATTGGCCCCGAAACACTTGGTCAACCGAGCTCCAGCAATCACACCTCCAAACCACATCTCACATATCAAATAATCATATCAAATCAATATCCACAAATAGTTAGTAATATAGCCTAAAGCTATAGGCGTACCGGTACGTACTCGGTCTTAGTGCTGCCCACTAGGTAGCACGTTCTATCGATATCCTTCATTAATAATATAAAATATTCATTCACAAAAATAAATGATGCATGAAGTTTAATAAAATAACAACATAGACCATATATATACTAGAAATATACCAAAAGTAAATCAGGTATATTTCGAGTATATATATGTCAAATAAATCCAATCAAATCATAAATTAAACTAGAAATATATTTAAAAACATTTTTAAATATAATTTATTAACAAAACATGCATATAATTTAATATATACCAAAAATATACTTAAACACAAATCATATTATTTATGCATATTTAATCAAAATAAAACATATATTTCTAAATCATGCATCCTAAAGCATATATATATAGTATAGTAACTCACCTTAGTGCGCTCCACGAGACGGGTCCGACGGGCCTGGTCCACTAGCCCTCGGTCTCGGCGCAACTAAACAAACAATAAATAACCGACATCAGAATAAACCTAACAGAAATCCTAGAATTCGATCTAGAGTATTAAACACAGAATCGAAATTAGGGTTCGACCGGATATCATATTTTACGAGAATTCTACCGAAAATTCGGCAAAACCTCCCCTATAAAACAGACATCTCTCTACTCAAAGAGTAGAGCCGACCCTGCAAAGAAACACACTTCGAAAAATAAGCTCAACACTCAACCACAACCCCTCGGTCGGACTCCAGACTACAATTTACCGACCGGAGTCCACAAACACAGAACAATTCAGAAAATACCAAAAATATCCTTAAAACCTAAAAATACATTTTATAGGTAGAAATTACATAATTAACCTTTAAACACATTAAAAACCGATAAAAACTCATTTTATTAGAAAAACCGTATATTATATATATAATTGAAAATAATTCACGAAAAATAGTTTTAATTAGTTAAAAATACTAAATAATTTGTAGAAATCATTTTTATACCTTAAATAACTATTAAAATCAATTAAATTATATTTTTAGACAATTTAGGATAAAATTACCAAAATACCCCTATATATATAAATATACTTAAATTACTTCAAAAATTCACCAAAAATTATAAAATTATCAAAAATTAATTTTCTCAACATATTTATCAATAATATTAATAATTAAACTTAATTACCCAATTAAATTCAATTAAAAACACATTTAACCTAATTTTCCCAAAATTACATAAACTTCAATAATTCAAAATAAATACTTAGAAATTCATAAAAATTCCAAATAAATTCCTATAATTAATTTCAACACCTAATTTAACCATAAAACACAATTTCATAATTTAAATAATTAATTTCCGAAAATTAGAAAATAATATTAAAATATTCAAAAATACCCAAAAATAAAAATAATCTCCAAAAATTCTACAAAAATTCATACATGCAGATTAAGCTACTAGGATCAACATTTGTGAAGGAATTTTTCATGAATCAATCAATTCGAAGCTCAAAAAAATCAAAAACCCTAATGTGACTGAAATTGAAAATTCAAAACCTAAGCAATTCTAGGCCATTTAAGCTCAAACCAAAGCTATAATCACACTCAACAGAGTTCAAGGAGAAGAAAGAGACCGGAGGTATCAAAAACGGTGGCCAGAATAGGAAGAAACGGCGAGGAGAAGATTTCGGCCAAAAATGGAAAACTAGCTCGCCGGCGCCAAAGAAGGAAGCTGCTGGCGGCGGGGGACGGCTGGGAACAACGGTGGCAAGCCGGGAGGCACACCGATGGTAGGTGATCGGCGTGACAGATGGTGGTGAGGGGTGGTCGGGCGCACGGGAGAAGGAAGAAGAAGAAGAAGAAAAAGAAAGAAAAGAAAAAGAAAAAGAAAAAGAAAAAAAAAAAAAGAAAAATAAATAAATAAAAAATAATAATTTTAATAAAATATTTAGAAAAATTTACATCCACAGACTTAATATTTTAATAATTTAATAATAAATAAAATAATTAAATAACAATAAATTAATAAACAAATAATAAAATATTAGGATAATATTAATTAAACCCTAATTAAATAAATATTGCACACATAGGCTTTATTTAGTAATTTAAAAATACGTATGAGTTCATGCAAGTCCGAAAATATATTTAAAATAATTAATAATAAATTATTTACGTGAAAATTTCCCCGAAAATGCAAGTCCCGGAAAAATTTTACGTAAAGTACTGTAAATAAGACACAGTAATTAAAATAGGTTTTAAATACATATCAACTCGTGAAAATATCGTAATATATATACAAAAATTATTAACACTGTATATCCCGGTACAGTATAAAAATATTTTAAAAACACGGGATATTACAATCATTTAAATTATTAATAAAGTCAAAATGGAGTGCAATTATTAACAGAAGGAGTGCAAAAATCTCAACGCTTTTAAAAGAATTATATTTACATCTAATCCTTAATTTGAGTTCCAAAGGATGAGAAAATTATTAATTAAGAAAAGAATCTTATGATTTTAATTACAATATACTAAGACATGAAGAATTTATAGTAACAAAACAAAAATAAATGAAGAAAATTATTATTAATGCAAAATTTACTTATATAATACATATGTGTTTAATTTACAAGAAAAAGATAAACAAATTTCTGCCGGCAAAAGCTATAAAACATGGTATTGAACTTTTTAAAAAATTATATTAATATTGTCTCCAAAAATTTTCAAAAAATATAACTTAAAAAATTGTATTGATTTTATAATTTATACACTAGAAAATGTATTTGAATTTCAAATTAAGGAAAAGCATTATTAACACAATTTATTTATATTTTTGGCGATGCTACCATAATTATATATTTAAAAATTGATAGTGGAGGTTAATTGAGTTGTTAAAAGATGATTCACTAACGGGGCTAGATGATTCTTATTTCGTTTCTACTCTGATGCTTTTGTTAGTATTGGTGATTATACAAAGAGGACTCATCTAGATAGCTTTGAGTAAATATTGGATTTTTTTTTTATTAAATGAGATTTTGTGTATTTTATTTGCTTCTTATTTAAATTTTCTATTTTTAATATGAAAGGTGGTATATTCTTCATTTTCATAGTTAAAATTTATATTTTTATTTAAAAGATCATCATTCCCCATTAATTGTTGCATTTTTTACATTTTTATCATTTTGTTATGGTATTATCTTTTATGAAAATAAAATTTTAATACGAAATTGAGATTTTTCATTGTTAGAATATAATAAAAGTGGAGGTCTTTATCACAAAGATAATATTTTTATCATAAATTTTAAAATTTTATAACTAAAAATAACTTCTCTTTATTTATGAAAATAATTTTTTTTTTCTAATTTTCACCTGTTTGCTTGCTTGCGTTTGGCATCATAATCATGACGTTTGTGGCCTCAATAATCAACCCATAAATTGTTATGGGTTATATTCTTGGAAAGATTCAATAAAGGAAGGTTTAAAAGGAGTAAGAGCTGATGGGAAGAGGAGGATCACCAACTGGGGAAGAGAGGACCGATGAGAAGTCCTTCTTGGAGAATAGAGCAAAGGTCAAAAGGAAAAGAAAAATGGAAGGTGGATTCAATAATGGAGAATAATAGATTATCATTTAAAAACAAATGGGTTTTAATTTCAGTGATTTGTGAGAAATTAGCAAATTAGGGTTACAAATTATGGTTTTTCATCATTTTTTCAATTTTCTTTTTTCTTTCCAGTTTCATACGTGTCATGACATGGTAGGCCTATCAAACCAATGTAAAACATATGCTTCTTCTATTTGTTTATTGAGTGGTATGAGGTTTATAAGTTATGCTTTTAGCAAGCGAAGGTGTTCCAATAGCAGAAATATAAGTATATGTGTTTAAATGACAAAAGCTAAGTTTAGGAGGGCCGTATGTATTGTGCGTAGAATAAACTTAAAATTTAGATAGCTAAAAGCATGAAAAAATTTTAATTGTTTATAAAAAAATTGTATAACTTTTAACTTTTCATATCATTAATTGACTTTTATAAAAGAATAAAAAAATATATAAAAATTCAAAAAAAATTAATGTGACTTTCATATAAATACATATGTTATATAGATATTTTATATGAATAAAGTATAATTAATTAATTAAATTTTAGTAGTTTAGAAAAAAATATAATAGATTAATTATTTATTAAAATAAAATTTTATAATTTATAATTTTTTGTAACATCTAATTTAATTTTATAATGATAAAATAAAAATGAAAAATTAAAATTTTTATATTTCAAATAGGTGGAAGAAAAAAAAAGAAAAAAAATATTTTTAGTCTTTATTGTGAAAAATATTAATTAGAAACAAAAATAATTGAAAAAAAAGAAAAAAAAGATTAAAAAAATTATTTTAACTAAAATAAAAAAATATATTTAATGTATGCTTAAAAATATAGAGTGCCACATGTCAATACATGGTGAAAACCTTTCTCTATGCCTTATATACACATACATACATACATACATACTAGTAAACAATTAGTTTCACATGTGAAAAAAAATTATTTAACTCGTGATATATAGTAAATAAAAAATTAAGCATATTATTATTATTATTGTTGTTGTTGTTTTTTAATACAAATTTTAAAAATAATAACAATATTATTTACTTATATGAAAAATTGATATTAATTTAGTATAATTATAATTCATTACAATTTCGATAAATTTTTACTTAAATAATTATATGATATTACTTCAATATTTTTTATAATTAATTTTTCTCAACTCTAAAACTAAGTTGATATAAAAAAAAATTATGGCAATAACTAATCATAAGAAAATAAGAAATTATTAATTATTTTTAACAAAAAAATATAAAATAATAAAAGTTATATTTTCTTTATATAACAATTTAAATATTACAACCCATTAAACGTATAATTTATTACAATTTTAGCAAATTTTTTATTTAAGATATGACACTTTATTTCTTCAATATTTTTAATATTAATACTGTCACGACCAGAACCCAGGGGCACGTGCCAAGCACTAGGGAATGGGAAAATGTAAAGCTACCGAAACTCATAGTAAGCCTTAAAAGAAAATCACGGAATATTTAATTTTGAAACCTTACAATAAATAATAAAATCACAATGCATATTATCAAACTGATTTTTCTCAATATAATTTAAACCATAGTATCAGTGCATAGAAATAAATAAATAAACATCAGTTATACAAATAGTATCTTGATACATAAATTATAAATACATGAAATCCCAAATAAATTATGCAGTTGTACAATATTCTCTACTGCGGTACGCGAAAGTAAATACAACACAACTAAATAGACCTACGTAGAATAGTAAGTGACGAAGCTACACAGCGAAGAGAGGTAAGCCTAACAGTAAACTCCCAAACTCCTAGAAAAAATTAATTGAGGGGAGTTAGACCTCACTGAGTAAGTTAATAAAAAAATAAATGCGATTTGAAAACCTCATTAAAATAAATTTTATGGAAATATAATATAATATAATTTTATTTCAACCATTTGGTGTACGTATAATAAATCCATTTTTAAAAGAGAAGAAATAAATATTTAAATGTCTTTTTAAATCGTTTCAATATAAAAATTTAGTAGAACCCGATTTATAAATTTTTAATAGTCATATGACTCACTTATATCCAAGACTGTCAGATCCCGAGAGCAAAACATCACCAGGATACACAGCCGCAGTCATATCTCTTAATCTAATATCACTGGCGGTGTCCGAGAGCAAAACATCACCAGACCATCGGCCCCAATGATTTAATAAATATTAATCAAAATTATACTGGCGGTGTCCAATAGCAAAGCATCACCAGACCTTCGGCCCCAATATTTATTAAATAAAAAAATATTATACCACTGGCGGTGTCCGAGAGCAAAGCATCACCAAACCATTGACCCCAGTAATATAATTAAATAATTACATATTTTACTGGTGCACACACGGTTCTGATGAAACCCATTAGGTAGCCCGTCCTACCATGGTTTATTTAAAAATAAAAGAAAATAAATAAAACAATGAAAATTACAATAAATAAAATAGATAAATAAATAAAATACAATAAAACAACTATAAATTAAATCATGTAAGATCATATGCATAATGCTGACTAGAATCTCATAAAATTAAATTCGTAAGAATTTAATATAATTTAAATTAAAAATCCGACACTCAAATCAAATATTAACTTACAAGATAAAGGTGCTTCTCTAGCACGTCGTGTCCGACCTCGACTGGTAGACACGACTGGAGGGGTAGCTAAAAGACAGAAAAAGAAAATGACAATCAGAAAATAGAAACCTAACTTCTAGAGTTTCTAAAGAAGACTCGATTCGAACTCAAAATAAAAATTTTAGGATTGACCCGGTGTCACATTTTACAAAAAATCTATCAAAAATTCAGCAGAGTTTTCTCTGTAAAACGGACATCCCTCTACCAAAGTAGAGTCAATCCTGCAAATAAACACACTTCAAAATTCACAGTGACACAACACCTCGGGTTGGGACCCCAAACTACACAATTCCCAACCGAGGTTCACCAAAAAAATACAAATAAGCAAATACTAAATATTAATTTAGTAAATCACCAAAAATAATAAAAATTTAATAATAAATCATAATATAATTTATTTAATTTTTAAAACACCAAATAAAATTATTTTCCACCATAATTTAAATAAAATTTCAAATAATAATATAATATTAATAACAATCCAACTTTCCAAATATCCAATATAAAATAGTCAAATTCAAACTATAATTGCCCATATAGTTTAAATATACTAAAATATTAATTAAAAACTCATTCAAACCACAAAACAATAAAAAATTTAATTTTGAATAAATTTTCAAAAATAGTTAGTATCAATTACTAAAAATAATAAATAATTTATAAAAATTATTTTAATACCACATTTTATCTCAAAAATATCTAAATCATAGTATTTAATTATAATATCAACAAAAACACACCATTTACCTATTATTTCAAAATTTACATAATAATAATAATTTCTAAAAAAAAATTAGATAAATTATCAAAAATTATTTTATCACTACTAAAATTACTAACATAATATACTAACACTAATTAACTCCAATAATCAACCAAAAATAGTTAATTAATCACATTAACAAAATATACGTAAAACTTAAAATACCTAAATAAATATACAAAAATTTCTATAATCTCAAATAAAATTAATATACCCAAAATTAACCCCAATTAATTTAGATTAACTAATATATGTATAGATCAACCAAGAATTACCCAAATAATTAGAATAAAATTTCTGCATAATTTAAACAAACAATTCAAAATTAACAAAATAAAAAATTAACCCAAAAACTAACTAAATCAACTAACAAACAATTAAATCAGCTAACAACCAACTAACCTAAAACTCACCTAAACTAAGCCAAAATCAAGTGGAAGAAGGCTACTGCTACTTCACGTTACTGTTCAGGTTGCTGCTCCTGCACTGGCGTCGATTGAGGGAGGAGGATGGTGGAGGTTGTTGGCGGTGCACGTGGAGGCACAGTGATGGGAAGAAGGAATGGTCTGATGTAGGCAGAAGGCAGAGAATAGCAGGGGAAGAAGAGAAGAAAATTGAAGGAAGAAAGAAAAAAGAAAAAAAAAATTATTGATTTCCGTAGAAGAAGGCTTTTAACCAACTTTTGGTCTAAAAAGCACTCATATGTATATATAAAGTAGTTTAAGTAAGGTACATTCATATATATATATATATATATATATATATAATAGGTAGTTTAAGGAGTAAATATAATAATATTATTAATATATCCCTAGATAAAATAATACTACAAGTATAATAGTCAACAATAGTAATGTTACAAATAAATATTTGGACAATTAAAATAATAAAGTATGTGCATAAAAATAAATTAATGTAAAAGTAATAATATTAATAGTTCTCAATAGAATTTTAAATTTAGTACTTAAATATAATAATTTAATATATCAATTATAACAATATAAAATAAAGATAATTTGTATCCTTGAAAACCTCAATATTTATATAAATAATTTACAATATTCGGGTTATTACAGTGTCACGACCCAAAACAGGGGCCATGACCAGCGCTAGAGAACGTGAATTCTTTCGAAATCGGAACCCGTAACAAGCCTTAAGATAAAATAAAACATGCAATAATAATAATAATAACATAAAATAAAGTATTCTGCAGCGAAAATAAAATCAAAAATAATGAAATAATAATTCACCAATGAATTTAAATAAACAACTCATCTCATATATAAATAATCTTTCAATACAAACCCAGTTCAAATCTTTAAAATACATAACTCACACAAATATAATACATAAACCCCTCAACAATTTACAACTACTGCAGTGTCTAGTTATAAAATAAAGCTCAGATAAGCAATTTACATAGTGAAGTTGGGGCGGAAGAAATCCGGCGTATGGGTCTGCTACTGAGGTCTGAAGACGATGACTCTTCTGAAAAATAGTCAACGGAGGGGAGTCAGACCTCACTAAGTGAATTGTTATAATATATATACATGCATATTAAATGGCAATGCACACAGTCAATAATGTATATAATAAATATATATACAGGCAAATACACACAAATGCATCAAAATCATTTTTATATATTTTCTGAAAATCACTATTTATAAAAGGATAAAATAGAACCCTAGAAAATCACAACCTCAAACAGTGTTAGACAACACTCTAGCCATACAGGCTCACTTATTCCAAATATATTCACTTGTTCCATTTGGATAATAGACTAGCCCTGAGACACTTGGTCAACCGAGCTCCAGCAATTATACTCCCAAATCATATCACACATTAATCAAATCAATCCGATCAATATCCATAAATAGGTTAGTAATATAGCCTAAATGCTATCAGCGTACCGGTACGTACTCGATCCTAGTGCTGCCCACTAGGTAGCACGTTCTATTGATATCCTTTATTTATATATAAAACATACATTCATAAAATAAATGATGCATGACATAAATTAAAATAATAATATAAACCATATATATATATATATAAAATATACCAAAAATAAATCAAGTATATTTCGAGTATATATTCGTTGAATAAATTCAATTTAATTATAAAATAAACTAGAAATATACTATAAATTTACTTAAAAATATTTTAAGTATAATTCAATAATAAAATATGCATTTAATTTAAAATATACCAAAATATACCTAAAATATACCTAAGCAATTATTAGACCATTTATGCATACTTTATAAAATTTAAACATACATTTCTAAAACATGCAATCCTAATACAAGTATATATAGAATAATAACTCACTGTTATTGTGCTTCTCGAGACGGGTCCGACGGGCCTGGTCCATTAGGCCTCAGTCTCGCCGCAACTAAACAAACAAATGATAACACGACATCAGAATAATTCTAACAAAAATTCTAAGAACTCGATCTATAATACTAGACACATAACCAAAATCAAAATTTAATTGGACATCACGTTTTACGAGAATTCTACCAAAAATTCAGTAGACCCTCCCCTGTAAAACGGAATCTCTCTACTCAAAGAGTAGAGCCGGTCCTGCAAAGAAAATACACTTCAAAATAATTCAATTCACAACCACAATCCCTCGGTCGGACTCCAAACTACAATTCACCGACCGAGGTTCACAATTCACAGAATAACATAGAAATACCGAAAATACCCTTTAATAATAAAAATACATTTTATCAATCCAAATTACATAATTAACCCTAAAACATGTTAAAAACCAATAAAAACTCATTTATTTAGAAAAATCGTATATTATATATATAATTTGAAAATAATTTACGAAAAATAGTTTTAATTAGTTAAAAATACAAAAAAATTTGTAGAAATCATTTTTATACCTTAATTAACTAGAAAAACCAATTTAATTACATTTTTAACCAATTTAGTGTCAAATTACCAAAATACCCCTATATATATAAATTCACTAAAATTAATAAAAAATTCACCAAAATTAATATAATTACTCAAAATTAAATTTCTCAACATATAATTCAATAATATTAATAAATATACTCAATTAACCAATTAATTTCAATAAAACACATAATTAACCTAATTTTCCAAAATTACATAAACTAAATAAATTCCAAATAAATATATAAAATTCACAAAAATTACCAATAAATTTCTAAAATGAATTTAAACACCTATAATTACCATAAAACACAATTTCATAATTTAATTAATTAATTTTTGAAAATTAGAAAATAATAATAAAATAATCAAAAATTCCCAAAAATCAAAATAAATTCCAAAAATTCCAAAAAAATTCACAGAGAAAGATTAAGCTACAAGGATCAAAGTTTGTGAAGAGAGTTTTCTTGAATCAATCAAATTGAAGCTCAAAAAAATTTGAAACCCTAATAGGCCGAAAATGAAAAATCAAAACCTAGGGAAATCTAGACCATTTTAAGTGAAACAAAGTTTGGAATCACACTCACCGAAGCTCAAGGAGAAGATAGAGACTGGCGATGTCAAAAACGGTGGCTGGAATCGACGTGATCGACGGTGGGAATGATTTCGTCTTCTCTTGGCTTTTCTGACCAAAACACGTCAGAAATGGTGGCTAGGGGCGGTGAGAATGGCTGGAGGTGGAGGAAGGCTGAGAGACACACCGACTGCAAGAAAATCAGCTTGCAATCGCCGGAAATGGAGATGGGATGATCGGGAGGGAAGGAGAAGACCGGTTGGCAATTCTATAATTTTGGCTAACTTTTATTTTTTGATAATAATTTTTGTATATATATATATATATATATATATATATATATATATATCCACACTATATATTATAATAATATATAATCCCACACACATTAATACTCACCACACATATATTTTAATAATTTATACACATATAATTAATTAATATAAAAACTAAATAATAAAAATTAATTTAATTAATTAAACCCTAATTTAATTTAAATAAATGTACGTATATATATTTTATTTAGCACTTTAAAATTATGTATGAGTTCATGCAAATTCGTAAAACTATTTAAAATAATTAATATTAAATTATTTACGTCTTAATTTCCTCGAAAATAACATTCCCAGGAAAATTTTACGTAAAGAACTTAAAAATAATTAAAAATTATTAAAAATAACTTTAATAAATAACAAGCTAATTAAATAATCAAATATATATATAAAAATTATTAACACTGCATATCTCGATGCAGTTTTAAATTATTTAAAAACTCGGGATATTACATACAGTCTTCCCCCCTTACAGAAATTCGTAAACAAATTTCAAAGAAAAGTTAGGAATTAAAAAGTCTAAGGATGAAAAAGATAGGGATAGACGGCTTGCATCTCAGATTCTGCCTCCCATATACAGTCTTATGCTGTGTGGTTACTCTAAAGCACTTTCACCATCGAAATCTCCCGAGAGCGAACCTGGCGATCCATAATCGCTACTGGATACTCCTTATAAGACAGATGTTCACTGAGCTCCACTGCTTGAGGCTGAAGTATATGAGAAGGATCAAGAATATACTTCCTCAACATAGACACATGGAACACTGGGTGGATTCGAGATAACTTAGGTGGCAACACTAGTCTATAGGCCACTTCCCCAACTTGTGACTGTATCTCGAAAGGTCCAATGTACCTCGGAGCTAACTTACCCTTCTTACTGAACCTCATAACTTCCTTCATTGGAGATACCTTTAGAAACACCATATCTCCAACTAGAAAGGAAACATCCTTCCTTTTAGGATCAGTATAACTCTTCACCTGTTGTATACTGTCCTTAACCTCTACTGAATGATAGGAAATTTTTCAGAAGTAATCTGCACCAACTCTGGACCTATGAGCTATCTCTCACCAATTTCCCAACACAAAGGTGATCTGCACTTCTTACCATACAACGCTTTATACGGAGCCATCTCAATACTTGCATGATAACTGTTGTTATATGCGAATTCAATCAGTGGCAAATGATTATCCCATTAACCTCAAAAATCCATCACGCACATTCAGAGCATATCCTCTAAAGTCTGAATGGTCCTCTCAAACTGACCATCAGTCTGAGGATGGAATGTTGTGCTAAAGTCAAGTCTGGTACCCAATGCCTTATGCAACTCTTGCCAGAAAACTGAGGTAAAAGTGGCTCCTTTGTCATATATTATACTTACTGGAACTCCATGAAGATAAACAATTCTGTTGACATACAACTGTGCCAACCTGTTAGTGGAGTATGTCTTCTTAACTGGCAGAAAGTGAGCTGACTTAGTTAACCTGTCAATGATTACCCAAATAGCATCAAACCCACCTGTCGTCCGAGGAAAACCAGTCACAAAATCCATAGCAATCATATACCACTTCCACTCTGGGATAGGCATGGGTTGTAACAATCCTGAGGGCCTCTGATGCTCTAATTTCACCTGCTGACATGTGAGACACTTGGATACAAATTCTACAACATCCTTCTTCATTCCATTCCACCAATATGTATCCCTCAAATTATGATACATCTTAGCAGAACTTGGATGAATACTGTAAGTAGAAAAATGTGCCTCTTCTAAGATCTCTTTTTTTAGATCATCAACATCTGTCACACACAATCGAGTATCCAAGCGTAGAACTCCCTCACTGTCAATCACAAACTCTCCAGATTAACCCTGTTGCACCTCAAAAATAATTCTCTATAACTGTGGGTCCCTTCTTTGAGCTGCCTTAACTCTATCCAAGTACACAGATCATACTCTGAACTGAGCTAAAAGGCACTTCTTAGTCACTTTCCACTGCAAACCCTGATCAATCAACTCATGCAACTCTTGAATAATCGGTCTCCTCTCAGTACTAATGTGGGCAAGACTACTTGCTGATTTTCTACTCAACACATTAGCTACAACATTCGCCTTGCTTGGATGGTAAAGAATCGAACAATCATAGTCTTTTAGAAGTTCCATCCATCTTCTTTGCCTTAAGTTCAAATCACTCTGCTCAAAGATATACTTTAAGCTCTTATGGTCGGTGTAGATCTCACAAGTGACATCGTATAGATAGTGTGAATACAACTGCTGCCATCTCTAGATTGTGAGTGGGATAGTTCTGCTCGTGCTTCTTCAACTGCCTTGAAGCATAAGCAACCACTCTACCATTCTGCATTAGCACACATCCCAAACCTACACGAGAAGCATCACAATACACCATCTATCCATCATCACCAAAAGGTAATGTCAGTACTGGAGTTGAAGTCAATAAATCCTTAAGCAACTACAAATGCTCCTCACATCTATCAGTCCACATAAATCTAACATTCTTCTGGGTTAGTCTAGTTAAAGGCATGACAATCTTAGAAAAATCCTTCATAAATCTCCTGTAATAGCCTGTTAAACCCAGAAAACTTCTCACTTTAGTAACCGTTGTAAGTCTTGGCCATTCAGTAATCGCTTCTATCTTCCTGGGATCCACCTGAATGCCATCTTTAGACACCACATGGCCTAAGAATGCCACTTGGTCTAACCAGAACTGACATTTTAAAAATTTAGCATACAACTGGTGCTCTCTTAAAATCTGCAGCACCAATCTCAAATGCATCGCATGCTCTGCCCTATTCTTTGAATAGACCAGAATATCATCAATAAACACAATCATAAATTGGTCTAAGTATGGCCTAAACACCCTGTTCATCAAGTCCATAAAGGCTGCTGGGGCATTAGTCAACCCAAAGGACATTACTAAGAACTCATAGTGGCCATATCTAGTCTAAAATGTTAACTTAGGTATATCATCCCTTCTAATTCTCAACTGATGATACCCAGATCTTAAGTCAATCTTAGAGAAATGTCGAGCTCCTTGTAACTGATCGAACAAATCATCAATCCTGGGGAGTGGATACTTATTCTTGATGGTAACCTTATTCAGCTATATGTAGTCAATACAGAGTTGAAGACCACCATTTTTCTTCTTTACAAAGAGAACCGGAGCACCCTAAGGAGATGTACTAGGCCGAATGAACCCCTTATCTAATAATTCCTACAATTGCTCTTTTAACTCCTTCAGCTCCACAGGTGCCATCCTATAAGGTGGCATAGAGATAGGATCTGTACCTGGGACAACATCAATACAGAATTCTATCTCTCTATCGGGCGGCAATCTAGGTAACTCCTTTGGAAAAATATCTACAAATTTTATGTACTACTGGTACCCTCTCCACTGATCCCATTTTTGCTTGAACATCTCAAACTATAGCTAGATAGCCCTGACATCCTCTACTAAGCATCTTCCTAGTTGTAATGGTAGAAATAAGAATATGGGACATGGAACTCTCAGTACCTCTGAATCTGAATTCCTCATCACCAGGAATTCTAAAAATTACTTCCTTTGCTCGACAATCCACAGAAGCATAATATTGGGACAATTAATCCATTCCAAGAATCACATCGAACTCGATCACATCCAAAAGGACAAAGTCTATGAATAATTCTTTACCCTCTACTAACATGGGATAAGATTGAAAGCAAATGTTTATCTCCAACTCATCACTAAGCAGAGTCAAAACAGAAAGAGGAAAACTCATCTTGGAAGGAAGACAAGCCACTTTCAAAGTAAACAAAGGAGACCCTAGCTTGACCACGTCTTGGTTGCTGTAAGGTGAATGGCTGAGTCTGTCCTCTACCTTGGCCCTGCTGACTCACATACTGCATTGGTCACTGCTGAGAGTACATGGGTGCTTGATACTACTGAGGCACCTGCTGTAATGGCTGAACCATAGTAGGTGAAGATCCCTGAGCAAAAGATGTCTGGAATCCATAGTTCGGACAAGCTCTAGCGAAATGTCCAAACTGACCACATCTAAAACATGCTCCTGACATCAAGTGACAAGGACCCTTATGCACTTGACCCCAAATGGCGCATGCACTGGCTCCAGACCCAGAACTGCCATACCCAGAGCTCTGCCCACTACTACTACTGGCGCTACCACTAAATCTAGCGGCCCTACTACTCCTGCGATCCTGAGTAAGGTGGTGCCTACCAGTCCGATGTGCCCTAAACTATCTGCTCTACTGAGAAGGGCCTACTGACTGAGAACTCGAGCTGCCTATCTGAAATACTGGCTGCTGCACCCTCTGGACAGGTTTGAAAGTGCCACTATCATATGGGTCAGGTATGGTGCTGTGTCAGATGTGTTTGCACTCCAGTTGTCTCGCCTCCTCTACCACACTCTCGAGACTATGACCCTCTGGTTGAATACCAATATAGGCTGGGCCTAATCCTGTCATATACAGCTCTACTGCCCTGGTGACATCCTGCCTCATATCCTCAGCATGCCTCATCAGTCTGTAGAACTCTCGAGTATAGTCCTCCACTGATTGATCTCTCCTATTAATGTTAAGCAGCTGCCATCTGTAGTTCTCTCGCATAGACGAAGGATAAAAGAATCTCATGAACTGCTCCTTAAATCCCAACCATGTCATCGTCGTTATGAAAGGCTGAATGGACTACATAAACCAATCTTGAGCTACTGCTGAGACTGATAGCTCCACAATCATAATCCTCTGGTAGTCAGAATAACCAGATCTGGTCCTGGACTCGATGGTATTAATGAAATTCAACGCATCCCCAGTACCATCAAAGTGAACTCGCCCCACTCTGGAGTATAATAAGGCTGTATCAGCATCTGACATCCCCTGAGTCTGTCATTGAAGCATCTACTGCACAATGGGCATTGCCTGATTAAGAGCTGCCAAGCCCTGGTTAATACCTGCCATGCTAGCTGAAAAGACTATAGGATCCTCTACTGGAATTTGAGGCTCTACTGGAGGCTGATCCTGCCTCTGAGCTGCTGCCACTCTAGCTTTACCCCTACCTCTACCTCTACCCCTACCTGTAGGTTGAGGGGCAGGAGGGAGAATCTCATCTTGAAATGATTGCTCACCATCATCAGGTTCTACATCTATAGTAGGGGCATTCCGAGCATGCCTCATTCTAAAAAGACAGGAAAAACCCAGATTCAAAACAAGACATGAATACAAACTTAGATACTGAAACCAAAAGACAAGAGATCAACAAACGACATTTAACAACCCTTGTATCGCAGTATTATGAGAAAAGGATAGACATTGATAGTCAAAAGCATAAAAAATGAGCCAAAGCTCTGATACCAACTTTGTCATAACCTGAACTTAGGGGCACGTGACCGACACTAGGGAATGAGAAAACATAAAGCTACTGAAACCCATAGTAAGCCTTAAAAGAAAATCACGAAATATTTAACTTTGAAACCTTATAATAAATAATAAAATCACAATGCACATTATCAAACTGATTTTTCTCAATATAATTTAAACCATAGTATCAGTGTATAGAAATAAATAAATAAACATCAGTTATACAAATAGTATCTCGGTACATAAATTATAAATACATGAAATCCCAAATAAAGTATGCAGTTGTATAATTTTCTCTACTGCAGTATGCAAAAGTAAATACAACACAACTAAATAGACCTATGTAGAATGGTCGGTGATGAAGCTACACGGCGAAGAGAGGTAGGCCTAACAGTAAACTCCCAAACTCCTGAAAAAAATTAATTGAGGGGAGTCAAACCTCACTGAGTAAGTTAATAAAGAAATGAATGCGATTTGAAAATCTCATTAAAATAAATTTTATGGAAATATAATATAATATAATTTTATTTCAACCATTTGGTGTACATACAATAAATCCATTTTTAAAAGAGAAGAAATAAATATTTAAATATCTTTTTAAATAATTTTAGTATAAAAATTTGGTAGAACCCGATTTATAAATTTTTAACAGTCATATGACTCACTTATATCCAAGACTGCCGGATCCCAAGAGCAAGACATTACTAGTATACACAGCCGCAGTCATATCTTTTAATCCAATATCACTGGCAGTGTCCGAGAGCAAAGCATCACCAAACCATCGACCCTAGTGATTTAATAAATATTAATCAAAATTATACCGGCGGTGTCCGAGAGCAAAGCATCACCAGACCTTCGGCCCCAGTATTTATTAAATAAATAAATATTATACTACTGGCGGTGTCCGAGAGCAAAGCATCACCAGACCATCGGCCCCATTAATATAATTAAATAATTACATATTTTACTGGTGCACACACGGTCCTGATAAAACCCATCAAGTAGTCTGTTCTACCGTGGTTTATTTAAAAATAAAAGAAAATAAATAAAACAATGAAAATTATAATAAATAAAATAGATAAATAAATAAAATACAATAAAACAACTATAAATTAAATCATGTAAGATCATATGCATAATGCTGACTAGAATCTCATAAAATTAAATTCATAAGAATTTAATATAATTTAAATTAAAAATTCGACAATCAAATCAAATATTAACTTACAAGATAAAGGTGCTCCTCTGGCACGTCGTGTCCGACCTCGACTGGTAGACGCGATTGGAGGGACAGTTAAAAGTCAGAAAAAGGAAATGACAATAAAAAAAAGAAACCTAACTTCTATAGTTTCTAAGGAAGACTCAATTTCAAACTCAGAATAAACATTTTAGGATTGACCCGGTGTCGCGTTTTTAGAGAAATTTATTGAAAATTCGGCAGAGTTTTCTCTGTAAAACGGATATCCCTCTACCAAAGTAGAGTCAATCCTGCAAATAAACACACTTCAAAATTCACAGTGGCACAACACTTCGGGTTGGGATCCCAAACTACACAATTCCCAACCGAGGTTCACCAAAAAAATACAAATAAGCAAATACTAAATATTAATTTAGTAAATCACCAAAAATAATAAAAATTTAATAATAAATCATAATATATTTTATTTAATTTTCAAAACACCAAATAATATTATTTTCCACCATAATTTAAATAAAATTTCAAATAATAATATAATATTAATAACAATCCAACTTTCCAAATATCCAATATAAAATAGTCAAATTCAAACTATAATTGCCCATATAGTTTAAATATACTAAAATATTAATTAAAAACTCATTCAAACCACAAAATAATAAAAAATTTAATTTTGAATAAATTTTCAAAAATAGTTAGTATCAATTACTAAAAATAATAAATAATTTATAAAAATTATTTTAATACCACATTTTATCTCAAAAATATCTAAATCATAGTATTTAATTATAATATCAACAAACACACACCATTTACCTATTATTTCAAAATTTACATAATAATAATAATTTCTAAAAAAAAAAAATTAGATAAATTATCAAAAATTATTTTATCACTACTAAAATTACTAACATAATATACTAACACTAATTAACTCCAATAATCAATCAAAAATAATTAATTAATCACATTAACAAAATATATATAAAACTTAAAATACCTAAATAAATATACAAAAATTTCTATAATCTCAAATAAAATTAATATACCCAAAATTAATCCCAATTAATTTAGATTAATTAATATATGTATAGATCAACCAAGAATTACCCAAATAATTAGAATAAAATTTCTGCATAATTTAAACAAACAATTCAAAATTAACAAAATCAAAAATTAACCCAAAAACTAACTAAAATCAACTAACAAACAACTAAATCAGCTAACAACCAATTAACCTAAAACTCACCTAAACTAAGCCAAAATCAAGTGGAAGAAGGATGTTGTTGCTTCATGTTACTGTTCAGGCTGCTGCTTCTGCACTAGCGTCGACTGAGGGAGGAGGATGGTGGAGGTTGCTGGCGGTGCACGTGGAGGCACAGTGATGGAAAGAAGGAATGGTCTGATGTAGGCGGAAGGAAGAGAATAGCAGGGGAAGAAGAGAAGAAAATTGAAGGAAGAAAGAAGAAAGAAAAAAAAACTTGTTGATTTCCGTAGAAGAAGGCTTTTAATGAACTTTTGGTCTAAAAAGCACTCATATGTATATATAAAATAGTTTAAGTAAGGTACATTCATATATATATATATATATATATATATATATATATATAATATGTAGTTTAAGTAGTGAATATAATAATATTATTAATATATCCCTAGATAAAATAATACTACAAGTATAATAGTCAACAATAGTAATGCTACAAACAAATATTTGGACAATTAAAATAATAAAGTATGTGCATAAAAATAAATTAATGTAAAAGTAATAATATTAATAGTTCTCAATAGAATTTTAAATTTAGTACTTAAATATAATATTTTAATATATCAATTATAACAATATAAAATAAAGATAATTTGTATCCTTGAAAACCTCAATATTTATATAAATAATTTAAAATATTTGGGTTATTACAGTTTATGTGCACAAAAATTAATTTAATGCAATATTTTAAGTTCAACTAATAATAAAATGATAAATATTAATTAATTTAATTTTAACTCTTTTTTATTAAATTAATTTTTATTAATAATAAAATAGAAGTTAACCTAATTAAAATAGAAAATACACTTTCAATTAAATTAGAATTTTTGCTAAAGGTAATATAGAAGTTAACCTAATTAAAATAGAAAATATACTTTCAATTAAATTAGAAATATATTTTAGTTAGGAAATATACTTTCAATCAAATTAGAATTAATTTAATTTTACTTTTATTAGTAAATGACTAAATTATTCAATTTTTATATAATAATAGTGAAAACTTTTTCGTAATTTTGCATGTATCCCTTTCATACATTTATATATTTATTATCGATATATATACTGTTTTAATGAGACATAACTATTTTAACATGTAAAACCTATTATTATAATTTTTTTTATTCGGATAGTTAATTAGAGGAGAAAATAAATTTAAACATAAATTATAAAAGCATGAAACAAATTAAGACACTATTTAAACATTTTTTTTTCTTTTTAATAATATTTCTGGCTCAGCCTCGAGCTATTTCAAAATACACATACTAGCACGTGTGTGTTTTATGTATGTCAATGCAGCTTCTCATTTAGTTATTATGTATTATAAATAAAGTTCGCTATTACCACTTTAGATTTGTTTAGATGATTGATGTTCAAATCTCCAACTATAACGAAACAAAGAATAATAATGACAATAAAGAAAGACAAAAGTTTTGTTTAGATGACAATGAAAGAAGAATGGATTCATACTTTGGCACAATGAACGTGCAAGATTGTAAGTGATCACAAGTGTAATAATAGCCCGCCTTGAATGCCGGGCAAACAACGACAGAACTGGCCTTCAAATTGTAAAGAAGGAAGAAGCTATAGTCTCCATCAACCCTCGCTCTGGCCATCTTTCACTAGATGTGAATGAACAAAGCTGCCTCTTATCACTGCCCTGCTGACAGCTCTATTAGCGAGGCGTCAATCATAAAGCAACAGATTGCAAAATGATTTCCCTTATACCTCGGTTGAACAAACCTATCTCTCTCCTCTTCCTCTTCCAATTTCAGCCAAAGAAAAGTAAAGAAAAGAAAATGTGTTAATTATAGTTTCCTACTCTGGCTTTGGTCATAATAATAATTACTCATTCGTTAAGTTTGATATATCAATTAAAAACTATTAAAAAATCAAGCTATTAAAAAATAATTAAGTAATAATTTTTCTTTAAAAATATTTTAAAATATAGTATTTTAATTTTATCGTTATCAATTTAAAAAAAATTATTTTATATTATACAATCTATTAATGTTTAAATCATATAAACTCCTTATAAAAAAAATTGTTAAAAGGAAGAGGTCAATTAGCCATTTAATTTTAAATATATTTTCCATTATTTAATGAGAAAGACATAAATAATAAAATAATACTTTATCATAATACCTAAAATAACTTAAAACGTTATACTATTAATTTAAAATATTTTAAAATATAAAATAAATTAATATATATATATATATATATATATATATATATATATATATATATATATATATATATATAAGAAAAAACAAGGAAAAATAAAATCCTTTTTCTTTCAATCCTCTTCCCGTTGTTGACAATATAGTCGTAGACTTGTAGGGTTTGTAATCAGAGTGTGCACTATATTGTTTAATAAGAACACAAATCACTGTAGGAGTGGTAATAGGCCAGATATCTGTCTACACAATGGTGAATCCATTTTAAAATAACTATCCAAGGGAAGAGAACTTCCTTATTTTTTCTTTACAAATGATACACATATATATAGTATCTACATAACCTATCTTTGGAAATACAATCTCTTATTTACATAAATCATTCCTTGATTTCTTCCCCCAATTCTCTCCTTAATTTATCCTTCCTTATTTTTAATTATTCTATTCACACTCCAACACTCTCCCTCAAGTTGGTGCATAAATATCATCAATGACCAACTTGCTCAGTGAGTTATAGAACACTCGGCTTGAGACAACTTTTATGAGAACTGCTAACTAATCTTTGGACTTTGAAATAAATGGGAATTTAAGATAGGAACCTGATTATCTTAGCTTCAAGTTTTTCTTTAATAAAGTTCCTATCTATTTCCACATGTTTAGTCTGATCATGTTGATCCGGATTATGAGCAATCTGAATGGCTGCTTGATTATTATAGTATAAGATCTCCGGATGATACCTGACTTCATTAAGTAGACTTCTCAGCCAAAGAAGTTCACATAGACCTTTTGATATTTCTCTGAACTCGACTTCCGCACTTGATAATGCAACTACCTTTTCCTTTTTTCTCCTCCATATGATGAGATTACCTCCCATAAAGGTGAAATACCTGGACGTTGACTTCCTGTCCAAGCTTCATGCCTAGTCAGCATCTGTGTATCCTTTAATATTTAAGTGGTTGTCCTTTTTGAACATGAGTCCTTTTTTAGGTGATGATTTTAAGTAACATAGAACTTGGATTATTGCCTTCATATGATCTTTGCTCGGATTATGCATAAACTGATTTAAAAGACTTACTGCATATGCTATGTCCAGTCTCGTGTGAGATAAGTAGATTAACATACCCACTAGTCGTTGATATTGATCTCTGTCTATTGGTGTCTAGTTCTCATGATTGCACAACTTATCATTTGGAGGTATAGGTGTTTCTTACCAACTTATAATCAAGCATTCTGGCCTCAGTGAGTAAATCAAGAATATATTTTCTTTGGAATAGAAATATGCCTTATTTTGACCGAGCAACTTCAATACCTAAGAAATATTTTAGTCCCCCATGATTCTTCATCTCAAATTTGCTTGCAAAGAATCTTTGTAAATTTGTGATCTCCTCCTCATCATTCCCTATAATTATTATATCATAAATATAGATAATTAAAATTGTTATTTTCCTATCTTGATATTTTATGAATGAAGTGTGATCCGAGTTACTTTGTTTGAATCCATGCTTCCTTATTGCTAAGTTAAATCGACCAAACCATGCTCGATGAGATTGCTTCAAACCATATAGTGCCTTTTGTAATTTACACACACCTTCAACTTTTGATGATGTCTTGAAGCTCAATGGAATATCCATGTAAACTTCCTCCTCAAGGTCCCCATGTAAGAATGCATTCTTTGCATTAGATTGATGAAGAGGCCAATCCAAATTTGCAGCAAGGGGTGATAAAACTCTTACAGTTTTTAGTTTTGCAACATAGGAGAATTTCTCTTTGTAATCAATACCATAAGTTTGAGTATACCCCTTTGCCATTAGTCTGGCCTTATATCTTTCTATTGATCCATTTGCTTTATGTTTGATAGAGAATACCCACTTACAACCCATTAAGGATCTTTCAGTATAACCCGTCCAGTATAACTCATGTCCATTAAGTCTCTTATAACCCATCCAGTATAACTCATGTCCATTAAGGATTTTTCAGTGCCCCTTGCATCATATGAGGAATATAGTTGTCATACATCAAATCTTGACTGTCCCCAAAAAGGTTTAATGATGAAAACATCTTCCCTAATATGACAAGTGTTTGTTCATTTATACTACCTTTGAAGCACACTAAAGTCTAAAAGACCCAAGCCAAGTCTCCATAGTGTGAAATTAATAATCGAGTCACTAAGTCATACTTTGATTTAGCAAATTATGAATTATCATAATGATAAGTCACTCTGTTCGAGTAATCATTACTCAAAACGTGCAACTTGTTAGATTGGTGTTTGTCTCATAAGACCAGAGTTCAACTTTATGAAAAAATGGAAGCTGATTTTGATAAAATGAACATTGAAAATGCATTTGTAAGCCCTAAAAACCTTTAAAAGCAATCCCAAAAAAGCTTGCATAAACCTGAGAGAAAGCGCATAAGTAAGTTAGTAGCGTGTGACCACACTCGAACATAAAGTGCTTACGCATAAAGATAAAAGCTGCTTCGAACAAAATAAATGTTGAAAACACGTTCGAAAGGTAAAAAAAAAACCTTTAAAAGTTATTTTGCAAACTCGAAGAAGTGGTCCTAAAATAGCCCGCGTAATGCGTGAACATGAAGTCAACATGCGGTCACACGCCCCTTAGTGCGTGACTACGTAGTCAAATGCATGGCCATATGCTAGACCATGTGGACACAAGATCTTGCACATAGACATGCACTCCCAGATGCATAAACACGTATATATACATGTAGTCATGCATTTTTATGCCCATAAACACACGCAAAAAGCCATTTTTTTCTATAAATATTGGTCTCCACCTCCCATTGAGAGGGGGGGGGGAGGGGCTTCACACATATCAAAACTGTGTCAAATTAAAGACACACTTTTAGCTTATTCACTGCCTTTTCTCTAGGATTTTTAAACTGACTCAAACTAAAGCTATCCATATCATTGTCAAAGCATGCTTCAAAGGTGTACGAATTTACATTTTACACATCATTTTCAACCTCTTGATGAGGATAACTTGAAAATCCCACTAAGCTAAAGCTTCAAATAAAAAACCCAAAAATAAGCTCAGTCGAATCTGAGGACCAAATAATCATGTTTGCACATTTATTTTACTGTCTTGCATTTTATTTATTGCCACCAACAATTGAGAAATTATTGTGTGGTGAGACTAGTAATTTGCATGCTGATTGAATAATCTCTACTTTATTTTGCATATAATAAACTATCATTTTGCATCCTCTAGCTTTGAAATGTGAAAAATCACAAAAATATTATCATTATTACATCAAGTCTTTATTTTTATTTTCAAAAATATAAATTTATCATTTTCATGTAATTGATGTATTTTCTGCATATTTAATATATTTTTTTATAAAAATCATGTTTTTATAAAAATCATAATTTTGCACTACAATTAGCATTTTCATATCATTTTTTATAGTTTTATGTGAAAAATTATCATTTTTCATATAAAGTATGTATTTTGCACCTAACAAATATTAATATAATCATTTTGCATAGTTCTCACAATTTTAATATGGAAATCATATTTCTAATATAAATTTTGCATTTTCAATATAAAAATAATGCCTTTGCATCAAAACTGCACACTTGCATTAGAACTACACTTTTCCATCTCCCAAAACACGAAAATAAGTATTTTTCTCATTTTTGCATCAAAATGCATTTATAATGTGAAAGTTCACATTCTTCAGCTAGGACTTCCATTTCATGATCCAATGATGCAACCATGCATCTTTTCTTACTTTTCTTATATCATTTAGAAATGTTTTATAATAATTCTACATAAGCATAAACGATGTGCGTTTATCTGCTTACTCACAATGCATTGATTGAATATCTTATGTCTACTTTTTGTCTGAGTGGATAAATGGATGGAATTGCACATAGTTGTGCTAACCCCTGTCTCACAAAATGTTTTCCAGATCTAGGGATAGATTTATATTTTCACACCTTTTTTTCTCTTTCAAATGAATTTACTAGAGAAGCCTTATAAATAATTATAGATAATTCTTTACTTTTTGCCATTATTTTATTGTATTATGTGAATATGCATATACAAACTCTCATTACTAAAACTAGAGTATTCCAGTAGCCATACATTAAATGTTGTGTAACGAGAAGTAGTCAAAAAATAGATGTAATCTTCCAAACCCTGGAATCTTTACTTGGGACGATACTCATTGAGTGACCTAATGTTGTCCCTTACATCTTTTCCTAATTTTTTAAAAATTGAGTGGCGACTCCACAAACACAAAATGTCTCACATCCCCCT
Organism: Mallotus nudiflorus; assembly: GCA_947683625.1. Taxonomy (NCBI): domain Eukaryota; kingdom Viridiplantae; phylum Streptophyta; class Magnoliopsida; order Malpighiales; family Euphorbiaceae; genus Mallotus; species Mallotus nudiflorus. Next base: position 8,742,553 of record CANTUR010000027.1, on the reverse strand, counting down.
AAGACTAAACATTATCCTTGTCCCATAAATGGAATAGATGTCTTTTTTTTATAAAGTTTCCTAAAAAAAGAATTAGTTGCTCATAGTGGTGACTCCATTAGGGACTTTGGCTAGAAAGATCAATTCGTAAATGACTACTTCTCATTACATAACATTTAAGTGCATGGAGCCCTTTGCTATTGTATTGCACAATACTTCACACGTGCACTACTAGTCCCCATCAGCTGACGACGACGGAAAGTGATCCACCATGGTTCCATTCAAGTTATAACTTTACCGATTTAGACTTGTCACCTTTAGCCTCGGCTCTTATGAGTTATCAAAAGAATGCTAAACTCATTGATCGGAGTCCATAACCTTAGTCATGGGGGGCATTCTCACTAAAAGAGCCCTTAGCCTTTTACCCTCTACTCAACCCATATAAATAAGCCTATAAAAACTTCCATTAAAATTCCATCAAGTTTTGCATGTAAGCCTTGATGCTGTCTGTTTCATTTGACATTAATAAATGCTATAACATCTCTAGTTTTTATCTATGATTAACGTCATTATCTCGTTCTTATTGACTTTTCACATTTAGACTAATGTGATATTTATTTACCTCACACAAGCCTAATGTGTAAGGAATGATAAGAATCATACACCTTCATCTGAATAGCTTATGAGAACTGGTAAGTAATGATATCTTTCGATGACGAAACCTATGAGATGTCATCCATTTGTCCTTGTCAAATCAAATGAATGGATCAGGAATTCGACTAGATTACAAACATTTATATTGAAGGGACTAGATTGTAAACTCTAAAATGAAACTTTAATGCCTCTTAGTAAATATTTCGAATATCGATGTGGGGACATGAACTTAAACCCCTTATATTGACTATTACCTTTACACATGTGAGCATGCATAGATCATATATGCCATTTGAGACATGATGACTGGTCCCTACGTTGAAATTATATGTTTACCTTAAGCATTCCGTAGTTTGTCTTTTAATTCTAATCCATATAAACTAAAATAGCTGAGTTCGATAGCAGAACCACAGTCCTATATTGATGATTAGGTTAAAACCCACCTAGGAAAGAGATTGGATGACCATTTAACTGATAAAGTTAGAAGTAAGAGCTTGCTTATGATTAGTTTGTTCCTTATTTAGGAAACAATAACCATCTTTTAGTCATGCATACATGACATACTATTGACCTTAATAATAACTAATCTTAATTTTGATTTTAAGAAACTTAATTTTGAGCATTTAATATATTTATATTAAGTGTGTATAAATTAGGACTCAAATGAAAGCCAAGTCAAAATTTAAGTGAATAGTAAGCTGCGATTGAAGCAAATCTTCTATGGTGATAGAAAGTTAAATGAATAGTAAGCTACAACTGAAGCAAAGCTTCTATAGTCATAGAAAGTTAAGTGAATAGTAAGTTATGACTGAAGTACTACTTTCATGGTGAGCTGAATAGTAAGCTATGACTGAAGCAAATCTTCTATGGTGACAGAAAGCTAAAGTGAATAGTAGGCTATAACTGAAGCTCTACTGCTATAGTGACATCCCAACTGTCATATTTTTTAATTAATAAAAAGACATTGGAGACACATTTGACATCTCCAACAACTATATTTTTAAGTATTTATCTATATAAACACCTACTTAAGTTCAATTGAAGTTAAGATACTTACTTATTACAATTTTCTATTTTAATATTCATCAAAGCTCTTAAATATTCATTCTTTGTTTGTATAACTCTTGTGAGAGTTGGTTGTGTGTTAGAAATAGAATTTCTCTTCATCAAAAATCTTGGGATAGATTAGAAGGAACATGAGATTTATTTCTAAAGGAATTGGTTTAAGTGTTTAGCCATCCAAACACTTGGGATTTGGTTTTTTGAGTGAGCCTTGAAAACTCAAGTTATAAGGTTGAAAGAGTGAGCCTCAAACTCTTATGTAATCTTAATCTTGTGAATAAGATTATGGGCATTGAAAAATCCTAACTTGGGGGACAAGTTAGGTGGAGACATATGATTATTGAGAATTTGAACTCCTTAAATCCTTGTGTTCATTGTTCTTGATACTCTATTCTCTTTTAATTCTTATTCATCCCTTAATTTTTTTTAATTTTCTAAAATCCTTCATTACCCTTATTCATCCCCCTTTAAGGCACTTTTAATTGGTATAAGAGCTAGGTACTTCATTGTTAGAATACAAGATTATAGGGAGTGAAAATCAAAACATCTTTTCTCTCAGACCTTTCTTCGATGGTAGTGATTATCTAAATTAGAAATTCAAAATGGAGCTCTATCTAGCTTATGATTCCACCAAGCTTTGGGAAATTATTCTAAAAGGATGGGAACCACCTAAAGCTACTAAAAATGGAATAGTCACTATTCTTCCAAGAGATGAGCGGAGCAATAAACAAAAGGAAGAAAATTACAAGAATAAAAAGGCTATGATCACTATAGCATCCTCCATGACAAGAGAGGAAAGTAGCAAGCTTCAACATTGTATTTCAGCTAAGGAGATATGGGAGACCTTGGAAAATCACTATGAACTTGGAAAATCACTATGAAGGCAATATTCAAATTAGAAGTAAGAAGGTTCAACTTCACTTGTACGAGTATGAACTCTTCAGAATAAAGCCATATGAATCAATAACAAAGATGACAAACTGTGTCATGGCTCTTCTCATAAGCCTTAAGAAACTTGGAAAACATTTCTTTAAAGAAGAAGTAAACATCAAGATTCTAAGAATCCTACCTAAGAAGGATTGAGAATCTCGAGTTACTTCAATTAAGGAAGCTCAAGACCTCTCAACTCTCTTAATCAACATGCTTATTGGAAAGCTTCTCACCCATAAGCTTATAATTAAGTAAAGAGGTGAAGAGTAAGAAGAGAAGGAAGAGAAAAAGAAGAGCATTGCCTTAAAAGCTTTATAAAATGATGATAATAAAGAAAACCTTGAAGATTATGGTGATGAAGATGGTGAAATTTCCATGATTACTAGAAACTTCAAGAAGTTCTTAAGAAAACAATAGTCCTTTAGAATAAGAGACTTCAACAAGAAACATGAAAGAGAAGGTAAGAAGAAACCTAAAGATATCACTTATTATAAATACAAGAAACTAGGACACATGTGGAGTGAGTGCCCTAAACTCAAAAATAAGAGCAAAGAAATAAAAGAGAAAAGCAAGGCTTATAAGGAAACTTGGGATGACTCCTCTGAATAAAAAATGGAAGAGGAGCAACAAAAGGTAGCCAAACTTTATTTTATGGCTTTTAAAAGCGACAATGAGGTACCATTTACATTTAATTCTTCTTATGATGATGATTATTGTGATAATAATGATGAATATGATGATGATGATGAAACTTCTATTTTTAGCAAACTTATGGCTAAATGCAAAAGTTTATTATTTAAAAAAAAGCATTATAAACATAAGTTAACTAGTTTAACTTAAGAATTTAAAACTTTGAAAAATGAATTTTCCAATCTTGCTAAATTAAATGATGAACTTACTAATGATTTGAAAACTTCAAATTCCTTACAAGATCAACTTAAGAAAGCAAATGATGAAAAACTTCAGTTTTGCCATTGAGGTGAAGGGGTGGCACATGTATTTTGATAGAGTAGTTAATCAATTTAGTGCAGCAGTCAGGATCATACTCTTAACATTGAAAGGCAAAGTGGTACTAATTGCTAGGAAGCTAACATTCAAAGTTATGAACAATGAGGCAGAATACAAAGCATTTACATTTGGAATGGAAGCCTTGATAGCCTTAAGAGTGATAAAGGTTGAAATATTCAGTGATTCCATATTGATAATCAACTAATCAATAAATGAATAGGAATTGAAAGAACAACACCTGAAGCCTTACTTGAATCATTTACAATAACTTGCTCTATACTTCAGAAAGTGCAAGTTCATTCATTTTCCTAGAAACCATAACCAAATGGCAGATGTGCTTGCTTCCCTAACATTAGTATGGGAAGGGCTAAATGGAATGCCTATAAAGCCCCTAATCCTGCTTAAGTCAGGGCAACCTTATCACATGTTTTTTAGAATAGTAGAAATAAAAGTAGAGGAGAAACCTTGGTTTTATAATATTTAGAAATACTTGATAGAGTGAAATTATCCTAAGGAGGTGAATAAAAAAACAAAGTAGTCATTTGATGTTTAACATCAAAGCTCATATCACACCAGGGTGAATGATATAAAAGAACTGCATATGGAATGCAACTTTGATGTTTGAACAAAATTAAAGTTGCAAGAGCAATAGAAGAAGTACATAAGGGTGTTTGTAGTTTGCACATGAATAAAGAAGTCTTAGCTAAAAAGCTAATGAGACAAGGGTTCGTTTGGATATCGATGATAGAAGATTGTATCAAGTTCATGAAGAAATACCACAAATGCCAAATTCACAATGATGTCAGCTATCTTTCCCATACATAATTACACTTCATTTCATCTCCATGGCCTTTCTTAGCTCAAGGATTAGATTTAATTAGGGAGATTCACCTAACTCAAATGGACATAGATTCATCCTAGTCACAATTGACTATTTAACAAAATAGGTCGAAGTAGAATCATATGCAAGACTGGGGGTAAAGCAAATGGTGAAGTTCATTAGGAAGAACCTATTATGATGATATGGAATTCCCTATCATATAATATCAGACAATGTTATTCAATTCCAAGGAGAAGTGAAAGAGTTACTAAGAAGTTATAAAGTGGAACACCATAAGCCTTCACCCTATAGACCATAAGAAAATAGGGTAGTAAGAGCTACTAACAAGAATATTAAGAAAATCGTATAAAAAATGACTTAAACTTACTAGGATTGTGCAGATAGACTACCATATGCTTTATGGGGATATTGAGTTATAGTCAGAACTTTAATAGGAGCCACTCCTTTCTCATTAGTATACGGATCTGAAGTAGTACTCCTAATAGAAATGGAAATCAAGTCACTATGAATAGTAATATAGTCTGAACTACCTGAAACATAATGGGCTTAGCAAAGGCATGACAACCTCACTCTTTTAGATAGCTAAAGACTCAAAGCATTATATCATGCATAATTGTATCAAGCTCGACTGGCGAGCGAGAGCCTTTAATAAGAGAGTAAAGCACAAAAGTGTGAAAGTGGGTGATTGGGTGCTAAAGCAAGCTAGGCAGAATGTTCCAAACCAAAGAGGGAAATTTAGACCAAACTAGGAAGTCCCATATCTAGTTAAAACCATTTTATCAGGTGGGTCAGTCAAGCTAATGGATTTTAAAAGGAATAAATTTTTTGAGCCAATCAACACATAACGTTTGAAGAAATATAATGTCTAGAGATAAAAAATCTTACTGAGCTAAAAATAAAAAAAATCTTATTGAGTTGAAAATAAAAACATGTGACTTAAGCAAAAACTAGGGAACTTCCTACTAGGTTGAAAACCCGAAAGGGTAGCCTAGGAAAAAATTAGGGAAACTAAGTGGAAAAATGCTTAGTTAGAAAACCTAAAAAGGCTATCTAAGGACAAGGGTACTGTCAAGTTAAAATTTTCATAAATGCATTTATGCTTTTCTTAAATGTTTTTAGTAAATATGTGAATGTTTGTTAAGTCATGCAAGTGCATTTATGAAAATGTAGTTCATCACTATCACCTGAACCCATTGAACATTCTAAGTAGAATTTGAATCCTTTCAATACATACCTTTATTTCTCAACTATTTCATGATATTTTATTTAAATTATAGATAGTTATTGTCTAACCTTTAAAGGAAAACTAGCTAAGTGTGAAAAGCTTTGAAAAGAGATGCCTTAGGTAGAAGAGGGAAAAAATATAAACCCAACTAGGTGTGAAAAGCTCTAAAAGGAGATGTCCTAGGAAAAAAAGTAAACATAAAAATAGGAGGTAAACAAAAAAAATAATTATCATCAAATATAGTGATCATTCAAACATAAAAGAAGCATTATACAATAGTAACAAATGTTCCAATCATCATCAGAACACATTCATTAGCTAGTCAGATAAAGTTATAGTAGATACAAAAAGATCATCAAATCTTATAAAGTACAACATGTGGGATAGATGCCCTAAAACATACATAATTAGAGTCCATCATCTCAAGAAAATAGTATAACAATAGACAACCATAATCAAAGCCCTACACCTAGCCTTACAAATAAACACATCAGCCATGGTTGTCGTCATTATACATCATGTATGTATATATACATGAACACATCTACATAAAATAGGAAATATACTTATTCTCTGTTTACTAGAAACTCTATAAACTGCTGCCATAAACTCCTTGCAATAATGTATAACGTTGAGCTATGGAAATAGGTACATGCAAATAAAGAATGAATAATGCAAAGAGTTAAGATGATAAGTAAAATGGAGAAAGAAGAAATCTAGCATAAAGATAGAAAACCAACATATGTGGTGTTTGGAGGCATAACACCCTACAAAGGATATCTAGGTTTAGGCAAAAGAAAACATGCTTCAGCTCTAGAAATCATTAACCCGAATAGTCCTGGAGTTGTAGTGTTCACCAAGTCTCTATGAACCTAGCTACCAGAAGCTATACCACTGGCATGACCTGTCATCTCAGCCCTCAAAGTGTCCTCCCTATCAACATAAGAATTTAATCTCTTCCGATGAGATCCCCCTTATTACAGATAAAATCTCAAAACTTATGTTCAATTATTTTTCATTCATAAAATTTTGCTATATGTTTGTACATAAATAAGAAAAATAAGATTAAGAAATCTACTGGATCAAAAGAAGACACCCTAGAAGCAGAACGACCTTAAGATGCCCTGGAATCCCAGCCCTCGAACCTGAAGGTTGAATAGGATTCGCCTGAGGAGGTAAGGTAGTGGAACAAGGCCATGAACCATTGCATCAATTAGTTATAGAATCAAGACATTCATATAAGAAAAAGTATGTCCGTCCAAAAAATGTTCAAAGGGATACCCTCTCTTAGCTACAACAAGCTCATCCCTGACGAGCTCTTAACCCCAGAATATATCGCCATAAGTATGATAAGAACTCTCCTTATATATGGTCCATCCACTAATGATTAACTTGCTCACCTAAATACCATACTCTATCAATAAGACTAGTCAATAACACTCTCTGTTGAGTTATATGCTAGGCCACTGTCATCTCCAATGACCAATCCCTCCTCATTAGCCACCAATAGACATGAATATGTGCAAAGAGGAATAAGTAAAGGCTGCCAAAAATGAAAAAGATGAGAATCAAAAGAACCTATCATACCTAATTAAAAGTCAAGGAACTTATATAATCCCTGGCTTGCACTGGGCTCTCGATCAGATTAGAAATCTTTTGAATCCACTATAGGTAGCATGGAAAACCACCCTCAGAAAAATGATCAACCGAAGGAAAAAGGAGAATCCTAAACTCATAGCCCTAAATATGTTAAGGAAAAAGAGAGAACTCAAAGCATTCAACATTAATACAATAATTAGCAAAATAACTTATCCTCAACATCCTACACGAACAAGCAGCTGCATATCCTCAAACCACCTCTATAGGCCATATCTAAGACAAAATACATATGAGAAAAGGTAGTTGTGCCCCAACTATACTTTAACGGATCAACCAAATTCCTCAGCGCAGGTAACAACAGCAAGGAACCAGTGCTTGAAATGTTCAGGAAGATGACATCATTGAGTAAGTAGAATAAGAAACATCAGGCCAACTGCTTTGAACTAATTACCCTAGCATCATACCTTGACTTGTCCTGATGATGAACTCCATATAATGGGTAAAAGTAGAGCTACCCTTCTTCACAGGCACAACTACACCAAGTACCTCATAGTGTAGTTATCCCTCACTACTACAGAACTACATGCCTATTACTGAAAGGGACAACTTGCCTAAAGAAACTTAGCCTAATGATGGTAGTAAAGTCCAATAGAGTGATAGTCATCTATCTAAAAGGCAAATGGAAAGTGTGGGTAGTATCTGTTAATGATATGCACTAGGTCAATCATTTGTGATTATGTATTGACTTTCTTATTTTGTTAATAAAGAGGTATTATATTATCATTTGATTTTATGATAATTACATGAATGGTTAATTCTTACTAAGGCCATCAAGTATGTCACTTGATAGTAAAACCCTTAGATTAAAATAAGAGTTCTATTCTAATTATCCCTAGCCATTTATTCATTATATGAATATTAAAGTATTAAGGCTAGTATGATGTTGATTGATGGTTATGTTTTACTAATCATAAATATGAGATATTAAGTCAACTCATAGGTACATGATGAGAGATCTTGCACTGGATTGACCTACTATGAGAATGCTACATAGCTTATTGTCATAAATATTTCTTATCACAGTAATTTTATTTTGATCCTTTGACCTTGAAATCTTCATGGATTATGTTTTGACACATTCTAACATTGTCTTTAACCGGACGATTAAAAGGATGTTGTTGGATATAAAATTAGTTATGTGAGGAATGTGAGTGATTTAGAAGGAATTTATCCCTCATTAATATGAGAAAGATATCTAAAGGCCCCTTGATGAGATAGACTGAAGGAAAATACATGGCCATGCTGAAATGAATTGATAAAGAGTTATCATTTTCAGTCTACTTGGAATCAAGTCATAATATTGAACTATATAAGGATGACATTCTATGCCTTATGTTCAATTAAGATATCATGTGATAAAGGGACAATAAAATTCACTGTAATTAGGTTATGTCGGATTATTGACTTCACATGACTTGGGTAGTCATAATGTCATGCTAGAGGCCACTTATGACTTGTAGGCCTAAATAGAGATTTAGGCCCACTGCCAATGTTATGTGAACCTACAGGGTCACACACTTAGAACAAGCCCAAAACGGATATGGGTTTAATAAACCCAAAATAAACTTTGTGGAAATAAATAATTAAAGTGTTTTATTTATATATTTATTTGTTTATTTATTTAAGATAAATGTTATTTTAAATAAATAAATAAGATATTATTTTTGATTTTTTTTAAACAAAATCAGAATATAATAAATGGAAAATTACCAAAAGGTCATTGGTAAGTGAAACCCTAATTTAGAGTCTATACATATGTTATATTCTCTAGGGTTTCACACACTTATTTTTCCTGCCTCCAAATTCATCTTCTTTCCTCTTAGAAAACAAAGACAGAGTTTTTCCTTTTTTTCTTGATTTGTGAGACAGTCAAGGAGGTTACTAGCACACACACTCAAATTCGTTTTGTGAAGGGCTGTTCGTGTGGATACCTATAGAGGACGCATCCTTTTGGAGACGTCTTGATCCGAACAACCAAGCCAAAAAAAGCTCGAGGTAAGGTGTCACCGGTGTGAACCTCGTCTCATCCTTCCAAAGAATCTTGCCTCTTCTACTTTTTGGTAAGATTTTAAATGTAATATCCTATATATTTATTCAAATAAAGGGATTTTAAATAGTGTTACTAATAAGTACTTTTACATTATATTATATTATATTTATGTTAATATTAATCTTTAGGGTTATTAATTTATGTGAGTATTATTTATTTATTTTCTAGAATTTCATTGTCTATTATTATCATTATTACTATTATTGCTATTTAAAATGATATTAAATTTTGAAGCTATGCATGTGTGCCTATAGATAAATATACATATATGTATGCATATTGGTAGGTTGTATACTAAATATATACATGTATATGTCTATACATATATAAACATATATATGTATGTGTACATCTATATGTCATACATATATATCTTTATAAGCAATAGTATAAAGTATATTATATATATACACCCGCCCATACCTATATCTATATATATATATATATATATACATACATACACTCATCAACACATCAAAAACACCCACACCAACTCCCTCATTTCAGTCCGTCCCCTCATCCTCACCTAGCTTTCTCTGCTGCTGCAGAATTCTTTTTCTTCTCCTTCTTCTTCTTCTTCTCTTCCTCGCGCAGCAGCTGTTCCTCTCTTCCTCGCGCAGCAGTTTCTTCTTCTCTTCGCGCAGCAGCAGCCCTGCATCTTGTCTGTGCAGCTTTGTGGCTCGGTGATGCCATCTCCTGGAAGTGTCCATCAGCCCTTCGCCTCCATGTGAGCAGCCTCATCCTCCCATCTTCACCGACAGCAGCAAGCTCTTCCCCTACTCTGTTTCCGCTGCTTGAAGGTGAGAGATGCTCACCTGTTTTCTTTCTTTTCTTCCTTCAATTTTCTGCTCGATCTTGGCAATTCTAGGATGATTAGTGTTGGTTAGCATGTATTTGAGTTGATTTAAATTTTCTTGGTTTTTTTGGTAGTTAAATTGCATTTATAGAAATTTAGTTGATGTTCATTTGGTTATTTAGATAGTTATTTAGCTATAATTAGCAATTAGGGAGATTATTATTGATTATTTTTGAGCAAATAAATTTATTGAGATTTTTGGTAATTATTTTGATTTTAGTGAATTTTGAAAATTTTAAAACTATTTTAGGAATTTTCGGGAATTAATCATAAAAATAGCAAATAATAATGATAATTGACATTTTGGTGATATTAAGTGTTGAAATTAAGTTTAGGGTAAAGTAGATAATTTTAAGAAGATTATACAAATTTTCTAGGAATTTTTATGCTTTATGTCAAAATATAATAATTAGACTAATTTTGAAACTTTGGGTTAAATAGGTAATGAAATTTGATAAATGAGGTTATTAGTGAATAATATGAATTTTAGAACTCAAATCATAATTTTTGAGATTTTTATACTATTTTTTATAACTATATTTGAGTTTATGCCAAATTTGATTTTTAGGGTAAATAATATTTTTGGGAGGAATTTGTTGGTTAATTAAATGTTTTAATTACATTAAGAAAATGTATTTTGAGAAAATGAATTTTTGACATGATTAAATAGTTTTTAGGAATTATTTTTAGTAGTAAAAGCTCATTATGTAAATTATGTATTTTAGGGGGGTAAAAATGTAATTTTACACTAAATATGATAAATATATATATATATATTTTAATTAGTTTTATTAATAATTAAAGGGTTTAGATAATTTTTATAAATTAATTGACATAATTCCCTAAGTAATGTAAATTTTGAATATCAAATTCCCAATATATATATATATATATATATATATATATATATATATATATATATATATATATATATATATATATATATACATATAATACATTGCACTAGTTTTAATTTGGGCTATAATTATAATTTTAATATGGTTGAAATACAAATTTAAATTGCTCAATTTTGAATAATGGAGATTTTGTATAATTTTTATCTATTCTAATATGTATGTATGTGATATATGTATTTAAGAAACACATATTATTAAATTGTGATATTTTATTTGAGTTGTGATCTCGGTCGGGGCAAATTGTATTTTGGGAGCCCGACTCGAGTGTGGATGGTTTTGAAAATTAGAAGTGCATTTTCTATGCAGGTCTGGCTCTACCTTTGGTAGAGAGATGTCCGTTTTACAGAGGAGACTCTGTCGAAATTTCGGTAGATTTTCTCGTAAAACGTGATATCCGTAGAAAAATGTCTACCGTTAATTAAGTTAAATCCTGTCTGTCGAGTCAGTTTGGAATTTCATTGCTTTGTTGATTTTTGGTTTCGGTTTCCATAGTCATATTTTAAAGGTCGATTATTATTTTCCTTTAGATCATTTCGAAGCAGAAGCCGTGAGGCCGAGGCAGACGCGTGGTCGTTAGCCTTCACATTCATCCTGTAAGTCAGTAGAACGATCTGTGCGTGTGTTTATGTAAAAATGCATGCGCCCGTATTTTATTACATTGATTACATGATTTATTTAATTTAATGCTATTATTTAAGATTTAAACGCATTTTATTTATTTAAAATCGATTTCGAGAAATTTTGGTAGAACGGGCTACCTGGTGGGCTTCACCAGGACTATGTGCACATGGTAGAGATTGAGAGATGGATCCGATATATATATGATTGGTGAATGCTAAACTGGGACGGGTGCCTCGGTGGAAGCCTTTGCTCTCGGGGACCGCCAGTGATTTGTAAGGTTAAATTGGACTGGGATGGGTGCCTCAGTTGATGCCTTTGCTCTCGGGGACCGCCAGATCCATATATTTGGATTAAGTGAATGACTACGACTTGGTGCCTCGATTGATGCCCTTGCTCTCGGGGACCGGTAGTCTAGTTGGGATAAGTGGGCCCAGTTGGCCATTTAGACTTGGGTTTAGGGTTCTACCGAGATTTTTCAAAAGCTATAATTATATATATATTATAAATTATTTTCACTATAAACATATATAGTTTTTTTTTAAAAAAAAAAAAAAAAAAAGGGTTTTCAAACCGTATAGCTCTTTTATTGATTTACTCAGTGAGGTCTGATTCCCCTCAATTTATTTTTTTCAGGAGCTTGGGAGTTTGACCTCAGACTACCTCTACGCCGGATTTCTTCTTCACCGGCAATTTTATGTAGGTCATTATAAGCTGTACTGTGTATTAATCTAGGATGCTGCAGTAGTATATGTATTGAGGATCTGTATGGTTTAAACTAAATTATGTAGTTTATTTGTACGAAATACATTTATGTATATGACATAGAACTCAATTTATAATATGAGATGTTGAATCGTATTTTTATTAAACTGTTAAATTTGTGTAATTTGAGAAAAATCAGTTTGATAATATGTTCTGTTGGTAATTAAAGTAGAAATATGAATGGTTTTATTTTCTTTTTCCTTTAGGCTTACTACGGGTTTCAGTGGCCTTATGCCTACCCATTCCCTAGTGCCGGTCACGTGCCCTCGGGTTTGGGTCGTGACAAAGTTGGTATCAGAGCATAAATTCGGTTAATTGTCCATGTCTGTCTTTCTGTGTAACTACTGCAGCTTTAGGGTTGATAATTGTCTTTGAGATGTATGGTTTCTAATTCCGCATTGCTTTAAATATTCTTACCCCGTTTTGAATTCAATTTTCCTTGTTTTCTTTCAGAATGAGGCGTGTGCGTACCGACCCTGATGCTGACCCGACCCTTAGGCTAGATGAGCAGTCTGTGCATGATGAGGCTCCCCTTCCTGCTCCACGTCGTAGGGGCAGAGGTAGAGGTAGAGGTCGAGCCAGGGTAGCTGCAGCTGAGATACCTGATCAGCAGCCAGTCGAGCCTGAAGCCCCAGCTATTGACCCTACAGCCTTTGCAGCTGGACTGGCAGGGATTAATCAGGGTCTAGCAGCATTGAATCAGGCGATGCCCCTTGTACAGCAGATGCTTCAGCAAAGGAACCAGGGGATGTCAGACACTGAAGCAGCCCTTCTTTATTCTCGGATTGGTAGAGTTTCTTTCGATGGTACGGGTGATGCCTTAGACTTTATTAATGCGATTGAGGCACGCACCAGGACTGGGCACATGGATTATCAGAGGATTATGATTGTGGAGTTATCGGTTCAGGCGGCAGCTCAGGATTGGTTTATGCAGTCGATTCAGCCATCGATGCACGAGCTGACTTGGCCAGAATTTAAGGACCGCTTTTTGAGATTTTTCTGTCCTCCAGCCACCAGAGATGCCTATAGGTGGCAGCTACTCCACATCACTAGAGGCGATAGGTCAGTGGAGGACTATACCAGAGAGTTTAATAGACTGTCCCGACATGCGGAAGATATCAGGAGGGACCCTTACAGAGCAGTGGAGCTGTATGTTACTGGATTAGGACCCGCTTTTGTTGGTATGCGTACCGAGGACCGCACCTTGGAGAGTGTGATCGAGGAGGCCCGTTTGATAGAGAGGCGACATATCCGCCAGGGCACCATGATAGATCCTTATATGATCGGGGGCAGTGGTCATGGTGTAGCTCCCAGGTACCAGTAGCCAGCATTTCACATCGGCAGTTCGAGTCAGCAGGCTGCGGGTAGTTCTCAGCAGAGTGGTAGGAGGTCCAGGACTCATAGAGTTGGCCGACATGGATATGCTTCAAACAGGAGAATCGACAGGAGTCACAGATTCGGTGCAGGAGTTAGTAGCAGTAGTAGTGGGCAGAGTACCGGGCAGAGTAGTTCTGGGTCTGGAGCTAGTGCTTGTGCGAGTTGTGGACGATTTCATCAGGGCCCGTGTCATATGTTGATGGGCGCTTGCTTTAGGTGTGGGCAGGTTGGACACCTTGCCAGAGCTTGTCCCCACTCCGGATACCAGCCACAGTACGTTCAGGGTTCGTCTTCCTCAGTAGCTTAGCCCTACTATCCGATACCTCAGCAGTATCGAGCACCCACACAGCCACAACAGAGACCGCCTCAGCATATGAATCAGCAAGGTCGAGGTTCAGTTGGTAGACCTAGTGGACGTGGTTTTGCGCAGCCTTCGACTTCTCAACAGGCAGGTCGTGGTCAGGCTCGAGTGTTCACTTTGACACCACAGGATGCTCAGACTTCGAATGCAGTGGTAGCAGGTATTCTCTCAGTCTGTGCATACGATGCTAGAGTGTTGTTTGATCCCGGTGCTTCACATTCCTTCATTTCTCCTGTGTTCGCTTCGAGAATCGAGTGGCAGCCTTCTAGGTTGTCCTTTCCTCTATCTGTTTCGACTCCTCTGAGTGACGAGTTAGAGACAGATGTTTTCTTTCCTTTGTGTTCGGTGATGGTTGATGGTAGAGAACTATTGGCGGACTTAGTATTGCTCAACGTACTGGAATTCGATGTCATTTTGGGCATGGATTGGTTGTCGAGGTATTATGCCTTTGTGAATTGTAGAGAGAAAAAAGTGGTGTTCAGGATTCCAGGTGAAGAAGAATTCTGTTTCAAAGGTGAAAGGAGCTCCATGCCTCATAATCTCATTTCTGCCATTACAGCCCGGAAGATGCTTAGAAGGGGTTGTCAGGGATACTTGGCAATGGTAAGAGATGTTGAGAAGGAGAACGTGGCAATTGATCAGGTGCCAGTGGTGTGTGAATTTCTGGATGTCTTTCCTGAAGAATTACCAGGATTACCACCAGATAGAGAGATAGAGTTTTGTATCGATGTCATACATGGTACGGATCCTATTTCTATGCCACCTTACAGAATGGCACCAGCTGAACTGCAGGAGCTGAAAGAGCAGTTGCAGGAGTTGCTTGATAAGGGTTTCATCAGACCCAGTACATCGCCTTGGGGTGCTCCGGTGTTGTTCGTGAAGAAGAAAGATGGTAGCCTTTGACTTTGTATCGACTACAGGCAGTTGAATAAGGTCACCATCAAGAACAAGTACCCACTTCCGAGGATCGATGATCTGTTTGATCAACTTCAAGGTGCTACATGCTTCTCTAAAATAGATCTGAGATCCGGGTATCATCAGTTGAGAATCAGAAGAGGTGATGAGCCCAAGACAGCCTTTCGAACAAGATATGGCCATTATGAGTTTTTAGTAATGTCCTTTGGGTTAACTAACGCTCCAGCAGCCTTTATGGACTTGATGAATCGGGTATTTAGGCCATACTTGGATCGGGTGAAGGCAGCTCAGAGCAGAGACCCCCAGTTACAGAGAATCATGTATGAAGTGCAACAAGGGCAGTCACGGGACTTTGTAATTGACAAGGAAGGTATATTGTGGTTGGGCACTAGGATTTGTGTGCCAGATGTTGATGACTTGAGAAAGGAGATCATGGAAGAAGCACATTTTTCTGCATATAGTGTTCATCCGGGTTCTACCAAGATGTATCATAATCTGAAAGATACATATTGGTGGAATGGAATGAAGAAGGACATTGCAGAGTTTGTATCCAGGTGCTTGACTTGCCAGCAAGTAAAGCTTGAACATCAGAGACCCTCGGGACTGTTGCAACCTATGCCAATTCCTGAATGGAAATGGGATATGATAGCCATGGATTTCGTGACTGGACTACCTCGAACTACTGGAGGTTATGACGCTATTTGGGTGATTGTTGATAGGTTGACTAAGTCAGCACACTTTCTACCTATAAAGAAGACGTACTCCACTGATAGACTGGCAAGACTTTACGTCAATAGAATTGTTTGTCTACATGGGGTACCTGTGAGCATAGTATCGGATAGAGGAGCCACTTTTACCTCAGTCTTTTGGCAAGAATTACACAAGGCCTTGGGTACCAGATTGGACTTCAGTACGGCTTTCCACCCTCAGACAGACGGTCAGTCAGAGAGGACCATCCAAACGTTAGAAGATATGTTAAGGATGTGTGTAATGGATTTTGGAGGACAATGGGATTCACACTTGCCACTGATTGAGTTTGCCTATAACAACAGCTATCATGCTAGCATTGAGATGGCTCCATATGAGGCACTATATGGTAGGAAGTATAGATCACCTTTGTGTTGGGAGATTGGAGAGAGGCAGTTAACGGGACCAGAGTTGGTGCAGATCACATCAGAGAAAGTCCCCATTATACAGCAGCGATTGAAGACAACCTTTAGTAGACAGAAGAGCTACGCTGACCCTAGGAGGAAGGATGTATCCTTCATGGTTGGAGACATGGTGTTCCTGAAGGTGTCTCCAATGAAAGGAGTTATGAGATTTGGCAAGAAGGGTAAGCTAGCTCCTAGATACATTGGACCGTTTGAGATTCGGTCTAGAGTGGGTGAAGTGGCATATAGGCTAGTGTTACCACCAGAGCTATCGAGAATCCATCCTGTATTTCATGTTTCCATGTTGAGAAAATACGTCCCTGATCCGTCTCACGTGTTGCAACCTCAAACCGTAGAGCTTAGCGACGATTTGACTTACGAGGAATACCTGGTGGCGATTGTGGATTGCCAAATCCGACAGCTGCGAACTAAGGAGATACCGATGGTGAAGGTGTTATGGAGTAACCATTCTACAGAAGATTGCACCTGGGAAACTGAAGCTGAGATGCGAGTTTCGTTCCCGTATCTCTTTTCTTCTTAGCTTTGTAATTCCTCTTTTCTTTCTTTTCTTGAATTCGAGGACGAATTCATATAAGGAGGAGAGACTGTAATATCCTATATATTTATTCAAATAAAGGGATTTTAAATAGTGTTACTAATAAGTACTTTTACATTATATTATATTATATTTATGTTAATATTAATCTTTAGGGTTATTAATTTATGTGAGTATTATTTATTTATTTTCTAGAATTTCATTGTCTATTATTATCATTATTACTATTATTGCTATTTAAAATGATATTAAATTTTGAAGCTATGCATGTGTGCCTATAGATAAATATACATATATGTATGCATATTGGTAGGTTGTATACTAAATATATACATGTATATGTCTGTACATATATAAACATATATATGTATGAGTACATCTATATGTCATACATATATATCTTTATAAGCAATAGTATAAAGTATATTATATATATACACCCGCCCATACCTATATCTATATATATATATATATATATACATACATACACTCATCAACACATCAAAAACACCCATACCAACTCCCTAATTTCAGTTCGTCCCCTCATCCTCACCTAGCTTTCTCTGCTGCTGTAGAATTCTTTTTCTTCTCCTTCTTCTTCTTCTTCTCTTCCTCGCGCAGCAGCTGTTCCTCTCTTCCTCGCGCAGCAGTTTCTTCTTCTCTTCGCGCAGCAGCAGCCCTGCATCTTGTCTGTGCAGCTTCGTGGCTCGGTGATGCCATCTCCTGGAAGTGTCCATAAGCCCTTCGCCTCCATGTGAGCAGCCTCATCCTCCCATCTTCACCGACAGCAGCAAGCTCTTCCCCTGCTCTGTTTCCGTTGCTTGAAGGTGAGAGATGCTCACCTGTTTTCTTTCTTTTCTTCCTTCAATTTTCTGCTCGATCTTGGCAATTCTAGGATGATTAGTGTTGGTTAGCATGTATTTGAGTTGATTTAAATTTTCTTGGTTTTTTTGGTAGTTAAATTGCATTTATAGAAATTTAGTTGATGTTCATTTGGTTATTTAGATAGTTATTTAGCTATAATTAGCAATTAGGGAGATTATTATTGATTATTTTTTAGCAAATAAATTTATTGAGATTTTTGGTAATTATTTTGATTTTAGTGAATTTTGAAAATTTTAAAACTGTTTTAGGAATTTTCGGGAATTAATCATAAAAATAGCAAATAATAATGATAATTGACATTTTGGTGATATTAAGTGTTGAAATTAAGTTTAGGGTAAAGTAGATAATTTTAAGAAGATTATACAAATTTTCTAGGAATTTTTATGCTTTATGTCAAAATATAATAATTAGACTAATTTTGAAACTTTGGGTTAAATAGGTAATGAAATTTGATAAATGAGGTTATTAGTGAATAATATGAATTTTAGAACTCAAATCATAATTTTTGAGATTTTTATACTATTTTTTATAACTATATTTGAGTTTATGCCAAATTTGATTTTTAGGGTAAATAATATTTTTGGGAGGAATTTGTTGGTTAATTAAATGTTTTAATTACATTAAGAAAATGTATTTTGAGAAAATGAATTTTTGACATGATTAAATAGTTTTTAGGAATTATTTTTAGTAGTAAAAGCTCATTATGTAAATTATGTATTTTAGGGGGGTAAAAATGTAATTTTACACTAAATATGATAAATATATATATATATATATATATATTTTAATTAGTTTTATTAATAATTAAAGGGTTTAGATAATTTTTATAAATTAATTGACATAATTCCCTAAGTAATGTAAATTTTGAATATCAAATTCCCAATATATATATATATATATATATATATATATATATATATATACACATATAATACATTGCACTAGTTTTAATTTGGGCTATAATTATAATTTTAATATGGTTGAAATACAAATTTAAATTGCTCAATTTTGAATAATGGAGATTTTGTATAATTTTTATCTATTCTAATATGTATGTATGTGATATATGTATTTAAGAAACACATATTATTAAATTGTGATATTTTATTTGAGTTGTGATCTCGGTCGGGGCAAATTGTATTTTGGGAGCCCGACTCGAGTGTGGATGGTTTTGAAAATTAGAAGTGCATTTTCTATGCAGGTCTGGCTCTACCTTTGGTAGAGAGATGTCTGTTTTACAGAGGAGACTCTGCCGAAATTTCGGTAGATTTTCTCGTAAAACGTGATATCCGTAGAAAAATGTCTACCGTTAATTAAGTTAAATCCTGTCTGTCGAGTCAGTTTGGAATTTCATTGCTTTGTTGATTTTTGGTTTCGGTTTCCATAGTCATATTTTAAAGGTCGATTATTATTTTCCTTTAGATCATTTCGAAGCAGAAGCCGTGAGGCCGAGGTAGACGCGTGGTCGTTAGCCTTCACATTCATCCTGTAAGTCAGTAGAACGATCTGTGCGTGTGTTTATGTAAAAATGCATGCGCCCGTATTTTATTACATTGATTACATGATTTATTTAATTTAATGCTATTATTTAAGATTTAAACGCATTTTATTTATTTAAAATCGATTTCGAGAAATTTTGGTAGAACGGGCTACCTGGTGGGCTTCACCAGGACTATGTGCACATGGTAGAGATTGAGAGATGGATCCGATATATATATGATTGGTGAATGCTAAACTGGGACGGGTGCCTCGGTGGAAGCCTTTGCTCTCGGGGACCGCCAGTGATTTGTAAGGTTAAATTGGACTGGGATGGGTGCCTCAGTTGATGCCTTTGCTCTCGGGGACCGCCAGATCCATATATTTGGATTAAGTGAATGACTACGACTTGGTGCCTCGATTGATGCCCTTGCTCTCGGGGACCGGTAGTCTAGTTGGGATAAGTGGGCCCAGTTGGCCATTTAGACTTGGGTTTAGGGTTCTACCGAGATTTTTCAAAAGCTATAATTATATATATATTATAAATTATTTTCACTATAAACATATATAGTTTTTTTTAAAAAAAAAAAAAAAAAAAAGGGTTTTCAAACCGTACAGCTCTTTTATTGACTTACTCAGTGAGGTCTGATTCCCCTCAATTTATTTTTTTCAGGTGCTTGGGAGTTTGACCTCAGACTACCTCTACGCCGGATTTCTTCTTCACCGGCAATTTTATGTAGGTCATTATAAGCTGTATTGTGTATTAATCTAGGATGCTGCAGTAGTATATGTATTGAGGATCTGTATGGTTTAAACTAAATTATGTAGTTTATTTGTACGAAATACATTTATGTATATGACATAGAACTCAATTTATAATATGAGATGTTGAATCGTATTTTTATTAAACTGTTAAATTTGTGTAATTTGAGAAAAATCAGTTTGATAATATGTTCTGTTGGTAATTAAAGTAGAAATATGAATGGTTTTATTTTCTTTTTCCTTTAGGCTTACTACGGGTTTCGGTGGCCTTATGCCTACCCATTCCCTAGTGCCGGTCACGTGCCCTCGGGTTTGGGTCGTGACATTAAAACCCTAGATTTAATCAAGTAGTCGAATTACATGGATCTAGGCTTGGGAATGTGATAAAATTTTAATTTTTCCGCTGCATTTGTATCACGAATCCTAACAGTATCCATCTACTGCTTGATGAGAGCATATATCGTAACTTGGCTTGATGTATTGGAGCTGTAATATAGGGCAAAAATGATATCATCAAAGCCCCTACCAACCACTAGACACTTCACACATAGTGGGAAACCCTAATAGCATACGCTAGCTCTATTAAAGCTTCCAAGTAGCACAGTAATAGACTTATAAGGCTACAACCAATAAGAAAGTCATTTTTATAATACTTGCCAATTATCGCAATCTAAACATCCACTTTTCTATGATACGTAGGAAAAAATGAATAACTAATATCAACAGTAATAACTTTACAAATAGGAAGAGCTATATAAAAAATGAATAACCAATATCAATAGTAATAACTACACAAATGGCTAGAGCTAAAGATACAAACAATAAGAGCTATACAAAGAACTAGATCTATATCAACAATAAGAGTTATATTAACTATAAGAGCTATACAAACAACAAGAGCTATATTAATAGTTAAAGCTATACAAATAGCAAGAGCCATACAAACAACAAGAGCTATACAAATAGCAAGAGCTACACAAATGGCTAGAGCTAAGAAATAAAAAACATGAGCTATGCAAATAGTGAGAGCTAAACTAATAACTAGAACAAGAAAGAAAGAGCTAATAGAAACATTACAACTAGGGAACCTCACATAAATGAGTAGTCCAAACATGAGTCTCTAAACTATGGATGATAGAAATTACATCACCTTAATAGAGCCCTTGATGACTCTCAGACAAATGGGAAGGAGCTTCGCTTTTACCTCATATAGTAGTCCTAGAGGTCTCTACAACTCCTATAGCAGTAGTTAGGCATGGCCATAGTTCATGAACCATTGGTTCTGGTTCATGAACCGACGGTTCACGATTCTAGGGTCAGTGAAACCGAACCAGAATTGAGCATAGGTCCAGTTCAAGAACCGGTCGATTTTGATTTTAATCCGATTCAATTTGGTATTTTTTTATGGCATAAAGTTGAAATAAAAATTTATTATGACATTTTAATAAGTTATTTTTTAGTTAAAAATAAAATAAAAAAATTATACTTTACTTTGATTAGTTAACTTAAAATAAATTAACTAGTTAATTTTAGAAAAAAAAATTCAAAAAGATAGAAATAAAATTATTTTATGTTAGTTTTTATATAATATTGGTTGAAATAAAAAAATTACAATAATAAATTAAATTAGAAAAATAAAATTAAAAAACTTAAAGGGCTTGAACTTAAATTTATTACCAAAAATTAAGTTGCCTATGTATCCTCTTTGGGTATTGAGGAATCAAAGCCTACATAGTTCTCTTACTTTTGTCAAAAAAATTTAGACCCCTTTTTACCTTAAATAATTAATCACTTCCAACACTAGATGTTGAAGTTGTTGTTCCTTCAGTTGTGAAGTCAAATAAATCTTCATTCTTGTCCCTTTCAATTTCTTGTTGTCATAATGCTGCTCTTGACCAATTATTCACACATGTTTGAGCTTCCAATGATTTAGGAGCCATGGATGATTGAGTCTTATCCAAAATACTTCCTCCCATACTAAAAGCTTGTTTAACGGCTACCGTTGAAATCAGACTTGAAAAAAATTATTTAGCAATTAGTGTAAGGATTGGAAAAGTATTTTGGTGTTGACTCCACCATTCAAGGACAAGAAAATCCTTTTTGGATTTGCTATCACCAAACTCAAATACAGTTGTTAAATAAATATCAAGTTCGGGAGATGAATTAGATGATCCACGAGCTCTTTTTTTATCTTTGCAACAAGACCCGATCACCACTACTAATTTTTTCTTGTTCATCTCCCACTTGAGTAGTAGGAAAAGAAGAAGAAGAAGAAGAAGAAGAAGAACCAATATTTACACTATCTTTATATTTATTAAATAATTCTACTAATATTTTTCTAACATTATTAATTATTGATTTTATATCTATATCATTATCTCCTATAATATCTAAACATCCATAATATATACTTAGATAATCATATAAGCCATCCATTTTAATTTTAGGATAAAAAACAGATGCAACAAGATTAATTAATGGAATGAATTTAAAATAATTTAGTCATTTTATTTTCATTAATAATATTAATTCTTTTAAAATAATATCGTTTTCATGTTCTTGCATGGCACCAACAATATTGCAACATTCAAGTAATAATAAATGTGATGTAGGATAATAAACACCACTTAAAACATAAGTTGTATTGTTAAAAACTTTTAAAATATCTAAAAGTCTTTTGCAAACCTCCCAATTTTATGGAAATAAATTAAGTTGATGCACATTAATGGAAATAAATGTGCACAATAAATCTCTATATGCAAATGACTCATTTAATAATTCATAAGTTGAATTCCAATGAGTTGGAACATCTCTTGGGAATTTTTTGGTTGCTTTCCATTTTCTTTGCAAAATTTTCCCCATGATTTCATTACTTGTATATGTGTCCATAAAAAAGAAATTACTTTTTTAATTGGTGATAGGAGCACATCCAATGATCTTAAACCATCTTGTACACATAAATTTAAAACATGACATGCACATGTAACATGAAAAAATTTTCCTCCAGTATATGGTTGAAAAATACTTTGGAGACCACTAATTGATGCAGTATTTGCTACCGCATTATCAATTGAAATTGAAAATAAAATTAACTAAAAAATATTTTTCTAAAATATTTTTTATCATTCTAAAAATATTATTTGCGGTATGACGGTCATCAAAAACTCTAAATGCGATAATTCTTCCTGTAATAACCAATCATTATCAATCCAATGACAAGTTATTCTCATATATGAGTGATTTTGCCAAGATCACTCCAAATACCACTACAAATGCATACACGTCCATTAAAATTCATAAATAATTTTTGTAAATCCTTTTTTTCTTGTTTATATAAATTAAATAATGCACGTTTTAATATATTTCTAGGTATATGTTTACCTTGTGGATTTAATGCTTTTTGACAATAATTAACTAAACCAACATTTTCACCAAAACTAAAAGATAAATGTTCCATACTAATCATTCTAGCTAATTCTAATTTATTTTGTTCATCATTATATTTAAATAAATGAGAAGAAGAAGAGGATGTTGCGTACCTGAAATTTTGTGATTGTCTTTGTTTAACTCCAATTTGTGTTGGACGCTTGCTCAACAAATGTCTTCTAAATGTGCCATAGCCACCTCCACTTTTAAATTTGTAAATTTGACCACAATAATTACAAATTACATCAAAATTACCATTTGAATTTCTTTTACGGTTGAAATGGACTTTGAAAATATCCGATTGTGATTGAATTTTTTCTTCTTGACCTTGTTTTGGAATATTTATTGCAAGTTCTTCCATAAAAGCTTCTTAACTCTCTTGTGTTGGAAAATCATCTTGTAAATTATCCAGCATATTATCTAAATCAACAATATTTGGTTGTGATTCACTAAAATATTGTGATCTTGATGATCTTCCACCTCCACCTCCACTTGTCATTTTTGATAAAATTTTTTTTTGAGAAGTGAATAAAATAATTGAGAGTGAACTTAAAAAAAATAATAATTAAGATAATAAGAAAATATTAAGAGAATAAAATAAAAATTGAATAAAGAATATATTATATTATAATGGAATAAATAATATATATTAAATATTTAAATGAGTATTTTAAGAAATATAAAGAGAATATTCAGAGAGTATTAAAAGAATATTAAGCGAATTAAGGGAAAATTTTTGGTGAGGAAAAATGACTCCCCCTCAACCCTATTTATACACACCAAAAATAATTTTTTGAACTTCCTAAAATATCCCTCAAATATAGTTGTTTATGACTGTTATTTTAGATAAAAATGTCTTTTTCTTTAATATATATATATATATATATATATATATATATATATATATATATATATATATATATATATATATATATATATATATACATACATACATACATACAGAGCTTAAAATATATATACATAGCTTGAAAATATTTATATTATATACATTTTTTTAAAAAATTTTAAAGGGTTTGAATTAACAATTATAATTGACTATGACTTGAAATTTAAAAAAAATTCAAATTTGACAAAAAAAATTAAAAAATTCAAAGATAATATATATATGTATATATATATATATATATATATATCACGATCCGAACCTAGTGAACGTGATCGGCATTAGAAAATGGGAAAACATAAAGCTACCGAATCTCATTGTAAGCCTTAAAAGAAAATGCGGAATAAAATAAAAAAAAACTTTGAAACCTTACAATAAATATTTAAATTACAATACACATTATCAAACTATTTTTCTTAATATAATTTAAACCATAGCATCATAGTACATACTATAAATAAACATCAGTTATACAATATCATAAGTATATAATACACCCGAATAAAATATTTAGTTAAACAGTTTTCTCTACTGCAGTACACAAAAGTAAACACAACATAACTAAGTAGACCTACGCAAAATAGTTGGTGATGAAGCTACACGATGAAGAGAAGTAGGCCTAATGGAAAAGTCCCAAACTCCTTAAAAAAATAAATTGAGGGGAATCAGACCTCACTGAGTAAGTTAATAAAAGAACTGTATGGTTTGAAAACCTTTTGAAAATTGTATAAATGTATCAAAAATAATTTATAATATATATATATATAGCTTTTGAAAAAATCTTGGTAGAACCCTAAACCCCAATTCTAAATGGCCAACTGGGCCCACTTAATCCAACTAGACTGTCGGTCCTTAAGAGCAGAGGCATCAGTTGAGGCATTAAGCCACAGTCATCCACTTAATCCAAACACATGGCACTAGTGGTCCCCGAGAGCTAAGGCATCCACCGAGGCACCCATCCCAGTCCATTTTTAACTTTTCACATCACTGGCGGTCCCCAAGAGTAGAGGCTTCCACCAAGGCACCTATCCCAATTTATAACCACAAGTCATACATATTTTGGATCCATCTCTCAATCTCCACCATGGGCACATGGTCCTAGTGAAACCCACCAGGTAGCCTGTTCTATCAAAATTTCTCAAAACTAATTTTGAAATAAATAAATGAATAAATACAATGTAAAATGAAAATTCTGGATAATGTAAGCAATACTGAAAATATAAGTGCATGCAAATTTTATAGAAAACACACGCACATATCAATTCATTAACTTACAGGATGAGTGAGATGGCTGACGACCGCACGTTTGCCTCAATCCAGAAACTCCCGCTTTGGAACTCTCTAAAAAAAATAACATATTTATTTTTAAAATCATAATAATGGAATAAGAAGGGAAATTAATAAAATTACAAGACTCTAGAATGACTCGGGAAAAACCGGATAAAACTCAAGACTGGAATACCCTAATTTATGCTAGGAAGTTACGAGATGTCACGTTTTATGAAAAAATCTATCAAAATTTTGACAAAGTCTCCATTGTAAAATAGAAATATCTCTACCATAGGTAGAGCCATTCCTGTATAGAAAAACACATTTCTAGTATTCATAGATATTCACACTCGAGTCGGGCTCTTAGAACTATACTTACCCCCGATTGAGATCACAAACTCAACCAAACATCGCAATTTACTTCTAATTAATAAAATTCACACTTAATTACTCAAATAGTTTAATTATGTAATAAAATTAATTTAAAACCCATTTTAGTACCCAAAATAATATATAATATATAATATATTATTTGAAAATAATTTTTGAAAATTAGTATTAATTAGTCAAAAATAGTAAACAATTTGTAAAAATCATTTTAATTCCTTGAATATTATTAAAACCAACTACCATATATTATTTAGCTATAATTGGCACAAACTTACATTTTTACCCCTATAATACAAAAATATACATAATATACTATTATTACTCAAAAATTCCCTGAAAATTATACACATGCATAAAAATTATTTTCTCAACATATATATTATTAATATTAATTAAAACACATATTTAAACCAATATTCCAACAAAAATCCAACCCTAACCTAATTATTCAATTTTGACATAAACTATAAAAATTCCTAAAAATTATATAATATCCTTAAAAATTATTTTCTTTATTCTAAAATTAATATTAACTCATAATAACTCCAAATATACCAAATTTATAATTTTAATAATTAAGTTACGAAAATTAATAAAATAATAATAAAATATTTAAAAATTCACAAAAATCAAAATAAATTCCAAAAATCATACAAAAATTCATAGGGGTAGATTAAGTTACTAGGAATCACATTTGTAAACGGAGTTTGCATGAATCAAGCTAGATCAAGCTAAAAAAAAATTCAAAACCCTAAAACTCAAAATAAAAAATCAACCAAAACTCAACCAAACTAAAATCAAAGCTCAAACTAAGCTTGGAATAGGTCTCACCGGTGCAAGAGGAGGATAATGGCATCAGAATGGTGTGAAATGGTGGTCAGACAGAGCTTGGTCGGCTTCAATGGCAACGATCGGCTTCTCTGGCTCCCTGCACTGCCAGCGACTCTGTTGGTGGTCGGAGGTGAGGAAGAAGGAGGGGGCGATGGTGGGTGTTGGTCGGAGGAGACAGAGGTGCAATGAGGGTGGTGGTCAGAGGTGAGGCGTGAGGAAGGGAGGAAAAAGAGTTGCTTTTCACGTTTTTTTTCCTTTAGGTATATGTATATACATAATTAACTAATAACTATATAATATATTTTACTACAACTATACTTCATAATATTATATAATATAATATTAAATTTACACCATACATGCATACTACATATATATACATATACACATACACATATATACATATATATACATGCACATACTTGTACATAAATAACACACATATAAAATAATAATAAACCCTAATTTAATTATTTATTACATGAATATATATAATAGCCTTGGAAATGATAATGATAAATATAGAATAAATTATACTTATGAAATAATTAAATAATATTTAATAATATGGAAAATATTAAGTAAATCAATGAAACAATATAGTGCTTAAAATGATATTATTAAAATAATAATTCTCAAAATAAGAATAATGGTATAAACCCTACTGTAAGTATATTAACTTCTAAAATACATATTTACATATATATATATATATATATATATATATATATATATATATATATATATATATATATATTAGCATAAAATGTTAATTAATACTCACAAATAATAGAAAAATTTAAATTTAAATTTTTGAATTTATTAACACTGCATATCTCATATTAAAATAAATTAATTAAAAAAATAGGGTCATAATATAT
The DNA here is from genome assembly GCA_947683625.1 of Mallotus nudiflorus. Classification (NCBI taxonomy): domain Eukaryota; kingdom Viridiplantae; phylum Streptophyta; class Magnoliopsida; order Malpighiales; family Euphorbiaceae; genus Mallotus; species Mallotus nudiflorus. The sequence goes on along the minus strand of CANTUR010000027.1, from coordinate 8,714,805 downwards.
ATTTTTTGTTGGTTCGGAACCGCTGGTTCATAGTTCCATCTAGGGAAGAATCGGCCTTGAACCGGTCCTCCCACGATTTTGGGCCGATTTAGCACGATTCTAGTCCAGTTTTGATCGGACTGGTTTCAGTTTCAATTCAGGGTCTGAACCGGCTTGTGACCAACCCTAGCAGTAGTCCTAGATGTCCCTGCGCCGATTTCTTTGAATAACAAACTGTTATTACAAACTCTACCGAATAATGTGTGCTTTATTTGAACTTATGATTTAAAATTCTACTTAAAATAATTACTCACTTTGAGCTTGTGATTTATTAAGTACCAACAAGTTTTAAGTTTTCAAAATATTATATTTACTTATAAATTTTGATTTGAAAAAATAAAATAATAAAAGAGGTTTTGTCTTGAGCACCATTTTGCTAAAAATAAATGTTCATTTAACTTTTTTTATTTGTTATAATTAATTAATATGTTTTGGTGGCACATTCATAAGTGGAAAAATTGACAATTTGTATTTGCTAGGGTAAGAATGCATTAAACTTTTACATTTTGGTTACTTAAAGGGGCTTTTATGTAGTTGGGTAGATAACTTGATGCTTCACAAGTCCTAGAATATGTCATCCACTCTTTTGAAGTGAAATCATAGTTGTACACATGATAAGAGAAATGATTTAAGCATTTTTGTTTAACCATTTTACACTTTATATTTTCTTATCATGTACATAAATAATATCACCTATTAATCATTTTAAGCCTTTCTTTTTAATTTTTAATACCCATATATCTTTTCTTATGTAACGTTTATTCACCATAGCTATTAACATAAATGCTAGACTTTACTTTAATATAGATTAGATCATTGGTAGAATTAAACAAGTAAAAATGAGTTTCTAAGAAAGAAGCTTCAAAAAGCTAAAGTAATTTTTTTAAAAAAGGAGAAAAATGATACATGAAAGGAAATTAAAAAAAGGAAGAATTTTTTTTTTTAAAAAAAGCCTAAATTTATGGTATCTTCCTCTATCAGTGTGGTTCTTCCATTAATCATTTTTGTCAAAATCCTTCTCATTTTTGTTTACAATCATTTCCTTTTCTCATTTGAGCCATTATCCTAGCCCTATTACAAACCCTAATAAAAGTCCTTTTAATCCATTTTCATGTAATGCACATGTATTAGTAGAGAAAGTGTGGTTAGTTTTACCTATGGGATTTGGATATACGTATTTGGAAGCAATAGGGGTTACCAACTATGTATATGCATGTCTAAAGTGCAATAACCATTTTGTCTATGGTTTATATAGATTTACATGATTTAGTAAATACATAATATTAATGATCCAAGAAATGAAAGTGCTTAAATTATGAGTTTTAACTTTTCTTTCCACACATGATTTTTACTTATGTATTTATAATAATTGTGGCACTTATATTGCAAAGCAAATCACCTTAAAGGAAATATAACTAAGCTTGAAAGATAATAATCCATAGATTAATTTTCTAAAAAATTTTCAAATATTCGTATTTCTCACTAGTACCATACCTTTTCTTAAAGGAATAAATAAAGAAACCTTTTCTTAAAAAGCTCTAAAGTTTTCTAAACTAAGAAAATGACCATTAAGGTTACCAATTGTGACCGTACATTAAATAATTTCAAATGCATCCTCTTGCCTTCTAAGTTAAATCAAGCATCCCACTAGGAGAAAATTAAAATATTCTCTCAGGTGAAAGCTAAGGATATGTTGAACATGAAAAATATTTCATTAGAAAACCTTTCAAATTCTAACAAATAACAAGTGTGATGTTATGTGCATAATTAGGACTCCTATGTTGAGCATGTTCAAATTTATAACAAACGTTGGCTAAAGTGAGCAACCCACTTTATGGTAGCATTAATTAAAGAAATATTTCTAAAATCTTTTCAAGTATTTTTTTTATTTAAAATGTTTTTCACTTGTAAAACTTTTACTACACTTATAGCATTCATTAGTCTTTAATCATCAAATCTACATGTGAATTAGTGATCATGGAGGCATGTTTGATTCCTAAAGTTCTAGGTGCATGATTGATTTATTTTTTATAGGACATATTTGATTCGTCCCTAATTATGGTGACATAATTGATAAATATATTAAAAGCATGTTTCACCCATTTTTAAATTTTAGGGTTTGATTCATCCTTAGTCATGGTGGCATATGAAGTTAATTTTTTATTTTGAGGACATGTTTTGGTTTATCTAATAACGATTATGGGGGGGGGGGGAAGTTTGTTACGCTTTCCATTTGGGGGACATGTTTAGTTTATCCTAATTTGGGTGACATTATGAGATGATTTTTTGTTGGAGTTATATTCAATTGAGTTTCAGTTATGAGGGCATGGTTATATTATTGATTGTGGTTTTGAAAGCATTTTTTTAATGGAGTATTAAGAGATTACAAGATAAGTTAATGGAGTGAAAAAAACTGGATGACATATGGTACTTTTGCTAAAGGGAGAGGCTTTCTTTAAAACATACATCAATTTAAATTTATTAATGCATTTAGATAATATGTTTACTCATGATTTTGCATAAGATGCATACATGTGTTTGCATTACAAATGTTAATAGTTGTTTTCTTTCATGGATTGTTAGTGTTGGGGTCATTTTTCAAAACCTTAATAATCTTTCCCTTATATTAATTAAAGCAAGGAAGTAATCTTCAAACTTTTTCCAAGCCAACCAAAACCCTAAAACATTACCTAATTATCTTTCAAGACAAACCAAATCATTTTAAGACTAAACCAAACCTAACTTAACCTTTTAATGAACTTAAAGTATATAGGATGAGAGGTTTGTATTGTATTTTTATGGAATTCTCCCCCAACTTATGCTTCCTAAGTTAATAAGTCGAGTCCCAAAAATGGACTCTTGTAGACTAGCTTTAATTTTTTTGGTTTGGTTCAATTCTCAATAATTTTAGTTTAAGCTTATAAAAACCTATAAAATTATACTTTTCAAGGGTTAGATCAAGGTACCAACATTAAAGGCCAAAAAGTGTCAAATAAGGCATTAGGATGTTCATAGGAACCTTTATATGAAAAGTCAAGTTTTCACTATCCCAAGTTAAACTAGTAGTCAAATCAAGTCTCACACTTATATTAAAGTAAGGTACATGTTTCTAGGAGTGTTGACCAAATATAGAATATTCTATTTAAGAATATTCTATGACATGTGACTTAAAGAATAAAAAATATATATTCTTTTGTCTTTTAGTTCTTTAAAAGTCTCCTTTTTAATGTACTTTAATTATCACTTGCCAAAAGGCTTTTATCAATAAATAAAATCTTTAAGGAAATATTTTGAAAGGTGCAGAGAGCTAATGATAAGAGAGAGAAATGGCTATATCAAAATTAGATAGAAATAAAAGAGAGAAAATGAGAGATTTAAGCCAAATGCTCCCAAAATTCACTTTCAATCCATTTTCTCCACCCATCCAAAACCTTTAAAATCAATAAAGTTTCTAATCTTCATTTCACATACTAAACCTTCAAACAATTTTTTTCTTAAACTTCAAAACTCAAATCAAATTAAACACCCATAAACTAGCCCAATTGAGCCTTTTTCACAACTTTACTTAGTTTGATTCATAACTTCGATAAATTTTTATCAAAATTTTGATAAATGTGAATGCAAAATTATAAGCACCCATTTTTGGGATGATGAAGTATAGATGCAACAAAGGAATCCAATAATGAAAATAGTATAAATAAGTCTTTAACACTTGAAGTTTGAAATCTCAAAAGTCTAAAAGCGTTTCCAAAAGAGTTTAATTGATTTTTTTAAGGACTTAATTGTAATTTTTTAGGACTTAATTGAAAAGTTTAAATTTTTTCGGGGGTCTTTTTATAATTAAAAGTTAAAAAACAAAATTCTATAATTCCAATCGGAATTACATAAAACCAATCGGAATTATGTAATTCCGATTGGAACTATATAATTTTGGTTAGAATTATATGTTTTTCATTTGATTTTTGGATTTTTATAGCAAATAAAAAAATATATTTCCTCAATTTTGATTGGTTAAATAATATCATAAATTCCTTTTCAGTATTTATCTAAATTTTATAGAAATAAAAAGTCCTTTTAAAATCAAAACTCTATAGAGAAAAAGAGAATTAGATACGTCTCTTACCTAGGTTTTTTCTATAAAAAACCTAGCTTAAACTCTCCTGAGAGGACCTCTTTTTTTTTTTTGGCTAGACCTTTTTTAGAGGCTTTCACTTTTCTTATGTAGTGTTCAAAAAATAATATCTTCTTGTGAATTTTTTGTTTTTGAGCAAGAAGTAGTAGACTTTTAAGAAGAAAACAACAAATATTGAAGATCTATTTAACAAGCAACAATGATTTTTACTAGTATGAGGGGCAAATCTATACTGCATCCATACCATCTCCTCTACTACTTTCTCCTTTTTATTATTATTATTTTGGTTCCATTAAATTTTAACATTATTTAATTTTTATTGTTATTTTGTTCATTAATCATTAGCTTTTTTGTTTGTGTGGGTGATTATGGAGAGGGTTACATGATGAGATCACTTAGAGAACAAAATCCTTAAAGATCCATAGAATGCCATGGATTGAATTTTGTAGCCAAATATAGTTTCTAGGGTTATTTATTTATTTTTTTATTATTACTTTAATTATTTAATTTTGAATTTAGTTTTTTTTTGTTTGTATTAATTATTATTTTCTTATTATTTTCAATAGCTCTTTATAATAGCCCTAATAGTGGGATAATAAAATTCTATATATGTAGTTGTATGTTAACTAATTGGGTAGTAAAATTAGGGTTTTAATTGGGTGATTAATTAAAATTAATAGCTATAGAGATAATTAGGGCTTGTTTAATTAAAATTGAATTAGATTTATGTGGATAGAATTTTGGTTGCTTGTTAATTATTTTATTTATTAATTTGTTGTTTAAAGTCACTTTAATTAAATTAGCATTTTTTTTTAGAATGAGTTTGATTAATTGTTTGATATTTTATTTGATTGTTTGATTTTTTTTTATATATGTTTTGGGCTTGCTCATTTCTTTTATGTGTTTTTGGCCCTAAGCCCATATTACGCTCTAACCCATTTAAATAAATTTAGGTTCTTTAGGTTTAATAATTAAATTCACCTCCCGTTTAATTTCTAATCTAATTAGGCTTAAATTTTAATAAAAATACATTTTAGGCCCATAATTAATTAGAAATTAGGGTAGAGATAATTTAGACCCGTTTAGTTAATTAGATGTAGGCCCACTTAGGTTAATTAAAATTAATTTAGACTTAGCCCATTAAATTTTAGCCTTTTCCATAACTTGTAGAATTAAGATCATTTTAGAAATAAAATATATAGAACTAGGCCCACTAATTTAAATATTTCATAATTTGTAGATTTAGGCTAATTTTTAGAATTAAAATAAATACACTTAGGTTCACTTAATTAAAATTGAAAAGGAATTAGGCCCATTAGTCTTTAGACTCACTTGTAAATTAAAACATGTAGATTTAGCTCATTTAATTAAAATCAATGTAGATTAGACTAACTTAGGGATTGCGAATTTAAATGAATGCCTTGTTTACATGTATTTTAATGACTAGTTTGCCTGGAGTTTATTGTTTTAATAAGGGTTTATATGAAATTGCATGTAAATAAAGGGTAAGTTAGTAATTCATAAAGTAATTCTATATGAACACAAGACTGAAAGAAGTTGGTATTCTATATCCAGAATCTCCTGGTTGTGGTGCTGACTTTCTTTTAGAAAATCGAGTACCAACATTTTTTGATTTGTCCCAGTTATTATCCTGGGTGGTGATTCCTCATCTCCATGCCATGTTTTTGTGATAGTGGTTAATGTATTCTCTAGAGCCATGAGCTCAAAAAATATCACGGTTGCTAAGATCTTGGGCACGTGTTAAACCCCTCCATGTACACAAACACTTTTAAAAACATCATTCTTATTTAATTGTCTCTTTTATGGAGTTTAGGGCTTTGTGCCTTGGATTTTTTATATTAAAAAAAGCTTAAAATCATATAACCTAGGGCTAGATGGCCAAAATTGACCAATGAACAGTCAGCTGGCCATCCATCACTCAATTTTGGCTATTAGTGGCTCTTAGATAGGTTGTTCTTGCTTAAAATCTAGTTGTTTATGCTCCTAAACTGGCCAATTGTTCCTTTTGCTAAAAATTGAATCCAATGATGGTCCTAGAGGCTCCTAAGCATTCATTGATGATTATACATCATCTAAGTAAGTCTTAGTGGTCCTAGGAGGATTGATTTCATGTATTTTCTAGTTATGTTTATTTTCAAATGATTTTTCTTTTATTTTTAACTCTTGTTTTCAAACTTTTTTTATTTTCTTGCCTTTTATTTTTTAATTATAGCTTTTGGTTGATGATCAATATCAAGATGTTTGATTTGTATTTATAATTATGATTATATATGTTTGATTTTATTTCATGTTTATTTCATGATTAAATTACTAAAACTTCGTTTGTAAATGTGTTGATCTTTGATCTTTGTTTATTTTGTGACTATATGTGTTGGAATCTTTGTGTATTGATGTGATTTCACTTTAATTTTGACTGTCTTAATTATTGATAATGGTTTTGTGTTGGCTTATGTTTATTATGTGATTTTGGAAGTTCATGATCATTAATCAACATTTTTTATATGTTTATTAGCTATGAAACTAATCTTTATTTGTCATGATTATATTTTAATGTTTATTACTAACCATTTTTTATTATGATAATGGTTATAATTACTAACCCTTTCCAATGTATCTTTTTCTTTTTTCAAATTATCATGCATTTCACATGCTTATTTGCATATCACTTGTTTGATTGCATATCACTACCATGTGTTTGCTTCATCTTAAATCCTTAAATGCATTTTTCATGCACCTTTTCTTACATCATTATCATTCTTGCATGCACCTCCTAATTTTCATGCACCCCAGCTTTCATCATGCATCATTCTTGCATCCACCTCAAATTTATTATTACTTAAATGAATCATGCATTTGCATTAGAATCATTCATTACATCTTCTTTATATATCTTGTTATTAATCTCAAAGCTCTTAATCTCTTAAATACTAACTTCTACTAACATCTAACATTTATTTTTCATGATATTTACTTTTTAAGCTTTTGTTTATTGTTTATATGACTTAGGGCTATTTAGTTCTCAATCTCATTCTATACCTACACACACACATGCATATTATTATATAATCTATGTTTATAATATCATATGATATATGTATTTATATGTCGATATACTTATATATATTTATATTTATATTTATTATTGAATATGTTATTTTATATATTGTTATTATGATATATACAAAATTTAAATTTTAAGCTCTCAATCTCAATCTCTATTCCAACTTCGTTGTTGTTTCCTTTTATATTTTGTTATTTATTTTCTAAATCTAACACTTCCATTTCATTTATCGCATATTTTAACTTTATCATTTATCATCTTTACACATGCTCATGCTTTCATCTCAATAATTATACTTCTACTCCTGTTAATTCTTCATTTATGTTTCAAACTCCATAATTATTGTTTGATATTGATGTAATTTACAATATATTCTTGTTTTATTCTTACTCTTCAATTTCTTTCAGGATTTATTTTTTCATATATTATTTTATTTCTCATATTTATTTTTTGATATAAATCCAATTTAACATATACTTTTATCTTGTCTTTAATCAATAATTCTCCAGATTTCCTTATATTTTGCTAATTCTTCCTTTTTTTAATTCTTCATTTTTCTCTAATTATTTTAATGATGAATTACACTTGTTAATAATTTCATATTGAAAGAGCTTAGTGTTGTTTTTTCATGCATATTAACCCACATTTTTAATTCTCATTAAAATTTCTTTTTGTTTATTTATTATTTTCAATTTCAAATTTATAAATATTAGTTTGAAGTCAATTTAGTTATTTTCAAAATTATTTCTTTCAATTTTTTTAAATTTCTTCTTTTCATCTAAAAGTATAAATTAGTCATTTTGATTTACTTATTATTTTTAAGTTTTAAGTTTTCTTTTTGTAAGTATTTTATAAATAATCTTAATTTTGTCTATTGTTTTTAAAAATATCATTTTCTCTAGGCTTGTTGAAATTATATGTTTAACTTGTATTATGCATTAATTTCACAAGTGCTTACTTGTGTTAATAATAAATATTGATCTTTAAATTAACCATATAAAAAATCGTTTATCTTGTAAATCTTTTCTTTTTAATTTTTGATGGTAGTTGTTGGAACCATGAAAAGGAAATAGTTTGGAATATGGATTTAATCTATCCAAGTACAAAACTTATGATTTAAGGCCTAAATTGATGTGTTATTCATATTACAAATTAAGGGCTTTAACATGTTCAAATAATTATCATCATAAACTTTTTTAGATTATTTTCTCAAATTCCATGCTTAAAATTCCCAAATTCATTATTTTGAACTTTTTCAATAAAATATATCTTTTTCAATCTTTTTTAAAATAATAAAAAGTAAAAGGTGCATTTTTTCCTCTAACGTTTATCACGAAGCTTGGATAAGCCCTTTTTTTGGAGCAAAAATACATGACTTTTCATAAATTATCTTTTTTAGCCCTCGTTAGTATAATCAATTTAACTTTTGTTGACGAAAGATGGCATGACAAGTTTAGATCCTACTAAAACAAACAAAAATAATTTTCGAAGTTAAAAAAAATATAATTTATTAAATGCATATATCTAACATATAAATATAAAATAAATAGATTAGTAAAAGTTCAAATCTCTCTAAAACTTATTAACATCATCTCATTATCTCTGCTTTATGATAAGTGCAAAAAATACTAGATTTTAAGCACAAATTAGTTAAGTTTTAAGTGTCTAGATGGTTAGGATAGTATTGAACATTGGCATTATTAGCTTAAATTCTTTAGGGCTTAGGTTTTTAGAGGTTTTAGTAGTTTCATTTTATGTTTTGATGCTTTTTGTGTTGAATGGTTAGGTGTGCTTAAGTTGGGATTGATGCATGAGCTGTCTTAGCAAAAAAATTAAAGAATTAAGCTCAAAATCTCCATGAAATCAAGATGAGGATACTTGCATAGTTGTGCACATCAGCATGCAAGGCTATCCCTAAGCCTAGAAAAGTCACCTTGTAAAAAACCACACTTGCATGATTATGCATATTAATGTGCACGGATGTGCCTGATTCAAAAAAGGCCAAGCCTTCCAAAGTTCAACACTTGCACGACTGCGTGCCTGGACATGCATGGTTGTGCCTGATTACTCAAGCTTCTGGCAAACCAAATGTGCACAATCATGCATACTAAGGTGCACAATCATGCACTTCAAATAAAACTAAATTAGGAAACTCAGTTCTAGGTATTTTGGAGAATTATTAATAGTGTTATTTTGCCTCTTAAAGAGAGGTTGGCTAGTCTTAGAAACAATATAGTTTATTTTTATTTTTAAATAAAATTAATTTTAGTTTATCTTTTGGTTGATTTTTGGTATCTACTCAAGGATTATTTTAAAAGTAGAAGATTGAAGTTGTAGTTGTAAACATTTCACAATAGAAGGAGAAAAAAAAGGGTTTTTTCTTTCAATTATTATCTTGTGCTTTATTTATTATATTATGATGTTTATGTTTGTAATTCTTAATTCTTCTTCTTTTCTTTCTGCAATTGCCATGAATAGATAAACTAGTAGTTGGGGTTTTAAACCCAGCTCAATAATGAACTTAATTGGTTAAACTCCATATCCCTAAATTGTTATTCCATGATTATTATTGGACTTAATGTTTTCTTAAGATTGATCACCCTTTGAATTGATTTAGATGATAAGGTTCGATTGAGAGATTGACTCTATTAAGAACATAATAATAATCTATTAATTTAATTGAATTAATTGAAAGACAGTTTAGTTGTTAATATTCCTTTGAAAAGCTACACTTCAATATTAAAAATAATCAATTGCTTGAGTTAGTGAGAGCTAAATAATTGAGTAGTTATATGATCAATAAATTATGAGAGTGCTTGAGACAGATTTTCATGATTCAAAAGATGCTTGAGAAATTGAATGAAATTAATAACTAAGAAGGAGATTGACACAAAATTTAGATAAATTAATTCAAGGATAATCATTTAATTAATAAACTTAAAAGTAGTTAAAATAAGTTGTTTAAGATTAGTTTAATTTTTAGCAATAATCACATTCAATTAGCTAAACAAAAGAATATAAATAGTAGTTCAATAATCACTTTCCACTTCTAGTGGGATCGATATTTTTACTACTTGGACGAATCTATGCACTTGGGAATCACACACGCCACTTTACAATCACAATCCTACTTAACAACTGATATAGAGCAACAAGCCTTTAAGTTCTTGGAATGAGTTTAAGGAACATTAGACAGAAGTCATAATTTTTCAATATTATTATTAGAATTTGATTTTTGTTCTTAGAATTTGACTTTCCTATATTACTAGGGATTTGATTTCCTATCTTAGGATTGTCTTTAATTTGTTTCCTAATTAAAATTAAGGTTGGTTGGTTTGCGCCATTTTATAAATATGTAAGCCTTAGGGCTATGTGAGTTAGTTTTTAATTGAATTGAATAGAAACCTTCTTTGATTTTGAAATTTTTAGTATTCTTTAGAATCAATGAACATTTGATGCCTATTTCTTAATATTCTTTGTAAATCAATGGGTTATAGAAATTTTGTTTTTGTATTTGTGCGCAAATTAATGAATTACAATATTTATCCCTTTTGTCCTTTTTTTTATTTTATTTCATTGAAGCTTTGCTATGTCAGCAACAAATAGCTCAAATATTAAAAATATATAACTAACTATTTCTATAGAACCCTAATAAACATCAAAATATTTCTTGTAAAAATATGGGTTTTGTTATTATTTTTCATTAAAAATCAAATGCTCCAAGAATCCAAGTATGTTAAGGAGTTTCCATACCAAACTCCAATTACTTCTCTATGAAAAGAAAAATGCTACTAACTAGGAGGAATTTTTATCTTTCTTGTTTTAAAACTTGGCCTCTAAATAATGATTTTTGCAAATGAAGGTTTTAACAAATACCGCTATGAAACACCATGGGTGAGATGGAGAAGCCCAATACTAGCACTAAAACTAGATAAATCACCATGGAAGCCACAATTAAGAATAGGTTCATCGTGCATAAACTCACCTCTTAAACCATTACCATTTGCATTATGTAATTTCACACTACATAATAAAAAAAATTTTAAATTTATTAATCACAACAAAAATTAATTATATAATGATTAATGGGTTATGAAAAAATGACAGTGGTGATTAATGGATTTGAGAAGGAGGAGTTACTTCAATTGTTTCTAATTGCTCTACTCATCCTCTATTCCTAATCACGGTCCATATGCAGCTCTAAGGCAAAAACATGGAAATCCCTACCATCAACAACTTCATAATCTCCACCTTGTTTTTGCTTTTAACTCCTATGTAATAATTGCTTATGCTTTCTTTTATCCATTTTCCACTTCCTTCGTATGTTAGTCCTCTCTCCCTTGGCGTTTGTATTATGGTTAGGGTTGTTTTTTAAAATCTTAAAGGACGGTGATAAAAGTGAAAAAATATCTTACTAACAAATGAGATTGATCAAGAATGATGATTGAAAAGTAAATCCACAACCATTTGAAACACTAAAATCCCACTTAAGAGCCAAACTAAACCTTTTTGAAACTAAACCTAATTGTGAGAAAAAGATTCTAATGATTGAGAGAGAAAGTTTGTGTCAAGTTTTGTTTATTAAGTCAATCAGTAAAGTCCTAACAAAGACTATTTTTATGATTGTGTTATTTATTTTTTGGACTAATTTTTAGTCTGGGAGCTTTAATTTGACTTTAGGAAGCCCTAAAGTGAAAATTCAAACTTTGGTCAACTTGCCTTTCTAGAGGTCAAATCAAGCTCCCAAAGTTGATTTTCAGTCCAAAACTATTTTTTAAAATTACAGGGCATCAGTGTTGACCATTTAACAAAATGTTAAAATTTTAACCTTTGGTGGTCAAATTAGGTCCCATGTGTGTAATAAAATATTGCATAATTCTGTAGCAGTAGTGACCAAGTAAAGAATATTCTATTTAAAAATATTCTTAGGCAACTGTCAAATTAGGATTGATACAAGTATATACTTTTGTCTTTTAGTGTTAAATAAAGCTCCTTTTAAGTTGTAATATAATTGCAACTATACTACTAGGCCTTTTTCTTTAAATAGAAGGTTAAGGTAGTATTTTGAGGAGGAGAGCCAATGATAAAGAGAGAAACTTACTGTAGAAAAGTTAGTGAGAGAAAAAATAAGAAAAAAAATAGAAAAATAAGCCAAAATTATTCCTCATTACCTATTTCCCCATCCACCTACTTTCTCATTCCTTTCTCTCATCAAGTCCTACTCATTTTCTACCTTAAATATAACCATAAAAACCTTTTAACATCCTCAAAATCCTAGCACAAAAATCAAACCACAACTAATCCAACATTAACTAACAATCAACCTAAACTTAACTAAGTGCACACTTAACCCTATTTTCTTTCAATCTTGATTTCTTCAATCCAATCCTTATTTTTTATAAGCTCATATTCTAAGGCTAAACACTTTCTAAAACTCTCTTCTCTTCATCTTGGGTTTGAAGCTTTTTTTTTCCTAATTTTATTGCAAGAAAAGCCAAGTTTTCACATGTGCACTGAAGGGGATAGTCAAAATTGCTTGATGAACAGTCAATTGACCATCCTTTTTGTAATTATGGCCATCCCTCATGAATTCTAGCTAGATAGGTGCCAAATTTGGCTATCCATGTTTAAACCTTTGAATCATGCTCTCATTGCTCTGAGATGATTTCAATGATGGTCCTAATGACTCATATGCATTCTATAATGATCATATATCATTTAAATGAATCTAAAAGGTTATAAGATTATCAAATTTAATATTTTTCTAATTAATTTTCATTTTTAAAATATTTTTCTTTAATATTCATCTTTTGTTTTAAAGCTTATTCATTACTTTGCTTACTTGGATTTTGATTGAGATTTTGGTTAATGAACAATATTTTGATAATTATTGTGCATTATTGATTATGATTTGGTGTTTGTGAATTGATTATGTGCTAATTTAGTGATCTAATTTTGTGTATTTTATGCCTTGAATTACGTGTTGATTATTGTGCATAAACATTGAGTGAAATATGTGTATTTGTGTTGATTGCTTAACTCTTGTTATGATTCTTGCGTACATACCTTTGTTTTGACTTTTGTTGATCAATTTGTGATAATATTTAAGTCTAATTTGTAATTATATAAGCTTGTTTGTATTTTATGTGCATTATGTGACCATATGTGCTTTTTATGTTCTTAGGAGTACTAATTGACTATTATTGGTTAAATTGGTACTTCTAAGAGATTTAAGTATAATTTATGTGCTTTTTACTGCATTTTAATCAATATTTCCCTATTTAGGTGATATTTTTGGAGTCTAATTTGTGAATATTGGGTCTATTGTGTGTGTATTTTGCATATTTGTGGTTTTATGCTCATTTTGTGTACTTAGAAGCATCAATTGATCATTATTGATGAAATTTATATATTCAAAGGGATCATACATCATTTTATACTTCTTTTAAACTTTTAATCAACTTTCCATTGTTTTATCATTTAATTATTTTCTCTAACCAAAATTTGTTCTCTTATTGATTATTATTACTAACCAATTTCCTTATTTCTTTCATTTTTGCATTTCATGCATTCTCATGTGCTTGTATGCATATCATGTGCCTTTTTGCATATCACTACCATGTGTGTAAAGCATTTTTAGATCTCATAAATGCATTTTTCATGAGTCATTTTTTGATCTCATATATGCATTTTGCATTAACCCCGACATGCACCATTACCATTCTTGCATGAATTTTAGGATTGCATCATATTGCATGCACCCCAGTTTGCATTATTCATCATCTTTTGCATGCACTCTGGATTTGTTTAGTGCTTGTGTGAATCATGCATTTGCATTTTATATATTATCTCTATTCTCAATCTAATGTTCTATTTATTTTATGTTTTATTTATCATTTATTTGTTCATATCTTTTTTGTTTATAATCTCTACTCCCAATCTCATTTTCTATCTATTTTATGCTTTATTTATTATTTAATTTTCCTTTATTTCAATTTTATGTTATCATATTTGTCATCTCTATAATCTCTACAATTTTATTCTCTCTATCTCTAATCTCATTTTATTTACTTTTTTATGCTTAATTTACAAGTTGAAGCTTAATATATTATTTCTTTGCTTTAATTCTTTAATTATAATTGTTTATGTTTTATTTATTTATTTATATTCCTATGTTATTTCTTTATTCTCAAATACTTTCTTTTAATATTTTGTTCATTATTTATTGTAATTTAATTCAAAATCTCATCTTAATTTCTACTCTCATTTTATCCTTAATTTTCTTTCTATTTTATTATTTATTTCATTTTATTTATTATTTCCATATATGCATCTCTACAATATTGCTTTCTTTTTTATATATATTAATTGTTATTTCTTCACTAAACCTTAATTTCTATTTTAATTTTTATTTTATTTTAAGTCATATACTTGTTACCTTTTCTTTTATATATGTCCCTGCAATATCATTTTTTTATTTAATCTTTTTATTCATAATTTATATTTACTATTTATAATTTAATTCTTATGTTGACATATTGTTTTCTTCATAAATTAATGTTTATTTAGCTTTTCTATTCTCATCTCCTTTTCTAATATCTTTTTTATTTTAATATTTTCACCTTTTTACAACATATCCAATATTTATTATTTCTTTTATGCATTTTTCAATTTATTTGTACTAAGTTTTAATTTTCAGCTAAATAATTCAGTTTTTAATATGAACACTAATATAATTTTTATTTCCATTTTCTACCTTGATTTTAACGACAATTTCCTTTTTATTTACTTTATTTCAAATGATAATTTCTATTCTTATTTTATCTTGATGTTATTTCTTTTTCACTACATCTTAAAACAATTTTTTCATTAATTTATTTCTTTTTTCTTTATTTAATTTTATTTTCTATTTTGATTATATTATTTCATGTTCTCTTTTTACATACAAAATTGTCTCTATTATACTTTATTTGCAAATATTTGTGTTTATTGCTTGTTATGTTATATTTTGTGTATTCATTCATAATGTTGAAATTCAACCAAAGTCTAAAAATAAATTATTTCATTTTCTTCTCTTTAAAACTATTTATGATGATTATTGGGATGATAATGAGGCAATAATTTGAGATGTGAATTCAATTTATCCAAGGTACAATATTTATATCTTGAGGCCTAATTTAATGAATTATACACACTATTAATTAAAGGACTTAATTTAACCAATTAATCATCATAAATTAGTCTATTTAGTACTTTTTAACTTTTCTTTTTATGAAATCTTGTTTAATTTTATTTGTTTATCTTTTCATTAAATTCCCTTTTATTATTTCTATGGATTTTTCAAACATTTTTCACCTTATTTCCTATTTTCCTTTCAAATACCAATTTTTATCAAAATAATGGCCCTAAAACTTAGAAAATAAGGACAATATGAGGGGGAGGAGCCTACTCGAGTGTTTGTCTCTCTAATCTCTACTCTTTTTATTTATTTGTTGTTATTTATTTAATTTCTATAATTAGGATGCCATGCATAGAAAATTCATGACATGTGTGTGTGATAAATATGATTGTGTGTTATTAATTCGATAGCATGTAAATATGCCATGATTTCATACGATGATTATGTCATGTTTATGCCATGTATATACATTATGCCATCATGATTGCCATGACATGTGTATGTGTTCCATGTTAGTTTTACACTTGCCATGATCATGCATCATATTTTGTCGTGTTCATTTATTTATTTATTTTTTCATGCATAATGTCATGTCTATTCATCATTATATTTATTATATTATTTTTATGTGCTTGTGTGAATATATTGTGCTTGCATTTATGTGTATTAGTTGATCCAAAATTGTACATATTTTTTGGAAGCACTCTATAAAACAGTAGGGCTAACCTTGCTCAGCATCCAAGCAGTATATAAATGCCTTTAAGATACTGAGTTTGCTCTTACTGAAATCACATTTGAACCCAATGCTTTATCCCACGGGCGAATTTTAATTCCGACCGAGGGATCCAAGTTTGCCTAGTTCTTAATCGAATAATTTCTCGAGTGATACCGAGTGGTGACTCCTATTTCTCTTAGCTGGGTAGAGGGTTGTAAGTGCACTTGTGCCATCCCTAAGATCTTCCAATTTTCCCCTCACATTTCCTATGTTTTCCCATAATAAGGAAAAAGGATCATAATCCAAATGGTGTCGAGTCAAACCCACAAGCATCCATAATTATCTAAATAAAAGGTATTAATACTTTATTCTTTAATGTTTCTGTTACTATTTTATGATGATGAAGATGACAATGATAATAAAAATATTACTAGACTTCAGGAAGATAAAAAGGAACTCAGTTGGGAGAATACTTAAAGTGGGGAATGAGAGAAAGAAATTGGGAGAAAGAGATAATGGCTAGAGAATTTTCTACTTTAAAAATTGTATATCTAACCTATTTAATGCCACATCATATTAAGATGTTCCATAAAAAGCAAAAGAAAATGTTTGTTTAAGTTAAAATTATCTTCCATTAAATGAGGGGCCTGAAAATATGATTTTTTGAAAAGTCATGTATTTTTTCTCCAAAAAAGAAAGAAATAAGGCTTATTTGAGCTCCACAATAAATGTTATGGTAAAAATACACCTTTGCCTAATAATAAATCATCATTTTGTTTTATACAATTTTATATCTTTTTATTTTTATTTTTCAAATAATTGTCCTAAACCTCGATTAATATAAACATCAATGGAAGATATGCTTATAAAAGTGTTAGCCATTCTAACCTTTTTTTTCTTTTTTTTTTTAATTTTTGTATGATTTATTTTCTTTCTAGGAATAATATATCCTTTGACTGCTATACTTATCTCCTTTTGTCAATTTGATACATCAACTTATAGTTTTTTCATCTTAACACCCAAACTCACCTAAAATGTAATTTTGAAACTCTTTTCATCACACATGGCATGAAATAATGAATCATTATGTGCCACATCATAAGGGTTTAATTAACAAAAAATTATAAGTATAGATGTCAAATTACTAAAAAGTGGTAAGAATATGTGGTGGCAGATGTATTATGTCATTAGATTAATGCATTTTAGGCAAGTTTAAGTGTTGAAATAATAAAACTATAAGTTGAGGTGTCAAGCTAACAAATTATGCCTAGTACAAAGGGCCATAAATGTCTAATTCTCACATATGCTTTCATTTTTATGCATGCAATATTTGTATCTTTGTATTATGTGCTTATAATACCTTTAACATATGTATGATTCTACTTATAGTTTATATACTTATTATGTATGTACATCCTTATACCTTTTAATTTATACACTTCTAGTTGTAATGGGCATGCAGTTAACTTGACGCGTTTGGTTATTTTTAGTTTTCATTGTTTGTTTTAATTCACTTACACACACACTTTTATTTACCTTTCTGTCAAGAGAGAATAATAATATCACTTTTAATGAAGTATTGGTATCTTACATCTTATCTTTTTTTTTCTAATAAAGTCCCAAAGTTTTACCTTAATTTTATCA
The DNA here is from genome assembly GCA_947683625.1 of Mallotus nudiflorus. Lineage (NCBI taxonomy): Eukaryota > Viridiplantae > Streptophyta > Magnoliopsida > Malpighiales > Euphorbiaceae > Mallotus > Mallotus nudiflorus. The sequence continues at coordinate 8,697,014 of CANTUR010000027.1, read as the reverse complement.
TGCATTAAAATTACTAATAAATTCATGCATTAGTGTTTTCTTTCAATGTCAAATCTTGAATTGAATCATGCATTTTTCCTTTAATTTTTCCAAAATTAGTCATGAATATTGATCCATTGTCAAGCATTATTTTACTTTCACACGTAGTCATTAGCGTCCATATTGCATTTTCCTCTCTAGTCATCACTTGTCAAATAAACATTTATCATTCCTTAATGAATCTCGTATTCATAAATAAAAAAAATCAAAATAAATTTTTCTTAATTAGGAGTCTTTCCTAGTGAGTCATTCAAAAAAAGAAAAATTCCTTCAAAGAGTTTTCATTCCTTAATGTTCTAAATTCATTCTTCTCAAAGGCATTTCCTTTTTAGAACCTAGGTCATTTGTTGTTACTTAGTTCTAATATCTTGGGTTTAATTTATCTTAAAGTTCTTATAATTTTATTAATGTTTTTAAGTCTACAAAGGATCCCTCAACCATCAATAAGTGGATACAAGATAATATACATAATATCAAAGGAGTTTAAAGAGTCTATAGCTAAGGTTGGTAACCAAATGGAGGATGTATGGCTATATAAGGGAAACTTCAATGCAAAGTAATAAAAGGCCCTTAACACTGCAAAAAGGTCCATGCAAGGATAAATTTTACAAATGTATCTTTTATTCCTATCACATATTTTCATCCTATTTTCTACTATTCTAATAAAATTTAGAAAAATAGACATCCTAATAGATTCTCTTTCATATAGAAAATTGCAATTTCTAATATGTCTTCTATAGCTTTTTCCTAAAATAAATTAGGGTTATCCTTAGTAAAATTTTGTTTATCAAAAAATTCAAAAATCTAAATCCTTAGTTCTTATTTTTCAAAAAAAAATTCAATTTTAAAATATGGATCTAGCTTATCCATTTCAAATATGAGTCTCATTGACTCATTTTAAATATGAATCCATTTTAAATATGGATATTACAGACCCATTTTAAATATGAACCTTGTTAATTCTTTTTATATATATATCTCATTAATTCATTTCAAAAATAAGTCTTATTAACTCATTTCAAATATGAGTCTCACTTACCCATTTCAAATATGGATCTCGCTAATCCATTTCAAATATGAGCCTTGCTAACTCATTTTCAAATATGAACCTCATTGGTTCATTTTCATTTCAAATATGAATTTTGTTTATTCATTTCAAATATGAGTCTCACTAACTCATTTCAATTTCAATTAAAGTTTGTATGACTTGAAGTTTATATGACTTTGAGTCTACATGAGTTATTTCAATTTTAATCTCAATTTCAATTACGAGTTAATTTTGATTACTATTTCAATTTCAATACTAACTTGTGTTTTCAATTGTGAGTTCATAGGGATACAATGTAAAGGACAAATAAGAATAAACTCAGATATTTATTTATGAACTCTAGAGTTTGTTTTATGCTTTGTTAGAATTTGTGTGTTGAGACCTTGACATTTAAATTAGAAGCTCTTTTATCAACACACAAATTCCCACAAATCAGGGAATAACCTATTGGGCTCATTTTTAAAATCCTGAAGGCTGATGATGAAAAAAATAAAAGTGTCACACCATTCAATGAAATTGATGAACAAAAACACTTTTCAAGCCATTTTATAATTAACCAAGCCATTAAAACCTTACCTAATTGTCATTTTAATCTTACCAAGATAAAAAATAAACCATAAATGAACCTTAAACCTACCTTGATGTTTGAGACGTTTGAGACGTTTGATAGAAAAGACGTTTGATAAACCATAAATGAACCTTGGTGCTAGAAAAGAGGTTTGAGACGTTTGATAAGAGAGAATTTCTCTCGAGTTATGTCTTCTAAGTCCATATCATATACGATAGTGTATATATATATATATATATATATAATAGTGTATATATAGCTTATATTTGGTATAATTTTTGTTTATATTTAGCATATATAGAAAATATATTATACTATATGGATATCAATTAAGTGTTATAGATTGATGGAAATGAGAAATATAATTATTAAACAATAAAAAAAAGTGCTTGAAAAGTATATGACATAAAAAAAGTTTGATGCTAGTAAGAGTTAGTAACTATTGGTAGAAGTTAATAAAGTTAGTAGCTAGTAGAGATTGAGAACTCTGAGATTTAATAACAGTAGATATATAAAATGAAAGAGATGATGCTAGTGCAAAAGCATGACTCACATGAGCATTAATAAATCCAAGGTGCATGTAAATAAATGCAAATTTTTTTATTCATGCTAGAATGGTAATGAAGCAAGAGAGTGTGTATGCAAAATGCTTTTAAGAATCTAAAAAAGAAACACATACAAGGTAATGAAATGTAAACAAGCATATGAGATGCATGATAATATGCCAAAATGCAAGAGACATTGGAAAAGGGTGAGTAATCATAATCATCATCGTAAGAAAAAAATGGTTAGTAATAAACATCAAAATATAATCATGACAAATAATTTTTAATTTAAATAATAACCAATAAAAATATTAACAATAAAGAATAATGATCATGAACTTAAAAAATCATTTAATAAACACAATCCCAATATGAAATCATCATCCATAATCAAGACAATCAAAATCAAAGAGTAAGAAAAATGATAAACTTATCCATAAATAAGAATTTGGTAATTCATTCATGAAATAAACAAGAAATAAACTTGAAATAAACACAATCATAATTATAAACATAAATCAAATATCTTAATCTTAATCATCAACCAAAAACTTTATTCAAAACACAAAGAGTAGATAAATCAAAAGGAGAATGAAAATAAATCATTTAAAAGTAAAAATAATTAGAATCCAAACATCCTAGGAACATTGAAGCTCATTTAGATGATGTATAGTCATCAATGAATGCATAAGAGCCTTAAGGACCTTCTTTGGAATCATTTTAGGGTTGTAAAAAAGAAAAATTGATTTATATGCATAGATGGCCAATTTTCAAGCAATTTTGGGGAAGGGATTGTTGGCGAACTATTTGTTAGCCAAAATTGGCCATCTACAACTAGGCAACTCGAAAATCAATATTTCTATCAAAAAATTAAATGAATAAAGCCCTAAACCTAAAAATAATGACCACATGATTTTTTTTTTTTTAAAAAAGGTGTTTTTAAAATTTTTTGACCTTAAAGAATTGAGAAAAACTCACCAAAGACTAAAGATGGAATCAAGAAAAGTAAGTAGATGCTAATTTAGAAAGGTTTGATTTAAGTGATTGTTTGAAGGTGTTTTAATGTATGTTTTGGGAGGATTTTTATGCTTAAGGTTGATGTGTAAGGATTTGAGGATAGTTTCATTAATCTATTTTTCTTTGGTTGAAATTAACCTTGTGGATTAGTTCAAATCAGTTGCAAGTTATTGGGTACAAGGACAAGGTTGGGAGTGGGAAGCTTTACATGACATTTTCTCTACTAATATTTCAACTTGTCTCTCCGCTTATCTGGTTCGAGTTAATCATGATATTGAGGATAAGACTTATGGGCCATTTTCTCCTAACAGTAATTTTTTGATGAAATTTACCTATAAAAAGTAACAGGACATCTCTTCAGGTAATGATCAATTTTGGCATCTCAATGTCCTATCAAAGATTCATTCTTTTATTTGGATTGTTAAGCATGGTAGGATTATGAGCAATGTGGAGTGGGTCAGAAGAGGTTTTACTTCTAATACCACTTGTCCTTAGTGCATTAGTAGAGATGAAACTTTACTGCATATCTTCAAGGACTGTCCCCAGGCATTTATAGTTTGGAACATGCTTTTGCCTTTGGTAAACATCCAAGAGTTCTAGACAACTCCTTTTGATGAGTGGATTTGGACGAATCTTTCAGTTAGAAGTAGTGATAGTCGCTTTTTAAAATGGAACAAAAAGTTTGCAATCATTTTGTGGTGGCTTTGGAAGTGGCATTATAACCGTGTGAGGAAGTCAGATGTGCTATGCTAGCTCACAAAGGTAATCAACTTTATTCAAGTACGTAAATGGATAAACTAGTTTATTGGAAGCCTTTGCAGCAAGGGTGGGTGAAATTAACTACAGATGGGTGTAGTAAAGGGATGTGTGGAAGAGTTGGTGGGGGTGGAATGATTCGAATTCTCAAAGGAGGTGGATTATTGGGTTCATGCTGCATATTGGGGTGTGTAATGCCATTAGTGCTAAGCTTTAGGAAATTATATAAGGTAGACAACTTGCTTGGAGTCCGCAGTTCATTCGAGTTATAGTCGAGGTGGATTCAGTTGTTATTGTTGAGTGGCTTAACCAAAAGTCCATATGTAAAGGAGTACATGCTAACTTGGTTTTCGCATGACTAGATTACTTGAAGAGGGATTGGAGTATTGAGGTTGTTCATACATTGCCTGAAGGAAATTCTGTAGCTGATAAATTAGCAAATGATGCTCTTTTTCAACCCATTGGAGTGCATATGGTTAATTCTCCATCTAAAGAGGTAGTTTGACTTTTGAAAAGTGATAGATATGGTGTCTCTTGGCCAAGAAGTGTGAGAATTTCTTAGCCTCCTTCTTTTGTGTTTGGCCTGTGTGCCCTCCTCTTAATAAAAAAAATCTCATTTTTACATTATATTTCTCTTTACTTTCATGACTATAATATTATCTCATCTTAATTTCAATTGCATCTCAATCTCAATCTATATTCTCATCGTTTTCCTATTTCACTTTATATTTTATTAATTTAATACTTTTATTTCTATTATTTCACGGTTTATATTTATCATTTATTATCTATATATATGCTCATGTTTTCATTTTAATATTTACCTTATCTTTGCTCTTATTAATTCTTCATTTAGGTTTCAACCTCTATATTTATTGTTTGATATAGATGTGATTTACAATATATTCTTATTTTACTCTTACTCATTAATTTATCTCATGATTTTCTTTTATTATTTCTCATATATATTTTTTGATATAAAAGCAACTTAATATATATACTTATATCTTGTCTTTGATCATCAATTCTCTATATTTCCTTACATTTTTTCCAATTCTTCCTTTCTCTTATTTCTTTATTTTTCTTTAATTATTTTAATGATGAATTGCACATATTAGTAATTTTACATTAAAAATGCGTTTTGTTGTTTTCTTATGCATATTAACTCACATCTTTTTATTCTCATTCCAATTTCTTTGTTTATTCATTGTTTTCAATTCAAAATTTACAAAATATTAGTTTGAAGAAAATTTTGTTATTTTCAATATATCTATATTATTTTGTTCAAATTTTTATTTTAATTCCTTCTTTTCATATAAAAGTATAATTTTTTATTTAATTACCAATCTTTAATTTTATTGTTTTTATCTCACTTCCTTTTTGTAAGTATTTTAGAAATAATCTCAATTTTGACTCTTGTTTTCAAAAATATCATTTTCTCTATTCTTGTTGAAATTATATATTTATATTGTGTTGTGCATTAATTTCATGTGTGCTTGCTTGTGCCAATAATAAATCTTCATCTTTAAATCAACCAAATGCAAAATCTTTTGTCTACTAAATCTTTTCATTTTTATTTTTGATGATGGTTGTTAGGACCATGAAAAGAAATAGTTTATAGTATGGAATTAATCAATCCAAGATATAAAACTTATGATTTGAGGCCTAATTTGATGGGTTATTCAATTACAAATTAAGGACTTTAACATGTTCAAATAATTATCATCGTAAATTTTCTTAAATTATTTTCTCAAATCCAATGTTTAAAATTCCCAAATTCATTATTTTGAAAAATTTTCAATAAAGTATGTCTTTTTCAATCTTCTTTGAAAATAATAAATCATCTTTTTGTTTTATACACTTTTTTTATCTTTTTTTTTTTGAATTTTTTTTTCAAATAATGGTCCTGAACCTTAGTTAATAAAAACATCAAGGGAGGAGGTGTTCATAAAAGTGTTAGCCATTCTAACTTTTACTTTCTTTACTTTACTTTTGAATGATTTCTTTTCTTTTTAATATGGTATGTTTAGAATTATATTCATTATGCCATTATGATTGCAATGTCATGTAGAAATAATATGTATATCATGTAATTTTAGCATATGTCATGATTCATGCTTCTTGCTATGCTTGTAATGTTTATATATCATATTTACCATGGTCATGCATTATATTATGATCATGCATATTATTTATTATTGTGTGTTTGTGTATGTATATTGTGTTTGCATTTTAATAAGTGCAAAAAGTGTTTGATTTAGAGCACTAATTTATTAGGTTCTATGCATCTAGAGTCTAGGTTAATAGTGAATATTAACATATTTTAGGTTAAAATTATTGAGTCTAGGTTTTTAGGAGATTTCATAATTTTTTTATATTTTTATAGTTTTTAGTTATGTTTTTTTCCCTTCATTGTTATGGTAGGTGTGCTTTTTATGGAGTCATTATTGATGTGTAAAAATGAGGACTTAAAGCTAGGAGCTCAATTCATCATAAAAGTGGACAAAAGCATAAAGTCCAAGTTAAAGATAGGCCATATGATTGTGTGCAATTGGGCACATAACCATGCCTGAGTTATGCACCAAAAAAAGTAGAAGAATGAGGCTAGACACGATTATGCATAAATAGGCACACAATTGTGCCTGAGAGGATCATATTCAAAAGGAATGGAGTCACACGACTATGTGTAATTCCTACATGGACATGTACGAATGATTGGATTTTTAAGGAATGTTATTTTTAGGCTTTTTTTTAAAGAACAATATAAATAGTCTTATTTTGTCTCTTTGAATGAGGCTGGTTAGTTTTTAGTTTTGTTTACATTTTTCAAAGAAGACTTTAATTTATAACTTTTTCCACTACTCAAGGGATTAAATCAATTTGGATAAAGAGTAGAAAATTCAAGTGTTAAGATTTCAACATCATTAGAATAAGAGAAAGATCCACAAGGCCTTTACTTTGTGTTTTTTAAGTCCCTTCGAGTTATGTCTAACTCAGTATTGTATTCATATTGCTTAATAAACTTTTAGGTCAATAGTAACTAGTCACTCTTGATTTCATCTTCAAGGTCAAAGAACTAGGCCCTGAACCCCTCTTCTAATGATATGGATAAGAAGCAGACAATCTGTGATTTAGTGTGTTTTATTGTAGCCATTAATGTAACATATTGCCTCAAATGGACCTTTGGGTTACCAATACCATCAAACTTAGCAAATTTTTTCGGGTTAAAATCATTGGGGAGTGGTTCATCTTTAAATAGTGCTAAATTTGTAAAACTCTTGGACTTGTGTGATCCTTTATCTTTAAATACAAACTCTAATTGATCCATTTTGTTAGCCAATAGTTTGACATCCCCTGTCAATTTAGGCTTAGTCATATCAACTATCTTAGTTACTGGTTATAGTGGTGTGTTTCTTAAAGCACGAAAGTATTCATTATCATTATCAATCTGAATTGGAGTATAAGATTAACTTATTTAAAGGCCTCATTCAACATATTAGTAATATGATTCCCATCTCAAAATCTACAGGCCTAAAGATTGGTAGTCTTATATGGGCTTAAAGGATCTCAGCCATAGTGCCATCAGTGAACAGTTTTTGGATCCCCTCTCTCCATTTATCCTTAAATTGTTGACATGAACTAGCATATGGTTCACCCATATTAGATTTGTTAATATAGCATATGCATCTCACTAATATATGTTGAGTGGTGCCCCTTCTCCACCTTATGTTGAAAAGCTTATGTGGAGTTATAGTTCTACACATTAGTGAGAAAAGAAACAAGGTAAACATGTATGCATGATATGATCTTGCAAAAGAACATGGTAAGCATGTATGTATAGGATGCTCATTTAGGACCTTATAGATATGATACATAATGGCTGCAAAAAGAATGTGAGTTAGTATATACTTTCTATGTGTATGTCATGTATGCATGATTAATAAAATTTAAGAAAAATGGTTAGTATTTCTTGTACACGAAATAAACCAAACACAGGCAAGCAGACCCTTTCAACCTTATTTCTCCATGAAGTCAATCCATTTCTTTCCTAGATGGGTTTTGACCTATAGTCAATAGGGGACTCTAGTTTCACACTAAAACCAGACTATTTCAATTTACTATGATAAGATACAAAGGATAAATTGAAGGATGTTTTCAATATGATCCTAAAGTAAATATATAATACTGGTATATGAAACATGTTGCAACATCATAAATGATATTCATAGTTCATGTGCACTTGTTCATACTTGAAACATGGTTAGCATAAAGGATCAATCCTCATGCATACTAGGTCAAAATTTAATGCATGAAAAGAGCCCTAAAGGGGGGGTGAATAAGACTATCAAATAAAAATGAGAAATTAAAAGAATTCTTTGCAAGAATTGAATGAAAGTTAAGAAGGAAGAATGAAGAATGAAGAACATAAAAATTGAAGGAGTTCATATTCAACAACAATCTTACGTCTCCACCTAACTTATCCCCAAGTTAGGATTTTCAATCACCCACAATCTTATTCACATGATTAAGATTACATAAGAGTTTTATGGCTCACTCTTACAACCTTACAACTTAAGTTTTCAAGGCTCACTCAAAAAATCAAATCCCAAGTGTTTGAATGGACAACACTTAAACCAATTCCTTTAGAGATAAATCTCACTTCCCTTTTAATCTATCCCAAGATTTAAGATGAAAAGAAATTCTGTTTCTAACACACAACCAACTCTTAAAAAAGTTATACAAATAAAGAATTATTTAAGATAATTTGAGAGCTCAATTGAATGCTTAAGAAAGAATGAATGATAAACAAGTTTCTTAACTTCCATTCAGCTCTTAAGGTGTTTATATAGACAAACACCCAAAAATATAGCTATTGGAGGTTAATGTTTATAATTTTGAATTATTGAAGGTGATGTTGTCAAATAGCTATGCATGGATTGAAATAGTCATTAACTACTGAAGATGTTTGATTTTGCCCATAATTTCTTCATTAAAGTTGTATATATTTCACTTATTTTTCCATATAATTTTGAATCACTTAAATTAGACTTCTATAGCTCAATATATGTTCAAAATTCTAAGAGTTGTGCAATAAAAAATGCATAGTACTATCAAATAGTTATACACAAGTTAAACCCGTGATTTTATATTTAAGATGTCTGAATTTACTTAAACTTTCTTCAACAAAATTGTAAATATTTGACTTATATTTCCATATTAATTTGAATAACTTCAATTTGACATCTTTATCTTAGGATATGTCCAAAATACTAAGAGTTATACAATCTAAAATGTAGACTACCATCAGACAACTATGCACAAGTTAAAGCCATGATTTTCTATTAAAGAAGTTTGAATTTGCCCATATTTTCTTCATTAAAGTTTTAGATATTTGACCTAGCTTTCCATATCATTTTTAATCACCTTAATTGGGCTTTTTTAGCTCAAGATATATCTAAAATACTAGGGGTTATGCAATCTAAAATGGTTGATGCATATGTTGATTTTGACTTAATATTTGCATACCCAAATGAACTCGGATTTTGCAAGCAAGCCCAATTCAGAAATCTTAAGATGTGTATTTCAAATATAAAGAAGATAACTTTCTCATTATAAAGCTCTAAGGATGTGAAAAGCCTTATTAAATCTCAGAGGTTGAATTAGCCCAAGATAATCATACTTCATTTTAACTTCCAATGGAGTCGTAACTTATACACACTTAAACAAATAAATTAAATAATCAAAATTAAGTTTGTTAATATCAAAATTAAGATTTATTATTGCTAAGGTCAACAATACATTTACTAAAGGCCATACAGAAATCATCGGAAGGTTTATTGCTTGTTTCTTTTCTAAGTAAATGTCCATAATCTAGTCAAGATTCTTGACTTATTTTGCTAAACCTGAAAAGGACAAATGAATGATCTTTTGTAAGTTATGTCATCAAAAGATAAAACCCAATAATTTTCACAAACTATTCAGGCTAAGGTACATGACTTGCACCATGCCTTGTGCTTACACAAAGTTAATGAAAATCATACGATCCTTAGGATGCATAGTCCATGAAAATTAATAAAATAAGATTGAGTGGTGACAAGAACTATAGAATATTATGATGATTGTAAATATCAGATTGAGCAAATGTCATCAAGACAAGAAAATCGTGCAGAAGCCAAGTGGGACCCTAGGGAAAATTTCTACTAGTTTATTTAAATAGGCCAAGTCAAGGGTGATAAAAAGTTAAAGGCTCCTTTATTAAGAATGCCCCCCATAACAACAAACTTTAGTTAATGAGTCTAACATTCTTTTGATAACTCGTGAATCGAGTTGATGCTAAAAGTGACGAATTTGAATCAGTCACTCTATGACTCGTGTGGAACCATAGTGGATCATTTTCTATGATTATTAGTTGATTGGAACCAATAGTGCATGTGTGATGTGTTGTGTAATATGTAATGGTGGAGGGCTCTATATGATCAAGTATTGTATAATAAGAAACAACTGTTTTTAATTTGACCTCTCAAACTTGAGTCCCCGGTGGAGTCACCACTATGAGTGACCAAGAAAATAATTTTTATGGTGAGAAGGTGTTTGTGCTTTTGCCGAAAGGGCATTCCATTCTTTTTAGAATAATGTTATGTTTAGTCTCGGGAGGATGTGAGCCTTTTGTGATTGTGGAGTCACCACCTAATTTCTTAAAAAAAAGAAAGTAAGGGACAACATCATGTCACATAATGAGTATTGTTCCTAGCAGAGATTTTGAGTACAGAAGCTCACATATACTATTTGGTTATTCTGATTATAAAATATTTGACAGATTACTATCGCATCACCCTAATTTTAGAATAACAGTTTATACACATGCATGCATAACACATAATGAACGAAAGATAAAGAAATTAATTACAATTATTACACCGCTTTCCTAGTAAAATACATTAAAAAGGAAAAATTATGATAAAGAAAATCTAGCCCTAGATCAAGAAAACACCTGCAAAACAGAGATTAGCACATGCATATATTTTCATTCATCCATAGATTGCACAAATTTAATAGGAAATGACAAAATAATTTAAAGAGCAAGCATCACGTAGAAAGGACATAGAATAATGAATAAGGTGATAATATTTTCTAACAACATAAAATATTTAATTGAATTACAAAGAGATAATCAAAATGATTAAAAGTTTCTTATTTTTGACATCACAAGACCTAGCTGAGGATGTGATTTTCATGGCAAGAATACAAGTTTTGAATGCAGATTTAATAATTTTCAAATTATGATCTCTTATTAAATTTGAACTGAAAGTCATAGCAATCATAAAGATCTAAAGATGATAGATTCCTTGAATTCACTATAACTCAAGTGCAAAAAATAAAAGAAGCAATTGTAATGCAAAAAAGTGTGAAAGTAAACAAAATGATATTTTGATGATGAAAATGCTAAAAATAATGAATGTTGATAAAAGAAAATATTATTTCAGTGACAACAAAGATTTTAATGTGAAAATGATGAAATTGAGAAATTGCATCATTTTCATAAAATTATCAATAAAACCATACTTTTGATTTTTCTCAAATTGAAATATGTGGAAAATGATAACAAAATGAGAGAAAATATGGCAAAAATGCTGATTTCATTATGTAATGGAAGTGATAATTTTTTAACATAAAAGGTTTTAATTTTAGTGAAAATGCAGATTTTAAAGTGAAAATGATAAAATTGAGGAAATTACACCTTTTTTGCAAAATTATTAGCATGATTATATCTTCATATTTTATTTGAATTAAAACATGTAAAAATTCTACTTTTAGCAGAAAAATATATGAATTTGATGAGAAAAATGTAGAATTCACAATCTTATTATGCAAAATGTTGTTTAATGCAACTTTGATATGGAAATTATATGATTTTTATGAAAATGATGCAAAATATACACACAACATTTTAAAATGCAAATTTTATTGTGAAAATAATTTTTTTTTAGAAAATCACACTTTTAGCGTAGATAGAATGACAAATACGAAAAAAAAGAAATAAAATTGAGAAAGTAAATATTCACATAGCATGCAATATGGCCAGTCTACCATACAAACACAAATTTTTTCTCAATTTGCTGGCAGCAAGAAAATAAAAGAGAGAATTAGAGTAAAAGAGAAGAAATGCATATTCAACAGAAATTAAACGTGCAAAAATAATTGTTTGGTCCTTAGAGCATTGACTAAGCTTGTTTTGTAAGAAACTGAAGGCACTAGCTTTGAGCATTAGATTTGTGAGCTATCCTTATCAAGATTGAGTTGAAGTCATGTGTAATGCAAATAAAGTGATCTCCAGAGCATGCTTTTGACAATGATGAAGGTGGGTTTGGTGGCAAAAGTGGACCTAAAGATCACTAAACAAAAAGAGAAAATAGGCTAGCAGTGTTTCAAGTGGGTGTCTTGAGTCTTAAAACCGGTAGAGTTTTGTTAAGATTTCCAAAGCATCCCCTCCAAGAATGATGTGAATAGTGCTATTTATAGATATGTGTGATGCTATAAGTACGACTTTGGCTAGTCCATGATATAATCTGTATAGCTATGAAGTATAGTTTTAATGAAGCTCTGGAAAATTCATTAATGAGTCCAAAAGGCAGTACATTCCATTGATAGTGCATTAACAATGTTTAATTCCAAGATAAAAGGCTGTACATTCCATTGATAGTGTCTGTTTAGAATACAAAAGCCCGTTTTGGACTCATTAATGAATTTTCCAGAGCTTCATTAAAACTATACTTCATAGCTATACAGATTATATCATGGACTAGCCAAAGCCGTACTTATAGCATCACACAACCAATTTTCAGCCAGACAGTCTGTCCCCTTTTTATAATCTATACAACTATAAATTATAATTTTAATAGAGTTGGTTACTGGATCATCTTCTTAATTAAGTTTCTGATGTACCAAATCCTTCATAGAGGCAAGTACAGAGCATACTCCTTAATTTAGATAGGTGGAATAATTATAATTCATAATCTAACTACTAGAGAAGCAGAAAGACTTTTAGAAGGCCATTGTTTATTTAGCTTCTGAAAATTTTTACAAGAGGGGTTCTGCCTTTCAACCGAGATAGAAAGCTCCTTATATAAAGAAGGAGTTGAGATACAAGGAGGCCCTTACACAAGCAAATAAACAACTATAGACAAATGTGGATAGATATCCATTGATAAAAGTAACAACTTTAAATTACAACCATTTGTTACAAATTGGCTCGTGACTTGGAGATAGATTCTTATGTTCAGCACTATCTTCACTATGATAAAAGAGTCTGTCTTTATCAGGATCCTGTGAGTGTCCTCCTAGTGGCATACATGGGTCCTCTGAATTATTTGATTTAAAAGAGTTTAACCATATTTGTTCTGCAGATGAGCTGGCTTGATAAGGATCAGATGAGCTGGCTTGATAAGGATCATCAATTTGCATATGAGATGGGATAGATGTAGTCCTTTGTATCTTTTCCTAATATTCCTTGTCTGCTAACAACTATTTCCCATAATCAGAAGGAAATATTTCCCATGGGGCATCATCAGATATCTTTGGCCATATCTCTTTCGGAATAATACCATTTTTCTCGAACATATATCTTTGAAACTCTCTCCATAGTGAAGGATCTATGGTATCTATGGTAATATAGTGCATCATTGAGTGTCTATAAGTCCCATAGATATTAAAACATGGTACATCAGTAAAAACACCTTTAGCTTTGAAGAAAGTTCTTTTGAGGGTGATGATAGTATGACATTCGAGAGGAGGTGCCACCTGTTAAGTATAAGCTTCATTTGTCAAATAGGATTTCCATCTTGACAAATTCTGGAACCATTTGAGAAATGTTGATAAATGTGGATTCAGATCTTCATTCTTCTCAAGCAGACTGATATACCTTGCAAGCTTTAATGGTTGAAGATCAAATGAGGTCCAGTATATATGACAAAGAGACCAAAACAGGATTAACAATTCAGGAGGCCAATAAAATTGGTTTTTAGGACTTTAGTTTAGGAAGCTAAAAATACAGGTGAAAGGATAGATAGGATGAAAGCCTAATTTGTAAAAGAAATCTTACCCAAATTTTTTTATTAGTCCGGATTGAAGTTCAAAAATTTAAGTTCTTGCTTTTTAATTAAGGGTGGTCATGGAAATGTGTGATGGTAAGGATGGAGGAATACCTTTTTCAAGAAAGTTGGCATTAATAGTTTGGTACATGTATAGCATGGGAAGAACTTTTAGCTGAAAGGGTTTTTCACAAAAGACAGGTGGTCTGCTTAAAAGATCTGGTAATAGGTTATCCTCTCCTTTGATGTGTTCTACTTCAAAGTCATACTTACTAAACCATTCTTTCATTCTGAGAAGTTGAGGATAGGGCAAAGTCTTTCCTTTGAATTCAAGCATTTTTGGAAATGATGAGCAGTCCATCACAACTTTGAAATGATGACCAATTAGATGGAATTCAAACTTTTTTATGCCATATTTAACCGCTAAGACCTCTTTGAAGGTTGAGTGATAATGGCATTCTCCATCTGTGAACTTTCCACTAGCATGAGCATAAATTCATCTTTTTTATTGTCATCTTCTTCTAAAAGAATAGCTCCCCAAAATTGATCACTTGCATCTGTTTGAAGGATTCTTTTTCCTGTGGAGGGAATCTGATGATCATGAAGATTTTTGTGCAAATTCTAAGTTGTTCAAGAGCTTCTGTTTGTTATGAGGACCATGGTGGAGGATTCTTTCTTAGAAGAGCTCTGAGAGGGGCTGTCTTTTTTGTCAAGTGAGGAATAAAATCTCTGAAATAATTGATAATGCCAAGAACTTGTCTGATTTTCTTGACAGAAAGATTTTCCTTTGGAAATTTATCCAGTTCTGTTACAATATGAGGACCTGGAAGATACTTCCCTTCTTTGAATCTCATTCCAAGAAAATATATTTCTGTTTGGCCAATGAACATTTTGGTAGGTGAAAGCATAACACCATAATGTCGTACAAGATTTGTAAACTGTTGGAGCAGTTTCTCATGGGCTTTGCAGAAAATAAAAGAATATCATCAATATAAACAAGAGCGCTGGAGAGGATGGGCTCAAAGATTTTGATCATGGCCTACTAGAACAGTGATGGGGCTACTTTGAGTCCAAAAGGTAGTACATTCCATTGATAGTGTCTGTTTGGAATACAAAAGCCCGTTTTGTATCTGTCTTCTTCTTTGATTCCAAGTTGCCAAAATCCAGCCTTCAAATCAAATTTTGAAAAGATTTTGGCTCCTACCAAAAATGCAAATAATGAGGAATTTTTCGCAGAGGGAATTTGTCATCTCTGAGGAAGAAATTCAAAGGCTGATAGTCAATCACCAATCTTTTCTTTCCACAAACTTATTCTAATCTTTTGTTTACATAAAAAGCTTGGCATGCCCATTCTGATTTTGTGGGGGCAACTAGACCTTGGTCTTCCAATTGGTTGCATTCTTCAATTGCCAATTTAAGATTAGAGGGAGTCATTCCTAGATGAGTTGACTTTGTTGGATTGACATCTTCATTTTGCTTGAAAGGTAAGGAGATGAAGAACTCCTCATTTTTCCACAATGGTGATGAGCATTTTTGAAGAAACTCTGTATGAGACTGAGCACTACATTCTTTTAATAAAAACTCATGAATAGTATGAAGGTTTGGTTGAGAAATGGTTTGGCCAGCAAAAAGGATAGATGAAATATTGGTGAATGGTTGAAAGTATTTCTTGAACTTGAGTCCATTGGGAAGAATTCTCAAGTCTTTCATCTTCCAATAGATATTAAAGCCAATGACAATATCTTTTCCTAGTAAAGAATATCCAAGAATATGTGTCCAGATGTAACAATTTGGAAAGAATTGGATCTTTATTGGGTGTCTAGTTTTAAGACCAGTTTCAAGTAATTCTCCATTAGCTGTAGAGAAATACTCAGAATGATGTTTCCAACATTCTTTAGGCAAGGCTTTTGGGTTGAGAATGGTAGTTTTGGCTCCAGTGTCAATCAAGGCTACAAGTTTTATAGGTTTGGAATAACTGGTTGGGTAAATTTGAATAAGGAATAAAAGTATTAGATGTTTTTCATGAGTTTGGGCTATCATGTCTCTATTATCATCACCAATTAAGAACTGGTCATTCCAGGATTTTGTTTCAAAGCTGGAAATTGTTGAGTTTGTCTCTTGGCCTACAGCAAAAACACATTCTAGTGAAGCTTCTTCTTCTTCTAAAAAAAGAGACTCAAGATTAGCATCATTCAGGTCTACTTTAGTGATCTGCTAAATTTTTTGAATCATTTGCTCAGTCTTCCTTGTTTTTGAAGGACAATTTTTTGCAAAATGACCCTTTTTCCCACAGATTTAGCATCTGTCAGTTTTCTGCTTGCCACAGAACTTTTTCTTCTTGTAATACTTCCACTTCTTAAACTTGGATTTTTTTTTTCTTTCTTCTTCAATTTGAAGAAGTGTTTCTTCTTCAATTTGAAGAAGTGTTTCTTCTTCTTTGATGGATAAATACAAACATCATCATCTTTGCATTTGATATGTAAATCAGGCCTATCATATGAAAGTTTTCCCAAAGGATTCTTTTTACTGCCCAGATACAGTTTAATCATCTTCCTTTGATCACATAACTGGGTATAAGCCTGAATCATGATCTGATACAAATGTCCCATTGGCACATCTCCAACTTTGTAATTTGATTGTTGAAGGATTGAAAACATTCGAGAGGCAAGGATCTCGGGAATAGAAGCCAAAAAGGCTTGTTTTAAATCAGGATTAGCAATGCCTCCTAACAGATTAAATCTAGTAGACATATTTTAGAAATGTCTTTCTAGATCTTTTCTCTGTAGTGAACAGCATTTCATCTGGTAATACTCCTTTCGTGCAACTTCAAGATTATCATTCCATTTTCCTAAGAACTCATAATGCAAGAGTCCTAGAAAATCTTCTGGTGAAGTGGCATCCATCAACTGGGTTCTAGCATAAGCATTCAGAGAAGCATACTAGTTTGCCAGCTTTCCCACCATTTTTGCAAGAAATTTTTTAATAACAACCTTGATTTTTGCTCTAGGAATAAGCATTTGTCCATCTATCCATGCTCTAAACTCCAGAAATCTATTCCTATATTGTGAAGGAGGAACATCATCCAGAGTAAAGTAATTTCCAGTATTTTTTTGGAAATTTTTTTGTGGATTTGGTTGTGGTGTTTTGGGCTGTTCAAATTCTTCTTTTGAATTATCAACTTCTTCAACTTGAGGTCCTCTAGAAGATGTAGCATCATCAACCATCAATTGGTAAGGTATTTCATAATCTGAATTAGAGTCACTTTCTGAAGATTCAGAATATGAACTTTCCTTTGAAACAGATCCAATTGAAAAGCTGGGCATGACATTTTCAGCATATTTTTCCAAAAAGGAAGAGATGGGATTCATTATCATTAGAGGGTGTTCTGACTCTTTTGGTGATGAGGTTGGAGAGGTATTTTTGGGTAATAATTCAGAGGGTGTTGTTTTAGGTTTCTCAGTTTGAGGGAAATGAACTATTTTTCCTTTTTTTTTGTTTCATTAGAGGACTGTGTTTGAGAGGGGGTTTTTAATTAGGATTTAAATTCTTA
Source organism: Mallotus nudiflorus (assembly GCA_947683625.1). NCBI lineage: Eukaryota > Viridiplantae > Streptophyta > Magnoliopsida > Malpighiales > Euphorbiaceae > Mallotus > Mallotus nudiflorus. The sequence continues at coordinate 8,679,403 of CANTUR010000027.1, read as the reverse complement.
AAAATTTAGAGGAATATTCAAAGGAGCTGTTGGTGCAGGAAATAAAGGTTGGGTGGAAGAGGTTATGTATGGTGAACTGGGAATTGAATAAGGGCCGTACAAAAGACCTAAAGGATCTGGAGAGAAAGATTTTAAAGAGGTTTATGAAGACAACTCTTCTTTCTTTCTTTTAAGATCTTTTTCAAGTTGGTCAACCTGGGCTTTCAAGTTTAAAATTTTCGTTTCTTTCATTTGAATGCTATTCAGTGTGCCTTTGTTGTTGATAATTCGCATAAGTTCCTCGTGCTTCATCTCTATCAGCCTTTGTAATTCTACATGAACTGCTGTCATTCATTTTTCAAAGGCCTGGAACTTTTTTTCTGCCAACTTCATATGTTCAGCAACTCCATCAATCTTTCCTTCAATAAGCTTTAGTTTTTGATTTTGAGCACAAGCATTCTGTGTCTGCCAATTGACTACTGCTTCAGTTGGAGTTGTTTGTCTAGGTCTGCCATCTACATCAACAATGTTTGATTCCAGGATAAAAGGTTGCATGGTAATTTGGTTTTTTGTTTCTTTGGTTAAAGTAGGGAAGTCTGTGGGTTGGAACATACAGATTTGGGGTAAAAACTTTGGCTTTTAAATCTTGGTTGAGTTTTCTTTTCTTACCCATTTCAAAGCTTTTTTATAACATGGGAGAGGAGATGACTTAGGTTTCGGCTGGAAAGGAGGTATCTGAGGCTTGCAAGGTTCAGGAGGAATATTTTCAGTAGATGGTGATTTGTACCAAGCAGGAGGAGAATATAATATAAGATAATCATATTTTCCTGAAGGTTGTCCCAGAGTGCAGATGCTTGAATCTCCATCTTCATATCTTCTTCTGAATTCCTTTTCACTATATTTTCCTGGAGATTTCTTCTTTTTCTTTTTCTTCTCATCATCATCAAAGTAGGATGCAGCATAACAATCATCACAATCACAATAATCAAAATAACAGTGACCATCACACTTAAAAGTATAGACTGGTCTTCCAGAATTATTAAAAGAGGCTACAGGAATATTATCTTCTGGATCCCAAGAATTGATCATGAGCTGTGTATTAAAAATTATAGGAGTCTCCTGTTTTCTCCTAAAGAACATAACAACTGATCCATCAGATCTTTTGATATGCACTGGGTCTGTACCTTGAATTAGCTCTACTGTCTCATGCAACTTCTCATAATTGGTGATCCATTTTTCTGGGAATAATTTTAACAAATCATTCCTAGAAAGTTGTTTAAGTGTATGGATACACGTGGGAGTATTATGAGAGTCTGCTTTTATGAACAAAGCATCATTTTGGACACAGGGTAGTGATAGGTTGATAGCATGGTTTTGGAGACAGTAGATAATTTGGTAATGAAGCTGTGGAGATTTGTTCAACACCAAGGATTTGGAGTTGAACTTTTAAAGTTGTCAAGGCATGGGGATCAGAAAGGGCAAGATTATAATTTGGGAAAAATGTAAAGAATACTAAGCCAGCATTTAAGGATGTCTCTACAGTCCCAATTAAAACATGTTGATACTGTTTATATCTAGAATCCAAAAGAGCGATCCTAGAGAAAACAGGTTGCCCTGCTCTGCCATAGTAGGAGAGTCCTAACCTTATAGCTCCAAAGTGGATGTGAGTGTATTCCTGGTTAAGCCAAGTTCTTAGAAATTCTGGAGGAATTTCTAAGGTCACGAATTGTTCTATCTGAGAGGCTGGTATATGGTGTTGATCAAAGCTGGAGGGTTGAACATATTCTTTTATAGAAGAAGTGGGTCGATGTACAAGAGCTTTAAAAGATTGAAGAATCAAAGTTTCCCCTGTTGAACCCTTATGATGCCTTTTCAAAGCGGGCATTTATGTATGATTCACGCATATTTAAAGCATGTTTCATGCGTATTTTAGCATGGTGTACACTTTTGGAGTGTAAGTGAGCGGTGTAAAAAAAAACTATTAATTTTTTTATCTGCTTTTTTTGTACAATTATTATTACTATGCATATTAAAAATATATGTATTTTGAATAAAAAAATAAATGACATCATTATGATAATTTTAAAAAAATTTTATTATTATAAATTATTTGATTAATTCATAATTTATTAAAATTATATAATTAATTATTTTAAACTAATTTTAAAAAATATATTTTATAGTTCACATAAAGTGTGAATTACTGAATATTTAATAATGGTTATAAAAATTTTAAAATTTATTAATTAAAAATTTTTAAGATAATTTTATTTTTCATTTAGTTGTATTGAGATATTTATTATAAAATAAAGTAAGCACACAGTACACTTATTAATTAAATATAACTCACTCACGTGACATTTAATACGGAGCAATGTGAATTCGAAAGAAAAAAGCCTTATCTTCTGGGCCTCTGTTGTGTTCTGTGGCTGTGTGGATGTTCGGTGTAAAGAAAATATGGCTACTAGAGTCGCCACACTCTTCTCCTTTTCCCAGAACCCGATCAACACCTCACACTCAAAATCCTCTTTCCAAAATCTCAGTTTTTCGATACGTAGACCCACTATCACCTCCATTTCTAAATTCTCTTGGTCAGGTCTCAGCTTCAATTCATACGGTGTGAGCGCTGTGGATGGCTACACTCGTCTCTCCTGCAACCGGCTCTCCACAGCCACCACTAGCAGCAATTATGAGGTACATGCTTATTATATCTCTTTATTTATTGTCCTCCGTGCCATGTTGTAGAATGGAGTCTTTGATATTAGTAAGTGTTAACAATTATATCGAGAAACTGTTCTTTATTTTTTCAAAGAAGAGCTGTTTCTATGTCTTGCTTACTCTCTTCTGATAGATGGGTTTTCTTTATTTTGTACTGTTATGTTATTCACCAAATATTCTTTTTGTTGCTGTTTCATGTTTACCCTTTGTTTGGTTGGAAGGAAGGATGAAAGGGATGATCGATGAAGTTTTTTGTTTTAGAGAGCTGATTTTTTTTTAAAAAAAAAAATCTATTTATTTGCATTTTGGTTGAAATAATTTAAAAAAAATGTTATAAAAAAGTAAATTTAGGAATTTTTTTTGCACATATTTTTATTTTTAGTTTAAAATTAAAATTTTAAATTATGATTGATCTCTGGAATTGGAAATATTTTTGGTAAAAGAAGCACAAAAAAGTGTGCTTTTACTTACAAATATTTTACCATTTAAAACTCAAATTTCGAACTAAAATATCAAAATATGTGCACAATAAATCACTTCAACCAAATACAAATAAATAGATTTTTGTTTAACTTTATCATTCCTCTAAACCAAACAAAGCGTTACGGATATAATAAATAGCTATGCAATTTCCAACAATTGTAAAATAATAGTATTTGGAGGATGTTTGGTTTACTAATAGAGGGGGCTCATTATAAACAACTAGATTTTAGGTGTTTCCTGAACCTTAAAAATCAATAGCACAAAACTATTTAAATCCTTAACAGCTCTATAATTTATCAGTTTTATTTTAAAGCTTTTTTTTTACTAGCTGATAGATGATTTGATTTATTTTTTATTTAGACCCTGGACATGTTTGGTTAAATTGTAGTTGATAGCATTATGACGGTTGCTAGTAGTTTTTAGCTGATTAATTTGATAAAATCATTTATAGCCATTTTTTTTACATATGTTAAAGACTATTTTGGATCGTGATATATTCATTATTATTTATTATTTATATGTTTAAATTAATAATATAAAAAATAAGTATTAAATTATGTTTATTAATTTTTATAAAAATATTTATATTTATAAATTTTGATTATATTATCAGATGTAATAAAATTATATAATAATATATTGCTAGCACATTCTTTAAAAAATATGTATGTAACACATACAAATATTAAATATAATAAAATACTAATATATGAAATTATAGTAAATGTACATATCCTTAAGATAAGAGTTGGTAAAAAATTAATTAAAAAGTATAGAGAAAGGAAATTAATATCATGAAAATATAAAAAAGTATAATTGTTAGTTTAATTTAAATATATAAAGATAATTAAGTTGAATAAATGAGGATAATTAAGTAATTATGTTTAAATGAGTAAAAGATGTTTGTGAAAAGCTCAAAATTTGAGTAAGTGCTATGCCAAACTCTCTCTATATTATATTTATTAAAAATAACTAATAACAAAATAATTTCTTTTACAAATGAATTTATAAAATTCATTAAACTCTCTCTATATTATCCTTATTATAATATTTTTATTTTTAAAAATATTTTATATTAGTAAAATTTATATTTTAAAGTTAATAAATTATTATTATTATTATTATTATTATTATTATTATTATTATTATATAGTATTTAAGTAATTTATATAAATAAAAATATTATAAGATATATAAAATTACATTTAAAAATAAATTGTATAAGTAATTATCATTGAATACACTAACTGTAACAACTGACGAAGTTTTACTAACCAGTTTATATTTATCAACATTTCCAAACATGCCCTTTTTTACATTTTTAAGAGGTGGTTAGTATTTGTTAGAATACCTATTAGTTGCCACTCAAATCAACTTCAATTTGGAGTTTTTATCAATAACTCCTACTTATTTATAGATAACTATTTAATTATCGTTATTTTTTTTTAAATATAATTAATTAATTAATTATCTTTGTTTATTTAAATTAAAGTAAATGTATTTTTTTTTATATTTTTATACATTAATGATTTATTTTCTTCATATTTCTTATTAATATTTTTGAACAAATCTTTTTTTTTATGGATATTGAAATTTACTATATTTTTCATATATTAATATTTTTATTCATATTTCATTTTTGTATGTATTAGATAATTTTTTTACTAGAAATATGGTAATATAATTTTATTGCATTTAATAATGTTGTTCTTAATATTCAAATTTTATAGATATAAAATATGTTTTATAAAAATTACTAACCATAAATTAATGAATATCTTGTATATTATAAATAATAGTGAGTGCAATATCTTAAAATTTTAAAAAATCTAATTAATATCTATAATATTTTTTAAACATACAATAACAAAAGTTGTAAATGAATTATCAAATATTTAAAATCAATTAGCTACTAACGATCAACTAACAAGTACTAGATCCAATAACTCCAATTGTAAAATTTTTTTATTTTAATAGTTCAGTCCTAAAAAATATGTTAATAAAAAACAACTATAAGTTCTTTTTGTTACTTTTAATTCTATCTGTCTATCAAAAAGACTTTTCTTTAGTCAACACTTCTATGTTTATGCATCATTCTTTTAACATTTCAATATATATATATATATATATATATATATATGTAATTTTAACATATTAGAACTTAATCTTTTATTAGTATTTTAAAAAATGAATGATTTTTCAAAATTATATGAAAAACTAAAATTTTAAAAGAATGAACCATAGTTAACTGAAATTTAATTTAAAAATCTCAACCCTTAATTTTATTTAAATTTAAATTTATAATTATTAAAATAATTTTATACTTATTTTTTTTAACTTTAAGTTAATTTCTCATTTTTTAAATAATTTGAGTTGAATAGTTTTAATTTTGATTTAAAATTTAATTGAAATACATTATAAATAATAATTTTAATATGAATGAATATTTTGTAATTTGTATGTTAATATGAAAAATCATTAGATTTTCTAAAGTATTAATAAAAAAAAAAAAAAAACCTTGACTAAATTTTAAACTATCAAAAATATATTTTTTTAAAAGTTTAAGGACCAAAATGTAAAAATTGAAAGTTCACTAACGGATGAGACAACGGACATAGCTTTCTAAATTTAGGGAAAATGTGTATTTGGGCCCTTCATGTTTCATCCATATTTAAATAGGCCCTCAAAATTTTTTTTGCTTAAAAACAAACCTAATGTTGCTGAATGGGGTAATTTGTCCCCTCCATAAAAAATCTGTCATTTAAAAATAATCACAAAATGGTCCTCGAAAACAGGTTTCAATCAAAATATTTTAAATTTTTAAATCAATAAACAAAATTATCCTTAATTTTTATTAATAGTATAATTTTTTAAGAAAATTAAAATTAAAGTATAAAAAATTAAATGTTTAATATTGAAATTCCTATACTCCTCTACTTCTTTTTGTTTTTTTGTTTTTTATGAACATTTAATATTTTTAAAAAAGCCCAATTACTTAAAAAAGTCTGAACGAGTTTTAACAATTTTAGCATGTTACTTTTAACTTTTACTCAAAAAATTCTGAACTTTACAATTTTTAACAATTTTAATATGTTCTTTTAATATTTTTAAAAAAATTATAAAATTTATAATTTTTAACAATTTTAACACAATCTTTCAAAAATTATATTAAAATTGTTAAAACTCATAAAATTCAGGATTCTTTTAGATAATTAGGCCAATATTAAATTGTATTTGTTCAATCCATTTTTTAACATCTTGTAAAATGTTGTAGTATTTAATATTGCTATGACACTAAATTTCTTTTAATTAAAAAAATAATTTAGTAAATTTACAATTACTTTTATGACAATGAAAATATGATTTCAATTTCTTATTTCACCAATTAAAAATCAAATAATAATAACATAAAAATTAAAAAAATTGGAAATACCAATCACAATATATATTAAAAAAATTATATATATATATATATATATATATATATATATATATTATAATATTATATTATAATTATATTATATATATTTATTATAATATATATAAATAAATTAAATATAAATAAGGCATCTTTCAGATAATTCAAATCGAAGCAATTGGCTGTCTGACTCGGCCCTATATGACATGATCGATCAATAGAAATACTCCATTATATTATTTATATTATAATATTAATATCATTATATTATATTTTGTTATAATATTAATTTATTAGAGTATTGATATGGTATAAGTCATTGTAATGTATAATGTTAATTTTTCTTTTATTTTAACATTTTGAATTTGTATTTTAGAATTAATTAAAATTCTAGAGTTTCTTACTTTTTTATGACAAATATCAACAATATTTCTATAATGATTGGTATTTCCAAATTTTTTTTAATTTTTATGTTATTATTATTTGATTTTTGATTGGTGAAAGAACATATTAAAATCATATGTTCAATGTCATATAAGTAATTCTAAATTTACTAAATTATTTTTTTTAATTAAAAGAAATTAGAGTTATACCAATATTAAATGCTATAACATTTTATAAAATGTTAAAAAATGGATTGAACAAATATAATTTAATATTGGCCTAATTATCTAAAAGAATCCTGAACTTTACTAGTTTTAACAATTTTAACAACAAAATTTTTGAAAAGATTGTGTTAAAAATTGTAAAGTTTATGAATTTTTTATAAATGTTAAAAGAACATATTAAAATTGTTAAAAATGTAAAGTTTGAGACTTTCTAAGTAAAAGTTGAAAGAACATGCTAAAATTGTTAAAACTCATGAAATTCAAGCTTTTTTAAGTAATTAGGCCTTTAAAAAACTGTAATATTTTTTAATAATATTTTATATTTATATAAAAGGCTCTTGCTATAGTATAAATATTTGTATCTATACAAACGAAATTAGAACTGTTATATTACTTTCAATTTAATTACAACTATTGATTATCCTTGTGTATCAATACCCATAATTTGTATCAATGACTATTATTAAATAAACATTAATTTAATAGTTGTAATTTCATTTTTATACATATATATGTTTGTACTGAAAAATGACTCTTGCTACAATACAAATGTGTGTATTTATACAAATGAAAATAGGACAGTTGGATTACTTTTTATTGTAATTACAAACATTGATTATCCTTATGTATTAATACTAATAATCTGCATCAATGGCTATTATTAAATAAATATTAATCTAATTGTTGTAATTTCATTTATATTCATACACATGTTTGTACCAAACAATAAAAATATTAAATTTATATAACTTGTTTGTTAAATTTTCTCTTGGATCAAAAAACTTTTTGGACTCATGTAATCATTATCCCTTAGTATTTTTCTTGCAGTTTTCTGATGGATCTTCAGAGGTAGAACTGAGATTACCACTTGGAAGCCAAGATTTTCAGAGTTCCAAAGATATATTTGTGGATGCAGATGGTTCCTCCTTAATTGTCAGAGTAAAACGCTCAGGCTCTTTCACAACTCTTATACAAACTAATTGTTTATTTGACAAAATAAAGGCTGCTGAAACAATCTGGTTTGTAATGCTCGATGTACTTTGATTGTTTTATTTACTATATCCTTTTTTTTTCCCTTTGTGAAATCCTTTAATGTCAATGTTTTTGTTTGAAGCAGGTATATAGATGACGATCAACTGGTTATTAACTTGAAGAAGCAGGACCCGGAATTGAAATGGCCTGACATTGTGGAATCAGGGGAATCCTTGGCCTCAGGATCCATGCAACTTCTTAAAGGGACATCAATCTATATTGTTGGTGGTTCAACTGAAATTAACCAAAAGGTGGCCCGAGAACTTGCAGTAGGCCTCGGGTATTAATTTATCTCACTCTGGTTTTGAAAAAATAATGTCTAGTATGTTGATTTTTAGCCATTTTGCTTCTTCCTAGTTTCCATCTTTTATTTTATTTTATTTTATTTTTCATAATTTTTAGATTGTCATATTTTATAAAAAAAAAAAAAAATCTTCCTCAAGGACCTTCTCTTTCGGATATTGTTTTCTCATTTCATATGTTACTGGCTTGTTTCTTGATTAACGGATAGTGCAAATTAGTCTAAGTCGAGCTTTGACCATTAAAAACCATAAGGTAGTTGTTCTATGTTCTGCCAAAGGTTGAAGGGACCCACCCTCACCACTCCCTTTTCCTTATCACTGAAGCCACCAACCAGTAAATTAATCAATGATTCACTATAACAAGAACCACATAACATGGTAAGTGAAAGAAGTCCTACTCTTTCACCGTCTTATTTTGGCCTCTAAGAAGATTACAACTCGAACAAATTCCCTAGGACTGCTATAACTCCCATGATGTAGATCACCCAAGTATAAAATATAGGGTAGATGTGATTAGAATACAAATAAGATTAAAAAGGCTGTCGCCAAAAAGCTTAAAAACGTCCAATGCTTGTTGTAGTCCATCAGGAATTCACTGGAAGCATTCGGAGTTAGGAACAAAAAAAATAAGGCCGACCTGCCCAGGGCTTGAGGGTGAGCTTCATCTGTAACGGCAACAACAGACTCTTGTGTATTTATATTGAATGTAAAATCTTTAAATTTCATTTTCATCCGCTGCATTAATAATTTGTTGGATAAATCTTCAGGTACACACCACTTGATACACAGGAGTTGCTGGAAACATTTGCCAAGCAAACAATTGACTCATGTGAGTATTATGAAATTTACTATTTGCATATTACAAGTCATTACAGCTCTGATTCTCTGGTATATAGCATAAGTGTTCACATGCACATCTAGAGATTATATTGCTTTCTACTTTATTGACTTGCCAGCTGACTTTTTATGTGTCATTAGTAAGACATTCGGTAAGTAGAGTAATTATTAAAGTGATCAGTTGTCATTTATTTCCTGTTAAAAGTTCCCTTCGATAGTCTTTTTTCTCAATGAAGTAACATAATTCTTGGCATTCAAATCCAACCAACTGAAAGCTCTTCACATGTAATTTGTTTTCCACTCCACATCTAATGATAAAAAATGTCATAACCTTTGCATCAATTTTGTTACTTTTTGGCTTCATCTTAGTTTCAATTTTCGTGTAGATATTTTCCTTAACCCGAGATTCTACTCTTAAAAGCCAAAATGAGATAATGTTATGAATTCCATATGTTAATGACTCTAGAGGGAAATATACTGCTGAATATTTGAAATGATTTACATTAACCATCTTGCAGTGCATTAATGAGTGTAATCAATGCCAGGGGTGCTTGCTGAAGGTTTGGACTCTGTAGCTGAGGCAGAAAGTGCTATATTAGAAAGCCTGAGTAGGTAAGACATGTAGGTTGTTCTCTTCTTTTTTTTTTTTATTTTTTTTTTTTTCAGCTTTGTGTGTAACCTTAATATTTTCATTGATTTGGTTGCTGATGTAGTCATGTACGTGCTGTTGTTTCAACATTAGGAGGGAAGGAGGGAGCTGCTGGTAGGGCTGATAAATGGCAAAATCTTTATGCTGGATTTACGGTTTGGTTGTCAGAGACTGAAGCTACAGGTAGCTTGAGCTCAATTTTAGGTTCATTGCTATAATTTAGATAACAACTCTTATTAGAGTATACCACACTTGATTCATTTAAAGGTGGGCACTGGGGACCGACAATGATCATGGTTATTCAGTGTTTCTAATGAGCTTCCCCATCATATTAACATCATCCCTTAGACATTGTTGGTAGAAACTGTCAATTCACTAGCCAGTTAGAAGACTGAATTTGACACCATTATCTTCCAGTAACTTTTAAGTTGAGAAAATATTTTATTTGTTTGATAATTATCTTCAGCAGAATTTGGCATTGTAATCAATGGCAAATGTAATTGGTCAAATTAATTAATTAACAGATCCGTATAACCGATGCAAGTAATTGAAGGATTTCAGAATTCCACGTTGAAACAAACAGTGAATGTTGGAAGTGTGTGACCTTTGCTTAACCTAGAGTATAAGGCATTCAACTAATTGGACATGGCAGTTGCATAACTTAAGATTCAAGGAAAAGATAACACAAAGTGATATCCTCTAGCGCGGACACCTTTACAGAGCACAAGTGTTGTTTGACTGATAAATAGATTATCGCTTGTGATTGGTTGGCTTGTGTCATCTGATTTTGCTTAGTTCATTAATTGAATATGCTTGTAATTGTATTGCCTGGTTGCATTACATTGTCCATGTGCTAAATTCTGCAAATGGTGCTTACAAATCCTTTTTTGAGATTTAAGACTCAGGTCAAAATATGAAAAGCAGTTGCATCTATTTATTTCTATACTCATTTGATGAAATTGAATAATTCGACTCGCAAAAACATGAATCAGTTCTTTGAAATTAAAAAGAAAAAAAAAAGTAGAACTTTATAACATTTGCTAGGATCTGCTTATCTTGAGACTCTTCCCAATCAGGCTCCTCAACATTGTATTTGGACTTGCAATTTTGACATCTACAGAAAACTTCATTAAGACAATGATAGGGGAAATTTCTCCTACCAACTTATTGGCTTATATGTTTTCTAGTGAACTATATTTATACTGTATTTTCCCCTTTTTTGAGAGTTGTGGCCTTTAGAATCACAACAACTAAAGGAAAACAGACAAAAATGAAATTTAGTAATATGAACTCTTAACTGTTTTGTTTTCAATGTTCCTATGACCTGGTTTGATGTACAAATGACTTCCATATCTGACTGTTTTCTGGCAGATGAAGGTTCAGCAAAGGAGGAGGCTAGAAGGCATGTTCAAGATGGTACCCTGGCTTACTCCAATGCGGATGTGGTGGTCAAAGTTCAGGGATGGGATGCTGATCATGCCAAAAGTGTAGCTCAAGCATCCTTGAGCGCCCTCAAACGGTTAATCCTGTCAGACAAGAAACTTCCAGGTACTAATCCAGTTTATTAATGAAGATCAAGTTGCTTCTCAGTTCTAGGAATTTGTTGATATTTACCTTGTTTGAAGAAATCATTAACAGGCAGGGTGGTCAAAGTGATAAATGGATTTGCATTTGTGATAACTAATAATGGATTTAAAACAGAAACATCGTTATAATAATGGTCAAAGTGATCATGGATTTGAATTAGCAGCTCCAACAAACTCTTAATTATTGTTATTTGGGGACTTAGAACGGAAGTGAAACTCATATAAATTAGCCATGATTGTGTTTGGAAGAAGTTATAAATACACCACGACACTGTTTTCCTTCACATCATCAGATGCAATAATAGTGGTCAAGATTGCGAGAACAAATATATATATATATATATATGATCAAAATAAGCATGGTGTCTATGCAGTTTCATGCTCTGAAATTGTAATAATTCCCTTATGTAAAGTTTCATGCTATTGGGAATTGTTAATTACTCATGTAGTTGTTCAGTTTGGCAATCTCCATGAAAAGCTTATATTTTCTGTTAAATGGGAGGATATGTAGGTCTTCTTTTCTTTCCTGTGAACTAGTAAAAAAGAAGAAGCTATTAGTCAAGTAAAGTGAAGAGTGTTGATCAACCCTTTTCCATTCATGTAATTACCTGTGATAACATGCGCCGTGAACTTTGATGTACGGGTGTTTACCTCATATTTAGTAGGGAAATGAAAATGTTCTCACATTTGACACCACAAAATCATGTCATTTGATGATTGTTCAATGGATTCCACAACCTCAAAACAAGTCAGCTTGGATACCTACGGGTTCAGATGCTGAACTGTCATGCACCTGTGTCTATGCTAGAGAGCACTGTTATCGATGTTTGTTTCCTGACTGATTATGGCTTCCATTGTAATGCATTTGATTTCGATATTGAGTTGGCTATAAAGAAATAGAAGAATGCTAAGTCGACAATGCTGAAGCCCATGTTAAATAAAATATAAATCGAAGCAAAGTATTTTAATTAACTTATGTTTTACCATCTGAATTATTTGTTTGGAAGGTAAGAAGAGCCTCTATATAAGGTTAGGATGCCGTGGTGATTGGCCAAATATCAAGCCTCCGGGATGGGATCCATCAGCAGATGCAGATGCAACCTCGTAGCATGCTTTAGATTTATTTTACACACAATGAAAAATTATGCTTTTGTATTTTATTTTGTATAAAATCGTCAGTAATTATTATGATCAGGGAAATTTTGCTTTATTGATGTGATTTTACTTTTTTTAACATGTCTATTCATATCTCTTCAGGTCCTTATTATACATGATGGTCAAAAAGAACAAGGACTAACATAAATATGGCTCCATGAACCTTTTTTTTTTTGTACGTTAATTTTCTATTTATTTTAATTTATTATTTATTTTTGACATATTATATTCTTATATTTTTATATATTGAGGAAAGAAATTTATTCTAATATGTTGTATTTTATTTTTTACTTATCAATAAACTTATTTTTTATTTTTTACTTCTCAATATATTAATCTTTTTAAAAATGGTCGGGTACTTACTTTCATCCTTAAACTATAGCACACCTTTTATTATTTTCTATAGTATATCTCAATTTTTATTTTCGGTCCATATCACATCTATATAAAACACTTTTGGTTGTATTTAACTCAATGTGTGCCACATGGACAAGGGTGTCTCTTCTATTGCCATCTTGATAGTATTGTATGAAAAATATACTAAAAATTATGTTGAAGTGAAAATTATGTTGTAGTGTATTTAAAATAAATTAAAAATAAAATAAAGAGCTAAAGTAAAAAAAAAAAAATATTTTTCTCTATCCCATCTTTTCCGATGTCAGCCACCATCATCACTACAATTTTAAAAAAAAAAAAAATAGAAATGATAGGAACAAATTAATTCACCATATCTCCATTCAAGATTAAATTAAACTCACCCATTAAAAAATCAAATTAACCTCTATTAAAATCACCAATTTTTATCAATCAGGTAAAAAAAATTTAAGAAATGAAAAATGGGCATATTTCAATTCATTGGCGCAATCAATTTCATATTTGAGTACTCAAATCAAACTCACATTAGTGCTCATTTTCGCAACACCAGTTGTTGAGAATCATGAAAATGGAATGAAGAATTGGCAATGGTGAGCAAGACTTGTTAGTACAACTCCGCAAGTATACAGGTCGTGATAAGTATTAAAGTGATAAATTAGAGTTATTGTTCCTATAAGAAAAAGGATACTAAGTACTAACTGTGGATACTCGGTTTCATCGGCCCATAACAAAAGTCTGATGAAAGTGATAAATACTAAATGCAAGGTCAAAGCCTACAATCTTAAGAAAATGGACTAAAACCTAAGAACTCCTCTCGCATGGACTAAAGCCCGATGTTTTCTTTGATGGATGGATGAAGAATAAGCCCAAGGCTCGCAAGGCCCATCAAAAGGGGCCTCAGCTCAGTATATTAAGGCGCTGACTTATCTCAGCATACTAAGATGGAGCCCTAGAACGCTAAGGTGATCGCCATTCCACTAAGGCTTCGTCTTAGTAGCAAGATTATGTTTTTTTTAAATGAGAAATTTATGACAAACTGTAACGCCAACCTTCTGTCTTCTACATGTGGATGCAATCTTATGTTTAATGAGGACAATACTAACAATGATGAGGGATAATGGAGCATTAAGAAGAGATAATAAAGGAAAAAAGAAAGGAGAAAGTGGGAGTTGGTGAGCATTTGGTAGAAAAAAAAAAAGACAAAAGAGCAGAGATCGCAAACAGAGGTGAGAGAGGGAAAGAAGGCAAATGAGTCCATTTTCTTAAGGAGGAAAGCATTGAACTTGCATTCGGGAAGGAAAAAGCCTATTTCACCTCCAAGGGCCAACTATTTTGAAAGTAAAAAAAACTCGTTTAAAGCAATAATTTCTATTCTTCAACTAGAGTTTTCTTTTAGTTTAATCATATTTCCTTATTCTAAGACATGTAATTTTTTTATCTTGATTAAATTGTTTCTTGCATCTTTTGTGATTATCTATTCTAGTGTTTTACTGCCTTTCATCATTACTGTTTCTATTTAGAAAGTTAAGATTATGCATAGTATTTTTATGTGTGTGTAATAAGGCGTAGCCATATTACACCAAGGTGATACCTTAATTCGATAAGGCACCACTTTACTTTTTAATTTATATTTATTTCTCTTTCGTGTTTACTTGTGTTATGTTTATATTTTGAATCAAGTGTTGTTTTGTGGGATCCAATCTATTTAAAATAGAATCTTATTTTTGTTTGTTAGTTCCTTGCATATTAGAGGTTTTATTAATTTGTTATATTTTCTGAGTTTATTTTCTTAGATTTTTGTTTCATATTTGAGTGCTTTGTTTGAATAGTTTAATAGATTGTGTTAAATTTTATATTATGGAATTTTGATAGCTATACATGTGTCTATATAGCAAATTATGGGTTTGATTGTCAAATGATTTAACTCAACTATCTGAAGTAATTCATTTCGATGAATTAAATATGATTATTTTATGTATTTTTATTTTTTAGAAAATAACTTTGTGTTTCCTTGTGTAGGTTTTCTTTTAACTTTGGAGATAGTTAATTTATTTTGCAGGAATAAATTGAATAGGTGATTAAATCACCTATTTTACCATATTTTTCTAGGTCCTGTAATTTATTTTGTTTGCTTTATTTTATTGCATTTTTTATTTTATGTCGAAGGGTTGTAATTTATTCTCCTCCCTCATTTCTTTGCATGGTTATTTTATTTAGTTCATTTTATTTATTTTGTTTCTTTTGTGTGTTTAAAGAGGTTGTAATCTTTTCTCCTCCTTCGATTTCTTTGTTTGAGTTTGATTTTGTGGTTGTATTGTGATGAATGTTGGATTTATAGGCATGAAAATGGACTAATGTGCAAACTTAGGCCTAAGTGTAAAATTGGACAATTATTTGGAGGAATCTACAATTTGCATGTTAATAAAGAAATAATCTAATAATTAAAGGTAATAAAATACAAAACACAAACGGAGACCAACCGTAAGGTTGGGTGGCATTTAAAAGCCCATACCCAGTTTTCGAGCCCAAACTCTAATGACTGCCACTAGGGGCCCTCTATGGGATCCAATTGCTATAAAGATGTGTCCTGGGTCTCATCTGGGTAGCAAATCCTTCTTTGACTTAGGCTCTAATCCCATTGTGTATTTTCTAGTAGACCTTAAGCCCACACAGTGTCGTGGTTGCCAAATGCTTGGGCGCACGCTAAACCTTATCACCTACAGTAGTGACTCCACTGAGGATAAAGAAACTGATTCCAGTGTTGTATATTTTATCATTTTTTAACTATTTTATTATTCCTTTTGCATTTACAATACTTATTCGCACAATGTGTTCTCAGTCCTGAATAACCCGACAATAGTTGTTACTTTATTGCTTTGTTTTACCTAAACCTAGTGGCGGGGTATATAGCTATTGTCATTCATGGCACATACTTATCCACGTCGCATAGACCCTTGACTAAAGAGACGTAATAAAGGTATATCGCCATGGGAATCAAAGCCTATTATCCAAGACCCAACCCATATAATGACTTAGCAATTTTCATAGGCTTATTCCCAAAAGCATATGTCTAATGTAATATGGCAACCCTTTATATAAAACCAAGGCCCATCACAAATGGAATATGTCAAATTGAGCCTTTCATGCCCACTAAGGCACATTATGGTGGACTTTGGTCTTATTTAAAGGTTTTGCTACTTGTTTGTGCCATTATGAGAGTTTCTTGCATACACCGATTTTGTTATCCCTCATTGATAACTAAAATCTAGGTAAAAAATCCTAGGACAAGAAACTCACTATCGAATACATGTGTAGGAGGAATAAGGTTAGACGTGATAATGCATAAACTTATTATCTTTGCGCTAATTGTGAATTTTTATTGTTTGTTTGTTTCTCTTTTATAAAAAATGAAAAAAAATAGAAAAATGAACTTACATTTTATGCATACAAATCATGCATATTCCTAACCTATGGTGATTGCAAATATAGATCCACATCAATCTTTCATTTGGACATGCTCTAGCATAGGCCATTTAGTCAGAAAGTCAGAAACAACAACAATGGCAGGTTTTGATTCTGAAGACTTCAAGGAATAGTTAAAAGTTGAGTTAACTGATTAAACTCGGGCAATTATTCGAGAAATAATAGGGGACATGATAGGATAGGCTAAACAGAAATAAACGGTTCAACAACAATAGCCATTTGATCTTAATGTTGAGAACTGTGTGAGAAAGTAGGTATAGGATGATCTAGAAACCTTATTAATAGATCCAATAGGCCAACATGAGATAAACATTTCTAAAACTATGGAAAAAACTTACTGGGCTAAGAATATGACCAAGACCATGACTCACGTCCAAATGATTATGAAAGAAAAGGAAATAGATGCTGCAATGGATTACACTGACCTTAACTTGGATGAGGATGATGATTCCCTGCCTCAAAAATTCAAGTTCCTAGACATAAAGAAGTACACTAGGATGAAGGATCCGCATCTATCTTTAAAATAGTATGTGACTTGCATGAGGGTAACTGGCTTAACTAAGGCCCAGATTATTAAGCAGTTTCTTATATCTCTGGAAGGAATGCCAATCAGGTGGTACTATACACTGGAACCCCATATTTAAACTGATTGGAAGGAATTATGTACTGTATTTGTCAAGTAGTATGGCCTCAATACTTTATTGGAAATCGCTTTGAGGGATTTACAAAATACTAAACAGAGGTTCAATGAATCTTTCATTGATTATCTAATCAGATAAAGGGGAGATTGGCATGGATGAGACACAAACTTGTTGAGTCCATTCAACTTATGATAGCAATGGAAGGTTGCATTCCACCATTTTCTAAGAAGTTAAAGGATCTCAGAATCTGGAACTTTGAGGAGTTATACAGGTTTGGGGTCCAAAAAAAGTTTGATTTAGCACATGAGAAGAAATTCTTCAATGGAAGATCTGGGGGTCAAAAGGGAATTGGCTTAAATAGCAATGTACAGATCAATGCCATTAGGCAACCATGAAGTTTCTTTAATTTAGGAAGACCTTTTTTAAAGTCTTAGAGAAGCTAATTGAGAACAACCTGCTACAACCTTTACCCCTTAAACAACCTTTACTAAATGTCAACGCGAAACTCTATTGTAAGATCCACCAAGTTATTGGACATGATACTGATAATTGTACCAGACTGAAATATAAGATCGAAGACTTGATTGATTCAGGCAAAATCAAAGACCCAGAATCTAAAAAACCTAATACTCAAAGGAAGCCTTAGCCTAACAATCAAAATATCCCACCACCTAATGAACCTATCCTTATGATAATACTGGCTTAACATAGGAGCAAGTTCTAAAATCCTTTGTTGACATCACCCCTAGCCCACTTACCCAACAACTAAAAAGCTTGAATCTAGATGTGTAACCTATAAAATTGGGTATTAATGTCCTGGACATATAAAGCTCAGATGAAGAAGAAAAGGGACTAATTAATATATGGGACAATGATAAGGAAAGGAAGAGAAAACCAGTTAAGAAAGAGGAAGAGAATAAAAAAGAACCTATGTTAAAGCTAAGTTTGAAGAAGGGAAAGAGCACTCAAAGGAAAAGCTAAAGAAAGAGGAGAAGACTATTGATAGTGTCTGGGAATTGCTCATACATTCTAAAGCCCACTGAGAGGCACTAGTCTAAGCTTTGCACTAGAAGAAAATCCCTATAGCATGTACACCTGAATAGATAATGGGTTCGTTAATGGAAAGCCCTTAAGGAGCCATTATTTTCATTAATGATAATTTGCCACTAGAAGGGAGAGACCATTCTAAGGCCTTATTTATTAAGGCTGAGGTAAAAGGCAAGCTGACATGTTTTATTATGGTAGATAATGGTTCCACTATTAATATGTGCCCCCTAAAGATTTTGCCTAAGTTTGGACTTGTCATAGCTAATTTAATACCATCTAATGTGATAATTAAGGCCTATGATAACATGAAGAGACCTATTGAAGGAACCTTCTGAGCTTTGATCAAGACTAGACCCATTGAGACTTAGGTCAATTTGCATATGATTAACATTCTAGTCATTTTTGCCATTCTATTAGGGAAATTGTGGTTCCATCAAGTTTTCACCTGAAAGGAAAATGGTTACCATCTCAACAGAAACTAAGCCCACTATAGCTGCTTTAAAGCTAACTCCTAAAGAAATTCTTATAAATCCTAATTTTGAGGTCTGTGTGTTATATAAAGATGAGCTTGATGAGAAAATTATGAGCATGATGAGGAACATGAATTTTATGCCTGGCTTTAGATAGTGGAAGGATTAAAATGGACTAGCAAAATTCATAAAATGGAAAGTACCAATTCTAAAGTATGGAATAAGGTATGATAAGGTTGAAGATTTTAAAGAAGAAAAAATTAGAAATGAGAAGTGAGAATTATAGGACTGGTTTATGAAGAAAGGCACTAGTTATCCATATATGGGGAAGCCTAAACCTCTAATACTGGCTGGAAAATTAGTCCCTAGATTTGAGATTTTTGCTAAGTATGTGAATGTTGTAAACAAGGCTACTGCTGATGAGAGAACAACAGTGGAAGAATTGGTGCTAGACCTAAAATCTGAAGCGGACATGGCTACTATGGAGCTTAAGGATGTTGCTGACTAAGAAAAGGAGCTGGACTTCAAGACCTTCATCTATTACTTTATCATTGTTATGTTTAGTGATGATTTTTATGTTTCTATTGTGAATTTGTTCAAAAATAATGATTTATTCTTTTTCAAAGTTGATGCAATAAAATATGAATTTGCTTATTTGTTTAATGTGTTTCCTCATGGTTATTCTACTTGTGACGATCATTTCATGCATATATTTGACATTAATTATGTGTAAACTGAATTATTTAATTTAGGCAAGAATGATGACCCTAAAAATATATTGATTGCTTTTGATTTAACTCCTAATGAGAGAGAAAATGAAAGTAATATTAATAAAAAAAATAAAAAGTATTAGCTAGGGGTTATGAGGATATGCCTAGAATTGACAAAGAGATTTCAGAACACAGAACCCACCTACATATTCTCACATTACACCAATAAAATAGAAGAAAAGGAGGTTAAGGCCATAATAGCTCTCTTGATCAAACAAGAGGTTGAGAAGCAGCTAAAAGCAAAGTTCTTAGAGGTAGTGGAAGACATCAATAGTTAGCCAATATAGTTCCAGTTCCTAAGAAAGATGGGAGAGTCAGGATGTGTGTGGATTATAGGGATCTAAATAAAGCTTATTCGAAGGATGACTTTTGTTTACTATATATATATATAGACACACACATGCACACATATAATAATAATAATAATAATAATAATAATAATAATAATAATAATAATAATAATAATAATAATAATAATAATAATAACAACAATAACAACAATAATGGCACATAATAGCAATAATAATAATCATCATAATAATAACAAATAACAATAATGACAATAATCATAAAAAAAGAGTAAATAGAGAATAAAAATAAAAAAAAAACTTGCATTAATTGAAAGATGTAGTCCAAGACGCATTACAAGAATAACAAAAATGTAAAAAACACTAAAATTTGAAAACTAAAAAATAAAAAGGACATAAAAAGACACAAGACATAAAATATTAAAAGAAAAGAAAACTAAGAGTCATCTCTCTCTTGGGGAGGATTAGGAGGACGAGCAAATGGAGCACATTGGCATTCATAGCCTTGTCTCTCATAAAGATAATGCACATCATATTAAAGATGTGCAATTTGTTCATCCGCCCTATTAAAATGGAGGTTGAAGTTAAACTCTATTAGGGACATTCTATCAAAGAGATGTCCAACCTATTAAGGTTCATCCTCAACTACTTGAGCAACCCTTGATGTGCTTTTACTTTTTGCTCTCTTCCTTTGAGTGAAAGGTTCTCCTTCTTGAGGATCTTAAGTAGGAGCATCTTCATTTCCTTTTTAGCCTGAAAAGTCTTCAATTTCTCTAAGGATATCATCCATGTCATCACATATTCCATTACCCTCTTATAGAGCCTCACTTTTCCATACCCATTTATTTTTCAAAAGCAAGGAATTCTTAATAAAAGTGTCATCAAGAAAAATGGGGGAAATGGAGTTAAGGTTGGTGAGTTAAATATTATAGAAGGTGGCAAGCTTTGTAACAATCCCTCCAGTGCATCTAGAGCCCAAAACACCATCACTTATAAGCCATAAACGCCATTAAAGAATCCTTCCTAAAGCAATTTGGTTATCTTCTAACATGCACCGAAGGATGAAAAGATCATCTAAAAAGATATCTTCATGACTTTAGCCTTTAGCATTGAATGTATAAGTTAAAAATCTATGAATGTACCAAAGCACCTTGGATTGGAATGAGGAGGCTTTTGTATGATCAACTAAAAAAGTGGATGTTTGGGGTTTGCAATGTTTAACCCAAAAGGAGTGAGGAAGCCAAGTGGAGAGAGTTTGAACATGGCCTTCCTTTGTGAAGCCAAAGAGATTATCAAACTCAAGGGTGATAATAAATCTATACCCTAAGTTTAAACCTCATGCTATAGTAGAGATTTTGGTCATCAAATTGAGTGGTTTGGAGAGTGAAAGATAAAAGAAATTCAATGACCAAGGAAGGATAGGTGGGCAAGAGAGTGAAGACAAAATCTTTAGCATCCACCTTTAAGAGCATTTGTTCCACATCTTGAAGGTAATCCATCTTTTGCAAGGTGATAAAGGACATGTATCTTGTAGAGATAATGTTCCTCTTTTGGAAGGAAGCAAGTCTTTCTTGATTTCATTTGGGTTGTGGGAGAAAGGAGGATAAGACTTACTTGGTTTTTCTTTGGTTTGCCATCTTGGTGTTTCATGGGAGGAAGAGGAGGGTTTGGTGGCCTTTCTTGGTGCCATGGTGAGTGGAGTGTGTAAAGAATGAAGAGTGTGTAGAGATTTGAAGAGAATGAAGAGAAAAAAAAGTTAAGGAATAAAGAGAATAAGGAAGAGTGTGTAGAGATTTGAGAGAATTGAAAAGATGGATGAAAAGTGATGGATGTGTGTGTGTGTGTAGACTATATATAAATAAAAGAGAGTAAATTCAAGTAAAGGAAGGTTTTATGAGTCATAAAAGGCTTTAAAAAAATCGTTCCTAATTTAAAAAGACACACCTAATTAGGATAAAATTTTGGTTTCTTAAGTCTATCAGGATTGCACTTATGGTCATAATAAACTGGGCATGATTGTGATATACATAGTCACGATCGTGAACTGTTGTAAGCAATGGTCGTGACTAAAATGCACTTTGGTCCCTGAACTTTTAAAAACTTGTAATCGTAAAAATTATGCAAAAAATTTCAAGGAATCAAAATACATTGTAAATTTGACACTTTTAACAAAAAAAACATATTTAAGTTGTGCAAATTTATTTAAATTATACAAATGCTAGCTATGGTCTTAGACATATTTTTATAAGCAATTTTCATTAATAAATTAAATAAATTTATTTTATTGATTTACTAATGATTATGTTTAAAAACATTAATTAAACATAGATAATCGATCATGTATGGATAATAAAATATGTAAGCAATATAGCAAGTCATTTCAAGCTAGACTCATTTGTTGGATTTCTATGATGCAAAATGTAATAGAAATTAAAATCTAATACGTAAAAACCTAAAATCTGGATCCATTTAATTTGAATAAATTGATTGAAAGAGATTTCAAACACTTACTAAGACTATCTCATGGTATAAAGGTTGGAAGGAAGAAAGGGGATTCACTCCGATGACACTCTACCTCGAGCTTTTCATGTAGGTATTATCGTATAAAAGCGTCACCAATTAAGCAACGCCCTCTACTAGTATCCACACGAACAAGGAATCCAAAACAGTATAGGTGTATTAGCACCTTTTTCTCTTTAAGACTCTTCTCAATTTTTTACCTCTCTATGTGTTTATTTCTTTCACAAAGAAGTGGAGGAAGAAGTTGGAGAATCATAGCTTAATGAAACCCTAGAGATAGAGATGTATATATAGACATCTCATCTAGAGTTTCTTAAACCACTTACTTACCAAAACAATTTTGGTAATATTAGACTTCTTTTTCTATTTTAATTTTAATTCTAAATTAGAATTGTTTAATATTTATTTATTTATTTAATTACTCCTTTAGACAAATTATTATTGGGTTAATTAACCTAATTATGCTTTAAGCTTGTTCTAAGTGTGCGACCTTATAGGTTCACATAACATTGGCAATGGTCCTAAAATTCTTGTTTTAGCTCACAAGTCATAATTGGTCTAGCAAAACATTATGACTACCTAAGGTTTGTGAAGGTCGATAATCCGACATAACCTAATCCACATCATGTATTATAGTCCTTTTGTCATTTGGTTTTATTGGCTAAAAATAAGGCATGATTTATATCATCCTTATATTGTCCAATCATATTGTTTCTCGATCTTAAGTAAAATGATATTAATAACTCTTTATTTGATATTGATAACTCTTTATCAACTCATTCTAGCATGGCCATGCATTTTCTCAATCTTACTTATCAAAGGGCCCACAAATATCTTTTTATAATTAAAGAGGGATAAATTCAATCTTAATCACTCACATCCCTCACATAACTTATTCTATATCCAATCATAACTTGTTTTATCATCTGGTTAAAGATGACAAAGGGATGTGTCAAACTATAAAACTTATCATACAAGAAACTATAGTGATTTCAGGTCAGAAGACTCAAATAATACTATTGTGATGAGAATTACCTATGACAATTATCCATATGGTGTTCTCATAATGGGTCGATCTAATACATCATTTCTCTAAATATGTACCTGAGTTTGACTTCATATCTCATATACATTATTAGTAAAACATAATCATTAGTCAACCTCATACTAGTTTTTATTCATTATTGTTCCCACAACAATGATCAACTAGGGATATTTAGATTAGAATTCAAGTAGCACCTAAGAGTTTTACTATTAAGTCACATACTTGATGATATGAGGTAGAATTAACTAATCAAGGATAATATTAGAATTAGCCAGTAATAATAAAAATGTCTCTTTATTAATAAAATAGAAATATGACGAAGTCAAAGTATGGCCTTTACATAATTGGCCTAGGGTATATCACTAACACCATCAAACATATTTAAGATGAAATTGTGCCTATCCTCATTAAGGGATTTTATGAATATATCCGCTAATTGATAATTAATGTTCACAAATTCTAATGAAATGTGACCTAATTGAGCATTGTCTCTAAGAAAGTGATGTCTAATATCTATGTGTTTTGTTCTTGAGTGTTGAATTGAGTTTTTGCTAAGGTTAATAGCACTTTTGTTGTCACATTTAATAAGAATATGATCAAACTTAATACCAACGTCCTTAAGTTATTGTTTTTGCAATAATACTAGTGAGTAACAACAACTAGCCGCTACATACTCGGTTTCAACTGTGAACAAAGCAACCAAAATTTGTTTCTTACTAAACCAAGAAACTAAGCATTGACCAAAGAATTGGCAAGTTCCGGAAGTATTTTTTATATCTATTAAACTACTGGCAAAGTCCGCATCTAAATAGCTAACTAAGTTAAAAGAATCACTCATAGGATACTAAAGTCCTCAGTGAATGGTTCCTATGAGATACTTAAAAATTCTCTTATGCCTAAAAATTCTCTTAATTGCATTTAAGTGTGATTCCTTAGGACATTATTGAAATCAAGCACATAAACAAATAGCAAAAATGATATCGAGTCTACTAGTGGTAAGGTAAAGAAGAGATGCGATCATGCTTGTGAGTTACACAAGCATATATTTGAGTGTGATGTTATGACGTTGCATGCTTAGGGACATTTCTTCTAGTATACAAGTAAACATGCTTAGGTTGAGGTCTTTTGGCTAGTGCTTTTTACTTTTAAATCAAGAGTTGTTAAGCCGTATTAGACTTAACATTGACTCTAGTTGTTTGAGACTTTTTAGCTTTGAAAGCTTAAGTCTCACTGGGTTTGGAAGTTAATATGTGATGATAATGAAGATGAGGTTCCATTTGTATATCCAAATCCATGGGTGTTTCTTTAATGAAAATAACTCTAGATTCTCAATAAAATCTTTATATTGATTTCTTCCTTAAATTAGTGTTTTCCAAGTTTCTTCAAGGTGGTGAGAAAAGCATTGAGTTTATTTGTCATCTCATTAATGAATTTTTGAAACTTCATTTTGAAGAGTTCATATTCATACACATGAAATTAAACATTCTTGCTTTTACCATGAATGTTGCCTTCATAATTGTTCTCGAGAGTCTCCTACATGTCCTTGGCGGATTGGTATGTTGAAGAAAAAATATAATTTTAAAATTTTAATTCTTTTAATATTGTTTTAATGAGTTATTATGTAAGTTTCATAAATAACAAATTACTCATTTAAAATATAAAAGTAACTTTTTAAAAATTTCTGTACTGAAATGATTCTTTAAAACTTACGAAATATAATTGTAATGAAAATTTTTTATAGGACTTAACTGGAAAAGTAATATAATTTATAGAATTAAAAATGCTATAATCTCAAACCGAAAAAAAAACAAAAGACTTGATAGAAAAGTTTTAAAAATATATAAAACTGAACTGTATGTTTAACAGGCTCAATTCTAAGGAACTAGCAACAGAAGTTTCGTAACCCATATGAGGCTCAAACTTCACAATTGCAATTTTCTATCGAAGACGATCTTTAACGGATTCTAAAAACACTTGTTAGAAGGCATATACATATTTTCTGAAGTGTAAATCATATAACATGGGGAACATAATTTCAAAGTCCAATTACAAGCACCAGTATATATTTTCTTTATAAACAGAAAATTGCTTTATAACTCCCAGCCCCTACTCCCTCTCCTAAGAACAGGAATATATACATTGCATAAAAGAATTGAGAATATTGGATACGTAAATAAATGCCAATGTTTTCAAGAATGCTGAAGTTTGAAGCTATTATGTCAGCTACTTTCTTCAAGATACCAAGTGCAAGAAGCTGAGATCTCAGGCACATATTATTTTCTCTTAGCATCTTCGCATTTTCAATCATATTGCAGCATGGCATGCCCATTTATCAAAAAATGAAACCACAGGCTAGCAGCATGCTAATTCCGAAGTCACCTAACAGAGACAAGGACTCCAGGAAACTCCTTTAATGGAGCTCAATTGATCAGTATTGACATGTTGGCAACCAAAAAAGTAATGAGCATAAAATCTGTTAGCATGGTGAGAATTTTGCATGAAGCAATCCTTCCAACTGCCAAATGCTATCATCTCAATCTTGACAACCTCTTGCGTTTTCTATTTTTTTGACGTGCCACTACATTCTTTGCACTACTTTTGGCACCAGATGGAATAACCAGAACTGATGATGGCATGCCAACAGATGTCCTGGCTTTCTTAGAAATCCATTTCAATGGCATGCTTTTTACTACAGTGCTGATGTTATTTGAATTATTCAGTTCAACAAGCTGTTTAATTTGAGCAAGCATCTGGTGTGTCCAGGCCACTGACAAATCTAGAGCAACTGAATCATCCATAGGTTTTCTCCAGAGAACTGTTAACATATCCTTTAAGGACTGGAAAGACATAAAGCACTGACCTTGATGATTTTCGCACAACATATTGACCTTGATGACATGCTTACAAAGGTTCCCCTGCAATGACCATGCACAATCGCAAAAAGCAAATTCTGATCCAGGATTCCACACTATATGTACCAGATTGCTGTCTCTTTGACTAGAGACTTTAGCAAAGAGCTGACTTTTATCATCCAAACTAACAGCAGAATTAGGAATCTGCAAGGCCCTGTGCCATGAGGTAGAAGCAACATATTCTTCCTTGACATTTTGAAAAGAATCACTTTCATCTGCATAGCGATCTAGCCAGTAGCTTGAATGCAACTCAGTGGTTAGCTTGTGCACTAACCAATCAACTCTCTGGAGTGCACCAAGATGTGAATCGTCAAACAATTTGGCTTTCAGCTTTACATGATAGACTTCTATGGCGCCAGATGCCTCTTGGCTGGCAAGAGGAAGAGTTCTCATTGTTGAAAGCCACATTTCTGTAAAACATGGAGAAAACAATGGAGTTATTGGACAGGAAAAAAATTAAAGCAATCTGCATCACTTTACATGCATGTGTGCGAATCTGAATGAATGTCAACAAATATTCCGGAATGCACCCATATTGTAATGAGAGGGAAAGGGAGTGAAGGAAAGAGAGCTAACCAATCTTTGGCACCCAAGAGGTTTTGAAATATTGTATGAATGCAGTCTGATCAACAAAATCATTTGTAAATTCTTCCAAATCAGCCAAATTATCCCCTCGATCCCAAATGCCATATACTATCTTTCCTAAACGTTTGAAAATCTCACGCTGAACTTCAATGTTGTTACATTTTTTAACAATATTCCTCAACCATGATCTGCGAATGCGCCAGAGAGCAAATAGTATAGGGCAATTAAATACATCCCTGAAATTCAGTAAAAGCAGAGTGTAAGATACATACTTGAGGATTGAATAATTTAAGATCCAATTAAATTTTACAAAGAAAATATTTGCCTGATGGGATCAATCTCTGCTGCAGCATCATCAATCAAAAATCCACTAATCTTCCATCCGGGCTCTACACTTAAAGCTCGATCAAGTAGAGCCTTCATCCACTTAGCAACATCTGGCTTTGCAAAGCTACGTGTGATGACCCAAGCAACAGGAAGAGCATGTTGTCTTGAATCAAACACAAGAAGTGTGCATAATGGATACTGCCATTGCAACAAATATTAATCAATTATTCTACAAATCTCCCTACAGTATGCACAAATGTATATCAACAACTATGGTACCTTGAGTCTTTTAATGCCAAATGTTGAATCCGCTGCAACAAGACTGTGATGGCCAAAACGGATCATTTGTTGCAACTGCCATTCTGTTTGAATTCCCAAAATAAAAGTATCAGCTTCTGAAGTATCCTGATAAAAGAAAACAGATTTTTTATTGCGCTCTACCCACATCCTGATGCTAGCTTGATCATCTAGATCCAGCTCATGGGTAGATCGTTTGATGATCATCCCAAGTTTTTGAACATATTGCGAAGCAAGGCTATTGACCTTTGCATTTGAACTGCAGTATCGTTGAATCCCCTCAATGTGTTTCTCCAGCACATTCTCCTCAGGAATTCCAAGATAGATCATAGACATCGTTTGCTGCTGGATTTCATTACATATATATGGAATCTTCTTGGCTCCAGGCCCAATGGCATCTCTGTCAAGTGGACCATGACAGACAAAACCAGACTTATTTACATGACGCCTGTCATTGTATATGATAAGTGCAAGTGAAGGACGGGCATATAGGCGTTTCACTACAAAATGGCAAGTGCATCCACGCATGGACTGAGGCCTAGGAGCACGATTTCGAGTGTTAAGTCGATATCTTCGACTAGGTAACGTGTCTCCACCTTCCCCATAATTTTCAGGACCAAATGAACACCAATACCTTACAATTACAAGTCACAAAAAATTAACAAAAAAACATATTTTCAGTTTAAGGAAAAGAAGTCAACTAAATTAAATGTGCAATATAGATATAAAACAATGTAAACATTCTTGACCACATGGTGCACAGACAACAGCCAACTAAATCAAACATTAAATATAAGATTGTACATACATATGCACGACATAACAAAGGCTTGGCAAAGATTCATCACATCATTTTGAGCAAAGATTCATCACATCATTTTGGGAGCTGCATGGTTTTAATTAACCACAATGTGCATAGACTCAGAGTTGAAGTCACAGCCAGGTAGCTAGTTTTATATACAAGAAATAATGATAAGTGTTGTGGACATTGCATTTAATTCAATTCTTGACTGAATGCTGATAGACTCAAAGAAAATAAAAAAAAACAAAACAAAACAAAACAAAACAAAATTTAGCATTAAGTATGAAAGAATAATCATGTAACGACACAGCAGAAATAAAAAGATACTACAAACTGATTTTGAGTGCATAAAAAACTTACAACTTATATTCCAAATATTCATCATTCTTGTAGTCCTTCAAACTTCCCTTTGATCGTTTTCTTTGCCTCTCAATATGGAAACGTGTTGGGCATTCTACATTAGAGCACTCTCCAATTATAAAAGTGTCAACTCTTTCATAGGGAATGAGTGCAACATCATCATGGCGGTCAGCAGTGCCAAACTTGGTCCAAGTCAAATCAGCAGAAGAGAATTCTTCCTCTGGAGGACTTTGCACTGGAATATCAACTATGGATACAGCAATATCCATTTCTATTGAACTCCAACTTATTGGTATGTCAGAAAATAAATTTAGATTTCAGCATTATATCTGCAAATTCAAAACACACAGTACCAAAATCAAAAACAGCAGCAGAACCCAAAAGGCTAAAATGGATTGACAAAACAAAAATGCTTACTAGTATCTACGAGTAGCATGAACTTTGCTAGTTAATATATATATATATATATATATATATATATATATATATATATATATATATACATATATATATATATATATATGTAAAAACACCCACAAACTTAAATACAATAACTGAAAATCCAAATTCACCATTCAAATACCAAAAATCTGAATCAGAAAACACAGAATAAATAGAAAATCACTATAAATTATTATTATTATTATCATTATATGCTACTTAAGTTATCAAACTGTGAATCAAATTCCTAAAAACCAAATAGCTAACTAAAATCAGCAGTAAAAAAAATGAGGTGACATTCTTACTTTGAGTTTAGGAGAAGAGAAGCATAAGCATGAGAAAGTGACGGAGAAATAGAGAAAAAGAAGAAAGAATTGTTGGCTGAGTGGAGTGTCTATGAGAGATATAAAGAAGGCGAGACGAAGGGAGGGATGAGGTTTCCAAAAATGAGACCCCCAACTCTATTTCACTCTTATGTAGATCAGAAGATTTGTCTACTTAGTGTTTACTATTAGATAGGGTTTTTATTTTTATTTATTTTATTTCTCTCCCTCGTCCGGATACCCTGCGGCTAAAACCCATCCAAGGACAGTTTTTTCTCCGCCAGAAGTAGGATGTAACCGAGCCGATTTGCTCGCGAGATGCTCAACATTTGGCCACGTACAACCTCATTCAAACTCATTTATTAAATTAAATAAGTCAAGTGTGAATGTTATTTTGAGACTCGTTTGCTCGTGAACAGGCTCATAAATAAATTCACTGATAAATTTTTGAATAGTCTCATTAAGAATTTCATTCATATACTATTTTTTCAAAATTTTCAAATGTTTAGAAAATTTAAAGGAAATGCATATTAAATGCACCTTTTTAGAAATCTCCTGGTTACCAAATGAAATTTAAATAAAGATACTATTCATTTTTGATAAAATATTATCATAGAGTCTATTTATTTGATAAAAAAAAGATTGGAAATCAAAATCAGAATATATGATCTCGATTTTTAATATTTGATTGATTAAATTTTAATATGAGAATGAGAATATAATTTCTCTATCAATGAGAATCATTATTGTCCTTCAATTCTCAAGGAACAACTTTTGATATAAAAATTAAGTTAAATTAATTTTAAATTGGTCAAATATTTAAATATTAATATTTATTTTTTAAAAGTTATAAATTATATATATATATATATACTAAAAATAAATAATTTTTATGATAATTTTTTAAAATTATAATAATATATTTATAAATAAATATTTTATAAAATTTATAATTATAATATTAATTTTTAATATATAAAAATAATTATAAAGTTAATTTGTTATGTTTGTAATAATTACAAAAATATATTTTATAAAAATAAAATTTAGTTGTTAATGATGTTGATTCTCATTCCTAATCTGGAACACAAACCAAACACCTTAAGTTAAAACTCCCTAAAAAAATCTAATGAAAAATAGAAAAAAAAAAGGTAATGATAACTAATCTCCGGAACTCTTGGGATAGGCATCCTGCAAAGCACGAACAGAGGACAATGTGAGAGGTGGGGAGAATCCCCACAAACACTCTGATGCCTAAATTAGAGAATAAAAGCTAGGAGAATGTAAGATAGCTTGAATGTATGAGAATGAGATGTCCCCTTATAAGGGGTATATAGCAATACTTAAACCTGAGAGGAGTTGGACTCCTTGTGGGACAGTGAATCATAATCTTTGTAGGAGAGTGTTCCTTCTTTGATTAGGATTCCTCTTTGGGGTGGTTGCTTAGACGGATCTGTCTTCTCCATGATCCAAGTGTTCCTATTTAGGGGGTAAAGGACCCCTAATTAGATGGGAATATTCTAAATAGTATCAAGAGTCCCCCCCCCCCCGGGATATTCAGATATTTATGTCCGTCGCGTCCAAGTAGGATGCAGATGCCTCCATAAGGGTTATAAAACGCAGGTGAGTTGAGGTGGCCAGCCTCAGTCACGATGAGTAGAGCTTGGTGCCAAGTATTTGGTTGGTTGTCGTTGAACCGTAACCTGTGGAGTTGGGGTACCTACCGAGTGCATATGAGCACCGCAATAGATTAACCCGTCCGTTTGGGAACAAGATGGAACCAGTCATCATTGGATTTTTGATGCTCAGTGCATGGACGCGAGGCTTTTCGAGCTCGGATCCTCAATACTACGGAGGTGACCTGAGGGTGCCAGCTTTAGTCACTGAGCTTAGATGCTTGAGACTCAGATGCTCGACTCAAGAGCGCAAGGCTTACATGCTCGGAACCTCAGTACTATGAAAGTGACCTGAGGGTGTCAGCTTCAATCATTGGACTTATATGCTTGGCTCAGGGGCGCGAGGCTTACATGCTCGGAACCTCAGTACTACGCAAGCGACCTGAGGGTGCCAGCTTCAGTCATTGGACTTATATGCTCGAGACTTAGATGCTCGGCTCAGGGGCGTGAGACTTACATGCTCGGAACCTCAGTACTACGGAAGCAACCTGAGGGTGCCAACTTCAGTCACTAGACTTAGATGCTCAGATAACCGGAATGGGCTGGGAGTGATGTTTAAAATGCCTCCCGAGTTTCTTGATAGAGCAGCCCAGTCAAAATGTGGGTGGGCCAACACGTGGTGGTTTTACTTTAACTCTTGAAATCATGTGATTGATACGTCATTTCGTATGTCAGTAAACAAAATGCTCGTACTGCCATTATCACAACTCCTCGCCTAATGGGTTATTTTATTCCCAACAGGCCCTTGGTGGCCTAGGCAGGAATGCAGCAATAATGAGGGCAGTTAATGGTGTGCTTCCAGGTCCTTTCGTGTCTCTATAAATACTGTTGCGCTTGTTAACTGGCACATTTTGCTTTTTTCACTTTTTTTATCTTTTATTTTTGCTATGTTTCTACTGCCTCCACTTTTTCCATTTCTTCCTGCCATAGTTCTTGCTTAAGGTGACCAGGTGATTCTTTTTATCTTTTTTTCCTTCTCTTTTTGCCCTTTTCTGCTATTATGTTTTCCCTTTCTTTATTATGGCTCCTCGGGAAGAAATTAGTTCTGACCTCTTTGTGTCCAATGTAGATAGCAAGTTGCTAAGGTGGTATCAGCAGCGGTTCTGTATCCCCACCGATTATGCCCTCCACACTATAGATAGGAGGTTTAGGGTGCATACCCCTTTATCGAGGCTAAGTCTATTAGTAGTATATTTTGACCAGTTAGAGGGGGGGTCTGAAATTTCCCATTTCTTAATAGGAATAACATTGCACCCGATCAACTTCATCCGAATAGCTATAGGATACTGACCAGGTTCATCCAGTTGATGCATGAAGAGGGTAGGGATCCTGATCTAGACGTCCTCCGATATTTGTACAGGCTGACTAGGAAGAAAGGAGAGCTGATGTTCTCCCTATCAGTTGTACCCAACCATGCCTTTTTCGTTAAGCTTTCAGATCTCCACAAGAAGTGAAGATACCATTTTTTCATTGTGGAGCATCAATCAGACTTCTTGGATGTCCGAAGGATATGGTTGGACAAGTGTCATAAAGTGACCCGTCTAGTGAAACTTTTCGATCCTGATATAGAGTTAGTTTTATGGCTATATCCTGATGGACTCGCCGAAGCTCGATCCACTGAAGATGTGTCCCGGAGGTATCTGTGGAGAGTCTATCTGAGTCGCGACCATTCCCCTGATATGTTTATTTTGCTTTGAGCTTTTTTTTTTACTAGTCTTATTTTTCCATCTGTAGATGGCTGACTTTTTTGATTTTACAGGCGGGATTTCCCTAGTAGATAAGCTAGCTGCAATGGAGGAGGTTTAGATCTCTCCTTCCCCAGAACCAAAGGCTCCTACGGCTTCAGAGGCTGTTTTCGCCGACCCCAAGGGCAAAGCACCGGTGGAAAGTGAGCGGCCAGAGTGGGTCGAGCATAGAAAAAGGTGACTGATCGACCTAGGGTCAGATGCGGAGGGGTTGGACAAAGAGATTTATGTCCAGCGCTTGCGATTATTTGGTTGTCCGGGTATGAGGGGCTGGATATTGAAGAGGATGAAGCCCCCGAGCATCTCCAACAGTCAAGTACGGGACCAGTACGTCGAGTCACTGCGGTTACCTGGTGACATGCAGCGTTGGTCAGAGGAGGGCCCGGACGGGTTGTTAGATTCTATGATTGGCCAGTCATTGGAGGTAAGCGAGTTTCTGCCACTTGATTCAATTATTGTACTTACTTCTTATCTAAGTTGTATAGTTGTTTTTGGCATATGACTCAGGCCTTGCTACTGGCGAAGGATTAGTACTTCTACTTGAAGAGCCAATATAGCTTAAAGGAAACTGAGGTGGGGACAATAGCTATAGATTTTGAGAAGAAGTTGGATAGCACTAAGGCAGCTCTGGAGCACTACCAGACAAGATACGCTGAGGCCAAATCTAATGCTAAGGTGAATCAGAAGAAGGTTTCTGAGCTTGAACATAGCCAGGCCTAGCTGACGAGGAGGATCGAGGAGCAGGATCTTCAGATTGCTGAGCTCTAGGGGAGGCTGGCGGAGCTTGAGAAATCTCATGCGAATGATAAGAAGGCGTATCAAAGCATGGTAGGGGGGTTTCTCAAGGCATACTGGGCTGAGTGCAAGAGGATCATGCTCTCCCAAGACTTAAGATTGGACTTGGGGGCGTTAGACTGGATAACTCCAGTAGACCTTGCTAAGCTTACAGCGGAGGAGGACGCCCATCAAAAAGTCAGTTCCATTCCTGTGAGGGAGTCTGAAGAGGCCGCTATTACAGCTAGGTCCACCGAGCGTCCAGAGGCTGCTGATGCTACTTCCCCCTTAATTTTTGGGCCTGAAGAGGCTGCTATTACAGCTAGGTCCACCAAGCGTCCAGAGGCTACTGATGCTACTTCCCCCTCAATTTTTGGGCCTGAGGGCCCGGGTGTACAAATAGTAGAGTAGATATGTACAGGTTTATATATATCTTTTTTTTATAACCAATCACATGTAAAGGCATTCTTTATCAATGAAGATACTTTATTATTAAATCATATCGGGTGTTTAAGTACAAGTTTACTGATAATATTTCCTAAGAGAGTCTGAGTTCCAAAACCTTGGTAGTTCTTTGCCACCTCTTTCTCTTAGTCTGTACGCCCCCTTCGTTGTGCATTATGAGATCTGGTATGGACCTTCCGAATTCATACCTAACTTGCCAGTTCCTGAGGTGCCTTTGCCAATATCTGCTCTTTTGAGTACCTAGTCACCCATCCTGAATTGCTCTATTTGATGTCGCTGATGGTGGTACCGAGTTATTATTTGCCAATGTGCCTCAGTTGTGGTTGTCGCCTGTTCTCTTCATTCTTTTAGCACGTCAAGGCATATCCGTGCATCAGTGTTGTTGATGGTGTGGTCGAGGTCTTAGCTTACCCAGTAACTTGGGGACCCAACCTCCACTGGAATTACTACATCCATGCCATAAGTCAGTTTGAATGGCATTTTGCCAATGGATGATCGGGGTGTGGTTCTGTAGGCCCAAATTATATTGTTCAGCTCTTCGACCCAATTCTCCTTTTTGTCATTGAGTCTTTTCTTCAATCCTTGCATAAGGATTCTGTTTGTGACCTCGGTTTGTCCGTTCATCTACGAGTGAGCTACTGAGGTGAAGCACAACTTTATTCTAAGGTCCGAGCAGAAACTTCTGAACTTATGGTTGTCGAACTGTTTGCCATTATATGTAATTAAAGTATGGGGGATGCTGAACCTACAAATGATCTCCTTCCAAAAAAAGTGTTGTATTTGGGCTTCTGTGATGGTTGGAACTGCTTCTGCTTCTACCCATTTGGTAAAATGGTTAATGGCCATAATTAAGAACTTTTTCTGTGAGGTAAAGGGAGGGAAAGGACCTAGGATGTCCATCCCCCATATGGCGAATGGCCAAGGGTTGCGATGGGATGTAGAAGCCGAGAAAATTTGTGACTAAGTTGGGCATAGTGTTGTCACTGGGGACATGATTATGTTAGCTGTTGGGCATCCTTAGACATGTTGGGCCAGTAATACCCTTGGAGCAGTGCCTTTCTAGTGAGCGAATAGTGGGACTGATGTGCTCCACAGATTCCTTTGTGGATTTCTCAGATTATGTAATTTCCCTTCTTCGGGGAAACGCACTTCGACCATGGGTGTGACAGGGATTTTTAGTAAAGCTCCCCTCGATGGATGGAATAGTGGGCTACTTTGGTCTTGAGCTTTCGAGCTTGCAGCTTATCTTTTAGGAGTGTACTGTGCTCAAGATATTGGATTATGGGTTGCATCCATTCCGAGACTACCTGTGTTTTGAAAACTTCGGTGTCCTCTGTGCTGGGACTGGTTAGCGATTCTGTGAAATTCATATCCCTAAATGCTTGACTATTCTTGACTGCAGATTTAGCAAGGTAGTCAGCCTCACTGTTGTCTACCTGGGAATTTGGACGATCTTCCACTGGCCTCTATCCCGCTCGATGTGTTGCAAAAGTCACTTGGCTTTGTCTACATACTTGGTAATGCAGGTGTCTTTGACTTGAAATGCTCCGTCGAATTGGTTGACTACTAGTTGGGAATCCGAGTGTATGATGAGGTGTTCAGCCCTGACTTCAGTGGTCAACTTCAAACCTGTGATGAGCGCTTCGTACTCGGTTGTATTGTTGGTGGCATTATACTCTATACAGACTATGTACTGGATATGAACCTTATGCGGCCCCCTGAGGATTATTCCTATACTGGAACCTTGAGCTAAGGATGCTCCATCAATATAGAGCTTCCATTCTAGTGCTTTGGTCAAGGCTATGTCTTTCGCAGCCATTTCTTGCACAAAATCTGCTAATGCCTGGGCTTTCATCTGCTACCGGGGCTCGTAGTCAATATCAAATTCGCCGAGTAAGACCGACCATTGCACTAGCCTTCCTGAAGTCTCTGGTCTCTGTAATATTGTTCACAGCGGGAAATGGGATCAGACCACAATATGGTGAGCTTGGAAGTAATGCCGAAGCTTTTGAGAAGTGTGGACCACAACCATGACTAACTTGTCCAGCATGGGGTACCGAACTTCAGGTCCTTGGAGCATTTTACTGACATAATAAACAGGGCTTTTCTAGCTTCCCTCTTCCCTTACCAGTACTGAAGCGATGCATTCTCGGCCAATAGAGAGGTATAAATACAAGGACTCATTCGGTATCAGTCGGCTGAGTAAAGGTGGTGAAGACAAGAATCTTTTAATTTCTTCAAATGTTGCCTGGCAATCAGCGGACCATTGAAGCTTCCCAAAATTTTTGAGAGCTCAGAACAATGGTAGACATCGCCTAGCCTAGCAAGAAATAAAATGGTCCAGTGCGGTGATTCTAGCATTTAGCTTTTGTATATCATAGATGTTCTTCGGTGCCTCCAAGTTGTGTATGGTTTCCATTTTTTCTGGGTTGGCTTAAATGCCCCGGTGAGATATCATGAACCCTAGGAACTTGCCTGCCTGGACTCCGAAGATGCATTTATCAAGATTCAACTTGATCCTGGATTTGCTTAGTAGTTAGAGAACCCAATCCACGTCTGCTAGGTGATGCTCCGGGTGCTTGCTTTTGATGATGATATCATCCACGTATACTTCTACGCTTATTCTAATCTGGCCTTAGAGGACTTGGTTCATCATTCTTTGGTACGTGGATCTAGCATTTTTCAGTCTGAAGGGCATTACCCTATAGCAGTACAACCCTTCATAAGTGATGAAGGACATTTTCTCTTAATCTTCTTTCTTCATCGGGATCTGGTGATAACCTTGTGTAGCATCTACAAAGCTGTATAAGCCATGACCAGTGGTGGAATCGATGAGTTGATCAATCGTGGGTAATAGGTAATTATCCTTAGGGTATGCTCGATTGAGGTCGGTGTAGTCTACACACATTTTGTACTTTATGTTTGCTTTTTTAACGACTACCACGTTGGCTACCCATTCCTGGTGAGTAACCTCTTTAATGAACCCGGCTGCTAATAGCTTCACCGTTTCCTCAGCAATGATCTTCTGTCTTTCATAAGCAAAGATTATTTTCTTCTGTGCTACTGGCTTGGCTCCTGGTTTGATGTTTAAGCAGTGACAGGCAACCCATGGGTCCACGCCGATGATTTCGGAGGCTTGAGAAGTAAAATCCTCTGAGTGTCTGGTAAGGACTTCCTTTATTGTGTCTCTAATGTTTTGATTGAGGGCGTTGCCAATTTTCATGATCTTTCCTTCCCTGATTTACAATGTCTCTATGTCTTCCATTGGTTGTGGGTCAGCGCCTTGCTTTTCAACTTCCCATGCCTCTAAAGGAAAAGCCTTCGCTAGAGACTTCATGGCCATCTGATAGCATTATCTGGCCATGTGCTGATCTCCCCTAATAGTAAGGGTCCCCTTATTGACTAAAATTTTCATGGTTAAGCGTCGGATGCTGGTGACTGCATCTGCTTCGTAAAGTGTCGGCTGTCCTATAATCCTATTATAGGCTAGTGGTATGTCTACCATGTTGAATGGAGTCCGGATAACTTTTATTTCCTTATAATCTTGGCTTCCAAATTCTAAGTCTAGATTGACAATCCCCATTAGTTGCACCGTTCCCCCCATAAAAACTAGTAATGGGGTTTTAGATGACCTTCAAGTTGGTAACGGAGTCGCCCATAGCTTTGTACGCATTCCAAGATAAAACATTGATAGCACTCCCATTATCCACCAGTAGCCTTTTAACCCGATACTTATTTATGCATGCAGTTATTACCAGGGCATCACTGTGGGGGTAATGTATATGCAAATCATCTTCCGGGTTGAAAATGATGTCACTTCTCTCATGTACCAATTTTTCTCATTTGCTGCGCTTTAATCGTTTCCCGATGTTTTCTCCCCCTATAATCATGGTGATCATCCCAATCGGCTCTTTCCTGGCTTTTTTTGCTTCAGCTCTATCCCGTTCATGATTTTCTAAGTTTTCGCTTCTCCTCGGTGTGTCCGTGAAATTATCAAGCTTTCCCCGTTGCACCAGTTTTTCTATGGCACTTTTTAGTTCTTTGCAGCCTTCTGTGTTGTGGTCGTATTCTCGATGGTATTCACAGTATTAGCCTCTGTCATGAGTAAATCTCCGGCTTGGGCTGATTCTCTTGGCCGGTGTAATCCCTACTCCATTCTGCCTGACCCACATGAGGATCTTGGATTAAGAGGTATTCAGGGGTGTATATCTGTTTGCTTCCCTATCAAATCTATCTGTCAGAGTTCTGAAATTTATTTTTGGGAAGCTTGCTCGTCTCTATTTTGGCCGTTCATCCTTGATCGATGGCCTGTCTTCTTCTTGACGCATCCTCCTATCTTTGTCCATTTTTATCATCCAAACCGCTATCGCCATTACTCTGCAAAGGTATTCAGCTCCTTAGTCATTATTTTGTCTTTTAGCTTTCCAAGTCTGGTGCCATTTTTCAAAGCTTTTATGGCAACTTCATCAACAAGGTGCTTAATCTGCTTGGCTGTTTTATTGAAACGGTCAAGGTAACTTCGTAGAGATTCATCAACCTCCTGTCTGCACATCCGCTGGTCGTTGATGTTTTTTGCAAGGTGAATATTGGTGATGAATCTGATATAGAACTGCTTCGCTAGGTCCTTAAAAGAAATGACTGAATTCTTCGGGAGCTGATGAAACCATTTTTGGATGCTCTTTATGAGTGTACTTGGGAAGACTCTGCACATAATTCTATCGTTTACACTTTTTAGTAGCATCTTTATCCGGAACGTCGATATATGACTGATAGGGTCTCCTGTCCCATCGTATTGATCAAGTTGTGGGATTATGAACTTACTAGGAATCTCTGTTTGAATTATTCTGCTGACAAATGGAGTTCTGCTATCCATCACCCATTCTTCTTCCTTTTTAGGTTTAGTTCGGGCTTTGCAAATTGCTTCCTCAACCTTATGCACTAATTTTGAATCATCAAGAGTTGGAATGGTTGAACTACACTCCCCTTTTGGTGCTTTACCCTTCGCTATGCTCATCCCTAGGGTGTCGAGGTGCTGTATTATCATCATTTTGAGCCGGCTCAGATGCCTGCTATGTATTATAGCGTTTAGCTATTAGTGCATCAAAGCTATTTACACCTGAATATTTTTTATCATGGCTTCTTTGCTCATTTGATCAAGGCTAAGTGTTTGGGTTATAGTGTTTAGGTTTGGAGTGGTTATTGCTGGCGTTTTTGGTAGGCTTGGAAAAGGTATTGAGGGTATTGATCAATGGTACTATAGCGGAGTATAGTACGGGAGATTTATGCCTAAGGATGGGTATCTTGGGGTGTTCTCCAGAAGTGAGGGCACATGTCCGGATGAGGCTTCAGCATGCTGCAAGGTGGTGGTGGTATTATTGCTGAGAGAGGGTCTGAAAGGTCGATCGAAAGGATAGATGCTCAAGGATTGGTGCCGACTTTAGGAATCTAGGCTGGAGGTGGGCTAGAAGTCATAGTGAAGGTGTCTTTAGCTTAGCAAGTAAATAAATGGCTTTTTCTAAGGAGTTCCCACAGACGACGCCACTTGATAACTGATATCCAAAACTCTTAGGCTAGGCGTCCTGCAAAGCATGAACAGAGGACAAGGTGAGAGGTAGGGAGAATCCCCACAAACACTCTGATGCCTAAGTTAGAGAATAGAAGCAAGGAGAATGTAAGATAGCTTGAATGTGTGAGAATGAGATGTCCCCTTATGAGGGGTATAGGGTTCTATATATAGCAATACTCGAACCTAGGAGGAGTTGGACTCCTTGTGGGACAGTGAATCATAATCTTTGTAGGAGAGTGTTCCTTCTTTGGTTAGGATTCCTCTTTGGGGTGGTTCCTTGGATGGATCTATCTTCTCCCTGATCCAAATGTTCTTATTTAGGGGGGTAAAGGACCCTTAATTAGGTGGGAACATTCTAGATAGTATCAGGTAAAAAAAAAAGAAATATGATTTTTACTTTTTTAATTGTTTGGGTAATGTAAGTTAATATTATCTAGATAAACGAAAAGATTGAGTTTAAAACAACAAAAATTAGCTACTATTGCTATAAAACAAGTTATTTTCTTAATAATAGAAAATAATTTAAAAAAATATATATATGACTGAAATTATAGATTACAAATTATTTTTATTTAAGTCAAAATTACATAATTTGTGTATTATAATAAATTCAATATTACAAAGTAATTTATTATTAAATAATACTAATTTAGCATTAAATAAATATAGCACTAATTAAAATTATTATTGAATCTTCTAAATTATAATTTAATTTTATTATACAATAATTCAATCCATAGTTGGTCTTAAAGTAAAACTACTTAATCTTAATGTTATAAAGCAATTTAGTATTGTTGTATAATATTATTTAACATTTAAATAAATACAGCATTGATTAAAATTATTATTAAATAAATATATAATTTAATTATAATTTAATTTAAATTATCTTATCTCAAAAATATATAATTTTAATGTTATTAAAAAACAATTTGTCCATAACAAAAATAATTATATAATTTTGCTTAAAACTATGTAGTTTTGATACAAACTAACTCCCTAAAATTACTCTATTTACTTAACCTAACTCATTTAACCTATTTCCACCAAAATCCTTGAGGAGCTGCCTATCTCCCCTAAAATCCTTAAGCAGCCACCCACCCCTATCCCACCCTCTGTCGCCCTCATCTGACGTGGCACTATTAGCATCCTCATCATCTATGTCAAACTACCATTATCTACACCCTCTATGGCCTTTATCTGACTATTGCCCAGTCGTCCTTTCTCGCCACTATCAGCACCATCTCAAAACTCAAGCTTGTTCATCCAAGAAATGAGACATGCACTAAGTGATTTTGATGGAACATAAATTTTCTTGCTGAAATTTCCTTTTTAATTTCTTGTAAATTCTGCACTGCAAGATTTAATAGCTTTTTTTCATTCACTACATGCATAGGGTGTGTTTTCTTCTTTTTGTTATTAGATTTATACTTACTGCAAGATTTTTACTTTATGGATTTTAATTTCTATGCTATTTTATGATATTTTGATTGTCAATTAGAACCTATTAAGATTTGGTTTGTCACATTTCATTTTTAGTTTATGTTTCACTTGATTTACTTATTGTGTTATGATTATGAGCTCTTCATAAGCTATTACTGAGCGAGTTCACGAGCTCCACAAATGAGCCTATATCAAGCAAATGCAAGTTGAGCTCAAGTAAAATATGAACGAGCTTGAGCTTGGATTTTGAAAATTTAGGTTATTAATACTTGGTTTATTTATAGGTCCTCTTCTTCTATTTTGATGAGTTTTTTCTTCTTTTTCTTTTTTTGATTCTGTTTTAAATTTGGGTTTTATTCTAATCTTATTTTCATTAGATTTACTTGAAAAAAAAAATCTAAAGTGTTGTTTGTTATTTTATTTGATTATTTCAGTTGTTTCTTTTGTTATAATTCTATTTTCATTGGATTGACTTGAAAAAATCTAAAGTGTCATTTGTTATTTTATTTGGTTATTTCAATTATTTTCAGTTGTTTTGTTTATATTTTCATTGGATTGACTTGAAAAAATCTAAATTGTTATTTGTTATTTTATTTGGTTGTTTTCTGATATATTAAATAACCATCATATTTTTTTTAAAAAAAAATCCTTAAATACCATATTCTTGGAAAAAAAAAAAGTCAATTGTGTTTTCCATTTTTGTTATTTTTCCAATTGTGTTTTCCATTTTTTCCATTTTTGAAAAATTCCTTTTTTTTTTATATGTGAATAAAACCACTATTGCCCACTTAAAGAATGACCATATGAGGTCTACGATGTAGAAATCGAACTCCCAACTTTTAGCTAGATGTCAAACACTCAAACCACTAAGTTACAAATCAGTGGACTCCAAAACGGAACTTTACGTATCTAAATTAGCTCATGTAAAACCCTAATAAAAGCCATATAACTACCATTAATTCTTGACAACATGTCAAAATGGGTCCCACCTTTCTACTTACTTCTATCTAGTTTATTTAGTTTCTAGAAATATAATGAGAATATTCTATAACTAAGGGTGAGCAAAAATAATCGAAAAATTAAATAACTAAACCAAATTGACTGGTTCGGTTTAGTTTAGTTTAAATGGTA
This sequence comes from Mallotus nudiflorus, assembly GCA_947683625.1. Taxonomy (NCBI): domain Eukaryota; kingdom Viridiplantae; phylum Streptophyta; class Magnoliopsida; order Malpighiales; family Euphorbiaceae; genus Mallotus; species Mallotus nudiflorus. The sequence goes on along the minus strand of CANTUR010000027.1, from coordinate 8,637,130 downwards.
AAATCATTTTTTCAGTTTCTATTTTATAGAACCAAAATATATTCAGTTTGGTTCAATTTTTATTATAAAAATATAATTAAACCAAAAAAAACCAAATTTCTACAATATTTTTAATTTATATGGCGGTACATAGTTCAGTTTGGTCAATTTAGCATTAATATTTTAGAATAGATCAATAATATCAGTTTTAAATATTTAAAACTCTCAATCAAATTATTTAATAAAATAATTAAAACCAAAATTATTTAAATTCATTTTAGCTAACTGGTTCAATTGGTTTTCTAAAAAGTTAATAAATAAAATAAATATTAAAATAATAGATATTGAATATTATAAATATTATCAAGATAATGCAAGATTACATAGCCCAATAGGTTCAGAAAAAAAAAAACCCAAACCAAATAAATTGACCAAACCACACTAAACCAGTTCAATTCAGCTTTCATGCTTATTGGATTCAGTTCAGATATTATTTTAATATTTTTAATTTACTTCAATTTTATATTGTTTGGGTCATTTTTCAAAACCTTAAAGGCCGATGATAAAAATGTGAAAATGCCTTATCATACAGTTAATTTAATGAAGAAGAGCACTTTTTAAGCCTTGTCAGATTCAACCAAAGCATTAAAACATTACCTAATTACCAATTAAACATTTTCAAGATCAAAATGAATTTTAAACAAACCCTAACCATACGCTTTTAATATTGAGGAAGAGGTTTGAGAAGAATGTTGTGAGAGAATTTCACCTGCATCATGTCTTCTAACTCAATAAGTACACATATAAGAAAGGACTATTTAGTGTATGTTTTCTACTTGTTTTAGTCAAGTTTTAGTTTCCGGAAGCCTAGGTTTAACATCAAGAAGCCCTATGAACAAAAGTCAAACTTTGGTCAATATGCCTTTCCAATGCTCAAATCAAACTTCTAAAATCAAATTTCAGTTTTAAACTATATTATAAAAGTCTAGCCTATTTGTAGGTCCCATTTAGCAACAAGTCAAAATTTGAACTCCGATGGTCAAATTGGGCCTTACAACTACCAACTTCACCATACTTATCCATAAAAGACACTTGGCACAAAGAGTGTATGTTACGGTTAGCATTTTTGGAATATACTAGGACAAGTGTCAAATAAATAATGGAAGAGGATATTCCATTTACTATCTTAAGCTTAAAGTTTACTGAATCATTACATCATTTGCCAATACACTTGTTTATCTATTTAATAAAATCTTTAAATAAGCATTTGGGGACTTTAACCTCTCTAATAATTCTCTCAAAAATACTAAAAAAACACTTGAAAATTCTTTACATAAGAAAACTAAAAGAAAAAGGAGAAAAACTAGGGAAAATTATGGCAAAATTAGAATAACCTCTTTAAAATCCTAAATCTCTGTCTTTTTCTTTGCATTTCTTAACCCAAAAACTAATCCCATACTTCTAAAAATATAATTAATTTCTAGTAACTTCATTTCTCTTCAATCATACCAAAATCCAACCAAAAACCCACTTTAGCCTTTAACACTCTCAATCACTTATCTTTAATTAAAACTTATTTTTAGTGAATTTATGCTTAATTTCAAAGGCTAAACACTTTCAAAACATCATTCTTATTGAATCTCATCTCAATTCTTAGATTTGGGGCTTTTAATTTTGTGTTTTTTTAATAAATTTAAAAAATCAAATTAATCTATATTGAATAACTAAATTTGGTTAATAAACAGTCAATTTGGCCATCTGTCACACAAAACTATCCATTAAGACCTCTCAAATCGGAAGATGATGCTCCAAATTTGGCTAGACATGCCTCAAATTTGACTAGTCCTTTTTTCTCATCCTATATGATTCTTACAATGATCCTAGTAGTTTCTAAAGGTCCAAGGTTGTTCACACAACATCTAAACACCTTAAAGGTCCTAAGATGGTTGAATTGATTTGTTTTTACCTTATTTTCTCATTTTCAAATCAATTTCTTTTGATTTTTAACTTTTCTTTCTTTAACTTTTCAAATTGATTTTAATTCTTTCATTTGGTTAATGTTGGTGTCTTTAATCTTTGTCTAATTATTTTATTGGTGCTAATTTATTGAGTATTTATTATGATTTGTGGTTATTTAAATTGTATTTTTTATCTTGAGTCTTTGTTTGTATATTTGGTGTTTTTGCCTTTAACATTTGTGTGAATTGGTCATTGATTGTTGTTTTAGACTTATGTCTATATTGATTGTCTTAACCTTTGTCAATTTTAGGGCTCGTTGTGTATTGTTGATGATTTATGATTTAGTTATGGTCTTTAAAGTGTTTTGTGTTTATTTGATGTCTTATACATGTTTGATGCTTTATTTTTTAATATATTAAGAGTCTACTTGAGTCTACGAGTATAAGGTTTTGTCTTTAGGGTCATATTTTGGGTTTTTTTTAATGATTTTACCAACCAATATCTTCTTTTTGTTCAAATCAATCAATAGAGACTATTTTGCCTCCTAATATCTTGCATTATTGCATTTTCTTGCGTTTCATATGAACAATTGCATATCACTACTATGTGTGTATCTCAATTTTAGATCCTCTAAATGTATCCTTGCATGCACCCTAGCTTGTATCATTATTATTCTAGTATAAAGCCTAAAATTTTCATAATCTTGAATACATCATGGCTTGCATTACTATTATTCTTGCATGAACCCTGAAATATACATCATCTTGCATACATCTCAGCTTGCATCATTCATTATATTCGCATGTACCCTAAATTCATTTAATGTTTGTGCAGATCATGCATTGACATTAGCATCATTCATTGCATTTATAAATCTTGTTATTAATCTTAAAGATCTTAATCTCTCAATTACTAAATTCTACTAACTCTTACTAACCTTTTTTAGTTTTGTTTACATTTTAGTTATATTTTAGCTTGTAAACTCTTATCCTTTATCTAATGGCTTTTATTTTGATCTTTATTGTTTCAATGGTAAATTTTATTAATCTTGCTTATCATTATATGTGTTCCTCATTCTTGTATCATATACCAAAAATAAACCATTTTAAAATGCTTCTTTACTTGTTCTATAAATGATATTTATGTCCAATTATTTATTTACCTAATAAAGAATATCCTTTTTCTTTATGGCTATCATTGAATAATATTTTTATTATATTTGGTTATGATGTGTTCTCTTCTTTATCTTTTTTTATCATTTTATATTCATCCTCTATTTTGAAGGTATTTCTATTTTTCCTCATAACAATAGATTTTATATATTTTTATGCACATTTTTCTCACTATTTCAAACTAAACTTCTCATTTTCTTCAAATATTCATTTCACATATTTGATGATTAAATTATACTTCATCCCATTCACTATATCTTTCTTTATATTAGAACTCTAAATGTTTTATAGATAAATAATTACTTCCCACTTTAATTTCATAAAATTCTCTTTTGATTCTATTTATTATCTTCTCATAAATATTAATTTTGTTGCATTTATTTTACTGTATATAATTTTACTACTTTTTTCTAATTGTATGTCTTTTCTTATTCAATAGTCATCCAAATGCAAGAATGTTAATTCCTTTTTCAACAAGTTGATTTTGGCAAAGTAGGCAATAATTTATAATGTTGGATTTTTCCATTTAAGGTATAAAATAAATATTTCAAAGCCTAATATGATGGGAATCCATATGATAAGTTAAAGGTCCATAAATGCCTAAGAGTTTATTTTTTGTTGATTTTTCAACATGCTTTTGATTCATTTTAAAAAAAATTAAATAAAAGTACAAATATTTTCTCCTTTATTTTAAGATATGTTCTTTTTCCTAAAGATCCCCAAACTTTAGACTATTAAGCTATTAAGGAGGAGACGATCACAAATGTGTTAGTCATTCTTCTCCCAATCTGTTTTATTTTATTTCTTACTACCTTTACTTTTACATTCCATGTGTTTAGAATTGCATGTTAGGAGTACATATGGTATGATTATTGTGATTATGATATACTTATGCCATGTCTATTTTCATAATACCATCATAATTAACATGTTATGCATAATATGTTTGTTTAATGATAAGTGTGAAAAATAGTAGATTTTGAGCACTAATTAGTTGAGTTTTAGGTGTTAAAGTGTCTAGAACAGTTTTGATTATTGGCATTATTTACATAAATTCCATAGAACTTAGGTTTTTATAGGTTTTTTATTTCACTTAAATTTTGATTGCTCTTAGTTTAATTTTGATGCTTTTTATGTTGTTTGGCTAGTTATGCTTAAGTTAAAAATTATGCAAGTGGATTCTAAATGAGAACTTAAAGAGGAGAGCTTAAAATCTTCATGAAATCAAAACAAATATCCATGAAATCAAGATAAAGAGGCATGTATGGTCATGTTGTACCTGAGTGAAAGTTCCTTAGGGGGTGAATAAAACTAATAAAGGATTTTAGAGAATTAAAAATCAATTTAAGGAATGAACAAGAATTGAAAGAAAATATAGTCGGAAGAATAATGAATACAAAGATTTAAGGAGTTCAGATTCTCAATAATCTTATGTCTCTACCTAACTTATCCCATAATCTTATTCATAAGATTAAGATTACAAAAGAGTTTTGAGGCTCACTCTTTCAACTTTACAATCAAGAGTTTTAAGGCAAAATCTTCAATAAATTCCTAAGCATTTTAATAACCAAACACTTCAACCAATTCCACTAGAAATATACCACACTTCCTTTCTAATCTATCCTAAGAATTAGATGAAGATGAAATCCCATTTCTAACACACAACCAACTCTCATAAGAGTCAAACAAATACAAGTATTTGATAAAAAGAAAATTGATGCTCAATTGAATGCTTAAAGAGTTTTTGATAAGCAAAGAGTATAACTTCTTAAGAATGAAAAATCTAGAGCATTTATAAAGATTAAACTTCAATATTATGGTTTTTGAAGGCATTAATTATGTTTCCAATGTCTCTTAATCATCTATGATTCATATTGAACTTTTTACAGCCAAAACGCCACTCAAGGTTATAAGGGGAGTGCTTGGCTCGTGAGGTGCAAATTTATAGCCATTGCATTGAAAAATCCATTAAATCTTGTCTGGACTATTCCTTATGAGCGAGCTCACAGCCGTGAGCTATGCCTGTGAATAGCTCAAAATGGCAAGCTCATGCAAGATGTTGAAAGGGGCCAGCTTGTGAGCATGGTCACGAGCAGGACATGTTTGTCAGTAGCAATCTGAGGCATAAAAATCTAATTTTATTCTTCAACAAAGTCTCAAATGAATTTTAAGATTGATTAACACTTAATGAGACTTATTTTTGACAATTTGAATGTCCCTAAACTTGATTTAGAGAGCCTCACAAAAGTTTGATCATTTGGATAAGTTGTATCCTCAATTTTCTTAAAATTGACATCTTTAGAGCTTAATGATCTAATAAAATCATTAGCAACTAAATTTTTTTATCGAAGTTAAAATTAGGAGCATGATCATGCAAATGGTCAGTAATCTCCCTTTTTAGCTTTGACAACTAATTTGATAAAAATAAATAAAGTATGTGTGAGTGCCAAAAATAACTAGTATGAATAGATATGTGTTACCTAAAAATGGCTCCCCCTTTCAAATTAAATATATTCAATATATGGAAATAAAAGACCAAGAACTAAAACAATGAAAACAAGATAAGCCAAAACCAAGAAAATCTAAAAGTCATGTCCATTTTAGGGATCTTGGAAAGGAGAAGGAGGAGCAAGCCAAGTGCATTGTATGTTATGATGAGCATACAATTGGTGAATGTCATAGTCCATATGTTTCATTCGATTCTCAAATCGATCAAGTCTAGTATCTACTTTATCAAACTAATTTTTAAGATTTGATTCAACAATGGAGTTGATGAAATATTCAGGATATAGAACAAGGAAGAAGAAGAAGAGAGAATATTTTGCTAAAAAGAGAATTTGATTGCAAATAATGATGCATGAGGAATTAAAATTCTTTTAAATAAAGGATTATCGTCCGACAATATTCTCCTCATGATCTACTCATGATCATGAGGGGCACTATCCTCTGATAGACAAGACATCACGAGCATAAGCCAACGACTCATGAAGAGAATGACACTTTGGCCCCTAAACTTTCAAAATAAATTCAATCAAATCCTAAAAACATGACAAATATGTCCCTTTTAATAAAATTGACATGGATTAAAATTAAAATTAAATACAATCATAACCAAATAAATTAAAATCAAATAAATAAAATGATCATGCAAGTATAATTAATTTGCTAAATTTAAGTGATTAATAAATTGAACTAATTTCAATATACAGTTAATAAATTGAATTAATTTCAACAAACAGTCATTAAATAACAAATTAAATGGGAAATCATTTAAAAGATTAATTTTTATGCAAGTAAAATATTAAGAAATATGTCAAATTAAATCATGACCAAATTAAAATGCTAGAATAATTATGATAATATACCATAATTTAAGCATTTAAATGAAAATTTAAAATTTTCAAATAATAATTTTAAACATGTGTCATGCAAATGGGAAATAATTCAATATATCAAATCATGTATGTGAAATAGATTTGCTTATTAAAATAATCAATAAATTGAATAAAACTCAATAATTAATTATTTAACAGCAATTATTTAAAGTGAAATTTTAGATGATAAAGATCATAAATCCCAAAAATAATTTTTCTTAAAATGTAATAATGAAAAAGTATCAAAAATGAAAAATAAATCAAGAGTATAAATAAGTGAAAAACATGTTTGTGCATGAATTTATGAAAAGATATCAAATACTAAAAATAAACAAAAAGAAAAAATGAGTAAAAAGCATCGTTACGTATGAATTTATGAAAATCATGAATTTTTAATAAAGAAGTCCAACCATCAATTAAGTAATTTAACAAGTCATCAAGACAAGTTTGAACCATCTATTATACCAAGCTCATACTTAATGAAATTCAACAAATAGGCTTGGTAAAGATGTCCGCTAATTGATGATTTGTATCAACAAATTCAAGAAAAATATCACCATTTTGCACATGATCACATAAGAAATGATGTCTAATATCTATATGCTTAATTCTAAAATATTGAATGGGATTCTTGCTAAGGTTTATAGCACCTGTATTATCACATTTAATTGGAATATGATTAATGTCAATGCCATAGTCCATAAGCTGTTGTTTTTTTCATATAACTTATAAGCAACAACAACTAGCTACTACACATTCAGTTTCAACAGTGGACAAGGCAATTGAAACTTGTTTCTTGCTAAACCAAGAAACTAAACATTGTTATAAGAACTAAAAAGTTCTGCAAGTGTTCTTTCAAACTAATAAACTACTAGCAAAGTTTGTTTTTGAATTACTAATCAAGTCAAAGGAAGAAATCCTAGGATACCAAAGTCCTAAATGAAAACTTCCACTTAGATATTAGAAAATTCTTTTAATTACAATCAAATGAGACTCCTTAGGATTAGATTAAAACCTAGCACACAAGCATGTAGCAAGCATACTATTTGGTATACTTGCTGTTAAATAAAGAAGGGATCCAATCATACTTCTAAACCATTTTTCATCAGTCGGTTTACCATTCTTATCTTTATTAAGCTTAGTGGTGTGATCATAGAAGCCTTGATTGACTTAGCTTCAACCATACCAAACTTTTTAAAAATGTCCCTAGCATATTTAGTCTGATTGATGAAATTCCCATCTTTGCATTGCTTGATTTGAAGTCCAAGAAAGAACTTGAGTTCACTCATCATTCTTATCTCAAATTCTCTTTGCATTAACTTAAAAAATTCTCACATAAGCAATGGTTAGTAGCACCAAAAATAATATCATTAACATATATTTGCACAATAAGTAAATCATCCTTAGATTTCTTTATGAAAAGAGTTGTGTTAACTTTTCCTTTAAGGAAACCTTTCTCTGTTAAAAAGTTGCTCAACCTTTCATACCAAGCTCTTGGAGCTTATTTCAATCCATACAATGCTTTAAAAAGTTTAAACATATGATTAAGAAAATAAAAAATTTCAAAACCTGAAGGTTGTTTAACATACAACTCTTTTTCAATAAAACCATTTAAAAATGCACTTTTAACATCCATTTGATAACTTTTAAAATCCATGAATGCTGCAAATGCAAGTAGCATTCTAATAGCTTATAACCTTACAACTGGGGCAAAGGTTTCATCATAATCAATGCCTTCCTCTTGATTATAATCTTTAGCTATTAGTCTAACTTTGTTCCTAGTTATGACATCTTGCTCATTCATCTTATTTCTAAACACCCATTTAGTACCTATAATAGGATGATGTTTAGGTCTAGGAACCAAGGTCCAAACCTTGTTTCTCTCAAATTAATTTAAATATTTTTACAAAGCAAGGGCCCAAAATTCATCACATAAAGCATCGTTAATTTGAGATATGAAGGCTAAATTAACAATAGACTTAAGTTGAGATCTAGTAGTTACCCCTTTTGTAGTGTCACCTATAATGAGGTCTTAAGGATGTGCTTTATTGAATTGCTAATCCTTTGAAAGTTTATCATTTAAGGTAGATTGAGACATCTCCTCATTGTCCTCTTTACTTGGATCTTCAAGTTCTAAAGGCTTACTAAGATTTTCTTTTTAAGTGTTCACATCCACATGCTTATCTACAAAATCATCAACATTGTAAACATCCTTTTTAGGATTAAGTGAGTTTGATTCATCAAATACAACATGAATTAATTCTTTAACTACTAGTGTTCTTTTATTAAAAACTCTATATGCTTTACTAGAGGTGGAATATCCTAGGAAAATTCATTCATCAACTTTGGCGTCAAATTTACTAAGATTATCCTTGGTGTTCAATATAAAGCACTTGCATCTAAATACTCTAAGATATGAGATTTTGGGTTTTCTATTGTTCTAAAGCTCATAAGAAGTTTTATTTAAAATTAATGTTTTAAATACTCTATTTATAATGTAGTAAGACATGTCAACGACTTCCACCCAAAAGTATAGAGGTAAATTATACTTATGAAGCATTGTTCTAGCCATTTCCACTAGAGTTCTATTTTTCCTTTTGACTACCCTTTTGTAGAGGAGTTTTATGAGAAGATAACATATATAAAATACCATTTTCATTACAAAAGGTTTTGAAAAATTCAGTTTCAAATTCAATTCCATGATCACTTCTAATAAATTAAATGAAAAAACCTTTTTCTCTTTAAACTCTTTTTAAAGAACTTTCAAATGTTTTAAAAGCATCATTCTTATGAGCAAGAAAATACACCCAAGTGTATATAGAGTAGTCATCAACCAAGATACAAGCATAGTGCATACCACCTAAACTAGCAACTCTAGTTGATCTAAATAAATCCATGTGTATAAGTTCAAATGACCTAGAGGTGGACACTAATTCTTAAGCTTCAAAAAAGACTTTAATTATTTTCCCTTTTGATAAGCATCATATGGCTTATCATTAGTGAATACAAGTTTAGGTAAACTAATCATAAGTTTATGCTTACAAAGATCATCTAGAAGCTCAAAGTTTACATATCCTAACCTTCTATGCCATATCAATAAGTCATTAGAAATAGACATCAAACATTTGATGTCATTGTTATACTAAGCAAGTTATATTTAAGACCATTAACAAGCAACACATAGTTAATAGATAAGGATTGAGAATTATTGATTTCTCCAATGCCTACTATTTTTCCTTTTGCATTGCCCTTGAATGTGACATGTCCTCCATCCTTAGTGTTAAGCTTGTTGAATTGCTTTTTATTTCCCATCATGTGTCTTGAATATCTACTATCAAGATACCATTTACTCTTTTCTTTTATGGACTTCAAGCACACCTACACAATATAATTAAACATTCTTTTGAACCTAAATCTTAATTGGTTTAGGTTTGTTAATCTCAAAATAATTCGAAGGTAGTAATTGTAAATGTAGTTTTCAATAGAAGCATACATTATTAGATTAACCTTTGATCATGCAATAGAAACATTCAACATTGGAAAATTTATTTTTCTTATGATGATATCGTTTATTAGTGTATGAAACATGCATTTTATATTGTGGTAGTGTGTGTCTTCTAAAATTATTTTAAGTCATAGTATGAGATATAAATGGACAATGACAATGTGTATTTTAATATTTTTATATAACATGCTTAAGAGTATTGTGTCTATTGTACATAAAAGCATGTTTAGGTTCAGATCTTCGAGCTTATGACTTACCTCTTTATGTCAATAAGGGTTGTGTCTTGTGAGACTTCCCTTTGTTATTTGACACATGAGACTCTTTAGCTTTGGAGGCTTAAGTTTTAATTAGTTTAAAGGAAAAGGAAATAGAATTACATAATGCTTTAATAAATTTAATATGAGATAATGATGAAGAAGATGACATTCCATTTTTATATCCAATTCCATGAGTGTTTTCATAGAGTTTTTGAGAGTCAAGAAGACTATCTAAACTCTCTTTTCCCTTCTTGAATTTTGAAATAGAATTTTTGAATTCTATCACCTCATTAGAAGCTTAAGATTTTCATCACTTTCTTTTTTAAGTTATTCTTTCAAGGAATTAGAAGATTTTAAATTACTAGCTATATTTTCATTTGATTTAACAAGATTGGAAATTTTATTTTTTGAATTTTCAAATTCTATGGTTAAACTAGATAACTTATGCTTATAATGCTTTCTTTTAGAAAGTAAGATTTTAGCATTTAAGTACGAGTTTGCTTATAATAGAGCTCTCATCATCATCATCACAATAATCATCAGAAGAAGAATTAGAAGTAAATGGTAACTCATTTTCATTTTCAAGAGTCATGAAATAAAGGTTGGCCACTTCTTGTTGGTCCTCTTCTATTTTTGATTTGAAGGAGTCATCCTATGTAGCTTTGAATGCCTTTCTTTTCTCCTTTTCTCCTTTGTTCTTAAATTTAAGTTTGAGACACTCACTTTAAATGTGACCCAATTTCTTGCATTCATAGCAAGTAACTTCTTTAGTTTTCTTCTTACCTTCCCATTCATACTTCTTGTTGAAGTCTCTTGTTCTTGAGAAATTTTTCTTTCTTAAAAACTTTTTAAATTTCCCAGTGAGCATGACAATATCACCATATTTATCACTAAAATCTTCAATGTTTTCATTTTTTTTCTTGTAAAGCCTTCAATGCTATGCTCTTTTTCTTTTCTTTCTTCTCTTCTTGCTCTTCTCCCTTTTACTTTATGGTAAGCTTATATGTTAAGAGCTTCCTAATAAAAATATCAGTTGAGAGAGTTAAGAGGTCTTGAGTTTCTTCAATTAAAGTGACCTGAAATTCCCAATTCTTCTTAGGTAGGATTCTTAGAATCTTGTTGTTCACTTTTTCCTTGGAGAAATATTTTTCAAGTTTCTTAAGAGTGGTAAGGAGAGCATTAAGGTGATTTGTCATCTCTTTAATTGATTATTAAGGCTTCATTTTGAAGAGTTCATATTTATACATATGAAGTTGAACCATCTTGCTTATTACTTATATGTTGCCTCCATAATGGTTTTCCAAGGTTTCCCATATTTCCTTGACCAAAATGCAATGTTGAAGTTTGCTTCCTTCTTTTCTTGTCATAAAAGAGAGTAGAGTGATTATAACTATTTTGCTTTTATAGTTTTCTTCATTTTGTTTATTTCTCCAATCACTTCTTGAAAGAGTTGTTTATACACCATCAATAGTAGCTTTAAGAGGTTGCCAACCTTTGAGAACAAATTCCCAAAGTCTGATAGAATCACAATCTAAATATAATTCCATTTTGAACTTCCAATATAGGTAATCACTTCCATAAAAAAATGGTTTTAGTGAAGAGATGTTTTGAAATCCACTCACTATGATCTTGTATTCTAGTAATTAGGTTCTAAGCTCTGATACCAAATGAAAGTGCCTTAAAGGGGGGGTGAATAAGGCTATTAAAGGATTTAGAAAATTAAAAATGAATAATAATTGAAAGAGAGTATAGTAGGAAGAAAAATAAACACAAAAATTTAAGGAGTTTAGATTCTCAATAATCCAATGTCTCCACCTAACTTATCCCCAAGTTAGGATTTTCAATTCTCATAATCTTATTCATAAGATTTTTAAGGCTTACTCTTTTAATATTACAATCAAGAGTTTTAAGGCTAACTCTTCAACCAATTCCTAAGTGTTTTAATTAATAAATACTTTAACATATTCTGCTAGAAATATACTTAATTTCCCTTTTAATCTATCCCAAGAATTAGATGAAGATAAAGTCCTATTTCTAACACACAACTAACTCTCACAAGAGTTAAAAAAATACAAGTATTTAATAGAAAGAAAATTGATGCTTAATTGAATGCTTTGAGAGTTTTTGATAATCAAAAAGTGTAACTTCTTAAGAATGAAAAATCCATAGCATTTATAGAGATTGAGCTTCAATATTATGGCTTTTGGAGGCATTAATTGTGTCTCCAATGTCTCTTAATCATCTTTGATTCATTTTAGACTTTTTGCAGCTAAAATAGTGCTCATAGTCATGAGGGGATGCTTAGCTCATTAGGGGCAAATTTATAGTCATTGCATTTGAAAAATCTATTGAATCCTATCTGGATCATTCCTTATAGGCAAGCTCTCGACCATGAGCAGCTCAAAATGGCAAGCTCTTATAGGATGCTAAAGGAGGCCAACTCATGAGTACGGTCATGAGCAGGATGTGCTCGTGAGTGGCAATCTGAGACATAAAAGTCTAATTTTATTATTTAACAAAGTCTCAAATGAAATTTGAGATTGAATAACACTTAATGAGACTTATTTTTAACAATTTGCATGTCTCTAAACTTGATTTAGAGAGCCTCACAAAAGCTTGATCATTTAGAGAAGTTATATCCTTAATTTTCTTGAAATTTACATCTTTAGAGCTTGATGATCTAATAAAATCATTAGCAACTTAAATTATTTGTTAAAGTCAAAATTAGGAGCATGATCATGTAACTGGTCAACACTGAGCTTAAAAAGACTACTTTGCAAACATATGCAGGTGCATGGCCATGCACATGGGTGTGCACGACCATACATGATCTAGAGAAGTTCAAGGTCTACTGGTGCATGGTTGTGCACATGGGTGTGTAGAACCATACCTGATCTAAAGAAGTTCAAGGCCTATTGGTGCACAATTATGCACATAGGTGTGCAGAACCATACTTCGCTTGATGATATCTAAAACTTAGCAATGCACAGTTGTGCACTTCAAAGATTTCAATTATGAAAGTTCATTTTTTATGGTTTTTGAGGAACAACTATAAATAATTTTGTTTTGCCTTTTTTAGAGAGGTTGTTGGTCTAAAAAATAACTGATTTCCTTTTCATTTTCAATAAGAGCAATTTTTAAAAAATTTTCATTTGAGTTTAGTTAACTACTCAAGGATCGTTAAAAGTAAAGGATTAAAGAACACTCACAATCATATTCAATCGAGGAAGAATTACAAGAGGTTTTTTCCTTCTAATTATTCTTTGTACTTTATTTAATATTATATGATGTTCATGTTTGCAATTCTCAATTCTTCTTCTTCTTTTTCTTCAATTATCATGCGTAGCTAAATTAGTAGTTGGGGTTTTTAGACTCGGCTCAACAATGGACTTAATTGGTTAAAGTAATAATCGAATTTATATAGTTATTAATATTAATATTTTATTTTTATTATTATTACGATTGTTATTCTATTTATTATTAATATTATTAATATTTTATTATTTTTATTACTTTATTTTATTATTGGTATTATCATTATAGTATATATATGTGTGTGTGTGTGTTAAAAAAAAAGGACCAATGCACGTGTCCATGACCATAAAAAGAAGAAGAGGGTTGCTGCATAAAGAAGGAAAGGAGTAGCGGAACTTTTGTAATTTTTATGGTGAATTTATGTTTTGTGGATCAATGAAGAGGGCTGCTGCATGGTGAACTTTTTCTCTTCTTCGTCAAACACACAAATGACCTCCGATGGACCTCAAATTTAAACCATAACTTCTTCTCATCCTTTTTTATATTTCCATATCTTTTATTTTTTGCGAAATCCATCCAGAAACACTAATATTTAAGGAAGAATAGTTAGCCTTTCACCTCAATTTTATACTATTCCAATAAGTTTTAGGCATTACGATTGCTTCTAGTGTGTTCCTCTCATCATTAGGAATCCGTAAGCACCAACTAAACATTTGATCTCTACCTTTAGAATATTTGGTGAATTTTTTTAGTTAATTTCGGTTTATTTTCCAATTTTGTTGTTCAATGTATATTTTGGTTTGTTTGAGGCCTTAGTTGTGTTATATTAATTGTAAAGAACGTTTTGGTTTAATTTTTTTGGTCGGGTGTTGTGTTTTACGGTGATAATCCAGTGGGTCCCATGTAATTTTCAATAATGAACAGTACCTATAAGTGCTCAATTTTGGGATAATGAAGTGTGGATGTGATAAAGGACTCCAATGATGAAAATATTATAAATAGGTCTTCAACACTTGAAGTTTGAATACATTTTTAAAAAGAGTTTAATTGTTTTTTAACAACTTAATTGTAATGTTTGTTTTAGGATCTAATTGAAAATTTTAAACTCTTACAGGGTCTTTTGTAATTAAAAGTTAAAAAATTAAAAAATGATCAGAATTCTATAATTCTGATCGGAATTAAACATGTTCCATCCATTTTTTAATTTTATTTTTATTTTTACAATAAATAAAATTTGGTTTCCTAAATTTTGATTAGTTAAATAATATTTATATGAATTTTTAGGAAATTAAAGTCCTTTTAAAATCAAAACTCTGAGAAAGGCAAGTCACAGTATAATACATTTTTAGCTAAGGTTTTTTCCTATAAAAGCTCAGCCTAAGCTCTCCTGATGGGAGGACCTCACTTTTTAGGAGCTTACTTTTTAGACTTTTTGGACGACTCTCTCTTAGTTTTTCCTACACTTTTTTATAGGCTTTTCTTTTTTTTGTCTCTAGGCAGTACACAAAGATATTTCTCTATGATTTATTTTTTTTTAGCAAGGAGCAATAGACTTTTGAGAAGAAGAATAACAAGTTTTTAAAGATCTATTTAACAAGCAATGATGATTTTTTACTAGTCTGAGGAGCCAACTAATACTACATATATAATCATCATCTCTTTTCTTATTTTCTTATTTTTTTATTTCATTATTTTGTTTTTACTGAATTTTAGCTTTACTTAATTCTTATTATGATTTTGTCTGCTAATCATTATTTATTCTTTTATATTGGTGATTATGGAGAGGATTACATGATAATCTCACTTAAAGAGCAAAATCCATAAAGATCCATGGATTGTCATGGATTAAATTCTGTTGCCAGATATAATTTCTAGGTTTATTTATTTATTTTTATTATTGTTTTGATTATTTTATTTTGCATTTAGTTTTTTTAGGATTGTATTAATTTCTTTTTCTTATTATTTTCTATAGATCATTATAATAGCCTTAATAGTGGGAATAATGAAATCATGTGTATGTGATTGTGTATTTTACTTTGATTAATCATTTAGTAAAATTAGGGTTTAAATTGGGTATTTAATTAAAATTAATGGATATAGAGATAATTAGGGTTTTTAATCAAAATTGAATTAGATTTAAATGGATAGAATTAAGGTTGCTTGGTATAATCACTTTAATTAAATTATGGTTTTTTAGAAGAACTAAATTAATTGTTTGATCTTTTATTTAATTGTTTTTTATATTTTTTTTATTATTTTTGGGCTTGTTTGTTGATGTTTATGTGTTTTGGGCCCTGAAGGCCTTAACCCATTTAAATAAATTTAGGTTTTCTAGGTTTAATTAATAAAAATACATCTTTAGGCTCATAATTAATTAGATTTAGGTTAGAGATAACTTAGGCCTATTTAGTTAATTTAGACATAGGTCCACTTAGTTTAATTTAATTTAATAGACTTAGCCTATTAAATTTAAGCTTTTTCCATAATTTGTAGATTTAAGGTCATTATAGAATTAAAACATGTAGAACTAGGCCCACTGATTTAAATACTTCATAATTTATAGATTTAGGCCCATTTTAGAATTAAAATAAATAGACTTAAGTTCACTTAATTAAAATTGAATAGGAATTAGGCCCATTAGTCTTTAGGCTCACTTATAAATTAAAACATGTAGATTTAGCTCATTTAATTAAAATTAACATAGATTAGACTAACTTAGGAATTATGAATTTAAATAAATGCATTATTTACATGTATTTTCATGACTAATTTGCCTGGAGTTTATTGTTTTAATAAGGATTTATATGAAATTGCATGTAAATAGAGGGTAAGATAGTAATTTATAAAGTAATTCTAAAAAGAACACAAGACTGAAAGAAGTTAGTATTCCATATCTAAAATCTCCTGGTTGTGGTGTTGGCTTTCTTTTAGCGAATTGAGTACCACCATTTTTTATTTGTCCCAATTATTACCTTGGGTGGTGACTCTTGATCTTCATGCCATGTCTTTATGACAGTAGTTATTGTGTTCTCTAGAGCCTTGAGGATCTGTCAGCCTGCTCGCTCCCTTTTGTAAGTTAATATATTGAAATGTGTAATATATATATATATATATATATATACTGTTATTGAGGATTTACTATGTCATTAAGAGTATGGTAATTTTTAATAATTTCTTGTTATTATATTATAATATGGATATCAAGGATTTATAATATGGATATTATACTTTTTATTTTATTTTATTCTTTTTAGAAGATTTATAATATTGATATTGATGATTTACCATGTCATTTAGAATTTTGGTTATTTTTAATAATTTATTGTTATTATTGCTGCTAATATTGAGTAAAGCATTTTTATTTGTTCTTTACTTTATTATTAATTGTGTATGCTAGTATTAAATAATTTTGAAAATATTGGTAGAATGGGCTACCTAATGGGTGTCATTAGAATTGTGTGCACACATATAATGATTTTTTAGTCGGGCCCTTATTGAGAAAATTTAATTATGTAGCTCCATTGACATATAGCTCTCGGGTATGGTATTGAAAGGCTCAGTTAATCCATAGCTCTCAGATGTATTTTAATTAGACATATACCAAGACCGATAGCTCAGTTGATGCTTAGTTCTTAAGAATTGCCAGTAAATATTGGAATAAAAGACTGATTGTGCCTGGTAACTCAATGGAAGCTTCGCTCTCAGGAACCATTAGTCTTTGGATAAATAAGTGAGTTGAATTGCTTATAGATTTGTGGTTTAGGATTCTACCAGTATTTTTCCTTTTAAGTTATCTATTATTGTTGTTTTAATTATTTTATCTTATCTTCTTTATTTTATATTTGTTTAATTTATAAATATTTAGAAGTTAAGATTTTAATAAAGCTACTAGATAAATATTTGGCGTACATAGATATATATCCATATTTTCAAGTATTAATATTTTGGATATATATATATATATATATATAGTATTTGGTAACTATTGATTTTCTTTAAATATGACTTCAAAATAAATTTTTGAATAAAAGAAGGTTTTTAAACTAATATTCATTTCCTTTTATTAGCTTACTCAATAAGGTCTGACTTCTCTCAACTATTTTTCTAAGAACTTGAGAGTCTTCAGTTAGTTTATCTTCTTTACGCCGAAGTCATTCTTCACCAGCAGTGTTATGTAGGTTAATTTAACATTATTAATATTCAAGTGTAATAGATTCGAATAATATAGACACCGCAATATATTTGAATGTTTGTTGTTAATATTGCACTGTTATATGTAGTTTATATATACAGAGTCTGTTATGTTAGAGATATTTATGTTGTGGAGGATTGGATATGGATTATGGTGTCATTATGAAGTATTGTTGATTGGAAATTATATTGGAAGTGTATTTCTTTGATTTACAAGTTTTGGTTTGTTCTCAATATAAAGGAAACTTTGTCGGATTATTTTTAGAAATTTTAAAATGGCTAATTTTATTGTGATAAATTCTTAAGGCTTATTATGGGTTTCAAAAGCTTTATGCTTCCTAATTTCCTAGTGTCAGTCACATGCCCTCAAGGTTCGGGTCATGACAGTTAAACTCTAGATTACTAAATCTATAATCTATGATTATTATTAAGCTTAATGCTTTCCTAAGACTGATCACCCTTTGAATGGATTTAGACGATATGGTAAGAACAAAAGAAGATCCTTATTGAGAATAAAATAATAATCTTTTAATTTAATCAAATTGGTCAGGAGACAGTTTTGTTATTAATATTCTTTGAAAAGTTTTTCTTCAATATTAAGAATAATTAATTGTTTGAGTAGCAAGAGCTAATCGCTTGAGCAGTTGTTATAATCAATAAATTATACGAGTGCTCAGGAGACACTTTCATAGTTCTAAAGATGCTTAGGACATGGAACAAGTCTATAAGTAATAAGGAAATTAGCATGAACTTTTGGTAAAATTAAGTTAGGAATAAAAACCCTAACATCCATTTAATTAATAAAATTTATAGTAGTTTAATTTAGTTTTCTATATTAGTTTAGTTTTTAGCAAATATTTTATTCGACTATTTAAATAAGCATAAAAAGTAATTCAATAGTCAACATCCACTCCCTATGGGATTAATATTTTTACTACTTGGGCGACTTTGTGTGCTTGCGAATCATAATAACCAAGCTTTTGGTGCCATTGTCGAGGAGTGATAAGTTGCTATTGTGATAAAATTTGTGTTATTTGATTTAGACTTATTTTTAATTTGTTTAGTTTGCATTATTTTTAGTTTTTTCTAGTTTTCCATTGTCTTTAATAAGGAGCTTTACTAGCTCATGCACTCGACGTGTAATACTTCTAAACAAGGTGAATTATTGATATAAAGGTTGAATCCAGCAATCAGAGTTAATATTAATGTTACAGTAGGAGGAACTATTATGTCCAAGACACTAGAGTATGCTTTGGATCTTTTTAATGAAATGGAAAGTACTCAAAGCTTATGGTCTAATGAAAGAGCTATGTCGAGGAAGGGTGGAACATTGGATATGGATGGATTGACCATGATGAATGCTAAACTGGAGGCCTTGATAAAGAGAATAGGCAAGATGGGTCTTAATGCAATTTCACGAATAATCTCTTCATTTGTGAGTTTTTTCATAGTGGACATCACATTATTGAGTGTCAATAGATGCAAAATTTGTCCACAGAGAGTATGAACTATATAGATAACTTTAGCAAGGGTTAGCAATAAAATCTAGTAATGGGAAACACTTATAATTAGAGTTAGAGGGACCAACCTAACTTCTCATAAAGTAATTAAGGCAAAAATCAATGGAGACCTTAAGGACCATCAGGTTTCATAAGAAATAATAGTCATCAACAGTAAGGGCAATTGTAGTTCCAATAAGAGAAGGCTTCATCATCAATGTCTTCTCTAAAGTGCAAAATGCATAAGTTCATGAACTTGATGATAAATAAAATGAATCAGTAAGGTGAGGCTACTAAGAGACTAGAGGGGAGGTTTGAACAGATGCATCAAGATACTCAGTTAATGTTTAGAAATCATTATTCTTCAATTCATAATATGGAGGTACAAGTGCCTCATTTAGAAAATTCTCTATCTTCAAGGAATCTAAGGGCACTTCCCAATAATACTAAAAAGAACCCTAAAGAATAGCTTAAGGTAATTACTTTGAGAAGTGGTATAGAATTACAACCACTAAAGAAGATTATTCCAGCACCTACTGATGAAGAAGAAAAAGACACTAAAAAGGAGAAAGAACAAGACGAAGTATAGGTTAAAGAGGAATGAAAATAGCTAAATATCATTAAGAAGAAAGAATTTATACCACCACTTAAGCATTATGAACCCCTAGTTCCATTTCCAAAAAGGCTAAGGAAGCATGAGCATGATCAATAGTTTGTAAAGTTTTTAGAGATGTTCAAGAAGTTGCATATCAATATACCGTTGGTTGAAGTTATAGTTCATATGCCTAAATATGCTAAATTCTTGAAAGAGCTCATTTATAGTAAAAAGAAATTGCAAGAGTTTGAGACAAATCTTATAAAGAGTGTAGTGTCATTATTTTAGGTAAGCTTCCACAATAATAATTGGGCATGCCTTTCATGTACATTGCTAAAAAAATCATTGATGTTTTTTAAGACACTTTTATATTGAGAGTAGGTGAAGATAGCTATAAGTTTAATGTTTACCAATGTATGAAACACCCACTCAAATATAATAATTACATGTGTATTGATATGGTTGATGATATTATGAACTAAATCCAAAGATTGTCACATAGTTCACATATATGCCCATTATATATTCTAACTTCCACCAATGGCATGTCCAAGTTATTTGAATTTTTGGGATAGCATTCATCCATTCAAATAACCCATCATATGTGATATGTATGAAGAGACCAGTGACCCATTTAAGATGCCTTTCTTAATAATGTCTAGGTTAGTACTTCAGCTAGTTACTAAAAGCTTTTTTGAGAATGCTGAGTTTTTCTTAAACCTAGATCTAAAGCAATAATGGCCTACCAATGAAGTCAGAACATCTCCTAGTCCTTATATTATATAAGCCTTAGATTGCCTCAACGAGGATAAAAGGAAAATGAGTCATCCTGCATTCAATGCCTTTAATTACTTATAGTATCTTATAGTCCTTTAATCCATCATAGGATATAATGAAGTATTGGAGGAAAAAGTAGTAATAGAGGATGCGGGCCTAAGACAAACTACTTGGCCTTTTATTACCATTAACACCCAAGAGTTAGAGGGGGATTAATTGCTTGTTTAGTGTGACCAACTCATCAAAATTTTGTTAACTTAAAGCAAAAAGTGATAAATTCAATCCTGGATATTTGGCGGCTTAGTTAACAAATATTTCTTCCTCAATCTTTATGGGGGTTTGTCTTACTATAGCTTTGAATTCTTCATACAGAGGGCACAACTCAAGGTTGTTGAAGTAAAAAAATGCTCATATGAATCACAAAATGTAATAGATGCTCTTATAAATTTGAAATCCATAGGAAAATGTCATTATGTTTTAAAGCATGTCATCTTGTAAGGCTCCAAACTTTTTGAATAAGCTTTGTTAAGGGTATTGAGGAGATCACTACTGATGCACATTTAGTCATGGGGTGCCTTGACTAAGGTTTCATTATTGAACAACCTTTGGATTCTCTATCTTAACCTCCCTCTATCTTATCGAGAAGACTTACATCTAGGTCATCCTTATTAAGGTCATCGCTAATGTTGGAGTATCGTCTTATGTTAAGGTCTATGTAGGGTTTTACTTCTGCATGAATATGGTGGTTAAGATGAAAGAGAAATTATGATGCATGTGTGCATGATATATCATGTTCTCATAAATCAAACGAGTTAGTTGTATGCATGGTATGACAATATAATTTTGCTAATGTCATAATGCAAAATGGCTACAGAAAAATCATGGGTTAGGCCATGATGAAACACCTACATGTATATATGTATGCATGAAGAAAGAAAGGGAAAAGAAAATGAATAAATAGGGTCAATGTAAAACCTGTGAAATGAATAAACCAAGCACAAGCAATCACGCCTTCCAACCTTATCACTCCACATGGTAAAGACTTATATCCTAGGTGGGTTTCAGATCATAGACATTAGGGGACTATAATTCCACTCTCAAACTATGCTATTTCAATTTATATTGATTATATTCAAAAGGTAAGCTAATGAGTGATGCACAAATGCACTTAAGGTAAATAAACAATATCAATGTGGGGCCATTCATCAGGTTACAAATGGCATTAATAGTCCACATGCACCCATGAGTGTGAGGGCTATAGTAAAAAAAAAAGGGTTCAAGTTCATGTCCCCTCATCGACATTCAGTATATTTACCAAAAAATATTAGAGTTTTGTTCAATACTTTACAATTTGATTCTTTCAATATAAATATCTATAATTTAGCTGAATTCCTAGTTTATCCACTCAGCTTAATAAGGACAAATGGACAACATTCTATAGGTTATGTTTTCAAAAGATGTCACTACTACTTGCCAATTCTTACAAGCTATCTAAACTGAGGTATATAATTTTTATCATACCTTGTTCATTGGGCTTGTACAAGGTAAAGAAGGATCACATGAGTCTAAGCATGGACAGTCTATAAGAATTGACATAATGATGGCAATTGGTGAAAGAAACTAAAGGTGTCATAGTATTTATGAGTATCAAATCAAATAGACAACATCGAGACAAAGTAATCATGCAAAAGCCAATTAGAATCCTAAGGGGGTTATCTATTAGTTTATTTACATAAGCTAAGTTTAGCTTATGACTAAGGGTTCCTTTAACAAGAATGTCCCTATATGACCAGGGTTATAGGCTTTGATCAATAAGTCTCAAATTCTTTTACCTACTCAAGAGAAAATTGCACTCTATTTTGTACTTAAGAGCCGGGTCATGTCACTTTAAACCCTATTACTCTTTCGATCGAGTAAAGGCTAAAAGCAATAATACCAATCTAGTCATCTCGTGGCCTGAGGGGAACCATGGTGGCAATGTCATCCAATACTATTAAGGGATTAAGGACCATGGGTGTGTGTGTAATGAGTGTTGTGAGATATAGGTGTGCTATTGTGAAGGTGAGTAAAAGTAAGTATTTATAAAAGAAATAGTTTTCAATCCTACCCCTTGAACTATAGATTATCCCTAGTAGAGTCGATAAAAACCTGAATGCTTATTTTGTTTAGGATAGGTTCAGTGTGGTAACAGGGCATACAAGCTTAGATGACCATTTACTAGATATTATTGATGTGGAAGGGTCTTCCTGAATAGAATATATATAAATTGGAGTCTCCACTCGACTATAGTCGAGAAATGGGGAAGCAAGTGATAACCCACTTTCTTTACTAGAGATTCTGGGTCGGAGGGTAACATATACTTATCCCATTTCTTATTGTACATTGCTTAATTACTCAATCGTTAACCCTAGTTTTGATTTAATGATGTATTTACTATACTTGATTGTTAGTCAAATTAAACTTACATTGAATTAGAAACTGGAACATGAGATAATTGAATTTTGACATGCATACATCAGGAACATAAACAAGAAAAAGCAAATATTAAACAATCATGATTGACCAAGCAAGTTAATAATGTAAGAAAATAGGCAAGCAACAAAAAACACACTAGCGTATAAGGAATAATAAATAAATAAATAAAATCAGACAAAACAAAATAAAAGAAAAAGGGAAAAGGGATTATGGATTACAACCCTCGAAATAGCCTATTCTAATAAATATATCCAAAATAAAAAAATAAAAGGGAAATCGGGATTAAAGATTAGATCTCTTAAGAAATCCCCTATTCTGTTAATTACATAAAAAATAGAAAATAAATGAAAATTCCTATTATAATAAACCTCACAATAAAGGTTAGGTTACACGCAAATGCAAGCACACATCATAATTATAACAACTTTATACTTCATCCATCCATATGATAAGTAAAGGGAAAAATAATTAAAAGAATAAAAGTATTTAAACTAATCAACAAACAAATATGCTAATAAAAATGCACGATGCAAGACTTAAAATTCAACTCTTTTGGTGCCAAATTGCCATTTTTATTATGGAAATAGAATTTTGTAATAAGAAAAATACAAAGGAATCAAAATAAAGGAACAAAAGTAATAAAGATGAAAATAAAATAATAAAGATGCAAATAAAATAATAAAAATGCCATTAAAATAATAAAAAACAAAATTTTTTCCATGAAAGTGGGAATTTTATAGTAAAAGGTGCAAAATTAATAACAAAAGAAATAAAGATAAAAAAATAAAAATGCAAATAAAATAATAAATATGATAAAAATGCAGTTTTCACCATAAAAATGTAAAATTTTATGATAAAAAGTGCAAATTTATCAATAAAAGAAATAAAAATGACAAATTTAAAAAATGAAAATGTTAAAAATAAAAAATAAAAATACAATTTTTACCATAAAAATGTAAATCTTATGATAAAAATGCAAATTTGTCAATAAAAAAATAAAAAATAACAATAATACTAAAAATGCAAATAAAGTAATAAAAAAATAAAAATGCAAATTTAATAATAAAAATGTAACCTTTATAATAAAAAAATACAAATTTATCAATAAAAGAAATGAAAATAAAAAAATAATAAAAATGCAAATAAAGTAATACAAATGATAAAAATGCATTTTTTACTATAAAAATATAAATATTTTGATAAAAAATTCAAATTTATCAATAAAAGAAATAAAAATAGTAAAAATGTAAATAAAATAATAAAAAATGATAAAAATGAAAATTTTATTATAAAAATGTAAATTAATCAATAAAATAAATAAAAAATAAAAAATAGTAAAAATGCAAATAAAATAATAAAAATACAATTTTTACCATAAAAATGTAAACTTTATGATAAAAAATGTAAATTTATCAATAAAATGAAATAAAAATAATAAAAATACAATTTTTACCATAAAATGAGAATTTTATGATAAAAATGCAAAAAAAAAAAATAAAATAAAAATAATAAAAATACAATTTTTACCATAAAAATGAGAATTTTATAATGAAAATGCAAAGAAATTAAAATAAAAACACAAAAATTAACAAAAATAGCAAAAGTGATAAAAATGAAAATTTATCAATCAAATATGAATTTTATGATAAAAATGCAAAAATAAAAATAAAAACACAATAACTTACAAAAATGCCAAAAATGCAATTTTCATGCATTTTAGCACCAAAATACTAACTATATCCATATATATATAAGAGGAGACAATGATGAAAATGAATGCAAGTATAATGAAAATGCAACAAACAGTACCCGATTCTCAACCTGAGCTTCTCACTCTTTCAATGTATCATAAACTACTTCATTATCACCAAAATCACAATTTTCACCACAAGATAATAAATAATTAAAAGAAAATGTAAAAAATGATAAAACTAATAAAAAAAAAGGTAGGAGATGAAGAGAAAATGATATGCAAATGCAAATTTTATATAAAAATTATTAAGAGATTTTGAAAGGGACCGATATATACCTTATAAACGTGCTTTGGTAATGATAATGCTTGATTTGGTTGAAAAGAGTGCTAAAAGTCCTAAAATGAATAAAAAAAAGTGGGTTAATAGTGTTTGGGTGTAGATCTCCATATGTCGTTCACCATATTTGCATAGGCTTTAGAGTGAGAATTAGTCTAAAATTAGCAATAAATTTATCCTAATTCAATGTCTTTTATCTCTCTAAAAGTAATTTTTTTAAGTTTGCATCCCATGCATATGGGTTACATGACCCACACATGTGGGTCATTGACCCACAAGCATAGGTCAATCATCCCACATGTGTAGGATGAGTTGGTAGGGCCACTTAACCTAGGCTTCGTACTATTTTTACATTTTTAGCCATTCTTGATTTGTTTTTAAGGTTCGGGTACACATTTTTAAGTGTTTTGGGTGTGTTTTTAGGTTTGTCATTTTACCAGAGCGCACTCAAGATGATTTTCAGAGAAGTCTCCCCAGTCTCATCAATAGGAATGTTCATCATTGGATTTTTAAAGGGCCGTCAAAATTTAGGTATCAACACCTGGTAAATATATCGAATGTTGACGTAGCATGCATTGGAATAGGTCCCTTATGTTGACCATATTTCATGTGCAAACAAAAATGCACATGAACTGTAAGCACATTTATGATACTATAACATGTATACTACACCAACAATATACATTCAATAAAATAATCAAGTTTTTTGGTTATTTACCTAAGTGACAATTCTTATCTCTGACACTAATCTTTGTGATTGATGTGTGTTTTTATTATAGGTTACAAAACTTGCATAATATTATGATTGTTGAAAACTTGGGCACGAGCTATACCTTACCACTTATAGTGGTTATATTGCTAAAATTAGTGAAAATTTTCTATACTTTTTTTTTTGTTTAAATCACCAATAATTAAAAGTTCACTAAACTCAAACTAATATATAGACAAGACCATAAGAATAGTAATGGTCTTCCAATAACTAATTTAGTATGACTATATACACCTTGACTTGAACCCAAGACATCACTTAAATAAGAATAGCCTCTTGCCAATTGATCCCAATGCTTATTTATTGTGTACTCTTTTTTTAAAGGAAAATTTTTAGGCTTTATTACTTATCAAACTGCATAATAGACATAAGAAATTTTAGCGGTTTAATTGACCACTCTCTTGGATCTAACAAAGAACAATAACTTATTGTAAGAAGATAAGTTACCTGTTTTGCAAGTCACTTCACAACATTGAGTTTTACAAAATTCAATTCCTTAATTATTAGTTTACAATCATTTAAAATCAATCCCACTAGTGATCTATCATCTACAGTTTTATTATGTCTTTTTTAAACCTCCATGACATATATCTCAATCATAATTGCCCCATATTCAAATTCTTAATTCAATTTAAAGCCTCTTGGAATCCCAAAGCCATCATTATCTTGAGAGATGACACTCCTCCCAAAAGACAAGCCTTAGCCTTTATCATATTACTTAAAGTATCTCGAATTATACAACCTACTCCCACTTTGTTAAGAGATTGGGAGAGTGCTATATCCACGTTTAATTTTAAACACCCTTCTTTTAATTTCTTTTAGCATATCAAGCTTGGTCATCATTAAAAACTAAATCATGTATACATGAACATTTCTTAGTCAACTACCAAGCATATTCCTATCCTTATTCAAAACTTATTTTGCTCCTTAATAGATTTGAGACCATAAGACATCATTCCTACATTTCCACGACTACCAACATATCATGACTACCATACAAAATCCTTTAACTTGCATTTCTCATATAAAAGATATTAACCATCGAAGGAAATGAGCTAAGTTATTAATAGCGACATCCATTGGCAATATTTACCAATAGTAAATTGCCTCAAAATATTGAATTATGGCATGCTTCACTAATTCTTTTATAGATTGGCAAATAGGGCTTAGAAGCTCTACATAAATCCTTTTTATTCTGAAATTATCGATGGTTGGCAATATGTTCAAACAAGCTCTCCATACATGAATTTTAGCTTTCGAAGGGACATTTAACCTTCATAATCTGTTCCAAAAATTAGTGAAGGCTGAGCTAGAATTCAACACATCTCTCTAAACTTGATAACTAGTTCTTACTAAAACTTTACTTGATTTCTTAGGTAACTAATACTAGGTATCATTTATTTGATTTATGCTTAAGGGGATCTATATGATTAAGCTTTAATTTTGTTTATTAAAAAGGCTAGAAATAATTTCAACATCCCATATATTTTTGTTTGCCACCATCAAATGAGAAACATGAACATTATTGTACTCCTCACTAAAAGAGCTAAAAATAAAACCATTAGAGGGATTAGGTAGCCAAAGATCCTTAGTAACAGAATAACTCTGCCATTTCTTATATGAACACGAGCCCCTTTTATCATGACTGATTTTGTTTCCTATATACTTTGCCAAATATAACTTGGGTCTTAGCCTAGTGAAGACTGTATAAAATTACATATATGGAAGTAACTCACTTTAAAAATTTTAAACACCAAAGATTTGAGATTTGCCTAGAGTTTTTATCATTGCTTGTTTAAATAACAAGATTAAATTCTCTAAGGAACTTAAAACCCATCCTCCAAACTTCTTTGGCTAACACAACAACTACCTGAGCCAATTAATCACTTTCCTATTTCTATTCTTATTGTCCCATAAAAAGGAATTTACTATAACATAGTAAGAGTAAATTCTCTGAGGAACTTGAAACCCATCCCCTAAACTTCTTTGGCTAACACAATAACTACCTGAGCCAATTAATCCCTTTCCCATTTCTATTCTGACTATCCCACTAAAAGGAATTTAACATATGCTTAAGCTCAATGCAAAGATCCTGTGGAAGTAAGAAGTCATTTATAATGTGATTTAGCACAACTTGAAGAAATGACTTGATAAGGATTTCTCAACCCGCATAAGAAAAAAAATTTGACTATAAGAATGAGTTTTATATCACACCTTATCTCTTGTAAAAGAAAATTTTTCCTTCTTCCTTTTGGCTACCATAAAAGGTGGCCCTTAATGCCTATCCTAAGTTAGAGTGTCCTTGATGCCAAATAAGTCTTGAATGGACTGCTTCTTATCCTCATACACATTTGTATTGAAGAATATAGATGATTTACTATAATTAACAACAACGTCCGATGTCTTTTTAAAGGATAGCAAAGATAGTATGAGCCTCCTACTCATTTTCTTTGAAGAATAACAAATAGTCATTTGCAAACATGAGATAGTAGACAGATGGAGCATTTTAAGCAATGTGATAGCCATGAATCAATTTATGATCTTCCTTGAATTCAATTAGCAAGCTCAATCCATCGACACAAATAATAAACAGATAAGGGAATAAACTATTTTATCTAAACTATTGATATTCAAAGTTCATTTGACTCAAACCAACCTAGTTTAATCCGGACAATACCATAAAAACATTAAATGTCTCATAACAATTGATTTACCATGACTACATATATCACAACTTGAATTCAATATATTATTTAAACGAGAACAACCTTTTGCCAACCGATCCCAACACTTATTTGTTGTACTCTTTTTTTTTTAAAAAAAATATTTGTTGTGCTCTTTTTATTTAATAGGATTTTATATTTTAGACATATAGTTTTGATTTGACCCATTCATTTAGTAATCTGTTAATTGTTTTATACGTTCTATTATGAGTACTGAAATAAAAATAAATATCTTTCTAAAAAAATATATATATTTATAATAGATGTATATAATTAATTAAAATTAAATATTTTGATACTCAATTACTATCAAAATGTAAAAAAAATTACAATTTTAATAATTATTGATCACGCAGAAATATTCAATTTAAAATTAAAATTAATTTAAAAATTAGTCTAATAAAAAAAATCACATGCAAAATACACAGTATATACTAGTAAATTAAAAAATGTTCAAGTTATTCGTCTTGTGAGTCAGTTTATTAAAAAAATTCACAAATTAATTTTTGAATAAAGATCTAACTTATTCATATACTTTATTCATAAAAAAAAACCTATTGAGTTAAACTTAGTAGAAAAAAATGTTGAAAAGAATTTACTCTATTTTGATACATATGCCAATATTATGTTACACATTTTAGAATTCAAGTCATTTTTTTTAAGTACTTTTGGATATATTGTTTCAAAAGGAATAAATTTGACTACACAGCATTATAATTCCTCAAAACAATTGATATTGTTAAACAATTAATGCTCACTTTTAATTGTACCTCAGAGCTATCAAAATTTGAATGGAAACTTAGAATATGTTTTATTTTGTCACTTATTAGCATTTTTCCCTTTAAATTTAGAATTTGTTTGGTTTATATTTTAAATGGATAAAGGTACATTTTCACTCCTAATGTTTATATTGAGGGATAGATTGACCCTTAACTATTTTTTAGACTTAATTAAATACATAAATTTAAAATTACATGATTCTAAGCCCCTCATTTAGCAGATCCATTAACTACTGTTATATTGGCGATGATATGGCAAAAATTGGATCCCACCAAACTTAAAATAAATTAATAATAATAAATTTTATTTAATTAATAAAAATAAAATAACTTGACTCTAATCAAAACTCCAATTTCTTTCTCAGACCCAATCAAAAACCTCTTCTTCTTTCTTCGCAAAATTTTTTCCATTTCTCAGCATGAATCGAACATAGGCATTATGAGAGCCAAAGTGATCAGAGGATCATGGGGACAATGCAATGGAGTCAATGGCTCTAGAGTCAAGCTCTGATGCGTAAAGGGATGCCATGGCATTTCTGCATTTCTTGATTTTTCATGAAGAAAGTACATGGTGATAGTGGTGATGTTGTTGGATTCTCCACTAAAAGAAGAAAAGTTGCTTTAATGAAAGTTTCAATCTTGATTTTGGGTAATAACTTCTATGTTTTCTTTGCTTGATGGGTTGATCAGGAAGGATTGGATGATCTAATGGAATCAAAAGGTGGGAAGAAAAAGTCTAGTAGTAGTAGTAGTAGTAGTAAATCCTTATTCTACGAAGCCCCCCCTTGGAAACACTATTAAAGACATTCGACCAAATGATGGCATTAAGAAGTTTGGATCTATTACTTACTCTAACTTAGGAATTCATGTTCATTCAAATTGTACTCGTAATGGTTTTGATTTAGTTTATCTAATATTATTGAATTCTTACACAATTTTCTTCTTTTTATAATGCGCTCATAAGCCATCCTGATATCCTTAAGGTAGGCTGCCAGACCATATAAAGTGGTTAATAAAAAATAGCCTATGTTATTAGTTTTTTAATTCATCAATCAATATTATCCTCTTTGTCTTTTTTTACGACTATGATTTTCAAGCAACTACAACATCTTCAACTACCACATTTTTTCATTAAGTTCTATTTGCATCTCTAAAACATTTTAATACTATGTTTTGCGATTATTGATTTTGCCATTGATGTCTTTGCAATTGGTTTTAAAGGTTATGAGAAGAGGCTAGAAATATCATTCTTTGAGCTTGGCATTTTTGTTGATCATAAAGGAAAGGGCCTTTATTCTTTGTGTAAGGCTTGTTTGGATAAGATTCTTAGACTAGCTTAGTGCACTGTTGTTGGTTCATTATCAAATGAGCATTTGGATTTCTATGTCCTTTATGAGTCTAGCCTCTTTATCTATCCCTACAAGATTAACATCAAAACCTGTGGGGACTACAAAGCTGCTTCTTGCTATTCCAACTATCTTGAAGCTAGTTGGTTATTCTTATACTACCCATCAAAAGGGTTCTTTTATTTTTTTCAAAGAATAGTCGCAAATGGATAACCGATAGTTAACACCTTTACCATGGCTTTTATACTCAATGCATACTCAATGATAAATGGCTCTTGAAGAAGGTCAATAAGTCCATGCATATATTCTATGATCTAAGTTTAGTTTAATTCCTTATGTGCAATCCTCTATGGTGAACTTTTATAGAAAATGTGAGAAAATAAGTTTTGCTAAGAATGTGTTTGATGAAATTACTGAGAGGAATTTGGTTTGTTGGAGTGTAATAATAAGTGGGTATGCGAGGGAGGGAATGGAGGAATGAAGCTTTGTCTATGTTTAGGGAGATGCAAGAGGGAGGTATTGAACTTGATGAGGTTTCATTAGTAGGTGTGATTTCAGCGTGTGCCATATGTCACAGGAAAATATGTGTTAGGAGTTTTGACACCATGGCAAGTTATTTTGAAGGCATACATTCTCCCAAACTCAACTATAGTATGTGGGAGTACTATAGAATATTTTAGAATAAACTAGTCTTTGGGGGGAGAGGGTAATGGTCCCGTGACAAGTGGTATCAGAGCCGACCTTACTCTTCTTTAATTTGTGATTTGTGACATTCTACCACACTCGATTGTGCAATGCTCTCGTTGCACTAGCTCTTTGCCTAAGGGAGGAGAGGGATCCATCTGGTCTGGACCTACCTCGATCTTAGTGTCTCTCGTGAGGGTCCCACATTAAAGAAGATTAGGGTTAACTCTGATATCACTTATCATGAGACTATTACCCTCTCTACAAAAGACTAGTTTATTAGGGTGTGCAGCGTCTATATTTATAAGCCTAAGACCTCCCCCACAACTTTCTAATATAGGATTTGTGACACATGGTTGGGGCATTGGATGTAGGGAGGTGGCTTCATGCATATATAGAGAAAAGGATGATTCCAATTAATTTTGAACATAATACAACACTAGTAAATATGTACATGAAGTATGGGT
Source organism: Mallotus nudiflorus (assembly GCA_947683625.1). Taxonomy (NCBI): domain Eukaryota; kingdom Viridiplantae; phylum Streptophyta; class Magnoliopsida; order Malpighiales; family Euphorbiaceae; genus Mallotus; species Mallotus nudiflorus. The sequence goes on along the minus strand of CANTUR010000027.1, from coordinate 8,605,294 downwards.
ATATAAAGAAAGCAAAAGAAATTTTTAATGACATGTCTGTGAAGGACACTAAAGCTTAGAGCTTAATGATTGTTGGATTTGGCTTAGGTATATTTTTTTGGATTTTATCTTCCTTGGTACTGACATAAGTTGCTTTGCTGCTATTTGCTGTAGCTTTAAAAAAATTTTGTTCAAACACTTGCGAACTTTAAAGGATAGCAAAAGCACTCAATTTGTAATGAGAATAGTTCCATGTGTTTTTGAAAGAAAATGAAAGCCTTTAGTGGATAAGTATACTTATTCAATTATTTTGAGTGGTGTTATCGATATTGCAGCTTTGAAATGGGGGAATGGATGTTGAGAAGAAGGGGAATTCTCGTTAAAGTGTTAGTTTTAAGGATGTGGGACCCAATTTTTGCCACATCATCATCAACTTAACAACAGTAAATGGCTCTGTTAAATGAGGGGTATGAAATAATATAATTGTGAAATTTTGTATCTAATTGAGCTCAAAAAATGTTCAAGAGCCAACCTGCCTCTCGGTATAAACTTTAACCCTTTTAAAATTGAAATCCAAATAAAAGAAATTTGATATAGAATAAAAATTTTAATATACCACTTAATTGACTACGAGATTGGAATTAGAATAAAAAATATCATTGTATATATATAATAATAATTTTACAATTATTTAATCTATTAAAATTAACATTATGATTGTCTATTATAGAAAATTACTTTTAAAATTATGTATTAATAGTTTATAAAATATAATTATAAGTTATTATAAAAATATTTAATTAATTTAACTTAATTTTTATGAGAATAAAAATTCATTTCTTACAATAAGAGAAATAGTGATTTCTATTTAATAGAATGAAAATGAAATTTTAAAACAAATTTTATCTAATCAAACCCAAAGAAATAAAATCATCTATTTCAATTTAATTCAGATTTCTTCCTTGGTGTAGTTTATAGCTACTTTAGTTTTTTAAAAATATTTTTTACTTTATTAATAATTACCATATATAATGTAATATATTTTTATTCAATGATAATTATGGTAAAATAAAAATAAAACAACTGAAAAAAAAAATCTTAGAATTTTGCTTTTTCCTTTTATCATTATATTATTATTATTTGTAAAGCAAACGGAAGTCATTTCGATGGACGATGAGTTGTCTCTATGGGTGGAGTCCTTTAGGCTCCCTCATCGAGATGCTTGACCAAATTTAATCAATAGTGGCTGTACATTTAGCAACTGAAAACAGGTGCGCTCGTATTATCCAACTAACAATATCCACTGCCAGCAGTAACCCGCCTACATCGATGCCCATAGATTCAAACCCTTTTCCCAAATCTCATGCTGCAACTCCTGCCGACGTTTTTCAAAACCATCTGCTACTTGTCCCTCCCCCTAAGTTTTCTCCCATTCTGAATCCTCTGTTATATAATATAACATTACGATGGTTTAGAGCCTAAACAACACACACTTCATCTCCTAATCAACATACTTGCAATTTCATGGCCTCTCTTGTGCTTTTATTGTCCCTTATTGTTCGACCCATAAACCCAAATCAGCTAGATTTTACAGCCACGTTACCCTTTTGTTCTTCCTCTTCCAAAAAATGCCCTTCCACCAATTACACCACCAATGATAGTTGTCACTCAGAGATCATAGTTGAAGAAGACATACAGGAGCCCAAGTTCTGCATCGACCTGTCCTGGCCTTAAATCTCTCTCTCTATGTATTTTTATTGTTTGCTGTAAATAATTTAGAAAGTGAGGGAAAAAAATAATAATAATGTCATTGAGATTGTGCCGAATTCGAGGTCGACCGAGACGGTTTGGGATATCATTTGTGGTACCAGATAGAGTGGCGACGGAAATCAGTGATAGAAAAAGAATTAAAGGAAAGAATCCTATGAGAATAATCAGAATTACAGAAGGCGGGGCAATTGAATTCCATAGAATTGTGGAGGAAGCTGAACAGCATCATGGTCCCCCATTGAAGAACTCACAGAAATTGTTGCAACTACAACAAAAGAGAAGGCCAAATCCAAAAAAGGCCTATCACAGGACTCGCTTTAATGATTGGCATTCTCAAGTGTTTTACTGCCAATTCTAATTATTGTGTCTCAGTTATTTTTCTTTTGAATAAAAGATTGTTCCTCGCTATTTTGTGTAATTAGTTTCTTCTTAGCTATTTTGGATTCAATAGTGTTGTATTTTTCTTTTCCTGTAAAAAAAAAATTGTTTTATTTTTTAAAATTGTTTCTATATAAAGGAAATTACAATTTCAAGTTAAAAAATAATTACTATTTTTTAACTGAAATTGTGCGTTATAGGCATACAAAATAGTGGAGGGCTCAAAAGATTATTTCACAATTAATTATTTTAAAAGAATTAGATGGTTTAATTGGCAGGACATAAATCAAATTCAATGAAATAAAGTAAAAAGAAATTTACAGGATTTGATTTTTTTTTAATTGATTTATAAAGAGTATTATGTCTTTATTTGAGTTTTCAAAAAAATTCTCATTTCATTTTTAAAGACATATTTGATTTTGTTTTTTTTCAGTATCACAATCATATCTCACTCTGATATTTGAATGCCTCTAACTCATTTAAGGAAGCGACTCTACTAAAAATTGAAGATATATAATAATTTTGAAACAAGTTATTTTTTATGATATTCTTATCTTTAAGATATTATAAACGTGTATAAGTTACAATTAATTAATTTACAATGTGGTTAACTATATCATACTCAAACTTCACAAATAAAATTCTAATTTAGTTAGATTAGAAAGTTATAATAAGTTAATTGATAAAAAAAAAAAAAACTATAAGAGTAAATTATAAATTTTAGAAAAAAAATTAAAATTAAAATTTTTAAAATTTTAAATTAAATTAGTAACAAATAAATATTTTTATTTTTTCAAATCGTTTTTCTTTCGTTTGGGAATTCATCAAATATACAAAATAATAATATTTTTAAATAAAATATTAATAGAAATTAATAAAATCATTTAAAAATTTTTAGAAGATACTAACTATTTAATAAAAAAAATTCTTCTTAATCAAATTTTAAAATTAACATTCATTTTAAAAAAAAAATTATTTTTAAATAATAATTTTATTTACAAATATATGTTTATGTTAAGTTAATTTCTCTAATTTATTTCTTATCTTTTTCAATTTGTTATCTTTAATTTTGAAAAATCATATGAATTTGGGCACTTAATTATATGTATATTCAATTTTTTTAAGTTCTTTTGCCAAATATATATAAAATAAGATATTATTCAGAAAAAAAATAAAAGATTAAATTGATTGACTTTTTTCTTTTTTTACTAATACTGATATTTCTTTTGTTAGATGTACTAATTATTTATTTTTAATTACTTTTAATAAATATAGAATATTTTTACTAACTTTTTATTTATTTTAATTTTTTTTTATTTTTGCTAACTTGTGATGTGGGTATGCAATTTTTTTAAGTATTGTTATTATTAAATTGTGTAAAAAATATTGAATTCAGTTAATTCTTATAAAAATATATTTATGATTTATTTCTATATAAGTTGTACTTCAAAAATAATAATTTAATACATATTTGATAATGATTTTTTTACATTTTCTAATACCATATCCATTTTTGTCAATTTCAATATTAATATTAATTTTATTATTTTTCTGTAATTATAAATCTCCTTTTATATATTTTTCAATTATTTGTTAGCACATAAAATCTTACTGCTGTTATTGTTTTCTTAATCTTGTAAATCTAATTATTTCTATATTCTATATTTTGTTTATCTGTTATTTTATTTTATATTTTTTGCTTTTTCAAATAGGCTAATTGTATATTGTTTAATTTATAAATGAACAAAATTATAAGTAGACTAATCATATGTTAATGTGAAAATTGACACTTTACGTATTAAGGTCACAAAATAATTAGTGTATTAAGTTCACAGAATAATTAGTAAAACTATAAAAGATTTTCCAATTGATAAAACTAAATTAATCCAATTCACTCTAAATAAAATATTATGATTTAAAATGTTGAAAGTTTGGTTATGATTTATTTTTTCAAACAAGATTTTTAATTTGGTTTTGACTTATAAAATAAATTTAAGAAAATTAAATTGAATCAAGCATATAATAATTATTGTAGATTATTTATAATAATGACACATTTATATGATTGAACTATTATCAAATATAAAATGGAGTTATTTTAAACAAATTAATACTTTGCAAATATTATAATTGAATAAGAAACTATTCTACTAATTAGTAAATTGTATTTTAAACTATTTAAAAAGTATACTAAACTTGAATATTTTAAAAATATTTATGTTGTAAATTTAACTTTTAGTAACAGTTGTCACTATATTTTTATTAATATTTGTTCTACAAAATTGCAAATATATGGTAAGACTAAATTTTTTTATTTTTAAAATAGTGACAAGTTAATATATATATATATATATATATATATATATATATATATATATATATATATATATATATATATATATATATATTTTGAAACAATTATCAATTATCCTAATCGAATTCAAATGTTTTAAATTTTGATATTTTTGAATGTTACTTAATTTGGTTAATAATTTAAATATTTAAATATTAACTTTATGGGTTTAGTTAAAAATATTTATTTTAAATCAACTAAATTAAAATTGGAACAAGTTAAAAACATTTGATTTTTTAAATTATTTTTAACAAAACTGAAACTTGAATATTTTTATTTATTATTATTTTATGTATATACTAAATCAATTATCCTAGCCGAATTCAAATATTTTTAATTTTGCTATTCTTGAATGTTATTTAGTTTGGTTAATAATTTAAATATTTTAAAAATTGATTTTATTGGTTTGGTTACAAATATATTTTTTAAAATTGACTAAATTAAAATTTGAAAAAAGTTGAAAACGGTTTGGTTTTTCATATAATTGGGCCTATATTATTTGTAAAAAATTATTGATTAAGTTTAGATTGAATCAAATTAGGTAGAAAAGTCATTATTGTACAATTTTATTTGAAAAAAATATAATATTATAACTAAATCATTAAAAATTATTCAATGCCTTTAATTAACTTAAATTCAGATCTCATTAAATTTTTGTATGCAACTTTTCAATTTTTTTTAGAAATTTATATTTGATAAAGAAGATAAATTATATTTGTAAATATTTTTTCATATTATTTGTTGAATTTTTCAAAATTATTTCCATATAATTTATCAGAATCTTTTAAAATATAATAAAGTTAATATCTCCACTTGAAATTGTATAGAATTATTTACTACATTATCAGTTTCAATAAAATCATTTTGATCATTATATATTGTCATTTTCCTAATTCAAATTATTATTTATATTTATGGCATCAATAATTTTTAAAATATTATTCTATTCAACTTCATTTACATTAAAAAAAAATAGTATTAACCACACATATTAAATATATGATATGTATATCATTATTAAAATTATATATATTTGTTTATCAATTGAAATTTTTGTTATGTAATAATTTTATTTTTATTATATATTGATGGTTGACTGTGGCCATAAAATAATATATGGTGAACCACAAATGTTTAATTTATATTTTAAACTATAACAGTAATTTTTTAAGACTTATAACCGATTAGCCTAATATAATAAGTAATTTTTTTTCAAATAAAAATCCTTATGTCTTTTTTTTTAAAAAAATTACATACTTACCATTTTTTTTTATTTAACTTAATTTTAAGTGTGAAAATTCTTTTTTATTTTATTTTTTCCTTTTCTCTTTCTTCCCATTATTTTTCCTTTCCCTTTTTTTATTTTCTCTTTTTTCTTTCATTTTTATTTTATCAATATTTTTTTCTTGACTTATTTTTATTTTCTTCTTTTTTTTTTCCTACTTTTTCCTTTCCTTCCTTTTTTTCCTTTTCCTTTTTTATTTTCTCATTATTCTTCCATTCTCCCATTATTTTTCTTTTGCCTTTTTTATTTTTATTTTCTTCTTATATTTTTCTTTTTCTTTATTTTTCATTTTGTCCTTATTTTTTCTCTTCCTCTTTTTTATTCATAATTCAACATTCACTTGTAAACACTTATGTTTGAGTTATTAGAATTCACAATATTTTTTATTAAAATATAAATTTTTTTTGCTATAATACACATGTTCTTTTTTTATATAAAACATTATAATTCTATTACATTTAAAACATTACCCTTTTTTTCATAAAAATTATATCTTTTATTTTAATTAAAATATTTCATTTTTTTCAATTATTATTTTTTATTTATTCAATTATTATTATTACTATATATATTAAAAATATATATGTACTCCTAATAAAAAATCTATTATTTAAGTAATATAACTTTTAAATTTTTATTATATATTTTTTTTGCCTAAGAAGAATCTAAAAGGTAGAAACCATTAAGAAAAAATAAAAAAAGAAAATTAAAATTTGGCACAATTAAAATCTTTATATATTATATGAAATTTTAATGTTATTAAATTCAAAATTTAATAAGTGTCTATTTTCATAATTCAATATTCACTTTTAAAACACATTGAATTATTAAAATTTATAATATTTTTTTATAAAAAAATATTTTTTTAATTTTTAAATACACATATACTGTTTTATATAAAATTTTTTAATTCTATTATATTCAAATTACTATAAAAACTTATCTCTTTTGTTTTAATTAAAAAAAATTCTTTTTTTTTCAATTAAAAATAATTTTTCTTTTTCATATTTAACATAAAAATAAGAAAATTTTAATTGTTCAACTATTTTTATTATTCTATTTTTATTATTCAATTATTATTACTGTATATATTAACTTTATATACTTTTAATAAAAAATTATTAAACAAAATTATTACAAATAATTATTTTTATTTTATATCTGATTAATTTATAATTTATAATTATTAAAATTATTTAAAAAATTATTTTAAGTATATATTATTTACATACAGAAGATACACGAAAATGAAATAAAATATGAGAAAGCACAGCAAATATGAATCGGAAAAAAAAAAAAAGTATAGATGAACATGAAGTAGTGAAGAAGGAGAGAGTTGAAACCTAGAGAAACATCTCTATTTTTTCTACGGATAATTTCATCGGGCGGGAGTTGCTTTTCAAAGAGAAAGAGAGTTTCTATGGGGAAGGGAGAAGAGTTATGGGACGATTCTGCTCTTATTACCGCCTTCGACAACGCTATGTCAAGCTACAAGGTCCTCCCCCACTTTTCTCTGTATTCATTATTCAATTTTAGAGCACCATTCTTAGACCTGCCGTAGTTTTTGTTCTCAATTTGCTTCTTTAGAAAAGGCTTTAAATGTCATTAATTTTCTTTCTCTATATGTTTATTTTGTAGAAAATGCATGGAATTGGTAGGAAAAGCAAGGATAATTCTACTGATGATGTTGCCTCTGCTATGGCAGATCAAAGTCATGGAGCTATAAGGTATATTTAGCTTTTGAGTTTGAATTCATTTAACACCCTTCAATTCTCCTCTGTGTAAAATTGTTTAATTTTCTTTCTAATATTTTTTTGAAATGTTGGTTAATTTCTTGAATTGGGCAAGGAGTGCTCGTAGTTGATATGTAGTTGTTTAAGATGAATTCAGATGGTATAAATCTGCATAAGAGTTTTGTTGGGCTTCTACTGAATACTATTCAATGGTTTGTTGATACTAGGGATGCGGATGCGGATGTGAAAAGAAATGCTGCCACAGAATTGGGAGAGGCTAAAAATGTAACACCAGTTGCTCAGGACAATTACCCTTTGAATTTAGTTGAGCCCGAACAGTTTGTGGATTCATCAAGTGGTCAGCATGCATGTGCAGTTGATGCTTATTCAAATGCACAAGATGTAGAAGGTTATAATCAATTACTTAGTCAGTACTATGATCTTGAGGAGAAGAGGCAAAAGATTCTGCATCAGCTTCAGCAATTCGGTGGTTATGATTACAACTATACTGCAGAAGGTTCTGGTTCCAGCCCACAGTGGGGTACCTGTTGTGCTTCTCAAGATCATTTAGTTCCTACAGCCCAACCTTCTCTGTCAACTACTGTCTGCTCATGTTGCTCATACACTTGTCATTGTGCAGCTGTTCCATGTACTTCATTTTCTGCTTGTTCTTTTAGCAGAACATGTGATGGTAAATTCTGTAATAATTCTTCTGTGGGGATGGGTCCTGCAAAATCTGCTCCTCTTGCAGACAGTGATGTTGTCAAAACGGCAATGGTAGCTGCAGAAAGAGCAATAGCATCAATGAAGACAATATCACCCATTAATTCTGGCAGAGAAGGTAAGCATCGCTTTTCAAATATAATCTTTTGTGCCAGGAATCATTTAGTACTTTCCTATTTTTCTTTTTTTTTTTTAAAAAAAAGCAGGTTTAGATATCAATGCGAAAGCAGATAATGTTCTAATAGCCAGTATTGAAATTGGAATATCAACTACACTTTCATGTGAATGATTTGTCCACTTAATATGAGTGACTGTTAGTGCTCCATTTGATTCTTGGATGGCCAACATGTTTTTGAATTAAATGTTGAAATTTCTTTTACACCTAAAGTAAAGGTTATATAGATTAATTTCTGTTATTGGTTGCCTAAAAAGCAAATTGAAGACTGAAATATTTAGCTAGAAAAATAATGTTGTTGAGCTGCATAGATCCCCTAAAGGAAGCTTAAGACTTCTGAATTACTCTTTTGAAGAGGGTTTGGATCATAATCAGGATTGAAGCATTTCCTTTGTGGAGGTAGTTATATTGCATCATTATCCTTATTTTCTTGAGAATTTGACCTCAAAAAATGTGAAGAAAACTTAAGTAACATAGAGATTGGGAAACTAAGCAGGAAGAATATAGGATATTGCATGTTTTTGCACAATTTTTTGAGGGGATCTGCAGCCTATAGTATGGAGCTTAGTACTGATAGCTGCTTGTTTGCCTATCTTTAGTTGGATCAGAAAGGCATTTTGCTTCAGGATAAGTACAGATAAAAATTATGTGTTTTAAGCATCAAGAGTCTGTGTTTTTTTTTTTGGACAATTCAATATCTACGATTTTGTATTCATACCACTTTGTTGACAAAATTTGTTATGCCTCATGACTTCTCTCTCCTTTAGCATTTATAATACAATTTGATAGAGGGGAAATTTTTTTTTCCCACAATAGTTTTAGGTGGTAATAATAACTGAAAAAGAGAAAATGTAATATATATATATTTTCACTTAACCGAATGATTCTGAACATTGTAGACAATGACACTACTGCTAAGTTCAAGTTAAAATCATGAGAACTTAAATAAGATCAATTTTTTTTTTTTTAATCATTGTAGGAGAGACATATCAACAGTTTTAACAAATTTTGTCATCTAAGTAATATAAATATGAAATCATAGGTACTGAACTGTTAAAAAGAAAACCATAAAAAGTAATATAATAAAGTGCTTATACCACACTGTATTTATCACTTTCACTTTTTACAGCGATGCTTATGGGCATTCAAATTTTGGAGACTCGATAGTAGTTATTATTGGAACCATGGAAAGCTTTTTGGTCTTTCAACATTGGGCATGTTGGTAGGTGCTACTAGTTTTGATGTTATCTTTCTTTGCATAAGCTGCAGCCAAATTTGTAGAAGAAATTCTTTTATATGTTAAGCTCTCATTTGGTTTGTGGAAAATAACTTGCCTGAGGTTAATATTTCCTGTTCCAAGAAAATATTTCTATTTTATAATATTCAGTGACTATTTTCTAATTCTCATTAAAGCTTAGTTTTCCTTCACAACACAGTTGACCAAAAGTTCAGCAAATGACAACAATTTGCTATGTTGCCTCTAGTTGACTGAAAGACAATTTCGATTGACCAAATACTTCTGAAAATTTCATTCTGTTTCAATGGAAATTTATTTCCTGGAAACTCCCTCCTTTTCCTCCTGGAAATGAAACAATTTTATGAGGAAAATATTTTCCTATGCTGACCTGTACATTAGAAAATCCACAAAACAAGTAATGTCGTCTGTGGAATCAGCACCTCCTTGGTTTCATCCGCATTCCATAGTTGAGTCTACCAAGACACATATAGTGATGTTTGCTGTCTTTCCTCCATTAAGTTATAAAGAATGTTGGTTATTTATGTGAGTTCGAAAATCTTTGTTTATTTAGGTCTTGTGATTTCTGAAGGAACTGGAGTCACATCCTGTGTGTTCTTTGTTTTTAAATTTAATTTATATTTTATGCAATAGTTTACATTAATTGGAAGGATCTTTTATTTTGATCTTGTGATGATCTGATCGATTGATCTTAAATTGCAAGAACATAATAGTGAAGTAAAGATTTACTTTCCATTCAAATCAGAAAATACTTTAAATATTTGCCTGCCAACTTGATTAGCTGATCTTGAATTGCAAAGAACATCGTAGTACAGTTTTCCACTCAAATTAGAAAAACTTTCAAACACTTGGTCACCAATCAATAATTGAAGTACTTTAAGAATCTTACTGTGTAATTTTGTTTTTGAGATTAATCTTATTGGATAATTGGGCACCTTTTTTCACTGGGAATTATTGTTCTTTCACATAGATTTTGCCCATGCAGTCCAATGACAAGGACAACTCCTAGGACTAGAGGGAGGAAAATTTAAGAGCCAGGTGCAATTTTCAAATCATGGGCTTGAAAGCCAACTATTTCTACTTTAAAAATCACCTTCAAATAGAAAGTCAAGGAAATAGGGATTTTTGCTTTTTTTTTTTTTCAAAAAAAAAAAAGAAAAAAAATATAGTTCAAAGCATGAGTAGTAGATGGAAGGCCTTTTCTTGAATATTATGTTTCTTTTTTTTCCTTTATTTTCTAATTTTCTTATTTGTTGTTTTCCCGATGGATATAGAGGAAGAGAAAGAGAAAGCAAAAGATCATGAGGAAGAAATGGTTCAAAACACCAGATCCGAAACAGAGCTCAGTGTGGTTTTAAATGCTTGGTACTCTGCTGGCTTTTACACGGGCAAGTAAGTTATCATGATTTTTTCTTGTTTATAACTCAATGCCTTCTGTGTCATTACTAGTGTACCTGTTCCCAATTTGTCTGTGGTAAAGATGACAATGATTTGGCTTTGTATGGTTTAGAGATTTAGGTGATGCATGTCTGACAGAAATGAGGAAATCGTTATATGCAACAAATTTGTTGAAAAGATTGATTAACAAGATGTTACTAAGAGGCATGTGGCCAGTGTAATGTTTCACTGTGAAATAGCTTGTAGACAAATGATGGAAGAATGAATGCGATTTGACTAACAGCTGCAAACTTTCTTACCAATTTTCCTCAAGCATGAGAGAGTGCTTTGAGCAACTGATGTAGCACTGTTTTTAGGCCTTGTGCCTGCCTAGAACCAAACAGGCATAAAAGAATGGACCTATTGAAAGCTTAAAATCCGTCATCCATCAGAATTCTTAGCATAAGAGGTTTCACATCAGGAAATTCTTTAATAAGCTTGGCCTTTTAGCCAAAATATCTTTGTATATAAATGGGAAAATTTCCATTTAAAGTGATGAGATGCACTTAAATTGTTCATCGACTGTGCTTATTTAGAAATCTGATAATGAGGGCATGTATTAGTGCTATGATTTGATCATGATAAATTATTAGTCTGTTTAACGTTGTGAGACATGGCATTCTTGGATAGGTATCTCACAGAACAATCAGTTATGAAGAAGTGATCCTGATAAGACATCTGTTGCGCTGCATAGTGGATTTTGTTACTGCAGGACCCCAAGTTTTGACAATTCTTGGTAGACTTTGTAGACAAGCAAATTCATCATATTATTTTGTATGCAAACTTGGGCAGTCGTGAGTAGTCCAAGCTGGTTTGTTAAAGAGGATTTCTGTTGTTTCCTTCCAATTTTCCTTGTTTGTGTTTTTATTATGTCTGTGAACCTTATATTTTTCTTATCAGAGCAAATTAGGTTTCCTTCCAGATTTTCATATAATTTTACATCCTCCCTCTTATTTGAATATCATATTTTTTATCCTTCAATTTTATTTTCGATTACACTTTAGTCGTTTTATTAATTTTTAATTGGAAATTCCATTAGTCCAAGGATTGTTGTCAAGTCAAAAATACTATTAAGTGTGTTCCATATAAATTAATTATATAATTTTTTATAAAATTTATTTGCAAAATCAAGTTTAATGTGTTTGATTTAAATGAAAATTTTATGAAATTCATTTGTAATTTTTAACTTTATAAATTTGTAAAATTTTTTATAATTAAATATTCCTAATAAAATAGTTAGAATTTTTAAATAAATTTTATGATTTTAAATCTATTTTTTTCATTAGGTTAACATGCCACTTCTATCATTTTTATTTTATAAAATAATCATATCTTGCAATATTAGTTTAAAATGATATTTTTGGCCAAACAAATTGTTTTAAATTTCAAATTTATATTAAACACAGTATAATGAAATATGAAATATATTGGAATTTAATTCTATAAAATTTTCATTGAAACTAACCATATTGTATTAATAAAAAGCCCAAACCATTTTAAGGTCTTGGAGCTTTTTGGTTTTTTTCAATTACTCGTTACCAAATTTGTCTTTAAATGAGTCATCGAACTTTTGTTTTTCTAATTTTTATATTTTGAAATTAGCATTCATTAAATTTGTACCAATTTTTTGCCAAATTACTTCCACATCATATTAATATATATTTGTGGACACTTTTAGTTTGATCGACTCGCAATGAAAGCCTAATGATGAGAAAATACGAGTTTTAAATACAAAAGAAACCTAAAACTTTTCTAAAATAGACTCGAAAGCCCAAATACCAAGACTCTAAACCTAAAACACCAAATTCAAGCCCAAACACCGAGTCTAAGCCTAAAATTGAGTCTCTAAGCCCAAGCCCATTGCCTTTTTGGCCTAAAAGTCCAGATCTAGCCTGGGTGAAGAGACGATCTCCTCAACGAAAAAGTGTTGCATCTTCATTCTGGGCATCGGTGAGGCGGCGTCTTTTTACACCCACCTTCTGCAGCATTAAATGCCATTAATGACAGTAGTTGAGGTCCACCTGCCTCTGATTTTGGGCATTTTTAGATGTAAAAGAAAGAAAAAAAAGGTAGAAAAAAGGAGAAAAAACATGGGGAATAATGAAAAGAATGGGGAGTGGGTGAGAGTGAGTGGGTTAGGAATTGAAAAAGGCAAAAAGTTGAAGAGCCTTAAAAGGGAAGGGTGTGGGCAAAGGAAGAGGGACCTTTTTTAAGAGGTTGGACTATTGGTTTCTAGAGAAGAAGAGGAGAGAGGATGTTTTGGAAAAGAAAATAAAGAAAAAAAAAAGAGAAGAAAAGAAGAGAAGAAGACAAAGAAGATTTTGGAGCTAAAAGACTTGATTTTCTTGAGAAGGAAGAGGACTCTCCTGCATTCAAAGCCTTCAAACCAACAAATCAATCTCTGAGGGTTTAGTTAGGAGTATCAACTCGTCCAAAACAGTGAGAACCCCCATTTTCAAGCTTTAAGTTCTTTATTTCATTAAAAGCTTTTGATTTATTACTCTCTTGCTTGTTTTCTTGAGTTTTATTACTTGTTTAAGGTCATATGGAAGCATGAATATGTAAAACATTGAGTATTTATTGTTGATCTTTGTGCATTTGTATTAATCTTTGCTTGTTTGTCTTGATTTCGAATTTTCTTAGAAGTTGAGAAATGTAGTATGCTTATGGGTCTGTATAGAGGTGTTGCCTCTTCTTATTGTGATGATCTGAGATCGCCTCCTAGTCAGGAGGCGATGCCCCTTTGAAGAGGCGTCGTCGCTTTATCATAATCCTACATCATTTTTCTTTGGTTTTTTTATGCTTATTTTGTATATTTTGCATGGTTCCCATGTTTTTCTTGTTATATATTCTGATTTTATACATTATTACTATGTTGTTTAATATTATTATTGTATAATATTATTATGTTATTTATGGACTATTTTGTGATTTTATTTCTATTTAATATAAATTGTACTTACTAGTTATTTTGTGAATAATATTGTTACTTTGTGAGAAAGGACTAATTTATGCTTATTGTAGGGATTTTTTGGTGATTTTTAATCATTAAATAGTTAGCCTATTAATTAGTTCTTAAGAAGTTTTATTTGTCTAATTAATTAGTTTATTTTTGGTTTATTTTCTATTTATTTTATGTTTCCTTGAACAAAGTATTGTAATCCCTAATTCATTCCCCAATTCATTTTGAATGTATAATTGTAAATTATTATTATTTATTTTATTTATGTTAAATGTCGGGCTATAAGCATGAAAATGAGACTAATGTGAAAACTTGGACTAAAATATAAAATTGGAAATGATTGCAATCCACATTAAAATAAGGAAATAATTTAATAGTGAAAGGTAATAAAATACGAAATACATACGGAGGCCAATTGTAAGGTTGAGTGGGCATTCCAAAAGCCCATACCCAGTTTCCAAACCTGATCTCTGATGATGGCTTTTGGAAACTTTCATGGAGTTTAGTTGCTGTATAGTGTGTCCTGGTTTTTATTCAGGTGATGACTCCATCTCTATTTTGGACCATAAGCCCATTTTGTATTTCCTAGTGGGCCCTGAGCTCACATAGTGCTGTTGTCACCAAACACTTGGGTGCATGCTTAATCCCACCGCCTATAATGGTGACTCCACTTGGGAATAGAGAAACTGATTCCAAGTGTTTTGTAATTTATTATCTTTGATTATTTCCTTATTTCCTTTGCAAATTCTTGCATTCACTACAGGTTTCCACACAATGTGGACACAAAGTCCTAAATAAATCGACAATGGTCTTTGCTTTGCTACTTGTGTTTCATTCAAAGCTGGTGGTGGAGTATTCGATTATTATCACTCATAACATGTACTTATCTACATCGTATAAACCCTTGAGTTGGAAGACATAATTGAGGTATATAGCTGTGGGAGCCGAAACTTATTACCCAAGACTCAGCTCATATAATAACTTTGTAATTTCCATTAGAATTTTTTCCAAATGGATGTGTTTGATGTCATATGGTAATTCTTTGAATAAAGCCCAAGCCCATTATAAGCAAACCTTGACAAGATGGGTCTCTCATGCCTATTTTAACTTATTACAAATGGATCTTGACAAGATGGGCCTTTGATGTCATTCTTGACCCATTAAAATGGACTTTGGAATTATTTGAAGAAATTACTACTTGTTTTTACTGACTTGAGAGTTATTTTGCATTCGTAAATTTTATTATCCCCTGCTGATAATTAAAACCCAAAATAACAATCTTAAGGAAAGGAACTCACCAGTGAACACGTGTGTGGGAAAAATAAAGGTGGAGATACCATTTGAGACGTGTGTGGGAGAAATAAGGGTGGAGATACTGTTTGAGAGCTTTATATATTATTTTCTTGATATTACGTGTAAATAGAGTATGTGTTTATTTTCTATTCTAATCCATGGTGATTGCATATATAAATTCACGACAGTCTTCCAGCTAGAAGCAATATGACATTAGTCGTCTTATTAGGATTTCTAGAGAAATTGAGATGACAAAATTTAATGTTGAGGCTTTTGGGGATAGGTTGAAAGTGGAGATAACCGATCAGACCTGGGCAATTATGTGAGAGATGGTGGCTAAAATGAGAGGACCAGTTAGATAAGAACTACCAGCACCTCAGCTAGAACCATTTGATTTGGATGCTGAAGACTTTGGAAGACGGGAAAGAGAGGATGAAGCTGAAGGGAAGTTTAGGAAGAATAAAGCTACAGCTAAACTGAAGAAGAAGACACTGTGGTAAATATTTATGGAGGAAGGTGCTAACTACCCCTATAGAGGAGCTCTTGAGCTTTTGATGATTGTTGAGAAATTGGTCTCCGGGTTTGAAATTTTTGCTGAACATGTGATTGGGATCAATGAAGTTGCTGTTGAGGAGCCGATAGTGGGACTCCAGCAGAAGAGGACATTCCTCTGATGGAGCTGAAGGACATTACTGATCATGTAGACGGCGGGGTTTAGCATGCGTCCAAGATTTTAGCAACCGTGACACTGTTTAAGTTCAGGGCTCTAGGGAACATACTACTATATCACAAAGATATAGCGTGAAGATGAGAAGTTGCCACCTATGGTAATAATTGGGACAATTAGAATGTGGTGGTAACTTGATTCTCTAAAAGAGAGTTAGCACTACAACTAGGAGATTCTGGATACAGAATACTAACTTCTTTCAGTCTTGTGTTCATTTAAAATTATTTCATTAATTACTAAATTATTCCCTATTTACATACAATTTTATTTAAATCCTATTTAACATTCGTCTAACTCTAAGGCAACTAATTATGAAAGAGTATATAAAAATGCATCCATATAACGCAATGTCCTTAAATTAGTCTAAATTATGTTAATTTTAATTAGGTTAGTTAAATCTATATTTTTATTTACAAGTGAAATGTAACTAAAAGTGAGCTTACATTTTAATTAAGTTAGTGAAATTCTTTCTATTTATTTTAATTATCTAAAGTGAGCCTAAATCTACTAATTCTAATGAAATGAATTGGATTGGGTTTGAATAAATGAGTCTAGTTCTAATTAATTTTAATTTAAGTGAAAAATGGGTCTAAGTCTATTTATTTTAAAAGAAATGTTTTATGGGCTGAGCTAAGTTTAAATTAATTTTAATCAAACTAGAATGGGCCTAAAAATCTAAAATTAACCTAAAATGGCTCTAAATTGATTTTAAAGTTAATTAAAACCTAAAATCCAATTAGAAGCATATTTTAAATGAATTAGAACCTAAACATAAGCTTGGGGCCCAAAACGAATAAAAATATATAAACAAGCCCAAACAACAAATTAAAACAAATAATGAATAAAAACATACATACTGTAATTTCAAATCCAAATTGAATTTGCATGCAACCCTAATTAACTAAAAGCCACCATTGATTTTAATTTAGGTTTTATCAAATGAACCTAATTACTAGCCAATTTTAAGTGCAGAAAAAAATAAAGGGTTTCACTATTCCCACTATTGGGGCTATTACAATTCTTACGTACGTAAATTAAAACTAATTAATTATATGCCCAAATAAACCAAATAAATAATAAAAAAAGAACATAAAAAACACAAAACATTAAAAACCTAAAATCTAATTAAAATGGCTACAAATTTAAATCCATAGCATCCTATGTATCTTCATGGATTTTCCTCATGTATTCACCACACAGTTTTAGTTATGGCCATCACAGTCAAAATCAAAAAATAAAAAAAAAACAAAATAGAATAAAAAGAATTAGTAGATGATCAAATAATAAAATGAAATCAAAATCAAGAAAAGAATAAAATAGAAGAAAAAGAAGAAATGAGATGATGCTGTGCAATTTGATTACCCCTTAGAGTGGGAATCAATGTTGAAAATTGACTTCCGGATTTATTTTGGATGTCATTGGACGTACTGTGTTTATTTTAAAAACCCCAATAATGTGTTTTGGAATGCTCTCTCTTTTTAAAATTGAAGCAGTGTAGGTTTTTTTTTTCTATTTTTTTCTTCAGACTTCTCTCAAAGCAGCATTTGTTTTACAGTAGTTTTCTTTTAGAAAAGAGATGACCTCCTCTTTTTCTCTCTCCTTTTACTTTTCTTTTTAATAAAAAATCTCCTCCATCCCCAGGAGTCTCAACTGCTAATAAATCACCATTTTTATTTAAAAAATTTTTGATTATCTTTTATACATTCAAAACAAAGCCTATCTAAAACACGTTAAATAGGATAATCACATTTATTTATTTATTATTTTTTAACCAATCAAAAATTAAATAAACGTATTTTTCTTAAAAATAAAATAAAAACTCCGTTGATCAGAATTATGAAAATTTGATTGGATTTCTGTATTTCCGATCAGAAATCTGCAATTCCGATCAGAATTATAGAATTCTAATTGGTTTTCTGTAAAATTGATCAACCCCTTTTTTAACCTTTTAATTACAAAAAGGCTCCTGAAGGAAATTCAAATTTGCAATTAAACCCCCAAAAAATGTTGCAATTTAGTCCTAAAAAATCCAAACTTTGTCCTAAAAAATAAAACATCAATATCTAGAGATTCATTTCGATTAAATTGTCATTATAGGAGCTCTCGTCGCATTTATGCATTAATGCATCCCAAAAATTGGGTGCTTACAGTTGCCCCCCTTTGAATAATAGTTGACATTGCGTTTAGTGCATTTTAAAAATAGGCTATAGTTCCTATGGAACATATAAAGCTGATGTTATCATTGTGTTCAGTGAATAATAGTTGGCACTGCATTCAGTGTATTTTGAAAACAGGCCATAGTTCCGATAGAACATATAGTGGTGATGCTATCACTGTGTTTAGTGATAGCAGTTGACACTATGTTTAGTGTATTTTGAACATAGGCTATAGTTTTGGTGGAACATATAACGGTGATGCTATCACTGTGTTAAGTGTATCTTGCTATATTCCCTGTAGGACGTTTAGCGAGTGATTTTCACTATATTCCCTATTAGATCTCTAGTGGTCATGACTTGTACTATATTCCCTATGGGACTGTGAGCGATCGGTTATGAGACTTTGTTATTTGTGGTTTTTGTCACTTTGTTAAACAGTGTAGCGGGTCTTTCCACTTTTAAAGGACATGGCAACTTTATTGAATAGGGACAAGTGATTGGTCTTGGGGGGACGAGACACTTTTGATTTTGTAGAGTTGCCACCCGATTTTCTAAAAAGGGACAACATTGGGTCACTTAGCGATTATTATCCCTAGCAGAGATTTCCAAGTTCGGGAGATCGCATATAATTTTTACCTATTTCTCATTATATGATATTAGATGTATAGCTACCGCAACACCCTAGTTTCGCTAATGACAGTTTATATAGCATTCACACAGTACATCAGATATTATAAGATAATCAAGCTGAAAATTTTATTACATCGCTTTCTTGATAAAATACATATGAAAAGGAAAAGATTGTGAAAAACTAAATCTAATACGATTGATATGCAAGGGTAACATTACCATTTACTTATCTTATTTGATGAATGATAGGATGATCATGCTTGTAGTGATTATTTATGCTATAATAATGAATGATGATAATATAAAGGATGCATGAGGTCATCACTGGACCCAGAGCATGATAATTCTATTCTAAGACATGAACTTTTTCACATTATTAATATTTATGATGTGATTTCATGATTTTGGAAATAGAGGACGGAAAATGATGATGTAAAATGAGCATAATAACGCATATATTATTCACGTAGCATGCAAGTTTGCCAATCTCATCATACAAGCACAACAATGTTCCCAAATGCTAGCGACAGTAAAATAAAATGCAATACGGTAAAATAAATGTGCTAAAATAATTGTGTGGTCCTCATATTCGACTAAGCTTGTGTGAGCTTTGAAGCTTTAGTTTCGAGAGATTATTAAGCTTTCCTCGTCGAGAGGTTCAAAATGACAGTAGAATGATGCTAGATTGTACACCTTTAAAGCATGCTTTGACAAAGATGAGGCTTGATTTAATGGAAAGAGGGATCTAACAACCTAAGGGAAAGGCTGTGGGAGAGCATGAACTATATGGAGAGGGATTTCCCATGCCTTCGATTGGACTGACTTTTGAGTGTGTGTGTGTGTCTTCATTTGCTCCTCCCTCCAAAATGGGGTATAGATGGGTCTATTTATAGGAAAAAATATGTAGAATGGGGTGGTGTAGGCATGGTCACATGCGTATAAGGGGATTTTTGCACGTGGTCGCACATAGTGTGCATTTCCATGCGCACTTCGACGCTCTACGCGCTCTTCTTGGGTTCTATGCACGTTGTTCTAGGGTTGGTTCCTAAGGTTTTTAGGCCTTTTGAACACATTTTTGAAGTTTGTTTGCCAAATTTAGCCACAATTTTAGCACGACACCTAGGGGTGTTTATGTGCACTTCTGACCAATACGTGTTGATACTTGGGTTATGTTGGACCATTCTAGGACCACTTCTAGAGGTTTTGGACGTGTTTCCAAAGTCTATTTTATCAAAATCAAATTTCATTTTTTCATAAAAATGGGTCTCGGTCTAACGAAATTAGCACCGACCCAATGAGTTGAGTATTTCAAGAGGAGTTTTCTTAAAATAAAAACCTCTTGTTGTTATGATAATTCATATTTTGTAAGGTTGGAGCAAAAATTAATGGCTTGGTAATCAATTTTGCACATTAGTGGGGTCGGTTAGGTATTTTAAGGTTGCACACTTTAGAGGTGTTATGAACGAGCAGACTCTAGTAATCTCGGGGATTTATTTTATCATTAGACCTTTTTGGGGATAGTCAAATTTGAGGTATGACAGTTTCCCCCTTGCTTCACATGTGTTGCATAGCCACCTAGCGCTAGTGTCAATACACATGAAGCAAAATGCAAATATGCAAAAATGTTTTAGTAAGGAGAGAGGTACTTACTTGTGGCTTGTCATTAGACGTCTTGTTAAGATTTGACCGATGTTTATTGTGTTTTATTACTGTTGTTCTATGACTTAGTTATCACGCAAGGTGGTATTTTGGGACATATGCAAGCCTATAATTGATGCAAAGTGTAGAGTGCATATGTGATTATAACCTTTTTAGGGGTCACACAAATGAAGATGCTATTAAGAAAAATGTAGATGTAACTATAACCTTCTTAGGTGTCATGCAAATGAAGATGCTACTAAGCAGGAAGAGATACAATTATAACCTTTTTAGGTGTTATGCAAATGAACATGCAATTATAATCTTCTTAGGTGTCATGTGAAATGAGGATGCTACTAAGCAATAAAAATGCGACTACAACCTTCTTAGGTGTCACATAAATGAACATGCGACTATAACCTTCTTAGTTGTCATGCAAATGAACATGCGACTATAACCTTTTTAGGTGTTACATGAACGAACATGCGACTATAACCTTCTTAGGTGTGATGCAAATGAACATATGACTATAAACTTCTTAGGTGTCACGCGAATAAAGATGCGACTATAACCTTCTCAGGTGTCACGCAAATGAACATGTGACTATAGCCTTCTTAGGTGTTACGCGAATGAAGATGCTACTAAGTAGGAAGATATACGACTATAACCTTTTTAGGTGTCATGTAAATGATGATGCCACTTAAGTAAATGAGAATGCTTTTAAGTAGTATGGATGTTCCTAAGAAATGTGAGGATGCTTCTAAGCATTGAAGAGATGCTTCTAAGCAATTAAAGTGCTTATAAACAATGAGAAGATGCTTCTAAGCAGTGTAAGTGCTTCTAAGCAATGAGTGTGAGTGCTTTTAAGCAATGTAAAGTGATGTGAGAGTACTTTTAAGTAGTGTGGGGTGCTTTTAAGCAATGAAAGTGAGTGCTTCTAAGCAGCAAGAGTGCTTTTAAGTAATGTGGGTGCTTTTAAGTAGTGAAAGTGCTTCTAAGCAATGAATGAGGTAGTAATGATGATGCAATAGTGATGCAGTAGTGATGTAGTGATGATGCAGTGATTTATCATGTTGAGGATGTGATTTTGATGATTTGGAGTAAGATATTCTTATAGTGAATTTTTCTTGCTCTTCTTCTTTTGTAAGATGTTGAGTTTTCTAAAGAAAGTAGTGCACACGCAGTATCTTTAGATAGATGGAGTCCACATCAATGTATTTTTTTATGAGTTTGGTGCATATCATGCTCCAATGGAAGTTTAGGACTGTAGAAGTGAGTGTATAAAGTCTTAAAGTGTGCATAAAACCACAGAAGAGTGCATGGAAGGGGGAAGTGCATGTGACTGTGCGTGATCATACGCTTGTATGCGTGGTCATGCGCCTGGCATGTGGTCATGTGCATGGTCACACACTTCCCCCCTCTGAGCTTATTTAAATGACTATTTTTGAAGTTCTCGGGAGGCTTTGTCTGAACTTCTTTGGGTATTCTGACTTTTCTTAACCCTTTTTGTGTTTCGTGTGCTATCTGCTCTATTTTTGCTTTTGTACTTCCATTTTCTTCTGCGTAAAATGGAATTTACCAACATTCCTGAGGGTCTAGAGGATATTTTTATTGATGTTGATGTTAATCTTGAGGGTGACTTTGTAGAGGCTACTAGAGTTGGGATGTCCGTAGTAGGGACTAGCACATCTAGTGCTCATAGTTCTTAGCCATCCAGTCTTTCTTAGGGAGATTCGATCCCTATTGTTCATAGCTTGGAGAGTTATGCTTGGGTGCGTCATCGTCGTGAGGTAGGTTCCTCTTTGCCCTTATTTTCTGAAGCTTGTTCTTCGACTATTTTGCTATATGAGGCTGTTGTAGTTGTTGGTATGTAGCTTTTGCTGTAACTATCTTGTGTAGCTTTATTGTAAATGCTGGTGGCTAATAGCTCTTGCTTTATTTTCTTTTTTTGGTTGTTTGCTTACCGCAATGCTTTTCTTGTCGGCCTTTATTGTTTTGATCCTGTTGAGTGACAGAGAGAGAGAGAGAGAGGTGTGTTAGTATTTAGTAACTGTTCAAATGTTTGATAGTGTACCTATTGTTTATATCCCCATAGGCATGTCACTGTGTTGCCTGGTAGCTTCAACAGAGTCAACATGTATTATTAGGGTCTCCTGATGTGTGTAAAGCAAATGGTTACCGGGAAGGGCTTTGATGGGGTGATTGCTACATTTTCTTATGACTTGTATGCGCCGAGTCAGATTGCCATCTATGCATTGATAGAGTAGTGGATGGACACGACACATACTTTCCATCTGCCTATTAGGGAGATGACTACTATTACCCCCTTAGATTTTTCCACTATCACAGGCTTGAGCTTTTCTTGAGAGCCCATTCCTTTTAGTGATGAGGTGTGTTCTACTGCTATGGTGAGGAGGCATCTCATGAGGGATTTGCTCTGGGTAGTAACTTCTATGAAGTCTGGTTGCCCATATTTTGCTCAATACACAAAGTTTGTTTCTTTCGTGTGGGCTTTGTATGATGATGGTCTTGTTTCAGCAGAACAACTGGCTCATTGCTTTTTATTTTATTTGTTGAGTGCTGTTATCTTCTTGAACCCTTTGAGTACGGGTGATCTATGATTGTTGCCCATCTTAAGAGATCTGGATGGTTTGTCAGGCTATTGTTGGGGCACTGCTGCCTTTGCTCATATGTACTCGGGACTTGATGCAACATGCCGAGGTGGCTCAAGGATCTGTGGGTGCTTGTTTTTACTGGACATGAGTAGGAGTTCTATTGTTTGTTCTTTTGCGTTTGGGTTTATTATTTCTGACCTTTTGATTTTGACAGATCTAGGCATATGAGTTCAAGATTCTCCCCCATCCATTCATCGAGCATTTCTAGGAGGATGGTTTCCTTCGTTATTCTTACTGGATTAAGAAGACTACTGATTTGATTGAGGATTGCATGGTAGCTTGGGACCATCAGGTATGTCTGATTCCTATTTTATTGGTTATTCCTTTCTTTGGGATCATTTTTTTATTGTTGCCCTTTGAGCAGATCTTTCTTCATTGGTGGGTGGCGAGATCTCACTGGACGACAAAGATAGTGGCTACATGGTAGCTGACAGAGAGACGAGTATTGCTCTTTAGCTTTGTTGGGAGGGTGTGGTTTTTGGGTGAGCAAGTCCATCATTGGTGGGATGGCCCATACATGAGGAGAGTTCCCATCCCTCTCCCTAGTGACATGTTTTGGGGCCATGAGCTTGATGGTGATGATCTTGCTGTTGTTATGACAGGATTCCCCTTTGAGAGCCTCTTGGAGAGTGCAAATTTGCCTTATGCTGATGGATTGATCCCTCAGCTGATTAATGTTGTAGCTACTAGGACCTTTCCTACACCTCCACCTTCTCAGGCAGATGCATGTCATCCCTCGGGTTCAAGGGTTAGGCCATCACGTGGGTCATCAAGAGTCACTTTTTTTTGATATGGTAAGCCTTTATTCCTGTTTTAGTGCAAGCATGTAGAAAATTTTATTAGTAATAAACTATAATTGACATGAATTGTGAGAACTTTTTGAGGAGGATGAGGGTATGTTCCATACTAAGGCGGCTGCTCATGCCAATGGTGTGGCTTCTAATAGTACCATCCTTGGGGACTTTACAACTCAGCCATCTTTATCTTTGCTTGGGATGGATATCCTTAGTAGAGCAGTGAGCTTCGATTTTCCTAGACCTGGCTTTCCTTAGTTAGTTGTTGCTCCTGTTAATGCTACCCATGTTCGTGTTCTTCACTTATTCTTGCCTTAGTTTCACTTACTTAATGAGTGGTGGTTGATTCATTCACTTGCTTTTGTAGATTCCTGTCTCTTATGGTCAGTGCTAGTATACTGTTGTAGGGAGTACGCAACAGTGCTTTTTGGAGTTTGCTACCACTCAGAGGGTATGCCTTCTTTATTGTACTTGTTTATTTTTTTTCATATGTTTTATGTATAATTACATGATATGCAATATGAAATGCAGGTTGATCATAGTCTCACTAGTCGTGAATAGGAGCATGTAGCTTATTATGACCACATCAGTGAGTTGGAGTCACGACTACCGTCCTTTGCAATGAACGATGATGAGTCAAGACCAGACTAGGGAGATTTTTGAGCAGGATTAGTGCTTGCTTCTAATGGCAGCCACAACCGATGTAGTTTTTTTAGGAGCTAGGTGTAGGACTTTTGGCTTGTGGTTTGCTTTGTTGTATTATTTTCCCCAGATTATGGGCTCTAGGTGTTGTATCTGGAAATTTGTTCCGCATGTTGTATGATGCTTGTACAATGATGATTGTATATGCTTTCTGCTGTGTGTCATTGATGATGATGTTTGCCATTACTATTGGCTGCCTTTTTTTCCCTTTTTTACCTAAGGCGTCTCCTTTTGAAGCTTTTTGCACTTAGCTAGGTTTTCTTTTTCTTCCATTTTTTTTGCCTAGGGTGTCTCCTTTTGGAGCTTTTCACACCTAGCTGGGCTTTTTTTTTATTTGATAGTGGCTAATCTCAAAGAGTGAGCTTAGAGAGGATGGTAAGAACCAGGGTCATATAATGAAAGAAAATGCAAAGCATGCTTGATGTAATTCATGATTATAAAATGTATTGCACTTTTCAAAGACATTTTTCATAACAATCATTCTCATTTCACCATTTAAGAAAAGCACAGGCACATTCATAAAAATTTTGAATTTGAGGTTACCCCTATCCTTAACTAGCCTTCTTAGGTTTTCTACTTAAGTATTTTCTCTCATTCCTTAGTTTTTGCCTGAGCTGCCATTTTTAGGTTTTCAACTCAGTAGGATTGTTTTTTGTGTGCCTTAGACGTAGTACTTCTTCAGGCGGTTTGTATTGATAGGTTTGGAGAATTCATTGCCTTTAGAATCCATTAGCTTGACTGCTCCTTTTGATAGGACATGTTTGACTAGGTATGGGCCTTCCCAGTTTGGTATGAATTTCCCTTTAGGGTCTGAAACATTTTATCCTATTTGCTTTAGTACCCTGTCTCCTGCTTTCACACTCTTATGTTTTACTCTTCTATTGAAGCTTTTAGCTAGTTGAGCCTGATACAACTATGTGTGGTATAGAGCCTTAAGCCTTTGGCTATCTACGAGAGTGAGATTGTCATGCCTCTATTGAGCCCACTATACTTATGGCAATTGAGATTCAATTACTACCTAAAGAGACTTGATCTCTATTTCGATTGGAAGAACTGCTTTTAATCCGTACACTAATAAGAAAGGAGTTGATCCTATTGAAATTTTGACAGTTGTTCAGTACCCCGATAAGGCATATGGTAATTTATCTGCCCAATCTCAGTAAGTCTGAATCATCTTTGCAAGATCTTTTTGATGTTCCTATTTGTAGCTTCGATGGCCCCATTTGCTTGTGGTTGGTAAGGAGAAGATTTATAATGTTCCACCTTATAACTCCTTAGTAGCTCTCTACTTCCCCTTAGAATTAGATGCTGTTGTCAGAGATGATGTTTTGGCG
Source organism: Mallotus nudiflorus (assembly GCA_947683625.1). NCBI lineage: Eukaryota > Viridiplantae > Streptophyta > Magnoliopsida > Malpighiales > Euphorbiaceae > Mallotus > Mallotus nudiflorus. The sequence continues at coordinate 8,579,295 of CANTUR010000027.1, read as the reverse complement.
GATCCCATATCAGCAGAATAGGTTTCTTTTCATAAACTTAGCCACTTTCTTGGCTCCTATTCTTATGAACGATTCTAATTTAATCCATTTTATAAAGTAGTCCACTGCAACTAGGATGAATCTATGTTTGTTCGAGGCTGTCAGGTGGATTTTCCCAATTATGTCTAGCCCTTATGCTGAGAAGGGCCATAAAGAGGAGATGTAGTGTAGTTCTATTGGGGGAAGGTGACTGAAATTCCTGTGGATCTGACACTTATGGAATTTCCTTACAAATTTGATGCAGTCTTCCATCATTATCATCCAGAAGAACCTTTATCTGATTAGCTTCTTAGGCAGGATTACTCTATTCATGTGTGGATATAAACACCCTTGTGTACTTCTTCTACTACTCTTGTAGCTCCAGTTTCATTTAGACATTAGAGTTGTAAACCATATGAGGTTCTTCTATATAACACATGCTCGTGTGATGTGAATTTTGATACTAGTCGTTGAATGACTACTTTGTCTCTTTCATTTGCTTGATTAGGATAGGTTCGTTCCTTTAGATACCTCTGGATGTTGTAGAACCAGGGATTTTTAGTTATTTTTATCTTTGCTATTCTGCAGTTTTTATGATGAGGTTGTCCTAATTTGAGTAGAATTAGAGGCTTCATGGCCATTTTGGATGGTCCTTCCCATACGAATGCAAGGGAAGCAAGTGCATCTGCCATTTGATTGTGGTTCTTAGGAAGATGAATGAATTTGCATTTTTAGAAGGACATGGTGAGTAGCCTCAAGTGGTCTAGATAAGGCTTTAAGTGCTGCTTTTTCAGTTCCTACTCTTTTGTGCATGATTGGTTACTAGCATGAAATCTCTAAAGATTTTGACTTCTGTGACATCTAGGGCTATTAGTGCTTCTATTCTGAGTGTGCATGCCTCGTATTTTGCTTCATTATTTGTGACTTTGAACTTGAGCTTTTTGGCAATTGGTACTACTTCACCTTCTGGAGATTGTAGTATAACACTAACTCCTGTACTGAATTGATTGACTGCTTTGTCGGAGTACATAAGCCATCCTTGGACCTCAATGGCTAATTTAAGGTCATCTGGGAAGTCTAGCTAGATTTCTTCTGAGTCTGGAATAGGGTTGAAAGCTAGAAATTCAGCCACTGCTCTCTCTTTTGTTGCCTTTTTAGTCAGACATTGCACATCAAATTCTGTTTGCTATACGAGCTAGGCATATTTGTTCAACTTGGCTGTACTTCTCCTCATATGGCAACATCTTCTTGCGCAAGTAGTAGACTGCATATTTTGCTTTTATTTCTCCCTCTTTAGCTAACATTGCATCGATTGCATTCCCTTTAATGGCCAAATACAGGGTTAGAGGCATCCCTAGTTTAAGTGGTCTTAGAACCAGTGGGTTGGCTAGGTAGCTCTTGATCTTGTTAAATACTAGCTAAAATTGTTCATTCCATTCAACTGACTGATCTTTTCTAAGTAGATTGAAGATTGGTTCAGACACTATTGTCAACTTAGCAATAATTCTATTGATGAACTATAGTTTCCTTAGAAACCCTTTGATTTCTTTTTTTGTTTTTGGCACTAGCATCTCTCTGATGGCTTTTGCTTTTTCTAGATCCATTTCAATCCTATTTTGACTAACAACATACCCCAACATCTTTCCTGAAGTGACCTCGAATATGCATTTCTTCAGATTTAGCTTGAGACTGTACTTTTCGACCCTTCTGAGGAACTTTTTGATATCAAAGGGGTATTCTTCCTAGGTTCTTGACTTGACCATCATGTCATCAACATATACCTCCACTTCTTTGTGTATTATGTTGTGGAACATTACAGTCACCATTCTTTAGTAGGTTGCCCTTGTATTCTTTAGTCCAAAAGGCATTACCCTAGAGCAGTAAGTACCCCATTCTATTATAAAAGCTATCTTTGCTTTATCGATAATGGCCATTAGGATCCGATTGTACCTAAAGAATCCATCCATGAAGGAGTACATTGCATATATGGTAGCACTATCAACCAATATGTCTATATGGGGCAGTGGGAAATCATCATTCGGGCAGGCCTTATTCAGATATCTGTAGTCGACACAAATTCTAACCCTTCCATCTTTCTTTGGTATTGGTAGCACATTTTCTAACCATTCTGGATAGTCTACTACCTCTAGGAATTTTGCCTTAATCTATTTCTCGATGTCCTCTTTCACTGGTTGGGCCTATTCTAGTCCGAGTCTTCTCAGTTTCCACTTTACTAGCTTACACCCTTCTTTGGTAGGAATGAAGTTTTGGAGGTTTATGTCCAGGCAAATACTTTTGAATATTTTATTAATAATTTTTCAATTTCTCTCCTCTCTTTAAGGGTAAAAGCTTTCAAAATATGCAGAATGCATGGTTCAGATTCTGTGCCAATGTTAAATGATTCTGTGCATATGGAATGAATGTCAAATATGCTAGTGTTTTGATTAATGTAATGCACACTACCATCAGGAAAGACATTAAACAAGTAAGCAAAATCTGATTTCATTACATCATCATTTTCAAATAAAGAAAAAGTACAAAGATCATCATCAACAATGTCTTCGAATAAGATGTCATTAATGCTCAATTCGAGGATGACAGTAACTTGGACATAATTGATAGCTTCATTCTTAGGTTCTATCTTTAGGTTTTTCATCTGCTCATAGATGTCAGTCTTGGTGATCATGTCTAGTAAGTGCTTCTCCTTGAGGGTGTTGTTAAAGATCTTGAACCCTGATTTCTTGATTTTGTTGATCATCCATTCCTCAACTTGTCCTTGATAGAATTGGGTTGAGCTTTTAGCCATAAAAGAGATTGATTTCTTAGCCCCAATATCCTTTTTAGGATCGTACCCCAGACTGTTTCTATTGGTATGTCCTTGAAAGTTAGGGAATTCTATGACTCCAATGTTTCTTCCCCTTAATCCTATTCCAGGCAGATATTGCATCTTCTTCATTATAGCAGCAACTTTAGGATCGAATGACTGTCATTGATCATAGAAACCTAAAATCCTAGTGGGACCATATTTAGACAGGCAATAATGGTTTCATTTTAGTAAGGATGGTAACGACGTCCCATTCAGAGGGAACTTAATCTTCTGATGTACAGTGGAAGGTATGCCCCCTAGTGGGTGGAACCAAGGTCTTCCTAGCAGCAGGGCAAAAGTCGGAGGGATGTCCTAGATGGTAAATTCTATTTCTAATTCAATATCTCCCACTGTAACTACTACTTTAAAAGTGTCGATGACTGGCTTCTTTGAATTATCATAGGCTCATATAACCACATTGGATTCTTCAAGGTTTTTAAGATTCATCCCGAACTTATATAGCAACCTTAGGGGGCAAACATTAATGGCAAACCCATCATCTACCATAACACATGGGGTTTTATTAGTATTGACAATTGTCTGTATGAAGAGAGGGTGATTGTGGACCCTTCCTTTGAGTGGTAAATCTTTGTCTAAAAAGGTGATTGCATTATAAGGAGCTTTCATTAAAGAGGCTATAATCTTGTAGGGTGAGGCATCAATAACAATCTTTGCTTTATCTAATGCTCTAACTAGGGCATCTCTGTGCTCCTTGGAGGCCATGAGTAGGTCCCAGATATTGGTTTGTGCCTGGGTTTTCTTAAGCTATTTGAGGATAGTGTCTTCCTCTTTGACCAGAGCTTGATCCCTTGTTGCTTCTTTCTCTTTAGAGGGTTCCTTCTCTTTATCAAGAGGTTGATAAACCAGCCTGTTGCGAGTTACATGATTAATTGCTAATGAGGGCTTCTTAGCTGCTTGTGTATCTACATTTGTACTATTATTCTGGTCCCAGATAATGATTTCAGGATCAATAGAGTCATACCATATATCTATCCCTATGATTTACAAGTTTTAAAGCTAAATAGTACTAACCATCCCATCTTCGTTGTTAAATTCTTCTCCCTATCTTGAGGCTACTATGTCTTCTAAGAGTGTGTGGGTAGCATGAGGTGTTGTGTACTTGAATTTATAGTCAAACTTCCTAGATGGTTGGCCTAGTAAATCCTATATCTCATGGTCATTGCTAAGATTTTTGTATATGTCTACTTCTTATAAGTAAGGGTAATCAAGTACTTTACCATTCATAGGGAGAGCTATATCTTTGGCTCTTTTTTGCATCATCAAGTAGGGAAGGAACTTTTAAGGCATTGGAATGTATTTAAAGGTAGAAGGGCATTGCTCATCTTCACTAGAATCATAAGGCTCAAGAATGGGTTTTAAGGGTTTGTCTTCTGAGGGTTTATCTTGGGTTTCTTGTATGGCTTGGATTGATTTTTTAACAAAGTCTTCGGTAGATTGGAGGAGATCATACTGATAGTTAGTGAAGGCATTTTTTGATAGTTTGGGAGAGGATTGGTCTTTATACTAGGTCATTTTTTTAGGTCATCAATTTTTTTGGAGTCAATGAGGTCTTGGATTGCATTTTTGAGAGTTATGCATGTATCAATGGTGTGGCTAGGCATCTGGTGAAACTGGTAGAACAAGTTTTGGTTGATTTGAGATGGTAGTGGGTTTTTAAGAGGTCTAGGCTCTTGTGGTTATAAGAGGTTCTTTTGTTGAGGCCTTTAGAATACTTTGGATAGTGGGAGGCTAAAGTTTGAGAATTTTCTTGGTGGTCTATTGGCATTGATAGATGGTGAGTTATGGGTGTTGGGTTGGATCTTGTTTATTTTTGTAGTTTGGGTGAAGGTGTTTTGGGTGTTTGGTTAAGTATTGTGGCGAAAAGTGTTTTTGGCTTACTAGGGTTCCTCATCCTCAATTTTGATCCTAGCCTGATAGAGAGCTCTAAAGTAAAGATAATGAGTAAAGATCATATGTTTTCTAAAGTGTGGTAGTGCCCCTTTGATTATCAGCTTTATTTGTTTATCCTCAGGAGTATGGTTTCTTATCTTGACTACATTTCCTTGCCATCTAGTGACATAATTAATGAAAGCTTCACTAGGTTTCTACATTGTGGTCTCAAGGTCCTTTAGAGTGATGTCTAACTGAGTGTTGTATTTATACTATTTGATAAACTTTTGAGTTAGTAGTAGCCAATCATTTTTTATTTCATCTTTAAAGTTAAAGAACCATGTCCTCGATCCTTCCTCTAATGATGTGAAGAAGAATTGAACAATCTGTGATTTTATAAGCTTTGTGGCAGCTATGAAGGTAGCATATTGCCTTAGATGAACCCTTGGATCTCCTATTCAATCAAACTTAGCAAAGTTTGGTAGCTTGAAATCATTTGGAAGTGGCTCATCTTTGAACAGTGCCAGGTCAGTGAAGCTTTTGGAGCCATGAGTTCCTTTGTCTTTGAAGGTGAATTCCAACTGAGCCATCCTGTTTGCCAATAACTTGACCTCCCCTATTAATTCAGGCTAGTCATGTCAGTGATTTTTGTATCTTTTGGTGCATTCCTGAGATCTTAGTAGTAGTCATTATCATCATCAGCGTGAATTGGAGTGCGAGGAATTCCCTTTGCCTTATCTACCCTTAGGTGAACAGATGCAAATGCTTCATTTAGTGGTGTGCTATTCCCATCTTAGGCACTTTTGGCTTTGATTTAGGCTTAGAGGATTTCAGCTATGGTGCATCAGTAAGCTACTTTTGGATCTCCTCTTTTAGCTTGTCTTCGAATTACTGACAAGAGGTATCTTCTTGGTCACTCATGCTTGAATGTAGTGTTCCTGTACATTTATTAGGGTTAGCTAAATGAATGATGCATGACGTGTGCTTGTAAAAGAAAAAGGGTGAGCATGTATGCATGGAGTGGATACAAAAATCCTATGATGGAAAAATGATTATTCCTATAAGAAATAGTGGATAGTGGCTATCTACATGTATATGATTTATGCATGAGTAAAGCTGGTTAGTTTCCTTGCACAGTGAACAAGCCAATCACAAGCAAGCTCTCACTTCCAACCTTATTTCTCCATGAGGTCATTCAGTCTCTTTCCTAGGTAGGTTTTGAACCTATAGTCATTAGGGGACTATGGTTCTGCTCTTAGACTAGGTTGTTTCAATTTATGTTGGTCAGAACCAAAGGGTAAACTAAGGAACGATACTCAAATTTGCTTGAGATAATCACACAATGTCAATGTGAGGGTTAATTGTTGGGATTCAAATGATGTCCAAAGCCCATATGTGCGCATATACATAGGACCAAGGTCAATCAAAGGGAGTCTGAGTTCTTACCCCCATATCGATATTCGATATATTTATCGTAAGTCATGAAAGTGTTGTTTGATAGTTTGCAATTTGATTTTGCTGATATAAAGGTCCACAATCTAGTTAGGTTCCTAACCCATTCATTTGATTTGATAAGGATAAATGGATGACATCTTGTAGGTTTTGTCATCAAGGGATGTCATTATTTGTTAATTTGCATAGACTATTCAAGCTGAGGTACATGATTCTCATCATTCCTTATGCTTAGGCTCACATGAAGTAGATGAGAATCATGTGGTCCTGAGCATAAATTTTCTATAAAAACTAACATTATGACATCATTCGATGATAAACACTAGGAGGGTCATGTCATTTATGTGTATAAGGTCAAACGGATAGCGTTAGGATAAGGATAGCATGCATAGCTTGGTGGAATCCTAGTGGATGTTGCTACTGGTTTATCTATATGAGCTGAATCAGGGTGAAAGGCTAAGGGTTTCTTTAGCAAGAATGCCCCCATATGACTAAGGTTATGGACTCCGGTCAGTGAGTCTAGCATTCTTTTGAAAACTCGATTGCCCCCTTAAGGACTTAGGCTACAAACTTTGGTTAGATGAGTCTAACAAATGCATGAGTAAAGACTTAAGGTGATAATACTGTCTATTCATCGCCCCGTGACTCGAGTGGAATCATGGTGGTGATGTCATTTAGTATTATCGTAGCTTTTAGGGACAAGCAGTGCATGTGTGATGTGTAGTGCAAAAGTAGTGATGAGAGGCTCTATACGATTGAATATTGCATAATGATAAATAGTCATTTTTGAGTCGATCCCTCTTACTTAGAAGCCCTAGTGGAGTCGCCACTATTAACGACTAGTTATGATACTTTTTTTGTTTGTGGTTTTTTATCACTTTGTTAGACAGTGTAACAGGTCTTTCCATTTCTGAGCGAGATGGAAACTTTATCGAATAGGGACAAGTGATTAGTCTCAGGGGGATGAGATGCTTTTGATTTTATGGAGTCACCACTCAATTTTTAGAAAATTGAGAAAAGAAAGGGACAACATCGAGTCACTCAGCGAGTATTGTCCTTAGCAGAAATTTTCAGTTCAGGAGATTGCATATACTTTTTGACTATTTCTCATTATATGATATTTAATGTATAGCTACCGCAATACCCTAATTTCGGTAATGATAGTTTATATAGCATTCACATTGTACATTAGATAGTATAAGATAATAAAGCTGAAAATTTTATTATATCACTTTCCTAATAAAATACATATGAAAAGGAAAAGATTGTGGAAAAGTAAATCTAATATGATTGATTTACAAGGGTAACATGACCATTTACACAACTTATTTGATGAATGATAGGATGAGCATGGTTGCAGCAATTATTTATGCTATAATTATGAATGATGATAATATAAAGGATGCATGAGGTCATCCCTGGACTGAGAGCATGATGATTCTATTCTGTGACATGAAATTTTCACATTATTGATATTTACAATGTGATTTAATGATTTTAAAATTAAAGGATGCAGAATGATGATGTAAAATGAGCATAATAACATATATATTATTCACGTAGCATACAAGTTTTCCAGTCTCATCACACAAGCACAACAGTACTCCCAAATGTTGGTGACAATAAAATAAAATGCAATGTGATAAAAATAAACATGCTAAAATAATTTTGTGGTCCTCAGACTTGATTAAGCTTGTGTGTGCTCTGAAGCTTTAGCTTCATGAGATTATCAAGCTTTCCTCATCGAGAGGTTCAAAATGACAGTAGAATGATGTTAGATTGTATACCTTTAAAGCGTGCTTTGATAAAGATGAGCTTGGTTTGGTGGAAAAAGGGATCTAACAACCTAAGGGAAAGGCTATGGGAGAGTAAAAACTATATAAAGAGGGATTTCTTATGCCTTTGATCGAATTGACTTTTGAGTGTGTGTGTGTGTGTTCATTTGATCCCCCTCTAAAATGAGGTGTAGAGGGGTTTATTTATAGAAAAAATGTGTAGAATGGGGTGGTGTAGGCGTGGTGATGCTCGTATAAGGGGATTTTTATGCATGGCCATGACAAGTGTGCGTGGCCGTGCATAGTGTGCATTTCCTTACGCACTTCAACGCTTTATGCGCTCTTCCTAAGTTCTATGCGTGCTATTTTAGGGTTGGTTCATAGGGTTTTTGGGCCTTCCAAATGCATTTTTTAAGTCCATTTTGCCAAATTCAGCCTTGATTTTAGCACATGACACCTAAGTGTGTTTATGCGCACTTTTGAGCAATATGCATTGATACTCGGGTTGTGTTGGACCATTCTAGGACCACTTTTAGAGATTTTGGAGCCTTCTAGATGTGTTTCCAAAGTCCATTATATCAAAATTATTTTTTATTTTTTCATAAAACTAGGTCCCGGTCTAATAAAATTTACACCGGCCTAACGAGCTAAGTATTCCAAGAGGAGTCTTCTTAAAATAAACCTCTCGTTGTTATGATAATTCATATTTCACAAGGTTGGAGCACAACTTAATGGCTCAATGATCAATTTTGCACACTTGTAGGGTCAGTTAGGTATTTTAAGGTTGCATACTTTAGAGGTGTTATGAATGAGTAGACTCTAGTCATCTTGGGGATTCTTTTTATCATTGGGCTTTTTTGAGGATAGTCAAATTTGAGGTATGACAAGGATGTCTAGTGATTATGATTTTCATTATATTCCTTATGGGACATTTTCTAATTATGATTTTTACTATATTCCTGTGGGACATTTAGTGAAAATATGCTATAACTAATTTTGATGATGTGCACTCAATGAATGTCACTAATTTTGATTTTCATGACTATCATTTATTTGGCATTCATAAAAGTCAGAAGTATCGTTAACCATCTTATGTTAAGAGCATATTTTTTACCAAGTGATGAGCTTACTTCCACACATAATTTTAGAGAGAATTTGCTAAACAAAACTCATGGACTTTGAGCATAAACTAATTGAATTTTGAGTATTAAAATAGTCTTTGAGTTTATTAATGTGGTTTTCTTCCTTATTCAGGTATTCCCTTACCTTTATGATATTACTTAGTGTGGATACTATTGGAAAGATTCTTTGGATACTCATACTCTTACAGAGCATTAGAGTAAATATAGCAGTTTTTTTGCATGGTCCTCTTTTAGTATTCCTAAGCCTTTCTCGTATTACTCAGCATGGATACTGCTAGAGGTTTTAAGTTGATACTCTTACTCATTTCTGAGCATTAGAGTAATTTATGCTTGCTCTTATTTTGATTCTCCTTTTACTATTCCCCTACCTTTCTTGTATTACTTAGTGTGGATACTATAAAGGGATTTTCTACTCATACTCATTTTTTAGCATTAGAGTGGATTATATGCACATTTATCATTCAAAAGACTAAAATGATACTTTGAAATTCAAGCAATTTATACTATAAGTCCATAAATTTTTTTTTGCATATTTTTCCCCTTATTTGGGTGAAAAACAATCATTAAATTGATTAGATTTTATAAACTCCCAACACAAAGCTGTTAATTGATCATCTGAATGTTGCGAGGCTAATAAAAAATAGCCATTATGATCAAAGGTCATGAGATAAGCTATTCACACATAATCTCGTGAAGTGGATGAATTTACTTTCAATTTGTAGATTTTATTATTGAGATTGTACTTTATTATATAATCTAAGGAAATAGGGTTTTGTTACTTCTCTTGATTATTTTGATGAGTGTTTAACATTTACTATCTTGCCCATTCTTATTAATGTATCAGTTCCTTTCCCTTTCTTCATTCTCTTTTATTTTTCCTTGCACAAAATACCATAAGTTCATATAGTCTATTTGCAAGTGAAGAGATTTTGTCAAAATGGAATGTTATTCTTTTGCATTTGTCCCTTTTAATTATGGTGATGATGTCTTTGATCATAGGGTCATGATACTCCACTATTAAAGTTGTGGCTTTAGGCTGCATTTGTATTTCTGCCATTTCATTAATGATATGGTAGAGGGCTTCATTCCTCTTATTGACATCTCCTGCAAAAAAGGTTAAAGAGTTAGAGGTCTTATTTCATGATCAAATAATTTTTCAGAGTGCATTCATTTCACGTTTTGACTGCATCCTTCCCTTTTTAGGGTTGACGAATGTATCGCTGGTATATTGGACCTTCTAATTAGGAATTGAGAGAGGTGTTTCAAGGATTTGATGCTTTGTATTTGTTTGAGCATTCTTATGGCTATCAGAGATACATTCAGGAGCATATATCTGGGTAGATTCCCATTAACCCATCTGAGGTATGCTTGTCTTTTGTTACTCTTCATGTTTTAACTATCTTTTACATTCATAGTTCAAGGGAGTAGGTTTTCCATTTGTTGAGATTATAGGTGATGCTTTAGAAGAGGCTATAATGATGGATATTGAGTCTAAAGAGCTTAAGCCTCCTACTCATCCTCCTAAGGTTATAGGAGATAAGGTTCTTAATAGTGTTGCCTTTCCTATTTTACTCCTTCAGATGCATTATATATGAATACTCTGACTAGTTTCTTGTACTTTTACAACACTAATTTCAAACATTAGTAGTAGAGTATTTGTACAATATTGTCTGGGCTCTAAGACTTTTTTTATGTAAAACATGTATTTCACAACAAATATATGCAAATGTATGCATGCTATGTATGACATGCATGATCCTAATAGGTCTATTATTTGGAACAAAGCTAGGTTATTGATCTTAGAGTGTAAGAATGAGGTGCTTCATCAACACCTTGTAGGTTTGAGCTTTGAATGCTTTGCTATTGGTATTTCTGATATTAGAGCTTTTGATATAGTTTGTCGGATAAATGACTAGGCTAGTAAATAAGGTCCATGGCTTGACATTGAGCTCCTTGATTGACTGATGCCCTATTCAACTTTTTCCTTTTGCTATTGCTTTTACTGTATGATAATTGATGCATCTGCATGCTTGTTTCTACCCTAGAACTCTTTTACTAACTCTTATACTTTAATGTTTCATCTTCAATCTTTGAATGCAGACTTACTATTCTACAATTTGCCCCTAGAGCTATATTTCCCCTTTTTTCATTTTGAATTCATTAACTTTATTTTGGCAGTGTTTTCAATGTGTGCAATAAACTCAATTTTTTCACTATTGCTATTAATCTAACCCCATTAGTTGTAGTCTCATTTATTGAAGATGCAGAGGAGTAAGTGAACTTACTAAAGAGAGTTAATTGTTGACACTGTGTTCAATGTATTTTGCTATATTCCCTATAGGACATTTAGCAAGTGATGTTCACTATATTCCCTGTGGGACATCTAATGATCATGACTTAACACTATATTCCTTGTGGGACATGTAGTGATTATGATTTTCACTATATTCCCTATGGGATGTTTAGTGATTGTGATTTTCACTATATTCCTTGTGGGACATTTAGTGATTGTGATTTTCACTATATTCCCTATGGACATTTAGCGAATATATGCTATAACTAATGTGTAGTGTCTAGCTAACTACAGTTCCTATGGAACGTCTAATAACTATGACTGGAAGTTTTAATATATTTCCTATGGAATGTTTAGTGAAAATATGCTATAACTACGATGTAGTGTCTAGCAAAAAATGAATTTGAAAATTTAAGCTATAGCTACTGTGTAACATATAACTGAGTGATTTTGAAATTGTGTTATAGCTACTGTGTAGCATATAACAGAGTGAATCTGAAATTTATGTTACGTATGCAAAATGCAGAAAACTATTTTGAATTTCATATTGACTAGGATTTTAAGCTTTTGAGTTGATTAACTGTGCTGATTGATTAAAATTTCTACTTATTGTCTTTGAATTTTGCTGATTTACTATAATCAACTGCCTTTGTTGCTTGCTGACTTTGATTGACTTAATAGTGCTAGTGTTGATTCCACATGTTGTGTTTATCTTCTTCTGGACTTGTTGTTCCTTAGGACTTGTTGAAGTTAGTTTTAGCATGATGAATGTTATAAAAGGTACATTTTTTAGAAAATTCATAACTTTATCATGAGATAATGTGCACTCAATGAATCTCACTAATTTTGATTTTATGACTATTATTTATTTGCCATTCATAAAAGTTAGAAGTATCATTAACCATCTTATGTTGAGAGCATATTTTTTACCAAGTGAAGAGCTTACTTCCACACCTAATTTCAAAGAGAATTTGCTAAACAAAACTCATGGAATTTGAGCATAAACAAATTGAATTCAAAGTATTAAAATAGTCTTTGAGTTATTAATGTGCTTTTCTTCCTTATTCGAGTATTCCCACGCCTTTATGATATTACTCAGTATGGATACTATTGGAAAGGTTCTTCAGATACTCGTACTCTTACAAAGAATTGGAGTAAATAAGGCAATTGTTGACATGGTCCTCTTTTAGTATTCCCCTTTACTCAGCATGGATACTGCCACAGGTTTCAGGTTGATACTCTTACTCATTTATGAGCATTGGAGTAAATTATGCTTGCTCTTATTTCAATTCTCCTTTTACTATTCCTCTACCTTTCTCGTATTACTTAGTATGGATACCATCAAGGGATTTTATACTCATACTCATTTCTGAGCATTAGAATAGATTTTATGCACATTTATCATTTAAAAGACTGAAATGATACTTTGAAATTCAAGCAATTTATATTACAAGTCCACAAATTTTATTTTTGCATATTTTCCCCTCGTTTGGGTGCAAAGCAAGTATTGGATTGATTAGACTTTATAAACTCCTAACACAAACCTATTAACTGATAATTTGAATGTTGCGAGGCTAATAAAAAGAGCCATTATGATCAAAGGTCATGAGATAGGCTATTCACACATGATCTTATGAAGTGGATGAATTTGCTTTCAATTTATGGATTTTATTATTGAGATTATACTTTATTACATAATCTAAGGAAATAGGGTTTTGTTACTTCCTTTGATTATTTTGATGAGTGTTTGGTATTTGCTATATTGCTTATTCTTATTGATGTACTAGTTCCTTTCCCTTTCTTCATTCTCTTTTGTTTTTCCTTGCATAAAATACTATAAGTTAGTATGGTTTATCTAAAAGTCAAAAGATTTTGTCAAAATGCAATGTTATTCTTTTGCATTCTTCCTTTTTGATTATGGTGATGATGTCTTTGATCACAAGGTCATGATACTCCACTATTGAAGTTATGGCTTTGGCTTGTGTTTGTATTTTTGCCATTCCATTAATGTTATAGTAAAGGGCTTCGTTCCTCTTATTGACATCTCATTCAAAAAAGGTTAAGGAGTTAGAGGTCTTATTACATGATCAAATAATTGTTAAAAGTGCATTCATTTCATATTTCGAGTGCATCCTTCTTTTTTTAGGGTTGATGAATGTATCACTAGTATACTGGACCTTTTGATTAAGAATTGAGAGAGGTGTTTCAATGATTTGATGCTTTATCTTTGTTTGAGCATTCTTATAGCTATTAGAGATACATTCAGGAGCATTTGTTGGGGCAGATTCCTGTTGACCCATCTGAGGTATGCTTGTCTTTTGTTACTCTTCATGTTTTGACTATCTTTTGCATTCACAGTTCATAGGAGTAGGTTTTTCATTTGTTAAGACTCCAAGTGATGCTTTAGAAGTGGCTACGGAGATGGATGTTGAATCTAAATAGCTTAAGCTTCAAACACATTCTCCTAAGGTTGCATGAGATGAGGTTTCTTAATAGTGTCGCCCTTCCTATTTTACTCCTTTAGATGTTTTACATGTGAATACTCTGACTACTTTCCTACACTTTTACAATACTAATTTCAAACGTTAGTAGTAGAGTATTTGTACAATCTTGTCTAGGCTCTAAAAATTTCAGATTCAATTTTACTTATTCATTAGGACAAAAATGAGAACATTCATTACATTACAAGACATAACTCATGTTATCAACTAGGCTTTTTAGATTTTCTCACTAATTATTTTTCTCTCATTTTTACTTGATTGTCCTTTTATGATTTCTTTTTTTTTTCTCTCTTCTCACTTTTTCTTTTTATCATTCTTTTATTTTTCCCTCAAATTTTCTATCTTTAGAAGTTACATTATGCGATATATGAATGTTCTTTGAATTTTTATTTGTACCCATTCTTAATGAATCTAATTGGATTGAATTTATGTTAAACATATAGATGCAATCAATATCAAAAGGCATAGTGCCATCAGGACACACATTACACTAGTAAGCATGATCAAAATTCATATCATCCATCAATAAAACAAACATTTCTAAAGAAACTAAAATTTTATTCAAAGAAGACAATAAGAAAATTTATTTCATATTCTAGATGCTAGGGATGTTGAGTCTCATAGTGGTTATCCTTCAAGTGGCTGACATAACATATATTCTTGCATTTCCTCATCCTTATTATCTTGGACCAAGTTCTCAATGATCTATTCCTTGAAGATCTCATTCCTAAGAACATCCACACCAGGCATATTGATAGGTTCCTTTGCACTAAAGTAAGACTCCCCATGTCCTTCTTTGATAAAATTCTCCTTTAGTGGTTTTACTTTCTTTCCAACTATGCATGTTTCTATCTTATCCAGCAACTTCTCATCATCAAACTCATCACCCCACCCTGTGGGCATAATTGACTTAATGGGTATATCAAAAGAAGGTGGTTTAGTGTAAAGCACCTTATAGTCAAACTTGCCTGAGGGCTATCCTAACAAATCTTCTATTCTTTCCACATCTTTAAAGGAATTAGGAAATTTCTCATTAGTTTTAAGGTCTAGGTCCTCAAAGGAGCTTAGTACTTTGTCCTTACTAAGTCCTGAGTTGATCATTATGGTCGTTGGGGAAGGTATATTTTAGTAGTTTGGGAAAGGGTTATTTTTGGTGCTTGGGTTTTCTAGGTCTATGATTCTTCCAGTGTCTATGAGGTTTTGAATTTCATTTTTGAGGCAAATATAGGT
The DNA here is from genome assembly GCA_947683625.1 of Mallotus nudiflorus. Lineage (NCBI taxonomy): Eukaryota > Viridiplantae > Streptophyta > Magnoliopsida > Malpighiales > Euphorbiaceae > Mallotus > Mallotus nudiflorus. Next base: position 8,564,128 of record CANTUR010000027.1, on the reverse strand, counting down.
GTCTGTGGATTGTATAATGACTTAATGGAATTTATAGTAACTTTTTAGATCATAGCCATGGACATTTGGGTTTGGTGGTTTGGGAAAGGTTAATAGTCGAACAAAGCCTTTTTGCATTAGGCAGTTTAAGACTTTGGATAAAGGATGGAAAAATTTAGAGAATCTCCTTGGTGTTTAAACAACATGCACTTCCACAGCTTGACTAGTGCCCCTAATTTGGTAATTCCTTTTTATTACACTTCTTATGTTTTCCTTTTTCTCATTCTCAATAGCTTGCAATCCATCATTTAAGTCTACAAAAGTCTTAGGATTCATCCTCTGCAAGCTTTCAACCAGATTTGGGAATACATCCTAAACAATCATCCCCACCTAATCTTTCTTAGCTAGCTTATTCTTTATTAAATCTGCCTTGTTCATGAATCTTGTTAAGAAATTTGAAAATTCCAAGTCCTTGATAGACACCTCTGGCTTAGTTTTACGGTCATACTATTTTAGGAAAGTAATAAACAAAACTCTCCAGTCAGTTCGAGTATGACTTTCTAGCCCTTGATACTAGTTCACTGCTATGCCTTCTAATGATTGCATAAATAGTCTAATGACCATTGCTAAAGAGTTTTGATAGTGTTCAAGGCAATTGAATACTAGTAAAGAAGTGTTCTTGGGTCCCTAATACCATTAAATTTTTGCAGTTAAAGAATTTTCAACTTATCTAGCACATCATCAAAGTCAAATGAATAGCCTATGCCTTACACTCTCATCAGCTCATCCATCTTGGACATTTTCTGAGTTAATGCTTGCATATGCTTGGACTCAAGTTCCTGAACTAACTTAAGTGATTCTTTTTTGGCTTTCTCTTTAGTGTAGTTCTCAACATCCTTAAATTTGATTTCTAAAGTAGGTACATTCCTAGCAGCATTTAGTCATGGTTCCCTAGCATTGTCATTGTTAATAGGTAGATCATCCATGATAGGTGGGACAACAACAATAAGAGGTATGGCAGCAACATGTAGAGGTGAAACATTAGGAGGTGGTGCTAACCCTTCTAAAGCTACTTTTTATTCATCTTGAATCATGGCCCCGAGGTCATTCATGGGCCAATTTTCTCTCTATTGTTGTTCCATTTCTTTAATTGAGTGACTAATTGGTGCTTATGGTGCTTCTAAATTGAATGGATCGATAAGGCTTTTTCCAAACTATAAAGGATCTCTTTAGCTATTGATTTTGGACTCAAATAAGTTCTCACTAATCTATCACTACTCTATTTCCAAACATAGGAAAACCCAAATGAATCTATGATGGTTGAAAACAAGTGTTAGTATGATGCATGAAATGCATATGTGAATGTATGCATGATGCACATGCTATACAACAAGTAGCAAGTCAAGTCAAGTATTCAAGTAACAAGCCAAGTGTACATACATCCTTCCAACCTTATTCCTCCCACACACGAGTTCAACGGTGAGTCTCTTTCCTAGGATTTTTAGTCTTGGCCTTAATATCAATAGGGGATATCAAGAACTGATGTGCATACCAAATCTCTCAAAGTGATAAAACATAGAAACAACATTTCTAGGTATAAATGACTAGCATAATCTTTATTGACCAAAATGGGCCTCAAGAGGCATGGGCTTAGGCCTTTATAGATAAAAATACCTTATAGCAATAAAAATAAGCAATTTAGGTAAATCTTAGAGGAAGTTAGTAGGTCACTGTATGAGTTGAGTTCAGTGGAAAAGTCAAGGTTCCCTTAACAAGATGCCCTTTTTAAGACTTGAGTTACATGCCAAGGTCAAAGGGGCTCGACATCCTTTGCAAACTCGAGTGAAGACTACCACCTTTTAGGACTTGGGTTAAAGACTCTGGTCAGATGAGCCCGATAATCTCTTTTGAATTGAGTTAAGGCTAAGAGTGATGGTTAGCCAATCTACAATCCCATGAAGTTAGTGGAATCATGGAACTATAAAACAATGCTATCGGTTGATAGGGACATGAAAAAATGAATGCACGAATAAAATAATAATTAATAAAATAATTCTAAAAAGCACAGGTAGAATTAGTATCTCTTATCCTCAGAGGACTATCCATTGTAGACGGCGGGGTTTAACTTGCATCTAAGATTTTAGCAACTGCAACACTATTTAAGCTTAGAGCTCTAGAGAACTCACTACTATATCACAAAGACATAGCATGGAGATCAGGAGTCACCACCCAGGGTCATAACTAGGATAATTCGAAGGTGGTGGTAATTCTCTAAAAGAGAGTTAACACCACAACTAGGAGATTCTGGATACGGAATACTAACTTCTTTCAATCTTGTGTTCATTTAGAATTACCTCATTAATTACTAAATTATTCTCTATTTAAATACAATTTCATTTAAACCCTATTTAGCATCCATCTAACTCCAAGGCAACTAGTCATGAAAGAGTACATAAAAAATGCATCCATATAATGCAACATCCCTAAATTAGTCTAAACTATGTTAATTTTAATTAGGTTAGCTAACTTTATTTTTATTTACAAGTGAAATGGAACTAAAGGTGGGCTTATATTTTAATTAAATTAGTGAAATTCTTTTTATTTATTTTAATTATCTAAAGTGAGCCTAAATCTACTAATTTTATGGAAATGAATTGGATTGGGTTTGAATAAATGGGCCTAGTTCCAATTAATTTTAATTTAAGTAAAAAATGGGCCTAAGTCTATTTTTTTAAAAAGAAATGCTTTATGGGTTGAATTAAGTCTAAATTAATTTTAATCAAACTAAAATAGGCTTAAAAATCTAAAATTAAGCTAAAATGGGCCTAAATTGACTTTAAAGTTAATTAAAACCTAAAATCCAATGAAAAGCTTATTTTAAATGAGTTATAACCTTAACATAGGCTTAGCGCTGAAATTGAATAAAAACATATAAATAAGCCCAAACAACAAAATAAAACAAATAATGAAACCTACATACTGTGGTTTCTAAATCCAAATTCAATTTTCATGCAACCCTAATTAACTAAAGCCACCATTGATTTTAATTTAGGTTTTACCAAATGAACCTAATTACTAGCCAATTTTAAGTGCAGAAAAAAATAAAGGGTTTTACTATTCCCACTATTGGGGCTATTACAATTCCAACATACGTAAATTAAAAATAATTAATTACATGCCCAAATAAACCAAATAAATAATAAAAAAGAACATAAAAAACACATAATATTAAAAACCTAAAATATAATTAAAATGGCTACAGATTTAAATCCATGACATCCCATGGATCTTCATAGATTTTCCTCATGTATTCACCCCACGATTTTGGTTATGCCAATCATAGTCAAAATCATAAAAACAAAACACAAAATAGAAGAAAAAGAATTATTAGATGATCAAATAATAAAAGGAAATCAAAATCAAATACAAGAATAAAAAGAAGAAAGAGAAGAAATGGGATGTTGATGTGTAGTTTGATTGCCCTTCAGAGTGGGAATCACTATTAAAAATTGACTTCCAGATTGATTTTGGATATCACTGGAGGTACTGTGTTTATTTTAAAAACCCTAATAACGTGTTTTGGAATGCTCTTTCTTTTTAAAACTAAAGCAATGTAAGTTTTTTTCTATTCTTTTTCTTCAGACTTCTCTCAAAGCAACATTTGTTTTTTAGTAGTTTTCTTTTAGAAAAAAGATGACCTCCTCTTTTTGTCTCTCTCTCTGCCTTTCTTTTTAATCCAAAATCCCCTCCGTCCCTAGGGGTCTCAACTCTTATAAATCACCATTTTTATTTTAAAAAATTTTGATAATCTTTTCTAAATCCAAAACACGAAAAAACACATTAAATAGGATAATTATATTTATTTATTTATATTATTATTTTTTAACCAATCAAAAATTAAATAAATGTATTTTTCTAAAAAATAAAATAAAAACTCCATCAATCGAAATTACAAAAATCTGATCAAATTTCTGTATTTTCGATCAAAAATCTGTAATTTTGATCGGAATTATAGAATTCTGATTGATTTTATATAAAGCCAATCGACCTTTTTTTTACTTTTAATTACAAAAGGGCCCTTGAAGAAAATTAAAATTTTCAATTAAACCCCCCAAAACATTGCAATTTAATCCTAAAAACTCCAAAATCAATACCTAAAGATCAATTTCAATCAAATTTTCATAGTAGGAGCTCTTGTCGCATCTATGCATCCCAAAATTGGGTGCATATAGACCAGGAAGAGGAGTTCAACTTTGAATCCTAAGTTGCTGATTCCATTATGGATGTTTTCTATAATGACCTTGACATTTCTCTTTCCAACTTATTTGAAACTAATGACATTTTCTTTTCTAAAGTTAATGCAATAAGGTCTGACTTTGCTTATTTGTGCGATGTTTTTCCTAATGGTTATTCTATTTGTGATGATCATTTCTTACATATGTTTGACATTAATTCAGTGCAAACTAAATCATTTAATCTTAGCACATGTGATGATCCTAAAAATATACTGATTGCTTTTGACTTAACTTTTGATGAGAGAGAAAAAATGAAAGAAACATTAAAAAGAAGACATAAAGTATTTTCTTAGGGCTACAAGGCTATGCATGGGATTGATAGAGAGATTACAAAGCATAGGATCCCATGTATTCTCATGTCACATCGATAAAATAAAAGAACAGGAGATTAAGGCCATAATGGGCTCTACTGATCAAGGAAGAAGAGGAGAAACAACTAAAAACAAAGTTTTTGTAAGTGGTAGATGACACCTAGTGGCTAGCCAACATAGTTTTAATTCTTAAGAAGGATGGGAGAGTCAGGATGTGCATGGACTATAGGGATTTGAACAAGGCTTGTCCAAAAGTGCTATGTACTCCTTTATGGATGGCTTCTCAGGATATAACCAAATTATAATGACGGTGATTGAAAAATTGAAAAATTCTTTCACCATTGAATGAGGGTGTTTATTGCTATATAGTCATGCCATTTGGGTTAAAAATTACAAGAACTACTTATTAAAGGATGACTATAACTTTACTGCATGATATGGTCCATAAAGAGATAGAGGTGTACATGGATGACATGATGGTCAAGTCTACAACTAGAGAAGGGCACTTTGAGGCTCTAGAAAAATTCCTGGCAAGAGCTAAAAAGTACAACCTCAGGTTGAATATGAAGAAATGTGTTTTTAGGGTGACCTTTAGAAAATTTCCCAAAGAGGCATAAAGGTGGATCCCAATAAAGTGAGAGCGATCAAAGAAATGCCTGCACTAAAAAATAAGAAAGAAATCAGAGGGTTCATTGGACGGTTGTAATACATTAGTAGGTTTATAGCTAAGTTGACCACAATCTGTGAGCCAATCTTCAAGCTTTTAAAGAAGAATTGGTCGGTCATCTTGGATGACAAATGTCAATAAGGTTTTAAAACTATTAAGAATTATTTGATAAATCCTTCAGTCTTGTAGCCACTGAGGCTAGGTAAGCCTTTGATTCTTTACCTGGCAATAGAGAAAGATGTAATTAGTGTAATGCTGGCTCAGGAAGGAGAAGGAAAAGTTGAGCATGTTATGTATTATCTGAGTAAGAAGCTTCTACCTTATAAATCTAATTAAAGTCTAGTAGAGATAACTTGCTTAGTTGTAATTTAGGCAATAAAGAAGCTCCGACATTACTTCCAATTTTATAGAATTCAAGCAGTCTCTAAACATAATCCTCTCAAGTATCTTTAATAAACTCTCTCTCTTATAGGGAAATTAGCTAGATGGCTAGTCTTGCTTTTTGAATTCAACATAGACTATGTGGCAAAAAAGGTGATAAAAGGGAGGGCTCTAGCGGACTTCTTGGCTCAGAATCTAGTGGATGATGGATAAGAATGGGAGTTGGAATTCCTGGATGAGCACTTAAGAGTATTAGAGATCTAGACATGAAAATGTATTTTTATGGAGCAGTTAATAATAGAGGAACGTGCATTGATGTGATTCTAGTCTTGCTAGAAGGAGAAATGATTTCGATGGCAAAGTGATTGGAATTTAAAGTTAATAATAATCAAGCTGAATATAAAGCTGTATCTTTGATCTAGAAGCACTCAGGAATGTGGGAGCAAAAGAAGTTATAGTATACGGAGACTCGATGCTGGTAGTGAAATAAATCTCTAATAAATGGGAAGTGAGACAAGATAGGCTGAGACTGTATTAGACTATTCATCCATGATTCTTTTATCTTTTACCCAATGTAGATTTGTGCACTTGCATGGGAAGAGAATCAAATGGTAGATGCTTTGGCTACTCTAGCTTCAACATGGAAAGGAGGAAAATAGATAGAAATCAAGCCCCTTATCCTAGTAAATTTCCAAACTCCGTGCTATGAAGATATCAGAATAATGCCTATTGACCTCACAGAAAAGCCTTGGTTTTATGATTTATAGCAATATTTGGAGATAGGAAAATTCCCTGATAATGCTGATGGAAAAGAAAGAATGTCATTAAGGATGTTATCTCGGTAATTCATTAGTCATAATGGGATATTATACAAGAGGATGCCAATTGGAGTACATTTGAGATGTGTTCATAAGGATGAGACACAAAAAATCATGGAATCAGTTCACAAGGGTGTATGTGGATTGCGTATGAATGGAATAGTCATTATTAATAAAATAACTCATCAAGGGTACTTCTAGTTGACTATAGAGGTAGATTTTGTGAAATATGTAAAGAAATGCCATAACTGCCAAGTGTATGGTGATGTGAGCCATTTGCCTTTTATGGAACTTTAAGGATTGACCTCTCCTTAACCATTCACTGTCTAAGGAGTTGGTATCATTAGAGATATAAGGTCAAAGGCATCTAATGATCATCGCTATATTATAGTAGCAATTGACTACTTCTCTAAGTGGGTTGAAGCATAAAATTCATGACTGTTGGGGCAAAACAAATAGCAAGATTCATATAAAAGAATATAATATGCAAATATGGGTTGCCTCATTATATTATCACTAATAACGGTGTTCAGTTTAGATCAAAAAGAGCCACTTTGTTGGAGGAATATAAGATTGAACATTATAGATCCTCTCCTTATAGACTATAAGTGAATGGATCAGTAGAAGTGGTAAACAAGAATATGAAGAGGATCCTAGCCAAGATAACAGAGAACTATAAGGATTGTGTAAGCTACCTATAGTTCGCATTATGGGGATATAGGACCATAACTAGAACATCAATGGGAGCTACTGTGTATTCTCTAGTGTATGGGTGTGAAGTTATATTGCCAATTGAGGTTGAGATTCAGTTGTTAAGGGTTCTCTTGGAATCCAAAATTCTTGAGTATTAATGGGTCAAAATTTGATTAGCACAACTGACATTGCTAGATGAAAAGAAAATAAAATCCATGTATCACTCTCAGTTGTATCAGAAAAGGATAGGCTGAGCTTATAAAAAAATTAAGCTAGGCAAAATCAAATAGGGTGACTTAGTGTTAAAGCTCACTCGGCCCATCATGACTGATCTATGGGGAAAGTTCAAGCCAAACTAGAAAGGTATGTATCAAGTGAATAAGCTATCTTCCAAGGGCACTGCTATTCTATTTGATTTAGAAGGAAACAAGTTTACAGAGCCCATTAACTTGGATAAGCTCAAGAAGTACTTTCTGTAAAGTCTTGCTAGGGAGAAAACCTAAAAAGAGGCTATCTAGGCAAACGTTAGAGATAGAAAAATGAAAAAAATTAGAATTCTTACTGGATTAAAAACCTAAAAGGTTGGTCTGGGAAAAAGTAAAGGACATATAAAAGGGGAGAGAGAGAGGAAAATAGTCAGTTGGTCCGTCTATTGTAACTGGATCCATGCCTTATATTGGTTATTAGTGGACTGATTTTTGTCATAGTTAATGAACCTCTAAATGATTATTTGAGGCTAGGTAGCAACTAGGTTGTCCAAAAAGTTTTGAGAAAGGGGCCCTGGCTCAAATTCATACTATAGCTCCACAATCAGTTATTTATGCCCATATTGTCTGTAAAGCCGAGCAGGATTATAGAAAGTGGCAAAATAGAGACTGGCTAATGGAACACAGTAGGTAGAGGTTTGAATGTTCAGATGTTGTAACCTCCACCATGGTCATATCCATTGAATCAGAGTGCTAGGAAATGTAGAGAACTAGCTCTAAATATCCTCTAGAATAAGGTGAAGTCTTATACTACATAAGTGTTTGGCCTTGTAGTGTGCAATGTCATTGGAAGGTTCGAGCAACCTCAACTTTTCATAAAACCATGCATGTTAGAAGAATGAAAGGGTAAAAATAACAAGAAGTAGTAAATGGAAAGAGAAAAGAAGCTCACCTCAAGTACCAGGGGACTCCTTGAGAATCACCTAGTTTTAGAAAAGTAATCGAGCCCAATGATGGTCTTTGCTAGGATAAGAGGGAAAGGATTTAGGCTAGCTTCCACTTGGTCAAGATTGTGAAGAACCTTTAGGTCACAGTTGTTAAAGGGGAAACCAATAGAAATTGAGCATACAAGTAAAGAGTAATCATCTGAGGCCAGTAAACCTCATTGCTATCTACAGTCATAACAACTTCAAGAAAATAGCTTATCAGAACCTCATTACCAAAGATATGGCAAAGAGAAGACTGAGAGAAAATGTTGAATAGCCTAGCCATTTGATATTGGATGGAGAGTAAATATGAGGTTTTAGCTGAAGGAATTGCAATCTTACAAGCATAATCCATTTGAGAGCCTAAGATAACTTTGAATTCCTCTGGCAGGGGGCATAACTCTACTATATTGAATTTGAAGACATGTTTTTGAGGATCCCAAAATTGAGTAAGAACCTGAAGAAATGGAAAATTAATCTTCCTAGTATGTAGAGATTGAAAAATGGATAGGTAAATGGCTCAAATCTAGCCTATGATCCACCATCCAAGCTTTTTAGGATCGGTTGTAGCTATTTTAAGTTTCTTTCCATCATATTGAGAGGTTGGAATGTTGTTTAGAGAGAGAATGAAGAGAGTTCATGTGAATGGGAAAATTGGAGATTTTGAAGAAGAGCTAGGGATTTAAGTAGCTGTAAGATGATGGTGCAGAGGCATTCGCCTCTATGATAAGGTGTCGTCTCTGCATGTTGAGGTGATTTCTTATTGCCTTTTCACAAAGAGGTGATGCCTTTATAAATGGGCAACACTGTAGAAGGTGGGGTTTAGCATGGGTCCAAGATTTTAGTAACCCCAATACTATTTGAGCTCAGGGCTCTAGAGAACACACTACTATATCATAAAGACTTAGCGTGGAGATCAGAAGTCACCATCTAGGATAATAATTAGGACTATTTGAAGGCAGTGGTAACTCAATTCTCTAAAAGAGAATTAACACCACAACTAGGAGATTCTGGATACGAAATACTAACTTCTTATAGTCTCATATTCATTTAGACTTACTTTATGAATTACTATCTTATCATCTATTTACATGCAATTTCCTATAAACCCTTATTTAAACAATTAACCTAGGCAAACTAGTCATGAAAAAAATGTAAACAATGCATTCATTTAGGTTCATAATACCTAAGTTAGTCTAATCTACATTGATTTTAATTATATGGGAAAAATCTACATGTTTTAATTTACAAGTGATCTTAAAGCCTAATGGGCCTAATTCCTATTCAATTTTAATTAATGATCCTAAGTCTACTTATTTCAATTCTAAAATGAGCCTAATTCTAAATTATAGAAAAGGCTTTAATTTAAAGAGTTAAGTCTAAATTAATTAAATTAAACTAAAGTGGACCTATATCTAATTAACTAAATGGGCTTAAGTTATCTATAACCTAATTTCTAATTAATTATGGGCCTAAAATGCATTTTAATTAATTAAAATCTTGGCCTAGTTAATTAAATAACCGGTTAAATGAAATGGGCTAATTAAAAGGTGGGCAAAAAAAGAACTACCTAAACCTAAAATTAATTAAAATACAAACAAAAAGAAAAATGAAACAACTAAAAATGAAAGGAGTAAAATAAATTCCTAACCTAAATTAATTAGGTTACAAATAACCTAAAAATTCTAAACAAAAAGAAAATGGATTTAATCAATAAAAAAATAAGTAAAGTGGCCCTAATAATTAGTTAACAAATAAATAAAATAATTAACAAACAACCCTAATTCTATTCACTTAAATCTAATTCAATTTTAATTAAAAACCCTAATTATGTCTTAGCCATTGATTTTAATTAATTACCCAATTGAAACCCTAATTTTGCTAACCAATTAATAAAAATAAAACACACAACATATGTAGGAATTTCATTATTCCATTATTGGGCCTATTACAATAATCTACTAAAATTAAATTATAATAATAATACAACCCATAAAATAAGATAAACACAAAAACAACACAAAAAATAAATAGATAAATAAATAAGTAAGGAATCTAAAAACTATGTAGAATTTTACAAGGTTTTAATCCATGGCATTCCATGGATCTTTATAGTTTTTGTTCTTTATAGTGAATTCATCATGTAATTCCATCCATAATCACAAACACAAACACAGAAAACAAAATAAAGAATGATTAGTAATTAAAAAAAATAAAAATAAAAGTTAAATAAAATTAAAATTAAATGAAACTAAAATAATCAAACAAAATAAATAGAATAGGGTAAAAGAAGAGATGATTTTATGGATACAGTATTGATTTACTCCTCAGAGTGATATAAATCATCGTTGTTTTTAGAATAGATCTTCAATGCTTGATTTTCTCTTCCCAAAAGGTCTGCTGCTTCTTCTTAAAAAGAACAATATGCCAAAAATATTTTTTAATTTTTGTGGATCTTCTTTATTTCAGAAAAGCTCTTTTTTTTTTTAGATTTTAAAGCTGCATCCCCCTCCAAAAAAAGAAAAGAAGAAGAAGCCCCTCCTCATAGGAGAGTTGAGCTGGGTTTAAATAGAAAACCCTAATTAAAGCTCACGTATCTTACTGGGACTTTTCCCATTCACAAAGATAAAATTTTGGTTTAATAAGGACTTTTAATTTCCTAAAAAAATTTAGATAAATCCTAGAAAAGGGATTTATCACATCAATTAACCAATTAAAAATCAAAAAATAAAATTTTTTATTTACTAAAAAACTAAAAAAACACAGACGAAAAATTATCAAAATAGCATAATCCCGATTAGGATTATATAATTTCGATTGGAATTATATAATTTTGACCAAATTACATAATTCTGATAGGAATTATATAATTTCGATCTTTTTTTACTTTTAATTACTGAAAGACCCAATTTTTTTTTTTACAAATTAAGTCCTTTAAAAAATCAATTAAGTTATTTTGATAACACATTTAGGCTTTTGAGGTTCCAAAATTTAAATGTTGAAAATCTATTTTTAATATTTTCATCATTGGAGTCCTTTATTGCATCCGTACTCAATTATCTCAAAATTAGGTGATTAAACTTGCCCCCCTTTATCGTTGTTTGCATGACAAATTGCGGCAAAGCAAATAAGCATACAATTTCTTAAAAATAAAAACTTTAGATACTTACCTGTGCACCTTGAAGCTTTTACCTATAAGTGATCGTCAGTTCACGATGAATGCTTATGTTGCTATACAACACTAAGCAGAATGCTAAAGCCACTATATAACATTTAGCAAATTTCACTATAATCCTCGTGAGACATTTAGTAAAAAATGATTTGAGAATATGTTATTGCTCCTATGGAACATATATTGGTCAAGATTTGAAAATACACTATACATTAGATGTATAGTATTGGTATAAAAATACACTATACATCAGACGTATAATGTTGATTTGAAAATACACTATACTCGGACGTATAGTGTTGATTGGAAAATACACTATACTCAGGTGTATAATATTGATTTGAAAATACACAATACTTAGATGCATATTATTGATTTGAAAAGACACTATACTCGGACATATAATGTTGATTTCAAAATGCACTATACTTGGACGTATAGTGTTGATTTGAAAAGACACTATACTCAAATGTATAATGTTGATTTGAAAATGCACTATACTCGGACATATAATGTTGATTTTAAAAGACACTATACTTGGATGTATAATGTTGATTTGAAAATGCACTATAGTCGGATGTATAATGTTGATTTGAAGAGACATTATACTTGGACGTATAATGTTAATTTGAAAAGACACTATACTTGGATGTATAGTGTTGATTCGAAAATGCACTATACTTAGATGTATAGTGTTGATTTGAAAATACACTATACTCAGACAGATAATGTTAATTTGAAAATGCACTATATTTCGACGTATAGTGTTGATATGAAAACGCACTATACTTGGACGTATAATGTTGATTTGAAGAGACACTATACTCGGACGTATCATTTTGATTTGAAAAAACACTATACTCGGACGTATAATGTTGATTTGAAAATGCACTATACTCATAGATATAGTGTTGATTTGAAAATGCACTATACTTAGACGTATAGTGTTGCCAGATGTGGTATCTCAGTGAACATGTGTAACATTAGCACCTAGGACCTTCCAGGAGGCATGCTCTTTTATTCCTTCTTTGATGTTGTGGAGCTACAACATAATTGGTCTTGAGCTTAGAGTAGCTCTTGAGGGATATAATGCTTTAATTCTGCTCAAGCGCTCTCATTTCTATCAAGAGTATATTTGAGAGAATCTCCTAGAGCAGGTTCTTACAGACCCAGTTAAGGTATGCTTTTTGTCACCATTTTACTTCATCTCTTTCATCAATACAAATGATATTTTCTCCTTTTATACAGGTTAAAGGAGCGACTAATGTTGCTATGGAGAATGAGACTAAGGTGACACTAAGAGGGCTGAGCAGGAGGTTGGGCATACTCAACACACTGAAGCTGCTCGAGGTGATACTTCCTCAAGTACTATTTTAGGCCATATTCCACTACTTGATAGGTCCATGTACTATTGGGCTCCTACAGTACAAACTACCATTAAGCATCACATGTATTTTGATGTAGCTTAGATTCCTAGCTTCTCCCCTCCTGATGCTTCACATGTAAGTGCAATTTGCATTTTTAATCTTGTACAAACTAACACTTGTTGCTAAATTAGTAAACTTTATTTTACAGGTCCCTCGGACACAGGCAGAGTATCTATATGGACTTGCCTCATCCCAGAAACTATTTACCATGCATATAACAGATAATTGGAGAGTTAGTATTTACAACAAGTATGAAAATGTATGCATGTTATGTATAATATGCATGATTCTAACTATTCTTAATGAAAATAAGTTATACTAGGGATTTAGAGCATGAGAATGAGAGGCTTCATTGACAACTTACTGGTTTAAGTTTTGGTGATCATGGTGTTAGGACCTTTATGCCCTAAATCATGGCGGTGATCCAGCTAGAAGGTGGAGTCCTTGGCCATACTCTGGAGCTTAGGATGACTGATTTTTTTATTTTTAGTTCTTATACTTACATGACTGTACTCTGACTTCCTTTTGCACTTTGAACCGCTTCACTTTTTTTAAATGGATTATGGACTTTTTGTTTTTTATCAAACCTTTTATGCATATATAAAGGGCTTATAAGAGGATTGTCTTCCATTCTTCTTTTTTATTTACTTTCATCATGACATAAGCCACCCTTCATTTGATGAAGAAATTTCTTATAAGCTTTAATGGAGATGATTGGAATATATTGCTTGTTAGGTTTTGTGATACAAACGTAGTGGAAAATTAAAAATTTATCACGTTCCTAAACCTAGAACCATGTAATTTGACTACTTAATTAAATCTAGGGTTTCAAGAATCTCACAAAATGCAGAAGAGGCAAGATTTTCTAGAAGGATGAGAGGAGGTTCACACCGGTGACACCTTACCTCGAGCCTTTTACTTTGGTTGTTCAAATCTAGACGTCTCTAAAAGGATGTGTCCTCTATAGGTATCCATATGAACAACCCTTCATAAAAATGAATTGGAGTGTGTGCTAGCAACTTTCTTGATTGTCTCACAAATCAAGAACAAAAGAAAAACTCTATGTTTGTTTTCTAAGAAGAGAGAAAACAAATTTAGAGGTAGGAAAAACAAGTGAGTTAAACCTTAGAGAATATAACATATTTATAGACTCCAAATTAGGGTTTCACCTACCAATGACCTTTTGGTAATTTCCCATTTATTATATTATGATTTTATTTTTAAAAAAAATAGAAATAATATCTTATTTATTTATTTAAAATAACATTTATCTTAAATAAATAAATAAATAAAATACTTTAATTATTTATTTCCACAGAGTTTATTTTGGGCTTATTAAACCCATATTCGTTTTGGGGTCATTCTAAGTGTGTGACCCTGTAGGTTCACATAACATTGGCAGTGGACCTATATCTCTATTTAGGCCTACAAGTCATAAGTGGCCTCTAGCAAGACATTATGACTACCCGAATCATGTGAAGTCAATAATCCAACATAACCTAATTACAGTGAATTTTATCGTCCCTTTTTCACATGATATCTTAATTGAATATAAGGCATAGAATGTCATCCTTATATAGTTCAATATTTTGACTTGATTCCAAGTAGATTGAAAATGATAACTCTTTATCAATTCATTTCAGCATGGCCATGCATTTTCCTTTAGTCTATCTCATCAAGGGGCCCATAGATATCTTTCTCATATTAATGAGGGATAAATTCCCTCTGAATCACTCACATTCCTTACATAACTAATTTCATATCTAACAACATCCTATTTAATCATCCAGTTAAAGACAATGTTAGAATGTGTCAAAACATAAAATAGCTATGTAGAAATCCATGATGATTTCAAGGTCAAAGGACCAAAATAAAATTACTGTGATGAGAAATACTTATGACAATAATCTATGTAGTATTCTAATAGTGGGTTAATCCAATACATGATCTCTCATCATGTACCTATGAGTTGACTTAATATCTCATATTCATGATTAGTAAAACATAACCATTAGTCAACATCATACTAGCCTTAATAGTTTAATATTTATATAATGAATAAATGGCTAGGGATAATTAGAATAGAACTCTTATTTTAATCTAGGGGTTTTACTATCAAGTCACATACTTGATGGCCTTAGTGAGAATTAACCATTCATATAATTATCATAAAATCAAATGATAGTGAAATAACTCTTTATTAATAAAATAAGAAAGTTAATACATAATCTCAAATGATTGACCTAGTGCATATCACTAACACTGCTACCCTTCCATGCCAAATCATTGAAATCCTTTTAACATCTAAAAATAGACAATAATTTTCTATATACTGCTGCCACCTTTTGGGATGTTAAGGACCATCTGTTCATATTCAATGGTTAAGAGCTGTATCCATTAATTGAAGAGTTTGTTGCTATTCTTGGATATTCATCAGACTCAATTACTATGATTGCTCTCCTTGATCTTGAGATGCAGTTTCCCAGTAAACTAGTGGCATTTTTTATATGCCCTTAGACAACATCTACATGTAGGCACATAACCTTGGGACTATCGGTCTTTCTTCTCTAATTACTTCTTGTGGGACTAAGGGTAAGAACAATGCTACTTGGATAAGAACTGTCTCCTTCTGCTCATATGCCCAATTTCTACTAGTGGCTTCTCATGGAGATGCTCACATAAAAATTATTAGCATCTTAGAATGAGTGGAAACTAGAGATAACCCTATGTCTGTTGTGCTTGCTAAAACTATCATCAAGTTAGATAATTTCAAAACTCAAAATTGCCTCTCAAGCAGTCTGCTTCTCCTTTGAGTATGTAACCAAAATTACCCCTTTTTTTATTACCTTATGCCTTAATTTTTACCTAAGCCACCCTTTTGGTTTTTCAACTTAGCAGACTTGCCTTAACTTTTGCCTAAGCTACCATTTTAGGTTTTCAACTTAGCGGGCTTAGTTTTTATTTTTTTTATAGATATGGCCATAGGAGAAATTGAGTTTACTTAATGCCCCTACCAATGCTTTGACCTATCAACCTTATCAACTACAGTCTCGCCCAATGAAGATGAGATGAGCACATTATAGACTATTGGATTGAATGGTTGAAAGGTATTGTAGATGCTGAGATTATATGGATCTGTACTTAGTAGAGATTGAACTTTATGACCATCAACTTATATGACCAATGTGTTCCTATTCCTAGATTGCATTTCTCTACTTTCTTTTCTCCTTCACGCCTTTGTCATCAGTATGGTTGCCCATAATTCATCATTACTGTCTAACTAACTTTGAAGGATTTCCTTTAAGACAAGATTTTCTAGATAAAGTGAAGAACTTATGGCCTCGTAGACTGGGGGTGGCATGTTTTAGAAATTTGGGAAAGGGTTATTTTTTTGTGTTTGGGTTTGGATTTGATTTCTCAAGGTCTGTGATTTTTCTAGAGTTTATATGGTTTTGAGTTTCATGTTTAAGGTGCATGTAAGAGTCAGTAGAATGGCCAGCAATTTGGTGAAATTTAGAGTAACTGTTTAGGTCAAAGCTAGGGAGATTTGGGTTTAGAAGTTTAGAGAAGGTTAAGGGTTTAAGGAGGCCTTTTTGGATCAAATGGTCTAGGAATTTAGATAAGGGTTGGTTAAAATTTGAGAATCTCATGGGTTATTGAATAGCAGGACTCCCATAACTCAACTACCATTTTCTTGTTGTGTGCCCCTAGTTGGGTAGTTTCTTACTGTGGTGCTTTTAGCAATCTTCTTTTTCTCACTTTTAATCTCCTCAACTTGTAACCCATCATTATAAAGGTCTATAAATGTCTTAGGGTTCATCATTTGCAACCTTTTAACTAAATTAGGTGACACATTTTGAACAATCATCCTAACTTGATCCATTTCAACTAGCTTATTTTTCATTAATCATGCCTTATTCATGAATCTAGTTAGGAAATCTAAAAATGATTCATTATGCTTCTACTTGGCTAATTCTAAATCCCTGATAGACATTTTAAGCCTGGTATTGTTGTTATATTATTTTAGAAAAGTAGTACACAATTCTCTCCAGACAACTCATATAGACTTCTCTAACCCATGATACCAATTAATAGCCATACCCTTTAAGGATAGTGCAAATAACTTGGTAACTATAGACAAAGGAACCTTAGTGGTGCGCATAATAGTTATATATTGACTAAGGTGGATCCTTGGGTCTTTAATACCATCAAACTTCTGTAGCTATGGCATCATGAACTTATGAGGCAGCTTATCTTCCTCAAATTGCATCATATCATTAAATTCAAATGAATATCTGATGCCTTGTCCTCTCATAAGTTCTTTCATTTTGGACATCTTCTAAGTTAGTGCTTTCATCTGCTTAGATTCTAACTCTTGAACTTGCTTAAGTGATTCCCTTTTTACTTCTTCAACTATGTAGTTCTCAACATCCTCCAATTTCATTTCCATAATAGATACATTCCTAATAGCATTTATAGGTTGACCCCCAACATTGTCATTATTAGCAGGTAGTGCATCCATAACAGGTGGATTAGCCACAACTTGAGGTGCAGTAATAGGTGGTGGCATTAATCCAGCCATAAATTGTCTTAATTCATCTTGCATCATTGCTCTCATGTCATTCATCAATGCTCTTTTCATGTCCTCTAGGGTCCAGTTTCCTCCCTCTTATTGTTCCATTTCTTCTACTTGTTTAGCTAGAGCTTGTGCAGTTTCTAGGTAGAGTGGATTGATAAGACTCCTTTCAAGTCTGCTAAGGATCTCATTTGCAACTGTCTATGGACTTGAATCCATTCTCACTAGTCTACCACCTTTCCAACTCCAAACATAGGAAAACCTAGATGAATCTATAATGGCTAAAAACCAAAGTGTTAGTATGATGCATGAAACGTATATGTGAATGTATGCATGATGCACGTGCTTTGCAATAAGTAACAAGTAAAATTAAAGTGCTCAACATCCTTCCAACCTTATTCCTTCCAGACAAGTATTCAATGGCAAGTCTCTTTTATTAGGATTTTTGGTCTTAGCCTTAATATCAACTGGGGATATCAAGAACTGATGCACATGTCATGTCTCTCAAAGCAGTAAAAGCATAGAAATAACATTTTTAGGTATAAAAGTATAACTGTCATACCTCAAATTTGAATGTGCCCAAAAAGGTCCAATGATGAAGCAAATCCCTGAGATGACTATAGTATGCTTGTTTGTAACACCTCTAAAGTGTGTAACATTAAAATACCTAACTGACCCCACCAGTGTGCAAAATTGATCATTGAGCCATTAAGTTGTGCTTTGACCTTGCGAAATACGAATTATTGAAACAATGAGAGGTTTGTTTTGAGAAAACTCCTTTTAGAATACTCAACTCATTGGGCTGGTACAAATTTTGTTAGACCGGGACCTAGTTTTATGAAAAACAAAAATTGATTTTGGAAAAATGGACTTTAAAAACACATCAGGAAGGCTCCAAAACCTCTAGAAGTGGTCCAGGAATGGTCCAACACAACCCAAGGATCAGCGCATATCGCTCAGAAGTGCGTGTAAATGCTCCTAGATGTCATGTGCTAAAATTGAGGCTGAATTGGCAAAATGGACTCCAGAAATGCATATGAAAGGCCCAAAAACCTTAGGAACCAACCCTAAAATAACATGCATAAAGCTTGGGAAGTGTACGTGAAGGCCAAAGTGCACGCGTGGTGGGTGACCACGTGTATATTGTGCATGACCACGTGCAAAATTGTTGATATGTGCAGGTAACCATGCCCCCACCACCCTATTCTACCCAATTTTCACTATAAATAGATCCCTTCACACCCTATTTTAGAGAGGGAGCAGGTGGAAACATGTACACACACTTAAAAATTGGTCTGATTGAAGGCGCTAAAAACCCCTTTCTAGATAGTTTTTGCTCTCCCACAGCCTTTCTCTTAAGTTGTTAGATCCCTTTTCCACCAAACCAAGTCTCATCTTTGTCAAAGCACACTTCAAAGGTATACAATCTAGCATCATTCTACTATCATTTTGAACCTCTCGATGAGGAAAGCTTGATAATCCCTCGAAGGTAAAGCTTTAAAACCCACACAAGCTCAGTCGAGTTTAAGGACCACATAACATTTATTTTATTGCATTGCATTTTATTTTATTGTCACCAACATTTAGGAATACTTTTGTGCTTGTGCGATGAGACTAACAATCTTTCATGCTATGTGAATAATATATGCTCTATTATGCTTATTTCATATCATCATTTTATATCCTCTATTTCTGAAATCATGAAATCACATCATAGATACCAATAATGTGAAAAGTTCATATCCCAGAATAAAGTTATCATGCACTCGGTTTAGTGATGACCTCATGCATCCTTTATATTATCGTCGTACATCATTATATCATAAATAATCATTGCAAGCATGCATGATAATCCTATTATTCATGAAATCGAGCAAGTTGTGTGAATGGTCATGTTAATCTTGCAGATTAATCATATCTAAATTAGATTTATGTTTTTGCAATCTTTTCCTTTTTATGTGTATTTTATCAGGAAAGTGATGTAATAATTAAAATTTTGGCTTTATTATCTTCCGCTATCTAATGTATTGTGTGAATGCTATATAAATTATCATTACCAAAACTAGGGTGTTGTCGTAGCTATACATCAAATATCGTATAATGAGAAATAGTAAAAAAGTAGACGCAATCCCCCGAACCTGAAAATCTTTGTTGGGGATAATACTTACTGAGTGACCCAAAGTTGTCCCTTTCTTTTCCTAATTTTCTAACAATTGGGTGGCCACTCCACAAAATCAAAATAATCTTATCCCCTTGAGAGCAATCATTGATCCCTATTTGATAAAGTTTCCATGTCCTTTAGAAATGAAACCCACATAATATCCCGCAAAAACATACCGCTATCCAAAAGCAATAAGAGAGGTTGCTCATAGTGGCGACTCCACTGGGGACTTCTAAGTAAGAGAGATCAACTTGAAAAAGACTATTTCTCATTATGCAATACTCAATGGTATAAAGATCGTCACTATTACATTTGCACTACACATCACATGTGCAATACTTGTCCCTAAAAGCCTCGATAATACTAAATGACATTGCCACTATGATTCCTCTGGAGTCACGGGGCGATGAAGATATGATATTATCACCTTTAGTCTTTACTCATGTAATTATTGGACTTATCTGACCAGAGTTTGTAACCTAATTCCTAAAGGGGGCAATTGAGTTATCAAAAGAATGCTAGACTTACTGACCGGAGTCTATAACCCTAGTCATATGGGGGCATTCTAGCTAAAGGAACCCTTAGCCTTTCACCCTAACTCAGCTTATATAGATAAACTAATAGCAACATCCTCTAGGATTCCACCAAGCTATGCATGCTATCCTTGTCCTAACGCTGTTCGTTTTACCTAATAGTCATAAATGACATGACCCTTCTAGTCTCTATCATTGAATGACATCGTAATGTTAGTTTTTATAGAAAATTTATGCTTAGGACCATGTGATTCTTATATACTTTGTGTGAGCTCAAAGCATGAGGAATGATAAGAATCATGTACCTCATCTTGAGTAGTCTATGAAAATTAACAAAATAATGACATCTCTCAATGACGGAACCTATAAGACATTGTCTATTTTTCTTTATTAGATCAAATGAATGGGTTAGGAACCCTACTAGATTATGGACCTTTATATTAGCAAAATCAAATTGTAAACTACCAAATGATACTTCTATGACTCCCAATAAACATATCAAATATCAATATGGGGGCAAGAACTCGAACTCCTTTAGATTAACCTTAGTCCTATGCATTCGGGCGCATGCAGGCTTTGGACATCATTTGAAGCTTGATAATTGACCCTCACATTGACATCATGTGATTACCTTAAGCACATTTGAATATCATTCCTTAATTTTCCCTTTGCTTCTGACCAACATAGATAAAAACATCCTAGTTCTAAGAGTAGAACCATAGTCCCCTAATGACTATAGGTTCAAAACCCACCTAGGAAAGAGAGTGAATGACCTCGTGGAGAAATAAAGTTAGAAGCAAGAACTTTCTTGTGATTGGTTTATTCACTGTGCAAGAAAATTAACCAGCTTTAATCATGCATACATAACATACATATAGATAGCACGTGTTAATCACTATTTTTTTGCAAGAATAATCATTTTTCATCATAGGATTTTGCATCCAGTCCATGCGTACATGCTCACTATAAACACCCAATTTTAGGATAATAAAATATGGATGTGACAAAGGACTCCAATGATGAAAAGGTTATGAGTAGGTCTTCAACACTTAAAGTTCAAAACATCAAAAGTTCGAATATGTTTTCAAAAAGAGTTTCATTATTTTTTAAGGACTTAATTGTAATACCTTTTTAAGACCTAATTGAGAAATCTAATTTCTTTCAGGGGTCTTTTTGTAATAAAAATTTAAAAAAATTCAGAATTATAGAATTTTGATAGGAATTCTGTAATTTTGATAAGAATTATGTAATTTTGGTCAGAATTATGTGTTTTCTATATGTTTTTATTTTTTTTACAAAAAAAAATATTTTCTTGAGTTTTGATTGGTTTAAAGTTTTTCTAAATTTATTGTTGGATTTATCTGCATCTACAGAAGTAATTACTCAAACTTTATTCTTAAGAAATTATGTGTTTATTTGCTTTGCCACAATTTATCAAGCAAACAATGACAAAGGGGGGCAACTGTAAACACCCATTTTTGGGATAATAAAATATGAACGTGACAAAGGACTCAAATGATGAAAATATTATGAGTAGGTTTTCAACACTTGAAGTTTGAAACCTCAAAAGTTTGAATACATTTTCAAAAAGAGTTTCATTATTTTTATGGACTTAATTGTAATACCTTTTTAAGACCTAATTGAGAAATCTAATTTCTTTCAGAGGTCTTTTTATAATAAAAAGTTAAAAAAATTTAGAATTATAGAATTTTGATAGGAATTCTGTAATTTCGATAAGAATTATGCAATTTTGGTCAGAATTATGTGTTTTCTATATGTTTTTGTATTTTTTATAAAAAAATAAAAAATATTTTCTTGAGTTTTGATTGGTTTAAAGTTTTTTTAAATTTATTGTTGGATTTATCTACATTTGCAGAAGTAAGTACTCGAACTCTATTCTTAAGAAATTGTGTGTTTATTTACTTTGCCATAATTTATCAAGCAAACAATGACAAAGGGGGGCAACTGTAAACACCCAATTTCGAGATAATAAAATATGAATGTGACAAAGGACTCCAATGATGAAAATGTTATGAGTAGGTCTTTAACACTTGAAGTTTGAAACCTCAAAAGTTTGAATACATTTTCAAAAAGAGTTTCATTATTTTTTAAGGACTTAATTGTAATACCTTTTTAAGACCCAATTGAGAAATTTAATTTCCTTTAGGGGTCTTTCTATAATTAAAAGTTAAAAAAATTTAGAATTATAGAATTCTAATCAGAATTCTGTAATTCCGATCGAATTTACACAATTTTGGTAGGAATTACGTGTTTTCTGTCTATTTTTGTAATTTTTATGAAAAATAAAAAATATTTTCATGAGTTTTGATTGGTTTAATTTTTTAAAATTTATTGTGGATTTATCTGCATCTGTAGTAAATAAATTTCTTTTAAAATTAGAACTCTTCAGGAAAATAAGTCCTTTCAAAATTAGAACTCTTTGAGTGTCAGTTAGGGTTTTTGTTTATTTTCTTCCTATAAAAGGAGAGCTTAGGCTCCTTGCAAAGAGGAGTAAAAGGGAGGGCAAAAATACTAGAGGCAAAAATATTGCTAGAAAGGAGCAAAAGGATTTTTGAGGAGAAAATAACAAGTTTTTGAAGATATATTCAACCAATAAACGGTGATTTTACTAGTCTGAGGAGCCAACCACAAGCATTATCCTTTCCTTACTTTATTTTATTTTTATTCTTTTGTTATGATTTTTATTAAATTTCAATTTTGCTTACTTTTTTTATAATTTTATTCACTAATAATTGTTTTACCCTTTTATGATGGTGATGATGGAGGAGATCACATAATGGCTATATTTGGAGAATTAAATCTATGAAGATCCATGGAATGCCATGGATGGAAACGTGTAGCTAAACCTAATTTCTAGGGTCTTTATTTAGTTTGTTTATCATTAATTTTTTTTTTTATTATTGTGGGTTGTATTAATTTTATTTTCTTTTTTATTATTCTCAGTAGTTTATTGTAATACCCCAATAGTGGGAATAATGAAATTTTGTGTGTGCACAATTGGATGTTTTATTTTAATTAATTGGTTAGTAAAATTAGGGTTTTCATTTGATAATTAATTAAAATTAATGGTTATAGAAATCCTTAGGTTGTTTAATTAAAAATGGATTAGATGTAAGTTGGTAAAATTAGTTTGCTTGATTGATTATTTTATTTTATTGTTTATGTTTACCTTAATTAAATTAGAGTTTTTGGAATAGATTTAATTAATTGTTTAATCTTTTATTTGTTTTTTTTGATATTTTATTGTTTTTGGGCTTGTTTACTTATGTTTTTGTGTTTTGGGCCTTAGGCCCACATTAGTCTTAAACCCATTTAAATTTAGTTTTTTTAAGTTTAATTAACTAAAAATGTATTTTAGGCCCATAATTAATTCGATTTAGGGTAGAGGTAACTTAGGCCCAATTAGTTAATTTAGATATAAGCCCACCTAATTTAATTTAATTAACTTAGACTTAGCCCATTTAATTTAAGCCTTTTTCATAATTTGTATATTTAAGATCACTTTAGAATTAAAACATGTAGAATTAGGCCCATTAAATTAAATACTTCATAATTTATAGATTTAGGCCCATTTTTGGAATTAAAATAAATAGACTTAGGATCACTTAATTAAATTGAATAAGGATTAGGCCCATTAGTCTTTAGGCTCACCTGTAAATTAAAATATGTAGACTTAGCTCATTTAATTAAAATTAATATAGATTAGACTAACTTAGGGATTATGATGAATGCATTGTTTACTTGTATATTTCATGACTAGTTTGCTTAGAGTTGATTATTTTTTTAGGGTTTGTATGAAATTGCTTGTAAATAGAGGATACAATAATAATTCATAATGTAATTCTAAAAGAACACGAGACTAAAAGAAGTTAGTATTCCATACCTAGAATCTCCTAGTTGTGGTGCTAGCTTTCTTTTAGGGAATCGAGTACCACCATTTTTTGTTTTGTCCCAGTTATTACCCTAGGTGGTGACTTCTCATCTCCATACCATCTCCACGCCATGTCTTTATGACAGTGGTTAGTGTGTTCTCTAGAGGCTCGAGCTCAAATAGTGTCGCGGTTGCTAAGATCTTGGGCGCATGCTAAACCACGCTATCTACACTCACCCTTTTCTTGTGCAGTCACATGTGATGCATCATTCATTTAGCTAACCATAATAAATGTATAGGAATATGACATTCAAACATGAGTGATCATGAAGTTGAGTCTTTATATTGAAGCAATGGAAAATTAAAAGCCAGGATCCAAGAATTGCTTGACGATGGCATTATGGTAAAAAACCCCCAAGCCCAATCCAGTATCACTAGACATTTCCTCTATAACCTTAATAAGGTTGACTGGAAAAGCCTGTAATCATATGAAATGCTATGCATTAAAACATTCTAGCATGTGCATCTCAACTGTGAACTCTTGAATATTGTTGTGTCATTCTGGGACCCTCAAGAGCATGTGTTTCAGTTCAATACCATAGAACTATGCCCATTGCTTGAGGAATTCAGTGCCATAGTAGGACAAATCCCCACCATGACCGAAGAAGCAGTCTTCATTAACCAAGCCATCAAATACTCAAGACTTGGGATTGCTTTCCTTGACCTAAGTTCACAAAAGCTTGATGAACTAGTCATTGAGCGTAAATGATGGATTCCTATACAACTCCTAGCTGCCTGCACTACCAACAAGACTGGTACGCTGATTTGGGCACATCTTTTTGTGTGTTACCTCTTTATGCAATACTTTACCATCTTAAATGATGGGCTAGGAGATTATAAGATACTCCAAGTCATTGAAGGAATAGAATGCGGAATGACTTCCTTTCCACTGATTCTAGCAAAAACCATTCAAGGTTTGGATAACCTCAAAAAAGTCCAAACTTCATTGGGAGCCCTTTATTGCTTCAAATATGGCTGCAAGAAAAGTTGAGTCTACTCAACAAACCTATAGGGAACTGGATGAGATACCAACCCAAGAATCACCTGGAAAGACACATCAAGGAAGTCCACAGGCACTCAACCCATATTACAACCCAGTAGTGGTTTAAATGCATAAAGGGTACACCAGAATATCAAGTGAGATGGATGTGTCCATGGTGGAAGCTGGAACATGTGACACTTTGCACATATGTAAATTGCATGCCAATTTTAGGATTCAGGTCATGTACCCACTACTATCCAGCACTAGTGACAAGGCAGTTCAGTGAGAAACAATATATACCTTCTAAGCTTACAAATTTCTCTAGCGGTAGGATAAAACAAAGGTTTATGGATCACTTTAGAGCAACATGGAGGAAGAGAATCATCCACTAATTTACTACTAGTATTAGAGATAGTGTTACTAATGAAGCATACAAACAGTGGATGATCCAAAGACAAGAGCCTTTATCAAGTAACTGATTCAAAGAAAGTCACTCCCTTAATTTCCATGCTTTTTTTTTGTTTGAAACTAATGATGTAATGAACTTTAAAGTTAATACAATGAAATCTAATTTTGCTTACTTGTTTGATGCCTTTCCTGATGCTAGTGTGCATTGCATTGATAAAAACATTAGCATATTTGACATTCATTCCATATACACTGAATCATTTAACATTGGCATAGAATCTGAACCACGCATTCTGTATATTTCAAAAGAAGTTACCTATAAAGAGAGGAGAGAAATTGAAAAAATATTAATAAAATATTCAAAGGTATTTGCTTGGATGTATGACGATATGTCTGGTATTGATAGAGACATTGCTCAACACTTTATTCCTATGAAAGATAGGTGCAAACTAGTAAAATAGAAACTGAGAAGACTCAGACCAGAATGGGCCCAACTAGTGAAAGAGGACATTGAGAAATAGATCAAGGCAAAATTCCTAAAGGTAGTAGACTATCCATAATGGTTAGTAAATGTGGTGCTAGTACTGAAGAAAGATGGAATGGTTAGAATTTGCGTTGACTACAAAGATTTGAATAAGGCTTGCTCGAAGGATGATTTTCCATGACCTCACATAGACATACTGGTTGACAGCGCCACCATATGTGCAATGTACTCCTCTATAGATGGATTCTTTAGGTACAATCATATCTTAATGGCCATTATCGATAAAGCAAAGATAGCTTTCATAACAGAACAGAGTAATGCCTTTTGGATTAAAGAATGCAGGGGCAACCTACCAGAGAATGGCAACTGTAATGTTCCATGACATGATACATAAAGAAGTGGAGGTATACATCAATGACATGATGGTCAAGTCAAAAACCAGGGAAGAACACCCCTCTGATCTCAAAAAATTCCTTAAAAGGGTCAAAAAGTATAGTCTCAGGCTAAATCCAAAGAAATGCATATTTGGGGTCACTTCAGGAAAGATGTTGGGATATGTTGTTAGTCATGATGGAATTAAAATGGATCCAGACAAAGCAAAAGCCATCAAAGAGATGCCAATGCCAAAAATAAAGAAGGAAATTAGAAGGTTTCTAGGGAAACTACATTTCATTAGCATATTCATCACTAAGTTGACAATAGTGTGTGAACCGATATTTAAGTTACCTAGAAAAGATCAGCCAGTTGAATGGAACGAATAGTGTTAGCTAGCATTTGATAAGGTTAGAAGCTACTTAGCCAACCCATCAGTTTTAATACCAGTTAAACCAAGGATACCTCTAACTTTATATTTGGACATGGAAGGGAATGCAATTGGTGCAATGTTAGCCCAAGAGGGAGAAATGAAAGCAGAACACGTAGTCTACTACTTGAGCAAGAAGATGTTGCCATATAAGGAGAAGTACAACCAAGTCAAACATATATGCCTGGCAATGGTCTGGGCAATGAAGAAACTTAGACACTACTTTCAATCCTACAAAATTTAGGCCATGTCTAAATTGGGCCCAATGAAGTACCTCTACAAAGCTCCCTCTTTAGTGGGGAAACTTGCCAAGTGGCTCGTACTACTAACAGAATTTGACGTGCAACATCAAACTAAGAAGGTAGTAAAAGGAAGAGCAGTGGCTAAATTTCTAGCTCTGAACCCCATTCCAAACTCAAAAGAAATCCAACTAGACTTCCTATATGACCTCAGCTTAGCCATTAAAATCCAAGGATAGCTCATATACTTTTACAGAGCAGTTAATTAGTTTAGCGTAGGAGTCAGTGTTATACTATAATCTCCAAAAGTTGAAGTAGTACCAATTGCTAAAAAGCTTGAGTTTAGAGTCATAAAAAATGAAGCAAAATACAAGGCATGTGCACTTAGAATAAAAGCACTAATAGCCCTGGATGTCATAGAAGTTGAAATCTTTAGAGATTCCATGCTAGTAATCAACGATGCCATGGAAGAGTGGGAACTGAAAGAGCAACACTTAAGGTCTTACTTGGACCATTTGAGGCTACTTACCATGTCTTTCCAAAAATGCAGATTCATTCATCTCCACAGGAATCATAATCAGATGGCAGATGTACTTGCTTCCTTAGCATTAGTATGGGAAGGACTATCCAAAATGCCCATGAAACCTTTAATTCTACTCAAATCAGGATAACATTGTCATAAAAACTATAGAATGGCAAAGACAAAAACAATAAAAAAACCTTGGTTTTATTACATCTAAAGATATCTGAAGGAACGAGCCTATCCTGATCAAGCAGATGAAAGAGACAAAGTAGCCATTTAACGACTAGCATCAAAATTCACATCACACTAGGATGTGTTATATAGGAGAACCTCATATGGTTTACAACTATGATATCTAGATGAAACTAAAGCTGCAAGAGCAATAGAAGAAGTACATGAGGCTGTTTGTGGTCCACACATAAATAGAATAATCCTAGCTAAAAAGCTAATAAGACAAGGGTTCTTCTGGATGATGATATGGAAGACTACATCAAATTTGTAAGAAAATGCCACAAGTGTTAGATCCACAGGAATGTAGCGACCTTCCCCTAATAGAATTGCACTACATCTTCTCTCCATGGCCCTTCTCAGCATGGGGACTAAACATAATTGGGGAAATCCACTTGACAGCCTTGAATATACATAGATTCATCCTAATGACAGTGGACTACTTTATAAAATAGGTCAATGTGGAATCATTCACAAAGATAAGAGCCAAGCAAGTTGTTAAGTTCATCAAAAGAAACTTGTTCTGTTGATACAGAATCCCCCATCACACCATCTCTGACAATGCTGTCCAATTCTAAGGGGAAGTTAGAGAGCTACTAAGGAGTTATAAGGTGGAACATCATAAATCTTCTCTTATAGACCATGAGTAAATGGGTTGTCAAAGCAATAAATTGGAACATTAAAAAGATCTTGTTAAAAATGACTTAGACTTACCAAAATTGGGCAAACAGATTGCCATATGCCTTATGGGGGTACTGAAAAATAGTTAGAACTTCAACAGGAGAAAATCCTTTCTCACTAGTGTATGGATCAGAAGCAGTTCTTCCAATTGAAATATAGATCAAGTCTCTTAAGGTAGCAATTAAATCTGAATTTCCAAAAGTAAAATGGGCTCAACAGAGGCACGACAATCTCACTTTCTTAGATAGCCAAAGGCTCAAGGCTCTATACCACACATAGTTGTATCAAGTTTGACTAGCCAAAACCTTCAATAGAAGAGTAAAACATAAGAGTGTGAAAATAGGAGACTGGGTGCTAAAACAAGCAAGATAGAACACTGCAGATCTTAGAGGGAAATTCATCGAACTGGGAAGGCCCATACCGAGTCAAAATATCCTATCAAAATAGACTACCTGAAGAAGTACTATGTCTAAGGCATAAAAAAATATCCCTGTTGAGTTAAAAACCTAAAAACAATAGCTCAAGTAAAAGTTAAGGACTTCCTACTGAATTGAAAACCTAAAAATGGCAACTTAGGCAAAAATTAAGGAAAGAGAGAGAATATTTAACTAAAAAACTTAAGAAGGCTAATTAAGGATATAGGTAACCTTAAGTTCAAAATTTGTACGAGTGCGCCTGTGCTTTTCTTCAATGATTATAGTGAAATGAGAATGATTGCTAATTTATGAAAAATGTTTTTAAAAAGTGCAACACATTTTATCATTATGAATTGCATGAAGCATGCTTTACATTTTCTTTCATTACATGACCATGGTTCTTGCCATCTTCTCTGAGCTATCTCCTTGAGACTAGTTACTATCGTTGAAGCCACAAAAAAAAAAGCCTAGCTAGGTATGAAAAGCTCCAAAAGCCTAGATATAAGACCTAGAGTCCATAACCTCAGGAAAATGATACAACAAAGTGAACTACAAGCCAAAGTCCTACACCTAGCTCCTAAAAAAACTACATCGACCATGGCTACCATTAGAAGCGAGTAATAATCTTGCTCAGGCATCCCCTTCATATGAACTTGACTCATCATTGTTCATTACAAAGGATGATAACCGTGACTCTAGCTCACTGATGTGGTCACGATAAGCTACACCACTGGCATAGGTAGTCACCTCAGTACAGAATATGCCCTCATCCTCCTCAAAACAAGATCTAAATCTTTTTTGAAATTACTGCAGATAGGTTCTCATAACTCACATCAATTATAGTTTATTACTAATAAAGTTTGCTACTTGCTTGCACTAAAATAGGAATAAATGCTTACCAGATAAGAAGAAGTGACTCTCAATAACCCATGTGATGGCCTAATCCTCGAACCCGAAGGACGAGATGCATCTAAATGAGAAGGTAGAGGTGGAGGAAAGGTCCTACTAGCTATAATATTAATCAATTGAGGGATCAATACATTACCATAAGGCAAGCCCACACTCTCTAAAAGGCTCTCAAAGGGGAATCCCATCATAATAATAGCAAGGTCATCACCATAAAGCTCATGACCCTATAATATATCACTAGGAGGAGGGACAAGAACTCTCCTCATATATAGGCCATCCCATTAATGATGGAATCACTCGTCCAAAATACCACACTCTGTTGATGAGGCCAAAGAGCAACACTCATCTCTCTATCAACTGCCATGCAATTACCATCTCTGTCGTCCAATGAGACCTCACCACCCATGAGCAAAGAAAAATCTGCTCAAAGGGCAAGAATGAATAAAAGATCCTTAAGAAAGAAATAACCAACACAGTAGGAATTAGACATACCAAATCAGTGGACAACTTCCCTATATGGTTTTGAGCTATTGTGCAATCCTTAATCAAATCAATAGTCTTTCTGATCCAGTAAGAATAATGAGGAAAGTCGTTCTCTAAGAAATGCTTAACGGACAGATGAGGGATAATATTGAACTCATATGCCTAGATCTGTTAAAGTTAAAGGGTCAAAAACAACAAACTAAAAGTAAAAGAACAAATAATAGAACTCCTACTCACATCCAACATGAACAAGCATCCATAGATCCTCGAGCCACTTCGGCATGTTGTGTTAAGGCTTGAGTACACATTATTAAAGGTAGTAGTGCCCCAGTAATAGCTCGACAAGCCATCTAGATCTCTTAAGATGGAAAACAATCGCAGATCACTCATACCCAAAGGGTTTAGGAAGATAACAACACTCACTAAATAAAACAAAAAGCGATGAGCTAGCTACTCTGCTAAGACAAGACCATCATCGTACAGAGTTTGCATGAAAGAAATAAACTCCATGTAATGAGTGAGATATGGGCAACAAGACTTCATAGGTGTGACTACCTTAAGCAAATCCATCGTAAGATGCCTCTTTACCATGGTAGTAGAACACTCCCCCTTACTAAAAGCAATAGGCTCTCTAGAAAAGCTTAAGCCTATGATAGCGACCAAATCCAAAGGGGTAATAGTCATCCCCCTAATAGGTAGATGGAAAGTATGCATTGTATCCATCCACCGCTCTATCAACTTATACATGGCAATCTGACTTGACATATATGAGTCATAAGATAATGCAGCAATGACTCCATCAGAGCCCTTCCTGACAATCATCTACTTCACACACATTAGGAGACCCTGATAATACATGCTGACTTTATTGAAACTACCAGCTAGCACAGTAACATACCTATGAGGCTATAAACAATAGGTATGCTATTAAACATTTGCACAACTACTAAATACTAACACATCTCTCTCTATCATTTAATAGGATCAATAAGAAAAGCTGAAAAGAAAAACATCATAACAAACACTAGTAGATAATTATGAAAAGAAAATAAAGCAAGAGTTATTAGCCATCAACATTCACAATAAAGCTATGACTTAACAAACACTTATAGTAAGAGCTATAGAGCTACAAGAGGATCATACAGCAAAATAACAGTAAAGCAGCCAATGAACAAGCTTCATAAAATAAGGATAAAGAAGGACCTACCTCATAATGATGATGAACCCAAGCATGAGTCTCTAAGCTATAAACAATAGGGATCAGATCTCCTTAATAAACTTAGATAGTTGAGAACTCTAGGCACCAGATGTGCTAGTCCCTACAGTGGATGTCCTAGCTTCAGTGGCCTATGTAAAGTCACCTTCAACATTAACATCAACAAAAATATCCTCTAGATCCTAAGGAATGTTGGGGAACTCCATTTTATGCAGAAGAAATTGGAAGTACAGAAGTTAAAACATAGCAGATAACACCTGAAACATAAAAAGGGTTAAGAAAAATTAGAAAACACTCAAAGAAGTCAAGATAAAGTCTTCTAAGACCTCCAAAACAACTATGTAAATAGGCCTGGAGGGGAGGAAGCGCATGACCATGAACCTTCCATGAGCAATCACAAACACTTCCCCCTTCCATGCACTCTTTTATGGTTTTATACGCACTTTAAGACTTTGCACACTCATTTCTACGGTCCTAAACTTCCATTTGAGCATAAGACATGCACCAAACTCATAAAAAAGTACACTGATGTGAGCTCCGATTATCTAAAGAAACAGCGCACACATCGACTTTTTAAGAAAACTCAACATCCCATAAAAGAAGAAGAGTAAGGAAAATTCACTATAAGGATATCTTACTCCAAATCTTTAAAATAACATCCATAACATGATAAATAACAGAATCATTACTACATCATTTTTGCATCACTATCGCATTATCACTGCATCAGTAATACTACCTCATTCACATTGCTTATAGGCACTCTCATATTGCTTAGAAGCACTTTAATTTCTTAGAAGCACTCTCGCATTGCTTAAAAGCACCTTCACATTTCTTAGAAGCACTATCATATTGCTTAAAAGCACTTTCATTGCTTAGAAGTATCTTCTCTTTGATTAAAAGCACTTTAATTGCTTAAAAGCACTCTCATATTGCTTAGAATCACTTTCACTACTTAGAAGCACTCTCACATTGCTTAAAAGCACTTTCAGTGCTTAAAAGCATCTTCATATTGCTTAAAAACACTCACATTACTAAGAAGCACTCACATTGCTAAGAAGCACTTTCATTGCATAGAAGCACTCACTCATTGCTTAGGAGCATTCACATTACTTAGAAGTACCTTCACTTCTTAGAAGCATCTTCTCATTGCTTAGAAGCACTTTCACTACTTAGAAGCATCTTCTCATTGCTTAGAAGCACTTTCACTACTTAGAAGCATCTTCTCATTGCTTAGAAACACTTTCACTACTTAGAAGCATCTTCTCATTGCTTAAAAGCACTTTCAGAAGCATCCTCACATTGCTTAAAAGCTTTCACACTGCTTAGAAGCATTCTCATTTGCTTAGTAGTATCTTCATCCGTGTGACACCTAAGAAGGTTATAATCATATATTCATTCACGTGACACTTAAAAAGGTTATAGTTGCATCTCTTTTTGCTTAGGAGCATCCTCATTTGCGTGACACCTAAGAAGGTTATAGTCACAAAAATCGTAATGCACTTTGCATGAATCACAAGCTTGCATATGTCTTAAATAGCACCTTACGTGACAACCAAGTCATAGAACAACAACAACAAATAAAACACAATAACAATAGTCAAACCTTGTTAATGTTGGGATTCGTGATACAAACGCAGCAAAAAAATTAAAATTTTATCACGTACCCAAGCCTGGATCCATGTAATTTGACTACTTGATTAAATCTAGGATTTCAAGAATCTCACCAAAATGTAGAAGAGGCAATATTTTCTAGAAGGATGAGAGGAGGTTCACACCGGTGACACCTTACCTCGAGCTTTTTAGCTTGGTTGTTCACATCAAGACGTCTCCAAAAGGATGCGTCCTCTATAGGTATCCACACGAACAACCCTTCACAAAATGAATTGGAGTGTGTGTGCTAGCAACCTCCTTGATTGTCTCACAAATCAAGAACAAAAGAAAAACTTTGTCTTTGTTTTCTAAGGAGAAAGAAAACGAATTTTGAGGCAGAAAACAAGTGTATGAAACCCTAGAGAATATAACATATTTATAGACTCCAAATTAGGGTTTCACCTACCAATGACCTTTTGATAATTTCTATTTATTATATTCTGATTTTGTTTAAAAAAAATCAGAAATAATATCTTATTTATTTATTTAAAATAACATTTATCTTAAATAAATAAATAAATAAATAAATAAAAGACTTTAATTATCTATTTCCACAGAGTTTATTTTGGGCTTATTAAACCCATATTCATTTTGGGCTTGTTATAAGTGTGTGACCCTGTAGGTTCACATAACATTGGTATTGGGCCTATATCTCTATTTAGGCCTACAAGTCATAAGTGGCCTCTAGCAAGACATTATGACTACCTAAGTCATGTGAAGTCAATAATCCAACATAACCTAATTACAATGAATTTTATTGTCCTTTTATCACATGATATTTTAATTGAACATAAGGCATAAAATGTCATCCTTATATAGTTCAATATTATGACTTGATTCCAAGTAGATTGAAAATGATAACTCTTTATCAATTCATTTCAGCATGGCCATGCAATTTTCTTCAATCTATCTTATTAAGGGGCCCATAGATATCTTTCTCATATTAATGAGGGATAAATTCCTTCTGAATCACTCACATTCCTCACATAACTAATTTCATATCCAAAAACATTCCAATTTAATCATTCGGTTAAAGACAATGTTAGAATGTGTCAAAACATAAAATAGCTATGTAGAAATCCATGATGATTTCAAGGTCAAAGGACCGAAATAAAATTACTGTGATGAGAAATACTTATGACAATAATCTATGTAGTATTCTTATAGTGGGTTAATCCAGTACATGATCTCTCATCATGTACCTATGAGTTGACTTAATATCTCATATTCATGATTAGTAAAACATAACCATCAGTCAACATCATACTATCCTTAATACTTTAATATTTATATAATGAATAAATGGCTAGGGATAATTAGAATAGAACTCTTATTTTAATCTAGGGGTTTTACTATCAAGTCACATACTTGATGGCCTTAGTAAGAATTAACCATTCATATAATTATTATAAAATCAAATGATAATGAAATACCTCTTTATTAATAAAATAAGAAAGTCAATGCATAACGAAATGATTGACATAGTGCATACCACTAACAGTTAAGATGTCTAAAGACAACCTACATGTAAGTACCTCTCTCCCTACTAATTTTTTTTTTACATCTTTGCATTTGCTTCACATGTATTGACACTAGCGCTAGGTGGCTATGCAACACACATGAAGCAATAGGCAACTGCCATACCTTAAATTTGACTATCCCTAAAAAGGTCCAATGATGAAATGAATCCCTGAGATAACTAGAGTCTGCTCATTCATAACACCTCCAAAGTGTACAACCTTAAAAAAACCTAACTGACCTACCAGTATGCAAAATAGATCACCGAGCCATTAAGTTATCAGAATAATAAGAGGTTTATTTTGAGAAAAATCCTCTCAGAATACTTAGCTCATTGGGCCAGTGTGAATTTCGTTAGATTGGGACCCAGTTTAATGAATAAATGGAAATTGATTTTGATAAAATGAACTTTGGAAATGTGTTCGAAAGGCTCCAAAACCATTGGAAGTTGTCCTGAAATGGTCTAACACAACCTAAGGATTAGTGTGTATCACTAAGAAGTGCATGTAAATGCCCTTAGATGTCATGTGCTAAAATCGAGGCCAAATTTGGCAAAAGGGACTTTGGAAATGTATCCGCAAGGCCCAAAAACCCTAGGAACCAACCTCAAAATAGCATGCGTAAAACCTAGGAAGTGTGCACAAAAGGCCAAAGTGGCCACACATAAAATTCTCGATATGCATGCATGACCATGCCCCCACCACCCTATTCTACCTAATTTTCCCTATAAATAGACCCCTTCATACCCTATTTTAGAGGGGGGAAGCAAGTGATAACACACAGACACTTAAAAAATATTCCGATCAAAGGTGCTGGAAACCCCTTTCTAGATAGTTTTTGCTCTCCTATAGCCTTTCTCTTAGGTTGTCAGATCCCTTTTCCACCAAACCAGGCCTCATCTTTGTCAAAGGATGCTTCAAAGGTATACAATCTATCATCATTCTGCTATCATTTTGAACCTCTTAATGAGGAAAGCTTGATAATCTCTCGAAGTTAAATCTTTAAAACCCATACAAGCTCAGTTGAGTCTGAGGACCATACAATTATTTTAGCATGTTTATTTTTTTACATTGCATTTTATTTTATTGTTGCCAACATTTAGGAATACTGTTGTGCTTGTATAATGAAACTGGCAATCTTGCATGCTATGTGAATAACATTTGCTTTATTATGCTCATTTCATATCATTATTATGTATCCTATATTTCCAAAATCATGAAATCACATCATAAATACCAATAATGTGAAAAGTTCATATCCCAAAATAGAGTCATCATGCTCTCGGTCTAGTGATGACCTCATACAGCCTTTATATTATCGTCGTATATCATCATAGCATAAATAATCACTACAAGTATGCATGATCATCATATTATTCATGAAATTGAGCAGGTTGTGGGAATGGTCATGTTAATCTTGTAGATCAATCATATCCAAATTAGATTTATTTTTTGCAATATTTTCCTTTTTTATATGTATTTTATTAGGAAAGCAATGTAATAATTAAATTTTCAGCTTTATTATCTTCCACTATATGATGTACTATATGAATGCTATACAAACTATCATTACTGAAACTAGGGTGTTGCGGTATTTGTACATCGAATATCATATAATGAGAAATAGTTAAAAAGTAGACGTGATCCCCCAAACTCAGAAATCTCTACTCGGGACAATACTCGCTGAGTGATCCGATGTTGTCCCTTTCTTTTCCCGATTTTCTAAAACTCGGGTACAACTCCATAAAATCAAATGCATCTCATCCCCTCAAGACCAATCATTTATCCCTATTTAGTAAATTTTCCATGTCCCTCAGAAACAGAAAGACCCGCACAAGTTCCCATGAAAATATACTGCTATCCAAAAGTAAGAAGAGAGGTCGCTCACAATAGGCCAATCTTTATTAGTCCTGATGGGCTTCTAAAGTATGGGCTTAGGCTTTTATAGATAAAAATACCTCATGGCAATAAATATAAGCAATTTAGGTAATCCTAAAGGAAGTTACTAAGCCACTAAATGAGTTGAGTCTGGTGAAAAAAGTCAAGGTTCCCTTAGCAAGATGCCTTCCTTTAAGACTTGAGTTATAGGCCAAGGTCAGAGGGGCCTGACATCCTTTGTAAACTCGAGAGAAGACTACCCTCTTGAAGACTTGGGTCACAAAATTTGATCAAATGAGCCCAATAATCTCTTTTGAACTGAGTTAAAATTAAGAGTGATAGTGGAATCAAGGAATCATAAACCAACACCATCGGCTAGTAGGGACATGCAATGAATGCAAGAATAAAATAATAATTAATAAAATAATTCTAAATAACACAAGTAGAATCATCATATCTTATCCCCAGTGGAGTCGCCACTATAGAGGGTGGGGTTTAGTGCACGTCCAAGATTTTAGCAACCTTAACACTATTTGGGCTTAAGGCTCCAGAGAACACACTACTATATCACAAAGACATAGCATGGAGATGAGGAGTCATCACTTAGGGTAATAATTGGGATAATTCGAAGGTGATGGTAACTCGATTCTTTAAAAGTGAGTTAGCACCACAATTAGGAGATTTTGGATACGAAATACTAACTTCTTTTAGTCTCATGTACATTTAGAATTACTTTATGAATTACTATCTTATCCTCTATTTACATATAATTTCATATAAAACCTTATTTAAACAATTAACCATAGGCAAACTAGTCATGAAAAAAACATGTAAATAATGCATTCATTTAAGTTCATAATCTCTAAGTTAGTATAATCTACATTAATTTTAATTAAATGGACTAAATCTACATGTTTTAATTTACAAGTGATCTTGAAGACTAATGGGCCTAATTCCTATTCAATTTTAATTAATGATCCTAAGTCTACTTATTTTAATTCTAAAATTAGCCTAATTCAAAAATATGAAAAAGGCTTTAATTTAATGGGCTAAGTCTAAATTAATTAAATTAAACTAAAGTGGACCTCTATCTAATTAACTAAATAGGCCTAAGTTATCTCTAACCTAATTTCTAATTAATTATGGGTCTAAAATTCATTTTAACTAATTAAAATCTAGACCTAATTAATTAATAACTTATTAAATGAAATGGGGTAATTAAAAGATGGGCCAAAAAAGAACTACCTAAACCTAAAATTAATTAAATTACAAAATGAAAAGAAAAATGAAACAACTAAAAATGAAAGGCTTAAAATAAACTCCTAACCTAAATTAATTAGGTTACAAATAGCCTAAAAATTCTAAACAAAAGGAAAACAAATTTAATATATATAAAAAAGTAAAGTGGCCCTAATAATTAGTTAACAAATAAATAAAATAATTAACAAACAACCTTAATTCTATTCACTTAAATCTATTTCAATTTTAATTAAAAAATCCTAATTATGTCTTAGCCATTAATTTTAAGTAATTATCCAATTGAAACCCTAATTTTACTAACCAATTAATAAAAATAAAACACACAACACACGTAAGATTTCATTATCCTACTATTGGTGCTATTACAATAATCTACTAAGATTAAATTAAAATAATAATACAACCCATAAAATAAGATAAATAAAAAAACAACACAAAAAATAAATAGATAAATAAATAAATAAGGAATCTAAAAACTATATAGAATTTTATAAGGTGTTAATCCATGGCATTCCATGGATCTTCATAGGTTTTGTTCTCTACAGTGAATTCATCGTGTAACTCTATCCATAATCACAGACACAAACATATAAAACAAAATAAATAATGATTAGTAATTAAACAAAATAAAAATAAAAATTAAATGAAACCAAAATAGTCAAACAAAATAAATAAAAGAGAGTAAAAAAAGAGATGATTTGATGGATGCAGTATTAATTTGCTCCTCATAGTGATATAAATCACCATTGTTTTTAGAATAGATCTTTAATGCTTGATTTTCTCTTCCCAAAAGGTCAACTACTTCTTCTTAAAAAGAACATTATGCTAAAAAAATTTTATTTTTTGTTTTTGTGGATCTTCTATACTTCATAAAAGCTCCTTTTTTAGAGTTTAAAGCTGTGTCCCTCTCTAAAAAAAGAAACGAAGAAGAAGAAGAAGCCCCCTTCACTAGAGAGTTGAGTTGGATTTATATAGAAAACCCTAGTTAAAGGTCACGTATCTTACTGTGACTCCTCCCATTAATAGAGATAAAATTTTGGTTTAATAAAGACTTTTAATTTCTTGAAAGAATTTAGATAAATCCTAGAAAAGGGATTTATCACATCATTTGACCAATTAAAAATTAGAAATTTTTTTATTTACTAAAAAACCAAAAAAAACATAAATAGAACATGATCAGAATAGGATAATCCCAATCGAGATTATATAATTTCGATTAGAATTATGTAATTCTGATCGGAATTACATAATCTTGATCAATTTTATGTAATTTTGATCGGAATTATGTTTCAAATTGGAATTACATGATTCTAATCCTTTGTTTACTTTTAATTATAGAAAGACCCCCAAAAGAAATAAATTTTACAAATTAAGTCCTTTAAAAAGCTAATTAAGTTCTTTTGGAAAATGCATTTAGGCTTTTCAGATTTTAAACTTTAAGTGTTGAAGATCTATTTATAATATTTTCATCATTGTAGTCCTCTATCGCATCCACTATCCATCATCCCAAAATTGGGTGCTTACAAATGCTTCTCCAACAAGTGAAACATATCCTTGTATTGTTGCAAGATGATTATATAGTACATGCAAATTTTGGAGAAGAGCATTTTAGTAATAAAAATTCCTCGATTGATTCAAAGTTTTGCCAAAATTTGGATTTAAATATTGCATCATTCATTTAATGAAAACTATGAAAATATTAAGGTAAAAGGTTGATTAAGGAAATAACAAAGCAACAGTGCAAAGCAACAAAAATGTCTCTAATTAAAATGATCCTATGCTAACAAGCCCATGGGGTATCCCTCTACTCATCATCTTAAGGCTCATTAGCTCCGATATCGGCAGGGTCATCCATAGGATCATTAACATGATTAACTCCATCATCATTGCTGTCATCCTTAGCATGCTCATCAGCTGGCTCCTCCTCATCCTCATCACTTGTGTCATCCCCCCTCCTTATCACCCTTGACCTAATTAGCAGTGAGTTGACACTTAAGAGCAATAATCTTGGCCTGACTAGCCTCATCTCGATCCTCTTGAGATAAAATAAGAGGTAAGAAATCATGAAAGTATGCATCCATATAGAAATAAGACATAGTTGTTACCTTCCATTGCTGTGTCATTTGCATTAGGAAGTCCCGATGGGCCTCAATCACCCTATACATATACTCTTCTTAATCTCAAGTTATCTACATAATTAATATATTATTATAATTAATCATGTGTTAAGTCAAATATGAGAACAGGACTTCAAGGGAAGGGAATTCATATGTGTAGTGGCCTCCGATAAGAACTCTAGCTCTAAGCTCCTGTCTAGCATCAAAAATTGACAAGAAAGTTGACCCGAAGGCCCCCAGTAGTGGGTTAGCAAGTCAGGAGTGGCAACAAGCCTACTAGCTATCATTTAAGATCTAGAGCTAGAAGGCTCCCTAGTAGTAGGCATGCCAGAGGAGGTACCCTCTTCGCTAGGCACAATGCGAGGACACTGATGAGATCTCTCCTGTGCAGTAGGCTTGGGACAAGGGACTAGTGCCTAAGAATGAAAATTAAGTTAGGAAATGGTATCCATAAGCATAAATGTGAAATAATATGTTTAATAGAATTGCATGCTCACCTGAGGTGCAGGTGCAAGTAGAGGTACCCTCTATAGGAGATGAGCTTATGTGAAATCTACGAATCAAGACTTCCTTCTCTTGTAATAATCCATAGCATCATCTCCCTCTAAAGCCTGATCAAGGTCATCTCCCTCTGACTCATATGCTAAAAAAATATGTCAGGGAGGAGTGAGGGATGGTCATCTGACTTGAGCACCCATTTGCCACTGGTGTACCCTCTCACCGAGGTACCAAAATTTACAATCAAGTCCTAAGAGTAGTACCCTCCTCCCGAATAGTATGATTGAGTGGACCATGGCCTAAGACCATCAACTTGGGGACCCTATAAATTTGGGCACATCTGTGAAAATAAGCCAGTAAGTAAATGAATTTAATTAACAAATGTGATACTAATTACAATTATGTTTGTAGGTACCTACCTCATAATGAGTGAGAGTGTTTAGTCACTTATGATGAATATGAATGTGAGCAACTGGCCTCCTCCAAACACAACTGGAGCCTGATCTTGCCATAGTAGGAAAAGGAGTGTCTTGAACACGAGTGATCCCTATAATTAGCTCTAGCTCTAGAGCCCAATCCTATAAGAGAAAGGAAGAAATTCTAACAAATCATGATAATAGTACTTGAGATGGAACCTAGTAGTAAAAGAGGAGGGAAGTACTAGAATGGCATGCCAGAAACTAAGAGTCTCTTGGATCCATGCACTAACTCATCCATACTCCTATACAAATAGGCTAGAGCATAGTTTCCCTAGTCATATAAAGCCACTAGGTATAGATCTCTCAGTGACTTCTTAAGCTAGAAAAATTTGGGAATCATGCAAAACTATAATAAGTACCTGATCGGGCTAGAAAAACCTAAGGAACACTATTACATTTTCATATATCTTTACTGAGTGACTTCTTGAGCTAGGAAAACTTAGGAATCACGCTAAACTATAATGAGTAACTGATGGGGCTAGGAAAACCCAAGGAGCATGATTACATTTTCATCTGTCTTTATTGAGTGACTTCTCAAGCTAAGAAAACTTGGGAATTACATAAAAATATAATGAGTAATTGATCGAGTTAGGAAAACCTGAGGAACATAGTTACATTTTCATTTATCTTTACTGAGTGACTTCTCGAGCTAGAAGAAATTAGGTATCACACAAAACTATAATAAGCAGCTGATCGGGCTAGGAAAACCCAAGGAACATGGTTACATTTTCATTTGTCTTCTATGAGTGACTTCTTAAGCTAGGAAAACTTGGGAATCATGCCAAACTATAATGAGTAATTGATTGGGCTAAGAAAACTTGAGGAACATGGTTATATTTTCATTTATCTTTACTCAGTGACTTCTCAAGCTAGGAAAACGTAGGAATCATGTCAAACTATAATGAGTAACTAATTGGGCTAGGAAAACCCAAGGAACATAGTTACATTTTCATCTATCTTTATTGAGTGACTTCTCGAGCCAGGAAAACTTGGGAATCATGAAAAACTATAATGAGTAACTGATTGGGCGAGGAAAACTTGAGGAATATAGTTACATTTTCATTTATCTTTACTAAGCGACTTCTTGAGCCAGGAGAACTTGGGAATCATGCAAAACTATAATGAGTAATTAATCGGGCCAGAAAAACCCAAGGAACATGGTTATGTTTTCATTTGTCTTCCATCGAGTGACTTCTCAAGCCAGGAAAATTTAAGAATTATACTAAACTATAATGAGTAATTGATCGGGCCAGAAAAACTTAAGGATCATAGTCACATTTTCATATTCTTTTACTGAGTGACTTCTCGAGCTGGGAAAACTTAGGAATCACACAAAACTATAATGACTAATTAATCGGGCTAGAAAAACTTAAGGAATGTGGTTATGTTTTCATTTATCTTCCATTGAGTGACTTCTCGAGCTAGGAAAACTTAGGAATTGTACTAAACTATAATGAGTAATTTATCGGGCCAGAAAACTTAAGGATCGCAGTCACATTTTCATATTCTTTTACTAAGTGACTTCTTGAGCTAGGAAAACTTGGGAATCATACCAAACTATAATGAGTGATTTATCGAGCTAGGAAAACCCGAGGATCATGGTCATATTTCAAGAAAAAGTTTAACCTCTTAGGTTTGAATTCCTGAGGTTGATGGCCCGAGTGAAGCTCTAAGGTCAGGTATGTCATTATTATCATTCAATGTTTTTGCGTCTTTATTACTTTTTAAAAAATTAATTTCTAGAAATTTAGTTTTTTAAAAAATGAAGGGGCCAAATTATGGACACCTTCAATTTGATCAACCCATAATGAAAACTCGATGATGAGAAATTATGAATTTAGAATGTAAAGGAAGCTCAAAACTTCTCTAAAATAGACTCAAAAGCCCAAAAACTAAGACTTTAAGCCCAAAACACCAAAATCAAGCCCAAATACCATGCCTAAGACAAAATTGAGACTTTAAGCCCAATCCCATTGCCTTTTGGCCTAAAGGCCTAGACATGGCCTAGGAAAAAGGCGATTGTGTCAACAAAAAGGTGGTGCCTCTTTATCTTGGGCATCAGTGATAAGGCAACACCTCTACACCCCCTCTACAACATTAAATGCCATTAATGACAGTAGTTGAGGCCTACCTACCTTTGATTTTGGGAATTTTTAAATGTAAAAGAAAGAAAAAAAAGGGCAAGAAAAAGGACAAAAGCATGGGGAATGATGAAAAGGATGGGGACGGGGTGAGAGTGAGTGGGTTGGGAATTGAAAAAGGCAAA
The DNA here is from genome assembly GCA_947683625.1 of Mallotus nudiflorus. Lineage (NCBI taxonomy): Eukaryota > Viridiplantae > Streptophyta > Magnoliopsida > Malpighiales > Euphorbiaceae > Mallotus > Mallotus nudiflorus. Next base: position 8,520,932 of record CANTUR010000027.1, on the reverse strand, counting down.
AAGTTGAAGAGGCTTAAAAGGGAGGGGTATGGGCAAAGGAAGAGGGACCTTTTTTGAGAGGCTGGACTTTTGGTCTCTAGAGAAGAAGAGGAGAGAGGATGTTTTGGAAAGGGAAAGAGAGAAAAAAAAAGAAAAGAAAAAAGAGAAGAAGAAGAAAAGAAAAAAAGAGAAGAAGAAGAAAAGAAGGATTTTGGAGCTAAAACATTTAATTTTCTTGACGAGGAAGAGGACTCTCTTGCATTCAAAGCCTTCAAACCAACAAACCAAGCTCTGAGGGCTTAGTTAGGAGCATCAACTCATCCAAACAAGTGAGAACCCCCATTTTCAAGCTTTAAGTTCTCCATTGTATTAAAAGCTTTTGATTTATTACTCTCTTGCTTGTTTTCTTGAGTTTCATTGCTTGTTTAAGGTCATATGGAAGCATGAATATATGAAACATTGAGTATTGGTTGTTGATCTTTATGCATTTGTATCACTCTTTCCTTATTTGTCTTGATTTCAAAGTTTGTTAGAAGTCAAAAAATGTAGTATGTTTATGGGTCTGTTGAAAAGGTAATGTCTCTTCATAGAGGCGTCACCCCTTCTTATTGTGGTGATATGAGATTGCCTCCTGGTCAGGAGGTGACACCTCTTTAAAGAGGCATCACTGCTTTATCAGAATCTTGCATGATTATGCTTTGGTTTTTTTATGCTTATTTTGTATATTTTGCATGATTCCCATGTTTGTCTTGGTATATATCCTGATTTTATACATGATTACTATATTGTTAATATTATTATTGCATAATATTATTAGGTTATTTATGGACTATTTTGTGATTTTATTTCTATTTCCTATAAATTGTACTTACAAGTTATTTTATGAATAATAGTTAGCCTATTAATTAGTTCTTGAGAGGTTTTATTTGTCTAATTAATTAGTTTATTTTTGGTTTATTTTACATTTCCTTTAACAAAGTATTGTATTCCTTAATCCCTTCCCCCATTCATTTGAAATGTATGATTATAAATTATTATTATTTATTTTATTTATGTTGAATGTCGAGCTATAAACATGGAAATGGGACTAATGGTCAAACTTGGACTAAAATATAAAATTGAAAATGATTGCAATCCGCATTAAAATAAGGAAATAATTTAATAATCAAAGGTAATAAAATATGAAACACACATGAAGGCCAATCGCAAGGTTCGATGGCTATTCCAAAAGCCCATACCTAGTTTCTGAACCCAGTCTCTGATGACGGCTTATGTGAACCTCCATGGAATCTAGTTGTTGTATAATGTGTCTCAGATTTTATTCGAGTGGTGACTCCATCTCTATTTTGAGCCATAAGCCCATTTTGTATTTTTTAATGGACCATGAGCTCACACAGTGCCGTGATAGCCAAACACTTGGGTATGTGGTTAACCCCATTGACTATAATATTAATATTTCGATTAAAATCATAATAAATTATAGGGACTTCAAATTAATTTGAGCTTAATAAAAATTCATTTGCCAATAAATTCTATTTATATAGAAATAAACTAAATCTTTTAATGAAATTGAATGTTTGCCTGGTTAACTTTTTTTTTTTAAAGATGATTTATGGGAATCATATGAAATCATTAATGACAGTGGAGCTAAGCAATACATCATTAATTTGGGCTTAATAAAAATTCATTTGCCAATAAATTCTATTTATTTAGAAATAAACTAAATCCTTTAATGAAATTGAATGTTTGCCTGGTTAACTTTTTTTTGAGATGATTTGTGGAAATCATATGAAATCAAATCCTAAAGCAATACATCATTAATGAAAGTGGAGCTAAGTTAGTCCACACTTTTAGACCAGACAAGGAAACAAATGCTCGTGCAAGGGTGTGAGCAGTGTGGTTCACTAATCGACAAACATAATTAAAGGAGCTAAGATTCATTCCTTTTAACTGAAAAATATAATCATCAAATTTTTTTGCCAAAGCATGATCGATCCTTTATGGGATTATTGATGGCTTGAACAACCTGTAGGGCATCATATTCAAACAAAACTTAGTGAAAATCAAGGCTCTTCACCTAACTCAAAGCCTCCCAAACACCAATTGCTTTAGCAAGGGTAGGATCATCATTTCCATAAATAATATTTTATCGAGTAGCAACAAAGCAACCTAATGATTCCTTATAACATAACCAGTACTTGCATACTTGCTATTTAAGGAAATAAAGGCATCTATATTACACTTGAACATGCCAATAGGAGGTTTCACCTATTGGTGTAAAGGAGATTATACTTGTGCATGATTGAAACTTCTAGTTGGCAAGGAGGTTGATTATCATTGAGCTAAGAGGATTTGAGCATGTTGAGCTACTTGAAATTTTATCAGTGACTTATGATTCCAAACAAAATTTTTTTAATTCTGCCATAACTTCCAAATCAAAGCCATTGCTAACTCTATTTGCACCTTTGATCTAGAATTCAAATATTGATCAAACTAGTTGAAGAAAGGGACTCTATTAGCATCAATCTGACCTAAACCAATAGCTATCGAACAATTGCCAGCATAAGGATAGTCTAAAAACAAATGAGCTACAAATTTAACCTCGTTCAAACATATAGAGCATTTGGCATCAACTTCCACTTATTTTTGTTTAGGTGCCACCATTGCAGAAGACAGTTATAATAAGCACGCCACATTAAGATTTTAACTTTGGGAGGAGCATTGAGACCGTATAACTTTCAAAGCTACCATGTTCTCTTTGCCTTTCATTTTCCTTTTCAAAAGATGCTCGATCTCAAAGGCTATTAAAATATTATCTATAATTGGATGCCTCAGAATGAAAGCGCTTTGGTTTTCTTGCTCAAACTAATTGGCTAAAATTTTTATAACCAATTTATAGAGAACATTACATATTATCTATAATTGGATGCCTCAGAATGAAAGTGCTTTGGCTTTCTTGCTCAAACTGATTGACTAAAATTTTTATGACCAATTTATAGAGAACATTACATAAAGAAATAAGTTTAGGATAACTCATAGATTTTTGACTTATATATTTTGCAATCATATTCAGTCTATCACACTTTGCTAATAAAATTAGCCTATTACTAGAAACCAAAATTCTTGAATGTAACATTTCTATAAAAAATGATAAATCATGTGACCTATTCTACCTTTATTTTAATGAATATGTTATTAGTGATGTTGCCCTAGGCCAATTATGTAATAACCACATTTTGACTTTATCATACTTATATTTATTAATAAAGATGCATTTTCATTATTATATGTTAATTCTAATTAATTCCATGAATAGTTATTTCCTCCTAAGTGCATCAAGTATGTGACTTGAAAGTAAAACTTTTAAGTAAAAATTGAATTCTATTCTAAATTATCTATATTTGGTCATTGTTATTATAATAATAATGAATGAAGACTAGTATCAAATTTGACTGATGATTATGTTTTACTAATAAAGTATATGAGATATTAAGTCAACTCATAGATACATATTTTATAAAATGATGTACTAGATCGACCCAAAATCAGAATATTGCATGGATAATTGTTATAAGTGATTCTCATCATAGTAGTATTATTTTAGTCTTTTGACTTGAAATCACCATGGTTTCCTGCATCATAAGTTGTATATTTTAACACATTCTAACATTATCTTTAATAGGATGATGAAGTAGATTATTGTTGGATATAGAGTGAACCATGTAAGGGATATGAGTAATTAAGAAGGAATTTGTCCCTCATTTATTTTGAGTAAGATATTTGTGGGCCCTTTGATAAGTTAGACTGAGGAAAAATGCATGGCCTTATTGGAACAAATTGATAAAGGGTTATTAATTTTAGTCTACTTAATATAAAAAATAATATGATTGAATTGTATAAAGACAACATAAACTATGCCTTATGTTCAGTCAAAGATATCGTATGAAAAAAGGATTATAATACTTATTATAGATTAGGTTATGTTGGGTTATTGGCCTTCATATAACTTGGATAGTTATGATGTCTTGCTAGAGGCCACTAATGATTTGTGAACCTGAAATGGAATTTTAGGCTTGCTATCAACGTTATGTGAACCTATAAGTTCATACATTTAGAATATGCCAAAATAGACATGGGCTAACCCACCAATGGAACTCTATATATATATATATATATATATATATATATATGAAACAGAATAAGACATTTATCTTTTCCCTTTATCTCTCTCTCATGCATTATATTATACTTAATATAATGCATCACTAAAAAGTAAATAAATAAGCAATACATAAACAATATTCCACTAATATGCAATAACAAAGTTCAGATTATCTACCATACCTTTGCATTCCATAACCGTAATGCTTCATATTTTTAAATCCACTAATTCAAATAAAGAATCAATCAAGAATTTAATTTTTTTCTTAATGGGAAATGATTAGAAAAATTAAAGTTAAGATGTCTTAAAGGGAACATGCCCTGAGACATGTCTATGTCTAGGAGTGTGTTCAGATATAAAAATTATCCTAATGGCAATATACCTTGATATATGCCCCTTTTAATTTATCGCCTTTATTAGTAATCAAGTAATAAATTGCTAGAAATTATATGTCTTCTACTAATTTTTTCAAATAATTGCTTGTGAATATATGAAGCTGAGACCACATTGTAACTTATGTAAAATTACTAAGTGTAAGCACCCAATTTTGGGATAATAAAGTATGGATGCAACAAAGGACTCCAATGATGAAAATGTTACAAATAGGTCTTTGACACTTGAAGTTTGAAATCTCAAAAGTCTGAATGTATTTTCAAAAAGAGTTTAGTTGGCTTTTAGGGACTTAATTGTAACTTTTTAGGACTTAAATGAAAATTGTAAATTCTTTAAAGGGTCTTTTTGTAATTAAAAGTTTTTTTAAAAAAAAGATCAGAATTCTATAATTTTGATTGGAATTCCATAATTTTGATCAAAATTATGTAATTTCGATTGGTATTACACAATTTCAGTTGGAATTAGACAAGTTCTGTTTGTTATAATTAGGTAATTGATTAAAATTAATGGCTATATAAATCATTAGGGTTCCTAATTAAAATTGAATTAGATTTAAATGAATAGAATTAGGGTTGCTTGTTAATTATTTTTATTTATTAATTTGTTATTAAAGTCAATTGAATTAAATTAGGTTTTTTTTTAGAATAAGTTTGATTGATTGTTTGATCTTTTATTTGTTTGTTTTGGTATATTTTTTTTTTATGTTTTTGGGTTTGTTTGTTTATGTTTATGTGTTTTGGGTCCTAAGCCCATGTTAGGCTCTGACCATTTAAATAAATTTAGGTTCTTTTATAGGTTTAATTAATAAAAATGTATGTTTAGGCCCATAATTAATTAGATTTAGGGTAGATATAACTTAGGCCCATTCAGTTAATTTAGAGATAGGCCTACCTAGTTCAATTTAATTAATTAGACATAGTCCATTAAGTTAAAGCCTTTTCCATAATTTATAGTTTTAAGATCACCTTAGAATTAAAACATGTAGAACTAGGCCTACCAATTTAAATACTTCATAATTTGTCATAATTTATGGATTTAAGTACATTTTAGAATTAAAATAAATAGACGAAATAGGTCTATTAGTCTTTAGGCTCACTTGTAAATTAAAACATATAGATTTAGCCCATTTAATTAAAATCAATGTAGATTAGACTAACTTAGGGATTGTGAATTTAAATGAATGCATTGTTTACATGTATTTTTCATGACTAGTTTTCTTGGAGTTAATTGTTTAAATAAGAGTTTATATGAAATTGCATGTAAATAGAGGGTAAGATAGTAACTCATAAAGTAATTCTAAATGAACACAAGACTAAAAGAAGTTAGTATTCTATAGAATCTCATGGTTGTGGTGCTATTTTTCTTTTAGAGAATTAAGTACCACCATTTTTTGATTTATCCTAGTTATTACCCTGGGTAGTGACTGCTCATCTCCACGTCATGTCTTTGTGACAGTGGTTAGTGTGTTCTCTAAAGCCATGAGCTCAAATAGTGTCACGATTGCTAAAATCTTGGGTGTGCGCTAAACCTCGTCGTCTACACTAGGTTTATGTTAAATAAAATAATCTTTTGAGGCTTAATTAAGGGCTTCTATAGACCAAGATGTTGGCACACACTATTACAATCACATGAACTTCTACTAGATATCTCAATTGTAAGTGTCTCAGTATTTTCTATATGCCTTTCTATTATGATTACAGGATGCTCAGTTTCGGCCTTTTAAAGTTTTCCTTATCTCTCTCAATTTTAAATTTATCTTTTCCCTTCTCAACCCTAATTTTCTTGCTTCCTTTTCCTCTCATACATCTCCTTCTCCTTATACTCGCACCCCAAATTTCTTTTAAACCCACTAATTCTTCAACCACAATGCTTTATGATTTTTAACCCACTAATTCAAATACGGAATCAATTAAGAATTTTACTTTTTTCTTCTAGGAAATAATTAGAAGAATTAAAATTAAGATGTCCTAAAGGGAATGCACCCTGAAACATGCCTTGTGTCTAAGAGTAAGTTCAAATATGAAAAATTTCCTAGGGGTAACACATCTTAATATTTGCCATGTTCTTAATTTATGGCCTTTATTGGTTATAAATTAATATAATTTTTAACAATTATTTGTCTTATACTGATTTTGTCAGATAATTGCTAGTGATTATATAAAGGTGAGACCACACTGTAACTTATACAAAATCACTAGGTTTTTATTAAATAAAATAATCTTCTAAGTCTTAATTAAAGGCTTTTATTGGAGCAAGATGTTGCCAGTCATTGTTACGACCATATGAATTTTTGTGATCATAGGTGTTTTAATTTTTTATATGCCTCAAGTTTTCTAAAAGCATGTGTTGTATGCGATATAGTAATCCTTGAAATAAGGCCCAAGCCCATTATAAATGGACCATGTCAAGATGGGCCTTTAATGCCTATTATGGCCCATTCAAATGGACTTTGGACTTATTCAAAAGAATTACTATTTATATGTTTCGTCTTGAGAGTTGTTTTGAATCTATATGCCATGCATACACGTCATGCATAATTCTAACCTATAGTGGTTGTAGATATAGATTCACGTCAGTCTTCTATCTGGACATGGTCTGGCACTGGTCATTTAGTTAAAGCTTCCAAAGAAATGGAAATAGTAGGTTTTGATCTTGATGCCTCCAAAGAATAGTTGAAAAGTAGAAATAACCAAGTAAACTCAAAAAATTATATGGGAAATGATGGCAAAAATGATGGGTCAGCTAGATAGAAACAATCAACACAATAGCCACCACCGTTTGATCTTAATGTTAAAAACTCTATAAGGCAACAAATAGAGGATGATAAGGAAACTTTGTTGGTAGGACATATAGGCTAGTAGAATGTGGGCATCTCTAAGACTATAAGAAAAATGATTGTGCCAAAAGCATAACCAAGGCCATGGCTCAAGTCCAAATGACAATGAAGGAGAAAGGAATTGATGCTCTAATAAACTATACCAAACTCAACTTAGACAAGGATGATGACCCTCTTCCTCGAAAATTCAAGTTCCCTAATATGAAGAAGTATGCTAGAGTTGATGATCCACACTTACACTTGAAATAGTATATGACCTACATGAAGGCTACTGAATTGACCAAGACTCAGATAGTCAAGCAATTTCCCATGTCAGTGGAGGGTGTTTCAATTTGCTGGTACTATGCCTTAGAATCACATGTGCAGAATAACTAGAAAGAACTATGTGCTACATTTATAAAATAATATGGATTGAATGCTCAAATAAAGGTGTCTCTAGGGGACTACAAAACACTTAATAGAAATTTAATGAGTCTTTTGCTGATTCTTAAACTAAATGTAGGCAAAAGTTAGCACAAATGAGGCATAACACTACTGAATCTGATTAATTAATGATAGCAATAAGGGTTTCATTCCATTACTTTCCAAGAAGTTAAGAGACCTCAAGATTTAGAATTTTGAGGGATTATACAAATTTTGGGTTTATAAAGAGTCCAATTTGGCACAGGAAAAGAAATTCTTTAGTGGAGGGTCTAGGGGTAAATAAGTGAGTGGATCAAATAGTTGTGTGCAGATTAATGATATTAGGCAAGCTTAAAGATTCTCTAACCTAGGAAGGCCTCTTTTGAAAGTTTTGGAGAATCTAATAGAAAAGAATCTTTTATAGCCCTTGCCCCTGAGACAACCTTTACTAAATGCTAACCCTAGACTCTATTGCAAGTTTCATTAAGCCATTGGACATGACATTGATAATTATGCCTGATTAAAGTATGAGATCCAAGACTTTATTAATTCAAGCAAAATCACTGACCCAAAATCTAGAAAACCAAACGACCAAAATAATCCTTTACCCAACTACAGAAATGTCCCACCACCAAATGCACCTATCCTTATAATTAACATTGGTTTAACAGAAGAATAAGTCTTAAACTCTTTTATTCATGCCATACCTAGCTTACTAAAACCTGACAATGAGCCATAAAGCCCATAACCTATTGAATTATTTATCAGCGCGATAGATATTTGGAGTTCTAATGAAAAAAAAGGGGACATATTAATTATGTGGAATAGTGATAAAGAAAGAGAGACCTAGTTAGTTAGAAAGGTTGCTAAAAAGGAGAAAGGGAAGGATAAGGACCAACAAGTATCTGAAGCCAAAACTAAAATAGAGAATAAGAAGATAGAGAAAGAAGAACCGAGAGAAGAGCCAAGAAAGAGGAAAAGGTCATAACTAGTGTTTGGGAACTGCTCATGAATTCCAAAACCCTTCGGAAGGCACTAGTTAAAGCTTTGGACTAGAAAAAAGTTCTTAGAACTTACACTCTTAAGAAAATGGTGAATTCTCTAATGGAAAGTCCCAAAGGAGCTATTACATTCATTGACGATGACTTGCCATTAGAATGAAGAGAACATTATAAAGCCTTATTCATCAAGGCTGAGGTAAAAGGTAGAGAACATTACAAAGCCTTATTCATCAAAACTGGACCTATTAAAACCTAGGTGAATTTGCATGTGATTGATATCTTAGTGACTTTTGCTATTTTGTTAGGGAGGCCTTATTTTTATCCTTTGGGAGGTGTGCCATCTACTATGCACCAAAAAATCAAATTTCCACATGAAAGGAATGTGGTTATAATTTCAATAGAAACTAAAGCTATTGTTGCTGCTTTGAAACTGACTCCTAAAGAAATTCCTATCAATCCAATCTTTGAGGTCTGTTATAAAGAAAAATTAGATAAAAAAGTCATAAGCATGATGCGCAACATGAACTTTATGCCTGACTTATTACTGGGGAAGAATCAGAATGGCCTATTGAAATTCATTAAGAAGAAAGTATTGATCCTGAAGCATGGAGTAGGGTCCTAGGAATCTGAAAGCTCAAATACTGGAGATGAAAAATGGACATAATGGCAAAATTCATGAAGGAAGACAATAGGTATCCATACAAAGGAACTCTTAAACCTTTAATGTTTGCTAAGAAGTTGGTCCCCAGATTTGAGATTTTTGCTGACTATGTGAATGGAGTCAAGGAAACTACTCTTAATAAGGCATAGTGGAAGAACTGATGCTGACTCTAAAATTAAAGGAGGACATTTCTACTAGGATGCTGATGATTAGAAAAAGGAAGTAGTCTGCGAGAGCTTTATCCAGAATTCCATTATTGATGTTTTTTTTATGATGTTCTTAATGTTTCTTTTGCAAGATTGTTTGAAATTGATGACTTATTTTTGTTTAAAGTTGATGCAATGAAATTTGACTCTGCTTATTTATGTGATGTGTTTCATAATAGTTATTCTATTTGTGATTATCATTTCATGTATATATTTGATATTAATTCTGCACAAACTGAATCATTTAATCTAGGAAAAAAATGATAACCCTAAAAATATACTAATTATTTTTGATTTAACTCCTAATGAGAGGAAAAAATAAAAGAAACCTTAAAAATAAGATAGAAAGTATTTGCTTAGGACTATGAGGATATGCCTAAAATTGAAAGGGAGATCATAGAATATAGGATCCCTACATATTCTCACATTACACCAATAAAGCAAAGGAAGAGAAGGCTAAGGTTAGATGGGCTCTCTTGATTGAGGAGGAAGTTGAGAAATAGCTAAAGGCGAAGTTCTTAGAAGTAGTCGAGGATACCTAATGGTTGGCCAATATAGTTCTTATTCTTAAGAAGGATGGGAGAGTCAGGATGTGTGTGGACTACATAGATTTAAATAAAGCTTGCCCAAAAGATGATTTTGCTTTATTGCATATTGACACACTGGTCAATAGTGTAGCTTCTATTGTGATGTATCTTTTTATGGACGGCTTCTCGGGATACAATCATATTATGATGGTGATAATTGATAAGCTAAAAATGTCTTTCACCACTAAATGGGGTATCTACTGTTACTTGATCATGCCATTTAGGTTAAAGAAAGCGGGGGCTAGTTATCAAATGATGGCTAACACTTTGCTACATGGCAAGATCCATAAAGAGATAGAGGTGTACATGGATGATATGATGGTAAAGTCTCCAACTAGAGAAGGGTATTTTAAGGCTCTAGACAACTTCTAGGCAAGGGCTGAAAAGTATAACCTCATATTAAACCTGAAGAAGTTTGTTTTTGAAGTAACTTATGGGAAGCTATTAGGGCATATTGTCAGCTAGAATGGCATATAGGTGGATCTGGATAAGGTCAAAGCAATAAGAGAGATGCTTGCACCAAAAATTGAGAAAGAAGTTAGAGGGTTCATCAGGTGGTTATAGTACATCAATAAATTCATAGCCAAGCTGACTACCATTTATGAGCCAATCTTTAAAATCCTGAGAAAGAATCAACCCATAATTTGGGTTGATAAATTTCAGACGGCTTTCAAAACTATTAAGAATTATTTGATGAATCCCCTAGTCTTACAACCACCAAGACCAAGTAAACCTTTAACTCTTTATTTAGCAATTAAGAATGAAGCAGTAGGTGCAATGCTAGCTTAAGAAGGTAAAGGAAGAGTTGGGCATGTAGTGTATTATCTAAGTAAGAAACTAATGTAGTATGAAGCTAATTATAATCTAGTCAAGAAGACATGTTTGACTGTGATTTGGCCAACCAAGAAGTTTCAGCATAATTTCCAACCTTACAGAGTACATGTAGTTTCTAAACATGACCCTCTTAAATACCTTCAGTAGACTCCATCATTTACAAAAAAATAGCCAGATGGCTGGTCTTGCTCACCAAATTTGGTATAAACTAAATGGCAAAAAAAGTGATGAAAAGAAGGGCAGATGTAGATTTCTTAGCTAAGAGTCCAGTAAATGATGAATAAAAATGGGAGCTAGAATTTCTAGATGAGCATATAGGGGCAATAGAGGTCCAATGATGGACAATGTACTTTGATAAGTGAATAATAATAAAGGACCAAGCTTTGGTGTAATTCTGATCACACTGGAAGGAGAGATGATCTTGATGGCAAAAAAGGTTAGAATTTGAAGTAACCAGTAATCAAGTTGAATATGAAGCTTGCATTTTTAGGTTGGAAGCACTTTAGAATGTGGGGGCAGAGGATGTCATAGTGTACGAAGACTCTATACTAGTGATAAAATAGATTTCTAATAAATGGGAAGTAAGAGAAGATAAACTAAGGTTATACTAAGACTACTCGGCCATTGTTTTGCTATCTTTCACTCAATGTTGATTTGTAAATTTGCCACGAGTGGAGAATCAAATGGCAGATGCTCTAGCCATTTTAGCTTCAACATATGAAGGAGGAAAATAGACAAAAGTTAAACTTTTTATTCTTAAGAAGTCTCGAAGACCTTATTATGAGTATATAAGAGTAATGCCAATTGACCCTATATAAAAGCCATAGTTTTATGATCTATAACAATATTTAGAAATAGGAAAATTTCTTAAAGATATAGATAAGAAAAAGAGAGTGTATTTAAGGATGTTGTCCTGATAATTCATCAGCCATAATGGGATGTTGTATAAAAAAAGTCGATTGGGGTGCACCTAAGATTTGTTAATAAGGACGAGGCATGAAAAATCATGGAAGCAATTCATAAAGGCATATATGGGCCGCATATGAATGGAATAGTCCTTGCTAAGAACATAACTCATCAGGGGTATTTTTGGTTGACCATGAAGACTGATTGCATGAAATTTATGAAGAAGTGTCATAACTGTTAGGTGTATAGGGATGTGAGCCATCTGCCTTCTATAGAACTTCAAGGGTTAACTTCTTTGTGGCCATTTATAGCTTAGGAAATCAATATCATCAAAGAAATAAGGTTGAAGGCATCTAACGATCATCGTTATATTGTGGTGGCAATTGATTATTTCTCTAAGTGGGTTGAAGCAGAATCATTCACAACTGTTAGGGCAAAAAAATGGTGAGGTTTGTAGATTAGAATATAATATGTAGATATGGGTTGCCTTATCATGTTATTACTGATAATGGTGTTCAGTTCAGAGCACAAATGACCACTTTACTGAAGGAATATAAAATTGAGCAACATAAATCATCTTCATATAAACCACAGGCAAATGGAGTAGTAGAGGTAGTGAATATGTCTAAAATACTAGAGAATTATATGGACTAGGCGAGTTATATACAATTCGCATTATAGGACATAGAACCATTACTAGAGCATCGATTGGAGCTACTCTGTATTCATTGGTGTATGGGTATGAGGCCGTATGACCAATAGAAGTTGAGATTTAATCATTAAGGGTTCTTTTGGAATCCAAAATTCCTGAATATCAATAGGAAGAGAGCCTATTAGTGTAGCTAACATTGTTAGATGAAAAGAGAATAAGAGCCATATATCACTCTTAGTTGTATTAGAGGAGGATTGCTCAAGCCTATAATAAGAAGATTAAGCCAGGAAAGATCAAAGAGGGTGTCTTGGTACTAAAGCTCACTAAGTCAATCATGACTAACCCATGGGGAAAGTTCAAGCCAAATTGGGAGGGTTCATATCTAGTGAAGAAGCTATTTTCTAAGGGCATTACTACTTTGTTTGATTTAGAAGTAAATGGGTTCAGGGAGCCCATTAACTTATACAAGCTCAAGAAATACTTTATGTGAAGTCTCAGTATGGAGAAAACCTTAAAAAAGACTGTTTAGGCAAGAGTTAGAGACAAAATGAAAAATAAAAAAGTCCTATTGGATTGAAAACCTTGAGAGAGGTGGTCCATGAAAAAATTTAGGATATATAAAAGGAGAGAGAGAGGGGAAAATATTAGTTGGAAACTTATAAGGGCAAGCCAATTAATGACATGAGATATGTCAGAACCAAAATGTATTGTCATCTTGTGCTTAAATTAAATGGAATTGATTGCCTTAGTTATTGTTGAATGTTGCATTACATGTCTATTATGAATTGTTTAACTAAAAGAGCAAATTCCATCCAATAAAAAGGAAAACAAAGATTAAACTTCACAAACTAATTTTTCTTTCTTTTCTTTTGTCAAACACATTAAGCACTTGATGTCTACAATTCTCTTATTCTTTTATCTTTCATAAACTTGTCCTTCTTTATCTGCTTTAACTAAATCCATGCCTTGTACTAATCATCAGTATAATGATTGCGGTCATAGTTGATATGCCTTTAAATGATTCTATGAGGCTAGGTTATAACCAAATTGTCTAGAAAATTTTAAGAGAGGGGCCCTAGTTCAAACTCATGCATTAGTTCCACAATTAGTTATTTTTATCCATATTGTCAGTAAAGACAAGCAAGATTATAGAAAGTGGCAAAATAAAGATTGGCTATAGGGATATTTTGGGTATAGGATTGAATGGCCACATGCTGCAGTTTCCACCATAGGCATACCTATCAAATCATGGTATCACGAAATGTGGACAACCAGCTCTGAATGTCATCTAGTATGGAATGGAGTTTTCTAGTACGATAATGCTTTGCTTTGTAATGTGCAATATCTTTAGGAGGCTCGAGTAATCTTAAGTTTTCATGAAACCATGCCTAAAGTGGTGAATAAGTGAAAATGATAGGAAAGCAAGAAATAAAGAAAAAAGAAGAGACAACTGACCTCTAGCAGTAATGGACTCCCAAAGAATTGCTTGGTTTCTAGGAAGGTGTTTAGTCCAATGATAGTTTTTGATAGAATAAGGGGAAAGGGATTCAGTCTGAGTTCAACTTGATCTAGGATATGGAGAACTTTTGAATCATAATTGCCAGAAGGAGAAACAAGCAAGAAATGTGCATACAGACAAAGAGTAATCATCCAAGGCCAAAAAGCCTCTTTATTGTCAATAGTTGTAGTAGCCTTAAGAAAAGATCCTATCAGAACTTTAGAACCATGCTTATAATGAAGGGAAGACTGAGAGGAAAGATTAAATAGGCTGGCCATTTGATATTGAATGGAGTGTAAATCTAGAGTTCCAACTTGAGGGATTGCAATTTGACAATTAGAATCCATTTGATAACCAAGATAGCTTTGAATCCTCCAGCAGGGGGCATATCTCTAGTGTGTTGAATCGGAAGACATTTACTTGAATCCTAGAATTGAGCCATAACATGAAAAAAGGGAAAGTTGATCTTCATAGCATGCAAAAATCTAAAAATTGATAAGTGAAATGGCTCCAAATTTTCCCATGATTTGCCATCTAAGCCCTTTAAGACTATTTATAGTTGTTTGAGGCTTTTGTCGATCATGTTTTAGGATTTTAGAGTTTTTTAGAGAGAGAAATGGAGAGTTATGGGATAAGTGTGGGTAAATATGGTTATTTTTATAAAGGGGCACTAGGGATTTAGAAAATAGAATATATAGATAAGGCACTGAGGCATTTGCCTCTCTAATCGGGTGATGCCTTATCATCGAAGAGGCAATTTGATATCGCCTCTTCATAAAGAGAGGTGATGCCTCAGTGAAGAGGGGATCATCTTTTTAATAGTTAGGGATATGATTTTGGTTACAGTATTCTAACTGATTCTTCTTGCTTTAATTCATTAATGGAAAGTTTATATAATTAAATGGTGAGTTTATATAGGATTATGTTAGAATTATTAAAGTTCTTCATTGAACTGAGTTTAAATGTTGATCATCCAATCAAATTTAAACACGAACATTCAAAATAAGATCAAAACAATCTTGTAACATCATAATCAAAAAATGAAAAAAGGAAGCCTAAATCATAATCTATAAAGCCTTTGACTCAATGACCTCTTCATCATCTCTATTGTCACAGTCATCTACCACATTACCATTATCATCATCAGTGCCATCTTCTTCTTCCTCTTCTTCATCCTTATCATCCTTAATTTATAAAGCAATAACTTGACACTGGAGGGCCATGATCCTAGCCTAGCTTATTACATCATGATCATGTCTATATATAATTCAAGGTAAGTACTCATGAAAGGATGCATACATATAGAAATAAGAGGAGTCTTTACCTTCCACTATTGAGTAACATTCATTATATGGTCTCATTGAGCTTAATCATCTGATACATGTACACGCCTTGCTCCAAAGGGATTTACATGATTAATGATTTGTTATCACTAATGTGTTATTGAGATTAATTTTGAAAATAAAATGGAAAAAACTTACGTGTGTAGTGTCAGGAGTGTATGCTAGTGTCAAACTCTCATATAACGTTAGATACTCACGGGATAGGTCCCTTGGGGGCACCCAACAGTGGGCTAGCAAGTCGAGCATATAAGTCAAATGACCAATAACTATATAAGAGCTAGAATTGGAAGGAGCTCTATTAGGTTTTACTCCAGCTAAAGTACCCTTTCTACTGTCAATACGGGGGTACTAAAGTGGTCTCTCATATGCATAAGGCTTGGCTTTATGAGTAAGACCTATGGCTGCCACCTATAAATAGAATAAGACTAAGTCAATATGTAATTTGGAAGAGAAGAAAAGGAAAGATGAAGTCAAGTGAGTACCTGAGCAGTAGTAGTAGCTAAAAAAGGCACCTGATGTAGTAGATTGGCTCGAATGAAGTCCAAGTAGTGGTTCTTGCTCTTTATAGTGTGGTTTTTAGTAGGATCTCCTATAACCAATCTATCTAGCTCATTACCCTCTTGTAGATTCATCCAAAACATGCCCACAGGGGGTGATGCAAGAATACATCTAACACAGGCACCATGATCCCAATTGAGGACCCTCTCGCCAAGATTCCACACCTAGCAATCAAGTCTATGAAGGAGCACTCTTTGCAAAGATAGTAGTCTAGAATGGGTCATTTTTGGACCCCATCTATCTTAAGGACCCCACAAGTCTTGAAGCAACTAACGACAATACAAAGCATAGAAGTCAATTGACCCTGTGTTCTTGTCAAACTAATAACATATTATTTTGTTTTATAGATACCTCATTATAAGTCAGAGTGTTCAGCCAATGACGATGGACATGCACATAAGCCAAGTGTCTCCTCCATGAATGACTGGAACACCATCTTGCTAGGGTGGGGAAATGTATGTCGCCCACCCGAGATATCCTAGTGATAAGCTTAAGCTCCAAAGCCTCGGCTTATAGAGAATTGTTCGTAAATAATTAAGATGATTGGAAAATATAGTTTAAGAGTGAATAGGAATACTTACTAGGATAGCATGCCAAAAATTACAAAATCACTTAGCTCCTCACACAACCTCATCTATACTTTAGTGTAGATAAGCTAATGTGTAACTACCCTACTCATAAGAAGACACCATATCCAAGTCTCGAAGAGGCATTAAGAATATCAAATTAATAGAGTTGGTGGTGTCAATAAAAAGAGTAGCACCTAGTAGGTAAACTAAGAATTCTCTCACTACCTGGTTGATATCTCAATCTGTGGTGGTAGCCTTAACTTTGACGCAGGTATAATGACCACAGATAGAGTCAATCTTCATGGTTTGAGTCCCCTTCATAACTGGGATCATAATGAGAAGCTGCTCGATATAAGCTACTTGATCTGGTGTCATTCAATGGATGCTTGCATCAAACGGGACAATGTTACTAGCACATGCAATTCTAGTGACAATAAAAAAGGAGACAAGATCTAGTGTCAACTCACCAAAAGGGAGGTAGAATATGTGTGGTCTCGCACCACCTCTCAATTAGTGTATGTAGCAATTGATAGTCAGTCCATCCCTAGGCATATAGAAGTGAACGGATGAAGCCTTCAAAACCTATATCCTGAATACGGTCTTTAATGTCATATGTGAGCTTATTGTATAAGACTCGAGCACTACTAAAGTTCCCAACACTCTTAAATGTGTGGGCATCATGCTAAAATAAACAGGGAAGTTAAAATGTATGTGATTTGCTAAAAGTCAAAATAAAAAATTTAAAATTCTATTAGAGAGGTGACACCTCTATGTGGAGAGGCAATGCCTTAATTTGGTAAGGCAACATCTATTCGATGAGGTGATTGTCTCATTAAAGACGTGAGGCCTCTTTATTTTAGAGAATACGAATCAATTTCAACCTCTTTTCACATTCTTCAATTTAATCTTTCTCATTCCCACTTTTAATTATGAATAAACATTTACTAGTTATAACCCATATTTGATTTGTAGAAAAAAGAAGGGATTTATTCAAATAATAACCTATTTGAAGGCCAAGGCACATATGTAGGAACTTAAATATGCAGTCAAAGGAATGATTTTTCCTATAGAGAACTCAAGGGTTTATAGAGAGTGTATGGGAGGAATCATAGGATCCCACTCGGGCGAATCAGGAGTTCGTGCAGCATCCATGGTAGCAAGAGTTTGAAAAGAAAAGTGCGAAAAAGAGAAAACAGAAAAGAGAAACAAAAAAGGAAAGAATAAAGAAAGAGATTTTTTATATAGCAAGTTAAAACAAAAGGGTAGTAAAATGACAGAATGGTTCTCTCGAACTTGTGTCCCGAATTGCCTTTCGAGTTTGAATCATGAGTCTGATGGCTTAAATTTCCTAATTGTTTAAAAAAATTTCAACCTTTCAAGCTTAAATCTTGAGGCCGACAAGAATTGCCTCTTAGGTTTTTGAATCCCGAGGTTGACGACATGAATTTCCTGATAGTTTTAAGAAGGAATTGCCTCTCAGGTTTGAATCCTGAGGCTGATGGTGTGAATTTCTGGATTGTTTTAAAAAGGAATTACCTTTTAAGTTTGAACCCTGAGGCTAACGACATGAATTCATAATGGTTTTAAAAAGGAATTAGCTCATGGGTTTGAACCCAGCAGGCTGATGACATGAATTTCCTGATGGTTTTAAGAAGGAATTAACTCTCGAGTTTGAACCCCAAGGCTGATGGCATGAATTTCCTGACTATGTTAAGAAAAATTTAACCTCTCAAGTTTGTACCCTAAGGTTGATGGCATAAGTTTCAGAGAATTTACTTCCCGAGTGAATCTCAGAGATCAAGCGTATCCTTTTCAATGTTTATTACTTTTGTTATGCATATTGATTTTTTAAAAAATTTTGATTGCATGAATTCAAGTTTCCAAAAAATTAAAGGGGTAAATTGTGGACACTCGATTTGATCAGTCCATAATAAAAGCCCAATAATAAGAAAATATGAATCTTAAATGCAAGAAAGCCTGAAGTCTTTTTTAGAATGGACCTAAAAGAAAAAAGCCCAAAAGGCTAAACCCACATTGGCCTAAAGGCCCAATCCTTGGGACAGGGCCGATCGGGGGACACATGATCGAAGAGGCAATAAGGAGATGCCTCTTCAAATAGGCATTGCCTCTTTGTAGCCCACTTGCACAAATACTAAATGAAGAATTGATAGTAGTGGGCAAATAGGCAGGCCCACACATGACTGATATGAATCCATGAACATGAATATATGTTTTTGGAGTTAAAATAGATGACTAAAAAGGTACATATATGGGTGACATGAGAAGGAGGAGGTAAGATGTCTTATCAAAGCATGAGGAACCTAAAAAGGGATGGGCAAAAAGACTTTAAAAAGGTAGGAAATTTCTTAAAGAAAGGTTGGTTAGAACTAAAAAAAAATTCTAAAAAGAAGAAGGGGGGAGAAAGAAGAGGAGTTGGCTTAAAGGTTCATATTCAAGGAGAAAGAGGAGTTTTTGTCTCTGAGGGTTGAGTTAGGAGCAGTAAATCTATCTTAAGAAGTAAGAATCTCCATTTTTAAGCATTAAGCACTTGATTTATATAAATTCTTTTTTTATTTCCCTACTTGTTCTTAGGTTTATTTTCATTTTGTGCCATGTTCTTAACATGATCTTAAATTATTAGATACAATTGTAATTCTCTAGTTATTTGTATTTGATCTTGCTTACTTGAAATATATGAAGCTTAAAAGTTCACTATTGTGTCTGTTAAAGAGGCATTGCCCCTTAAGCTTCAAGTGCCTTGCCTCAATAATGAGGCACTGCCATATCATCAGAGTCATGCGTCATTTGATTTTGATTTCTTACATTTGTCTTATGTGATTCGTGTTCCCTTATGCATTTTCATATTGTTATACTTCAACCTTTTGTACATTATTATGATACCTTGCTTAATTAAATATTTATGTGCCTATTGTTCCTATTTATGATTGTTTGGTTTATGAATTAACTTTATGGCCTTCTTTTTGTAGGATTTTATATATCTGTGGGAGAATAATATCTTGTTTGTTGCAGAAACTTTAGGATGATTTTAATTATCAAAATTTATTCCCTAATTAGTTCTTGAATTTATTTATTTATTTATTTTTATTGTTGTTTTTATTGTATGATCAAGGGTTGTAACTCATTTCCCCTTCGCTAGTTTCTTTGCATGTGTTCTTATTTATTTATGTTTTATTTTTAAGAATGTTTTGTATTATTAATGATAAATATTGTTAACTACACTTAATTTGCATATAATTGGAATCCAATGCAAACTTGGATTTAATTATAAAATTAAGAAATTACTTGAAGGAAATTATAATTCGCATCTAAATAAGGAAATAATTAAATAATTAAAGGTAATAAAATACAAAACATGCATGGAGGCCAACTGCAAGGTTGGGTGTGCATTCCATAAGCCCTTACTAGTTTTCGAACCCTTTCTTTGAGGATGACTTTTAGGAATATCCATGGAATCTAGTTGATGTATAGTGTGTCTCGGGTCTCATTTGGGTGCCGACTCCATCCCCAATTTAGGCTTTAAGCTGATTTTGTATTTCTTAGGGGGCCTTGAGTCCATACACTGTCATGGTCACCAAAAACTTGGGCATGCATTAAACCCTGCCTCCTATAACTAGACATATATATTTGGAACTATATAGGAGTGGAGCTTGTAATATCCCTTGTATAGCACTCAACAGTGTTTCAAATTTAACTCTGAAATCCACCTCATAATGGTAAAAAGGATAGACATGTCGAATTAAGTTTAAATGCATAATTTACATATCACTTGGGGGTTTGCATGATTAGGACAATATGTATGTTCACTATTTTGATAAATTGTAAATGGAATTACATGAATTAGGTGTTAATAAAATTAAGGGACTTGCAAGTAGCACGAGTCTTAGAGAACCTGAACCGTCTCAAAAAACTGGACAAAAATTTTTAGAACTAAAAATTTTCATTCATTATTTGACTTTCTTCTAATTGAACCATCCCGAAAAATTTATTAAAGTGAATTTAGTGATTATGAGTTCTCTAAACAGAGAACCAAACCGAACTATTCCAAATTGTACCGAACTGAAACAAAAATTGAGTGTGTGTATGTTTGTATGTATATATACACACGCACACACATATAATTTCACTAATAATTATTGTTATTATGTTTTGATGATATATTATAAAATTAATAAATAATGCATGATAAAATTAGAAATATAGAATTATGTGTTACAAATAAATTAGTACCATTTTAATAATAAATTATATATGAATATATTAAATATTAACCGATTGAAATAAAATAAATATGCTCATCAATTGAATCTTTTTATAGTTAATTTTTAATATATGTTTATATCATAAAATAAAATTTAAATTTACAAATAAAATTTGTATAGTAAAATTTATAGTCATTTTATTTTAAATGTTCAAATTATAAAATTATTAAAATATAAATATTCAAGTAAAACTTAAAAATTTATAAAAAGTACTATTATTAAATATAATATATTTAATATAATATAAAAATATATATTTCTTTATTTTTATGAGTTTATTAATATTAATTTTAAATATATAAGCTAAAAATTTATGTAAATCTCTGAATTTTTGTTTTGCTCCAAATCAATTTGAATTCTCCATTTACTCTGAATTGCTTCGAAAATTCGGGCAATTTGGGATGGAAATTTATGATTTGTTTACTTGTAGAGAATAATTTTTTGTTTTCTAACATTGATTTTCTTAGAAAATTGATTTTTCATTTTCTAAAGAAAAACTATAGAAAACTTAGGATATTGTTTTCATTTGGTAAATTTAGCAAATTGTTTTCCAATTTTAAAAATTATGTATATTAATTATTATAATATAATATTTCTTTTTTACATTTTTTTTATGTCAGTACAATGCATGATTCTTATATAATTCTATATTATACTTAAAAATAAATTTTCTATGTTTCTTTAGATTATTTTTATCAAACAATCTTATAATAAAAATACTCAAATACTGCATTTATAAAAGAATATCAATACAATTATAAATAAAAGTGTATAAAAATAATTTACAAATAATTTTCATTAAAAACTAAAAAAATAAATAAAATGTTAGAAGTAAAAAAAGGAAAATATATTGAAAATAGATGATTATTTGCTAAAAAAAAGGGTAATAACTAACAATTATATTGTTACTTAAAATTAGGGATTCTAGCGTTAAAAAATTATGTATATAAAATCCATTGTTAAAAAATAGGTAATAGTTAACAATTCAATTGTTAGTAAAAAATAGGATTCTAACATTGATATATATATATATATATATATATATATATATGTATATTGAAACTCATATAAAAAGAGATTTGAAAAAAACCAAAAAAATAGTAAAAGTGATTAGTTAGGAATCAAACTATGGTTGAATTATATAAATCTTTATGTTTTTAAGTTAGAAAACAATATAAATTTGGTTTCTAAATTCTATTACAAATTTTGAAAATAAGAAAACGGTTTTCTTTGGAAATATTTATAGGTTTATGAGCCATTGGCCTTTAAATCCCAAAAAAATTATTTTGGGCACAAACACTTATACTATAGTTATTATTCATAAACACATCAAATTGAAAAAATTCTTATTTACTAAATACATCACATGAATAAATCAAACTTTTGTAAGAGATTGTTTTAATTCCTTTAGCAAATATAGTAATAATTATAATATAATTTGCATAAATTAAATGGTATGCTAAATAGTTGGTTTTAAATGTCCATACTAAGCTATGTAGGATGAGTTGTGATAATTTTAGTATTAGAGCTTTGTTAAATTGTCCTTTAAAACTACACTTCTACTATAATTTCATGACATGTTGAAATTATTTTTGTTATGTTTATAGGATGCCACTAAGAAGGAACCATTATATAGCTCCTCGATGAGTGAGAGTTGGCCAATAAGGTATTGATTGAGCAAAGTCTAGGGGTAGTGCTAATCCAAAGTTAGAGTTTGAGGTGAAGACCCATATTGTTAAACAACCTCTACCTCCCCCACCCCATGTTGTACTTATTTTATAGCTTGATTTGAGGGTGCTTGCCGAGACTATTATTGCTACATTGACAGCTCAAGAACAAAGGAGAATACCTAGGGATGTTATTGAGTATGCAATAAAGTGTGGGGTACTTAATTTGCTTGGTTTTATTGATTTTAGACAGGCAGATAAGTGACTGAAGGCAATAGAGAAAGCATTCAACACACTTGAAAATAATAGAAGCATAAAAGTTTAATAATGTGTATGGCTTAATTCATGACATTTTAGATGCAATGTTTGCTCAAGTCAAGATGTTTTATGGGAACTAGTTGGTAGGGGAAGTTTTCAACATAAAATTTTACAAAGGGTATTTGATTAGTGCTTTCAAATAAGGAGGCAGAATTAGTTCATTGCTTTCAAATAAGGAACTATAACCATGTGAGAGTATATTGACATATTTAAAAATTTGAATAAATATACTTATGACATCTTTCCAATCGAGGCTCAAAAATATTATAAATTCAAAAAGGGTTTATAAACTATGCTAAAGAATGAGCTATTGCTATATAAAGCCAAGAATTTTCAAGGGAAGTTGAGAAAGTAAAAGAAAAAGAGAAGCTAATAGAGGAAATCATGCTAAAAAAGTCAATTAAAAGCTCTAGTTTGGGAAGGGAAACAAAATGGATTCAATAAGGGTGCAAATACATCACAATAAAGGTTCAAGATGGTAGGGTTTAGAGGTAGTGAGGACCCAGTACATTATTGAGCACTTACAGACCATAGTGTTCTAAGGTTAATTAGAGTTATTTAATACAAATAGTGGCTATTGCAGGTAGTTCAGTTAAAAGGACTACACTTTGTATTACTTATAGTCGTGTTCATGATGGAGGAGATTGTAGGAAAAGAACTATCTAATGTTTCGAGTGTGGTGGATCTAAACATATTAGGAGGGATTGTCTTAGTGTTACACAATTTAGCACAAGTATTGGTAGAGGAGTCCAAAGTACAATTAGTAAAGGATATGGGACTTCTGGCTTTGGTAGAGGTACAAGTAGAGATATAAGAGCTTATGTTACCCAAGTAGGACTTTACAGATGTTTGATATGATTCTTGGCATGGATATCCTAATAAAATATTAAGTAGTAATTGATTGTTATAAGAAGAAAGTAGAGTTCTAAATGCCTATTGGTGGTAAAATTAGGGTCAAAGGTGAAAAGGATTTAAAGCATTGTAGCTTGGTTTCAACACTAATAGCTATAAGAATGGTGAGAAAAAAATGTGAAGCATTCTTGAAATATGTCATTAATAATGGAAAAAAGGGGCAAAAGCTTAATAGTCATCATGTGGTAAATGAGTTTATAATGTATTTCCAAAAGATCTTGTAGGGCTACCACTTGATAGAGAGATTGAGTTTAGTACTAATTTATAGCTAAGGACAACTCCTACTTCTCAAGCTCTATGTAGAATGGCTCTATGATAATTAAAATAATTAAAGATACAATTGTAAGAATTACTTGATAAAGGCTACATTAGCCCAGTGTATCACCTTAAGGCGTACTAGCTCTATTTGTGGAGGAGAAGGATGGTACCATGATAATGTGTATTGACTATAAACAATTAAACAAGGTAACTATATTCATCAAGTATCCATTTGCTAATGCCAGTGGGTCTAACTCAACACTTATTTAGATTATAAACACTTTTTTCTTATCATAGGAAAATAGAGGGTTAATAAGGGGAGTACTGAAAGAGCTTAAGGATGACATAAATGCACTTACAACCCTTTACTCAAGTAAGAGAAATAGGGAGTTGCCACTTGATATCACCCGAGAAATTGTTCATTTAGGACTAAGGTGAACTTGGATCCCTTGCTTGGAACCGTATTCACCCATTAGATAAAGCATTAGGTTCGAATGTGATGTTAATAAGAGCAGACTCAATATCTTAGAGACATCTCCATATTGCCCTGATATTGAGTAGGGCTAGCCTTACTCATTTAATATAATGATTCAAAGAAGTATAAACCATTTTGGATTAGTCAATACACACAAATGCAAGCACAATATACATTATACAAGCAGATACAATAATATAATAAATAAATAAATAATGATGCATGAGCATAACATAATGTATGAACATATTCATCATTATAAATAAACATGGAAAAATACTATGTAAGATCATATTAAGTATTAACATGGTATATATACATATGTCATGGCAATTATGATGGAAAATAAATATACATGGTACAAACATGGCATAATCATGATATGCAGTCATGGCATATTTCATGTCATGGTATAAAAGTACAAAATTATAATATACTATCACACACATGTCATGAATTTCCAGTATGCCATCCTAATTATGTTAAGTGAAAGTGAAATTAATAATAAAAAAATAATAAAAATAAAAAAAGAACAGAGATAAGAGAGACAAACACTCAAGTGGGCTCCTCCTCTTCATCTTGTCCTTATTTTTTGAGTTTCAGAGCCATTATTTTGATAAAAATTGATATTTAAAATAAAAATAAGAAATAAGATGGAAAATGAATGAAAAACTTGAAAAAGAATGAAAAAGAAATATTTAAAAAGATAAATAAAAAGTATAAACTTTATTTATAAAGTAATAAAAGTAATAAAAGGCCAAATTTATGGTGATTAATTGGTCAAATTTTATGGTGATTAATTGGTCAAATTAAGGCCTTTAATTAATAATAGATACAATTTATCAAATTAGGCCTCAAGACATAAATCATGTATCTTGGATAAATTGAATGCACATAATCAATTATTGCCTCATTATCATCCCAACAATCATCATAAATGGTTTTAAGAAAAACAAAAGAAAATAATTGATTTTAAGACTTTGGTTGATTCTCAACATTATGAATGGGTACTCAAAATACAACATAACAAGCAATAAACAAATATTTAAAGGCAATTTTGCATAAAATAAAAGTACATGAAATAATAATAACCATAATAAAGAATAAAATTAAGTGAAGAAAAGAAGATAAATTGGTAGAAGAACCTTTTAAGATGTAGTGAAAAGGTAAAATTGAGATAAAATAAAATAAAAATAAAATTTATTATGAGAATATTTCTTGAAATAAAGTAAATAAAACAGAAATTATGGTTTGAATCAAAGTAAAATCGAAATAAAAATTATATTAAAAATTGAATTATTTAGCCAAAATTAAGAGTTAATGCAAATAAATTGAAAATATGCATAAAAGAAATCATAAATATAAGATTTTGCAGTAAAAAAATTAAAATATATTAGAAAATTAGTTAGGAAAGGGGATGAGAATAGAAGTTGATATAAAATTAAATTAAAGAGTAAACTACAAATAGTAAATATGAATTATGAATATATAGATTAAATAAATAAAAATGGCATTGTAGAGACATATATAAAAGAAAAAGTAACAAATATATGACTTAAAATAAATAAAGTTA
Organism: Mallotus nudiflorus; assembly: GCA_947683625.1. Taxonomy (NCBI): domain Eukaryota; kingdom Viridiplantae; phylum Streptophyta; class Magnoliopsida; order Malpighiales; family Euphorbiaceae; genus Mallotus; species Mallotus nudiflorus. The sequence goes on along the minus strand of CANTUR010000027.1, from coordinate 8,494,862 downwards.
AAAATAGAAATTGGGGTGTATAGTAGAATTATGCTAGAAACATTAAACAAATAACAATTAAGATGGGATTATGGAAATAAATATTGCTAGCATAATTATACTATACACCCCAATTTCTATTTTTAACTTTATTTATTTTAAGTCATATATTTTTTACTTTTTCTTATATATATATATATATATATATATATATATATATATATATATATATATATATATATATACATATATATATATATATATATATAAAGAAATTGATTACTAAATAAAACAAAATAGTAAGAAAAATGAGAAGAAAGTAGAAATTAAGATGGGATTATGGAAATAAATAATAAAAAATGATTAAAGGGAAATGCTTGAGAGTAGAGAAATAATATAGCAATGACAATAAATAAATAAATAAAAGATCAATAACTATAATAAATGAATTAAAGCATAAAAAATTAAGCATAAAAATGTAAAGAAAATGAGGTTGAGATGGAGAGAGTAGAATTGTAGAGATTATAGAGGTAACAAATATGGTAATTCAAAATTAAAATAAATGGAAATAAATAATAAATAAAGTATAAAATAGATAGAATTGGAAGTAAAGATTATAATTAAAGGAAAATGACCAAATAAATAATAAATAGAGCATAAAATAGATAAAAATTATAATAGAGACAATAATAATGAAATATGAAGTAAATATAAAGTAAATAATGAAATAAAAGGCAAATTAAATAAAATTAATATTAAAATGAACATGAATATATAAATTAAACATAAAAATGTACAGAATGGAGATTGAGATTAGAGATTGAGAATAAGATAATGATAATAAAAGAAATATATATATAATATTTCAACAATAAATAAAATGCTAAAAAAGTAAATTGTAATAAAAATAAATGTTAGTAGTTAGTAGAGTTAGCGATGTTAGTAGAGTTAGCAATTGAGGGATTAAGAGCCTTGGAGATTGAATAACAAGAGATTTATATATGCAAAATGCATCATCACATAAGCATTAAATAAATCCAGGGTGAATACAAAGAATGATGAATGATGCAAACCAGAGTGCAAGCAATATGATGCAATTATGAAATTCATGCAAGAATAGTAGTGATGCATGTCGAGGTTCATGAAAAATGCTCCTCAAATATCTAAAAATGATTAACTCACATGATAGTGATATGCAAAAGGCACATGATATGCATCAAGCACATGAGAATGCATGAAATGCAAAAATGCACAAAATTAGTTAATATTAATAATCAAGAAAAGAAGAAAATTGGTTAGAGACAATAATTAAGTGATAAGACAAAAGAAAGTTTATTAGTAATAAAAAAGAAGTAGAAAATGATGAATGTTACCTTAAACTACACCAATTTAATGAATAATGATCAATTGATGCTTTTAAGTAATCAAACAAACATAAAGCAATAAATATGAAAAATAGACATTTACTAGATTCAAGACACTTAATATTCACAAACTATATTAAAAAATATCACCAATTAATCAACCAAGCAAAGAAATATTAATTAGAATGCAATTAAAATCATATAAATTACATTTAGATCTTTTGGAAGTACCAATTTAACCATTAAGGGTCAATTAGCACTCCTAAGATCACAAATTTCACAAATATAATCACAACACACACATAACTTTTCAATAATAACAAATTAGAATAAAAAATTATCTTAAATTAATAAAAAACAATTAGATAAAAGATAAGCACACAAGCATCACAATAAGAGTCACAAAATTCACACAAATGTATAAGTTTTATTCTATACACATACATAACAATATACACATAGTTTTGGACTTAAAATGAACAAAATTAGGTTACTAAATTAGCATAAAATCAATTTACAATCACTAAATCATAATAAAGAATGCATAAGAAGCAACACCATGTTGATTATTAACCAAAACAAGTAAGAGAATGCAAAAGTTGTAAAATAAAAGATATGTATTAAAGAAATTTTTTTTAATGAAAATAAAGTATAAAATAATAAATTCTATCATCCTAGGACCGTTTAGATTCATTTTAATAATGTATGGTCATTGTAGAATGTATATAAGTCATTAGGACCATCATCAGAATCATTTCGGAGTAAGAGGAGTATAATTTGGACCATTAGACATGGATAGGTAGATTTCACCTTTATTTAGTTGGATTTCACCATGGATGGCCAAATTTAGGCCATGGATGGCCAAATTTAGGCCATGGATGGCCAAATTTAGGCCATGGATAGCTAGCTGGCTGTTTATGGCTTAATTTTGGCCATCCCCCTGGGGCTCAAGTAAAAAAATTGACTCTTTTGCAAAAAATAAAAAATAAAAAATAAAAAAAAGGTCATAAACCCAAGATGAAGAGAAATGAGTTTTAGGACATGTTTAGCCTTATAATATGCGATTAAACTCATAAAAAATAAGAATTATATTGAAGAAATTGAGATTGAAAGCAAATAGGATCAAGTGAACACTAAGTTGATTTATGCCGATTGTGGGTTGTTGTGAGTTTGTTTTTTATTTGATTGTTATACAAGGATTATGGATAGATTAATTGGTGTTTAGGAAAATATTTAGGCTAAGAATTGTGCAGATATTAAGTAGAGCAAGGTGAGAGAAAGAGGGTGGATGAGGTGATTGTTTCTTTTGGCATTAATTTCACTTGTTTTTCTACTTTTTTTTATCTCTTTATTTCGGGTTTATTGCACCAATGGTACCTTAAATTTTCCATATATTTCATTTCATACTTGATTTTTAATTTTTTTCTTTTCAGTTACTAAAGTTCTATTTTTGTTTTAGGTTAAAGCACCTCAAACATATCCGATCAAATTTAGTGTACGTGATAGTCATAATAAGAATATTCTTAGTATATTTAACATATAAGGATCCCATTAAGCACCCTAATCATCTTGTGGGCCCTATAAAATAAAATTTAGCATACATGAAAGCCTTAATAAAAGGATAAAAATATGGGATTCTAAGGCCCACAAAATGATTATGCTACTTAATTGGATGCTTACGTGGCGAATATACTAAAAATATGCTTATTCCGGTTGCCACATATGCTAAATTTGATAGAATATATTTAAGGTACTTTAACCTAAAATAAAAATAGAGCTTCACTAACTAAAAAGAAAAAAAAATAAAAAATATGGTACCAAGATGAAACATAGACAAAAGTTATAGTACCATTTGTGCAATAAACCCCTGTCACTAAAAGACAAAAGTATATATTATAATCAATCTTAGGTTGACACTTGTCCAAGAATATTCTTAAATAGAATATTCTTTACTTAGTCAGTAATCCTAGGGAATTGTGCAATATTTAATAGATGCATGACACCTGAATTGACCATCAGAGGTCAAAATTTTAACTTTTTCAAGTGCTCCACACTAACACATTGTAATTTTAAAACATTTTTTCATATTGAAATTCAACTTCGAGAGCTCGATTTGACCTCATAAAAAGGTCAGTTGACTAAAGTTTGAATCTTCACATCGGGGCTTCCTAAGGTTAAACTGAAGCTTCTAAACTGAAAATCAATCTAAAAAATATACATAACAGACATAAAAATAGTCTTTTCAAGACTTTACTAATTGACTCAACAAACAGAAATAGACACAGACTTTCACTCTCTCAATTATCAAAACCACTTTCTCAAGGTTAGGTTTACTTTCAAAAATGTTTGATTTGGTATTCAGGTAAGGTTTTAGTGTTTCAACCGACTCTAAACTTGCTTTTCAATCATCGTTCTTAATCAATCTCATATGTTTGTGAGATATTTTTCTACTTTTATAATCAACTTTTAGGGTTTTGAAAAATAACCCTAACAGTTTGCCCTCTACTTTAGAGCAATTTGCATATTTATACCCATAACATTTGAAAATGAAAATTTTGATTTGCATGTATCGTTCACAACACACAAATTTCAACAAAGCATAAAAAAAGGAATAAGTACATTTTCGATCCCTGTGGTTTTGCCTTTTGACAAAACTAGTCCTGTGTTATTTTTTTAGCTTTTAAGTACCATGTGTTTTACATTGTTTTATACTTTAGTACCCTTCTAACAAATATTATTTAAAATATATGCTTTAATGTAAAAATAATATGCATTTTCAATGCTAAAATCATATAATGAGTAATATATTATTCAACTAACTACAATAAACTAAAAAAACAAATTTAGATGAATTTTTAATTTAATTACGAATAAAAAGAAATAATTTTCAAACTAAATTTACAATATTTTTAAAAATAACCAATTGGTTGGATTGATCGTAAATCATATATAGAATAAACTTATCATTGAAAATTAATATTTTAATAATATTTTATCATAAAATAATGATGATATTAGTTAAAAGGGTACTAAAATATAAAAAATATGAAACACATGGTACTTAAAAGCTAAAATAAAATCACAGGACTACTTTTGCCAAAAGGTAGAACCACAAGGATAAAAATTGTACTTAACCCTAAAAAACACACAATAGTTGAGAATTCATACTTGAGTTTAACTTGGCTTGGAAGTTGTTTTGATTCCCTATGTACTCAAACTTGAAAAAACACGTTAGTATTTGAAATTGAAACATTAACTAAAACTAGAAATTGAAATTGAAAAATTGATTGAAACTATAAATTAAAATTGTTGTCAGCCATCGTGGGACATTTAAGCACCCAATTTCTGGATGATTTAAGTTTGGATGCGACATAAGACTCGATGATGAAAATTGACTGTGAAATTATATTTATTAGATATGATTTATTGGTTTTGAAACAAATCATAAATCATAAATTATTTTTATTTTTTTAGGACTTACCTTTAAATTTTATTTTTAATTATTTCTTTTTTAAAAAAATAAATTAAAAAAGAGAAAATTAAAAAAAGAGTTGCCATTGGAAAAATAGATTTCCGGTCTAAAATCCACACTTCTTATCGGGAAATGGCACTACATAATTTTTTATTATGTTTATTATTTCATTTTATTTTATTTTTATACTTATTTTTTATTGGTTGTTCTTTTTATTTTATTAGATAAATATATTGATAATTTTTTTATTAGATAAATGATAAAAAAAATTTTGTTTTATTTGATTTTTATTCTGAACCTAATGTAGGGTTATAGGATTAGGTTCTATATATTCGTCATTTTCTTTTCACAAGGGGGCTCCTAGGGTTTTATCATGTTTTTTCTCTACCTTTCTAATTTTCTACTGTAAGCTAAAGTACACCCTCTCTTATTTATTTTTTTACATACTTTTTCTTTAGTTCTTTGCCATAAATAAGATAAAATAAACTACTATGACATAGAAACACAATAAAAGCCATAGGCTTTCATTAACGGTGATCATCCTTCTGAGGGAAATCAATACTGCATCTTATTCTAAAATCTTGTTCTCCTAAAAATTTTTTTAATATTTTTATTCTCTTGATGAATGAGGTGACATGAACATTATGGAGAACAAAATCAATGGATAACCTATGAAGGTCCATGAAATGCCATGGATATGCTTATGTATCATTTGAACATAGATTAGGGTTTTAATTTAATTTAATTTAATTTAATTTAATTTAATTATTTATGTGTTGTTTTTTATTGGCATGTATTTTTATTATGGGCTTGTGTTTATTATTTTATTTAATTTTGTAGTAGGTTGTAATAGCCCCAATAGTGGGAAATACTGAAGATCTTTATTTTTTGTCATTAAAATTAATTAGTAAATTAGATATATTTGATAAAACCCTAATAAAATCAATGGTGGCTGTAGATTAATGTTATGTTGCATGAAATAAAATTAGGGTTCTTTAGAAAAATATAATTTAATTGGTTATTTGATTTTTGTTTGGTTGTTTTCTTTATTTTTTTTATGTTTTTGGGTTTTTTTCCTTTATTTTTATTCATTTTGGGCCTTAAGCCCAAGTTTAGAATTAACCCACTTAAAATATGCTTTTAATTGGATTTTAGGTTTTAATTAACTTTAAAATCAAATTAGGCCCATTTTAGGTTAATTTAGACTTAGTCCCATTTTAGTTTAATTTAAATTAATTTAGACTTAGCTCAACCCATAAAGCATTGTTTTAAAAAATAAATAGACTTAGGCCCATTTTTTACTTAAATTAAAATTAATTAGAACTAGTCCCATTTTTTCAAACCCAATCCAATTCATTTCTGTAAAATTACTAGATTTAGGCTCATTTTAGATAATTAAAATGAATAGAAAGTTTACTAACTTAATTAAAATGTAGGCCCAAGTTTAACTCTATTTCACTTGTAAATAAAAATATGGACTTAGCTAACCTAATTAAAATAAACATAGTTTGGACTAATTTAGGAACGTCTCGTTATAAGAATACAATTTTTATATGCCATTTCATGACTAGTTGCATTGGGTTACATAAATGATAATTAGCGTTTAAAATGAAATTGCATGTAATTAGAGAATAAGGTAAAAATTCATAAACTAATTTTAAAGAACACATGACTAAAAGAAGTTAGTATTCCATTACCATAATTTCATGGTTGTGGTGCTAGTCTTAATTATTACCCTGAGTGGTAATTCCTCATCTCCACGCCATATCTTTATGATATGATAGTATGTTCTCTAGAGCCTTAAGCTTAAATAATGAGATATTGCTACAATCTTATACAGGTGCTAAACCCTGCCATTTACAATGGTGACTCCATTAGGGATAAAAGATACTAATTCTACCTATGTTCATTAGAATCATTTTATTAATTATTATTTTATTTTTGCATTCATTCTGCATGTCCCTATAAACTGATGGCATTGGTTTATGGTTCCATAATTCCATTAGCTTAATGGGATTAGAGATTGGCTAACTATCACTCTTAGCCTTAACTCGATTTAAGGGAAATTATCGGACTCATTTGACCAGAGTTTGTAACCTATGTTTTAAAGGGGGGTAGTCTTCTCTTGAATTTGAAAAGGATTTTGGACCCCTATAACCTTGTCCTATAACTTAAGTCTTAAAGGAGGGCATCTTGCTAAGGGAACCTTAACTTTTCAATTAGACTCAGCTCATATAGAGGCCTAGTAACTTCCTATAGGATTTACCTAAATTGCTTATGTTTATTGTCATAAGATATTTCTATTTATAAAATCCCAAGCCCATAATTTTGGAGCCCATTTAGGTTAATAAAGATTGGGCTAGACCTTTATACTTAAAAATGTTATTTCTATGCTTTACTGCTTTTAAAGATATGGCATGCTCATCGATTCTTGATATCCCCTATTAAAATTAAGGCTAAGACCAAAAATCCTAAGAAAAGAGACTCACTATTGAACTTGTGTGTGGGAGGAATAAGGTTGGAAGGATGTACATACACTTGACTTGTTACTTGACTTAACTTGCTACTTGTTGCATAGCATGTGCATCATGCATACATGCATCGTACTAACACTTTATTGTTTAGCCATCATAAATTCATTCGAGTCTTCCTATATTTGGAAATGGAGTAGTGGTAGACTAGTGAGAACCAATTAAAATATGAAATCAATAGCCAAAGACAACCTTAGAAGATTGGAAAAAATCCCCATTAATCTACTTTACCTTGAAGCTTCACCAACTCCATTAACTTAAACAAAAGAGATGGAATAGTAACAAGGAGGAAACTGGACCTTAGAGGACATTAAAGGAGCTTTGATGGATGACATATGAGCCATGATGCAAGATGAACTGAGACAAGCCTTAACTAGATTAATGTCACTGACTGCTTTTATCCCACCACTTGCAATTGAACAAGCAGCTAGTGTTACAGCTATTCCACTAGCTAAAAATGCTCTAACTATTGCTTTTGCACTTGTACCTATTGCTCCTACTCTTATTAACAATGTTGGAGGCCAACTTGTTACTAGAAATTCATTTGCTATTGAAGTGAAGCTTAAAGATGTTGAGAATTCTAAGGTAGAGACATCAAAGAGGGAATCACTTAAAATGGTCCAAGATAATGAGTCCAAGCAAACGTAAGCACTGATTTAGAAAATGTCCAAGATGATGGAGCTGATAAGAGGATAAGGCATGGGATACTCATTTGATTTTGACAATATATTGTAAATGGAAGGGGACAAATTGCTTAAGAAATTTAAAATGCCCTAATTATAGAAGTTTGATGGAACTAGAGATCCAAGGATCCACCTTAGTTAGTATATAATAACTATGAGCACCACTAAAGCCCCATTAGCAGTAGTCATTAAGTTGTTTGTATTATCCTTGAAGGGAATGGTTATGAACTAGTATCATGGATTAGAGAAATTTTTCATGGTTGATTAGAGAGAATTATGTATTGCTTTCTTGAAATAGTATAATTATAACACCAGGCTAGAAGTGTCCATTTGAGATCTAAAATTGACCAAACAAAAGCCAAATGAATCATTCTCTAATTTTCTCACTAGATTCATGAATAAGGCAGGATTAATGAAAAATAAGTTAGCTGAGAAAGAATAGGTTAGGATGATAGTTCAAAATGTGTCACCTAAACTGGTTGAAAGGTTGCAAATGATGAACCCTAAATCTTTTGTAGACCTCCATGATGATGGTTGCAAGTTGAGGAGATGGAGAATGAAAATAAGAAAAGCTATAAAACTAATGGAGCAAGGAATTACTCAACTTGGGGCATACATAATAAAGCATTAGCTAGGTTGTGGAAGTGCATATTGTTTAACAACTAAAGACATTCTCTATTTTTGACCTACCCCTATCAAAACTAATGGGAAATCTCCTAATGTCCCTAAATATGTGAGAAGAGTTGAGGATTTGTTAAGACAACCCTCAGGCAAGTTTGACTACAAGGTATTTTACACTAAACCACCTTCTTTTGACATACCCTTCAAGTTAATTATACCTACAGGATGGGGTGATGAGTTTGATAATGAGAAATTGCTAGACAAGAAAGAAATATACACAGTTAAAGTACAAAAAGATGAAGTCATGGAGATAGTTGGCGAGAAGAGCCACTATGTTAGCCACCTGAAAGAGTGCCACCTTGAGACGTAGCATCCTTAGCATTTAGAATAGAAAATAATTTTCTTTTTATTTTCTATAAATAACATTTTATTCTCTTTAGAACTTATTTTGTTTTATTAATTGATGATCTGAATTTTGATCATGCTTAATTATGTAATGTACATCCTAATGGTATTGTGCATTGTGATATTGATCGTATCTACATGTTTAACATAAATTCAATTCAATTAGATTCATTCAGTATGGGCATAAATGCAAATTTAAAGAGCATTCATAAATTACATGATATAACTTCTGAAGAAAAAGAGAGGAAATTTTAAGGGAAGAAAATAAAAAAAGAGAAAAAAGGGTCCCACTAATTAGAAAATCCATAAAAAGATAGTTAGACAAAATCATAGAGATAAAAATGAGAGAAAAATATTCTATCAGAAAATCTAAAAGGACTAATTGGTAATAGGAGTTGTATCACGTGATGTAATAAATGTTCTCATTTTTGCCCTAATGAATGAGTAAAATTGAATTTGAAGTTTTTATCAAATATTGCATAGTCATTTTTATCATACTGCATAAGTATCCGAATGGAAAGATAATACATAATGACAGCTAAAATTAGAGCTATAAGATAACTATTTTAGTTATATTTTCTCTTTTTGTCACCCCTCAATAATTTTGTTTGTAAATCTAGTGTCCCTTTGTACCTGAAGAATCTAGGTTGTCCAATAATTTGCATTACAACTATTGTCCTATAATTATTGTTGCATTAACATCAAAGCTCATATTTGCTCAAGAGTTCTTCCAATAAGAGCAAGTTTAGTTAGTTTTAGCTCCAACAACTCTCTTCAATAAGTTCATTCACTCCTTTACATCTTTTATACATGAGACTACACCTAATTGGGTTGGTAAGTTAAAGAATTAACAACAGTAGTGAATAAACTAAGTTATTTGCATACATGGAAAAGACTACCATAATAAAGTTTATGAATTCATAATAAAACTGGGGGGCAAAATGTAGCTCTAGGGGAAAATTTTAGAATAGCAAGTAAGTCCACATTCAAAGAGCGAATATGGAATGCTAAAGTATAAGAGTCAGCAAAAGAGTTTTGGGGGCATAAAGAGGTAAATTACAAGCATACAAATACATCAATTATCATACAAAAAAAGCAGTAACAAAAAAGAAAAGTTCAATAATGCATTAGTCAATCACAAGCTCTAGTGTCAAGCCATGGACTACACTTATTAGCCTAGTTATCTATCTAACAAACTGTATCAGAAGCTCTTACATCAGAAGTACCATTAGCGAAGCATTCAAAGCTAAAACCTACAAAATATTGATGAAGCACCTCATTTTTACACTTGAGATCAACAATATAGCTCTGTTCTAAATAGAAGACCTATTAGGATCATGTAAAGCATGCATACACTTGCATATATCTGTTGTGAAATACATGTTTTGTATAATAAAAGTCTTTAGGCCTAGATAAGATTGTACAAATGCTACACTACTAAAATTCAAAATTAGTACTATAAAAGTATAAGAAAATAGTCAAAGTATTCACATATGAAGCATCTAAAGGAAAAATGGTAACACTATTAAGGTGAACTTTATGCTCAAGAGCCTAATAAATGATGGGCCCATATAATAAGGGAATATCATCGATAGTGGAACTTATAGAAGCTTTAGCCTGGCAACCTAAAAGGACTAGATAGGAGTCTCAACCTCCTAAGACTCAACAACCATCTCTATATTCTCATTTGGAGCATCATCTAGAGCTTTATAAAAGGAAAACCTACTCCCATGAACTAAAAAAGCAAAACATAAGCATACCTTGTATGGGTTAATAGGAATCACCTCCAACAGATGCTCCTGAATGTATCTCTGATAGCCATGAGAACACTCAAACAAAGACAAAGCATCAAATCCTTGAAACACCTTTCTTAATTCCTTATCATAAGGTCCAACATACTAGCGATACATTCGTCTACCTTAAAAAGGGAAGAATGCACTTTAAAAATTAGATGAATGCACTTTGAAAACTTATTTGATAATGAAATAAGACCTTTAACCCCTAAACCTTTTTTTCAGGAGATGTCAATAAAAGGAATGAAGCCCTCTACCATAGCATTAATGGAATGGTACAAAGACAAATCTAGCCCTAAGCCATGACCTTAATCATGGAGTATCATGACCTTTGTGATAAGAGACATCATCACCACAATTAAAAAGGAAGAATGAAAAAGAATAACATTGCATTTTGATAAAATCTCTTTACTTACAAATAAACCATACTAACTTATGGTATTTTATGTAAGGAAAAAAAAAGAGAATGAAGAAGGGGAAAGGAAATGATACATCAATAAGATCGAGTAAGATAGCAAATGCCAAACACTCATTAAAATAATCAAGGGAAGTAACAAAACTCTATTTCCTTAGATTTTATAATAAAGTACAATCTTAATAATAAAATCCATAAATTGAATGTAAATTTATCCACTTCACAAGTTCATGTGCGAAAAGCCTATCTCATGACCTTTGATTATAATGGCTTTTTTTATTAGCCTCATAGAATTCAGATGTTTAGTTAACAGTTTTGTAGTGAGAGTTTATAAACTCTAATTAATCTAATTCTTGCTTTGTATTTAAATAAAGGGAATAAAATGAGAAAACAAAATATATGGACTTGTAGTATAAATTGCTTGAATTTCAAAGTATCAATTTAGTCTTTTGAATAATACATGTGCATATAATTTACTCTAATGCTTAGAAATGAATACGAGTACAAAATCCCTTAATGGTATCCACACTGAGTAATATAAGAAAGGTGAGGGAATATTAAGAGGAGAATGATATAAGAGCAAGCATAATTTACTCCAATGCTCAGAAATGAGTAAGAGTGTTAACGTGAAACCTTCAGTAGTATCTACGCTGAGTAATACAAGAAAGGCTAGGGAATATTAAAAGAGGACCACGTCAAAAGCTACTTTATTTACTCTAATGCTCTATAAGAGTATGATTATCCCCACTATATCCACACTGAGTAATATCAGAAAGGTGGAGGAATTGTTAGAAATCAATTATGGTATTTAGACATAAATACATGTGTAGTAAGCACAAGTCTAAATGAAGTAAATTTCAAAAATTTACTCATCATAACCCTTTACAAAATGAAGAATTTCATTTTCCCAGGATTCAAATTGCATTGAAATACATAACTAAATAAATTAAGCAATATACAAACAAATAATTAATCAATTATAAGTTTGTAAACTTACTTGTTATAGAACTTAGCCTTCCTTTTATTCAATTCCTTGAATCAAATGCTTAGCCCTCCAAATGTAAGGCCTCTAGTTTGAAACACCAAAGCCTTATCTATCACTTACTTGTGTTAATTAAACTTAGTAACTTGTACTAATTTAATTAAGAGCACAAGTATAAAGTATATGTTTAGTATATGTTGTGTTTATTTTTGGTTTATGATCTTATTATAACCAAAATCAGTTAGTGATTTTTCTTAACTCTTTAAGCAAAAACTCACTTAAGCATTATTTTTCCTCTTCCTTCTCTTACCAAGTCACTTGACTTGCCTTAGATATATGAAATGATATATGTGTAGTAATTTCCCACTAAGGAAAGTATGCATTAATTAATTAAGTGATTATTAAGTATGTCACCTTAGGTATACACCTAACCATCCAAATGATTAAAAATGACACCTTAGGCATACTTTAGAAATATCCACTTAATTAATATGCCACATTGCTTAATTCAATAATTGAGCTTGCCACCTACACATATTAATGTATAAATTTGTATGTAAAGTATCCATCAAATGTATTATTTTACATATTAAATTATACATAGATGGACTTTAATTAATATTTGGTCCAAAATAAATTTTGGCCTATGTCCAAACCAATTTGGACCATTAATATAAGTCCATAAAAAAATAACAACATATATATATATATATATATATATATATATATATATATATATATATATATATATATATATATATATATATATATATATATATATATATATATCAATATTAATTAAATATTAATTTATAAATAATACTCTTATTTGAATTAGATTTCATGATATAATCATTGTTCAAATCATAAATCTAATTCTATTAATCTTGATTAATTGATTAAACTCTTTTAATCAATAATTAGATTAATACTATAATGAATAAATAAAAACTCTATTAGGTGTGACTTACTAAGTTCATGTCTAAACAGTAATGAGAAAATATAATATTAACATTTAATATTATTTGAAACTCTTTTCAATTCTAAATCAGAAAATCCCAATTATTCATATATAGTTCTCATAAGCTATGAGTAACCCCTAGTATCAATATCACATCTACCAAATTAGAAATGAATGCATATTATGATTCACATGAGCCTGATCATAATTACCGTGCATTAAATTCCTTTCATTAAAGATCCCAATATAGTCTAGAGTCAAAGTATTATCAAACTCTAATAACTTTATTATATGACCTCATCTTAAGTTTTAATTCTTGATAAAATACAACAAATACTAGAACTCTTTCTAGTACTAAAACTCTTTTTCAGACTGTGTTGTATTTATCCTGGCTAGGAATTTATTCATCAAGAATAAACTTAGATAGCATAGGATCTATCCCATTTCACACCAGGTAATGAATCCCATCTTGGTTAAACATCCATCCCTACATTTAACTAATTAAAGCCACCACATGCCATATACCCATGTGATGATTAACACAAGTATATAAGCAATAACAAACTCTAACCACCTAAATGTGGATGACTATGTCACCTCAAGTCTAAGGACTATATGCACCATTATAATCTATATTGTGATTGTTGATTATATGTGAATATCCTTGCAATCATAATACTAATGTCATTGTTCGATTAACCTATCCAATGAGTATCCATATGTTTATTCTGATCACTCATATCAAGTAGAATGAGATTCACTACCTCCTACTATTAGTTTCTCACACTAATCAAGGAAAATAGACAGAGGTGATAGTCTAATTAACATTATCCAAATATTAATTAATCGAATACGAACAATTTATAGTAAATGTACTGAATAAATTTGTAACTCATATTATCAACTCTTTGATAATAAATTTATTCAACATAATACTAAAGGAACAATACTCAAAAAATAACATATTTATTTAAAAGAATATTTTATTGCCATAGGGATTATATAAAATGTCTAAATAATTACAAGAATGCCACTAGGGCATACTTTATACTAACAAGAATACTATAATAAGGAAGGAAATCATAAAAATAACTCAAAAACTATTTTGATACTCAGAATTTGATTTGTTTATGCTCAAATTTCATGAATTTTGTTTAGCAAATTCTCCTTAAAATTAGGTATGGAAGTGAGCTCTTCACTTGATAAAAAATATGTTGTCGGTATAAGATGGTTAACTATACTTCTAACTCTTACGAGTGGGAAATAAATGATAGTCATAAAAATAAAAATTAGTGAGATTCGTTGAGTGCATGCTTTCTCGTGATAAATTGATGAATTTTCTTGTAAATTTTAAAAAATATAATGTACTTTTTGTACAATTATCATGCTAAAACTAACTTTAACAAGTCTTTAGGAATAGCAAGTCCATAAGAAGATAAACCTAATATGTGGAATCAACACTAGCACTATCAAATCAATCAAAGTTAACTACAATAAAGGCCATTAATCAAAGCAATCAATGTAGAAATTCAAAGAAATCAACATAAATTCCAATCAGTTAGCATAAAAAATTCAACCATTTGAATCAAACCAAAGATAAAAATCACAAGCAATCATGAATTACAATAGCAAGGGCGAGCAACAGTTGGATCAGAATGAATAAGTGAGTAATGAAAGGGTTGTAGCTAAATTGTGAGTAATTATAGGCTGCAGCATGATTTGTGAGAAATGAAAGGGTTGCAACTAACTGCAAGTGACTATGGATTGTAACATCATCGGCTAGCAAGAAATGGATGGATTGCAGCTGATCACTTTCAAATCATAATTCGCTAAACACTACATAGTAGTTATAGCACTTTTCTTCAATCACTTTTGCTAGACACTATATAGTAGTTATAACATATTTTCACTAAAAGTTCCATAGGAAATAGTTATAAATATGCAAAAAAAATGATTCTCATATATTTTAATGATATATATAAGATACAAGGAACCTTTATAGGAAAAAATAAAGAATTATACAACTACATATATATTCCTAAATTATATATATTCCTATAGATTTATACAGTTGTATATATATTCCTAAATTAAGGGAAACTATACAAGAAATATATAAAATAGGAAAGAAATCAAAGCCCTTTATTGCTAACTCTCCTCCTTAAGTTAGGGCATAGATATCACATATGCCCAACTTGGATAGCGATGCATGGAATGGTCCACTACTGATAGCATGAATCATAATATCAACTAACTGATATGAACTCCTAATACAAGGAATTTCTATTATGCTAGAATCAAGATTATCTTTAATATAGTTCCTAGTAAGTTCAACATGCTTAGTTTGATTATGTTGTACTAGATTATTAGCGATCTCAATGGCTACCATATTATCATAAAACAACACAATAGGTTTAGTTGGGCCAAACCCAAGTTTCATTAAAATAATTTTTAGCCAACAAAGTTTTGTAATTGCATGATGCATAACACAGTATTAAGCTTCTACACTTGATAATGAAATAACATTTTGCTTTTTACTTCTCCGAGTCACCAAGTTGCCTCCAATAAATGACAAATATCTTAAAGTAGATTTTTTGTCCATTCTACTACTAGAAAAATAAGAGTTTGTATATCCCATGACATCAAAATGTCCATGTTTAGAGAACATAACATCTTTACCTAAAGCTAATTTTAAATAAGCCAAAATACAGTTGACAACATTCATATGATAATCACTTGGATTGTGCATAAACTGACTCACAACATTGACAGCATATGCTAAATCTAGCCTAGTGTCAGTTAGATAGATCAACTTCCCCACTAGCCTCTGATATCTCTCATTGTTTACTAGAATTTGATCAAGATAAATAGAAAGACCATGATTTACCTCAATAAGAGTATATATAAGTTCATAAGTTGAATAACTAGTTTCAGTTAGAAGATCTAAAGTATACTTCCTTTTAGAAAGAAATAATCATTACTTAAACTGAGAGACTTCAATGCCTAGAAAGTATTTGAGAAGCCCTAAGTCCTTTATCTCAAATTCTTTGGCTAAATAGCTTTGAAGTTTCTCAATTTTATGTATGTTATTACCTGTTACAGTTATGTCATCAACATAGATAAGAAGTAAGGTAATATCATTATGATCATGTTTATAGAATAAGGTATGATGTACTAAAGCCTGCTTGAATCCATACTTCTTCATTGCATCACTTAATTTTCAAAACCATGCCCTTGGTGATTGGTTTAATTTGTACAATGCCTTTTTTTAGTTTGCATACCTTTCCTTCTTCCAGTGTAAATCCTAGGGGAGGATCCATGAACACTTCCTCTATTAAATCACCATGAAGAAAGGCATTCTTCACATCAAAATATTGTAGAGGCCAGTCTAAATTAACTGTAAGAGATAATATGACATGTGTTGGGTTTTATAATTCAAAAATGCAATGGAAATTAAAACATTTAATCACAAACCTTAACTTGGATCCAAGTAATTCGATTAATTGATTTAAAACTAGGGTTTTCAAAATCTTACCACAAATGTAAAAGAGGTAAGATTTTCGGAAGGTAGAGAAGAGGTTCACTCCTGTGACACCTTACCTCGAGCTTTTAATTTTGGTAGTTCGGATCAAGACATCTCCAAAAGAATCCATCCTCCATAAGTGTCCACACGAATAGCCCTTAATTAAAATGAAAACTTTGTGTGCTAGCACTTCTCTTAATTTTTCACAAATCAAGAACAAAAAACACTATGTGTTTTAGTTTTTCTAAAAGGAGAAAATTGAATTTTGGTGGCTAATGATTGAGTTAGTGAAACCCTAGAGAATATAACATATTTATAGACCTCTAATTAGGGTTTCCCTTATTAAAACAACTTTTTAGTAATTTCTCAATTATTATTATTATGATTTTATTTAAAACTAAATCATAAATAAAATTCTATTTATTTAAGATAACCTTTACCTTATATAAAGAAACAATTTATTCATTTTCACAGAGCATATTTTGGCTTCTCAAACCCATGTCCGTTTTTAGGCCTGTTCTAAGTGTGTGACCCTATAGGTTCACATGACGTTGGTAGTGGGCCTTAAATCTTTATTTAGGCCTACAAGTCATAAGTGGCCTCTAATAAGACATTATCATTACCCAAGTCATGTGAAGTCAATAATCCAACATAACCTAACTTATAATAAATATTGTAATCCCTTTGTCACATGATATCTTGATTGAATATAAGGCATAGTTTATGTCATCCTTATATAATTCAATCATATTATTTATTGACTTTAAGTAGATTGAGAATGATAACTCTTTATCTATTCACTTTAGCATGGCCATGCTTTTTCCTCAGTCTATCTTATCAAGGGGCCTATAGATATCTTAGTCAGATTAAATAAGGGACAAATTCCTTCTCAATCACTCACATTCCTCATATAACTCATTTCATAAATAATAATAATCTATTTAATCATCTTGTTAAGACAATGTTAGATTATGTCAAAATATATAATAGTTATGTAGAAATCCATGATGATTTCAGAGTCAAAGGACTAAATCAATATTATTATGATGAGAATTACTTATGACAATTATCTATGTAGTATTCTCATGATGGGTCAATCCAGTACAGTTTTTCCCAAATAAGTACCTATAGGTTGACTTAATATCTCATATTCATGATCAGTAAAACACAATCATCAATCAATATCATACTAGCCATAACATATTGTTATAACTAAGGATAATTTAAATACAACTCATATTTAATCTAAGGGTTTTACTATCAAATCACATACTTGATGACCTTAGTAAGAATTGACTATTCAAGTAATTATCATAACATAAAATGATAATGAAAAATACCTCTTTATTAAATAAAATGATAAAGTCAAAACATTGTCATACATGATTGACCTAGTGCATATCACTAACAACACGAATAGTATTCATTTTGGTTACTGGTGTAAAAATCTCCTCATAGTCAATACCATAAGTCTGAGTATAGCCTTTCACAACCATCCTAGCCTTGTATCTTTCAACCATTCCATATTATATTTGACTGTGAGTACCCATTTGCACCCCATAATCTTCTTTCCCATTGGTAACTCAACCATTTCCTAAGTAGAATTCTTTTAGAGAGCAATCATTTCATCTACCATTGCATCCTTCCACTTAGCATCTTTAAGGGCTTCTTGAAAATGATTAGGAATAGAAATGGAAGACAACTAAAGAGCAAAAAAAAAGTTAGCCTTAGATAGATGATGATATGATATGAAGTTAGAGATCAAATAAATAACATTGGAGGATTTTGAAAAACCAAATCTATTAAGAGCTTTTCTTTCACAAAGAGGATATCTCTTATTTTGATAAAAAATAGAATTAGGATTAGAAATTTCAAGAGTTTTAGGAGAATAGTTAAATACCTCAGTGTTAGTTTTGGAAGATTCATCTGATGGTATAGTAGTATCATTGAGAGAGGTACTAGAATTAAAAGGTATAATAGTGACATTTTCCTTTCTCCTAGATTATGTTTCCTCAAAAAATCTAGCTATTCTTTTAGGTCTCTTACCATTAGATTCATAATTTACTGGTCCCTCATCTATAGGTTTGTCACCTAAAGCTAAGGCTTCCCCAACTTCTTCCCCAACTTTCTTAATATTCTCTATACTTGAAACCTATATTTTTTCTCTCCCATCCATAGTTGTTCCTCGTCTTTACTACTAATCTCCCCTTAAAGAGGAACCATAGAGATGTCTTCAAGAAAATAAAACTCATTTTCATAAAACTAAACATCCATCGACACATAATAGGTGCTTGTAAAAGGATGATAACATTTGTATCCTTTTTATGAATTAGAATAGCCAAGCAAAATACATTTGATAGCATGAGGATCAAGTTTATCTCGATGAAGAGAATGGACATGAACATAACACACATAACCAAAAAATTTAGGATAAATATTCAAAGTAAAGGGAATGGGATGAAATCTAGATAACATCCTTAAAGGAGTTTGAAAATCAAGAATCCTAGTAGGCATTTGATTGATAAGAAAAATAGTAGTCATGACAGCTTCAGCCCAAAAATGTTTTGGAACATGCATAGTAAAACATAAAAGCTCAAGCAACTTTAAGGAAGTAGTGATTCTTATGTTATGCTATGCTAGTTTATCGGGGTGTGTAAACATAAATTTTTTGGTGATGAATGCCATTTTGTGTCATAAAATTAGTAAGAGGTTAATTTAAAAACTCATAACCATTGTTGGAATGAAAAATTTTAATTTTAATATTAAATTAAGTGAGAATCATATTGTGAAATTAAGGCATAATATGGACAACATCACTCTTAGATTTCATTAAATAGATCCAACTGGCCATAGTACAATCATCAATAAAAGAGATAAAATATTTATGTCTTAAAGTAGAAGGGTAGAGAAAGGACCCCACACATCAGTATGAACATATGAAAAAGGAATAACACTTTTATTAGAACTAACTTTGAAAGGAACATAGTGGTTTTTAGTATAAATGCTCACATCTTAAATTGGAAATAGAAATATTGGAAAATAATTTAGGAAACATACATTCCAAATAGGGAAAAGATGGATGTCCTAACCAATAATGCTGAAGAATAATTTTTTCTCTGTCAGATATTTCTCTCTTTGTTTGGAACCATAGATAGGTGTCACTATGTTTTGGTAATCCTTTAAATAATAGAGACCGTCCCTTTCTCTACCAATACCAATTTTCATCTTTGTGAGATTATCTTGAAAAACACAATGAGTTGAGTAAAAAATAACAAAATAATTAAGATTCTTTGTTATCTTGCTAATTGAAAGAAGGTTATTTGAAAGTGTATGTGCAAGTAAAATAGTGGACATAGAAAATTTTGGAGAAAATGACACATTTCTAGCCCTTGTGATTGGCACAGAATTCCATTGGCAACCTGGACAGACTTAACTGGTGAAGATGTTAGATAATCAATGAGAAAGAGTTCCTAATCATATGATCAGTTACTAATCATATGATCAAACTTAACTAGTGAAAATGTTAGAGAATAAAGGAGAAAAAGTTACTAATCATATGATTAGTAGACCCTGAATCAATAACCCAAGTATCAGGACTGGTAGAACTAATGGATAAACCAAAACTACCTCCTTGAGAAGATACCCAAGATATATGAGAAGTAGAAGATGGGGCTAAAGTGGTATCTATAATAGAAACATTATGAGCATATTTCTTACTTTTTCTCTCAGCTTGCTTGAGTTTATACGATTCCGGATAGCCATGCTTCTTCCAACACATATAAATTATGTGTGTATTCTTATGGTAGTGGGTACAATATCAAAATTAAGAAGCTATAGAATCTCCAAGAGAAGAGTTTAGACTGCATTGTTGGACGACTAAAGTTGAAGCCTCTGAGTGGAATTTTGCTCCCATGGTAACTTGTCATTGTACTTCTCAACGAACTAGGGAATATGCTTCTTCTAGTTTTGGTAAAGGAGAAGTTGTTGAACACAATTACTAACTTGATCTAAATTATGATTAAGACCAGTAAGAAAGATATAAACCCTATCTTCTATGATATGATTTCTATATTTTTCACTATCAATAGCATAGGTCATGTCATTTAGCCTTTGGTAATCAAGTTCCATAAAAATTAAGTTCAACTCATTGTAAAATTCTGCTAGAGGTCGACCACCTTAACATAATTGGAAAGACTTCTTCATTAATTCATAAACTTGAGAAGAATCAGATATATCAAGGTAACTTCTTTTTACAATATCCCATACTTCTTTCATAGTATCGCATTACATAAAATCTAACATCATATTATCGTACATTGAATTAATAAGCCAAGATTTAATAAGTGCATCTTTGGCCTCCCATTCATCATAACCTGAACTATTTTCTACAGGTGCAACCCTTTTCCCATTAATATAGCCCTTTTTTTCCAACTATATGCATCTCCAAAATCTTAAACCAGACCCAATAGTTAGAGCCATCTAATTTAATGTGGATAGATGAAAGAGCATCTTGAATGGTCATAGTGGATGTTTTCTTACTGTCAGAAGATTCGCCATCAGTTTTAGTAGACATATTGCCCTATTGTTAAGGTTTTTAGGTTTTTAATGAAGAACAGGTGGTTAGAATTTTCAGAGAAAAATTTATCTCCCTACTTTGATACCAAGTTATAAATATGTGAAATAATGATTCTCATATATTTCAATGATATATATATATAAAATACAAGGAACCTATATAGGAAAAAATAAAGAAATATATAGCTGTATATATATTCCTAAATTATATATATTCCTACAGATTTATACAGTTGTATATATATTCCTAAATTAAAGGAAACTATACATGAAGTATATAAAATAAAAACGAAATCAAAGCCCCTTATTGCTAAATGAAATATAGCAAAACCTTCAGTTACAGTTACTAGACGTTCCATAGGAACTATAGTACAATTAGCTAGACACTACACAATAGTTATAGCATATTTTCACTAGAAATCTCACAAGCAATATAGTGAAAATCACAATCACTAGACGTCCCACAGGGAATATAGTGTCACTTGCTAAATGTCCCATAAGGAATATAGCAGAAACTTATCACTCACTAAACATCCCATAGGGACTATAGCAAAATACTCTAAACATAGTGTCAATCGTTATTCATTGAACATAGTGATAGTATCACCACTATATATTCCACCAAATCTATAGCATGTTTTTAAAATAAACTGAACACGGTGTCAACTGCTATTCACTGAACACATTGATAGCATCACCACTATATATTCCATTGGAACTATAATTTGTTTTCAAAATGCATTGAATGCAGAGTTGATTGATAGCATCACCGCTATATGTTATCACTATGCACTGAACAAAGTGATAGCATCACCGCTATATGTTCCATTGGAACTATAACATATTTTCAAAATGCACATAACATAGTATCAATTGCTATTCATTAAACATAGTGATATCATCATCTCTATATGTTCCATAGGAACTATAGGTTGTTTTTAAAATGCACTAAACGCAACGTCAATCACTATTCACTGAACACAGTGATAGCATTACCACTATATGTTCCATAGGACCTATAGCATGTTTTCAAAATACATTGGACATAGTGTCAACTGCTATTCATTGAACACAGTGATAACATCACCACTATACATTTCATTAGAACTATATCATATTTTCAAATTACACTGAATGCAGTGTCAACCACCATTCATTAAACATAGTGATAGCATCGCCACTATATGTTCCACTGGAACTATAGTCTGTTTGAAAAACGCACTAAACACAGTGTCAATCGCTATTCACTAAACACAGTGATAGCATAATAGGTAGAAATTCCATAAGAATTCTAGTGTTCCTTAAATTGCATTCAACATTATATAGTTTTATGCATAGTCATGGCACATAGGTAAGTTTTTTGACTTTTTATTTAGAAATCGTATGCTTATTTGCTTTGCTGCAACTTTTCAAACAAATAGTGACAAAGAGGGGCAACTATAAGCACCAAATTCTGGATGATTTAAGTTTGGATGCAACATAAGATCCGATGATGAAAATTGATTATGAAATTATATTTTGTGGATGTAATTTATTGGTTTTGAAATAAATTATAAATTATTTTTATTTTATTTTTTAGGACTTACCTTTAAATTTCATTTTTAATTATTTCTTTTTTTTTAAATAAATTTAAAAAAAGAGAAAATTCAAAGGAAAAAAAATTTGCCATATAAAATCCACACTTTCGACCGAGAAATGGCACTCTACAATTTTTTTTATTATTTATTATATTTATTATTTCATATTATTTTACTTTTATACTTATTTTTTATTAGTTGTTATTTTTATTTTAGATAAATATATCAATAAATTTATTTTTTTATTAGATAAATAATAAAAAAATTTTGTTTTATTTGATTTTTATCCTTAACCTAACATAGGGTTACAAGATTTGGCTCTATATATTCATCATTTTCTTTTCACAGTGGGGCTTTTAGGGTTTTATCATGTTTTTCTATGCCTTTCTAATTTTCTACTGTGAGCCAAAGTAAACCCACTCTTTTATATTTTTTACGTACTTTTTCTTTATTTTTTTTTGCCATAAATAAGATCAAATAAACTAAAACCACAGATAAACACAATAAAAACCACATGCCTCTATCAACAATGATCATCCTTCTGAGGGATATCAATACTGCATCTCATTCTCAAATCTTCTTCTCCTTCTTATTTTATTTTGATTTTGATTTTGATTTTATTGTATATTTAATTTATTATTATTATTATTATTCATTGACTAATTTTTTTTATTTTTTATTCTCTTGATAAATGGGGTGACATGAACACTATGGAGAACAAAATCAATGGATAACCTATAAAGGTTTATAGAATGTCATGGATATGCCCATATATCATTTGAAAATAGATTAGGGTTTTTATTTAATTTAATTTATTTTTATTATTTATGCTTTTTTTATTGGTTTGTATTTTTATTATGGGCATGTGCTTATTATTTTATTTATCATTATAGTATGTTGTGATAGCCCCAATAGTAGAAAATAGTGAATATTTTTATTTTCTATCATTAAAATGAATTAGTAAATTATATATATTTGGTAAAACCTTAATAAAATCAATGGTAGCTATAGATTAATATTAGGTTGCATGAAATCAAATTATGGTTCTTTACAAAAATATAATTTAATTGCTTATTTGATTTTTTGTTTGGTTGTTTTCTTGATTTTTTTATGTTTTTGGGTTTTTTTTTTATTTTTATTAGTTTTGGGCCCTCAAGCCCACATTTAGTATTAACCCATTTAAAATATGTTTTTAATTGAATTTTAGGTTTTAATTAATTGTAAAATCAAATTAGACCCATTTTATGTTAATTTAGACATAGGCCCATTCTAGTTAATTTAAATTAATTTAGACTTAGCTTATCCCATAAAGCATTTTTCTAAAATAAATAGACTTAGGCCCATTTTTCACTTAAATTGAAATTAATTAGAACTAGGCCCATTTATTCAAACCCAATCTAATTCATTTCCATAAAACTAGTAGATTTAGATTCACTTTAGATAATTAAAATAAATAGAAAAAAGTTCACTAACTTAATTAAAATGTAGGCCTACCTTTAGCTCAATTTCACTTGTAAATAAAAATATAGACTTAGCTAACCTAATTAAAATTAACATAGTTTAGATTAATTCAGAGACGTCTTGTTATATGAATGCAATTTTTTATGTCATTTCATGACTAATTGCCTTGGGTTAGATGAATGATCATTAGGGTTTAAAATGAAATTGCATGTAATTAGAGAATAAGGTAATAATTCATAAGCTAATTTTAAAGAAAAAAAGACTAAAAAAAGTTAGTATTTTGTTCCTAGAATTTCCTAGTTATGGTGCTAGCTTTCTTTTAGAGAATCAAGTACCACCACTTTCAATTTGTTTCAGTTATTACATTGGATGGTGACTCATCATCTCCACGCCATGTCTTTATGGTATTGTAGTGTGTTATCTAGAGCCTTAAGCTTAAGTAGTGTCACAATTGCTAAAATCTTGAATGTGCGCTTTACCCTACTGTCTACATGACCTCAAACTAAAACTAAACTATCGTTGGCCATCGTGGGACCTTTGACAAGTTGTCAGCCATTATGGGACTTTAGATTAATACCAAACTATCAATAGCCATCATGGGACCTTTGAAAAGTTGTCAACCATTGTGGGACTTCAAACTAAAACCAAACTATCATTGGCCATTGTGAAACCTTTAATAAATCATCAGGCATTGCGAGGCTTCAAATTAAAACTAAATAGTCATTGGCCATCATGGGACTTTTGACAAGTAATCAGCCATCGCAAGGCTTTAGACTAAAACCATATTATCAATGGCCATCGTGGGACTTCAGACTAAAATCACATTGTCATCGGCCATCGTGGGACCTTTGATAAGTTATCAACCATCGTGGAACTTTAGACTAAAACCAAATTGTCATCGACCATCATAGGACCCTTGATAAGTTATCAGTTTTCATGGGACTTCAGAATAAAACTACATTAAAATCAAAACAAAGTTGAATATGAACAAGTGAACCTAGAGTCATTCAATTTAAAAGAAGCTCAAAATCTTGAAATTTTAAAATGAAATTATGTTAAGAATAAAAAAAAGAATCTAAAAAGGTTCATATTTAATGACTTGATAATAAAAAAACTGAGAATTTTGATTTTTAGAAATTTTTGGAAATTCTATAATTTTTATAGAAAAAAAACCAAAAAAAGAAAAATTTGATATATTTTGAAAGAAAATCCACTCGGGAGTTTATTTAATAAGAAATTATGTGAAAATATGCATATCGAATGAAAAATATACTTGTAAAGTTTACTTTGTAGTGGCATTTTTATAATTTTTGACACTTTTAGGGACATACTTGGATTTTTTGTATTTCTTACCTTTTTGCATATATAAGCTCATTTTCATCATTTTGTCTATGAACTCTCTGTAGCTCACTATCATTATAGATGACTGATCAGAGAACTCAGCCACCTTTTGAATGTCCTTCTATAAGTCCATTTATAAGAAAACACAGTGGATTATATCTTTCAGGCATTAAGCTTTTTTATGTAGAATCTCCCCCTTTGCTTTATAATCTTTCTCACTATATTTGCACAAATTAGGTAAGTTTTCTTATAAATTCTTTATTAATTTTTACTTGTTAAGCACTTAGGATGATGGTTTATGTTAGATTTGATGTTTAGGAAGTGTTTTAGTTGTGTTTATGTGTTTTGATTTGTATTTTTTGGCCAAGGAAAAAGGATGGCTAGATTTCATTATGAATAGCTGAATTTGGACTATCTTTGGCTAGAATTGAAGGTGGTTTGAAGGATGTTAAGCTAAGGAATGGCTAGACTTAGGCCATGAATAGCCAGGTTAATCATGATCCAAATCCGGCTCTTCATCTTCTTTAAGCTAGAAAATGAACATTTCAGATAGTAAGGGCTATGTGTGATTGTTCTTTGGTACTTTTAACATTTCAGGTTGCTAATGCAAGGGCTATTATATGTGATGGGAACCTCAAACAAGGACATTTATAGTTTAATTCACTTCCATAAGTAGTGCGATTTTGACTTATTGTAATAGGGTTTATTGACTTTCTTTTTATTCTTCTTTTTGAGAGTTCACAAACTGGGAACCTTATAGCATTGACAACTCTTTTTGAGAGGTAGTAGAACATGACACTTACTTTCCACTTTAATTTTAGAGAGATGACACTTAATCCTATGGATTTTTACCTCATCAATGGATTGCCTTTTAGTGACATCTTGATCCCCTTTAATGCATGCCTTTATTCAGCTCGTTTGGAATCAAGGCTAAAAAGTATATCACTCAACTGTTAAGGCATCCCTTTACTACACTTGGACATGGGGGAGGTCTCACTACACATCTGTCCAAGTTACATGTTGTTTGTGAGGGTTGTATTCCTATTACACCTATAGAGGTTGATAAGCTTGCTTGTTATTTCCTTCTATTCCTTCTTGGCTCCACTATCTTTTGTAACTTATAAAGTAGTGTTGATTTATGTATCCTCCTATCCTTATGATACTTGGATGCTATTGGAACTCATAATTGAGGAGGTGCAACCTTAGCAAACTTGTATGGCTGCATGGATAAAGTATGCCATAACATTGTCCACTTTAGTGGATTTTGGCATGCACTAGTGGTATGCTCATTCTTTATGCTATTTTTTATTTCTAAAACAAACCTATTCTAAATTTCTTATCATTTTACACATCTAGGGCTACAAGTATGGCGTCTTTCCCACTCCAGAGATTTCCTATAATGATGATAAAGCTACTAGTATTCCTAAAGGGTTGTGGTATCTAAGCGGTTATACTAATACTAGTAAGGATTTGTAGAGGCACCAAAATTGCCTCAATAACTTGAGTTTTCCAGAGGTAAATCACCTATAAAATAAAAAGTACATTATAGTTAGTATTTTTATTTATAATATTAATTACTTTATTGCATATTCAAGTGGAGCCCTTTGGTGTAGATTTTGAGGCTTTTTGGGCTCATTAATGCACTTAAGATGAGGCAAATGTTATTCGAGGAACCCTTCTATTGTAGTTGGTTCCTTGAGGAGTGTGTTTGGCAATGGCAAGATGGTCCTTATGCTCATCTGGTTCCTGATCTTCCACCATCGACCATGGCTATCACTAGGTTTATCATTGGATGAGAGTTTGAGCTTTCACGTGTAGGCTTTCCATGTGACATGTTTATAGAGCCTTTTAAGGAGATATCCTACATTTGCTTCATTAGGAGTTTACTACTTTAGAACATCCTATATGACATTTGCCCTAGTTCTACCAATACTACTCCTCCTGATGCTCCTCCTATAACTGCTGCTGAGGTATTTTCATGATTTCTTTATTTAGTTGTCCTTTATTCTACTCATGGTATTGACTTTAATGTTTATATAGTCCTTTAAAAGAGCTCGTAGTGAGTTACGTTCTTGGACTGAGCCTATTATTCATTGCCATAGCATTGATATTATCCTTGGTGAATTCACTCGGGAGTGGATCTCAAGTTTATAATGCTTGACCTTAAGCATGAGTTTGAGGTTTATAAGGAACTTCCTCCCTTTACTCATCAGCCAATAGGTTTTACACCTACTAGTACCACTCATGTGAGCAATCCTAAAACTTCATCTTGAAATTTTGTTAGTTTTATTTACAATAATAAATAAATACAAAAATAAGTGTTTATTATTATGCGAATATATGTGAAAAATTCTACTGTAAAGAATTTAATGTGTAGGCTATAACATTAAGAGTCTTATTTCTAGAGTAAATAAGAAGGCTCTAGTAAGTAATAAACATATGAATGCCATGTTTATAAATGTATGAATGGATGAATGAATGAATGCACTAATATGTATATAAATGAATGTATGACTACATGAGTGCATGTATGAATGTGTGCTAAAACAAATGTATGAATGCTCATTTTATTCTTTAATAAATGGCTAATCCTCATTGTGTCTCATTTACAAGAGTTATTCCTTTAGAATAGGAGATATAAGCAGGAGATCCATTAGTTGAGGTAGTAACTTGTAAGAAGTTGGAACAACATTAGCCTACTTCTCTCTCACTTCCTAACTACCTATCCTTATGTATTGTCCTTAAGATGATTGTACTCTGAATCTTTCAAACTTGTAATATTAGTATGCAATATGCTTTTAGGAGGACTGTACTATGAATCACTTGCACTTGCAGTATCAGTGTGTTCTATGCTTTTATGGACATGTTATTATGCTTGAAAACTTTATAATATTACCCTTATAAGGATTTATAATGAAAAACGTACTACATGTAATAATTATTGGAAAAAAATATTCAAGTTAGCTAATTAAGCATTCTTTTGAAAATGAATTTTTCTCAAAAGGTCAATAACAAAACCATAAACATGGATTATTAAGGGAAAAAAATTCAAAATGCTTATATTTGAAAAGGCAATTAAGGAATGTATAGTTATTCTAAAGATTATAGACAAGATAAACTATAAGTTTATTCAGAATATGAATAAGGTAGAGAATTTATTTCAAAGATAAACAAGATAAAAAAATTTATTTTGAGGACAATTGATAGAAAGAATGGATAAAAGAAAAGGTATTCTTATTTATCAACCAAAAAAAAAAGAAAAAGTACAAGAAATATGTTTATTTTTTGAAATCAAACATCATAGTTTCTCTTACCTATTTACAATGCACAGACTGGTGCTACACATGCATACACTAGAGTATAATCAACCTAAAAACTATCGATATTGAATCATAAAAGGGATAATTGATATAGAATCACTTTAAGATCAATCAATTGGCAAAAGGGATTTCTAGTGTTGTCAACTAGCTCTTTTGAGTTTTCTACTGACAAAACTCTAAAAATCCATTATAATTGCCTAAGCTGCCCTTTTAAGTTTTCAACTTAATGGGATATTTTGCCCTAATTTTTGCCTAAGCTGCCCTTTTTAGGTTTTTGACTTAGCTAGTACTCATTTATTATTTTCACTAATTTTTGCCTTAGTCGCCCTTTTCGAGTTTTCAACTTAACAGGAACCCCTAACTTTTACCTAAGCCATTCTTTCAGGTTTTTGATTTGCAGAGAAATTTATTTTTATTTTATTTCTTTTTTATATAGTACTTTGCTTTGAGACTTTAAACAAAATACATCTTTAGCCTGTCAATGTTGAATGGTTTAGAAAACTCATTGCCATCCAAGTTTGATAACTTAATTGCCCCTTTTGGAAGGATCTTTTTAACCATATAATGTCCATCCCAACTTGGTTTGAATTTTCCCCTTGTGTCGAATGATACAACTCTAGCTTGCTTTTGAACTAAATCCCCTTCATGAATTTTACTAGGTCAGACTTTCTGATTAAAGGCAAGAGCTATCCTCCTTTAATAAAGTTGCATATGAAATGTTGCTTTGTGTCTTTTCTCATCTATAAAAGTTAACTCTTCATATCTAGCCTTTGATCATTCAGACTCTAGAATTTTCTCTTCTAAAACCACTCTCAGAGAATGTAATTCTACCTTAATTGGTATAATTGCTTCCACACCATACACTAATTAATATGGTGTTGCACCTATAGTAGTTCTAGCTATAGTTATATACCCCTACAAGGCATATGGAAATTGATTAGACCAATCCCTATATGTTTTTACCATTTTACTGAGAATCTGCTTAATGCTTTTATTCATAGCTTCAACTGCACCATTTGCTTAAGGTCTATATGGAGACGACTTATGATGCTCAACT
The DNA here is from genome assembly GCA_947683625.1 of Mallotus nudiflorus. NCBI lineage: Eukaryota > Viridiplantae > Streptophyta > Magnoliopsida > Malpighiales > Euphorbiaceae > Mallotus > Mallotus nudiflorus. Next base: position 8,464,802 of record CANTUR010000027.1, on the reverse strand, counting down.
TTATATTGCTAAAGCAAATCCCTTTCTTTTATTTGAAATTACACACCATTATCAGTCACAATATAATGAGGCACACCAAATCTGCAAATTAAGTTCTTTTTAATAAACTTTTCCATCTGCTTTGCCCCTAACTTTTTGAAAGATTTAGCTTCTACCAATTTGAAAAGTAGTCAACCACAACAACTATAAATCCATGCCCATTCAAAGCTAGTGGTGTAATTTTACCCATAATGTCTATTCCCCATACTAAAAAAGGCCATGGTGAAGTGAGTGTTTGAAGAATCAAAGGTCAGATATAAGATACATTATCATCCACCTGACACTCATGAAATTTCCTTACAAACTGAATGTAGTCTCATTTTATTATCAACTAGTAACAACCCTATATCATGATATTTTTGGCTAATTTTTTTTCCATTCATATGAGGACTACATATACCAATATGTATATCCTACATAATCCTATTAGCCTCTTGTTCTGTGACACATCTATGCAATGCTTTGTCTTTTTTATGTAGAACCCCATTAAAGATAAGGAATTGCCTAGCTAATGATCTCTATAACATTCTTTATTTACTACTAGCATTCTTTGGGACTTCTACATGTTCCATTAATATGAGAATATCATAGCACTAATGCACCTTTTCTTCTTGAATAACTAAGATATGAGCATCAACATAATAAAGAACTCTTGGTTTCATTAACACTACTAATCTTAGTAATAATCCTTCTGAATTATCCTAAATTGAGGCTAATGTAGCTAATGCATTTGCAACCTGATTATCTTTTCTAAGTAAGTGAATAAAATTTAGATCATTAAAAAACTTTCTAAGGTCCTCGATATAATCCAAATAATGCATAAATTTCTTTTCTCTAACTTCCCATTCTTTGTTGATTTAAGAGATTACCAGTTTTGAATCACCCAATATTTTAGCTCTTCTAATTCCCATAGCTATGAGAGTTTGAAGACTATAAACATAGGCTTTATATTATAAAATATTATTAGTGACTTTAAAATCCAACTTCCTTGCAATGGTATCCATTCCTCGATTGTTAAGACTAAAATGATTTTGATTCTAGCTCCTCTATGATTTATAGCACCATCAAAATACATTTTCTAGTTTTTCACTTCAATCATCCTAATTTCCTCATATGGAAAGGAAATATCATTTTCTTGATAATCTTCTACTGGTTGTTAACCTAGAAATTCAGCTATTGCTCTCCTTTTGATCACCTCTATATCAAATTTAGAAAGAAAAATTAACCACCTCCCTAATTTCCTAACTGAAGATGGTGTTGCATACAAGCATTTTAGAAGCTCCATTTTAGGCACCACTTATACTTTATAAGACTGAAAGTAATGGCATAGTTTTTTAGAAGCCCATACTATTAATAAACATGTTTTCTCAATAAACTTGTATTTCTCCTCACTGGGTAACAAATTCTTACTCAGATAGTAAATTGTAAATTCCTCTCCTGAGTCATATACTTAAGCCAATATTACCCTTAGTGCTGCATCTTCCACACACAAGTATAGTATCAACTCATTCCTTAGTCGTGGAGGTCTTAACATTAGTGTATTCAACAAATACTGCTTAATCTTATCAAAAGCAATTTAACACTATTCATTCCATCTAGTTGGCTAATTTTTCATTAAAAGTCTAAAAAAATAATTCACAAATTGAAGACATTTTAGAAATGAGTCTAATGATATATTGAAGATGACTTAAAAATGATATGATCTCTATTGTTAGCACTGGCATTCTTGAATGGCCTTAGTGTTATCTAGATCAATTTCAATTCCTTTAACACAAACCATATGTCCTAGTAACTTGCATGAAGATACTATAAAAACACACTTCTAAGGATTCAACATGACATCATACTTTGTCAACCATTCCATGAAATTTTCTAAATCCTAGCAGTGTTCTTTCTATGTTGTTGACCTAACAACCATATTGTCTATATACACTTCCATTTCACTCTTATCATATCTTTAAAAACTTTTTTCATTGCCTTATGATAGGTAGCATAAGCATTTTTCAACCTGAAAGGCATCATTTTGTAGTAATAAGTGCTCCATTTTGTGATAAATATTATTTTGACTTTGTGCTCTATAGCTATCATGATTTGATTAAACCTAGCCATACCATCCACATAAGAATAAAAACTCTTTCCAACTACAAAATCTATCAAGACATTAATGTATAAGGATAGGAAGTCATCCTTAGGGGTAGCCTTATTCACATCCCTATAATTTACACACATTTTCACCCTGTCATCTTTCTTTGGAACATGAACTATATTGGCTAACCGCTTTGGGTAATCTACTTCTTCTAACAACCTAGCCTTAACTTGCTTATTGTTGACTTCTTTTATTTTTTGTGCTCATTCAGGTCTAAGTCTTCTGAACATTTATTTTACTGGTTTTATGCTAAGATTAATGGGGATAAAATGTTTTACCACATCCATATCTATTCCAGGCATATCATATAGTTCCAAGCAAATACTATTTTCCATTTTCTATTATTCTCTCAAGCTCACTTTTTGTTCAAAAGAAAGACCTTTTGCCAATTACAGTTCTTTAGGTAATTCATTATCACTTATATTAAATTATTTAATATAAATTGAATTTAAGTGTGAAATGCTAAGAATAAAATCAAGTGTATGCATAGTACCATCAGAATGAACATTAAATAAGTCAGCAAAGTCAGAGGTTATTGCATTAAACTTAGTGAAAGAAACATCATTAGAGATTACATAGTCAATAATAGAAATATCATTTTCCAAAGAAACTACAAGCTTAACATTATTCAAAATTATGTCCTCTCGGCTAATAAAAGCAAGACATACAAGCTTTATCCTAGTGTTTGTAGCAGCAACAACATATGATACTGTAGTTTGGTCTTCAAATAACTTTTAAGTTCTCTAGACATCAGCACTAACATCATTAAAGATTTCCTAACCTTTTATCTTTTCAAAACCCTTTATATACACCTTATTGCCCCTTGGGTGGACAAATACACCATTCTCAGTCTGAAAATCTACTTTGTAAGCTTCTTTTGGTAAGTAACCCAAACCATGGCCATGAATTTGGCTTTTAAAATTAGGCAGCTCTAAAATTCCTTACTAATTCTTACCCAATCCCATTCCAGGCATAAACTTAGACTTTTTGAGAATCATAACTACTTTTATATCAATATAGTCATGAAAAATTAGTGCTACTTAATAACCCAATGGAGCTATATCAAAATAGTGTTAGGTTTCCTTAATTTATACACACAACGACAAACAAAAATTTTAATCATGAAACCCTCATATGACCTATATAATTCAAATAAACTGATTAAGAAGGATTCCCACATATTTACTAAGATGATCTTATGGCAAGATGGTTGGAAGGAAGGGAGGGGTTTCACTTCAATGACACCTTACATCAAGCTTTTTACATAGGTCTTTTTGGATCAAGATGCCACCAATGAAGCCATGCCCTCTACTAATATCCATAAAAATAAGGTGACCAAAGCAATAATGGAGTGCTAGCACCTTTTTCAAAGATAACTCTTTTCCTTTTCTCTTTATATGTATCTTTTCTTTTCTCAAAAGAAGTGGAAGAAGGAGGAGAGTGATTGTCTTACAAAGCCCTAAAGAAAGAGATGTATATATAAACATCCCATTTGGGGTTTCTTAAACCACTTACTTACCAAAACAGTTTTTGTAAGATTAGACTTCCTTTTTCTATTTTAATTCTAATTCCAAATTAGAATTATTTCCTATTTATTTAAATAACTCTTATATTAAATAAATTAGGAAATAAATAAATATAAATATATTTATTTATTGTTTTAGAGAGATTATTACTAGATTAATTAACCTAAGTATGCTTTGGGCCTGTTCTAAGTATGCAACCCCATAGGTTCAAACAACGTTGGTAGTGGGCCTAAAATTCCCATTTTACTAGATTATTACTAGATTAATTAACCTAAGTATGCTTTGGGCCTATTCTAAGTATGCAACCCCATAGGTTCAAACAACGTTGGTAGTGGGCCTAAAATTCCCATTTTAGCCCATAATTCAAAAGTGTCCTGTAGCAAGACATTATGACTACCCAAGTTTTTTGAAGGCTGATAATCCAACATAACTTTATCCATAGTGTGTATTATAGTCCTTTTGTCATGCAATATCTTGGTTGAACATAAGTCATGGTTTATGTTATCCTTATATAGTTCAATCATATTATTTCTCGATCCTAAGTAGATTGATACTTATTGCTTTTTATATGATATTGATAACTCTTTATCAAAACATTCTAGCGTGGCCACACATTTCTCTTTAGTTTAACTCATCAAGGGGCACATAGATATCTTCTTAAAATAATTGAGGGACAAATTTTATCTTAATCACTCAAATTCCTTACATAACTCATTTTATATCCAATCACAACCTATTTTACCATCTGATTAAAGATGATGTAGGGATGTGTCAAAATATAGAACTCATCATGCAGAAAACCATGGTGATTTTAGGTTAGAGGACCCAAATAATAATACTGTGATGAGAATTACTTTTGACAATAATCCATGTAGTATTCTTGATCCAGTACATCATTTCTCTAAATATATACTTATGAGTTTGACTCAATATCTCATATACATGATTAGTAAAACATAATCATCAATCAACATCATACTAGTCTTTACTCATTGTTGTTCCTACAATATTGATCGACTATGGATATTTACATTAAAATTGAAGTATCACCGAAGAGTTTTACTATCAAGTCATATACTTACTAATTTTAGGTAGAATTAACTAATCAAAGATAATATTAGAATTACCTGGTAATAATAGAAATGCCTCTTTATTAATAAAATAGATATATAACAAAGTCAAAGCATGGTCATTACACAATTGGCCTAAAGCAAATCACTAACAATCTCCCACTTGCACTAGGCCCCATTAACATTGTATCTTATACCTATTGACCTAGTATGACTCTCATGCTTAGCTTATGGAAGAGGCTTAGTTAGTGGATCAGCAACATTGTCATCTATTGGTGCTCTGCATATCTTCACGTCTCCTCTCTTAATGACTTCTTTAATGAGATGATAATGCATGAGTATATGTTTAGATCATTGATGTGATATGGGTTGCTTATCTTGTGCTATGGCTCCATTGTTATCATAATACAAGTCCACTCGATTTGATATACTGGCAACAACTCCTAATCTAAATTTCTTGATCTAAATAGCTTCCTTGGCTGCCTCTGAGGCAACTATATACTCAGATTTAGTTGTACAATCGGCAACGATGTCTTAGTTTAAACTTCTCTAGCTTATTTCACCTCCATTTAAATAAAACACATAACCTAACTATGATTAAAAATCATCCTTGTTAGATTGGAAGCTTACATCAACGTAACCATTTACAACTAGCTCATCTTCCTAATCACTATATAGTAAAAATGCATCCTTAATTCTTTCTAAGTACTTAAAAATGATCTTAACTATTGTCTAGTGGCTTTCACCTAGGTCTGATTAGTATCCAGTCATTATGTTAAGGTATATGAAACATTTGATTGAGTGCATAACATGGCATACATGATAGATAGAATAGTATAAGCATATGGAATTTTGCTCTTGCGGTCTCAATCATCTTATGTCATTGGACACTAAATCTTACTAAGACTAATGCCATGGGACATTGGCAAGAATCTTCTTTTAGAGTTTTGCATATTGAACCTATTCAATACCTTGTTAATGTAAGTACTTTGACTTAGGATAATAAGCCTCTTTGATCTATCTCCATAGATCTTAATACCTAAATTATAGGCAGCTTCACCTAAATCTTTCATTAAAAAATAATTCCCTAACCATGATTTAACATTCTGTAGAGTAGGAATATCATTTCTAATAACTAATATGTCATCAACATATAGCAGTATAAAAACTATTGCACTCTCATTAACCTTCTTATAAACATAAGGTTCATCTTCATTTGTTATGAATCCAAACTCTTTGACTACTTCATCAAAATGAAGATTCTAACTCTAAGATGCTTGCTTTAATCCATAAATGGATCTTTAAAGCTTGCAAACCTTTTAAGAATTTTCATGATTGATAAAACCCTCTAGTTATGTCCTGTACACATCCTTAATAAGGTTTCCATTAAGGAAAACAATTTTAACATCCATTTTCACATCTCATTATCATAATATACAACTGTGGCAAGGAGAATTTGAATGGATTTAAGCATATCAACTGGTGAAATGGTTTCATCATAGTCTATAACATGTGTTTGCTTGAAACCCTTTATAACTAGTCTTGCTTTAGAGGTATGCACATTGCCATCCATGTCAATTTTTCTTTTTAAAAAACCATTTACACTCGATAGTTTTTAAACCATTAGGAGGATAAATCAAAGTCCATACTTGATTATCATATATGGATTGCTTTTCTTATTTTATGGCTTCTAACCATTTCTAAGAGTCTATACTATCCATGGCATCTCGGTAGGTTGTGGGCTCACTTTGATTTATAATCATCACATCATTATTATTTTTCAAGAGAAATCCATATTTCTCAGGCATATGATGTGTCCTATCAGACCTTCTAGGACCCTATGGTACTTGTGTAGATTCAATAATTACTTATTAATCTAGTTGAGGTTTCATATGTGGTACAATGATATTTTATGGTTCTTGAATTTCTTTAATTTGTACCTTACTCCTACTAGTTCCTTTGTAAATGTATTCTCTTTCCAAAAAGACATGGTTCTTAGCAACAAACACTTTATTTTTAGAAGCACTATAAAAGTAATATTCTTTTATTTCTTTATAATATCCCATAGAAAGATATTTGTTTGATTTGGGTGCTAATTTATGTAAAATTTGATACTTCACATAAGCCTCACAACCCTAAATCTTAAGAAAAGACAAATTAGGAGATTTTTTCAATCCATATCTCATATGGTGTTTTTTTAATTGCCTTTAATGGAACTATGTTCAATAGGAATTTAGTAGTTTCTATATTATATCCCCAAAAGGAGATTTGAAGATCTGACTAACTCATCATAGATTGAACCATATCCAATAAAGTTTGATTTCTCCGTTTAGATACACCATTCTATTATGGTCTTGTTGGTGGAGTTAATTATGAAATTATTCCATAATCTCTAAGATTATCAATAAATTCTTAGCTTAAATATTCACCACCTCGATAAGATCTTAGTGCTTTGATATTCTTACCAAGTTTATTTCGTACTTCATTTTTGAAAATTTTGAACATTTCAAAATATTCATATTTATGTTTCATTAGATAGATATAGCCATATCTACTAAATTCATATATAAAAGTAATGAAGTACTAATAACCTCCTCTATTGGGTTACAAGATTCAAAACACAACATAAATTTAAAAATTGTAATCACAAACCCAAACTAGGATCCAAGTAATTTGATCAATTGATTTGATTAGGGTTTCCAAAACCTTACCATAGATGAAAATCTGGCAAGAATGATGGAAGGATGAGAGGAGGTTCATACAGGTGACACCTTACCTCAAGCTTTTCATTCTCTTTTATTGGATGAAGACGTCTCCAAAAGAATACACCCTCTACAAGTATCCACACGAATAACCCTTTGAAAAATGAATGTGTAATGTGTGCTAGAACCTTTTTTTATTATCTCACAACTTAGGAAAATAAAGACCTTTGTGTTTCATTTTCTTAAAGAAGAAAAAATAAAATTTAGGTGGCATAATGGTTAGTTTGTGAAACCCTAGATAATATGTCATATTTATAGACCTCTCAATTAGGGTTTCACTTACCAAAATGAATTTTGGTAATTCCTCACTTACGAAAATGTTTTTGGTATATTCCATTCATTACAAGTCTAATTTATTCAAATACCAAATTAGAAATAATTTCCTATCAAATTATCTTAAATAAATAGGAAATTATTTCTAATTTGGTATTTGAATAAATCAAAAATATATATATATATATGCACACACACACACACACAAATATATATTTATTTGTTTTCATAGAGCTTTATTGGGCTCGATAAACCTATATTTGTTTTTGGCCTATTCTAAGTGTGTGACCTTGTAGGTTTACATGACGGTAGTAATGGGCCTGAAATCCTTATTTGAACCTACAAGTCGTAAGTGGCATCTAGATTATGACTACCCAAGTCATGTGAAGGTTGATAATATGACATAACCTAATTTATAGTGAATATTATAGTCCTATTGTCATATGATATCTTAATTGAATATAAGGCATAGTTTCTATCATCCTTATATGATTCAATTATATTATTTATTGATTCCAAGTAGACTGAGAATGATAACTTTTTATCAATTCCCTTTAGCATGGCCATGCATTTTCCTCAGTCTATTTTATCAAAAAGGCCCATAGATATCTTACTCATATTAAATGAGGGACAAATTCCTTCTCAATTACTCACATTTCTCACATAACTCATTTCATATCCAACAACAATCTACTTTATCATCCAATTAAAGATAATATTAGATTGTGTCAAATACAAAATAGTTATGTAGAAATACATCATAATTTCAAGATTAGAGGACTAAAACAATAATACTGTGATGAGAATTACATATGACAATTATCTATATAGTATTCTCATGATGGGTCAATCCAGTACATTAATTCTCAAATAAGTACTTATGAGTTGACTTAATATCTCATATTCATTATTAGTAAAACATAATCACCAGTCAACACCATACTAGCCTTCATACATTATAATGACTAGGGATAATTTGAATAGAACTCATATTTAATTTAAGGATTTTACTATTAAGTCACATACTTGATGACCTAAGGAAGAATTGACTATTCAAGTAATTATCATAATAGAAAATGAAAATGAAAGTGCCTCTTTATTAATAAAATGATAAAGTTAAAACATGGTCAAACATTATTAACCTAGTTCATATCACTAACAATCTCCCACTTGCACTAGGCCTAATCTATATTAAAACTAATACCCAAGGACCTAGTATGACTCTCATGCTTAAACTGTGGAAGAGGCTTTGTTAGTGGATCTGCAACATTATCATTTGTAGGTACTCTGTATATCTTCATGTCTCCTCTCTTAATGATTTCTCAAATGAGATGATAATGCCTGATTATCTGTTTGGATCTCTGATGTGATATGGGCTCTTTAGCTTAAGCTATAGCTCCATTATTGTCATAATATAAGTTCATTAGATCTGATATACTAGGAATAACATCTAGTCCAATTATGAACTTTTTAATCCAAACAGGCTCCTTAGCTGCTTCTGAGGTAGCTATATTCTTTTATTGAATCAGTAATAGTGTCTTATTTGGAACTCCTCTAGTTCATTGCACCTCCATTCAAATAAAACACATAACTTGATTGTGATAAAAAAAATCATCCTTGTCAGTTTGGAAGCTGGCATCCATATAACCATTTACAACTAGCTCATCTTCCTTACCACCATATAGTAAAAATGCATCCTTAGTTCTTCCCAAGTACTTAAGGATATTTTTAACTACTATCCAATGACTTTCACCTAGGTCTGACTGGTATCTGCTCATTATGCTTCAGGCATATGAGACATCAAGTCGAGTACACAACATTACATACATGATAGATCCAATAGCAGAAGCATATGGAATATTATTCATACGATCTCACTCATCTTATGTCATAGGAAATTGAGTCTTGCAAAGACTAATGCCATGTGACATTGGAAATAATGCTCTCTTTGAGTCTTGCATGTTAAACTTATTCAGTACCTTATCAATATAAGTGCTCTAACTTATACAAATAAGCCTTTTAGTCTATCTCTATAGATATTAATGCCTAATATATAAGCGACTTCACCCAAGTCTTTCATTGAGAAATAATTCCCTTGCCATGATTTAACATTTTGTAAAATAGGGATATCATTTCCAATGAGTAGGATGTCATCAACATACAACACTAAAAATATAATTATGCTCCCACTAACCTTCTTATAGACACAAGGTTCATCTTCATTCTTAATGAAGCCAAACTCTTTGATTGCTTCATTAAAATAAAGATTCCAACTTTGAGATGCTTGCTTCAATCCATAAATGGACCTTTGAAGCTTGCACACCTTTCTAGAATTCTTAGAATTGACAAAACCCTCTGGTTGTGTCATGTACACATCCTCAAGTAAGTTTCCATTAAGAAATGCTATTTTAACATCCATTTACCTTATCTCATGATCATAGTATATAGCTACAGCAAGGAGATTGCAAATAGATTTCAACATAGCAACTGGTGAAAAGGTTTCATCATAGTCTATACCATGTGTTTGTTTGAAACCCTTTGTAACTAGTTTTTTCCTTAAAGGTATGTATATTACCATCCATGTTAGTTTTCTTTTTAAAGACCCATTTGCATCCAATAGTTTTTAAGCTATTGGTTAGGTTAATCAAGGTCCATACTTGATTATCATACATGGATTGCATTTTTTTATTTTATGGCTTCTAGCCATTTCTCATAATCGGGACTATTTATGGCCTCTTGATAGGATGCGGGATCATTTTGATCCATAATTAACACATCATTATCATTAGTTATGAGAAATCCATATCTTATAGGAATTTGATGTGTCCTACCAGACCTCCTTAGGCCTTTTGGTACTTGTACATGTTGAACAGTTACTTATTGATCCAGTTGTAATTCCATACTTGAGACAATGCTATTTTATGGGTCTTGAATTTCTTCAAGTTGCACTGTGCTCCAATTATTTCCTTTGGAAATAAATTCTCTTTCCAAAAATACACTATTCTAAGCAATAAACACTTTATTTGTAGAAGTATTATAGAAGTAATATCCTTTAGTTTCTTTAGGATATCCCACAAAAAGGCATTTGTTAGATTTGGTTGCTATTTTATTTGAGATTTAATGATTAACATAAGCTTCTCATCCCCAAATCTTAAGAAAAGACAAATTATGAGTTTTTCCAGTCTACATCTCATATAGTGTCTTTTCAACTGCCTTTGATGGAACTCTATTCAAAATGAATACAACAATTTCTAAACCATATCCTTAAAAACAGATTAAAAGATCATACTGACTCATCATTGATTGAACCATATCTAATAAAATCTAATTTCTCCATTTGGACACATTCCATTAGGGTGTACCTAGAGGAGTCAACTGTGAAATAATCCCATAATCTATAAAATGATCAATAAATTCTTAGTTTAAATATTCACCACCTTGATTAAATCTTAGTGTTTTAATTTTTTTATGAAGTTGATTTTGTACTTTATTCTTAAAAACTTTAAACTTTTTAAAAGATTCATATTTATGTTTCATTAGATAGACATAACCATATCTATTGAAATCATTTATGAAAGTGATGAAGTATTGGAAACCTCCTCTAGGAGTTGAGCTTAATGGTTCACATACATCTGAATGTATAAGGCCTAATAAGTCATTAGCCCTCTCAATTTCTCTAGTTTAAGGCATTTTAGTCATTTTTCCTAGTAAACAAGATTCATATATTTCAAATGATTCAGAATCAAATGAATTCAAAAGCCCATACTGGTGAAGCTTTGAAATACGTTTCTCATTTATGTGGCCTAAACAATAATGCTAGAGATAGGTAGTGTTTAAATGATTAGATTTAAACTTCTTTGTATCAATGTTATAGATTGACTTTTCATTAGTGTCTTTAACATTTAGAACATAAAGATCACTAGTGTGTGGAGCATATCCATAGAAAATGTTATCATGATAAATATTGCAATTATTATTCCTAATAATAAATTCAAAACCTTTCTTGCCTAAGCAATAAATAGAAATAATATTCCTGTAAATAGTAGGCACATAATAATAATTTTCCAAATTTAAAAAAAGTCCACTTGGGAAAGTTAACTCATAAGTCCCTATGGCTAAAGCAATAATTCTTGCTCCATTGCCAACTCATAGGTCCACTTCACCTCTAGTTAATGATGTACTCCTTTTTAGACCCTACATATTAGTACAAATGTGAGATCCTGACCCAGTATCTAATACCCAAGAATCAGAAGTAGATAAATTAATTTCTATAAAATGAATACCTGAAGAGTAGTCGTACTACCCTTATTCTTATTCAGATCATTCATATATAGCTTGCAATTTCTTTTCCAATGACCTAGCTCATTGTAGAAAAAGCATATTCCCTCCTTTGGTGGCTTTGCTTGGGGTTTAGCTTTAGACTTGAGCTTGGGCTTTGGCTTTGGCTTCTAAAAGCCTTTAGGAGTCTTGCCCTTGCCCTTTCCAACCTTTTTCATACCCTTTCCACTATTGACCATTACAACATCCTTGGTGGAATTCTTAATATTCTTTTCAATAGTTTTAAGCATCCAATGCAACTCTGAAATAGTTTTGTCCATACTATGCATATTAAAATTCATGATGAAACCATTATAAACTTTAGGAAAAGATTAGAGAATGATATTAATAGCCAATTCTTATTTAATCTTGAGACTAAGTTTGTCAAAGTGTTCAAGATGATCCTTCATCTTGAGAACATGAGGACTAATAGAACCACTAACAGTTAACTTATAGGAAAGCAATAACCTGATGGTATTGAACCTTTCAATTCTAGCTTTCTCTTAGAAAGCAATAAGCCTCCATTATCGCAAATGTACAACCAAACATGGTTGTGTCGTCTAAGCAACACAGCCGTGTCCCTTGTAACCCTAATTTTCCTTTGCAAAAATAATACATATTTCAATAAAACTTTGTTTAATCATATTAAATAACCATGGACATTAATCATATTAATGTATATAACTATTTTTTATATAAATTAATTATATAATCACATAGAAACATTCAATTGAAATTTTGAAAACACTTTTCAAAATCAAATGCATATATATCATATATACAAAAACCAATTCCACATATCTCATATATATATATATATATATATATATATATATATATATATATATATATATATATACACACACACACACACATCACATATATAGTAAAATCAATTTAATCAAATTTTAAATGGATCTAATACCACTATTAGGTTTCCTTGATTCACACATGTAGTGGAAAAAAAAATTTTAATCATGAAACCCTTATAGGATCCATGTAATTCAAATAAATTAATTAAAAAGGATTTCCAAACATTCACCAAGACGATCTTATGGCAAGATGGGTTAGAAGGAAGGGAGAGGGCTCACTCTAGTGACAACCTACCTCAAGCTTTTTGTATAGGTCTTGTCTGATCAAGATGTCACCAATAAAGCCATGCCCTTTATTGGTATCCAAATGAACAAGGTGACCAAAGCAATAATGATGTGATAACATCTTTTTTAAAGATAACATCTTTTTTAAAGATAACTCTTTTTATTTTCTCTCTATATGTATCTTTTCTTTTCTCAAAAGAAGTGGAAGAAGGATGAGAGTGATTGTCTTACAAAACTCTAGAGAAATAGATGTATATCTAGACATCCCATCTAAGGTTTCTTAAACCACTTACTTACCAAAATAATTTTTAGTAAGATTAGACTTCCTTTTTCTATTTTAATTCTAATTCCAAATTAGAATTATTTCCTATTTATTTAAATAACTCTTATATTAAATAAATATAAATATAAATATATACATATATTTATTTATTTAAATATTTATTTATTCCTTTAGAGAGATTATTATTGGGTTAATTAACCCAAGAATGCTTTGGGACTATTCTAAGTGTGCGACCCTGTAGGTTCACACAATATTGGTAATGGGCCTAAAATTCCCATTTTATCCCACAAGTCCTAAGCAGCCTCTAGCAAAATATTATGACTACCTAAGTTGTGTGAAGGCTAATAATCTAACACAACCTAATCCATAACATGTATTATAGTCCTTTTGTCACGCGATATCTTAAATGAACATAAGGCATGGTTTATGTTATCCTTATATAGTTCAAGCATATTATTTCTCTATCCCTAATGGACATATAATAATAACTCTTTATTTGATATTAATAACTCTTTATCAATACATTCTAGGATGTCTATGAATTTCTCTTCAGTCTAACTCATCAACGGGCCTATAGATATCTTCTCAAAATAATTGAGGAAAACATTCCATCTTAATCACTCACATTCCTCACATAATGCATTCTATATCCAATCACAACCTATTTTACCATTTGGTTAAAACTGATGCAGGGATGTGTCAAAATACAGAACTTATCATGCAGGAAACCATGGTGATTTCAGTTTAGAGGACTCAAATAATACCACTGTGATGAGAATTACTTATGATAATTATCCACGTAGTATATATCATTTCTCTAAATATGTACCTATGAGTTTGACTCAATATCTCATATACATGCTCAATAATACATAATCATCAACTAACCTTATAGTAGTCTTTATTCATTATTGTTCCTATAACAATGATCTACTAGGGATATTTATATTAGAACTCAAATATCAATTAAAAGTTTTATTATCAAGTCACATACTTGATGACCTTAGGTAGAATTAACTAATTAAGGATAATATTCAAATTAGTAGTAGTAATAATAATAATAATAATAATGCTTCTTTATTAATAAAATAAAATTATGAAAAAATTAAAATATGGCCATTAAACAATTGGCCTAAGGCATAACACTAACAAATAGACTATTGAACAACCATCTTCATTTTCAGCTTCAATTGTGATAACCCCTCCAAAAGAAAATTTAATTTTCTAATGCAGAGTAGAAGGGACACCTCCCAAATGATGGAACTAGGGTTTTCCTAACAACAGACCATAAGTAATATAAATATCCAAGACTACAAACTCAACAATAGTCTCAATCTACCCTGTTTTCACTATTGTCTTAAAAGTACCTTCCACAGTTCTCTTGGACTCATCATAGGCTTTAATCACCATACCAGACTTACTCAACTCTTCTTTTAACATCTCAAGCTTGTTTAACACTTTTCAAGGACACATATTGATAGTTGATATGTTGCTAACCATAACACATGGTACTAGAAACCCCTTCACTACATCTTGATTGTACAAAGGTTGATTGTGCTTCCTTCCATGCACTATTAAATCTTTCTCTAAAAAAGAAATCTCAGTATCTTCTTTGAATCTTACTAGCATCATCAATTATTTTAAGTTGGAATCAGTCAATACAATCATACTTCCCAATGCTTCATACATAGTATCTCTATGCTTCTTCGATGCAATTAAAAGGTCCTAAACACTTGCATTTGCCTTTGCTTATTTTAACTATTTTAAAACTACATCTTCATCTTTAATAACTTTTTATGTCCCTTTATCCCAAATTGATGGTCCCACTCTTTATAAAAATAGAGAATCTAGATAAAACTTCCCACTTATTATGACATGATCAACATAAATCTCATCATCACTTGAATGTTCCCATAAGTCAGCAAAGTCCATATGTAAATCCTTATTAGAATCTTCTCCTTCTAACAAGTCCTAAAAATTCTAAGGAATCTCACTTGTAGTTTCTTGAACCTAGAAAATATGATCATTAAGATAATTAGCACAATAATTCACTTCTTAAGTATCATCAAACTCATCACCCCAACCACTCGGATTGATCAAACTTAATGGTATATCTATAGATGGTGGCTTAGTGTACTTTACTAAGAAATCATATTTCCTGGATAGTTCACCTAAACTATCCCACACTTCTTAACAGCATGGTTGTTTTAGAAAACCCCATTACAGTGGAACTACTTATTTAAAAGGAACTTGAATCATTGGTGGATCACATAAAGCTTTATAATCAAATTCTGGACTTGATTGTTCAAAATCCTAATAATTATCCCCTTCTCAAATCCTTTTCTAACTATTAATTCTATCAAACCATTTCATCAAACCCTCTTTAGTGATTACTTCATCTTCAATCATCATCACTTTTTTTTCTTGATTGTTAGGCTTTGCATGTTTCGGGTTTGGACCTTCCCCCGATTAATAAGATCTTAAATAACATGCTTGAGTCTAAGACAATTGTTAGTGTTATGACCTGGTTATTTATGATACTTGTAAAAAATTCTCTAGGATTATGACTTGATGGAACTAGATTAGGTAATAGCCTTGGTTCAAATGGTTTTAAAAATCCACTCTTGCTTAACTTCTCAAACACTTTAGAAAGCAGGATAGGAAATTTAGAAAACTATCTTGGGGGTCTTATATTTGCTAACACATAAGAATGAGTAGTAGTGGTAGCTTTTGAAATATAAGAAGACTAAGTACTTCTCTTTTGAACTAAGGTAGACTTTTTAAATCGAGCAATTCTTTCAGCTTGAACCCAGTATAGTACAAATTAGAAAAGATCTTAAACTCATCTCCCCAATTTCATAGTGAACACTATTTTATGCATTTTCCCATACAATTCTAACTTGATCCACCTTATTAGGATTGTTTCTTATATAAGAAAATTTTTCCTTGAACCTTGTGATATAATCTGCAAACAATTCATTAACCCATTGAGTCAAACTCTGAAGATATAATAAAGTCACCTCAATATGAGTATTGTAGGAATGTTGTTTCAAGAATTGAGTGACCACTTCTTTCCAATCTTTTTTCACCACATTATTAAGTTAAAGGTACCAAGTCAGAGACAACCTTTGTAAAGATAGTGAAAGCAATCCCCAAATCCAATCATTTGTTAAACCTGAAACTGTAGACATCATTGCTTTAAACTACTATAAGTAAAGTTTCAAATCTCTAATCCCAAAGAATTTCCTCAATTTTGGCATCTTAAACTTAAGTGGCAAGTTAAAACTACTAAAAGTACATAATTCATCAATGTCAAAGTATGATTACCAGTCTCTTTTGCTACTAACAATAATTGACCCAAATTATTCTAAATGTACTCAATTATTGATGTGGAGCAGCAAGCCTCTAAGCTCTTGGAATAAGTTTGCAGAACATTAAAGAGATAACATAATTTTTCATCATCATCATCATCATCATCATCATCATTATCATCATCATCATCATCATCATCATCATCATCATCATCATCATCATCATCATTATCATCATCATCATCATCATCATCATCATCATCATCATCATCATCATTATTATTATTATTATTATTATTATTATTACTACTATTACTATTATTATTATTATTATTATTATTATTATTATTATTATTATTATTATTAATTTAGCATTGATTAGAATTTGAATTTTATATACCTTAATTAGGATTTTTTTATTTTATGTCCTAATTAAAACTAAGGTTTATTGGTTTGTGCCACTATATAAATATGTAAGCCTCAGGGCTATTTAAGTTATTTTTAATATAATTAAATAGAAACCCTTCTTTGATTTCAAAATTTTTAGTATTGTTTAGAAGCAATGAACATTTGATGCCTATTACCTGGCATTCTTTGTAAATTAATAGGTTATAGAGGATTGTTTTTGGCATTTGTACGCAAATCAATGGACTACAATATTTATCCTTTTGTTCTTTATCTTATTATTTTTTTGAAGTTTCCACTATATCAGTTGGTATTAGAGACAAACTGATCCTTGTTAATAATGCTGAGAAGAACAGATGACTAGTTTGAAAAAATGATGAAACAGATGATAGAGAGGATGGGTACACTTATGGGAAATCAAAATCAAGCCAATCCAATCAAACATGATAATAATTTCCATGAAAATTATAATGGGGATGTTAGTGACAATGATAAAGAGGAAGAGTATTATGAAGAGGCCATATTCATTGATATTGATGATGGTAAGGATAAAGATTTAGTTATTAGAGATGAACCAATATTTGATGAAGAAGATAAGAGCGATGTTGAATATATTGACTTCATTGGCATTGATAAAATTCTTTATTCTTATATTCCTTTAATTTCTATTTTGAAGGAATTATAAATTTATCATAAATTTATGATGTTCTATGCATTTGTGAGCAAATTTCCTTCGCAATATTTAGGCAAAATTCAAGGGTGAATTTTCTCTACCTTAAAGAGAATGATGCGAAGCAGAAAGCCTCTAAGCTCTTAGAATAAGTTTATAGAACATTAGAGACAAGACATAAGTTTTCATTATAATTATTATTATTCGTAATTTAGCATTGATTAGAATTAGAATTTTCTATATTATTAGGAATTTGATTTCCTACCTTAGTTAGGATTGTCTTTATTTTATTTCCTAATTAAAATTAAGATTGGTTGGTTTGTGCTGCCCTATAAATATGTAAGCCTTAGGGCTATTTGAGTTTTTTTTTTGGAATTGAATAGAAACCCTTCTTTGACTTCCAAATTTTTAATATTCTTTAGAATCAACAAACATTTGATGTCTATTACCTAACATTCTTTATGAATCAATAGGTTGTAGAATATTATTTTTGGCATTTGTGTGCAAATTAATGGACTATAATATTTATTCCTTTGTTCTTTATCCTTTTTTTTTTAAGTTTTCACTACGTCAGTTACCTGTTCATTAACCAGCTTATCCATATCATTCATTCTCATAAGTTTTAATGATCCTTCCATATTAATGACTAATCTCCCTTTTCTCTCCTCCAACCAAACTGTAGTCTTAAGACACTACGAGGATTACCTATGATAAACTGTTCAAGTATTAGCATGTATTCATGCATAGGACGAATGCATGAATGCATATATGCATGAATGTAAATGCATTTTTATGCAAATAAATGTATATACAAAAATAATAAAGAAAAATGTTACACAAATAAATTCACATAGAGTCATTTCCAACCTTATTTCTCCTACACAGGCAGTTTATTCAATTTTTTTCCTAGGAGGGTTTACTAGAACATCAATAGGGGTTTAATCGATTAGTATACACTTGAAAATGCCTTAGAGGAGGGTGACTGAGGCTAATGAGGGGTTTAGAAAAATAATAAACAATTTTAAGGAATTTAAACAAGAATTGAATGAATATTGAGAAGGAAGAATGAAGAACACAATGATTTAAGGAGTTCAGATTCAACAATAATCCTACGTCTCCACCTAACTTATCCCCAAGTTAGGATTTTCAATCATCCACAATCTTATTCACAAGATTGAGACTGCACAAGAGTTTTATGGCTTACTCTTACAACCTTACAACTTGAGTTTTCAAGGCTTATTTAAAAACCAAATCCCAAGTTTTTTAATGGATAACACTTAAACCAATTCCTTTTAGAATAGAATCTCACTTCTTGTTTTCTTAATCCCATAAAATAAAAGAACAAGAATGGCTATTCTAACACTCACCAACTCTTACAAGAGTTACACAAATACAAAAATTGTTTAAAAGAGAATTTAAGAGCTTAATTAAATGCTTAAGAGATAATGAATGATAAATAAGGTTCTTAAACTTTCAATTGAACTTTAGGAGATGTTTATATAGATAAAAAAAAACTTAGATTATGGTTATTGGATGCATTGATTATGCCTCTAATGTCTCTTGTTGATTTGTCAATCATTTTGGACTTATTTCTATTATAATACCACTCACGATTGTGAGGAGCAAACCTTAGCTCATGAGCATTAGTTTGAGGACTTTTGCATTCAAAAATGTCCATTGAATCCTGTCAAGACTGCCTAAATGAGCTGATCTCTGCTCCTCATGATAATGAGGAGCACTGACCATTTTTCTCAAAAATGAGTTCTTAAGGCACTAAGCAGGGTTGGCTTATGATGGGCTTGTGAGCAAACCACTATAAGTCCAAATTTATATATTTTCGATATATAAATGTTTCTAAAAATTAGGGACTTGCATAGATTTAAGATACTTAACCGAAATGCATATTTATACTCTTTCAAGGAGTATTTCTTTGTCTCCAATCATTAAACAATTATTCTTGATAATCAATCAACTTCTTAAACACTTAAAGGAAATCATTAGAATCTAAATTGTTTGTGAAAGTCAAAAATTAGGAGTTTGATCATGCAAATGGTCAACAATCTCCTCCTTTTTGGCTTTTTATAATCAACTTGATAAGATAATAAATAAAGTGTACAAGTGTCCAAAATAAATGACAAGAATAAGTATGCATTGCACAACATAGCTCCCCCTTTTAAATTAAATTGATGTAAAATGTGAAATTTGCTCCCCTAAGTATATGTATAATTTTATGCATCTGAGTATAAAATAAATTGAATTAACATAACATACATAAGGAATATCAAATAATCGTAAAAAAAATTCTCCTTTATTAATATATTTCTCCTCCTTTTTCGACTTGATAAGAAATATAAATTTAATATTTTATTCCTCTTTTGTTAAAAATAAAAACAACATAGAATTTAACATGAGGAATAAAAAGAAACATGGCCTAACATAATAAATGTGTTAAAAACATAAAAAATGATAACATGATCATTTAATAAATGTTAGGCAATATTAAGGAAATAATTTCAAACATATATGCATGTAGAGTTACTAAAATGCATCACAAAAATATTGCATATAGCACTTGACAAGTTTAACTATCACATGATCATATAGAGCTTAGTTAGCTAATCATACATTATCATGTAGCACTTAGTATATGATAAATATAGCTTCTTCTCCCCTTTAGCAAAGATTAAAAAAAAGATATAAAGAGAAATGAAACTAATGGAAACAAAAATTCTAGAGGGAATAAAAGATCACGAACAAAAATAATAAAAACAAAGATACACCAAATCTTTATTTTCTCCCCCTATTTCAAACTCAATTATTTTTCCTCCTATGACAAAATGCAAAAGAAAATTAAAAAAATTGCATTAATAAAAAAGATAGAGCTATAATGACATTAGAATATCAATTGTAAATTAAAACATAAATAAAAACACAAGACATAAGCTAGCATCTCAAGGCTTAAAAAAATTGAAAATAAATAGTAAATAAACCAAATATAAACTAGAAAAAATTCTAGTCTTGTGGTGGAGGAGGAGGATTCCAAGTGCATTGTATGTTGTGATGAGCATACAATTAATGAATATCATACTCCATGTGATCCATCCTATTTTTAAAATGATCAAGTCTTATGTCCACTTGATCAAACCTATTGCTGAAGTTGGATTCAATAATGTAGAGATGATAAAAAAATCCTCTAACCCAAGCGAGTTCTTCATCAACACTTTGAGAGGTAAAAGGTCCTCTTACTTTTTTTCTTTGAGATTGAGGAGGAGGATGCTCTTGAGAGATTTATTCTTCAATTAGGACACCTTCAAGTCCAAGAGTACCTATGTGCTCAATATCTTCTAAGTCTTAAGCTAGCTCCTCATTGACATCTTCATCTCCTACTTTGTCTTTCCAAACCCAAGAATTTCCAACAAGCTTGAATTGCCTAGTGTTTCTCAAGAGGTTATCATCAAGAAAAGAAGGTGGAATGGAAGGAGTGTTGTTCAAATTGATCCAAAAGTGATAAGAAATTTTAGTGATGAAGCCTCCCACACATAAGGCACTACTAACACTATCATTAGCTAACCAAAACTGCCATTGAAGCCATCTTTCTAACTCAACATCTATGCCTTCAACAAGACATGTAATAAGGAAAAGATCATCAAACGAAAGAGCTTCATTACTCAAACTAAAAAGAATAGGTAATAAATCTATTCACATAGGAAAGAGATTTTGAAACAAAATTAGATGCTTTAGTGTGTCCCGCTTCAAAGGATTTTACATTAGGTTTGGAATGTTGAGTCTAAAAAGGATTAGGAAAATAAAAAGAAATAGGAGAAGCTAAACCTCTTTGTCTAAAATCAAAGATACCATTAAATTCTTGAGAGATAAGAAATCTATCTCTCTTACCCAATTTAAATCTCATGCTATTCATAGGATTTTGCTCATTAAAGTGGTGGGTTCTCAAGCAATAGGAAGCAAGAAATTCATGGAACAAAGAGGGATAGGTAGGAAAAACATTGAATGCAAAATCATACAAACCCACTTTCTCAAGTAAGATCTTAACTTCATTAAAACAACTCATCTTCTTTAAAGTAGCTTGAGACGTATACTTAGAGGAGATCATTTTCCTTTCCTTGAATTGAGCAAGCCTTTCCCTTAATTGAGTTGAAGTGTAAGAGAGAGGAGGTTGCTTCTTAGGTTGATCTTTGGTAGCTCTTCTAAAGGAGGAAGAGACATCTTGAGCAATCATCTTTTTTGGAGCCATGGAGATAACACTTAGAGTTTTAAAGACAATAAAGAATATTGTTTTAAGAAAAGAAGAAATTGATTTGCAAATAATGCTATGAGGGTTGAGGAAAGATGTAAAGTGGTTTATATAGCAAAAACTAGGTTAAGCAATCATAAATATGCTAAAAAATTGTGCTCAAATATAAGTTACCATATTAAAATAAGAATTATATAAGAAAAAGACCAAATCCTTGAAAATAAGGATTTAGGCTAGTTAGATCGCTGCTCACGAGCAGTTCATGAGCGGACTAGCCCGTGAGTGTCACTCATGAGTTGTGCTATCTACTGAGAAGTCAGTAGCTCATGAGCTAACCGTTGGGTAACGTCTCATGAGACAAATTACAAATTGGTCCTTAAGCTTTCAAATGAAGAACAATTACCTCTAAAAAAATGTTACAAATAGGTCCAGATGAATTTAAATGAATATTAAATCAAAACAAATCACAACCAAATTAATATATCATTATAAATTAAGTATATAAATGATAAAAAAATAAATTTAAAATAATTATTTATATTAAAATAAAATCATGCAAATGAGAAATTAATAAGTTATGTTCATAAAATAGATTTGCTTATTTAAACAATCAATAAATTTAATAATTAATTATTAAATAGCAAATATTTAAAAAAATTTACATGACAAAATTTATAGAACAATAATTTTCATGGATAAATATGATAAAATATCTAATACCAAAATAAACCAAAAAAATCATGAGAAAATATATATTTTTTAGCAAGAATCATATATGAAAAATAAATAGAAAAAACATATATAAGTACTTGCATGAAAATGTATGACCCTAACCATTAAAATAGCAAATATGAAAGTTGTCAAGACAAACTTGAAACATCAATCATACCAAGCTCATGCTTAATAAAATTCATTCTTTCCTTGCAAAAAGGCTTGATAAAGATGTCTACTAATTGAAGATTAGTATCAACAAAATCAAGAAAAATATCACCATTTTGCACATGATCTCATAAAAAAATGTCTAATGTCTAATAGGATTCTTGCTAAGGTTTATAGCACTTATATTATCATATTTAATAGGAATGTGATTAATATCAATACCATAGTCCAATAATTATTGTTTTTTTAATAAAACTTGGGTGCAACAACAACTAGCTGCCATATATTTTACTTTAACAGTGGATAAGGCAATCGAAACTTATTTCTTGCTAAACCAAGAAACTAAATAATTACCTAAAATTTGACAAGTTCTAAAAGTGTTTTTTCCATCTAGTAAACTACCAGCAAAGTCTACATTTGAATAACTTATTAAGTTAAAGGATGAACTCTTAGGATACCAAAGTCCTAAATGCATTGTACCACAAATATATTTAAAATCCTTTTAATTGCATTCGAATGAGATTCTCTAGGATTAGATTAAAACCTAGCACACAAGAAAGTAGCAAACATAATATCGCGTCTATTAGCAGTTAAATAAAGAAGGGATCCGATCATACCTCTAAATCACTTTTCATCAACCAATTTACCATTATTATCTTTGTTAAGTTTGGTAGTGATACTTATAGGAGTCTTGCTTGATTTAGATCCATCCATACCAAACTTCTTAAGATTGTCCGTAACATATTTAGTTTGATTGATGAAAGTTCCATCTTTGCATTACTTGATTTGAAGTCCAAGGAAGAATTTAAGTTCTCTCATCATACTCATCTCAAATTCTCCTTGCATTAACTTAGAAAATTCCTCACATAAGCAATGGTTAGTAAAACCAAAAATAATGTCATTAACATAAATTTAAACAATTAATAAATCATGGTTGGACTTCTTTATGAAAGAGTTGTGTCAACTTTTCCTTTAGAAAAACCTTTTTCTAAAAAAAGTTACTCAATCTTTCATACTAAGCTCTTGGAGCTTGTTTCAATCCATATAAAGCTTTTAACAATTTAAAAACATGATTTGGAGAATTAAAATTTTTAAGACCTGGAGGTTGCTCAACATATACCTCCTCTTTAATAAAACCATTTAGAAATGCACTTTTAACATCCATTTAATAAAGATTAAAATCCATGAATGATGCAAATGCAAGTAGCATTCTAATAGCTTCTAAGCATATAATGAGGCAAAGGTTTTATCATAATCAATGCCTTATTCTTTATTATAACCTTTAGCTACTAGTTTAGCTTTGTTCCTAGTTATGACACCTTGTTCATTCATCTTATTTCTAAACACCCATTTGGTGCTTATAATAGGATGATGTTTAGGTCTAGGAAATAAGGACCAAATCTTTTTTCTCTTAAATTAATTTAACTCCTCTTATATAGCAAGGACCTAAAATTCATCACACAAAGCATCATCAACATTTTTTGGTTTAATTTGACAAATGAAGGCTAAATTAACAATAGACTTAAGTTTAGATTTAATAGTTACCCCTTTTATAGTGTCACCTATGATGAGGTCTTGAGGATGAGCTTTCTTGAATTGCCTTTTTTTTAGAAGTTCATCATTTAAGTTAGGTTGAGATTGTTAGTGATATGCACTAGGTCAATCATTTGTGATTATGTATTGACTTTCTTATTTTATTAATAAAGAGGTATTATATTATCATTTGATTTTATGATAATTACATGAATGGTTAATTCTTACTAAGGCCATCAAGTATGTGACTTGATAGTAAAACCCTTAGATTAAAATAAGAGTTCTATTCTAATTATCCCTAGCCATTTATTCATTATATGAATATTAAAGTATTAAGGCTAGTATGATGTTGACTGATGGTTATGTTTTACTGATCATAAATATGAGATATTAGGTCAACTTATAGGTACATGATGAGAGATCATGTACTGGATTGACCCACTATGAGAATACTACATAGATTATTGTCATAAGTATTTCTTATCATAGTAATTTTATTTCGGTCCTTTGACCTTGAAATCATCATGGATATCCACATAGCCATTTTATGTTTTGACACATTCTAACATTGTCTTTAACCGGATGATTAAAAGAATATTGTTGGATATAAAATTAGTTATGTGAGGAATGTGAGTGATTTAGAAGGAATTTATCCCTCATTAATATGAGAAAGATATCTAAAGGCCCCTTGATGAGATAGACTGAATAAAATGCATGGCCATGCTGAAATGAATTGATAAAGAGTTATCATTTTCAGTCTACTTAGAATTAAGTCATAATATTGAACTATATAAGGATGACATTCTATGCCTTATGTTCAATTAAGACATCATGTGATAAAGGGACAATAAAATTCACTGTAATTAGGTTATGTCGGATTATTGACTTCATATGACTTGGGTAGTCATAATGTCTTGCTAGAGGCCACTTATGACTTGTAGGCCTAAATAGAGATTTAGGCCCACTGCCAATGTTATGTGAACCTACAGGGTCACACACTTAGAACAAGCCCAAAACGGATATGGGTTTAATAAGCCCAAAATAAACTCTGTGGAAATAAATAATTAAAGTGTTTTATTTATTTATTTATTTAAGATAAATGTTATTTTAAATAAATAAATAAGATATTATTTTTGATTTATTTTTAAACAAAATCAGAATATAATAAATGGAAAATTACCAAAAGGTTATTGGTAAGTGAAACCCTAACTTAGAGTCTATAAATATGTTATATTCTCTAGGGTTTCACACACTTTTTTTTTGCCTCCAAATTCGTTTTCTTTCCTCTTAGAAAACAAAGACAGAGTTTTTCCTTTTGTTCTTGATTTGTGAGACAGTCAAGAGGTTGCTAGCACACACACTCAAATTCATTTTGTGAAGGGTTGTTCATGTGGATACCTATAGAGGACGCATCCTTTTGGAGACGTCTTGATCTGAACAACCAAGCCAAAAAGCTCAAGGTAAGGTGTCACCGGTGTGAACCTCCTCTCACCCTTCCAGAGAATCTTGCCTCTTCTACATTTTGGTAAGATTATTAAAAACCCTAGATTTAATTAATTAGTCGAATTACATGGATCCTGGCTTGGGAACGTGAAAAAATTTTAATTTTTTCGCTGCGTTTGCATCACGGAACCCAACAGTGGTATCAAAGCCTGGTTGTAATTCGATTAATTGATTCTGTGTATATGTGATATATGTTAGGGTTTAAGATTCATTTTGAAAAGGGTTTCAAAATTATCAAAAGGGGTTTTGATTTGTTTTGTGACAATTCTGGGTAATCTATTTGGAAACGGAAGTAAACATTAATTTGATTAATGTTTGTAATGGTTTAATGTGATTAAACTAAAAGCAATTTTTGATTTTATGAATTAAGAATGTTGTTGCATGAAAAATGAATTTTGTATAATGTTTTTATGAAAAATGAATTAAGAATAATGTTTTGATTAATATGATTAATTGAAGCAGCATATTTGTTTCCTATTTTAATTAGAAAAACGTTTTCTATTTGATTAGGAAAATCGTTTTTAATTAAATCTGAAATAGAAATTCTATTTTCAAAAACCTAATCACTTAAGGATTTAAATCTGTTATGTATTATGTTTTGATTAATATGATTAATTGAAGCAGCTTATTTGTTTCCTATTTTAATTAGAAAAACGTTTTCTATTTGATTAGGAAAATCGTTTTTAATTAAATCTAAAACAGAAATTTTGTGATTATGCAGATTATGTGTTAAGGGCAATCTATTTAAATGTTAAACAGATTATGCAGAATGGATATGTTTTCTATAGATTCGTTCAAGTTATAATTTTGATTACACAAATTAGGGTTTTCTTAATGGATGCGTCTGTTTTAATATTAAAAAAAAAATTTGATATGTTTTGAACAGATTTTTCAGACTGTAAAATGTTTACAAAAAGTGATGTTTTTAAGCAACAAACTGATTTAGTAATATGATTACGAAAATTGGTTAATTGCTTCTTTGACACAAATAAGGGTTTTAAGGTGGTTGTTTTAATTGAGCATTTTTGTCTATTTTGAACAAATTGATTTTATAGTAATTTGATTACGAAAATTCATTAATGTTCAGAAATTTGAAAGGCAACTCACCGAAGAGCTAAGGTAAAGTGTTTACTGTCGGACCCGCTGATTGGCCAGTGGGACCGCCACCTAAGGTGCTGCCCCCGGACCCCGCCAGGGGCGCTGCCCCTTGGACCCTGCCAAGGGGCGATGCCCCTTGGAACCCCACTAGGGGCACTGCCCCTTGACCCCAAAAGAATTGTCACATTAGTTTATTTTTAACATAATGATTGGATTTAATAACTAAATAGATTATTACATTATACATGTTTGTTATTTTATGTATGGTGCATAGCATGGCCCTCAAACCAATGTGATTGGATTTTATTTTTATGGGTTGTAATTTTAAATACGGCCTGCGAGTCATTTTTGTTTTGTTGTATTTATTTTATTAGAAAAGTGTAGAATAAATTACAACAATTTTTGTAAATCAAGACCCATGGTGCAATTCAAGTTGGAGGCCCAGGATGGAGATCCAAGGTGGGAACCAAAAAAAGGGAGATCCATGGTAGAAGATGGAGATCCAAGTTGGAGGCTCAATTTGTAATTGTAATATTACCTAGGTTTGACCATTGATCTTCATATTGGCTTATGAAGATCAACTTAGATTTGGGCCATGCTATGTCACATTGATTTATTTATTGTTATGTATGCGATGCCCTGTGATGCCATGTATGTGATGCCATATGATGCCATGCAATACAACATAACAATAACTGAATATGATTAAATAAAGATGAACCCTCATTTAATATTAAGCCATTATAATGCCTTCCATAAGTTCAACACTTGTCAAGCCTTAGATTATTATATATGAGCCTGCCAAAGCAGGGTGTATAAATTTATCTAGGGAAGGCAAGTTGGATAATGATGCTATCCAAACGTTTGATATGGTTTGACTTAACTAGGTTATCAAAATGGTTTTGGACCTAGGGCATTAGATGGGATTTTTAGCCATGACATGTGATGTCAAATCCCATACCATCCAAGAGTTACATGAGATGTAATTGATAAGAGTTATCTACCTAAATAACCATATTTTAGTTCATGAGCCAAAGCTCACTTAGAGTATGGTGAAATATGGATCTTGGCCCACTAAAATTTCTAAAATTAACTTAGAGGGTTATTGATTTGAGTAAATTTAGTGGGAGTTTTTATTATGCCATATAAATATTTAATAAAATACTGAATGGACTTTGCATATATTTGTTGTAGATAATGACTTCAAACACTACACCTACCATGTCACTGCGATCGATCCTTGAGAAGGATAAGCTCAATGGGACTAATTTTCTTGACTGGTACAGAAACCTAAGAATTGTTCTTAGGCATGAGAGAAAGGAATACATCCTTGATCAACCCATCCCTGAGGAACCAGTTGCCAATGCTCATAGAGCACAAAGGGATGCTTATACCAAGCATCTAAATGATTCTACTGATGTCACTTGTGTCATGCTTGGATGTATGGAATCTGAGCTGCAAAAGCAACTGATGGAAATGGAGGCTTATACTATGATAGGCCATCTCAAGGAAATGTTCCAAGAGAAAGCCAGAATTGAAAGGTTCAATACCATTAGGGCATTGCTTTCCTACAAGCTGCCTACTGGCGGCTCTGTCAGTCCTCATGTTCTCAAGATGAAGGGTCATCTTGATCACTTGGACAAGCTTGGTCTCAATATTGAACAAGAACTGGCTGTGGATATTATTCTCCAATCTTTGCCTGAAGCTTATGATAGCTTCATTATGAATTTCAATATGCATAGTATGGAGAAGACTGTTTCAGAGTTGCATGGGATGCTGAAAACTACTGAAAAGAACATCAAGAGTAACACCAAGGATGTTCTCATGGTCAATAAGGGAAAGGGGATGAAAAGGGTTGGAAAGGGCAAGGGCAAGGTCTTTAAAGGCTTTCAGAAGCCCAAGCCAAAGCCCAAGCCCAAATCCAAAGCTGAACCCAAAGCAAAGGAAGGAATCTGTTTTTTTTTGTAATGAGCCAGGCCATTGGAAAAGAAATTGTAGGCTCTATTTGGATGATTTGAAGAAGAAAAAGGGTGGTGAGACTACCTCTTCAGGTATTCATGTTATAGAATTAAATTTATCTGCTTCTGCTTCTGATTCTTGGGTATTAGATACTGGATCAGGATCTCACATTTGTACAAATGTGCAGGGTCTAAAAAGGAGTAGAAAATTGGCAAGAGGCGAAGTGTACTTACGAGTTGGCAATGGAGCAAGAGTTGATGCTTTAGCTGTAGGAACTTATGAGTTACCTTTGCCTAGTGGACTTATTTTATCTTTAGAAAGTTGTTATTATGTACCTACTTTGTGTAGGAATATTATTTCTGTTTCTTGTTTGGACAAGAAAGGATTTGAATTTATTATTAAGAATAATAAATGCAGTATTTATCAAGATAACATTTTCTATGGATATGCTCCATGCACTAGTGGACTTTATGTTTTAGATGCCGAAGACACTAATGAAATGCCAATCTATAACGTTGATACAAAGAAGTCTAAATCTAATGATTTAAACTTGACCTACCTCTGGCATTGTCGTTTAGGCCATATAAATGAGAAACGCATTTCAAAGCTACACCAAAATGGGCTTTTAAATTCATTTAATTATGAACCATTTGATACATGTGAATCTTGTTTACTTGGAAAAATGACTAAAACACCTTTTACTGGACAAAGTGAGAGGGCTAATGACTTATTGGGCCTAATACATTCTAATGTATGTGGACCATTAAGCTCAACTGCTAGAGGAGGTTTTCAATACTTCATAACTTTCATAGATGATTTTAGTAGATATGGTTATCTCTATCTAATGAAACATAAATCTGAATCTTTTGAAAAGTTCAAAATTTTCAAGAATGAAGTAAAAAATCAACTTGGTAAAAATATTAAAACACTAAGATCTGATCGAGGTGGTGAATATTTAAACCAAGAATTTACAGATCATCTTAGAGATTGTGGGATTGTTTCACAATTGACTCCTCCAGGTACACCACAATGGAATGGTGTGTCTGAACGTAGAAATCGAACTCTATTGGATATGGTTCGATCTATGATGAGTCAATCTAATCTTCCAATCTCTTTTTGGGGATATGCTTTAGAAACTGCTACATTCATTTTGAATAGAGTTCCATCAAAGGCAGTTGAAAAGACACCATATGAGAAATGGACTGGAAAAACTCCCAGTTTGTCTTTTCTTAAGATTTGGGGCTGTGATGCTTTTGTGAAATGTCAAATTTCAGATAAACTAGCACCCAAATCTAATAAATGCCTTTTTGTGGGATATCCTAAAGAAACTAAAGGATATTACTTCTATAATGCATCTGAGAACAAAGTGTTTGTGTCTTGGAATGGTGTATTTTTGGAAAAAGAGTTTATTTCCAAAGGAACCAGAGGGAGCACAGTGCAACTTGAAGAAATTCAAGGCCCACAAAATAGCATTGTACATGATATGGAACTGCAGCTGAATTAACAAGAAGTTGTTGAGCCTGCACAAGTACCAGAAGGCCCAAGGAGGTCTGATAGGACACGTCAAATCCCCATGAGATATGGATTTCTCATAACTAGTGATTATGATGTGTCAATTATGGATCAAAATGAGCCCACATCCTATCAGGAGGCCATAAATAGTCCTGACTCTGAGAAATAGCTTGAAGCCATGAGATCAGAAATGCAATCCATGTATGATAATCAAGTATGGACCTTGATTGACCCAAATGATGGTTTAAAAACTATTGGGTGCAAATGGGTTTTCAAAAAGAAAATCGACATGGATGGCAATGTGCATACCTTTAAGGCAAGATTGGTTGCAAAAGGTTTCAAACAAACACATGGTATAGACTATGATGAAACCTTTTCACCAGTGGCTATGCTAAAATCTATTCGAATTCTCCTTGCCATAGCTGCATACTATGATTATGAAATATGGCAAATGGACATCAAAACATCATTTCTTAATGGAAATTTACTTGAGGATGTGTACATGACACAGCCAGAGGGTTTTGTTAGTCCTGAGAATTCTAGAAAGGTATGCAAGCTTCAAAGATCCATTTATGGATTGAAGCAAGCATCTCAGAGTTGGAATCTTCATTTTGATGAAGCAGTCAAAGAATTTGGCTTCATTAAAAATGATGATGAACCTTGTGTATACAAGAAAGTTAGTGGGAGTGCTATTGTGTTTTTAGTATTGTATGTGGATGACATACTACTCATTGGAAATGATATCCCTATTTTACAAAATTTTAAATCATGGTTAGGGAATTGTTTCTCAATGAAAGACTTAGGTGAAGCTGCTTATATATTAGGCATCAAGATCTATAGAGATAGATCTAAAAGGCTTATTGCCCTAAGTCAAAGCACTTATATTGATAAGGTATTTAACAGGTTTAATATGCAAGATTCCAAGAGAGGATTCTTGCCAATGTCACATGGCATTAGTCTCAGCAAGACTCAGTGTCCTATGACATAAGATGAGCGAGATCGCATGAGTAAGATTCCATATGCTTCTACTATTGGATCTATCATGTATGCAATGTTATGTACTCGACCTGATGTTTCATATGCCTTAAGCACAATGAGCAGATACCAATCAGACCCAGGTGAAAGTCACTGGACAGCAGTTAAAAATATCCTTAAGTACTTGAGAAGAACTAAGGATGCATTTTTACTGTATAGTGGTTAAGAAGATGAGCTAGTTGTAAATGGTTACATAGATGCCAGCTTCCAAACTAACAAGGATGATTTTCGATCACAGTCAGGATATGTGTTTTGTTTGAATGGAGGTACAGTGAGCTGGAGGAGTTCCAAGCAAGACACTGTTGCTGATTCTACAACAGAAGCTGACTACATAGCTGCCTCAGAAGCAGCTAAGGAAGCTATTTGGATTAAGAAGTTCATAACTGGACTAGGTGTTATTCCTAGTATATCAGATCCAGTGAACTTATATTGTGACAATATAGCCCAAGCTAAGGAGCCCAGATCACATCAGTGATCCAAACACATACTCAGGCGTTATCATCTTATTCGAGAAATTATTGAGAGAGGAGACGTCAAGATATGCATAGTACCTACAAATGATAATGTTGCTGATCCACTGACTAAGTTTCTTCCACAGCCTAAACATGAGAGTCATACTAGGTCCATGGGTATACGATACGATGTTGATTGGGCCTAGTGCAAGTGGGAGATTGTTAGTGATATGCACTAGGTCAATCATTTGTGATTATGTATTGACTTTCTTATTTTATTAATAAAGAGGTATTATATTATCATTTGATTTTATGATAATTACATGAATGGTTAATTCTTACTAAGGCCATCAAGTATGTGAGTTGATAGTAAAACCCTTAGATTAAAATAAGAGTTCTATTCTAATTATCCCTAGCCATTTATTCATTATATGAATATTAAAGTATTAAGGCTAGTATGATGTTGACTGATGGTTATGTTTTACTAATCATAAATATGAGATATTAAGTCAACTCATAGGTACATGATGAGAGATCATGTACTGGATTGACCCACTATGAGAATACTACATAGATTATTGTCATAAGTATTTCTTATCACAGTAATTTTATTTCGGTCCTTTGACCTTGAAATCATCATGGATTTCTACATAGCCATTTTATGTTTTGACACATTCTAACATTTTCTTTAACCGGATGATTAAAAGAATGTTGTTGGATATAAAATTAATTATGTGAGGAATGTGAGTGATTTAGAAGGAATTTATCCCTCATTAATATGAGAAAGATATCTAAAGGCCCCTTGATGAGATAGACTGAATAAAATGCATGGCCATGCTGAAAAGAATTGATAAAGAGTTATCATTTTTAGTCTACTTGGAATCAAGTCATAATATTGAACTATATAAGGATGATATTCTATGCCTTATGTTCAATTAAGATATCATGTGATAAAGGGACAATAAAATTCACTGTAATTAGGTTATGTCGGATTATTGACTTCATATGACTTGGGTAGTCATAATGTTTTGCTAAAGGCCACTTATGACTTGTAGGCCTAAATAGAGATTTAGGCCCACTGCTAATGTTATGTGAACCTACAGGGTCACAAACTTAGAACAAGCCCAAAACAGATATGGGTTTAATAAGCCCAAAATAAACTCTGTGGAAATAAATAATTAAAGTGTTTTATTTATTTATTTATTTATTTAAGATAAATGTTATTTTAAATAAATAAATAAGATACTATTTTTGATTTATTTTTAAACAAAATCAGAATATAATAAATGGAAAATTACCAAAAGGTTATTAGTAAGTGAAACCCTAACTTGGAGTCTATAAATATGTTATATTCTCTAGGGTTTCACACACTTTTTTTTTGCCTCCAAATTCATTTTCTTTCCTCTTAGAAAACAAAGACAGAGTTTTTCCTTTTGTTCTTGATTTGTGAGACAGTCAAGAGGTTGCTAACACACACACTCAAATTTGTTTTGTGAAGGGCTATTCGTGTGGATACCTATAGAGGACGCATCCTTTTGGAGACGTCTTGATCCGAACAACCAAGCCAAAAAGCTCGAGGTAAGGTGTCACCGGTGTGAACCTCCTCTCACCCTTCCAGAGAATCTTGCCTCTTCTGCATTTTGGTAAGATTATTAAAAACCCTAGATTTAATCAATTAGTCAAATTACATGGATCCTGGCTTGGGAACGTGATAAAATTTTAATTTTTTCGCTGTGTTTGCATCACGGAACCCAACAGAGATATATCCTTCTTGTCCTTTTTACTTAGACCGTCAATTTCTAAAGGCTTACTAGCATTTTCTTCTTGAGTATCCACAATCTCATTTTCACCTACAAGATCATCAACACTACAAACATCCTTTCTAGGATCAAGTGACTTTGATTCATAAAAAATAACATGCATTGATTATTTAACCACTAGAGTTTTTTATTAAATACTCTATATTCTTTACTAGAAGTATAATATCCTAGGAAAATTCCTTCATCGGCTTTAGAGTCAAATTTCCCAAGACTATCCTTGGTGTTTAATATAAAGCACTTGCATTCAAATACTCTTAGATATGAGATTTTGGGTTTTTTATTATTCCACAACTCATAAGAAGTTTTATTCAAATTTGGTCTTTTGAAATATAACAAGGCATGTTAACAGCTTCTACCCAAAAGTATAGAGGCAAATTCTACTTATGAAGCATTATTCTAGCCATTTCTATAAAAGTTCTATTTTTCCTTTCAACTATCCCATTTTGTTGAGGAGTTCTAAGAGATAAAAATGTATGTGAAATACCATTTTCATTGTAATAGGGTTTGAAAAATTCATTTTCAAATTTGGTTCCATAATCACTTCTAATATAAGAAATACAAAACCTTTTTCTTTTTGAACTCTTTTATAAAAAAAAATTCAAAAGCTTTAAAAGCATCATTCTTATAAACAAGAAAACACACCTAAGTAAATATAGAGTAGTCATCAACCAATATGTATGCATAGTGCATTCCACTGAGACTAGCAACTCTAGTTTGTTCAAACAAATCCATATGTATAAGTTCAAGTGGTCTATAAGTGAACACTACATTTTTTAGCTTAAATGAAGACTTGGATTATTTTCCTTTTTTATAAGCATCATAAGGTTTATCCTTGGTGAATTCAAGCTTAGGTAAACCAATTGCAAGTTCATGTTTACAAAGATTATTCAAAAGCTCAAAATTTGCATGTCCTAACCTTCTATGCCATGTCTATATATCATGGGAAATAAACATTAAGCATTTGATGTTTTTATTATCAATCTTATTCAAATCAATAGCATAAAAATTATCTACTCTTTCACCACTAAAAATTATTATCTTCATCAAGACTATTAATAAAGTAATTTCTAGGAGAGAAAGTCACCTTATTTCCCATGTCACATAATTGACTTACACTTTGTAAATTATGTTTAAGACCATCAACCAACAACACATGATGTTAATAGGCCATGTCATTAGTATATCTAATTACATAAGTATTTCTATAAAATTTTTAAGTGTCAAGTAAATTATCTAAACTCTCTTTTCCTTTTTAGAATTTCAATATGGAATTTTTTTTAGCTTAACTATCTCATTATAAAGTTTATGATTTTCATCACTTGCTTTCTTGAGTTACTCTTCCACGGAATTAAAAGATTTTAAATCACTAGTAAGTTTATTATTTGATTTAACAAGATTAAAAAATTCAATTTTTAACTTCTCAAATTCCTTGGATAAGTTATTTAATTCATGCTTATAATGCTTCTTTTTAGAAAGTAAGATTTTTCACTTAAACAAGAGTGTGCTCACAATAAAGCTCTTAACATTATCATATTCATCATAAGCACAATACTCATCATAAGAAGAGTTAGAAGTAGATGGTACCATTTTTTCATCTTCAAGAGACATAAAACAAAGATTGGCCACTTTTTGTTGTTATTCTTCCTTTTCAGATTCAGAGGAGTCATCAACCCAAGTAGCTTTAAAGGCCTTTTTTTTATCCTTTGCTCCTTTGTTATTAAATTTAAGCCTATAATGCATCCTAATTTCTTGCATTTATAATAAGTAACCTCTTTGGTTTTCTTCTTATTTTCTCCCTCATGCTTCTTGTTGAAATCTCTTATTCTTGAAGAATTTTTCTTTTTCAACAACTTCTTAAAGCTTCTAGTAAGCATGATAATTTCATCATCAACATCACTAGAGCCTTCCCCATTTTCCTCTTCACCATCATCTTGTGAAGCTTTTAATGTAATGCTCTTTTGCTTTTCTTCCTTCCCTTCTTACTCTTTACCTCTTTGCTTAATTGTAAGCTCATGTGTTAAAAGCTTGCTAGTAGGCACATCGATTGAAAGGATAGAAAGGTCTTAAGCTTCCTCAATTGAAGTGACTTGAGATTCCCAATCCTTTTTAGGTAGGATTCTTAGAATCTTGTTGTTCACCTCTTCTTTGGAGAAATGTTTTCCAAGTTTCTTAAGGGTTATGAGGACAACATTGAGATGGTATGTCTTCTCTGTGATTGATTTTTTATGCTTCATTTTAAAGAGTTCATATTCATATATATAAAGTTGAACCTTTTTGCTTCTTACTTGTACATTGCCTTCATAATGGTTCTTCAAGGTCTCCTACATTTCCTTAGCTGAAATGCAATATTAAAGCTTGCCTCCTTCTTCTCTTGTTATTAAAGAGAGTATATTGATTATAGCTTTCTTGATTTTATAGTTTTCTACCTTTTGATCATTGCTCCAATCATTTCTTGACAAAGTAGTTTGTACACTATCAATGGTAGCTTTTAGTGGGTGCCAACCTTTGAGAATAACTTTCCAAATTCTAATGGAATCACAATCTAAATATAGCTCCAATTTGAACTTCCAATGAGGATAGTCACTACCATCAAAGAATGGTCAAAGTGAAAAAATGTTTTGTGATTCACTCCCTATGATCTTGTATTCTAGTAATGAAGTTACTAGAATTCAAGCATTGATACCAAATGAAAATTCATTATAGGGGGTGAATAAGGCTAATAAGGGTTTTAGAAAAATAACAAATGATTTTAAGGAATTTAAACAATAATTGAATGAATGTTAAGAAGGAAGAATGAAGAATAAAATGATTTAAAGAGTTTGGATTCAACAACAATCCTATATCTCCACCTAACTTATCCCCAAGTTAGGATTTTCAATCAGCCATAATCTTATTCACAAGATTGAAATTATAGAAGAGTTTTATGGCTTACTCTTACAGCCTTACAACTTAAGTTTTCAAGGCTCACTCAAAAACCAAATCCTAAGTGTTTTAATGGACAACACTTAAACCAATTCTTTTTAGAATAGAATCTCACATCCAGCTTTCTTAATCCTAAAAAATAAAAGAACAAGAATGCCTATTCTAACACTCACCAAATCTTACAAGAGTTACATAAATACAAAAATTGTTTAAGAGAGAATCAGAGAGCTTAATTGAATGCTCAAGAGAGAATGAATGATAAATAAGGTTCCTAAACTTTTAATTTAATTCTAAGAGTTGCTTATATAGATAAACAACTTAGATTATGGTTGTTGGATGCATTGATTATGTCTTCAATGTCTCTTGTTGATTTTTGAATCATTTTGGACTTATTTATGTCTGAATGTCACTCACGATTGTAAAGAGCAAACCCTGGTTTATGAGCGCTAGTTTGAGGACCATTGCATTAAAAAATGTCTATTGAATGCTATCAGGACTACCCTTATTAGTTGATCTCTGCTCCTCATGATTGTGAGGGCAACTCATGAGGAGCATTGACCATTTTGCTAAAAATGAACTCTTGAGGCACTAAACAAGATTGGATCTTAAGGGGCTTATTAGTTGCTCATTAGCATACCATTATAAGTCCAAATTTGTATATTTTGGTATAT
The DNA here is from genome assembly GCA_947683625.1 of Mallotus nudiflorus. NCBI lineage: Eukaryota > Viridiplantae > Streptophyta > Magnoliopsida > Malpighiales > Euphorbiaceae > Mallotus > Mallotus nudiflorus. Next base: position 8,427,267 of record CANTUR010000027.1, on the reverse strand, counting down.
AAATGTTTCTCAAAGATTAGGGACTTGCATAGATTGAGATACTTCATCGAAATGCATATTTATACTCTTTCAAGGAGTATTTCTTTATCTCCAATCATTAAACAGTTATTCTTGATAATCAATCAACTTCCTACACACTTAAAGGAAATCATTAGAATCTAAATTATTTGTCAAAGTCCAAAATTAGGAATTTCATCATGCGAATGGTTAACAGTACTCTCAAAAGAAAAATTAACATATAGGAGTTATTTATGTTTATATGCATGACTTGATTTCAACAAAGTTTCATGGTACTTATGAGATTTAAATAGTGTCCTTTTGAAAGTAAGTCCTAGTAGGCTCTTGCTCTTCATCTTGTCCTTATTTTCCTAGTTTCAAGGCTATTATTTTGATAAAAATTGATATCTAAAATAAAAATAAGAAATAAGATGGAAAATGAATGAAAAACTTGTAAAAAGAATGAAAAAAATATTGAAAAGAAAAATAAAAAGGATAAACATAAATAAAATTTCCCAAATAAATAAAAAATGAAAGTTAAAAAGTGATAGAAAAAAGTAATAAAATGCCAAATTTATGGTGATTAATTGGCCAAATTAAGGCCTTTAATTAATAATAGATACAATTTATCAAATTAGGCCTCAAGATATTAATATTGTACCTTTGATAAATTAAATGCACATCATTAATTATTGCCTCATTATCGTCCCAATAATCATCATAAATAGTTTTAAGAAAAATAAAATAAAATAATTGATTTTGAGGCTTTGGTTGATTCTCAACATTATGAATGGGTACTCAAAATACGACATAACGAGTAATAAAAAATTATTCACAAATGAATAATAAAGGCAATTTTGTATAAAGTAAAGGGACATGAATTAAGAATAACCAAAATAGAGAATTAAATTAAATGAAGAAAAGAAGATAATTTGATAGGAAAATACTTTTAGATGTAGTGAAAAGGGAAAATTGAGATAAAATAAAAATAAAAATAAAAATTATTATGAGAATAATTCTAGAAGTAAATTAAATAAAATGGAAATTATGGTTAAAATCAAGGTAAAAATAGAAATAAAAAATATATTTAAAACTGAGTTATTTAGCCAAAATTAAGAGTTAATGCAAATAAATTAGAAAAATGCATAAAAGAAATAATAAATATAAGATTGTGTAGTAAAAAAATCAAAATACATTAGAGTAATAAATTAGAAAATTAATTAAGAAAGGGGATGAGAATAGAAGTTGATATAAAATTAAATGAAAGAGTAAACTACAAATAGTAAATATGAATTATGAATATAGGGATTAAATAAATAAAAATGGCGTTGTAGAGACATATATAAAAGAAAAAGTAACAAATATATGACTTTAAATAAATAAAGTTAAAAATAGAAATTGGGGTGTAGAGTAAAATTATGCCAGAAACATTAAACAAATAACAATTAATATAAAAGAAAGAAGGCAATATTGTAGAGATGAATATATATGGAAATAATAAATAAAAAGAAATTCTAGGTAGCATAGACACCGGAACAGAGGTAGGGGAAATGAGGATATGGACATAAGGAAACTACTATTTTAAGAAAATATAGGATACGGACATTAGAGCCAATTTATAAATATAAAACAATATAGGGATTAATTTATAAATATGAAAAATTATAAAGTTCATTTTATATAAATTATAAATTAGATTCAATTCAAAAATATGTTTTCCATTGTTAGTAATATTTTTTAATAGTAAAAATAATTCTAAAATACAAAAAAAAAATGTAATCATGTTATCTTATAACATAAATAAAACAATAACACCTTAATTATGCACAATTTTTCAATAAACAGATAACTAATTTTCATTTAATTTTATTTAAAATTAACAATAAAATCATAATACTCAAAAGTAACATTAATATATCAAGATTTCATTCATAATGTTTATAGAATTTTCTACTAAATTAATATTTTAACTATCAATGTTCTCATTGACATCTTCATTGAAGAATACTGTCTTTGATTTTGGTCCATCCAATGATAGAAGATACATATGTTTAAAAGGGACAAGTGTGTCATTTTTCTTTTTTTAAAAAATGGTACCAACATTTTTTTATTTTCGAAAACGCCCCCAAAATGTATTGAATAAGTTTTCAAGAGGTGTTAGTATCGGAAACGTGTCCGACACAAGACATGGCTCTTTATATAAGTGTCAGTACAACATAGAAGAAATTGATTACTAAATGAAATAAAATATAAAGAAAAATGAAAAGAAAGTATAAATTAAGTTGAGAAAATGCCAATAAATGATAAAAAATTTTAATAGGAAATGCTTAAGAGTAGAGAAATAACATAGCAATGATAATAAATAAATAAACAAAAGATCAATAACTATAATAACCGAATTAAAGAAAAGAAATAATAAATTAAGCATAAAAATGTAAAAAAAATAAGATTAGAGATGGACAAAGTAGAATTGTAGAGATTATAGAGGTAACAAATATGGTAATTTAAATTTGAAATAAATGGAAATAAATATCAAATAAAGTATAAAATAGATAGAATTGGAAGTAGAGATTATAATTAAAGGAAAATGACCAAATAAATAATAAATAGAAAATATTAGAATAGAGATAATAATAATGAAATGTGAAAAGAATATAAAGTAAATAATGAAATAAAAGGCAAACTAAAGGAAATTAATATTAAAATGAACATGAATATATAAATTTAACATAAAATGTAGAGAATGGAGATTGAGATTAGGATCTTGATAATAAAAGAACTATATATATAATATTTGAACAATAAATAAAATGCTTAAAAATTAAATTACAATAAAAATAAATGTTAGTAGTTAGTAGAGTTAGCAATTAAGAGATTAAAAGCCTTAAAGATTGAATAACAAGAGATTTATATATGCAAAATGCATGACGTAAATGCAAATGCATGCTCACACAAGCATTAAATAAATCTAGGGTGCATGTAAAGAATGATGAATGATGCAAACCAGGGTGCATGCAATATGATGCAATTCCGGAATTGAAGGAGAATGGTAGTTTTGCATGGCGGGGTTTATGAAAAATGCTCCTCAAAGATGTGAAAATGATTCACACACATGGTAGTGATATGCAAAAGGCACATAATATATATCAAGCACATGTGAGTGCATGAAATGTAAAAATGCATTAAATTAGGAAATTGGTTAATAATAATAATCAATTGAAGGAGAAAAATTGGTTAGAGACAATAATTAAGTGATAAGGCAAAAGAAAGTTGATTAGTAATTAAAAATAAAAGAAGCACAAAAATGATGAATGTTTCCTTAGATTACACCAATTTAACCAATAATGATCAATTGATGCTTTTAAGTAATCAAAATGAACATAAAGCAATAAATATGAAAAATAGACATTCACTAGATTCAAGACACTTCATATTCATAAAATAGATTAAAAAATATCACCAATTAATCAACCAAGCAAAGAAATATTAATTTGAATGCAAATAAAAGAATATAAATTACATATAGATCTTTTAGAAGTACAAAATTAACTTTTAAAAGATCACAAATTTCACAATAAGCATAAATATAATCACAACACACACAAAAATTTTCAATAATAACAAATTAGTCTTACAAATTAATTAGCAACAATCAAAATAAAGATATGCACACAAGCATACTAATAAGAGTCACAAAATTTTACATAAATGCATAAGTTTCACTCAATACACATACATAACAATACACTTCTAGTTCTAAACTTAAAATGCACAAAATTAGGTTACTAAATTAGCATAAAATAAATTCACAAACACCAAAGCACAATCAAGAATGCACAAGAAGCAACAAAATGTTGATTATTAACCAAAAGCTCAAACAAAACCAAAGTAAGCAAGAGAATGCAAAAGTTTTAAAATAAAAGATGTGTATAAAAGAAAATATTTCTAAAATAAAAAATTAGAAAATAATAAATTTGATCATCTTAAGACCTTTTAGACTCATTTAAATGATGTATGATCATTATAGAATGTATATATGTCATTAGGACCATCATCAGAATCATTTCAGAGCAAGGGGAGCTAGATTTAGATCATTAAACATGAATAACTAAATTTCACCTCTGTTTAGCTGGATTTCACCAAGAATGGCCGAATTTGGGCCATGGATAGCCTACCAACTATTCATGGATTAATTTTGGCCATTCCTCATAACCTCAAATGCAAAACTTCCCCAAACCCAAATTAATAAGAATTATATTGAAGAAACGAAGATTGAAAACAAATAGGGTAAAGCAAATAGGTTGATTTATGGTTGAGTTTAGGTTACTATGAATTTTTTTTCTATTTGACTATTATGTAGGGATTATAGAGAGATTAATGGGCATTTAGTAAAATATTTAGGAAAATATTTAGGCTAAAAATTGGGTAGAGATTGAGTATAAAAAGGTAAGATAAAGAGGGTGGATGAGGTGAGTGTTTGTTTTGGCATTATTTTGGCTTGTTTTTCTATTTTTCTCTCTTTATTTCTTTTTCTCACTCTCACTTTTTGTTATAGGAATTTTCTCTCTCTTATCATTGGCTCTCCTCCTCAAAATGCTTCCTTAAACCTTTTATTTATAGAATAAGGCTTGGTGTCATAGTTGTGAATAATTCACAATTAAAGGGGGTATTATTTGACACTAAAAGATAAAAGTTTATACTATAATCAATCTTAGTTTAACACTTATCCAAGAATATTTCTTAAATAGAATATTCTTTTCTTGGTCACTACTCCTAAGGAATTATGTAATATTTTATTAGACACATAAGACCCAAATTGACCACCATAAGTCAAAAATTTAACATTTTGTCAAGTGGTCCGTACTAACACATTGTAATTTTAAAACCCAGTTTCAAATAGAAATTCTACTCCATGAGCTTGATATGGCCTCCGAAAAGGTTCATTGATTGAAGTTTGACTTTTCATCCTGAGGCTTCCTCAATTTAAACCGAAGCTCCCATACTAAAAATCAATCTAAAAAATAGACACTATATATATATATATATATATATATATATATATATATATATATATATATAGTCTTTTCAGGACTTTACTATTTGACTCAATAAACAAAACGTGACACTAATTTTCACTCTCTCAATCATCAAAACCTCATTCTCAAGGTTAGGTTTGGTTTCAAAAATGTTCGATTTGGTATTAGAGTAAGATTTTATTTTTTCGATTTCCTTTTCAATCTTATCTATTTATGAGATATTTTTCTAATTTCATCATTGGCTTTCAAGGTGTTGAAAAATGATTCTAACACTATTGCCATAAATTATTGACTTCTTTGATTAGTTGCAAGGAGCTAGGGTATTTTCTAAAATTGACTTAAGATCAGGATATCACCAACTAAAGATTAAGGAAGCAGATGTATCTAAAACAACATTTAGAACTTAATATAAGCATTATGAATTCCTAGTGATGCCATTTGGGTTAACTAATGCTCTAACTACATTCATGGATTTGATAAATACAGTATTTAAGTCGTATCTGGATAACTTTCTTATTGTGTTCATTGACCTCTTTGAGTAGGTCATTATATAAAATAATTAGAAATTATCTCTTCACAAGAATTAACATAATTTTATAAATCTTAATGGATGTCCCATTGGTAGTTATTAGGTGAAAATTTTAAAATTTAAATTTACAAAACTCACCCTAGAATTCATACAGTTTGAATATATTAATGAGAGGAATCAAAATCTTATTAAGATGAATTTAATTAGCAAGAAAGTTAAAAGGAAGCGAGCGAGTTCACTCTAGTAATACCTTAACTCAAACTTTATGTGTATAAGATCTAGTTTAGATGCTATCTCGATGAACATTTTCCTTTGTTGGTATCCACATAAATAGACACTTCCAAAAACACAAATTAGTGTATTAACATCTAAGTGAATTCACAGCTCTATTATATTTTAGCGTTATTATGTTTTTTCTACTTATTATAAAAATAAAAGAATGTTTTCTTTTTTATATTAACCCTAATATATAATTATTAGCCCTAGGCCCATTGCTAAATGTCACATTAACCTGTAGGGTCACACTCTTAGAATAAGCCTAAAATAGTTTATGGTTTTACTATATTTAGAGTCATTGAATATAATAATTTATAGATTCAATGAATGTGGTTATGACTAGATTCATTGAATATAATTGTGTCTAGATTCAATGAATTATAGAATGGCAGTTTACCTTAGTTAAAATTTTTATTCACTATGTATATAATTGTGTTTAGATTTAATGAATTATATAGTAGCAATTTACCTTGATTAAAATTCTTATTTACATATAATAGCAGTTTGCCTCTAGTAATACGTTATAATTTCCCAAATCATATGAAGATCGATAATCTGACTTAACCATAATTAATATTATAGTCCTTTTGTCATACGATATCCTTATTGAACATAAATCATAATTAATGTCATCCTTATATAGTTTAATCAAATCATTTCTTGATTGTTGAGTTAACCTAATAAAATTACATTGATAACCTTTACCAATTCATTTTCGTATGACCATGCAATTTTCATTAGTCTAATTTATAGAGGGGCCTAAGATATCATACTCATAAAATGAGGAACAAATTCCTTCACAATCACTTACATTCCTTTACATAATTCACTTTATTTCCAACAACAATTTGTATAATTATCCTATTACTAATAATGTTATAAAAATGTCAAAACAAATAATTCCTTATGTAGGAATCTATAGTGATTATTAGTCAGAGGACTCAAGTATTATTGTGAGCATTACTCATGACTCTTATTAATATAGTATTCTTATAGTGGATTTGTCCAATACAATATTTCTCAAACATGTATATATATATATATATATAAACCACATAATAGTCTTTAATTACTATTATTCCAATAATATCTAAGGGTTTTACTATCAAGTCACATACTTGATGGCCTTCAACAAACTTAACTATTCATGGATAAATTATCAAATTAAATAATTAACACAATTATTAAAATGATAAAATGATGTTAAGCCTTATATATACATGAAATAAATATAGTGGTAATATAAATAAAGTCAATAAAATGCATGAATGACTATAATGGCTAAAAGTATATCACTAAAAATCTTTCACTTGCATTAGATTAAACAAAATAAGTCCTAATGCCCATTAACCCCATACAACTCTCATATTTTAGCTATGGAATAAGCTTAATGAAGGGATCAACTATATTGTCATTAGTCGACACTCTACATATCTTTATGCCTACTCTCTCAATAATTTCTCAAATGAGATAAAAAAAAGTCTGAGCATATGTTTATATCTTTAATATGATCTAGATTCCTTAACTTATGCTATAGCCTTATTATTATCACAACACAAATCCACTAGGTTTATAATGCTAGGAATGACATCCAGTTTAATAATAAACTTCTTAATCCAAACTATTTCCTTTACTGCTTTATAGGTAGCAATATACTCAGCTTTTATTATAGAATTAACAATGATGTCTTGCTTTGCTTACCCCTTCAAATGCTTCAAACCTTCATGATCAATATGAATAATGAACTCCTTAGGCTACAAATAATGTTGCCAAGTTTGTAAAGCATGAACTATGGCATATAACACTTTATTATAAGTAGGACACTTCACTGGTGCTCCACTTAGTTTCTTACTGAAAAATGAAATTGGTCTTTGATTTTGCATTAAAATAACTCTAATTCCAATTCCATTAGCATCATACCCAATCTCAAAAGTTAAATCAAAGTTAAGCAAAACAAGTAATGGATCATTACATAATTTATCTTTAAGCACATTAAAAGCATGCTCTTATGCTTCACCTTAATCGAATGTAACATTCTTCTTAACTAATTCATTAAATGGTATGAATATAATACTAAAATCCTTTTTGAATCTCCTATAAAAGCTAGTTAAGCCATGAAAACTCCTAACTTCAAAAACTGATTTAGGTTTAAGCTATTCTTCAATTGCATTTACCTTTTTTATATTAACCTCTAAACCTTTAAAATTAACAATATAATTATCATTTTTCTTAAAATAAATACAAAATTATATTGTCAATAAATGGTGTAAACAAATTAAAACCAAAAATAGTAAAAAAATATGTAAGTGGTTTTCAACTAAGATGAGTGCATCAAGTACTTAAACTCATCATGATTTTGTTCAAGTAAGGGGTGCCAAGACTATCTTGGCTTAAAAATTAATAAAATTTAATTGAGTTAAAAGCCCAAATTAATTAACTCCTCCTATTAAAATCACTTACACAATAATTTTATCATTAAAAATTTACAAATTTTAAGCAATCAACAGTCAATAAACCTTGGGGAATAGCCAAAGAAAATCATCAAATTAATAGAATTTAGCTAGACAAATATTTATCAAAATTGATAAATAACTTCAAGTAAATTTATTCCCTAAAGGGCAAGGGTACAAACACCACTAATAAAAGCACAAACAAGAACAACATCTCAAAAGTTAAATTAATTTAGAAAAATTAAAATACATTGTGTAATTTTCTTCTCGAGTAAACTTTAAGCTGAGATTGTTATGGAAATGCCCTAAGATTTGTAAAAATTTTAAGAATAGAAAAAGGATCATATCAGTGATGAGGGGCTACTTTTAGGCTGTGCGAAGAATGATGAGTAGCCTAGTGTTGCTATTCATTGCTATATGTTTAGGTCAAGGTGATAGCAACCCTACTGTTGTGCAGTTCTACTATGTCAACATGAGCTACTAATGGGGCTGCTTGGCCATTTGTTGCTGGTCTGAGGGAGAAGGTTTCCCAAAGTACAGTGTCTTAAAGCAAGCTATGACTTACTGGTGTAATGGCTTTGGATAGAGAGACAGTAGGCTATTAGGCATTAGTAGTAGCCTGTAGCGATGGTCGAGCGATAGTCCCTTGTTGCTCGATAGTGCTGGACACTACGATGGTAAGGGCAAAACAGACAACGATAGGTGATTATTAGTGGCTGGAAAAAGGTGGTGGTTGGCTAAAAGAAGAAAAAAGATAATGGTGATAGGTAGAAAGAAAAGGAAAGAAGAAAAAGAAAAAGGGAAAAGAGAAGAGAATTTAGGACTTTTAGAGAAATTAAAATTTAAGGGTTTGAATTTTTTATTAATTGAAAAAATTAAAGGGGTGGTATTTGGGGTTAAGGTTTTTGAAATATTAAGCTTTTGGGTAAATAAATTTTAGGTATATTTTGCTTAAGGATTTGGTTGATTTGAGCTAAAATATTAAAAATACTTAGAGAAATTGAAGGAGGTTAGGTAGAAGATGATAAATGCTCATTAATTGAGAGATTTGAATTTTGATTTAGAGAATTTGAATTTTTGTTTAATGATGAAGAAAAAATCTTGGCAAAATGGTGGGAGAAAGAGTTTCACAATGGCAATATTTCTTAGTCCACTCCTCTCAGTCTGTCTAAACGGGGTTGTCATTGATTCTTTGAGATCAAAATAATAAGGAAGTTAAAATTAGAAGAAAAAGATCTTAGTTATATATATATATATATATATATATATATATATATACAAATGGGCTTTATTTATAGACTTCATATTACGCAGCGGTACTTTCAAAGGCCTTGACTTTTAACTCTAGAAGACTTACAGGGCCTATAACATATCAAAGATCTATATACATAATTAGGTTTACCCATTGTGACCAATTTTTTATGCCCAAATTTGATTGTTTGAATGTGTTTTAGAGGCTTTAAAGTTTTTTGCTTAGTTTTTATTTTATTTTTATATTTTATTGGCCCATTTCTTTTGTGGGCCTTTATTAGGCTTTGATTAAGCCTTTTCTTTCTAGGGTTGCATTGGTGAACAATATAAATTTGTTTTATCCTAATTTAGAGATAGTTTTGGCAAATTTTAATACAAAAATCCTTTTTCATCTCTAAATTTTAATAGTTTTAGACTCAATAAATTTAATGTCTATTTCTTGGTAATCATAGATGTAATATGTCATAGGAGATTGATTTCTAACAGTCATGAGCAAATGAACAAATTTCAACTTTTATCCTTCAATTTACAAGCTTCCACTACATCAATTGGCATTAAAGCCAAATTCATTATTGGGTTCACCATGCCACTTAGAAGACAGTAGTGTCTTGATAATATACATGAACTTGAGATGAAATAATGAGTTCATGAGATGATTAATCATCGGTTCAAGTAGATGATGTAACAGTTGACAGAGAGGATGGTTATAATTATGGGCAATTAGAATAGAGTTAATCCAGTCCAGCTCGAAAATAACCACTGAGAAAACTTGGATGTTAAGGTTAATGATGATGAGGAGGAAGAATATTATAAGGAGGCTCCACATAGGTGTCATAAGGCAATAATAGAAGACGGTAGAAGGCATTGAGAGATGGGAATAACGATTGAAATTCCTAAATTCTATGGCAGCCTACAACTAGAAGAATTTTTTTATTGGATAGCCACTGTTAAGGAGATTTTGGAGTTTAAAGGGCTGCCAGAAGATAAACGTGTGCCTTCAGTAGCAACCAAATTGTGAGGGAGAGCAATAGATATAATTATAGAATATTAATGTAGGACTAAGTGTGTGTGTCTATATATATATATATATATATATATATATATATATATATATATATATATATATATATAGTTAATATTATAATTATATTAACTTAGTATTGAGTAAATAAATGATAACAAAAACTCATGCATTATGACAAAATTATATAATTTTGTATAAATTGAAACTAATATTAAATTAATATATAAAATAAAAACTACATATTCGTAATTTAAATTAGTATTAATATTAATATTAAGTAAATATAATATAAAGTGAATAAGTAATTTAATATCAAGTAAATATATTATTGTACAAATATCTCATATGTAGTGCAAACAATTATCTTGTAGTATAATGTTTATTATATGTAGTATACAATTCAATTCATATGAATCATTCCTCACTCAAAACAAATATCTAACAATTTATTTAGTAATTTTTTCTTTAGATAACTAAAATTTAATATTTTATTTATAAAATACAACAATCTAATTTAACTCCAATTAAAAATAATTTGGTCTTATTACTAAACTTCATAATTTTGTTAGTGCATTCTACAAAATATACAATTATTTTTCAGTATAATATTTATTATATGAAGTACAATTCAATTCATACATATCATTTTTCAAGAAACAAAAAATATCTAACGGTTCATTCAATAATTTATAAAATTTAATAAACAATCTAAATTAACTCTAACTAAAAACAATGTAGTTTTATTATTCAATTGCATGATTGTACTACATAAATACCTTATATGTAGTGTAAACAATTAATTTGCGGTATAATGCTCACTACATGCAGTACAATTCAATTTGTATGAGTTATTCTTCACCAAGCAATAAATATCTAACAATTCATTTAATATTTTTTTTTATTTAGATGACTAAAATTTAGTATAATTATTAATAAAATTATATAAACAATTTAATTTAACTCTACCTAAAAATAATAAAGTTTTATTATTAACTCATTTTGTGGGTATGTTGTACAAATATTTTATATTAAGTGAAAATCATTACTTTGCAGCATAATATTTACTAAATAAAGTACAATTGTATTCATATGAATCATTATTCAATGAATAAATAGCTAATAATTAATTTTATATTATGAATGTGAATGAACAATATATTGCTTGTGAATGAACAATATATTGCTTGTGAGAGAATAGTACTCAAATAGTGAAAAGAAAATCTCTATATAAAGGGATTGAAATTCATTAATGAGAAGGTTAAGATAAAGAAGAAGAAAAGATAGATTACTCTCCAAATTCTTTCAATATTATAGTTCTCTAAATTCTCTCCAAACTCTTTCTAAATTCTCTCAAAATCATTCTACTATAAAATATTTTTCTTCTAGTTAAATACTACTAAATTCAAGTTTAGTTCTATAACAAAATAAGTAATTTAATCTTTATTTCACAACACGTTATCAGCACGAGGAGCTCTCGATCAAAACAATAAGGTACATATTTCTTAATATTTAATATTTATGAATATATTAGTTGATTATATATTATCATGGATGGCTATGCCTCCTACTAATTTATATATTTATATATATTTCTTCAATCTAACTTTATATTAATTGTTATTTTTATTTTGTTTTACTAACTACACCATTGATGCAAATATTGCTAGAAATGGTTTTAACCTTATGGATGGCTATGCCTCCTACCAATTTATATTTATGCACATTTATTTTTTATTATTTATGTTAATGGAAGGCTATACCCCATTTTATATTAATGGACGGTTTTGCCCCATATTTATACATATCGTTATGTTAACTCACTTGCTATAAATAATCATATCAACATTATTTATTGATTTTACTTTATATAATTTATTTCTCAATATATTATATTAAAAAAAAAATTCTAACGGCTATATTTTTATTACCAATGGTAATATAACGATAATAAACGGCTATATTTTTCATTATAAATAGATGAGCTATAAATGTTATTCATTCACACAAATTCATACATTTTCTCTTTCTCTCTTTACTCTACATTGTAAACATGATTTGGTATATTTATATTTTTGTTTTGATCATGACTATTATAATAGTTTTAGGAATAATTAATATGGAAGATGATTTTCTATTTGATATAATTTTAAGTATTATTGTATCATTTTTTGTACCACTATTATTTCTTGCAATATTCATTCATGATATAATTAATTAGTAAATTCTGATCATGTTTGATTTTTTTTAGTAGTCATCAAATTTATGAATTCTAATTGAGTTATTTTTTTTATTAGTTATCATAATGACAAATCTAGCAAAGCTTGAGTTCGTTGCTCTTGACATCACGGGAAAAAATTATATGTCTTGGATTCTAGATGTAGAAATGCATCTTCAATCAATGGGGTTAATTGATACCATAAAAGAAAATAATAACACCTCATTGCAAGATAAGGCCAAGTCTATAATTTTTCTCCGTCGTCATATTGATGAAGGATTAAAATGTGAATATTTGACTGTCAAAGATCCAAGTGTTCTTTGGAAGGATCTAAAAGACAGATATGATCATCAAAGAGATGTAATACTACCAGTAGTCACTGATGAATGGAGAGCTTTACGCTTTCAAGATTTCAAAAAAGTGAGTGACTATAATTCTGCAATGTTCAGAATAGTATCACAATTAAAATTCTGTGGACAAACAGTCACAGATGAGGATATGCTGGAGAAAACTTACTCCACATTTCATGCATCAAATGTTACACTGCAACAACAATACAGGATGCAGAGATTTAAAAAATATTCTAAACTAATTTCATGCCTACTGGTAGTTGAGAAAAATAATGAACTCTTGATGAAAAATCATCAGTCCCGTCCCACTGGCTCAATAGCATTTCCAGAAGCAAATGCTATAAATTATTCCAGATATAAAAATTACAATAGCCGTGGACGTGGGAGAGGTAGAGGTCGTGGATTTGGAAGAGGTCAATTCTTTGGCCATGGTCATGGAAATAAATATAATAATACTCCACAACAAACTCAGACTCAACCTCAAAAGAAGTTAAAATCAGTCATCAGTGGTGTTCAAGAAAGGCCTCAATATAAGTCTGAAACTGTGTGTTTCAGATGTGGTAGTAAAGGACACTGGTCACGAATTTGTCGAACACCACCACATCTTTGCCAACTTTATAAGGCATCATTGAAAGGCAAAGAAAAGGAAATAAACTTCAATGAGCATCATACTCATGTTAATGATACAACTCATTTAGATGTTTCTGATTTTACTGATGATTTTACTGACAATGGAAATTGAGACATCTATAATTTTAAGTATATTGTTATTACTTATTTGATTCTGAAGAATATGTTATTGTTATGTATGTTATTTTTAAATTAAATAAAATGTCCTACTTTATAATTATTTTATGTTTTTACCTTAATTGATTAATTTTGTGTTTATCTATTTTGAAGTTTAATATGGATTGTACTCAACATAAAGACAATATTGGAGATCTCTGCATACCAGATAGTGGTACTACACATACTATCTTGAAAAATAGAGATTATTTCTCTGAAATAAAGCCCACAAAGGCAGTTGTAAAAACAATATCAGGTCCTGTAGATCTGATTGAAGGAATTGGCAAAGCTAAATTTATGTTACCAAATGGAAAAAAGTTTATAATTGATGAAGCTTTGTTTTCACCAAAATCAACAAGAAATTTGTTGAGTTTTGATGACATATATCGAAATGGGTGTGATACCCAATCTATTACTATAAATGGTAACAAATATTTAAATATAGTTTCCTATGAATCAGGAAAAATGAAAGTATTGGAAAGACTGCCAAAACTCCCTACTGGATTGCATTACATGCATATACATGTAATTGAATCAAATATGGCAGTAAAAGAAAAATCTTATGATCCTTCAATAATAAATTTATGGCATGACAGATTAGGTCATCCTGGATCAGTAATGATGCGAAGGATAATTGAGAATTCACATGGGCATCCCTTGAAGGGGCAAAGAATTCCTCAATCAAATGAAATGTCATGTACAGCTTGTTCTCTTGGAAAATTAATCTTGAGACCTTCACCATCTAAAATTCAAAATGAATCACCTATGTTTCTTGAAAGAATTCAAGGTGATATATGTGGGCCAATTCACCCACCATGTGGACCATTCAGATATTTTATGGTATTAATTGATGCATCTAGTAGATGGTCACATGTTTGTCTATTGTCAACTCGTAATGTTGCATTTGCAAGGTTGCTTGCTGAAATTATTAAATTATGAGCACAATTCCCTGATTATACAATCAAGAGGGTAAGACTTGATAATGCTGGTGAATTTACATCTCAAGCATTCAATGATTATTGTATGTCTACTGGGATCATTGTTGAGCATCCTGTTGCCCATGTACATACTCAAAATGGTTTAGCTGAATCATTGATTAAACGACTTCAGCTTATTGCTAGACCATTAATAATGAGAACAAAGCTTCCCATTTCAGTTTGGGGTCATGCAATCCTACATGCTACTTCATTAATTCGCATCAGACCTAGTGCATATCATAAATACTCCCCACTACAATTGGCATTTGGTCAAGAGCCAAATATTTCCCATCTCAAAATTTTTGGTTGTGCAGTATATGTACCCATTGCGCCACCTCAGTGCACAAAAATGGGTCCTCAACGAAGATTGGGAATTTATGTTGGGTTTGAAACACCCTCGATTATTAGATATCTTGAACCTCTAACTGGTGATGTTTTTACAGCACGTTTTGCTGATTGCCAATTTAATAAGGTTGTTTTCCCAACATTAGGAAAAGGGGAGAAAGAAGTGAAAAGGGATATTTCATGGAATGAACCATCATTATTGCATCTGGATCCTCACACAAAACAATGTGAATTAGAAGTGCAAAAGATTGTGCACTTACAAGCAATTGCAAATCAATTGCCAGATGCATTTACTGATACAAAAAGAGTGACTAAATCATATATACCAGCAGCCAATGCTCCTGCTCGTATTGAAATTCCAGAAATAAAATCTGAGAATAAAGACACTCATGAGTCTAAAACACGCCAGAAGCATGGAAGACCAATTGGTTCTAAGGATAAAAATCCTCGAAAGAGAAAGGGAGTAGATAATCATATTGATAGCGAGGAAAATATCCATGAAGAAATAGAAAATAAAGAAAGTCATGAAACATTGTCATATACTGTTGCATGTGAAATCATAAATGACAAAGATGATCCTGAACCAAAATCAGTCATGGAATGTCAAAATAGGCATGATTAGATAAAATGGAAAGATGCTATGCAGGCTGAATTGGACTCACTAAACAAACGAAATGTTTTTGGGCCAATTATTCCTATGCCTAAAAATGTGAAACCTGTAGGATACAAGTGGGTCTTTGTACGAAAGAGAAATGAGAAAAATGAAATAATAAGGTACAAAGCTAGACTTGTAGCTCAAGGTTTTTCACAAAGGCCAGGAATTGATTATGATGAAACGTATTCTCCTGTTATGGATGCAATTACGTTCAGGTATCTGATTAGCCTAGTAGTTTCTAAGAAATTAGAAATGCGTCTTATGGATGTTGTGACTGCTTATTTGTATGGATCACTTGATAGTGACATTTATATGAAAATCCCTGAAGGATTTAAAATGCCTAAAGCATTAAGTACAAAACCCAAAGAAATGTATTCGATCAAGCTCCAGAGATCTTTATATGGGTTAAAACAGTCTGGGCGCATGTGGTATAATCGTTTAAGCGATTATTTGATTAATAAAGGATATGTGAGTAATATTATTTGCCCATGCATTTTTATTAAGAAAAAAATATCCGGATTTGTGATTATAGCTGTATATGTTGATGATTTGAATATCATTGGAACAGAAAATGAGATCCATGAAGCAATAGTATACTTAAAGGAAGAATTTGAAATGAAAGATCTTGGAAAAACCAAGTATTGCCTTGGTTTACAAATTGAGCAAATGCACAATGGGATATTTGTGCATCAATCAAATTACACAGAAAAGATCTTGAAACGCTTTAATATGGATAAAGCAAATCCTTTAAGTACTCCAATGGTCGTTAGATCACTCAATATTGAAACTGATCCATTTCGACCCTGTGAAGAAAATGAAGAAATTCTTGGTCCTGAATTTCCATATCTCAGTGCCATTGGAGCTCTAATGTATCTTGCTAATTGTACTAGACCTGACATTTCTTTTGCAGTTAATTTATTAGCGAGGTTCAGTTCAGCTCCAACAAAAAGGCATTGGAAAGGGGTCAAACATATACTTCGATACCTTCAAGGAAATGTTGATTTGGGTTTATTTTATTCTAACAATTCAAAATAAGAATTGATTGGTTATGCAGATGCAGGGCATTTATCTGATCCTCATAAAGCAAAATCTCAAACAGGCTATGTGTTCATAAATAATGGAACTGCAATTTCTTGGCGTTCCCAGAAACAAACGCTTGTCACTACTTCCTCAAATCATTCTGAAATTATTGCACTACATGAAGCAAGTAGAGAGTGTGTGTGGCTTAGATCAATGACACATCATATTGAAGAATCTTGTGGTTTTCCAGTCAACAAAAGTCCAACAATTTTATATGAAGATAATGCAGCATGCATTGCACAGTTAAAGGAAGGATATATCAAAAGTGATAGAACCAAACATATACCTCCAAGATTCTTTTCATACACTCAAGAGCTAATAAAAGACAATCATATAGATATCAAGTATATTCAGTCTAGCCAGAATTCAGCTGATCTTTTCACAAAGGCACTTCCAACTACAATCTTTAGAAAGCACGTTCACGATATTGGAATGCGACATCTACATACTATGTGAAGGAAGATTATACATATCAACTTGAGGGGGAGAATATCATGCACTGTACTCTTTTTCCTTAAGCTAAAGTTTTTCCCACTGGGTTTTATTTAGCAAGGTTTTAACGAGGCAGTTGCAAAATATTGTTATTCAAGGGGGAGTATTATGAATGTGAATGAACAATATATTGCTTGTGAATGAACAATATATTGCTTGTAAGAGAATAGTACTCAAATAGTGAAAAGAAAATCTCTATATAAAGGGATTGAAATTCATTAATGAGAAGGTTAAGATAAAGAAGAAGAAAAGATAGATTACTCTCCAAATTCTTTCAATATTATAGTTCTCTAAATTCTCTCCAAACTCTTTCTAAATTCTCTCAAAATCATTCTACTATAAAATATTTTTCTTCTAGTTAAATACTACTAAATTCAAGTTTAGTTCTATAACAAAATAAGTAATTTAATCTTTATTTCACAACATTTTAGTAATTTTTTTAGATAACTAAAATTTATTATTTTTAATTATGAAATTCAACAATCTAATTTAACTTTAAATAAAAATAATGTAGTTTTATTACTAAATTGCATAGTTTTGTAAGTGTATTCTACAAAAGATACCATTACTTTTTAGCATAATATTTATTAGGGATACATATAATTTTTTATCCATGTGGTTTTGCCTTTTGGCAAAACTAGTCCCGTGGTTTTTTTTTTCTTTCTAAGTAACATGTGTTTCACATTTTTTTCATATTTTAGTACTCTTTTAATAAATATTGTTTAAAATGCATACTTTAATGTAAAAAATAATATGCATTTTCAATGCTAAAATCATATAATGAGTAATATATTATTCAACTAACTACAATAAACCTACAAAAAATTAAATTTAGATGTATTTTTAATTTAATTATGAATAAAAAATAATTTTTAAAATAAATTTACAAGTTTTTTAAAAATAACTAATTGATTATATTTATCTTAAATTATATACGGAATAAATTTATCATTGAAATTTAATATTATATTAATTTTTTCTCATAAAATAATGATGATATTAGTTAGAAATGTACTAAAATACAAAAAATTTAAAACACATGGTACTTAAAAAAAAGGGGCTGGTTTTGCCAAAAGGCAAAACCATATGGATCAAAATTATACTTATCCCTATTTATTATATGCAATACAATTCAATTTATACAAATCATTCTTCACCAAACAATAAATATCTAACAATTCATTTAGTAATTTGTCTTAAAACAAAAAAAAATGTAGTATCTTTGCTTGTAACATTCAATAAACAATATAATTTAACTCTAACTAAACAGATGCTTGCAGTTATACAAATGAGTTTAATATTGTTAAAAAGTGTGAACTAATAATTATAAATTCATAGTGGTATTTTTTTAAAAGAATAATATACTAATGATTATTTCAATATTTTGTATACAACAAAACAAAGTATAAACTACAATTAAGCAGGAAAAGAAACTTTTAGCAAGCAATACATAAATCACTAAATTATATAATATTAGTTATATAAGATTAAGCTAAAATACCTCTTCCCAAAGCTTTTATTTTAAATTAATTTTAAATGTACTAAATTTAGCATGGAGTGAATAGTCATACCCTAATACATAAATTAATTCTTGTAATATAATATTATAAATCAACTCTCTAAGTGTGTGGATCATGCCCAATACATACCCCATGATTTGAATAGAGCTCAAAAAAAAAACCAATAACTCAAAAGTACAATAACAATAATTTAAATGACATTTCAAGAACTTCTTATCTGTTGCAGGCCTTATCTAATATATGAATCAAATCTCCTACCACTAGAATAGATAGGATTTTGGTAGCAAGAAGATTTTTCATTTTAATGATTGCTCCCCATAACTTCTACTTCATACCTTAATGCAATAGCGCTTGCTTCATCTTCCAATTAGCAACAAATCCAATTTGTTAATTGCCAAACCCTCAACAGCTTCAGCCATCTTTCCACACTATTGCAAAAGTCATTGTTATTTTAATCACATGCTCCTGGTATATCTTTCAGGTTAGGAAGGCCTTAATACATTTGTCATATGCATATACAACAAAATGATCACAACAAATTTTTTTAATTTATGATGATAGAAAACAGAAAATTTTTTGAATATATAAATGATTCTACACACATAAAAAAATTATTATTTTTTCACATATATAAATTGTTAATTATAGCATTAAAACTCTATTTTTGTTTCTAAATTGCATCTCTCACTTTAATTCAAATATAATATCTCAATTTTATTCTTATATTCCATCTTGGATATGATCATTATTGTTCATTATTGTCAAATATATTATAATTTAAGTCTCTGACCAATCCAGCAATGCAAAATTATCCAATGATAAAATGCTAAGCTTAGAAAGTTGAAAGATAAATACATAAGCATGTAAAAGAAAGTGGATTTTGAGGCTTAACTATTTGGTTCAGTCTATATAGAGAAGACTCAAAGCATAGAAAAAACAAATATTTTTTCCATTTTGCTGGCAACACTCTATAACTTCTACTTCTGATCTTAATGCAATAGAGCTTGCTTCATCTTCCAAAAATAGACAGAATTGATATTGTTGCATGTATAAACATTTTCATAGTTCAAGCACTTGTATGTTTTCTCAAAACAGTAAATTATGCTATCAAAACACAATAAGAGCTTTAATAATCTACCAAATATAAACTATAAAGTTATTAAAACACTCCACTTTAAAGAAGTAAATGAAAGTCCTAATTGAAACTAAGTAGCCACTATAGCATCAACAATCGCCTTGCGAAGAAAAAAGATATAAGCTTTTTAAAAAAAATAGAAAACATACAAATAACAACTTGTTCCAACCTAAGAAATCAAATTAAATCAAATCCACCACAAATAGCCCCCAATGGCAAATGATTTAATTATGAGTAATAACAGTTGCTTATGCTATTGAATAAAGAGGTAATATACAAATGGCTTAAGGTTTTTCAACCTCTATATGGTGAACTTACAATCAAACTAGAAATAGTGCAACTAGCATGAAAAAGTGAACCCAAACTTCCAAGATGTGTCATTTCATTGGTTTTTCTCTCCACTGATTGAGTAATAACATTCTCGTGTAAGCTTTTTCCCTTCAAACAGATGTCTAATGTTCCAGCCCTACAACTAGGAATAGGATTGGAGATTCCTATTCATTTTGTATAATACTAGCAATGCCTACACTTATCCCGCTGCACTCCTTTGCTAAGGTCCTTTATTGAATTATTACATGCAAGTAGCTTCTCCTTTATATCTCGAGTACTTTTAAAGAGGGATGCTTTGTATCTGTTGCATCACATCAAGAAATTTCAGCATGAGTTGAATAGAATAGAAAAAAAAACCTTATTATGCCAGGTGATGTATGTCTACCTGGCTGAAGCAATAGCCTATTTGTAAAGCATCATCTAACGGTAGTCTAAAGAAAACCCTGAATAGTGAATCATTAAGTAATAAGATTGATAACACATACAAGAGCAAACCACTATAGAAAACCTATATGAAAAAAAAATTGTTGATGCCATCAAATAAACAATGCCTTTTAATAATCATAGTTATTTCATTTTCAAAGAGAATTAG
Source organism: Mallotus nudiflorus (assembly GCA_947683625.1). Classification (NCBI taxonomy): domain Eukaryota; kingdom Viridiplantae; phylum Streptophyta; class Magnoliopsida; order Malpighiales; family Euphorbiaceae; genus Mallotus; species Mallotus nudiflorus. The sequence goes on along the minus strand of CANTUR010000027.1, from coordinate 8,406,227 downwards.
ACTTATATACACTAAAGCATAATATGAATAATAACTATGCAAGCAATAACTCAACTTAAATGACACTTATACCTGGGTTTGGAAGGAACATCTCTGCTAACAGCAGTGTCCATAAATGGCAATAGTTATAGTGCCATGATAGGAGTTATTGAATCACCTGCTGATGACCTATCATATACATCTTGGCCTTCTTCGACAGAGGTGTGTGTTTGCTAAGCAATGGGTGCATTTGCAGGTGAGGGAAAGTTGAGAACCTGGGGAGGAACACCAAATGACAATTCCATAAACATATACAACACCATTGAATCTTTCTTTCATTAAAGTCTATAACTTAACTTATGGAGAGCAACTTAAATTACACACAAAACACTTCATTTTCCACTACTATTCATTTTTATATCTGAAACAAACCTACCAAAAGGTTATTTAACACCCAAGAGGAAAATCAAACCAACCATACAAAGTATATAGGAAACTTACAAAGTACCATATGGCACTACAAACATGAGGTGGCAAAATTCATGCACTTAATTATTATATATTTTATAGATTAAAAACAATGTTGTTTTATTATTAAATTGCATAATTTTATAAGTGTATTGTAAAAAAATTTATATGTAGTATAAATAATTAATATGCAATATAATGCTTATCATATGCAGCACAATTCAATTTATATGAATCATTCTTATCAAACAATAAATATCTACCAATTCATTAAAATTTAGTGTTTTTATTAATAAAAAAATTGAATTTTATAAATATCACACTTAACTTTGACAAAATGCTAAAATGTCATTATTGAAACAAAATTAATGTCCAATGACCACATGTGCAATTAATTACTCATTACTTTAGATGAAGTAAATGTTGCATAGGTGTTGCCTTTTGTAATATTTTTCTTCTACTTGTTTGAAAACTCAAAGTTTAATATGTATTGTTTAGAGACAAATAATTTATGTGAATTAAGTCATACTTCATATGATACGTATTGTGCTACAATATAGTCTTTTGTACTGCATAAAATGTAATTGCACTATTATTATGATATTGCTTATAAAAATAATTGAATTTCATAAATATCATACTTAATATGTTGTATGATATGCTCAATTTACCCACATTGAAATAAAATCAATGTTCAATGACTACACGTGCAATTGAATGTTTTAAATACCACATATTAATAAGTTGTACGATATGCTCAATGTATCTACAATAAAATAAAATTAATGTTGAACAATTACATGTGCAATTATGTTGACAGAATTTGATTGCACGTAATAAGATTGAGAGTTTTCATCTTTAAATACTTGGAGTAAATGTATAAATTAATTTTTATTTTTATAAGTCAACCTAACAAATGAGAGAATGCTAGAAGGTGGAGGTGTTAATAGAGGTACTTGTCATTGCATAATCACTTTTTACTCGAAAAGTATTGGAAGTCTATTATATTTTTAATAATTTTTTTTTGCTAGCCATTCATAGAATTATTGGACCAGAACTTCCACATGCATATTTCTTATTCATTTCTATACACAAACACACATACACATGTAATATTTTGATTTTGGAATTCGATTCTTTTTATCTACATGTGTAAATAAATTTCAAAGTGAAGGACATCTATGACATATCTTTTTGGACAGAGGCATATTATGTTATTTTAATTGGGCAAATACTTTGGTAGAAGGTATTAGTTTCTTTTTTTTTAATGTTTACAGGATAATTTACATCAACACTTGTATCAAATGATGTGGTTTTTTTTTAACTCAAATGTATATTTTTTTTTATAATTTCTTATAGTTCTAGATGTCTTTAATATGTTTAGTGTCTTTTTTATTATGTTTTAGAATTTCTTATAGTTCTTATGCAAATTGAATTGTACCATATCATACATATTGTACTATGAAATAGTTTTTTGAATTACCTGTAAGTTATTTGTACTATTGCTATAATATTGCTCATATAAATAGTTGAATTTTATAAGTATTATTGTATATATTAATAAATGAAAATCCAACTTATAAGATATGTTGATTGTCGAAACATAAATATAAACACAAAATTGTATTGAAATATGTAGAATAAGCTAAAACCAATTTACACATAAGTGTGAAGATGGTTCACACAACCAACCAATTGGTGCAACTATAAATACCAAAACTTGATCATTATAAAACTCAAACAATAAAAATATTATTCAATCATCATCTATAAATTCAGCAAAAAATTGCATTAGTAGTCAATCCTATAGAACTACTTGCATTAAAATTATATTAAAAAAAACTTAGTAAAAATGATTTATTCATTAGATAAATGAATGGTTTTAATGATATTATTTATATTAGATTTTATTTTATTTTTTTAATTTTAATTTGTTTTAATTTGGGTTTTAATTTTATTTGTTACGTGGAAGTTCACTCGCACTCTACCACGAGCAATGGTAACATGCTTTAATGTTGATAGTAATATGAAAAGAAAACTAAAAATATAAAAGCCATGCATAATAGATTAAGTACTATGCGTTACAATGAATTTTGATAAATGTAAATTCCTAAAATAAAGAAAAATGCAAATAGTTCATAATAAGCAGTTTGAGTTCTTTTATTATTTCGAACTAAAAAATAGCATGATTGTTCACCTTTGCTTGATTCATCATACCTGCAAATATTTATTTAAAATAATATAAAATGTAGAGACGAAATTAAACAGATCTAACATCAATCATGATCTAACATAATAATGCAAAGTAAAGATAGGAAAAAAAATAGCTAATTAGTCTTCAAAATTATTCACATTAACAACCAAATGGGTTGCAAACCAAAATCACTCGTTTGATGGACTAGACCTAAAACATTTTTTTTATCATCATAAGAAATAAAATAAATAAATAATAAGATGTTGCTCATAATAAATAATTATACCAACAACTTTATTCATAACCATAATAAGTGGAGCATACATGATCATTACATAGTAGTAGTTTACTTAAGCAACAAAAAATAGAGCCATTATATAAAAGAGTTGCCAGGACTGACAAATCCAAAACTGAGTTATCTTTTCCTAAAATAAGAAAACAATATTAATCAAGTATACTTTTGAGTACAAGCAATCACAATGCTCATCGGATTGAAAATTCTAATCATTAAATTATACCTACAATATATAATAGAAAAGCATTATTTCAATATTTTTTTGCTTTAAAAAATAAGCAATAGTTGGTTAACTTTATTAGAAAATATGCACAGTTAGGTAATCAAGAACAAAAAGGAATCAAAATTCATCTATTTAGATGGAAAAAATATGATACAAAAATAAAACAACACAAAAAAATGTTTTTTTTATGATTTAGACATAATTATCAATTCCAAACTAATCACAGAAAAATGTGTTCCTAGCCTAACAAACAACTATTCCAAATAAGGTAAATTGAAATGCAATTTTTTAAGGTAAAAGAAAAAACACAATTTAATATAGTTATTTTTTATTTCCATTTATGCAAGAAAAAGAAAATACACTAATTTGTTATGTCATTTTGCTTCAAATGCTAACTAATTAAATTGATGCCACTTAGATCGAAATGTTAACCAACTAAGGAAATAGAGGAGGAATAAAATCTCACAAACCAATCTCAGATAAATATCTATTTAATTGAATGCACAAACTTGAACACTTATATATGAGCATTAACACTTTTATCAAATTACAATCAAATAATATTCAATTTAATTTAAGTAAACAATAGTTCAAAATTTCAAAATGGCTTAGAAATTGTGGACATCTAACTTCAGAATATGGGTAGAAAAACTAAAATGAGAAGAAAAAAATATATGAATCGCCAAAAATTAGAAACAACCATCCAACCTATGTATAGCACCACCAGCATTCATCGTGTTTAGTCAAAAAATTAGCATCACTCAATAAGCATCTGTGCAACAATTTCTTTAAAAAAAATGATCCAATTAGCTATATCTAAATAACCATATTTCTAGTTAATCAAATTGTACTTCACAAAAACAATGACCAAACAACTAAAAAAAATAAAAATAAAAACTTATATGGTGTTTGCATTGTCAAGTTGGCCAAAAAATTTTAAACTAAGAACACCCAAATAGCAGCTTTTTAAAAAAAATATTAAAACCAAACAACAATCACCAAATTAACACAACAAATACCTAATATTAAAATCACCTTCCGCTACATTGTATTCCACTATATTAAAGCACTATTTAACTTAATTTACCATCCATCAAAAAATTGTTATATAGCCAATAAATTATAGTTGTTCACTAAAATAGAACCTACTACATTAATTTAATGTGCAAAAAAAAAACTATACCAAAACAAACACAATGCAAAGACAGAAGCAAACAGAAATTCATGCAACAATAAAAATAGGAAGAGTAATAATAGCATGTTATACTCCTATAGTTTAGGATTCTTTTTGTAACAATTATTCAAACTCTTTTGAATGTTTCGTTAATATTTGTTAGCTGTATATTTTACTTGTAATCCCTTAGAATTTGCTTGTTAGTTTTACGAATGTATTTATAAAAGCTGTAACAGCAGAGTATGATGAATATAATTTTCATTTTCACAATTCTTAAATCCTATTATAGTATCAGAGCAATAAGCTCCCTATCTGCCCTTCTTTTTTCTCTAATCAAAATCTTCACTTCACTATATCCACACCTACAATTCAAAACACCAATGACCAAAATAATACCTTTATCACTATTAACATTATTGCCTAAACTCCATTGAAGCTAACCTCTTCAAACTACCTCTCCTAAAAATTGCAATTTAAGACTCTCTTTGTTAGGTACGATATATTAGGCTTTGTTGATGGCTCAAAGCCATGCCCAGCTTTTACCATTACAAATAATAACACAACTTCCATCAACCCTACCTATTCTCTCTAGCAGTGCTAAGACAAACTCATTCTCAATGCCATTATTGGCTCCATTACTCCTACTCTAATTCATTTTGTTGCCAAAAGTAAAACCTCAAAAGAAGCTTAGTTCACCTTAGCCAACACTTATGCTAAGCCATCCTATGGTCGCATCAAGCAAATCAAGAACCAACTAAAATACATGACCAAAGGGTTTGAAAACATAAATGAATTTCTATAGAATGTTAAAGAAAAATCTAATGAACTCATCATCCTTGGTGCTCCATTTAATGAGGATAATCTCATTGACAAAATTTTTGAAAATCTTGGTGATGATTATAAAGAATTAGTGAGAGCAATTCAAGCAAAGGACACACCAATTACCTTTGAAGGACTTCATGAAAAGCTTTTTAATTTTGAAGCTTCTTTGAAAGTTATCAAACCCACAATTGTCTTTCCTATCATAGCCAGTTTGTCCACCCTCACAAACTCAAATTGGCATCCCCCTAACAACTCTAATAATAAATTGTCCAACCGCAACTTTGGTAATAACACCAATAAGAATGATCGTCCTTAATGACCATATCTCAACTATTGCCAACTTTGTCAAATTTAAGGAAATATTGCTAAGACATGCCCTTCATAAAAACTTCAATTGATTCAATCACACAATAATACTTTTCATCGCCCTGGCAGCCCAAAGCTCACTATGCATCAACTTCATCTAATAAACCTTCATGACTTTTAAACAGTGGAGCCTCACATCATGTTACAACTAACCAGGAGAATCTATCACTTCACACTCAATATAATGGCGGTGATGATATGATGATTGGAGATGGCACAGAATTATCCATTACTCACACTGGTTCAACAACACTTCCTTCTCCCCATAAAAATTTTTCTTTAAAAGATGTTCTTGTGTTCTAAGCATGAAATGAAATTTAATCTCCATATACAAGTTTTGCAATATAAATAATGCCTCTATTGAATTCTTACCAAACTCTTTTCTTATGAAGGAACTTCGCAGGGAAAATAATGCTGCAAGACCAACCTAAAGATAGGGTATATGAGTGGCCCACAACAAAATCGATTCTTGCTTTCTTTGCAATTAAAGCTTCCTTCTTTGATTGGCATCACAAACTTGGCCACCCAACACTTTTAATTATCAAGCATATTCTTTGTAAGAATAATATATGTTTATCATCATCTTTGTCTATAAATTATTTGTGTAATGCATGTCTTTGCAATAAGAGTCATAAATTAATGTTTTTAACTTCAATAATCACTTCCTCACATCCATTACAAATCTTGTATTCTGATGTGTGGACCTCCCTAGTTGTTTTAGTTGATGGCTTTAAATACTATGTCATTTTGATAGATCACTACACTAAATACATATGGTTTTATCCTTTGAAATATAAATCTGATGTCAAAGAAATATTTATTTAGTTCAAATCCATTATTGAGAATTATTTCAATCACTCCATTAAAACTCTTTACTTTTACAATGGAGGTGAGTACATGTCTTTGTCAAAATTTTTATCCATTTGTGGCATTTCACATCTCACAACCCCTCCACATACACCTGAGCATAATGGTCTGTTTGAGCACATGCATCTTTATATAGTTGAAATGGGTCTTGCCTTATTGTCACATGCATCTCTTCTTATAAAATATTGGTCCTACGCCTTTTCCACAGTAGTTTATTTAATAAATAAGATGCCTACTCAAACACTTCAAATGTCATCACCCTATGAGCAAATATTTAACAAAGCACTAAATTATTCCAAATTAAAAATCTTTAGGTGTCTCTGTTATCCCTAGCTTCGTCCATACACAGCCAATAAATTAGAGTCTAACATAAGACCATGTGTTTTTATTGGCTTCTCATTATTTCAGGGTGCATACTATTATTTTGATCTAAAAACTTATAAAATATATCTGTCTAGACATGTGAAGTTTGTTGAAATTATCTTTCCTTTTAAAAATCTATCTACTTAAGAGTCTTCACCCATCTCTAATGCCACCACCACCTAGATTCCTAAACCTATTAAAATTGCTCCTCCACATCCAATCCTTCCCAATAACTCACCACTTAATAACACTTCACTAGTAGATGTCACGCAACATTCTCCCTATGCTAATTAGCCTCACACCATTGTCTCCTCATCCACAACCACTACTACTCATAATATGGTCACCTGAGCAAAGAACAACATTCATAAACCCCTTCAAAAGATGAACCTTTATTCCTAATACACACAACATTCTAATATTAAACCTATCACCATTACACAAGCTCTTAAAGACCCCAAATGGCACACTTCCATGTCATACGAGTTTAATGCTCTTATTAAAATTAGGACATGGGAATTAGTCTCTCCAAATGTCAATCATAATTTAGTTGGTTGTAAATGGGTTTTCTGAACTAAAAGGAAATTTGATGGTTTTGTTGATAGGTACAAAGCTCGTTCAATGGCAAAAGGCTTTCATCAAAGGCCATGCATTGACTATCATAACACATTCAGTTTAGTGGTGAAACTAACAATTGTGCATCTTGTACTCAATATTATTATTAGTAGTGGGTGGAACCTAAGAGAACTCGATGTCAATAATGCCTTCTTATAAGGTCATCTCTATAAAGATGTCTATATAACTCAACCTCCCGGATTTATTGACAAAGATTGGCCTAATAATGTGTGTCATATTATAAAGGCAATTAAGTAATAAAGACATGAAAACATAATAGAGACATGTAAGGCTCACCTGTTATGAAGCCAATGTGAGAAAAATAACACCCGTGGTAAATAACAAATATCATATTCAATAGGAAAAATAATAACACCATTAGCTAATAAATTAAAAATAAAAATAAAATTAATGCATGGATGAAAAAGGCAATGAAAAAGCATAATATAGATTGTAGAATATACATTTGGATATTAATAAAGCAAAGACCAATAAAGATCCAAAAAGTAAAGGCAAAAGAAATTAAGGACTATAAGTCAATTACAACTAATTTTATTTTCACATATATATGCACTAAAAAGGAAAAAAGAAAAATCAACCTAAAATAAAGAGCATTCTTATGCAATAACGTAAAATGGTGACATAGAACTATGTATTTTTTTTCTTTTTAGAAAAATAAAGCAAATGAAAGAGGAAAAGCACAAATAACATCACAAATCAATTAGAAAAATAAATAATAGTAATAGAAATTGGTAATTTTACTTACTAAATTTTTATGAAAATATATTTATTAGCCTAAAAAAATTATACATTCACATATCATTAAAATCAATAGAATAATAATAAAAATAAAGAAAAGAGGTATGGGTGTAGATATGGGAGGTAATAGAGAGAGTCAAGCTCACTTGTACTAGGGTTAAAGGAAATTCATCTTAAAATCGAAGGAAGAAGAAGAAAAAGGAGGAGAGGTAAGAGAGGTAAAAGAGGAGAAAATGAGGAGGTGGCAGCTACAGGAAAGAATGTAGTAGAAATGAGAAGAATTAAGGCTTTAAAAAGCAAATAGCTTAAAATTATAAGGAAGCAAGTGGAAACGGTGTTGTTTGCTAGGATGAGCTAGGGAATATAGGGAAATTGAACATAAGAGAGGCCAAGGGAAAATAAATAATGTCATTTTCAGGTTGGCAGTAAGGGCACAAAGGCTATTCAGCAAAAGACAACATCATTTTTAATAAGGGCTATCATTTTACGTGAGGTAGAAACATAATGGTGATTTTGTAAATAAGAATGAAATTGAGGAGTGTATAAATCACAATAGATGAAAAATGAAATTTTTTTTCAACTTTATATATATAAATAGATTGTTTAATTTAAGGTTTACATTAGCAAGATAATCTTGTATATGCATTAAGTGCTTTCATTCATCCTGATGAATTATAGGCCAAACTAACTAATAATGTGGTGAAGGGAACTCTTCTTAATATACTTAAACTATGTGCAAATGTTTTATATATTAAGAGAGTGGTTATAACCTCTTCTATGGTTACAATTTTCAAGCAATTAGTTAAAGGGGTGTTTAGTTAATGAAACCACCTCTATAAGCTTTTCAAGATTCCATACTAATTATTTGATTTAATTACAAGGTGTATCGTAGTTGTTAAGATTATATACATACATATGGGATTATTAACATAAACATTAAAGTGATTAATATTAAAAATGATAAAACAAGTAATCCAATTTTTTAAAAATAATCCATTACCTAGATGCTTATTAGTGTGGACCAACTAGCTTTATAGTTTACGGAACAATTGGATAGTAAAAGGATGAGATTGTGCAATGGTGATATAAAAGGTTATAAATTTTAACTTCATATAAGTTATAAGGCCTACGACATATCAAATCAAATGTTATTTGAATATCCATATACATTTTTAGGTTTACCCATTACAACCAATTTTTAGGCCCAAATTTGATTATTTGAATATGGTTTGGATGCTTTGAAGTTTTGTGCTTAGTTTTTGTTTTATTTTTATATTTTGTTGGCCCATTTCTTTTATTGGCCTTTATTAGGCTTTAATTAGGCCTTTTCTTTCTACAGTTGTATTAGTGAACACTATACATTTATTTTATTATGGTTTGAATATAGTTTTTGGCAAATTTTAATACAACAATCTTCTTTCCTCTTTAAATTTTGGTATTTTTTTAGACTTAATGAATTTGATGTCTATTTCCTAGTAATCTTATATTTAACAAGTTATAGAAGATTGATTTCTAGCATCTGTGCACAAATCTACAAATTTTATAATTTATCCTTCAATTTTATAAACTTTCACTAAGTCAGTTGCCCTTAAAGTTGAATTCATTCTTGGATTCACCATGCCACCCAAAAGACAGCAGTGTCTCGATAATATTTATGAATGTGAGATGGAATAACAAGTTTGTGAGATGATTGATCATCAGTTTGAGAAAATGATGGAACAATTGATAGAGAGGATGGTCACAATTATAGGCAATTATAATAAAGTCAATCCAGTCCCACCTAATAACAACCACTAAGAAAACTCAAATGTAGAGGTTAAGATGATATAGAAGAGGAAGAATATTATAAAGAGGCTCCACGTAGGTGTCGTAGGGTGGCAATAAAAGATATGATGGGAGGCATTAAGAAATAGGAATGAGGACTGAAATTCCTAAATTCTATGGTAGCCTATAACTAGAAGAATTTCTTAATTGGATAAAGACTATTGAGGAGATTTTAGAGTTTAAAAGGGTGCCAAAAGATAAATGTGTGCCTTTGGTAGCAACTAAATTCTGAGGGAGAGCAATAGCATTGTGGGAATAGCTAAAATTGACCTAAAACAACTTGAGTAAATCAAAGATTACTACTTGGGAGAAAATGAAAATACACATACAAGCTATTTTTTTACTATACAACTTTCAAAGACTAATGTACCAAAGGTTACAAAACCTCATGTAAGGCACTTGATCAATGGATGATTATAATACTAAATTTTATTAGTTGATTATTAGGAATGAAATCTAAAAGATAAAAGACCTATTGATGGTACCATATATTGGGGGTTAGGGGGTGCAACTTCAAAAACTATCAACATGTTTGATCCAGTCTATATATCTACGTTAAATTAAAGAGCTTTAATAGTTGAAAAATAAACATAATAAAGCTGGTAATTCCTTTAATATAGGCATTGGTAGCAATGCTGCAAGTGGTAATCATACTAGGAGTAGTGGTGGTGGAAGCACAAATTGAGTAGGAGGTTTTGTCAGTATAGGTGTTAAGGGTGCTAGCCAATTTAATTAAAGAGCTAGTAGAAGTAGTATAAAGTGTTTTGGTTATAAGGAGGTAGGGTATAGGCAGCCTAAGTGTAAAAAGGTGGCAAGAAAGATGGCTTTAATTATTGAGACTCATGATTATAATGAAGATGGTATAGTGATTATAGGCCAACCAGTTTATAAAGAATAAGAAGCATTTAATAAAGAGACTATAAAGGGAGATATAAGTATTGCACTAGTTATTAGGATGTTTTAATTAATACTAAAAGTTATGGATGAAGATGATTGGTTAAGGAGCAATATTTTCCAGTTTATGTGTACTATCCTTGGCAAGGTGTGTTGCTTTGTAATTGATGCTAATAGTTATGAGAACATAGTATCTGTAAAGGTGGTGCATAAATTAAACATCTAGATAGATAAATATCCTAAATCCTACAAATTAGCATGGCTTAAGAAGAGTGGTAAAGTAATAATGTCTAAATAAGCTTTAGTTTCATTCTCCACTAGTGTGAGATATATAGATGTTGTTTGGTATGATATGGTAGCTATTAATGCATGTTATCTACTGTTAGGCACACCTTGGCAATATGACAGGAGTGTGATGTATAATGGTCAAGCTAATATATACAATTTTTATGTTCGATGGTGTTAAATTATGTTACTACCCAATAGGCAAACAGTCAAAAAATCTAAACCTACAGGGGATAGTACTACTTTGTTGTCTTTGGCTCAACTTAATAAGGAGTTACAAAAGTTAGAAATGGGCTATATGATATTAGAGAAAGAGTTAGTTGAGTCAACAATAGTTTTAGAAATAGCGACTCCACTTATTATATTATTCATTGATATTTTTATGAATTACCAGTTGGGTTACCACCTCCACTTGATATCCAACATCATATAGATTTGGAAGGAAGAGTAATGTCACCTAATAAGCCATATTACAATATCAATCCAAGTGAGCATGAGGAGTTATGAAGGCAAGTTGAGGAATTACTAGCTAAAGGGCATATTAGGGAGAGTTTAAGTCCATGTGCACTATGACCTTTTTTTACACCAAAGAAGGATCATTTTTAGTGTATGTGTGTTAACAGTAGGGCCATTAATAAAATCACTATCAAGTATAGGTTTCCTACTCCCTATTTAGATGATTTACTTTATCAGATTAATGCATATATTTACTAAACTAGACTTAGAGAGTAGGTATTATCAAATTCGTGTTAGACCTTGGGATGAGTGGAAAATAACTTTTAAAACTAAAGAGGGGTTATATTAGTGGATTGTGATGCCTTTTGGCTTATTTAATGCCCCTAGTACATTTATGCATGTGATGAACCAGTTGTTGAGACCTTTTATTGTAATATTTATTGTTGTTTATTTTGATGATATTCTTATCTATAGTGCTAACCCTAAAGAACACCTTTAGCATGCGAGGGAAGTTTCGACCTTGCTTCATAAGGAGAAATATTATACAGTAAAGAATAAGTGTGTGTTTAGGGCATGCAAAGTGCTATTCTTAAGTTATGTTGTTTTAAGAGAAGGGTTGCAAGTTAATGAGGCTAAATTATAGTAGTGAAACAATAGCCTAGGTCAAAGATCATCACTAAAGTTCAAAGTTTTTATGGTCTTACCTCTTTCTATAGGTGTTTTATTCCTCATTTTAATGGCATTATAGCTCCTATTACATATTGCATAAAGGGTAATAGATTTATATGGATTAATGAAGCATAATCTACCTTTTAGTTGATTAAATAATGCCTCACAACTGTAACCATTTTGGTGTTGTAAGATTTCTTATAGCCCTTGAGTTACATACAGTTCTAAGGTGGGGATTAAAGCAGTGTTGAGTCAAAATAGTAGGCCTGTGACATTTTTCCATAAGGAAGTATCAAGCTAAAAACTCAACTATAGTACTTATGATGTAAAGTTTTATGCAATAGTACAGGCAGTGAGGCATTGTAGACATTATTTATTATTTATTTAATATACTAATCATAACTTTCTACGGCAGCTCCTAAAGCAAGATAAGGTGTCTCCTAGACATGAACAATGGGTTGCTTATTTGGAGCAATTCAACTTTATTGTGAAGCATAAAGCAGGGAATACTAATTGTGTTATAGATGTATTGAGTCATAGGAGTAACTTGCTGGTGCTTAAACTCTTTTTATGACTTACTTAATATTGATCCTTATTTCTCTATAATTCAATAAGAAATTTATGATGGCAAGAAAACATATTTCTTATTACATAATGGATTTCTATTTAAAGCATTCAATTGTGCATTCTAAATTATAGTTTGTGATTGCCAATTATTAACGAGTTGCATAAAGAGGGTCATATTAGTAAAGACAGAACACTGCAGTTAGTTTAGGCTTCATACTTTTAGCCTACCATCGGTAAGGAAATTGAAAAATATATAAAAAAAAGGTGTAGGATTTGCCAAGTATCTAAAGGGGTAACCATTAATGTTGGATTATATAGCCATTACTAGTCCCATCTTAGCTTTGGGTTGATATTAGTTTGGAATTTATGTTGGGGTTGCCATAGATGCATCAAGATAATGATTCCATCTTTGTTGTTATTAATCATTTTTTTAAGATGGTTCATTTTATTCCCTATAACAAGACTACAAATTCTGTTAACATATGAGATTATTCTTTCGTGAGGTGTATCGCTTTCATGGGTTGCCTATGTCTATTCTTTCTAATAAAGACACACATTTCTTTAGCCATTTTTTGCCCAACCTATGGAAGATGTTATCATCTTCAAATAAATGGGAAAACTGAGGTGGTTAATAGGTCTTTTGGCAATATACTGTGATGTTTAGTTAGAGATCATGTTAATAATTAGGATTAAAAATTATGTCAAGCAAAGTTTGCATATAATTATGTAATGAATCACAGTATATGTTTCAGCCTATTTTAGGTGGTTTATTCTACTTAACCTCAGATACTAATGGAATTAATAACCTTACCTAATAAGATGAAGATTCATAATAAAGTAGTAGACTTTGTGACTTGCTTATAGAATATTCACAAGGCAATATATGAGAGTCTATCTATCTCAAACTCTAAATATGAGCAAATTGTAGACCAAAAGTGTATGCATGTAGAGTTTGAAGTTGGCAATTTTGTATAGGCAATTTTGACTAAAGATCATTTTTCAACTAGGGATTACAATAAGTTTTTTGCTAAGAAGATTGACCCTATGGAGATCGTTAAGAAAATAAATCCTAATGCATATCACCTCAAGCTACCTAGTCATATTTGCACAATTGACTTTTTAATGTGAAGCAATTTATTCCTTTCCATGGTGATTCTTCGGATGATGATATAAAAATTCCTTAAATGAGGGTGAATAAGTCTAATGAGTGTTTTACAAAAATAAAATTGATTTTAAGGAATTAAACAAGAATTGAAAGAATGTTGAGATGAAAGAATGAAGAACACAATGATTTGAGGAGTTCGGATTTAACTATAATCCTACGTCTCCACCTAAATTATTCCCAAGTTAGAATTTTCAATCACCCATAATCTTATTCCTAAGACTGAGATTACACAAGAGTTTTATGGCTCACTTTTACAACCATACAACTTGAGTTTTCAAGACTCACTTAAAAACCAAATCATAAGTGTTTCAATGGACAACACTTAAACTAATTCCTTTTAGAATAGAATCTAACTTCCCATTTTTTAAATACTAGAAAGTAGAAGAACAATAATGTCTATTCTAACACTCACCAACTCTTATAAGAGTTACATAAAAACAAAAATTATTCAAGAGAGAATTTGAGAGCTTAATTAAATGCTTAAGAGAAATAAGCTTCTTAAACTTTCAATTGAACTCTATGAGCTATTTATATAGATAAAAACTTAGATTATGGTTGTTGGATGCATTGATTATGTCTCTAACATCTCTTATTGAGTTTTGAATCATTTTGAATTTATTTCTATTAGAACGCCGCTCACGATCATTAGGAGCAAACTATGGCTTATGAGCATCAGTTTGAGGACCATTGCATTCAAAAATGTCCATTGAATACTGTCAGGACTGCCCTCACGAGTTGATCTTTGCTCCTCATAATTATGAGGAGCATTGACCATTTCGCCATAAATGAGCTCTTAAGGCACTATACAAGGTCAGCTCATGAGGGGCTCGTGAGGTACTCATGAGTAGACCATTGTAAGTCTAAATTTGTATATTTTTTATATATAAATGTTTCTCAAAGATTAGGGACTTGCATAGATTGAGATACTTCATCAAAATGCATAGTTATGCTCTTTTAAAGAGTATTCCATTGTCTCTAATCATTAAACAATTATTCTTGATAATTGATCAACTTCCTACACACTTAAAGGAAATCATTAGAATCTAAATTGTTTATCAAAGTCCAAAATTAGGAGTTTGATCATGCAAATGGTCAATAATCTCCCCCTTTTCGGCATTGACAACCACTTTGATAAAAATAAATAAATTGAGTGTGAGTGCCAAATAATTACATGAATAAATATGTGCTATATAAAATATCTCCCCCTTTTAAATTAAATAGATGCAATATATGAAAATATTTTGCTCCCCCACAATATATGCATAAAGGAAAAATATTTTAATTAAAGCATATATAAAAAATACCAAATAATCACAAAGGAGATAATTCTTGAAAAGATACCAATTTATATAAAAAATATTTATCTCATTTAACAAATATTTTTTTATTTCTCCTCCTTTTTGGACATGATAAAAAATATAAATTTAATTTTTTATTCCCCTTTTTGTTAAAAAAAACATAAAATTTAAAATGAGGAATAAAAAGAAATATTACCTAATACAACAATTGTGTTAAAAACATAAAAACATGATAACATGATCATTTAAAAAAAAATGTTAGGCAATATGAAGGAAATAATTTCAAACATATATGCATGTAGTGTTACTAGAATGCATCATAAAAATAGTACATATAGCACTACATTGAAACTTAACTTAACTATCACATGATCATATAGAGTTTAGCTAACTAACATACATCATCATGTGGCACTTAGCATACATGATCATTTGGCAC
Organism: Mallotus nudiflorus; assembly: GCA_947683625.1. Classification (NCBI taxonomy): domain Eukaryota; kingdom Viridiplantae; phylum Streptophyta; class Magnoliopsida; order Malpighiales; family Euphorbiaceae; genus Mallotus; species Mallotus nudiflorus. The sequence goes on along the minus strand of CANTUR010000027.1, from coordinate 8,390,505 downwards.
TTAGTATATCATGAACACTATATAGCTTCTTCTCCCCCTTCGGTGAAGATAAAATGAAAAAAGAGAGATATATAAAGGGAAATGAACTTAAAGGATCTAAAAATTCTAGCGGGAATAAAAGATTATGAACCAAAACAATGAAAATAAAGATACACCAAATCTTTATAAAATTTATATCATACATAAATAAAGTAAGCAAAACAAGGTGTAAACGGTAAGGTTCAGCGCGTGTCTAAGATTTTAGCAACTATGACACTGTTTGACCTCAGGGCTCTAGAGGACACACTAACCACTGTCACAAAGACATGGTGTGGAGATGAGGAGTCACCACCTAGGGTGATAATTGGGACAAATCGAAAAGGTGGTACTCAATTCCCTAAAAGAAAGCTAGCACCACAACCAAGAGATTCTAGATACGGAATACCAACTTCTTTTAATCTTGTGTTTATTTAGAATTACTTTATGAATTATTATCTTATTCTCTATTTACATGCAATTTTATATAATCCCTAAAAACAATCAACTCCAAGGGAAACTAGTCATGAAATATACAAGTAAATAATGCATTTAATAAATCACATAATCACTAAGTCAGTCTAATCTACATGGATTTTAAATAAATGAGCTAAATCTACATGTTTTAAATTATAAGTGAACCTAAAGACTTAATTCCCTTTGATTTTAATTAAATGACCTAAGTCTACAAATTTTAATTCTAAATATGAGCTTAAATCTACAAATTATGGAATAATTAAATTAGTGGGCCTAATCCTATATATTTTAATTAAATAGTGATCTTAAATCGACAAATTATAAAAAAAAAGGCTTAAATTAAGTGGGCTAAGGCTAAATTAATTAAATTGACTTAGGTGAGCCTATGTCTAATAAACTAAATGGGCCTAAGGATATTTCTAACCTAAAATCTAATTAATTATGGACCTAAAATATATTTTAATTAATTAAACCTAATTAATTATTAAGTGAGATGGGCTAAAATAAAATAACCTAAACTTAAATAAATAAATCAAAGCCTAAAATGGGCTTATGGCCCCAAAAGCACATAAAAATAATAAATAAGCCCAAAAACAAATAAAAACATAAAAAAATAATTAAATAAGATCAAACAGATAATTAAATTAATCCTTACTAAAATCCTATTTTATTATTAAGCAACCTCAATTAATCTACTTCCTCCATTGATTTTAAATAATTACCTAAATAAAAACCTAATTTTACGAACTAATTCAATCAAAATAAACAACCATACACATCATTTCACTACTCCTACTATTGGGGCTATTACATTAATTCATAAAATAGAATAAAAAAATAAAAAATAAAAAAGCACTAAATAAAATAAAATAAAATAAACCTAGAAACTAAGTCTCTACGAGGCTTTATCTGTGGTTTTTCATGGACTTCTCATGAATTCATCCCTCCAACATCATCACTATGCATTTTCCTCTATAATCACTATAAAAAAATAAAATAAAACTATAATTAATGAATAAATTATAATAATAACTCAAAAGAATAAAAATAATAATCAATAATATCAAAAAAAATAAAAAAAATGAATAAGAAGAAGACGATGATGCTTATGAGTAATGTGAGGTACTCCTCAGATTTGTAATTCACTATTCTTGATAAGTTTTCGAATCTTCTTCTTTAAAAATTTTCCAAAGATCTTGAATTAATTAATGAATCAAAAGGAATTTTTGTAGAAAATAACTCAAAAAAAGAAAAAAGAATTAAAAAAACCCTCTTCAAAAACATGTTTCTCTTTTTTCTTTCTTCTCCCGCCTCTGTCCTTCTTTTTTCTTCTCCTGCTCTTCATCCTCTTTATATAATGGAAAAAGAATTAGAAAACCTTGCCCAATCCTAACATGATTCTAATTCCTAAAAATATAAGATTAATACTTAAACTTATATTTAGGAATTTTAAATTAATTAGGATTGGGTTAATAGCTAATTAGGAGTTGTAAACCAATTAGGATTGAATTTAAAAAATAAAAAAACAGACGGAAGAATTCAATTTCGATCGAGATTGTGCAATTCCGATCGGAATTACACAATTCCAATCGAAATTACATAAAGTTTTTTTAACATTTAATTACAAAAAGACCCTTAGAAGAATTTAAGTTTTACAATTAGGTCCTAAAAAATTATAATTTAGTCCTTCAAAACACTCAATCCTTCCTTTAAAAGATGCATTTAAACCCTTAGAATTTTAAAGATTAAGTATCGAAGACCTGTTCATGATATTTTCATCATTAGAGTCCTTTGTCACATCCATAACACATCATCTTAAAATTGGGTGTCTACAGTTGCCCCCCTTTATCGTTGTTTGCTTGACAAATTGCAGCAAAGTAAAATAACATCCAATTTCTAAATTGAAAATTAGGATACTTACCTACACTCCTTGAAGCTTCTGCTTGGGAATTTGCTATACTTGGACGTACAGCATTTCAAATGACATATCATACTCAGTTGTATGATATTGATTATACTCAGCCGTATAACCTTGGGTGAATAAAACACATTGTACTTGGTCATACAATGTTGACTATACTTAAACGTATAGCATTGAATTGAAAAATCACATCATACTCGGTCGTATAATGCTGATTATACTAGGTTGTATAATCGATTGGAAAAGAAACATCATACTCAATCATATGATGTCGATTATACTTGATCATATAATTGATTGGAAACACATTGTACTCCATTGTACATTATTGACTATACTCAGTCGTATAGTCTGTTTTGAAAAGAAACATCACACTCGATTGTATGATGCTGATTATACTTAGTCATATAATCAATTGAAGATACATTGCACTTCGTTGTACAATGCTGACTACACTCGGTCGTATAGTCTGACTTGAAAAGAAACATCACACTCAGTCGTATGATGCTGATTGTACTTGGTTGTATAATTGATTGAAGATACATTGCACTCGATCGTACAATGTTGACTACACTCAATCATATAGTCTAATTTGAAAAGGAACATCACACTCAGTTATATGATGCTGATTATACTCAGTCGTATAATTGATTGAAGATACATTGCACTCGGTCGTACAATGTTAACTACACTCATTCGTATAGTCTAATTTGAAAAGAAACATCATACTCGGTCATATGATGCTGATTATACTCGGTCGTATAATCAATTGAAGATACATTGCACTCGGTTGTACAATGCTAACTACATTTAGTCGTATAGTCTGATTTGAAAAGAAACATCATACTCGATCGTATGATACTAATTATACTCGGTCATATAATCGATTGAAGATACATTACACTCGGTTATACAATGCTGACTAAACTTAGTCGTATAGTCTAATTTGAAAAGGAACATCGTACCTGGTCGTATGATGTTGATTATAGTTGATCATATAATCGATTGAAGATACATTGCACTCGGTCGTACAATGTTGAATACACTCGATTGTATAGTCTGATTTAAAAAGAAACATCATACTCAGTTGTATGATGCTAATTATACTCGGTCATATAATCAATTGAAGATACATTGCACTCGGTCATACAATGCTAGCTACATTTAGTCATATAGTCTGACTTGAAAAGAAACATCATACTTGATTGTATGATGCTGATTATACTCAGTCATATAATCGATTGAAGATACATTACACTCAGTTATACAATGCTGACTACACTCAGTCGTATAGTTTAATTTGAAAAGGAACATCGTACTTGGTTGTATGATGCTGATTATAGTTGATCATATAATCGATTTAAGATACATTGTACTCGGTCGTATAATGTTGACTACACTCGATTATATAGTCTGATTTGAAAAGAAACATCATACTCAGTTGTATGATGCTAATTATACTTGGTCATATAATCAATTGAAGATACATTGCACTCAGTTGTACAATGCTGACTACACTCAGTCGTATAGTCTGATTTAAAAAGAAACATCATACTCGATCGTATGATGCTAATTATACTCAGTCATATAATCGATTGAAGATACATTGCACTCAGTCATACAATGTTGACTACACTCGATCGTATAGTCTAATTTGAAAAGGAACATCACACTCGGTCGTATGATGCTCATTATACTTGATCGTATAATCGATTGAAGATACATTGCACTTGGTCGTACAATGCTGACTACATTGAGTCGTATAGTCTGATTTGAAAAGAAACATTATACTCGATCATATGATGCCAATTATACTATTGACCATTTTAATAATTCCTTGAATTATTAAACTATAAAGAATTACAATTTAGGACTAAATTGCAAAGAATCATGTGGGCTTAAATATAAACCAAAGTTGAAGGACCAAAGTGGATATTTTTCCATCTATATATTCTTTTTCTCCTTTTTCTGATTCATTTCTTCTTTTTCCTATTCTTCTTCTTTTTTTTCCTTTTCATTTTCTCTTAATTTTCAAATTTTCTTCCTTCAATTATTCTCTCATCCGACGTCTGATTTTGGATCTATCTGATCCTATGGCCCACCCATAATATAGGCTACGCGGGAGTAGTTCCAGACAACCAAATCCCATCGCTTTGTATCTACATTTTCCCCAAAATGATTTGGGACTTCGTGAAGATGAAGAGATATTTCCTTTAACTCATTTTCACCTCCACATATGTTCTCAGGCTGGAGATGAGGCAAAATTCCTATCTCTGTTTTCAATTCTGCAATAAACATACTTATTTTAGTATATAAAATTAATGTTTACATGCATGCAATTTAATTATAAAAATTGATAAATTAAAACCAAAATATGTTACAGGCTAACATAAATATGTTAAATTTCACTGAAACTTTCATCGGGAGTCTGAATTCTAGTCTTGAATTCATAGATTTCTGGCCAGATTTCTCAAATTTCTAATTGGAAATTAGGAAATCTAATCAGAATTCTGGATTTTTGATCGGAAATCTAGACTTCTTATTTGATTTTTTTTAATGATGTCAAAAACAGAGATTTAGGAGACAAAAATGATCTTATTGTTTTTGCATTTTTCTGAAACCCCTGAAATTCCCGAGTTATTTTACTTAGCGTGAGAATTGTTCTATGACTTGTCTAAGGAGGTAGCATAGCATGTATGGGCATCCGGCTTTTGACATTTTGTTGCTACTTTACCGACTACTTGAGGTAGGTCAAATCACTATTCACTCTTTGCACTTATCAAGAGATGGATGGACACTACTCACACCTTCCACACACAAGTGGGTGAGTTGACTATTTCCCCAATGAGTTTTTCTGCCATTACCGGGATTGCATTCGGAGGTACCCCAGTTCCTTTTGATATCAATTACTGCACTCTTCCAAAGGATGCTAGGAGTCATTACGTTCATGACCTGCTCGAGTTTGTTATGACATGGAAGAATAGGAAGAATGTGCTTCTTTCTTCTCTTATATAGGGTTTTAAGAGACTACCTACCACTACACCTCTCCAAATTCTCTAGAAGGTGAGATTTTTTTATTGATATTGCTTGGCACTACACTTTTTTGCGAGACTGGTCATGAGGTTAGCATCACTCTTATTGGCCCTCTTCAGGATCTTGCTAGGGTCACTACTTTGGATTGGGGGTCTACAGCACTTGCTTACCTCTACTGTAGATTGGATACTATTTGTAGAGGTGTTGTGATGATGTGCAGCTTCTGGCATGTCTTGCATGTATGTTGCTTATCCCTTTTAAAACTTTTACTTACTTTCACATTCCCCTCTTTATTTCCTTCATTTTCCTCTTTTCCAGATTTGGGGCATTGAGACTGGAGTGATTCGAGGTTTCAATGCCATTAGCTCCAATATGAGTCTTCCCCTTATGCAGAGGTGGGTTTCCTCTCGTCTTGCTAGCATTAAGCATGATTTGCAGACTTCTCAGGACCAGCTAAACTCCTTAGAGTGGGACCTGGTAAGAAAATTTTGACTTTTAGTATTTCATTAATTATAAAAGTTTAACAAATTTAAATTAAAATGAATGAGTTTGCAAATTAGATCAGATTGGTTGGATAGTGCTAAATACATTCAGTGATATGATTTTATGACTACAACAGTGAGACTTGAGACTATGAGAGTTCTGCTTCCTGGTTATGGCTGCCATATGTGGCATCTTGGTGAGTGTGTTTATCGTTGGTATATGGGACCTTCCAGGAGGCATGTTCCCTCTTCTATTCCCTCCTCGATGTTACAGAGTAGCAACATGACTAGTCCTGAGCTTAGAGCTACTCTTGAGGGATACGACGCTTCGACCATGCTTGAGCATTCTCATCATTATCGAGAGTAAATTCGAGAGAACCTCTTAGAGCAGGTTCCTACAGACCCGGCTGAGGTATGCTTTCTCTCACTACTTCACTTCAACTCTCTCATTATTATTAACATTTAGTTCTCTGTATAGGTTGAAGGAGTCCTTGATGTTGCTATGGAGGAGAATGAGGATGATACTAAGGAGATTGAGCAGGAGGAGCCTATTCATCATAGTGAAACTGCTCATGGTGAGACTTCTTTGAGTACCATTCTAGATTATGTTCCCCCATTTGATAGGTTGATGTATTATTGGGCTCCCATGGTACAGACTCCTGTTAAGCAACGTATGTATTTTGATACAACTTAGATTCCTAGCTTCTCACCTCCTAATGCTTCACATGTAAGTTCAATTTGCTCCTTTGCTAACCCTACACAAACCTACACTTGTTGTTGAATTAGTAAAATTTATTTTACATGTCCCTAGGACACAGGCAGAGTATTTATATGGAATTGCCTCTTCCTAGAGATTATTTACTATGCAGATTACAGATACTTAGAGGGTTAGTATTCATAACATATATGCAAATGTATGCATGTTATACATGATATGCATGACTCTAACTATTTTCTAATGCAATAGAATTATGTCGGGGATTTGGAGCATGAGAATCATAGGCTCCAGCAATAACTTGCAAGCCTTGGTTTTGATGGACAAGATGCCGGAACTCCCATACCCCCAAATCAGAGTGACAATCCAGCTGGAGAACGGAGACCCTAGCTAGACACTGGACCTCAGGATGACTGACATTCTTTAGGAATTGTATTAGCATGACTGTACTTTGAGATATTTTAAAACTGTTTCCTTTTATGCATCATGGACTTTTATTTTGGACTAAACTGTAATTTTTCCCTTTTTTTTGTTGGAAACATTGGAAGTCCGGCTGGCATCCTAGATTTTTTATTAGAAATCTAGAATTCTAATCGGAATTATGGATTTTTTATCAGAAATCTAGAATTCCAATCGAAAATCTCGGCTCCGATTATGCTTATTCTCCCGCTCCGATGCAAATTTGGTCCAAAAAATCAATCCCAATCTTTTTTGTATCTGATTTACAGCTTATATAAGAACCATAAGACAAATACACGGCATCAATTCCATCCTTCGCCTCCATCATGACACAAGCCACGCTTACTTTGATGAAGAAATTTCTCAAGACCCTTAATGGAGATTATTAGAATAAAATTCTGCCCTTTCATGCCAAACCCTTAAAGTCCTTTCAACATTTGAAGATAAATAATAATTTCTTACATGCTGTTGCCACTTTTTGGGATGTTAAGGATCACATATTTAAATTCAATAAATAAGAGCTACATCCCCTGATCAAGGAATTTGCTACAATTATGGGATGTTCACTAAGTTCCACTGCTACCATTTCTCTCCCAGACCTTGAGATTGAGTTCCCCAGTAGATTAATAGCATTCTTTGATATGCCCCCAGATGTTATCTACATGCACGTGCATAATGTTGAAACCATCAGTCTTCCTTTTCTGATTTCCTCTTGTGGAACTAGAGACAAAACCAATGTTGTTTGGATCAGAACTATCACTTTCTGCCTATATGCTCAGTTTCTACTAGTGTCTTCTCATGGAGATGCTGATGTAAGGATTATTAGTATCTTAGAACAGGTAGAAACTAAAGCTAATCCCATGCCTGTCATACTTGCTGAAACTATCATTGGGTTAGATAATTTCAAAGTTCAAAACCAACTCTTAGGCAGTCTGCTTCTCCTTCAGGTATGTAACCCCCTTTTTTTTAAGCCACCCTCTCAAGTTTTTAGCTTAGCTCTTTTTTTTTTAAGATTTGGTTACAGGAGAAATTGAGCCTGCTTGATGCTCCTTCAAATGCTTTGATTTATCAACCTCATCATCTATAATCTCATCCTTTGAAGATAAAGGATAATCACACCACGAATCAATGGACTGATTGGATGAAAGGTATTGCTGATACTGAAATTACTTAGATCTATCCTTGGTAGAGATTAAAATTCATGACCATCAACTTGTATGACAATTACGTCCCTATTCCTAGATTACACTTTTCGACCTTTCTTTCTCCCTTACACCTTTACCGTCAGTATGGTCGCCCTCAATTCACTGTGGTTGTTATAACTAACTTCAAATGTTTCTTTCTGAGACAAGATTTGTTGGACAAAGTAAAGAACTTGTGGCCTCGTAAAGCTTTAGAATGGAATATGTGCCTGGATGTTGACATGACTACTGATGACAACTACAAGACTTGGGTTACTATGCAATCTACAGAATCACCATAACTTATTAAATACAAAAGGACTCAAAATATTGTTAGATGAGTTAAGAAAGAAACAAAAACAAAAGTAGTGGTCTCATCAGTCTGGTTTCTTATGTTTTATTTTTCCTTCAAGTCTTTGTGCCTTGTAATAAAGATAGAAAATGCAATATTTAACAAAAATATCTTTTCAATTCATTTCATTAACCAGGGAAAAAATTAGTACATTTATTACATCACATGACACAACTCCTATTATTAGCTAGTCCTTTTAGATTTTCTAACTGAACATTTTTCTCCTATTTTCATTTCCTTAATTTTTGCTTGATCAACCCTTTACAGGTTTTCTGAACATCGAGAATGTCCTAACTTTTACCTAACTAACATTTTTAGGTTTTCTAGTTAGCGAACTCTTTTTTTTTTCAAAGGTAGTATTTCTTAAGGCGATCGAAGTTGATTAGCTCAATGAATTCATTCCCTTCTAGATCTGATATCTTTACAGCTCCCTTGGGCAAGATTGTTTTGACTAAATGCGGTCCTTCCCAGTTTGGTCTGAATTTTCCTCTTGGGTCAAACACCATCACCCTTGCATGCTTTAGTACCATATCTCCAGCTTTTATCTTTCCCAGCTTAACCTTTTTATTGAACGCACTTGCTATTCTCCTCTGATAAATTTGAGTGTGGAATAAAACATCCATCCTTTTCTCATCTAGGGATACATGGTGATCGAACCTCTTTTGCATCCATTCACTCTCGGGTATTTTTGCTTCCATAACCACTCTTAAGGATTTAATTTTTGTCTTTATGGGTAGAATTGCTTCATAACCATATATTAATAAGAATGAAGTTTGCCCTGTAGCAATACGTGTTGTAGTTCTATATCCCCACAAAGTAAAAGGGAGGCATTCAGACCAGTCCTTATGTGTAGAATCTTCTTTATATTCTTATTAGCTGCTTCCACTGCACCATTAGCCTGAGGTCGATAAGGTGAGGACTTATGATGCTCAATCTTGTATCTTTGTAACAATTCAGCAATTTCTGCCTGAAACTGAACTCTATTGTCTATCACAACATGGTGTGGATCCCATACCTGCAAATGAGGTTCTTCTCAATGAATTTTGCCATCTGTCTAGCTTTTAAGGTGCCAAAGGATTCTACTTCTATCCATCTCAAAAAGTATTCAATTGCAACTACTATATATTTATGCCCGTTTAAAGCAGTTGGTTTTACTTCCCCTATTATATCTATTCCCTAGGCTACAAAGGGCCATGGAGATGTTAAATTGTTTAGAATTATAGGGGGAAGGTGATTGAGATTCCTATGTACTTGACATTGATGGCATTCTCTCACTATTTGGATACAGTCCTTTTCTATACTCCCCTAATAGTACCCTTGCCGAATAATCTTCTTTGCTAGAATTATCCCATTCATGTGTGATCCACAAACTCCTGCATGAATCTCTCTCATTGCTTATTCTGCTTCATCCTTCTTGAGACATCTCAGCTGTATTCCATTCGGCATCCTTCTATATAATATCCCATCATGACTTACATAATGGCGTTCAAGAACATAAAGAGCATATCTATCTTTGGAAGTTGCTTTATTTGGATATCTTCTTTCCTCGATAAATCTCTGGATGTTGTAAAACCATAGCTTTTCCTCTGGCCCTATCTAAATATTCATGACATGTTCTTTGCCATAACATGGAGCTTTTGTCTTTATTATCACCAAAGGTTTCATCATCGATCCCATCGGTTTATCCCATATTGAAGAAAGTGTTGCCAAAGCATCCGCCATTTAATTCTTATCTCTTGGTAAATGCATAAAGAGACATTTGGTGAAATTCCTTATTAGTTTTCTCAAATGGTGAATATAGGGTTTCAATCTCTCTTCTTTTACTTCCTATTCTTCGTTAGCCTGGCTAATGACTAACATAAAATCTCCATAATCCAATAGGTTTTTAACTCCAACTACCAATGCTGCTTCTATGCCATAAATACATGCCTCTTACTCAGCCATATTATTTATATCCCTAAAGTTTAATTTCTTGGCCATTAGGATGGTTTCTCCTTCTAGTGTGACAAGAATTATTCCCAGCCCTACTCCTCTATTATTCACGACTCCATCAAAATAAAGTTTCCATTCTCGTTGTTCTATTATTGCTAGGTGCTCATCTAGAAACTCTAGATTCCACTGCTCGTTTCCTTTGACTGCATTCTAGGCTAAAAACTCTGCTACAGCTCTACCTTTGATGACCTTCGTAGTGACATATTCTATATCAAACTCAATTAAAAGTACCAACCATCTAGACATCTTTCCAATCAAAGTTGGTGCTTGGAACAAGAATTTTAAAGGATCTTTCCTTGAAACAGCTTGTAATTTATAAGACTAGAAATAATGCCTTAACTTCTTTATAGCCCATATCATTATCAAACATGTCTTTTTACAAGATCATACTTTTCTTCATATGGTAGGAACTTTTTACTGAGGTAATACATAGCATACTCCATCCCTTCAGGCCCTTCTTATGCTAGCATTGATCTCATCACCTTTTCTTCTAAAGCTAAATATAAGATTAAAGGCTTACCTTGTCTCGGTGGCCTTAATACAGGCGAGTTAGTAAGGTATTCCTTAATCTTATTAAAGGCTTTCTGGCATTCTTCTTTCCATTCCATGGACTGATTCTTCCTCAAGAGCTTGAAGATCAAATCACAAACCATGGTAAGTCTCGTAATGAACCTGCTAATGTATTGCAATTTTCCAATAAACCCTCGTACTTCCTTCTCTATTCTTGGTGTTGGCATCTCCTGGATGGCTTTGATCTTATTTGGATTAACTTCTATTCCTCTATTGCTAATTATGTGCCCTAATAACATTCCTAAAGTTACCCCAAAGATGCATTTCTTTGGATTAAGCCTTAGGTTATATTTTTCTATTCTTGCTAGGAACTTATCCAAAGCCTCAAAATGTCCCTCTCTTGTTTCAGACTTAACCATTATGTCATCAACATAAACTTCCACTTCTTTATGCATCATATTATAAAATAAGGCAGTGGACGCTCTTTGATAAGTTGCTCTTACGTTCTTTAATCCGAAGGGCATCACCTTGTAGCAGTATGTTCCTCATTCTGTGATGAAAGCAATTTTGATCATATCAATAACTACCATCATTATCTGATTATAACCTGAGAACCCATCCATAAAAGAGTACATCGCACTAGATGTTGCACTATCCATAATCACATTAATATAGGGTAAAGGAAAATTATCCTTTGGACATGCCTTATTCAGATCCCTAAAGTCTACACACATTCAAACTTTTCCATCTTTCTTGGGAACTGGTACTATATTTGCTAACCATTGAGAGTATTCCACAACTTTTAGAAAACCAGCCTGGATTTGCTTGGTGACTTCATCCCTTATCTTTTCTGTCCACTTAAGCCTTAACCTACAAAGTTTTTGCTTCACAGGTTTAGCTTCAGGATATGTTGGAATGTTATGCTTCACAATTCCCCTATCTAATCTTGGCATACCCTCATAAGTCCAAGCAAATACGACCTTTCTTTTTATTAATATTCTCTCAAGTTTTTCCCTCTCTTCAAGAGTTAAGTCATGTGATCTAGAAATTTGTTTTGGTTGTTCATTTATGCCCATGTTTAATGAATCTAATTGAATAGAATTAATGTCAAACATGCATGAATGATCATTATTAAAATGCACAAGACCATCAGAATCAACATCACACAAGTAAACTAAACCAAAATTTATATCATTGACCATAAAGGAAACAAAGTTTTCATCCTCAAATAGACCGAACGTTATTACATTAGTTTCTTCATAAAAAAAATCAGTAAAACTATTATTTATGATACTAGCTAATTCTTGTGGTGGTTCTTTGTTAGGTGGCAGACAAAGCAGTTCTTCAATGTCTTCAGTTTTCATCTTTTCGACAACTGTCTTCATCACCTTGTCCTTATTGTCTTGCACTAGCTTTTCAACTATATGTTCCTTAAAGATCTCAAATCCAGGGACATCCATACTAGCTACTTGGATAGGCTCCTTTTCACCCTAGTAGAACTTCTCCTCCCCTTGCTTAATAAATTTACCTTTCAAGGGTCCCAAATTCCCTAGGCCACTCTCATTGAAAACCCTTCTTCTTGCCCTTTTACTGTTAAACCCAGCTCCAATATAGCCCAATCCTCTTATGTCATTTTGGGTTTTAAAATCTGGTAGTTATGGGCTTCCTTGCTCATTTTTCCTTAGTCCTTGTCCTGGTCGATAATTCATCTTCTTGACCATGTTCATAACCCTTGGATCCACTGTGATTCCCTTTGAGATCATGGCTCCCTGGTACCCTGGGAGAGTGACTACCTATTTCTTACTATCAATAACTATGGACACGGTCTTGCCCATACTAGCATCTAAAGTCACCACTTCCCCATCAAGTAAGAATTTCACCTTTTGATGCACGATCGAAGGCACTCCTCCCAAGACATGACACCAAGGTCTACCTAGAAGAAGGGCATATGTGATAGGAATATCTAGCAAAGTGAATTCCACCATTGCTTCTATAGGTCCAATCTTCACAGAAGCCACAAATGGTCTTCTACACTCCTCGTGTTATCATTATAAGCCCTTATTACAAGGTCTGATCTTGCCAAATCCTCCACCATTGCTTCAGGGGTTGCTGTAGTTTCAATATTCATCTTGGTCAGGGCCTTGACCAGAGCTTTTCTGTGGCTACTTGAATGCATCATTAGCTCCCAAATGCTTACGTTGGCCTTTGCTTTCTTAAGCTGTTTGAGAATTAAGTCATCGCCATATTCATTTGAGTCTTCTCCTTCAATAGCTTCTTCTCTCTATATAGCTTTCTCTGCTGGCTTATAACCCTTCCTGCTTCTGGTCACATGGCTGACTTCGGGATTATCTACCCATACATTATACCCTTCAGTGCCTTCCTTATCAAAACTATACCAAATATCAATCATCCCTATATTTTAATTTTTCTTCTCTTCTTTCCATACCTCAACCATACATTTTTCCTTCTTGATTAGTAGCTTTTCATCATCAAACTCATCACCCCATCCTGTAGGCTCAATTGTATTAATGGATATGTTAAAAGAAGGTGGTTTGGAGTAAAACACCTTATAATCGAACTTGCTTGAGGGCTGACCCAACAAGTCTTCTGCCTCTTCCATACCTTTAGGAGCATTAGGAGATTTCTCAGTAGCTTTAAGGCTTAGATCCTCAAAAGAGCTCAGCACTTCTTCTTTGCTTACTCCTGAGTTGATCATCATGGTGGTTGAGGGTGACACATTTTGGTAATTTGGGAAAGGATTGTTTTGGGTTTTTGGGTTCGGACTTGATTTTTCAAGGCCTATGATCTTTCCATAGTCTATGTGGTTTTGGATTTCGTGTTTAAGATGCATGCAAGAGTCAGTAGAATGGCTAGTAACTTGATGAAACTTGTAATAACTATTTTGATCAAAACTAGGGAGGTTCGGGTTTGGTGGTCTAGAAGGGGTTAAGGGTCTAAGGAGGCCTTTTTGAATGAGATAGTCTAGCACTTTGGATAAGGGTTAGTTGAAATTTGAGAATCTCTTAGGTTGTTGGATGGCATGAACTCCTATGACTTGGCTGGTATTTCCTTGCTGCGTACCCCCAGTTGGGTAATTTATCACTCTAGTGTTCCTAGTGGCCTTCTTTTTCTCATTTTCGATCTCTTTAGCCTATAACCCATCATCATAAAGGTCCATGAACGTCTTGGGGTTCATCATTTGCAACCTCTCCACTAAGATAGGTGACACATTTTGAACTATCATCCTAACATGATCCTTCTCTGCCAATTTATTCTTCATCATTCCCACCTTATTCATGAACCTAGTTAGAAAATCTAAGAATGATTCATTGAGCTTCTACTTGGTTAGTTCTAGATCTCTTATGGAGACCTCAAGCCTAGTATTATAGTCATATTACTTTAGAAAAGCAGTGCACAACTCCCTCTAATATGCTCGAATAGACTCCTCTAACCCATGATACTAATTAATAGCCATACCCTCTAAGGATAGTACAAACAGCTTAGTAACCACAGATAAAGGAGCCTTAGTGGTACTCATAGTAGTTATGTATTGACTGAGATGAATTCTCGAGTCCCCAGTACCATTGAACTTCTGCAGCTATGGCATCTTAAATTTATCAGGTAGTATATCTTCCTTAAATTGCATCACATCATCAAAGTGAAATGGGTACCCTAGGCCTTGTCCCCTCATCAACTCCTCTATCTTAGACATCTTCTGAGTTAATGCCTTCATCTATCTGGATTCCAACTCTTGAACTTGCTCAAGTGATTCCTTTTTCACTTTTTCAATCATATAACTCTCAACATCATCCAGCTTCATTTCCCCAGTATTGTCATTGTTAACAGGTAGTGGACCCATAGCAGGTGGGTTGGCCGCAGCGGGTGGTTCAACAGCAGCAGGTGGTGGCATCAATCCCGCTAGAGCTTGTCTTAACTCATCTTGCATCATTGCTCTAATATCATCCATCAGTGCTCCTTTGACATCTTCTAGGGTCCAGTTTCCTCCCTCTTATTTTTCCATTCTGTTGGTTTGTTCAGGTTGTGTAGCTTCTAAATAGAGTGGATTAATGAGGCTCTTTTCTAATCTGCTAAGGATCTCTTTCGTGATCGATTGGGGGCTTGAATCAGTTCTTACTAGTTTGCCACCTTTTCGACTCCAAACATAGGAAGACCCGGACAAATCTATGATGGCTGCAAGACAAATTGTTAGTATGATGCATGAGACGCATGTATGCATGATGCACGTGCTATGCAATAAGTAGCAAGGAACAAGTTAGGTATACATACATCCTTCCAACCTTATTCCTCCCACACACATATTCAATGGCGAGTCTCTTTTCCTAGGATTTTTGGTCTTGGTCTTAATATCAACAAGGGATATCAAGGACCAATGTACATGCCAAATCTCTCAAAGTAATAGAAGCACAAAAACAGCATTTCTAGGTGTAGAAGATTAGCCCAATCTTTATTAACCTAAACAGGGCTTCTAAAGTATGGGCTTAGGCCTTTACAGATAAGAATACCTCATGGCAACATTCACAAGCAATTTGGGTAGGTCCTAGGGGAAATAACTAAGCCATTATATGTGGTTAGGGTCTGGTAAAAAGGTTAAGGTTCCTTTAGCAAGATGCCCTCCTTTAGGACTTGAGTTACAGGCCAAGATTAGAGGGGCTAGGCATCATTTGCAAACTCGAGAGAAGACTACCCCCCCCTTAAGTACTTAGGTTATAGGCTCTGGTCAGATGAGCCCAGTAATCTCTCTTGGATCGAGTTAAGGCTAAAAGTGATGGTTAGCCAATCTACAACCCCATGAAGCTAGTGGAATCATGGAATCATAAACCAACACCATCGGTTAATAGGGACATGCAGAATGAATGCAAGAATAAAATAATAATTAATAAAATAATTCTAAAGAATACAAGTAGAATCAGTATCTCTTATCCCCAATGGAGTCGCCACTGTAGATGGTGGGGCTCGGCGTGCGTCTAAGATTTTAGCAACCGTGACACTGTTTGTGCTCAGGGCTCTAAAGAACACACTAACCACTATCACAAAGACATGGCGTGGAGATGAGGAGTCACCACCCAAGGTAATAACTGGGACGAATCGAAAAGGTGGTACTCGATTCCCTAAAAGAAAGCTAGCACCACAACCAGGAGATTCTAGATACAGAATACCAACTTCTTTCAGTCTTATGTTCATTTAGAATTACTTTATGAATTATTATCTTATTCTCTATTTACATAAAATTTCATATAAACCCTAAAAACAATCAACTCCAAGGAAAACTAGTCATGAAATATACAAGTAAATAATGCTTCAATAAATCACATAATCCTTAAGTTAGTCTAATCTACATGGATTTTAAATAAATAAGCTAAATCTACATGTTTTAAATTATAAGTGAACCTAAAGACCTAATTCCCTTTGATTTTAATTAAATGACCTAAGTCTAGAAATTTTAATTCTAAATATGAGCTTAAATCTACAAATTATGGAATATTTAAATTAGTGGGCCTAATCCTATATATTTTAATTAAATAGTGATCTTAAATCGACAAATTATAAAAAAAAAGGCTTAAATTAAGTGGGCTAAGTCTAAATTAATTAAATTGACTTAGGTGAGCCTATGTCTAATCAACTAAATGGGCCTAAAGATATTTCTAACCTAAAATCTAATTAATTATGGACCTAAAAATATTTTTTAATTAATTAAACCTAAGTAATTATTAAGTGAGATGGGCTAAAAGAAAATAATCTAAACTTAAATAAATAAATCAAAACCTAAAATGGGCTTAAGGCCCCAAAAGCACATAAAAATAATAAATAAGCCCAAAAACAAATAAAAACATTAAAAAAATAATTAAATAAGATCAAACAGATAATTAAATTAATCCTTACTAAAATCCTATTTTATTATTAAGCAACCTAAATTAATCTACTTCCTCCATTGATTTTAAATAATTACCTAATTAAAAACCTAATTTTACTAACCAATTGTATCAAAATAAACAACCACACACATAATTTCACTACTCCCACTATCAGGGCTATTACATTAATTCATAAAATAGAATAAAAAATAAAAATAAAATAAAATAAAATAAACCCTAGAAACTAAGTCTCTTCGAGGCTTTATCCGTGGTTTTTCATGGACTTCTCATAAATTCATCCCTCCAACATGATCACCACGCGTTTTCCTCCATAATCACCATAAAAAATAAAATAAAACTATAATTAATGAATAAATTATAATAATAACTCAAAAGAATAAAAATAATAATCAATAATATCAAAAAAAATTTTAAAAAATAAAGAATAAGAAGAAGACGATGATGCTTATGAGTGATTTGAGGTACTCCTCAAATTTGTAATTCACCATTCTTGATAAGTCTTCAAATCTTCTTCTTCAAAAATTCTCCAAAGATCTTGAATTAATTGATCAATCAAAAGGAATTTTTGTAGAAAATAACTCAAAAAAAGAAAAAAGAATTAAAAAAGCCCTCTTCAAAAACACGTTTCTCTTTTTTCTTTCTTCTACCGCCTCCCTCTTTCTTTTTTCTTCTCATGCTCTTCATCCTCTTTATATAGTGGAAAAAGAAATAGAAAACCTAGCCCAATCCTAACATGATTCTAATTCTTAAAAATATAAGATTAATACTTAAAATTATATTTAGGAATTTTAGATCAATTAGGATTGAGTTAAAAGCCAATTAGGAGTTGTAAACCAATTAGGATTGAATTTAAAAAAATATATATGGAAGAATTCAATTCCGACTGAGATTGTGCAATTCTAATCAAAATTACATAATTCTGACAGGTTTTTTTTTAACATTTAATTACAAAAAGTCCTCTGGAAAAATTTAAGTTTTGTAATTAGGTCCTTAAAAAACATTACAATTTTATCCTTCAAAACACTAAATCCTTCCTTTAAAAGATGCATTTAAACCTTTAGAATTTTAAAGATTAAGTATCGAAGACTTGTTCATAATATTTTCATTATTGGAGTCCTTTGTCGCATTCATAACACATTATCCCAAAATTAGGTGTTTACATAAGGCTTTTGATCACAAGGACAAAACTAATCACACTTACATTTTAACTATGTATGCATAAACAAAATTATGAAAAAAATTTAAAAAAATTTTCTCCCCCATTGAAAAATAGTAAATTAGTAAATTAGAAATTAATTAAATACACATGCAAACTTAACTATTTCTCTCCTTTGACAAAATGCAAAATGAAATTGTAATAAAAAAAATTGCATTAATAAAAAAAAGATAAAGTTACAATGATATTTGAATATCAGTTGTAAATGAAAACATAAATAATAAAAACACAAGACATAAGCTATCATCTCAAGGCTTAAAAACTGAAAATAAACAATAAATAAACCAAACATAAACAAACAAAAAAAACTAGTCTTGTGGAGGAGGAGGAGGAGGAGGAGTCCAAGTGCATTATATATTATGATAAGTATACAATTGATGAATATCATGCTCCATGTGATCCATCCTATTCTCAAAATTATCAAGTCTTGTGTCCACTTGATCAAACCTATAGTTGAAGTTGGATTCAATAATGGAGAGATGATTAAAAAATCCTCCAACCCACATGGGTTCTACATCAACACTTTGAGAGGTAGAAGGTCCTCTTGCTCTTTTTCTTTGAGATTAAGGAGGAGCATGCTCTTAAGGGATTTTTTTCTTCAATTAGGACACCTTTAAGTATAAAAGAACCTATGTGCTCAATATCTTCAAAGTCTTGTGCTAGCTCCTCATCAACATTTTCATCTCCTACTTCACCTTTCTAAACCCAAGAATTTCTAACAAACTTTAATTGCCTAGCATTTCTTAAGAGTTTATCATCAAGGAAAGAAGATGGAATGGAAGGGGTGTTATTAAATTAATCCCAAAATAATGAGCAATTTTAGTGATGAAGCCTCCCACACATAAGGCACCACTAACACTATTAGTAACTAACCAAAATCTCCATTGAAGCCATCTTCCTAGCTCAACATCCACACCCTCAACAAGACATCAAAGAAGGAAAAGATCATCAAAATAAATAGTTTCATTACTCAAGCCCCTAGCATGAAAAGAATAGGTAATAAACCTATGCACATACCAAAGAGATTTTGAAGCAAAATTATATACTTTAGTGTGTCCCACTTTAAAGGATTTTACATTAGGTTTGGAATGTTGAGTCTAAAAAGGATTAAAAAGTCAAAAAGAAATAGGAGAAGCTAAACCCCCTTATCTAAAATTAAAGATGCCATTAAATTCTTGAGAGGTATGGAATCTATCTCTCCCACATAATATAAACCTCATGTTATTCATAGGGTTATGCTTATTAAAGTGGTGGGTTCTCAAGCAATAGGAAGCAAGAAATTCATGGACCAAAGAGGGATAGGTAGGAAAAGCATTAAAAATAAAATCATACAAACCCACATTCTCAAGTAAATTTCTAAGCTGATTGAAACAAACCATCTTCTTTAAAGTATCTTGAGACATGTACTTAGAGGAGATAATTTTCCTTTCTGTCAATTGAGCAAGCCTTTCCCTAAATTTAGTTGAAATGTATGAGAGAGGAGGTTGCTTTTTAGATTAATCTTTGATAGGTCTTCTGGAGGAGCAAAAGGCATCTAGAGTTTTCTTCTTAGAAGCCATGGTGATGAGATGAAACAGCTGAGAGTGAAGAACTTTAAAAAGAGTTTAAATAAAGAAGTGAAGATGAAACTAATGGTTTGAGGGGTTTATATAGGCAAGAATTAAGGTGAAAAATAATAAAAAAATATATAGTAAATAATTTTTTTGAAAAATAAGTTACCATTTTAAAATAGGAAGCATATAAGAAAAAAACCAAATCCTTAAAAATAAGGATTTGGCCTGTCAAACTGCTACTCATGAGTGATTCACGAGTGGACCAGCTTGTGATCGGTGTTGGTTAGACCAAGGTGCAACGGTTATGAGCTCAACGGATTGTGACAAAAAATGCTAAAAGGTGTAAGCGCTGAATTTTAGGATGATGGAATGTGGATGTGATAAAGGACTCTAATAATGAAAATATTATAAATAGATCTTCAACACTTAAAATTTGAAACTTCAAAAGCCTAAATGCACTTTCAAAAGAACTTGAGTGGTTTTTAAGGACTTAATTATAATGTTTTCTTTAAGGACCTAATTAAAAAGTTTAAATTCTTTTAAGGGTCTTTTTGTAATTAAAAATTAAAAAAAAAGAAAGAGAGATCGGAATTCTGTAATTCCAATTACATAAAATTGATCAGAATTATGTAATTTTGATCACAATTATACAATCTCGGTCAAGATTAAATGTGTTCTGTCTGTATTTTTTATTTTCCACTAAATAAAAATTTTCATTTTTTGAATTTTCATTGGTCAAAATAATGTGATAAATCCCTTTTCTAGGATTTATCTGAATTTTTTAGAAATTAAAAGTCCTTATTAAACCAAAACTTTATCACTATGAATAAGAGAAGTCATAGTAAAATATATAACTTAAGCTGGGGTTTTTTATATAAACCTAGTTCAACTCTCCTGGAGGAGGAGGACTTTTGGACTTTGAACTTTTAAAATATATATATATATATATATATAATTATTTGGACTTCCTTTTTTTTCCTTTACACAGTTTTCAAAAAAAAATCTTTTGGAGGTAATGTTCTTTTAGGAAGAAGCAGTAGACTTTTAGGAAAGAAAAATCAAGCATTGAAGATCTATTCTAAAAAAAAAAGCAACGGTGATTTATACCACTCTTAAGAGCAAATCAATACTGCATTCATCCAATTATCTCTTCTTCTACACTCTTATTTTTATTTTATTTGATTATTTTAGTTTCATTTACTTTTAATTTTAATTTTTAGTCTGTTTAATTACTAATCACTGTTTATTTTTATGTTTGTGATTATGGAAGGAGTTACATGATGACTTCACTATAGAATGTCATGGATTGAATTTTGTAATAGAATATAGTTCCTAGGGTTTTTCTTTTTATTTATTTATTTGTTATTATTTTTTTTGTTGCTTTATTTTATATTTTTATTCATTTATTTTTTTTGGGTTGTATTAATTTTTATTTTTCAATAGATCATTGTAATCAACTCAATAGTGAGAATAGTGGAATTCTGTATGTGTGGTTGTGTGTTTTATTTTATTAATTGATTAGTAAATTAGGTTTATTTGATAAAGCTTTAATTAAAATTAATGGTGGTTGTAGTAAATTTAAGTTGCGTATAATTTAATTAATGTTTGATATCATTGAATGCATGATTAACGTAGTTTATTTATTATATAGTTTATTTTATTATTTTTTTTGTTCTTTTGATTTATGCATTTTAATTAATTATTTGTTTGATTATTTTATTTGATTTGTTAATTTTACAATTTTTATATTATGTTTTCATTATGTTTGCTTTGAGCTCATGATTTTATGTTTTTTTTTAGGTTTAATAATTAGGTTCACCTTCTCTTTAATAGGTTTACTAATTTAATTAGAATTAGGTTTAATTAATTAAATTTGATTTTAGGCCCATAATTAATTAAATTTTAGGTTAGAGATAATTTATGCTCATTTAGTTAATTTAGATATAGGCTCACCTATGATAATTAAAATTATTTAGACTTAGCCCATTAAATTTAAGTCTTTTCCATAACTTGTAGATTTAATATCACCTATAATTAAAACATATAGAACTAAACCCACTAATTTAAATATTTCATAACATGTAGATTTATGCCCATTTTAGAATTAAAATAAATAGACTTAAGGTCATTAATTAAAATTAAACATGAATTAGGCCCATTAATCCTCATGATCACTTGTAAATAAAAACATGTAGATTTAGCTCATTTATTTTAAATATATGTAGATTAACTTAGGGATTATAAACTTAAATGAATGCATTGTTTATATATTTTTTCATGACTAGTTTGTCTGGAGTTAATTGTTTAAATAAGACTTTATATGAAATTGCATGTAAATAGAGGATAACATAGTAATTTATAAAGTAATTTTAAATGAACACAAGACTGAAAGAAGTTAGTATTCCGTATCTAGAATCTCCTGGTTGTAGTGCTAGCTTTCTTTTAGAGAATCGAGTACCACCACTTTCGATTTGTCCTGGTTATTACCCTGGGTACTGACTCCTCATCTCCACGCTATGTCTTTGTGATATAGCAGTATGTTCTCTAGAGTCCTGAGCTCAAACAGTGTCACGGTTGCTAAAATCTTAGATGTGCGCTAAACCTTGTTGTCTACAAAGGGTCCTCAAATTTTCAAATGTTTTACAATTACATTCTAAAAACATTTCAATTTAGTCCTTTATCATCTAATTAAATCATATCACATAGCAATTAAATCAAATGATATTTCAATAAATATCATAAATTAACATAAATGAAATATATTAAAAAATTATTTTTGATATAAGTATTTTTAGTAAATTATATTTAAAAAATAAATCATGCAAATGGGAAATCAATAAATCATGTTTTTATATATGAAAAAAATTAGCTTGTTTTGAATAATTAATAAATTGAATAATTAATTATTGAATCAACAAATATTAAAAAAAATTATACATTATAGAAATAAAATTTTCTTTGATAAAAAATTATGATAGAGAGTTAGATACCAAAAATAAACCAAAACTATACAAATCATGATTAAGCATGAACTTATTAAATGGTATCAAATACGAAAAATTAACATAAAGTATATATAAGTAACTACATGATTACTTCTCGAATCCAATCATCAACTTTGCAGTTTATCAACTTGTCAAGACAAACTTAAACCATCAATCATACCAAGTTCATGATTTATAAAATTTAATCTCTCCTCACAAAGAGGCTTGGTAATGATGTCTGCTAATTGATTATTAGTATCTATAAAATCAAGAAAAATATTACCAATTTGCACATGATCACACAAGAAATTATGTCTAATGTCAATATGCTTAGTTCTGGAATGCTGAATGGGATTCTTGCTAAGGTTAATAGTACTTGTATTATCACAATTAATTAGAATATGATTAATATCTATACCATAGTCCAAAAGTTATTGTTTTTACTATAAAACTTATACGCAACAATAACAAGCCACCATATATTTTGCTTCAGTAATGGACAAAGCAATTGAAACTTGTTTCTTACTAAACTAGGAAACTAAATAATTACCTAAAAATTGACAAGTTATGGAAGTGCTTTTTCTATCTACTAAACTGTCGGCAAAGTCTGCATCAAAATAACTAATCAAGTCAAAGGAAGAACTTTTAGGATACCAAAGTCCTAAATACAATGTGCCACAAAGATATTTAAAAATTCTTTTAATAGCATTCGAATAAGATTCTCTAAGACTAGATTGAAACCTAATATATAAGCAAGTAGCAAACATAATATCGGGTCTACTAACAGTTAAATAAAGAAGGGATCTAATCATACCTCTAAATCATTTTTCATCAACTAGTTTGCCATTCTCATCCTTATTGAGTTTAGTTGTGGAGCTCATTAGAGATTTGCTTGACTTAGCTCTATCCATCCCAAACTTCTTGAGAATGTCTCTTGCATATTTAGTTTGATTAATGAAAAGCTCATCTTTACATTACTTGATTTAAAATCCAAGAAAGAATTTGAGTTCACCCATCATACCCATTTCAAATTCTCCATGCATTAGCTTAGAAAATTCCTCATACAAGTAATGGTTAATATCACCAAAAATAATATCATCAATATAAATTTGAACAATTAATAATTATGCTTGGATTTTTTTATGAAAAGAGTTATGTCAACTTTTCCTGTAAAGAATTCTTTTCTTTAATAAAAAGTTACTTAATCTTTCATACCAAGCTTTTAGAGCTTATTTTAATCCATATAAAGCTTTTGATAATTTAAAAACATTATTTTTAGATTCAAAATTTTTAAAACCTGGAGGTTGCTCAACATATACCTCCTTTTTAATTAAACCATTTAGAAATGCACTTTTTGCATCCATTTGATAAAATTTAAAATCCATGAATGATGCAAATGCAAGAAGCATTCTAATAGCTTCTAACCTTGTAACCAGGGCAAAGGTTTCATCATAATCAATGCCTTCCTCTTTATTATAACCTTTAGCTACTAGTCTAGATTTGTTCCTAGTTATGACACCTTGTTCATTCATCTTATTTCTAAACACCCATTTAGTGCTTATAATAGGTGATGCTTCAGTCTAGGAACTAAGGACCAAACCTTATTTCTCTTAAATTGATTTAACTCCTCTTGCATAAAAAAGACCCAAAATTTATCACACAAAGAATCATCAACTTTTTTTTGTTCAATTTAAGAAATAAAGGCTAAATTAACAATAGACTTAAGTTTAAATCTAGTAGTTACCCTTTTTATAGTGTCATATATGATAAGGTCTTAAGGATGAGCTTTCTTGAATTGCTAATCCTTTGGAAGTTCATCGTTCAAGCAAGGTTGAGATATATTCTCATTGTACTCCTTATTTAGACCTTCAAACTCCAAAGGCTTACTCATGTTTTCTTCTTGAGTATCCACAATCGCATTTGCACTTACAAGATCATTAACCCTACAAACATTCATTCTAAGATCAAGTGAGTTTGATTCATCAAAAACTCAAAAATAAAATGCATTGATTCTTTAATTACTAGATCTCTTTTATTACATACTCTATATGCTTTGTTAGAAATACAATAGCCTAGGAAAATTCCTTCATCGGCTTTGGAATTAAATTTCCCAAGATTATTCTTGGTGTTTAATATAAAGCAGTTGCATCCAAATACTCTTAGATATGAGATTTTGGGTTTTCTATTATTCCATATCTCATAAGATATTTTGTTTAAAATTGGTCTTTTGAAAACTTAGTTTGAAATGTAACAAGATGTCTTAACTGCTTTTGCCAAAAAGTATAGAGGCAAATTATACTCATAAAGCATTGTTCTAGCCATTTCCACAAGAGTTCTATTTTTCCTTCAACTACCCCATTTTGTTGAGTTTTAGGAGATAAAAATGTATGTGAAATACCATTTTCATTACAAAAGGTTTTAAAGAACTCATTTTTAAATTCGATTTCATGATCACTTCTAATGGATGAAATATAAAATACTTTTTCTTTTTGAACTCTTTTTGAAAAAATTTCAAAAGTTTTAAATGCATCATTCTTATGAGTAAGAAAATACACCCAAGTAAATCTAGAGTAGTCATTAAACAATACATATGCATTCCAATGAGACTAGTAACTTTAGTTGGTCCAAATAAATCCATATGTATAAGTTCAAGAGGTCTAGAAGTAAACACTACATTTTTTAGCTTAAATGAAGACTTGAATTGTTTTCCTTTTTAACAAGCATCACAAGGTTTATCTTTGGTGAATTCAAGCTTAAGTAAACTAATCACAAGTTCATGTATATAAAGATCATTCAAAAGCTTAAGATTTATATGTCTTAACCTTTTATGACATGTCCATGTGTCATGGGAAATAGACATTAAGCATTTAATGTCTTTATTATTAATTTTATTCAAATCAATAATATAAACATTATCTACTCTTTCACCACTAAAAATTACTTTGTCTTTATCAAGGCTACTAACAAAGCAATTTTTAGGATAGCAAGTCACCCTATTTCCCAAGTCACATAATTGACTTATACTTAGCAACTTATGTTTAAAACCATCAACAAATAACATATGATGTATAGATAAGGATTGAGGATTACCAATTTCTCCAATGTTAATAATCGTTCATTTTGCATTGTCTCCGAATGTGACATGTCCTTTATCCTTAACAACAAGCTTATTGAATTGCTCATTGTCTCTTGTCATGTGCTTTGAACATCCACTATCGAGATACTACTTGCTTTTTATTCTTGTGGATTTCAAGCACACCTACACAAAATAATTTAAGTATTCTTTTAAATCCAAACCTTTCTTAGTCTAGGTTGGTTAGTTTCAAGACAATCTAAAGCAAGCAAATTCATATGTAGTCTTATATAAAAGCATACATTATTAGTATGTCCTTTGATCATGCAATATGAACATATGGCATTTTTAAATTTATTTCTCCTAGGATGATATGCTTTCCTATGTGTGAAGCATGTCTTTCATGTTGTGTTGGTATATGCTTTTTATAATTCTTTTGAGTCATAGTATAAGACATACATTGACAATGACAATGTGTATTTTGATAAGTCTATGCAACATGTTTATATGCATTATGTTGTGTAGCCTGCCTAATATAATTATGTCTAGTGTACATATAAACATGTTTGGGTTGAGGTGCTCTTGTTTGAGCCTTACCTCTTTATGTCAATGAAGGATGAGTCTTATTAGACTTTCCCTTGTTATTTAACATATAAGATCTTTTAGCTTTTAAAGCTTGAGTTTCAAACAGTTTAGAGGTAGAATGAATGGAGTTATATGATGCTTTAATGAATTTAATATATGATGATGATGAAAACAATGCCAATCCATTAGCATATCCAATTCCATGAGAATTTCTATGAAATTTTTAGGAGTCAAGTAAATTATCTAAACTCTCTTTTCCTTTTTAGAATTTTGATATGGAATTCTTTAGCTTAACTACCTCATTAGAAATTTTATAATTTTCATCACTTGTTTTTTTTGAGTTTCTCTTCTAAAGAATTTAAAGATTTTAAATCACAAGTAAGTTTCTCATTTGATATAACAAGCTTAGAGAACTCAAAATTTTTTAATTCCTTAGTTAAGTTAGTTAACTCATGCTTGTAATGTTTTTCCTAGAAAGTAGGCTTTTGCATTTAAGCAAGAGTTTTCTTATAATAGAGCTCTCAATATCATCATCATCATCATCATATTCATTATAAGTACAATATTTATCACAACAAGAGTTAGAAATAGATGGTACCTCTTTTTTATCTTTAAGAGCCATGAAGCAAAAATTGGCCACTTTTTATTATTTCTCTTCCTTTTTAGATTTGGAGGAGTTATCATCCCAAGTAGCTTTGAAGGCTTTTCTTTTCTCATTTGCTCATTTGTTCTTTAATTTTAGTTTAGGGCACTCATTTCTAATGTTTTTTGGTTTCTTGCATTCATAGCAAGTAATTTTTTTGGTTTTCTTTTTGCTTTCTCCTTCATGCTTCTTGTTGGAGTCTCTAGTTCTTGAGAAATTTTTCTTTTTTAAGAATTTTTTGAAACTTTTAGTAAGCATGGCAACATCACCATCTTTATCACTAGAGTCTTCAAGGTTTTCATCGTCACTATCATTTTATGAAGCTTTTAGTGTTATACTCTTCTTTTTCTCCTTTTCTTATTATTCCTCTCCTCTTTGCTTAATTGTAAGCTCATTTGTTAGGACTTTCCAATAAGCACATCGGTTGAGAGTGTTGAAAGATCTTGAACTTCCACAATTGAAGTAACTCGAGATTACCAATCCTTTTTAGGCAGGATTCTTATAATCTTGTTGTTTATCTCTTTCTTGGTGAAATGTTTACCAAGTTTCTTGAGGGTTATAAGAAGAGCATTGAGTCAATTTGTCGTCTCCATGATTAACTCTTGAGGCTACATCTTGAAGAGTTCATATTCATACATGTGAAGTTGAACCTTTTTATTTTTAACTTGAACGTTGCCTTCATAATGATTTTCTAAGGTCTTCCACATTTCCTTAGCTGACAAGCTTACCTCCTTTTTTTCTTATTATGGACAAGACTAAAGTGATCATAGCCTTTTTATTTTTAATGATTTTCCTCCTTTTGTTGATTATTCCATTAGCTTATTACAAGAGTAGTTACCACACCATCAATGATAGTTGTATATGGTTCCCAACATTTTAGGACAATATCCTAAAGTTTAATAGAATCACAATCAAGGTATAACTCTATTTTGAACTTCTAATAAGGGCAGTCACTACCATCGAAGGATGGTCTAAATGAAGAAATAATTTATGATTCACTCCTCATGATCTTGTATTATAGCAATAAAGTTCCTAGAATTTAAGCTCTGATACCAACTAAAAAAGCCTTAAAGGGGGATGAATAAGGGTAATGAGTGTTTTAGAAAAATAAAAATAATTTTAAGGAATTAAATAAGAATTAAAAGAATGTTAAGAAGGAAGAATGAAGAACATAATGATTTAAGGAGTTCAGATTCAATAGTAATCCTACGTCTCCACCTAACTTATCCCCAAGTTAGGATTTTCAATCAACCACAATCTTATTCAAAAGATTGAGATTACATAAGAGTTTTATAGCTCACTCTTATAAACTTACAACTTGAATTTTCAAGGCTCAGTCAAAAATAAAATCTCAAGTCTTTCAATGGACAACACTTAAACCAATTTCTTTCAAAATAGAATCTCACTTCCCATGTTCTTAATCCCATAAAATAAAAGAATAAGAATGCCTATTCTAATATTCACTAACTTTTATAAGAGTTACACAAATATAAAAATTGTTCAAATGAGAATTTAAGAGCTTAATTGAATGTTTAAGAGCGAATGAATGATAAATAAGTTTCTTAAATTTTCAATTGAACTCTATAAGTTATTTATATAGATAAATAACTTAGATTATGGTTGTTGGATGGATTAATTATGTCTCTAATGTCTCTTGTTGATTCTTGAATCATTTTAGATTTATTTTTGTCAAAACACCACTCACAATCGTGAGGAGCAAACCTTGGCTTATTAGCTTTAGTTTGAGGATCGTTGTATTAAAAAAAGTCCATTGAATGTTGTCAGGACTACCCTTACAAGCTTATCTCTGCTCTTTACGATCATGAGGAGCACTGACCATTTTGCCAAAAATGAGCTCCTGAAGCACTATACAAGGTTGGCTCATGAGGGGCTCGTCAAGTCCTCATGAGCAGACCACTGTAAGTCCAAAATTTTATATTTTTGGTATGTAAATATTTCTCAAAGATTGGGGACTTGAATAGATTAAGATACTTCGTCGAAATGCATATTTATACTTTTTCAAGGAGTATTCCATTGTCTTAAATCATTAAACAATTATTCTTGATAATCAATTAACTTCCTACACACTTAAAGAAAATCATTAGAATCTAAATTATTTTTCAAAGCCCAAAATTAGCAGTTTGATCATGTAAATGGTCAACATGATGCAGCGAACAATTTGAGGACAAATTTTCTCTACCTTGGAGGGAATGGTGTGGACCAACCAGCTTTACAATTTATAGCATGATTAGATGATAAAAGGTCAAAATTGTGTAATGGTGCTTTAAAAGGCTATAACTTTTAACTTCAGATGAATTACAAGCCCACAATATATCAAATTTAAGGTTATTCAGAGATTTATATACATGGTTAGGTTTACTTATTATAGCTAATTTTTAGGCTCAAATTTGATTGTTTGAAGTTATTTTAGAGGATTTGAAGTTTTGTGCTCATTTTTTGTTTATTTTTATATTTTGTTGACCAATTTCTTTTATAGGCTTTATTGTGCTTTGATTAGGCCTTTTCTTTCTAGGGTTGCATTAGCGAACACTACAAATTTATTTTATTTTGATTTGTAGACATTTTTTAGTAAATTTTAATACATAAATATTTTTTCCTCTCTAAATTTCAATGTTTTTTAGAATTAATGAATTTTGTATATTTCTTAGTAATTCTAGATTCAATGTTTCTGACATTCGTGCATGAATCAATAGATTTATATAGTTATCCTTTAATTTAGAAGCTTTCGCTACGTCATTTTTTCATTCATTTATTTATTTTGAACATCATAAGGACATGATTCATTCAACATATGTTAACTTATATAAAAATACAAAAGTTGATCCAAGAAAAGTCACATAAATGTTTGTCAAAAGCTTTAGCAAGCATATCAATAGCTTATGAGTTTTTTATAATCAACACCTTTGCAATGGAACTTCTCTCAAGAATGCCTCTTCTTTACCTTCATAAGTAGGCTTAACATTTTCCCTATTATGAGGATAACATTCCTAATCAGCATGTCATATAGCTCAATGGCCATTTGCAAAAAGCATAACAACTAAGCAACCAATTATAAAAATTAAAAATAAATAAATAAATATTGAAATTATTAGCCTTTAATTGAAAAACTTATGAATTGTAGCATTTTTAAGTTGAAATCGTATATTTTCTCCATTGAATATTTTTTAGCTAATCAATTGACCTATCCAGAATAGTTAATATTAAAAGCTCATCCAAATGAGGCCTAAACTCATAACAAGTGGAAATAGTATAGATCCAAAACAAAATGTTGTGTTTTTTAATGGGATAAGAAAGCACATAAGCATAAATGCAATCATAAGATAAGGCCACATTGACACATAATGATAAATATAGCTCATGAATTTTAAGTTTGAACCTTCTTTCCACATTAAAAGATACAGACCCATATAGCGTAATTTACATTGCTACACCTCTTATTGTATGGTTGGCAACTTACAAATTTAGAAATAAAAAATAAACAAATATGGTATCAATAAAAAATTAATTCAAAATTAGAAATCTGCAACCATTAAAATTCTCATCCCTCTAAAAACAAGAAAGAGTAGGGCGTGGAGAGTGATTTGATTATAAAAATAAGAATAACCTTGTTCTTTTTTTTTTACATCACGAACCTCATATTTATATTGTATCGTAATGCTTACATAGTCTTAAGCAATTTAAATGTATAATGCCATAAAGGAACAAAGAAATGCAAGAAAAAGGAAAGATTCAAGGATTGTAATTCTTAATCCCATTTACTTATTGGATTTATATCTTGCATATTAAAGAGAGGTGAAATTTTACATTACGCCGTACATATGAAAATATTAAAAGAACCACAAAATTATTTTCTTCCATAACTCAAAGAATGTAACTATGGATTATAAAAAAAAAATTATCCCTCTAAACATTCATGATCTAGGAGGATATTTATTAATTAAAATAAATTATTATATATATTTATTATATAGTAAATTATAATATATGTATTTACTATTTTAAATTAGTGGTTTATAATTTATTATATATTTATTATATAATAAATTATAATATATTAATTTACTATTTTAAACTAATAGTTTATATAAATTAAGAATTTAAACCATTAATGTTATGAGGTTTAAATTTATTATTATTTTTCTTTAAGTTATTTTTAGTTATAAAAATATGTATCTAAAGAGATGTTATTCGATTAATTCAAACAAGTAGAACTTAAAATAGTGTTTTAACTTCAATTTCTTTTTTTTTTAATCTTCCTCTTCATTTCAAACGAAGTATAAATTCAAATTCCTTCAAATAAGAATTTTAAGTTCTTTTACTAGAAGTTTTGGATCAAATGATATTAGAGCTCTATATCTAAAAAGGAGTGGTTTATGGTCCTTACTCATGGCCAACACAAAACCTTAGGAGAAGAGCTTAAAGGTCCTTTGCTGGTACAAAGATTATAAAGGTTTAAAAAAGACAAGATGTCAGGAGAAGAAAAATAGGGAACATCTAATTTTGAAGGTGATAGAATCACCATTTTAGAATAATAAGTTCAAAACTTGAGAGTATGAATTGCTCAACTCCAAAAAATTCCATATGCACTCTCTTCTAATAAGTCTGATCATAAGCTCAATAAGAACGTTGGTAAAGAGAGTAAAGAGGAAGTTTATATAAAACCTAATGAAGAAGATCAAAAGGTTAAATCAGATGGTGATAAAAATCTTATTGATACCTTAAAGATTGACTTTAAGGTTGATATTCCTATCTACAAAGGTGACACTAAACTTGAAAAGTTAGATAATTAGATAGATGTGTTAGAAACTTTTTACACTATATATAAGTATTTTAATGCTCAAAAGATAAAGTTAGTAAGTTTGAAACTTTTAAGTCATGCCCTCACATGGTAGAAATTTTATCAACAATGGTACAATGTATCGAATTTAACTTAAAAAGATTTAAAAACATTATTAAGAAAATAATTTTATCTTATTGGGTATGAAGAGGAAAGATAGTATAAATGGCAATACTACAAGCAAAAATTTGGCCAAACTGTATAAGAATATACCATAGAATTCCATAACCAAGCTATAGTTTTGGATATTAATGTTATTGACTATAATGTGTTCATGAAGTAGACTGGAGGTCTTACTAACTACATATGGAGTGAACTTAAATTATTCCTTATAGAATCCATTGAAGAAGCTATAATCAAAGCTATTGTTATTTAAGATAAAAATAAATAATTTGTTAAGAAAAATGATGAATCAAAGTCTTTTAGTAAATATGATTAGAAAAAAAAGGGAAGCAGATCAAGGATGAGTTGACATAAAAATAATATTGTGATCACTGTCGTACTAATAAACATGCCAAGGAAAGATATTGGATTCTTCACCCTGAGTTAAAGCCAAAAGATGGAAAGGGCAACCAAAGGAGGAATGATAAGAAGACCACCTTGACTATGCAGCAAATGAAAGAGCTTCCTAATAAAGTAACCTAATGCTACACTAGCCCTTATGATAAAAATAAAAGAGCTTCCTAAAATAAAGTAACCTAATGCTATACTAACCCTTATAATATGACAAATAGATGTGGAAGATGCTTATAATCGAGAAGAGTTGTTCCATTTGACTATTCAAGTCAAACAAAGTCTTTTGCAGGCCATTATTGTTCTAAGAAGTTAAGAAAATCTGATTTTAAAAGCCTTAATAGAGAAGTTAGGCTTAAAGACAATGCCTTACCCAAAGATATATCCTCTAGGTTAGAGACAAAAGGACATTGATATTTGAATTACAAAGCAATATACCTTTAAATTTGTCATCACCAATCATTGTATTAATAAGGTAACTTATAAAGTGGTGCCTATAGACGTATGTTAAGTTATATTGGACAATCTATATTTATAGAACTGTAATGTCATTTACTATAGGAGATTACACAAGTATCTTCTTATGAAAGATGGGATAGACTTCTTATTAATTATTGCAAGCCTCAAACAATAGATAATCTCTTAATCGCTAACCAAGCAAAGAAATTATTGAATTCATACTAGCTATTTATTTTACTAATGATTCAATCTCAATACTTGAGCCCAAAAATTATGACCTTGTCCATATTAACTTTGTCACCATCACAAAGCAAAGAAATTGGAAAATTATAGGAAGAGTTTAAAGACTTATTTAAAGATGTGTAAAGATTGCCACTAAAAAGAGTTGTAAATCATGAAATCCAATTTGTAGAAGATTCTCCTTAATTAAATTTAGGTTTGTATCACACTTGTTTAATAAAATTTGAAAAGATAATTAAATAAGTTTAAAGGATCCTTGAATAAGAAGTCATCAAACCTAGTTGTTCACCATATGGCTCACCAGTATTACTAGTTCCCAAGAAAGATGGAGGTTAAAGAATGTGTGTTGATTATAAGGCACTAAATAAAATTACCATTAAGAATCAGTATCCATTATCGAGGATTGATAACCTGTTAGATTAGTTGCATGGTGTTTGCTACTTTATAAAGCTTGATCTCAAATATGGCTATCACCAAGTTCATATCAATGAAGAAGATACTTGGAAAACTACATTCAAGACAAAGCAAGGACTTTTGAGTGGTTAATTATGCCATTTAGGTTATGTAATGCTTTATTAACCTTCATATAGTTGATGAATAAAGTGTTTGATCCTTTCATTGATAATTTTGTCATTATCTATTTAAATGGCATATTGATATTTAGTGTTACATGGGAGGAATATCTTC
The DNA here is from genome assembly GCA_947683625.1 of Mallotus nudiflorus. NCBI lineage: Eukaryota > Viridiplantae > Streptophyta > Magnoliopsida > Malpighiales > Euphorbiaceae > Mallotus > Mallotus nudiflorus. Next base: position 8,356,663 of record CANTUR010000027.1, on the reverse strand, counting down.
ATCGTATTACTCAAGTGTTAGGCATTCTTTGAATACACAAGTTACAGTTGAATGGAAAAAACTATGAATTTGGAAAATGACATTTGATATACTTGAGATTCATTATTGGTGCAAGAGAGATAAAAGTGGATCAAGAAAAAGTGCAAGTTATTTCCTAATGGCCTACACTACGATCTGTAATCATGGTTCAAAGTTTTATAGGTGCAAGTCAATATTTACAAAAGTTTATTCGACACTTTTTCAAAAATTACAGCACCATTACACATTTTATAAAGGCTAATAAAAAATTTAACTGGTCTAATAAGCATGAAGAATCTTTATAATTACTAAAATGAAAGATTACAGAGACTGAAGTACTAACATTACTAAATCTACAAAAACCATTTAAAGTTAAAAGCAGATGCATTTACTTATGCCATGGGAGCCATCCTATTACAGGATGGAAACTAGTTGTATACCATTTTGAGATATTCAATGGACTAATGTTAAACTATCCAACTTATGATAAGGAGTTATATGTTTTGTATTAAGCAATGAAGCATGAGAGAGCTTACTTATTAGGGAAGGAAGATATGGTACACTCAAATCATAAACCTCTTTAATTTTTTACTATATAGTATAAGTTGCAACAAGCTTGCTATATGAAATGGATGTCTTATTTACAATAATTCAATAGTGTGATAAAGTATAAAAAATATTAATTAATAAGTTTGCAGATATGTTTGACCTTCAACACCAACTAAGTTCACATAACTAGTAGCGTATATTCAACCCATATATCCTTTTGAATACACAAAAGGGTACAATATAGACTTTTATTTTAGTTTAGCTTATACTAAGTTGCAATGAGGAAAGACTAGAGAGTTTCTGTTAAAATATGGACTAATGTACAAGGGAACACAATTATGCATACCAAAAGATAGCAACAAATTATAGTGGATTCGTAAAGCTCACATTTTCAATATAGCAAGACATTTTAGAGTCGAGAAAACACTATTAAATCTTCATCATTATGTCTTTTGGTCGAAGATGCTTCTTGATGTTTTATGATACATATAAGGTTGTGTTCTTTACAACACCTCTAAGCCTTTTAATAGGAAGTTAGAACTGTATCTTCCATTGCCAGTACCTAGCAAACCTTGGGAGAGTATTTCAATGGACTTTCTTAGAGGATTTCCTGAAACTAAGTTCGAATATGATTACTTATTCATTATGGTGGATTGTTTAAATAACATGGTGATTTTTATTCCTTATAAGAAGACAATATCCAAAGAAGGAGCTACTAATTTATTTTTCCAATATGTATGGAAACATTTTATCTTGCCTACCTTAATTATTTTAGACAAAGATAGTTGATTTTTAAGCCATTTTTAGAGGTCATTATTAGGAATGATAAATACTAGGTTGAAGCACAGTACTGCATTTCATCCTCAAACTGATGGACAAATAGAAGTTGTTAATCATACTATAATGCACTTATTAAAGGGTTATATTTCTAAACATCCTAAAACTTAGGATGATAGCCTTCCTTATTTACTATTTGCATTTAACTATGCAATTCATGGCTCTATACTCAAATCTCCATTTGAGGTTTATTTAAAGTACTTACCTTAAAGTCCTTTTGATTTGCCATTTATTATTAGTGATAAACCATTAAGTGGAAACGATGAAGAATTTATCCAAGCATCCTTAAATGAATTAGGAAGATTCATTCAAAAGTATAAGTACGACTACAATGTTCTCAATATAAATATAAAGCTAGCCATGGCAAACATTGTTTGCCATGTAACTTTATAGAAGGAGACCTAGTATGGCTACAGTTTGGTAATAAATGGTTAAAATGAGTAGGAAAGAAACTCAAGCCTATATGGTATGGACTATTCAAAATCATTAAATAAATTCGTGGCAATGCATTCCAAGTTGATCTACCATTATATATGAATATGTACTAAATTATTAATGCTGAGAATTTAATACTCTTTGAACCATTATTATCGGATGATGACACTAACTAAGACACTCATCTTCCTCTAATTGATGACTTAGAGATGGGGTAAGAAAATGCTTTAAAGGAGGATTGTATTTTAGAGCAAAAGGTTCATTATAGACGGCGGGGTTTAGCGCACATCTAAGATCGTAGTAATCGCGACACTGTTTAAGCTCAAAGCTCCAAAGAACTCACTAACCATTGTCACAAAGACATGGCATGGAGATGAGGAGTCGCCACCCAAAGTAATAACTAAGACAAATTAAAAGTAGTGGTACTCAATTCTTTAAAAGAAAGCTAGCACCACAACTAGGAGATTCTAGATATGAAATACTAACTCTTTTCAATCTCATGTTCATTTGGAATTACTCTATGAATTACTATATTATCATCTATTTACATGCAATTTCATATAAACCCTTATTTAAATAATTAACTCCAGGCAAATTAGTCATGAATGCATTCATTTAAGTTTATAATCCTTAAGTTAGTCTAATCTACATTGATTTTAATTAAATGGGCTAAATCTACATATTTTAATTTACAAGTGATCCTGAAGGCTAATGGGCATAATTCCTATTTAATTTTAATTAATGATCCTAAGTCTATTTATTTTAATTCTAAAAATGGGCCTAAATCTACAAATTATAAAATATTTAAATTAGTGGGTCTAGTTCTACATGTTTTAATTCTAAGGTGATCTTAAATCTACAAGTTAAGGAAAAGGCTTTAAGTTAATGGGCTAAATCTAAATTAATTAAATTAAACTAAAGTTGGTCTATATCTAATTAACTAAATGAGGCTAAGTTATCTTTAACCTAAAATCTAATTAAATTATGGGCCTAAAATTTATTTTAATTAATTAAACCTATTTAACTGGGCTTATTAACCTATATTATTATGGGCCTAAAAAATCACTAAACCTAATATTAAACTTATGTACAAAATAAAATCCAATAAAGAAGCTAATTCAACAAATAATAAAAAACTTAATTTAGTGTTAAAATGACCTTAAACAATTAATTAACAAGTCATTAATAAAATAATTAACAAGCAACCCTAATTTTATCCCTTAAATCTAATTCAATTTTAATTAAAAACCCTAATTATCTCTATAGCTATTAATTTTAATTAATTATCCAATTGAAACCCTAATTTTCCTAGCCAATTAATTAAAATAAAACACACAGGATTCCACTATTCCCACTATTGGGGCTATTACAATAATCTATCAAAAATAAAAATTAATACAACCCAAAAAAAACTAAATGAAAAAAAAACAATCAACAAAATAATAACAAATAAATAAACCCTAGAAACTATATTCAAATACAAAATTCAATTCATGACATTCCATGGATCTTCATAAATTTTTTTCTCTATAGTGAATTCATCATGTTACTCCATTCATAATCACAAACATAAACACATAAAACAAAATAAACAATTATTTATAATTAAACAAAATAAAAATAAAAATTAAATAAAATCAAAATAAATCAAACAAAATAAATAGAAGAGTGTAGAAGAATACATGATTGGATGGATGAAGTATTTATTTGCTCCTCAGAGTGGTATAAATCACCATTTTTTTAAGAATAAATCTCTAATGCTCGATTTTTCTTCCTAAAAAGGCTAATGATTCTTCTTAAAAGAACAGTACCTCTAAAAGAATTTTTTTTTTTTGAGTTAAAAGCTATGTAAAAAAAAAAAAGAAGAAGAAGTCCCCTTTTAGGAGAGTTGAGCTGGATTTATATAGAAAACCCTAGCTAAAGTCACGTATCTTATTGTGACTTCTCCCATTCACAGTGATAAAGTTTTGGTTTTATAAGGATTTTTAATTTCCTACAAAAATTCTAATAAATCATAGAAAAGGGATTTATCACATCATTTGACCAATTAAAAATTTAGAAAATAATTTTTTATTTACTAAAAAATAAAAAAATACAAACAAAACATATCAGAATAGCATAATCCCGATTGGGATTATATAATTCCGATTTGAAAGTTTTATGTAATTCCGATCGGAATTACACAATTCTGATCAATTTTATGTAGTTATGATTAGAATTATGTAATTCTAATTGGAATTGCATAATTTTGATTTTTTAAGTTTTAATTACAAAAAGATTCCTGAAAGAATTTAAACTTTTCAATTAGGTCCTTAAAGAAAACATTACAATTAAGTCCTTAAAAAACTAATTAAGTTCTTTTGAAAATGCATTTAGGTTTTTAAGGTTTCAAACTTTAAGTGTTGAAAATCTATTTATAATATTTTTATCATTTGAATCCTCTGTCGCATCCACACTCAACTGTCTTGAAATTTGGTGCTTACATTCATTAAACCAAAGATGAAGAACGAGAGCACTTCTGCATTGGCAAAAAAGGTCACCTTACACACAAGTCTAAGTGGTATATTTAAGACAAAGCAACTCAAGAATTTCCTCATCACAAATTTTAACTTGACTAAGAGTTCAAGCTACCCAAATAGGAGAGCCATGATCCAGAAAGATCTTTATTAATTAAAATAAATTATTATAATTTATTTTATAGATTTATTATTTAATAAATTATAATATATTTATTTACTATTTTAAACTAATAGTTAATAATTTATTATATATTTTATTATATAATAAATTATAATACATTGATTTACTATTTCAAACTAATGGTTTATATCAACTAAGAATTTAAACCATTAATGTTTTGAGGTTTAAATTTATTTACTATTTTTCTTTAAGTTATTTTTAGTTATAAAAATATGTATGTAAAAAGATGTTATTCTATTAATTAAAACAAGCAAAACTTAAAATAATGTCTTAGCTTCAATTTTTTTCTTTTTCATCTTTCTCTTCATTTCAAAAGAAACTTCTTTGAAAAAAGAACTATTAATTCTATTCTCAAAAAAAAAAAAAAAAGAGAAGTATAAATTCAAATTCCTTTAACTAGGAATTCTAAATTTTTTTACCTAAAAGTTTTGGATCAATGTATATGAGTTATCAAAAGTTTGCTATTTATTTTTCTCTTAACAATTATGTTACATAATTAAGCACAATATTGGTGTGGTACAAAAGCTTGAAGAGGCTTTACATGATAAATATCCATTTCTCATTCCAAGTAACTTACTAAAAAAGAGAAGTTTCAATTCCATTAGAGGCCTAATATCTTGAATTAGAAAACATGCATGTCTACATATTCTTGATGTAGGATAATATATGTTGATGTATGCACAATATAGATTTTATGCATAAATTTTTTTTAAAAAAATCATAGTATGCTCAAAAAAGTAAAATATAATATAATAAAGAAATAAGGTTATTGATCAATATAATACATGCAAGACAACACAAGAAGGATAATTTCATCATGTTGTGGCAAGAAGGTTAATTTGAAGAGCCAAAAAAAAAAAACTAAGAACCTGCAATTCTCTAGTTATATTCTTTTCACTAAGCATTTCATTGATCATTAAATATTTCATAACAATAGTATACCGACTTTCTTTGAAAAACTTCATGTGTTTATATTCATTTCATAAATAAGAGCTTAAAATCTTAGAAGAAAAAAGAGGTATCTCAATAACAATGTAAGAGGAGGTTAGTAGTATTTGAAACATTATTTTACCACCTTAAAAGCTTGGATATACCAAGGTGGGCAATGAAAAATTGCAAGACATTGCAGTGTTATTACTTGCCATCACAATGTACACTTGGCATATGAGTTGCAATTTTTCTTGGTAAAATCTCATAAACATTGGATGATTAGCTTACTTTAGCCAAATAATAACACAGTAAAATGCAAATAGGCTCATATATTCACAACTGCATATGTGCCTATTAAATGTTTGGTCATAGTAACCAAATTACAATAGAAATTAAACCTCAAGAAGTACGTACCTAGTCTAGCTGGTTATCAATAATTATGACATTCTCACTTTTGCACCAATGCTCACAAAGTTTTTTCACCTAGTATAGTTGGCTCTTTATTAACAGTCGCACCCATTACTATCCATAATTATGGAACATAATTATATAACATTGACTCAACCCCATTTATAAGTTCACACATATGTGCATGGGCCAACACTATTGGGGCTTGTGGACTTGTTAATAGTAACAAAGATTTGTCGTGTTACTAATTGAAGTTGATAAATAGCCTCAACATCCATATCTAAAAAAGCACAAATTTTTGCCAAATTGTGATGACCTCAACATCCATATGGTGAAAGCACATATTTTCTCCATCATAAATATACCAAATTGGTTGTTGTCCATAAAAAAGATATCTACACAAAAGGAATAAAAAGAAACAAAGAGCAGGATGGTTATAGTATACCAATTGTGACCTTGAGTGAGTTTCAATATTTTGATAAACTTTTGAAGAAGGATTCAACTCTATAAGGTGGTTGACATCAAACAGGGTAATATGATACGCCTTGAGAATCACAAGCACTCGTGCCTGCAGCATTAGTGCTTTAACATGCTTGTGATCAAGTTTAATTATTGATATATACATTCTTCAACTACCTATGATACAACCGTTAATAAATTAATTGATTAGAAAAATCAAATTTCAAAATCCAAGAAATTAAAAACTGCTAAAAAGGCAAAAAGGGGAAAAGTGAATTGATTTTTTTTTTAAAAAAAAAAGGAAAAAAGAAAAAGGCACCTTTTGAAATCATGCACCTTCAAATAATAAACATCTTTATTACTATGCAAAGTGATCTTTCAGGGCTTAGTTTTGGCCATGAAAAGCACCTTAGTGTAAACCCCTAGAGCTTCCTTGTACTTGTCGTTTGATGGTGCATATGCCATGAGTGTACATAAATAGTTTGATTTTTGCCATCCAAAAAATTGGAAAGCCTACTGAAGAAACCATTAATTTGTTTCATATAGGCAGAGAAGCTAATGAAATAGGAACTAATTTTAATTTTATTTGGCACATGGAAGATCATAAAAGGATTTATAGCCTAATTTATTAGCTATAGAGAAAGCAAATTAAGCATAATGTAGAGAAAACAATAGCAATACTAATGCTTTGGAACTTAGACTTCGTTTGTTTGCGGAAAATATTTTAAAATGTTTTGACTTTGGAAAATAATTTCTTTTGAAAATATAAGAAATTATTTTTAGAGAATATTTTCTAGAGAAAATATTTTTTGATGTTTGGTTGCATATTAGAATACAATTGGAAAATATCATCCTTTATGACATTAACACCTTTTATTATTCAAATTATCTCGCTGTAATAGATCTAATATATATTTTTTACAAATTATTTCTATATAATGGACTTGATGTATTGATACAAAATCTATATGATAATTAATCTATACAAAAGAGTGAAAGGAAAAAAGAAGGGGATGAGACGAAAAAATGAAAAGATAAAAATAAAAATAAAAAGGAAAGGAGAAAAAAGGAGAGAAGATAAAAAAAATAATAAGAAAATAAAAATAAAAATAAAGAGGAAGGAAAAAAGAAGGATATAAGGTAAACAATAAACCAAAAAAAGACAGAAAGAAGAAAAAATGAGAGAACACAAAAAATAAGAAGAAAATAAAAATAAAAAAGATGAAAAAGAAGAAAAAGAGAAGAAAAAATGAGGGAAAAAAAGAAAAAAGAAGGGCAAAACTAAAGTAACAAATTAAAAAAATGAACATTTTAGGTAAATTTCTCTTATTTGTAAGTATTGGAAAATGATTTTCTATTCTAAGGATAAGAAATTATTTTTCCTTATTTTTAAGTTATTTTCTGTTGACTAACTATTTGTTTTTCTTTGACATATATTTTTTTTTTGTAATCCAAAACTAAAAAATAAGGAAAAATATTTTTTGCAAAAAAAATATTTTTTGCAAACAAACAGAGCCTTCGAGAGAGAGAAAAAACCCTAGAGAGTGGGAGAGATTTGAAGTCTGTAAAGTGTAAGCAACTTGATACTAGAACTCTAGATTACCGAATTAAACTTATCCTCCATGCCAATTATTAGGGGTGCACACGGGTTAGGAAAATCCAAAGATTTAAAATATCTTGAACCATACCAAATTTCAAGAATTTTAAAAATAAAATCTCTAATGTTAGTAACAAATTTAAAAATTTTCATACCGCTACCTTTCCATTTTTCGGAGCAATTCAGTACTATATTTCATTTCTTTTGGAATATATTAGTATGATTTGGTTCAAAAAGGGGGTCCGAAGATTTATGTTATATATAAATTTATATTATTAATTGAGTTTATCTTTATTACTAAAAAATAAGAATGTATTTATTTTTATAATTAATACAATATAAACCAATGTTGACAAAAAAAAAAGTATATACCATTAAAAAGCATTATAATTATATGTTTACATAGCATTGTGGTTAAAAATCATTAAAAGAATACAATATAAACCATGAAAAATAAAAATCTCTACAAAGCATTATAGTTATGTGTTTGCTCAAAATGGCTTTTTTATTTTATTTGTAATATTACCATATACTTTAATGAAAATGATGCAGCTTTGGACAAAATTACATCATTTTGGTTATTTATTATTTAGTTCATTAATTTTAAATAATATCAATAAGATTATGTTACTTATTAAAAATAATAATTAATAAATTATGAAAACTATAGCAACAACAATATATTTTAATTAATAAATTATAAAATTTGAAATGATATATTATTATTTTCATATTTTTAGTTTAAATTGAAATATGATGGGGTATTGCATATTTTTACTTCTTGTTGATAATAATAATAGTTTTCTTATTTTTTATATTTTAAGTTTACATTCTGTTATAACAGATATTGTACATTCTTTATTTGTTAGTTGAATTATTTGAAATTATACAACATAAGTTTTTATTCATATTTTAAGTTATATAATCAATATTTAGGATAAGTGCAAATAAGTAACATGTGGTTTAATTGTTTTAGCATTAGTGGCCTACGATTTTTTTTATGATACTTCAATAGCCTATGATTTCATATTTATAGCACTTAAGTGACAAATTTTGTTATAACTTTTTATTCTCTCTCCTCAAATATCCGAAAATCAAATTTGTAATACAATTTCATAGAGGAGGAAAAATAAGTTTATTGATAGTAGTTTTAAGTAGCAATAATAACATAAATAAAATAAAAAAATAAAAACAATTTTTCAATTTTTTTATTTAAAAAAAATTCTAAACACTATGAACAATAACACTATTGCTAAATCTATGTTAAAATTATGAGAATTTGATCAAAATTAAAAATCAAATTTTTTAGATGCTAGACATGAGAGAAATTATGAGTTGTAATAAATTTTATCACTAAAGTTCAATTAATTTGAAATTACAAGGTACTGAAATGTTATAAAAGAAGTCATAGGGTCTCGATGCTAAAATGTTTAAACCACAAGCTACTTATTTATATTTATCCCTAAATATTTTATATTTGTATTTATCAATTGAATAAAAATAATAGTAGTAGTATTAGTAATGATAATTAATAATAATGAAATTAATAAATTATTTTGTTAACAATTTATTTATTATATATTTAACACAAAACATATTAATTTTTATCATATATTATTATACATATGTTAATAATAATATATATTACTTGATAATATAATGAAAAGTATATAATTAAGTTTAAAATTGTTTATTAATATTTATACATTATTTACTAAATTAAAATTCAGTACTATATTCGATTTTCGGTTTGGTATAGTTTCAATACAATTCTCAATTTAATTTTTTTTATAAATTTCCAATATCATATCAAATTAGTTATAAAATTTAGTTCAATCCAATTTGAGGTTAAAATTATTCAGTTCGATACAATTTTTATGTTTTTCAACTTTGTATTTTGGTTTAGTTTGATATTTTGATCACCTTATGTTAAGCTCTACCAATTATGTATATGTATCTTTATATGTTTATAAATACATTTTACAATTGTGGGATCCAGTTCAATAAAATAATAATAACCTTCCTCTAACTGTTGGCGAAGGGGGCTGTGTCAAGTACATATATTTTATCAAAAGGATCGAAGTGTCTTAAAAATGTAAAGGTTTGTACAAAATCAGTAGAAAATGTTTAGAAAGGGTGAATTGATATACTACGAGAAAGTTTAAGGGCTGAATAAGCTTTTATTCCTAGATCTCATCCGTTCCTGATGCTTATCGCTTCCTTACCCAATCAGTGTAGCCTGTGATACATAATTGATACAAAGCAGGTAACGTTAACGTCTACAGTTGAAAAGAAATGTTGATTTGGTTGGTAGTGGTGGGCGAGACTCAGTTAAAAAAAAAAAAAATTGCAGAGAAGAGGCATTCGGTGACCGCCGCCTTACTTTGCACGTCAACGCCACATCTATGTTAGGGTTTAATTATCTACGGCGCCGTATCTCATCTATCTAACTGTTCCTCTTCTCGCGAGTTAGGGTTTATTCGTTTCTGTCTCCCTTTCTCTCTGTGAAATATTGAACCCCACCAACTTAATATATATATTTTTTATGTATTATCTGCAGGTAATATTGTTGCTATTTTTTTAAAATTAATTTTTTTTATTATTTTGCCATCAGATTTTTCAAAATTAAGAGAAATTGGATTATCCTCATAATAAGTATATCAAACAATTTTTGGATTTCGCCTTTGCTAATTGATCTGAGGTTTTTGAGTTACTAGTGAAAAATTAAGGTTGACTGTTGTTTGAATGATGAAAAATTTGTTTGATTCAATTTTAATTCTGTTTAAACCCTTATTTCAAGGTCACCTGATTTTTTTTAAGGTCACGATCTGTGTTTTGGAGATTCAATTGGATAAGTTTTCCGTTGATAATGTGAATCTTAAGCTTCAATTATGATCTGCCTCTAATTTTTGGTTATCGCAAGTATGAAGAATTTCAAATATTTAATTTTTTGTTTAGCAAATTATTTTTATTTGAGTGGTTATTGTTGTTTTAGAGGGAATTAAATTAGTGGATTTGGTGCTTCTTGATATAAAAATGTTTTCTTTTTCTTGTATAATGTCATTGGATGATATAGGAGAAGAGCTACTCTTTCAAAAGGCTGTAGAATAAATAACAAGGTGGTTCTACTTCTGTGAAACGTGTGACGGTCGTATATAAAAGAGGAACATGTACAGAATCATAACTAACTGCAATTTTAGGTATGCCTTTTTTTTTTCCCTCCTCTTCATGTATTTGGTTGCGTCATTATTTATCTAATATTTGATTTGAATTTGGGATTTTCAATTGCCAAATAAGCACTTGTAATTCACATGTTCATTCGGGCTCGTGCACCGCCACCTCCCTCCCTCCCTCCCTCCCTTCACTTTAAGAGTCTTAGAATATAAGTTTAATAGAACAGCTTAATAAGATCAATTGTAAGATACCAGTTTATCAAAGATTTCATTTTATGATTGGAATGGTTGGCTTAATGTGTCTAATGGGTTTTACTTGTTCTTTGGATGATATATGTCCGTTAATTTGTAGGTTTTGCATCTTTGTTATAGTTGAGTACAAAGGTATCTGGATTGCTAATTTTCTAGCTTGTTCTTCTTTCAGGACTTACCAATCATCTACAATGGCAATTTGTCTTTAATACTGGTGGGAGGCTAGAGTTTACAATTTTCTTTATTTTCGAACTTTTGGATTTGACGTTCTTGATAGGGATTGATCTATTAGGTAGAAATGGATGCCAAGATCGCAAAGGTATTGGATAGTAATCGTAGACTTGTGCTCTGCTCGAAGAGGAAACGAGCATCTCATTATGCAACATATTTTGCTGGATCTTCTTGCATTTTGTCACCTGAGTGGCCCTCTGTCAATCATCCAACACATAAGCTTGGGAAACGGCGGAGACTAGCTGCCAGCCAAAGCAAACCTTTGAGCTGTAGGCATCAGTTTAGAAGATCTTTGCTCCGATGTTATTCAAATTTTATGAAAAGTCGGGTGCCACAGCGTCTTATGTTTTATCAAAATGGTGAATGGAGTGATTTTTCCCAAGATTTTGTTGCTTTAGTTAGGAAGGATCTTCAAGAGAAGAAACCAGTTATTGAGGCTGAGTTGAAGGGCCATCGCTATTTGCTGGATCTCTTACATATGTTTCGGGTGGACATGAAAACAGGTGTACAGGAACCTATTGCTTGGATTGATGAAGCAGGTGGCTGCTTTTTTCCAGAAATATATGTTGATGATGAGGAGCCCGATGAGTGCTGCCAGCATAGTTGTGCAAATGATCAAGGACCTAATTTTAGAGAGTCTTATGGGCCCCATGAGATCAAGCTGCAGCTTGAAATTGATATAAATGGAATGGATCAGTCCAAGTTAAAGGAGTGTAGCGGAGAGTCAAATGCCCTTGTCAAGCATATTCAAATTTATCAAAAACCTACGAGCAGCAACTATGTTGAAGTTGAGGACAGTTGCAACAGGATTCCTGATGAAAAACTTGACGAAGCTGTCGAGGAAAATCAACATATTAAAGAAGATATTACCAGAAATGGATATTTTAATGAAAAGCTGGATTTTGATACTGTAAGGAAGATGTTTCTTGCAGACATGAACTCTTTTGGTGGGGCAGACATACTTGATATTCACTACTGCTCTAGTACTTCAATGCAAGCTCGATTAGAGCTTTTTCAAAAGCAGATTGATTTAACAAAATGGCGTCGTGGTGATGCAAATGTTAGATATGCTTGGCTTGCTTCTTCCAAAAATTTACTATCTAAAATCATGTTGTATGGGCTTGGACATTATGGACCTTCTATAACTAAGTCCAAATATGGCATTGGTGTTCATCTCTCTGCAGCAAACTGCTGTCACACCAGGTTGGAATTTTGAGTCCACTTTGTTGTTTTGTTTGCTGTTGAAATTGCATCCTGGTGCATAGGTTGTATGCTGTTATATTATCTTAATTTCTCCAGCAATTGATTGTATCTGTGGTAAACTCTGTTACGTTGGCTGCGGTGATTGCTGTACCAGGAGAGCTGCAAGTTGATTCTAGTCTGAGCAAGCCTACCAAGAGGATAAATTTTATTATTGTTATTAGTATTATTATTATTATTATTTTTAAAACTTTAGCATCAATTCTTTTTTTATGCTAACAAGCATATGGAATTTTCCTTGAGTTACAGTTCTGCTGTAAGCAGTTCTAGTTTCTTGTCTAAAGATGGGCCAATGCGAAGAGTGACGTCTTAATTTCTTTTTGATTGCTTGTTATGGTGTATATTGGGATATTTCTATGGCATTCACATCTGCCACTTGATTAGAGAATTGCATATCATGACATCTTCTTTCTGATAATAGGATCATTAGGCTTTCTCTGTTGTAATTTATGTTTTTCATTTAATACTATTCTGATTATTTTCAGTGCACAATTTTGTGATGTTGACGAAAATGGAGTACAACATATGGTACTTTGTCGTGTAATAATGGGAACAATGGAGCTCATTCGGCATGGGAGTCAGCAGACTCATCCCAGTAGTGAGAAATTTGATAGCGGTGTTGATGATCTTCTAAATCCAAGACAGTATATAGTGTGGAATATGCATATGAACACGCACATTTATCCGGAATTTGTTGTTAGTTTCAAGGTCTCTTCAAATTCTGAAGGTGATATGCTACTCTTCTTTAGGTTTTAGTGTCTGGATGAATACTTTGTCTTATATATGTCTATGCACATGCGCCCTCGCATGCGCAAATATATCCATGTATAAATCTTTTACAAGTAAATGGTAGCTTGAAGGCCTCCTAGTCCACAATCATTTGCTGGATGGAGCGAAGTATCAAGCTCCACTTCCTAATCTCCTTGGATGCTGATGATTTAATCCGCAATTCATGGTCATCTATATTTCATTGACTTTATTATGTTGCAAGAGTTTAATCATCACTCACTATGTTTAGTGGCATCTTCTAAAAATGCAGTATGAATATGGGAATTTCTTGTTTGAAATTTAATTTCTACTTGACTTCTAGTTTTTATTTTTCTGTGGTTCCTACAGCGCTTTTGGTCGGAGGTGATGTTAAGCATGCTGTTTCTGGCATAACTGCAACATCACAAGGGGCCCGTCAAAAGTTGGCAATGGATTCCTCAGCTGTTGATCTGAATTTGCCAGTGGGATCCTCTGAAGCTGATTTAAATATACCGACAGAATATGCTGCTACTGATCCTGTAAAGGTGCCAGTTGTATTTTTACATTACTCTTGCTTCTACAAGATTCATTAGCCAGATTCTGTGCTTATATTGACTTATTTTTATCATTTTGCATGAACAAGTTATGCACAATATAATAATGACTAATCCTACCAATTTGAATTTTTATTTGGGACTTCATTGCACTCTATTGGACACATTTTCTCTTGTTACTTTTGGCAATAGTCCCCATTATGATGTTTCAGTGAAAATCTCTCTGCTGGGCTTTTATAGCATGCTGTGATTTAGCCTCTGTTTTGCCTTAAGAATCAATGCATCTAAGGAAACAGCAGTTGTAGACCAAATATGCCCTTAATGGAAGACATTAGCAATGCCCTTAGTAGAATACATTGTCAATGTAATGCTTGTGGATGTTTGTTTTAGTGAAGGGATTTTTTTTTTTTTTTTTTTTTTTTATCTGGGGGATTGCAGTTGGTGTCCATTTATGCTGTGCGGTGCATATGTGGCTTTGGTTCATACTGGCTTGGGTTTGTGCCTTTCAAGTTTGTAATTTGCGAGTACAATCTATTTTTTCTTAACAAAAAAAAAAAAAAAAACGAAGTGAACTTTGCCATAGCTGTTTTCATGTGTGTGAGAAAATTAATCAATTTAGCAAAATGTTGGTGCATGAGTTCTGATGTGTGTATGGGCAGCTGGGTAAAATGAGTGGCATTTTATCCTTTGTCAGTAAAGTGTGGGAGACAATTGAGGATAGACCAACTTTTAAGTAACAACTAGTTAAACTATGATTGCTTACTTTTTTTTTCTCTTGATGCTGAGGTGCCAACCAAGATGTTATTCATGGCTTCTTTGGTACTGTTAGCATCTTATGTCATTGCTATTTTCCATTTACTTGACTATCAACGTGCTTTTTGTTGTCTTAGCGAAGCAAAAGTCAACCACCCTCGGAATCTGGGGGATCTCAAGGTAAAGCTTCAAGTCTTGGTTCAAGCAATATGAGGACTCCAAAATCTCCTTTTATGCCTTTCCCTATGTTGTTTGCTGCAATCTCAAATAAAGTTCCTAGAAAGAATATGAAAGTTGTATTAACTCATTATGAAGAGTTCCAGGTACTTTGAATGATGGCATTTTGTTAGCTGCTGTATCAATATTAAATATATTTCTATTGTCTTATTTTTTTTCTTAGATTTTTTTGTCCTTTTTGTAATGTCAGGCAAAAAAATTGAGCAGGGGAGATTTTATCAAAAGGCTGAGATTGATAGTTGGAGATGCTATATTAAAGTCAACAATAACAAGCCTCCAAAGCAAGGTAAGGCTTTACTCTGCCTGCAAGTTTGTTTGAATGCAAACTGGCCAGCTGGTTATTATTTTGAGGTTTTTCTTTTTGTTATATTCGATGCATAATAATGAGAAGATTTTGGAAAGGGTTAACCATAAAAAAGGAGTAAACGAAGAAAGTTCTCTTGACCGGTCCATTTGGGATTTTATTTCTTTTATAGTTTTTGAACATTTCGGTTATGCAATTTACAGTTTTGGTATGCATTAAGGGTTAAACAAATATACTCAACTTCTGTATTAACTTATCACCCATCAAAGAAACCAAAAAAGATATGCTAATGAAAGTTGGAATGTCTCACCATGTTTGCAATTTTGGTTAGTGGGATGAAGTGTGCATCTTTTGATGAACAGAAGTTAGCTTATTAATCATTGAGCAAAAGGCTGTTTCAACTTTGGTTCCTTTTGAAAAGCTGCAGTATCCTCTTGGAAGAAAAAGAAGGCAAAAAGCAGTTCAACTGTTACATGAAACATTGAGATTAGTAGTGATACTGGAAACTATTACTCTGTGAATGAGGCATTTAGCTTGGAAGAATGAAGCAAGAAATTTGAAGAATGAGTTCTCTTTTCAATATAACCGAAACTTAAGGTTGGAATTTTGATTATGAATCAGAAAATTCGTATTAGTCTGTTCAGCATCACATTATCTGGAGAGATCTTATCTGATGAATAAGTTGGAAAATCTCTTGAATGCCATGGCTTCAATTTTGTCAAAGCAGTGGATTTTCTGCATTACTAAATATGGGGAACAGAACTTTTTGCTGTAAACAATTTATTTAAGACTATCAGATGGGTTGCATGGATGCATGTGCATACAAGAGCTTCGGAAAAATAAACGAGGACAAAATTCTTGAACACGGCAGGCATTCATGTAATGGATATGTTTCAGGATTGTTGCCTTCCGAAATGGCACTCATCGTACTCGTACTCACCATTTTGTAGTTTTCTACTTCATGTGCTCAATATGTGTGTAATTTTAACATATAATGAGTGGGGAATTCAATAGCATTAATTTAGGAATTCAGAATTGTGCTTAAATAAGAATATCTCATCTGGTAGAAGGCCAGGAAGAGATAAGTGTTGATCTGCCAAAGGTGGAAGAATTATAGTGCAGGTTCTCTTGTCGCTAAACAAGGTTGAAGGTTGGCAAGCCTGCACACATGTCAGCTGCAAGGATCCAGTTTCACTCTCTTGTGTGCTTCTTATTTAAGGACATGATTTATTTGTTCAAAAAATATCAGAGACAAATTGTAATTGTGGCCTTTTTCCTGCCTTGTAAATGCACATATTTGGTGGTTTCTGTCTCTGACGAAATTGAACGAGGACTGTAACTAAGAAGATGCATTAGTAACTGCTGATTATTTGACCTCAACTTCACATACGGCTTGACAGTATGAGATAACAATCTCAGGTTATTTTGGGTGTAGTTACTAATCAAGAATTTGGGTACACTTGCAATTGGCATTACATGTACGATGCACGTTGCAATGGGAAATGTATTTTAGTGTATCAATTCATGGAATGCATCAAATTGTACTATTAGCATGAATTTTATTGCTCTAGTGTACTGCAAATTTTACTTTACATTTTATATTGTTAGGCTTACATCTGCGAAAGGTTCCAATTACAGTAGGACAGAAAATAGAAAGAAAAATGGGCACAAAATTGCAAAAGCAAAGCGAGATATGATTCTCGGATTTGTATAGATTTGGCCCCCTTTTTCGTTCACCCTCCTTGAACGTGATATATTATATGATGTCATGTCCGAGTTACCTAGTTGTGGTAACAGTTATATTCTATTTGCTGACTAGTTGGTGAACCTGGCCCACTGCCCATGGTAGTGATGCAGCACTATACCACTGTTGGTCTCTCTACGTCCCTGTTGCAACCACTAGCAAAGTAAATTGAGGGATTATTTTGACTTGATTTCTTATGATGAAAATTAAAGGTATCAGTTCTATTGAGGATATCCTTGTGTAGAAAATCATTTATTTTTCTATTTGGTGATCATGTCAAGTTTGCTTCCAAGAAGTTGCAGTCTTTGATGAATAAATATTTGAGGAACATCTTTATGTGCTTGCTGTGATTCCATGTTTTCAAAATTCTTCCCTCCCTTGCTTTCAAAGCATGCCTGTACAGTACTGACTGTAGTGTTCAAATAGCCACTAGTCCATCTCTTTTGCCCTCCCTTGTCACTGTCCTACTCTCTCTCTCTCTCTCTCTCTCTCTCTCTCTCATGACTGGGATCAGAAGGTTAGTACATTTTTGTTGAATTGGATATAATGTTGTGTTTTCATTTTTGAATTAATATCAACTGAATGTAAAACTTACATGACTCAGAATGTAAAAGAAATTTCAAATTAATATAATTTGAACCATCACACAATTTTGAGTACTATCATGTGCATCTTATTGCAAGATTAATTTGTGCAATCCTTTCTTCCTTGATTGGAACCAAATTTATGTGTCGAGTCTGAGCCAGGGGGACTGAATTTGGATGCATGTGATTTCGGTGCTCCGTTGTTTTCTTTGAGAAGTGTACAATGCTGTCTTCTATGTTGACGTGTGAGGTTCACTTGCCTTGAATGAATGCAAAGCTGTTTAAACATAGTTCCTATTCCTTATCTGCCACCATTTTACCACTGAAGTTTATTTCATATTGTGTCGTGACATGATTTTCGTTTTCTATGTGTAGGTGCCATTCAAGTTTGCAGTGCAGACTCCTAAGCCCTCCATGGAAGGTTAAAGTGGCCTCTGATCAAACAGAGCACAGCACCTTATGCGGTATTTGTATGCTGTTTGTTGGTTTTTAGGTAAAGTCTATTTGATGCTTGTGTGCCTGATAGAATGCGTCGACATGAAGTTGTAAACAATAATGTCTCTCTAGGTTTGTAGATCTTAGTGAAACTGGTAGATTTCATATATCTTTCGTTGCTGAAGGATTGCTGGAGACTTGTTTCACTGAAACATGGTAATTTATGAAACAAAATCTAAGAATTTGCTAGTGTGGCTAGACTTTTTTTCTTATTGCATCATCTAGGGTACCTTGCTCTGCATCAGGCATGCTAGGTACAATAAACAATGGTTCAACTGCGATGGGTTGTTACTATCTAAAGAATGAAGGGCTTCTGCAGTTGATATTGCATACTAATTTATTTTTACCTCTTGTTTGGTTTAATCTTATTAGGGAATTCATTTTGAATTTCAAATAAATTCTAAATAGGAATTATTTCTAAATAATTTTTTTTTTTGTCAGTGAAGTTTGGTTGATTTAAATAAATATTTTATAAAAAGAATTAATCTGAGAATTGCAATAACTTCTTAATATTCGGTTTAATAATAAGAACTTAAATAAAATAAAAAACTTGGAATTGAAAATGAAATTTACAAAATTTTTATTTAAATAAAGCATACGCAAATTTGTAAAATACATTTTTAAAATTTTTATTTTCAACACGCTTATAGACATTTGGGGAACTTGTGCAATGAAATCCGCTGGCAAAATAGACTGTATTTTTGGCGAAGGAAGTGAGAATTTGGAGTACCAACTATAAAAAGAAAATGCGTAATTATGAACTGATTTTATTTTTTACTTCAACTAGAATTGGAGAAGGAAATTTTTCGGCTTTTTTATTTTTGAGAAATTTACCAACAATTTCTAATTTTTAGATTTCTTTACTAAAATGCATCTAATTTTCATTTGTTACTTTTTTTTTTTTATCTAAGCCCCTTTTTTCTGCCCTTTTTTTTATTTTTGTTTCTATTTTTGTCCTCTTTTGTTTTATTCTTTTCCTCTCTTTTTCTTTTTTTTTCCTTCTCCTCTCTTTTTTCCTCTTTTTAATTTTTATTTTATCCTTATTCTTTTATTTCATTCTTTTCCTTTGTTATTCATTATTTTCTCCTTATTCTTTTCATTCCTTTCTTTTTTTTCCATTTCTTCTTTTTTAATTAATAGAGAATTAGCCAATATCATTATTAATTTTCTTATTTTTTATTTTGTTCTTTTTGTTTTCTCGTTTGTTTCAGTAAATTTTTTAAAAAGAAAAGTTTTGTTTATGTTCATTCATCAGACACTATCTTTAATTTAATTTCACTTGCTTCATATTTTTTTTAATTCAAGCGAGAGTTTTGCCTTATATATATACACAATGAGATCTAGTAGGTCAAGATGTCATTTCCTGTCCCATTCGTGCCTCACTAAAAGTTGCGAAATAACAGTGAATCTACAAAAAATATTATAGATTTTTCCTCTATAAATTCTTTAGAATTTAATATATATATATATAATTTTTTTTCCTAGTGGATAATTAAGAATTTTCTGCAAGAGCAACTGGAGCGGGAGCATATTTTTGTATTTTTGAACATCACATCACATGACACTCCAAAGTTAACAACGATTAATATCAAAAATTTATAGCGCATTTTATTAAGCAAGCTAAATATGCAAGCACGGGCTTATCGTTTTTAACTTTGGAGTGTCATGTGATGTGATGTTCAAAAATAATAGAAGTGGGTGCATATGTGTTGTTGATTGAAGTAGAAGGAGATAAGTAAAAGATAAATAAATAAATAAAAACATTACAGTGTTTGTTTTTACTTTTAGTTTTGGTTTTGGGTATTAATATAGGCAGTGTGTTATATCTTAAAGATTATAATTAACATATTTAAATTATAAAACTCATTAGTTTTTTTTAATAAATAATTAAAATTTCAAACATATAGATTTTTTTTCTTTTATGATTCTAGAAAAATATTTTAAAATGTAAATTTGAATATGTATATATTAAGTTGATATTATGTAACTTGTTTCAAATACGGAAAATAAATTAAAAATATACAAAAAATAAAATAAAAATAAAAATATTTCAAGTTTCATGTTTTGGAATTTATATTCCAGTCAGAATGAATACAACCGCTAATGATGAGAGCTAAATTTATTATATTTTTAGCTCATCTATAGTTAATTTAGTATTTATTTTATGATAATATGGGCTGAAAGGTTGGTTTTGTGAATTAGGAGTAGAATCGAGCTTAAAGTGCAATTTTAGAGTTTGGGTTAATTTGATGAAGATTTTGACATCTTTATAGTTTCAGAATGAGAAAATGATCTTAAGCTTTATGAATTGAGCTTACATGTCAAAATCTGAGTTTGTTTGAGTTGGAAAATCTTGAGTTGAAGTCAACAGATATGGTTTTTGTTATAGGTTGAGCAACTCTCAATATTTCAACAATATATTGAGCTAAAAAGGTCCAATTGAGATGATTCAAGATGTTATGGAAGGCTTACTTTTGTAGTTACAACTTCCATGAAGAGCTCAGGCTCGAATTTTGCGTCTATCAATGCGAAAAATCAAGTTACAAGTTACAACTAAAACATGAGCTGTTTGACACATTTGTGTTTGAAATTGTAAAGATGGCAAGAGTTAGGCACAACTGTGAGCCCAACCTAACATAGTCGTGCCAATGTAATTTTTCAAAAGAAAATGTTTTAAGAAGCAGGCATGGCTGTGTGCAAATGTGACATAGTCATGTTCGCAAGCTAGTAGTCAAAATCCTGAGTTTTGAAGGCCATTTTGAGGGGGATGTAATTCATAATTTTTCCCATTTTAAAGGGGTAACGAGGGTTACTGATAGCCACCATTTAGAATAGAAGAAAAAGTTATTTTTCTTTCAATTTATTTTGATTATCAAATCAAGTTGTTGATTCACTTTGGATTGAGACCTTAAGATTCAAGAATAAAGATTGCAGCTGTTTATTTTGGATTAAAGAGGAAGCAAAAAGGGATTTTTCTATTATCATTTCTTCTTTGTTTAATCTTTAATAACATGATGATGATATTTGGATTCTTTATTTCTTGTTCTTCTCTTTTTACCTACATGTGTGGCTAGAATGTTAGTTAAGGTTTTTAACTTGGTTCAACATAAATTTAACTTGAATTGAATCCTTAATCAAAAGATATTCATCCATTGATTGTTATCGAGATTAATGCTTTCTTTGGATTGATCATTCATTGAATTAAATTAGACAATATGATTGAATTGAGAGATGAATTCTATTGAGATAAAATAATAATCCATTAACTGATTAAATTAATTGAGAAACAATTTAATAGTTAATATTGTCTTGAGAGTTGTGATTCAAGTTTATTTTAATTGATTACTTAGTTTAGTGAGAAACAGATAATTGGGTGTTTAATATATTCAACTAACTAAGAGATTACTTGAGACAGAATTTCATAATTTTAAAGATGCTTGCAAATTGAATGAATGTCACATTTCAGAGTGGAAATTAACACGATCTTTTAAATTAACATTTGATTTTGAATTGTAAAACTAATTAAATTTTTTCTTTTAGTTTATAATCAATCTAATTTCAATTGTCTAAACAAATTAATACATGGAGTAATTCAATAATTAACTTTTTCAATCTTTGTGGGACAACATTTTTATACTACTTGTATGATTACATGCAGTGGCAAATTTTCGCTACCACCTAATATTATAATAATAATAATAATAATAATTATTATTATTATTATTATTATTATTATTATTATTATTAATAATTATTATTATTATTATTATTATTATTATTATTATTATTATTATTATTTCCCCCTTATGTTTTAGCGCATTATACTACTTCATTCATAACATTTAAAAAAACATTTATTCATCCTTGAATTTTTGAATTTTCATATCACTTCATCCTTGACAGAAGGACTAATGAGTGTTAAAATTTAAAAATCTAAGAATGAATAAATATTTTCTCAAATGTTAGGGATGAAGTAGTGTAATGCTCCAAAACACATGAGAAATTATAATTTAACCTAATAATAAGCTTGTCTAATATTGTTTCATATGTGACAAATAAACTAAAAATAAACAAAAATAAATAAAAACAAAAAATATTTGAAATTGAATGAAAGTATTTTTTATGAAACTAAATAAAAGTGTAAGAAATTGTTTCATATACATAAAATAAATTAAAAATATACAAAAAAAAAATAAACCAAAAATATTCAAAATTGAATAAAACACATAAAATACATTGTTGAAAACTATTCAAAATTTAACAAAACACATAAAATACATTGTTGAAAACTATTCAAAATTTAACAAAACACATAAAATACATTGTTGAAAAACAAGACATTTGACACATGTTTTGCAGATATAATACATTATTTTTATTCATAAACAAATATCATGGCATATATAAACGCTTGGAAAAATATATAAAAACTAGTAATTTGTTTCATTCCTCCAAATATAAGCTGAGTTAGAGGCCCCTTTTTTTAAAATAATAACTATAATAAAAATATTGTATCAAAAACAGAAAATATATGGAACATATTCTAAATTACTATAAACAAAATAAAAGAACTAACTAATTCATAAAGATTTTTCTTTTTTTTTTTTGGTTTTGAAATACATTCACAGTGGATTGGATAATAATAAAAATATGCATTAGATGATAAAGGAAAAAAGTATAATTAAACTTAGAATATTTTGTAATATATTAAACTATAAAGCATATTTGTATTCTTGTAACTCCAATGGCACTTGTATCAATCAACTATCTGCATGCTTAATTCACAAAAAATAAATTTGTGCAACATTAATGGATATGATCAATTCCTCACTCATAAAATTTGTGCATTTCTGTCTCCAAATGAGAATCTATCAACTTGTTTCAAGAAGAATATTTGCTTACATGGGAAAACAAAAATTACAATGAAAAACAAGTTTAAACTTGAACAATATATGATGATTGCAATAGTGCATGTGTAAAATTGATTTTGAAGGAGATCTATTGCCTTCTTCCAAAACTATATCATTTGGAAACTCCCATTAGAACTCCATCAGTCATCCGAGTCATGTTACAAAGTTAACGTTAAAAAAAGTGCAACCAAAATATTTTACCAGCCACCGATTTTCTAATGTCACTACGCATACATGAAAAGTACCATCTTCCATCCTTTTTTTCATTTTTTTTTTTTCAAAAACCATCCTTCTCAATTCCAATAATTCGATTTCAAGTGATTCTATTTGTGCTATGATTTCAATTCTTAAAAAAAAAAAAAAAAAAAAAGAATCATACCACAAAAGATTATGCAAGAATTGAATCAAATTAAAATTTTTGTACATAGTTGATTCAGAATAGGACCTAATTGATTCCAAACATATCAATCTCTAAGAAAAAGATCTCATTCCTTTAGAAACAAACCTAATCAAATAGAACAAACAAAAAATAATTAGAAAAAAGGGAAAAAATCTCACCTCCACCACTCTTCAACAGTAGCAAAAGTGTAGATAGGGCGCATTAACAAAAATACATTATTTTAAAAAAATTCAAAAAAATTATAGAATTAAGATGCTCCAAAAAGGTTAGGAAAAAAAAACACCGGTGATGGTGACGATGATGATGACGTGTCATATGCTATAACTTTAACTTGGTTTCTTCTCCTTTGCTTTGATGAAGCTAATGACGCTAAATGACCATGAGTCCCTTGTAAAAGAGAAGAAGAAAGAACATATCTTTCTAAAAGAAAGCTTTATGTTACGACCCGCGAAGTCTGTCCCGCCTCAGGGCCTGTGCTGCACGCGGACGGGCGAGAAAATTTGGCCAAGGCAAGTCAAAGAGGGCTGCTTGCCACTAAAACCATGCCAAGCGCCTAGGAAAATGCAGGAAGCCTCTAGAACATGGTAGAGGGCTGCTCGAGTTGCCAAACTCAAGGGAAAAATACCTAGGCCAAGGAAGGAGCCCAAGAGCATGTGGGAAGGTTCTAGAGAGCTGCGGAAAAATAGAAAGGCTGCATGCTGCCAGCCATGCCAAGGAGGCCATCCGGAAACTTCTATCAAGGAGCAAGGGTGCCAGCCTTCCGAAAAGTTCCCATGCCTCCAATGCTTGCTGCCCATGCTAGGCCATTCGGCCAGCATCTAGAAACTTCCCTTCCCTTTGTACATAGCAAGAAGCTTCTAGGAAAAGCATTGTACATATGCTGTTTGTCGAAATGTCTAGAAGAAATAATTATAACCACACATTGAGGAGGTGGAAAACCTATATAAAGGCCACTCCTCCCACTTGTAAATGATGATGCGAATTTGTGAAGAAATCTAATAAAGCCTCGCATTCACTCTCATTCAAGTGCTACCCAATTTACGTCCCAAACCTCTCTTTGCTCACTTGCTCACTCAAATTCCGCTGCGTTCCAACTCTCAGGCTTACTTAGTTCTACTTCTCTCGTAAGTGTGACTAAGTGCCGCGTGTCTTAGCTGACCTCCAACACTGAACACGTGACAGGTGGTATCAAAGCACGGTTTAATCCTAGGTACCGTTGGTTGGAGACTCGAGCAAATGGCAAGCGAGGAAGTTAATGTTGCTGCAGCATCGAGGAGCAACAAACTCGTGGGCGCGAGGAGGTACGCTCCCAGTCCAAGCGGGGCAAATCCAAGGCTCCAACGAGAGAGCCAATTGAAACTCGAGTGGCTAGCTTAGAGAACAACCTAGCCAATGTTGCTGTGACCGTCGGTGAACTCAGCGACCAAGTGGACAATTTAATCCACAAAAATGTCGAGATCACCAGGGATGCCAAGACTATGATTGCGGAGCTTGGCCAAGCCTTTAAGGGAGAACTACGCTCCCTGACCCAAGAATTTATTGACCTACGTAAGACTCTTCTAAGTGACGTGCAGGAGCTTCATAGGGAAATTGAAGCCGTTCGTCGAGGCAGTCCACCCTTGACAAATGCTGCCTCAACAAGCACTTCGATCCCACATGGCTTAAAGGTACCAAAACCAGCCATGTATAGCGGTGCATGCAATGCCACTACGGTGGAAAATTTCTTGTTCGGCCTGGAATAATATTTTGAGGCAATGAACGTCACAGATGACTTCTCAAGGATCAGCAATGCTCCTTAGGGACGTTGCCCAACTATGGTGGAGGCGTAAACACACCGAAAGGGAGAAGGGGCTTTGTATGATCAATACTTGGGAACAGTTTAAGGCTGAACTTCGTAAGCAATTTGTGCCCCATAACACTAATGACGAAGTGCTGAGCAAACTTCAACGTTTGAGGCAATTAGGTAGCATCTCGGACTACGTCAAGGAGTTCACTACCTTGATGCTTGAAGCCACTGAACTGTCCGACCAATAACTCCTCTTTAACTTTAAAGATGGGCTAAAGGATTGGGAAAAAATGGAGCTTGATCGAAGGAATGTCAAGACCCTCGATGAAGCAATTGCTGTTGCAAAGTCCATTTGCAACTATACTGCCCATGACAAGAGAAGGCAACCTAACTTTAGCGGAAGCGGGGGAGATAAGGAGGCCTCTTCAGATGATGAAGGGCATCCCGGGCACGGACACAAGGACTTGAGGCACAAGGAGACCCAACACCAAAAATTCCATAGTGGAAGCTCCAAATAAGATAAAGGTCCATCAACCAAGAGTGCTGTTACCAAGCCTCCAAGCCCATGTTTTCTCTGCGATGGGCCACATTGGACGCGAAACTGTCCAAACAAACAGGCCATCAATGCCATTACGGTAGAATTTAAAAAGGCTCAGTCCCAAGAGGAACCACAAGCCTCCATAGGTTCCTTGTAACTTGTGGACAATTCAATACCAGATGACGGAAAACTCGATTCAATGAACTTCCTCCCTAACACAAAACCCATGGGAGTGAAAAATCAAGGAAGTCGAATGTCCATTAAGGCCATAATTAAAGGAGCCATGGTGTCAGCCATACTGGACACGGGTGCTGATGGTGTTTATATGGAAAAGGACTTGGCCAACGAGATCGGCCTGCCATACACCAAGACCCATGCCTATGCCGAATGTGTAGGATCCAAGTTTTCCATCATAGGCAAAGCATATAAGGTGAGGATCCGTATCGGTGAATGGGAAGGCAAGACTGACATCCTCATCGCTTCCATTGACAAGAAGCAAGTATACTTGGGAATTGGCTTTCTACATGCTACGAAGGCCATTATAATTCCATATGAGAACGCCCTATACTTTGCACGAAAGGATGGGGTGACACAGGTGCCCATCGAGGAGGAGCCAAGTGAGAAATGTGGGCTCTTTGACATTCGACTTTTAGAGGCACAAAGTGGGAAGGCGCCAAAGGTTACACTAAGGACAACCAGCAACGGTGTGTGAAGAACCTCCCAAGCACACCAATGCCCAAAAGCACTAAGCTCAAAGCGCAACGAGGACGTTGCGAGCTCAAGTGGGGGAGGGTGTTATGACCCGCAAAGTCTGTCTCGCCCCAGGGCATGTGCTGCATGTGCACGGGTGAGAAAATTCGGCCAAGGCAAGCCAAAGAGGGCTGCTTGCCACCAAGGCCATGCCAAGCGCCTCAGAAAATACAGGAAGCCTCTAGAACATGGTAGAGGGCTGCTCGAGTTGCCAAACTCAAAGGAAAAATACCTAGGCCAAGGAAGGAGCCCAAGAGCATGTGGGAAGGTTCTAGAGAGCTGCGGAAAAATAGAAAGGCTGCATGCTGCCAGCCATGCCAAGGAGGCCATCCGGAAACTTCTATCAAGGAGCAAGGGTGCCAGCCTTCTGAAAAGTTCCCATGCCTCCAATGCTTGCTGCCTATGCTAGGCCATTCGGCCAGCATCTAGAAACTTCCCTTCCCTTTGTACATAGCAAGAAGCTTCTAGGAAAAGCATTGTACATATGCTATTTGTCGAAATGTCTAGAAGAAATAATTATAGCCACACATTGAGGAGGTGGAAAACCTATATAAAGGCCACTCCTCCCACTTGTAAATGATGATGAGAATTTGTGAAGAAATCTAATAAAGCCTCACATTCACTCTCATTCAAGTGCTGCCCAATTTACATCCCAAACCTCTCTTTGCTCACTTGCTCACTCAAATTCTGCTGCGGTCCAACTCTCAGGCTTACTTAGTTCTACTTCTCTCGCAAGTGTGACTAAGTGCCGCGCGTCTTAGCTGACCTCCAACGCTGAGCATGTGACATTTAGCTATGAAAGAGGCTACTTGAGGATGGGGAAGGAAGAATGTGGAGATGGAGGAGCAGTGATTAAATTTGTTTTTTTCTTTTGTTTTCTGCATTAATTAGGAGCGGATATGCGTGTAAATATTTTTGAATTTTTTGAATATATGAGTAATAAATGAAAAATGAACGTATTTTAGAAAATGGAAAGTGTTTTTTGGGCATTTATATAAATTTTTTTTTTTTTTAGAGAAATTCTTAGCTCTCTTTGAGGCTTGCGATTACTATTTCATTCCACACTTTCAGAAAAACTTTTGGTGTGACTTTATGTTCCTGGGTTAACACCTAAACTAGACAGTGAATCACTTAGGGGAAAAAAGGAAAGAAAATATAATGTAGCTTTCTTCTTCTTCTTCCTCATCTCATTTTTCTCACACTTTAAATGCACATTGAAAATCTTTACAACTACACCAAATTGGATTTAGGGAAGCCTAATGTTGTCTACGATGTAATTAAAAGAAGCATTTTCAAGGACTAGATCAATTTGCTACTTTATGAATTTTTATTTCTGAAGTTGGTATGCACTTTAAAATATTCAACAAATTAGTAATTTTAATAAGTTATTTGTTCCAAAAAAATTATTAAGTAATAAAATATTATAAAACTTAACTTAATTTTACAATAAAAATTACTAATTTTATTCCTTAATAATTATTAGAAAAGATATTCAAGTGATAAAAAAAATAGTTAGTAGTAATTCTTTTTTCTTTTTGGACAACTAAGAAATTTATTAAAAAAAAAGAAAAGAATCTAAAAGAAATTTAATCCTTTGTTTCTTTTCTTGATTTTTGATAAAAGAAAATATCTAAAAAGTTAGAAATCTGTTTAATAGCTTCTACAAGCCAATAAAAGGAGTCATTGTTGGAACTAACAGTACATTATAAAATTATAAAGGGGCATTTAAAAAAGACAACAAAAAAGTTTGCATAGGGACATTTAGTGGCCACGTACAAGACTTTTGCTTTAGCCACTAATATGAAAGAGATAATATTTTTATACGCGGGTAGACGTATTTTTATTTTGAAGGTTTGTATATTTTTTAAAATATTTAAAAATTTGTGATTTTATTTTTTAACACTTTAATACCATATCAACTAATATCGTCATTATTTTATAATAAATTTTAATATAACATTCCTTTTCAATAATATAAATATTTTATATGTGATTTACCATTAATATAGCTATTTAGATATTTTTAAAAATATTTCAAATTTATTTTAAAAATTATTTCTTTTTATTCATAATAAAATTTAAAATATATCTTATTTTAATTTATTGTGAATTTACTTTAATTAGTTTAATGCTATGGTACTTAGTAAAAAATTTTACTATTAAAAATTCATATTATTTTAACATTATATCATATATTTTTAACAATATTATCGAGTACATTACTAAAATGTAAGTATAATGAAACCATAAATCCTTAAACGTTACAAAAAAACCACAGCTCTTTAAGTGAAAAAATGTCTAACCATAAGGTACTTTTGTGTACTTATCCCAAGAAGAAAAAAGGTTTGTCCCTAATCATTTCTTGTAAAAACTGCCTACAAGATTGGAGAAATTATATAAAGTAGCATTAATATTAACTTTTACAAAATTAGGAGGACGATGAATACAATAAGAAAAATAAGGCTAAAGAGAATATATAATGAACTACATTTTCAACATCACTTAATTCCCTTGAAGCTAATTATACTGCTTCAATAGGATCAAGATGATTATTCTAAAAAATTGCAAATTTTTTGTTCTTCCATATTGCCTAACAAATATAAAAATTTTAGAAATCAACATATTTTCAAGATCACAAATGCCTTCCACCAATCAATGATTGATAAACACCATCAAAGAGTATATGTATGAAAAGTAAAAAATAAACACAATTACTACTGGATGAGGACATCTTCATGTGCTTCATTGATTATAAAGAATTAATATTTTGATAGGTATATGGTTATTTTATAATTAATGAGTGATATTGAAATATACTAGTGTTATGACACAAAGGGCTATTGTTAAAAATAATGGAATAGATATATATGTTGGAAGTTTCAAATAATGTATTATTTTTATATGTGGACTTACTATCTTACCCTAATTTTATGTCAAGGAAGTTATTACAATTAAGGATGATAAGGACTTCTAGGTGTATGCACTAAATTAGTTCATGGGCAAAGGCTTATCTTCTTAGTTGATAGTTCAAATAATGAAGGAAATATTAGTGTAGAGGGAATCTTAACTTTTGTCCAACTGATAAATAAGACAATAAATAACTCAACCAACATCAATAGGTCTAAAACTGATCACACAAAGAGCTCAAATCTTTTAGAGGTGGTTTAGAGGGGGTTAGTGAGAGTATAAATGCTTTTGAGGTTCATGTAGATAATGAGTTTGAAGTTAAGGGCCTTGAAACCAATTTTATGAGACATCAATTTTTTATGAGATTATGTTAATGTAGCTTGTTTGACCAGTGATGATGATGATGAGCTACAAATTATTAGAAAAAAATTATATTAAAAAGGCATGGTAGATGTATAGAAAGAAAAGAAAAACAACCAAATTATAGATGAGCACCATGAGCATATTCTTGTAAATATTATTTTTGACTAAGAAAGAGAAAATGTTGATTATAATGACTTAGCATCTATAATGAATAGTTAGTAGGAATGATAATGTTTATTATAGTAGATCTAATGTGGATATTTATTATAATGAAATAATAACAAATTTAGGGAACATGGTATGATATCAGGATCTAAGATCTTCTTTAATCGTAACTCTAAGGCTCATGTTTTAGCTTATACATGAAATTCAAGAATGTTGAAGATGTGAGTTTATATATATATATATATATATATATAATAAAAAGCAATTATAAAAGAAATAAAACCTGATGCAAGAAAAGATGTTCTTGGCTACTTTTAGTTACATGCATAATGGGGACAATATAATGATTGTTAAAACTTATAATGCTCACTATTAATATGAGCATAGAAATAAAAGTAAGTTCTATAAAAATGATTTTTTTAATAATCCAAAAATAGGTTAGTGAGACAGCCTAATATCAAGACTTGAACTAAAGATGAATGTGATTGTACATGTATGTAGTTGTGCCAAAAAAGAAATAATCTATGAGTTAATGAGTCATTACATAGAAAAGTATGCTATTGTGCATGATTATGCTTAAGCTGTATTGAACAGAAACCCTAGATCAACATATTTTTCCAGGTGAGGTATTGAAAATCTTAAGAGTAAATCCCTATTTAGTAAGTTTAATATAGGCCTTAATACAAGTAAAAGAGGCTGGGTGGAAGAGTATAGAAAAATGGTAGTCTTAATGTGTGTTTTTTGAAAGAAATTTGTAATAGCTAGCTACTATATGCTCTAAGTAGGGATGGAAACAATTAAATATTTCCAATTGCATAGATAATGTTTTAGTATAAAACTAAGGCCAGTTATGGTTAGTTTTTAGTATGCTTTAAGTATAACTCACCTTTTGGTCAAACATGCAAAAGGTATAGTCTAAACATTTATTCATTTACGTTTAGGCTTGTAAATGAATATCTTGATGTTTGAGATTTATGTTATTGCAAGGGCTTGAAAATATAATGAAAATAAACATGCTTAATGCAGAGCATAGGATATGTACTAGGCATATCTATACTAACTAAACCAAGAAATAAGAAAGAAAAGAAAGATAATTTTTTTTTGGAATTATGTAAAAGGCACATTTGCATAAGATTTGAACATGAAGTGACATGTACTCTTTGAGCTTGGAGAAGGGATTATTTAAGATGCAATAGAGTGTAAGGTTGTAGGTTGGTGTAGAATAAGTGTGAAATGTAATGTTGTAAAGAACAATATATAATAGACATTCACCATTGAATTCCAGATGTGAGGTGTAAGCCTATCATAATAACAATGGAAAATATTAGAATTCAAATAATGAATAGGTTATAGAAGAAAAGGTAATATACTAAAAGTTAGGTATAAAAATGTTAATCCTTAAGCACTGTAGAAATTTAAAAATATTATGAGATAACAATTATCAACAACCATTTAAACAAGCACATTATGCATTTGGATAAAATAATATACACTCGTAGGAATGAGTCCTCACAAGAATGCCATATTAGCTTGTTATTAATGGAATATATACCAAGTTTAATCAAAATGAACATTATATGACTTGTTAGTATTTAAAAGATACATGCTCAAGGCATATTCCAATAGTATACAACATGCACTGAAGGTGCATTTGTCTTCTACTAGAAAATAGAGGATAGATCTTATATAATTTAAAAAGATTCCTTGTAAGCCTAAAACCATAAGAAATGCGAAAAAATATAAGATCAAGAATATTGAAAAATTGCTAATGAGTGGAAGTTTTTGCAGGATACATAAAGAAAATGGACATAATATAACAAGTTATAAAAGAATCACTAACAAGCAAGAAAACTAACTTATACTTACACTTGTAATTATCTTCAAATAATAATTCAAATTTCATATACTAATATAATCTTTTAGTTTGAATACCCCCATTAGAAAAAATAGGAAGAAGCAAAGTATGGAGCCAATTGAAGCCTTAATTCAAGTCATAAGAAGCATAAAGGTTATTAAGAAATTTATTGAGGAAAAAATGTTGATCATTTGCATGATCAAATGATAATCACTTTGATTTTGACCTTAATAGATAAATTTTGACACAATAATTTATGTGTTCTATTGTGCTTTTAAAATAGTTTGAGAGAATTAAAGGGTGAAAATGAAACTTTTTTCAATATGGCATAAGTGCTCACCAGTAGCCTTACGATTGTGAGCACCCTTATAAGTTCAACAATTAAGAAGTCATTTAAAATTATAAAAGTTCTGTGATCCTTTTGATCTGAATCATGATCATAAGGACTCTAAGTGTCTCATGACATTAAGTATTCAAGTGATGATCAAGGGTCACGATTATAAGTATTGTGGCAAAAAAAAAAAAACAACTCAAAGATTATAGCATTACTATTGATAACATTCAAATCAAATGTGATAATATTAGTGTCATAAACCTTAATAAAAATCTCATTCAACATTCTAAGACTAAGCACATTGACATTAGACATCATTTCCTTAGAGATCATATTTAAAATGGTGATATTGTGCTTGAGTTTATAGAAACTAACAACCAATTAGCAGATAACCATTTAATAAAGAAAGAATAAACTTCATTAAGCATGAGCTTGGTATGCTAGATGGTTATATCTTAATATGATTGTATATGCTCAATTGTCCCTTCTATGTGTTATATTCTTATGTGTTATGATTGATGTGATTGAGTGTTTGAACCTCTCTTTACATTGTCATTGTAATTTTGAATGCAAAGTTTTTATAAATCAATGAAATCTAATTCATTTAACTCATCAATAAAATTGCACACATCAATTTATCTAAGAGAAATCGATGCATTTACATGATCAATTCATCTTTGAAAATTACAAGTTTCAAATTGCAAAATACCTCCTTCTAAAAGTTTTTTATTTGTGTCAATATAGTCCTTAAAGGACTAAATTGCAACATATTTTTGAAGTCCTTTAATTATGCAACTTTGGTGGTGGAAGGATTAAATTGAAAATTTTTTAAAATATTTTTTTGATCCAATTATAATCTTTTTAAAAGTTTGGAGACCCAACAACACTTTTCCTTATTATAGTTTCACCTTTTCAAATGGATCATAACACCTATCAACATTTATAACATTGATGCTCACGTTCTCCCTCAAGATCATGAAGAGGTATCATGATTGATGCTTATGATCATGATAAGATGTTCACAATTGTAACGGGTATCCTAACAGCCTTAAAAAATGATCAATTTTGTATTTCCTCATTCAAAACAAAATTTAATTACTTTAGGACATGAATTTTAATTATAGAATGCCTATGAAATATCTAAAGGTGGATTCAAACTCATTTTCCTTTATAAATATCCCCTCTTCTTCTACTTTTTCATCCAGTATTCACAATCTTTCTCAAACTATTATAATTTCTCCTCTCTAAATCTTTAAACTTCCTTCCTCTCTTTATCTCACTTCTTAAGTTATATCTTCTTTTCTCTTTTTACCATACTTTTTTAATTATCTTCATCTCCATATCCATCATGGCACCCAAGAAGACCACTTAAGGAGAATCATCCTTTAGAAGAGTAACAAAGGAGCAACAAAAGAAGTAACCCATGCTCTTTTACCCATGCAAATCCAAGAAAGTACTAATAAATTTCCCAAGATGAACATCATCCCATTAAAGTATATGTCAAAATCCACTCTTTTGAGTATGGGATGCTATAAAGAAGTGAAAACACTTTTTAATAAGGTGGGTTGTATAGCTTGGCTTTTAACACACTTCTCATAAATATTCATTTTATGATTAAGTTTCTCTCTACCTTCACCCTTAGGATTCATCATTTTGATGATGACAATCCTTTTGATAGCATCAGGTTTAGACTTAGTGGGACGGATATATTTATGATCGACATTAAATTTGACAATTTATTTAGTTTTTCTCTAGGTGGGCATAACCAATCTCAAACCACTTAGATCCCTCATAACTTTTAGGTAACCCATACTAGACTAAACATTAAACCCTTTGAAGCTAGCATGTTAAAGCCTCCTCCTTTAAATTAAAGCCCATTGGTACATTCAAAGATTCCTTTCATACTCTATAAATGCAAAAGGCCTAAGTAATAAGGTCATTTCCTTTGAGGACATCTTCCTCCCCCATTGCATGGTAAACAATGAAAGAGTGGAATTATGAAGGTTTTTGCAATGGAAATTTTAGAGTGTGAGTAATAATGTGGCAGTTAGTATTTGTATTGGGGGTATCATCACCAAGATTACAATTTAAGAACCATAAAACCATAAAAAATTCCCTCTCTTCTTCTTAACAAAAACTTTCTTAAAACTAAATAATTTAAGAATGTTGAAGGTACTTAGGATAAGGAAGTGTAAGAAGAATATGATGAAGAATTGGAGCAAGATTTGTAAGACATTAAGCATGTAGCCATTAAAGGTGTTGAGACTTTTGAACAATAAGATCCTTTACGTGTGCCAAGAAAAAAGGCTAGAGATGCTAATGGTTCAAGATCTTAATGTATGGAAGAAGAGCCAACATAGGTAGGGCAATTCTTTGATCGGATGTCCTTAGTGGAATCTAAGTTCAATAATTGGTTTGATTGTAGAGATGTTTGTCTTAATCATTTTGATAAAAGGATGAACCATTTAAAGTATAATATCCATTATTGTCTCCACCAACAACACCTTCAATGCCCTTGGCCTCAACAAGGATTTAAAACTCCAAATGTGCCATATAAGGAATAAGGTCATGATGAAGATGATCCTCAAATATAATGTTTTCCTTTCTTGTTATTTCACATTTTTATGCATTATTTCTCTTTCTCTTTGACCATACATTTTTCATTATATTTTTGTTATTTTCATCTAGTTGTGATGTTTTTTATGTTCACTTTCTATCCTTATCATGTACTTTTCCTTCTTATTAATGTCATATATCTATTTTATTTGATGTCTAATTTTTTTCTCTCTATTCATCCTATTTTGCACTTTGTCAAAAGGGGGAGATAGATTCAAGGATTAATTGGATTGATTGCTCTTAATGATTTTAAACCTAAATTTTCCTCATTTAATGACCAATTGTATACCTTGATAATAAGAATCAATTGACATTAAGGACAATACATGAGTCGCATATTGACTTAAGTTATATAACTTTTGAAAATGATTCAATCTTCCTTATTATAAGTTGAAAATCATGTTTAATATAGTACACATATTGAGGGGGAGCCTAAAATATCCATGCACATATCAAGGGGGAGCAACAAAGTTCCTTGATGTCACTCACACACTCTTATTATCTTTTAATCACTCAAAATTAATTTATCAAAGTTAAAAAGGGGGAGATTTTTTATCATTTGCATGATCAAGTGATAATCACATTGATTTTAACCTTAAAAAATCAATTTTGATGCCCTAATTTATATGTTCTAGTGTGCCTTTAAGATAGGTACAAAGTTCAAGAGAATTAGAGGGTGAATATGAAGCATTTTTCAAAATGGCAAAGGTGCTAATTAGTAGCCTCATGATCATGAGCACCCTTTCGAGTTCAACCATTAAAAAGTCACTTAAAATTGCAAAAGTCTAATGATCCTCATAATTTGGATCATATAATTGTAAGGACTCCAAATGGCTCGTGACACTAAGTATCAAGGTGAAAGAAATAGGGCAATAACCCTCATAATTAAAGGTTATGATTATGAGAAGTACATTATGACCGTCATAAAAGTTGATAATGATTGTAATAGATCATCTTGATTGATGTGGCACTTCTCCAAAAGATATTTGCTTCCTTCAATGGCTATAACTTTAAGCCTTACAATTGTGGGTAGCCTTCTTCCTATAAAAAACTGAAAGAATAATTAACTAGAAAGGAAATGTTTGGGGACGGATTTAACACACTCCTATAGCCATATTTTTATTCCCAACTATAAATACTTGTGAAAAATATTTATTAAAGTGGTTAGAGAATTTATTATTCAATTTAAATGCTTAGAATCTTCACCACTCTTAATTAATTTCAATTTCTCTTGAAATTTTTTAAAGCACTTTGAATGTGAGTTCTATACTAGATCTTAGGTTCTTTTCCATCTCCTTTATTGAGTTAGTAAAGGGAAGTGAGGAACTTAATCTAGTGGAATTGGTTGGAATGTTTTTTATAAAAACACTTGTAATTTGGAAAATTGGTTAGAGTTTAACTAAGAAAAGCTCCATATGTGTAAACGTTTAAGCTTAGCATAAAAAACTCTTGTGTAATCAAGCTTGTTAAATATATTGGAGTGAGTGTTGAAAATTATTAACTTGGCGATAAGTTAGGTGGTAACATAGGTTTATTGATAAATCAAATTCCCTAAATTCTTGTCTTATTCTCTTCATCCCTAGCTCTTAAATTTCTTCTTTTAATTTTTTATCTCTTCTTAATTCTTTTTAAAAATCAATTAGCTCTATTCAACCTCATTAGGATCTTTCACAAGATATCAAGAGCAAGTTTGGTGAAAAGAACTCAAAGAGAAAGTCTATTGAATTAAGAAAATATAATAGATTTGTTAATTATGATGTCAATAGCAAGGTAATGTATGAGACCTATCCATTTGATAGATTTAAGACAATGGATACTTGACAAGACTTGGATTTAAGTTTACCTTTTATATATATAAGTATTGAAAGATGGTATGGTTACATTCATATTCAACCTAAAATAGTGAATATGTTAAAGATTACGCAAGTTTTTATCATAGCCTATTGTTGTAACAAAAAAAATTATTTTAGAAAGAAGAAAAAAAGTATGCAAGGAGTCAGTTGTCTTATAGATATTAAAACTAGTGCAATATCACTCAAGGTTAATACATCATGTTCTATCTATTTATTTTTAAATTTCATAATAAAAGTGTTACATTATTTACATAAAATATCTTTATTCAATGTATAAAAAAACACTTATTGATAAAAAGCAACAATTGGTTTAACAACTACAAGTTAAACTAAAAAAAAAACTAAACAATTAATTTATAATGATAAATGTACCTAAAAAATAAAATTACAATCTCAA
This sequence comes from Mallotus nudiflorus, assembly GCA_947683625.1. Classification (NCBI taxonomy): domain Eukaryota; kingdom Viridiplantae; phylum Streptophyta; class Magnoliopsida; order Malpighiales; family Euphorbiaceae; genus Mallotus; species Mallotus nudiflorus. The sequence goes on along the minus strand of CANTUR010000027.1, from coordinate 8,319,522 downwards.
TTATTGAATTTTATATTTTATTTGGAGTTGACATATAAAGCAAGAAGCTTACAACATTTATGAGCTTTTGCTTATGTTGTGTACTCGGGACAATTGCAAGATGAGAGAGATAAATGAATTAGCAATAAACTAATTTGGAAGGTATAACAAAATCTGCTGAAAGTCATTAATAAATTTTTACTAGTTGTATGTTGCAAAAACATTTATAAGTACAATATTGTTAGTTTTGTGCATTAAAAATTATTGTCTTTATAAGTACAATATTTTGCTAATTGATGTTTTTGTTTAAGTAGTGGGCATGCAATAAAGTGCATTACAAGTCTAAGTGCATTAACATTTTAGGCAAATTCATAGTACACTAGCTTACAATTTTTAATTTGATATGGAGTCTAAGTGCCATTTGAAAGTACATAGATGATATTTTATATGTTTCATGAATTAAAAAACTAAGTTGATTTCACATAAATTTCAAGTATGATAACCAAATACTGTCAACCTAGCCAATTTGGCTATGAAAAATTATAAATTTAGTGTCTGAACTTTTGTGATTTTTCTATTTGAGTGTCTAAACTATTTTTTTCTTCTATTTGAGTGTCTGAACTTTGAAAAAACATATCATTTAGATGTATCTAGCCTATTTTGAGTTGATTGTGTGCTTAGTTAGCTCAAACAGGGTCCACTTTTTTTCAGCTCACATGCCATTTTTTCAACTCATCTCCCACTATTGTCCATTTAACAAAAAAGGAAAGACAGCTAGAAAAAGGTGGACCTCGTTTGACCTGACTAAGTACATAGTCAATTTAAAATAAACTAGATACACCTAATTGATATGTTTTTTAAAAATTTGGACACTCAAATAAAAAAATAATAATTCAGACACTAAAATAGAAAAACCACAAAATTTATGACACCAAATTTATAATTTTTCCAATACTAACATGACAACCAAATGTTAATCAAACTATGAACAAAATTTGTTATATATATATATTGTGCTAAAACATATGTTTTTACAAATATCTACAACAATATATGTTTGCATCTAATAAGTTAGATTACCAAACACTAAGAAACATACATACATAGATTTTTAAACTATTACGAAATTCATTACATGAAAGCTAACATTAAGATGACATTATTTGTGCGATGATATACAATGAGGGCAAGTTTAAAATAACGTTGTTGATCTATTGACCTAAATTATGAAATGCTATAATGCATTTCATTAGCAATGCACAACAAAAAAGGCCAACCCAACCCTAACCTTAATGATATATATTTGCTTTGCCTATTTTGAAATTGTCATAATTTCTTCTTGGCCTTTAACTCATTAATTTGTAAAACTAGTATACCAGTTTCTTCTTTTAAGCACGTAGCATTTCATTTTTTAGCCTTATATTCTTAGCCAAGAGCCTTTCTAATTCAACCTTAATTTTTTCCCTTCTTAATACTTCCATCTCTCCTCTTTTGCATAATTTTTTATTTAAGTTTCCTTAAAATCTTCTTTTCTCATTGATTGAGAACATTTGCCTCTCTTGCTTGGATTAAAGTATCATTCCTCTCCTTTTTTAAAGCAATTAGTTCCTTTTGCATACTATTGACATATAAAAATTGATAATTAATATGTCGTTAATCATAGCTATAAAAGTAGTCAGATTACTTAAACTAAAAATAGAGGTAAAACCAATTTCATTATAAGAACAAATAAAAGAGCAATTAAATTATTACTTATAATGTAATGCATAACCCTAATTTAACCGACTATACATAATTCTTAGATATTTAATTCTTACTTTTAATGAGCATTTTCTGTTAGCATAAATGTGTCTTAGTGCCATTCTTTTAATGTATAATGATATTGTAAATTATCCCTAATGGCAATATAATATTCATTTAAATAAAATGTTTGTTTATTTGATTATTTATCCATTAGCATCATATTAAATATATTCATTATCAAGAGTTGATAATATGAGCTATGAATTTATTTAGTACATATGCTATAAAATGTTCATAGTTGTATAATTGATATTTGGATAATATTAATTAGACTATCACCTTTGTCTATGTTCTTTGATTAGTATGTGATACTAATAGTGGGAAGTAATGAGTCTCATGCTACTTTATATAACATATCAGAATAGACATGTGAATACTCATATGATGGGTGGATCGAACAGTGATACTAGATATGTGATCGCATGAATATTCACTTATTGTCAACGATCATAATCTAGGTCATAATGGTGCATGTAGTCTTTTGACCTGAGGTGACACGGTCATGCACATTTGAATGGTTAGAGTTTGTTACCGCTTATATACTTGTATTATTGACACATAGGTATATGGCATATGGTGACTCTAATCAGTTAAATATAAGGATGAGTGTTCGACTAAGATGGGATTCACTACCTGGAGTGAATCGAGATAAGATCCTATGCTATCTATGTCTTTTCTTGATGAGAAAGTTCCTGGCCAGGACAAACATAACATTCTGAAAGAGTTTCAGTGCTAGAAAGAGTTTTTAATATTTGTTGTGTTTTAATTAAGAGATAGAACTTGAGATATGGTCATATGATATAACTATTAGAGTTTGACTAATCCTTGACTTTAGGCTATATAAGGATCTTCTAAGGGAGGGATTTTAGTGCACGATAATTATGACCAAAGATTTCATGTGAATTAATAAATATATACAAGTGTTGGTATTATATTCTCATTGCCAACTAGACATGAACTTAGTAAGTCACACCTAAAAGGTTTTACCAAATCTTTTTGTATTAATCAATTATTGATTAAAGAGTTTAATCATTTAATTGAGATTAATGAAGTTGGATTTTTTCTTAAGGCAATGATTCTAACACATTATGAAATCTAATTTCAATGAAAGGTTTAATTATTAATCTATATTTAATTAACATGAGATATTAATTGAGATAATAAATTAATAATGTGTATATGTTATTTTCTTAATTACTTGGACTAATCACCCAAGTGTCATGGACCTAGGCCCAAATGTGTTTTGGACTAAAGATTAGACCAAGTAATTGACCAAGCCCACTTAATGCATTTAAGTCCATTTAGTTTATAAAATGGGCCTTAGGTTAAGAGTTGGCCCAATGTATATAAGTCCATTTGGTAATGGATTGGGTTTTTGGGTCAAGAGTTGATCCAATATCTTAGCCCAAATCCATTAGGTTATATATATTTAATTTTAATTAAATTAAATATTAATTAAGATATTAATTAACATGTGTAAGTTCTAGGTGATGTAAAGATTTACAAGAGTTGTAATCTCTGCATCCTTCTTATTTGGACACTAGTGACTTATTTAATTGTTAATTAATTATGACAAGTGGATTATGGGTCATGTCACTAATCTCTACTTTAATCTTTAGCCAAGTATATCCAAAAAGCATATATTGGACATTAATTATCGGTTGGTGAAGAGAAATGTACAGAGACATAAAAGACAAGAAAAACATATACATAACTAAGAGAGCTATTATAAGGATAATAAGAAAAAGAAAACTTGAGCGATCAAAGAGAGAGAATTCAAGCTTCTTATTGATCAAGACAAGGAAGAGATTTGCTAAAGCTTGGTATTTTAAGCTAGAGGTCTCATAATTGGGAGACTCAAAGTTGATTTAAGAGTTGAATCAAAGGTGTACAAACCATTGTAGTAGATTTTTATGGTCTACACCAACCTTTGGATTCTAGTAAGTTTTTCTTGAAACTTATAATTCCTTGGTTGTTAATTTCTTGTATTTATGTTGGTTTCAAATTAGTTATATGTTGAATGCAACTTGGATCTTAGGGATTAGAATTCTTGATAAGATCAAAGGTTGTGTTGATAAATTTTTAAAATTTACTCTAATTAGGATTTGATTCCTAATTGCACAATTGATTCCTAACATTTTCAACTTACCTTAATACAATTGTAAGCATAAAAATGCTTATTAGAATTCCTCTTAATGTTAAAAGTCCATGGTCAAGTTGTTGCCATAAGAACACACATGCTTGCCTTTATGCTCCATTTTATGTTACATGAGAGAGAGAGAGAGAGAGAGAGAGAGAGAGAGAGAGAGAGAGAGATTCTTGTTAGTGTTAGTAAACTTCTTGAGATCTAAAGAGGAGTAAACTAGAGAGCATTCTAAAACAAATTGTGAAGAACCCTAAATTTTCAATTTCTTTCAACTAAGGTCATTATAACTAGTTTCCTAACTTTGAGTCTCATTGGCAACTCAACACAAACACCAAGTGTTGGCATTTTTTTTATATGGCATACTGGTGTGTCTATTTATTAATTGTTGTTTTCTTTATTTACATTTAGTTACATAAGGACTTAATGTCTAAAAAAGTAAAAATGCAAGGTGTTGATTAATATAAATAAAAATACAGGGTATAAATCTAAATAAAAAAGTGCAAAAGTTATATGTGAGTTTAGTTATGAGAAATAGACATGATATTCCTATGTCATTGAATAATAAGTTTGTGTCATTCTAATATGGAAATAGCTAGATTTAAATGATGCCACTACAAACACCATTGATGACAAAATTATAGATGTGATTGTGTCCAAATATTATTTGTCAAATTATAAGCCCTTTATAGAGGTTTGAGACTTTGAAACTGTTATAAGAAATACACATGATATACCTATGTCATCAACCAATAAACTAGTATTGTTCTAATAAGGAAATAGTACAATTTAATTGATATAACTACAAACACACCAGTGATACAGTTATAAATGTAATTGTATCTAAATAGTATGTGCCAAGTTATAACCCATCAATAAAAACTTAAAACATATGAATTGTTATAAGAAACCTAGTTAAAAATTAAGGACTAACAAAAGTTGATAACAACAAAATAATTGAGTGTGAATAATAATTTAAAAAAAAAAGAAAGAGGGCTTATGAAAATTTCAATTTATGGGCATAAAAGATAAATTTGGTGTCTAAACTTTTTAAAATTTGACAACTGGATGTTTATACCTTTTCAAATTATACTTTAGTGTGACAATCTGTATAAATATTACAAAATAGTGTATTTAGCATGTTAATGCTAACATGTAATGTCATGACCTCACAATGACTTAGACAAGGAAAGAGCTATAAAAAAGAAACACGGGATAAACATGTGCATTGAGCACATGAAATTACAAAGAAGTCCTGCTAAAATTAAAAAAAAATCTTCCTCTTATTAAAGCATTCATATTGATCAATGGCATAGACAAGGCATTGACGTTTTTTTTAGAAGTAGCTTATTTTGAAAGATTGTTTATCAAGATTGAAAGCTACAATATAGAAAGGTGCATAATTTTTTTTTTGTTATTAGGAAAAATTGCAAATTTGGTGTTTAAACTCTTTAGTTTTTACTATTTGAGTGTCTCACCTTTTTTTAATTATTTGAAATAAAGTGTCTGAATTTTAGAAAAACATATCGATATAGTGTCTTCAGCCGATTTAATGTTGATTGGATGCTTAGTCAAATCAAATGGGGCCCACTTTTATCCCAATCACATGCCATGTAAAGTGCCACATGTGCTAACTTAAGTAAAAATATAAATAATCTTTTATTAACAAAATTGCCCTCATCTTCTACATTCAACTAGGGTTTTAATACACAAAACATATATATATATATATATATATATATATGTAGGCAAAATTGATTTCATTAGTTCTTGAAAGATGGTATCAAACAACAATGAAATCACAGGGAAAAAGGAAGAAATTGTTAGCTTACAACGAATCTAGTAGTGAGTATAAAACATAAAAATGAGCATCTAATAATAAAATTTTGAGGATTCCACTCTTGGGATGATAGAAAGAACAAAGCATAATTGTGCAAAAATGAATTAGGTGAAAGAAGAAGAAGAAAAGGTAAAGAGAATGATATTTACATAATGATGAACTGAGGTCTAAGTAGCTTTCAGGATAGAGATGATATCAATCCTGTTTATGAAATAAGAAACCCTAAGTAGTCCTTTGAGTTTCTAGAGACCGATAACAATGGCTGCCCCCATCATAAATCCAACATGGGATAGGAAATTCACAAGAAAACCCAACCTCTAAAAAACCTAGAAAGTAATATTTATCGTTGAATGAAATGACTTTGATAATAAACCCAAAAAAACATGAAATTAAATCTGCCTGAAAAGTCCAAATGCAGTTTGAAAAATTTCTGCGAAAAAGGTCATAATAAGAACAAGGTTTTTGTGGGCAATTGGATTGTCATTAGGATCTAATATTAGGATTTTGAGTTCTTATTGACAAAATCAAAATTAGAAAGATTCTTTACAATTTTTTTAAGAAAAGAAATTTTGAAAAGTGGGTTTTGAGAATGAAGGGTTAATATTAATCAATCTTCTTAAAGGTGGAAATTTATGTCTATTTGTTTATGACTTTTTTTTAGAGTAATTTATGACTTAATTTTACATTAGTGAAATTAATAGAAATTGAAATTTGCTACTTTGTTTTTAAGCATACTTTTTTTTATGTGTGTTTTGCGTTTTCAAAACCCTAGTTGAATGTAGTAGATGAGGGCTTTATTAATAAAAGATTATTTATATTTTTTACTTAAGTTAGTAAATATGGCACTTTATATGGCAGGTGATTGGGATAAAAATGGGTCCCATTTGATCTGACTAAGCACTTAATCATCACTAAATAGGAAAGAAACACTACATTGATATGTTTTCTAAAGTTTGGACACTTGATTGCAAAAAAAAAAAAGGTGAGACACTTAAATAGAAAAAAACTAAAAAATTCAGACACCAAATTTGCGATTTTTCCTTTTTATTTTGACCTTTTTTTAAAGGCTGTGTGTAAACATTTTTATTGATAATAGTGAAAAAGATCCAGTCATCATCCTTTCATAATTTGATCATCTTCAAGCATTTAAGAGACTTAAAAACCCCAATAAGACTAAAAGTTAAGCTCAAAGCTCTACTCTATAGGAGTACCATTACCTTGTATTAAAGCAGCAAAACTAATGTTCCTCATAAGACATGGGCAAAACATATGAAATGATGAATAAAGGATTTAAGAGAGCTTTATTTCGATGTATTAACTCAAAAAGGAGAGGCCTAAGCTGAGACTTTTATCCAAATGCTTATTGATGACTACTTCAACAAGTTCGTTGGTTCTTGCTATCAGTTGAATTGTTGCTTTTTCTAGTTTTTATAAAGTTACTAGTTTATAATCTTGGTTGGATGATGGGAAGGTAAAAATCAATGCAAGTTATCATCAATAGTCAGTGGATGCTCCAAATTTCAATATTGATGGTCATTACCGTGTAAGTGAATTGCAGACATGAGTTTGAAACAATTCATATAAAATTCTATCTCATGAAAGTATTTTTGTTCTTATGGTTGCTCATAATGGTATTAATCAAGCTTTTGTTACAATTGGTATTCAGACTATTCCTAAGTTTTATTAATTAGCATTTTAGTTTTTTAGTTGAAATTTTAGGATTGGAATTTTGGATTTACTTGTTTTAAGCTTCACCTTTTTTAATCATTCATAGAGATAGTTTTATCATTTTTCAATTAAATGTCATATGACTATTATGTGAAATTGCTTACCAACAATTTTAGCTTTCCAATCAATAATATTTTACTGGCAACTTGATTATAACCTGCTAAATATATTGTTTTATGATATTTAACATATTGCCACAATAAACTGATTATTGTAGGCTACAGATGAGCATTCTAACAAATGGTTCCTAAAAATTAAAATCAAACTGTAATTGAAACTGACTTTTAAAATTAAAATCGAGTTGAAATTGAAACTTGTAAAGGTAATTAGAGTCGTAAAAAAATTTAAAAATCAATAGTTTCAAAGTCTTCGATGAATCATTTCTATTTTTTACCTAAAATCATAAACATTCAATCAAATCACGAATACAACACATTTACAACTTTGCTACAAGACAATAGTTGACATGTACTAACAATGCATAAATATACATATATTATTAATTGGGAAAAGTACATAAAGAAAAAAAAAAACCCTATGGTTTCACCTTAATCAACTTCCACCATGTGGTTTTAACCCTAACAAACTAGTACCCTAAGTTTCATTCTGTTAGCAAATCATGGCAAATGAGCTAACATAGTTAAATTTGTTGATGTGGCAATTGGTATTATCATCTAATCACATATGGCAAGCAAGGACAAAATGTGGCATAAAGTTTTATTTATAATTATATCCTAAATTTCACCTCATTTTTTACTTATTTCTCACACACACCCACAAACATAGTCTTACTATTCAGCTCTTAAATAGGCAGATACAAAAATAAAGAATTTTCCTTTTATTATTTTCCTTCACTTTCCATCTTACCAAACACCAAGAAAATGACACCATAAAGTCCTTTGTTTTTCTCTTTGTTTTTCCTCTTTGTTTTCTTTGTGGTCTATTTGGATTGCAAGAAATGAATGGAGAAGGAAGTGATGTGAACATGGATGAAATGGTGAAGGAGAAGCTGGTCATTATGTGGGGATATCTTCTAGGTGTTTTACCGTAAAGGTCGTCGATTTTATCACCAGTTGTTATTAAGTTTGATGGGTATTCTTAAAAACATGTTTCTAGCAATGAGTGTGGATTTACTATGGCTATTTATGGGAATTTCTTTTACAAAGTCAAGATTTTGATTTTTTTTTTTGTTTTTGTATTTTCTTTTCTTAATTTTAAGACCATTGATTTGTGTAATGTGATTCTTTGTTTGATCCAAAAGGGGTATATGTCTTTTTTTTTTTCCTTTTTCTGTTTGGTTGCTAAGAAAATGTGGGAAATAAGTGAAGATTAAAAAGATTTTTAGCTATATTTTTTGTTGATACTTCACTTTTATGGATGGAACGTAATTCTAAAGTAGTGATGTTAAACTCAGATGAAAAGGTTTTAGTTTTATTGGTTTTTTCCCCTTATGATCTAATCTTTTGAATTTGATTAAAATTTAATTTTAATTTCCAATCTACCATTACATTTTTTTTTCTTAAGAAGGTAGTGTTTTGTTGTTTGTCTTTGGATTATGGGCACAAGTGAAGTTGACCTTTTCATGCCTTTTGCATGCTTGCTCCCTTTCAAACGTGGCCTTACTGTTCTACAAAATTGTGCCCAAATTTTAAGTAAAGCTTAATAGAGACACCGACAAACGAGTAAATTATCACACCATAACCATACTCTCTACGGTACAAATGATTAGCAGAGGTTGACTTGAGCTCCAAAGAGGCACCAACTGCAAGTTTAATGCTTACGACAATGGTCGACCTGAGCTCCCAAAAGGCAACACATGATGACGAGAGAGTGCTTGTTGATGTCACCACTGATATTGGCAACATAGTGAAGGATGAGAAGCCTCCAGTGAAAATCGTTATTGGCAATAAGGAATGTGTTGCTCAAATCGAGGTAAAAAAAATGAAGCAATTCAATGTTGACGATGTGGTTGACCTCATCTGGTTAAGTTCTTCACTGTCGGTGACAATGAGGCACATTGATAAAGCCGACAAGGAACCAAATCAAGTTGTTGTTTAAAACTTGTTGTGTTAAGCCAACGATGATAAAGCCCACGAGACTCATCCATCCACTAGCTTCTCACTCTTTGCAATAATGGCGAGGAAATCAAAAGTGGTGCCTTTATTGGTGAAGTTAGTGTAGAAATGCTTGTGAATTTGAGTATTCCTTGGGTGATTCCCAACAACCTTGTATTTTTCATTTTTTTTTCTCAAAGAAGACATTAAAAAGATGCTAACATGGCAGAGGTATTAAACAAATGTTACGTGATGAAACAATAATACCCTTCGCCATGTCAATTTTTATAACGGTATTGGCTAATTTGACATGATTTGCTAACAGAATGAAACTCAAGGCACTAGTTTGTTAGGATTAAAACCCCAAGATAGAAGTTGATTAAGGTTGAAACCACATGATATTTTTTTATACTTTTCCTTATTAATTTGGTTTTGTTTTCAAAAAAATTGTCAATAAAATATTTTATGCATTTAAAAAATTAGTTAACAGAAAAATACTTTTTAATCAACAAAAAACTAAACCATTTTTCAAAAAACAAATCCCTTCATGTTTTAAAAAAAAAAAAAAAATCCCTTCATATTTTTAAAATGAAAGTGTTATTTTTCAAGATGAAATAAACTTATAAAAAATTATTAAAAATATTTAAAAAATCAACTAATATAAAATTAATTAGCTAATTAATTTCAGCAATCTCCTGTCACTGTTATCTTTCACTAGCCGATGCCAATGGCCAGCCGGTCGCTAAAAAAAAATATCAAACTGATTTTTGTATAATTTATTTCATATTAAGAAACAAATTAAAAATATAGTATTTAATTAAATTAAATATTTAAATATAATAAGATTTTTCCACTGATACACACCCCATTCTGAAAAACTTCTACTTCTAAAATGAATAATTGCAACAAATAATTATTTTCAACCCTCATTAAATTATTATTTATAATATTTGTGGTTAAGAAAAAAGATATATTTTTGTTTTATCAGATTTCCACAGCATGACCAACAAATGAAAGAAAAGGGCCAAAAAGAAGAAAGAAAAAACAGACGATGATCACAGATCACAGTTCGTCCTTTGCATCCCTTTAAACTACTACGCGATTTATTATAGCAAACATATGATAAAACACATGAGCAACTAATCAGGATATAATTCTGATATTGATTTTGCAGCTGAAGATTGCAAACCAGACAACACTAACATGAGGGTTCTATGGCCTTTTAAGGGAATGATCTCCCATATAATCTATAGCTAAAACAAGGAAAGCACAAAAGATATTGAACATCAGCAAGTAAAAGGAATTAAAAAGATGTGAAGAGTTAGGCTCAGATAGCATGTATTGGAAAATGAATTCCAAGCAGCTATAGCGAAGCACTGGGTTTAGGTTTGCCTCTAGAATCTGTGAACAAGTTGACAAAAACTTTAGAACAGTTCAACTTGACAAGCAGCTGAATCAAGGTAATATTTGTTGCTCCTAGTTCATTTTTCTGAGGTTAATTTATACTTTCACTTTTTTTGCAGCTTCCTTGATTTGTTCTATTGTAAAGATGCCAAAGAAGTCATCATCTGATACTGCATTTATAACCGCAAGTGCAACATCATCAACACTAATGGGCGGTGCCAAAAGAAGATCTGATGCTGGAAGTGAACTTAATGGTTTGGTGAAGTTTTCAGTAGCAAGGAGAATTCTTTCAAGAGGTTGCCCAATCAAATCCAAAGGAACCTCAAAACCATCCACCCTCCTTTTCCCATAGATGAAACCAGGTCTTAACACAACACCTGTTGGCATATAAATTCAAGAACATTGGGAAGATGAGATAGAGTACTCCTGAAGGTAAATGTTTTTCCTACCCTTTGATTTTTAAGAAGGAAAATAAATAGTTTTTCATGATCAACATGCATCAAATTTTCTTAATGTGCTCTTTGAGCTCATTACTCCTCCTTTAGAAAAAATCTGGAGAATCCTACGCAGACTATGGAAATGCATATAACCGTAATAAGCAACTCCACTTGAGACAAGTATTTGCTCATTTACTTTGCACCTTAAAGGCATAAGAAATGACCACAGAGTTGAAGAGGTATTGGAAAGATTTTGCTAACGCGACATAAGTAGAAAAATCATGGTAGGAAGTACCAGAGTTTGGATACATGGAAAGAACCTCTGACTCTGCTTTCCTCTTTCCTGTGAAGTATCCAGAAGAGAGTAAGAACGATGGCAGATTGTAATCATGCACTGAGATCAGAATGAACTTTGGAATTCCTGCAGACAGAAGAACATGGTTTGTAATAAACGCCAGAATTCCAGGGGATTTTAGTAATCTGCAATCAATGTCATTGTAATTGTATCATTTTGTAGTAAAAGGAATTCTGCTAGTGATATAACCAAAATAAGTGCAAGAAGAAAATTTCCTTGTTTACTCACTTCTCTAACTAGGCATGGGCACCTGCTAGATCATGGCCAATTTGGATGAAAAGTTGGTTTTTAATTCACTGAATAATTAAGAATTCTTACCATAATTCTTTGCCGCATTAACTGCAACAACATTAGCCTCGCCATTAATTCTTATCATCTGTTCTTCACTGCCAAAACCTCCCAGAGTTGAAACTACAGCAGTGGCCCCAACAAGAACATCATCCCAGTTAGCATAGAAGACATCTCCTGCATAAAGCAAAGACAATTTTTAGAATTTTATATAGGTAAAGATACCATTCATATGAGGCAACAAAACTATGATTAAATTGATTTGAAACCATATTTAAAATGGGATGTGCATACAGCATTTTCAGAATGCCATTAAAGACAATCTGAAATTTTGAAAGTGTTTCTTAAACTTCTGCTCCTATATCATGATCAGATAGCTGTCTGCACAAGTATGCAGACAAGATGCATGTAGCTAATTTAATGTAATGTAGACAAATTAACCAATGCAATCACTTGTGTGGAAGTTTCACTTGTTATATTCTTTTACTTTCATATACCCTCTCTCTGGTTAAAAAAATTGACGTAATGTGTATTGAAACCACAAACATGTTCAACTTTAGCAAATTATGGAAACAGCCTTGAAACATTTCAGGGATGTATTTTTGAGTTTCTGTTAGTCAAGTATTTTGGAAACGTTGAACAATTATGTCATGAAAGTTTCTGTATTTCATAGATTCCACATTCCAAACAAAACACACTACAGCCCCGTCATAGCACTACAATTGGTATATAGAACACAAACAGTGTAATGAAGAGTGTACAAAGAATAAAACATGCCTGATATCCAATTAACCTGATCCACCCATGAACCTTGGTAAGTAGGACGCCCTGACCTGAAGAATGATGAAAGTTTCAGCCTCCAATAACGAAGAAAATAAAACAAAAAAAGAGAACAAAGATTCTGGCAAGTTTCCAAATCACCAAGATGTCTGATACTCACAACCACTGTAACACTAGCATTGTAAGATAAATTATAGCACGAAAACCGTCAAGATTACAAAAATAATAATAAAAATGGTAGAAAAATGTGTTCCACCTGCTTAAGCTAGTAACCTCTATGCCCTTGGATACAGCCGCCTTGCATATTGCAGAACCAACAAAACCATTGCCTCCAAGGACTACAACCTACTAAGGAAAAAGCTGCTGGTAAGATTCTGTCCACTGAAGGCCGTAAGACGATATAAATTGTGGACAAGCAAGCAAGCAAAGTAGGTAGAAGATACTGGCAGGGTATACCCGTTCTGTCTTCACATCAGCAACCACATCAATCGCAGCTGATCCGAAGTCATCCGTTACATTTGCTCCTGCATAGTTGCACTTGACACGAAACTTGCAGAAGCTGAAACCAGATTGAACAAAAGCATCACATTGACAGTATTAGTTTCAATACAATTATTTTATCTCAAATATGCAAAACATAATTCAGAATTAAGCAGCTTCGCTTAGGTCTTCTTGAACTCTACAATTATTTTTATTTTTGCTGAATTCATCTCATGTTGAACATAATTAGACAGAGCATACTGAATTAAGTAATAACTAATAAACAAATAACCCATTAAATTAAAATAATGTATTGACAAGCCCATAAAATTTATAATTATAAGAACCAACTGAACAACAACAACAAAATGAAACAAGCTTCAAGTTCGATAAAATGTACTGTTTATGAGAAAGGGAGTTAAGGTTAATTGGAAATGAAGGTCTAGAGATAGAGAAAGATGAGCCTAGTATCGTTGAAATCCCTGGGGAAGCCATATTAAACGACGTCATTTTAGAGACTGATGATGCTCCTTCTCTTCCACTCCAACCAGAACCTAAAACTGCCCAAACGCGGTGAACTTCTTATTTGGAAGGAAAAAAAGCCCACCAAATCCTGAAATAAAATGACAAAAATGACCCGATATCAGAGCCTCTTGTTGTCATAGCACTTTTTTTTTTTTTTTTTTTGGAGTAATCATACCACATTTTCTGGTCCAATTAAAATTAAAATTAAATGAACAATTTTTTCCTGCACACACGTCATCGCAAAAAATCCTACTGCTCGTAATATGGAGCCTCTATAATGCTGCCATGTGGGAGCAATTCTAGTCAAACAAATTAAATCAAAAAGACAAAAATATATAATTAAAAGCCACGTTTTTTTTTTGAAAAAAAAAATGCCAAGACAAGCATGCCACACTCAGAGTTGAGTACCCGGCAAAAAAAAAAAAACTAATAAAACCAAAATATTAAATGGAAAGATATTAAAATTGTAATGAATTGAATAATTTTAATTTCAAAACTATTCGGACTCATAAATAATGAGAATCAGTTCAAATATTTTGGAATAGTTTTTAAAGTGGGTTCATATGAATTTTTTACAATATCATAGAAGATGAGTTGAAAAATAAAGATTTTATCACTAACTCAGGGTGGAGATAAGGGTAAAAAAATAGTTTAGGTCCCTTTTTACCTGCATCAAATGAATTAAGCAGGAGGTTGGCCTCACCGGGAAGTCTTTATCATTGGGATCAAAATAACAATAGACACCGATTGGGTCTTAAAAGAAAATTGAACTTATAATATTGAGTTTTTTGTATGAAAATGTGTAGGGAGCTTAGAAGTCCTAAAACTTAGGCTATAGGCTCAGAGAGCCCAACCACAAATGGAAACAAAATCAAATGAAGGTTTACCTAAAAAACTAAAGGAAATAAAACATGATTGAAACCTTCCTAATATAACTTAAGGAAACAAATTACTACTAAATATTTCCTTGTTTTGATAATTGGCGAGTTTTCTGATTCCTGAGATCAAGGTAGACGTGGAACTTGCCAATAATGAATCCCTAACAACCTTGTTGCCATAAAATAATTTCCAATATGGCTTCAAAATGTGACTGGGTTTGTTTCTTGGTTCTGAATGTATGTCTTGGGCCATTTTGGGCCGGTGCAAATAATGCCCCCCAATATCAGTATCTGAGGCTATGGTAGAAATCTTGATTCTACAATTCTCAGAGCCCAAAAGGCCCAATTGGTATGCCCTAGCCCAAGTGCATCAAGCTATAGTTTTAACCCTTTTTACCTCTCAAGTGGGGGCATACTTGTCATTTGGCTTGCCCTTTAATCTTCCAATAAGTGCTCTCAAGTTGCTTTTATAAAAAGAACAGTCTCAATCATTTGACCCACTTATTGTAAAAAAACCTCCTCTCTCTCTAAACACTAAAGCTTCTCTCTAACAACCTTCGTCTTTCAACTCTGAGGTCTTATGCCAAGTATATGCCTTCTTTAGTTGGCTTATCAATCGATCATTTTATTTCTTATGTTTGGCATCTAAATGCTCTAAGTGACCTTGTAGTCATGGGGAAATCAAGGAAATCATCCACCTTTGTAATTAATTAGGAGGCCAATCCACTTACCTGTTTGGAGAGGGTAAACAACATTATTCAAGCTTTGATGGCCATGCTTGAGATACTCTTCCATCCTCCTTATTGTCCTTGTACTATAATTCTTAGTCTAGTTACCATTGAAGAGGATACGTGGATTAGGAACTTGATATGTACTTGTAAAGAAGATCCCCCTTGGTTTAACTGGTTAAATAACATGACCTTATGGAATAATAAATCCTCATTTGATCCTAGCCGACTCTTTCCCGAGACTATTTATTATGGTTAGCTCCTTTAGAGGCCACCTTTTCCTAATCTTGGAAGGATATATGTATATATGACATCCTCCAAACATCTAAGGCCGATATTTCGTTAAATAAACCCTTGTTATCAGCTATATATTTATTCCGGTCTTGATCGAGCAACACCTTTTATTTTTAGAGATGTTATGATGATCATAACTCTATATGACTTAATAGTCATTTCGATTTTCAACCATTTGGAGAAGAGATCAGTCCTTGACTTAAAGCCATTTGTTCTAACATTAGTATTTTTTTAGGAAGGAACATGCAAGCTATAGGCCTTTCATAGTGATGAACATGAAGTATAGTCCTTCTCCTGGTAAGGCCGAACACATTGCTTTCCTGTTGTATTGGCTTTACTGATTCATTAGCCACTTTAGTTCAATCGAGGTTACTAAAGAATTCCTCCCATTAACTATAACATTGGCTGATGGTTGAAACCTATTATTAGGCCCTTTTGTTTTAAGCCAATTGTATAGGGTATGCATCAATTAGTTCCTTCCCATAAAAGGAATGATTTCAAATATGGCCTTGGCCCCTTATTGATTATCCAACTATAGTTTAATGCTTACTAACTTGAGCTCATGAATCAACCTCCTAAACCCACGTTCAAATCCCTGAGGTGTTATGCCCCCTAGCTTTTAGGTTTTGAGTGTACATTTTCAACCTTCAAGGAATTATTTCATTTCTTTTATAACACCCATAACCAATTGGACACACTCCTATGCCCACTCGTTCCTACTAGTTATGGTCCATCCTAGGTGTTTGATGATTACAGGGATCACCACTTATCGATTGATTGGAAATTGGCATGGACTAGTATGTTGGTAACCAGGGATATGCCATTCGAGCTTGATTTAAATCCTAGAAACAATAAATGTGAGGTTAAGACTTATAACCCTCACTTGGTGTCTAAGCAGTTTAGCCTATATCAATCCTAATTATTCCCCTTTCTTCAGTCATGTAACTCTCCTTTTTATAAAAGACACACCTTCACCTTCGTTGACTTCTATAAGAAGCTTACCAATGTCTTTTAGTCATCGGCTTTGAATCATAGGCTATGCACTATGCTTGTAAATTCTTATAAGATGGAGTTGTTCATTGATTATTGGGATCATATCTGCAACAAGCACTTCAATTTGCCTTTTTAATGAATTAATGAATATTCAAAAATGGGAACTGGTCGATGATCCAACTTCATCTTCTTTACAGGATTGGATTAAGACCAAAGGTGAGTATATCAATGAGATATGCAAGTTTGAAATTTTTTACCACTGTAAGTATAACTACTAAGATTAAGGTGAAATGTAGAGGAGGATGGCCTAGGTCAAGGCTAAACAACTATGGGAGTATAAGCTTTGGAGCTATGCTTCATATCTTAAAAATGCTCTAATTATCCTGAGGTGACTAATCTAGACGTGTGCTCATGCATTTATGTCGATTGGTCTTCGAAGGTCCCAACGGCCTTATAGACGGTAGGGTTTAGCGCGCGTCCAAAATTTTAGCAACTGCGACATTGTTTGAGCTGAGGGCTCCAAAGAACACACTAACCATTGTTATAAAGACATGGCATGGAGATGAGGAGTCGCCACCCATGGTAATAATTGGGAAAAATAATTTTGGTGGTACTCGATTCTCTTAAAGAAAACTAGCACCATAACCAGGAGATTCTGGGAATGGAATACTAACTTCTTTTAATCTTGTATTTATTTAGAAGTACTTTATGAATTACTATTTTATTATGTATTTACACACAATTTTATTAAACCCTAATTAAATATCCATCTAGCCCTAAAGCAAACTAGTCAAAAAACTGCATGTAAAAAATGCATACAAAGCGCATTATCCTTAAGTCTTAACTATGTTAATTTTTTTTTAAAAGTTTAGTTAATTCTATGTTTTTATTACAAGTGAAATTGACTAAAGTTGGTCCTACATGTTAATAAATGAGCCTAAGCCTAAATTAACCTAAATGGGCTTAAATTGATTTTAAAATTAATTATACCTAAAAATCCAATTAAAAGTCTATCTATTAAATGGGTTGGAACCTAATATGGGCTTAGAGCCCAAAGAGAAATTAAAATATGCAAACAATCCCAAACAACAAATTAAAGTAAATAATGAATGAAAAACATACATTCAGTAATTTCTAACCTAATTTTAATTACATGCAACCTAAATTAATCTAAAGCTACCATTGATTTTACTATGGTTTATCAAATGAACCTAATTTACTAATTAATTTTAATAGTGCAGAAAATTAAAGAGTTTCACTATTCCCACTATTGGGGTTATTATAAAAGCTACCCAAAAATAATAAAGAAAATAAAATTAAAATTACAACCCTTAAGAAAATAAATTAAAAAAATTCAAAACCTAAAAAAAAATTAGATAGAACAAAATAAAAAAAATACATAAGAATTAAATTGGGATCTTGATTCTTGGTTTTCATTTATGGATTCTCCATGGGTTTCCCTTAATTCAATCATGTGTTCATCATCATAGAAATATGAAACATAGAGAATAAAAAAAAGAAAAAGATTAGAATGAATGAACAAAGAAAATAAAATAATGAAAATTAAACAAAAAAATACATAAATAATAAAATAAAAATAATAAAATAATATAAAAGGAAGAATTAATTAAAAAAAAAGGAGTAGAAGAAGGATACTATGCAGATGCTATTTGAATGCCTCTCAAAATGAGATTTCACCATCTTGAAAAAATGAACTCTCTATGTTTTCTTGATTTCTGGACCTTAAAAAGAATTTATTTTTTTAAAAGGTTTTTCTTTCTCTCTGTGTTTTTTTAATCAACTTTTTTTTGCAGTAGCTATTAGGGTTTTCTCTTTTTTTCTCTCTTTACGCAGTCTTCCTTTTTTTTTTCTTTTTTTTCTCTGTCAAACTTTTCTTTTTATATCTCGTTCTAACCCTGGCTAACCACTTATGTGATCATAGGAGAGCCAACTCTAATCCTCCCTCTCAAAACAGACAAGATAAGAATTTTAATTTCAAAAATTATATGCGTGAGAGACGCATACTGGACAGATAAATACCAAAATTAATTTATTTATTAAAAAAAATTAAATTTTGGACTAATCATAATTAAAAAATTGAGAAAATAATTTTTTTCTAAAATTTTAGCGCCTCGGCATTGTGTAATGTCAATTGACATTGATTGACATTATGCACATTTTCAAATAGGTCCTTGCAAAATTCAATTTTTTTACGATTAAACTCAAAAACTATTGCAATTTAGTCCTTAAAATCACGAAACTTAACACTAGAGGTCAATTTTTGACTAAATTTTCATCATAGAGGCTTTCATTGCATTCATGCACAAATGCATCTTGAAATTGGGTGCTTATAGTTACCCCCTTTTGTTGCTATTTGCTTGATATACACTAAAGAGAATGGTGTTTAGCTCGTGGCAGTTCTAGTTGTATTCCTATATCCCCACAAAGCAAAAGGAAGAAACTTAGACCAATCCTTGTAAGTTTTAACCATTTTAGAGAGAATCTTCTTAACATTTTGATTAGCCACTTATAGTACTCCATTAGCCTGAAGACGATACGATGAAGACTTATGATGTTCAATCCCATACTTATGTAACAACTCTACTATTTTTTCCTGAAATTAGACACCATTATCTATCACAACATGGTGTGGGACCCATACCTATAAATAAGACTCTTCTTAATAAACCATGCCATTTTTTTTGCTTTCAGAGTGTTGAAGGATTCAACCTCTACCCATCTAGAAAAGTAACCTATTGCTATAACTATATACTTATGCCCATTGGATGTTGTCGGCCTTATTTCTCCTATAACATCAATCTCCCATGTTGCAAAGGGCTAAGGAGATGATAAACTATTTAGAACTATAGGAGGAAGGTGGTTAAGATTTCCATAGATCTGACACTGATGGCACTGTCTTACTATTTTAACACAATCCTTTTCCACACTCATCCAATAATATCCCTATCTGATTATCTTCTTAGCCAAGATCATTCCATTCATGTAAGAACCATAAGCTCTTACATGAATCTCTTTTATCATCTCTTCAGCTTCATCTTTCTTGAGACATTTAAGATGCATTCCATTCAGCATCCTTTAGTATAATACTCCATTGTGACTCGCGTAATTACATGTGAGAACATGAAGAGCATATTTCTCTTTTGAAGGCGCTTCATCTGGATACTTTCCTTCCTCAATAAACCTTTGAATGTTGTAAAACCATGGCTTCTCTTCAGGCCTTATTTGAATACCCATAGTTTGCTCGCCCCCATAACATGGAGCTTTTAACTTTATAATTACCAAAGGCTTTATAGCCAATCCAGTCACATTATCCCACATCATAAAGGGTGTTATTAGTGCATCTGCCATCTGATTATCATCTTTTGACAAATGGATGAAGAGACATTTAATGAAGTTCCTTATTTAAGTTTTCAAATAGTAGATATAAGGCTTTAGCTTTTCCTCTTTCACCTCCCATTCTTCATTAGCCTGACTGATGACCAACATCGAATCCCCATATACCAACAACTCTTTTACTCTAGCTGCTATTACTTCCTCCACTTCATGAATGCATGCCTTATACTCAGCCATATTATTTATTACCTTGAAATTTTACTTCTTGGCCATTGGTATGGTTTCTCCTTCTAGCATAATAAGAATCACTCTTACTCTGGCTCTTTTGTTATTTACAGCCCCATTGAAATAAATCTTCCACTCCTAATGCTCCATGACTGCTAAGTTCCCATTTGAAAACTCTAAAAACCACTATTCATCACCTTTTACTGCATTCTGAGCTATGAATTCTGCTACTACCCTTCCTTTGATAACCTTTATGGTAATGTACTCTATTTCAAATTCAGTTAGGCTTACGAGCCATTGAGATATTTTTCTAGTCAAAGCAGATGCTTGAAATAGATAATTTAAAGGATCTATCTTTGAAATAGCCTGAACTTTGTAGGACTGAAAATAATGCCTCAATTTTCTTGTTGCCTAGATCATTATCAGACATGTCTTTTCTACCAAATCATACTTTTCCTCATATGGCAGAAACTTCTTGCTAAGGTAATACACCACATGTTCTACTCCATCCAGTCCTTCTTGTCCTAGCATTTCCCCATTGCATTTTCCTCTAGAGCCAAGTACAGGATCAATGACTTACCTTGCCTTGGCGGCTTCAATACATGCGAATTGGCAAGATATTCTTTAATCCTATTAAAAGCCTTCTGACAATCGTCATTCCACTTCACAGGTTGATCTTTCCTTAAAAGCTTAAAGATAAGGTCACAAATATTAGTAAGCTTTGGAATGAACCTACTAATATACTGCAACCTACCAATGAATCCTCTTACTTCTTTCTCTATCTTTGGCACTAGCATTTCCTGGATAGCTTTCACTTTATCTGGATCTACTTTAATTCCTTTACTACTAACTATATTCCCTAATATTTTTCTTGAAGTAACCCCAAAAATGCATTTCTTTGGATTAAGCCTCAGATTGTACCTCTTAATTCGAGCCAATAACTTATCTAAAACTTTAAAGTTTCCCTCTCTTGTCTTTGACTTGACCATCATGTCATCTACATATACTTCTACTTTTTTGTGCATAATGTCGTAGAAAAGAGTAGTAACTACCCTTTGATATATTGCACCTGCATTCTTCAAACCAAAAGGCATAACCTTATAACAATACGTCCCCCATTTTATAATGAAAGCTATTTTGATCTTATCCATGACTGCCATCATTATCTAATTATATCCTAAAAACCCATCCATAAAAGAATACATTGCGCTCGATGCTGCACTGTCCTCTATCACATTAATGTGAGGTAAAGGAAAATCATCTTTTGGGCATGCTTTGTTTAGATCCCTGAAATCCACACATATACGTACTTTACCATCTTTCTTAGGTACTAGTACTATGTTTGTAAACCATTGAGGATAATTTACCACTTCTAGAATATTAGCCTAGATTTGTTTAGCAATTTCCTCTCTTATCTTTTTAGTCCACTCTGGTGTTAGCCTGCGTAGTTTCTATTTAACAGGTTTAATTTTTGGATAAGTTGGGATGCGATGTTCCGTAATTTCCCTATCTAAACCTGACATATCTTTATAAGTCCAAGCAAATACTACCTTTCTTTTTATTAATATTCTCTCAAAAAATTTCCTCTCTTCAGGAGTTACATCATGTGATCTAGAAATGTTCTTAGGATTATCATTTATGCCCATATTTAATGAATCTAATTGAATGGAGTTAATGTCTAACATGCACATATGATTAATATTAAAATGCATAGAACCATCAGGATGGACATCACACAAGTAAGCAAAACCAAAATTCATATAATTGACCATAGATAAAACAAAATCTTCATCCTCATAAAGGCTGGATGTTATCACATCAGTTTGTTCATAAAAAACATCACTAAAACTATTACTAATAATAATAGCTAAATCCTAGGGTGGCTCCTCTTCAAGTGATAGACACAACAACTCTTTAATAATAGTATCACCCATCTTCTCAGCTACCTGCTACATCACTTCCTTTTTGTTATCCTTTACCAGGTTCTCGACAATCTACTCCTTGGAGATCTTGAACCTAGGAATGTCTTTTCCAGCAACATTGACAGATTCCTTAGTACCCATATAGTACTTGCCTTCCCTTAGCTTGATAAAATTCTCACTTATCAACCTCATTCTTCCCAAGGGCTTATCTATCTTGGCCTTTCCCTTATTCCTTCATCTTTTGCTACCAGGTTCTATCTCAGTGTACCCTAATCCCTTCATCTCATGTTGACTTATGAATTCTGGAGGTTTAGGGCTTCCTTGCTCATTCTTTCCTAACCCTTGTCTAGGTCGATAATTAATACTCTCCATTATCTTTACAACTCTCGGATCCATCTCAGTTCCATCAAATATTCCAGTAACTTAAAAGCCAGGGGGAACACATACTTGTTTCTATTTATCCTGTATGGCTACCACAATTGCACTGGTTCTAGCTTCTATAGTCACAACCTCTCCTTCATGAAGGAATTTTATCTTCTGGTGTATAGTTAAAGGTACCCCTCCTAGAGCATGGAACCATGGCCTTGCTAAAAGTATGGCATATGTGATAGGGATGTCTAATATGGTGAACTCAACAGTTGACTCTATAGGTTTTATTTTAACCAGAGCTTGGAATATGCCCTCCACAGTCCGGGTGCTATCATCATAGGCTCTGATTATAAGATTTAAACCTTTCAAATCATCAACTTTCAAACCCAAATTAGGTAGGATTTTTAATAGAAACACATTAATAGCAGAATCGTCATTTACCATTGCAAAATTGGTTCTCTTGCCCTTACTTCAGCTAGGATAAACACTGCCTTGTTATGATTTCTACCTTCCAAAGGCAAATTATCATCTGAGAATGTTATCAAGCTATGCTTCTTTTCTGTGACCTTTGCTTCCATAGTCTCAGGTGTAGCTGCTGTTTCGATACTCATATTTGATAGAGCCTTGACAAGAGCTCTTCGGTGGCTACTTGAATGGATCAATAATTCCTAAATGCTCACATTTGCCTTAGCTTTCTTTAGCTGCTCTAAGATCAGCTCTTATTTTTTCCCTTTCTCTACTTCTACATCCTCTGTTTCTTCTTTTTCTGTGACTTTCTCAATTTTCTTTTATGCTGCCTTATAATTCTTTCCACTTCTAGTGACATGGTTCACATTAAGATTATTACTCCATACATCAAGACCACCAGGGCTCTCTTCATCGGAGTTGTACCAAATGTCAACAACCCCAATAATTTGATCCCTCTTTTTAACTTTCCATACTTCCATTATGTACATTTCTTTCCCTTTCAGACCCTCCATGTTAAGTTTGCCCAAATGTTGGCTCAATAACTCTTGAACTCCCTCTTGAGACTATTCAGAAGCCAAAGATCCATTGCTCTTTCCATTTATGTCATCATCTTCAAACTCTTCAACCTATCCTGAGGGTATAATCCCCTCTATTGGTATATCATATGAAGTAGCTTAGAGTAAAATACTCTATAGTCAAACTTTCCTAAAGGATACCTCAATAAACCTTTAAACCCTCTTAATGGCTGCTTAGGAGTTTCATATTCTCTCTCTTCTTCTATCGGCTTGTTATCAAACTCATCACCCCATCCTGAGGGCATAATTAATTCAGAGGAATATTAGTAGAGGGTGGGTGGCTTTGAATAAAACACCTTAAAGTCAAATTTGCTAGAGGGTTGCCCCAATAAATCTTCTACTCCTCTAGAGGCATCAGGAGGTTTCTCATAGTTTGTAAGATTTAGGCTTTCAAAGGAGTCCAACACTTCTTCTTCACTAACTCTTGAGTTGATCATCATGGTGGCTAGTGGTGAAACATTTTGGTAGTCTGGGAAAGGGTTATTTCTAGTGTTTGGGTTAGAATTGGACTTTTCAGAGTTTGTGATTTTTCCAAAATCTATCAGGTTCTGGATTTCATGTTTTAAGTGGATACATGTGTCTGTGGAGTGGCCAACTACTTGATGAAATTTACAATAGCTGTTTGGGTTGTAGCTTGGAACATTTGGGTTTGGTGGTTTGGAAAAGGTTAAGGGTCTAAGCAGGCCTTTTTGGATCAAACGGTCTAGGACTTTGGAAAGTGGTTAGTTAAAATTGGTGAATCTCTTAGGCTGCTAAACTGCATGCACCCCCACAAATCGACTAGTACTTCCTTATTATGTGCCCCCAGTTAGGTAATTTTAGGTTCCTGTACTTGTAAAACTTTTCTTCTTCTCACTCTCAATCTCTTCAGCTTGCAAACTATCATCATACAAGTCTATAAATGTTTTACGATTCATCATTTGCAATCTTTCAACCAGATTAGGTGACACATTATGGACTATCATCCTAACCTAATCCTTTTTAGCCAACTTATTTTTCATTAATCTGGTCAAGAAATTAGAAAAGGATTCATTTAATTTTTGCTTAGTCAATTCCAAATCCCTAATGGACACTTCCAATCTAGTGTTATAATCATACTTTTTTAAAAAAGTAATACACAATTCTTTTCAGTCAGCCCTAACAGACTTTTCCAATCCATGATACCAATTTACAACCATTCCATTTAAAAATAATACAAATAACCTAGTGATCACTGCTAATGGGGCTTTAGTAGTGCTTATAGTTATTGTGTATTGACTGGATGAATCATAGGATCTCCAGTTCTATCAAACTTCTACAATTAAGCCATTTTGAACTTCTCAGGTAGCTTATTACCCTCTGTTAGTAGCACATCATCAAAGTCAAATGAATATCCCATGCCTTGTCCTCTAATCAGCTCTGGGTTATTGTTTGCATCTGCTTGGACTCATGGTCTTGTACTAGTTGAAGTGATTCTCTCTTCACCATTTCTATCATATAATTCTTAACATCCTTAAGCTTTACATCAACAGTAGGTGGGTTTTTAGTAATAGGTTGCCCCCTAGTATTATTGGTAGTAGGTGAAGCATCTACGACAAGTGGGATAGCTGCAGTAGTAGGTGGTTGATAAATTACAAGTGATGGTATGATAGCAGCAATAGGTTGCATTAATCCAAATAAAGCCTATCTCAGTTCATCTTGCATCATAACTCTCATGTCGTCCATCAAAGCTCCCTTAATGTCTTATAAGATCCAGTTCCCTCCTTATTGTTGTTCCATTTCTATACGCTTGGTTGGAGTTTGTTCAGCTTCCAAATAAAGTGGATTAATAGGACTCTTCTTTAGTCTGTGAAGGATCTCTTTTGCTATGGCTTTAGGACTTAAATATATCCTTCTTAGTCTGCCATCTTTCTGTCCCCAAATATGAGAAGACCTATATGAATCTATGATGGCTGTAAAGCAAAGTGTTAGTGTGATGGATGAAATGCATGTATGCATGATGAACGTGCTATGCAGTAAGTAGCAAATAGCAAGTATCAATCAAGTGTACAACATTCATCCTTCCAATCTTATTCCTCTTACACACGTGTTCAATGGAGAGTCTCTTTTCCTAGGATTTTTGGTATTGGCCTTAATATCAATAGGGGATATCAAGAACCAATGCACATATCAATTCTCTCAAAGTGGTAAAGCATAGAAATAATATTTCTAGGTATAAAAGATTAGCCCAATCTTTATTAACCAAAATGGGCTTTTAAAGTATAGGCTTGGGCCTTTATAAATAGAAATACCTAATGGCAACATTCACAAGCAATTTGGGTAATCCTACGGGAAGTTACTAAGCCACTACATGAGCTGAGTCCAGTAAAAAGGTCACGGTTCCCTTAGCAAAATGCCCTCCTTTAAGACTTGGGTTACAGGCCAAGGTCAAAAGGGCTCGACATCCTTTGCAAACTCAAGAGAAGACTACCCACCTTTAGGACTTAGGTTATAGACTCTGGTCAAATGAGTCGAGTAATCTCTTTTGAACTGAGTTAAGGCTAAAAGCCAATTTACAATCCTATGAAGCTAGTGGAATCATGGAACTATAAACCAATGCCATCGATTAATAGGGACATGCAGAATGAATGCAAGAATAAAATAATAATTAATAAAATATTTCTAAAGAATATAAATAAAATCAGTATCTCATATCCCTAGTGGAGTCGCCACTATAGACAGCGGGGTTTAGCGTGCATCCAAGATTTTAGCAATCGTGACATTGTTTGAGCTTAGGGCTATAGAGAATACACTAACCATTATCATAAAGACATTGCATGGAGATTAGGAGTCACCACCCAAGGTAATAATCGGGACAAATCATTTTGGTGGTACTCGATTCTCTAAAAAAAAGCTAGCACCACAACCATGAAATACTAACTTCTTTCAGTCTTGTGTTCATTTGAAGTACTTTATGAATTACTATTTTATTCTCTATTTACAGAATTTTATTATACCCTAATTAAACATCCATCTAGCCCTAAAGCAAACTAGTCATAAAATTGTATGTAAAAAATGTATACAAAACGCATCGCCCCTAGGTCTAAACTATGTTAATTTTATTTTAAAGTTTAGCTAATTCTACATTTTTATTTACTAGTGAAATTGACTAAAGTTGGTCCTACATGTTAATACATGAGCCTAAGTCTATTCATTTTAATTCTAAAAGTAGGCCTAAATCTATAAATTATGAAGTATTTAAATTAGTGGGTCTAGTTCTACATGTTTTAATTCAAAAATGGGCCAAAGTCTAAATGAACCTAAATGGGCCTAAATTGATTTTAAAATTAATTGAACCTAAAAATCCAATTAAAAGCCTATTTATTAAATGGGTTGGAACATAACGTGGGCTTGGGGCCCAAAGAGAAATAAAAACATGCAAACAAGCCCGAACAATAAATTAAAGCAAATAATGAATGAAAAACATACATTCAGTGATTTTTAACCTAATTCTAATTACATGCAACCTACATTAATCTAAAGCTACCATTGATTTTACTAGGGTTTTATCAAATGAACCTAATTTACTAATTAATTTTAATAGTGTAGAAAATTAAAGAGTTTCACCATTGATTTTACTAAGGTTTTATCAAATGAACCTAATTTACTAATTAATTTTAATAGTGTAGAAAAGTAAAAGTTTCACTATTCCCACTATCGAGGCTATTACAAAAGCTACCCAAAAATAACAAAGAAAATAAAATTAAAATTACAACACTTAAGAAAATAAATTAAACAAATTCAAAACCTAAAAAAAATAAATTATATAGAAAAAAATATAAAAAATACATAAGAATTAAATTGGGATCCTGATTCTTAGTTTTCATTTATGGATTCTCCATGGGTCTTCCTTGGTTCAATCATGTGTTCATCATCATATAAACATGAAACACAGAGAATAAAAAAAGAATAAGATTAGAAAGAATGAATAAAGAAAACAAAATAATGAAAATTAAACAAAAAAATATAGAAATAATAAAATAAAAAATAATAACATAATATAAAAGGAAGAATTAATAAAAAAAAAAAGAAAGGAATAGAAAAAGGATGCTATGTAGATGTTGTTTGAATGACTCTCAAAATGGGATTTCACCGTCTTGAAAAAATTGACTCTTTGTGTTTTCTTGATTTTTGGACCTTGAAAATAACATATTTTTTTAAAAGGTTTTTTTTAATTTTCTCTTTTTTCTCTCTGTGTTTTTTCAATTAACTCTTTTTTTTTGTAATAGCTATTAGGGTTTTCTTTTTTTTCTCTCTTTACACAGTCTCCTTTTTTTTCTTTTCTTTGCCAAAATTTTCTTTTTATATCCCGTTCTAAACCTAGCTAACCACTTACGTGATCATAAGAGAGCCAACTCAGATCCTTCCTCTCAAAACAAACAAGATAAGAATTTTAATTTCAAAAAATTAAACGCGTAAGAGACACGTACTGGACAGATAAATACCAAAATTAATTTATTTATTAAAAATAAATTAAATTTTGGACCAATCATAATTCAAAAAATCAAGAAAATAATTTTTTTTTTTGAAATTTTAGCACCTCGACATTACAAAATGTCGATTGGCATTACATAATGCCGATCAGCATTGCTTGGTATTACGTAATACTGATCGGCATTACACACATTTTCAAATAGGCCCCTGCAAAATTCAATTTTTTACAATTAAACCCAAACATTATTGCAATTTAGTCCCTAAAATCGCGAAACTTAACACTAGAGGTCAATTTTTGACTAAACTTTCATCATAAAGGCTTTTGTCACATTCATGTATAAATGCATCCTAAAATTGGGTGCTTACAGGCCCTTTTTTGAATAGCAGGTCCTGCTTACTACAAATCTAGGCCGGGAAGTAAAGTAAGCTTTATAGGCAGCTTCTAAGGCGACCTTACAACAATACTTTAAACTATTCGACCTTCTTCCTCCTTCGCACACCCTTTCATTGAATGATCAGGTAGTTGTCTTAGACTATATTTCCATACAACTCTTATGCACTTCCTTTTTCACCTTACTTTTTTGTAGAAGCTCTTTGTAAGCCCATTGTGATTCTTGAGGGTGAGCCAAGAAAAAAGGCTAAAACCTCTCATTGGTCTTCTAAACCTAGAGTAAAAATAACTCCAAATTGGCCTCTGACACTACAAAGGTCTCCATACAGAAGATCTGACCCTCTCTCTTTCAAAGTATCCTATCATGGTTGAATCTTCAGCCAAGTTGATTAATGAAACTATTGTTATCCCTATCAAGACTCCAGCTAAACCCAGCCTTACTGCCAAGTCCTTGGTTAAGCATACTCTTGACTCCCCCATTAGAGCAATGTTGAAAGATTCTCTGGATATCTCTCCTATCATCAGTCATATCAAGTAATCATCCCCTGTCCGAGTTCTGAAAGAAATAAACCTCTTCAACTTGGTATCTCTTTGATCTTATTTTATTTAATTTAAGCTTACCATTTTTATTTTTATTCCTAAACTATAATTTCTTAGGACTATCTTTCCAACTTGTTTAGTGAGTTGAAGGCTCAAATCTAAGAGATCTCTAGTAAAGAGGAAGGTGGGGAAGGCGATGATGCCTCATCTGACCATGATCTAACTGATCCTACAACATATACTGTGGTTGATTTTGAGGAGCAACTATCTAAGGAGGTGAAGAGGCACTTAAAAGACTTGGTCGAGTTAATAAAGAGCCCAACCTTCTTCTTCTTGGATGAGGAATGCCATGGTCAGGCTAAGGGCCATATTTAATATTTGCATGATAATGCTCATCGCTCTTCTAACATCATTAATGACTAGAGGCATGTGATTGACTCGCTTCATAAAAACCTTTTTTCTCTTATCATTAATTATAAAAAGGTAGAGGCCTTCATTGATTCTTTGGCAAAGAAAGATTAAAAAAAATAAAAATCTATAAGCATGTCAATCATGATTGGTCTTTGTGATGAAGCATTATTGTGATGGTGCATGCAATATAAGGCATATAAACTAATAAGCATGATTGGTCTTTATGAATAAGTAAAGGATATAATAACTTAACAGCCTTTCAAAATAGGACCTTAGCTAGAATTTTGATCAGAAGATGGAAAACATTATGTTAACAAAGCTTGAACATTAAAATAGAGTTGAATTGGCCTTACATAGTAGTGGCTGCCTTGAAAATAATTAATCTGCCCTAATTAATACAAAATGACTAGCTTGGATTAATTTAGTCAATCTTGTCAAGATTTGACCGATCTACCCTATCCTACATGGATGGAAAATAAACCTTTAAATACATGCCATTAATTGACCTTGCATGTGGGGTACTATCAATATTAGTTAGTAGATAAGCACTGCCTCTTAATACTTGTACCATAGGGAAGGGACTTTCCTAATTCGGACTCCATTTGCCAAGTGATCGATCTTTGAGTCCGATTGGAAGTACTAGGTTTTAGACTAGGTCTCTTTCCTTGAAGAACTTATGTTCCCATTCTACTTTTCTCTTTTGTAACCTGATTTGGTCATACATTAGTAGTCTTTTTTTGTCTAGCTGGTCTAGCTCTTGCAATATGCTTTTGGTGTATTACGAGGCTAATAGCTTTGAATGTGCTTATCTCCTTAGAGATGCTACTCTTAGTTCCATCGGCAACATGGCTTTATGGCCATACAGTAGCTTGAAGGGAGAAGTGCTTGTGGCTGTTTTCTGATTAGTCGTTAATGCCTAAAGTACCTCGGATAAAGTTTCATGCCATATTCATGGATTATCCTCAATGGACTTATTAGTTATTATTAGTTATTAATATTAGTTGTAACTTATTAGTTACCTCGACTTGTTTGTTTGCCTAAGCATAGTATAGTGATGAATGGAGTAACTTGATCTTATAGTTTTTAGCAAAAGTTTGAATATCCTCTTTTGTGAACATGGTGCCCTGGTCTGTGGTTATAGATTATGGAATCCTAAAGCGATGTATGATTTGCTTAGTGATGAAGTCTATGATCAATTGCTGATTAATAGTCTTTAGAGGAATGGCCTCCACCCATTTTGTGAAGTAATCTGTAGCAACCAATATAAAACTATGCCCTGTGGATGATAGAGGATAAACCTTCGTAATGATATTAATTGCTAATCCCCTAAACAACTAAAGTTTAATAATGGAATGTAACTCCTCTACTGGAACATGTTGGATCAGTTTGTGCTTTTGGCATGCGTCACATCCTTTGGCGTAATTGCTGTAATCTTTCTCTATAGTCAACAAAAAATATCCATATTACCATATTAACCATTTCATCTTCCTTCCTCCTTGATGTGCGTTTGTGACTCTTTCATGAGCTTTAGCTATGACTAGCATTGCTTCTTCAGGGCCAATGCACTATAGTAGTTCTCCTGACACTGATCTCCTATACAACTCTCCATTCATTAGCAACATTTTGGTTGCCAAAAATTTAATTTGGCATTTTGCTAATGGCGATGGGTTGTCAAAGTATTCTTTGACCTCCATCCTCCAATC
Organism: Mallotus nudiflorus; assembly: GCA_947683625.1. Classification (NCBI taxonomy): domain Eukaryota; kingdom Viridiplantae; phylum Streptophyta; class Magnoliopsida; order Malpighiales; family Euphorbiaceae; genus Mallotus; species Mallotus nudiflorus. The sequence goes on along the minus strand of CANTUR010000027.1, from coordinate 8,288,403 downwards.
AGCCTCTAAATCAACGGTAGCAACCTGAAAATAAAGATCATTATACTTTACTATTAAAGATGAATATGCAAACTGATCAGTGTTGGTATAGTTTGGATTTTATCCTTGTAACTAGAGCTTGATTGGGCCAAATCATTTGCTTCACTATTGGCCTCCCTTTCTAGATACTATAATTAGGCTCTTGTAGATCCCTTCATCATATATTGGACTTTATTGCAATATGCCCTACGTATGGCTGATTCATACTTATATTCCCTTGAAACTTGCTTTACTACTAGCATTGAATCTTCAAAGATGTCCACATCATAGACTCCTAGTTCAATAAGAATGTCAAGTGCTATCAGCAAGGCTTCATACTCAGTATGGTTATTAGTGTAATGGAAATTGAGTAAGAATGACAGTTTTGTCTTGATCTCATGGGGTGATTACAGAACTATACTTACCCCTAAGCCTGATGAGGACCTTAAACCATCAAACCATACTCTCTACCCCTTCACTTTATAAAGATGTACTGGCATTTCTAAGGTAGGGTGATCAACCAAAAAGTCAGCTAACGCATACCCTTTGATAGCCTTCTGAGGCACATATTGTAATGTGAACTTTATCAAAGCCATAACCCATTTACCAAACTGATTTCTAAGGAATGGCCTTAACAGGATGTATTTTATAACATCAATTTAGCTAATCACCCACACTATAAAAGAGAGAAAGTAATATTTAAGCTTATAACATGTGAAATATAAATCAAGCCCGGGCTTTTCAATGGATGAGTATCTCGTGTCTATGTCTATTAAAGCTCGATTAAGTTAATAAATAGATTCTTCATATCCATCCTACTCTTAGGTGAGCAAACTACCCATAGAGGTTTTTTAAGCCAAAATGTAGAGAATCAGTAGGTCACTCGGCCTAAAGGCAGACATGACTGAAGGATGAGTCAAGTATGCCTTGATTTGATTAAAGGCATGTTGATGCTCAGATGTCTATATAAAATCCTCCCTGTCTTTGATTTTTAGTAGGGTGACCAAATTCTTAATTGGCCTACTTTGTTGGATGTGAACCTTTTAAGATAATTGATATGGTCGATTAATCTCTACAACTCCTTTTTAGACTTAGGAGGTGCAACTTGGATTATTGCTTTTGTCTTGTTGGCATCTACTTCCACCCCCACTCATGCACCAAAAATCCTAACAAATGTACTACAGACACTCCAAAGGCATACTTGAGAGGGTTTATCTTTAGCCAATGGAGCCTCATTCTTTTAAACATCCTCATTAAATAAGCCAGATGTTGCTCATCAGCCTTAGACTTGATGATTACATCATCAATATAAACTTCCATGAAATTCTCAATCAATGAATCAAAGATCTCATGCATTGCATTGGCCATTGAAAAGTTGCCCCCACATTTTTAAGGCCAAAAGGCATGACCACCCACTCATAGCTCCCAAGTGCACTAGGACATCTAAAATCCATCTTACTCATATCGATGTCCTTGATTTTTATTTGATTATAGCTTGAGTGACTATCCATAAAACTGAGGATGTAATGGCCTGATGCAGCATTGATAAGCATATCGGCTATGGGCAAAGGATACTCATCCTTTGGGGTTGTAAGGTTTAGATTTCTGAAGTCAATACACACCCTGATCTTACCATTCTTCTTTGTCACATGAACTATGTTCAATAGCCATTAGGTGTATTGTGCTTTTATAATGAATCTCACCTTAGTAAGCCTTTTGATTTCATCGGCCACCAATTTTTCCATAACTTTAAACATTCATCTAAGGGGTTGAATATGTCACTAATAATCAAGCTTGATGGGCAACTCGTGTTCCACCAACTGTCGTTCTAGACTAGGCTTCTCCTCGTATATCCAGGAGAGAAACAGTGCTTATACATGCTTAATAATTCTACTAGCTTTACTTCAAACTCTAGGTTGAGCTTAAAACTAATGTAAATTGGTTATTTATCAACCTTTGTTCTAGATTGACTTCTTCTAGGATATCAAGAGTTTGAATAGGATCATCACTCAGTTTGTTGGCAAGGATGTGCATATCATTTACTTTCAATCGGCCTATGAGATCCTGCTCCTCTTCAGAGATGCATTCGGTCGATTGAACTTGCCTACTATTTGAAGAGTTTTGTAACACCATTATTATCATTGGTTATGATTGATAAACTAACTTCTCCTGCTGCAATCACTATAAGCTGATCCAAATAGATATTTAGCGTAGGACACTTCCTGAAGCCAGTGAAGTATGACAAGTACATGATAGCCTCTGTATGAAATACTTCCTTTCTAAATGGGATGGGATCCTTATGGATGACCTCTATATTCCCTTCTGGTCTCCATATTAACAGTATTGGATGCAAGGATGATGGGACACAAGCATTGGAGTGAATCCAGTCTCTATTGAGGAGCATATTATAGTTGGTCTTTACATCTATGACAAAGAATCCCCCTTGTGAATCATGCATGCCTAATTTAACATTTAGCATAATGAATCCTTCAGGCACCCGATCATGCCCTATAAAATTGGTTATAGCAACATTAGTTTTTTTCAAGGTCTTTAACTTTTAGATCGATCTTCTTCAATGTTCAAAGTGGTAGAATATTGACTTCAGCACCATTGTCATAATTTCCACTCCATTGAAATCAGCCTTAATATACAAGGGCTAAATATCTCTGGTCATGAGAGGATCAGGCTATGGAATAGTTAGGGATGGCCCCTGGCCATTGTCCCAATCCAATATGGACCTCTGGCTAGTTTGAACTCATTTGGCAAAGTAACCAAATTGATAGTAGAGCCCGATACTTCTCCTTTTAACGATGGTGGAGGGGTGGCCCATCCTTGATTTTTCCTTCCTTTACAGACTAGTACCACTGCACCTTTCTTTTTCCACTGTCTTATTTATGAAGGTTGAAATTATAGTAGGGCTTCTTTTAGGGATCAATCTTTTCACCATACATCTTCTTCACAACCCGGTCTCTATCATCAGCTACTTTTTTCTCATGCTCCCTTTCTCTAGAATTTTTGTCTCTCTCAAACTTTAAAGGCCAATGTATCTCCTTTTCAATTTGAGACCTCCTTTCTAAACCCCTCGATCTTAAAGGCTTATGACCTTGTTGGGCTGATTGGTGAAGCCTTTGTGCTGTGTTATGCGATTCAAAATGTAGTAGAAATTTATAAAAATTTAATCACAAACCCAAACCAGGATATATGTAATTTGATTAATTAATTAATATAAGGTTTCAAAAAACCTTACCACAAATGCATGAAAAGGCAAGATTGCTGGAAGGTAGAGAGGGAGTTCACTCTGGTGACACCCTACCTCGATCTTTGGATTATCTAGGTCAAATAAAATGTCTTTAACTGGATTCATCCTCCATAAATATCCATATGAATAACCCTTGAATTAACATGAACATGTGTGCTAGCACCTTTTTTTGATTGTCTCATAACTCAAGAACTAAAGAATTTTGTGTTTTTGTTTTCTTAAGGGAGAGAAAATGAATTTAGGTGGTATAATAAAATATGTGAAACCCTAAAAAATATGTCATATTTATAGACCTCTCAATTAGGGTTTCATTTACTAAAATGAATTTTTGGTAATTTCTCATTTACTAAAATATTTTTGCTATATTCCACTTATTTATTTATAATTTCCTATTTAATTAAGATAACCTGACATAACTTAATTTATAGTTAATATTGTAGTCCTTTTGTCACATGATATCTTAATTGAATATAAGGCATAGTTTTTATCATCCTTATTTAATTCAATTATATTATTTCTTGATTCTAAATACAATGAGAATGATAACTCTTTATTAATTTCTTTTAGCATGGCCATGCATTTCCTCAGTCTATCTTATCAAAAGGCCTATAGATATCTTACTCAGATTAAATGAGGGACAAATTCCTTCTCAATCACTCACATTCCTTGTATAATTCATTTTATATCAAACAATAATCTATTTTATCAGTCGATTAAAGATAATGTTAGATTGTGTCAAAATACAAAATAGTTATATAGAAATCCATGGTGATTTAAAGGTTAGAGGACTAAATCAATATTACTGTGATGAGAATTACTTATAATAATTATTTATGTAGTGTTCTTGTATAGGTCAATCTAATACATTATTTCTCAAATAAGTACATATAAGTTGACTTAATATCTAATATTCATGATTAGTAAAACATAATCATCAGTCGACACCATAATAGCCTTCATACATTATAATGACTACGGATAATTTAAATAGAACTCATATTTAATCTAAGGGTTTTACCATCAAGTCACATACTTAATGACCTTAGGAAGAATTGACTATTCAAGTAATTATCATAACATAAAAATGATAATGAAAATGCCTCTTTATTAATAAAATGATAAAGTCAAAACATGGTCATACATGATTCATCTATTGCATATCACTAACACTTTATATCCTCCTCTTTTTGGTTTTGGTCATGCACATTTTTTCATCTTTGTCAGGATACCATACCCTCTTTAAAACATCATTCTTAGGTTTATGCCTTTGCTAATCCTTTGTTACCTTTGGCTTGAATGTCCTGGTGTTTGGCTGATTAAGTGAAGACACTAATCTCTTTAGGGATACTTGCGTTGTTCACTTTTTAGCCTTGGCCTTTTTGGCGAGTGGGATTGGCTCCTATTATTAGCTGAGGATGCTATCTTGGCTTTATCTATTGACTGATTAGGGGAGCCATATTGGTCTTGTTTTTCTACTTTATTGACCTGCTGTGCTTCCTTAGGGTGTACTTAAAGGAATGTTGGTAGGTCGAGCATGTGACTTTTTCCTCATCATTAAAAGTAAGTTCCCTATTGACCTTTGAGCTTTCTCCCCATTCATCTTATGGGAGTTTTAGTTCCACCCTGACTCTAAGTTGATCAAGGGTCCATGGTTCTCCCTTTCTTGGTCTAAGGACTTTGATGTCTTTGAGGAAGATCATATTACATGGAATTCTTGGTGATACTATAATAATAGTTTGAGCCTTCCCCTTTTCTGGGTATAGTAGCTTTCAATCATCAATGGCCTTTTTTATTACATTCCTAAAAATAACATAGTTATTAGTAGTATGCCTTCAAGAATTATGCCCTTTACAATATTCTTTGCTAACCTAATCCTCTGAAGGAGGAATGACATGGCCATCAAAAAGTTTAACTTGGCCATCTTTAATAAGAGCATAAAAAATCTCATCAGCCTTAGTAAGATCAAAAGAATATTCCCTAGCTATCTGATTTGCCTTAGGATTTTTCTTCTTTTCTTTTAATATTGTTGGCCTCTTCAAGGCCTAACATTCATTAGTTTAGTTCTAACATATTTGGTCATATTAATAGCCTCATCATCAGTATCAGTCTCATAGTCTTCATTTATGGCTGATACTTTAAGGGGATCCTAATAATAAGTGCCCTTTGAAGAAGACCTTCTTTGGTCTATTTCTTTGAGCAACCTTTCATAGTTAGCAACCCGAGTAGTTAACTTAAGCAGGTCCCTAAAGTGGTAACCCTCGAAGTGCTCCCTCATTGAATAGTTAAGTCCTCTGACTACCATAGGGACACATTTAGCCTTAGTGATGACCGAATGACATTAGGTCCTAAGATTGCAAAACCTCATTACGTATTACTCCATAGACTCTTCTAGTAATTGAGAGATCATAGCTATATCGACCAAATAGATCTCAGGCCTAGCACTATAAAATTCCACATGAAACTTTTCCTCTAAATCTTTACAAGTAGTAATAGAATTGGAGGGTAGGTATCTGTGCTAAGTGAAGGTGGATTTGGTTAGGTGGTTGCCAAAAAGTCTCAGCCTCCAAAAGTCATTGGCAGATGCCTCTCTACATTATACTATAAATCGGGTTGCATACTCAATTGAAGATTAGTGTTTCTCCTTACCCAAAAATGGCACAAACTCAGGCACTTTATACCCCCTAGGAAATGAATGTAATTTATCTATCCAATTAGGATAAGGTTGATTATACATCGACCTAGAAATAGGTTTAAACTCTATTCCCATTTTCCCTAATACGTCTCTTAACAGACTTTGATCGGTCACTGGTGGCTGATACTCATACTTATAATCATTAGTGTTGTAATGTGCATTATTACTGTGTGGATCTGTGTCCTAACCTAAGGTTAATTTTATTACTCGGCCTTGCTCATCATAAGTAAATATAGTGCCAACCCGATTAGAGTTATGACTAATTGCCCAACCTTAATAACTATTGTCATTGTAATTAGAAGATCAAGCTTGGTAATTTTGTTCATTATCATTGGGCCTTCTTATTAGTTGCATATTACCATATTACAAATTACTAGCACTAGGTTTATTAGTGTCCGAGGAATAACTAAGGAGCTTAATATTTTGTTTACCCTTAAGGATAGATGGCATGCGATGCATATTGATGTTCACCTCCTCTAGTTGCTTTTAGGACTACATTTGGAGTGACTCATTCCTCTCCAGGATCAGCCTTAAGAGCGTTGACATTTGTAAGATAAGGTCATTAAAAGAGTGTGATTCTCCTTTGACACTTCATCCTTGAGGAACTCCACATCTTCTCTATCGAGGATGGGTTATCTCATGGGTGGTAGAGCGTGATTGTACTCCTCCCTAGTGTCCATGGATTCATTTAGGCCATGCACCTAGATGTGATCGCTTGATGTATTGGTCTTGTTGTTTGAGGCAGTCCTCTCACTAAATTTACTCACCATGGTGTTAGTTTTTTATGGTCTTATTTGAACATGCATACAAGGGTCCTATTGGGCATGCTAAAAAGATGTTCAACCTCATAAATAATGAGAATCAACCCAAGCACCTTTTGAATGTTTAAAGTGGGTTTGCGTGAGCCTTTTACAATATCACAAAAGATAGGTTAAAGAACAAAGGTTTTATCACCAGCTTAAGGTGGTGATAAGGGCAAGAAATTAATTCAAGTCCTTTTTAACATGTAGGAAATGAATTAAGTAGGAGGTTGGCCTCGCCGGGCAGCCTTAATCACTAGGATCGAAACAAAATAGATGCCGAGGTCTTAAAAGAAAACTAAACTGATAATATTGAGTTTTTGTATGAAAATGTGTAAGGAGCTTACTAGTATTAAAGCTTTTATAGTCCCTAGAAGCTTGGCCACAAATAGAAACAAAATTAAATGAAGACTTACTTAAAATAAAACATGATTAACACCTTCCTAATATAACTTAAGGAAACAAATTACTACTAAATCTTTCCTAGTTATGATAATTGGCAAGTTTGATTATCGAGATCAAGGTAGAGGTAGAACTTTGCTGCAATAACATGATTTCTAATATCAAATGGGCTTTAGGATGTGATTGGGTTTATTTCTTGGTTCTGAATGTATGTCCTAGGCCATTTTGGGCTAGTGCAAACAGAAACAAACCAAAATTTGTTATTAATTTAGTATTGTAGAATGTGAGGTTCAACAAGTGCCCAAGTGTTTGACAACTATAGCATAGTGTGGACTTAAGACCCACTCAGGAGAAACAATTAAGGATTAAAACAAAAAATGAAGATAGAATCGCCACCAAGGTGAAATTCAAGATACATTTTACTGCAATTAGATCTCACAAAAGTTCCCAATAGCCATCCTCGAATATTGAGTTTAGAAACTTGATATGAACTTTTTAGGATGCCCAGCCAACCTTATGGTTGGCCTCTGTTTTGTATTTTGTATTTTATTATTTTTAATCACTTAATTATTTCTTCACTTTCATGCAAATTTGCAATTTCCTTCACAAGTTTCAAATATTACAATTAGGTACAAGTTTCCAATTAATTCTATTTTTGTGCAACTTTAATATCAACCTCACATTATGCATTTATTTATTCATCATTGGCAGTATAAATAAATCAACACAAATAAAAGAATAAATACACACACAAAAAAGGAATGGGGAGAAATGATTACAACTCTTGTTCACACATAAATAAATATAAATGAAATTTTAGTCTAATTAAATAAACACTATTTTGTTTGTCATATCCTGCAATAAAAAATAAATTAGCCCAAAAACCTACAAGAAAAAAATAAAATTAGTTTGTAATTAACATAAAAATTGATGAGAAAATAAATCAAATAAAACTTATAAAAAAATAAGATTCAATTAAAAATATATTTGCATTGAAATTTTGTTGAATCAAATTAAAATTAATGAAAATTTTAACCATATTTATTAAATTTAGCTAAAAATTAAACATTCACTAACAACATTTTAAATATCCTTATTCTATTCGATAACCGAATACATTACAAAAAAATAATAATAATCTAACTAACATTACTAACAAAAAAAAAAAAAGCAAATTAAAACATATAAAGAAATAACATTATGAAAAATATAGTATTTATTATTTATATGCCAAATAATATAATATAAAAAGAAATATAAGCTACTAAAAATTAAAATGAAATAAACTATACTACAAATTTCACCAATTAAATTAATCTATAATTAATAATTCTAAAATTCTATTTACTAAGTTCATTAAAGTTACCTTTAAAAACTACAAAAACACTAAAACTAAATCTAAAATTAATAAAAATATTTTACAATATTAAATAATATAACTTTACTAAATCAACTAAACTAAAATTTATTATTTAATTTAGGCTGTTTGTACCAGCCTAAATAGATTTGATGGGTTTGAGATACACTGAGGTTCTCATCAAACCTAATGTGTTCCCATGGACCTCAATGTTGACTAATGGATATAGGTTTTGATGGATTTGGATGGTTCGTTCGTTTGTTTGGACACAAGTTATGATAATATACCTAAAATCTACACATCAAAAGAAGCAAATTAAAAATAAAAATAAAAAACTGGAGAATATTGAAGCCGATCGGAGCAGGAGATAGGAACAGAAAAGAAGAGAGGAATACTATTTTATAGATCAACGATTTGGGAATTGAGAGAAATAGAAGTACTAGTTGTGAACTGATATGAATAAGAGCAGTAGCTTGCGAGCTACAAATTTAAAAGCAAGCAAGATGAGCCAACGAAATGTAAATTAATAAAAAAAAACATAGATAGTTAAGAGAAGTACGGGCAAAACAAATCCAATAGAAATGAGACGATGGCAACATAAGTAGGAGAAGAAGATGTTGAACGGTGAGAATGAGGTTGGGTGAGGGGTGATGGTGACGGTGAGACGAGAGCATAGAGGGCGGAGGAGGAGTAGGCGGCTGTTGAGGGTTGAGTAAGTGAAATGAAAGAATAGAGAACTAGGTTAGGTTAAGGGAATCTTTAGGTTTATAAAAATTAGTAGTTTTGTTGTTATGGGTAAATTGTTTAATTATAATATTAATATTTTTTAATTTTTACTTTTGACTAAAAATTACATAATTTTATAATAAAATAATATAAATTAAATTATAGTTTACAATTTTAATCATATTTATCTATGACTTTAAATTTGCATTATGTAATATTAATTTAAATATTACTCTAAAATGCAAATTTACTTAATTTTGTATTATTTTAGAGTTATTTTTTTTGTTAGTTTTGAGACAAAACTACATAGTTTTAAGCTATATAAATAATTTTAATTATATTTATTTAATATTAATTTATATAAAAATCATATAATGTTATTATTAATATATATATATTTAATGTTTTAAGTTTTATTTATTTAATACTAAATTAATATTATATAATTTTTGCTATTACTATATTATTTCATATTTAAGATTATATTTACTTGACTCCTTAAAAAAAATTATATTTACTTGATACTAATGTTGAATGTTGATATTCATTTACATCACAGAATTATATAGTTCTATCATATGTAATTTTTTAATTACAATTAATATTTTAAATTATATTTATTTAATATTAACACTAATTCACATCAAAATTATGTATTATAGTTAGCTACCTACAAGATGAAATTTTATAATAATATTTTTGTCAATATGAAATAATAATTATCTAACCTCCAAAACAAATAAGAAATTTTTATAATTTAAAAATAATATTACTTTTTTAGAAATGAAATAAACATTCATAATATTTTTAATATAGCTATATATCATGATTAAATTAAAATAAAATAAAATTTTGAAATTAGCAACGAACTAAATTTCATTGGTAAATTAGCAATGGAATTGCATTTCCATCACAAAAATAGTGATGGACTTGAAATTATGTTATTAAATTAGCGATGGACTAAATTCTGTCGTTAATTTTGCGATGGAATTTCATTTATATTGCTAATTTTGCGATGCTATTGCATTTCCCTAGCTAAATTAATCTATTTAGTTTTTTAAAAAATATTTAGTTGCTAAGGTTATAATTTTATCGCTAATCCGTTGCTATTTTGAGACGGTTATATTCAGTTGCTAATTTTTGTTGCTAAATTGCTAGATTCTTATAGTGAGAAGGTATTCTATTTCCTTGTTGCCTTATTGTAATTTAATTAATTTTTTAATTTATATTGTTTCTTTCTTGGATCGAGCGCTAGAGCGTATAAAAGCTAGAACCCTTGCATTGTAGAACTCTCTCCAACATTTTGCACAAATCAATAATATTCTTCAATTCTCTTTCAAACCATGTGTCTTTGTTATTTTTTGATCTCGCTGATCAAGTTTCCTGGTGGAGTTAAACTCCCATTTGATTTAGTTCTTATAGGTTGGAAGGGTAAGGACTTGTTGTTCACCCCTGCTATCACCTTGAGCTAACAGTAAAAACCTAGTTCTCTTATATCCAATCTTTGTGTAATTGTAAAAAGGCTCATAAGACCCATTCCTTAAAACAATCAAAAGATAATTATGCTTGATCCTATATTTCTGGACAAAATAAGGCTTAACGCATATTTTGCCCCATGCACTTTTATTTTTTTCTAGATTTTGTCTGAACTTTTATTTTTATAGATTAACACTACACACTTTTATTTTTCTATACATTAAGTCATTCTGTAATGGTGAGTGAGAAATTGAATCTCACTTGCCGTTAAATGAGAGTGAGAAATTGAATCTCACTCACCGTTAATGAATAAATATACTTTTTTAAAAATTTTACTTTAACCCTTGTACTTTTATTTTTGTAGAGATTAAGTTCTTATACTTTTATTTTTATATACATTAAGTCCCTAATTAATATGAATTTGCACAATTTTGTTAACTATATATATAATTTAATTATTCATACTTATTTTTTAATATAAAATAGTATTAAATGATAATTGATCTTATGAAAATTAAATCTAAATAATATAATAGTAATTTAGTCTTTAAAATTTTTATTTGATTTTTGTAAAAATAATTCAAGCAAAATGTTCAATATATTTATTTTAACTAATTTTAAGAAAAATAAATGATGAAAAATTTGTATATGTGGAAGTTTTTAACAAATAAAAAAATTTTATACCTTAAAATCTAGTTGGTAATAAATATTTAACAAATAAAAAAATATATTGATATAACTTTTAAGAAAATTTGTCCAAATTATTATTTTAAAAAGCATAAAGTTTGAGTGTATTTAAAATTTTTAGAGTGAAAATAAGTGTGTTCTTTAATAATTTATTGCTTAAAATTAAATTAATGGTAAAATGTGTAAGGAGTAATATAGATTATTATTAGATTATAGTTAATAGAAAGACAAATAAGTTAAAAATGTTTATGTTAATAATAAAACATTCAATTATAAGTTTAAATCAGTTAAATTATAAATTTATTAACTAAATATATAAATGTTAATAATTAATTAAAATATTTATTGAAAGTAAAATATAAACAAATTTATTTAAAAATATTAAGGATTAATTTTTAAAAATTTTAAAATATACAAATTTAATAAAAATTTTAAAAATTATAGGGACTAAATAAGATATTTTGCTCTATATATGTAACATCGTTTCTACCCATTTTTATCAAAAGGACTCAACGTGCATAAAATAAAAGTGCAGGGAGTTAGTGTATAGACAAATAAAAGTGCAAGGTGTCAATCTATAGAATTAAAAGTCCATGGGGCAAAATATAGGTTAAGACTTTAATTTAGGGATAAGTACAATTTTGATTCTTGTGGTTTTGCCTTTGGTTGATCCTTGTGGTTTTGCCTTTTGAACCAGTCTTGTGGTTTTTTTTTTTTTGGCATATTAAGTATTGTGTTACACATTTTTTTTTATACTTTAGTATCCTTCTAACTAAAAGCATCATTATTTTATGAGAAAGTATTAATATAATATTAAATTTCAGTGATAAATTTGTTTTATATATGATTTATTATCAATTTAACTAATTGGTTATTTTTAAAAATATTTAAAATTATTCCTTTTTATTCACAATTAAATTGAAATACATCTAAATTTTTTTTTTTTTTGCAAGTTTATTGCAGTTAGTTGAATGATACATTATTCATTATATAGTTTTAGCATTGAAAATACATATTAATTTTACATTAAATTATACATTTTAAACAATATTTATTAAAAAGGTACTATAGTGTAAAAAAATGTAAAATACAAGCTACTTAAATGTCAAAAACACCACATGACTGGTTTTGCCTTTTGGCAAAACCAAAAGGATCAAAATTATACTTATCCCTTAAATTTATATATAGCCTCGCTACACAAAAGGATCAAAATTGTACTTATCCCTTAAATTTATATATAGCCTCGCTACACAAAAGGATCAAAATTGTACTTATCCCTTGAATTTATATATAGCCTCGCTACACAAAAGGATCAAAATTGTACTTATCCCTTGAATTTATATATAGCCTCACTACAATTGGTATAAAAATAAAAGAATAAAAAAAAAGTAAGGGGCAACAGTGCCCTAACACTGTTGTCAGGAAGAAAAAAAAAGAGACAAAATTAAATTGAAAGCAAGGCCAAAAAAAATATTCAAGGCAACAATATTAACCATGTGTTGTTAAAAAAAAACTAATAACTTACCTCAAATTACCTATACAAAAGTGGTAAAAGAGTTCCCTCCAAAGTAATGGTCCCTCAAGCCATCTATAACGCATACCTATTTTGAGGGAAGAAATGTGTTTTTTCCTTCCAATCCATACCCATTTCTTGACTTATTTTTGTGCAAATTAAGAAATGCAAAAATGCATTTGCCATGTTCACCAGATGCATTTTGCTTTTGTTTTGTTTTTTTTAATTATATTATTAACTTTTAAGATGTTCAATTTAGTCCAACTTCTCATTGTATGGATATAATTTTTTTTAACAATTTAGTCCAAAATTTTATTTTATTTAAAATTTATATATAACAAATAAATATAATATATATTTTAAAAAATTTTACATTAAATTTAAATAATTTTACATTAAACTTAAATAATTTTACATTAAAAACAACATTCATTGCAAATAACATTTTTAATTAAACATTAATACTACATTACAGTAAACATTAAAACAAACATCAGAACTAAACAAACTCTAGAACTAAACATTAAACAAATAATAGATAACTAAAATTTAAACATTAAACATAACACATAAATCTTACAATAATTTAATAATATGGTAAATCACTTCCAAATCCACAATTCATTAAAATATTGGCCAAAATCATCATGTAGTGGTGGTACTTATTATTGTTGTGCTCTTTTTCGAATAATTCTTTCTTGTTCAGTTTGAGTAATTGCACGAATTCTTGGATCAGAAATAACATTCAAGTCTCGATGAAAACTTTTATTTTTTTCTTTAAATTTTTGGAATGCAAACTATTCATTTTGCATCTTCATTTGATGTTGTCTGTCCAAACTGGACTTCTCTTACAACTCTATAATCTTGTCATTTTGTTTTTTAATGCTAACGATAGTAGAAAATTATTCAACCATTTTCCTCTTCATTTTGGCTTTTTTTTTTAACTCCAACGAGTCTGAGGAACCACCAATGTTATGATCTTCTAAATTAATAGAAAATGGTGACTCTTTAGGAGATTCCAATATTTGAGAATAGGAATATGAATATTTGGACCCTGATGAAATATTATTGAAATGTTATAATTGATAAGCTTGTCTTGGATTGTTGTTGTTCTCTTTAAACTTTTCAAAATCTTTCAAAATGTGTCATACATGATCAAATTTGAAAACCTTTTTATATTGGGGATCTTGCATTAGTAGAATTTTTGCTCGCTGCAACTACAAAATTATTTTAAAGATAATGTCAAGTTGAATACAATATTAAAAAAAATTAATACTAATATTCATTGCTAAATACTTATAATATCTTCACTTGATGCACCACTTAGATTCATATTCTTAACTTGTTTGATGCACCCATTAAATTTCCTTATTGGTTTTTCAATAGCTTGAATTCAAGCTTACATAGAGCATTTGTTATGCTCCTCTTAACTGTCATTCCTTTCATGATTGTACTTTTCACACACTCAAGAACAAAAGTTTTCTATATACTGGTGAACACCCATAATTGGATCTTGAGAAATTTCCATATAAACCTAGCAATAAAAGCACATCCTCATGAACACTATAATCAGATGCTCTACTAGACATTTTGGATTGCCTCGTTAATGGTGAGAAATTAAAGTGTTATTTGATCAATAATCCTAGTATGTGTATTATGGAGGTAATATATGGCTTTTACTTATATCAATGGAAGAAACTAATGAAATTTCATTATTTTCATATGTCTTAATAAATGGTGCTACAATCTTATCACCTTCACATATGTCTTAATAAATATAGCTATGTACATCTTGGATTATTCTCACCCAACCATCAGATTAATTTCTTTTAATCTCATATATTAGATTAAGTGGCACTGTTATTTTATCACTTTATCATATGTCTCAATAAATACAAATATGTACATCTTGGATTATTCCCACCCAACCATAGGATCAATTTCTTTTAGTCTCAACCGTTGGATTAAATGGTACTGCAATCTTATCACTTTATCACATGTCTCAATAAATACAAATATGCACATCTTGGATTATTCTCACCTAACTATTAGATAAATTTCTTTTAGTCTCAACTATTGGATTAAATACTACTGCAATCTTATCACTTTATCACATGTCTTAATAAATACAAATATGAACATCTTGGATTATTCCCACCCAATCGTTATATCAATTTCTTTTAGTTTCAACTGTTGGATTGACTGGTATTGCAATCTTATAACCCTATCACAGTCTCAATGAATATAGATATGTACATCTTGGATTATTTCCACCCAACTGTCGGATCAATTTCTTTTAGTCTCAATCGTTGGATTAATTAGTACTGCAATTTTATCACTTTATCACATGTCACAATAAATACAAATATGTACATCTTGGATTATTCCCACTTAACCATCAGATCAATTTCTTTTATTTGCAGCCATTGGATTAACTAGTACTATAATCTTATCACTTTATCACATGTCTCAATAAATATAGATATGTACATTTTAGATTATTCCTACCTAACTGTCAGATCAATTTCTTTTAGTCTCAACCGTTGGATTAATTGGTATTGCAATCTTATCACTTTATCATATGTCTCGATAAATACAAATATGTACATCTTAGATTATTCCCATCCAACTTTCGGATCAATTTCTTTTAGTCTCAGCTGTTGGATTAACTGATACTGCAATCTTATCACTTTATCACATGTCTCAATAAATATAGATATGTACATCTTGGATTATTCCCACCCAACCGTCGAATCAATTTCTTTTAATCTCAACCGTTGGATTAACTGGTATTGTAATCTTATCACTTTATCACATGTCTCTATAAATACAGATATATACATCTTCGATTATTACCACCCAACTATCGAATTAATTTCTTTTAATCTCAGTTGTTGGATTAAATGGTATTGTAATGTTATAAATTTATCACATGTTTTAATAAATACAAATATGTACATCTTGGATTATTCTCACCCAACCATTGAATTGATTTCATTATAATCTCAACTATCAGATTGAATCAACATCTAAATTGTAATTTTTAACAATTGTGTTTTATAAATAATTTCATATGGATGTTAGCTAATTATAAACTTCCATAAAAACATACATACTTCTTCTCACTTTAAAAATGAATTATGATATTTGTGGTACATCATATTAGTCATATTCATTTTTTAATGCTATAATGATGAATAATCTCATTTGCACAACAATAAGAAAATGAGGATTTGATGTCTTGTATGATATATAATAATAACAAAATTATTGCATAGTATGAACATCAACTATAACACCAAGTGTCTCATCATGGATTTATTCTATGTCATATTATGATTCATTGGGATCATGAAGTCGCAGATTGTAATCTATTTAATGATTATTTTTTTGATAATCCATGATATTGTGATGATATATTTCAATAACGCTATCGAATGTCTCAAAATTTATTCCTACGAATTGTTGATGTAGTAAAACAACACGATTCCTACTTTTAACAATGAATTGATGCCCTTGGTAGACATGGGTTATTAACTTTACAAAAAGTAGAGGTCATATTTCGTTTGTTAGCATATGGTCTAACAATAGATGCAATCGATGAATATGTGAAAATTGGCGAGTCAATAATAGTTGAAAGTCTGAATCATTTTTGTTGCACTATTATGGAGATTTTTACAGACCGATATCTTAGATCACCAACTGTTAGTGACATTGCCAGGTTACTCCATGTTGGTGAACAATGTGGTTTTCCTGGAATGTTGGGAAGTATAGATTGCATGTATTGGAAATGGAAAAATTATCTTACAGCATAGGCTAGACAATATGCAGGCCATTGTGGATCACCAATAATTATTTTGGAAGCTGTAGTTGATTATGATTTATGGATATGGCATGCTTATTTTGGTATGCCTAGCACTAATAACGATATTAACGTGTTAGAGTCATCTCATCTTATTTCCAATCTTACACAAGGTATTGCTCCTCTTGCTAATTATGTTATCAAGGGAAAAGAATATAATATAGGTTATTATTTAGCTAATTCTATATACCCAAAACGGTCTAATATTGTACAAATAATTCATGAACCACGCAATCCAAAAAAGAAACATTTTGCCATGAAACAAGAAGCATGTAGAAAAGATGTTGAGCAAGCATTTGGAAGTTCTACAAGCACGATTTGCAATTATGGCAGGACCAACTTGTTATTGGAGAAAAGATGTATTGCATGATATAATGACAACATGCATAATAATGCACAATATGATAATCGAGGATGAAAGTGATTTGAATGCAATAATTACGAATGCAATGGAAGCACTAATATTGAAAGTTAAAATGGTAGTGGATGATACTACTCAATATCAAGAATTTCTTACTCGACACAAACAAATCAAGGACAAAGATGTACAAATTACACTTCTTTATGCATTAATTGACCATTTATGGGAGAAATATACTAATTTGGAGGCTTGAAGATGTAAAAATATTATTCAAATTATACTTTTTTATAATTAATCTTTGAATTTAATATGTAATTTTTTTATTTTTATTTGTAATTTTTATTTTTAATTAAGTATTAAATATGGCATTATATAATTAAAAAATTATTAATTCATTTATTTAACAATATTAATTTTTTGGTCTTTATTAATTTAACATTATTTGATCAATACCAAAATATATTATTAGAGGATGCATTTGTTAAAAGAATATAAATATAGATGTAATGTTTAAATATTAAAATATAAGATATAAAAAGAATATATAGATATTCTTTTTAGTGTGAAAAATGGTGTAATGGGTTGGAGAAAAATTACTGCAAAAACTGCATTTTGTGTAAATTTTAATGGTGTAATGGGTTGGAGAAAAATTACTGCAAAAACTGCATTTTGTGTAAATTTTACACCATTTTAGTGCTGAGGATTAGAGATGTCATCATACTTGAATTCTATTAGCTTTTTTAAAGCCTATCAAATTAGCTTTTTTTTTTCTCCCTTTTATTTTTCAACCAACTCTCCACCCCCCTCCCCCCCCCCCCCCCCTAATTCTCCCCAAAAGAGCTCAATTCCACCTCTTTTATGTTAGAATTCCCCTAATTTCCTCCTTATTTCTCTAACTTCTCCCCATTAACGATAAAAAATCTTTTTTTCTTTTTTTTTTTTTAAATTTTTTTTATTATTATTTTAAGCCAAAGGCCTATTTTAAATAAATTAGGTTTGAACCCTTTTTGTGGCTCATTACTTATTTTGATGGGCTTATCTTGAAATTTTCATCATCTGACTTTTCAAGTTTCAAGTTGGTTAATACCGGGTGTTAAGAGTTCACTTCCTTTTTTAAAAAAAATTGAAATACAAGTAATGAAATAAATTTTATGATAAAAAAAAAGATGAAAACGATCAAAAGGATATAAATTTTCAGAGTGAGATGTTCAAGAAAAAGATGAATTCAGAGCCAAATGTCATTTTGATGTCAATTCCATCAACTTTGATGTTTAAATCAAGAGACCTTCAATAGTCTCATGCTATAACTATCAATCTTAATGTCCCGATCTTATGAGATTTAAGATTGTTTTGTTTATCATCCTTGTAGTTAACTATCCAAGAGAACATTGTAATTTATTTTAGCCAATCTTGATGTCTAAAATTAAAAGCTAAATAGTCTCATAGTGTCCACCTTAACGCACTAATCAAGAGATTTGAGACCATTTTATCTGTCATCCTCAAGGTATAATTTTGAGAGGTCAAAAATCAAGGGATTTCAATAAAACAATTATAGATTCATATGAATTAGAACCTCTATTAGGACCAAATAAATCCATATGAATTAGTTTAAGAGGCCTAAAAGTTGACACTTTATTTTTGAGTTTAAAGGAGGACTTAGCTTGTTTTTTCTTTTGATAAGCATCACAAGGTTTTTCTTTAGTGTACTTGAGTTTGGGTAACCCATTCATAAGTTCACATTTACTAAATTTATCCAAAAGCTCAAAATTAATGTCTTAATCTTCTCTAGCAAGTCCATGTATCATGGAAAATAGACATTAAACATTTAAATTCCTTCCTATTTACCTTGTTTAATTATATGACATATACATTATCTAACCATTCACTACTAAAAACCTTTTTGTCATCATCTAATCTACTAATAAAGCAATTCTTAGGATAAAAAGTTACTTTGTTTCTTATGTCACATAATTGACTAATGTTAAGTAAGTTATATTTTAATCTATCCATAAGTAAAACATGATATATAGATAAATATTTAGGGTTACCAATTTCTATAATGCCAATTATCTTTCCCATAGCATTGTCTCTAAAAGTGACACATCCTCCATTTTTACCTTTAAAAAAGGTGTGTCAATTCTGTTATGGTTGTGGGTGTATATATGGCTTTGAGGCATGATAAAATCACTATCTTTTAGGTGTTTATTGCCCCTAATATCTATTTGCTTTGGGTTTCTAATTGCAAAACACTCTCAGGATACAACAAAGCTTGAAAACTTATATAGTGAAAACTCTTAAGTTTTCCCAAAGAACCTTTAAAGAATTTAATATAAATACAAAAGAAATAAAAGAAGTTAATCAATTTATATTTCAATGTGTTGGAGATGTTTATTTATAGGGCTATATTTATCTTTTAATTTAGGGACAATCATCCAATGAAAAGTCATAACCATTCATTGAATGGTTGCAACCCAAAAAAAACTTTTCATATCCTTTTCCAGAACACATTTGAATACATGGTTGTGTATTGGGCCGTGTCTATTAATGTACCTTGTAACACAACCATGTTTGCCCATGTTCCTGCCCATGTATAATTTTGGAATATTGAGACCTATCGAACATAGCTTGGAATATGACCGTATAACTTTTTGGATGAAATGCTTATTGGATACATGGTTTGGAACATGCTTGTGTTTTAGACCATATAACTTTTTGAATAAAATACTAGTTTGATATAAATGGTTTGGAACACGCCCATGCTTCTAATCGTGTTAACCACTGCCTATATCAAATACACCTAACACGGCCATGTATTTGCATGTATTATTCTCAAACATATTATTCCACTTGTTTTCCATGAAACAAAGTGAGATATATGTTTCTCTTGTATTTATATACTTTATACTTCAAACTATATTAAATTATTTCAACAATCCCCCATTTAGTTTGTAGTATAAAGTATTAAAACAAGTTGCATGCATAGTAATAATATCTTTCGATTTAAACTATTACTTAGTGTAAATATTTCAAGTCCCTAATGAAATCAATAGTGGCATACCTCTTAAACCAAAAACAAATGTTAATGGTAATTAAGCCTTAAACCATTATTTCTTAATATTTAAATGGAAACATCACACACATGAAAGTTTAATTTCTTTCATAGGTTCATAAAGTCTTAGTACTAATATGGCTTTGTGTTACAATCTTGAATTCATGAACATTTACAAAGTTTCAATGCTTTATTGAAGCGGCACCACTTCCTATGTTCATATAGGTGAAGTTCCCTTGATCTTATTCCTAATCCATAAATGTTTAAACCTTTGAACTTCATTAAGAGTAAAACCACTCATCATCCTAATAGTTTAGTACTAAATTATTAACATTAGTGCTACTTAACACCACTTATCAATTAACTTATTATTACCCATTAAACTTCTTTCTTAGTGGTAGTGCTAATAGGAAATTGGGTTCTCATCAATTGATAAGCTTAGTTAAATGGTCTTAATCCCATTTTGACAGAAGTACTTTTAACCATATCTCTTGAGAGCCCTTTTGTAAAGGGATCTGCCAAATTCTTACAAGACCTTACATACATTATGGTAATAATACCATCACTAATCAATTACCTTATAAACTCATGTCTTAAGCTTATATGTCTAGAATTTCCATTGTATATCTTACTAAAAACTTTAGACATAGTTGATTGGCTATCATAGTATAAGGAAATGGCTGGCATCGGTTGTGGCCATAATTTTTTATCTAATAATAAATTTCTTAGCCAATTCGCCTCCTTACTTACAACTACTAAAGCTATAAATTCAAATTCCTTTTGTAATACATGTTTGTTTCTTTGATGCCCAAGAAACAATGCAACCACCAAGTATAAAAATCCAACCAGAGGTAGATTTATTATCACTTGCATTAGTTATCCAACTAGCATTTTTATAACCTTCCAATACAACTGGAAAACTATTATAAAACAATATAAGATTTATAATTTTCTTTAAATATCCAAGTACCCTCGCTATTGCTTTCTAATGATCCACACCGGGATTACTAGTGAATCTTAATAATTTATAAACTGTAAAAGTAATATCATGCATAACATACATTAAGCTACCTATAACACTAGCATATTTAACATATGCTATAGTTCTACCATCATTCTCAATAAGTTTAGATGAAACATTATAAGGAGTGCTTGCATATTTAATATTTAAGTGATTAAACTTGTTTAAAACTTTGTCAATATAATGAGATTGACAAAGAGCAAAACCCCCACTATGCTTTTTAACTTTGATACCCAAGATTGTATCTACCGCATTCAAATCTTTCATTTTAAACCTTAAGGATAATACTTCTTTGTATAATTAACACTATCTAAATTTTTCTCAATGATGGGCATGTCATCAATATAAAGACAAATAATAACTCCAAATTTTTTAGTGAATTTAGAATATATGCACTTGTCAACATTATTATGTTTAAACCCATACTCTAAAATCACAACATCAAACTTTTCATGCTATTTTTTTAGAGCTTGTTTTAAATCATAAAATAATCTAATTAATTTACACATTTCATGTTCATTTCCAGATAGAATGAATCCTTTCGTCTGCTCAAGAAGGTTATTTTAACATCCATTTAATGTACATACAAATCATATATTGATGCTAAAGCCAAAAGCATTATAATGGATGTTACTCTAGCCATAGGAGCATATGTATAAAAATAGTCTATACCCTTCTTTTGCTTAAACCCTTTTGCTACTAATCTAGCTTTATAGGTTTGCAATGATCCATTGGTATTGTGTTTCCTTTGAAATACCCATTTACAACCAATTGGTTTAGAACCATGAGGCAAATCAATAATGATCCATGTATTATTACTCAGTAATGAGTCCATTTCATCATTGATTGCTTCTTTCTAAAAGGCCGAATCTCTATAAGACATTCCTTTTTAAAATGTCTTTAGATCATTCTCTATATAAAATAAAATTAAAATTTTATTAAGAATTGTAGATTTGTCTCCTTTAACTAGGAAAATAATGCATTGAGAAGATATAAATCTTGAAGGAGCATATTTCTTTTTTATATCTCTTTGACTTCTCCTAATTTTAGTAGGAGGATCACCACCATTTGAGTTTTCATTCAAATTCATATTAGAATTCTAAATATTTAGTAGGTTCATTATTCAAATTGGAATCATTAGAGACTTTATAAGAATCATTTTGAAATTTATTTTCAATAAAGTTTACATCTCTTAATTCAACAATTACATTTGAACTCAAGTCTAATATTCTATATGCCTTAGAATTCTCTACATATCCAATAAAAACACCTTTTAATGCTCTTAATCCTAATTTAACTCTTTTAGGGTCCAAAACTCTATAAAAGGCTAAGTATCCCTAAACTCTCACATAACTCAAGTTTGGTTTTCTATTTTTCCACAACTCAAGTTTGGTTTTCTATTTTTCCGTAACTCATATGGTGAAACTTTATATTTCCTTTAGGGTATTCTATTATACAGATGACAAGCAGTAAGTAAAGCTTCTTCCCATAGGTTTATTGGCAACTTTGCATCCATTAACATGGCGTTAACCATGTCCACCAATGTACTATTTTTCCTTTTAGTAATCCCATTTTGTTGTGGGATATATGGAGCACTTGTTTAATGTACAATTTCAATTTCATTTTCTTCATAAAAAGAAGAAAATTCAATTGGAAAGTACTTAGCACCTCTATCACTCCTAAGGATTTTAATTTTCATATCCTTTTGATTTTCAACTTCAGATTTATAAATCATGAACATGTCAAAAGCTTGATCTTTAGTTTTCATCAAGGACACAAATGTGAATTTTGAAAAATCATCAATAAATGTTATGAAGTATCTATTAACACCTATAGTTAACATACCATTTAATTCACATAAATTATAATGTACTATTTCTAATAAATTAGATGTTCTTTCAATTTTAGGAAATGGTTTCCTAGTCATTTTTTCTTGAATGCAAACTTCATAAGTAGACTTATCATCATGAACATAAGAGATTAAACCATGGTTTGCCATAAATTTTAATGATCTAAAATTTATATAAGCCAAACGATCATGCCATAATGGTAAAGATAACTCAATAGTATAAATAAAACATGTGTATTATTATCATTATTGTACCTAACATCAACAACACTTAATTTAAAAATGCGATCACATGAATAACCTTGCCTAACAAACATCCCATTCTTAGTTAAAATTAAATTATTAGACTCTAACATAGCCTTAACCCCTTTCTTACAAAATAAATTTGCAGAAACCAAATTCTTTCTAATTTCTAGAACATACAATACATTAACAAGTTGGATTTTCTTTTCGAAAGTAAACACTAATTCAATGCTTCCTTTTCTAAGAACCTTTGTAGTATTGTGGTTTCCCATTAACACTTCATGTCCATCCTTTACCTCTTTATAGTTTTTGAATAAAGATTTATTGTGGCAAATATGGATGGTAGCACCGTAATCAAACCACCAATCATTTGACTTGTTTATTGTTGTCATATACACTTCTGTGATCATTCCAATATGCAATTCAAAAATCATAGCAACAATTTCTACAAAATCTTGCTCAACAGCATTAGCACTATTATTTGTAGTTTCAAAATTGTTTAATTTATGTTTCTTCTTGAATTTTTAATCATGTTTGAAGTGCCATTTCTTTCCACAATTAAAATGAGTCTTCCTTTTCTTGGAAATCTTTAAAGAACCAACCTTAAGAATTTTCCTTTTATCCTTTTGGTTCTTATTCTTTTCATTAATATAATTCACTTTATTATCGAACTCATAAACAATTTTTTTTATGAACACGTGATTCTTCTTCAATACTTAAATGTTTTATGAGTTGATCTAAAGTAAAATTTTCAATAGTATGCAACAACTTTCTATATTCATTCCAATTAGGAGGAAGTTTTACAATTATAGCACCAACTTGTAATGGTTCATAAACATCAATCTTCAAATCCTTTAATTTTGAAACTAGAATTTGAAGTTCATGTATTTGATCCAGAATTGAACGATTATCAAAAATAGCAAAATCAATGAATTTAGAGATAAGAAATTTATCAGCACCTTATTTTTCTGTGTTGTACTTTGCCTCCAATGCAGCCCAAATTTCTTATGGAGAGTTTATGGAGGAAAATAGATCATAAAGATGATCCGTTAAGGAATTAAGATATGGCCTCTACACAGATATTCATCATCTTCACACTTCTTCCTTTCTTGTTTTATTTCTTCATCATCATTAGGTTGTGATGAAGGAAGTGGAGACAAATTCTTATTTAACATATAGGCAATTTTCAGAGTGGTAAGAATGAACAATATCTTGTCTCTCTAATGGGTAAATTTTGTCCCATAAAATCTATCTAACTTCAAAAACTCTTGATTCACCATCTTAAAAGCATAATCAGACTTTATATCCATTGTGACAGCATGTAATAAACACTTAAAAATTGTTATGGTAGTAGTTTTATATATGGCTTTGAGGCATGATAAAATCACTATCTTTTAAGTGTTTATTGCCCCCACTATCTATTTACTTTGGGTTTCTGATGGAAAAACACTCTTAGGATACAATAAAGCCTGAAAACTTAGATAGCAAAAACTCTTAAGTTTTCCTAAAGAACCGTTCAAGAATTTAAGAGAAAGAAAGAAGTTAATAAATGTATATTTCAATGTCTTGGACATGTTTATTTATAGGGCTATATGTATCTTTTAATTTAGATACAATCATCTAATGAAAAGTCATAACCATTTATTGAATGGTTACAACCTAAAACAAACTTTTCATATCCTTTTTCGTAGCACATTTGAATACATGATCATGTATCGAGTCGTGCCTGTTAATGTACCTTGTAACACACCCATGTTTGACCTTATTCCTACCCATATATACTTCTAGAATATTTAGACCCATCAAACACGGCTTGGAACATGACCATGTATCAGACTGTGTAACTTTTTAGATGAAATGCTTATTAGATACATGGTTTGGAACATGCCTGTGTTTTATACCATCTAACTTTTTGGATAAATACTAGTTTGACACATGGTTTGGAACACACCCATGCTTCCAACCATGTCAACCACTGCCTATATCAAATACACCCAATACGACCATGTACTTGCATTTGTTATTCTTTAACATATTTTTCCATTTATTTTCCATGAAAAAAAGTGAAACACATATTTCTCTTGTATTTATATACTTTATACTTCAAACTATATTAAATTATTTCAATAGGTTCTTATCATCAATCATATGCCTTAAGCATCCGCCATCTAAGTACCACTTGTTCTTTCTATTAAATGACTTTAGGCACACCCCTTTTTTCACTCAAACCTTAAAGTGGTCTAGGTTAGTTAAATTCAAAATAATCCAATGGAAACAATTTCAAATGTATATGTATGTGTGTGTGTGTGTGTGTGTGTGTGTGTGTGTGTGTATATATATAGCTGAAGCAGAGAGAACGAATTCATCGTGTGTTGACACATGGTTCTCTTTACTTTTAGCATATCCAAATTTTTAATTACATTGCACTTTTCCTCCTTCACTCTAAATTATATCTTCTTCTTATTTCTTTTAACATTTTCTTAAATATTTTTACCTATTTTTTTTATTTTTAGTGACTTTTCAATTTTAAGAATTTGAAAGATCACATTATTACTATAAATTTGTGCAACCAAGTAATATTTTTTCTAAGAAATTGTCATCCTTTTTCTCTCCTCTCACAAAAAATGAATAGCAATGCCCCTTTTTCCTTTTATTCTTTATCCATACAAAAATTCAAGTGATTCACTATCGGTGATTTTCACGAATAGTTAAGTGTCTTGTTTTCTTATCTAATATTTTCTTTATTTTGGTAGTATCTTTTCTTTTTCTTTATATGTAACTATAATTTAATTTAAAATAATTAGAGGTTGATATTTTTTTGCCTTTTCTTTTATTTTTCACTAATTAAATTATTCATGCAATTTAAATTTTTTAAGGTATATTATGTACTAGAATTTTAGATATTTTCTTTTTTAAAAGGATTCAAATGATAAGTTATAGTTTAAAATAGTTTAGCACATCATGTTTATTCTTTAATCTCTTTTTCTTTCTCTCTTTCTCTTTTTTTTTTATACACATATGTACAATTACCTCTATAACTTACTATTAAATATGAATGCTATCTATTCAATATTTGATTCAAGGAATAATTATGTAGTTAAAAATGATTTTGCTAAATATAAAGTTTGTTTACATTTAATCATTAGATGTTATTTAGCTATTTTTATTCTTTATATTGATATGTTGATATTAAAGTTATGAAGTAATTGTTTTCATTTTATTCATATTTTTAGCACCATGTTAATTTTGCATCTTAAAATTAACTATTTTAGGATGAAAAAAATATTATATAATGAGGTAGAGGTTGTTGAGAGAATTAAGTAGGTCAAAATTTTCATATTGAAGAGAATCTTAGAGGGGGGATGAATAGGACTATCAAATAAAAATGAGAAATTAAAAGAATTCTTTGTAAGAATTGAAGGGAAGTTGAGAAGGAAGAATGAAGAATACAAAGATTTAAGGAGTTCAGATTCAACAACAATCCTACGTCTCCACCTAACTTATCCCCAAGTTAGGATTTTCAATAACCCACAATCTTATTCACAAGATTGAGATTACATAAGAGTTTTATGGCTGACTCTTATAACCTTACAACATGAGTTTTTAAGGCTTACTCAAAAAATCAAAACCTAAGTGTTTCATTGGATAACACTTAAACCAATTCCTTTGGAAATAAATCTCACTTTCCTTATAATTTAACCTAAAGATTTAAGATGAAGAGAAATTCTATTTCTAACACACACCCAACTCTCACAAGAGTTATACAAACAAAGAATTGTTTAAAAGAATTTGAGAGCTCAATGAATGCTTAAGAAAGAATGAATAATAAATAAGTTTCTTTTTTTTAACTTCCATTCAGCTCTAGAGGTATTTATACTTAAAAATATAGCTATTGGAAGTGAAAATAATGTGTCCAACGTCTATATTTTGAATCATTGAAAGTGATACTATCAAACAGCTATTCATGGATTGAAACCATGATTGACAGCTTAAGACATTTGAATTTGCCCACACTTTCTTCATAGAAGATATAGATATTTGAATTATCTTTACATATCATTTTTAATCACCTTAATTTAATGTTTTTAACTCAAGATATGTCCAAAATACTAAGAACTATGCAATTTGAAATGCATAATACTATTAGACAATTATACCCAAGTTGAAGCCTTGATTTGATCCTAAATAAATTTTAATTTTCCTATACTTTCTTCATAAAATTTGTAGATATTTCACTTAAATTTCCATATCATTTTGAATCACCTAAATTGGACTTCTGTATCTCAAGATATGTCCAAAATACTAATAGTTGTGCAATCTGAAATGCAAAATACTATCAGATAGCTATACACAAGTTGTGATTTTCCCTTGAAGAAATTTTAATTTTCCTATACTTTCTTCATAATATTTGTAGATATTTGACTTATCTTTCGATATCATTTTTAATCACCTTAATTATACTTCTGTAACTAAAGATATGTCCAAAATACTAAGAGATGTGCAATATGAGATGGTAGACATATACATGGATTTCGACTCAAAATTTGCACAACGAAATGAACTTGGATTTTGAAAAATAAGCCTAATTCAGAAAGCTTAAGATTTCTACTTCAAATGTGAAGAAAATAGCTTTCTCATTATAAAACTCTAAGGATATTAAAAGTCTCCTTGAATCTCAAAGGTCAAGTCAGCCCAAGATAATTATACTTCATTTTAACTTCCAATAAAGTCCTAACTTATACACACTTAAATAAATAAATTAAATGCTCAAAATTAAGTTGTTAAGATCAAAATTAAGATTGATTATTGCTAAGGTCAACACATATCCTCTTACTTTATCATGAATATAAAAAAAATAAAAATGTGTAAGTATTTCATAATTTATTGATAATTTCTTATGCTAATATATGTTGAACTCATAACTTTCTCTTACATTAATGCTTACATTTATATTTATGTAATATAATAAAGTTAAACTCTAAATTATGAGTTAACAAAAATACGGCAAGTGACATTATTCCATGCTAATATAATTGTCCCATGCAATCCAAAAGATTGTCAAATGACTTCTTCAATTAGAATAATTAAAACTATTAATTTTTCTTTATCCTTTGCTTTGATTTTTATTAATATCAATGACTTTTTAATGTCTTTGTCTTTAAATTTTTTCACCATTTCTTTTTTTTTTGGACTAATACACAAAAGGGCCTTTAAACTTATGGTTCAGAATCAAATGGACCCATTCTTACCTTTTTCCATAAATAAGCCGAAAACTTTTAATTTAAAGCCAAAAGTCTAAAGTTCGGGCATCCAATACACTCTCCCTATAAAGAGAGTGAAATAAATATTATGTTAATACAATTTCTCTCTTTTAATTTTTCCACATTTTTAATTTTTAAAAAATAAAATAATTTATTTTTAAAAGAAAATTCAAACTAAAAAGAAAAATGATCTTCTCTCTCTCTCGGCCACCACCACTACTATTACATGCTCCATACCTTTTACCAAAGAATAACTACCACTGCTCCTATGCCAAATATCTTAGCATTAACTTCAACTGGGCAGTTCTTTTTACTATTCACAATATCATAACAGAAGCCCTCATCATCCCATCTCTCAAGTGAACACTCATGGCTCCCCCTAACAAGTGAACTGCCTTACAACTTGTGTTAACAACAATAAAGACAAAATAAAGAAATAGAACCTAACACCTAAAACCAGTAACCACAGACTAAACAATAAGAGAAAACCTGACTGACTGAATACAAAACCAATTTATTACCAACGAAAAACACAAGAAAATAAGTATAATAATAGAAACAGACCTACCCAAATTAACTCAAACCAAAACTGACACCATCCCAAAACCCAATAACAACAATAATTATAAAGACCAAAAACCCCATAATATTACAAAGAAGCCACGAACTAGAAGAACACAAACCCACCATGCTCGATACTAAAAAGAATGAAGAAAAAATAGCAAACAAAAATGAACTACCAAACTTTAAAAATGTGATTTTCTTCACATAACTTTTTCCATATAAAGAATGCAATTGGAAGATTACAAAAGATCAAAGCCTATGAAAATGAATGAAGGATTTCACCTACACTCAACATGCATACATATACAGAACCACAAAAAAAGCACATTTCAGTTAAGTTGTTAACTGTGGAAACAAAACAAAAACTATAAATTAACTATCCAAATAATATCATTTAATTCACAACTACCAGCACATTTTAGCTCTCTTTGTTATTTCAAACATCTCACTGAGGACTAGATTTAAGCATAAACAAAGAGACTTTTGGAAGCTGCAACAATTCAAGGTCTAGACAAGAAGCAATCTCACCACCAGAAAAAATAACTATATCAATATCCATATACCTAATTTCAAAATAAACCAATTCTAAAAACCTTAATGCCTGGAAGCATTTGGTTTTAGCCTGATAAATTATTGCTGCTGTTGCTTTGTTGATCAAAGAATTCAAAAAAAAAAAGATAGAATTGGTGCAAATAATTTGTGATGAGAAGAGAAGAGAGGGGGAGGAGAAATAGTATTAATAGTAATCACCATTAAAGATGAAATCATTACCCACTAAGCAAAAAAAGACCATAAATCTATACTACCAAAAGTAACCATCTTCTACCACTAAACTCTTAGGTTGTGACATAAGGAGTAGTGGCGAAAATGAGGGACAATGGTGAGTGACGACAATGAGTGATAGCGGTGAGCAATGGTAAAAAGCCACGATAGCGAGCAAAGATAAGGAACGATAGTGCCCAGTGACAACATTCCCATAATTTTGAAGATAATAATGGTAATTAGATGATGATGATGTTTTTGGGGGTGTTTATGAAGCAGTGAAGATAATGGCGATGATTAGGATTAGGTTAAATAAGATTTTGACTTTATTAAAAGATAAAAAATTATTATATAATAAAATAAAGAAAATTTAATATTTTTTTAGTTAATTTATTTGCAGTGAAATACACGCCCCAAATTCAATATGAAAGTAGACTTATTTGGTTTTAAATTAGAAGTTTTGAATCTATTTGTGAAAAAAGTCTATATTGGACCTATTTGATTATGAGTCACAAGTTTAAGGACCTATTTGTGCATTAGTCCATTTTTTTACTAATATAATAATCTTTTCATTATTTTCATCTCTTTGTTAATAATATATTGACGTGTGGCATTCTCATATCTTTATAATTCATTTACTTCAACTACCCAACTATTAATCATTTCCATTAAATATAGTGCACATTATTTCATTATTTATTATTTTATTAGATTAAAAACTGTTAAATTCCTATTTATTTAGTCAATTTTAAAATTTTCGAATTTCCATTTATTTAAGCCATTAATGTATATCTACTTCAACTATCCAACTATTCATTTTCCATTAATTTTATAGTGTAAATTATTCAGATGTTTCTATTTATTTTATTAAATAAAAAATTCTTACTTTTCTATTTATTTCATTTAAATTATTAAAAATATTTGTGTCCCATTATTTTTTTTTTAATTTTTAAAGAGTTATTATATCTATTACCATTATATAAATATATATTTTAATACTTAGAATTTTACATTAATTTCATTATTTTACTATCACTATCTTTATTTTTAAGAATTGAAAATAAATGAATAACTATTAAGAAAAATTATTTTTAAATAGCTTTTTTAAAAACATTATTTCAAAATTTTCAATAATATGTCTAAATTAAATTATTTATTTCTCCCATACACCATGCGGGCTAATGTTTAGTATATATATTAAAGCTAAAGCAGAGAGAAGAAATTCATCATGTGTTGACACATAGCTCTTTCTGCTTCTAGCATATTAACTCTAAATTATATTTTTTTCTTATTTCTTTTAACATTTTCTTAAATGCTTTTATTTAAGTTTTTTGGTTTTTAATGACTTTTCAATTTTAAGAATTTGAAAGATCATATTATTACTATAAATTTGTGCAATCAAACAATTGTTTTTTCAAGAAAATGTCATCATTTTCAATCCTCTCACCAAAAATGAATAGTCACACTCCTTTTTCTTTTATTCTTTACCCATACAAAAATTCAAGTGATTCATTATTTGCCATTTTCATGAATAGTTAAGCTTTTTTTTAATCTAATATTTTCTTCAATTTGGTAGTATCTTTTCTTTTTTTTTTCTTTTTATATGTAACTAGAATTTAATTTAAATTAATTAGAGGCTAATATTTTTTTTCTTTTCATTTTCACTAATTCAAATGATTCATGCAATTTAAAGATTTAAAGATATATTATGTACTAGAATTTTATATATTTTCTTTTTTAAAGGATTCAAACGATTAGTTATAGTTCAAAATAGTTTAGTACATTATGTTTATTTTTTATTCTCTTTTTTCTTTCGCTTTCTCTTTCTTCATACACAAATGTATAATTACCTCTATAGTTTACATTT
Organism: Mallotus nudiflorus; assembly: GCA_947683625.1. NCBI lineage: Eukaryota > Viridiplantae > Streptophyta > Magnoliopsida > Malpighiales > Euphorbiaceae > Mallotus > Mallotus nudiflorus. The sequence continues at coordinate 8,256,634 of CANTUR010000027.1, read as the reverse complement.
ATATATGAATGTGATCTATTTGGTATTTGATGTAGGGGATAATTATGTGGTTAAAAATAATTTTGGTAAATATTAAGTTTATTTGCAGTTAATCATCAAATGTAATGTAGCTATTTTTCTTCTTTATCTTAATATGTTGATATTAAAGTTATAAGATATTTTTTTTATTTTATTCATATTTTTAGCACTGAAAATGCCTTGGGGGGGGGGGGTAAATAAGGCAATTGAACAATAAATGAAAATTAAAAGAATTCTTTGCAATAATTGAAAGAAAGTTAAGAAGGAAGAATGATGAACATAAGAATTTGAGTTCGGATTCTCAACAATCCTACATCTCCACCTAACTTATCACCAAGTTAGGATTTTCAATTCTCATAATCTTATTCACAATATTTAAGATTATACAAGAGTTTGAGGCTCATTTTTTTTAACTTTACAACTTGAATTTTACAAGGCCACTTAAAAACCAAATCCCAAGTGTTTCAATGGTAAACACTTAAACCAATTCAACTAGAATATAATCTCGCTTCCCATTTTCTTAATCCCAAAAAATAGAAAAATAAGAATATCTATTCTAACACTCACTAACTCTCACAAGAGTTATACAAATATGAAATGAAATTGAAGAGAGTTTTAAGAGATTAATTGAATGTTTAAAAAAATATAATGAGCAAACAAGTTTCTTAACATTTCAATTGAACTCCAGTCATTGTTTATATAGATAAACAACTCAAATTATGGCTGTTGGAGGGATTGATTGTGTCCCCAACATCTCTAAATGTTTTTTTTTTAATTAATCTTGGACTTTTATAGGTAAAATAATGCTCACAATCATGAAGAAAAAGTCTTGGCTCGTGAGGATCAAAATTAGAGCCATTGCCTAAGAAATTTTGTAAAAATTGCCCATTGTGAGCTGTCAGGAGGATGCTCATGAGCTGGGTGTGTTTGCTCATGACTGTGAGCACTCCTAGTGAATGTCATTGTCTAAAATGGCTCAAAATGAGCACTTAAGGGGGACAGCTCATGACCAACTCATGAGAAGACACCCATAAGTCCAAAAATGTGTCTTTTTGGAATATAATTACTTCTCAAAGATTGGGGACTTGCATAGTTTGAAATACTTCATCAAAATGTATATTAATACTCTTTTAAGGAGTATAACATTGTCTCTAATCATTAAACAATTAATCTTGATACTTGATCAACTTCCTACACACTTAAATGAAATCATTATAATCTAAATTGTTTGTCAAATTCCAAAATTATGATGTTGATCATGCAAATGGTCAACAATGTCCTTTTTTTTTGTCTTTGACAATTAATTTGATAAGATAATAAATAAAGTATGTGTATGTCAAAAATAAGCGACATGAATAAGTGTGTATAATATAAATTAATCCCTCTTTCAAATTAAATAGATGCAATATGTGAAAGTATGCATTATGTATCAGAGCTTAAAATAAATTGAATTAACATATCATATATAAGGAGTATCAAATGATTGTAAAGGAGATTTTTTGTAAAAAGAAATACCAATTTGAAAATGGTTTTAATAAAAAATTTCTCCTTTAAATAAATATATTTATGTATTACTTTCCTTTTATAGACATGATAAGAAATATAAATTTAATATTTTAATCCCTTTTGTCAAAACTAAAAACAACATAAAATTTTAACAAGAACATGGCCTAACATGACAAATGTGTTAAAACATTATCATTAAAATAAATTATTAAGCAATTTAAAGGAAATAATTTCAAACATATATGCATGTATATGCATGTAGTGCTACTAAACCACATCATAAAAATAGTATATATAGTTGCATTATCATATGATCATATAGGGCTTAGCTAGCTAAGATACATGATCATGTAGCACTTAGCATCACTTCTTCTCCCTTTTTGTTAAAGACAAAAAGAAAAGAGAGAGATATAAAGGGAAATGAAATAAAGATACACCAAATCTTTATAAAATCTATGGCATACACAAACAAAGTAAGCAAAACAAGGCTTGTTATCACATATGATATACAACAAAATTAGGCACACTTACAATGTTACTATGCATTCATAAATTAAATTTATGTAAAATAATTTTCTCCCCTTATTTCAAATAGTTATATCACTAACACAAATACATCTTAAAAAATATTATTTCTCTTAAAAGAAATTAACTAAATACACATGCAAACTCAATTATTTCTCCTCCTTTGATAAAATACAAAAGTAAATTTTAATAAAATAAAAATTGCGTTAATAAAAATAAGGATATAGTAATTGTAAATGAAAACACAAACAAAAAACACAAGACATAAACTAGCATCTCAAGACTTAAAAATATGAAAATAAACAATAAATAAACCAAACATAAACCGATGAAAAAAAAGAAAATCTAGTCTTGTAGAGGAGGAGGAGGAGGAGGATTCAAAGTGCATTGTATGTTGTGATAAGCATATAATTAACGAATATCATACTCCATGTGATCCATCCTATGCTCAAACCGATCAAGTCTAGTGTTCACTTGATCAAATATACGATTGAAGTTCACTTCAATAATGGACAGACGATAAAAAAATCCGCTAACCCAAGCGGGCTCATCATTAACACTTTGAGAAGTGGAAGGTCCTTTTGCTCTTTTTCTTTGAGATTGAGGAGGAGCATGCTCTTGAGGGATTTCTTATTCAATTTGGACACCTTCAAGTCTAAGAGTACCTATGTGCTTAACATCTTCTAAGTCTTGTGCTAGCTCCTCATCAACATTTTTATCTCCTACTTTGTCTTTCCAAACCAAAGAATTTCTAACAAATTTGAATTGCCTAGTGTTTCTTAAGAGGCTATCATTAAGGAAAGAAGGTGGAATGGAAGGATTCTAGTTCAAATTGATCCTAAAGTGATGAGCAATTTTAATGATGAAGCCTCCCACATATAAAGCCATCTTCCTATCACTAGCTAACCAAAACCTCCATTGAAGCCACCTTCCTAGCTTAACATCCACACCCTCAACAAGACATCTAATAAGGAAAATATTATCAAACGAAATAGCTTCTTTACTGAAGCCCCTAGCATGAAACGAATAGGTAATAAACCTATGCACATACTAAAGAGATTTGGAAGCAAAATTATATGCTTTAGTGTGTCTTGCTTCAAAGGATTTTGCATTAGATTTGGAATGTTGAGTCCAAAAAGGATTAAGAAGCCAAGAATAAATAGGAGAAGCTAAACCCCATTGTCTAAACTTAAAGATACCATCAAATTCTTGAGAGGTAAGAAATCTATCTTTGCTACCCAATCTAAATGTCATGTTATTCATAGGATTTTGTTCATTGAAGTGGTGGGTCTCAAGCAATAAGAGCCAAGAGATTCATAGACCAAAAAGGGATAGGTAGGATAGACATTTAAGGCAAAATTATACATAACAACATTCTCAAGACGATGTTCTAACTTCATTGTAGCATCTTAACTTTTCTAATGTGGCTTAAGATATGAATTTGGAACAAATTATCTTCCTTTCCTTGAATTGGGCAAGCGCTTGCCTAATTTTTTAAAAGTGTAAGAAAGAGGAGGAGTCTTCATGAGTTTTTCCTTTGTGGCTCTCCTAAAAGGGGAAGGAACATCTTCAGTTGTCTATTTCTTCGGTGCCATGATAATGAGAAAATAACACAAAGAAGGCTTGAAGAAAACAGAGAGAATTTTTCTTTGTGAAAGTTTTTAGAATTCAAATAATGATGTGTGGAGGATGTTGTGAGAATACAGGGTTTATATAGAGGAGAAATAGGTTCAAAATAATGAAATAAAGTCCTAAATATACTAAAAAGGGAAAAGAGCCATTTACGAGAGAGAAAACCAAGAAGAATTATAATCCTAGTAAAATTAGGATTTTGTGAGGGACAATGGCTTCGACCGTGAGCAGCGCTCGTGAGGGTCATTGCCCTTTGAAAGAAAGTAACGGTTAGAAGTAGAGCTTCAATGACTCGTGACCCAAATTACTTTTAGGTTCTTAAACTTTCAAATTCAGTTCAATTGGGTCCTAAAAACTTTACAACTAGGTCGCTATATATTCAAATAAAGATATAATCACATCAATTCATACTCAAATTTAATTACTTTCATAAATATGATCATAAATGAATATTTTGAAAGATTAAAAAATAGTTATTAAATGACACATTGATAAACAATCAATGGCATTAAAATTTCAATAATTAAAAATATAAAATGTTAAAATTATTTTAAAGCTTTTGGCATTAAATTTTTATATTAAACTATTGAAAAATAGAAAAAAAATAATTAATGTAGATGATTTGCTTATTTTGAATAATCAAGAAATTAAATAAAATTCAATTATGAATTATTTAAATAGCAAATATCAAATAAAATTTATAAAAAATGTAACATATATGAAAAATATACTAAAATAAATATGTATGAGAAAAAAAAACTTGACTATGAACAAGTGTTTATGAAAAGGAATCAGATACATAAGATAAACAGAAAGACACATATGAAAATGCATGAACCTAACCATCAAATTAGCAAAATTGAAAGTTGTCAAGACAAACTTTAACCATCAATCATGCCAAGCTTATGTTTAATAAAATTCATTCTTTCCTCGCAAAGAAGCTTAGTAAAAATATCAGCTAATTGATGATTAGTATCAATAAATTCAAGAAAAATATCACCATTTTACACATGATCATGCAAGAAATGATGTGTAATATCTATATGTTTAGTTCTAGAATGCTGAATGAGATTCTTGCTAAGGTTTATAGTTTATCACATTTAATAGGAATGTGATTAATATTCATACTATAGTCCAATAATTATTATTTTTGCCATAAAATTCGGGTGCAAGAACAACTAGCTGCTACATATTGTGCTTCAGTAGTGGACAAGGAAACTAAACCTTATTTCTTGCTAAACTAAGAAAGAAAACATTGTCCAAAAAGTTGACAAGTTTTGGAAGTACTTTTTCTATCTGGTAAGATATCAATAAATTCAGCATCATAATAACTAATTAAGTCAAAGGAAGAACTCCTCGGATACTAAAGTCCTAAATACATTATGACATAAAGATATTTGAAAAGTCTTTTGATAGCATTCAAATGAGACTCTCTAGGACTTGATTAAAATCCAGCACATAAGCAAGTAGTAAACATGATATTGGGTTGGATTGTTGACTCCAAAAAGGATTAGGAAGACAAGAATAAATAGGAGAACCTAAACCCCCTTGTCTAAAATTAAAGATACCATCAAATTATTAAGAGGTAAGGAATCTATCTCTCCTACCCAATATAAATCTCATGTTATTCATAGGATTTTATTCATTGAAGTGGTGGGTTCTCAAGTAATAAAAGGCAAGAAATTCATGGACTAAAGAGGGATAGGTATGATAGGCATTGAAGGGAAAATTATACATACCAAAATTCTCAAGAAGATGTTCTAAGTTTAGTGTAGCATCCTATCTTTTCTAATATGGCTTGAGACATGAATTTGGAAGAAATTATCTTCCTTTCCTTGAATTGGGCAAGCCTTTGCCTAAATTGTGTTATAGTGTAGGAAAGAGGAGGAGTCTTCTTGAGTTGTTCCTTGGTGGCACTCCTTGAGGGGGAAGGAACATCTTGAGTTTTCTTCTTCTTAGGTGCCATGATGATGAGAAAATAACACAAAGAAGGTTTGAAGGAAAATGAGAGAATTTTGCTTTGTGAAAGTTTTTAAAATGCAAATAATGATGTGTGGTGGATATTGTAAGAATATGAGGTTTATATGAAGGAGAAATATGTTCAAAATAATTAAATGAAGTCCTAAAAATACTCAAAAAGGGAAAAGAGCAATTTAGGAAAGAGAAAACCAAGAAGAACTGCAATCCTAGTAAAATTACGATTTTATGAGCGATAATGGCTTCGATTGTGAGCAGTGATTATGAAGGTCATTGCCCTCTAAAATAAAGTAATGATCAAGAGCAGAGCTCTAATAACTCGTGAGCCAAATTACTTTTAGGTTTTTAAACTTTCAAATTTAGTTCAATTGGGTCCTAAAAACTTTACAACTAGGTCCTTATATATTCAAATAAACATATAATCACATCAATTCATATTCAAACTTAATTGCTTTCATAAATATGTTCATAAATGAATATTTTGAAAGATTTAAAAAATCAGTTATTAAATGACTCAATGATAAACAATCAATTGCAATAAAATTTCAATAATTAAAAACATAAAATTTTAAAATTATTTCAAGGCTTTTGGTATTAAATTTTTATATTAAACTTTTGAAATGTATCATGCGAATGGAAAAATAATAATTTATGTTGATGATTTGCTTATTTTGAATAATTAAAAAATTTAATAAAATTCAATTATGAATTATTGAAATAGCAAATATCAAATAAAATTTATTTAAAATGTATCATATTTGAAAAATATAATAAAAATAAATATGTATGAGAAAAAAATGACTATGAACAAGTTTTTATGAAAAGGAATCAGATATAGAAAATAAACAGAAAGAAACATATGAAAATGCACAAACCTAACCATCAAATAAGCAAAATTGCAAGTTGTCAGTACAAATTTTAACCATTAATCATGCCAAACTCATGTTTAATAAAATTTATTCTTTCCTCGCAAAGAGTCTTGGTAAAATTTTTAACTAATTGATGATTAGTATCAACAAATTCAAGAAAAATATCACCATTTTGAACATGATCAAGCAAGAAATGATGTCTAACATCTATATGGGATTCTTGATAAGTTTTATAGTTTCTCACATTTAATTAGAATTGTGATTAATATTCAAACCATTGTTGAAAAATTGTTGTTTTTGCTAGAAAACTTGGGTGCAACAATAACTAGCTGCCATATATTGGACTTCAGCAATGGACAAGGCAACCGAACCTTATTTCTTGCTAAACCAATAAACTAAACATTGTCCTAAAAATTGATAAGTTCCGAAAGTGCCTATTCTATTTAGTAAGCTACTAATAAAGTCAACATTAGAATAACTAATTAAGTAAAAGGATGAACTACTAGGATACCAAAGTCCTAAATGCATTATGCCATAAAGATATTTGAAAATTCTTTTGATAGCATTCAAATGAGACTCTTTAGGACTTGATTGAAATATAACACATAAGTAAGTAGTAAACATAATATTGGGTTGGAATACTGAGTCCAAAAAGGATTAGGAAACTAAGAATAAATAGGAGAAGCTAAACCCCTTTGTCTGAAATTAAAGATACCATTAAATTTTAAAGAGGTAAGCAATCTATCACTCCTACCCAATCTAAATCTCATGCTATTCATAAGATTTTGTTCATTGAAGTAGTGGGTTCTCATGCAATAAGAGGCAAGAAATTCATGGACCAAAGAGGGATAGGTAGGATAGGAATTGGAGGAAAAATTATGCATACCAACATTCTCAAGAAGATGTTCTAAGTTCATTGTAGCATCCTATCTTTTCTAATGTGGCTTGAGACATGAATTTGGAAGAAATTATCTTCCTTTCCCTAAATTGGGCAAGCCTTTGCCTAAATTGTGTTAAAGTGTAAGAAAGAGGATGAGTCTTCTTAAGTTGTTCCTTGGTGGCTCTCATAGAGGGGGAAGGAACATCTTAAGTTTTCTTCTTTTTGGGTGCCATGATGATGAGAAAATAACATAAAGAAGGCTTGAAGGAAAAAGAGAGAATTTTGCTTTGTGAAAGTTTTTAGAATGAAAATAACAATGTGTGGAGGATGTTATGAGAATATGAGGTTTATACAGAGGAGAAATAGGTTCAAAATAATGAAATAAAGTCCTAAAAATACTCAAAAAGGGAAAAGAGCCTTTTAGGAAAGAGAAAACCAAGAAGAACTGCAATCCTAGTAAAATTAGGATTTTATGAGGGAAAATGGCTTTGATCGTGAGCAGCGCTCGTGAGGGTCATTGCCCTCTGAAAGAAAGTAACGATCACAACTAGAGCTCTAATAACTCATGACCCAAATTACTTTTAGGTTCTTAAACTTTCAAATTTAGTTCAATTGGGTCCTAAAAACTTTACAACTAGGTCGCTATATATTCAAATAAAGATATAATCACATCAATTTATACTCAAACTTAATTTCTTTCATAAATATGATCATAAATGAATATTTTAAAAGATTTTAAAAAAATCAGTTATTAAATGACATGGTGATAAACAATCAATTGCAATAAAATTTCAATAATTAGAAATATAACATTTTAAAATTCTTTCAAAGCTTTCGGTATTAAATTTTGATATTAAACTTTTAAAATATATCATGCAAATAGAAAAACAATAATTGATGTAGATGATTTGCTTATTTTGAATAATCAAGAAATTAAATAAAATTCAATTATGAATTATTTAAATAGCAAATATCAAATAAATTTTATATAAAATGTATAATATATGAAAAAAATACTAAAAATAAATATGTATTAGAAAAAAAAAAGAACTTGACTATGAACAACTTTTTATGAAAAGGAATCTGATACAAAAAATAAACAGAAAGACACATATGAAAATGCACAAACCTAACCATCAAATTACCAAAATTGCAAGTTGTCAAGACAAACTTTAACCATCAATCATGCCTCTCTCATGTTTAATAAAATTCATTCTTTCCTCGCAAAGAGGCTTGGTAAAAATTTCAACTAATTGATGATTAGTATTAAAAAATTCAAGAAAAATATCACCATTTTGTACATGATTAGGCAAGAAATGATGTCTACTATCTATATGTTTAGTTTTAGAATGCTAAATGGGATTCTTGCTAAGGTTATAGTTTCTCACAGTTAATCAGAATGTGATTAATATTCATACCATAGTCTAATAATTCTTATTTTTGCCATAAAACTTAGGTGCAATAACAACTAAGCACCATATATTGTGATTCAGCGGTGGACAAGGCAACCGAACCTTATTTCTTGCTAAACCAAGAAACTAAATATTATCCTAAAAGTTGACAAGTTTTGGAAGAGCCTGTTCTATCTAGTAAGCTACCAATAAAGTCAGCATCAGAATAACTAATTAAGTAAAAGGAAGAACTACAAGGATACTAAAGTCCTAAATGCATTGTACTATAAAGATATTTCAAAATTCTTTTGATAGCATTCAAATGAGACTCTCTAGGACTTGATTGAAATCTAGCACATAAGGTAGTAGTAAACATAATATCAAGTTGGAATGTTGAGTCCAAAAAGGATTAGGAAGCTAAGAATAAATAAAAGAAGCTAAACCCATTTATCTAAAATTAAAGATACTATAAAATTCTTGAGAGGTAAGGAATCTATCTCTCCCACTCAATCTAAATCTCATGTTATTCATAGGATTTTGTTCATTGAAGTGGTGGGTTCTCAAGCAATAAGAGGCGACAAATTCATGGACCAAAGAGGAATAGGTAGGATAGGAATTGAAGGCAAAATTATGCATACCAAAATTCTTAAGAAGATGTTCTAACTTCATTATAGCTTCCTATCTTTTCTAATATGGCTTGAGACATGAATTTGGAAGAAATTATCTTCCATTCCTTGAATTAGGCAAGCCTTTGCCTAAATTGTGTTAAAGTGTAGGAAAGAGGAGGATTCTTCTTAAGTTGTTCCTTTATGGCTCTCCTAGAGGGGGAAGGAACATCTTGAGTTGTCTTCTTCTTGGGTGCCATGATGATGAGAAAATAACACAAAGAAGGCTTGAAGGAAAAAGAGAGAATTTTTCTTTGTGAAATTTTTTATAATGCAAATAATGATGTGTAAAGGATGTTGTTAGAATATGAGGTTTATATAGAGGAGAAATAGGTTCAAAATAATGAAATAAAGTCCTAAAAATACTCAAAAAGGGAAAAGAGCTGTTTAGGAAAGAGAAAACCAAGAAGAATTGTAATCCTAATAAAATTAGGATTTTGTGAGGGATAATGGCTTTGATCGTGAGCAATGCTCATGAGGGTCATTGCCCTCTGAAAGAAATTAACGGTCATAAGTAGAGCTTTAACGACTTGTGACCCAAATTACTTTTAGGTTCTTAAACTTTCAAATTTAGTTCAATTGGGCCTTAAAAACTTTACAACTAGGTCCCTATATATTCAAATAAACATATAATCACATCAATTCATACTCAAACTTAATTGCTTTCATAAATATGATCATAAATGACTATTTTGAAAGATTTAAAAAATCAATTATTAAATGACATAATGATAAATAATCAATTGTAATAAAATTTCAATAATTAGAAATATAAAATTTTAAAATTATTTCGAAGCTTTTGGTATTGAATTTTGATATTAAAATTTTAAAATATATCAAGCAAATGGAAAAACAATAATTTATGTAGATGATTTGCTTATTTTGAATAATCAAGTTAAATAAAATTCAATTATGAATTATTTAAATAGAAAATATCAAATAAAATTTATAAAAAAATGTATCATATATGAAAAACATACTAAAAACAATATGTATGAGAAAAAAAACTTGATTATGAACAAGTTTTTATAAAAAGGAATCATATACATAAAATAAACAGAGAGACACATATAAAAATGCACGAACCTAACCATCAAATTAGCAAAATTGCAAGTTGTCAAGACAAACTTTGACCATCAATAATGCTAAGGTCATGTTTAATATAATTGATTCTTTCCTCTCAAAGAGGCTTGGTAAAAATTTCAGCTAATTAATGGTTAGTATCAACAAATTCAAGAAAAATATCACCATTTTGCACATGATCACACAAGAAAACTACATGTTTAGTTCTAGAATACTGAATGGGATTCTTGCTAAGGTTTATAGTTTATCACATTTAATAGGGATATGATTAATATTCATACCATAGTCTAATAATTGATCTTTTTGGCATAAAACTTAGGTGTAACAACAACTAGCTACTACATATTATGCTTCAGCGATGGATAAGGCAACTGAACCTTATTTCTTGCTAAACCAAAAAACTAAACATTGTCCTAAAAGTTGATAAGTTTTGGAAGTGCTTTTTCTATTTAGTAAGCTACTGATAAAGTCAGCATCTGAATAACAAATTAAGTCAAAGGAAGAACTCTTAAGATACCAAAGTCATAAATGCATTGTGCTATAAAGATATTTGAAAATTCTTTTGACAGCATTCAAATGAGACACTTTAGGACTTGATTGAAATCTAGCACATAAACAAGTAGTAAACATAATATCGAGTTGGAATGTTGAGTCCAAAAAGGAGTAGGATGCCAAGAATAAATAGGAGAAGCTAAACCCTTTTATTTAAAATTAAAGATACCATTAAATTCTTAAGAGGTAAGGAATCTATCTCTCCCACCCAATCTAAATCTCATGCTATTCATAGGATTTTATTCATTAAAGTGGTGGGTTCTCAAGCAATAAAATGTGAGAAAATCATGGACTAAAAAGGGATAGGTAGGATAGGAATTAAAGGCAACATTATACATACCAACATTCTTAAGAAAATGTTCTAACTTCATTGTAGCATCCTATCTTTTCTAATATGGCTTGATACATGAATTTGGAAGAAATTATCTTCCTTTCCTTGAATTAGGCAAGCCTTTGCCTAAATTGTGTTAAAGTGTAGGAAAGAGGAGGATTCTTCTTAAGTTGTTCTTTTATGGCTATCCTAGAGGGGGAAGGAACATTTTGAGTTGTCTTCTTCTTGGGTGTCATGATGATGAGAAAATAACACAAAGAAGGCTTAAAGGAAAAAGAGAGAATTTTGCTTTGTGAAAGTTTTTAGAATGCAAATAATGATGTGTGAAGGATGTTGTTAGAATATGAGGTTTATATAGAGGAGAAATAGGTTCAAAATAATGAAATAAAGTCTTAAAAATACTTAAAAAGGGAAAAGAGCCGTTTAGGAAAGAGAAAACCAAAAAGAATTGTAATCCTAGTAAAATTAGGATTTTGTGAGGGATAATGGCTTCGATTGTGAGCAGCACTCGTGAGGGCCATTGCCCTTTGAAAGAAAGTAACGGTCATAAGCAAAGCTTTAACTACTCATGACCCAAATTACTTTTAGGTTCTTAAACTTTCAAATTTTGTTTAATTGGGTCCTAAAAACTTTACAACTAGGTCACTATATATTCAAATAAACATACAATCACATCAATTCATACTCAAAATTAATTGCTTTCATAAATATGATCATAAATGACTATTTTGAAAGATTAAAAATAGTTATTAAATGACACAATGATAAACAATCAATTGAAATAAAATTTTAATAATTAAAAATATAAAATTTTAAAATTATTTTAAAGCTTTTGGTATTAAATTTTGATATTAAACTATTGAAATGTATCATGCAAATGGAAAAACAATAATTTATGTAGATGATTTGCGTATTTTGAATAATCAAGAAATTAAATAAAATTCAATTATGAATTATTTAAATAGCAAATATCAAGTAAAATTTTTAAAAAATGTATCATGTATGAAAGACATACTAAAAATAAATATGTATGAAAAAAAAATTGACTATGAATAATTTTTTTTGAAAAGGAATTAGATACAGAAAATAAATAGAAAGACACATATGAAAATGCATGAACCTAACCATTAAATTAGCAAAATTGTAAGTTGTTAAAAGAAACTTTAACCATCAAACATGCCAAACTCATGTTTAATAAAATTCATTCTTTCCTTGTAAGGAGGCTTGGTAAAAATTTCACCTAATTGATTATTAGTATCAACAAATTCAAGAAAAATATCACCATTTTGCACACGATCACGCAAGAAAGCTATATGTTTAGTTCTAGAATGTTGAATAGGATTTTTGCTAAGGTTTATAGTTTATCACATTTAATAGGAATGTGATTAATATTCACACTATAGTCCAATAATTATTGTTTTTGCCATAAAAGTTGGGTGCAACAACAACTAGCTACCACATATTGTGCTTCAGTGGTGGACAAGGCAATCAAACCTTATTTCTTGCTAAACCAAGAAACTAAAAATTGTCCATGAAATGGTTAGTAGCACCAAAAATAATGTCATTAATATAAATTTACACAATAAGTAAATTATGCATAGATTTCTTTATGAAAAGAGTTATGTCAACATTTCCTTTAGAGAAGCCTTTCTCTAATAGAAAGTTACTCAATCTTTTATACCAAGCTCTTGGAGTTTGTTGCAATCCATATAATGCTTTTAATAATTAAAAAAAATGATTTGGTGAATCAAAATTTTCAAAACCCGGAGGTTGCTCAACATATACCTCATCTTTAATTAAACCATTTAGAAATGCTCTTTTAACATCTATTTGACAAAGTTTAAAATCCATGAATGATGCAAATGCAAGTAGTATTCTAATATCTTCTAAACTTGCAACTAGGGCAAAGGTTTCATTATAATCAATGCCTTCCCCTTGATATAACCTTTAGCTGCTAGTCTAGCTTTGTTCCTAGTTATGACACCTTGTTCATTCATCTTATTTCTAAACACCCATTTGGTATCTATAATAGGATGAAGTTTAGGTCTAGGAACCAAGGACCAAACCTTGATTTTTTTCAAATTGATTTAACTCTTCTTACATAGCAAGGACCCAAAATTCATCACACAAAGCATCATTAATATTTTTGGATTAAATTTGAGAAATAAAGGCTAAATTAATAATAGACTTTAATTTAAATATAGTAGTTACCCCTTTTGCAGTGTCACCTATAATGAGGTCTTGAGGATGAGCTTTCTTGAATTACCAATCCTTTGGAAGTTCATCCTTCAAGATAGGTTAAGATGTCTCCTAATTATCCTCCTTGCTTAAACCTTCATGTTCTAAAGGCTTACTAGTATTTTCTTCTTCAGTGATCCATCCATATGCTAATCTGCAAAATCTTCAACACTACAAACATCCTTTCTAGGATCAAGTGAGTTTGATTCATCAAATAAAACATGCATTGACTCTTTAACTATTAAAGTTCTTTTATTAAAAACTCTATATGCTTTACAATAAATATAATAGTTGAGGAAAATTTCTTCATCGACTTTGGAATCAAATTTCCTAAGATTATCCTTAGTGTTTAATACAAAGCACTTGCATCCAAATACTATTAGATATGAGATTTTTGGTTTTCTATTGTTCCATAGCTTATAAGATGTTTTGTTTAAAATTGGTCTTTTGAAAATTCAGTTTGAAATGTAACATGATATGTTAATGGCTTCCACCTAAAAGTATAGACATAAATTATACTCATGAAGCATTGTTCTAGCCATTTTCATAAGGGTTCTATTTTTCCTTTCAACTACCCCATTTTGTTGAAGAGTTCTAGGAGATGAAATGTATGTGAAATATCATTTTCATTAGAAAAGGTTTTGAAAAAATTATTTTTAAATTTGGTTCCATGATTACTTCTTATAAAAGAAATACAAAATCCTTTTTCTTTTTGAACTCTTTTAGTAAAATTTTCAAACGCTTTAAAAGCATCATTCTTATGAGTAAGGAAACAAACCCAAGTAAATCTAGAGTAGTTATTAACCAATACATATGCATAGTGCATTCCACCTAGGTTAGTAACTCTAGTAGGTCCAAATAAATCCATATGTATAAGTTTAAGTGGTCTAGAGGTGGACACTGCATTTTTAAGCTTAAATGAAGACTTGGATTATTTTCCCTTTTAACAAGTATCACAAGGTTTATCCTTAGTAAACTTAATCTTAGGTAAACCAATCATAAGTTCATGTTTACAAAGATTATTCAATAGCTCAAAGTTTGCATGTCCTAACCTTCTATGCCATGTCCATGTGTCATGGGAAATAGACATCAAACATTTAATATCTTTGTTATTAATCTTATTCAAATCAATAACATAAACATTATCAACTCTTTCACCACTAAAAATTACTTTTTTTTCATCAAGACTATTAACAAAGCAATTCTTAGGATAGAAATTGACCTTATTTCCCATATCATATAATTTATTTATACTAATCAAGTTATGTTTAAGACCACCAACAAATAATACATAATGTATAGATAAGGTTTAAGGATTACCAATTTCTCTAATGCTAATAATCTTTCCTTTTGCATTATCTCCGTAAGTAACATGTCCTCCATCTTTAGCATCAAACTTATTGAATTGCTCATTATATCCCATCATGTGCCTTGAACATCTACTATTAAGATATCACTTGCTTTTTATTCTTGTGGATTTTAAGCACACCTTTTTTTCATCTTCAAGAGCCATGCGGCAAAAATTGACCACTTCTTGTTATTCCTCTTCCTTTTTGGATTCAGATGACTCATCATCCCAAGTAGCTTTGAAGGCCTTCTTTTATATTTTGCTCCTTTGTTCTTAAATTTGAGTTTGGGGCACTCAATTCTAATGTGTCCTTGTTTCTTGCATTCATAACAAGTGACTTCTTTAGTTTTCTTCTTGCTTTCTCCTTCATGCTTCTTGTTGGAGTCTCTAGTTCTTAAGAAATTTTTCTTTCTCAAGAATTTTTCAAAACTTCTAGTAAGCATGCCAACATCACCATCTTGATCACTAGAGTCTTTAAGACTTTCATCTTCACTTTCATTATATGAAGCTTTTAGTGCAATGCTTTTCTTTTTCTCCTTTTCTTCTTATTCTTCTCCTCTTTGCTTAATTATAAGCTCATGTGTTAGGAGCTTTCCAATAAGCATATCAGTGGAAAGAGTAGAAAGGTCTTGAGCTTCCTCAGTTAAAGTAACTCGAGATTCCCAATCCTTCTTAGGTAAGATTCTTAAAATCTTATTGTTTACATTTTCCTTGGTAAAATTTTTACCAAGTTTCTTGAGGATTGTGAGAAGAGCATTGAGTCGATTCATCATTTCCATGATTAACTCTTAAGGCTTCATCTTGAAGAGTTCATATTCATTTATGTGAAGTTGAACATTCTTACTTCTAACTTGCACGTTGCCTTTATAATGATTTTCCAAGGTCTCCCACATTTCTTTGGCTGACATGTAATATTGAAGCTTGCCTCCTTCTTCTCTTGTCATAAAAGAGACTAAAGTGATCATAGCTTTTTTATTTTTATGATTTTCCTCCTTTTGTTCATTATTCTATTGGCTTCTTACAAGAATAGTTACCATACCATCAATAGTAGTTATAGATGGTTCCCAACCTTTTAGGATGATAACCTAAAGTTTGATGGAATTATAATCAAGGTATTGCTCCATTTTGAACTTCTAATGATGATAGTCACTACCATCGAAGAATGGTCTAAGTGAAAAAATGTTTTATGATTCACTCCCCATGATCTTGTATTCTAGCAATGAAGTTCCTAGAATTCAAGCTTTGATACTAAATGAAAATGCCTTAAAGGGGGGGTGACTAAGGCAATTGAAAAATAAATGGAAATTAAAAAGATTTTTTACAAGAATTGAAAGAAAGTTAAGAATGAAGAATGATGAACACAAGAATTTAAAGATTTCAAATTCTCAATAATCATATATCTCCACCTAATGTATCCTCAAGTTAGGATTTTTAATTCTCATAATCTTATTCATAAGATTTGAGATTACACAAGAGTTTGAGGCTTACTCCTTTAACCTTATAACTTAAGTTTTATAAGGCTCATTCATAAACTAAATCCTAAGTTTTTCAATGGTAAACACTTAAACCAATTCCAGTAGAATAGAATCTTACTTCCCATTTTCTTTATCTCAGAAAATAAAAGAATAAGAACATATATTCTAACACTCACCAACTCTCACAAGAGTTTTACAAATATGAAATGAAATTGAAGAGAGTTTTAAGAGCTTAATTGAATGCTTGAGAGAGTAAAATGAGTAAAAAGTTTCTTAACATTTCAATTGAACTCCAAAGGTTGTTTATATAGATAAAGAACTCAAATTATAGTTGTTAAAGGCATTGATTGTGTCTCTAATTGTTTTTTGAATTAGTCTTGGACTTTTATGACTGAAATGATGCTCATGATCATAAGGAAGAAGTTCTAGCTCATGATGATCAAAATTAGAGTCGTTGCCTTTGAAATTTTGTCAAAAATGCCTATTGTGAGTTGTTAGGAGGATGCTCATGAGCTGGGTGTGTCTGCTCACCACCGTAAGCACTCCTAGTGAGCATTATTATCTAAAATGGCTCAAAATGAGCACCCAAGGGAGATAGCTCATGATCGGCTTGTGAGGCGCTTGTAAGGAGACACCTGTAAGTCCAAAAATGTGTCTTTTTGGTATATAATTACTTCTTAAAGATTGGGAACTTGCATAGTTTTAAATACTTCATCGAAATGTATATTAATACTATTTTAAGAAGTATTATGTTTTTACCAATCATTAAATAATTAATCTTGATACTTGATCAACTTCTTACACACTTAAATAAAATCATTAGAATTTAAATTATTTGTCATAGTCCAAAATTAGGAGTTTGATCATGCAAATGGTCAACAAGCACTGTGTTAATTTTGCATCTTAAAATTAACTATTTCAGAATGAAAAAACATTATATAATAAGGTAGAGGTTGTTAAGGGAATGAAGTTAGTCAAAAGCTTCATATTCTCTTACTTTATCATGAACATAAGAAAAATGTATAAGTGTTTTATAATTTGTTGATAATTTCTTATGTTGTTTACATGTTGAACTCATAACTTTCTCTTACATTAATGCTCCTATTTATATCTATATAATATAATAAAGTTAAGCTCTAAACTATGAGTTAACAAAAATATGGTAAGTGACATTATTTCATGCTAATATAAATGTCTCATGCAATCTAAAAGGTTGTTGAATGACTTCTTCAATTAGAATAATTAAAACTTTTAATTTTTCTTTGCCTTTTCACTACTAGAATTTCTTGATATATAAATGGAATTTAGAAATGAATTTATTTTTTTCTAATAAATTTGCAAAAATTTTGAAATGAAAAGTATAATGATAATATTAAAATGAAATAGAAATGAAAAACTATTTGTTTCTAAATATTGCGCCAAAAATTCCCGTTTGTATATAAAAATGGAATTAAAACAAAATTGTAACGAAAAATTTGAAACGAAAGATTTTTCCATTTCTAAAGCATTGGTATGATATTAACATTAGTTTAGATATGGATTTTTTCTGTTTTAAACTAAAATGATGTACTTTCCTATTTCTAAGTTATTTTTTGTTATTACTTATTACTTTTCTACCAACAGTTTAATGGCCCATTTATAAATGTGGAAATGGAAATTTTCTATCTATTTATATATACAAATATTAGAAATGGTGGTCTATTTGTTTCTAAATTTTTAAGCCCTAACCCTTAACCCCTCTTTCAATTTCTCATTCAGACTCCAGAAACATAAATCAATTTGCCTCTTTGCTCTATGCTTCTTGCATTTCATCCCTCCTTTTGACCCTTAACCCTTCCTTCTTCATCACTTGCATTTCATCCTATATTTTCCTCAAAATAGAGCTTGATTGCATTTCATCTTTATAAGAGACTTGCAATGATGAGGGCTCATTAGAGTCATATGGTGGGTCTTTTTTTTACAATAAACATTATTTACTCTTGTTTATTTATTTAGAATGCAAACATAGTTGGTAAAAAATTTTCTTTAGATTTCCAATTTTTGGTGTATGTCAGACTTTACTCTTGTGCCTCCTCTTCAATTTTTCTTTCTTTCTTTCTTTCTTGTTTTTTAAGTGTTTAATTCTGCATAGTTTTTCTTTTATGTTACATTTTATTTTTATAAAAAATAATTAGGTGTTTTGTTCCATTAATAATTTTGCAATACCCATATCATTATTAAAAAATTTACTACATTTTGTTGTTCCATCAATAATTGGGTTTATTGCATTTTTTGGGTTTAATTTTGTGCTCATTTTTATCATTTGTGCGTTAACTTCTAACTTTAATTTCTTTGGGTTTGCTTCAAGTTAATCATTCTTATTGGTTTTCTAGTACTCTTATGTGATTTTAAAGCTTGGTTTTCTGTAGTCTCTGTCTCCCTCTCTCTATTTTCACTTGTACAATTTTTATTAATGATTCAAGTTTTATTGAATTTTTTATTCTAGTGATAAGTTGATTTGTTGTGTTTGTTCTATTGTAAAATAATTTGAAATTTCCAAAAAATTTTATTTTTGTGGTTCACCTTTTTAATGTAATTTCATAAATCTATGTTCTATATGTAATTTCAAAGATGTTAAAAGTTGAAATTTTTTTTTATAAGCCTTTCTTGTCTCAAGATTTAACAATCTTGCCATGTTATTATAAACCTTTAACGTAATTTCAGAAATCTTATGCTTCCATTTTATATTGAAAGGATTACAAATTTCATTTTAATGTCTAAACTTCATGAATTTCTTTGGAGATTTTAACCTTTAGAATATGTTAAGCAATGATAATTGTGCCTTAGACACATTATTTTGCTATTTCATATTTACATGTGTTTTATTTACATTAAATTAGAATAAAGAGAGTGCATTCATTTTTTGTCTATTTTTTATTTTTCTTTAATGGTTTACTTAGGCTTTTGGTTTGCTTTATTTTTTATTTTTTGGCTTAGAAGAAGAAAATTTTTTGGTTCCTATAGCATTTTAATGTTCATTCTTCATTTTGTGTGTATTGTAATCTATGGAATCAAGCTTGAGATGATTTGGTATTAAAGGTACTCTTTGAGAATCAAGCTTAAGAGATAAAGACATATCCATCTTCAAACTTTAAAGGACACTGCATATAAGGTAAATTTTCTTTTCATTTTTTATTTCATTTTATCATATTTTATAATTGGATTGCAATTATAATTTACTAATTATTTTACTTTTGCATACTTATACTAGCAACCTGCAATTCTACTATGTTATCTCAAAACTCAAATTAGATTATTTCTATCATTTTATATGCTTTATTTTTCTTATTTTGTTCAAGGATTGGTTCTTATTTTTATTTATCATTTTAATAGATGTGCCATATTTTCTGATAGAGTTCCTTAGTTTAAAAAAATGTCATTGCCTAGTTCAATTCATAATGAATTACTAATACATTTCTTATGTGCTTAGTTTAAGGAAATGTTAGCTTGAGCTTGAAAATTTTCTCTTTGTTTTAACTTCCATGAGACTTTTTTCATAGTATCATTGGTAGATGTATGAAAATTGTTCTTTTAATGTGGAAAGTTCAATCTTTTTAGACCTAATAATTTTTTTCCTTTTCTTTTCTCTAATAAAAAATGGCTTTGTGCATGTGTTATTAAATTGTATCCTAGGACCTAATAACTCAGCTCATATTTAATTTCAGTTTTGGGTCCATTTTTGTTTCACCTTTATAAATGGTTAAGGTTAATAAGTTAAAGGTGTAGTTATTGCACATGAGCAATTATATGGTCAAATGGATAATATTAATTAAAAAAAAAAAGAAAAAGAATAACATAGTAATATGTCATAAAATAATGCTTGTAAATTAGTGAATTACTCAAATATTTTAGTTGTAGGACCATTTATTAGAAATAACATAATTAACATGCTTTTGCAAGCTCTAAAATGTACTTTGTCATATGTATTAGCATTTCTTTTATTTTCCAAAATGTACCCTTGTTGATGATCATTTATTACATATCTATTGATGCTAATGTTGCTTATATAAATTCTAATTTTCTACCATTATTTCTATTGTTATTGCTTGTGTTTTTTTATTGTATTTTGTCAATTAGAATTTTTATATTATTTTATATTATAATTAATATATTTCTATTACAAGTAAGGAAAGACATAAAATACATGTGAGAAACATATTTGCATTATTAATTTGAATTTTTATTTCTTGGTCAAATTATATTTTATTCGCTTAATGTATTACGCTAAAATAACATAAAAATACAACATGAGATTAGATCGTGAATGGATGTATAGTAGACTTAAAGATGACCTTTTGAATAATGATTTTATAATTGGTGCAGATAAAGTTATCGAATTTGCTTGTAGTCATCCAGAATGTATGGATGGTGACAAGATAAAGTGTCTATACAATTCTCGAAAGTGTCAAAATTGTAGATTTGATGATATTGATATGCTTAAATTTCATTTACAAAAATATGGATTCATATCTAATTATTTTGATTGGATTCTACATGGGGAAACTATTATTATGGCTAATTTGGATCATAATGTTGATGGTTTACTAAAAGATTGCAATGTAAAGGATGCAACATCTAATGCATATCATGCAACGATAATGGATGTTGTTGGCCCGAACTTTAACCCAAATGATAGGGAGTAATCTCCTAATCCTATGACTCAAATGTTGTATGACATGCTATATGATGCAAATCAAGAGTTATGGTATGGTTGTGAAAACCATTCAAAGTTATCAATTGTTGCTCAAATGTTGAACATTAAGGTAAAGCATCATTTATCTAAAAGGGCTTATGATGACATATGTCAACTTATGAAAGAGTTTTACAATACAAAGAAGTTGGTCAAAGGTTTAGGACTACTAGTTAAAAAAATTCATTTTTGTAATAATGAGTGCATGTGTTATATTGGGGTGAAGATAATGGGTTAACTTCTTACAAGTTTTGTAACCATCCTCGTATAAAAGAGGATCAAGGGGATCTTTTAAATAAAAAATAAATATTCCATATGAGAAGATGTATTATTTTCCTCTTACTCCTAGGTTACAATGATTGTATGCATCAAATGTAATTGCTAGGCATATAAGATGGCATGCAAAGCATGAGGTTGAATATGGTGTCATGCAGCATTGTTAAAATGCTTTTGCTTAGAAACATTTTGATTAAACCCATCCATCTTTCACTATAGAAATTTGTACTGTCAGATTGGGACTATGCACTGATGGATTTCAACCATTTGGACAGTTTGGACAATGATATTCCTTTTGGTTAGTTATAGTCACACCATATAATGTACCTCCATGGATATGCATGAAGGATGAATACATGTTCTTGTCTATTATAGTTCCTGGGCCTTAGAATTCAAAGGAAAAATTGGATGTTTTCTTGTAACCTTTTATTATAAAATTAAAGCAATTATGGGATGTTAGTGTGCCTACGTATGATGCTTTATTGAAATAGAATTTTCAAATGTGAGTTGCACTTATGTGGACAATTAGTGACTTTCTTACATATTCAATATTAGCTGGATGGAGTACTGCATAAAGGTTAGCTTGTTTGCATTGTATGGAGGACTCTGATGCATTCACTCTCATAAAAGGTTATAAGTAATCATGGTTTGATAATCATCGTAAGTTTTTACATTTAGGGCACACATTCTGAAAGAATAAAATTTCTTTCACTAAGAATATAATAGTGTCGAAAGTTGCCTAACCTATTAAGTCTAGTGTTGATATATTGAGTCAAATAGAACAACTAGATTTAAAAAGGTAATAGAAGAATGTGTTTATCAAATAAATAGTCAATTTTCCAAGACTTATGGTTAGAAAAAATGTAGCATCTTTTGGGATTTACCTTACAGGATTACAAACCTCATTCGCCATAACCTAAATGTGATGTATATAGAGAAACATATGTTTGAGAATTTATTCAACACAATAATGAATGTTAAAGGGAAAACTAAAGATAATGCTAAATCAAGAGAATATTTAAAAGAGTTTTGTAAATGACCAGAATTAGAACAAAATATGGTAATAAGGAAATTTCCTAAAATTACATATTGGACAAACAATCAAAACAAGTTTTATGTGAATGGGTCAAAAACTTAAAATTTCCAAATGGGTATGTTTCAAATATGAGTAGATGTGTTGATATGACAAAACATAAACTGTTTGGAATGAAAAGTCATATGTGTCATGTCTTTATACAAAGATTAATCCCTATTGCATTTTGTGAACTACTTTTATCACACATGTTTAGCAAGCACTAACAAAGTTAAGCCTCTTCTTTAAATATCTAACTTCCATTGTTATAAGAGAAGAAGACATGTTAAAGCTTGAAAGAGAGATTCCTATAATTCTTTATAAGTTAGAGTGTATATTTCCTCCTAGCTTTTTTTACTCGATGGAACATATACCTATCCACTTGGCTTATAAAGTAATGATACCAAGTACAATACAATATAGGTGGATGTATCCATTTGAGAGGTTGGTATTTGATATTAATATATAAAGTGTCTTCCATTTCTATATAATGGATTATGCAATTATATCATTTCCTTATTGTAGATACCTTTGCAAATTGAAAAATAATATGAAAAATAAGGCAAAAGTGGAAGGTTCTATTTGCAATGCATTTTTAGTTAAAGAAACATCATCCTTTTATTCACATTATTTTGTGCCTCATGTTAACACATGACATCAAAAATTGCCATGTAACAATGATTGTGAAGGAGAAGAAAAAAATAAAAGGAATCTCTTAATGTTTTCACATTCTGGTCATTCCCTTAGATAAGCTAAATCTAGATTTCTAACAGAGGAAGAATATTGTGCAATGCAAACATATCTTTTATTAAATTGTCTTGAAGTGCAACCTTACATTAAGTACATATTCCAAACTCATCTATCAAATTAATATGATACTTATTTATTGAGAGGTTATTAACCAATATCATTTTTTTCATTATTAATATATATGTTAATGAGTTAAGATGACGTCAACCAAATATTAGTGACAACATCATCGATGCTAAGCTTGAGGGTGGATTTATGTCATGGTTTGATACATATGTAAGTGTTATAAACATCATCTTCAACTAAAAAGGAATGCTTATATTTGTTTTTTTTCTAATTCTTATCTTTTGTCAATTTTAATATTAAATAGGCACACAATCCATCAAATAACATCTTAAATAAGATCTCAAAGGACCCTATAAAAGGTCCATTAAGAAGTGTAACTTCCTATTCTACCTATATAGTAAATGGCTCTAAATTTCACACTTGAAGCCATGGATCAACTAAGGTAGCCATGAATAGTGATGTTTGCATTAAGGGCTCAAATTATAGTGCAAATGAGAGTGACTACTATGGTCAAATAATAGGTGTTATACAATTGGAGTATCCTAGATTACCAATTAAGAGGACGGTGCTATTTAAATGTGATTGGTTTGATCCAACACTAAATGTAGGAACAAAAGTGCATGAACAATATAAGCTTATTGAAGTGAACCATAGAAGAAGATTTAATAAGTATGAACCATTTGTTCTAGCTACATAAGCCAATCAAGTAAACTATACCAATTACCTAAGCTTAAAACGTGACAAGATTAACTAGTGGGTTGTATGTAAAATAAAAGCTAGGTCTATTGTTGAAATTCTTGAATCAAATAGTACAACTTCTCTATCATTCGTTGCACCATTATAAGAAGATGAAATGAATTTTTAATTAATTGAAATTATAGTTGATGAAGAACTTAGTCCTTTGAATGATCCAAATGGTTCTTTAATGGAAATTGATGATGTGGATGTTAAAGATGAAACTGAGGTAGAATATGAATAAGAATCAGATGACACAATCATCGAGGAAGATCAATATAATGATAATGATAGTGAATAAAGGTAGTTATTATAATTTCTATTTTATGATATGTGGATAATTAGCATTATTTGTTTTTAGTTAAAATATTATTTTTATGTAAGCATATAAACAATATTTTGGTTTAGTTTTATGTTATCTAACATCCATAAGTAGTATTTCATGCTTTTTTCTATTTTAAAGGCCCTGTAATTTTGATTTTTAAAAGGAGAGAATGGTTCAATAATATTTAAGATACAACTAATCATAGGTTTTGCCTCAGGATAAGACTTAACAAGGCTATTATAATGGGAATTGATTGTGTGTGTGTGTGTGTGTGTATATATATATATATAGACACACACACACACACACACATACAAAATCAATTCCCATTATAGCAACCTTTTTACTTGTTACTCATTACTTTTTATTTTCAATATCCTACTCCGTTAATTTTTTATTTTATTTATAGTTCTTTTACATATATGTCTTTGCATATGACTATTTAATTTTTGGTGCAGCTCATATTATATATATATATATATATATATATATATATATATATATATATATATATATATATATATATATATATATACACACACACACACACACACATACTCCCTTACACACACACAATCAATTCCCATTATAGTAGCTTTTTTACTTGTTACTCGTTACTTTCTATTATACACACACACACACACACACACACACACAATCAATTCCCATTATAGCAACCTTTTCACTTGCTACTTGTTACTTTTTATTTTCAATATCATGCTCTGTTAATTTTTTTTATTTCTTGTTCTTTTACATAAGTGGCTTTGTATATGACTATTTAATTTCTAGTGCAACTCATATATATATATATATATATATATATATATATATATATATATATAAACTTTTTACTTGCTACTTTGTTACTTGTTTATATATGCTAATCATGTTTTCTACACTTCCATTAATAAAGAGCTGTTAGTTTTTTGGTGCAATGATAAGAGGAGGCAATCGTTTCACAAGTGCGCTCCAAATAGAGGTAGAGGAAATAGTGCTTTTCAAATTACCCATTGAAATAACCATAGGACTACAATATAGCACCTCCCATCAATTCAATGCCCCTAACCACTTGATATCTCTAACCACTTGATATAATTCAGCTCTTACCACTCAACAAAATCCAGCACCTCCAATAACTCAATGTAATTCAGTTCCTCTAACCACTTAACATAATGCATCACCTCCAGCCACTTGATCTACCGATGCTCCTAGGGAACCCTCATAATACACATTCATTACATTTACTTTGAATGATAATGATAATGCCTATTCCTCAACCTCGGTGCCCTCAACAAATGTAGCAAGTGCTTTAACAATAATAGGGACTCATACCAAATGATGCATTACAGTCACTAATAATAACTATATAGTAATAGTTATGTATTGTAAGAGTTGCAATATTATTTTGAATTGTTTTATGTGTAGTTTCTAGTTATTTAATTAAATTTTTATTTATGATTATTTCTTTTGTAGGTTGGACCAACTTTGTCCTTATGCTCATCATATCACATTGATTTTTAAGCAAAAAATTCATGAAGAAGGACACTCTTAGAAGAATTTTCCAAAAAAATATCACAATTATATTGGGAAGAATTTGGGTAGGAGTTCCTTTCTAGAGTGTTGGTGTTGTTATTTTGTATACATTAAGATGATAATAAAAAAATTTATTAGAGGTTTTTTTTTTTACTACAAGTCATGAAAGATTTTGTTGACCTTAGTAATAATCAATCTTAATTTTAATCTTAACAAACTTAATTTTGAGCATTTAATTTTTTTGTTTAAGTTTGTATAAGTTAGGACTTTATTAGAAGTTAAAACGAAGTATTAATAACTTGGGCTAATTCGAGCTCTAAGATTTAATGCGGCTCTTGACATCCTTAGAGCCTTATAATGAGAAAGTTATCTTCTTTAAATTTGAAGTCGACATCTTGAGCTTTCTGATTTGAGCTTACTTGTCAAAATTTGAGTTTATTTGGGTATGCAAATATTGAGTTGAAGTCAACATATACAGCTACCATTTTAGATTGCATAGCTCTTAGTATTTCAGAAATATCTTGAGCTAAAGAAGTCCAATTGAGGTGATTTAAAATGATATGGAAATCTAAGTTAAATATCTATAAATTTTATGAAGAAATTATAGGTAAATTCAAATGTCTTAAATAGAAAAATCACGGTTTCAACTCATACATAGTTGTCTGACAATAGTCTACCATTTCATATTACATAGCTCTTAGTATTTCAGCAATATCTTGAGCTACAAAAGTTCAATTGAGATTATTCAAATGATATGGAAAGCTAAGTCAAATATCTACAACTTTTATGAAGAAAGTGTTGGCAAATTCGAACATCTCCAGCAGCCAATCATGGTTTCAACCCGTGTATAGTAGTCTCACAACATTACTTTCAATAATTCAAAATTATAAATGTTGAATTCAAAATATAGATGTTGGACACATTATTTGCACCTCCAATAACTACATTTTTTAGTTTTTATCTATATAAACACCTCTAGAGTTGAATGGAAGTTAAGACATTTTTTGCTCATTATCATTCTTTATTTTAACATTCATTAAAGCTCTCAAATTCTCAAATATTCACTCTTTGTTTATAACTCTTGTGAGAGTTGGTTATGTGTTAGAAATAGAATTTCTCTTCATCTTAAATCTTGGGATAGATTAGTAGGAAAGTGGGATTTATTTCTAAAGGAATTGGTTTAAGTGTTGTCCATTGAAACACTTGGGATTTGTTTTTTGGAGTGAGCCTTGAAAACTCATGTTGTAAGGTTGTAAGAGTGAGCCATAAAACTCTTGTGTGATCTCAATCTAGTGAATAAGATTGTGGGTGATTGAAAATCCTAACTTGGGGATAAGTTAGGTGGAGACGTAGGATTATTATTGAATCTGAACTCCTTAAATCATTGTGTTCTTCATTCTTCTTTCTCAACATTCTTTTAATTCTTGTAAAGAATTATTTTTAATTCTGATTTTTATTTAATAGCCCTATTCATCCCCCCCCTCTAGGGCTTTTTCAATTGGTATCAAAGCTTTAATTCTAGGAACTTCATTGCTAGAATATAAGATCATGGAGAGTGAATCACAAAATATTTCTTCACTTAGACCATTCTTCGATGGTAGTGACTATCCTCATTGGAAGTTTGAAATGGAGCTATACCTTGATTGTGATTCCATCAAACTTTAGGATATTGTCCTAAAAGATTACAAACTACCTATAAATACCATTGATGGTATGGTAACTACTCTAGCAAGGAGTCAATGGAACAACAAATAAAAGGAAGGAAATCATAAAAAAAAGGCGATGATCACTCTAGTCTCTTCTATGGCAAGGGAAGGAGGAAAGCTTTAACATTGCATGTTAGTTGAGGAAATGTGGGAGACCTTGGAAAATCATTATAAAGGCAACGTGCAAGTTAAAAGCAAGAAGGTTCAACTTCACATGTATGAATATGAACTTTTCAAGATGAAGCCTCATGAATCAATCATGGAGATGACAAATTGACTTAACACTTTTATCATGACCCTCAAGAAACTTGGAAAGCATTTCTCCAAGGAAGAACTAAACAATAAGATTATAAGAATCCTACCTAAGAAAGATTGGGAATTTTGGGTTACTTTAATTAAGGAATCTCAAGACCTCTCAACTCTCTCTGCCAATATGCTTATTGGAAAGCTCTTAACACATGAGCTAACAATTAAGCAAAAAGGTAGAGAGCAAAAAGAAAAGGAAGAGAAGAAGAAGAACATTGCCTTAAAAGCTTCATAAAATGATAGTGAAGAAGAAAATGTTAATGGTTCTAGTGATGAAGATGATGAAATTTTCATGCTCACTAAAAAATTTAAGAAGTTCTTGAAAAAGAAACATTCATCAAGAATAAGAGACTTCAATAAGAAGTATGAAGGAGAAGGTAAAAACAAAACTAAAGACGTCACTTGCTATGAATGCAAGAAATCGAGTCACATCTGAAGTGAGTGTCCCAGACTCAAAAACAAGAGCAAAGGAACAAAAGAGAAAAGGAGGACTTAAAAGGCAACTTGGGATGACTCCTTTAAATTGAAAATGGAATAGGAATAATAAAAAGTAGCCAACCTTTGTTTCATGACTCTTAAAAGCGAAAAAGAGGTACCATTTATATCTAATTCTTCCTGTAATGATGATTATTATAATGATGATGATGATGATG
The DNA here is from genome assembly GCA_947683625.1 of Mallotus nudiflorus. Lineage (NCBI taxonomy): Eukaryota > Viridiplantae > Streptophyta > Magnoliopsida > Malpighiales > Euphorbiaceae > Mallotus > Mallotus nudiflorus. Next base: position 8,227,993 of record CANTUR010000027.1, on the reverse strand, counting down.
ATGATGATGATATTGAAAGCTCTATGGTAAGGAAACTATTGCTTAAATGCAAAAAGTTATTATCTAAGAAGAAGCATTATAAGCATGAGTTATCTAGATTAACCAAGGAATTCAAAAAATTAAAAAATGAATTTTCTAATCTTGTTAAATCAAATGATAAATTGTCTAATGATTTGAAAACTTCAAATTTCTTGGAAGATTAACTTAAGAAAATAAATTATGAAAATTAAAAGCTTTCTAAGGAAGTCTTATATTTGAAAAATTCCATTGAGAAAATCATGAAGGGTAAAGAATCTTTGAATAATATTCTTTATCCTTAAAATTCCACAGAGATATACATGGAATTGGATATACTAATGGAATAGCTTCCTCATCATCATCACATATTAATTTTTTTAAAGCCTCAAATAATTATGCACCTTCTACCTCAAAACAAAATGAGACTCAAGGTTTCAAAGCTAAAAGATCTCATATGTTAAACACTCAAGGAAAGTCTTATAAAAATCAACCTTATATAACACAAAGAGGTAAGCATCATGCTAGGAAAACACAACCTAAACATGCTTACATATACACTAGACATAATACTCATAAGTGTAGACACCCAATTTCGGGATGACATGTTATGGATGCAGCAAAGGACTCCAATGATGAAAATGTCTTCGATGCTTAATCTTTAAAAAATTAAAATAATTCTGATCGGGATTGTACAATTCCAATTGGAATTGCACAATCCCGATCAGAATTGAACTCTTTCGTTTTCCTATTTCTAATTATTCCAATTTTAGGTGGTTTAAATTTTCTAATTAATTCAATCCTAAATTGGTTTAAACTTCCTAATTAATTTAATCCTATTTGGTTCAAAATTCCTAAATACACTTTAGGAATGAGAATCACATTAGGGTTAGGCTTCCTAGTTCCACTATAAAAGGGGAGCTAAGTAAAAGAGGAGAAGAAGAGAGGAGGGAAAAAGAGGAGAAGAAGGAGAGGGGCGTAGAAAAGGAGAGGAGAAAAAGAAAATTGTGATTTTATTTTTCTTAATCAAAAAATTACTTTTGATTCATCAAATAATTCAAAGCTCGTGAAAGATTTTTTGAAGAAAAGAATCGAAGACTTATCAAGAATGGTAAATCACAAATTTGAGGAACACCCTAATCATCCATAAGCATACCATATTCTTCTATTTTTCTTTTATTTATTTGTTTATTTATTTGTCTATTTATTATTCTATTTATTTTATCATAATTTATTCATTAATTATTTTTTTATTTTTTTATGGTGATTGTGGAGGAAAACACATAGTGATCATATAAGGAAGATGAATTCTATTGAAAATCCACAGAAGACTATGGATAAAGCCCCGTAGAGACTTAATTTCTAGGGTTTTATTTTTATTTTTATTGTCTTTATTTTTATTTTTTATTAATTATTTTATGCATTAATGTAATAGCCCCAATAGTGGGAATAGTAATAAAATTATGTGTGTGGTTGCATGATTTTTTAAATTGGTTAGTAAAATTAGGTTTCAATTTGGTAATCATTTAAAATCAATGGAGGAAGTAGATTAATTTAGGTTGCATGTTAATAAAAATTAGGATTTTAGTAAGGATTAATTTAGTTATTTATTTGATCTTATTTAATTATTTTTTTATGTTTTTTTATTTGTTTTTGAGCTTATTTATTAGTTTTGTGTGTTTTGGGCCTTAAGCCCATTTTAGATTTTGATTTGTTTATTTTGGCCCATATCACTTAATAATTAATTAGGTTTAATTAATTAAAATATATTTTTAGGTCCATAATTAATTAGATTTTAGGTTAGAAATACATTTAGGCCCATTTAGTTAATTAGACATAGGCCCACTTAATTTAATTTAATTAATTTGGGCTTAGCTCACTTAATTTAAGCCCTTTTTCATAATTTGTAGATTTAAGATCATTATTTAATTAAAACATGTAGAATTAAGCTCATTAATTTGAATACCTTCACAACATGTAGAATTAGGCCCATTTTTAGAATTAAAATTAGTAGACCTAGGTTCATTTAATTAAAATAAAAAGGAATTAGGTCTTTAGGTTCACTTATAATCTAAAACATGTAGACTTTAGCTCATTTATTTAAAATCCATGTAGATTAGACTAACTTAGGGATTATGTGACTTATTGAATACATTATTTACTTGTATATTTCATGACTAGTTTGCTTTGGAGTTTATTGTTTCGGGTTTATATGAAATTGCATGTAAATAGAGGATAAGATAGTAATTCATAAAGTGATTCTAAATGAACACAAGACTGAAAGAAGTTGATATTCCGTATCCAAAATCTCTGGTTGTGGTGCTAGCTTTCTTTTAGGGAATCGAGTACCACCTTTTCGATATGTCCCAGTTATTACCCTGGGTGGCAACTCCTCATCTCCACGCCATGTCTTTGTGACAATGGTTAGTGTGTTCTCTAGAGCCCTAAGCTCAAACAATGACGTGGTTGCTAAAATCTTGGATGCATGCTAAACCCCGTCATCTACAATAAGCATGTTGCATAACATAATACACCTAGATATATTGAACAAACCTATCAAAATACACATTGTCATTGCCAATGCATGTCTCATACTATGACTCAAAAGAACTTTAGGAGACACACACCGCAACATCAACAAAGGCATGCTTCACACATTAATAATTCATATCCTCCTAGGAGAAATAAATTTACAAATGTTGAATGCTCATATTGCATGATTAAGGGACATACTAATAATGTGTGCTTTTATAGAAGACTACACATAAACTTGCTTCCTATAAACTTTCTTGAAACTAACCAACTTAGACCGAGAAAGGTTTGGGTTCAAAAGAATGCTTAAATTTTCTTGTGTAAATGTGCTTAAATTCCACAAGATAAAAAATAAAATGGTATCTTGATAGTGGATGCTCAAGGCACATGATGGGAGACAAAGAGAAAGTCAACAAGCTTAATGCTAAGGATGGAGGACACGTTATTTTTTAGGATAATGCAAAAGGAAAGATTATTGGCATTGGAGAAATTAGTAATCCTCAATCCTTAATTATACACTATGTGTTGCTTTTTAATGGTCTTAAACATAACTTGCTTATTATAAGTCAAGTATGTGAAATGGGAAATAAGGTCACTTTCTATCCTAAGAATTGCTTTGTTAGTAGTCTTGATGAAGACAAAGTAATTTTTAGTGGTGAAAGAGTTGATAATGTTTATGTTATTTATTTGAATAAGATTGATAACAAAGATATTAAATGCTTGATGTCAATTTCCCATAACACATAAACATAGCATAAAAGGTTAAGACATGCAAATTTTGAGCTATTGAATGATCTTTGTAAACATGAACTCGTGATTGGTTTACCTAACCTTGAATTCACTAAGAATAATTTACAAAAGGGAAAACAATCCAAGTCTTCATTTAAGCTAAAAAATATAGTGTCCACTTCTAGGCCACTTGAACTTATACAAATGGATTTATTTGGACTAACTAGAGTTGCTAGTCTCGGTGGTATGCACTATGCATATGTATTGGTTGATGATTGCTCTAGATTTACTTGGGTGTGTTTCCTTGCTTGTAAAAAAGATGCATTTAAAGCTTTTGAAAAGTTTACAAAAGGAGTTCAAAAAGAAAAAGGTTTTTGTATTTCTTCCATTAGAAGTGATCATGAAACCGAGTTTGAAAATGAATTTTTCAAAACCTTTTCTGATGAAAATGATATTTTACATACATTCACTTCTCCTAAAACTCCTTAACAAAATGGGGTAGTTGAAAGGAAAAATAGAACTCTTATGAAAATGGTTAAAACAATGCTTTATGAGTTTAATTTGCCTCTATACTTTTGGGCAGAAGCTATTAACACATCTTGCTGCATTTCAAATAGAGTTTTTAAAAGACCAATTTTTAATAAAACTTCTTATAAGCTATGGAACAATAGAAAACCTAAAATCTCATATCTTAGAGTATTTGGATGTAAGTGATTTATATTAAACACCAAGGATAATTTTGAAAATTTTGATTTCAAAGCCAATAAAGGAATTTTCTTAGGCTATTATATTTCTAATAAAGCATATAGAGTTGTTAATAAGAGAACTATAATAGTTGAAGAGTCAATGCATGTTGTATTTAATGAATAAAACTCACTTGATCCTAGAAAGGATATTTGTAGTGTTAATGATCTTGTAGGTAATGATGAGATTGTGGAAACTCAAGAAGCAAATGCTAGTAAGCCTTTGGAACTTGAAGGTCCAAGCAAGGAGGACAATAAGGAAACATCTCAACCTGCCTTAAAGGATGAACTTCCAAAGGATTGGTAATTCAAGAAAGCTCATCCGTAAGACCTTATTATAGGTGACACTACAAAAGGGGTAACTACTAGATCTCAATTAAAGTCTATGGTTAATTTAGCCTTCATTTCCTAAATTGAACCCAAAAATATTGATGATGCTTTGTGTGATGAATTTTAGGTCCTTGCTATGCAAGAAGAGTTAAATCAATTTAAGAGAAATAAGGTCTGGACCTTGGTTCCTAGACCAAAACATCATCCTATTATAGGTGCCAAATGGGTGTTTAGAAATAAGATGAATTAACAAGGTGTCATAACTAGGAATGAAGCTAGACTAGTAGCTAAAGGTTATAATCAAAAGGAAGGCATTGGTTATGATGAAACCTATGCCCCCATTGCAAGGTTAAAAGCTATTAGAATACTACTTGCATTTGCATCATTCATGGATTTCAAACTTTATCAAATAGATATTAAAAATGCATTTTAAATGGTTTTATTGAAAAAGAGGTGTATATTGAACAACTTCCAAGTTTTGAAAGCTTTCATTTTCCAAATCATGTATTTAAGCTTTCTAAAGCATTATATGGATTGAAACAAGCTCCTGGAGCTTGGTATGAAAGATTGAGCAACTTTTTATTAAAGAAAGGTTTCTCTATAGGAAAAGTTGATATAACTCTTTTCATAAAGAAATCCAAGCATGATTTATTAATTATTCAAATATATGTTGATAACATTATATTTGGTGCTACTAACCATTGCTTAAGTGAGGAATTCTTTAATTTAATGCAAGGAGAATTTAAGATGAGTATGATGGGTGAACTCAAATTCTTTTTTGGACTATAAATCAAGTAATGCAAAAATGGGATTTTCATCAATCAAACCAAGTATGCAAGAGACATTCTCAAGAAGTTTAGCATGGATGGAGCTAAGATAAGTAAAACTCCAATGAGCACCATAACCAAACTTAACAAAGATGAGAATGGCAAATTGGTTGATGAAAAGTGATTTAGAGGTATGATTGGATCCTTTCTTTATTTTACTACTAGTAGACTTGATATTATGTTTGCTACTTGCTTGTGTGCTAGATTTAAATAAAGTCCTAGAGAGTCTTTATTTGAATGCTATCAAAAGAATTTTCAAATATTTTTATGGTACAATGCATTTAGGACTTTGGTATCCTAGGAGTTCATCCTTTGACTATATTAGTTGTTCTAATGCAAACTTTGCTGATAGTTTACTTGATAGAAAAAGCACTTTCAGAACTTGTCAATTTTTAGGACAATGTTTAATTTCTTAGTTTAGCAAGAAATAAGTTTCGGTTGCCTTGTCCACTGCTGAAGCTGAATATATTACAGCAAGTCTTTGTTATTCACAAGTTTTATGGCAAAAATAATAGTTGTTAGACTATAGTGTAAAACTTGATCACATTCCAATCAAATGTGACAATACTAGTGCTATCAACCTTAGCAAAAATCTCATTAAGCATTCTAGAACTAAGCATATATACATTAGACATCATTTCTTGCGTGATCATGTTCAAATTGGTGATATCTTAATTGAATTTATTAATACAAATAATCAACTTGCAGATATTTTCACCAAACCACTCAATGAAAAGAAATTGAATTTTATTAAGCATGAACTTGGCATGATTGGTGGTTTTAGTTTATCTTGATTTTATGTTTAATTGATGATTGAACTAATTTCATGTGAAATCATGTTGTGCTTATTGATTACTTTGATTGATAAATGTTTTTATTTTGATCTTAAAGTTTTTTTTACGGTCATTAGTTTATATTTGGTTTATCTTTTTAAATTTGCTTTTGCATTTTGTCAAAGAAGGAGAAATAATTTGAGTTTGCATGTATACCTAGTTAATTTTTTTTAACATGTGTAATTAGTTTTTTTTTAATTTTAAAACTCCCTTAAAAAATGTGTTTATGTTAGCGACTTATTATATTTTTGTTTGATATAGGGGGAGAAAAATTATTTAAATTTTTGCATGTATATTAACATTGTAAGTATGGATAATTTTATTGTACATCATATGTGACAAAAGTCCTTATTTTGCTTATTTTGTTTATGTATGACATAGATTTTATAAAGATTTGTTATATCTTTCTTTTAATTTCCCTTTATATCTCTATTCTTTCTTTTTGTTTTTGACAAAAGGGGAAAAATATATTTGAGTTTGTTATTTGTTACTATACATGTGTATAATATTTTATTATTGTGTTTATACATGAATAATTAACGTATAATTTTTTCTTGGGAATTGTTTTGATATTTGATAAGGCATGAATATTTTTACAAAGATTTGGTGTATCTTTGCTTTGTTCCTATAGGAATTTTGGTCCCTTTAGATTCATTTCCCCTTATATCTCTGTCTTTTCCTTTTACCTTTGTACAATGAGAGGAAAATATGTTATGGATAATTTGTGTTTATTTTTTTTATAAGCTAAGAGCTACATGATTGATTAGCTAGCTAAACTCTATATGATCAGGTGATAGTTAAGCTCATCTAGCATTAACATTATTGTTATATGTACTATTTTTGTGATGCATTTTAGTGGCACTATATGCATATATGTTTGAAATTATTTTCTCACATTACCTAACATTTATTTAAATGATCAAGTTATTATATTTTATGTTTTAATACATTTGTCATAAGAATGCCATGTTTTTATCCCTCTTGCTATATTTTATGTTGTTTTTATTTATTTTATTTGTTAAGGGGAATAATCTATAAATTTATATTTCTTATCATGTCCATATTCATAGGGGGAGAAATAAAGAAATATATTTTATTTCATTTGGTATCATTATTATCACAAATATTATCACACTTTACTTTGTATTATTTTTTATCAAACTCAAAATAAGTTTGTCAAAATCAAAAAGGGGGAGATTTTTAACCTTAGCAATAATCAATTTTAATTTTGATCTTAACAAACTTAATTTTGAGCATTTAATTTTTTTTTTAAGTATGTATAAGTTAGGACTCTATTGGAAGTTAAAGTGAAGTTTGAATATCTTGGGCTGATTCAATCTCTGAGATTCAAGGAGGCTTTTGACATCTTTAGAGCTTTATAATGAGAAAGTTATCTTCTTTATATTTAAATTATACATCTTAAGCTTTCTAAATAGAGCTTACTTTTCAAAATCTGAGTTCATTGGGGTATGCAAATATTGAGTCGAAGTCAACTTATGCAACTACCATTTTAGATTGCATAGCTCTTAGTATTTCAGAAATATCTTGAGTTACAAAACTCTAATTAAGGTGATTCAAAATAATGTGGAAATCCAAGTAAAATATATACAAATTTTATGAATAAATTATAGGCAAATTTAAATGTCTCGAATAGAAAAATCATAGTTTTAACTCATGCATAGTTATTTAGCAGCAGTATACCATTTTAGATTGCATAGCTCTTAGTATTTCAACAATTTCTTAAGCTAAAGAAGTCCAATTGAGATGATTCAAAATGATATGGAAATCTAAGTCAAATATGTACAACTTTTTATGAAGAAAGTGTTGGAAAATTTGAACATCTCTAGTAGCCAATCATGGTTTCAACCCCGTGCATAGCAATCTAACAACATTACTTTCAATAATTCAAAATATAGATGTTGGACACATTATTTGCACCTCCAATAGCTATATTTTTTAGTTTTTATCTATATAAACACCTCTAGAGTTGAATGAAAGTTAAGACATTTTTTTCTTATTATCATTCTCTATCTTAACATTCATTAAAGCTCTAAAATTTTCAAATATTCACTCTTTGTTTATAACTGTTATGAGAGTTGGTTGTTTGTTAGAAATAGAATTTCTCTTCATCTTAAATTTTAGAATAGATTAGTAAGGAAGTGAGATTTATTTCTAATGGAATTGATTTAATTGTTGTCCATTAAAACACTTAGGATTTGGTTTTTTGAATGAGCCTTGAAAACTCATGTTGTAAGGTTGTAAGAGTAAGCCATAAAACTCTCGTGTAATTTAAATCTTATGAATAAGATTGTGGATGATTGAAAATCCTAACTTGGGAATAAGTTAGGTGGAGACGTAGGATTGTTATTGAATCCAAACTCCTTAAATCATGGTGTTCTTCATTCTTCCTTCACAACATTCTTTCAATTCTTGCAAAGAATTATTTTTAATTCCAATTTTTATTTAATAGCCCTATTCACCCCTCCTCTAAGGCTTTTTCATAATTTTTTTTTATAATTTACTAATATGATATTTGTTTGATTTAGTTATATTTATAGGCTTATATTCATCCATTATATTAATATGCTTTTGTTTCCTGACTATATGAGTGGAAGGTATTACTTTCAAGCTGAAGTTGGCTGTATCAAGTTGTGTTTTCAATGTATATATAATAGTTCTTTATTAGCTTAATCTATATTTGTAAATGTGTATGTCTACCATAGTAAATTAGTACAATAACTAGTGTTGCATCTGGTTTTATTTATTTACATATAGTATCAAGTCTAAGTACAAATGATAGGACTTTATCGTTGCCAATTTTCTTTGAAACCCATCTTCTTCCTTATGTCAAAAAATTATTTTATGGTTGCATTTCTAATAAAAGTAAGGTTAGTAACATGTGAGGTCTAGCAATATATACATATAAATAGCAGCTATATAGAAGTTGCATTATATTAATCCATATTTGATTTTCAATTTTGTATGTTGTGATGTAAGGCCTTTTGTAAGTTATATATTTGGGTTTACATATAAGAATTATAGCTACATTAATATATGTTATACATAGATGATTTTCATTTATATTTGTATAACATTAAATAAGTTGTTAGTTATAGACAATTAGTAATTTTTTATGGTGTTAGTTAACAGTGCATTAGTGCAACTATTTTGCATAAATAATGATCAATAGTGGTATTTTACACAAACATTTTACATGGGATAAGGAAATTTCAAACTCTGTGTATGTAACATGGGAATCAAGGGCCAAAGAGTGCCATCTAAGCTTGATGCATAAGATTAGGTATGGCATTGAAAAGTCAATGCACATTACAGAAGACATTTGGCAAAAGTTGTCCATAACTTAGACTGATCCTGCTTATAAAAAACTATATGAACATTATTTAAAGAATCGATGTAGTGATACAGGTGGCCCTAGCTCAGATGTTGCTCACCATATAGGTAGTTCTTTATCCCATTCTTAATATAGGAAAAGATTGGTGAGTTTTTATTTATAAAATTTAAGCTATCAATTAGCTGCATAATCTTTTGAAACTTGTTTATTTCAATAATACCACACTAATAAAATTTATGATAATTTTTAGCTATTAAATAGTATGTTATAAGATTTAAGAATTCTCTATTTTATGTTGTCATTTTAAACCTCTATTGGTATGGTTTTATGGTTTATTTTTTATTTAGGCAATGTCATTAGGATGAGATCCTTATCCATTCAAGCTTTTTATAAAGACACATACAAAAAAGGATACATCAGAATTAATAGATGTCGAGTCCAAGAAAATTGATGTAAATACACTTCTCTTTCCTTTTTAACTTTTGTTATTTATATTACTTGATTTATTCTAAATGTTTTAATTATTCATTTTTTTAAGATAGGTACTTCGCTTTCAAGGAGAACATGTCTCAAATAGATGAGGAATTAGTGAGCCCTGTGAAGTATATGAAATTGAATTGTACTTAGAGTTTGCAGGGGGCTAAAAAAGCAACAAATTTATGGGCTTAGCTCTCTTGCATCTAGTTTTTACTCTCATTATAGGTTTCGTTCAGCATCTACATCATCTCAAGCACAATAAGAAGCATTAAAGGAAGAGATTTGTTAATTACATGAAATAGTTGTTGCACAATAAAGACAATTGCAACAACAACATACATAAATGAAGGAACATATGCAAAAGCAAATACAATTGATGCAAGAAGAGATGAGGAAGATACGAGTGGAGTTCTTTGGTTCTTTTACTCAAGACCCCAATACAGGTGTTCATTCTAGCTGTCAGACTTAGCTTTTTTTTCATTTAAAATACTCTAGTTGTCTCCTATTTTATATAAAAAAATTCACTTTAAAATATTAACTTTGGTTATGAAGATTATTTAAAACTATTATAATTTTATACAAGTGTATTTTTCATCAATAATTAGTTATGGTTGTTAAAGATATTGAATAATATATCATATAAATTGATTTAATCAGTTATAAAAATGCTCTAAAGGGGGGAGGGGGTGAATATGGCTAATGAAATTAAAGAAAAATTAAAAGCAAATTAAAAAAATGATTGAGAAAAGGAGATGAACATAAGAATTTAAGAAGTTTGGATTCTCAACAATCCTACATCTCTACCTAACTTATCCCCAAGCTAGGATTTTCAATACCCACTCCAATCTATTCCACTAAATTGTGTTTACATAAGAGTTTTTAAAGGCTCAACTTAAACCTTTACAACTTGAGTTTCCAAGGCTCACTTAAAACCTTTTCACAAGTGTTTTTAAGACTCATACTTAAACCTTACACAAAGAGTTCTCTTGGCTCACTCTTAAAACTAAAACCCAAGTGTTTTAATAACTAACACTTAAACCAATTCCTTCTAAACTTATTTCCTCAATTTACTTTTCAACCCAAGAAATAAGAAGAATAATCTAAGCTAGAACACAAAACCCACACTCAATAAATTGAAATATATAAGAGTATTAATGAGCTTTACAAATGCTAAGAATAAACTAAGTGCTCAATCAAAGTGTGTAACTCCCCAAATGAAGTTTTTCAAAGGTCTATTTATAAAGGGGCCTTGAAATCTAGCTATTCGAGGCCATTAATTGCATCCCCAAGATCCACCATTCTTCCTTTAATAAAAATCAACTTTTGCAATTAAAACACCATTCACGGTCATGAGCCATGAAAGATATGATTGTTGGGGCTTCAACTAGCCGTTAGAGAGCAGCTAGAACTACTCCTCATAATCGTGACCTGCTCCTCATGAGCCACTTATGATTGTGAGCATCGTTAGTGAGCAGTGTAGACCCTTAGCTCAATTCTTGCTCTCTTCAAGCTCATACTCATTACCAAAGCTCCCGATCATGAGGGGAGCTCGTGAGGAGCACTTTTGACTTAAAAAACTTGACTTTTGTGCCTCTAAATGCATTCTTTTAATTCTAACTTATAAAAACATTTAAATATAAATGTTAGCAACAAAAATTGATTGTTAAAGTCAAAACAAAAGTTGTTTTAAGATTGATCATGACCTTGATTATGCAAAGGGTCAACAAGTTATTTAATAAGAAATTCAAACATTTAAAGAAAAATAAAAGGTGAAAATTAAAAAAGGATTGAAAAATATATTTTAAAATTAGAAACGAACTTTAAAATCTATTTCTAATTTAGAAACATATGCAAAAAATCTGTTTCTAAATATAGAGTCCAAAACCTATGCAATTAGAAACATAAATAGTAAGTTATTTCTAAATTAGAAATGGAATATATTAAACCATTTCTAATTCAAAAATAGAAAATATAAATTCGTTTCTAAATTTAAGGATGTGTACCTTTTGAAATAGAAACAAAATACAGTGAATTGTTTCTAAGTTAGAAACGAAATCCGTTTTAAAATTAGAAACAACTTTAATTTGTTTCTAACATAGAAATGAAAATGTAGTGTTACAATTCTATTTCTAATTAGAAACAGAAACTAAAATTGTGTTTCTAAATTTATTTGTAACGAGCATTTTAATAATTACACATGTCCTTTTCTAAAGTCATTTCCATTCGAATTAAAAATGATTTTCTTCATTTTAAAAACAAATTTTTCCATTTCTAAACTGTGTTTTTCTTGTAGTATTTATTTTTCTTTTCATTCATATCATTATAACTTTTTCAAATTTTGTCATGACCCAAATTGGGGAGTCATCACCGACACTAAGGAATGGGAATTCTCATGAATTCAAAACTCGTAGCAAGCCTTAAAAATACAAACAAAAGCAATACATAACATAAAATACATCAGAATTAAAAACTTTAAATAATATAAAAGAAATAATCATATCATAACATAATAAATATCTTCATACAATATTCAAATACAGAAATATTGTCTAATATAATAACAGAAAGCACTACTACTGTAGTGTTTACTAAAATACAAAAGAAGTAATGATTCAATGTTTACATAAGTCAGCCGGAGAGGAAAGAATTCGGTGAAGAGTTCTATTAAGAAGGTCTGAAGTAAAAAGTCCTAAAAAAATATTTAGAGGGGTCAAAACCTCACTGAGTGAATTATTATAATATATATACATGCAATCTAAAGACATATACACTCAAACATTGATATATATACACACACACACACGCATTTCATATAAATGCTAAAAATCCACTTTTATAATAATAATAATAATAAAAGCAGAAGAATTTTGAGTGGAGGATCATAGTAAAATCCCTAAATTTCTACAACCTTAACACTAAATATCATTAACCATTAGGTTTCCATAACTCCAAAATATTTTTTTGTCCAACTTTTGGCAGTGAATTGACCCCGAGTATACAAAAGGTCAACCAAGAATCCTCAATTCCACTACCGATACTAACTGGCCCCAAGTACCATACAGGTCAACCAAGGATCCGCAATCACACCCCTTATATCCACAATTGACCAAAATCATAATTTCCATATCATTGCTCAAAGCTTAATTCTAGCATACTATTGTGTAACAGCCCTAGCATGACCCGCTAGGTAGCACGTTCTATAACTATCCTCTAAAATAATGTTCCGTAATAATATAATAAAAATTCAATATAAAATATGACATCATACATTATTCAAAATAAATATTCTCAATTATATATATGGAAATATATATATAAATATTAACTATAATAAATATCATATAATGAAATGAGCATAATTAAATTCATATTTATTAAAAATATATGGATGCTCATAATATTTACTCTAGATGCAATGTATACATATGATAATAACTCACTGTTCTATCGTACTCCTTGACCCTAGCTCGGCTGGCCCGGTCCATTAGGCTTAGCACGCAGAATAACTAAGGAAAATAATAAAATAATAATATATTAGAATCAAAATCCTAATTATACTTCTAGAAATTCTAAAGAATGACTCAATTTAGAACACGACTCGACAATAATTCAAAACTCAGGACTGACTCGATGTCATGTTTTACGATAATTCTACTGAAAATTCGGCAGAGTCACCTTTATAAAATGGATGTCTCTTTACTAAAAGTAGATCCGATCCTACACATAAACACACTTCAAATATACACAAAGCTCAACTTCTTGAGTTGGGTCCCCAAACTAAAAAAATTGCCCAACCGAAAACCAATATACACAAAATCAAAGATATAATAATAAATATTAATAATTTAGTAAAATTCATAAAAATCAATAAAATACTACAATTCAATTTATTTAAATAATAAAAACATCAAAGATATCTATTTTCAAAATAATTAATAAAATCTCAAATATAATTAAATAATATTAATAAAAAACCATTTTCAAATATTCAAAATCAAATAACATAATTTACAAATAATTATCTAAATTGCCCTAGTATATAATAAAAATAGATAAAATTATCATTTAATCATAAAAATAATAAATAAAATTATTATTCGAATATATTTCCAGAAATTATTATTAATTAGCTAAAAATAGTAAATAATTCATAAAAATTATTTTAATACTATTTATTACTCAAAAATTATTTTAAACATAATAATTAACAATAATTTCAATTAAAATATAAAATTTACTAATTTATACTAATTTTTCCAAAAATCAAACTTTTTACATAAACATTCGAAAATTTATAATAAATAATCGGAACATGATTTCAATAAACTTTCTCAACAAAACATGTTTAAAATCACTAGTAGAATTTATTAAAAATAAAACGCATTTTCAAGTCGGGACAGTCCCCATGAACAATAACCGAGCTCGGAATAGTGCTCAAAATTCAACTATCTCCAAAAATTGAATTTAAATACATTTTTGGAAAGTTTACAACTTCAATTCAACTAATCTAAAGTCAATTTAACAAGAATCAAATCAATTGAACACCAAATCAACAATTGAAGTTATGGACCCTATAATGAAATCAACAAAATTAAAGCTGAATTCAAGGTTAATCAGACAAATTACCTTGAGAAATGAAGCCCAAGGAACAAGCTTTCAATCGACACCAACCTTGACCCTAGACATCACTGGAAACATCACCAGCATACTTCCAAAGTTATTGACGTCGAGAGAAACCAAGCATGAGAGGCAAGAGGAGATGACGACGACAGGAGGAAGAGGAAGGGAAGAGAAGATAGTAGTGGTGATGGTGAGTAGAGGAGAGCGGCGGCCTGGGTGCTTGCTAGTTCGCAATTCTACATTGCGCAATGAAAAGAAGAAGAAAGGAAAGAGAAGGAAATGGGAAGGAAGGAAAAGAAAAGAAGGGGGAAAGAAAATTATATATATATATTAAAAAATGGGAAAAGGACAAAATAATATAAAAATAATATTTTTAATTTAAATATTTACTTTTCTAATTAACTCACCACATAATATTAAAATATATATAATACACTAAATTAACATTATTGAAAAATAATAATAATATTATTATTATTAAATAATATATAACCATAAATTTAAGTTTTAAAATCTCAATTCAATATTAATACCATAATATAATAAAATAAATAATAACACTTGAATTTAATTCCACAAAATAACCATAATATAGCAAATTAATAAAATATTTATTAACACTGCAAATCCCAAAATTTAATTTAATAATTTATAAAATATCGGGTTATAACAATCTTCCCCCCTTATAAAAATTGATTCTTGAATTTCAAATAAAAGAATATAATACAATAATTCATCAAGGAAAGAGGTAAGGGTAGGCCATCAACATCTCAGCCTTGATCTCCCACGTGTGTTCCTCCACATTATTGCTCCTCCATAACACTTTGACCATCGAAATCTACTTCAAACGTAATTGATGAACTTGATAATCTACTATCACAACTGGCTCTTCCTTAAACGTTAGGTCTTCATTCACTTCCACACTCTCAAGCTGTAACACATGTGAAGGGTCTAAAATGTACTTCCTCAACATTAAGACATGGAACACTAAATGCACTTGAGACAAATTCGGAGGTAAAGCCAACCGATATGCAACCATGCCCACTCTCTCTAGAATCTCAAAAGGTCTAATGTATCTCAATGTTAACTTCTCTTTCTTGCAAAATCTCATCACACTCTTCATCGATGACACCTTCAGAGACACATAATCCCTAAACCTGAAACTCCACATCCTTACACTTCAAATCCATAGAGCTCTTTTGTCTACTAGCTATAGTTTCTAATCTCCTTTTGATCAAAGTGACTTTCTCATTTGCATCCTGAATAATCACAAGTCTAGTCAACTCTCTATCTCCAATCTCATCCCAACATAAAGGGGATCTACACTTCCTTCCATACAGAGCTTCATACAGTTTCATTTCAGTACTGCTAGCTGTTATTGTAAGCAAACTCTTCAATCGTAGATAATCATCCCAACTACCTCCAAGATCCATTACACACATTCTTAACATATCTTCAAGTGTTTGGATCATCCTCTCAGGTTGACCATCTATTTGAGGGTGAAAAGTAGTACTAAAATCAAGCCCTGTGCCTATTGGTTCTTGTAACTTTTGCCAAAATCGAGAGGTAAACACTGAACCTCTATCAAATACAATGGAAACAGACACTCCATAAAAGCATACAATATGCTTAACATACAATGTAGTCAACTTCGCTACAGAATAAGTAGCTTTAACTGGTAAGAAGTAGGCTGATTTGGCTAACCTGTCCATAATCACCCAGATGAAATCATATCCATCCTTTGAACGAGGTAACCCTGTCATAAAATCCATATCAATTCTCTCCCATGTCCACTCAGGAATAGGAAGATGTTGAAGCTTTCCAGAAGGCTTATGATGCTTAGCTTTCAACTACTGACAATCAAGCACTTTAAAACATAATTAACTACCACCTTCTTCAATCCATCCCACCAGTACAAATCCTTAATGATATGGAATATCTTAGTAACACCTGGATTTACACTATAAGCTGTAGAATACGCTTCTTCTAGGATCTCTTCTCTTAAATTATCCATATCAAGAATGTATGTACAATCTACCACTAATCCATAAAACACCTTCATCATCAAGTGTAAAATCAATGAACTTCCCTTCATGAACATTCTCCTTAAGCTCTACCAAAATAGGATCTTAACTCTGAGCTACCTTAATCCTATCTCTCAATACTTATCTGACTTTGAACTGAACTAACAATCCTCCTCATATACTTATCTTCATTATCAACCTTTAATTTACTAACTCGTGCAACTCTCAAATCAAAGGTCTCCTCTCTACACTAATATGAGCAAGACTACCCAAGGACTTTCTATTGGGATTTTGTGATACAAACACAGTGAAAAAATTAAAATTTATCACGTTCCCAAACTCGAATCCATGTAATTCGACTACTTGATTAAATCTAGGGTTTCAAGAATCTCACTAAGACGCAGAAGAGGCAAGATTTTCTAGAATGATGAGAGGAGGTTCACACTGGTGACACTTTACCTCGAGCTTTTTACTTTGGTTGTTCGGATCTAGACGTCTCCAAAAGGATGCGTCCTCTATAGGTATCCACACGAACAGCCCTTCACAAAATGAATTGGAGTGTGTGCTAGCAACCTTCTTAATTGTCTCACAAATCAAGAAAAAAAAAAACTCTATGTTTATTTTCTAAGAAGAGAGAAAATTATTTTGAAGGCAAGGAAAAACAACACTTATTAAACCCTAAAGAATATAACATATTTATAGACTCCAAATTAGGGTTTCACCTACCAAAAACCTTTTTTGGTAATTTCCATTTATTACATTCTAATTTTGTTTTAAAAACAAATCAGAAATAATATCTTATTTATTTATTTATTTAAAATAACATTTATCTTAAATAAATAAACAAATAAATAAATAAATAAAACACTTTAATTATTTATTTCCATAGAGTTTATTTTGGGCTTATTAAACCCATTATTGTTTTGGGCTTGTTCTAAGTGTGTAACCTTGTAGGTTCACATAACATTGGCAGTGGGCCTAAATCTCTATTTAGGCCTACAAGTCATAAGTGGCCTCTAGTAAGACATTATGACTACCCAAGTCATGTGAAGTCAATAATCTGATATAACCTAATTACAGTGAATTTTATCGTCCCTTTATCACATGATATCTTAATTGAACATAAGGCATAGAATGTCATCCTTATATATAGTTCAATATTCTGACTTGATTCCAAGTAGACTGAAAATGATAATTTTTTATCAATTCATATCAGCATGGCCATGCATTTTCCTTCAATCTATCTCATCAAGGGGCCCATAGATATCTTTATCATATTAATGAGGGATAAATTCCTTCTTAATCACTCACATTCCTCACATAACTAATTTCATATCCAACAACATCCTATTTAATCGTCTGGTTAAAAACAATGTTAAAATGTGTCAAAACATAAAATAGCTATGTAGAAATCCATGATGATTTCAAGGTCAAAGGACCGAGATAAAATTACTGTGATGAGAAATACTTATGACAATATTCTATGCAGTATTCTCATGGTGGGTCAATCCAATACATGATCTCTCATCATGTACCTATGAGTTGACTTAATATCTCATATTCATGATTAGTAAAACATAACCATTAGTCAACATCATACTAGCCTTAATACTTTAATATTTATATAATGAATAAATGGCTAGGGATAATTAGAATAGAACTCTTATTTTAATCTAAGGGTTTTACTATCAAGTCACACACTTGATGGCCTTAGTAAGAATTAATTATTCATATAATTATCATAAAATAAAATGATAATGAAATACCTCTTTATTAATAAAATAAGAAAGTCAATTCATAATCAAATGATTGACCTAGTGCATATCACTAACACTTTCTACTCAAGGCATCTGCTACCACATTAACCTTGCCTAGATGGTATAGGATATCACAATCATATTCCTTTAAGAGTTCTAACCATCTTCTTTGCCTTAAGTTTAGACCTCTTTATTGGAAAATGTACTTTAAACTCTTATGATATATGAAAATCTCACAAGCCACTCCGTACAAATAATGTTTCCAAATCTTGAGAGCAAAGATCACTGCAACCATCTCTAGGTCATTAGTAGGATAATTTTGTTCATGCTTCTTCAACTGCTTGGAAGCATAAGCTATCACCCTACCATTCTACATCAACACACAACCTAGGCCGACTCTAGAAGCATCGCAATATATAGTGAACTTGTCTTCTCCATTAGGCAAAGTCAGAACCAAAGCTGTGGTTAACTTCTCATTCAATAGCTAAAAACTATTCTCACAAGCATCTGACCACACAAACTTCACATTCTTTTAAGTTAGGCGAGTCATAGGTGCTATAATTCTCGAAAAATCCTGCATAAATCTCCTATAATACCTAGCCAAACCTAGAAAGCTTTGAATCTCAGTGACTAATGTCGATCTAGGCCATTCAGACACTACTTCTATCTTTTGTGGATCAACCTAAATAACATCTTTAGACACCACGTGTCCAAGGAATGCAACACTCTCCATCCATAAATCACACTTCAAGAATTTAGTATAAAACTGATGTTCTCTCAGTGTTTGCAATATTGTCCTCAAGCGATATACATGCTCCTCCATACTCTTCAAATACACTAATATATTATTAATGAAGACCACTACAAACTGATCCACAAACAGTTTGAACACCCTATTCATCAGATCCATTAAAGCAATTGATGCATTAATTAACCCGAAGGACATCACCAGAAACTCATAGTGACCATATCTAGTGCAGAATATCATTTTAGGAACATCGGCTTCACAAATCCATAACTGATGATAGCCCAACCTAAATTCAATCTTGGAAAAGAATTGTGCACCCTAAAGTTGATTAAACAAATCATTTATCCTCAAAAGAGGATACTTGTTCTTTACTGTCACCTTGTTCAGCTCTCTATAATCAATGCATAGTCTCAGTGTACCATCCTTCTTCTTCATAAACAAGACTAGTGTACCTTAAAGAGAAATAATGGGTCTAATGAAACCCTTGTCCAATAAATCTTGCAACTGCTCCTTTAATTCCTTCAACTCTGAAGGAGTCATTCTATAAGGTGACATAAAAATAGGAGTTGTTCTTGGGACCACATCTGTGTAAAATTTGATTTCTCTAGGAGGTGGTAAACCTAACAACTTATCAGGAAAAATATCAGGAAACTCACAAGCTACCAGAACATCTATGATAAGCACATTCTCTACTGACGTATCCCTGACTAATGCCAAGTATCCCTAACAACCTTTTCTCAGCATCTTTCTAGTCGTGATAGCGGATATAAAATTATAAGGTGCAGAACTCTTGTCACCTACAAATTTAAACATTTCATCATTCAGAATTTTAAAAATCACCTCTTTACTTCGACAATCAATAACGACATAGTGCTAAGATAGTCAATCTATACTAAGAATCACATCAAACTCTATAACATCCAGCAATACCAATTCCATTGATAATTCTCTGCCTCCCACTAATACTGGACATCTAGAAAGAACAACGTCAGTATCCAACGAATCACTTAGAGGAGTAGCAACAGATAAAGGAAATGCCATCCTCGAAGCTTACTAACATGACTTCGAAGTAAAAACAGGGGACACAAAAGAATGTGTGTCACCTAGATCAATCAAGACTCTAGCATTTAAGTAACAAACTGGAAGTATACCTGCTACAACGACGTTGGATGCCTGAACATCCTATTGGATGAGGGTGAAAACTCTGTCCTGACCTTGGCCTTTTTACTAGTTGGTGGAATGATGACTAAAACCTCTAGCACTACCTTTGCCACCTTTGCCACACCCCTGCTAGGCTACAAGTTGGAGGCCACTGATAGGGAGCTAGAGCTGCATTGGCAATAGACTGCTATAGAAACTGCTACTGATAGCCAGAATAAGGACACGCTTTGGCAAAGTGCCTCATCTATCCGTATCTGAAGCAAGTCAAAGGAGTTATATAATAGGGTCCTTGATGGACTCTCCCATACATCTAGCAAGCACTGGCTGTAGATCCTATGCTACCATATCTAGAACTCTGTCCACTACTACTAGTAGTAGCACCAGAACCAAATATGATAGGCCTATAAACTCCACCACATCCATGTCTCTTACCTCGGTGATATTTGTGTTGCTATCTCTAGTCCTATTGAACAGAGCCTCTCTATTGACTATTGGAGCCTATTTGAAATGTTGTGAATGGTGTGCTCTGCGATGCTCTTGCCTAAACACCTCCCAACTGATAATAATTAGGCATAACTCCCCTGCCTGACTTATATGAGCTCTATCTCCTTAGTCAACTCTATTATAGACTTAAGAGTAAGGCCTGGAGTAGGCATCCTAAAGAATGCAAAACCCAGTCTAGTGACGTATGTAATGACCATAAAATACTGGTCTCTCAGCAAATCCTCTGCATAACGACCTAATCTAAGGAACTCTCTAATGTAGTGCTCCACTGACCTATCACCTCTGCTGATGTTAGTCAGTTGAAGTCTAAAGCTCATCTGCATAGGCTCTGGGTAGAAACGCCTTATAAATCTCTCTTAAAATTAAGCCAAGGTGAAAGTCATCATGTACGGCTGGATGACCTGAACAAACCAATCCAGGGTTAGCCCCTCTATAAACAACTCAATGATTATAATCTTTTAGTACTTGATGTGAGTATTCCGAGTCCTCATCTATGTAGCATGTAGAAAATCAAGAAGATCTATAGTCCCATCGAACGATATCCTGTCGACTCTGATGTAAAATAAGGCTACTTTTAGGTCAGACATACCTTGCTGATATACAGACTACATTTACAGTATGGCTAGAGGTATAGCAACTTCCTTATACTCCTACTCTATAGGGTCCTCATCTTATAAATCTCTCTGCCAACGGTGACCTGCCCTTCTTAAGGTCTACCTCTACCTATACCTTTACACCTAATTAGTGACTCAGGAAGTAAAACCTTATCCTAAAAAGACTCATCATCTTCGGCCTCGACAATTGGTGGAGCGACATGCACTTGCCTCCTCATTCTAAAAAGATAAAAACCAATAAAAATCAGACACAATAGAAAATAAACAGACACACTAATGATTATGTAGAATTTCAAAAAGCAATAAATAATTTTCAAAAACAAAGTTAAACCTAATTTATTGCAATAGTTTCAAAGAAAACACAACTCTAACAACCTAGGTCCATAATGCTAAAAACCTAGGCTTTGATACCAACTTTTTCATGACTCAAACTAGAGAGTCATGACAGGTACTAGGGAACGAGAATTCTCACTAATTCGGAACCCGCAGTAAGCCTTAAAAATACAAACACAAGCAATACATAACACAAAATACATCAGAATTAAAAACTTTAAATAATATAAAAGAAATCCTCATATCATAACATAATAAAAAATCTTCATACAATATTCAAATACAAGGACATTCACTAATACAATAAGAGAAAGCACTACTACTGTAGTGTTTACTAAAATACAAGAGAAGTAATGATTCAATGTTTACATAAGTCAACCGGAGAGAAAAGAGTTCGATGAAGAGTTATACTAAGGAGGTCTATAGTATAAGGTCCTAAAAAAAATATTGAGGGGGTCAGACCTCACTAAGTATATTATTATAATATATATACATGCAACTTAAAGACATATACACTCAAGTATCAGTAGAATTATATATATATATATATGCATTTCATATAGATGCTAAAAATCCACTTTTATAATAATAATAAGAGCAGAAGAATTTTGAGTGGAGGATCGGAGTAAAATCCCTAAATTTTTGCAACCTCAACACTAAATATCATTAACCATTAGGTTTCCATAACTCCAAAAATATTCTTTTATCAAACTTTTGGTAGTGAACTGGCCCTGAGTACACAAAGGGTCAATCGAGGATCCGTAGTTCTACTATCGGTACTAACTGGCCCCGAGTACCCTACAGGTCAACTAAAGATCCGCAATCACAGCCCTTATATCCACAATTCACCAAAATCATAATTTCCATATAACCGTTCAAAGTCTAATTCTAGCGTACTATTGCGCAATAACCCTAGCATGACCCGCTAGGTGGCATGTTTTACAACTATCCTCCAAAATAATGTTTCGTAATAATATAATAAAAATTCAATATAAAATATGACAACTTACATTATTCAAAATAATATTCTCAATTATATATATGGAAACTTATATATAAATATTAACAATAATAAATATCATGTAATGAAATGAGCATAATTAAATTCATATTTATTAAAAACATATGGATGCTCATAATATTTAATCTAGATGCAATATATATATATATATATATATATATATATATATATATATATATATATATATATATATATATGATAATAACTTACTGTTTTATTACGTTTCTCGACCCTGGTTCAGCTGGCCTGGTTCAATAGGCCTAGTATGCAGAGCAACTAAGGAAAATAATAAAATAATAAAATATTAGAATCAAAATCCTATGTATACTTCTAGAAATTCTAAAGAATGACTCAATCTAGGACACGACTCGATAATAATTCAAAACTCAGGACTGACTCAATGTCACATTTTACGAGAATTCTACTGACAATTTGACAGAGTTTCCTCTGCAAAATGGATATCTCTTTACTAAAAGTATAGCCGATCCTGCATGCAAACATACTTCAAATATACACAAAGCTTAACTTCTCAGGTTGGACCCCCGAACTGCAAAAATTGCCCATCCAAAAACCAATATACACCAATTAAAGATATAAAATAAATATTAATAATTCACTAAAAATCATAAAAATCAATAAAATACCACAATTCAATTTATTTAAATAATAAAAACATCAAAGATATCTATTTTCAAAATAATTAATAAAATATCAAATATAATTAAATAATATTAATAAAAATCTATTTTTCCAATATTCTAAATCAAATAGCATAATTTACAAATAATTATTTAAATTGCCTAGTATACAATAAAAATAGATAAAATTATCATTTAATCATAAAAATAATAAATAAAATTATTATTCGAATATATTTCCGGAAATTATTATTAATTAGCTAAAAATAGTAAATAATTCATAAAAATTATTTTAATACTATTTATTACTAAAAAATTAATTTAAACATAATAATTAACAATAATTTCAATTAAAATATAAAATTTACTAATTTATACTAATTTTTCTAAAAATTAAATTTTTATATAAACATTCAAAAATTTATAATAAATCAATAAACTTTCTTAACAAAATATGTTTGAAATCACTAGTAGAATTTATTAAAAATAAAACACATTTCCAAGTCGGAACAGTCCCCATGAACAGTAACCGATCTTGGAATAGTGCTCAAAATTCAACTATCTCCAAAAATTGAATTTAAATACATTTTTGTAAAGCTTATAACTTCAATTAAACTAATCTAAAGTTAATTTAACAAGAATCAAATCAATTGAACACAAAATCAACAATTGAAGTTATGAACCCTAGAATGAAATCAATAAAATTGAAGCTGAATTCAAGGTTAATTAGACGAATTACCTCAGGATAAATGAAGCGTAAGGAACAAGCTTTCGATCAACACCAACCTCGACCCCAGATGTCATTGGAAACATCATCGACATACTTCCAAGGTTGTCAGCGTCAAAAGAAATCGAGAGGGAGAGGGAAGAGGAGATGATGACAGCGAGAGGAAGAGAAAGGGAAGAGAAGACGGTAGTGGCAATGGCGAGCAGACGCAAGTGGCGGCTTGGGTGCTTGTTGGTTCACAATTTTGCGTTGCGCAATGAAGAGAAGAAGAAGGGAAAGAGAAGGAAAGGGGAATGAAAGAAAAAAAAAAGAAGGGGGAAAGAAAATTATATATATATATATTAAAAAATGGGAAAATGACAAAATAATATAAACATAATATTTTTAATTTAAATATTTACTTTTCTAATGTACTCACCACATAATATTAAAATATATATAATACACCAAATTAACATTATTCACAAATAATAATAATATTATTAAATAATGTATAACCACAAATTTAAGTTTTAAAATCTCAATTCAATATTAATACCATAATATAATAAAATAAATAATAACACTTGAATTTAATTCCACAAAATAACCATAATATAGTAAATTAATAAAATACTTATTAACACTGCAAATTCCAAAATTTAATTTAATAATTTATAAAATATCGGCTTATAACAAGTTTTTAAAAATTAGATTATCATTTAGATAAACATGTTGAAAGAGTATTATATAATTGCTCAAATAAAAAATTTATTAACATTATAATAAATTACTATGTTCTAATGTAACTCTCTCAAGATTAAGAAAGTAGATTCTCATATAAATAAAATAATATTCTAATTATTTTTAAAAACTTATTAAATTAATTTTATGAAGTAAAAAATTAAAATTAAAATAATTAAAATTTTTTATTCATCTTGCATCTATAATCATATTTTAAAAAAGAGCATATAACTTGTTTGAGAGTAGTATCTCTATTTTATAAAAAAAGTAGTTTAATTATCATTTTCTATATAATTTTTTATAAAATTTAATATGGAAGAGTTAAAATTAAATTAATTAATTTTTATCATTTAATTGTTAGCTAAAATTTAAAAGCACATTAAATTACTTCTAAATAAATAAAGACACTAATATAAAAATATTTGAAAAATAATATGTCATTGCTTTAATAGAAAATTTATTAAAATTTTAATAAATTATAAGTTAATGAGATTGTAATGTTAGATTATCATGTAAAGAAAATATAATTTTAATTATTTTAAATTTTTATTAAAAATAATTAATGCTTATTATCTTATGATTAACTGCAGTCACAGTATTCATTATATAAGATTTCCAGAGAAATATTAATCGTAAAAAATATTAAAAGAATATTGTATAATTATTTAAATAAAAAAATTATCAAAATTGTAATTAATTATAATTATATCAACTTTGTAATATTAAATTGTTATATAAATAAATAACATTTTTATTATTTTCATAAATTTTATTTGATTAATAATAAAGTATGTGTTTAATAATTTATTTACTATTATGAGTATAACAAATTTTTTATTCACATGTGATTGTTTATTAGTAAAATATAAATAGAAAGATTAAATTGTTTGATTTTTATAAAGTATAGAAATGTTTTTTTAAATAATAAAGTATAGAAATTTAATTGTTCTTTTAATATAAAATTTTTGTTGGAACTCTATTAAAAGGATTGAAGTGTTGACGAAATGAAAATTAAGAATTAAAAAAATTGATTATCAAACAAAATAGAAAAAATATGAATTAAGTCAAATTTCAAAGAGAAAATACATCAGTATTAAAATATCTAAAAAAAATGATATATGATGCTTAAGTCTAAATTTGTTAAGGTTATAATAAATTATAATTCTTTAAAAACTGTAATATTTGATTCTTTTTATAATATAGAATTGAAAAGTACTACAGAAATAGGTGCACTTAAAGTAAATATATATTTTAAATTTAAGAATTTAATTTTAATGACGAAACATATAAATACTATTGAATAAGTAAAAAAAATATAATTTTAATTTTTCATATGCTGTTTTTTATTTTTAATAAAAATAAAAAAATTAGAGTAAGACATGTCATTGGTTAATTATATAAATAAATGATTATTTAAAAAATAAAAATTGATGTTAAAATTCTATATGTATATATTTGAAACAAATAAAATTTATTTTTATTTGTAAATATAATAAATTACCTATATAATTAATTAATCAATATAGTTACCGCCCAAAAATTTCGTTACATAAATTATAAGTTATAATTATTCGTTTTAATGAAATGATAATAATAATATATAAAAGAAGAAGCACAACTTTTATGGAACATTGAACAAGAACAACCATTATTCACAAAAGAACAGCACTCTCGCTATCGCAATAGAGAAAAGAAGTAAAATGAAGATAACAGGAGCAGGAGGAGGAGCAATAAGCGACGTTTTGTTGCTTGTTCCTTGGAGCGGAGTTGTAGCTCTCAATCACCACCACCACCACCAGCAGCGCCATCACCACCATTCTTTCTCCTTTCTCTCTTGTGCCATTTTCAATGTACGTTTATTTTTTTTTTTCTCTTTCTTTAGTATATTACATGTCTTTTTTGTGTTTTATTTTGATTTATTTCATCGACAATCATTGATTCTTTTACTGTCTTCCATCTTATGCTACTCCTTTTGCACTTTTCCCTTTAGATGCGCTGTTTCTTTGTTTGATTTCTTGATTAAATAGTATTGCTCTGGATACCTTTGTTTGTCAGCATCAATTTGGGGGCTTATATTAATATTTAGATTAGAATGAAGTGGAAATTTAATGTTCTTTCTTACACAATCTTTTCTTTTCTAGAGATGTCCTTCATTTGGCATCCCAAAGCAAGGAATTGAAACAAGTAAGTGCCGTGAAAGAGGTTTAACTGTGAGAGCCACAGGGGATGCCAACAATTATTCAGTTCCACTCTCTCCTCTTCAATTTGAGTCTCCAGTCGGCCAGCTTTTGGCACAAATATTGCAAACCCATCCGCATTTACTCCCTACGGCCATTGATCAGCAGCTTGAGAACCTTCAGAGTGATCGAGATGCTCAGACGGATGAGTCTCCTTCATCTCAAGATCTGCTTTACAAGTTAGTTTTTTTTTTTTTTTCCTTTTTACTTTCTTGCAAAACAATTATGATTGATTAAGCCCTCAATTATAATTAGAATATTTTAAGGAAGAACTAAAACGGTAGCCATAGAAAACTTCACTTATTTTTCTACTTCAGTAATTGATATTTTTCTAAAACACCTCAGGCAAGTCCTGCAAAGCTTGGTGCACATTAGAGTTAATTATATGGAGTACATCATGGTAATGGTACCATAATAAATAAAGAATTAGGAATTAGCAAGAGGTTTATACTTCTTTTGGCATATCGAGCATTCTGAACCTCTGTTAGGCATTTCAACGTATGTTAACAGAGGCAGTTCGGTTCTTTAGGTATGTTTTGAGAAATTAGTCAGTTTCATATGTGCTTCTGTGGTGTGCTAAGACTAAGGAACTTTTGGACTTGAAGGTTTGGAAGATTTTAATTCTGGATTTTGTTTTTATGGTTGATTCTGTTTGCAATTACAGAGGTTCTTAAGTATGTAGCAATGGATAAAATCTTAGCAAGGAAAAGTTGCTTGGACTTTCTCAAACAATCACGATATTTTTATGTATTGCTTGATGTGTAGGTAAAGAGAATGTGAAGATGCACAGAAAATTCGGTTGAATTTCTGTTTTGATGATAGGATGTTTAGGAGTTGCATACTAGAATTTGAGGGCAGGCAGTGAATGATTTGGGAAATGTGATAGGGCCAATTGGAAAATACCTTTTTAATTTGGCCTTGGTTTAGGGTTTGAAGCTAGACCTTTTTGGGGTGTTGAAGTTTAGCTAACAAGGTAAAGTTCTGAAACATAAGTAATGCAAATTAAGAATGGTAGACCCAAATTCATTATTCGTTGTTGTTAATGTACAGTACAATTTCATTTGTATTATCTTAACTTAGCACATAATATTAATATGATAACTAAACTTATCTTATTAATATGATAAGGATCTGGTGACATTTGCAAGAATAGCCATTGAAAACCTAAACTCAAAACTGGTCAAAATTTTGCCTAATTTAGATAAAGGGAACATTAGTTTTTTTTATTATTTTTTTAACGTTTCACTTTTCTTAGCTTGAAGTAAATATAGCTTTTGCAGACTCTTTCACGTTCCTACTGAATCATTTTAATTCGAAACATTTCCAATGACTTTTTTTTTTTAAATGAAATTTTGGTATTTCTTTTCATAACCAGTTGTGAGTTCAGTGCTTAAATATTTAATGATTTCCAAAAATAGTCCCTAAACTTAGAATTAAAAGAAAAATATTCATGTCAAGCACTTCAAATTACAAAATAAGATTAGTTTGTACCCTGTTGTTATATTTCCTGTCACTTTTATGTTGGTCTAATGACACTAAACTTGATTCCAAGTTCCTGAAAAATAGTACCATCTTCTTTTTGGATATCCAACTAAGTTTAGTGGGTCAGTGTATACAACATCAACATTAAATGAGCATTAATAACTATGACATAAAGATTGTTTGTGTTGTACGTTGTAGTTCCTCAGTTCTTCATCCATAACTCAATTAGCAGTCTTTCACGTTCAGGTTTTAAAGTTGTCATCAAAATGAATATTTACAAAAACAATACGCACCATGAAAATGCCAACTGTGCAAATTCAAGAAACATCAACTATTAATAAATACACAGCTTATGGTGCTTAAGTCTCTATGAAAATATAAGATGAGGGAAAGAGGGAAGGTC
Source organism: Mallotus nudiflorus (assembly GCA_947683625.1). Lineage (NCBI taxonomy): Eukaryota > Viridiplantae > Streptophyta > Magnoliopsida > Malpighiales > Euphorbiaceae > Mallotus > Mallotus nudiflorus. The sequence continues at coordinate 8,199,163 of CANTUR010000027.1, read as the reverse complement.
AAGTGGGAAACGAAACATCAAGAGTCAAAGGAGAGCAAGAGAATGTTAGTCTAGCTAGGGGATGCTGTCATAGAACGTTGCAAGTCTTGATTATCATAATGATGTTCTTTTTCCTTGCTGCTATGTTCTGCTACTGTGACTCAATTATAGATCCAATGGTATCTCTTGTTCCTTGCCATAAATTGATAATACCCTAGAATTACACATATGTAGAGAGAGAGAGGCTGCTACTATGTATTTCCTTTTAATGTTGTCTTTCTGAAAAGGAGAAAAAGTTATCAATTCTTCTGGAATTTTCTTTTTCTTTTGGTGGTAAAGGACTCATGCAAACTTCTTTGGATGTTCAAATTGCTAAAACATCAAGGGAATTTGGAATCCAATTTTACATCTTCTATTGTTAACAACAGGGTATTAGTCATTTTGCAACTTGAAGAGATTGACTGTGAAATTTTTTAATCCACAGTTATGGTGTAAAAAGGAAGAGTTGTGGGGGCCAAATAAATATGTATTTGCTCTGCTAATATGCAACAAAAGTATCACTCGTACTAATGAACACAAGTAGAATTTTATTGATGAAATTCATTGAACAATATTGCATATCTGGAATTTTTCATCAATGATCATTTTGCACCCTTAATTCACATATATTATATGGCTGCTGGTCTTTACTGAGCGTATACAGTCGATTTGTGGAGCATAAGACATTGTTTGAGTCTTGAGTGAGTTGGGTCATCTTGGACAGATTGCAAAGAGAAATATTGCATCGAATTTGGAACTCCAACACATACATGGACCATTTCCCTTAATACCTATTTTCTCTTTATGCTTTCGTATGTGTCTATCTGTTTCAATATTGATCTAACGAAGAAAGGACTGTCATCAATGGGTGTTAGTGTGCTATATTCAGGATTAAAACTCCTTGTTTTGACAAATTAATAATTAAAAAGATTAAAGGCATTTAAGCATTGAGTTGTACTCAATGTTATGAAATTAGGAATCCGACAGGCTGCCCTTATCTGAGTTGTGCCAGATTTAGTAAGACAGCCTCTTGAATTACATACATATTATGAATTTTGATTATAGGTGATGGCAGATTTCATTTACTTGTTTTTTGGGGGGGTAAATGACACCCATAATTGTTGAAGTTCTCTGAACTTCAATATTTTATCTTATTACGCTCAAGTTTAATTTTACTCTAATCAAGTCATTAGCTCCAATTCTGATGAAATTAGCAGTTGGCATGCTGATGTGGCATACTGAAAAAGTTCACAAATTAAATTTTCATGTAACTCTTAAGCAAATCTGGGGAAAAAAAAATAATATTCAGGATAAAAACCTTCTACCTATCTCACATTCATCAGCTGTCCAGTGTTCACCAGTTTTGGATCTAATGACTTGATTAGTATAAAAGGAAACTTGGGTGACTGGGATAGAACAAATTGATCTTCAGCAGCTCCAATAGAATTAAGGGTATAGTACAATGATCATAGGCACAATTTATGTTGTTTTTCAGTTTGGGAATTTTCATTACATCAGAAAATTTAAACGCATATAGGCCAAAGGTTTTAGTTGCTTGCTTGTAATTTCTTTTCTATTATTTTGACTAAATTTGTAGTAATGAAATAATTGATATAACTTGATTTTCATAATTTTAGGAGAATAGCTGAAGTGAAGGAGAAAGAAAGGCGAACGACATTGGAGGAGATCATTTACTCATTGATAGTGCAGAAATTTTTAGATAATGACATTTCAATGATCCCAAAAATATCGGCAACATCAGATCCTGCAGGACGGGTAGATTTTTGGCCAAATCAGGAACAAAAATTAGAATCTGTTCATTCACCGGAGGCTTTTGAAATGATTCTGAGCCACTTATCTCTTGTATTGGGAGAACGAGTAGTGGGCCCCCTTGATACCATTGTTCAAATTAGCAAAATAAAACTTGGAAAGCTGTATGCTGCTTCTATAATGTATGGATATTTCCTCAGAAGAGTAGATCAACGATTTCAGCTTGAGAGAACTATGAATACCTTACCTGAGGGTTATGATGAAAACCGAGCAAGATACGATGATCCAACTCCAGTGAATCCACTTTGGGATCCAGATTCTTTGATAAGGATTCAACCTGATGATGGAGGTGATAGCGGGACGGGTTTCATGGATACTGTCAAAGGAAAATCATATAGACTAAGATCATATGTAATGTATTTGGACGCAGAGACACTTCAAAGATATGCAACCATAAGATCCCAGGAAGCTATTTCTTTAATCGAAAAGCAAACTCAAGCACTATTTGGGAGGCCTGACATAAGGATTGCCGAGGATGGTTCCATTGATACACCCAATGATGAAGTTATTTCAATTGCTTTCTCTGGATTGACAATGCTAGTCTTGGAGGCAGTAGCATTCGGATCATTCCTTTGGGATGCAGAAAGCTATGTTGAATCGAAATACCATTTTGTTAACAGCTGAGGCAGATTTATTGTCCCTGTTGCTGTTTTGTAAATATCCTGAACTCTTCAACTTTTGTTCTGGTAGGGAAAATGCGAAATATGTATTTGAAGGATAGGTGGGGACATGAATATGAAATGAGATCATAATGGCTACTAAATACAAAATTTGTTAGTAGAGAGATGCATATAAATTTCTACATCGGCCATTATTGCAGCGGGAAATCTGGAACATTTTCAAAGGAAAGAAGCCAGGCATTAGTTCTGACCGTCTTACTTGGCTTGGTGCAAGCGTGGAATATAATGCATTATACAGTGGTGGACTTGCAGTGTCAGACACGTGCATTGGTCTGACAATTGCCCGATTACTATGTTGAATTGAATTGATACACCATCAAGTTTCAGTTCGACTTAGCTTTTAAATTTAAAATCCGGTTGAGTTTTTATTTTTAAAACCTCGAGTTTAAGCTTAACTCGATTAATTGTATAAAAGTTTTGAATTTTAAAAAATATATCTTAAAATAGGCAAAACTTAACTTTTGGTGTCTTAACTTTTGAATTTTTTTTATTGAATTTCTAACTTTTAATTTTATTTTATTGGATTTTGATACTATTATATTTTCTTCATTGTATTCTTATATTTTTAATATTTTTTATGTATTGAATCCTTTCGTTAAAATTTCAGTTCATATATTTTAATAATATATCTAATTAAATCCACATAAATTATATAATTGACTTTTTTTTTTAATTGTACTAAATAAATTCTCACAAATTTTATAATTTGTATGGATTTAATTAGATACATTATTAAAATATATGAACTGAAAGTCAATTATATAATTTATATGGCTATAATTATATATCACTAACAAATTATATAATTGACTTTCTATTTTCTTGTTTAAAATTAATTTTTTTGTTTGTTATTTTTTTTCTTAATTTTCTTTGTGGTTTTCTAACCGTTAAAATGAAAAAAAAAGAACAATAAGAAAACAACAACAAAATAACAAACAAAAAAAATCAACAAAAAACAATATCCAACAAATAACAATAAAAAATAATGAAAACTAACAACTAACAACAACAACAAAACTGTTGGGATCCATGATGTAAAATGCTGCAGAAATTAAAAACCTTAATCACAAAATCCCTTTCATAGAATTCATGTAATTCGAATAAATTGATTAAAGAGAGACTCCAAAATCTCACCAAAACGTTTTTAAGGCAAGAAAGTTGGAAGGATGAGAGAGGGTTTACACCAGTGATACCCTACGTTGAGCTTTTCGTATAGGTTTTATCATATCAAGGCGCTTCCAATAAAACTACACCCTCTACCAGTATCCATACAAATAAGGTGACCAAAACACTGTTGGTGTGATAGCACCTGTGTAGTCTCACTTTTATTTTTCTCTCTATGTGTTTTTCTTTTCATAAAAGAAGTGGTAGAAGGAGGAGGAGAATTAATAGCTTACAAAACCTTAGAGAAAGAGATGTATATATAAACATTCCATATAAGGTTTCTAAGACCACAATATAATCATCATTCAACCTCATACTAGTCTTTATTCATTATTGTTTCCATAAGTATCACCTAAGAATTTTACTATCAAGTTACATACTTAATGACCTTAGGTAGAATTAACTAATTAAGAATAATATTAGAATTATCCAGTAATAATAAAGAAGCATCTTTATTAATAAAATGGAAATATGATAAAGTCAAAGTATAACCATTATATAATTAGTCTAGGGCATATCACTAACAATCTTCAACTTGCACTAGGCCCAATCAACATTGTATCTCATACCCATTAACCTAGTATGACACTCATGCTTAGGCTGTGGATGTGGATCAACAACATTATTATTTGTTAGTACTTTGCATATCTTGACATCTCCTCCCTTAACGATTTCTCTAATGATATGATAACGCTTGAGTATGTGTTTGGATCACTGATGTGATCTAGGTTCCTTAGCCTATGCCATGGCACCATTGTCATCACAATACAAGTCCATTAGATATGATATACTAGAATAACACCTAATCTAGTTATGAAATTCTTGATCCAAATAGCTTCTTTGGCTGCATCTGAGGCAACTATGTACTCAGCTTCTATTGTAGAATCGACAACAGTGTCTTGCTTTAAACTTCTCCAGCTTATTACACCTCTATTTAAACAAAACACATAACCAGATTATGATCGAAAGTCATCTTTGTTAGATTGGAAGCTTGCATTAGTGTAACTAATTACAACTAGCTCATCTTCCTGCCCACCATACAATAAAAATGCATGCTTAATTCTTCTCAGATAGTTAAGGATGTTCTTAACTGCTATCTAGTGACTTTCACCTAGGTCTAATTAGTATCTACTCATGGCATATGAGACATCTGGTTAAGTGCATAATATGGCATACATGATAGATCCAATAGCAGAAGATATGAAATTTTACTCATGCAGTCTCGCATATCATGTGTCATTGGACACTAATTCTTGTTAAGACTAATGCCATTGGACATTGGTAAGAATCTTCTTTTAGAGTTTTGTATACTAAACCAATTCAGTACTTTGTTAATGTAAATACTCTGACTTAGACTAATAAGCCTCTTGAATCTATCTCTATAGATCTTACCCCCCTTCTAAGGCACTTTCAATTGGTATCCGAGCTTGAATTCTAGGAACTTAATTACTAGAATTCAAGATCATGGGAAGTCAACTTCAAAATGTTTCTTCACTTAGACCATTCTTTGATAGTAGTGACTATCCTCATTGAAAGTTCAAAATGGAGCTTTATTTAGATTATGATTCTATTAGACTTTACGAAGTTATTCTCAAAGGTTGGCAACCACCTAAAGCTACCATTAATAATGTGCAAACAATTCTATCAACAAATGAATAGAGCAACGAAATAAAAGAAAGAAAACTACAAGAATAAAAAGGCTACAATCACTTTACTCTCTTTAATGACAAGAGAAAAAGGCAAGTTTCAACATTACATTTTGGTTAAGGAAATGTGAAGGACCTTAGAACTATTATGAAGGAAATGTACAATTAAAAAGCAAGAAGATTTAACTTCACATGTATGAATATGAACTCTTCAAGATGAAGCCTCATGAGTCAATTACAGAGATGACTAATCGACTCAATGCTCTTCTTATAATCCTTAAGAAAGTTGGAAAGAGTTCTCTAAGGAAGAGGTGAATAACAATATTCTAAGAATCCTACCTAAGAAGGATTGAGAATCTTAGGTCATTTCAATTTAGGAAGCTCAAGACCTCTCTACCCTTTCAACTGATGTGCTTATTGAAAAGCTTTTAACATATGAACTTATAATTAAGCAAAGAGGTGAAGAGTAAGAAGAGAAGGAACAAAAGAAAAAAAGTATAACACTAAAAGCTTTTTCAAGAAGATAGTGAAGAGGAAAACATTAAAGACTCCAGTGATGAAGATTGTGATATTTCCATGCTCACTAGAAATTTTAAAAAGTTCTTGAAAAAGAAAAATTCTTCAAGAACAAGGGACTTCAATAAGAAGTTCTAAGGATAAGGTAAGAGGAAAACTAAAAAGGTGACTTGCTATAAATGCAAGAAACTGAGTCACATTCGTAATGAATGTCCCAAACTAAAATTCAAGAACAAGGGAGTAAAGGATAAGAAAAAGGCCTTCAAAGCTACTTAGGATTATTCTTGCAAATCTAAAAAGGAAAAGGAACAATAAGAAGTAGCCAATCTTTGCTTCATGGCTCTTGAAGATGAAAAAGATATACCATCTACTTCTAACTCTTTTTGTGGTGAGTATTATGATTACGATGAATTTGATGATGATGATAATGATGTTGAGAGCTCTATTGCGAGCAAACTCTTACTTAAGTGTAAAAAATTAATTTCTAAAAAGAAGCATTATAAGCATAAGTTAACTAGCTTAACCAAGGAATTTGAAAATTTAAGAAATGAATTTTCTAGTATTGTTAAATCAACTAATAAACTTGCTAGTGATTTAAAATCTTTTAATTCCTTAGAAGAGCAACTTAAGAAAGCGAGTGATGAAAATCATAAGTTTTGTAATGAGGTAGTGGAGTTAAAAAATTCCATATCCAAATTCCAAAGAGGAAAAGAGAGTTTAGATAATTTACTTGACTCTCAAAAATTTCATGGAAATACTCATGGAATTGGATATGCTAATGGAATAGCCTCTTCTTCATCATCACATATTAAATTTGTTAAAGCATCATGCAATTTCATTCATTGTACCTTTAAATCAATTGAGACTCAAGCTTCCAAAGCTAATAAGTCTCATGTGTTAAATAATAAAGGAAAGTCTCATAAGGCTCAATCATTATTTGACATAAAGGGGTAAGTCTTATACTAGAAAAGTATAACCTAAACATGCTTACATGTACACTAGACACAACACTTACAAGCATGTTGCACAACACAATGCACCTAAACATGTTGCACAAACCTATCAAAATACACATTGTCATTGTCAATGTATGTCTCATACTATGACTCAAAATAATTTTAGGAGACACACACCACCATAACCCAAAAGGCATGTTTCATATAATAGGAAACCATATCATCCTAGGAGAATAAATTTAAAAATGTTGTATGTTCATATTGCTTAATCAAAGGACACATAAAATATTATGTGCTTCTATAGAAGACTATACATGACTTTACTTCCTTTGGATTATCATGAGACTCACCAACCTAGACCAAAAAAGGTTTGGGTTCAAAAGAACACTTAAATCATTTTGTGTTGGTGTACTTGAAATCCATAAGAATAAAAAGAAAGTGGTATCTTGATAGTTGATGTTCAAGGCACATGATAGGAGACAAAGAGCAATTCAACAAGCTTAATGTAAAGGACGGAGGACATGTCACATTCGGAGACAATGCTAAGGGAAAGATAATAGGCATTGGAGAAATCGGTAAACCTTAATCCTTATTTATATATCATGTGTTACTTGTTAATGGTTTTAAACATAACTTTTTAGTATAAGTCAACCATGTGATATGGGAAATAAAGTCACTTTCTATCCTAAAAATTGCTTTGTTAGTAGTTTTGATGAAGAAAAAGTAATTTTAGTGGTGAAAGAGTAGACAATATCTATGTAGTTAACTTGAATAAGGTTTAATAACAAAGACATTAAATGCTTAATATCTATTTCCCATGACACATGGACATGGCAAAGAAGGTTAAAACATGCAAAATTTGAGCTCTTAAATGATCTTTGTATACACAAACTTGTGATTGGTTTACCTAAGCTTGAATTCACTAACGATAAACCTTGTGATGCTTGTGAAAAGGGAAAATAACCTAAGTCCTTATTTAAGCTAAACATGTAGTGTCCACTTCTAGGCCACTTCTAGGTTAGGGAACTTATTCTATTTGTTTGGACCAAATAGAATTACTAGTCTTAGTGGAATGCACTATGCATATATTTTGCTTGATGATTACTCTATATACACTTAGGTAGATTTTCTTAATAATAAGAGTGATGCATTTAAAGCTTTTGAAAATTTTTCTAAAAGAGTTCAAAAAAAAAAATTATTTCAACAATTCGAAGTGATCATGGAACTAAATTTGAAATTGAATTTTTCAAAACCTTTTGTAATGAAAATGGTATTTCTCATACATTTTCTTCTCTTAGAACATCTCAACAAAATGGGGTTGTTAAAAGGAAAAATTAAACTCTTGTGGAAATGGCTAGAACAATGCTTCATGAGTATAATTTACCTCTATACTTTTGGGCGGAAGCCGTTAACATGTCTTATTACATTTCAAATAGAGTTTTCAAAAGACCAATTTTAAATAAAACTTCTTATAAGATTTGGAACAATAGAAAACCTGAAATTTCATATCTTAGAGTATCTGGATGCAAGCACTTTATATTGAACACTAAGGATAATCTTGGGAAATTTGATTCTAAAGCTTATGAAGGAATTTTACTAGGCTATGCCACCACTAGTAAAGCATATAGAATCTTTAACAAAAGAACTCTAGTAGTTAAAGAGTTAATGCATGTTCTATTTAATAAATCAAACTCACTTGATCCTAAAAAGGATGTTTGTAGTGTTAATGATTTTGTAGATGAGCATGTGGATGTGAACACTTAAGAAGAAAATGCTAGTAAGTTTTTGAAACTTGAAGGTCCAAGCAAGGAGGACCATAAGGAGATGTGATGTGGATGAGGCAGCATTGAAGTTTATGGATGGATTTGATAGAGTGGGCGTGCACACTTAAGCTTCAAATAGACGTTCGTGGTGACACTGTTTGACCCATGGGGCCCATAATATATCAAATCAAAGCTGACTCAAAGAGCTATAACAAGTGCTACATAATTTATTTGTAGTAATCCATCTTTGGGTCTAAATTCCTTTGTTTAGGCCCTTAAATTTGACATTAAAGTTTATGTTTCTTTTTTGGAGCTTTTTGGTCTTTTCCTTTTTGGTTTTAAGTTTTTTTCCCTAGGCACTATTTATTTGCCTCTTTGAGTTATTTTTAAATAGTTTTTTATTGATTAAAAATAAATTATAGACGTAATTCTTCCAATTCCTCTGGTATTCTTTAAATCAACAGGGTTTTGGGTTATTATTTTTGGGTATTCTTAGAATCAACGAATTCAATTCTCTCTTAAGGCTTCCGCTACATCAAGATGTCTTAACCTACCTTGAAAGATGAACTTCCAAAGGTTTGGTAATTCAAGAAAGCACATTATCAAGACCTCATTATATGTGACACTATAAAGGGGTAACTAATAGATTTGAACTTAAGTCTATTGTTAATTTAGCCTTCATATCTCAAATTGAACCAAAAAATCTTGATGATGCTTTGAGTGATGAATTTTGGGTCCTTGCTATACAAGAAGAGTTAAATCAATTTAAGAGAAATAAGGTATAGACCTTGGTTCCTAAACTTAAACATCATCCTATTACAGGCACCAAATGGGTGTTTAGAAATAAGATGAATGAACAAGGTGTCATAATTAGGAATAAAGCTAGACTAGTAGCTAAAGGTTATAATCAACAGGAAGGTATTAATTATAATAAAACATTTACCCCCATTGCAAGGTTAAAGGCTATTAGAATGCTACTTGCATTTGCATCATTCATGGATTTTAAAATTTATCAAATGGATATTAAAAGTGCAATTTTAAATGGTTTCATTGAAAAGGAGGTAAATATTGAACAACCTCTAGGTTTTAAAAATTTTGATTCTCCAAATTATGTTTTTAAATTGTCAAAAGCATTATATGGATTGAAACAAGCTCTAAGAGCTTGGTATGAAAGATTGAGTAACTTTCTATTAGAGAAAGGCTTCTATAAAGGAAACATTGACACAAATCTTTTCATTAAGAAATCTAAGCATGATTTACTTATTATGCAAATTTATGTTGATGACATTATTTTTAGTGCTACTAACCATTACTTGTGTGAGAAATTTTCTAAGTTAATGTGAGAAGGATTTGAGTTGAGCATGATGGGTGAGCTCAATTTTTTTCTTGGACTTCAAATCAAGTAATGTAAAGATGGGATTTTCATCAATCAAACTAAATACATTAGGGACATTCTCAAGAAGTTGGGCATAAATGGAGCTAAATCAAGTAAGACTCCTATGAGTAACACCACCAAACTTAACAAAGATGAGAATGGTAAACCGGTTGATGAAAAGCATTTTAGAGGGATGATCGAATCCCTTCTTTATTTAATTGCAAGTAGTCCAGACATTATATTTGCTACTTGATTGTGTGCTAGATTTCAATAAAGTCCTAGAGAGTCTCATTTGAATGCAATCAAAACAATTTTCAAATATCTTTATGGAATAATGCATTTAAGACTTTGGTATCCTAGGAATTCTTCATTTAACTTTATTAGTTATTTAGATGCAGACTTTGTTGGTAGTTTACTAAATAGAAAGAGCACTTTCAAAACTTATCAATTTTGTAAGACAATGTTTAGTTTCTTGGTTTAGTAAGAAACAAGTTTTTGTTGCCTTGTCCACTGCTGAAGCTAAATATATTGTAGCAAGTCTTTGTTGTTCACAAGTCTTATGGTAAAAAAAAAACAATTGTTGGACTATGGTATAAAACATGATCACATTCCAATAAAAAATGATAATACAAGTGCTATTAAACTTAGCAAAAATCCATTGAACATTCAAGAACCAAACATATAAACATTAGATATCATTTCTTTGCATGATCATGTGCAAAATGGTGATATCTCACTTGAATTTGTTGATACAAATAAGCAACTTGTAGATATCTTCATTAAACCTATCAATGAAGAGAGATTGAATTTCATTAATCATGAATTAGACATGATTGATGGTTATAGTTTGTCTTGATTTTATACTTAATTAATGATTGGACTATTTTCATATGAAATCATATTATGCTTATTGTTTGCTTTAATTATTAATTATTTTGATTTTGATCTTAACAATTTTAATTTTTTTTTGCTATTTAATAATTAATTATTGAAATTATTTCAATAAATTAATTATTCAAATCCAACATTTTTTTTATAATTGTCATGCATTTATATATGTTTAAATATTAATTATGAATTTTTTTAAATTCCACCTCCTCCTCAACAAGACTAGATTTTTATGTTTTATTTTGTTTGTTTTCATCAATTTAGGTTTGGTTTATTTTATGGATATTTTCTAAATATAAGTCATGTGCTATTAGTTTTATGTTATGTCTAGTTTACAATTGGTATTTTAATATCATTGTAACTCTATCCTTTTCATTAATACAATTTTTTATTATAATTTCCTTTTGCATTTTGACAAAGGGGAGAAATATTTGAATTTGAATTAAAATTTTTATGCATAGTTGTTTGAATTTATTTTACATAATTTTGTTTATGCATGCATAATAACATTGTAAGTGTGACTAGTTTTGTCATATTTTTATATGTGATAAAAAAAATATTGTTTTGGTTACTTTGTTTATATGTGTGTGATACATGCTAGATGAACATTTTTTTTAAAGATTTGGTCTATCTTTATTTTCATTGTTTTTCTTCTTGGTCTTTTGTTTCCTTTACAACTAAGCTCTATATGATCATGTGAAATATGTACTATATTTGTTATGTGTTAAGTGCTACTATTTTTTTTTCATATGTTTGAAATTATTTCCTTCTATGTTGCCTAGCATTAATGTTAATGATCATGTTTTTATGTTTTTAACACATTTGTCATGTTAGGCCATGTTTTTATTTCCCTCATGATGTATTTTATGTTGTTTCTATTTTTGTCAAGGTGAATAATTTATAAATTTATATTTCTTAGCATGTCCAAAAGGGGAGTAATAAAGAAATATATTGAACATTTTAATTGATATCTTTTTCAATTGAAATTTTTTTAAGAGTTGTTCAATTGATATTTTTATAGCACAATGGGGGAGATTCTTAAAATTTCATCATTTTTAAAATTTGTATCATTCTCATTCCATTAATAGTCTTCGTTATTTGAATTCTTTACTTCTTAAATTCATTATTTTTATAGTATGCATAAATTAAGGGGGACTATAATTCACATACTTTATTAGGATTCAAATCAACACACACTTCACTTTATATTATCCTTCTCAAACTCAAAATAAGTTTTACAAAATAAAAAAGGGGGAGATTGTTGACATTAGCAATAATCAATCTTAATTTTGATCTTAAAAAGCTTAATTTTAAGCATTTAATATGTTTTATTTGAATGTAATTATAAGCATAGCTATAATATTACTCTCAAAGAAAGCTAAGTCAAAATTCAGCTTAACAGTAGGCTGCGACTAAAGCAAGGCTACCACAGTGAGCTCAAGAGTAAGCTGTGATTGAAGCAAGGCTGCTATGGTAACAGAAAGCCAAGCTTAATAATAAGCTACAACTGAAGCAAGGCTATTATGGTGACAGAAAGCCAAGCTCCACAATAGGCTATGATAAAAGCTTTGTTTTATAGTGATGGCCAATGAACAAATTTCTAAAATTAAGAAAAGGGATGTTAGAGACATTATGTGATCAGTTGGTTGCGACTGAAGCAAGGTTGCCATGGTGATAGAAATCTTGTCTCAATAATAGGCTGCAACTGAAGCCTTGCTTCCATAGTGATGGCAAACTTCAAAAAATCCAACGGACATATTTTTTATTTTATTTTTTTTTAAAAAAAGAGACATTGGGGACATAATCATTGGCTCTAATAGCCATATTTTTGAAGCTTGATATATATATATATGCTCTAGAGTTGTGATAACAAGAACACACATTACATTACTCTTTGAATATAAAAAAAAAACTCTCTAAGCATTCATTAAGCTTCATTTTTCTTTGTATCAATATTCTTTGTATTGATTAACTCTTATGAAAGTTGGTTGTGTGATAGAAACAGGACTTCATCTTCATCTAATTCTTAGAATAGATTAGAAAGGAAGTGAGGTATATTTCTAGTGGAATTGGTTTAAGTGTTTAACCATTAAAACACTTGAGAATTGGTTTAAGAATGAGCCTAGAAACTCATGTTTGTTTGGTTGAAGAGTTAGCCTAAAAACTCTTGTTTCTGTAAGGTCGAACAGTGAGCCTCAAACTCTTGTAATCTCAATATTATGAATAAGATTATAGGTATTAAAAAATCCTAACTTAAGGATAAGTTAGGTGGACATGTAGGATTGTTGAGAATCTGAACTCCTTAAATTTCTATGTTCATTTTTCTTCGTACTCTATTCTCTTTCAATTCTTATTCATTCCTCAAATTTGATTTAATTGATTTAAAACCTTTATTAGCCTTATTCACCCCCCTCTAAGGCACCTTCACAAGGTTCATCTTCATTCTTGATAAATCCAAATTCTTTGACTGTTTCATCAAAATGAAGATTCCAACTCCAAGAAGCTTACTTCAGTCCATAAATGGATCTTTAAAGCTTGTAAACCTTTTTAGAATTCTTATGATTAATAAAATCCTCTGGTTGTGTCATGTACACATCCTTAATGAGGTTTCCATTAAGAAAATTTGTTTTGACATCCATTTACAATATCTCATAGTCATAATATGTAGTTATGGCAAGGAAAATTTGAATAGATTTAACCATAGCAATTGGTGAAAAGGTTTCATCATAGTCTATACCATATGTTTGCTTGAAACCTTTTACAACTAGTCTTACTTTAAAGATCCATATCAGTTTTTCTTTTGAAAACCCATTTGTACCCAATAGCTTTTAAACCATTAGGTGGATCAATCAAAGTCCATACTTGATTATCATACATAGATTGTATATCTGATTTCATGGCTTTTAACTATTTCTTAGAGTTTGGACTACCCATGTTCTCTTAGTAGGTTATGGGCTCACTTTGATCCACAATCATTATTATCTGTTAAGAGAAATCATATCTCTCACGGATATGATATGTCATACCAAATCTCCTGGTGGAGTTAATTATGAAATTATTCCACAATCTCTAAGAAGATCAATAAATTCTTGGCTTAGATATTCACCACCTCGATTAGATCTTAGTGCTTTAATATTTTTACTAAGTTGATTTTATACTTTATTTTTGAAAATTTTGAACATTTCAAAATATTTATATTTATGTTTCATTAGACTGACATAGTTATATCTACTGAAATTGTATGTGAAAATAATGAAGTAATGATAACCTCCTATAGTAGTGGAACTTAATGTACCACACACATCAGAATGTATAAGGCCCAATAAGTCATTAGCCCTCTCAGTGTGTCTAGTAAAAGGAGTCTTAATCATTTTTCCTAATAAACAAGATTCACAAGTTTTAAATGATTCAAAGCCAAATGAATTCAAAATTCCATATTGGTGGAGTTTCCCATTGTGTTTCTCATTTATATGGCCCAAACGACAATGCCAAAGATAAGTTGTGTTTAAATCATTAGATTTATTTTTCTTTATATCAATGTTATAGATGGACTTTCATTATTGTCTGGAATGTTTAAAACATAAAAACCATGAGTTCTTGGAGCATATCCATAAAAAAATATTATCATAATAAATTGAGCATTTATTATTCCTAAAAATAAATTCAAAGCCATTCTTGTCCAAACAAGAAACATAAATGATATTCCTGCTCATAGCAAGTATAATAATAGTTTTCTAAACTCAGAACAAGTCCACTAGGCAAAGTTAATTTATAAGTTCCTATAGCTAAAGCAATAACTCTTGCTCCATTTCCAACTCGTAGGTCCACTCCACTTTTAGCCAATATTCTACTCCTTTTTAGACCTTGCACATTAGTACAAATATGAGATCCATAATTTATATATAATACTTAAGAATCAGAAGTAGATAAATTGACCTCTATAATATGAATACTTGAAAAGGTAATTGCACTACCCTTATTCTTCTTCAAATCATCCAAATAGAGCTTGTAATTTCTTTTCCAATGGCTCAACTTATTGTAGAAAAAGTATGTTCCCTCTTTAGGTGGTTTTGCTTGGGGTGTAGGTTTAGGCTTAGGCTTGGGATTTTTAAAGCCTTTAAAAGCCTTAATCTTGTCTTTACCCTTTCCTATCCTTTTCATTCCTTTTCCCTTATTAACCATCAGAATTTCCTTGGTAGTCTTTGTAGACACCCAATTTCGGGATGATATATTATGGATGTAACGAAGGACTCCAGTGATGAAAATGTCTTCGAAACTTAATCCTTAAAAAATTCTAAGGGCTTTTAAAGGAAGGATTTAATATTTTCAAGCACTAAATCGTAAAGTTCTTTTAGGACCTAATTGCAAAATTTAAATTTTTCTAGGGGCCTTTTTGTAATTAAATGTTAAAAAAAATGCATCGGAATTACACAATCCCGGTCAGAATTGAATTATTCCATTTTTCTATTTCTAAATTACTTCCAATTTAGTGTTTTAATTGGTTTAAACTTCCTAATTAATTCAATCCAAATTGGTTTAAACTTCCTAATTAATTCATTCCTAATTGGTTTAAAATTCCTAAATACACTTTAGGAATTATAATCACATTAGGATTAGGGTTAGCCCTCCTGATTCTACTATAAAAAGAAAGGGAGGAGTGCAACAGAGAAAAGGGAGAAAAAGGCGTAGAAAAGAGAAGAGGAGAGAAAGAAAATTGAGTTTTTATTTTTCTTTCATTTACTTCTAATAAAAAATTCTTTTGATTCATCAAATAATTCAAAACCCGTGAAGGATTTTTTTGAAGAACAAATTCAAAGACTTATTAAGAACGGTGAATCACAAATCTGAGGAGCACCCTGATCATCCATAAGCATACCATATTCTTCTTCTTCTTTTATTTATTTATTTGTTTGTTTATTTATTTATTTATTTATTATTTTATCATAATTTATTCATTAATTATTATTTTATTTTTTATGGTGATTATGGAGGAAAACATATGGTGATCATGTGAGGGAGATGAATTTCATGAGAAGTTCACGAGAGACTAAGAATAAAGCCTCATAGAGACTTAGTTTCTAGGGTTTTATTTTGTTTTTTTTTTATCATCTTTATGTTTTATTTATTGTTTTATTTTTATTAATTATTTTCAGAATTAATGTAATAGCCCCAATAGTGGAAATAGTAATAAAACTATATATGTGGTTGCATGATTTTTTATTAAACTGGTTAGTAAAGTTAGGTTTCAATTAGGTAATTATTTAAAATCAATGGAGGAAGTAGATTAATTTAGGTTGCATGTTAATAAAAATTAGAGTTTTAGTAAGGAATAAATTTAATTATTTGTTTGATCTTATTTAATTGTTTTTTTTATGTTTTTTTATTTGTTTTTGGGTTTATTTTTTATTTTTGTGTGTTTTGTGCCTTAGACCCACTTTAGGCCTTGATTTATTTAGTTAAGTTTAGATTATTCTTTTAGCCCATATCATTTAATAATTAATTAGGTTTAATTAATTAAAATATATTTTTAGGTCCATAATTAATTAGATTTTAGGTTAGAAATATCCTTAGGCCCATTTAGTTAATTAGACATAGGCCCACTTAATTTAATTAAATTAATTTAGACTTAGTTCACTTAAGTTAAGCCTTCTTTCATAATTTTTAGATTTAAGATCACTATTTAATTAAAACATATAGAATTAGGCCCACTAATTTAAATATTCCATAATTTGTAGAATTAGGCCCATTTTTTTTTATTAAAATTAGTAGACTTAGATTCATTTAATTAAAATCAAAAGGAATTAGGTCTTTAGGTTCACTTATACATTAAAACATGTAGACTTTAACTCATTTATTTAAAATCCATGTAGATTAGACTAACTTAGGGGTTATATGATTGAATGCATTATTTACTTGTATATTTCATGACTAGTTTGCATTGGAGTTTATTGTTTTTGGGTTTATATGAAATTGCATGTAAATAGAGGATAAGATAGTAATTCATAAAGTAATTCTAAATGAATACAAGACTGAAAGAAGTTGGTATTCCGTATCCAGAATCTCTTGGTTGTGGTGCTAGCTTTCTTTTAGGGAATCGAGTACCACCTTTTCGATTTTTCCCAGTTATTACCCTGGGTGGTGACTCCTCATCTCCACGCCATGTCTTTGTGACAGTGGTTAATGTGTTCTCTAGAGCCCTGAGCTTAAACAGTGTCATGGTTGCTAAAATCTTGGACATGCGCTAAACCCCGCCATCTACAGTGGCGACTCCACTGGGGATAAGAGATACTAATTCTACTTGTGTTCTTTAGAATTATTTTATTAATTATTATTTTATTCTTGCATTCATTCTGCATGTCCCTACTAAACCGATGGCGTTGGTTTATGACTCCATGATTCCACTAGCTTCATGGGGTTGTAGATCGGCTAACCATCACTTTTAGCCTTAACTCGGTCCAAGAGAGATTGTTGGGCCCATCTGACCAGAGCTTGTAACCCAAGTCCTTAAGGGGGGGTAGTCTTCTCTCGAGTTTGCAAAGGATGTTAGGCCCCTCTGACCTTGGCCTGTAACTCAAAGTCCATAAAGGAGAGCATCTTGCTAAGGGAACCTTGACCTTGTTACCAGACCCTAACCATATATAATGGCTTAGTTATTTCCCCTAGGATCTACCTAAATTGCTTATGAATGTTGCCATGAGGTATTTCTATCTGTAAAGGCCCAAGCCCATACTTTTGAAACTCATTTAGGATAATAAAGATTGGGCTAATCTTTTACACTTAGAAATGTTGTTTCTATGCTACTATTTTACTTTGAGAGATTTGGCATGCATGTCGGTCCCTGATATCCCCTGTTGATATTAAGGCCAAGACCCAAAAATCCTAGGAAAAAAGACTAGTAATTGAATACGTGTGCAGGAGGAATAAGGTTGGAAGGATGTATGTATACCTAACTTGTTACTTGCTACTTGTTGCATAGCATGTGCATCATGCATACATGCATACATGCATCTCATGCATCATACTAACAATTTGTCTTGCAGCCATCATAGATTCATCCGGGTCTTCCTGTGTTTGGAGTTGAAAAGGTGGTAGACTGGTGAGAATTGATTCAAGCCCCTAATCGATCGAGATAGAGATCCTTAGCAGATTGGAAAAGAGCCCCATTAATCTAGTTATACAACCTGAACGAACTAAAATAATGGAATAACAAGAGGGAGGAAACTGGACCCTAGAAGATGTCAAAGGAGCACTAATGGATGATATAAGAGCAATGATGCAAGACGAATTAGGACAAGCTCTAGCGGGACTAATGCCATCACGTGCTGCTGCTGCACCACCCATCGTGGCCAACCCACCTGTCATGGGTTCACTACCTACTAACAATGACATGAAACTCAAGGATGTTGAGAGTTACATGGTTGAAAAAGCGAAAAAGGAATCACTTGAGCAAGTTCAAGAGCTGGAATCCAAACAGATGAAGGCATTAACTCAGAAGATGTTTAAGATGGAAGAGTTGATGAGGGGACAAGGCCTAGGATACCCGTTTGACTTTGATGATATGATGCAATTTGAGGAAGACAGGCTACCTAACAAATTCAAAATGCCACAACTGCAGAAGTTTGATGGTACTGGGGACTCGAGGATTCATCTCAGTCAATACGCAACTACTATGAGTACCACTAAAGCTCCTTTGGTCGTGGTTACTAAGTTGTTTGTGCTGTCCTTGGAAGGAATGGCTGTTAACTGGTATCATGGTTTAGAGAAGTCTATCTGAGCAGATTGGAGGGAGTTATGCACTGCTTTTCTAAAGCAATATGACTATAATACTAGACTTGAGGTGTCCATAAGAGATCTAGAACTAACCAAGCAAAAACCCAATGAATCATTCTCAGATTTTCTAACTAGGTTCATGAATAAAGCGGGAATAATGAAGAACAAACTGGTAGAGAAGGATCAAGTTAGAATAATAGTCCAAAATGTGTCACCTAACCTAGTGGAGAGGTTACAAATGATGAACCCCAAGACATTTGTAGACCTTTATGATGACGGGTTATAAGCTAAAGAGATCGAAAATGAGAAAAAGAAGACTACTGGGAACACCAGAGCAAGAAACTACCCAACTAGGGGGGCATACAGCAAGGAAGAACTAGTTGGGTTATAAGAGTCCATGCTGTTCAACAACCGAGGAGGTTCTCAAATTTTAACCAACCTTTATCAAAAGTCCTAGAGTGCCTAATGGAAAAGGGCTTACTTCAACCTTTACCTACTCCAAACCCACCAAATCCAAATATCCTAGGCTATAACCCTAATAAACATTGCAAATTCCACCAAAAACTCAAACACTCCATAGATAACTGCATCCACCTTAAACATGAAATCCAAAACCTTATAGACTCTGGAAAAATCACAGATCCTGAAAACCTGAGCACTAGAAGTAATCCTTTCCCAAACTACCAAAACATGCTATCTCCAATAACTATGATGATTAACTTAGGAGTAAGTGAGAAAGAAGTGCTAAACTCCTTTGAGGATTTAGACCTTAAAATTAATGAGAAATCTCCTAATGCCCCTAAAGATGTGGAAAGAGTTAAAGATTTGTTGGGTCAACCCTCAAGCAAGTTCGACTATAAGGTGTTTTACACGAAACCACCTTCTTTTGACATACCCTTCGAGTTGATTGTGCCTACAAGATAGGGCAATGAGCTTGATGATGAGAAACTGTAAGACAAGGAAGAAACATGCACAGTAGAAGTACAAAAAGATGAAGTCATGGAGATAGTTTTCAAGAAAATGCAATAATAACTATTATGTCAGCCACCTGAAAGATAACCACTATGAGACTCAGAATCCCTAGCATCTAGAATAGAAAATAAAATTGTCTTCTTTAAATAAAATTTTAGTCTCTTTAGAACTTGTTTTATTTTAGTGATCGATAATATGAATTATGATTATGCTCACTTAGGTAATATGCATCCTGATAGTACTATGCATTGTGATATTGATCGCATCTGCATGTTTAACAAAAATTTAATTCAATTAGATTCATTTAGTATGGGCACAAATGTAAACTTAAAGAATAGTCTTATATCACATGACATAACTTCTAAAGAGAGTAAAATCTGAGGAAAAATAAGAAGAATGATAAAAAAGAGAAGAAAATAAAGAGAGATAAAAAGAAAAAGAACAGTAAGGTGAAAAATTAGAGAGAAAAATTCAGGATTAATTATAGGAGTTGTGTCATGTGATGTAATGAATGTTCTCATTTTTTTCCCTAATGAATGAGTAAAATTGAATTAGGGATTTTTGTCAAATATCGCATATTCGTCTTTATCATATTGCATAAGTATCTGAATGGAAAGACATTACATAATGAAAGCTAAAATCAGAGCTATGAGATCACTATTTTAGTTATGTTTTTCCTTTATCAGCCGGGGGTCTCCTTACACCTTAAAAGAATTCAAATGGCTCAATAACTTGCATCAACCATCGCATTAATATCAAGCTTTATATTCTGCTCAAGAGTTCTTCAAAGTGCAAGTCCAGCTGATTTCATCATTAAAAACTTGCTTCGGTCAGTTTGCCCATTCCTCTACATCTCCAATGCATGAGATTACAACTAATAGGGTTAATAAGTTAAAGGATCAACAACAGCAGTGGATGAACTAGGTCTCTTACACATAAAAAAACTGGGGGCAAAATACAACTCATGAGGCAAATGGTGTTGGCAGTCAAAGAGCGAAGATGGATGTTGAAGTGTAAGAGCTAATACCTCAATCATTAACAGTAACAAAAGAAAAGTTCAATAGTGCATTGGTCAATCACAAGCTCTATTGTAAAGCCATGGACCCTACTTGGTAGCCTAGTAATCAGTCTGATGAATCATATTGGAAGCTTCAACATCAGAAGTACCAACAATGAATCATTCAATGCTCAAACTGACAGGCTATTGATAAGTGGCTCTGTTCCAAATAGGAGACCCATTAGGATCATGCACATCATACATAGCATGCATACATATTTTATGAAACACTTATTTTGTATAATAAAAGTATTTAAGCCTAGACAAGATTATGCAAATACTCTACTACTAACATTTGAAATTAGTGTTGGAAGAACAGGAAAGTAGTCAGAGTATTCGTATGTGAAACATCTGAAAGAATGAAAATAAGAGGAGTGACACTACTAAGAAGCATTATCTTGGAAACTTCAAGAGGTTAGATAGGATGCTCAAGCTCCTCATATTCAATATGAAAGGGAAGAATGCACTCAAAACTTGAGATGAATGCACTCTGAGAACTTCTTTGATTATGAAATAAAAACCTCTAACTCCTAAATCTTTTCTTTTGTAGGAAATGTTGAGAAGAGAAATGAAGCCCTCTACCATAACATCAATGGGATAAAGCCACAACTTTAATGGTGGAGCATCACGACCCTATGATCGGAGACATCATCACCACAAATCTAAAGGGAAGAATGCAAAAATGAAAACATTGCATTTTGACAAAATTTGTTCATTTGAGAATAGACCATACTAACTTATGGTATTTTATGTAGGGAATATAAATAGAATGAAGAAGGGAAAAGGAACTGATACATCAATAAGAATGGGCAAGATAGCAAATGCCAATCACTCGTCAAAACCTCACCTTATGCAAATACCAAAGGGAAGTAGTATAACTCTATCTCCTTTGATTCTGCAATAAAATAAATCCTCAATAAGAAAATTCACAAATTGAAAGGAAATTCATCCACTCCACGAGATCTTGTGCGAAAATTTATCTCATGACCTTTGATTTTAGTGGCTTTCTTTTATTAGCCTCGCCGAATTCAGATGTCTTGTTGATAGTTCTATGCTGAGAATTTCTAAACTCTAATCAAACTAATGCTTGTTTTGCACCCAAACGAGGGGAAGAACATACAAAGACAAAATTTATGGACTTGTGGTATAAATTGATTAAATTTTAGGGTATCATTTCAATCTTGTGAATGATAAATGTGCATGTAATCTACTCCAATGCTAAAAAATGAGTATGAGTACAAAATCCCTTGATGGTATCCATGCTGAGTAATGCGAGAAAGGTGGGGGAATACTAAGAGGAGAATAGAAAAAGAGCAAGCATAATTTACTCCAATGCTAAAAAATGAGTAAGAGTATCAACATAAAACCTCTGGCAGTATCCATAATAAGTAATATAAAAAAGGCAGAGAATACTAAAAGAGGACCATGCAAAAAATTACTCTATTTACTCCAATGCTCTATAGGAGTATAAGTATCTAAAGGACCTTTCCAACGATATCCACGCTGAGTAATATGAGAAAGGTGGGGAATACTTGGATAAGGAAGAAAAGCACAAAACTAATTCAAAGACTATTTTGATACTTAGAATCTGATCCATTTATGCTCAAATACCATAAGTTTTGTCTAGTAGATTCTTTTTGAATTTAGGTATGGAAGTAAGCTCTTCACTTGGTAAAAAATATGCTCTCAGCATAAAATGGTTAACGATGCCTTTGCCTTTTATGAATGGTAAATAAATGATAGTCATGAGGATCAAAATTAAGGAGATTGGTTAAGTACATGTTATCTTGTGAAAGTGATGAATTTTCAAAATAATAATACACTTTTGTACATTCATCTTGTTAAAACTAACTTCAGCAATTCTGTAGGAATTTCAAATCTAGAAGGGGCTATACTCAACTTGCAAAGCCAATCAACATAGAAAAATTCAAAGTCATTCAACAAAAGTGCTAATTAGTCAACACAAAAGATTTAAAGCATTCGACTCAAACAATTAAAGATAAAAATCAGTAAACAGTTATGGACTGTAGCATCATCAAAGGCAAGCAATGAAAGGATTGTAGTCAATTTGCAAGTAATTATGGATTACAGCATCATCAGTGAGCAATGAAAGGGTTGCAGCTATTCACAAGCAATTATGGATTATAGCATCATCAGTGAGCAATGAAAGGGTTGTAGCTAATTGCGAGCAATTATGGATGCAGCATCATCAGTGAGCAACAAAAGGGTTGCAGCTAATCGTGAGCAATTGTGGATTACAGCATCATCAGTGAGCAACGAAAGGGTTACAGCTAATAGCGAGCAATTGTGGATTGCAGCATCATCAGTGAGCAACGAAAGGGTTACAACTAATCGCGAGTAATTGTGGACTGTAGCATCATCAGTGAGCAACGAAAGGGTTGTAGCTAATCACGCGAGCAGTTATGGACTGTAGCATCGAAAGTGAGCAATGGAAGGGTTGCAACTAATAGTGAGCAATTATGGATTGCAGCATAATCACATAATCAATCAACATTATACGACCGAGTGTGATGCTCCTTTCAAATCAAACTATACGACCGAGTGTAGTCCGCATTGTACGACCAAGTACAATGTATCCTTAATTGATTATACGACCGAGTATAATCAGCATCATACGACCGAGTATGATGTTCCTTATCAAAACAGACTATACGACCGAGTGTAGTCAACATTGTACGACCGAGTGCAATGTATCCTCAATCGATTATACAACCAATGTATAATCAGCATCATACGACTGAGTATGATGTTCCTTATCAGAACAGATTATACGACTGAGTACAATCAGCATCATACGACCGAGTATGATGTTCCTTATTAGAACATATTATACGACTGAGTATAATCAGCATCATACGACCGAGTATGATGTTCCTTATCAAAAAATATCATACGACCGAGTATAATCAGCATCATACGACCAAGTATGATGTTCCTTATCAAAACAGATTATACGACTGAGTATAATCAGCATCATATGACCGAGTATGATGTTCCTTATCAAAACAGACTATATGACCGAGTGTAGTCAACATTGTACGATTGAGTGCAATGTATTCTCAATTGATTATACGACCGAGTATAATTGGCATCATACGACCGAGTATGATGTTCCTTATCAAAACAAGATTATACGACCGAGTATAATCAATATCATACGACCGAGTCTAATATAGCATTTGAAATGTTGTACGTCTAAGTATAACAAATTCACAAGCAGAAACCTCAAGGAGTACAGGTAAGTACCCTAACTTTCAATTTAGAAATTGGGTGATATTTTGCTTTGTCGCAATTTGTCAAGAAAACAGCGACAAAGGGGGGCAACTGTAGACACCCAATTTCAGGATGATATGTTATGGATGTAACAAAGGACTCCAGTGATGAAAATGTCTTTAAAACTTAATCCTTAAATAATTCTAAGGGCTTTTAAAGGAAGTATTTAATATTTTCAGGGACTAAATCGCAAAGTTATTTTTAGGAGCAAGGCTGTTATGGTAACAGAAAGCCAAGCTTA
This sequence comes from Mallotus nudiflorus, assembly GCA_947683625.1. Classification (NCBI taxonomy): domain Eukaryota; kingdom Viridiplantae; phylum Streptophyta; class Magnoliopsida; order Malpighiales; family Euphorbiaceae; genus Mallotus; species Mallotus nudiflorus. The sequence goes on along the minus strand of CANTUR010000027.1, from coordinate 8,174,993 downwards.
ATAGTAAGCTATAACTAAAGCAAGACTATTATGGTGACAGAAAGCCAAGCTCCACAATAGGCTGTGATAAAAGCTTTGCTTTTATGGTGATGGCCCAATGAACAAATTTTTAAAATTAAGAAAAGGGATGTTAGAGACATAATGTGAACAGTTGGCTGCGACTGAAGCAAGGTTTCCATGGTGATAGAAATCTTATCTCAATAGTAGGCTGCGACTGAAGCCTTGCTTCCATAGTGATGGCAAACTTCAAAAAATCCAACAGACATATTTTTTATTTTATTTTTTTTTAAAAAGAGACATTGGGGACATAATCATTGGCTCCAATAGCCATATTTTTTAAGCTTGATATATATATATATGCTTGAGAGTTGTGATAACAAGAACACACATTACATTACTCTTTGAATAAAAAAAACTCTCTAAGCATTCATTAAGCTTCATTTTTCTTTGTATCAATATTCTTTGTATTGATTAACTCTTATGAAAGTTGGTTGTGTGATAGAAACAGGACTTCATCTTCATCTAATTCTTAGAATAGATTAGAGGGGAAGTGAGGTATATTTCTAGTGGAATTGGTTTAAGTGTTTAACCATTAAAACACTTGAGAATTGGTTTAAGAATGAGCCTAGAAACTCATGTTTGTTTGGTTGAAGAGTTAGCCTAAAAACTCTTGTTTCTGTAAGGTCGAACAGTGAGCCTCAAACTCTTGTAATCTCAATCTTATGAATAAGATTATAGGTATTGAAAAATCCTAACTTAAGGATAAATTAGGTGGACATATAGGATTGTTGAGAATCCGAACTCCTTAAATTTCTATGTTCATTTTTCTTCGTACTCTGTTCTCTTTCAATTCTTATTCATTCCTCAAATTTGATTTAATTGATTTAAAACCTTCATTAGCCTTATTCACCCCCCTCTAAGGCACCTTCACAAGGTTCATCTTCATTCTTGATAAATCCAAACTCTTTGACTCTTTCATCAAAATGAAGATTCCAACTCCAAGAAGCTTACTTCAGTCCATAAATGGATCTTTGAAGCTTGTAAACCTTTTTAGAATTCTCATGATTAATAATATCCTCTGGTTGTGTCATGTACACATCCTTAATGAGGTTTCCATTAAGAAAATTTTTTTTGACATCCATTTACAATATCTCATAGTCATAATATGTAGTTATGGCAAGGAGAATTTGAATAGATTTAACCATAGCAATTGGTGAAAAGGTTTCATCATAGTCTATACCATATGTTTGCTTGAAACCTTTTACAACTAGTCTTACTTTAAAGATCCATATCAGTTTTTCTTTTGAAAACCCATTTATACCCAATAGCTTTTAAACCATTAGGTGGATCAATCAAAGTCCATACTTGATTATCATACATAGATTGTATTTCTGATTTCATGGCTTTTAACTATTTCTTAGAGTTTGGACTACCCATGTTCTCTTAGTAGGTTATGGGCTCACTTTGATCCACAATCATTATTATCTGTTAAGAGAAATCATATCTCTCACGGATATGATATGTCATACCAGATCTCCTGGTGGAGTTAATTATGAAATTATTCCACAATCTATAAGAAGATCAATAAATTCTTGGCTTAGATATTCACCACCTCGATTAGATCTTAGTGCTTTAATATTTTTACTAAGTTGATTTTATACTTTATTTTTAAAAATTTTGAACATTTCAAAATATTTATATTTATGTTTCATTACATTGACATAGTTATATCTACTGAAATTGTATGTGAAAATAATGAAGTAATGATAACCTCCTATAGTAGTGGAACTTAATGTACCACACACATCAGAATGTATAAGGCCCAATAAGTCATTAGCCCTCTCAGTGTGTCTAGTAAAAGGAGTCTTAATCATTTTTCCTAATAAACAAGATTCATAAGTTTTAAATGATTCAAAACCAAATGAATTCAAAATTCCATATTGGTGGAGTTTCCCATTGTGTTTCTCATTTATATGGCCCAAATGACAATGCCAAAGATAAGTTGTGTTTAAATCATTAGATTTATTTTTCTTTATATCAATATTATAAATGGACTTTCATTATTGTTTGGAATGTTTAGAACATAAAAACCATGAGTTCTTGAAGCATATCCATAAAAAAACATTATCATAATAAATTGAGCATTTATTATTCCTAAAAATAAATTCAAAGCCATTCTTGTCCAAACAAGAAACATAAATGATATTCCTGCTCATAGCAAGTATAATAATAGTTTTCCAAACTCAGAACGAGTCCACTATGCAAAGTTAATTTATAAGTTCCTATAGCTAAAGCAATAACTCTTGCTCCATTTCCAACTTGTAGGTCCACTCCACCTTTAGCCAAGATTCTACTCCTTTTTAGACCTTGCACATTAGTACAAATATGAGATCCATAATTAGTATCTAATACTTAAGAATCAGAAGTAGATAAATTGACCTCTATAACATGAATACTTGAAAAGGTAATTGCACTACCCTTATTCTTCTTCAAATCATCCAAATAGAGCTTGTAATTTCTTTTCCAATGGCTCAACTTATTGTAGAAAAAGTATGTTCCCTCTTTAGGTGGTTTTGCTTGGGGTGTAGGTTTAGGCTTAGGCTTGGGATTTTTAAAGCCTTTAAAAGCCTTAATCTTGTCTTTACCCTTTCCTATCCTTTTCATTCCTTTTCCCTTATTAACCATCAGAACTTCCTTGGTAGTCTTTATAGACACCCAATTTCAGGATGATATGTTATGGATGTAACAAAGGACTCCAGTGATGAAAATGTCTTCGAAACTTAATCCTTAAAAAATTTTAAGGGCTTTTAAAGGAAGGATTTAATATTTTCAGGCACTAAATCGTAAAGTTCTTTTAGGACCTAATTGTAAAATTTAAATTTTTCTAGGGGCCTTTTTGTAATTAAATGTTAAAAAAATGCGTCGGAATTACAACAATTCCGATCGGAATTACAACAATTATCAAGAACGGTGAATCACAAATCTGAGGAGCACCCTGATCATCCATAAGCATACCATATTCTTCTTCTTCTTTTATTTATTTATTTGTTTGTTTATTTATTTTTTTATTTATTATTTTATCATAATTTATTCATTAATTATTATTTTATTTTTTATGGTGATTATGGAGGAAAACATATGGTGATCATGTGAGGGAGATGAATTTCATGAGAAGTTCACAAGAGACTATGAATAAAGCCTCGTAAAGACTTAGTTTCTAGGGTTTTATTTTGTTTTTTTATCATCTTTATGTTTTATTTATTGTTTTATTTTTATTAATTATTTTCGGAATTAATGTAATAGCCCTAATAGTGGGAATAGTAATAAAAGTATATATTTGGTTGCATGATTTTTTATTAAACTGGTTAGTAAAGTTAGGTTTCAATTAGGTAATTATTTAAAATCAATGGAGGAAGTAGATTAATTTAGGTTGCATGTTAATAAAAATTAGAGTTTTAGTAAGGAATAAATTTAATTATTTGTTTGATCTTATTTAATTGTTTTTTTATGTTTTTTTATTTGTTTTTGGGTTTTTTTATTATTTTTGTGTGTTTTGTGCCTTAGACCCACTTTAGGCCTTGATTTATTTAGTTAAGTTTAGATTATTCTTTTAGCCCATATCATTTAATAATTAATTAGGTTTAATTAATTAAAATATATTTTTAGGTCCATAATTAATTAGATTTTAGGTTAGAAATATCCTTAGGCCCATTTAGTTAATTAGACATAGGCCCACTTAATTTAATTAAATTAATTTAGACTTAGTTCACTTAATTTAAGCCTTCTTTCATAATTTGTAGATTTAAGATCACTATTTAATTAAAACATGTAGAATTAGGCCCACTAATTTAAATATTCCATAATTTGTAGAATTAGGCCCATTTTTTTTTATTAAAATTAGTAGACTTAGGTTCATTTAATTAAAATCAAAAGGAATTAGGTATTTAGGTTCACTTATACATTAAAACATGTAGACTTTAACTCATTTATTTAAAATCCATGTAGATTAGACTAACTTAGGGGTTATATGATTGAATGCATTATTTACTTGTATATTTTATGACTAGTTTGCCTTGGAGTTTATTGTTTTTGGAATTATATGAAATTGCATGTAAATAGAGGATAAGATAGCAATTCATAATGTAATTCTAAATGAACACAAGACTGAAAGAAGTTGGTATTCCGTATCCAGAATCTCCTGGTTGTGGTGCTAGCTTTCTTTTAGGGAATCGAGTACCACCTTTTTGATTTTTCCCAGTTATTACCCTGGGTGGCGACTCCTCATCTCCATGCCATGTCTTTGTGATAATGGTTAGTGTGTTCTCTAGAGCCCTGAGCTCAAACAGTGTCACGGTTGCTAAAATCTTGGATGCGCGCTAAACCTCGCCGTCTATAGTCTTGATGTTCTTTTTAGTAGTCTTAAGCATCTCATGCAATTCAAAAATAGTTTTGTCCATGCCATGCATGTTATAGTTCATAATAAACCCATCATAAATTTTTGGCAAAGTTTGGAGAATAATATCAATGGGTAATTCTTGTTCGATCTTAAGATCAAGCGTTTTAAGATCTTCAAGATGACCTTTCATTTTAAGAATATGCAGAGCCACTGAGCTGCTAATAATTAACTTACAAGAAAGCAATGGATTTATGGTGCTAAACTTTTCAATTCTAGCTTTCTTTTGGAACATTTCCTTGACATGACCAATTATGGCATAAGCATTTAACACCATTAGTTACTTTTAAAGTTTTGATTCCATGCTTTTAAGCATAAGGCAAGTGATATCAATAAAGTCATTAAGATGCTTACTATAAGCATCCTTTTGAACTTTGGGAGCATTAGCAGCTAGTCTGGGATAGGTTGATCAAGGATATATTTCTTTCTTTCTTGCTTAAGAACAATATTTAAGTTTCTATACCAGTTAAGGAAGTTAGTCCCGTTAAGGTTATCCTTCTCAAGGTTCGATTGCAGTGACAAATTAGATGTAGTGTTTGATGCCATTATCTACAACAAATATATATGCAGTGTGTAAACGGCAAGGTTTAGCGCGCGTCCAAGATTTTAGCAACCATGACACTATTTAGGCTTAGGGCCTTAGAGAACACACTAACCACTGTCACAAAGACATGGCGTGGAGATGAGGAGTCGCCACCCAGGGTAATAACTGGGACAATTTAATTGGCGGTACTCGATTCTCTAAAAGAAAATTAGCACCACAACCAGGAGATTCTAGATACAGAATACTAACTTCTCTTAGTCTCGTGTTCATTTAGAATAATTTTATAAATGATTATTTCATCCTCTAATTACATGCAAGTTTATTAAACCCTAATTAACATCCATCTACCAAAAAAGGCAACAAGTCAATAAAATTACAAGAAAAAATGCACTTAAGATCACATTGTCCCTAAGTCTAAACTATATTAATTTTACTTAAATAAGTTAGCTAAATCTACATTTTATTTACAAGTGAAATAGAAAAAGTGGGCCTAAATCTTATTAATTAATGAGCCTAAATCTATAATTTTTTTTAGTCTTTCTAAGTTATGAGCTTAAGTCTATTCAATTTTAAAGAAGAAATTAAATTAGTGGGCCTAAGTCTTAATCTGGTTTTATTTTAAATGAAATGTAGGCCTAGGTCTATTTATTTTAAAAGAAATGCAATTAAATGAGCTGAGCTAAGTCTAAACAATTTTAATTAACTAAGCGGGCCTAAAATCTAATTAACCTAATGGGCCTAAGTTGATTTTAATTATTTAAAAAATTTAAATCATTTTTTAAGCCTATTTATTAAGTAGGTTAGACCTAAACGTGGGCTTGGGGCCCAAAACATAAAAACATAAAAAAACAAGCCCAAAATAAATAAAACACAAAAAAATAGATCAAACAAACATTATAGTGATTTTCTAAAAAAAACCCTAAATTAATTACATGCAAACCCTAATTTAACTAAAGCCACCATTAATTTTAATTAATTTTTACCTAATTGAACCTAATTACTAAATGCAGAGTCTGCGCATACTCAACTTCCTCCAAAGGAGGAACAAACCTATTTGATCAGATCATATAGCGTTTGTTTTTATTTCAAAAAAAAAAATCTTTTGTGTTTCTTTTTTTTTTTTAAAAAAAACCTTATCAGATAAAATTTGAATTTTTTAACCAATCAAAACATTGAAAAAATCGATAAAAATAAGGAAAAAAATCAAAAAATGGAATTATTGCGCATTGGTATTGTGCAATGCCGACCGACATTGTACAATGCCGATCGGCATTGTGTAATGCCGATCCGAAATTTTTTTTAACTTTTAATTACCAAAAGACCCCTGAAAAAAATGATTTATTTGCAATCAAATCCTAAAAAAATATTGCAATTTAGTCCTTAAAGTCCAGAAAATCAACAACCAAGTTCAATTTTTGAATAAATTTCATCATAGGGGCTTACGTTGCAATTGTGCACAATTGCATCCCGAAATTGGGTGCTTACACAGTGTACTCATTATTTTATCAAATTATTTTAATGAGGCATTATTATAAATTCCAAAAAATTCATTCAAATCAATAACTCTCAAAGTTAATTTGTAAATTTTAGTGGACCAAGATCCATATTTCACCATACTCTAAGTAAGCTTTGGCTTATCACCTAAAGTATAGTTATTTAGGTAAGTAACTCTTGCCAATTACATCTCATGTAACTCTTAGAAAGGTATATAATTTGACATCACATGCCTTGGCTAAAAATCCCATCTAATGCCATAGGTCGAAAACTCTTTTGATTACATATTTAGTCAAACCATTTCAAAAGTTTAGACATCACTCTTATCCAACTTGCCTTCCTCAAATGATTTAATACACTCTGCTTTGGTAGACCTATATATAGTAATCTAAGGCTTAACAAGTGTTGAATTTATGGGAGACATTATAGTGACTTAATATTGAATCAGGGTTGCTTTTTATTTCATCTTAAATGATTATTATGTTTCATCATATACATGGCATCACATGCATAGCATCATATACATAACATAATAATAAAGTAAACGTGACATAACATGACCCAAATTTGGATTGAACTTCATAAGCCAATATGAAAATCAATGGTTATTCATAGGTAAAAAGACATTTTTCATCTCAAGCCTCTCACCTTAGATCTCCACTTTAAGTCTTCACCTTGGATCTCCATCCTTAGCCTCCATTTTGGATCACCATGTTGGATCTCGATTTACATTACATTACAAATTTCAATCTATAAAATTCTATTACTACTTAATAAAATAATAAAATTAAAAAAAATGAAAAATGACTCACAGGCCGTATTAATAAATTACAACCTATAAAAATGAATAATATAAATCCAACCACATTGGTCTTAAAGGTCATGCCATGCACCATGCATTTCACACCAAACACATAGAGCATAATAGTTTAATTTTCACACACACACACACACACACACATACATATATATATATATATATAACCTAATTCACAACATGTATTATAGTCCTTTGTCATGCGATATATTGATTGAACATAAGGCATAGTTTATGTCATCCTTATATAGTTCAATCATATTATTTTTAGATCCCAAGTAGATTGATATTGATAACTCTTTATCAATAAATTCTAGTATGACTATGCATTTCTCTTCAGTCTAACTTATAGAGGGGCCTATAAATATCATCTCAAAATAAATGAGGGATAAATTCCATATCACATAACTCATTTTATATCCAATCACAACCTATTTTACCATCTGGTTAAAGATAATATAGGGATGTATCAAAATATAAAACTCATAATGTAGGAAACCATGTTGGTTTCAGGTCAAAGGAGTCAAATAATACTACTGTGATGAGAATTACTTACAAAAATTATCCATGTAGTATCTTTATAATGGGTCAATCCAGTACATCATTTCTCTAAATATGTATCTATGAGTTTGACTTACTATCTTATATACATGACTAGTAAAACATAATCATTAATCAACCTCATACTCGTCACGACTCGAACCCTAAGGGCACATAATCGACACTAGGGAATGGGAAAGCATGAACTTCTGAAATCTGTAGTAAGTCTTAAGAAAATTTCACAATAAAATTAAATCAATTCTATAATTTTAATAAAAATCCAGCAGAGTTTCCTTTGTATCGGGAACAAACCCAAAACCTGTAAATCAAGAAATACATTTCTAAAATATTCTCCCATTAATACTACATCACAACAACTCTAATAATCCATCACAAATATCAACCTCTAACACAATAAAATCCACCACACAAAATATATGCTCAACACACATATCATCATAACAATACATAAACTCAATTTAAACTAATCAAATACAAATACATTTATCAAATGTTCAATTACTACTGTGATGTCTAGAGTACGAATATAAGACAATAAACATTGACATGACATACATAAAGTAGTCGGGGAAGAACAAGTATGGCGCAGACAAGTAGAACTAATTGTAGACTCTTGAGATCCTGGGAAAAATAATTGAGAGGAGTGAGACCTCACCGAGTAATTTAATATAGAGAAATATATATTAGTTTGAAATCCTTATTTTATTAAAAAAATTATTACAAATATTTATTATAAATTTATTTTTAAAGAAAGCATTAATTTATTATATATATATATACACACCCAAATGTGAGTCTTTTAAATACAAGAATATAAATATAAATACTCCAAATAATCATTTGATAACTTTCTAAAAAGAAACATGACTTCCAAATACCATTGCTTAAACAGTATGATAAAAGATAAAAATAATGAAATAATATCAATAAATATCTTTGGTAGAAATTAGAACTCTAAACTACAATTCTATAAAGTCATTCGGCTCACTTATTTATCCAATGACTGCATTTGGTAACTTTCTAAAAAGAAACATGACTTCCAAATACCAATGCTTAAACAATATGATAAAAGATAAAAATAATGAAATAATATCAATAAATATCTTTGGTGGAAATTAGTTGTAGAACCCTAAACCACAATTTTAAAGTCATTTGGCTCAATTATTTATCCAATGGTTGCTAGTTCCTAAAAGGTAAGCTTCCACCGAGCTGCTAGCCACAGCCAATCTCTTATTCCAATAATTACTGGCAATTCTTGAGAGCTAAGCATCAACTAAGCCACAAGTCCTAGTAATATTTACCCATACCAAGCTTCACAATTAATTTCTTAATAAGGGCTCAACTCTAAAATCATTACGTGTGTGCACACGATCCTGATGATACTCATCAAGTAGCCCGTTCTACCAATCTTTTCCAAAAAATATTTATATATATAAAATGCATAAGAAATACTATAACTGGAAATGAAAGTACTCTTGATTTCTCACCATATACTTATAATAAAATTATAATAACAAATAATCAAATTAAAACATCAATAATCATCATAATAAAATAATGATGGCAAAATAACATTGAATATAGTCAAAATATAATCAACATATTAAAATATCAAAATTAACATTCTCAATATTCAAATATTGAAAATATAATTTTTTAAATTGAATCATCTTCTTAAATATTATAATACAACCATATAAATATTTCAATATTAAAATATAAATTCTTTAATTAAATATATTCTTTAGATATATTTAATCAACCTTTACTTTTATACGCAAACCTAACACATATTTTATTATATTACTTTACTAGTGGAGTGAGCAGGCTGATGTATCCTCATCCACTTATTACTCGATGCCTCCGCTCTGGTATACTCTATAGACAATATATATAAGTAATTATCAAATAAATTCCTAATAACTCCTAAAATATTATACAAATCATAAAAATGATGGAATCATGGAAATTGACTTAGGAACATCCTAAATGATTAATTTAAGGCTTAAAAATTATCTCTAGTGATTAAACTAATTTAAATGAAAATTAACTAATTTCCAACTCAAACTATCTGAGATTTATTACTCAAAATCTATAAAGAATTAATTTAAACTCCATTCAAGGAAATTGATTGCTATAATTTATACAATTTATTAAAAATAGTTTCATGAATTTATCTCGAGATCGACATTATTCATTCACCTGAGTTTGGGTGGGACCCATCGGATTTTTAAGAGAAAAGTGTCACCCGACAAAACCAAATATACTAAAATATTCTCCACAATTTATAGAGTCTAACTAATGCCTCAAATGCACCAAAAACAACATAGAATTCACACATTAAAAAAGTAAAGGAAATTAACAAAATAATTCACTGATTATTCTACCGATGTAGATCAAATGCAAGGTTAGTACCTATAGACTCCCGACGGTGAGAGGCACATAATGGAGGCAACTTCATCATCTAAAACCCATAGAAACAGTGCAAAATTGACAGAAGAAGGCCAACTGTTCTTTGAATTTGTAGGCATTTTCTGGATGTTTTCTACAAACTAAAAATTATAGGGAGGTAGAAGAGGATGAGACGAATATACCATTCAAATTTGAGGTCGATCGAAGTTCATTTAGGTATTAAACGAAAAAGAAAAAGAAAAGGATAATAATTGGTATTAAAAAGAAATTTTTCATCAAAATCAACTTTTCCCTGTTTTTCTTCTCTTTTTCGCAGGTGACTCTCTCCTTTTTAAAGATACTCTTGCCATATGTCAAAAATTTTGTGGCTTTTTTTTTTCTTAAAAAAGAAAAGTGTGTATAATAATAATATATTATTATTATTAACAAAAAATTTGGATTATTACAATACTAGTCTTTATTCATTATTATTTTTACAATAATAATTGACTAGAGGCATTTAAATTAGAATTCAAGTATCACTTAAAAATTTTAAAATCAAGTCACAAATTTAATAACTTTAGATAAAATTAACTAATTAAAGATAATATTAGAATAAGTCAGTAATAATAAAAATTTATTTTTATTAATAAAAGGGATGAGGTTCATTTTTACCCGTGTTTACCTCAATGCTCATATAAGTCCCCAATTTTTTTTTTAGCTTAAATAAGTTAGGGTTTTATTAAAAAGGGTTGTCTGAACCCCTCTCAACGGATATCAACTTCGTTAAAATCATTTGATGACATGGCAAACTTGACCCAGTCTGTTTTTTCCATTCTTCTTGTCTACCAAACTTCTGCCTTCACCTTCAACACCGTCACCACCACTACCACACCACATCTCTATGAAATCTCTTCCTTGCCTTCCTCTTTTCTCTAAAAAAAACATCGATGGTTCAAAATAAAACTCAAAAGAAACACTGATGGGCTTCTATTTTCGTTATTATCTTTCTCCTCTCTTTCACCATTGTTTAAGACCTCGCATTGTCACCCTCCACTCTAAGCTCTCTCATCTCTATTCAAATCCATCTATCCATCAATGATGATTGCTTCATTAAGATCAATCACTAGAACCAAATCTTTCTCATGTTTGATTTTCAATTGTTGTAACTCTTGTTCTCTTCTCCTTTTTTCACCCCTAATAATCTGATTCTCGATCGTTGTAACTCTGAAGATAGAAATGTCCAATGGGGTTTTCTCGGATACCCTGGCATTGGTAAAGGCACTAATGCTTCTTGTCTTTGTAATGTCCTCAGCATCCCTCGTATCGCCACTGTTGATCTCGTCCATGATGAGCTCAATTCCTCCGGTCCTATGACTTCTCAGGTTCTATTTTTTTTTTCTAATTGCGTATAACCTATTTGATTTTATCCCTCTTAGAGCTTATAGGAAAAGAAAGTTTTGATTTTTGTTTTTCGATGTTTACTATCGTGTTGTATTTTTATTGGTTATGGCTTAATTGGTGGTGGAGCTGGAATTTTACTTGATTGCTGGTTGTTTATTGATCGAAGAAGCACCATTTTTTGTGGCAAAGGAAGAGCTGCAAATTTTGGCCTTTTAGAGACTTGGTTCTTGAGCTGCGAACTTGGAGCTGGAGGTAAGAGCAGCTGAAGATTAAGCAAAATTTTGTTATTTATTTGCAGAGATGGTTAAATATAAATATAAATACATAAATTTGATGGTGAACTCACCGAATGTAGCAGATCTTGCTATGTTTACGGTCTGCTTGACATTAGTATATGAGACTAAGAATGCTTGCTATGTTTAGCATGCTTCTTTGCTGTATGATGCCAGTTTTTAAGTGCTGCTACTTTTTTTTTTTTTTTTTTGAAATTGAGTTAGTTTATTTTCTAAACATGAGATTGTCGATTTGCTAGTTTAACTTACATGAGTTCTCTGTTTACTGTGCTCATGCTGGATATTAGATACTTATTTGATTAACAATATTTCCTCCCTGTTTATTCCCTTAATTCCTCTAAACTACATGGAATGATCACAACATAAGTTTATTTCCTTGCACTCTGTTATATCATTTCGTTTTTATGGGTGTTTGACAGAGAGTTGCTAAGGCAGCAAGCAAATTAGTATTTGGTTCCCTTAATATTGTTTCCCTGCAGCTGGGTAGCGTTCAATGCTCCTTCTGGTAAAATATAAAGCAGCAGTAGTTTCTATCTCTTCATTATCATTAGTTGCTAGCTCACCAACGCTAACACATGCATGCACATAATTGAGCCCAGTACCAGTTTTTTTTTTAGAGAAAAGAGGAAGGCAAGAAAGAGATTTGATGGAGTTGTGATGTGGTAGTGGTGGTGACAGTGTTGAAGGTGACGGCAGAAGTTAGTTGAAGGTGACGGCCACGTCATCAAATGATTTAATGGAGTTGATATCCATTTGGTGAGAGGGGCTCAGACAACCCTTTTTAATGAAACCTTAATTTATTTGAGCCAAAAGAATAATTGGGGGGCTTATCTAAGCTTCAGGGTAAATATAGGGGTAAAAATGAACTTATCTCTTAATAAAATGGAAATATGGCAAAGTTAAAATATGACTATTATATAATTGGCATAGTTCATATCACTGATGAAAATAACAATTGAAAAATAATAAAAATGACCAAAACATCAAAAACAAAAAAATAACAATTATTTATATACAAACTATAGTGTTTTTTAAGTTAAAATGTAAAGTAATTTTTTTAATTATTTATTTTTTAGATAATCAATATTAATTATTATGACCTTCTATTTAACTCCTTACACACACCATAGCCAAAGATAAAAATTTGCAATTAATTAATACTATTATAATTTTGAGATATAATTTAAATGAGAATATTTTTTCTATTAGATTTCAACTATTAAATTTTAATATTATTGTAGACACCCGATTCGGTGGGCTCGTGTTAGGGGACGAATTAGGGATTACTTAGTTTGACCGGCCTGTTGTCAAGCCCGATGATGAGAACGTGAAACTTGGACATGAGAATGAAACCTAAATCTCTAATGGAAAGTGGACTTAAAAACCCAAAGTCTAAAAAATTCAAAACCTAGCCCAACTATCCAAATTTGGCCCAAGCCTGCCTAGCCCAACGTAGGCCCAGGCCAAAGGGGCATCACCTCAATGCAATGAGGCACCGCCTCTATGGTAGCCTACTTGCAATTGTATTTAATGCAACTGCAATCATGACGGCCAAGTGGTGCGGGCCCCACCCTCTAGACATGCTTCTTGCGTGAGAAAAAGATTTTTGGGGAAGAAAAAAAAGACTATGAAGGCTCATGATGGGCTAGAGGGCTTAGGGGCATGAGAAAGCTAAGGAATAAAAGGAAAAAAGAGAGAGAAAAGAGGAGGAGGTTGGTGAAAAAAAGGGGAGAGCTCTGGAAGAGAAAAAAAAGAAAAAAGAAAAAAAAGAGAGGAAAGAAGAAAAACGTCCTGAAAGGAAAGAGGAGAGATTGAAGCAAAGAGCGTTCACATCTCCATAAGAGAAGAAGGAAGAAACTTGTGTTAAAGGTGGATATCACATTCTAGCAAGGATCTCAATCAAAACATCTATGAGGGCCTCTCATTTTGGTATAAAACCTGCACTTAAACTTGACATGTTCATCATTTTGTGTGTTCTTACTTATGTGTAATTAAGTCATTAGTATATTTTAGGTATTTCTAGTTTATCTTACTTAATATCCCACTTTATTGATGTGATCTTTGAACACTTTTGCATGTAGTTGTAGTTTGATGATTGTAATGTGTGTATATGCATGTTTTGTTACTTAGAGTAGAAGTCTAAGCGTGTGAGAGTCGGTTTCAGCCTTCTGACTAGGCAACGCCTTTTCACAGAGGCGCCGCCTCTTGTCAATGAGGCGATCGCCCCATTGACAGGCCTCTAGGAAGTGTTCCTTTTGTGTGTGTGTTATATACCTTTTTTGCCTTAGAAATATTAGGGGTCCCTGTTGATGAGGCGTCGCCTCATCTCAATGAGGCGGTTGCCACATTGATAGGTTTGACCTGCTTTTAGCTCTACTATTCTACTAATGCTTGTCGCAACGTCCACTTTGATATGTATTTTTTAACCTTAAATACATGTCCGTATACTTGTATGATGATGTTTAATCTTGATTGTTTGATACTTTCTTTAGTTCATAATGTGAAAACCTTTTTTTATAGAGCCTTTTGTAAGTATCATCATATGTGATTTCATTTTTTTTTTCTTAAAAAGAAGGACTAACTATGTGTTATTTGTAGGAATTACTTAATGATTTCTGTCATCGAGTAGTCACTTTTGCTAGTTATCCCTTGTACATTGCCGCTTTTATATTATTTTATTGGTTTATTTTCTGTATATTATTTCATTTATTTAGCTAAAAAGCATTGTAATCCTTAATCCCTCCCCCCCCCCCCCCCAATTCGGTTTTGAATGTTTGGTTGTAATTATTATTTATTTTATTTTTGTTGAACATTGGGACTTAAAAGCATGAAATTGGATTAATGTGCAAACTTGGACTTAACTATAAAATTTGGAAAGTAAATGAAGGCAAGTGCAATTTTGAATGTAAATGAGAAAATAATTAAATAATTAAAGGTAATAAAACGCAAAACACAAATGGAGGCCAACCGCAAGGTTGGGTGAGCATTCAAACGCTTATACCCATTTCTCGAACCCGATCTCTGATGACGGTATCTGGGAACCTCTGTGGGATCCAGTTGCTGTATAGTGTGCTCTCGGCTTTTATCCGGGTGGCGACTCCATCTCTGAATAGGCCTAAGACCTATATCGTATTTCTGAGTAGGCCTTAAGCCCACATAATGTCGTGGTCGCCAAACACTTGGACGTGCGCTAAACCCTGCCGCGTACAGTGGCTACTCCATTGGGGACAGAGAAATTGATTCTAGTGTTTTGCATTTTATCATCTTTAATTATTTTCTTATTTCTTCTTGCATTTATGCATTCACTACACATTTTGCATGCAATGAGCACTTCAGTCCCAAATAAGCCTGACAATAGTCAGTACTTCACTATCTACGTTTCACTCAAACCTAATGGTAGAATATTTGATTATTGTCACTCACAACATGTACTAATCCGCGTTGTTTGACCCTTGAGTGGGGAGACGTATATGGATGTATATCATTGTGGGAGTCGAAACCTTTTTAACCCAAGACTTAAACTCATGTAATGACCTAGCAACTATCCTTAGGAATGTTCCCACGTGCATGTGTATTATGCCATATAATGGACCCTTAAAATAAATCTTGAACCCATCAATAAGCAGTCCAAAGTAAAATGGGCCCTAATATCCAACTAAAGCCCATTATAAATAAGCTAGTCAATAAAGGCCACTCATGCCTACTCATAACCCATTTCAAGTGGGCATTGACAAGCAAGTTTATAGTGCTAAGGATCTTGGCTCATAGAAAGTAGACTTGGGCTTTATTTAAAGGAACCATTACTTGTTTGAATCATTTTGAGAGTTTTCTTGCATACGTCGATTTTATTATCCCCCGCTGATAATTAAAACCCAGGCCAAAAATCCTAGGATAAGATACTCGCCATTGAATACGTGTGTGGAAGGAATAAGGGTGGAAGTTTGCACGTTTAAGTTCTATACTTTGATCTTGTATATCTTTTATGTGTGACCTTTTGTTTCTCAAATTTCTAAATAAAACAGACTTGCATATCATGCATACACGTCATGCATCATTCTAACCTAATGTTTTATAATACTATAGATCCTTGAAGCTCAGTAGGGTGAGTCCGAGCTAATTCAGGTCGTTTGGTCAGAAATTCAGAAATAGGAATGGTAGGAGGATTTGATCCAGAAGCATTTGGGGCATGGTTTGAAAGAGGAAGTGATGACAGAAACCCAGGCTATGATGAGAGAAATGATGGGGGAGATTACTACACTTATCAGAGAGAGAGAGCTAGCCAGCACAGCCACCCAATACACCGCCAATCGATCTGATGGATCTCGATGAGGAAATAACGATTAAAGGAAGGGAAGAAGATAATGTGACAGTGTTGGCCAATCCAGTGAATCAAAGAAATGTCATCTTAGCCGAGGATGTGGGTTAGACTGAGTGGGCTAAGAATATGACCAAAGTGATGAACCAGATGTAGGTGATGATAAAGGAGAAGGGTATCGTCACTCCTTTAGATTATGATATGAATCTGGAAAAAGGGTGATGAACCGCTGCCTCGTAAGTTTAAATTCTCAGACATGAAGAAGTATACTGGTGCTGAGGATCCCCATTTGCATTTGAAGTAATATGTAACATACATAAAGGCTACTGAGCTAACTATGAGCCAAATTATCAAGCAGTTTCCTATTTCATTGGAAGGGGCGCTGATTCAATGGTATTACACATTGGAACCACATGTTCAGTCAGATTGGAAAGAATTGTGTGCTGCTTTTGTCAAGCAATATGGTCTTAATGTTCAACTAGAGGTGTCCTTGAGAGATATGCAGAATACCAAACAAAATTTTAACGAGCCTTTTACTGATTACCTGACTTGTTAGAGGGGAAAATTGTCCTTGATGAGGCATAGGCCTGCTGAGTCTGACCAGTTGGTCTTGGCAATAGAAGGGTGTGTTCCAGCATTGTTTAGGAAATTGAGGGATCTGGGAATCAGGAACTTTGAAGAATTATACAAATTTGGGGTCTAGAAAGAGTTAGATTTGGCTCAAGAGAAGAAATTCTTAGGGAGAAGATCTGGGGGCAAAGAGGGGGCCAGCTCGAGCAGTAACGTTCAAATTCATGCTATTCGACCATCGAGCAGTAATGTACAAGTCAGTGCAGTTAGACAGCCTCGAAGATTTTCAAATTTGGGACATCCTATGTCCAAAGTCCTTGATAAGCTCATTGAGAAGAACTTGCTACGACTTTTACCTTCACAACAACCCTTGCCTGGAGCCAACCCAAAGCTTTCTGTAAATTTCATCAGACCATCGGGCATGACACATATAGTTGTGCCCGGTTAAAGCATGAAATCCAATATCTAATAGACTCAGGCAAAATTATCAACCCAGAAAATAGAAAATCGAACACACAAACCAACCCATTACCCAATTACTGAAATGTACCACCTCCTAACCCACCCATTCTGATGGTCGACTCTAGCCTAACAGAAGAGCAAGTCCTAAACTCCTTCATTGATGTCTCTCACAGTTCCCAATAAACCAAACTTGAAAACCTGAAACCAAGCAAACAACCTACGGAGTTACAGGTACAAGTCTTGGACATATGGAGTTCCAATGATGAAAGCAAAGAATGAGATGACCTATGGGGCAATGAGGGGTGTGAGCCAAGTTAGTCTGTGAGGAAAGTCAAAGAAAAGAAAAGGGAACCTGGGGTTATCGAGTCTGAACCTGAAAAGGCAGAATGTGCAACAAAGGGAAAGGAGATAGAACAATGCAAAAAGACCATTGCCAGTGTTTGGGAGTTACTCATGCATTCCAGGGATCACAGGGAAGCCCTGGTCCTGACACTAGATTAGAGAAGGATTTCCATTAATTCTACTCCAAAATAGATGGTCTAGTCACTAATGGAAACTCCTCAAGGAATGATAACATTTTCCAATGATGATTTGCCTCTAGAAAGGAGGGATCACCAAAAAGCTTTGTTTATCAAAGCCGAGGTAAAAGGGAAGATGACCTACTGTGTGATGGTTGATAACAGTTCTGCCATCAATGTGTGTCCATTAAAGATTTTATCGAAGCTAGGGTTGATGGTAGCCGACCTAAAGCCTTATAAGGTAGTTATTAAGGCTTATGATGACACCAAGAGATTTGTGGAATGGACTTTCAGGGCATTGGTTAAAATAGGACCTATAGAAGTCTGGGTTGACCTGCATGTGATTGATAGCCAGGTAACATTTGCCATTTTATTAGGGAGGCCATGGTTTCACCCTCTAGGTGGCGTTCCTTCCACTGTTCACCAAAAGATTAAGTGTCCACATGAAGGAAGGGTTGTCACCATCTCAATTAAAACCAAAGTCACCATAGCCGCACTAAAGTTGATCCCTAAGGAGATTTCCCTTAGTCCTAGTTTTGAAGTCTGTGTGATCTATGAGGATGAGATGGATGAAAAAATCCTGAGAATGATACGCAATATGAAATTTTTGCCCGGCATGGGATTAGGGAAAAATCAGAGCGGACCTTCAGAGTTTATGGGAAACAAATTAACTATTTTGAAGCATGGGTTAGGATTCAAAGAGGTTGATGCAGCTGGGAAAGAGATGAGTATGTGGGACCATTCTGAAGCAAAAGGAAAAGGAAACCGTGGCTAAAAAGAAAACTCTATGGGAAATCTTTGTAAAGGAAGGCACTAGGCACCCATAAAGCGGGACTCTATAACCTCTCTTAATGGCTAGGGAAGTTATCCCGGGGTTCGAGATTTTTGTTGAATTTGTTAATAAAACCGAGGAAGTTCCTGTCAAAAAGGCCCCTATTGAGGAGCTGGTACTGGCTGAAGAGGTGTTTAAAGAAGATGAAGCTACTTCAGAGCAGAAGGCGTTGATGATCAAAGCAAAGAATTTAATTTTGAAACCTACATCCTCAATTCTATCATAGATACCTTTTATAATGACTTTGATGTTTCTCTTGCTTCTTTGTTTGAAACTGACGATCTTTTCTTTTCCAAAGTGAATGCAATGAAGTCTGAATTTGCTTATTTGTGTGATGTGTTTTCTAATGGTTATTCTATTTATGATGATCATTTCATGCATATGTTTGACATTAATTTCAAGCAAACTAAATCATTTAATTTGGGCACAAATGATAATCCTAAAAATATATTGTTTGCTTCTGGTTTAACTCATGGTAAGAGAGGAAAAATGGAAGAAATCTTAAAAAGAGACAAAAACTATTTGCTTGGGGTTATAAAGACATGCCCAGAATCGACAGGGAAATCTCAAAACACAAGATCCCCACATACCCTCATATAGTGCCAATAAAGCAAAAGCAAAGGAGGTTAAGGCCAAAATGGGCTCTCTTAGTTAAGGAAGAGGTCGAAAAGCAGCTGAAGGCAAAGTTTCTAGAAGTGGTAAAGGACATTCAGTGGTTAGCAAATATAGTTCCAGTTCTTAAGAAGGATGGAAGGGTCATAGTGTGTGTCGACTATTGAGATTTGAATAAAGCCTGCCCCAAGGATGACTTCCCGCTACCGTATATCGATACAGTAATTGATAGTGCAGCTTCCAATGTAATGTACTCTTTTATGGATGGATTTTCGGGATACAATCAGATCATAATGGCAGTAATAGATAAATTGAAGACATCTTTCATCAACGAATGGGGCATGTACTGTTACCAAGTGATGCCTTTCGGGTTGAAGAATACAGGGGCCACTTATCAGAGGATGGCAACTGCCTTGCTGCACGACATGATCCATAAAGAGGTAAAAGTGTATGTGGATGATATGATGGTGAAATCTATAACTAGGGAAGGGCATTTTGAAGCACTAGACAAGTTTCTGGCTAGAGCATAAAAGTATAATCTCAGACTGAACCCGAAGAAGTGTGTTTTTAGGGTTACATTTGGGAAACTATTGGGACACATTATTAGCCAGAAAGGAATAGAGGTCGATCCAAATAAGATCAGAGCAATCAGGGATATGCCGGCACCAAAGAATGAAAAAGAGGTCTGAGGGTTTCTAGGGCATTTACAGTACATCAGCAGATTTATAGCTAAGTTAACGACCATCTGCAATCCCATCTTTAAGCTTTTAAAGAAAGACCAACCTGTTGTGTAGGACGAAAGATGTCAACAAGCCTTTGAAGCTATCAAGGATTATTTGATGAACCCTCCTGTCTTACAGCCACTGAGATCAGGTAAAGCCTTGATGTTGTATCTAGCAATTGAGAAGGATGCAATAGGGGCAATGTTGGCACATGAAAGTGAAAAGAAGATAGAGCATGTTGTATATTACCTGAGTAAGAAGCTTCTGCCCTACGAAGCTACTTATAGTTTAGTGGAGAAAACATGACTAGCAATAATTTGGGTGACAAAAAAGCTCTGACACTACTTTCAGTCTTACAAAGTGCAAGCAGTTTCTAAACATGATCCCCTCAGGTACCTCCAACAGACCCCTTCTCTTATAGGAAAATTGGCTAGGTGGCTCGTTATACTCATAGAATTCGACATAGAGTATATGGCCAAAAAGACAGTGAAAGGAAGAGCAGTAGCAGACTTCTTGGCACAAAGCTCGGTGGATGATGACCAAGAATGGAAGTTGGAGTATCCCGACGAGAATCTAGGGGCAATAGAGATACAAGGTTGGGAAATGTACTTTAACAGAGTTGTCAACAACAAAGAGGCCGGAATAAGGGTAATTTTGGGTTACGCCTGAAGGAGAAATGATCCCAATGGCAAAAAAACTTTAGTTTGAAGCAACCAATAACAAAGCAAAATATGAAGCATGTATCTTTGGTTTAAAAGCATTGTGTAGCGCAGGGGCAGAAAATGTCACTGTCTATGGGGATTCCATGCTAGTTATAAAACAAGCCACCAAAGAATGAGAGATAAAAGAAGATAGATTAAGGCTGTACTGGGAATATTTAGCTACCATCCTATGCTCCTTCACTCAGTGTAAATTTGTCCATTTTCCAAGGGAAGGAAACCAGGTAGTTGATGCCCTAGCCACACTAGCCTCCATGTGGGAAAGTGGGAAACAACCAAAAGCCAGGCCTTTAATTCTCACAAAGTCTCAAGCCCCCTATTACAAAGAGGTAAGAGTAACGCTAGTTGACGCCACTGAGAAACCTTGGTTTTATGATTTACAAAGGTATCTAGGAACTGGACAATTTTTGGATGACGCTAATAAGAAAGAAAGGATATCCCTACAAATGTTGTCTCGATAGTTCATAAGCCACAATGGGATGTTATACAAAAGGATGCCAGTCGGGGTACACCTCAGGTGCGTTGATAAGGATGAAGGCTAGAAGCTTATGGAAGCAATTCATGAAGGGGTGTGTGGACCACACATGAATAGGACCATCTTCACAAAGAAAATAGCTTGCCAGGGGTACTTTTGGCTCACCATAGAAGCATATTGTGTTGGATTTTTGAAGAAATGTCACAATTTCCAAATATATGGTGATGTTAGCCACCTACCATCTAAGGAGCTTCAAGGAATGACTTCTCCTTGGCTGTTTGTTGTATGGGGGTTTGACATCATAGGGGAGGTGAGGCCAAAAGCAACTAAAGGCTATTGGTATATCATTGTGGCTATCGACTACTTCTCCAAATGGATTGAGGCCGAATCCTATGCTACTGTGGGGTCAAAGTAGATGTCGAAGTTCATCGAAAATAACATAATCTGCAGGTACAAATTGCCGCACCACATAGTTACAAACAATGGTGTTCAATTTCAGGCAAAAACGACCACATTATTGAAAGACTATAAGATTGAGCACCACAGGTCATCTTCGTATAGGCCACAGGCAAATGGGGCAGTGAAAGCAGCAAACAAGAATGTAAAAAAGATCTTGGCCAAGATGCTGGAAAATTATCGAGATTGGGCCGATTACTTACAATTCACATTGTGGGGGTACTGAACTACTGCTAGAACTTTGACAGGAGCCACTCTGTACTCTTTGGTTTATGGGTGTGAGGTTGTTTTATCGGTAGAGGTTGAGATAAGGTCATTAAAAGTCCTTATAGAATCTAAACTCCCTGAATATCAGTTGGTCGAAAGTCGATTGGCTCAATTGACATTACTGGATGAAAAGAGGATGAAGGCTATATATCATTCTTGGTTGTATTAGAAAAGAATAGCCCATGCCTACAATAAGAAAATCAAGCCAGGCAAGATTCGAGAAGGGGATTTGGTGTTGAAACTTACAAGATCAATCATGACTGATCCTCGAGGAAAGTTTAAGCTTAACTGGGAGGGACTGTATCTAGTAAAGAAGTTATTTTTGAAAGGCACTGCCATTTTGTCTGACATAGAGGGAAATGAGTTCAAAGAACCCATAAACCTAGACAAGCTCAAGAAATACTTTTTGTAAAAAGTCTCGCTAGGGAGAAAACCTCGAAAAGAGGTTGTCTAAACAAAAGTTAGAGACTAAAAAGAAAAAAAAAGAAAAAAAAAGTCATGCTGGACTGAAAACCTCGAAAGAGGTTTTCCAGGCAAAAGTTAAGGACATGAAAAGGAGAGAGAGAAGCGCAAAATGATTAGTCAAAAAACTTGTAAGGGCAAGCCAACTAATAACATGAGATGTACCAGAAGTGAAATATATATGCATTTTTGTGCTTAAATGAAATGAAATGGATTGCTTTAATTATCGTTAAACATTGCATAATATGTCCATTACAAGCTGTTTAACTAGTACAAAAGGGAAATTACTTCTAACAAAAGGGGAAATGATGACTTCATTTTATGAGCTAATTTTGTTTTCTCTTATTTTGTTGCCTACCCTATGAACTTAACATTTGTAACTCTCTTTTCCTTTTGTATTTAATAAATTCGTCTCTTTCTATCTGTTGCAAACAAACCCACACTTTGTAATGATCATCGGTAGTCTGATTACCATCGTAGCTTAAATTTCTTTCGATCACTCTTCAAGGCCAAGTTGCCACCAGGTGGTCTAGGAAATTTTGAGAAAGTGGCCCTGACTTGAACTCATGAACAGGCTCCATAATTAATTGTTTATGACCATATTAGCGGCAGAGGCGGGCTGGATTATAGAAAGTGGCAAAATAGAGACCGGCAACTGGGATGCAGTATGTGTAGGACCGAATGGTTATATGCTGTAATCCCCACCAAGGGCATATCCAATAAATTAGTTTATCAGGAAATGTTGACAACCAGTCATGAATGTCTGTAGGGATGGGATGTAATTTTTTTGTTCGATAATGCTTGGCCTGGTGATGCCTAATGTCTTGAGGAGGTTTGATCAGGCCTAACTTTTCATAAAACCACATTTGCGAGATTGCAAATGATTAGATACAGACAGTATGATAGTTGGAAGTGAAGGAAGGGACAACGGGAAACTTACCTCCAACAAGAATGGGCTTCCTGAGAATCGTTACGTCTTTATGAAGTCATCCAATCCGATGACAGTCACTGCTAAGATGAAAGGGAAGGGATTGAACCCTAACTCCACTTGATCGAGGATGGAAAGGATCTTTGTATCGTAGTGCCCTGAGGGAGAAATCAGCAGAAATTGAGCATACAAGGGCTAACATGCAGGGCCAGTAAATTTCTTCTTTGTCCATATTCATGGTGACTCAAGGAAGGACTCTAGTTTGATTTTTGAGTCAGAGATATAATGAAAAGAAGACTGGGGTGGAAGGTTGAACATACGTGCCATTTATTGCTGAATGGAGTGAGAATCTGGGTTTTTAAGGACAAGAATCGTAAGCTAGCAAGTAGAGTCCGTATGATGGCCGAGAATTGCCTCGAATTCCTCCGGTAGGGGACATATTTCTATTGTGTTGAACCAAAAAATGTGTTTATAGGGATCCTAAAATTGAACCATGGCATGGAGAAAAGGGAAATTGATTCTCCTAGTGTGGAGTGATTTAAAGATCGGGAGGTGAAACGACACTAACTTGGCCCAAGATTTATTGTCTAAACCTTTCAAAATTGATTGTAGGGGCCTCAGACTTTGTTATATCATGTTTGTGGCTTTTTAAAGGTTCCTAGAGAGAGAAATAGGAGGTTAAGGATGAAGGGAACTCGAGAATTAGGTCAAACATAAGAATGTGGGTTTTTAAAGGGGCAGGACCTCCTGTTGCTGAGGTGATCGCCTCATCAATAAGGTGCCACCTCAACAGCAAGAGGCGATCACCTCTTCACTAGGGTTCGATGAGGTGATCGCCTCATTAGCAGTATGGGCCAATTATGCTTCTTTGAATCACACAGTCTAAACAAGTGCCATCAGAATATAGTGGGACAGTTACGTATGCAAACATTGCAATCAACTCACATGTGAAGAAATGAGAAAAGCAAAACAAATGAATTTAATTGAGGAAAATGATGAATTATGCAAACATTCTATCTATAAAATAAAAAACCAAAATTTTGTGTTCACTATTCAAAGACTACACAAGTTTTAACCCTGGTACATCAAGCATCCGATCCAGTACCCTTAGGGTCAGCCTCTTTGTCGGCTCCACTGCCACTGCTGTCTTCATCCTCGTTGTCCTCATCAATCTGAAATACGTCAATTTGACGCTCGAGGGAGGCGATCCTCGCCCTGCTAGTCTCATCCCGATCCTATTCGGACAAAATGCAAGTTAGTAAACCATGCAAGCATGCATATATGTAGAAAATAAAGAGGTTCTTACCCTCCATTACTGGGTGATTTCCAACATGTAGTCTCTCTAGGCCTCTATCATGTGATACATATATAGGCCCTGCTCCAGTGGAATCTGCATTATTGAAATAAATATTGGAATTAATGTTTAGTTTAAGAATCATAATGAAAGCAGGTCAAGAAAAGAACTTACATGAGTAGCACCACCAGGGGTGCATATAGGGGTCAAGTCCTCATCCAAAGTCAAGAACTAATGAGACAACTTGCCAAGAGGAACTTAACATCGAGCTAGAGGGTCGGGGACATGAATGAAGCTGCCTGGAAAAACTCAAAATCGGGGGCAGTAGTCGGCCTGGCTTCCTCGCTAGCTGCAGAAGTCTCCTCCCTGCCCAGATCCAGTCGATGCCTCAAGGGCTCTCTCTCCCGCACTCGGGACCTAACCAGGGCCATGGGCCTAGAAAGTGCAGCCTGAAGATAAAAATAGGAGTAACATATTGAGAATGTAATCAATTTGCAAGAAAAGGGAAGCTAACAAGGATATACCTCAGAGGTGGAAGTGGCCTGGAAGGGGATTATCAGCAGAAGGTGGGTACAGATGAACTCTGCATACCGACTCTTCAAGCGAACTATGTGATCCACAGCTGGTAAACCCGCAATAGCCTGAGCGAGGTCATCACCCTCTAGCTCATGAGCCCAAAGCATACTATCAGGAGGAGACTTGGGGACCTGCCTAGCCTTAACACCTGCCCTCCAGTTTAGGACCCGCTCTCCCAAATACCAAGCTCGATATCCAGGACTATAGAGTAGTACCCTCTTTTGGGCTAAGGGCCTGGAGCGAGTCATCTCAATGGTCCAAGTGTCCTCGGGCCCCCACAAGTCACTCCGAATCTGTAAAAAAGGGAGTTGTCAATATGTAAGAAAGATGAGTATGCATAATTACTAATAAGAAGGTTATGCTTTATAGGTACTACATCCTGTGTCAGGGATTTTAGGTGCTGTCTATAGATGTGAACTCATGCAAGGTGCCTCTTCACAATGCGACTGGCGCCCCACCTACCGAGGGCCGAGAAGTGGTCCCCCACTCGTGTGACGCCCACAAGTAGCTCTAGCTCTAGAGCCCAGACCTGGAAAAATAAGAAAAGAGAAGTTGAGAAAACTGATGTAAGTAACGGGGGGGGGGGTCAGAACAAAACAAAGAAAAAAGGGATTATGATGCACCAGAATAGCATGCCAAAAGCCGCAGAATCTCCTACCCCCTCGGACCACCTCGTCCATACTCCAGAACAAGTATGCCAGGGTACAGCTACCCCAATCAAATGTGGGAAGTTGGTCAAGATCTTGAAGGGCCAGTAGGAACATCAGGTCTATGGAGCTAGCAATGTCAGCGAAGAAGGTGGTGCCGAGTAGGTAGAGCAGAAAGGTCCTCACCACCTGGTCAATCTCACGGGGAGTGATCATCGCTGCGGCTTGATCCTGGGTGTAAAAACTCCTGATCGAGTCCAACTTAAGGTTATGAGTCCCTTTCATGTCAGGAATCATCCCTAAAAGTTGCTTGATGTATATAGCCTTATCCAGAGACAGATGGTGTAGACTCGCATCAAAAGGAACGAGATCCTCGACGCAGGCAATCCCCGTGATGGCGACAAATGACACGGGGTCTAGAGTAAGCTCACTGAATGGGAGGTGGAAAGTGTGGGTCATATCAAACCACCTCTCCATCAGGGCATGCACTGGCTAGTAGTCTGTGCGCCCCTGCTCAGATGGAAGCGAGAGTACAAAGTCCTCAAACCCTATCTCCTAAATCTGGTCCCTCTGCTCATCGATCAAGTTAATATAGAAGACCCAAGCTCCATGGAAATTCCTGGCATCCTTGAATGTCTGAGCATCATGCTGTAAATAAAGAGATAGGGAAGTAAAATTTATGCATTTTGTGGTTTCAAAGAGAAATTCAGAATGAATATACATGTAAATAGCGCAGTTCACTCTATTGATGAAGCGATCGCCTCACTATAGAGGCGATTGCCTCATCACAGAGGTGATCACCTCATTGAAAAGGTGATTGGCTCTATGAAGGGGCGATAGGAAATCGCCTCTTCACAGAAGCCTATCGCCTCATCGAAGAGGCGATCGCCTCTGTGAGCCACAGATGGGGACGATTTTCTATTTTTTTAAACACAAATTTCACATCTTGTTTGATTAAACAATGTCTTAGAATGATAATTATGCAAGATTAATCACCAACCTAATATGATTTTATAGGAAATTTTTGGGTACTAACCTCTCTGGATGTAAAAGAGCAAATGTGAGACCCTAGATCTGCCAGAAGAGGAATTGAGTCCCCACGGGTCAATCCCAAACTCCTAGAAGCGCTAATAAAAGGCAGAATATAATCCCACTTGGGCACAAGGGGTGTTCTCTCATTCTCCATTGACTGAAAAGGGAGGAAAGATGTAGGGAGTACAGAAAGTGTAAGAGGAGGAAAGGGAAAAAGAGAAGTGACAAAAAGTAAAAGAGAAAAAGATAAGGGAAAAGTTATTTTTATAGCAAGCAAGGGTGTGAGGTTTCCAAAAAAAAAAGTGTGTTGAATGATTGAAAAATGATGAATGAAAATTAGTGTCGTATACTAAGGAGGCGTAATTCAGAGTACAGATGTTTAAGATACAGTTTCGGGAAAAATAGGCCAAGAAAACCCACATCGAAAGGGGAGGGCTATTTGAGTTTGAATCCCTGAAGCTCGCAAGGAGAGAGTTGTGCAAGTTTGAATCCCTAAAACTCGAAAAGAGAGGGCTATTCGGGTTTGGATCCCCGAAGCTCAGAGGAGAGGGTTGTTCGCATTTGAATCCCCGAAGCTCAAAGAAAGGGTTGTTCGGGTTTGAATCCTCAAAGCTCGAAAAGAGAGGGTTGTTTGGGTTTGGATCCCTGAAGCTTAAAGGAGAGGGTTGTTCGAGCTTGAATCCCCAAAGCTCAAAGAAAGGGTTGTTCGGGTTTGAATACGCGAAGCTCAAAGATCGAGATGACTGTTCGGGTAGTATCCCTGAAGTCAAAAGTGAAGGATAACTGGGCCAGGAAAACCCGGAAGTCTATGTCCCCGGAGAAGTCATAATCGGAGTAGGAAAATTTGAAAGCCACATCCCCAACAGTGAACGAGCCAGGAAAACTTGAGAACCAAAGTCAAGGTTAAGTGATGATCGGGCCAGGAAAACCCGAGAATCGAATTTCAGCATTATGATGATCAGGCTGGGAAAACCTAAGAATCATGTTTCAGGTTAAGTGATGATCGGGCCAGGAAAACCCGAGAATCGAGTTTTAGTGTTATGATGATCGGGCTGAGAAAACCTAAGAATCATGTTTCAGGTTAAGTGATGATCGGGCCAGGAAAACTCGAGAATTATGTTTTAGGTGTTGTGATGATCGGGCCAGGAAAACCCGAGAATCATGTTTCGTGTGTTATGATGATCGGGCCGGGAAAACCCGAGAATCATGTTTCAGGTGTTGTGATGATCAGGCCAGGAAAACCCGAGAATCAAGTTTCAATGTTATGATGATCGAGCCGGGAAAACCCAAGAATCATGTTTTAGGTTAAGTGATGATTGGGCCAGGAAAACCTGAGAATCATGTTTCAATTGTTGTGATGATTGGGCTAGGAAAACTCGAGAATCATGTTTCAAGTGTTGTGATGATTGGGCTAGGAAAACCCGAGAATCATGTTTCGTGTGTAGTGATGATTGGGCCAGGAAAACCTGAGAATCAAGTTTATGTGTATTGATGATTGGGCCAGGAAAACCCGAGAATCATGTTTCAGGTGATTGATGGTTAGGCTAGGAAAACCCATAAGTCTATGTCCCTGGTGAAACAGTAATCGGGCTAGGAAAACCTGACGATCATGGTCACATTTCAGAATTGAAGAATTCATCTCTCGGGTGAAACCCAAGAGTCAGGTATCTTGCTCATCTTATTGTTTATTTGTTGTTGTGCATATGATTTTTTAAAAAATTTTCATTGCCTGCATTTGATTTTTCAAAAAATCAAGGGGCAAACTGTAGACACCCGATTTGGTCGGCCTGTGTTAGGGGACGAATTAGGGATTGCTCAGTTTGACCGGCCCATTGTCAAGCCCGATGATGAGAACATGAAACTTGAACATGAGAATGAAACCTAAATCTCTAGTGGAAAGTGGACTTGAAAACCCAAAGCATAAAAAACCCAAAACCTAGCCCAACTATCCAAATTTGGCCCAAGCCCACCTGGCCCAACGGAGGCCCAGGCCAAAGGGGCATCGACTCAGTGTAATGAGGCGATTGCCTCATCAATGAGGCGTCGCCTCTATGGCAGCCCACTTGCAGTTGCATTTAATGCAGCTACAATCATTAAGGCCAAGTGGTGCGGGCCCCACCCTTCAGACCTACTTCTTGCATGAGAAAAAGATTTTTAGGGAAGAAAAGAAAGGCTATGAAGGCTCATAATGGGCTAGAGGGCTTAGGGGCATGGGAAAGCTAAGGAATAAAAGGAAAAAAGAGAGAGAAAAGTGGAGGAGGTTAGTGAAAAAAAGGGGAGAGCTCTGGAAGAGAAAAAAAAAAAAAAAAAAAAAAGAAAGAAGAAAAACGTCCTGAAAGGAAGGAGGAGAGATTGAAACAAAGAGAGTTCACATCTCCATAAGAGAAGAAGGAAGAAACTTACGTCAAAGATAGATATCACATCCTAGCAAGGATCTCAATCAAAACATCTCTGAGGGCCTCTCATTTTGGTATAAAACCTACACTTAAACTTGACATGTTCATCATTTTATGTGTTCTTGCTTATATGTAATTAAGTCATTAGTATATTTTAGGTATTTCTAGTTTATCTTGCTCAATATTCCACTTTATTGATGTGATCTTTGAACACTTTTGCATGTAGTTGTAGTTTAATGATTATGGAGTGTGTATATGCATGTTTTGTTACTTACAGTAGAAGTCTAAGTGTGTGAGAGTCGGTTTCAGCCTTCTGACCAGGCAACACCTCTTATCAATGAGGCAATCACCAAGGAAGTTTCCTTTTGTGTGTGGATCATATACCCTTTTTGCCTTAGAAATATTAAAGGTCCCTGTTGATGAGGTGTCGCCTCATCAATGAGGCAATTGCCTCATCTCAATGAGGCGATCGCCACATTAACAGGTTTGGCCTGCTTTTAACTCTACTTTTTCTACTAATGCTTGTCACAGCGTCCACTTTGATATGTATTTTTTGACCTTAAATACACATCTGTATCATTGCATGATGATGTTTAACATTGATTGTTTGATACTTTCTTTAGTTCATAATGTGAAAACCCTTTTTTATAGAGCCTTTTGTAAATATCGTTATATGTGATTTCATTTTTTTTTCTTGAAAAGAAGGACTAACTATGTGTTATTTGCAGGAATTACTTGATGATTTCTGTCATCGAGTAGTCACTTTTGCCAGTTATGCCTTGTACATTGCCGCTTTTATGTTATTTTATTGGTTTATTTTTTGGTATATGTTTGATTTATTTTCTGTATCTTATTTCGTTTGTTTAGCTAAAAAGCGTTTTAATCCTTAATCCCTTCCCCCCCATTTAGTTTTGAATGTTTGGTTGTAATTGTTATTTATTTTATTTTTGTTGAACGTTGGGACTTAAAAGCATGAAATTGGATTAATGTGCAAACTTGGACTTAATTATAAAATTTGTAAAGTAAATGAAGGAAAGTGCAATTTTGAATGTAAATGAGGAAAAAATTAAATAATTAAAGGTAATAAAACATAAAACACAAACGGAGGCCAACCGCAAGGTTGGGTGAGCATTCAAATGCTCATACCCAGTTTCCGAACCCGATCTCTGATGATGGCTTTTGGGAACCTCTGTGGGATCCAGTTGTAGTACAGTGTGTCCTGGCTTTTATCCGGGTGGTGACTTCATCTCCGAATAGGTGCAAGACTTATATCGTATTTCTTAGTGGGCCTCGAGCCCACATAATGTCGTGGTCGCCAAACACTTGGGCACGCGCTAAACCCCGCCGCCTATAATTATCATGTAAAATTAATTTTAATTTCATTTCATTTTAATATGTTATGTATTAATATGAATAGGAAATTGGTGGTAAAAGGCATATGAATTATACTCTCGGCCTCTTCTTTATTTTAACAGAGACATTCGACACTATTTATCACTATTTCGTATCAAAGTTGCTTTGGTGTCTTCTTTATAGCTCATGAAGGAAGGAAAGAAGGAAGATGAATATCCAGTGGTGAGTAAGAAGACACATCTCAAACAGAGAGACTTTTTTGTGATTTGCGAACTACTCAATTCCTCTTAACATGATAAAGAAAAAGTGATAGTATGGCAGACTAGGAAGGTAATTGGGAGGTATTTTCTATAGAGAGAGAGAGAGAGAGAGTAGCAAAATAGAGGAGGAGAAGAAGAAGACATTTATTTTTAGGTTATTTTTTGAAATATTTGTTTGAAAAATTAGTTTTAAAAGAATAAAAAGTCAATTTTTTTACTTTTTGGGTTATTTGTGAAAATTTTCCTTAAACTTTTAGCTGAGATTGTAGTTCATAACCTAAGTCCATGGCCCAAAAGCTCAATAAAAAATAAAATAAAATAAAAACTCCTTACATATCTACCAAAAACACAAGCTAACAATAAAAATACCCTTCTTTTTGAAATATTACACGCATATACATTTTCTTATAAAAAAAAACCCTCTGCATCCCATCCTCCCACCTCAACTTAATGAATTAAAATCCCTCAGCTTCTCAACGTAATTTCCATGAATCCAAAGCTCCACCTATCAACTTAACCTATGAACATAAAGCCTTTGTATTTTCAATTCTCTGATTTCACAATTCAAAACAAAATCAAATCAAATTCAACCAAAATTAAAAATCAAACTGCATTGAATATGATCAAAATGATATTCAAATTTCAATCATTCAACAACAACATAACTCTCAAAAGCACAAAAGAATGAATATGCAACAAAAATCAAAGGTCCAAAAGTGAAATATTTAAAAATTTGAAATTCGTGTATGATTAAACTGGAAAAAAAATTATTTCCACCAAAAATTATGTTGTCAATCATTTCATTGGTAACCTTTTTATGAGAAAAATAATTTTCAAATTCTTATATTCAAAAAATAACCTATACTCACCAAAATTCATCAGTTGTTTTGATGAAAAGATATAGACCTGCATTGAGCTCACAGGACACTAAGAAATTTAGTATATATATTGTTTTTTAAATTTAGAGTACTTTAAGTATATTTTACAATTTTTATACATCATATACTTGAAGGAATGGAAAAAAAATTACTAGTTTTTGTTCATTAAAATAGAGAATGGAGTGATGCTTTCATGTTCAAAAAATTTAAAGTCTTTGGAATAGAAATTCTAAAGCACTACATCTACCAAAATCTCATTTAAATAATTTTAGACAATTTGAAATGGTAAAAAGAAGAAAAGGAGCTAAAGATTTTATACCAACTCAAAGAATAGTATCCAAAATTATAAATTAAAGATAAGTCAACTTAACTATTTTATATCCAACTAAAGAATAAATAATTCAATTAGACAAAATACCTTATATGCATTATATTGGAAAAAAAAGAGAAGGATAACAACATTTTTGAATCTCCACTAACAATAATGACATATTTAAAGAATACATCAACAAACACCAATATAGACACATCAAATATTGTTTAATATGCAAAAGAATTGGGAAAAAAAGCATCATTGAACAAAGGAGCCAAAAGGACAAAGAAGTTAAAAGTCCTTTACCCCAATCAATGAAAATTAGCAACAAAAATTGGAAAGAATTCAAAGTCGGAAAAATGTATAAAGACAAAGAAATATTAAAAATAGCCCTCACTTTATATGCATTATTAAAGGGCTTTTCAGTTCAAAGTGATAAGATCTTGCTCAAAAAATAGAATTTGAAATGCTTGGATGACATTTGCAACTGAAAATTGAAAGCTTAAAGGTATCAAAACAAAAATATCTTTATGATTCAAAAATTCATAGTTACACACACTTGCAGCTTGGAATTGACACATCAAAACTATTATAAAGCAACAACACAACTCTTACATAATACATCAAGCCTAAATACACAAGCACAAAGATTGTATACACCTTAGCTGATTTAATATGGGACATGAAGGAGCACTTTAGGATAACAATAAACTACATAAAAACTTACAATCAAAGGAAAATGCTTTAGAAAGTATTCAATGAAACCATGAATAATTATATGCTTTATGATAAAGTTTTTTGTATAGGATACAAAGAAACTAAACTAGACTCAATTATGGAACTGAAAAATAAACAAGACAACACATTTTATATGTATTCATATAAATGCAAGCAAGTATACAAGGATGACATCATTGCATTTGAGTTATCATTGTACATGGAACTTTTATGAAATCAAAATTTTGAGGAACCCTACTCACAACTACAACTCAAGATGTAATAAGTAAACTCTTCTCACTAGTTTTTTATGACACTGATTCTAAAAAAGATGATTCCTAAAAATGGTTCTTTAATTAATTATGAAAAACATTAGGAATCAGAGAAAAATTATGTATAATATCAAATAAACATGATAAAATTGCATTAACAATTAAACATGTCTATCCTAAAGCTACATACAGATTATGTATATTGCATATACTAAACAACATGAAAACAAAATGAAAAACATACAAAGCAAATAAGAGAATTCTTCTTTGCAACTGTAAAGTTTTACATATTAAAAGACTTTCAAAGGAACAGATTTGAAATACAAAAGCTAGATATATGTGTATATCAGTACTTTGAAGATATTAAATATGAAAAGTGGGCAAAAGTGCTTTTCATAAACAATAGATATAGAACCATTACAATAATCATTACCAAATGCATGAATGATACAATCAATTCTATAAAAGAACTCTTGATTACTACTCTATTAGAATACTTTCATGGATTGGTACAAGAATGAAGTTCAATGAAAAGATACATCGTAAGAGCTACCTTCACAAAGTTTACAAATAAACTTGAAGAAATGTTTAATGAGAACTACATTAAATCTTAACAATGCAAGGTTTGTTATGAATACTTTTGGTTTTTATTTCATATATGATAAATATAATATACAATAAATACACATTTCATACTCTTTAAAATGCAAAACACAATTAACACTTTATATTCTTCAAAACTAATTTTCAGGTTAGAAGAGCGAATGATGATTTGTTCAGTGTCTTACTTGAAAAAGTAGACATATTACACATAAAAAAGAAGACATGTGCATGTAATAAATTTTAGCTTGACCAACTACCATGTGAGCATGCATTAACAATTCTAAAAGAGCTAAATCTATAACCTTAAAGCTACCGTTCAGTATACTACACTAAAGACATAAACAAGCAACATATGAAGGAATGATATACCCATTACCAACTCAAGCTATATGGAACATACCAAATAAAGTCAAAGATATACTTATGCTACCTCCAAAAGGCATAATTTGACTTGAAAGTTCTAAAAAAAGATGTAAAGCTCCATAGGAAAACAACCTTGAAAACAAATATAGTAGATGTGGCTTCAATGGACATAAAAAAGACCTGCATAAACATACCACAGACAACATGAAAAATGGAATATTTTTTTTTAATTTTCATTTATTTTCTATAAATAAAATGACCCATTACAATTTGTATAGATTGAAAAACAATACCTAAAAATCTCATTGTACTTTTCTAAATTTATAAATTAATTAGTATTTCTTTACTAGTATGAGTAGTGTATTAAGACTACAAAAATGTATTAAAAATCATTTATATTACAAAAAATGAAATTAATATTTTAGTTTCATTCACTTTTGAATACTTTTGGTTTATTTTTAATTTATAATACATATATGAAACAATTCAAATGCATATTTGGTGCTACTAAAGTTACTAGTCTAGGTGGAATGCACTATGCATATATCATGGTTAATTATTACTCTAGATACACTTAGGTGTGTTTCCTTGCTCATCAGAATGATGCCTTTAAGGCTTTTGAAATTTTTTTAAAAAGAGTTAAAAAAGAAAAAGGTTTTTGTATCTTAACTATTTGAAGAGATCATCGAACCAAATTTGAAAATGAATTCTTTAAAATCTTTTGTAATGAAAATGGTATTTCACATACTTTTTCTCCTCTTAGAATACCTTAACAAAATGGGGTTATTGAATGGAAAAATAGGACTTTAGTGGAAATGGCTAGAATAATGCTTCATGAGTATAATTTACCTTTATACTTTTTGGCACAAGCCATTAACACTTTTTGCTATATAGCAAATAGAGTCTTTAAAAGACTAATTTTAAACAAAACTTCTTATTAGCTTTGGAATAATAGAAAACCCAAAATCTCATATCATAGAGTATTTGGATGCAAGTTCTTTATATTAAACACCAATAACAACCATGGGAAATTTGATTCTGAAATTGATGAAGGACGTTTCCTATGCTATGTCACCTCTAGTAAGGCTTATAGAGTCTTTAACAAAAGAACTCTAGTAGTTGAAGAGTCAATGCATGCTGTATTTGATGAATCTAACCCACTTAATCCTAGAAAGGATATTTGTAGTGTTAATGATATTGTAATTGAGCCTATATATATGAAAATTTAAGAAGAAAATGCTAGCAAACCTTTAGAATTTGAGGGTCTTAAAAGGAAGATAGTGAGGAGATGCCTTAACCTACTTTGAAGGATGAACTCCTAAAGGAATGGCAATTCAAGAAAGCACATCCTCAAAACCTCATCATTGGTGACACTACAACGGAGGTAACTACTAGATCTTAACTTAAATCTATTATTAACTTAACTTTATTTTCTCAAATTGAGCTAAAAAATGTTGATGATGCTTTGAGTGATGAACATTAGTTCCTTTCTATGCAAAAAGAGTTAAATCAATTTAAGAGAAATAAGATTTGGACCTTCATTCCTAGAGCTAAACATTATCCTATTATAGGTACAAAATGGGTGTTTAGAAATAAGATGAATGAACAAGGTGTCATAACTGGGAATAAAGCTAGACTAGTAGCTAAAGGGTATAATTAAGAGGAAGGCATTGATTATAATGAAACCTTTGCCCCCATTGTAAGGTTATAAACTATTAGGATGCTAATTGCATTTACATCTTACATGGATTTTAAATTATTTCAAGTGGATGTTAACAGTGCATTTTTAAATGGTTTTATTGAGGAGGAGGTGCATGTTAAACAACCTCTGAGTTTTGAAAGTTTTGACTTTCCTAATCATATGTTTAAGCTTTTAAAAGCTTTGTATAGATTGAAGTAAGCTCCTAGAGCTTGGTATGAAAGGTTGAGTAACTTTTTATTAGAGTAAGGGTTCTCTAGAGGAAAAGTTGACACAACTCTCTTCATAAAGAGACCTAAGCATGATGTACTTATGGTGCAAATATATGTTGATGATATCATTTTCAGTGCTACTAATCATTGCTTGTGTAAGGAATTTTTGAAGTTGATGCAAGAGGATTTTGAGATGAGCATGATAGGTGAACTCAAGTTCTTCCTTGAACTACAAATCAAGCAATGGAAAGATGGAATCTTCATCAACCAAACCTAGTGTACAAGAGACATTCTCAAGAACTTTGGCATGGATAGAGATAAGACAAGCAAGACTCCTATGAGCACCACCACCAAATTCAATAAGGATGAGAATGGCAAATCGGTTAATGAAAAGCATTATAGAGGTATGATTGGATCCCTTCTTTATTTAACCTCAAGTAGGCTGGATATTATATTTACTATATGCTTATATGTTAGGTTTCAATCAAATCCTGCGGAGTCTTATTTGAATGTCTTCAACTATCTTAGTGGAACTTTGCATTTAGGACTTTGGTATCCTAGGAGTTCAACCTTTAACTTGATTAGTTATTCAGATGTGGAATTTGTTGGTAGTTTATTAAATGGAAAAAGCACTTTTGGAAGTTGCCAATTTTTAGGAAATTGCTTAGTCTTTTAGTTTAGTAAAAAGTAAGCCTCAGTTGCCTTGTCCACCACTGAAGCAGAATATATAGTGGCATATTGTTGTTGCTCATAAGTCTTGTGAAAAAAATAACAACTAATGGATTATGACATTGATATTGATCACATTCCAATTAAATATGATAATACAAGTGTTATAAAACTTAGCAAAAACCCCCCATTAAACATTCTATAACCAAGCATATAGACATTAGACTTCATTTTTTGCATGATCATGTGCAAAATGGTAATATTCATCTTGAATTTATTGATACAAATCACCAATTAGTGAATATATTTACTAAGCCTTTTTGTGAGGAAAGATTAAATTTTATTAAGCATGAGTTTTGTACCTATAATAGATGGTTCTAGTTTGTCTTGATTATGTGTTAATTTGCTTGAATGGTGATTGAGCTCCTTTGATTTTAAAAACTCTTATGCTAACCATGTTGTTTAGATTTTCTTACTTCAAATTTAATTCTTTCTTTTAATTTAATTGTCTTTGAAATGTTGTTTTGAACTTATCATGATTGTGATTTATGATAAATTATTTTTAAGTTTTTATAAAAAAAAAATTACTTTACATCATGTGTGATTTTCCTTTATTATTTGCTATTTAATAACTAATTATTGAAATTAAATCAATTAATTAATTAATTAAAATTAAAAAATTTATTTCATTCACAAAGCTTCCCATTTGCATGATCTATCATATTAGGTTGTGTCATTGCTTTTATTTTCCTTTATTTCTCTCTTTAATGGCATCAATTTTCTACCTTCAATTTACTTGTGATTTTTTTGCTAGCCAATAATTAATTATTAAAATAAAATTCAATAAATTAATTATTTAAAAGATAGCCATCTACTCTCGATTTTTATATGAAATCCTATCTCTTTATTTGCTATGTAATGATTAATTCTTGAAATTAATTCAATTAATTAATCATTTAAAACTAGAAAATTCATTAAATTTCTCCATTAATAGGCCCAATTATATTGATTTATTATGTTGATTCTGCCTACATTTAATTTGCTCTTGTTTGCATTTAATTATGCATCAATTTATTATCAATTTCATCCATAGGGACTAAACTGTCATGTTTTAGGGATATAATTGAAAAGTTTTTAAAAGTGAAAGGACTTATCTTAATTTCTGTCATGAGCCATTGCATAGGCTACCAACTCATGATGTTGTGTCTTTTCAATGGGAAGTGCCCCTTATAAGCAACTCTAACGACCATGAACCGCTCGTGAGGAGCAGCCTAACAGTTAAAAAATCCTTTTTTCATTGGATTTGTAACTCCTCCATGATGTTTCTTATTCCTAAATGGTAACCTGCAACTTTGCTCGATTTTTTAGCCAAACATAATTTTTTTTACCCTAATTCTCTTCTATTTAAACCTCTTTTCATCTCTCACACCAAAATTCACTTCAATCTCTTACTCTTAGTTAAATTCTCTCTTTTTTCATCCTTCCTCTACTCTCTTCAAATCCTTAGCATTCTATACTCATTCAACTCATCCATAGCACTAAAGAAGAAGGCCCTTTAAAAAGTTCCTTCCTTTTCCTCAAGGAGGGCCACCAAAGATCAACAAAAAAAAACCCTTCTATTTCATATTCTTCTACTCAAGTGAGGTAACAAATTCAATAATTTGGGATGAGAAAAATAATTCCTTTTAAATACATGTCTCAAGCAACTCTAGAAAAGATGGGATGTTTTGACAAAGTTAAAGCCATGCTTGAAAAGGTGAGTATGTACAACTTTGCTTTTGAACCCTTGCCTACCTATCCCTCTCTTGTGATTGAATTTCTATCAACTTTTTGCTT
The DNA here is from genome assembly GCA_947683625.1 of Mallotus nudiflorus. NCBI lineage: Eukaryota > Viridiplantae > Streptophyta > Magnoliopsida > Malpighiales > Euphorbiaceae > Mallotus > Mallotus nudiflorus. The sequence continues at coordinate 8,136,578 of CANTUR010000027.1, read as the reverse complement.
AAGGTTTCAATTTATTGATGAACAAAAAAATTTAAACAGCATGAGTTTTAAGTTAGGTGGTAGAGATAGGTTTTTGACCTCACAATAATTTGATAACATCTTTGGGTTCAAGCAAGGGGGTCTTGCCTCTATAAACACTTTATGGTCCCCTCACAGTTTTTGGGTTAGACATGTTAAACCTCATGCTAGTGGTTTTGTGGTGAGACATACTGAATCCTCTAAAGCCCTTTAGTATGTTCATAGATTTATCACATACTCTCTTCATGCAAGGGGTCTTAGCAAAAAGATAGTTTCTTATGATGATTTAATTTTAATTCATTGCCTTGTTAAGAATATTAATGTGGAGTTAGGAAGGTGGCTTCAATGGCATTTGTGGTTAGAAAGTGATAGTGTTAGTGGTAGCCTATGTGTTGGCAGTATAATCATTAGAATTACCAACTACTTTTGGATTAACTTGAATAATGTTCCCTCTATGCCTCCTTCCTTTGTTAATGAAAATCTCTTAAGAAAGTTTAAATGGTTCTAGAAATTTAGGGAGTTACGGGTTTGAAAAGATAAAGAAGGTGGTGAAGGCATTGATGAAGACCTTGCTCAAGACTTGGAGGACATTGGGAATATAGGACTTAAAGGTGTTGGACTTGAAGAAGACACTTCTTAAGAGCAAGTCCCCTCTCAAACTAAAGTCCCCCCTTAAAGGAAAAGAGCTAGAGGACCCTCTTCCTCTCAAATTGTTGATGATGAACTTGTTTGGGTAGGAGGCTTCTTTGATCACCTCTCTATTATTGAATCTAACTTCAACACTAAATTTGATCAAGTGGACACTAGACTTGATCATTTTGAGCATCACAATGTGTGTTTTCCTTTATGTTTATATTTAGTATCTTGGAGAAAACATGGACCCCATGGAGGATGACATTCATTAATTATATGTTCATCATAGCATTCAATGCTCATGGCCTCCTCCTCCTCCTCCTCCTCATCCTCCTCCTTCCTTTTCTTAAGATCCTCAAGATGGCAATGATGCCTAATGTGTGTTCTCGTTTTAGTTTGTGTTTAGTATTTTAGAGTATTAATGTTGCTTTCGTTCCTTATTTCATTTATCTTTGGTTTATGTTTAATTTCTTATTCTAGTTCCTCTTCCATTTTTGCTCTTTGACAAAGTGAGAGAAGGAGTGTTTTTTCTTATTATGTTTTATGTGTTTTGTTGGTGTTTAATGAAATTATTTCCCTATTATCTTTATGTTTAGTGAAAGTATTTCTCTTTAGCATGATATATTTGAAGTTCCCTCCTTTTTGTTTATTACCATATTTATTTCTTCCAATTATATGTTTATAATTGCCTATAAATTTTTGCAAGACAATAAATATGCAATCTATGAAATTTATCCTTTGAAGTTATGCATATATTAAAGGGGAGCTAATTTTTCACATAACACATCAATTAAAATTGAAAGGGGGAGCTTTTAATATAACACACACAAATCTTATTTATTGTTTATCAACTTGATTATCAAAGCCAAAAAGGGGAGAATGTTGACCATTTGCATGATCAACCCCTTTGATTTTGACTTTGACAAGTAATTTAGATTACTTATGATTTAATTTAAGTTTGTAGGGCTTTTATTCAAGATTATGTTATTTGTTCAAGTTTAAAGATATGTAATGCTCTTTAAAAGGAGTATTTATATGCAATTTAATGAAGAATATTAATCTATGCAAGTCCTTATATTGATTAAATGTGTATAGGCCTCAAATATGCAATTTCTCAAGTTACAGGTGCCTGCTCCTGAGCCACCCTCCATATTATGAGGGGGATCACGAGCAGCACCCTTGCCATATGCCTTCAAGCTTCTCAACGAACAACAAATCTAAGCCGCTCATAAGTGACACTCACGATCGTGAGGGCTCCTTACAAGTCTTTAATGGCTCTTTTAGACTCCCACAGTCATATTTTTTAATGGTCATGATTTGGACACTATCCTTAAGACCATGAGCGGTAGTTCAACTGAAAAAAGTTAAAATTCATTAAATGTTGAAGAATAGAGCTTAAAGATGCAATTAATGGCTCTAACAACCATGCTTTTGATCCTCAAGTATATAAACAACACATGGAGCTTCATTAAATAGTTAGATGCTTGGTTTTTGTGAATTTCTCTTTTAGCATTCATTGAGCTTTAACATTTTTCTACTAATTTCTTCATTGTTCATTAAACTCTTTAAGAGTTGGTTTTATGTTATAAATAGGACTTTTACTTCATCTAATTTTTGGGATAGATTAGAAAGGAAGTGAGGTTTATTTCTAGAGGAATTTATTTAAGTGTCCAACCATTAAAACACTTGGGTTTATGGTTAGAGCTAAGCCTCTTGTAAAAGCCCATCATTGTATGGTTTAGAGTTAAGCCTTAAAAGTTTTGTAATCTCAATATTTAATAATACGATTAGTATGGAGGTTGAAAATCCTAATATGGAGATAAGTTAGGTGGCAACATAGATTCATTTTATGAATCGAACTCCTTAAATACTTGTGTTCTTCCTTCTACTTTTTTAGTTCTTATTTAATTTATCTGAATCTTCCTTTAAATTATTAAAAGCCCTATTCACCCCCCTCTAGGGCAATTACAATTGGTACTATAGCTTAGGTTCTATGTACTTAATTGCTAGAATTCAAGATCATGGGTAGTGAATCTCTTAACTTTTCATCTCTTAAACCCATATTTGATGGTAGTGACTACCCATATTGGAAGTTCAGGATGGAGTTATATCTAGATAGTGATCCCACTAGACTTTGGGATGTTGTTTTAAAGGGTTAGGAATCACCTAAAGCTACAAATGATGGTGTAGAGGTGACTTTTGTAAAAAGTTAATGGAATAATGAACAAAACGAAAAGAACTACAATAGCAAAAAGGCCATGAAAATCTTACTTGCCTCTATGTCAAGAGAAGAAGGTGGCAAAGCCCAACATTGCTAATCTACAAAAAAAGTATAAAAGACACTTGAGAACCACTACAAAGGAAATGTGCAAGTGAGAAGCAAGAAGGTTTAACTCCACATGTATGAGTACGAACTCTTTAAGATGAAGCCTTAAGAATTAACAATTGAAATGATCAGTTGACTCAATGCTCTTTTTACTACTCTTAAGAAACATGGAAAACACTTTTTCAAGAAAGAAGTGAACAATAAGATTCTAAGAATCCTACCTAAGAAGGATTGGGAATCTAGAGTCACTTCAATTAAGGAAGCTTAAAACATTTTAACTCTCTCAACCGATATGCTCATTGGAAAGCTCCTTACACATAAGCTCATTAAAAAGTAAAGAGGAGATAAGAAAGATGAGAAAGAAGAGACGAAAAAGGGAATTGCTTTAAAGGCTATATAAAAAGTAAGTGAAGATGAAAGCTTGGTGGATTCTAGTGAAGATGATGATGAGATAGCTATGATCACTAGAGGATTCAAGAAGTTCTTAAAAAGAAAAAGTTTCTTAAGGGAAAGAGACAACAAGAAGTATGAAGGAAAAAAGAATAAAGAGGTCACTTACTATGAACGTAAGAAACCAAGACATATTATAAGTGACTGCCCTAAGATCAAATTCAAGAACAAGCGACCAAAGGGCAAAAAGAATGCCTTTAAAGCTTTATGGGATGACTCCTCTAAATCAGAAAAAAAGAAGAGGAGCAATAAGAAGTGGCAAACCTTTGCTTCATGGCTCTTGAAGATAAAAATGAGGTATCATCCACTGCTCATTCTTCTTATGATGAATGTGATGATTGTGATGATGATGATGATGATAATGAGAGATCTATTATGAGCAAAATCATGCTTAAATGTAAAAGCTTGCTCTCTAAGAAGAAGCTTTATAAGCATGAGTTATCTATGTTGTCCAAGGAATTTGAAAGGTTGAAAAATGAATTTTCTAAACTAGTTGAATCTAATGAGAAACTTACAAAGGATTTAAAATCTTCTAATTCCTTGGAGGACCAACTCAAAAGAGCTAATGATGAAAATATTAGACTTTTTAGAGAGGTTCTATAACTAAAGAATTTCATTTATAAATTAAAAAAAAAAGGAAAGGAGACTTTAAATAGTCTACTTGACTCTCAAAAACTATGTGGGAATACTCATGGAATTGGATGTATAAATGGAATGTCTTCTTCCTCACTATCATCTCATATTAAATTTATTAAGGCTTCATGTAATTATATTCCTTATACTTCTAAACCTTTTGAGACTTAAGCTTTTAAAGCTAAGAAGTCTCATATGTCAAATGATAAGGGCAAGTCTCATAAGACCCAACCTTCATTGATACAAAGGACCAAGGTACAAACCAACAAGCCCCAACCTAGACATGCTTACATGTACACTAGATACAACACTCATAAGTATGCTATTCAGTCACTTTATAATAGACAATACCATTTCCAATGTATGTCTCACTCTCCTCCTATGGCATAGAGAACCTTTAGGAAGTCTACATAACTACAATACAAATGTTAGTGCAAAAATTGCAAGTGCATGGTTATGCCAACTAGTATAAAAAAAATTATCCCACATAGAATTGTCTAACCACCTATTAATCTAATTTTCTATTTTCTAAGACTTTTAAATATGGAACTTAAGAATAAAATTAAATAGCAACTAAAAGAATCAATAAAATGAATTCTAAAAAAAATGAACGAATGAATAATTGATAAATGCAATGGTTAGGAATTGAATCTTTTCACAATCCTTTGTTAACCTTAATTAATGAACCTACTAGTCGTGCAAATCCCTGGTAATTCTAAATTATTTATTAATATTTCTCAAGTATTAACCAATTTTAATTCATAATCTGAAAACAAGAACATTAAATCCCAATTCTCATTATGAACTTAATTCCCTGAATTAAATTATGAATTTATAAACCCAAACCCAATTGGAATTTAAGTCACTTATGATATCTCTACCTATAAGCAATTTAAATCTATATTTATAATTCCACTAAGATTTTGATCTCTCAACCTAAAACCCTAATTTTGATAATGCCAATGGTGATTAAGCATTAACATATAATAAGAACAATAAATACAATTTGTAAGAACTAATAATTCATTAATTAAAGGAAAAAATAATTCATGTTTAAAGGAGAGAATAAGCATCGATTATCATAGAGGCATAAAGATAGAAGGTCATTAATATCATCATCGGTGCATCTGGCCAACACATTTTAAAGTTAGAGATTGGGTACTCAGAAGGGCTAACATCGACAAAGGTAGCTCTAGCAAAGGCAAGCTTGGGCCTAATTGGGAAGGTGCTTATCAAATCATAGAGAATACATCTACAAGGGCATACAAGATTAAAGACAAGAAAGGGAAAGAATTATAATAATATTCATTAAAACTATAAAAATGTCCCATTAAAATTACAAGAATAAAGAGGAGAGAAGAAAAATAAAAACTAGAAATTTTGTGCTCTTCAATCTTTAACTCTTGATTTCTCTTGAGTTCACCCAATTTTCTTGCACTTTTTTTATGTTGAATTCTCCTAAAATTGTCTCCAATTGATAGGCAATTAATCCTTAAAAATTCCATAGAGTCCTCCTTAAATAGACCACATTTAAGTGGCAAAACTTTTCCAATTAGTGACAGAGGCATTTTTACTGCTGTCTCAACCAAGATTTCCTAATTTTTTCCTCTGTGTTGCTGTTGTGGTAGTGAAATGGTTGTTGTAGCAGCCTGATGATAAGTGCCTCTTTTACATACAAACATGTCCATGCCTCTCTAGTGCAAGAGCAACTAACGGTAAGCCCCAAATCTAAGTTAAATGCCCTCTAATCACCCCAAAAGAGTCCCATTTCACCTACAAAAAAGGAAATAAAATAAAACTACAAACTAACAATATCACACCAATATAAACATAAAAATCAAATAATTAATGAGATAAAATAAATTTACACACAAACAAACACCCCCACACTTAAGCATTTACTTATCCTCAAGTAAACACTTTAGAACATCTATCATCGTAATAAATTAAGCACATTGATTGACTTGAACTTGTCTATCCTCTATAATCTTTAGCTAATACAAAAATTATAACTTGAAATTAAATTGATAATTCAAGGTTAAAGAAGTAAGCTTTACCAAGTAAAAAGCAAACTTAACTGTTGAAATTCCAAAAACTTATAAGTTAAAAACCAAGAAAAATAAAAGCAAGTGATACTACTCACTCAACCTTTAGCATTCTCTTAAATCTAACACATAAAAGATAGCAATACCATTTTTTTTAAACGAGTGCATTTTATGCTCCACCTTGCTTCTTTTTTTCTCTCTACCCAACCTTTCTACTATTAGTAATCCCTTACCATTCCCATACTACGAAGCATGGATACTGCCAAGGGGGTCATTTAGACACTCTTATTCTATTTAGATCATTAAAGTATATTACAGCATAAGAATATAGTAATTTAAATATAGCTCCTTATTAATAGAGAGATTTTTCTTTTCTTTTTTTTTAATGAAGCTACCATTTGTAAGCACCCAATTTCGGGATGCAATTGTGCACAATTACGATGTAAGCCCCTATGATGAAATTCATTCAAAAATTGAAACTATTTGTCGATTTTCTGGACTTTAAGGACTAAATTGCAATATTTTTTTAGGGTTTGATTGCAAATAAGTCAATTTTTCAGGGGTCTTTTGGTAATTAAAGAGCAATATTGACCTCATGACCGGTCTCACAAAAGAGGGTCGTGCCTAATAAAATCAAAAGGAAACACCTCGTCTTATGAATAATCTGACAAGGAGTAGAAGTAGGAAGGCGTCTGAATCCCTCAACTAATGATGAAAGAAGAACATTCTTCCGATTCTTCCATACTGGAGCGAACCCGATCAAATCTCGCATGTACGGACTCCGTGTATGCTCTGGAAGACTACAATAGCTGATGTCAAATGGAACTGGGGATCCTCCAAAGGCAATCCCGGTGATAGTAGAGAAACTCATAGGTGAAATGGTCATCTCACCCACACAAGTATGAAAAGTGTGGGTAGTATCCATCCATCGCTCGATCAAAGAAAATAAAGAATAACGGTTAGATCAGCCTTGAATAGTCGAAATACCAGCAATGAAATGCCTAAATTCAGAAGCCTAAATCAGATGTGCCACCTGCTCTGGCAGTCCATGAAACAATTCTTGAGCTAGATTGAAACAGCTTGTGAACTTCATCGGAAGCTATTTCGATTTCAAAAAGAAAATAATAATTAATTAATTAATCAAAGAATTTAAATTGAAGGATTTGATTAGTTAATTAATTTCCCTTTAAAATAATAATAATAATAATAATAATTTTCTGATCGGCAATGTAGATTGCCGACCGACAATCTAGAATGCCTATCGGCATTCTAGATTGCGGATCGGCATTCCAAATTGCCGATCGGCAATCTACTATGCCAATCAGCAATCTACTATGCCAATCGGCATAAACTTGGCTGCTAAAAAATTTGGAATTCCAAACATCTGATCCTTCATTCTGATAACCCAAAAGTCAAATTTCATGTTTTCAGAGTTAATTTTAATTTATCATGCATTTTCATATTAATTTCTGACTAATATACATGTCAATGTCAATTTCTACTCTGAAACTAACTCTAATTACTGATTATACAGATAATATTTTTGCAAAAATAAATAGAAGCAAGAAAAATTACCTCATTACCCACATCTCTACACCTGTGGGTATGTAAATGAGTCAAAGGAAAGATAGTTGAGTCTTCTCGAAGTTCCAGATTATTTTGAGGAAAATGAAGAGGTAGAATCCTCTGACATTCTAAAGTCTCAATCCTTCATGTTGTCTGCATGATAAGGAGGCCATAGGATCAGACGGATTGCTAATCGGACAACAAATGGTGAAGAAATCAACAAAAGAAAAATCAAGATCAATTGGAAAAAAGAAGAAGAAGAAAAGAATAGGAAGAGAAGTGAAGTGATTGACAAAAGGGAAAGAATATATAAAATGAAGAATATCCATTTTAATACTTCCAATTTACTTACTTTTTATCCATCTTTTCTTTCTTACAATTTGGTCCATTATTGCATTCAGATTAGGAATACATTCCTAATTAAATCATGACATTCATCAAATTAATAATTTATTGAATTATTAAGATTGCATAATCAATCTATGATCCTAAATTTTCTATCAAGTACAGAATACAGAAAAAGATTACATAACTCATTTTTTGCATTTTACATGCATGATTTTAATCAAAGGATTCATATGCTGCACAGTAGCTATGATATGAATTTCAAATGATTATGTTATGTGCTACATAGTAGTCATAACCTTCATTATGTTATGTACTGCATAACAGTCACTTTGAAATTAATCATTGCTAGATGTTCCACAGGAACTATAGTAAGTTTTTAATTCAATTCATCTACACCAGATGTCCCACAGGGAATATAGTGTGCATCATTAGACGTCCCATAGGGAATATAACAAAATTCAATTCAATTACACTAGACGTCCCATAGGGAATATAGTGTGTATTGTTAGACGTCCCATAGGGAATATAACAAAATTCAATTCATCTACACTACATGTCCTACAGGGAATATAGTGTTCATCGTTAGACGTCCCACAGAGAATATAACGAAATTCATCATTGCTAAACGTTCCATAGAAACTATAGCAATTTTCAACTTATCATTGCTAAACATCCCACAGGGAATATAGCAAAACTCATTTGCACAAAGTCCACTAGATGTTCCACGAGAAATATAATGCGACTTATCAAACACTGCACCTTGCTCAATAATTTGAGCATCAATCCATCACTTAGGATACAATCGAGTGTCTTAATTTCTTTCTTTCAAAATTGTGTGCTTCTATTGCTTTGCCATAATTTGTCAAGCAAACAGCGACAAAGGGGGGCAACTGTAAGCACCCAATTTGAGATGCAATTGTGCACAACTACGACGTAAGCCCCTATGATGAAATTCATTCAAAAATTGAAACTCGATTTTTTGGACTTTAAGGACTAAATTGCAAAATTTTTTTAGGGTTTGATTGCAAATAAGTCAATTTTCATGGGTCTTTTAGTAATTAAAATTAAAAAAAAAATTAGAGTCATCATTTAATACCGATTGGCATTATTGTAATGTCGATCGGCATTGCATAATTCCGACTCATAAAAGTCAATTTTTTCATATATTTTTATTAATTTTTTAGCATTTTGATTGGTTGAAAATTCAAATTTTATCTTTACAATTATTTGATAAAGTTGTTTAAACGCAAAAGTTTTTTTGAAATCAAAGAAAACAAACGCTATCTGATCAAATAGGTCTGTTCCTCCTTTGGAGGAAGTTCAGTATGTGTAGACTCTACATTTAAAAGCAGAGTCTGTATGTATGCGTAGAGGGATTTTTTTTTAGGGGAGAGGATTTTTTCTTTCTAGAGAGTTTTTACACAGAGAAAAAAAAATGCAGAAACCCTAAAATTTAGACATGAAGAATACCTCGCACACACCCTGGTCTTTTAAAAAAACCCCAATTTTGGATATTGCCAATGTCTTCAAAAATAATCAAATCCCAGTCCACAATCAACAACAATTCAATTTCAATGGTGAAAATCCTAATCTGAGGGGCCAAAAAAGGCATTTGCACAGCATCTAAATCATCAGTGTTTTTTTCTATGTCATTTTTGTTCTTTCTATTTTTTTCTTTTGTGATTTTTTCTTTTATTTTGTTATTCTTTTTTTGATTGTTTAATTTCACTACTAATCTAATTACTTATTTTTTTTATTTTGATATGTGTATGTGGATTGAGGAGGATACTGCCTATATTTAAATTGAGCAGAAGGTCCATAGAATGCCATGGAAGAACCTATGTTGTTTTCCATTAGGATTTAGGATTTTTTTATTATTTTTCCATTTTTGGTGTTCTGTGTAGTTATTTTAATTTATAGGTGTATAATCATTTAATTTTAATTTTGTATGTAGTTTGTAATAGCCCAAATAGTGGGAATAGTGAAAATTTTAATTTTTTGTACTTTAAAATTAATTAGTAATTAGGTTCAATTGGGTAAAAAATCAATTAAAATCAATGGTAGCGGTAGCTTAAATTAGGGTTTGCACATAATTAATTTAGGGTTTTTTTTAGAAAATCATTATAATGTTTATTTGATCCATTTTTTGTGTTATATTTGTTTTGGGCTTTTTTTTATGTTTTTTTTTAATGTTTTCAGGTCCCAAGCCCACGTTTAGGTTTAACCCACTTAATAAATAGGCTTAAAAAATGGATTAGGTTTTTAAATAATTAAAATCAATTTAGGCCCATTAGGTTAATTAGATTTTAGGCCCGCTTAGTTAATTAAAACTTGTCTAGACTTAGCCCAACCCACTTAATTGCATTTCTTTTAAAATAAATAGACCTAGGCCCACATTTAACTTAAAATAAAACTAAGTTAGACTTAGGCCCACTAATTTAATTTTTCTTTAAAATTGAATAGACTTAAGCCCATATCTTAGAAAGACTAAAAAATAGATTTAGGCTCACTAATTAATAAAATATGGGCCCACTTTTATTCCATTTCACTTGTAAAAAAAATGTAGATTTAGCTAGCTTATAAAATAAAATTAACATAGTTTATACATAGGGACATTGCCCTCTAGATGCATTTTTTACTTGTAATTTTATTGACTTGTTGCCTTTTTGGGTAGATGGATGTTAATTAGGGTTTAATAAAATTGCATGTAATTAAAGGATGAAATAATCATTTATAAAATTATTCTAAAAGAACATGAGACTAAGAGAAGTTAGTATTCCGTATCCAGAATCTCCTAGTTATGGTGATAATTATCTTTTAGAGAATTGAGTACCACCAATCAAATTGTCCCAGTTATTACCCTGGGTGGCGACTCCTCATCTCCACGCCACATCTTTCTGAAAGTGGTTAGTGTGTTCTCTAAGGCCCTGAGCCTAAACAGTGTCGCAGTTGCTAAAATCTTGGATGCGTGCTAAACCCTGCCATCTACACCATTCCATATGCTAGACTCAAGGATCAACTAAGAATAAAAAATTGAGTATCATTTACAAACATTTTCATTAACTATCAACTCATAAAATTTGGTCACTTAAAAGCAAGTAAGCATAAGGTTCATTAAAATTTCTAAAGTATTTAACCACAAATTATCAACCTAGCTTAAAAATCACAAATTAAGCATTAGCAAAAGATTATGAAACATGTACAAGAAAATCTCATTCAATGTGCTCTACTCATTATAAGGATAGGTTGTAAAAAAAAATTTAAGTATGTAAATGATAATATGTAAAAGCAAATATACTCCTAAAATTCTAACAAATAAAATTAAAATAAAATAAAAGATAAAAGCATAAAAACAAAATCTAGCTAAATGCAAAAAACATGTAAATATACCCCATACACTTAATCTTCACATTGCCCTTAATGTGAAAACTAAGTGTAAAAGACAATAAACACACAAGAAAGAAAAGAAAATGAAATTAAATATGGAATAAAGGACTCCCCTCACTATTGGTGAAGTAGGAGATGAACTTGCAGAGCTTGTAGTTATGATAATTTGGTTCCCTTTGAATGCCTTCAATGCAATGCTCTAACTCATTGAATAGTTCATCAAAAGCATCAAGGTGATGGAGGATTTGTTTCCAACTTGCATCTTTTCTAGCTTAACTTTGTTGAGCTTCAGCCTCTTCTTCCTTCTCTTTTTCTTCTTCATTTTCCTTTTAGGAAGATATTGTAGCTGTGCACGTGTTGGGTTCTCTTCTTAATAAAATTTTAGATTTTGCAAATGTGTTCTCTTGCTCACCTTTATAATTCTCATCACTCACCTCAATTTTCTATTTATCTCCTTTGGAAAACTTACTTTCTTAACACATGCATCTATAATATTAACCATAACACACATCTTATCCTTTAAAGGGTGTTTCATTAAATTTGACGTTAAAAACTCAACACTCTCATCACTAACCTTAAAAGTTACTTTTCTCTCATGAACATCTATTAGAGCTCTCCCAATATTCAAAAATGGCCTCCCAAAAATTAAGGACACTTCCTATCCTCTTAAAAGTCCAAAACCATAAAATCCATAGGAAATATAAATTTATCTACCGTTACAAGAATATCTTTGATAATTCCATGTAACTTCTTTAGGGAGTGATCTGCTAGCTGCAATTTCATGTTTGTAGGAGTTAACTCACCAAGCTATAATATCCTAAAAAGAGATACAGGCATATAATTAACACTTGCCCCTAAATCATATAAGCATTTAGGAAATTCTTGAGTACCAACTATATAAGGAATAGTAAAACTCGCTGGGTCTTTAAGCTTAATTGGTATCTTGAGAGTGATGATGGAACTGTAAGTCTTTATTAATTCTATTGTTTGATTATCATCCTATCACTTTTTATTGGTGATGAAGTCCTTCAAGAAATTCACATATTTGGGCATTTGTACAAGTGTTTTTGCAAAAGGAACATTAATATGAAGCTTTTTAAAGATCTCTAAAAATTTAGTAAATTATTGACTATCTTATGGCTTTTTTAACCTTTATGGAACATGAATCTTTGGTGCATATAAAGGTGTAGATTTATAAGTTCTTTTTGTTCTGTCTTGCTCACCTCTTTTATCTCATCCTCTACCATTATATTTTGCTCCTCATCCTTCTTCTTATTCTCTTTGGAGATTTTAGCATGTGACTTCACTCTTTATCACTCCTTAAAGTGATATCCTTCAACTCTTTTGGATTAGACTTTGTTGTACTTAGAAGGTTGCCTTGTGCTTTGGCTCTAACTACATTTGCAAGTTGCCCTAGCTGAACCTCAATGTTATGGATCAAAGAGGAGTGGTTCTTTTTAATATAATCAAATTTAACCTCCATCCTCATCTGGTTCTTGTCTTAACTTGCAAGCTTATTGGTGATGGCATCCAACAATTTATCTAGATTACTCTCTGTTGAAGCCATCCTATCTTACTAAGGTTGCTGAAATCCTAGGGGTCTTTATTTCTTAACCATCTTATTTTTATTGGGAAAATTTGATTAAGTCACGTTGTTATTATTACTCTATGAAAAATTTAGGTGGTTTTGCTAATCCAAATTGTAAGTGTTGGAGTAGGGATTGTTAGCTTGCTCATAAAATTGATTCCCAATATATCTTTCTTCCTCCAAATAGTCATCACTCATCATACTTGCATTATAAAGTCTAAAAGTAGTATTAGAATAACCCAAAAATTTACAATTTTCACCTGAAGGGGCTGGATTACTTTTATGGGTGAGGTTTCTAATTTTATTTGTTAATTTAAAAATTTGAGCTTAGAGGGTTTTCACTATGTCAATTTCTAGCCTTCCTATTTGCTTTGATGGATGAGCTCTCTCAATTGACCATAAGCAATTATCATACACCATGGTCTCCAATATTTGTGCAGCCTCATCAACTATCTTTCTCATAAGGAACCCACTAGCCTTAACATTAATTAAGTCTCATGTGGAACTTGTGACTCCATTTTATAATGTACAAATGAGGACATCCTTAGGTAGTCCATAACATGGACTACTTTATAAATCTATGAACCTCTCCCATGCTTCACTTAGATTCGTTCTCAAACTATTAGAACGATGTGATCTCCTTCACCACCTTAGATGTCTTAAATGGTGGAAAGTATTTAGATAGGAACACTTGTGCCAAATCATTCCAAATAGTAAAAGAATCCGGTGGTTGATACTTCAACCATATTTTAGCCTTGTCCTTTAGAGTGAATGGGAACAATCTCAACCTCAACACATCATTAGACACGCTGTTATACTTAAGCATATCACAAATCTCTATAAAATTTGCAATATGATAATTTGGGTCTTCATTCAATATCCCATAGAATAAAATGATTGAATAGAGCATTCACAACAAAGCTGGCTTGATCTTAAAATGGTTAGCTTCAATGTTTGGCCTTGTAATGCTTTGCCTTATGCCTCCCAAATAGGGCATAAATGTGTCCAACAACACTATTATATTAGCATCTTGATTCCCATCCTCCACCATCATTCTTGATTTCTCAAGAAAACATTTATGATTCTTCTTCTTAAACCTAGTGAGTTCTGGTATGAATGTTAGTGGATTCTTGCCTAATCGTACGGTATTATGCATATACCGAAAAACTCAGCAAAAATAAAAGACAAAAGAATTAAAATAAGAAAAAATAAAATTGGTGCCTCAATCCAACAAAAATTAAATCAATTATGATGTTACAATTGAGTCCCTGACAATGGCACTAAAAACTTATTGGTGTAAAAACCATAAGAGCATGGTATCACCAAGTAGTATAAAAAATATCATCCTATAAAGACTCATCTAACCATAAATTAATCTAAGTTTATATTGTCTAAGGCTTTTAAATATGGAACTTAAGAATAAAATTAAATAGCAACTAAATGAATCAATAAAATGAATTCTAAAAAAAATGAAGGAATGAACAATTAATGAATGCAATGGTTAGGAATTGAATTTTTTCACAATCCTTAGTTAACCTTAATTAATGAGCCTACTAGTCTTGTGAATCCCATGTAATTATAAATTCTTAATCAATCTTTCTTAAGTATTAACCAATTTTTAATTAAGAATCTTCAAACAAGAACATTAAATCCTAATTCTCATTATGAACTCAATTCTCTGAATTAAATTATGAATTTATTGAAATTTAATTCACTTATGATATCTCTACCTATAAGAAATTTAAATCTATATTTATAGTTCTACTAAGATTTTGATCTCTTAACCTAAAACCCTAATTTCAATTATGCCAATGGTGATCAAGCATCAACATATAATAAGCACAATAAATATAGTTTATAAGAACCAATAATTCATTAATTAAAGGAAAAACCAATTCATGTGAAATCATCAATCCTTAACCAACATGAATTTAGCCTAACATGTAAAAATATTTAATAAAACTATAAAAGCATCCCATGAAAATTACAAGAATAAAAAGGGGAGAAGAAAAATGAAAACTAGAAATTTTGTGCTCTTCAATCTTCAAATCTTGATTTCTCCTAGTTTTCGTACACTTTTTTGGTGTTGGTTTCTCCTAAAAATTATCTCCAGTTGATAAGAAATTGATCCTTAAAAATTCCTTAGAGTCCTCCTTAAATAAGCCACATTCAAGTGGTAAAACTTTCCCAATTAGTTCGGCCTGTGACAATAGTTTTTTTGCTGCTCTCTTAACTGAGATTTGCCCTTTTTTCCTTTTTATGCTACTGCTGTCATAACCAAATGGCTACTATAGCAGCCTGATGATCAGCCACTCTTTTACATATAAACATGTCTATGCATCTCTAGTGTCATAACAACTAACAATAAGCCCCAAATCCAAGTCAAATACCCTCTAATCACCCCAAAATAGTCTCAATTCACCTAAAAAAATAAGGAAACATAATAAAACTAAAAACTAATAATATCACACCAATAAAAACATAAAAAAATTAATTAATAAGATAAAATAGCCTAATGAATACTGAATCGATTCATAAATAACAAAAGGCATGTTTTATATACTAGGAAAACATATGCTCCTAAAAGAAATAGATTTGCCAATGTTAATGCTTGTATTGCATGACCAAAGGTCACACTAGTAATGTGTGCTACTATAGGAAATTGCATTCAAATACATTGCCCTTGGACCATGTTAAAACTAACCAACCTAGACCAATAAAGTTTTAGGTTCAAAAGATTGCTAAAATTATGTTTTGTATATGTGCTTGAAGTCCACAAAGGTTAGAAGTAAGTGGTATCTTATAGTGGATGTTCAAGACATATAATAAGAGATAAAGATCAATTAAAAAAGCTTAATGCCAAGGATGGAGGTCATGTCACATCTGAGGACAATGTCAAAGGAAAGATTGTAGGCATTGGGGAAATTAGTAACATTCAATCCTTATCTATTCATCATGTGTTGCTTTTTAATGGTCTGAAGTATAATTTACTTAGCATTAGTCAATTATGTGACATGGGACATCAACTCACCTTCTATCCTAGAAATTGCTTTATTAGTAGCTTAGATGATGACAAAGTACTTTTTAGTGGTGAAAGAGTTGGAAACTTCTATGTCATTGACTTGAATAAAGTTGATAACAAAGACATTAAATGCTTAATGTCTATTTCCCATGACATATGGACTTAGCATAGAATATTTGGACATGCAATCTTTGAGTTTTTGGATAATTTAAGGATGCATGAACTTATGGTTGGATTACCCAAACTCAAGTTCACTAAAGATAAGCCTTGTGATGCTTATCAAAAAGGAAAACAATCTAAATATTCCTTTAAGCTCAAGAATGTAGTGTCCACTTCTAGGCCACTTGAACTTATTCATATGGATTTATTTGGTCCTACTAGATTTACTAGTCTAGGTGGAATGCACTATGCATATATCATTGTTAATGATTACTCTAGATACACTTGGGTATGTTTACTTACTTATAAGAATGATGACTTTAAGGATTTTGAAAGTTTTCAAAAAGAGTTCAAAAAGAAAAAGGTTTTTGTATCTCAACTATTGGAAGTGATCATGAAATCGAATTTGAAAACAAATTCTTTAAAACCTTTTGCAATGAAAATAGTTTTTTATATACTTTTTCTTCTTCTAGAATACCTTTAAAAAATTGGGTTATTAAAAGGAAAATAGGACTCTAGTGGAAATGGTTAGACCAATGCTTCATTAGTATAATTTACCTTTACACTTTTGGGTAGAAGACGCCAACACTTCTTGTTATATAGCAAATAAATTTTTTAAAAGACCAATTTTAAACAAAAAATTTTATGACCTTTGGAATAATAGGAAACCCAAAATCTTATATCTAATAGTATTTTGATGCAAGTGCTTCATATTAAACACCAAGGACTACCTTGGGAAATTTGATTCTAATGTTGATAAAGGAATTTTCCTAAGTCATGCCACCTCTAGTAAGGCTTATAGAGTCTTTAATAAAAGAACTCTAGTAGTTAAAGAGTTAATTCATGTTGCATTGATGAATCTAACCCACTTGTTCCTAAAAAGGATAGTTGAAGTGTTGATGATGTTATAGATGAGCTTATGGATATGAACATTCCTGAAGGAAATGTTGGCAAACCTTCGGAGTTTGAGGGTCTTACAAAGGAAGATAGTGAGAAGATGCCTCAACCTACTTTGAAGAATGAACACCTAAAGGAATGAAAATTCAAAAAAGCACATCCTCAAGACTTTATAATTGGTGACACTATAAAATGGGTAACTACTAGATCTCAACCTAAACCTATTGTTAACCTAACCTTCATTTCTTAAATTAAGCCCAATAATGTTGATGATGCTTTGAGTAGTAAATTTTGGGTCCTTGCTATGCAAGAAAATTTAAATCAATTTGAGAGAAATAAGGTTTGGACCTTAGTTCTCATATCTAAACATCATCCTATTATAGGCACTAAATGGGTGTTTAGAAATAAGATGAATAACCAAGGTTTGATAGCTAGGAACAAAGCTAGACTAGTAGCTAAAGGGTATAATTAAGAAGAAGGCATAGATTATGATGAAACATTTGCCCAGTTGTAAGGTTACAAACTATTAGGATGCTACTTGCATTTGCTTCTTAAATAGATTTTGAATTATTTTAAATGGATTTTAAAAGTGCATTTTTAAATGGTTTTATTAAAGATGAGGTATACATTGAACAACCTTGAGGAATTTTCCAAGTTGATTGAGATAAGCATAATGGGTGAAATCAAGTTCTTCCTTGGACTATAAATCAAGAAATGTAAAAATAGGATCTTCATTAACTAAACTAAGTATACAATAAACATTCTCAAGAAGTTTGGCATGGATAGAGCTAAAACAAATAAGACTCCTATGAGCACCACTACTAAACTTAACAAGGATGACAATGGCAAATCGATTGATGAAAAATGTTATAGAGGTATGATTGGATCCCTGCTTTATTTAACTATAAGTAGGCCAGATAATATGTTTACTATATGCTTGTGTGCTAGGTTTAAATCAAATCCTAAGGAGTTTCATTTGAATGCCATTAAGAGAATCTTTACATATCTTAATGGAACTTTGCATTTAGGACTTTGGTATCCTAGGAGTTCAACCTTTGACTTGATTTGTTATTAGATACAAACTTTGCCGGTAGTATATTAAATAGAAAAAACACTTTCAGAACTTGCTAATTTTTAAGAAATTACTTAGTCTCTTGGTTTAGTAAAAAGCAAGTCTTAGTTGTTTTGTCTACCGCTGAACCATAATATATGGCAACAAGTTTTTACTCACAAGTCTTGTGGCAAAATAATAACTAATGGACTATGGCATTGATATTTATCACATTCCAATTAAATTTTACAATACAAGAGCTATAAACTTTAACAAAAACTCCATTCAACACTCTATAACCAAGCATACAGACATTATATATCATTTATTACATGATCATATGCAAAATGGAGATTGTCATCTTGAATTTGTTGATACAAATCACCAATTAGTGAATATCTATACCAAGCCTCTTTGTGAGGAAAGATTAAATTTTATTAAGCATGAGCTTGGTATAATAGATATTTCTAGCTTGTTTTGATTATGTGTTAATTTGCTTGAATGGTGATTGAGCTCCTTTGATTTTAAAAATTCTTATGCAAACATTTAATTCTTTTTTTTTATTCAATTGTGTTTGAAATGTTCTTATGAACTTATCATGATTATGATTTATGATAAATTATTTTTAGGTGTTTATAAAAAAAAATTCTTTGCATCATGTGTGATTTTCCTTAATTATTTGCTATTTAATAATTAAATATTGAAATTAATTCAATTCATTAATTATTTAAAATCAACAAATTTATTTCATTCACAAAGCTTCCTATTTGCATAATCTATCATATTAGGTTGTCATTGCTTTTATTTGCCTTTATTTCTCTCTTTAATGGCTTCAATTTTCTACCTTCAATTTACTTATGATTTGTTTTTGCTAGCCAATAATTAATTATTGAAATAAAATTCAATAAATAAATTATTTAAAAGATAGCCATCTACTCTCAATTTTTATATGAAATCCTATCTCTTTATTTGCTATGTAATGATTAATTCTTGAAATTAATTCAATTAATTAATCATTTAAAACTAGAAAATTCATTAAATTTCTTCACTAACAGGCCTAATTATATTTATTTATTGTGTTGATTCTATCCACATTCAATTTTCTCTTATTTGCATTTAATTATGTATCAATTTCTTGTCAATTTCGTCCATAAGGACTAAATTATCATGCTTTAAGGATGCAATTGCAAAGTTTTTAAAAGTTTAAGGAGCTATTTAAAATTTTTTCATGAGTCATTGCAATGGCTGCCAGCTCATGACATCGCATCTTTTCAATGGGCAATGCCCCTCACGAGCAACTCTCACGATCATGAGTTGCTTGTGTGAAGCCTTTTGTCAGTTAAAAAATACTTTTTTCATTGGATTTGTAACTCCTCCTTGATGTTTCCTATTCCTAGGTGGTAACCTACAACTTTGCTTCATTGTTTAGTGAAAATTTAATATTTTTACCCTAATTCTCTTATATTTAAACCTCGATCTCTTTCTCTTGGCTAAATTATCTCTTTTTTCAACCTTCCTTTACTCCCTTCAAATCCTTGGTATTCTACACTCATTCAACTCATCCATGGCACCAAAGAAGAAGACTCCTTGAGAAGTTCCTTCCTCTTCCTTAAAGTGGGCTACTAAAGATCAAGCAAAGAAAACCCCTCCTATTTCATATTCTTTTACTCAACTAAGGCAACGAATTTAACAATTTGGGAAGACAAAAATAATTTCTTCCAAATACTTATCTTAAGCAACTCTAGAAAAAATGGGATGTTTTTATAAAGTTAAAGTCATGCTTGAATGGGTGAGTATATACCACTTTACTTTTGAACCCTTGCGTACCTATCTCTCTCTTATAATTGAATTTCTATCAACTTTTTGCTTAAGGGTTTAATTCATTGATGAACAAAACCCTTTAAATAGCATGAGGTTTAGGTTAGGTAGTAGAGATAGGTTTTTAACCACACAACAATTTGATGACATCTTCGGGTTCAAGCAAGTAGGTCTTGCCTCTCCTAACACTGTATGGTCCCCTCACAATTTTAGGGTTCAACATGCTAAACCTAATGCTATTGGTTTTTTTGTGGGACACACCAAATCCTCTCTTTTCTCCTTTAAAGCCCTTTGGTATATTCAAAGATTTATCACATATTTTTTTCTTACAAGGGGTCTTAATAATAAGGTAACTTTTTTTATGATTTATTATTAATTTGTTGCCTTATTGAGAATATTGATATAGAGTTAAGAAGGTGGCTTCGATGGCGTTTGTGTTTGGCAAGTGATAGTGTTAGTGGTAGCCTATATATTGGTGGCATAATCACTAAAATTGCCAACTACTTTGGGATCAACTTGAATAATGTTCCCTCTATGCCTCCTTCCTTTCTTAATGAAAATCTCTTAAAAACTCTAGACAATTCAAGAAATTTAGGGAGTTATGGGTTTGGAAAGATGAAGAAGGTGGTGAAGACATTGGTGAAGACATTGAGGACATGGAGGCCTTGCTTAAGACTGGGAGGACATTGAGCAAATTGGGAATATAGGACTTGAAGGTGTTGGACTTGAAAAAGACATTACTCAAGAGCAAGTCCCCTCTCAAAATTAAGTCCCTCCTCAAAGGAAAAGAGCTAGAGGACCTTCTTCCTCTCAAAGTGTTGATGATGAGCCCGCTTTGGTAGATGACTTCCTCTTCTCACTAGATGAATTATTAGATTCATTTTTCTTATCCAGCTTTGAGGCCATAATTACACCCATGGCATTTTAAAGATCAATCTTTTGAAGGGTTTTAAATCCTTATTTTCCATTTATATATCCAACCCATGAGTTGTACTGCAGACTTTCTATTAGCATAGAAGAAAGAGTTACCTTTATCATGCAATAAAGGGTGTTGCATCAATAGAGTGGCCAAGGCAGTCATAGGTAGTAAACCAAAGAATGTGATCACCTATCCCCCTTACTTCTTGCATAGGTAAAGGCTTTCAACACTATAAATTATTTCGTTCTTACATTCATTAAAGAATGAAATTACTAGTACTCCATCCATAGTGCTATCTATGGATCCTTCCCCTGATTTGGTTTAGTCTTAGTCTCCCTAGAAACTTAGTCACAAGCTCCTTGCCCTCTTTTTCTTTTATAGCTTATAATAGAAGTCAGGAGAGTGCAAGTCTAGTTGTCACTTGAAGCCACTCTATCAATAAAACAAGCCATTAGTTAAGAGGTTAAAAACCATGTTTGGTATCGATAAAGAAAGTAGGGAAAGATGGTGAAATAATAGCTATAATAGAAGTAAGTTTTCAAGAGGGAGAAGTGCAATTAGTTTATAAAGTCAACTTTTTAACCATTCGATTCACGAGCTTAGTCACCCCTCCTTTATGGATGGTTTCATAACTTCTATCCGGTCAGGAGTGAAAAAAAAGGTGGTTGGTTTCAGGGAAGCCTTCTATTGATTGTATGTTTACACTTTTTTTAAGCAGCTTTTAATGTGCTTTCTAATATGCTTCTATAAAGAAAGGAGAATAGAGAGGCTAAGGCTAACTAACTTACATGATTTTTACTATGCCTAAAAAGTATACAATAAGAGTGTTCACTGGCAACTAGTATTAAAAGAAAAAAATCTATTCCTTTATTGCTTGCTTTGCACACTAAGAGTACTTCACACCTTGCCAAAATCAATTCAAGTAGAAAGGGTGGGTATTCCCTTATTATAGCATGCACATGTGAGAGCATTCTTACCTCTAATGGTTTTTACTTAAACTTATCAAAAGTCTTATTTTACTACTTAATGGCCTTTTATAAGGTTTTATATACCTCTTTATCCCTAGATTTTTCTTCCTTCTCCCTTTATTACAGATGACGTATATATTCAGTCTACTGCACCTAGTCCTATTAATAAGATTAGGCCCAACGAGTACATTATTATTGGGAATGATGCTTAATGGGTTTGAGGATCTCATATTATCAATTTTTTGCAAAAATAGAAAAAGATTGATTAGTTCTATGACATTATAATAACACCATTAGATTTGGTCTTTAATCATAATAGTCTCCCACTAACCTAGCGAATTCTACACTTCCAAAGTATAAAACAAAAATCCCTTATTGGATAGATTTCTAGTGGGTGATGAAGTTCTTAATGAGTTACATATATCCCTTAGGTACACATTACCATTCTTGGAATCTTAGTTTTCATTAAGTGAACAACTCTTATTCATCATATCTCATGTGAGATATCATCAATCCAACTCCTAGTGTTACAGGCCTCAGGTACACATTACCATCCTTAGCCTTTGGCATTAGTTAGGTCCATAGCATTGGATCAGTGAAGTGTATAGACCTTAACACTATATACCTCAGGTATGCCTATTTGCCATTCTTGGCATGTAGTGTGTCTATACACCCACAACATCTCATGCTTAACAATAACACTACATGAATCTCTTAGATCTCATACACATCCCTATGTATCCATAGCCGATGCACATAGTCCAAAACCATGTAAATTATTGATCCAATGGAGAGCTTAAACCTAAATTTGGTTTGGAATATTTTTGGTCTTTATTTGAGGTCTCACTTTGCACATTAGCCATTTTATATTGCATATATCATATATATACATCACATGGCATTCATACACATATCACATATGCATATAATTTATTGTATCCAATTACACATATCACATATGCATGTAGCATATTTTAACATATATATCACATATATATATTGAACATCCATAATGAATGCATAAATATAGAACGATCATTGGTCTTGTACAAACAAATTCTAAATCTTAGAATAAATTGCATTATCTCTATCTTAATGGATGTCCCACTTGAACTCTTCAAGCTCCATTTCACAACTTTTATGATGTACAATCATTCCTTGGCATTCCAAGGTGAATATTACAACCTAGTTCTATGTAATTAACACTTAAGTACATAACTAATAATAAAAAGAATAATTATTACAAACTTAGGACGTAATATAAAGACCATGATCATTCCATGCATGTATGTCAAACAAAAACATGCATTTCAAAGGCCCTTAAGCATCCCTATGAGGGATTTGGATACGACTCAACATCTCTAGACTGACTTAGGATTGACTTAGCACATGTTGTCTCTATCATGAGTTAGCATGCCCATGATGAGTCAGCATAGCCACTCTCTGTCGCAAGTCGGCACGGCCACCCTTTGTCACTAGTTGGCATGATTGTGATGAGTCGGCATCGCCACCCTTTGTCACGATTGTGATGAGTCAGCATGGCCACCCTCTATCATAAGTAGGCATGACTAGGATGAGTCAGCATAGCCACCCTCTATCATAATTCATCACACCTGTGACGAGTTGGCACAGGCATGAGCTAGCACACATATAAGGCCATTTTTACATATGTTTAGCCATAACACTTGCAACCAACATCAATTTTAACCATAACATTTGCAATTAATAATCAATATAGCATGTGTTAAGTGCAAAAGGGAGCTCTGATACCACCATTAACAATCTATTGTGCAATTAGGAATCAAATCCTATTAAAGTAAATTTTAAAAAATTTCTCAACAAAACCTTTAATCTTATAAAGAATTCCAATCCTTAGGATCCAATTTTCATTTAACATATAGCTAATACCCAATCCATCACAAATTCAAGAAATTAACAATCAAGGAATTATAAGTTTCAAGAAAAACTTACTAATATCCGAAGGTTGGTGTAGACCATAAAAATCTACTGCAATGATTGGTACAAACTTTGATCCAACTCTTGAATCAACTTTGAGTCTCCCAATTGTGAGACCTCTAGCTTGAAACACCAAGATTTAGCAAATCTCTTCCTTGTCTTGATCAATAAGAAGCTTGAATCCTCTCACTTTTTCCACTCAAGTTTTTCTTCTTCTTATGATCCTTACAAGAGCTCTAGGTTTTTTTATATGTGTTTTTTTATCTCTTATGTCTTTACACTTTCTTCTATTCACCAACCAACAATTAATATCCAATATTTTCTTTTAGATGTACTTGACTAGAAATTAAAGTAGAGATTAATGACATGACCTATAAACCCAGAGATAGATTTTCTATAATTAATATTTGATTGGAAATTAGAATCTTTGAATCCATCAATTTGTAAATCACCTCCTCTATAAGTTAAAATTAAATCTTTAGTCCTTCTTAAGTACTTAAAGATTGACTTAACTGCTATCCAGTGTTCCAAACCTATATTGGATTGAAACCTGCTAGTCATACTAACAACATGGGCAATATTAGGCCTTATATATAACATATCATACATTAAGCTTCATATAGCCAAAGCATAAGGAAATTTGGTCGTTTGCTCCATTTCCTCAAGTGTTTTGGGTGACATACACTTAGATAAATGGATACCATGCCTAAATGGTAATAATCCTCTCTTGGAATTAAGCATGTTGAACCTCTTCAATACCTTTTCCAAGTAAAGACTTTGGGATAAACCTATCATTATTTTCGATTTATTTCTATAGACTCTAATGCCAAGAATATAGGTAGCCTCCCCTAAGTCCTTCATGGGGAAAATTTTACATAACCATAGTTTCACAGTTGTAAGCATGCCACCATCATTCTTGATTAATAAAATATCATCCATATACAATACAAGAAAAGTGAGTTAGCTCCCACTAACCTTCTTGTAAACACAAGGCTCATCTTCATTCTTGATAAAACCAAATGATAGTATGGCTTCATCAAAATAATGATTCCAACTCCTTGAAGCTTGCTTTAGACCATAAATAGATCTATTAAGCTTGCACACTTTGGAACCTTCCTCAGATTCATTACCTTTAGGTTGTTCCATATAATTCTCTTCCTCAATATAACCATTGAGAAAAGTATTTTTAACATCCATTTGCCAAATCTCATAATCATAGTGTGCAATAATGATAAGAAGTATCCAAATGGATTTAAGCATGGCTATCAGTGAGAAGGTCTCCTCATAGTCGAGCCCTTGCCTTTGGTGAAACCCTTTCGCTACAAGACTTGCTTTATAGGTATCAACCTTTCCATTTGCACCAATCTTTCTCTTGAAGATCCATTTATAACTTATAGGTACAATACCTTCAGGTGGATCAACAAGTGTCCAGACTTGGTTCGCATACATGGAATCCATTTCATATTTCATTACTTTAAGCCATTTAGAAGAAATATCTGACAAAGCCTCTTTCAATGTTGTAGACTCTTGGGATGATATTTTTATGCAACTCTTGCATATCATGCAGAAAACCATATCTCTTCAGTGGATGAGATACCCTACTTGACTTTTTAGGAGTTGGTGTGATGATATTTTCAATAGGATTAGACTCTTGGGATTGATCTATATCCATTTGATAAACTTGATTGGGATCATTAGAAGACTCTTCTTCTAATGTTATCTTCCTTCCTTTACCACTTTCTTGAAGAAACTCTTTCTCAAGAAATGTGGCATCTCTGCTTACAATAACAACTTGTTCAACAGGAAGATGGAAATAATACCTTAAGCTGTCTTTAGGATATCCAATAAATCTACCTTAAATTGACCTTGCATCTAATTTGTCAGTTTTTAACCTTATGATGTAGGCTAGGCATCCCTAAATCTTAACATAGTTGAGACTTGGTGCCTTACCATGCCATATATCATATGGTCTGGTGGAAACAAACTTATATGGAATGCGGTTTAATATGTAAATGGTAGTTTGCAATGCAAAACTCCAAAAGAAAGTAGGCAAATCTATATAACTCATCATTGATTGAACCATATCCAATAAAGTTTGATTCCTCCTTTCTGAGACACCAATGAGTTTAGGTGTTCCAGGTGGAGTCAATTGTGATATAATGCCATGTTCCTTAAGGAAATCCACGAACTGGTTACTTAAGTATTCACCTCCTTGATTTGTTCGAAGGATTTTAATACTTTTCCCTATTTGGTTCTCTACTTGGACCTTGAATTCCTTAAACTTTTCAAAGGATTTATTTTTATGTTTCATCAAATATAAATGTCCAAACCTTGATAGATCATCTATAAAGGTAATGAAGTAGTAGAACCTACTTCTTGCCATTTGGTGGAATGGCCCACATACATCATTATGTACGATTTCCAAAATTTCTTTAGCTCTTTCCATTTGTCCAACAAATGGTGATAAGGTCATCTTGCCTTGGATACATGCCTCACAAGTTGGATTGGATGCGGATTCAAGATTACTCAAGATTCCCATCCTTTCCAACTTTGTTATTCTACCATCTGCAATGTGACCTAATCGCAAGTGCCATAGATATTTTGGATTAGAGGCATTATTAGTTAGCATTATATTCACAATATTCAAATTGGTTGGATAATGATTGTTGTTGGATTTATTATCAACATAACAAAGACCACGTAATATAAAACACATGCCAATTATCTCATTATCAAATTAGATAGTACATACATTTCTTTTAAATAAAAATTTATATCCTTTTCTAGTCATACTAGAAATAGAGATGATGTTCTTATAAGCATTAGGTACATATAAAACATTGTTCAATAACAAAACATGGTTATACAAATCAATAGGGGTGGTTCCCATAGCTTTAGCAACAACACTTGCTCCATCTCTAAGCTTCAAAGTCACCTCATTTGACTTCAACCATCTTTCACTTGCTAGATCCTGCAAGGAAGAACATATGTGAGAACTAGCACCGGTATTTAATATGCATGCCTTAGATGAGCTCTTAGAACATTTAGAAATAAATAAATTAGAGAAAGTCTCACCTTCTCCAATCTTGTCCTTTCCTTTAATTTAAAGAGACTTAAGGAACTTTGGACAATTTCTTTTCCAATGTCCCTCTCCATTACAAAAGAAACACTTTCCATTGTTAGTATTCTTAACCTTCTCTTTGCCTTTGTTCTTTCTCACACCTCCCGAAGCTTTAGGAAATTTTCCTTTAGCTTTCTTGCTTTTGTTGCCCTTACTCTTCTTAGTTATATTAGAAAAGGCAATCAAAACTAAATCTTGCCTCTTCTAATTGTGAATAGCCTTCTGGGCCATCACAAGCATGTTTAATAGTTCAACAAGGGTGCACTCGATCTTATTCATGTGGAAATTTGTAATAGATTGCCCATATAAGTCTAGAAGGGATTATAAGATCAAATCTGTTTGAAATTGAGCATCCATCATGAAATCTAAACTTTCAAGTTCCTTAATGGAATGAATCATAGAATTCACGTGTGCTCCAACATCATCATCTTCCCTCATTTTAGCACAGAAAAGTCACTTGAATATCTCATATCTAGCGGTCCTACTTTGTTCACTAAATAACTCTTGCAAGTGTTATAGGATTTCCTTTACATTAGTGTACTTCTCATGTTGCCTATGAATTTCATTGCTCATAGAACCCCCCATAATGCAACGTGCTTGTATATCATCATCTTTCCATTTAGCAAGAGTGTCATGTTCCTTTTGGGAAGCATTAGGTGGAAGAGGTCCGAGAGGACTTTGTTAAAAAACATATAAAATGCGTTTTGAGACTCACTACAAGTAGTACAAAATATTCATAAAGTAAGAATAGATAAATAAATACAAATGCAAAGAAATGGGGGAGGAGAATAAATTACAACCCTTACTACATGCAAAACTGAGTGAAATAAACAGAAAATATACCAAAAATAAACCAAAATTAAACATAAATTAAACTAAAAATAAAGAGAAAATAAACGAAAAAGGGGAATTCAAATTAAAGTCAGATGATCCAAATCATCTCAAGTTTCCTGAAATGAGCAAAATATTAATCCCCACAAATATATAAATCCTATAAAAAAAGGAAGCCACCAAGTTAATCTATCGATTAAATAATCATACGAAAGTGATAAGCACATAATTATCTTAACTAAACACGATAAACAAATGATTATATATAAAAAAAATGACTGAGTTAAAGGAACATGGAGATATCTATAAGCAAGAACCATGTAAACAAATACATAAGCTATATTAAAACCACACATAGTTCTATTGAAGGGGCGATCGCCTCACCATTGAGGCATTGCCTCATGTCAAAGAGGCAATTGCCTGACTAACAAGAGTAACAATAGGTTGGCAAGCTTATTAAGTCCTAAGTAGGAAAAATTTAATGGGAATAAATATAAACTGATACCCCCATATACATATTCCTATTCTATTAAGGGTTTATTTTCCTATATAAGGGTCACTTGCAAATGAAGAATATCCAAATTAGATAGGAGAAGGATTCCTAATTACAAATACACTTAGGCAGGAAGAAATACTCTCTAAATAGGCATAAGACCTATATAAAAAAGAAATCATAATTCTCTTAGGTTTGAGCATCATTATCCTTATAAATAGGACCTCATATCTCTCATTCTCATTTATTATATTCTTTTGACTCAATACTCTCTTTATCTCTCTAAACTCTCTCTCTACATTCTTTGACTTAGGAATTGGAGAGTTTGTGGGCATCCTCCCTACATCTCACCTTACCCCTTTGTTGATTCCTTGTAAGGTTTAGACTCATAATTTTTGAAAGTAAGTTATCAAGTGGCACCATCCGTGGGAAACCTCTTAAGTTGAAAGCCATTAAGCATCTACCAAGTACGATATTGGTATCATGACTTCTAGTCCACCACCAACCTCAACTCTAGATACGCAAATTAACCCATAAGCCCTCATTCCTCCAATTAACCTGTTAGCACCCATTCAACCAATAATTTTGTCAAACCCTCATCACAGGCTCTACTCAGAGCATATACTCCAACTAGTAATACCTAATGATGGCCAACACTAGGTAATGACTTCCCTTATTATGCTCCTCTATTGTATAAGAAACAACCTATACCCTCTATACCTTTCCCAAGTTTGCTAGAAACCCCCACCATAAACACACCAAACTTAAACACACTAACCTAGACACTTAACCTACCCCCATCAAAGAAAGAAGTAATGATTCAAAATATCCAAACCTAGATGCTCTTGATGCAACAACATTTGAATGCTTTGATTCAAGGCAGTAATCCCGAAATAACATTAGTAGCAACTCTGAATGTGCTTGGTGGAAGTAGAAAAGATCATAAAGCTCTAGAAGGGAATCTAGCACAATAGTCCCGACCTTAAATGACTCAAAGATAGCTCAAAAAGTTGAAGAGGTTATGTATAAAGCTTGTATTGGACCTAAGAAGGAAGATGAGTGCATTTTAGAAGGAAAGACACCCTTCATGAGCAGAATCATCATAACAGAGATCCTAACCTAGTTCAAAATGCCTCAGTTAGACCAGTTTAATGGAATTAGGGATCTAATTAACCACATATCCTCATTCAGGACTAGGATTCTACTTTAAAATGTAAATGATAGAATCATGTGCAAAGTCTTTCCTAGTACACTCATCAAGAATGCTCAAAAGTGGTTCCTCTAACTTCCTAAGAATTCCATTTTTTTACTTTAAGGAATTAGTTGAAAAATTTTGGACTTGATTTATCACCAATGTTCCTCTTGCCAAAAATATTAATGATCTTCTGATGTGTAGAAAAGAGGCTATAAAGTCATTAAGAAGTTACTTGTATAGATTCAATAAGGTAGTTATCCAAATCAAAAATTTAATTAATGAAGTAATCATAGAAGCCTTAAAGAATAAGACTCGGTTGAGGAAACTCAAAGACAATATCATGACCAAAGAACCTAACACCTTTGTCGAGGTAATAACTATGGCAATCAAGATGGAAAAAGATAGGAAGATGTGCTAGGATGATGAGAAAGCACCAATTAGAAAAAATTAAAGGTCAGAAATAAGAAGGCCCAGATTTCAATGAATGACCTTCAATGTAATGACCTGATATTTTAAATAATATAAAATTACTTTGGTATATGTAGTGTTAATAAAATTTTAAAATTTATATATATATTATCATTATTTATGTATATTATTCATTTATTTTATTCTAAATATTTTATTTATGTAAAATAATTATTTTGTGAGTTTTATTATTTAAAGTATTAAAAATCATTTTCATTGCTAATATTTTTAATAGTATTATTATTAATATTTTATTGTTATTTATTATTAATAGTATTATTAAATGCATGTGTTATTATTATTATTATTATTGTTTTTAGTACTATATTGTTGTTAATATATGTGCATGTGTTTATGCGTAGTATATATATGTGTGTGTGTGTGACAAGTGTAAATTTAAAGTATATATATATATATATATATATATATATATATATATATATATATATATATATATATATATATATATATATATAATAGTCAAAAGTAATTCACTTGGTCAACTCTTTCTTCCTTCTGCATTTCTTTTCTTTTCTTTCTTGTTTTTCTTCTTCTTCGTCTTCTCCTTCACTGTCCACCATTGTCGATGCCACCAATCTTCACCAGCCACCATCCGAGTGCCATCAACCACCACCAACACCACCCAAGCTCCCTACCTTCCCCCTCTCCCTTCCCGTTACGTCTAGGGAGCTCTGGTCGCTAGATTTTTGCAAAAAGCCATGTGGTGTCACTGTAGCACCAAAATTTTTTTGTGGTTTTTGGGCTCTTTAGACTCCTCTTGACGTGTGCGTCTCAATTCTCAAGTCGTTTCAACTTTACAACATCCGGATTGTGAATTTTCTTCAATTTTAGTTTATGTCCATTTTAAGTTTTATTCTTTTTTCAACTTGTTCTTGTTTGATTCATGGATTTTTCTTTCGATAATGTTGTTTAGGATAGTTTAATCTTCCTAAATATATATATATTTTTTTTTGGAATTATTTTGAATTATGGGTATTTTTTTAATATTTTAATAATAAAAAAATGAATTTTTATTAATTATGTTTTTTATTTATTTTTGAAGGAAATTTGGTTAAATTAGTGTTATTAATTTAAGTTAGTAATTTTAGTATTGATATAATAATTTTTAGCGATTTTATATCATTTTTAGGAATATTTTTAATATTATGTGAATTTTGGATATATAGGTTAATTGTATGTTTTTATTGAAATTATAGTTAAAGTATATGTTTTAAATGATTTTAGAATTTTATAGGGTATTAAAATAATTTTTACGAATTATTTACTATTTTTAACTAATTAATATTAATTTTCAAAAATTATATTTAAATAATAAATTATCTACTAATTTGGTGATTAAATGGGTTTTTTGCTACTGTTATAATATATTTAAACTATTTGAGTAATTAAATGTGAATTTTACTATTTTATGTTGAATTATTGAAATTTTGGATTTTTTATTAATATTATATTATTATTTGAGATTTTTATTTAATTATTGTGAAAATAATGATATTTAGTGTTATGATGTTTAAATAAATTATATTGTGATTTATTATTGATTTTATGAATTTTTGTATGATTTTAATATATTATTATTTAATGTTTATTTTTATTTCAAATTGTGAACCTCGGTTGGGGATTTTAGTTTAGGGTCTCAACCCAAGGCGTTGAGCAATCTGTGTTTTAGAAGTGTGATTTTCTTGCAAGATCGACTGTACTTTTCAATAGAGAGATGTCCGTTTTACAAAGAAAGTTCTATCAATTTTTTGATAGAATTCTCGTAAAACGTGACATTAGGTCGATCTTGAGTTTCTATGTTTTGACTGAGTTTTGAATTCTTAGATTGAGCCTTCCTTTAGAATTTTTAGAGGTATAAGTTAGAATTCATTCTGATTTTATTATTATTTATTTTCTAGTTGCGCCGAGACTGAGACCTATCGAACTAGGCCCGTTAAGTCAGTTTTGAGAAGCGCAAACATGTTAGTTATTATTCTATATATGCATTGCATATAGGATGCATGAATAAGGATTTTCACATTTTCATTATATGTTTAAACATGAATTATTTCATTAAATGATTTAGTATATGTTAGGTATACTTTCAGTATATTTTTGGTATATTTCGATATATATGCAACATATATGTTTATTATATTTTCAATATACACTTAGTATATTTTTGATATAATCATGGTTTATTTTGGAATATGTGTGGTATATATATCAAATATATTTTTAGTATACCTTTGGTATATTTCTAGTATATTTTTGGTATATTCTTTTATATTGTATGCCATTTTATTCTAATTGTGCAATTTAGTATTTTCCATTAAAATACGATTTTATCGAAGGATATCAATAGAACGTACTACCTAGTGGGCTGCACTAGGACTATATATGTACTGGTTAGTTAGACTTTAAAGTCGATATTGTGAGAATCACTTGAGATGACATTTAATTTATTGATTATTATGATTTGATGTGATTGAGTAGTGTGATTGCAAGAGCTCGGTTGACCTAGTGTTTAGGGGCCAATCAAACGGACAGTGAGACTGTGAAAGCTTAGTTGACTTAGTGTCTCGGGGTCAGTCTAATGTCCAAAATGGAATAATATAATTACTTTGGAATTAAGTGAGCCTGTATGACTAGTGAGATATTTTGATTGAGGTTGTGAATATTAGGGTTCTATTTGATCTTTCATTCAAATAAACATTTTCTGTATTTATATATATATAAATGGATTTTTGCATATGTGTGAAATGCCTGTATATATTTATATATATATTGATGCTTAACTATATATGATTTTAGGTTGCATGTGTATATATTATAATAATTCACTTAGTGAGGTCTGACCCCCTCTCAACCTTTTTTTTTTCAAAGAGTCTTCTTTGTCAGACCGTACAAGTAGTGCTTTACACCGGTCTTTTTCCACCCTGACTATTTTATGTAAATTTCATATTTGAACTTTTATTGAACTCTAGAGAACTATAGTAGTAACATTATTGTATCAGCAGTGTGATGTTTTGGATTTTGGAATTACTGTATGAATATTTTATTATGATATGACATTTAGGTATTTATTTTTATATCGATTTAAATTTAAATTTTGGTGTATTTTTATTTATTTATTGCATGTATTTTTTTATTTTAAGGCTTGCTACAGGTTCCGCATTCAAAAGAATTGTCATTCCCTAGCACCGGTCATTACTCCCAGTTTGGGTTGTGACATTCAAGAACCCAATGGAAGAATTTAGAAAGGAAGCAAAGGGGTACATATAACTAAACACCTCTAGATCCAAAATCCTCATAAGGATTAGACATAGTGGATTAGGCATAACACCAGCTAGAAGACTGAATGCAATTAGGAGAGCCATGCAAGATAGGAGGTTTTACTGTCAATACCACTGGGACTATGAGCATGAAACTGAGGCAGGCAAAGAATTAAAGAATTTTATAAAAAAGTTAATACGGAATGGGAAACTTGGCAACTTCATTGACATAACTAGAAGAAACCAAAAGCCAAATGATCAAGACAAAGATAAGCTAGAGCAAAAGAAAGCTCGAAATAAAGTAGCTAGAGTCATCAACATGATTGTCAGAGGAGAAGTGATTGAAAGAAAGCTTAAGAGAACTCATAAGGAAGAAGGTCTCACCTCTGAGAAGAAACAAACCATCACATTTGGTTCAGAAGATGGGAAACATGTTTAATATCCTCACCATGATGCCTTAATGGTAAGTGCCTTCATCAACAATTGCTTAGTAAAAAAATTGTTAATTGATGATGGAAGTGTTGTCATTGCACTCTCTTGGAATGCTTATAAGGCAATAGGAGGTTTCGCCACTGATTTAAAAGCTATCTAGAATCTTGTTATAAGCTTTTGTGGTAGAACCACACAACTAATGGGATTGGTAGAGCTAATGTTAGAATTTAACGATCGAGATACTAGAGATGTGAACACTGTCAAAGCTCTATTTAATGTGGTAGATCTTTCTCTCACATACAATGACATTATAGGATGGCCAATCCTTTATGAAATTGATATAGCCATAAGAGTCAATTATTTGACCATGAAGATTCCTTTGGAAGGCCGAGTCATAACAATTCATGGAGATCAGTATATGGCCAGGACAATGTTATTAGCTAGCTATTAAACCCCAAATAGAAGCATTCTTCCTAGAATCCTTAGAAACTGAGAAACAAGGAGTTAATCATGAGCCAGTTGATGATGTCCAGACTTTACAAATTATTGAAGGAAAGATAGTCAAAATTGGCAATGAGCTTGATAACTAAGTTAAAAGTGGAATAAGTAAGGTCCTCATCAAATATTCAGGCAGCTTTGCCTCTAAAGCATTTGAGATCATTAGGGTAAATCCTTGGATTGCCTCACATAGTTTGAACATTAATCCAAGAGTTAAATATGTTGTTAAAAAAGAACTTTGAATATAGAGATAAAAGATGATCACCGAGGAAACAAAAAAATTGCTAAAAGCCAAATTCATCAAAGAAGTGACACACTTGGAATGGGTAGCTAACGTGGTGCTAGTAAAAAATTCAAATGGAAAGTATTGAATGTGTGTAAATTATACTGATCTTAATAAAGCATGCCCAAAAGACAGTTATCCATTACCAACAATAGATCAACTAGTAGGCTCGACTACTTGTCACAACTTGTATAGCTTTGTGAATGTTGTTCAATGGGAAGTGCAAAATGTGTGTAGATCATACTGATCTCAATAAAGCATGCCCAAAAGATAGTTATCCATTACTAATAATAGATCAGCTAGTAGACTCAACTGCTTATCACAACTTGTATAGCTTTATGGATGCTGCTCAGGGGTACCATCAAATCTCAATGAAGAAGGAAGATCAAGAGGAAAATATCTTTATCACTCACGAAGGCCTTTATTGCTACAAGGTTATGCCCTTCGGACTAAAGAATTTTGGAGTAACATACCAAAGGTTGATGAACCATGTGTTATAAGATCAAATTAGGAAAAATATAGAAGTATATGTGGATGACATCATTGTCAAGAGCCAGTATGTAAAGTAGCATTCTGAGGATCTTGATCAAATCCTTCGAATACTTTATCATTACCATATCAAGCTTAATCTAGAGAAGTGTGTCTTTAGGGTGAAAGCAGGGAAATTCTTGGGATTCATGATATCCCATAAAGGAATTGAAGCTAATCCAGAAAAGATGGAGGCTATACTTAATGAAATCTCCAGCATCATTAAATGAGCTTTAAAAGTTAAATGGTAGAATAACAGCTTTGGGGTATTTCATCTCTTGCTTAGCCAAACAATGTCTACCATTATTTCGAGCCCTAAAAAATTCAAGAAGTTTGTATAAAATGAAGAATGTCATGCTACCTTTAAAGACATAAAAAAAGTTCATATCTTCACCGCCTTTGCTCAGCAAGCCAATCCCCGGAGAGGTTTTGTACCTATATCTCTTTGTCAGTCAAGAATCAATTGCATCAGTACTGCTAGAGAGGAAGGAAGCCAACAAAATTCAGTGTACTATATTAGCAAAATACTTAAAGGTTCAAAAGTCTAATATCCTAAACTGGATAAGTTAGTTATAGCCATCATATGTACATCCTAAAAGCTCATGCATTATTTTCAGGCTAACTTAATCATTGTAAGATCCAACTTCCCATTAAGGAAAATCTTACAAAGACCTAAAACATCCGACAGATTGGTCTAATGGTCAATATTACTCAAAGAATTTGATGTCAACTATAAACCTCGGTGGTAAATCAAAGCCCAAACCTTAGCAGATTTTATGCAAGAGATGACAGTAGAAGACTTTATCCCTTCTAAATGCCTGAAGTGGAAGTTATACATAGATGGTGCCTCATCCATTCAAGGATCTAGTGCTGGAATCATTCTCAAAGGGCCAAATAAAGTCATAATCAAATATGCAGTTCAAATAAAATATAAAGCCACTAATAATGCAGCCAAGTATGAGGCACTCATCACAGGTCTGAAGTTAGCTATAGAAGTCAGAATCAAGCATCTTAAAATATACTTTAATTCATAACTGATGGTCAACCAAATCAAAGGAACATACAAGATCAAGGAGCCAAGCATTGTCAAGTACATAGAAAAAGTTAGATAACTCCTAAAAAAGCTCGAGTTGGATGGCAGACAATGGCAAATCATTCAAATTCCCAGAAGTGAACACTCAAAGGCAGACTTACTAGCCAAATAAGCAATTGATCAAATTTTCAAAAAGCTTAAGCTAATTGCAGGAGTTAACAAAGCTAAGCACCGAGGAGGCAGAGATCATGGATATCTAAGAAATAGCAAAATGGATGAAGTCAATCATATAATATCTCAAACATGGAGTACTCCCACAGGATAAGTTAAAGGCTTGGAAGTTTAAGATAAAAGTTGTGCATTACTCCATACATAACGAGGAACTCTATAAAAGGTCTCTATCACATCTATGGTTTAAGTGTGTATCACCAAAGGAAGAAAAGTACATGCTTAGAGAAATTCATGAAGGGATTTATAAAGCACATGAGTCTCATCATTCGCAGATAACAAAAGCATTGCTGTAAGGTTACTATTAGCCACTATGTCCCGAGATGCTCAGAAACTGGTTTAGGAATGCCACAAGTGTCAATAATTTACTTGCCTCAGCCATAAGCCTTCGAATATTCAACATCCAATTGGGAGTCCTTAGCCTTTTGCAATATAGGGAATGTATATTTTAGATCCATTTCCTATTTCAACCTCTCAAAAGAAGTTCTTGATCATGGCTATAGATCACTTCACCAAGTGGATAGATGTTAAAGTTGTCCCAACCATCAATGAAGCTCGGATTCAATACTTTTCTAGAAGGAAATTAATTATCTATAGATTTTCATACCACACACCTCGATAATAGGTAATGGGAAGTAATTTAATAATGAAAAATTCAGAGGTTTTATTCTGATCTTAATATAAAGCTTTGATTTACTTCAATATCTCATCCACAAACAAATGCCCAAACAAAGATCACCAACAGGGTCATCATGCAAGATCTAAAGAAGAGATTAGATGAAAAGAAGGGAAACTAAGTAGAAGAACTCAATAATGTCATTTGGGCATATAAAATAACACCCAGAACCTCCATAGGAGAAACGCCTTTCAAATTAACTTACAAGATGGATGTTGTAATCCTAGTGGAAATTGGGTAAGTGAGCTACTGGGTAACTGAAGACTTGGATCAGGAGGTCAACAACATTAAGGCTTGGATATGCCTAGATCTACTTAAAGAAGGGAGAGAACAAGGATCCATTACAGCAAAAGCTTAGAGGTAGAAGATCAAGGAATATTATAATAAACATGTCCGGCTAAAGAAATTTTAGCTCAGAGATTAGGTACTCAAAAGGGCTGACATTGGTATAGTCAACTCTGGAATAGGCAAAATCATACCTAATTAGGAAGGCCTTTACTAAGTCATTTAAAAAATGACTAAGGGGGCATACAAGATCAAATATGAGCAAGGAAAATAGCTACCTTAATACTGGAACTTAGACGGCCTCAGAAAATACTACTAATAAATGTATTCAAAGTTTAGCAAGTTTTGAGAAATAAACTATTTCATTTATCATTCAAAATGTTATATTACATCAAAAGGAAAATTTTCACCAAGTATTTTATAAATTAGCCTCAGACTCGGGATGCACAATAGTGTCTTTAGGAGGAAGTTCAGCATCTTCCAAAGTCTGAGATTCAAGCAATGAAGTGGATTTAGCACCAGAAGAAATAGCTCTGATAGTGGAAGAAATCCCTTCACCATCTTCTGATAAGTTTTTATATCATTGCCTCAGGATTTCCTTTCATCGACCAACTCTTTTTTTAGAGTTTCAAGCTCGACATCTTGCATTTTGATCCTTAATGCAAGCTTAGATTATGGATGCTTAAGCTCTTGGATCTTCTTTAAGCTCGCCTTAGTTTTTGACTTGGACTTCACACTATTAATCTCGGCCAGCTCTAGGGCAAGCTTTATCGCATCCAACTTCTTCTCATAGTCGATTTTAATGGTACTAACCTCGACCACTTTGATATTGTACTCACTTGGGAGGATGAAATGATTATCCT
The DNA here is from genome assembly GCA_947683625.1 of Mallotus nudiflorus. Taxonomy (NCBI): domain Eukaryota; kingdom Viridiplantae; phylum Streptophyta; class Magnoliopsida; order Malpighiales; family Euphorbiaceae; genus Mallotus; species Mallotus nudiflorus. The sequence goes on along the minus strand of CANTUR010000027.1, from coordinate 8,098,585 downwards.
TTGCCAACAATAGCCCTTAAGCCATCTGGCAGACAAGGATGGAAAGATAAAAAAAAGAAACATCCATGGAAAATGATTATAGTTGAGATCGGGCAAGTTCCCTCCAAAGCATGGGGTAATCAAAGAATTAAACAACTCACTCCTTCCCTCATCTTTGGATGTCATCCAACAATTGCAAAGACTTGACATAAGGATCCCTAACGTAAGGATTAGAGACACTTGGGGGTTTTATTTTTAATAAAATCCATCTTTTTTTATCCAAGCATCCGATAAGTTTTGGATGCTTGATAAACACTCCTTTACCAAGTTGTTCCTCATTATCTAACTCCTTTCTCCGAAGTTCAGATCTTTCTTTCTGAGTAGTGCCAACCATAATTTTTCCTTTATCACTCAAACATGGATCAAGGCAAGCCTCTAAGACCTCCACTTCTTAGGTAAGTTAATCAATGTAAGGTGCCACCTGCTCTTCTGGCTCTTCATTTAAAAGGATTCCATACGCAAAAGTGAAATAGTCAGTCATTTACAAATAAAGAAGAACAAAAGTCAGAATATACCTTAAAAATCTTAGAGCTTACCACTAACATTTATATTCCTAGGGCAGATTCTCAAAAGGTATCTCCGAGATAGATTCTCAGCAGATGTGCCATCAGCTATACTCTAAATATGCAATCTTAGCACCAATTCAGTATCTTCTTCAGGTAGCCTTGGGGGGCACTTTACCTTCTATCAATCATTAACCCACATTCGCCAGATATTAATAAAATCTGATGGATGTTCAATTATGAAAAATCTATGCCTCCATTTCTTGTGAAGGTTTGAAAGCTTAACAAAAATGCTATGGTTTGAAACAACTAATAAAGAAAAGATAGCTCTCCCTTTTTCTTATTCAGACTATACATATACTGGAGAATGTTTAGATTTGGATATTAGTAAGTTTTTCTTGAAACTTATAATTCCTTGGTTGTTAATTTCTTGAATTTGTGATGGTTTAGGTATTAGCTATGTGTTAAATGCAAATTGGATCCTGGGGATTGGAATTCTTGATGAGATTAAAGGTTATATTAAGAAATTTTTTAAAATTTTCTCTAATTAGGATTTGATTCCTAATTGCATAATAGATTCCTAACAGTGTTATTAAAGCTCCTTTTTGTACTTAACATATGCTATATTGATTTTTAATTACAAGTGTTGTGATTAAAATTGATGTTGGTTGCAAGTGTTATGGCTAAACATATGTAAAAATGGACTTAAGTGTGTGCTAGCTCATGCATGTGCTAACTCGTCATGGGTGTGATGACACATGAAAAATGGTGGCCATGCCGACTCATCACAGTAGTGCTGACTTATGACAGAGGGTGGCCATGCCAACTCATCACAGTCATGCAGAATCGTGGTAGAGGGTAGTCATGCTGACTCATCACAATCATGCCAACAGTGATAGAGGGGTGGCCATGCCAACTTGTCATAGTCATGCCGACTCATGACAGAGGATGGCACTGCTAACTCATCATGGGCATGCTAACTCGTGACAGAGATAGCATGTGCCGAGTCAATCCTGTAGACCATAAAATCTACTATAATGGTTAGTACAACTTTAATCCAATTCTTGAATCAACTTTGAGTTTCCCAATTATGAGACCTCTAGCTTAAAACACCAAGCTTTTGCAAATTTATTCTTTGTCTTAATCAATAAGAAGCTTAAATCCTCTAACTTTTTCCACTCAAGTTTTTCTTCTTCTTATGATCCTTACAAAAGCTCTAGGTTTTTTTTTTATATGCTTTTTGTCTCTTATGTCTCTACACTTTCTTCTCTTCACCAACCAACAATTAATATCCAACATTTGCTTTTAGGTATACTTGGCTAGAAATTAAAGTAGAGATTAGTGACATGACTTATAATCCATTTGTCATAATTAATGAACAATTAAATAAGTCACTAGTGTCCCAAAATGGAGGATGTAGAGATTACAACTCTTGTAATTCTTTACATAACCTAGGAATTACACATGTCAATTAATTCCATATATTTATTTGATTTAATAAAATCAAATAATATCTTAATGGATTTAGGATTAAACAATTGGATAAACTCTTGATCCAAAAATCCAATCCATTACCAAATGAACTTATAAGCATTGGGCCAACTCTTGACCTAAAGCCCATGGCATTAATCAAGTGGACTTAAATGCATTGGGCCAACTCTTGACCTAAAGCCCATTTCATAAACTAAATGGACTTAAATGCATTAAGTGGGCTTGGTTAATTACTTAGTCTTATCTGGAGTCCAAAACACTTTTAGGCTTAGGTCCACGACACTTAGGCCATTAGTCCAAGTAATTAAGAAAACAATATATACACATTATTAATTTATTATTTCAATTAATATCTCATATTAATTAAGCATAAATTAATAATTAAACCTTTCATTGAATTAAGATTTCATGATATGCTAGAATCATTACCTTAAGCAAAAATCCAATTTCATTAATCTCAATTAATTGATTAAACTCTTTAATGAATAATTAGATTAAGTCAAAGAGATTTGGTAAAACCTTATTGGTGTGACTTACTAGGTTCATGTCTAGTTGGCAATGAGAAGATAATATCAACACTTGATATTATTTGAAACTCCTTTCAAGTCTAAATGTGAAAATCCCAATTATTCACATTTAGTTCTCATAAGTTGTGAGTGACCCCTAGCATCGATATCACAACTACCCAATTAGATATGACTGTATTTATTAATTCACACGAACCCTTTGGTCATAATTAATGTGCACTAAAATCCCTTTATTAGAAGATCCCGATATAGCTTAGAGTCAAGGATTAGTCAAACTCTAATAGTTATATCATATGACCTCATCTTAAGTTCTATTTCTTGATTAAAACATAACAAATACTATAAACTCTTTCTAGCTCTGAAACTCTTTCAAACTGTTATGTTTGTCTTGCCCAGGAACTCTTTCATTAAGAAAAGACTTAGATAGCATAGGATCTTATCCAAGTTCACTCCAGGTAATGAATCCCATCTCAGTCTAACACTCATCCCTACATTTAACTAACTAGAGGCACCATACACCATATACCCATGTGTGAATAAACTAAGCATGTCAGCGGTAACAAACTCTAATCACTCAAATGTGAATGACCATGTCACCTCAGATCAAAGGAATATATGCACCATTATGACCTAGATTGTGATCTTTGACTATAAGTGAATATCCGTGTGATCACATATCTAACATCACTATTTGATCCACCCATCACATGAGTATCCACATGTCTATTTCAATATCTCATATCAAGTAGAATGAGACTCACTACCTCCCACTATTAATACCATATACTAATAAAGAAAAATAGACAGAGGTAATAGTCTAATTAATATTACCCAAATATTAATTATATAACTATGAACATTTTATAGCATATGTACTAAATAAATTCGTAGCTCATATTATCAACTCTTGATAATAAATATATTTAACATGATGCTAATAGACAAATATTCAATTAAATAAACACTTTAAATAATAGAATATTTTTTTATTATCATTGGAATAATTTATAATATCATTATACATTACAAGAATAGCACTAAGACATATCAATACTAACACTTTAGGCTATGCTTGTCATAAAAAACTGAACCGATTGGCCCATCGCCAGGCTTCACATGTTAACTCTGTAACCAATTGTAATAATAACAAAAAAACAATTGTGTTTTATTTTTCTTTTTGGTTTCTCCTTTTGTACGTTTATATAATTAAATGTAGAAAGTGCCTACCTTTCTACTTTTCTTCTCATTCAGCAGCAAAAAGAAAACAAATAAACTAGCCAATTATCTTGTATTATTATTTTTTAATCTTTGTACTAATTCCGACTTGCATTAAGTGTTTCGTTATTGTATTCAATACTTTTTTTTTGTTATGTAGTTACAATTTTAACTTTTTTAAATTTGGGGTGAATAAAAAAATTAAATTAAATTAAATTAAATTTTATCAATTTATTACATAATAAGTTTAAGAAATAATAAAAATAATACTTAAAAATAACATATTTTTTTAAGATAATTCTTATATGATACAATTATAATAATATATTTCTAAATATTATTTGTATTTAAAACTCAAAATAATATCTCAAACTTAAAAACAGTAATTAAAACTCAAAAATAGTATATTATCTGAATATTATTCAAATATTTTCCTCCAACTAAAAGTATATTTTTTGAATATTATTCATATCTGAAACTCAAAATAATGTCTGAAACTTAAAACAGTATCTAAAAATTAAAATAGTATTTGAAAATTAAAAATAGTATCTCAAACTTATAAAATACATTATATTATTTGAATATTATATGTATGTGAAATTTCAAAATTGTATCAGATACTTAAACCCTATATTATCTGAATATTATTCAAATATTCTCCTTAAACCAAAAGTATATTTTCTGAATATTATTCGTATATAAAACTCAAAACAGTATCTAAAAATTCAAAACAGTGTCTGAATATGATAATTTAAGTAAGTATTTATTGTTAGAAAATTTGTTAAGGAAATAGCTAGCCTTGAGTAATAAATTTCAAATATAATTGTATTCAATTAATTAAAATAAAAATAATTGATATATGCATAATTTGAATCCAAGTGCCCATATTTTTTTGAATGCATGAAATTTGAAAATACTTTTTATTTATTTCTATTTTATTATTTGTATATATTTAGTTTATTATTTGTATATAAAATGAATAAAATAATATCAACCTAATATATTATCCTAGGACTAAAACTTTAATTATTTTTTAAAATTAATATAAGTTATATAATTTAATATATTAATTATAATTTTTGAAATAAAGCACACCGCCTATATATATATATATATATACCTGAACCTAAGACTAAAAAAACTAAGAATAAAAATAAAAAAAATAAGGAAAAAATTGAAAAAAATTAAGGATAACAGAAAATAAGAAAAAAAATACATAAATAAAAAAAGAGAAAATTTAAAATAAATATAAGGATAAAATGAAAAAAAAATAAGAATAATAAAGAATAAGAAAAAAGGAAAAAATAAATAAATATTTTTTTAAAAAAAGGATAACAGGAAATATGAAAAAATTAAAAAATGATAAAATAAATGAAAATAAATAAATAAATAAAATTTAAAAAAAGGAGTCAAAAATAAAGAGAAAAAAAGAAAAAGATAAAAGAAAATAAAAATGAGAAAGAAAAAATAATGTGAGACTGGAAAAAAAAAAGAGAAGATAAAAATAAAAAATAAAAATAGAAAAAAGGAAAACAAGAGAACAAAAATACAATAAAAAGATAACCAATCCAAACCAAAAAAATTTTAAAACAAAAAAAAAAGTGAACATAGGGAAAATGGATAAAATTGCAAAAGGAAAAAAAATGTATAATTGAAAATAAATTGGATAGATATGTAATTAATAAAAAAAGATAAAATATTTTGATGTAAACCAACCACAAAATATTCCTATTTTGTTTTAAATTAAGAGGTTAAGCCCATTTTCATTGTTTATTTGATTTTAAGGAAATTTCAACTCATTACCTAGTCAACACCATTAATATCACTTGTGGCTGGTGCTTATTTTTTTTCAATTTTAACTGTGCTCTTTTCATTTTTATCTTGATTTTGGGTCATTTTTGAAAGTTGGCCAACAACTTCGACGATTTTTCCTTTTTTTTTATAATTTTGTATCTATTTATTATTTTTAAAGACATATTTAATTTAAATTGATTATATGTATTTTATTTAATTTGTATATTATAAGTAATTTAATTTTATATTCTAAATAACAATTTTTTTAGATTTTGAAACTTACTATTATTTAGATATAAAAATTAAGCTAATTAAATAAAAAATTACACGTAGTTTTCAATAATTATTTTTTCATAATTATTTATAATTTAGAAATTAAACTAATTAAAGTAAAAATTACCCAGAGTATTCAATAATTATTTTTTCAATAAAATATATCCAAAAAATTATAAAATATATCCAAAAAATTATTATTTTTATTATTGATACTAATAAAAGTAAAAATTATATTTATGGTCTTACTTTTATTATTAATGATGAAAAAACTAGAAAAACAACAAACGGCAACAAAAATCAACAACTACAATTTTTTTTTTTACTTTAGTTGATTTTTGTTTTTTTTTGTTGTTTTCAGTTGTAAGTTTTAATTGTTTTAATTGTTTCTCTTTGTTTATATTTGTTGATTTTTATTAAAATTAAATATATATATATATATATATATATATATATATATATATATATATATTATATATATATATATATATATATATATAATTTTTATCATTAATACTAAGAAAATTAAAAATTTTATTTATGACCTTAATTTTGTCATTAATAACGAAAAAATAATTTAAAATTAGTAAAAAATAAACAACAATCAACAACATAAATCTTTGTTGTTTTGTTGTTTCAATTGTTGTTTTTAGTTTTTTTTTTTTTGGGTTTGTTGATTTTTCTTTATTTTGGTTGATTTTTTTATTTTTTTGGTTTTTTTTTATTGATGTTACAAATATATTATAAGAATTGTAAACTTATTATATATTGATGATTAATACGTATCAAATATTTTTTTTTTGAAAAAAAAATATTTGTTAGACATTTTAATAAACAAGTTAAAGTAAAAATAAAATAAAATCCTTATTCTTTAGAAATATAAAATTAGAAAATTTTATTTATTTATTTTTGTTACAACAGTTGAAGATATTTATTACTTAGTTTAACAACAATTAAAAATGTTTAGTTCATAATTATTCATTTGAAAAAAGAAAGTTATTAAGAGAAAAAAATGTATAAAAAAAAAAAGAAAAGTTGAGAATAAAATAAAGATAACATCTTTAAAATAAAATAAAAAATGTTGAGCGAAAAATAAGTTGAAAAAAAAATATGAAGACATTAGAAATAAATATTGAGAAAAAAAATAAATACAGTACTATAAAAATTGAAAAAAAATGTTGAGCAAAAAAAATTGAGAAAAAACAAGATTAAGGAAATAAAAAAATTGAGAAAAAAATAAATGAAAATAATATAAAATAAAATAACTGTTCAAAAAAAGTTCAAAAAAATAAGTAAAAAGGAAAAAAAATGTTGGAAAAAAAAAACAACCCTAAAAATAAAAATGTCAAGAGAAATGAGTTATATTTGAAAGAATTAATTTTTGTAAAAATATTTTTGAAAATTTTTACGGTCAATAATTTTTTTGAAAACTTTTTTAATTTTTAGTATATTTATATAAAAGCCCTCTTAATTTTAGGTTCAACTTTTTAAGCTTATAATAATTTAGGTTAGTAGGTCCAATTTAAATAGGTTTAATTAATAAATTATATTAGTTAAAGAGATTTTTACAAAAAAAAAAAAAAAGAAGGTACTTTTTTATTTTATTGACCAAAATATTTCAAGTTTTCATTAATTATTAATTTTGTCCCTTTTATTTACATAAGTGCCTATTTTATTTACAGATATATACCATTGTTCCTTTTACTTTATTTTTTGTCCTTTTTTTATTTTTATTCTCTTTATGTTTTTCCTTCTTTATTCATTTTTCTCTTTTTTTAAAAAATTTTATTTTTTTTATATTTATTCTTTCCTCCCTTTTTTATTTTTATTTTCTCTTTTTTCCTTATTATTTTTTTAATTTTTATTTTTTTCTCCTTCCTTTCTTTTTTTTTTCTTTTCATCATTTTTCAAAATTCTTATTTTCTCTTTTTTTTCCTTTTTTTTATCTTTTTATATTAGTTCAGCATTAGCCAATATATATTTTTGGAATTTTATTTCATAAAGTTTTTGACATTTTATGTTGAAATACAATCTCTTTATTAGTTTTATTTTCTCTATATTTTTTAATAAATTTAACATTTTTTCTATATGTTAATTTTTTTAAATTCTAATAAACTAAATTAAATACAAAATTATATAATTCTATAAATAAAATAGTTAAAAATCTAGTAGTATCATTAAATTAATTTTTTATTGGGCTTTGTTAAAAGAGGTTGGCATGTATTTCTCTGTGAAATACCTTTGTTTATATGTTCTGTTATTTGTAATTTTTTTTTTATTGAATAGGATGTTTAAAATGTTGATTCTATTTTTATTTCTACTCATTTTGTTGGTCTTGGTGGATAAAATGTGAAGGGTTTTGATATGATATATATTGTTATTATTTTTTTTTTAATTTAGTTTTTGTTGCTTTTTTGTTTTTGATTTAATTTTGCATTCGCATGATACTGAATATGATTTTGTCAATACTCCTCCACATAAGAGGGAGCACATACTTGCCTTTATCTTCAAGTCTCATTTTATTATTGTATAGGAAACTAAAATTTAACCAAAAGTATATAAAAAAATATATTATAACTTAAAGCTAAATATTTTCTTTGAAGTTAAATAAGTTGTAATTATTGTAATAGAAAATTTTTAAAGAAATGAATATATTTTTAAGTTTTTGGGTGTTGTTGAGTCGTAAAATGATGTTGTTGTTTTACTTTGCGTTTATAATTTGGTATCATTTTGTTTTTGTTTTTATTTTTTTTTTGTTTCTGATATTTTTTTGTTTTATTAATGGTAATGCATTGTCTCACGAAGTTTCTTTTGTATGTTTGTTATATCTATACAATCTCTATTTTATGTCCAAATATTTCATAGTTGAAGGAGAGTGATTATTTTGATTTTCTTTGAATCTGTTTTTGGTTTCCGATTATTTTTCTATATCCTTTAGGTTTATTTTTTATTTCCAATTTATTTGTTTGTATCTTTTTGGTTTATTTTTGGTTTCCAATTTATTTTTTCTGTTTTAGTTTTTTTTTTTTAAGAATGTATATGAAATTTTTGATTTTATCCTAAAATATTTTTTTATATTTTAGTTTTTTTCTGCGTCATAGATTTTTTCCCACCTTCTAGCCCTGACCTTTCTGGTCAAAGAAAAAAGAAGCAAGAAAAAATATAAATAAAATACATATGATTTTTAAAAAAAAATAACTAATATTTAATGGATTAAATGACAAAAAAATAAATTTTCCAAAATAAAAATTCAAATCTGATGTGTGTACTTAAAAAATAGTCGTTTGGTGCATTTTATTTTCCTTACGATGTTCATATGATTTAATTAAAATTAATAAGAACTCTTATGATTACTGTTTTCAGAATAATAGTTCAGTTAATTGCCTTAATTTAGTGAGAAACGCATAGATGAAGTGCGCGATCATTCTAAAGGCAGAGTTTAAATTACGAAAACCATTTGTTCCTTCCTCTCCGTAGACAGGATAAAAAAAGCACTGGCAAGCAAAACTTAAAATAAAAACTGAATGCAATAAGTGAAAGCTCTAGGAATTGAATAACTCAAGAAAATATATGATCATATTCTACTTAATAAAATCTAAAATAATTTGTAAAAAATACTTTTTATTACTTAAAATAATCTAATAATTTGTACAAAATAAATAATATTAAGGGATTAAGAAAATCATTACTATTTTAAATAAACTAACTTAAAACTAATGAATATTAATTAAACTCCTTATATATTCAAAACTAGCTGGTGTTGTATGTAATTAATCATACATGTCAGTATAATTTCATTCTTAACTACTTTGCAAAGCTAATAATGCTTTTCATTGTTGTGTTTGAGCACACGACTAATGGATGGATGGGACTTACATTATATTGACTGGTAATTAATTCTTTTCTAAACAACTGGCCAACATAAATACCGAACGCAAGTGTCTCTCTTCTCTTCATCTCAGCTTATAAAGTTTTATTTTCTCTTTACCTTTCTTTTCTAAACAACAGTTACCCAGCAATAATATCCTCTTCAATAGTTGCATTAGTGCTACATATGCCTCTTCTTTTCGGCTCTTTCATGGTTTTGTTTGCCAGTAATTTCTATAAAACAAGGACAGTTAGGAAAATGAACCACTCACCCCATCATTTCTATCAACAACTCTCTTAAACACCTGATTATCGTCCCATAATTTTTTAATCTCAGGCTCTCGCGTCAAAAAATTTGGTCTCAAGCCAAAATTCATCTTTGGTAAATCGACAGTGTGCTTGTACCTTCCCTCTTCTAGTTTTTCAGCTACATGATTTCAAGCAAGTCATAAATTACCCAAACAAAAGCTAAGAACTTTATGCAAAAAAGCACAACAAACCCAAGTTTGGAAAACAACAAAATTAAACAAAAGCAAAACAACCCAAAAACTAAAATGCGCAATTCCAAAAAAACCAAAAGCAACAAATCCAAAATGCACAATGAATCAAACAAGCTTTTGATCCAAAATCCAAAGGCAATAGACAAAGTTTCACGAATCAATAACAACAAAAATCCCATAAAACATAACCCACAAAAAAAATAAATAACAAAACCACATGACAAACTCACCTAACAAAAACCCACTTTGAAACATAAATTAAAACTCAAATTCCATAAATTTTATGAATCAAAGCAACCCGAATCAAAACATAAATTCAAAAAATCAAAACTTGCAATTAAAAGGAGAATTAGAATAGAGAATTAATAACTATTAGGAAAGGACCGATGCACTAGCCAAGTCAGAGATTAAGGAAGAACATAAGGTTGAAAGAAAAAAAAACGGAGAAGAATAAGAACCAATGGCTATTGCGATGAGTGAGTGAGACAAAGAGAGTAGCCTATGAAATAGATTTTTTTTTATTATCAATTAAAAATGGACACATGATGTAGACGGCGGGACTTAACATACATCCAAAATTTTAGCAATCGCGACACTGTTTGAGTTCAGGGCTATAAAGAATACATTACTATATCACAAAATATAGCGTAGAGATAAGGAGTCGCCACCTAGGATAATAATTGGAACAAAAAGAAAGTGGTGATAACTCGATTCTCTAAAAGAAAGTTAGCACCACAACTAGAACATTCTGGATATTGAATATCAATTTCTTTCTGTCTCATGTTCATTTAGAATTAGTTTATTAATTACTAAGTTATTCCCTATTTACATACAATTTTATTTAAACCTTAGTTAGCATCCATTTAACTCCAAGCAACTAGTTATGAAAGAGTACATAAAAAATGCATCTATATAATGCAATGCTTAGTCTAGTCTACATTGATTTTAATTAAATGAGCTAAATTCACATATTTTATTTACATATAAGTCTAAAAGCTAATGGCCCTAATTCCTATTTAATTTTAAATTAAATCAACCTAAGCCTATTGATTTTAATCCAAAAACAAGTGAGCCTAATTCTACAATTTATGAAAGGCTTTAAACTAATGGGCTTAAGTCTAATTGATTTTATGTTAAATGAAGTAATCCTAAATCTATTTATTTTAAAGAAAATGCTTTAATAGGCTGAGCTAAATCTAAGTTAATTTTAATTAAACTAAGGTAGACTTATGTCTAAATTAACATAATGAGCGTAAATTAATTTTAAAGCTAATTATAAATTTAAAACCAATTTTAAATGCCTATTAATTAAATGGGTTAAAATCTAAAGTGGACTTAGAGTCCAAAACGAATAAAAACACAAAAAAAAAATAACAAATAACAAAAATAGACCAAATAACAATCAAACATACATACTTTGATTTCCAAAACACCATTAATTTTAATTAACATGTAACTTAAATTAATCTAAAGCGACCATTGATTTTATTAAGTTTTTACCAAATTGAACCTAATTTACTAATTGATTTTAAAAAGATAGAAAAAAGAAGTTTCACTATTTTCCCAATACCAAGGCTATTACAACTTGCGTACAAAATAATTAATACTAATTGATTACATGCCCAAATAAATGAACAACACACACAAGATAACAAAAACACATAATGAAATAAAAATAAAAATAAAACCTAATGTCTACGTGAACTGATAGAACAAGGATTTTATTCATGGATCTTCATGGGTTTTATCTGGCTCTAATCACTCCATCAGGTTGCTCCCACCATAGCCATTAAAAATAAATAAATAAAACAAAGAAAAAAATATTAGAATCTAAAAAACAAAATTAAATAAAAATAAAAGAAAGAATCAAATAAAGAAAGAAAAGGAAATAAAGTGAAAAAAGGATGAGAGTGGTGAAATACAGTATTGATTTGCTCCTTAGAGTGGATTTGTTCACTTTATTGTTGCTGGAATAGTGTCTGTAAATTGTTGATTTTTCTTTTCTCAAACTTTCATTACTTCTTTTCAAAAGGACCTTAGGAACATAAAAGAAAAGAACTTTTTTTATGACTTTGCTCTACCTTTCAAAGGTTTTTTTTTTTTTTAGCCAGAAGAAGACCCCTTCTTACGTTAAAAAGGTATAGGTTTTTATAAACCAAGAGGCTAACCTCCTATGATTATCAAATTAAAGGAGATCAAGATTTTATTTTTAAAATTTTTTTATAAAACAACATGATAAATCAAGATTTATCAGGATTATCTTTTTTTTTTTTCAAATTATTAATTTTTATCCAATAAAAAACAAAGGAAAAAATTAAAATTAAAAAAATTCAAATGCAAACTAGTCAAAACTATATGATTCTGATTATAATTGTAGATTTCTAATCAGAATTCTATATTTCCAATCTATCAAAATTTTATATTTTCGATCGGAAATTTGTAATTCCGACCTAGAATTATAAAATTCCAATCAGTAATCTTTCCTCTTTTTTTTACTTTTAAATACCAAATGACCCTTAAAAGAAACAAAACTTTTCAATTAGGTCCGTAAAGAAAATATTACAATTAAGTCCTTTAAAAATGCAATTAAGCTTTAAGATCGAAAAATCAATGTCGACAGACCTATTTATAACAAATTTTCATCATTGGAATCCTCTGTCGCATCCACACTTGACTATCCTGAAATTAGGTGCTTACATATAAGTAATTATTTTAGCATTTCTTGGCACACTAGTAATAATTGAAAAGTTAAGGTATTTTAGTGGTTCAAATACCTCCCGCCGGAATTATCAAACCCAAACCGCTTTCAAGATTAAAGAATGGATCGGGTGAAGAGAGTGTGAGAGGCAGGTCAGTTGATGGAGGGCTAAAAATAGTGGATTCGGATAGTGATTCGGTTTTAATGGTAAGAAAATCGACCTGCTCAAATTTTCAATAACCAAACAACGTCATTTTATTAGTAGGTTAATTAACCCTAAGTATAAATACTTCACATTCTTCTAACCCTAATAAACCTCTAATTTTCACCACCGCCTCTCTTATTTTCTAACCCTAAGTTCTTAATGTTCTCTATTCTCTCTCTGTAACCCAACCCCCCCTCCCCCCCATCTTTCTTCAACCTTTTAACCTTTAATCCTAAACCATAGCTGCCCTTGACCCACCACTCCTGTTGCATGCAAATGACTCCTTATTCTTAATAATGATTTGTATGTTCTAAGATCATCACCTAAAGTTCTGTTCACCTATATTTTGTTTCTATAATGATTTAAGATCTTTGTGATTATGTTAAGAGATTTTATATCAATAGGTCATTAATCTATATGCCTTATCCCACTTCTTTTAATTGATTTTAATTTTTTTATGTAAGTGTCGTGATAAATTTTTAGATCTAATGATGTGATTATTTTTTTTAAACCTCATATTACATTAATGATTAACATCATTTTTCCTTTTTATTCTTCTATATTTGTGTTAGAAGCCCTTTAAATACATAATAGATCTCTTCGATCTAACAAAAGGTAGAAGCTTTAAAGGAGATCTACATTCTCCATAAGATCTTTATGTTCTAAATAAACGGTGGCAGCTTAGAGCTCCGTCAATAGAAGATCTAAACCAAAGGTGAATAATATCGAAAAATCTTCATATTTTACTTTAGAAAAAATTGCTTTAATGATTGTTAGTGTTATAGAAGAACGATGTAAATTTTCTTTTTTGTTAAAAAGTGTTTTATAATTTTTTATTTTGTATTGATTTATTTCTTGAAGAAGAACAATTTTATTTTAATTTTTCAAGTAATGTGATTTTTGTGTTTTTAAAATTAAAAACCCTTGTAAATTTATATGTTTTCTTGAAAATATTAAAGTATTCTTTGTCTTAATTAAAAAGAAATTTCCTTTATGTTTAATTACAAGTGAATTTATAAAAATGTTTTTATTTAAATTATTTGATTCTATTTAATAAATTTTTTAATCAAATGATTTTTTGTGTTTCTGCTTTGCCTTTAAAAAAAATTGTCTTTATTATACTACTTCTATTTATTGATTTCTTCTTTCAAGTGATTATGTGCTACCTACTTGTCTTTGTATAAGTTTTTTAATATTATTTTATTATGTGTATTGATTTGTTCATTCAAATTAATCTATGTTATTGTCACTTGATATAACTTAAATCTAATTATGATTTGGTGCCTTTTCTTCGGCTTGTAGATGCAAAATGTTGTGGGTACTACCAATAGCAGTGGTACTACTAATACTACTACTGGTAGTAATAAAAGTACCTAAGGCCAAGGCCAACAAAGGGTGGAAGCATTTAATGAAAAAAACTCTGAGTAGCCTAAAATGAAGAAAAAGAAAGTGGTTGAACACAAATCAAAAGCTTGGGTTACAGCAGGAGTAATGGATCAAGCGAGGTGTATATACTGTGTTGCAGTAATTAACTGTTACTCTAAAAAGCATGGTACATCTTCTGTTTATGATCATGTGCTTACCAGTGCGAAAAATCCATATGATAAAAACACTAGACAATCACTTTTGACATTACAACCTATGTCAACAAATGTGGAAGCTAACAAAGAATGTGTAGGAATAGGAACCTTAGGCACTTGCAAGTTTGATCAATAGTCAATTAAGAAGTTTATTGCATATATACTAATTGTTGATGAGCTGCCTTTTAAATTTATGCAAGGGGAGGGGTTTAAAAAGTTCTTAAGTGTTGCTTGTCCTAGGTGTAAATTGCCATCTAAATGGACTTTAACAAAGGACTGTTTTGATGTGTTCTTAGTTAAAAGGCAATCCTTCATAATCATTGTCAAAGGGTGAACTTTACAACTGACGCATGGACATATATTCAACAAATTAATTACATGTGCATCATGGATCACCTTATAGATGATCAGTGTAAGCGAAATAAGAAAATTATATCAATTATGTCTGTTTTATCTCATAAAGGTGAATACATTTCCAAAGCTTTGGAAAACTGTTTGCTTAAGTGGGGGCTTAGAAATATTTTCACTATCACACTAGACATGTAAGTTCAAATGACACTGCCATGGGGTATTTCAAAAAAAAAAACTTATGTTGGGGTGTTAATTTTGTTAGATGTAAGTATTTACATATGAGGTGCGCTGCATACATTTTGAACTTAATTGTGCAAGATGGCTTGAAAGAAGTTAATAAATCTATAAAAAATGGTTCGAGAATGTGTTAGATACATAAGAAACTCACTAGTTAGACTAAGGAAATTTAAGGAGTTTGTTGACTTAATTGGAATTAATTGTAAAGCCTGTTTGTCACTTAATGTTCTTATAAGGTGGGACTGAATTTATTTGATGCTAAAAATTGCATGTCTTTATGAAAGGCTTTTGACAAGTATGATGAATCTAAGTCATCATTTATATCTATTTAAAAGAAGATGTGCCTGATTAGTTTGACTGGATATCTATCAAAAAATTGGTGGAGTTACTTAAGCATTTCTACAAAATGACAAAAAGAATTTCTAATTCTCTTTATGTGACTTCACATACTATTTTTTCTGAAATCTCTAATTTATATTAGACTTTAAATGAGTGGAAGTAGTCTAATGACCTAAATGTGAGAGCCATGGGTCTCAATATGAAATAAAAATTTGACAAATAATGGGGGGGATCTTAAGAAGATGAATAATTTGATTTTTATTGCATTTATGTTAGCTCTTAGATACAAGCTTAAGTACTTATCTTTTTATTTGTCTTAAATGTTTGGACCTTATTTAGGTGGAAGCTTTTTACAATTTATACATAGTAATCTATTTGAATTATTTAATGATTATATAGTTGTATATGGTTAATCTTAATCTGCTACTCAATCATCTCTAGTGGGACAATCTGATACTATTTATGCTTTTGCATTTTCTTCCAAACCTTTTGTCATGACCCAAAACAAGACCATTACCGGCGCAAAGGAATGAGAATTCTTTCGAATCCGGAACTCGTAGCAAGCCTAAAAAAAATAAAATAAAACATGCAATACTAATAATAATATATAATGCAGCGGAAATAAAAATCATAAATATAATAATAGCATATGCACCAACTGGATTTAAATCAATTCCTCATCATTTCATATATATAAATCTTTTAATACAAATCCAGTTCAAATATATAATATAACATATCTTTAAATATTTAATGACTACTGCAGTGTCTAGATAAAATAAAACTCAAGACTCAGAGAAGCAGTTTACATAAAGAAGCCGGGGCGGAAGAAATCCGGCTTACAGGCCTGCTACTGAGGTCTGAAGAAGAAGACTCTCCTGAAAAATTAGTCAACGGAGGGGAGTCAGACCTCACTGAGTGAATTACTATAATATATATACATGCATACTAAATGACAATGCATACAATCAACAGTATATATCTAATATGTATATATACAGACAAATACACACAGATGCTGTAAAATCATTTTATATATATTTTACTGAAAATCATCGTTTATGAAGGATCAAATAGAACCCTATGATATCGCAACCTCAAAAACAGTGTTAGACAACACTCTAGCCATACAGGCTCACTTATTCCAAATATGTCCACTTAATCCATTTAGACAGTAGACTGGCCCCGAGACACTAAGTCGACCGAGCTCCAGCAGTCTGACTGTCAGTGTGATTGGCCCCGAGACACTTGGTCAACCGAGCTCCAGCAATCACACCTCCAACCCATATCTCACATATCAAATAATCATAACCAATCAATATCCACAAATGGTTAGTAATATAACCTATCTGCTATAAGCGTACCGGTACGTACTCGGTCCTAGTGCTACCCACTAGGTAGCACGTTCTATCGATATCCTTCATTACTAAATATAAAACATCCATTCATAGTAAATGATGCATGAATTTAAATAAAATAACATTATAAACCATATATATACTAGAAATATACGAAAAGTAAACCAGGTATATTTCGAGTATATATACGTCAAATAAATCCAATCAAATTATAAATTAAGCTAGGAATATATTTAAAAACATTTTAAATATAGTTTATTAACAAACCATGCATATAATTTAATATATACCAAAAATAAACCAAAAATAAATCAAAAATATACTTAAATACAAATCACATTATTTATGCATTTTAATCAAAATAAAATGTATATTTCTAAATCATGCATCCTAAAGCATATATACATAAAATAGCAACTCACACTTAGTGCGCTCCACGAGATGGATCTGACGGGCCTGGTCCACTAGGCCTCGGTCTCGGTGCAACTAAACAAACAAAATAACAGACATCAGAATACCTAACAAAAAATCCTAGAAACTCAATCTAAAATATTAAACACAGAAACAAGATTAGGGTTCGACTGGACATCACGTTTTACAAGAATCCTATCGAAAATTTGACAGAACCTCCCCTGTAAAACGGACATCTCTCTACTCAAAGAGTAGAGCCGACCCTGCAAAGAAACACACTTCAAAAATAAGCTCAATAATTCATTCACAACCCCTCGGTCGGACTCCAAACTACAGTCTATCAACCGGGGTCCACAATCACAGAATGATTTCAGAATTACCAAAAATACCCTTATAACATAGAAATACATTTTATAAATAGAAATTACATAATTAGCCTTAAAACACAGTAAAAACCGATAAAAACTCATTTTATTAGTAAAATCGTATATTATATATATAATTAAAAATTATTCACGAAAAATAGTTCTAATTAGTTAAAAATACTAAATAATTTGTAGAAATCATTTTTATACCTTAAATAACTATTAAAACCAATTAAATTACATTTTTAGCCAATTTTGTGTAAAATTACCAAAATACCCCTATATATATAAATATACTATAATTACTTCAAAAATTCACCAAAAAATAGTATAATTATCCAAAATTTATTTTCTCAACATATTTATCAATAATATCAATAATTAAACTCAATTAACCAATTAAATTCAATTAAAAACACAATTAACCTAATTTTCCCAAAATTACATAAACTTAAATAATTCAAAATAAATACATAGAAATTCATAAAAATTCCAAATAAATTCCTATAATTCATTTCAACACCTATAATTATCATAAAACACAATTTCATAATTTATTTAATTAATTTCATAAAATTAGAAAATAATATTAAAATATTCAAAAATACCCAAAAATCAAAATAATCTCCAAAAATTCTAAAAAAATTCACACATGTATATTAAGCTACTAGGATCAAAATTTGTGAAGGGAGTTTTCATGAATCAAGCAATTCGAAGTTCAAAAAAATCAAAAACCCTAATATGGTCGAAATCGAAAATTCAAAACCTAAGCAAATCAAGACCATTTAAGCTCAAACCAAAGCTAGAATCATACTCACCGGAGCTCAAGGAGAAGAAAGAGACCAGCGGTGTCAAAAATGGTGGCCGGAATCGTGGTCGACGGCGAGAAGCTCAACTTGCTGCCATCGCGAATTCTGGGCGTTCCAATGGGCTTCCAGTGGCCTAGTCACATCAGAGAGGAAGAGGAAGGAAGGGGAAGGAGGTTGATGGTAGCTGGTGGCGGTGAAGGGCGGTCCGGTGTGCTGGAATGGGAGGCGCAGTGAGGGTAGGCGTTGGGAGAGAAGAAGGGAGAGGGAGGGGGCAATTCGGTAATTTTTCAAAAATTTTGATTTTTAATTACATATATGTATATATATACTTTATACTATATATTAAAATAATATTAAATTACACAAACATCAAATATACACCACACACTTATAATTTAATATTTTAATAATTTATACTAAATAAAAATAATTAAATAACAATAAAACTAATAAATAATTAATAAAATATTAGGATAATATTAATTAAACCCTAATTAAATAAATAAGTACACATAGGCTTTATTTAGTATTTTAAAAGTACGTATGAGTTCATGCAAGTCCGAAAATATATTTAAAATAATTAATAATAAATTATTTACGTGAAAATTTCCCCGAAAATGAAAGTCTCGAGAAAATTTTACGTAAAGCACTATAAATAATACACAATAATGAAAATAGGTTTTAAATACATATCAACTCGTAAAAATATCGTAATATATATACAAAAATTATTAACACTGTATATCCCGGTTCAGTATTAAAATATTTAAAAACACGGGATATTACACCTTTATCTATACTAAAAGCATAATTTATGCAGTATAAATTGGAATATGGCTTTAGTGGAAGTAAGAGGTCTTACCTCGACATTTATCTTTGTTAGATTGTTATAGAAAAAGACTATCCCCAAAAATGTCCGATAATGAAACAAATCCCCTAGATGACTAGAGTCTGCTTGGTCATAACACCTCTGAAGTGTGCAACCTTGAAAACCTAACTGACCCCTCCAATGTGCAAAATCGATCACTGAGCCATTAAGTTATGATCCTACCTTGCAAAATATGAATTATCAGAATAATGAGAGGTTTATTTTGAGAAAACTCCTCTCAAAATACTCAACTCATTGGGCCGATGCACATTTCGTTAGACCAGGACATAGCTTTGTGAAAAATGAAAATTGATTTTAATAAAATGGACTTCGAAAATATGTCCAAAAGGCTCTAAAACCTCCTTAAGTGGTCCCAGAATGGTCCAACATAACCTAGGTATTAGCGGGTATCGCTCAAAAGTGCATGTAAATGCCCTTAGGTGTCATAAACCAAGATCAAGGCTGAATTTGGCAAAATAGACTTTAGAAACGCATCTAGAAGGCTTAAAACCCTAGGAAGCAACCTTGGAATAGTGTGCATAAAACTTGGGAAGCGTGCGTAAAGCATCAAAGTGTGTGTGGAAGCACATATGTATATATGGCTATGGGCAAAATCCTCGATATACACATGAAACCACGGCCCCACCACCCTATTCTACCCAATTTTTCCTATAAATATACCCCTTCACACCCCATTTTGGAGGGGGGGAGCAAGTAGAAACACACAAACACTTAAAAAATTGGTCTGGTCGAAGGCGCTGGAAAACCCTTTCCATATAGTTTTTTCTCTTTCACAACCTTTCTCTTAAGTTGTTAGATCCTTTTTCCACTAAACCAAGCCTCATCTTTGTCAAAGCATGCTTCAAAGGTATATAATCTAGCATCATTCTGTTGTCATTTTGAACCTCTCGATAAGGAAGGCTTGATAATCTTTTAAAGCTAAAGCTTCAAAACTCAAACAAGCTTAGTCGAGTCTGAGGACCACACAAGTATTTTAGCATGTTTATTTTATTGCATTGCATTTTATTTTACTATTGCCAACATTTAAAAATATTGTTGTGCTTATGTGATGAGACTGGCAATCTTACATGCTATATGAATAATATATATTTTATTATGCTCATTTCACATCATCATTTTGTATCCTCTCTTTCTGAAATTATGAAATCACATCGTAAATACCAATAATGTGAAAAGTTCATATCCCAGAATATAGTCAACATGCTCTCGGTCTAGTGATAACCTCATGCATCCTTTATATTATTATCATACATCATCATAGCATAAATAATCACTGTAAGTATGCATGATCATCGTATCATTCATGAAATTGAGCAAGTTATGTGAATGGTCATGTTAATCTTGTAGATCACTTATATCCAAATTTGATTTACTTTTCTAAAATCTTTTCCTTTTCATATGTAATTTTTTAAGAAAGCAATGTAATAAATAAATTTTTATCTTTATTATCTGCCACTATCTGATGTACTATGTGAATGTTATACAAACTATCATTACCAAAACTAGGGTGTTGCAATAGTTATATGTCGAATTTCATATAATAAGAAATAGTTAAAAAGTAGACGCGATCCCCCGAACCCAAAAATCTCTATTGGGGAAAATACTTGCTGAGTGATCCGATGTTGTCTTTCCAAAAATCGAGTGGTGACTCCACAAAATTAAAAGTGTCTCGTCCCCCCAAGACCAATCATTTGTCCTTATTCGACAAAGTTTCCATGTCCCTTGGAAATGGAAAGACTGGCACAATGTCCCACGAAAACATACCACTATAAAAAAAGCCTCAAAAAAACTAGTCGCTCACAAGATGGTGGAAAGTAAATGCTAAAAGGTTCCCTCTACTTTATAGAATGGCCCGTGATGTTTTAGCCATTCTAATATCAATGGTTGCTTCTAAATCTACTTATAGCACCAGAGGGAGGGTGCTTGATGCATTTAGGAGTTCTTTAACTCCTAGGATTATGAAAGCTTTAATTTGTACACAAGATTGGTTGAGATTAAGCAAAGATTCATTTTATGTTGAAGAAGAAATTAATGAACTTAACAACTTTGAGATAGGCAAGTCTAGATTCCATTTGATTTTTTTAACCTTCTTTTTTATTATTTTCTTTGTTTACTTACAATTTATTTGGATTTGATTGATTTACTTATAAATCTTCCACCTATGGGTGTTGTTCCAGCACAACCAACATCAGGTGCAATATAATTCTAATGGCATTTACAAAATTACAGTGGCAGATAAAAAGTTGTAGTAAAAAACTTTAAACTCTATTACTTATTTCTTTTATTAATTTACATTTCTTATTCAATTTATGTACTTATTTTTACCTACTATAATGTGTTTAAGCTTTGATGAAGCTTCCACTCTTATATGAGTCACAAAATTGCTTAGTTGCATTCTCTTAGGTGGCATGAATTATGCAACCAGAAAATGTTATTGCATTCTCTTTGGTGGCATATTAATGCAACCAATAAATTATTGTTGTGTTCTTAACCTAACTTGATTGATTATTTCTGAATTATGAGCATGCCTTTTTTATCTCTATTCTGCATTATTTTTATGCACTCTGATTGCATTTGTTGCCTGCTTGCCTTTAGTACCCACTTGCCTTCATTATGTGCATGATAGACTTGAATATCTGCCTGTTATAATTTCTTAATTCATGCATTTGTATCCTGCACTTATTTATGCATCTTCACTTCTTTAGCATGCTTCATCATGTGTGCTACCTATTTTATTGCATTTGTATCCTTGGTTATGGTGATGATGAAGCTTCCACCTTATTCATAATCTATTTAAATTTGAGATCACTTGTCACGACCCAAACCTAGGAGTCATGACCGGCGCTAGGGAAGGGGAATTTGCAAGAATCCGGAACCCATAGCAAGCCTTAAAATAAAAACTCAATAAACCATAGATATAAAAATTACTTAGAATTAAAACTTTTTAAATCAAAAGGAAATCTCCATATATATAAAATAATAAAATATTTTACAATATTCAAAATACAACCAGCAATAATAACAATAAGAGAATACAATGAGTATGCAATACTACTGCTACATCTAATAATACAAGGAAAGGAAAATTTAAAGTTTACATACAACAGCCGAAGATGAAAGGGTCTAGCAAAGATGAAAGGGTCCAACGAAGAGAACTAATATGAGAGGTTTGATAGGAAGAATCCTGAAAAAATATTTGAGGGGGTTAGACCTCACTGAGTGCATCATTATTATATATATGCATGAACCTAAGTATACAAATATTCAAGCATCAGTATAATAGTATTTATATATTTATATTTATTTTAATTTATACATGCATTTCATACAGATGCTCAAAATCTCATTTTTGAAAAACAAATAAATGCAATAATATTTAGGTGAAGGATCAAAGAAAAACCCTAAAATATTTTGTAAACTCGATCATTAAAGCTCACTAGCCAACATGCTCACTTAATTCTAAAAAAATTTCTCTTCTCAATTTCTTATAATAGACTGATCCTGAGACATTAAGTCAACTGAGCTCCTGCAATCTTAATGCCAACATGATTGGCCCCGAGACATTAGGTCAACCGAGGTTCCACAATCACAACACTCTCTCATCATAAATCTCAATAATCAATTAATCATATCTCAAATCAATAAATTTATAGCCTAGCATCTAACGTGCTACTGCGCAACAGACCTAGTGTACCCACTAGGTGGCACGTTCTACAACTATTCTCTAAAATAACATTTTATAAATAAAATAATAAAATCATATATTAAATGTGAACAACATCCAATTTTATACAAATAAATATTCAGTTTAATATATATGCAAACATAGCATAATGAAATTCATATTTATTAAAAAGTGTGGATGCCAAAATGTTTCTACATGCAATGCATACATATAATAATAACTTACAATTCGAGTGCACTCCTCTATTCTGGTTCGATTGGCCCAGTCCGGTAGACTTAGCTCTCAGTACAACTAAGGAAAAATAATAATAATAATAATAATAATAATAATAATAATAATAATAATAATAATAATAATAATAATAATAATAATAATGTTAGAATTAAATTCCTAATTTTTATACATCTAGAATTTCTAAAAAACAACTCAATCTAGGATAAGACTCAACTAAAACTCAAAACTTAGGACCAACCTGATGTCACGTTTTACAAGAAATTTACCAAAAATTTGATAGAATCTCCTTTCTAAAATAGACATCCCTCTACAAAAGTAGAGTCGATTTTGCATGCAAACACACTTCAAAATATCCACAAAATTCAACTTCTTAGGTTAGGCCCCCGAGCTATAATTATTGCCCAACCAAGAACCAACAAGATCCACTAAATATAAAATAATATAAATTCCAATTATTCACCAAAAATCATAAAAATTCATTTAAATATCACAAATCAATTTATTCACATAATAAAAGTATAAAAGATATTTATTTCCAAAATGAATAATAAATTTCTAGTTTGTAATTAAATTATATTAATAAATCCATTCTTCTAATTTTTCAATTAAATAGCATTAATTACAATTAATTATTTAAATCACTAAAATATATAATAAAAATAACAAAAAGCTTATTTAAATTTAAAAATAATAAATAAAATCATTATTCTTATATTTTTCCAAAAATTACTAATAATTAGATAAAAATAGGAAATAAATTATAAAGATTATTTTAATGCTATTTATTACTCAAAAACTGTAAAAAAAATAATAATTAGTAATAATTTCAACTAAAATATAAAAATTACTAATTTTTCCAAAAAATTATTTTTCACATAAACATTCAAAAATTCATAATAAAAATTCTACAAATAATTTCAATAAACTTCCTTCACCAAACTTGCTCAAAATAAGTAGTAAAATTTATTAAAATATAACCTTCACGAGCTTAGAACAGTAACTCTAAGCCTGGAATAGTCCCATTTTGAAAATAATTTTCAAAACTAAATCTAAACACATATTTGGAAAGCTCATAACCTATACAACACTAATATAAGATCAATTTAACATAAATCAACCGAATTAAACTTAATTTCACAAAATACCCAAAATTAGCCTGAATACAATTTCATAAAATCGAGAGACTTACTGGAGTTAAAAACCAAAATTGATTGAGGGATTAAAAAGCTTAAAGGATGAGCTTCCGTTTGAGACCGACGTTGTATACGGCCGGGTTTAGCACGTGTCCAAGATTTTATCAACCATGACATTGTTTGAGCTCAGGGATCTAAAGAACACATTAACCACTATCACAAAGACATGGTGTGGAAATGAGGAGTCGCCACCCAGGATAATAACTGGAATAATTCGAAAAGGTGGTACTCGATTCCTTAAAAGAAAGCTAGCACCACAACTAGGAGATTCTGGTTACGGAATACGAACTTCTTTTAGTATTGTGTTCATTTAGAATTACTTTATGAATTACTATATTATCCTCTATTTACATGCAATTTCATATAAACCCTTATTCTAGCAATTAACTCCAAGGCAAACTAGTAATGAAAATACAAGTAAATAATGCATTCAATAGAACATATAATCCCTAAGTTAGTCTAATATACATGGATTTTAATTACATCAACTAAGTCTACATGTTTTTTAATAAATGAGCCTAAAGAATAATTCCTCTTAATTTTAATTAAATGAACTTAAGTCTATTTATTTTAATTCTAAAAATGAGCCTAAATCGACAAATTATGGAGGTATTTAAATTAGTGGGCCTAATTCTACATGTTTTAATGTTAACGTGATCTTAAATCTACAAATTATGAAAAAACTTTAATTAAGTAGGCTAAGTCTAATTTAAATTAAATTAGATGGACCTATGTCTAATTTATTAGATGGGCCTAAATTGTCTCTATTCTAAATCTAATTAATTATGGGCCTAAAATGAATTTTAATTAATTAAACCTAAAAACCTAAATTTATTTAAGTGGATTAAAATCTAATATGGGCTTAAGGCCCAAAATACATAAAAATAAATAAACAAACACAAAACACATAAAAATAAATAAATAGGCCCAAAAAAATAAAATAAACAAGCCCAAAAATAAATAAAATATATTAAAACAATTAAATTAAAGATCAAACAACTAATTAAATTATTTTCTTCTAAACCCTAATTTTCATTAACATGCAATCTAAATTAATCTACTTTCTCCATTAATTTTAATTAATTAACCAATTAAAACCTTAATTTTACTAACCAATTAATCAAAATAAACAAGCAATCACACATAATTCCACTATTCCCACTATTGGGGCTAATACAATAATCTATTGAAAATAATAATAAAAAATAATTAATACAACCCCAAAAATAAATAAATAAAATAAAGTAATAATAAAAAACCCTAAAATCTATATATGTACAAGGTCTTATCCATGGCATTCCATGTACCTCTTATGAATTTGATTCTCCAAGTATAATCATAATGTATTTTTCTCCATAAGCACCATAAAAAAGAATAAAAATTATGATTAGTGGATAAATTATAACAATAATAAAATAAAATAAAATAAAAATCAAAAAATCAAAAAAAGAAATCAAATAAAACAAATAAAATAAGATAAGGAGGAGAGATGCTTATGGATGATTTTAATGAAATGCTCCTTAGATTTGTAAAATCGTTCTTGATAAGACTTCGAATATTATTCTTTAAAAATTCTTTAAAGATCCTTCATTAATAAATAAGGCAAAAAGAATTTGTAGAGAATAAGATTTTTTTCTCTTTTTTCTCTCTTTTTCTTCTCATTTTTTCTTTCTTTTCTCTCGTTTTCTTTTGTTTCGTTCTTTTTTTTTCTTTTCCCTTTCTTCCCTTCATTTTTTTTCCTCTTCCCTCTATTTTCAGAGCCAAAACACTCCTTATATATTGATACATCTTGAAACCCTAGTTATAAATTGATTCCTAAAAGACTTTTATTTCCTTAAAACATTATCAAAATAATTTTTAGGAGAATTTCATACCAATTAGGAATTAATTTATTTGGAAAATTCAAGAACGGGGCAGAAGAGGTCTAATTCCGATCGGAATTAATATAATTCCGAGAACTTTCTTTTTTTTTTTACTTTTAATTACAAAAAGGTCCTTGAAAGAATTTAAGTTTTGCAATTAGATCCCTAAAAAGCATTGTAATTTAGTCCATGAAAACATTAAATTCTTTCTTTAAAAAAATTCAATCAGACCCCTGAAGTTTCAAAGTTCAAATAGTGAAGACCTATTCATGACATTTTCATCATTAAAGTCTTTTGTTGCATCCATAACTCATCATCTCAAAATTGAATGTCTACAGGCGTCAACTCCCATCGTTGCCGAAAACGTCTCCGGCAAGGGGAAGAAGATCTGGCAACGTGAGGAAAGAGGGAGAGGAGGGGAAGGAGGTGGTGGGGCTGCTATTGGTTGCTGATGGCGACGTAAGGTGGTGATTGGTGGTGGTGGTAGAGGTGCAGGGGAAATAAGGGAAAAGGAGAAAGAAAGAAAGAAAAATTGCTTATATAATAATAATAATAATAATAATAATAATAATAATAATAATAACAACAACAACAACAACTTTTAAATTAAAAAATTAATATTGTAAAATTTTAAAAATCTACATATCCCCAAATAACAATTAATCAATAATTTATATAAATAATAATATTCAACACCAAAATTCAAATTTAATTTCACTAATAATCAAATATCATAATTTAATAATATAATTATTAACACTTACAAATCCTAGAAATTTAATTTTATAATTTATAAAAAATTAAAGTTATAACATCACTAGTATTGCATTTATTTTTTTTTGGGGGGGGGGGGGGGAGGGGGGGGGGGAACCAATAATGTGGTGTTGTGTCTTAAATGAATTAAAAAATTTATTCTAAGTCACAACCAATTGTAATTTTTTTTAAACTTCCTTGTTGCAATGGCCATTCTTTTTAAATTTGACCATCAAACAGTTTTTGTGTTTCCTTACAGGAAAGATCTTTTTGTTTTTTGGTAAATATTTTGCAACAGCAGAACCTAGAATGTGATTTTTTATGCTACTTTGGTTCAAACATATAAATTCTTTTTAGACATACTGTGGAGAATTCTACATGAGAAAATGACAGTTTATTTATTTATTATTTTTGCTAACTCATGTAATTGAAATAGAATATTAGAAGTATACAAATTAATGATTATGTTGTAAATGAATGCAAAAAAAAAACATAGTATTTTAGCATTCTAGAGCCCAAATAGGTAATACATTAATAATTAGTTGGGCTCTCATATTTTATAACTTTTGGGCTTTGGCCTTAAAATTATAAGTATATTTATTTTTCTTTTTCCATTGGGCTCATCAAATTTAGGCCCAGTGGCCCAATTTGATCAACTTACTTGAACTTAACCCGATAATTTCAGGTGTTCGACTCGATGCATTTGTAAGTACCCAATTTCGGGATGATGAAGTGTGGATGCAAAAATAGACTCCAATTATGAAAATGTTATAAATAGGTCTTTAACACTTGAAGTTTGAAACCTCAAAGGTCTAAAGGTATTTACAAAAGAGTTTAATTGATTTTTTAAGGACATTTCATTGCAACCAATAATGTGGTGTTGTGTCTTAAATGAATTAAAAAATTTATTCTGAGTCACAACCAATTGTAATTTTTTTTAAACTTACTTGCTGCAATGGCCATTCTTTTTAAATTTGACCATCAAACAGTTTTTGTGTTTCCTTACAGGAAAGATCTTTTTTTTTTTGATAAATATTTTGCAACAGCAGAACCTAGAATGTGATTTTTGATGCTACTTTGGTTCAAACATACAAGTTCTTTTTAGACATACTGTGGAGAATTCTACATGAGAAAATGACAGTTTATTTATTTATTATTTTTGCTAACTCATGTAATTGAAATAGAATATTAGAAGTATACAAATTAATGATTATGTTGTAAATGAATGCAAAAAAAAACATAGTATTTTAGCATTCTAGAGCCCAAATAGGTAATACATTAATAATTAGTAAGGCTCTCATATTTTGTAACTTTTGGGCTTCGGCCTTAAAATTATAAGTATATTTATTTGTCTTTTTCCATTGGGCTCATCAAATTTAGGCCCATGGCCCAATGGCCCAATTTGATCGACTTACTTGAACTTAACCCGACAATTTTAGGTGTTCGACCCAATGCATTTGTAAGTACCCAATTTCGAGATAATGAAATGTGGATGCGACAGTGGACTCCAATAATGAAAATGTTATAAATAGGTCTTTAACATTTGAAGTTTGAAACCTCGAAGGTCTAAATGTATTTACAAAAGAGTTTAATTGATTTTTTAAGGACTCAATTGTAATATTTTTTTAAGACCTAATTGAAAAATCTAAATTTTTTTAGGCGGTCTTTTTATAATTAAAAGTTTAAAAAATATCAAAATTCTGTAATTCCAATCGGACACTATTGCAGTCAAAATTAAACATATTCTGTCTATTTTTTAATTTCATTTTTTTTACAGTAAATAAAATTTGGTTTCCTGAATTTTTATTGGTTAAATAATACTTATCTTAATTTTTAGGAAATTAAAGTCCTTTTAAAATCAAAACTCTAAGAAAAACAAGTCATAGTATGATACGTTTTTAGTTAGGGTTTTCTTTATAAATGCCTAGCTTAAGCTCTCCTAGAGGGGACCTCTCTCAGGCCTCTCTCTCTCTCTCTCTCTCTCTCTCTCTCTCTCTCTCTCTCAGCTCTCTCTTTTTCTATACTTTTTAAAGGCTTTCTTTTTATCCCTACATAGTACACAAAAAAATATTCTTCAGTGAATTATTTATTTTTCAAGCAAGGACTAATAGATTTTTGAAAAGAAGAATAACAAGTTTTTGAACATCTATTTAACAAGCAACAATGATTTATACTAGTCTAAGGGGCAATCCATACTACATTCATAATCATCATCTTCTTTCCTACCTTTTTTTAATATTTTTTTAATATTTTTTTATTATTTTGGTTCCATTAAATTTTGGATTTTGTTTAATTTTTATTGTTATTTTATTCACTAATCATTGTTTTTTTTTTGGTTGGTGATTTTGGTTGGTGATTATAGAGGGGATTACATGATAATCTTACTAGGTGAAAAAAAATCCATAAAGGTCCATGGAATGTCATGGATTGAACTTTATAACTAAATATGGATTGAACCAATAATGTGGTGTTGTGTCTTAAATGAATTAAAAAATTTATTCTAAGTCACAACCAATTGTAATTTTTTTTAAACTTCCTTGTTGCAATGGCCATTCTTTTTAAATTTGACCATCAAACAGTTTTTGTGTTTCCTTACAGGAAAGATCTTTTTGTTTTTTGGTAAATATTTTGCAACAGCAGAACCTAGAATGTGATTTTTTATGCTACTTTGGTTCAAACATATAAATTCTTTTTAGACATACTGTGGAGAATTCTACATGAGAAAATGACAGTTTATTTATTTATTATTTTTGCTAACTCATGTAATTGAAATAGAATATTAGAAGTATACAAATTAATGATTATGTTGTAAATGAATGCAAAAAAAAAACATAGTATTTTAGCATTCTAGAGCCCAAATAGGTAATACATTAATAATTAGTTGGGCTCTCATATTTTATAACTTTTGGGCTTTGGCCTTAAAATTATAAGTATATTTATTTTTCTTTTTCCATTGGGCTCATCAAATTTAGGCCCAGTGGCCCAATTTGATCAACTTACTTGAACTTAACCCGATAATTTCAGGTGTTCGACTCGATGCATTTGTAAGTACCCAATTTCGGGATGATGAAGTGTGGATGCAAAAATAGACTCCAATTATGAAAATGTTATAAATAGGTCTTTAACACTTGAAGTTTGAAACCTCAAAGGTCTAAAGGTATTTACAAAAGAGTTTAATTGATTTTTTAAGGACATTTCATTGCAACCAATAATGTGGTGTTGTGTCTTAAATGAATTAAAAAATTTATTCTGAGTCACAACCAATTGTAATTTTTTTTAAACTTACTTGCTGCAATGGCCATTCTTTTTAAATTTGACCATCAAACAGTTTTTGTGTTTCCTTACAGGAAAGATCTTTTTTTTTTTGATAAATATTTTGCAACAGCAGAACCTAGAATGTGATTTTTGATGCTACTTTGGTTCAAACATACAAGTTCTTTTTAGACATACTGTGGAGAATTCTACATGAGAAAATGACAGTTTATTTATTTATTATTTTTGCTAACTCATGTAATTGAAATAGAATATTAGAAGTATACAAATTAATGATTATGTTGTAAATGAATGCAAAAAAAAACATAGTATTTTAGCATTCTAGAGCCCAAATAGGTAATACATTAATAATTAGTAAGGCTCTCATATTTTGTAACTTTTGGGCTTCGGCCTTAAAATTATAAGTATATTTATTTGTCTTTTTCCATTGGGCTCATCAAATTTAGGCCCATGGCCCAATGGCCCAATTTGATCGACTTACTTGAACTTAACCCGACAATTTTAGGTGTTCGACCCAATGCATTTGTAAGTACCCAATTTCGAGATAATGAAATGTGGATGCGACAGTGGACTCCAATAATGAAAATGTTATAAATAGGTCTTTAACATTTGAAGTTTGAAACCTCGAAGGTCTAAATGTATTTACAAAAGAGTTTAATTGATTTTTTAAGGACTCAATTGTAATATTTTTTTAAGACCTAATTGAAAAATCTAAATTTTTTTAGGCGGTCTTTTTATAATTAAAAGTTTAAAAAATATCAAAATTCTGTAATTCCAATCGGACACTATTGCAGTCAAAATTAAACATATTCTGTCTATTTTTTAATTTCATTTTTTTTACAGTAAATAAAATTTGGTTTCCTGAATTTTTATTGGTTAAATAATACTTATCTTAATTTTTAGGAAATTAAAGTCCTTTTAAAATCAAAACTCTAAGAAAAACAAGTCATAGTATGATACGTTTTTAGTTAGGGTTTTCTTTATAAATGCCTAGCTTAAGCTCTCCTAGAGGGGACCTCTCTCAGGCCTCTCTCTCTCTCTCTCTCTCTCTCTCTCTCTCTCTCTCTCAGCTCTCTCTTTTTCTATACTTTTTAAAGGCTTTCTTTTTATCCCTACATAGTACACAAAAAAATATTCTTCAGTGAATTATTTATTTTTCAAGCAAGGACTAATAGATTTTTGAAAAGAAGAATAACAAGTTTTTGAACATCTATTTAACAAGCAACAATGATTTATACTAGTCTAAGGGGCAATCCATACTACATTCATAATCATCATCTTCTTTCCTACCTTTTTTTAATATTTTTTTAATATTTTTTTATTATTTTGGTTCCATTAAATTTTGGATTTTGTTTAATTTTTATTGTTATTTTATTCACTAATCATTGTTTTTTTTTTGGTTGGTGATTTTGGTTGGTGATTATAGAGGGGATTACATGATAATCTTACTAGGTGAAAAAAAATCCATAAAGGTCCATGGAATGTCATGGATTGAACTTTATAACTAAATATAGTTTCTAGGTTTTTTTTTTTCCATTTAGTGGTTTGTTATTGTTTTTTTTTTTTTAGGATTGTATTAATTTTTTTTCTTTTCTTGTTATTTTTAGTAGATTATTATAATAGCCCCAATATTGGGAATAATGAAATCATGTGTGTGTGATTGTGTGTTTTATTTTAATTAATTGGTTAGTAAAATCAGGGTTTTAATAAGGTAATTCATTAAAATTAATGGCTATATAGATAATTAGGGTTCTGAATTAAAATTGAATTAGATTTAAGTAGATAGAATTAGGATTGCTTGTTAATTATTTTATGTATTAATTTGTTGTTTAAAGTCAATTTAATTAAATTAGGGTTTTTAGAATAAGTTTGATTAATTGTTTGATCTTTTATTTGTTTTTTTTTTTTTATGTTTTTTTGGGCTTGTTTATTTTTATGTGTTTTGGGTCTAAGCCCATGTTATACTCTAACCCATTTAAATAAATTTAAGTTTTTTTTTTGTAGGTTTAATTAATAAAAATACATCTTTAGGTCCATAATTAATTAGATTTAAGTTAGAGATAACTTAAGCTCATTTAGTTAATTTAGACATAGGCCCACCTTAGGATAACTAAAATTAATTAGACTTTGCCCATTAACTTAATGTTTTTTCCATAACTGGTAGATTTAAGATCACCTTAGAATTAAAACATATAGAATTAAACTCACTAATTTAAATACTTCATCATTTGTAGATTTAGGTCCATTCTTAGAATTAAAATAAATAGACTTAGGCTCACTTAATTAAAATTAAACAGGAATTAGGCTCATTAGTCTTTAGGATCACTTGTAAATTAAAACATTTAGATTTAGCTCATTTAATTAAAATTAATGTAGATTAAACTAACTTAGAGATTGTAAATTTAAATGAATGTATTGTTTTCTTGTATTTTTCATGACTAGCTTGCCTTTAGTTAATTGTTTAAAAGGTTTATATGAAATTGCATGTAAATATAAAATAAGATAGTAATTCATAAAATAAATCTAAAAGAACATAAGACTGAAAAAAGTTAATATTCCCTACCCAGAATCTCCTAGTTGTGGTACTGACTTTCTTTTAAAGAATCCAATACCATTATTTTTCGATTTGTCCTAGTTATTACCCTAGGTGACAACTTATCATATCCATGCCATATCTTTATGACAGTGGTTAGTGTGTTCTTTTGAGACCTAAACTCAAACAGTATCGTAGTTGCTAAAATTTTGGACGCGCGCTAAACTTCGTCATCTATAGCATTTTCTTTTCTTTTTTTAACTTCGGTTCAATCAATCACCATTTCCACTAATCCGATATCTAATTAGATTTTACTGTTTGCCCCTAAATTTGACCTGACCTATTCAATGCACATCCCCAGTTGAGATTACTTTTTGGGGCATGTTAGTAAAGATCCCTTAATTAAAATGTATTTTTAGGCCCATATTTTATTAGTTTTAGGTTAGAAATAATTTAGACCCACTTAGCTAATTTAGACATAAGTCCACTTAGGATAACTAAAATAAATTATACATAGCCCATCAAAATAAGCCTTTTTCATAATTTATAGACTTAATCTCACTTTAGACTTAAAATATGTAGAATTAGATCCACTAATTTAAATACTTTTATAATTGGTAGACTTAGGTCCATTTTTTAAAATTAACATAAATAGTCTTAGTCTCATATAAATCAAATTAATACGAATTAGGCTCATTAAATTTTAGGCTCATTTGTTAATTAAAACATGTAGATTTAGCTCATTTAATTAAAATATTCATAGATTAGACTGACTTAGGGATTGTTTGCTTTGTATAAATGCATTGTTTATGTGCTTTTCATAAGATTGGTTTGCCTTAGGGGCAATTTTGAATTGGATTTAATATGAATTGCATGTAAATAGAGATTAAATTATTAATTAATAAAGGTAATTCTATAGCACATGAGACTAAAAGAAGTTAATATTCCGTACCTAGAATCCTCTCGGTGTGGTGCTACTCCTTTAGAGAATTGAGCTACCACCACTCATAAATTGTTCAAGTTATTACATAGGTGGTGATTCCTCATCTTCATACCCTATCTATGTGACAGTGGTTAGTATGTTTCCTAGAGTCTTGAATTCAAACAGTGTTGTAGTTGCCAAAAATTTACGCACACTAAACTTCACCGTTTACAAGGTCGTCATGATTTTGCAGAGTCACATGTGTCCACATTTAAGGTATGTTAGATGTATGTACGCATATGAAGTTAGACTTTAAAGGTCCCTGGTCTACTTGGACTAACAAGCAGATTGGTGAGAGTGATAGAACTTATGTCAATTTTGAATGGAGAAGTTGCTTTGACAAGGCTTTCATTGTTCATGAAAAATTAATAGCATTAGACCATTGTCCTATTATCTTGAAGATAAATAATAATGGTTTTCAAAGTAGGAGAATTTTCAAATTTGAGGCCAAATGGACTCAGTTTTTTGAGAGTTCGGATATAGTAAGGGATAATTGGAGTAAAGACTGTATAGGGTCATGTATGTTTAGAGTCTCAATTAAATTAAAATTCTGTAATAATTAAAAAAAAAAAAAGCGTTATAAGACTGGCATAAGAAGCAGATTGGTAATAGCAGAGCAAAAATTTAGAAGATCAAAGAGTAGACTGATTTTATACAATGCCAACTCTAACTTCTAAAAGTAAAGAGACAGTTAGGAATGTAAAGAATCAATCAATCCATCTATATAAGTAGGAAGAACTTTATTGGTTACAGCGTTTTAGAGTCAACTGGTTACAAGCAATAGACAAGAATACTAAATATTTTCATGCTTTCACTATCACAAGGAGAATTAGGAACAAAATTTGTAAAATTAAAGATAATTACAGTAATTGGCTTGAAGATGATAATGAAATTGATAATCACATTTTTAATTACTACAATAGTTTGTTTAAGACTTCTGCAATCTCTTGCACTAAAGAAGTATTAGGATATGTAAGAAATGTGATCCCAAGTAACATGAATGAAAAGCGTCTAGAACTTGTATCCAATTTTGAGATTAGGGAGGCTGTCTTCCAGTTAGGAGCTTTAAAGGCTTTCGGGCTTAATGGCTTTTCAGGACTGTTTTTGTAAAAGTATTGGGTAATAATTGGTCTTGATGTATATAAAGATGCAAAACAGTTCTTTGCTTCTGGATTCCTTCTAAAGGAATAGAATAAGACTTGGTGTTGATTCCTAAAGTTAAAATTCCAGTCTATGTTAACCAATGTCGACCCATCAGCTTATATAACTTTATTTACAAAATAATTTCTAGAATTTTAGTTAATAGAATAAAGCCTTTCCTTGTTAATATAGTTCATCCATTTCATACAGTATTTGTCTCAAGTAGAATCATCCATGATAACATAGTGGTGGTACATGAAGTGTTTCATGCTTTGCATACTTCTGTTAGCAAAACTAAATTCCATTTTGCTTAAAGCTTGACATGTTTAAAGCCTATGATAGAGTGGAATGAAATTTTTTTGGAGCATCTTTTAATTAAGATGAGATTTGATATTAGGTTTATCAAATGGGTGATGCATTGTGTCACAAGAGTATCTTATTCTATAATTGTTAATGGTCAGCCCACTGGTGATTTCAAGCCTACCCGAGATAAGGAGACTTAGAATTATATTAAGGATAAGCTCAACTTTGGAAACACAGATTGTTGTCCCATTCTAGTAGAGTAGTCATGATCAAAGCTGTCCTCACTGCAATTCCTACGTATGCTATGACATGTTTCAAGTTTCCAAAGAGATTTTTAGGCAAGTGAATGCAATTTTGGCTAGGTTTTGGTGGGGTAATGATACTAATAAAAGAACGTTGCATATGGCTAGATGGGAAATCCTAAGTAGATCAAAATTTAAGGGTGGTCTTGGTTTTAAGGAGTTAGAAAATTTTAATATCGCTCTACTAGTAAAGCAAGTTTGGAGACTTCTCAAAAATGATGATTGCTTATGGGCAAAAATTCTTAAAGGAAGATACTTTCCCCTATACCTCTTTGCTTAATGCTAAGCTAGGGAGTAGGACTTCATGGGGTTGGGCTAGTCATTTATGTACTAAGATGCTGTTAAAAATGGTTTTCGTTTCAATGTTGGTAATGGAAAACCTATTTGCATTTGGGAGGATCCTTAGCTTCCTTAATTTGAGAATTTAAAGTTACATCTGAAAAGCCCTCACAAACTTATGAGTACCTTGTTTACGATCTTATTAATATTGATAGTAGATGTTGGAACATTGATTTGCTGTATAGTTTGTTTGGTCGAGAAGATGTTGCTAATATTTTGAAAAAATTTTGTTGGTCTTCAAGTGAAGGATAAAATGGTCTGACATTGTGATAGGAGTGGTATTATTACAATGAGGTCTGCATATAAATTTCTTTGTAATCAAAATGATGGATTTCATATATATGTGGAATTAATGAAAATATTATATGGAAACAGTTGTGGAAGTGCAAACTAATTCCCAAACTTAAGATGTTTATGAATTGTTCAAAAATCAAGAGGATAATTCTGCTATAGTTTTAACAATTGAGTGGTTTATATGAAAATATAGAATGCAGTCGAATCCTCTTAGGGGCATTTGTTTGAGGGTGAGAATTAGAATCAGAACGAATGATTCTGATTCTTAATATTTAGTTGACTAAAATTAATGTGGGAATGGAAATGTGATTTCTCTATCAATGAGAATCATCATTCCCCTTTTGTTTTAAAGAAATAATTTTTGATTCTGTTAAAAATAAAGTCAAATTAATTATAAATTCGTCAAATATTTAAATATTAATATTTATTTTTAAAATATATAAATTAATAAAATATTTATTAAATGTTTAAATAAAAAAATAGTTATCAAAACTAAATAATTTTTATAGTTTTTTTAAAAAATTATAATAATATTTTTATAAATAAATATTTTATAGTACATAATTATAATATTAATTTTTAATATATAAAAATAATTATAATCTTAATTTTTATATTAAAAAATAATTATAAAATATTTTTTCATAAAAAAAATTTTAATTATTAAATAATATTTAATTTTTATTTTTATTACCATTACCTAATAAAACCAAATACATTTTTTAAAATTTTATTTACTTTTCCATTTCAATTTCAGAATATCAACCAAACCCCCTCTTATTACAGTACAATATGTTGGTAAGTCTTTGGAATGAATTCAATCTTGCAAATCAAAATCCTAAAGTTGTGGTACCTATGCAAAACCAGGAAGACATTCTTTCATAGGAGCCTCCTTCAAGGCAATTATTAAATTATCATTTTAAATATTTTTTGAGCATGCAGTGGAGAGGGGAACCCACCTTTTATAAATATCATGTCCAATGACGAGATTGAAAGCCATTTCATCTTAAACTACCCGCCTATAAATAATATTTATTGGTTATTTAGTTGACTATTAACATTTTATAATTTAAATTATAAAATTTGTAATATTTACAAATATAATGTTGTCTGTAAATATTATTAATTTTATTTTATTATTAATAGTTATAATTTAAAAAGTATTAATAAATTAAAATTATTAAATTATGAATAATTTAATATGAGATATGATCAAAAAAATTAAATTAATAATTAAATAACAAACAAAAAATAATTATGCAAATATAAATTTTATTTTAATTTTAAGTTGACATTATTAAAAACTGCATATAAATAAAATATTTTAAATTAAAATTAAAATAAGTGAATATTAGAAAACTAAATTTATAGTTTATTTCTATTTTAATTTTGTTAATAATAAAAAATAATAAATTTATTATTGTATAGATCTTCATTAATAAATATTTTATTCAAACTATCAATTAATATCAAATAAAATTTGAAATACTTTAATATTCATAAAATTATAAATGATGAATAAAATAAATCACATTTTATCTTTCATTTGATTGAATAATTATTTATTTATTGTCTATTTTGATATTTACTTATGTGAAACTAATATCTTTCATATTAAATTATTTAAAATTTAATCATTTTAATTTATTGATACTTTTTAAATTACAACTATAAATAATAAAATAAAATTAATAATATTTGAAGATTTCATTATATATATATATATATATATATATATATATATATATATATATATATATATATATATATATATATATATATATATATATAAAATTTCAAACTTTATATTTTAAATTATAAAATTTTAATAATCAACTAAATAATCATTAAAAATGCTGTTAATTACACGGACATATGTTATTCAAATCTATACACAAAAATAAAATGTTATTAATTTTAAATAAAAAATTGAAAATTAAAAAAAATTAAAAGTATACTTATCATTGTAATTTTAAAATAATTAGAATATATACATGTGTAAATAAATGTCACGACCCAAACTAGGAGTCATGACCGGCGCTAGGGAATGGGAATTCTTTCGAATCCAAAACCCGTAGCAAGCCTAAAAAAATAAAATTATATAATAAATAAATAAAAAGTACGATATAATTAAAATTTTTTGAATCAATATATAAAATAAATTATCCAAGTCCTTTCATAAATGTATACATATTCGTACAGTACTCAAATACAAATTTTCAGAGTATATAATATCAAAACAATATAATACTTTTATGATACAATAACATTACTACTGCAGTTTCTAGAATACAAATCAGAGTTCAAAATATACATTTGCATAAAATAGTCGGGATTGAAGAACACCGGCGAGGAACTCTACAATTAAGGTCTGATGATATGAAATCTCCTGAAAAAAAAATAATTAAGGGGGATCAGACCTCACTGAGTGAATTATTATACTATATATACATGCAAACTAACCATAACAATCAAGCATTCTTACATATATATATATATATATATATATATATATATATATATATATATATATATATATATATATATATGTATATACACACATTTCACACGAATGTCAAACTCTATCTTTATAAATATACTAAATGTAGAAAACGTTTGTTTTAATTTATGAAGGATCCATAGAACCCTAATAATAGCAACCCCATTGTCACTCTAGCCATACAGGCTCACTTGATTCCAAATAGAACATTTATTCCAAACTGGACAGTAGACTGGCCCCGAGACACTAAGTCAACCGAGCTCCAACAGTCTGACTGTCAGTGTGATTGGCCCCGAGACACTTGGTCAACCGAGCTCCAGCAATCACACTATCTATCACCTCACATTTCAATCAACTCAATAGATCATTCAATTCACTTATGGACAGTAGACTGGCCCCGAGACACTAAGTCAATCGAGCTCAAGCAGTCTGACTGTCAGTGTAATTGGCCCCGCAATCACACTATCTAACATACCATTAATCTTAGTCAAATCAATTAAATCAATTATAATCACCCAAAATTAACTCTCACTCAACCCTATTCTTTCGCACCGGTATGTACACGGCCCTAGTGCTGCCCACTAGGAAGCACGTTCTATTGATATCCTTCACTTAGAATAAATCATTCATTCAAAAAATAATTAATGTAGAACAATATTTATAATAGTAAAACCAACCATATATATATATATATATATATATATATATATATATATATATATATATATATATATATATATATATATATATGTCAAATAAAATATGAAATAAACTAAAGATAAATCATTAATATTTTAAAAACAATTTAAATGTATAACAATAATATAACATGCATTTTCTTAAAAATATACTTAAATATACAAAACACATGCTCTAAGTACGCAAATCATTTAATAAAACATTTATGTATAACTGTTCATTTAAATGTATGTTTATGTTTAACATATACTCACAAATATACTAAAAATAGACCTAATTATCTAGCATGCATATATCAAAAATAAACCCTAAATATACTAGTGATATATTAAATATATATAGAGAATATACAAACATTTATATATCAAGATATACTAAAAATAAATCGAAAATATACCAAATCATATTATAATTAAATTACTGTTTAAACAAATAATAAAAATAAAAAATCCTAAGTCATGCATCCTATATGCACTGCATATATATACAGTATAATAACTCACTGGTGTGCGCTCCTTGAGACAAACTCAGTGGGCCTGATCCGTTAGGCCTCGGTCTCGGCGCAGCTAGAAAAATAAAATAAAATAACCGTCAGAATAACTGCTAACTCTAT
The DNA here is from genome assembly GCA_947683625.1 of Mallotus nudiflorus. Classification (NCBI taxonomy): domain Eukaryota; kingdom Viridiplantae; phylum Streptophyta; class Magnoliopsida; order Malpighiales; family Euphorbiaceae; genus Mallotus; species Mallotus nudiflorus. Next base: position 8,058,429 of record CANTUR010000027.1, on the reverse strand, counting down.
ACTTCTAGGATTACTACACACAGACTCAATCAAGATTTCAAAATTAGACTCAGATCGGTTGTCACGTTTTACGAGAAATCTACCGAAATTTCGGCAGAGTCTCCTTTGTAAAACAAACATCTCCCTACAAAAGTAAGGTCAATCCTACACAGAAAACACACTTCGAATACAACCTTCTCAAATGCCTCGTTCGGGATTCTAAACTACAATTTCCCCCGACCAAGGTCCATAATTCACCACAAGATATAATAAAATATACATAAATTCAACAAATACCAAAAATACCCTTTACGTATCAAAATATGGCAATTTAAACATTAAAAACATCAAAAATAATTACTTTACCCATAATTACTTAAAAACCCTAATAATAATATAATATAAGTAAAAATCGATATTTCTTGAAAAATACCCCAATATTTATAAAAATTCATTTTATAAATCCAAATTACTTAATTAATCCATAAACATATTAAAAGTTACTAAAAACCCATTTATTTACAAAATAATATATTATATATAATTTGAAAATACTTTTTTGAAAAATAGTATTAATTAGTTAAAAATAGTAATTAATTTGTAAAAAAATCATTTTTATACTTCAATAATCATTAAAACCAATTAAATTTAATATTTAGCCATAATCACTACCAAATTACCAAAATGCCCCAAATATACAAAAATACTTATAAAGTAATAATAATATTAAAAAATTCAATAAAAATTATGTAACTACTCAAAATTTATTTCTTTAACATATTATTCACTAAAATCAACAAATACACCTAATTAACCAATAATTTCTATAAAAATACATGTTTAATCTATTAATCTCCCAAAATTCACATAACCTATATAAAATTCCATGGAATTATATATATATTCATAAAAATTATTTTATAAATAAATAACAAACACACAATTAACCTTTAAATTCATCCTAAATACTCATTTAATTCAATACTTCAAAATTTACATAAACTATAAATATTTCTGAAAATTATATAATAATTCTCAAAAATTAATTTCTCAACATTATAATTACTAACAATATATAACATCAATAATTTAACCAAATTTACAATTAAAATAATTAATTAACAAAAGTTTTAATAATTAATAATTAAATATAAAATAATCAAAAATTAACCAAAACAACTTGGATCAACTCAAAATTAACCAAATAATTAAACTAAATGCTGAATAATTAAATACATAATATGTAAATTAACTAAACTCAAAATCAACCTAAATACTACCAAAAACAACCACCTAACAACTACCCTTTCCTAACACCAACCCACACTTACCAAGCAAGAAGATCAACAACTGAAGGATGCTGGAGCTGCTGCCATGTCCGGTGACAGCAGGTGGAGGTGGTGGCGGAGCTGGCGTCGCAACAGAGGGCTGCTGTTGCAGGCGATCTTCATGCAAGGAGGAGCTGCTGCAGGCGATCTTCATGCAAGGAGGAGCTGCTGCAGCTGGTGTTGCTGTCCCATGGCTTCAACAGCCCTCTCCAGCGGTTGCTGGCGTCCAAAGGAAGGTGGAGATGGTGGTGGTGAGGAGAAGCAGTCCAGCGAGAAGCACACCGACAGGGGAGGTCGGGCAGTGACATGCGGAGGGGAGAAGGGAGCTCTGGAAATTTTCTTTCTTTTTCTTCTAAACAATTGAGTATATATATATTAGACACACACACACACATACATAATCTCACACAATATTAACAATGATACACACAATAGAATATAATATAAAATAACACTCAAAATAACATTAATAAAATATCACTATCAAAATTAATAAATTTTAACAAAGTAAATTAATAAAATAAAATAATAATGAGGTACTCACAATATTAAAAAGGCTCAAAATCATGTCAACTAAGAAAATAATATTAGTGTTTAAAAATAATAATATTAAAATAACCATGCACTAAATTAACATTATTAAAATAATAGAATTCAAAAATAATAAACATACATAATAGAATTTTAAACGTCCAAAATAATAAATCTAAATTAATATATTTACGTAGAAAATTCAATTAAACTTAAAATAAAGATAATAAATCATAAATTAGTGAAATAATTAAATATAATTTTTTTAAAACTTTATTAACACTGCATATCTCAATATAAAATAATTTAAAATCAGGGTTATCACAATAAATTAATAACATTAATAAAAAAAATTATGACTAAAAATAATAAAAATATACCAAAAAGTTAGAGGATTAAAATGATAATTTATAAAAATTATAAGTATTGTAAGAAAATAAGGAGGTGTTTAAAAGATACAAATATTATAAGTTAAAATATTTATGAAGTCAAACCTTAAGTGTAGGGAGGAGTTATGATTTTCAGTATAAGTTTCGGGGCTTGTATATGTATTGTGACTTTGCTATAATATACTTATTTTCCATTGGCCAAAATATAAAAAACAAAAGGGATTGTTCTAGAAAAACGCTAACATTGCTCCGAGGCGGCTCTACGGAAGACGCAGTCTTTCGTCCCATTTTTCAAACATCATAATTGTACGCAAATGCGTTTCTTCACCCATTACAAAATCTACTTCTGCACGCATCCTCACTTGTTATTATTCGACTTGAAAAGAGCCCATGCACAGCCTCTACATTTTCGTGCAAAAAAACCTCTGCTATGTCAAACAATTATTGTTGTCGAACGTCCATCATCAGTACCCAGTTTCGTATGGTCAACCATTTGGTGAGGGCAGGTTAGTATTCAATTTTGTAAAACAAAGATCATTATATTTTTTTTAACAACCAAAGATTATTGCAATCTTATAATTCTTACAAGTAACAACTATTGATTGACCATATTATTCGACAGCCAAATTGCCCCAACCACAGTCATCTATAAATTGCGGTTTATTAATCATTTAATTTTTCTATAACCTAATAAATATCTGAACCTCAGTACTTCCTTTATAGTGTAATAATAAATATTATAAGATAAAATTATTGATTTGTTTATACACTCTCTTGGCCTTTTATTTGTTAAAAAAAAAAAAAATCGGGACCACATCATAACTATAACTATTAAAACAATCATTGCACTGTTGTGTGGTTGACAAGTTTATTTATTTTTATTTATGGTGTGATATTGACGACATCAATTAAGCTTAGTTAAATTGAGGGGAAAAAAAAATCTAAGCTTAGTTAGAAAACCTGCTCTAAAATACTAAATTATGCTTAGTTGGAAAATTTAACTTGCTCCTAACTACTAATTTATTAAGTTGGATAGCAACATTTTGTCTAACACTCTGTTTGTGTGTGTATATATATATATATATATATGTCTGGTAAGGTTGATATCAAATTTATTCGTAATTGATATAACTTTTTTTTTTAAATTTAATAACTTAAAACACACATAAAATACAGTAACATCATACGTCATCTAATAAAATTATGACAATTTTATTAGATGCGGAATGATATATATATTATATATACACATTTTAAGTTAACTATATAGGATCACCACAAAAGTCTTACACTTATCCATATTACACATATTTTCTTTTTTTTTTTTTGAAAATTTGACAACATAAAACACATATACAAAGTATAGTGACACTATACGTCATTTAACAAAACCATGACATTATTGTTAGATGTGAAATGATATATATGCTACACACACATTTTAAATTAGTGATGTGAGATCCAAAACTAGTGGTAGAAATATATCTTCTTCAATAATTTTGGAAGTTTTTATTTATCCTTTGTTTTTTTTTTCTAATTCATTATAGGTCCAATGGACCTATATTTATGAAAACACAAGATGAAAAATAAACTCTCTTTTTATAAATATTTCCTATAAAAATAATAAATTTTACAAAATATCAACAAATGGGGAAATTGAAATTCAAAATTTTTTCTTTTTTTTTTCTACACCAAATACAAAACGAATACACTAACATAAATACACTTAATTTTGTCCTTGCTATTTTTTTCCTTTTTTCCCCTTTCGAGGGGTCCTTGCTCTTTCTTAAATGTATATATATAGGTATTATGAAAATTCGAATATATAATGAACTTATTTGCACAATATTATGTTATCTTTATTTCACCATACATAATGAAAGTTCATGCAAAGAGGGAAGACAAATAAATTTACAAAAATATTTTCACCTATTGCTATATAAAATTTAGATAATTTACTCATTTATTAATAAAAATTAAATTAATTAAAATATAATTTTTTTTTGTTAAAAGTATGTTTTCAATTTTAAGGTCAAAGGGTCAAATTAAACTCTCAACTATATCCCGAAGTTAACATTTGATCTTAAAGTTTTTTTTTTTGTCATAATAGGAATATTTTCTTCTAAAATTGGACCATATTAGACCTTATTTTAAAAAAAACTTACAATTAAGTCCTATAAGTAAAAGAAAATTTCAATTTTAATGATTAACTAATGAAAAATTATTTAGATTAATAAATAAAATTGATAATTTTTTTTTGAAAATATATATCACCTAATTATAAAAAGCTAAAAAATTTAAAGCCTATATAATCATTTTTATAAAAAAATTAAAATTTTTTTTTTTGAATTTTTAATTTTTTTTAATAAATAGAAGCATAAATATTTATGTTGCTAAGTAAGAGATGGAATTCCTTAGCAACTTTTAAAATAGCATTGGAATGAGATTCATGCTAATTAGCAACGGAATTTCCATTGCTATTTTTTTCAGTACAGAAATGAAACATCTATCTTCAATTTTGTGACAAAACTTATCCGTTTTTAATTTTGTCGCAAAATATTCATAGCTACTTTAGTGTCAAATTGGAAACAGAAATTTCCTTTATATTTTACAATTTTAGAAACGGAATTTCCATTTCTACTGTGTCACTATTATTAGAAATGGAATCCGTTCGTGGCGAAATTTTAAAAAAGAAAGAAAAAATTGTTGCTAATAATTAGTGACAAGGTTTTTTAAACAAAAATTTTGTATTTTTATTCTGTAGTTATTTGCAAAGAGTTATGGAAATAAAAATCGATTTTATCGTTTTTATTTGTTATTTGGAAAAACTATTAGTTTTATTCTAAATTTAAAGTCAATTATTAATTAAATCTGACTTTAAAAGTTATCTCAATTTACTTCTTCAACTTTATAAATTGTATCAATTATATTCAATTTTACTTAAAGGATCTAATTGTATTTTTAAAATTACTTTTAAATCTCCGTAAAATAAATTTGACTGTTACTAAATTTTTTATCCTCTTTTTTCTATAAGAAAAAATAAGATATAAGAAAATGTTTCTAAATTCTAATTTTGTCACTTTTAACATAAACTTAAAAATTAAAATTTAAATATTCTCATAAAATTTTAAGTTTTCACTGAAAATTCTTAAAAATCCTTGTGTCTAGAGGTCTAAAAAAAAAAAAAATTCTCACCAAAATTGAAATTTCGCTTCTTAAACCGATTCACTCTTTCGATTAAAAATGAAAATTTAACTATTCAAAACTCAAATTCAAGAGAGTTAGTTAACTTTGTTCAATTTATGCGGTAGTGGGTTCATGCATTTAAAAAATCGCTTCTATCCATTAAAAGTGTTAAAAGAGTGAGTACTTCCATATTTAAGTTTAAATAAATAATGAATTACATTTACCTTAAATTACTTCAACTATGATACTTTTGATTAAGAATGAAAATTTCTCCATACACTATTCAATCAAGGTTAATAAATAGTGAATTACATTTACTAATAATTATAACAAATATTTAATTTTTATAACAAATCACAAATAATAAATTTTTTACACCATTAGATAATTTTTTTAGCAAAATTATATTTTTTGTTTCTTGGAAGAAATTGAAAATTTATTAATTTTTTATATTATAGCATTTTAAGAAAATATTTTATGAAAAATATAAGTAATAAAATTTAATAAAAAACTATTTCAAAATAGGATTGATTTTATTAAATGTATTAACTGTTTATGAGATTTATTAATTTGCATGGAAAAGAAGAAAACAATAATCCATAGTTTGCAACCGGTTCAAATATAGGTGTTTTCCATTTAATTAATGTTTATTTAATGGAATCTGTGCTGTTGCGATATGATAATACTCATATATCCACATCATCTTAGTTGTCGCCTCATATCAAAAGTAAGAAAAGAAAAAACAATATTCCATAGTTCACAACCGGTTCAAATATAGGTGTTTCCATTTAATTAATGTTTATTTAATGCTTTTCAAAGTCTTGAGATAACCTAGAATCCTCAATCATTAGTAACCAAACAAGAGAAACCAACTAAACAAATAACTACAAATTGTAATCATCACCTAATGTATTCATAGAAAATACTCTCTCAATTCTAAACTAATTGTTAATTTTTTAAATAAAATTTTTTTAATTATTTATCACTTTTATATATTTAATACAACATTCATTTTTTTTTCCTATCTTATCCTTATATTAACCTTATCTATAATAATTAGTTTTGTTCCAATATTTTCAAATTGTTGTTTCATATTCCAAAAAGAAAAGAATTTATTAAGATAGGCTGAAAGTGATTAAATTAACCAATACTACTTGGAGTATTAGAATAGATGGAAATGTGAGTGAAATAAGAGAATGTGCCACAATTATTTTTAAAGTAATATGTAATAATTTTTGAATATATCTAGAAAAGAGTAATTTAGTCTCATTTAGCTTTTTTTTTTTCATATAATTAAGTCTATTAAATTCTTTCCTAATCCAAGTGAATTACTAAAAACCGACAATTAGTTTGGAATTGAAGAAGTAGTAAAAAAAGAAGGAAGGTGATAGAAGATCATTTTTCTTCCAATTATAAATATATAATGTGATTCAAAGATTATTATAACAACTACAAAATTATAAGAGTAGTAAAAGTTTTTTAACAACTTATTTAACGTATCAACACTCAACTTGAAAATATTACTTAAGTAAAAACAGTCGTATGTTAGTTGATCCTAAGAGCATCTCCATTGCTGCTCTTAAAAATAAAGAACATATTTTAGGTAATAAAGAGCATTTTAAGGAATCTTTCAATATAAAGAGTGAATAATTTTATTTAAATCCAATGTACTTTTTATATTTTACTCTTTAATTTGTTTTATTCTAAATGCATTTAATTTTAATTTTTTAATCTTATAGGAAGAAAAAGGAAAAAATTTTAGGTAATAAAAGAAACTAACAAAAAATAAAGATACGTATGAAAAATAGAAATGAATTAATTAATTTTTTTTTTATAGAGAATGGATTTTTAGAAAGTAAGTTAAAATTCTATTTTTTACAAATCACTCTTTATAATAAAAGAGTTTAAATTAAATAAAAAGTGAGTTGAAAATACTCTAATAACAATTAATTTATTGTAGCTATTTTTAATTCAGTCTTTCAATATTTAAGTAGTATGAGTTTTTTCAATTAATAAAAGTTAATAAATATATAAATAACACCTACGAATAATGGCAATATCATAATATTATGAAACAATAAAGGGCATTTTTGTAAACAAGTACAAAATGAAAAATACTAATAAACAGCAGCCTAAGACCGTAAATCCTCCGTCTTTTGTGTCATATGCGCAAGGAAAAAGTTGGGCGGAGATGATCATAAGAAACAGAGAGAAAATGGAACGGCCGCGACACTGTTCTTCTTCTTCTTTTCTCATATATCATTTATTTTTATCGTTTAGTCTTATTTCTTATGTCAGAGAGGCAGCCTCTTTCAATCTCTCCACCATCTCTTTCGATGAGGGTTACGCTCCTCTCTTTGGAGATGGCAATCTTGTTCGCTCCCCGAATGGTAGAAGCGTTCGCTTGCTTCTTGACCGCTTCACTGGTGCTCTAATTAATTCATTTTTTCCCATTATTTTTTTATCCTAAAAATTTTGTGTGAGTTATTGGTTGCATTACATATATGGATTTTTTACGTGATTATGATCAGGTTCGGGTTTTATCTCTTCCAAAATGTATAAATATGGATTCTTCAGCGCTAACATCAAACTGCCTGGAGATTATACAGCCGGATTATGCGTTGCCTTTTACGTAAGTCATCAATCACATGATGAAGGTCATATCGATCAATTTTTTGCAGTTTATTTTTTCTTTTTCTGTAACATTTTGATAATGATGCAACGAGACTTCTCTAAATAGATGTTTCTGTATTTTAAAAATATTTTCGTATCAAAAATTTTTAAAAGATTTCTTGGAAATGTTTCGGGTTTATTTCCTCAAATATAAAAAATTAAAAAATACGTTTTTAATTTAAAAAATATATTTATATAGTATTTTTTTAAATAAGAAATTAGATAAATTAAAACATAATTTTATATTTTATGTAACTAAACAAAATAATTTCTAAAATTATATTATTATTTTATAAATAGATAAAAAATTTCAAGATTTATATATATTTGTATATTTTTAATATTTATTTATATACTCATATACTTTTAATATTTATATGTTTTTCCCACGTTTCTACTTATATTTTAAAAAATAGAATTTTTTTGTATCGATTTTTAAATTTTTACATTTCAATTTCTGGGCTACATAGATAATAAGAGGCTTGAATTTACTGCATATTTTATATTTTTGTTGTTTAATATTTTAAATGCATGTAATAATATTTTAAGAAAATCAAAAGTAAAAAAAGGGAAACTTCGGTTTTTATTTTCTTTGAATTTTTAAGGAATAAATTTTTTTGGGTGTTATTAAGTGTTTTCTTGATTTTTTTTATATTTAATTTTAAAAGAAATTGCTTTATCTAATCAGCCAATTTTTTTTCTTTTCTTTTGAGTCTGCATGGTGAATTTACATAGACCCATATACAAGAAGGTTTTAGTTTAATTTTATAAATATTTTTCTATGAAGTCTTTTTTACTTAATTGTTTTTGGTTTTTTCGTTCTTGTTTTTTCTTGAAATGAAAATAGAAAATTAGAAGAAAATAGTATTGGCAATGATTGTATGGTGGCTAAATTGTCAATGCAGACATCAAACCAAGACGTGTTCGAGAAGAGACATGACGAATTAGACTTTGAGTTCTTAGGAAACATACAAGGGAAGCCATGGAGATTTCAGACCAACTTGTATGGCAATGGAAGCACCCACCGTGGCAGAGAAGAAAGATATAGATTATGGTTCGATCCCTCCAAAGAATTCCATAGATACAGCATTCTCTGGACGGAAAGGAACATCATGTAAGTTATCTCCAAAAACTCAATTTATTGTTTTGCTTTGATTTTGTATATATATGTTTTTTGGAAATTTCTAACTGCTTAATATGATGTAAATATTCCATTCCTGACACTCAACTACCCTACACCTAAAGTACAATCTATGATAAATCCTCAGAAAAAAAAAAAAAAAGTAAAGGGTGTTATGGCTAACTAATATGATATCAAGCTGTCCCCCTGCCCTCCAATGCGAATAACTAACTAGTGGTCGGTATATGAGGTTTTAACAAGCGATAATTTAATGTGCTAAAATCACAACTTTTAATAACTTATAAATATTTTCAACTAATTTAATCGTTTAAATAATTTTATTTAAACTTACAAAATTAAACACTTTAATAAAATATAGTCTATCATTATTTTGTTTTTTTATAAAGTAAAGTTTACTTTGTTAATCATCACTTTTAGATAATTTAACATACTTTTATTTTAGGGAATACAAATAAAATCCACACAAAGTAAATTAAAAATAAAATAAACCGTAAAATTTCCCCTTAATAATTTTTAAAAGTAACAGTGAATTTTGTTTTTATGAAATTGAGTTGTCTAATTAATTAATTTATAAATTAAGAAATCAAGATAAAAAATGTCAAATTTAGAGACAGATGTTTTAGGCCTTGAAACCCCACACATATATATAAATAAATATATATATATTTTCTTGCATTAATAAAATATAAAGAAATCCTATGGCAGGTGTAGGATAAAGACTTTGTTGTTAGTATAAATAGGTGTTTTAAGAAATTTCCGTTAAGGTCTGAACTTTATCTTAATGAGGATGTAACATGAGACACGGAAATAAAGGAAGAAAAGTTGGGAGTTGCGTGTGGGATGTCATTATAACTATAACTAGTGGACAAGCGTTAACCTGACCAAAATCAATGTTAGAGTCGCATTCGCATTCGCATTCAATATAAATTCCAATTTGGCCTATAAATTAGCCTTACCTCCCATATACATTTTCTTCATTTTGTCTATTATTGTGCACAGTTATTGTTTTCTCACCAAAAATTCTCAGACCGCGTACAGTTTGTTTTGGTGATGTTTGAATTAGGTGAGATTGAAGTTTTCCACTATGAATAGTATTATTTAATTAGTTTTTTTTTTCAATTAAATATATATATTTTATCAAAACTTTTGACCACTCAAAGCATACCGAGCGGAAGTTGTCCTAATTTTCTTGAATTGCATAATTCATGGTAATGCTTAATGACAAATAATACAGTTCTTTTCTATTTTTTCTTTTTAAATTTTTTTAGCAAAAGTATTATATTATAAATTCATTTAAAAATTGTAATTAATTTTGGTTGAGTAATAAGTAATTCACAAAGTCAGAATTCAAAATAATTTCTATAAAATTTTCATTTAAACCAAATACACTCATTTGAATTTATAAATAAATTCAATAAAATTCTATCTAATTCATTTATATCAAACACACACTTTAAATAATAAAAATCTCCATTTTGCATGCAATTTTGAGAATAGCAATAAAATTATGTCACATTTATATTAATATTATAATATTTTACCTTTCCTTTTAACCTTTGTAGGCTAAGTGGAAAAAATTATCAGCTGCTAAGCTACTAATTTAATAATTACAGATTTATTACTAGAAATTTATTTAAGTGAGTAAAACATAGAGTTCATGTAATGAAAGAATATGCTTTGATCGAACCGTATCCAAAATTACTAGAACTAGCCATATGGTGAGTTGGACTTTAACGTTTTTTAATTTTTTATTATTTTGTTGTCAATGTGAGGTCTATAACCAATATTTGAATTTCAGATTTTTTATTGATGACGTTCCAATCCGAGAGGTGGTGCGGAACGATGCAATGGGTGGCGAATACCCATCAAAGCCGATGTCCTTGTATGCCACCATTTGGGATGCGTCAAATTGGGCAACCTCAGGCGGCAAATACAAGGTTAATTATAAGTATGCACCGTTCGTGTCCGAGTACAAGGACCTTGTTCTTGAAGGCTGCGCGGTCGATCCCATTCAACAAATTCCACTATCTTCCACTTGCTACGAGAGCAACGCTAGGCTACTAACAGCAGACTATGCAACCATCACACCCAAACAACGTGCCGCAATGCGTAAATTTCGCCAACGTTTCATGTATTATTCGTATTGCTATGATAGTTTGAGGTACCCTTTGAGACCGCCAGAATGTGTCATCGATCCAGCTGAGAAGGAACGTTACAAAGATACTGGAAGATTAAAATTTGGCGGTAGCCATCAAAGTCGCAATCGCCGATCAAGGCGAAGGACCCAAATTCCTGTTGTTTCCAGCACGGACGACCTTAGTATGTGATATCCTTTATTTGCATGTACATTAAAATGATTTTTAGTTTTCTTTCTTTAATTTGTTTTTTTGTTCACATTAGAGATTTATGGATTGAATAATGGATTAGATTTTATCTCAAAGTAAAGGTATGTCTTCACGGGTTTTCCTTTCATTTTAGGATCGAAAATAAAAGGATAATGACAATTAATTACTTGATTTAGATCATAATTACTATTTTATCCTTATACTTTAAAAAAATTATTGAAAACTACTTCAATTTTAAATTCGTTAAACAATTTTGCTTGTCTATGAAAAAGTGTAACGATATTATTGGATTATGCTATTAGTCACAGGACAAAATGTCAATAAATAAAAAAATTTTAAAAATATCCTTCAAATTTTTAAATTTGGACTTAATTTAATTAAAATTAAATATACAAATATTATTAAAAAATACAAATACTTATGCATTTTAATAACCGGTCTACGTTTACACTGCTATAACTACTAACTAATTTGTTGAAATTGTAATTTTTTTAAAAATTTAGTTAAAGAGTAATATGAATTTTTTATTATTTTCTATACTATAACAGTGTAAAAAAAGTGCATGAAATTAAAAATAAAATAAATCAAATACTGAGGCTAAATATGTATTTTTATGTTATTTAATTTTTTTATGGAATTGTTTTTGTTAAAATTATAATTTTTAATTTAATTTGATTTTATTTAAATCATATCTTAATTTTTTTATTACTTTAAAATATTATATTAGTGTATAAAAGGTATATGATTTTTTTTTTCAAAACATTGAAAAAGAAATTAATTAAGTATTGTGTATTACTATAGAATAAATAAAATGAGAATAAATATATATCTTTTTTTTAAATTTTTTTCAACAAAAAGAAAATTTTTTTATTGAAGTTATATTTTTTTAATGTAATTTAAGATATTTTTCATTATTTTTAATATTATAGTAGTGTAAAAGAAAAAAGTGATCTTTTTAAAATGAGAATTTAATTAAATATGGTTGTTGACACATGGCTTGGCCTAGCTCAAGAACGAAATTCCAATAATGAAAATCTAATAATAAAATGATTATGTATAAATGTGAAGGTCAGTCCTTTTTTCCAAATTGGGCCAATGGCTAAAGAAGAGTCTTTTGATGAGGTAGTAAGGCGATACGCCTTAGCACTAAGCTGGTACATGTTGACCATTTGCATGATCAACCCCTCTGATTTTGATTTTGATTTTGAAAAATAATTTGTAGTACTAATTATTTCATTTAAGTGTGTAGAACTTTGATTTAATGATAAAGTTAATTGTTCAAAGATTGAAGATGTGTAATGCTCATTTAAAAGAGCATTTGTATGAAAATAAAGTTATTAATCTTAGCATTCATTGAGCTCTAAAATTTTCAACTACTTATCTTTGTATTCATTTACTCTTTTGAGGGTGGTTTTGTGAGTTAGAATAGAGATTTTTCTTCCTCTATTTTTGGGTTTAAGAAAAGGGAAGTGAAGTGTTATTCTAATTGTGAAAGGTTGAAGTGTTTGCACATTGAAAACACTTGGGTTATGGTTAGAGTTTAACCTAAATCAAAAGCTCATTGTTGTAAGGTTTAGAATTGATCCTAAAACTCTTTTATTCTCAATTTTATGAATAAGATTAGTGTGGGATTGAAAATCCTAACTTGGGATAAATTAGGTGGAGATGTAGAATTATTGGTGAATCGAACTCCTTAAATATTTGTGCTTGATTTTCCATTTCCTTAATTCTCTTTTAATCCTTATTTAAGTTCCTCAATTTTCTTTTAATTTTCAAAAAGCTCTATTCACCCCTCCTCTAGGGAAATTAGATTTGGTATCAGAGCTTGGATTCTAGACACTTAGTTGCTATAATTTAAGATCATTATGAGTGAATCTCTAAATTTATCTTCTTTTAGACCATTCTTTGATGGAAGTGACTATTCCTATTAGAAGTTTCAAATAGAGCTCTATCTAATAGTAATCCAATAAAACTATAAGATGTTATCATATATGGTTGCAAACCTCTAAAAGGTAAAGTCAATGATGTGGAAGTGGTTCTTCAAAAAAGCCAATGGAGTCAAACTCAAAAAAATAAAAGAAAATAATAAAAATAAAAGAGCAATGATCACTCTACTTTCTTCTATGTCAAAAGAAAAAGGTGGGAATTTTCAACATTACCAATTCATAAAAGAAGTATAGGAGGCACTTGAGAACCACTATAAAGGAAATGTGATTATCTCAATGCTCTTCTTACTACTCTAAAGAAACTTAGAAAACATTTTTCTAAGGAAGAAGTGAACAATATGATTTTAAGAATCCTACCTAAAAATGATAAAGAATCTAGGGTCACTTCAATTTAAAAAGAACATCTCTCAACTCTCTCAACCAATGTGCTTATTGGAAAGCTCCTTACAAATGAACTTACTATCAAGCAAAGAGGAAAAGAGAGAGATGAGAAAGAAGAAAAGAAAAAGAGCATTGCATTGAAGGTTATATAAGAAGTAAGTGAAGATGAAAGCTTGGTGAATTTAAGTGATGAAGATAATGAGATAGCTATTATCACTAGAGGTTTCAAAAAGTTATTAAAGAGAAAAAGCTTCTCCAGACAGTAAAAAGTGTGAAGGCAAAAAGAACAAAGAGGTTACTTGCTATGAATGACAGAAACTGGGTCACATTAGAAGTGAGTGCCCCAAACTCAAATTCAAAAATAAAGGAGCAAAGGATAAAAAGAAGGTCTTAAAAGCTTCATAAGATGACTCTTCCAAATTGGAAAGGAAAAGGAGCAATAAGAAATGGCTAACCTTTGCTTCATGGTACCTTCTACTTCACATTCTTCTTATGATGATTGTGATGATGATAAGAGCTTTATTGTGAGTAAACTTGTGATTAAATGTAAAAGCTTGCTCTCTAAGAAGAAGCTTTACAAACATGAGTTATCTAGCTTGACCAAAGAATTTAAATACTTGAAAGATTTTTATAAACTTGTTGAATCGAATGAAAAACTTGCTAATGACTTGAAATCTTTAAATTCCTTGGATGATTAACTTAAGAAAGCCAATGATGAAAATATTAAGCTTTCTAAAATGGTCTTAGAGTTGAAGAATTCCATTTCTAAATTCAAAATAGGAAAGGAAACTTTAGATAGTCTACTTGACTCTAAAAAACTCTATGGGAATACTCATACAATTGGATATAAAAATTGAATGTCTTCTTCCTGATCATTATCTCTTATTAAATTTGCTAAGGCCTCATGTGATTTTACTCCCTCTACTTTGAAACCTCTTGACACTCAAGCCTTTAAAGCTAAGAAGTCTTATATGTCAAATGATAAGGGCAAGTCTCACAAAACTCACCTTCATTAACATAAAGGACTAAAGTACAAACCAAAAGGCCACAACTTAGACACGCTTATATGTACACTAAATATAACATTCCTAAGCATGCTACTTAATCACCTACACTCCTCTTATGGCAAAAAGGAACCTTAGGAAACCCACACAACCTCAATATAAAAGGCATGTTCTATAAGCTAGGCAATCATATACTCCTAGAGGAAATAGATTTGCCAATGTTGAATGTTTTTAATGCATTAGCAAAGGTCACACTAGCAATATGTGCTTTTATAGAAGACCATACTTGTAATTGCTTCCTTTGGATTACTTTGAGACTAACCAACCTAGACTAACAAAGGTTTAGGTTCAAAAGAATGTTTGAATTATGTCATGTAGGTGTGCTTGAAGTCTACAAAAACTAGAAGTAAGTGGTATCTTGATAGTAGATATTTATGGCACATGATAGGAGATAAGGAACAATTCAATAAGCTTGATGTTAAGGATGGAGCTCATGTCACATTTAGGGATAATTCCAAAGGAAAGATTGTAAGCATTGTAAATCCTTATCTATTCATTATATTTTTCTTGTTGATGGTCTTAAGTATTACTTAGCATTAGTCAATTATGTGACATGGAAAATAAGGTCACTTTTTATCTTAGAAATTGCTTTATTAGTAGTTTAGATGATGACAAAATAATCTTTAATAGTGAAAGAGTTAATAATGTCTATGTCATTGACTTGAATAAAGTTGATAACAAAGACATTAAATGCTTAATGTTTATTTCCCATGACACATGGACTTGGCATAGAAGATTAGGACGTGTAAACTTTGAGCTTTTGGATTATCTTAGTAGACTTGAACTTGTGGTTGGATTACCCAAACTCAAGTTCACTAATGATAAGCCTTATGATGCTTGTCAAAAGGGAAAGCAATCTAAATCTTCCTTTAAGCTCAAGAATGTAGTGTCCAATTCTAAGCCAATTGAACTTATTCACATGGACTGATTTAGTCCTACAAAAGTTACTAGTTTAAGTGGAATGCAGTATGCATATTTGTTGGTTGATGACTACTCTAGATACATTTGAGTGTGTTTCCTTGCTCATAACAATAATGCCTTTAAAGCTTTTGATGCCTTATGGCAATTTTGTTGTTATTCTAGCTATATTGACTGTAGCTCAAGCTATGGTGTCTGTAGCTCCTACCGTGGTGACTGTAGCACTTGCTGTAGTGTCAATAACTCTTGCTATAGTGTTTATAGCTCTCGTTGTGATGACTATAGTTCTCGCTATGATGACTATATTTCTCGTTATGATGACTGTAACATTTTATATAATGTCTGTAGCTCTCGCCCTGATGACTGTAGCTCTTTCTGTGGTGACTATAGCATTTGTTGTAGTGTATATAACTCTCATTGTAATGTTTATAGCTCTTGCTATGATGACTGTAGCTCTTATTGTGGTGACTATAGTATTTGCTATAGTGTCTATAGCTCTTGTTGTAGTGTATATTGCTCTTATTGTGATGATTGTAGCTCTTAATGTGGTAACTGCAACATTTTTTGTGCTAATTGTAGCTCTTGTTGTATTGACTATATCTCTTAGTATACTACATGTAGCCCTTATTGTACTGATCATAGCTCTAGTTGTGGTATTTGTAGCTCTTTCGTAGCTTTTGTTGTAATGTCTGTTTACTTGAGCATTTTCATTGGATCTAAGGAGGCTAGGTTTTTGGAGCTGGCATTTATGTCTCATTAAGTGTAAATCTTACCTTACTTAAGTATGTTTGTTGCTCATGTAGATGCTTGCCCCCTAGGACTGCTTATATGGGTTGATGGCATCTTTTAGTGGTCCTCATCTTAATGTGGATGCCTCAGGACTTCTATTATTGTAATTTTAACTTCCTTGAGCATTCTAACCTTGTAATGTTTGGGTTTGTGGCTTCTTAGTGCATAGCCTTTTCATTATGTTCCTGCTTATGATGCATGTTTCTCATGTTTGTGCATATAATGATCATTTGTATATAAATGCTTAAGATGCATGTTTCCTGTGCTTGTGTATGTGCGATGCTTACAGAGCATGTTTCCAATGTTTATGCATGCAATGCTTGTGATGCATGTTTCCAATGTTTGTGTATGTAATGCTTATGATGCATGTTTGATGTAAAGGGAGACCATTATGAGATTGCTCATTGATGCCGGGGGGGGGGGGGTGGAGGTCGATCTTCAAAGTAAAGTTAGGGTATTTGAAGACTAAGATTTATCTACTAGAAAAGAGGAGAAAGTCTTTAGGTAGAATTGAAGCGTGACTTAAGTGTCAAGAGTAACCCAAAGGGCATTAGAGCTTTGGCTTTTGACTTTGGGGTTCTTTTTACTTTCTTCATCTAGTATGAATTTCCATTTTTTTTTGTTCGGAGCACTCTGTCAAATTGTTTGTCAGGTGAGGGAATGAGAATGGTTTAATGGATGATCAATGCATGTTTAGGTGCAATGGGATAACTTTTTATTTTATTATTTTTATGTGGTTTTGGAGAGTTTAGGAGGTTCTGAGGTGTTTCTATAGTGTTTGAGATAATCTTTTGGCGACTTTTGGGTAAGGTTTTTAGATTTTGAATTTTTAGGTTTTAAGCTTACTGGTCTTATTCTTTGCTTAGGGATTGTGCCAGAACCATGATTGAGACTAGCCTTTGAAAGGTAAAAGATTTTTATGAGGGGCATTTAATGAATGTTGGAGAAGCTTAGAGCTCTTTGTAATGCCATGCTTTAAGACTTGACTATGACTTTTTGTTAAGCTATAACGAGACTTTCATGAGCATCCGTAGTCAATCATTGATTCCACTGAGGGATGGTATATGTAAATGCACTAATGTATGCATTTTGGTGATGCTGACAGTCGCACCTTATAATGATATATGCATTTATGCTAATGCTAAAGAGATGTTGGTGATGGATAAAGGTAATTATTTAATTTTTCTAAGGTATATATATGGAAGTGTGTATGCATACGATGTAGATGACCATGCTATTTAATGTTATTTGATGAGAAAGATGCTTGTCTTTACATGATACATGAAGTGTTAAAGATTGTGTTGCATGATAAGAAAGATGGTTTTATTTGTTAAGGTGGAATGATCACATTTTGCAATATGCACAATGCATGAAATGTTAATGATTGTATATCATGTTAAAAGAAGAAAGTTGTCCTTTGATGTTATTTAAGAGAATGTATATGTGTAAGTGATTGTACAATAAGAAGAGAAAGAGGAAATGTGAGTGCGTATGCATGTATGCATGTAAGTGGATATGCAAGTGCTCTTCTATGTATATGGATATGCAAGTGCTCTTTTATGTATGTGGATATGCAAGTGCTCTTCTATGCATGTAGGAAATGCTAATGGTCCTTACCATTTGTTAAGATAAAGGTCAATGACTATATGCATGGATATGAATGGTCAAATTGCATGATAAAAGGAGATGTGACTTATAGAGTATTGAATATATTTTTTCAAGATGAGAGGAGATTATGCTATTCTTTAGGGTATATGAGTGAATGCATGTATGAACGATAATTGTATTGTGTGAATGCATGTATGCATGATGATTGTGCTATATGAATGCTTGTATGCATGATGATTGTGCTATATGAATGCTTGTATGCCTGATGAATTAAGAGTAGCTCATATATGCATAGGGTGCAAATGGTCATAACATGTATAAAAGGCTGGTGATTATTCTTTGAGGTGAAGGATAAATTGACATGTCTTCTAATACGAAAGAATGTAATGCATGATTATATCTTATGGGACTATAATGTATGTTGGATTCCCTAAGCATGTGTGTGGTGTGTATGATGAGGATGTTCATGCTTATTGCATAAAAGATTAATGATTTTTTTTGAAATACCAATGCAAGTGCACATGCTTAGGTGTGCATGTTCATGCAATATTGACGAAAATGTATTGATTGGGATATCACATGTTAAAGAGGACAATTATTAATTTTTTGATATATATGTACCGATGCATGTATGCATATGTTGTCAATGATTATGATGCATGGTAAATGAAATTTCCATCTTTAGGTGCATGTGAGATTGCTTATCATTTTAAGACATATGTATGTATGCAAGTGAAAGATTATGCTTTATGAAGATCAGATAATTGCTCATTTTATTGAGCCTATGTATGGATGCGCTTAATGATTTTAATGTAAAATGACACTAGACTTCATTTGTATTAGAGTCACTTGTACAATGCATGTATGCATTGAATGACGATGGGATTGCCATGCAGAGAAGAGTAACATTTACTTGCATTTGTAAAGCATAAATATGAAATGCATGTTTACATGTAATGCAAATGAGTATATTATATGATAAAGATGAGTGTTTGGGCTCTAAATTTTTTTGTACTAAGGTAAGAGGAGTTTTTTTGAAAGATTAGGCCAGGGCCCTTTGAGGAGTATCAGACGATTAATGATTCTTGACCAGAGATATTGGGAACAATGTTGATAGCAAGAGAACTAACTCATTTAGGGGCAAAACTAGAGATCTTGATGATAATGCACTAAGCTAATGGCCATTTAAGAGTTTTAAAGTTTTTTAGGATGAGAGTGTGGTAGTTTGTGGTTTTAAAGGTAAAAGTAGCATTAGGGAACCTGAAAGGTAGATTATGTTAGATGAGATTAGGTTGACAATTGGTTTAGGCCTTATTTGAAAAGAAGGTTCCAGGTTTTTATTTTGGGTGGCTTTAGGCATGTATGTGTCTTAGCATAAAAAAATGAGTCTTTTGGGATTTTTAAATAACCATCAACAGTGGTTGGTATATCCTTAGTTTGTACTTGTGAGTTTTAATATGCCTTGGAGAGCATCAAGATTCAGTGAGGCGAAAGTATATCCAATATGTTGAGTTGGCGAGCATCTTAAACCTATGTGCAAGACTTTGAGTCTTTTAGGTTTGAACTGGCATAAGGTTGACACCCTTGTTGCCTTGACTTATACCAAAAGCATCCTAGACAAAATGCAAGTTTGGCTACTTGTCTACTTATAATCTAGTGACAAATCAAAGAGTGGATCATAGCAAGTATTTACTCAAGCATATGCCTCATATTTTCATCTCATCCATCCCCTTTTGCCTAGGTGTCTTTACACTGAGGCTCCAGTGAGAATTGAACACTTGCAATTTTAATGAATTTCAAAAGTGAATAAATATGATTAATAGATTACAAGGTAATAACAAAGAACTTAGCATTCCATCAAGATGTTTGATAAACCGCATAAACATCTAGCATTAGCAAAATAACAAAAATAAGAGGTCACTGTTCTAATCTAGCTATTACATCAAAAAAGGGTTTATTAGTCTTCTTCATTCTAGTTGCTTCAGTTTAGCTTGCTCATGTCATTTAGAGAGGATAGGCTTCCATGGTTCTCCTTTGCTTTTCCCTCTTATGATGATCAGATGTAGGTTTGCAGAGGATAGGTGGGAATTGTGAAGCAAGTGCCTTATGGCTTCTATGAGATTCATATGGCCCAAAGGAGGTAATGTCTATTTTTATGGGTGGTTATAGTGAGATTGGATAGTTAGGGAGTGATTTGTTTTTGGTGTAGGGTGTAAAAGGGCTAGTTTTGGCACTAGGCCTCTCTTCCAAGTCTTTAAGCTTCTTAGAGTCAATCAGATCTTAAACTATACATTCAATGGTATAACATTCATTAATGGTTTGTCTTGGCATTTGGTGATAATGACAGTATAGATTAAGGTCTATTTGGGGTGGTATTGGATTTGGTAGTGTTTTTGGTTTACGGGGTTCCACAAGGTTTCTTTGTTGAAGCATTTTAAAGATCTTAAAGAGAGGTTGGTTGAACTTTGAATTTTCTACAGGTTATAGGAAGATCAACTATAAGTGATTCTAGGAACTCTGGATGTAATGGATCATAACACATCATACCCTAGTTACTCCTTCTTGGTCTTTTAGCTTCATTAAGCTCAAAACAATAATGTTTCTTGGAATGATCTTATAAGAACTTTTTCATGAGCGCAAAAAACTGAATGAAACCTTTGGTTAAGTTATTAGTTTTTTCTTTTATTAAAACCTTAAGCTAAGTGGTCTTGTAGGATAATTCTTGGATTTCCATTACCGATTCAGATTTGGTTGCACTCGTAGCTTTGAAAGAGGATTATAGACAACCTTCTTGGTAAAATTTGCACTCATTTTCAATATCTTTAAGCATACTTATAACTTTTTTCCCTTACTCAACTCAAGATTAGGGTGTAAAGTGCCCCTTTGTCATTAGGAATGTTAGTCAAGAGGATTAACTCATCCTTAGGGCTTAGGGTCTGATTATGGATGTTCTCAATTTCAGTCTAAATAATGATCTTGATTTTAGCTCAAAGGATGTTAGTTAAGCCAACATCAACTATGAATTTCTCTATATGCTCTTTGAGTATGCCATTTAGACTTTGAATCCTAAGTTGCTTAGACATTTTGAATTCTAACTATTGCTGACTCTCCCTTTAGGGGTTATTTTTAAGGTTTCAAGGCTATAGAAATGATAAGATTAGGTCAATTATTATGAAATGCATGTATAAAGTGTATGCATAAGTATAATCATTATAAGATGTATGCTTTGGTACGTTTGTGTAAGCACCCAATTTCGGGATGATGAGTTATGACTGCAACAAATGACTTCAATGATGAAAATGTCATAAATAGGTCTTCAATACGTGAACTTTGAAACTTCAGAGGTCTGATTGCATTTTTTTAAAGAAAGGATTTAATGTTTTCAATGACTAAATTGCAACATTTTTTAAGGACCTAATTGCAAAATTTAAAGTCTTTTTAGGGACTTTTTATAATTAAAAGTTAAAAAAATAGTGGTCGGAATTATGTAATTCTGATTGGAATTACATTAATTTTGTTTGGAATTAGAGTTTTTCGTCTAATTTTTTGAACATTCAGAAAATAAAAATATCTTTTTCTTGAATTCTAATTGGTTTGAAATTTTCTTAAAATTATTTTTGATATTTATCTGATATTTTTAAGAAAATAGAAATCTTTTAGGAATCAATTTATACATAGGGTTTAAAGGGCTGTTTTACTATAAAAGGAGGTATTTTGGCTCTTTTAAAGGAGCTAGGAGGAGCAGTACTCTTATTCACAACTTTTATTTTGATATTCTGAAGAGCATTCTCTACGCTAATTTGTCTTTTGGCTTGTGGATTTTTCTTGGGAAAAAAACATTCTTGACTTTTTTTCCTTTGTTAATTGTTTTGAAAAAACATTCTCTACAATAATTCCTCTTTTGCTTAATTGATTAATTGAAGATCTTTAGAGGATTTTTGAAGAACAAAACTCGAAAATCTATCAAGAATGGTGATTTTACAAAATTTGTGGAGCACTCCATTAAAATCATATATAAGCATCATCTTCTCCTTATTCTATTTTACTTGATTTATTTATTTATTTATTTTATTGAGTTTTAATTTTATTTAAATTATTATTATAATTTATTCACTAATCATAATTTTGTTTCTTTTTTTTCATGGTGATTACGGAGGAAAATACATGATGATCATGCTTGGAGGATTGAATCCATGAGAAGTCCATGGAATGCCATAGATAAGATCTTATAGAAATATAGTTTCTAGGGTTTTTATTTTTTATTTATTGCTTTATTTTATTTATGTTTTTAGGGTGTATTAATTATTATTATTATTATTATTATTATTATTATTATTATTATTATTATTATTATTATTTTCTATGAATTATTGTAACAGCCCCAATAGTAGGAATAATAGAGTTATATGTGTGATTGCATGTTTATGTTGATTAATTGGTTAGTAAAATTAGGGTTTCAATTGGATAATTAATTAAAATCAATGGTGGAAGTAGATTAATCTAGGATTACATGTTAATTAAAATTAGGGTTTTAGAAGGAATAATTAATTGGTTGTTTGATCTTTTATTTAATTGTTTTAATATGTTTTATTTATTTTGGGCCTTAAGCCCATATTAGATTCTAATCCACTTAAATAAACTTAGGTTTTTTTTAGGATTGATTAATTAAAAATGCATTTTAGGCCCATAATTAATTAGATTTAGGTTAGAGATAACTTGGGTCCATTTAGTAAATTAGACATAGGCCCACTTAATTTAATTTAATTAATTAGACTTAGCCATTTAATTTAAGCCTTTTTTCATAACTTGTAGATTTAATATCACCTTAGAATTAAAACATGTAGAATTAGGCCCACTAAGTTAAATTCTCCATAATTTGTAGATTTAGGCCCATTTTTAGAATTAAAATAAATAGACTTAGGTTCATTTAATTAAAATTAAAAGGAATTAGGTCCGTTAGGCTCACTTATTAAAAACATGTAGATTTAGATCATTTAATAAAAATCAATGTAGATTAGACTAACTTAGGGATTGTATTGAATACATTATTTACTTGTATTTTTCATGACTAGTTTGCCTTATAGTTAATTGCTAGAATAAGGGTTTATATGAAATTGCATGTAAATAGAGGATAATATAGTAATTCATAAAGTAATTCTAAAAGAACACGAGACTGAAAGAAGTTGGTATTTTATATCTAGAATCTCCTGGTTATGGTGCTAGTTTTCTTTTAGGGAATCGAGTACCACTTTTTTTATTTGTCCCAGTTATTACTCTAGGTGGTGGCTCCTCATCTCCACGCCATGTCTTTATGACAGTGTTTAGTGTGTTCCCTAGAGCCTTGAGCTCAAATAGTATCACAGTTGCTAAAATCTTAGACACGCGTTAAACCCCGCCATATACAATTTGTTATGAAATGCATGTATGCAATGTCATGCAAAAGGATGCTAGATTAGTATAAAGATGTAATGGATACATGTTATGCCATTTGCTGCATAATATCTTATTGGAAGTGCACATGAGCTTATATGATGCATATGATGTACTTGCTTTTTGTTCATGAGAAGGAAATATAGTAAAAGAGAAAAGGTTATTAAATAAAACTAGGATGAGCTAAAATGAAGGATCATGAATGCTTGTCACATTATAGGTTGAAAAAGTGGTTATCGTATGTGCATAATGTGCCTATATAAAGGAACATAATGAGAATATATATATGATGTGTTCATGCAAAGATGTAGGATGGCTGTAAAAGATAAAAAGGATTTCAAGAAAACTAGTAAGTATTTCTTATACATTTATTAATGTTAGATAAGTAAATAATGAGTAATGCATGGTATGCGCTTGTAAAAGAGATGGGTGAGCATGTATGCATAAGGTGAATGTGGAATTCTGTAATGAAAAATGCTTATTGCTGCAAGAAATAATGGTTAGTACATGCTATCTATATGTATGTTATGTAAGTATAATAGAAAAAAACCTTGAAGATGGGTTAGTATTTCCTACACAGTGAACAAACCAATCACAATTAAGCTCTCTCTTCTAATGTTATTTCTCCATGAGCTTATTTAGTCTTTTTCCTAAATGGGTTTCAAACCTTTAGTCATTAAGGGACTATGGTTTTGCTCTCAAAACTAGGCTGTTTAGATTTATGTTGATTAGAACCAAAAGATAAATTAAAGATTGTTACTTAAATGTGCTTTAGGTAATCAAATGATATCAATGTAAGGGTCAATTGTTGGGCCTCAAATGATATCCAAAGCCCATATGCATAGGACTAAGGTTAATAAAAAAGGTTCGAGTTCTTACCCCCATATTGATATTTGATATGTTTTTCGGGAGTTATGAAAGTATCATTTCATAGTTTACAATTTGATTATGTTGACATAAAGGTTCAAAATCTAGTTGAATTCTTAACCCGTTCATTTGATTTGATAAGAACACATGGACGATGTCTTATAGGTTTCGTTATTAAGAGATGTCATTATTTCCTAGTTTACATAGACTATTCAGGTTGAGATACATGAGTCTTATCATTCCTTATGCTTCGGGCTCACATGAAGTAGATAAGAATCATGTGGACTTATGCATGAGCATTCTATGAAAACTGACATTATGATGTCATTCATTGATAGACACTAGGAGAGTCATGTCATTTATAAATATCAGGTCAAACGGACAACATTAGGACATGGATAGCATGCAAAGCTTGGTGCAATCCCAGTGGAAGTTACTATTGGTTTATTTATATGGACTAAGTTAGGATAAAAGGCTAAGGGTTCCTTTAGCAAGAATGCCCCCATATGACTAGGATTATAGACTCCAGTTAGTGAGTCTAGCATTCTTTTAATAACTCGGTTCGCCACACTTTAGGAATTGGGTTATAAAATTTAGTCAGATGAGCTCGGAGATATAATGAGTAAAGGCTAAAGATGATATTAGGCCAAGAATGGCAATGTGTACCTGAGGCCTATAACATCAAGAGCCAGATTGATGATATCTCATATGAGATGTGATGAACAAGAGTTATTCATTTAATGAGAGCTAATATTCCAAGAATGGCAATGTGTACCTGAGGAATATTAGTAACTCATTAAGAACTTCATCACCCACTAGAAATCCATCCAATGAGGGATTTTCATTTTCTACTTTGGAAGTGTAGAATTCGCTAAGTTAGTGGGAGACCATTATTATTAAAGACCAAATATAATGGTTTTATTACAATGTCATAAGACTCATCAATCTTGTTATGCTTTTGCAAAAATTTGATAATATGAGATCCTCAAATCCATTAAGCATTATTCTCGATAACAATAAACTCATTGTTCCTAATCTTATTGATTGGTTTTATAATATAAAAGTTGTATTAGCCTCAGAATGCATTTTATATGTTTTGGAACAAAGTCCTCCCGAACCCCTTCCACTTAATGCTTCCTAAGAGGAACATGACACTCATGCTAAATGGAAAGACGAAGATATGCAAGCATGTTGCACTATATGGGCTTCTATGAGCAATGAAATTCATAGGCAACATGAGAAGTAAGACGACCTGCTCTAGGAACCCGTTCAACATGAACCCAAACCCATGCTCTCAAGGAAAGTTCAAATCAAGTTCCAATTCAGACATAGAGAACCTTCACCTCATGTTTAGTTAGTCCAAACAACCAAAGCTATATCAAAAATTTAACCTTTTGAACAATAACAAACAAGCAACAAAGGTTATTAAAAAGACGCCACAATCTACTGTCTGAAAGATAGATTGATAAGTTACAAAGGTTGTCACATGGTTAACCACCAAGTAACCAAAGAGAATCCTCTCTAAATTTTATTAATCATCCATGATTGCACACCCTCTAGGTTACATAAAATAAGGCCTTTATATAGGCTTAAATAAACCCTAAATAAAACCTAATTAATATCCTAACTAAACAAGAAAAAAAAATTCTTCTTAAATAAGAAAATATAATTCTACTTAAATAAGAAAATATAATCCTAATTAAATTCGGATTTACTTATGCAGCACATTGTAGTACACTTTTCAATATGATGATGGCCAAATTAACTTAAGCCAAAACATAAAAGTTGTATCTCTTATTGTTATCTTTCATCAGCATCTTGAATCACTTCATTTGGATTTATATTGAGTGAGATACAGCCCATTTACTGATGTATATTCAGTCTGCCCAGTTTTATTCACGATCTGATAATCTTTCATAATTTTAGATCAGGTATAAGGCCGAATTAACTCTGGATATCTTCACCAAAGTTGTATATCTCTTTCTTATCTTTCAACAGCTTCTTGAATCATCTCAATCAGATTTTTGTAGAGTGATTTATGGCTAAAATACTGAAGTATGCTACAAAATACGAATTTATGCTAATTGTTCTTTTCTTGAATGAACATTGCCTTATTAGCATGAACAAATCTTGAAATCTTCCTCTTTGGAGCTAGGATCACATCATTCTCCCTTTCTTCAAAAAGATTTGTCCTCAAATCTTTATCTTCCATGCAATTGGATATATATATTTTTTATTTAAAAAAAAAGACTCAAGAACACCACACAAGAAAAAAAAAATAAAGAAATTTTAAATAGACTAAAAAAATTCAAGACATATGTATTTTTTAACTTATAAATAAAAAATAAATTTAAAATTCTAAAAATAAAAAAAATGAAAGGTAGAAGATTAGTAACCTTAAACCCTCTTTGTATCAACCAACTAAAACCATAGGTATATTAAACCTAAGACCCTTCGTTACAAATTGATCAAATCAAACTTAAGGTATAAAATCTAATTGATACGACCAACTAAAACCTTAGGTATATCAAACCTAAGACCCTTTGTTACAAATCATTCAATTAAATCAATCAAATACCAACCAAATCAAAAATCATAAAAAAAAACATATTTATTTTTTTTTTGACACAAATAGAAAAATTTTAAAACCACAATAATTAAAAAGTAAATTAAGGATACGTAGAATTGAATTGAACAAAACCTGATTTGAGCCAAGCTCTGATACCAAGTGATACGGACCCACTAGATGACCTGCTCTAGGAACCCGTTCAACATGAACCCAAACCCACGCTCTCAAGGAAAGTTCAAATCAAGTTCCAATTCAGACATAGAGAACCTTCACCTCATGTTTAGTTAGTCCAAACAACCAAAGCTATATCAAAACTTTAACCTTTTGAACAATAACAAACAAGCAACAAAGGTTATTAAAAAGACGCCACAATCTACTGTCTGAAAGATAGATTGATAAGTCACATGGTTAACCACCAAGTAACCAAAGAGAATCCTCTCTAAATTTTATTAATCATCCATGATTGCATACCCTCTAGGTTACATAAAATAAGGCCTTTATATAGGCTTAAAGAAACCCTAAATAAAACCTAATTAATATCCTAACTAAACAAGAAAACAAAATTCTTCTTAAATAAGAAAATATAATTCTACTTAAATAAGAAAATATAATCCTAATTAAATTCGGATTTACTTATACAGCACATTGTAGTACATTTTTCAATATGATGATGGCCAAATTAACTTAAGTCCAAAAGATAAAAGTTGTAGCTCTTATTGTTATCTTTCATCAGCATCTTGAATCACTTCATTTGGATCTATATTTAGTGAGATACAGCCCATTTACTGATGTATATTCAGTTTGCCCAGTTTTATTCATGATCTGATAATCTTTCATAATTTTAGCTCAGGTATAAGGCCGAATTAACTCTGGATATCTTCACCAAAGTTGTAGATCTCTTTCTTAGCTTTCAACAGCTTCTTGAATCATCTCAATCAGAGTTTTTTAGAGTGATTTATGGCTAAAATACTGAAGTATGCTACAAAATACGAATTTATGCTAATTGTTCTTTTCTTGAATGAACATTGCCTTATTAGCATGAACAAATCTTGAAATCTTCCTCTTTGGAGCTAGGATCACATCAACTTACAAGAGTTATTTAGTGAACAAAGTAGAATCGCTAGATATGAGATATCCAAGCAGCTTTTCTATGCTAAAATGAGGGAAGGTGATGATGTTGGAGCACACGTGAATTCTATGATTCATTCCATTGAGGAACTTGAGAGTTTATATTTCACGATGGATGCTCAACTTCAAACAGATTTGATCTTAAAATCCCTTTCGAACTCATTTGGGCAATCTATTGTAAATTTCCATATGAATAAGATTGAGTGCATCCTTGCAGAACTGTTAAACATGCTTGTGACTGCCCAAAAAGCTATTCACAATGAGAAGAGGAAGGATGTAGCTTTGGTTGCCTCTTCTAGTATGACTAAGAAAAGAAAGGGCAACAAAAGCAAGAAAGCTAAAGGAAAAGTTCTTAAAGCTTCGAGAGGTGTGAGAAAGAACAAAGGCAAAGAGAAGGTTGAGAACACCAACAAAGGAAAATTTTTCTTTTGTGATGGAGAGAGACATTAGAAAAGGAATTGTCCAAAGTTCCTTGAGTCTTCTAATACTAAAGGAAATGATAAGATTGGAGAAGGTGAGGCTTTCCCTAATTTATTTATTTCTAAATTTTCTAGAGCTCATCTAAGGCATGTGTATTGGATACCAGTGGTAGTTCTCATATATCTTCTTACTTGTAGGATCTAGCAAGTGAAAGACAGTTAGAGTCAAATTAGGTGACTTTAAAGCTTGGAGATGGAGCAAGTGTTGCTCCTAAAGCTATGGGAACCACCTCTATTGACTTGTATAACCATGTTTTGTTATTGAATAATGTTTTATATGTACCTAATGCTTATAAGAACATAATCTCTATTTCTAGTATGACTAGAAAAGGATATAAATTTTTATTTAAAAGAGATGTATGTATTATCTATTTTGATAATGAGACAGTTGGCATGGGTTATGTATTACATGGTCTTTATAATATTGATAATAAATCCAATAACAATCATTATCCAACCAATTTGAATGTTGTGAATACAATGCTAATTGATAATGCCTTTAATCCAAAATATCTATGGCACTTGCGATTAGGTCATATTGCGGATGACAAAATCACAAAGTTGGAAAGGATGGGAATCTTAAGTAATATTGAATTTGCATCCAATCCAATTTGTGAGGCATGTATCCAGGGTAAGATGACCCAATCACCATTTGTTGGACAAATGGAGGGAGCTAAAGAAATTTTGGAAATCATATGTAGTGATGTATATGGGCCATTCCACCAAATGGAAAAAGTCGGGTTCTACTACTTCATTACCTTTATAGATGATTTATCAAGGTTTAGACATTTACATTTAATGAAACATAAAAATGAATCCTTTGAAAAGTTTAAGGAATTCAAGGTCCAAGTAGGGAACTAAATTGGGAAAAGTATTAAAATCCTTCGATTGAATCGAGGAGGTGAATACTTAAGTACCCAGTTTGTGGGGTTCTTTAAGGAACATGGCATTATATCACAATGGACTCCACTTGAAACACCTCAACTCAATGGTGTATCCTAAAGGAGGAATCAAATTCTATTGGATATGGTTTGATTAATAATGAGTTATACAGATTTACCTACTTTCTTTTGGGATTTTGCATTGCAAACTGTCGTTTCCATATTAAACCGTGTTCCATTTAAGTCTGTTTCTACAATAGCATATGAGATATGGCATGGTAAATCAATAAGTCTCAAGCATATTAAGATTTGGGGATGCTTAGCCTACATCAAAAGGTTAAAAATAGACAAATTAAATGCAAGGTCAATTCAAGGTAGATTAATTAGATATCGTAAAGACAGTTTAGGGTATTATTTTTATCTTTCTACTGAACAAGATGTTGTTATAAACAGAGATGCCATATTTCTTGAGAAAGAGTTTCTTTAAGAAGGTGGTAAAGGAAGGAAGATAACATTAGAAGAAGAGTCTTCTAATGATGCCAATCAAGTTGATCAAATGGATATAGATCAATCCCAAGAGTCTAATCCCACTGAAAATATCATCACATCAACTCCTAGAAAGTTAAGTAGGCTATCTCTTCCACTAGAGAGATACAGGTTTCTGAATGATATGCAAGAGTTTCATATGCATAAAGAATACTATTATGATAATGATCCTACAACATTTGAAGAGGCTTTATTAGATAAAGATTCTTTTAAATGGCTTGAAGCAAAGAAATCCGAAATGGATTCCATGTATGCAAACTAAGTCTGGATACTTGTTGATCCACCTGAAGGTATTTTACTAATAGGTTATAAATGGATCTTTAAAAGAAAGATTGGTGCAAATGGAAAGGTTGATACCTATAAAGCAAGGCTTGTAGCAAAAGGGTTTTGCCAAAGGCAAAGGGTCTACTATGAGGAGACCTTCTCACCGGTAGCCATGCTTAAATCCATTTGGATACCTCTTGCTATTGCTGCACACTATGATTATAAGATTTGGCAAATGGATGTCAAAAATGCTTTTCTTAATGGTTATGTTGAGGAAGAGATTTATATGGAACAATTTAAAGGTTATGAATCTAAGGAAGGTTCCAAAGTGTGCAAGCTTAATAGATCTATTTATGGTATAAAGCAAGCTTTAAGGAGTTAGAATCATTATTTTGATGAAGCCATATGATCATTTGGTTTTATTAAGAATGAGGATGAGCCTTGTGTGTACAAGAAGGTTAGTGGGAGCCAACTCACTTTCCTTGTATTGTATGTGGATGATATTTTATTATTTGGAAATGATATTAGCATGCTTACAAATGTGAAACTATGGTTATGTAAAACTTTCTCCATGAAAGACTTAAGGGAGGCTACTTATATTCTTAGCATTCAAGTCTATAGATATAGATTGAAAAGAATGATATGTTTATTCCAAAGTCTTTACTTGGAAAAGGTGTTGAAGATGTTTAACATGCTTGATTCCAAAAGAGGATTGTTACCATTTAGGCATGGTATCATTTTATCTAAGGGAATGTCACCTAAGACACATGAGGAAATAGAGCAAATGGCCAAAGTTCCTTATGCTTCGGCTATAGGAAGCTTAATATATGTTATGTTATGTATAAGCCTGATATTGCCTATGTTGTTAGTATGACTAGCAGGTTTTAATCCAATCCAGGTTTGGAACATTGGATAGTAGTTAGATTAATCTTTAAGTACTTGAGAAGGACTAAAGATTTGATTTTAACTTATAGAGTAGGTGATTTACAAATTGATGGATTCATAGATTCTGATTTCCAATCAGATATTAATGATAGAAAATCTATCTCTGGGTATGTTTGTGAATTATTTTTCTTTTGGAATTATGTTTCCTCTTTTGGGTTTAATATCTCATTTTTATATTCTCCAATTTATATGCTTATATTTGCTCACAACTTCTTACAAGGCAATAAATATGTATTTTATGAAATTTATTCTTTAAATTTATGCATATATTAAGGGAGGAGGGGATAAATTTTTACATTTTGCATCAATTAATATTGAAAGGGGGAGCTTTCTTTTGATATAGCACACACACACACACACTTTATTTATTATTTATTAAAATGATTGTTAAAGCCAAAAAAGGGAAATTTTTGACCATTTACATAATCAACCCCTTTGATTTTGACTTTGACAAATAATTTCTAGTATTAATAATTTCATTTAAGTGTGTAGAAATTTGATTTAACGATCAAGTTAAGTGTTCAAATATTGAAGATGTATAATGCTCCTTTAAAAGAGCATTTGTAAGAAAATTATTGAAGGATACAAAACTATACAAGTGCCTAAGTCTCATGGAAGCAATTGGGGCTTAAGATAATGATTTTTTAAGTCTACAAGTGGCTGCTCACAAGCCACCCTCCATATCATAAGGGGGCTTACAAGCAGCCCCCCCACTAGGCTTCTTCAAGCTTTCTCTCGAGCAAAAGATCTAGTGCTACTCACGAGAAATCTTATGAGGGATACTTAGTAGCCTCCAACAACTCTTTTTAACTCCAACGGTCAAATCTTTTAAGGGTCATGAGCTGGACACTACCCTTATGACCGTGAGCAATAGTTTGACTGTAAAAAGTTAAAATTCATTAAATGAAGAAGAAGAGAGATTGGAGGTGAAATTAATGGCTCTAAAATCCATAATTTTTATTCTTAGGATATATAAACATGCTTTAGATGCTCATTGAAGGTTACACTCTTTGGTTGTTAAAGTTATTCATCTTAGCATTCATTGAGCTTTAAAATTTTCAACTACTTATCTTTGTATTCATTTACTCTTTTGAGAGTGGGTTTATGAGTTAGAATAGAGATTCTTCTTCTTCTATTTATAGGTTTAAGAAAAGGGAAGTGAGGTCTTATTCTAATTGTGAAAGGTTGAAGTTCTTGCCTATTGAAAACACTTGGGTTATGGTTAGAGTTTAGCCTAAATCAAAAGCTCAAAGTTGTAAGGTTTAGAATTGATCCTAAAACTCTTGTATTCTCAATATTGTGAATAAGTTTAGTGTGGAATTGAAAATCCTAACTTTTGATAAGTTAAGTGGAGACAAATATTCATTGGTGAATCAAACTCCTTAAATACTTGTGCTTGATTTTCTATCTCCTTAATTCTCTTTTAATTCTTGCTTAAGTTCCTCAATTTTCTTTTAATTTTCAAAAAGCCCTATTCACCCCCTTAGGGAAATTAAATGCACTTTAGTACTAAAAGGACACCTTAGCAGTGCTGAACCATTTTAAAATAATGAAAAAAAAACCCGTGTTAATGCAATTTTCTCTTATTGTTAACATAAGAAGTTGTTGCTAATAGGAAATGTGATGAGTCATTTTTTGAACTGAAAAAGGAGAGAAGTAAAGAAAATCAAAGAGAGGAGGAGGGAGAGGTTAAAAAAAAAGAATAGGGAGAATGCTAAAAAATAAACATTAAGTAAAAAAAAAACAAAAACTAACATAAAGGGCAGAGAGGAGAAAAATTAGAGTATTTTTGAAAAGAGAAAAAAATGGTAGAAAAGGAAATTCAGAAAGAAAGAGGAAAGAAATAAATAAGCTGAAATGAGAGGAAGAACCTAAAAGCTACTCGGACAATAAGAAGGAAAGTTGAATTAATAGAAAAGCAGTAGAGGTCTTAACTCGATAAGGGAAGAGAGTTTTGCCTTTACACTATTTGGGACTCATCATCCTTTTTCTAAAACACTTCTAAGGGCCAAAACAGGGCACTAAGATCAGTGTTGAACCGTGAGATTTCTTCAAGTTTTCTTTTCTTTGTTTTTTTACAAATTTTCTAAAAAAAAAACGAATGAAAATAATTTGAAATATGAATGTTAAATAAATGAATGTTATTAGTTCTAAGTGATTGAATTGATTTAGTTTCATGTTTGAGTTCAAAATGTTGTTTGTAGTTAGCTACAATAGGCAACGTGGTTCAGTACATGCCCAAATGATTGGTGATCACGATATTATGTTGGTTTGAGGTTTGCTAGGGAATACAATCATGGATAATACTAGATCAAAGATGAAGTCGCCACCTAAGTAAAATTTAGACACACTTTACAGTAACTAGATCCTATATCTCAGAGATTGAGTTTGAAAACTGGGTATGAACTTTTGAAATGTCCATCCTACAAAGGGCTTCCACTTATATTTTATTTTTAATTATATAATTATTTCTCTATTAACATGTAAAATTGTAATTTCCTCCAAAAAAGAATTTCAAAATTTTAAAATTTAGTCTAAGTCAATAAATTTCATTTTCATGCAATTAAGTCATAACATCCATCGCAACATACATTTTCTTGCACATCATCATTTAAATAACCTTTTAAAGAACTCAAATACTGCCTAGCAATGCTTACTTCCGTTTCTAACTCTATAGCTCTAACTCAACACTCAAGCATTTGCTCCTTCTAAAATTGTTTGTTTGATGTTAATGTTGATGATTTTTTATTTTCATCAATCTAGTGCAAAAATTTACATACGGCATGGCTTGGAAAAGTGGACAACCCCGAATCATTTTCCCTTATTCTCCGTAGTCATTGAAGTCTTGATTACCATTTCCAATCTACGATAACATTTCTTATCCTAATAAACAACGATGGAAAACTCATCCTATTTCAATAAAGGTACGAAGGATGAGAAATTTCAGGAAACAAATATAAAAAATTATTAATTCTTATAAAGTTTGGATTTGAGATTTCGGACTTGACTATTTTCTTGTCAGGGATTTACAGAGCAAGTTTAACTCTTTTTATCTTCCACAAAAAGTGAGGAGGGGGAGGGGGGCGCGTAAAGAGGAAAAAAAAAGAAGAAGAAGCCATGAAAAAGAAGAAGAAGCCAGGATTAATGAATGACGTTACATAATTTGTTATTAAGTCCTAACAACAATATATCATGGGTCACTGGATTACAAAAACACACATAGACCCATCATGCTAAAAATGCTCAACTATAGGATACTTTTTTTGTAATTTTTTTTTTCATTTTTAAACAGACAAGTGCATCGTAGAATCTACTAAAAAAAGCATGAAATCCAAACGAAACCCATAATTCCAGCGAAAGCTTCCGTAGCTGAGGACTTGGTCTTGACGGACATTTTGAGTAAATTAAAAGTAAAATTCATTTTTAAACCTCTGAACTATAGTAATTTTTTTTATTGAGTTTTTATTCTTTTTATTATATTGTATTGAATTTCTATACTATTATTTATATAGGTATTAAGTTTTAATTTAACAAATTTCATAGATATATTCTTCAGACTATAAGGATTCAGTATATTATATAAATAATAGTATATAAGCTCAATATATATATAAATAATATCATAGAGGTTCAATATCTGTATAAATAATAGTATAAAAGTTTAATGTAATGAAATAAAAAAATAAGAGTTCAATAGAAGAAATGACTATAGTTCATAAGATTAAAAATGGTTTTGCCTAAATTAAAAGTGGAACAAGAAAGTTCCACTAGAAAGAAATTGAAGTGCAACAGTGCAGTGGTAGGAGAGAAAATATAAAGGTTTTGGTGGGAACGAAAGAGGAGTAATGGACAAATAATGGTTGTATATTTTTCACTGTAAATATAAGAATAAAAAATGAACCTCAGGGAGAACAGTTTAAACAAAGAAAAAAGAAATTCTTCAAATTTATTTTTATTCAAAACTTTGTATTCACTTTTTCTTTTGTTAATAAAATTTCTCAATTCTCATGTATTTTGTTTCAATCAAATTCAATTGCTCATGTTTACATTGCAATAGATACAAGTAAATTG
The DNA here is from genome assembly GCA_947683625.1 of Mallotus nudiflorus. NCBI lineage: Eukaryota > Viridiplantae > Streptophyta > Magnoliopsida > Malpighiales > Euphorbiaceae > Mallotus > Mallotus nudiflorus. The sequence continues at coordinate 8,022,971 of CANTUR010000027.1, read as the reverse complement.
TGATAAATGAGTTTAGAAATCCATATTTACTCAGACAACAAAATTAATTCAATTATTGAGGTTTTTTTTTGCCTCTAATATCATATTAAATTAAGTGAATGTTATGATTCACAAGACGCGACGAGTAGAAAGGGGGGAAAATATTTTAGTTAGTGTAATATTTAAAATGGGTTACTCAGCTTTTTAACATGAATGAAAATGGAAAAAAAGATATAAATAAAAAAAATACTGAATCAAACACTAAGTTACCAATTTAAGTATTTATTTAATAAAACTTTATATTTTTAATTATCAACTTTTAAAAAATTCACACAACAATAATGCAATTACATTGTAATTCCATAATAATAATAATAATAATATTGTTGTTGTTGTTTTTTAATATTAATTGAAATTAATATTAAAAAATTTTGCATCATTGTTGATGTTGAATTTTCTTTTTTTGAAACTCTTATCTAATTGCTTAAGAGTTCAGCTCGGAATTGTTCAACTTGGAATTAGTCATGATTTGCAATATTGGAATTTGTCTAGGTCAATATGTTAATAAATATAGGGACCCTATATTTATTAATTTCTTTAGGATGGAGCATTTATTTATTTAGCATCTGTCGTCTAATTTGATTATAAGGGTGTGCAAGCAAAATTTGTTGGAGTGTGGGTAATGTTTTCCCTTATTTAATCTCTCCAATTGGTCCTTTTCGTTTTTGCAAAATAACGACAATATGTGAAAGAAGAGTCCTTATTCAGTACGCGCATTTACATGTATACATACAAAGTAAATAACCATTATATTGATTTTTATTTAATTATAATTATTGATAAATATAAATAAGATAATTTATAATTTAAATTTGTTGACTGAAGACCTGTCATTCTAGTTTTTTTTTCCTGCTATTTACATTCTTTTAATTTTTCACATTTGCATTTTATCTAAAAATTTAAATCAGTACTTTCTCTATTATGAATACTTTCTCTATTATGACTTTTCCTTCTTGAAAATACAACCCAATAAATTTTAAAACCAAATACACCAACAGTCCAAAGAATTCTAGTTTAGAATATAGCTTAATCTACATTAGAACATTTTTTGCAAGAATTGTCGACTACAATAGGGGTGGCCACGGCAGGTTTGGGCTCTATCGGATCGATCCGAAATCAGGTTTGAACAAGATAAAGAATAATTTAGAGTCGGTTTAATTTTTTTTGAATCGTAAATTGGTGATTTTAAATTGAAACGGTTGGTTTAACGTTTTTGAACTGAATTTAATATATATAGCTTTTTTTTTAAGTCACAGTCATTTAATTTAATTTGTATATATAATTGATTCTTTAATTAAAGATTAAATAATAAATATAAATAAAATAATTTTGATAAAATAAAATTATAAATTATTTGTAGAAAATAGAAATTTTATATATAATTAAGCCTTAATATGACATTCAAATATATATAATTATAGTAATAAGTAATAAATTAAAACTACTAACAAAAAAAAATAAAAGGGCTAAAAGGCTGCTGTAACTTGTTGGTGGCCACTGTGCAAAGTTTTTAAATTTTTTTTTTCAAGTTTTGGTGACTGTTGAACTTCGATGACCTACTTTTTTTTTAATTAAATTATATATAAATAAATAATACAAATAACTAAATTAACCCTAATAATATTTATATTTTTAGGATAATATGGTTATTTTAAAATAATTTTTTTCTATAATTACCTTTACCCCACTCATAATATTTTTACAATTATTCATATACATACTCATTAATTTTCTCTCAATTTTCATTCTTAATCTTCTCTTATAATTTTATTATTATTATAATAATAATAATAATAATAATAATAATAATAATAATAATAACTACTCTCTAATAATAATAATAATAATTATTATTATTATTACTACTACTACTCTCTAACTATTAGTATTAATATTATTACTACCACTACTAATAACTACTATTATTCTCTAATTATTATTGTTATTATTATTGCTACTACTATTACTCTCTAATTATTATTATTATTATTATAAAATTAAAAAATAATAAAATATTTTTGAACCGGAACCGAAACTAATCAATTTCAAACCAAATTTTAATTCGAAATTGAAGCAGAAATTAAAATTGGCCAATTATGAACTGATTGATTCTAAATTGACTCTAAACTGTCCTGTATATGATTTAAATTTTATTCCATAAATTTTTGAATCAAAAACATTCAATTCCGAACCGTGGCTACTCGTAAACTACAACAACATTGTCAGGCTTGAAGGAATAACCAGCATTAATAAATCACACGAAGTTCAATGAAAATTAAATAAATTTTCAAGTTATATATGACTAGGGGTATGAAAAAAGAAAGCCATGTACATGAAAATTTCTAAGTGTTAGTGTCCTTATGATGAACTTTTTACTGAATCTTATAGCTAGAATTTTGCCGACAATAAGTCAAATGCACCACCATTAATTTTTTCTTCTTCTTTTTCTAGAAACCAAAAATTGTTGAAAACTTCATCTCATATTAAAATATTTGCTTTTTGTTCTTCAAGAAATTCTGCCTCCGGTATCTTAATATTTACTAGTAATGAATTTCTATATTCTTCACACTTTTCCCATGCATAACAAAAGTATTTTTTCACACTTTTCCCATACATAACAAAAGTAAAGTTAATAAGTTATCATAGTTTTGTTGAAATGGTGAAAAAAGCAATCAAATAAATATTGGACATCATCAGCAAAAAAAATTGAGATGGATAGCATAGTCTCATGGAAGGAGCCATGGCTAAGCTTATCCTTGTTAAAATGAAAAGAATTAAATAGTTAAAATCAACCAATGTAAAGTAAGAGACCAAAAAACTATTTCCTTAAAAAAAGATGGATATTAAATTGGATAATATAACCATATGATTAAATTTATTAAAAGATAAATAATAATACAAAATTTAATTTAATTTAAAATAACAAATTAGAGGTGTGATAATACATTTGTCACGACCGAACTTGAGGGTACGTGACCGGCACTAGGGAATGGGAAGACATAAGACCCCCGAAACCTGTAGTAAGCCTAAAAGAAAAGATAAACAATTCCTTACAATTTAAAACTTTATTTTAAAACGGAACACATTATCAAACTGATTTTTCTTAAAAATAAACTAAATCAGATGCTTAATAAAAATATGCTTCGGCGTTACTTATTATAAATCAAATTTAAATCTTTATACATATGTGTGACTCATACAAATAAATTATACAAATATACTTAAACCATACAATTCTTAGTACATATACTACTGCAGCAACCTAGATTAACACACAATACAACTTACAATGACCTATATAAAATTGCCGGTGAAGAAGAAACCCGATGTGGAGGTAGTCTGAGGTCGAACTCTCAAGCTCCTGAAAAAAAAATAAATTGAGGGGAATCAGACCTCACTGAGTAAGTCAATAAAAAAAGCTGTACGGTTTGAAAACCCTTTTGAAAACTATATGTCTATAGAAAAAAAATAATTTATAGTATATATTTATAGCTTTTGAAAAATCTCGGTAGAACCCTAAACCCAAAATCTACATGGCCAACTGGGCCCACTTATTCCAACTGGACTACCGGTCCTCGAAAGCAAAGGCATCAACCGAGACACCAAGTCGTAGTCATTCACTTAATCCCAATATATGGCACTGGCGGTCTCTGAGAGCAAAGACATTGACCGAGACACCCATCCCAGTCCATTATCGACCTTACAATCACTGGATGTCCCTGAGAGCAAAGGCTTCTACCGAGACACCCGTCCCAATTTAGCATTCACCAATCATATATATATTACGGATCCATCTCTCAATCTCTACCATGTGCACATAGTCCTAGTGAAGCCAACCAGATAGCCCGTTCTACCAAAATTTCTCAGAATCGATTTTAAATAAATAAAATGTGTTTAAATATTAAATAACAACATTAAATTAAATAAAACATATAATCAATACTAAAATAGGAGCGCATGCATTTGTTAATTAAAACACACGCACAAATCATTCTATCGACTTACAAGATGAATGTGAAGGCTGACGACCACGTGTCTGCCTTGGTCTCACAGCTTCTGCTCCGAAATGCTTTAAAAGGAAAAATAACAAATCAACTTTTAAAATATGACTAAGAAATCGAAATCAACAATCAACAAAACAATGAAATTTCAGGCTGACTTGAGGAAGATCAGACAAGATTCAACAGACAGGATATAACCTAACTAACGGTAAAAATTTTATAAATATCACGTTTTACGAGAAAATCTACCGAAATTTTGGCAGAGTCTCCCTTGTAAAATGGACATCTCTCTACCAAAGGTAGAGCCAGACCTGCATAGAAAATACACTTCTAATAATCACAGACACCCACACTCGAGTTAGGCTCCCAAAACTACATTTTGCCCCGACCGAGATCATAACTCAATAAAATATCAAGAATTAATAATATTTATTTCTCAAAATACATATTTCACATACACATATACTAAAAAAAAATAGACAAAAATATATAAAATCTCAATTATTCAAAATTAACAACTAAATTTGTATTCCTTCGTCAAAATATAATTATACCCTAATTTAAAACCATTATAATGTTTTATATATATATAACTATGTTTAGCTTAAAATTACATTTTTACCTCCCCTAAAATACATAAATTACATAATGTGCTATTAATACTAAAAATAATTCCTTAAAATTATTTAATCATGCCAAAAAATTCATTTTCTCAAATTAAATCTTCCTAATATAATTAAAACATTTAATCAACCAACAATTTTCTCCCAAAAAATATTATTTAACCTAAAAATCACATTTGGCATAAACTCAAAAATATTTATAAAAATAGTATAAAAATCACAAAAATTATAATTTGAGTTCTAAAATTAATAACATTCACTAATAACCTCAATTATTAAAATCTCATAATTTTTAACCATAATTTTCGAAAATTAACATAATTGCTAATTAAATACCTAAAATTTACATTATCCTCTAATTAACATAAAAAAATTCTAAAACCTTAAATAAAATTAATAAACTCAAAAACAATTAACTATACTTACTCTAATCACTAATTACACTTAAGAATAGAATAGAATCAAGTAATTAAAATGACAAAAATTCAAATAAAATTCTGGAAAAAAAATCGAATAATTCCCTAAAAATACTAAATGAACAACACCAACCTCATTATACACTAACAACACCAATTAACTAGATAATCTATCAAAAATTGCTCAAGATCAAGGAAGGAAAGAAGGAAATCGGGTGAGCATTACTCACCTCCAAGCTGCTGTGGAAACAGAGGAAAAGGAGGGAGTTCACTGTCATCGGAGATGGAGGCTGAGGAGGCAGCAAGTTGCAGCAAGAAGGCGGCACCGGAAGTGGGGAACTGGTACAGAGCGGAGCTGGAAGAGCAGCTACTGTTTGAGGAAAGGGGAGTTAGCTACCAGGCGGGAAGAGAAGAAGAAGAACTGCAGCTCCAGCAACCCATGAGCACTTGACCATGGCGGAGATGAGGTCCCTGACGGTGGAGGCAACAACACAGAGGTGGGTGGGTCGTGAGGATGGCGAGAGGGGGGGGGGAGGGGGAGGAAGACAACAGTGAGATGAGGGATTCGGGGTTTTCCTTTTCAATCTCACCTATATATATATATATATATATATATATATATATATATATATGCATGTTTATAGTGGCACATAATTAACCATAAAATTTAATATAGTTTAAAATAGCAATAATAATAATAATGATAATAATAGACAAATGAAATTTCTAGACATTAGGTAAATAATACTTACACATATTAATAACCCTAAATAATATTAACATACATATAATATAATGCATAAGTAATTTTTTAATAATACTATTTGAAAAATATCCCTTTATTTAAATATATAGGGTATTACAACATTCACACCATGTTATATCAGGTTTTTGATTATTAGTAAACTACTAACACAAAACAATAATTTTTAATGTGTAAAAGTAAAAAGTAAAAAGTTACTAAAAATTTAAATATCATTTAAAATTTTCATCTTATTACCTTTGAATGAAGTTTAATTTTATCCATTTGTATAGAGACAATAGTTGTAGATAGAAAGAAATAGAGAAATCAAAGCCATTACTCAACACGAGATAAAGGGACAAAAGGCCAAATAACCCCCTCAGCTTGTTTAAGTGGGCTCAATAGGTTCAATTTGAACTTTTGAAAAAAATAGTCCCAAAATTTCTATTTTAAAACCAAATAAGTCCAATTTTATGATGATCTAGGTGCATGTATTCTATAGCCAATAAATTAACTTATTTAATGTTAAATTTTTTTTTTACTAAATAATCTTTTTTTTTTTTTTACCAAAATCAAACTCTCATCTAACCCTAATCACATGTATTCATCACCTCTATACGTATAAACCACTACTCTTTCATCATCCCTTTATTTTATTCAATTGAACTTCCACCGCTCTAATTGTTGTTGTCCGCCATCACCTCAATTCCTGCCTACAACCTTTCTTCTTCTTATTCTTCTTCCTTTCAAAACATGTTAATTTATTTATTTTTTCCTTCTACCATTGCATCCAATTCAATTCCTTGTTGCTGTCCCTTACGGCTGCTGATCATTGCTACTCTCTGTTCCTCCTTTGGGCTTTTCATAAAATAATGAATTTGCTCTTTTCTTTCTTAATTTCTATTTTCCAAAAATATATTTTGTATTTTGTGAATTTTCTTTGTTGTTATGGCTACAATTTTGTCCAATTTTAATTAAATAAGAACAATTTTCTTTTCTAAACAATTGAAAATATTTGTGCTTGGTCTTAAAGCTTGATGTTTACGTTGCAATTTGATAGATTTGCATCAAAACTCATGCAATCCTGGTAAGCTGGTGGTGGTTATCATGGATGTTTCTCCTCGTTTTAAGATTTTCTTATTGTCTTTTGCTGTTGTCTTTGATGTTGTGAATGCTATTGTTGCTAGTGTTCTTATTGTTTTTGCTATTTTGTTACAACAGAAATAGGAAGAACTGAAGAAGGCATAGTAAACTAGAAGGGGTTATATGGATGATCACTAAACTTTGTAAATAATTACAATTTGATTATAAAATTTTAATTTATATCATTTTAGTTACCAAAATTCTATTTAGATTTTATGTGTAGTCCGTATAAAATTATTTGGTACATAAATAATTTAGTATTTTTATTTTAGTCCAAAATAATTTGAAAATAATATTTAAATAAGTCCATATATCAGTAATAAATTATTCAAATATTTTATTATTAATGTATAGTTTATTATATGTAAAAAATTCAAATATTATATGTAAAAAATTAAAATAATATTTCAATATTTAAATATAATAATATGATACATATATTTTATTAATTTATAGTTTATTATACAAAAAATTAAAAATGAAGATAAATATTGATATTTCCTTAGTTGTCTAATCATGTAATATTTTTACATTATTTTAAGAAAAAAGGTTTTGTCCTTCATGATAATTTGTAGTTATTCCATTAAATTCTATATGAATATAAAAAATATGGATTTATTTATATGCTATCTTTAAATTTTGAATGACAATGGTAATGTTATATTGTTTATGGAGCAAAAGATATTATAAAGACTACTCATGAAACCTAATTAGAAATTTCATACTTAAAAATATATAGATTAAAGTTTTGTAACCAAATTGTAATCAAACACAAGATTTAGTGATCATCTACATAATTTACCCTAGGAAACTAATTTTTTAGTTTGATTTTTTAATTTAAAAATAAATTATTTCACTTCATATACATAAAAATGTGAAAAATTAAAGTGGAAAGATTTTATTTTAGTTTGATTTTTCTGCTATTTTCTGAAAAATTAGATCAAGATTTTTGGTTGTTTCTATTTCAAAATTAAATCTTACAAAGATTTTATTATTTATTATTATTATTATTTTATTGATTTGAATGGATTCTTGTAGATAATAACGAGTGAATATCCTGTCTGCATTATGGTGGTGACTTTGTTGCCAGTAATAGTGGTAGTCTCAGCACCGGCAGTAGTGATTGTTTCAAAGATGAACTAAGAAATTAAGTTTAATTTAGTGCGGCTTTGAATCTTTATAAATTTTTGAACTAATAATAAAATCTATTAATGAAAATATATGTAGCATATAAAATGTATGGTAAAAATAAATTAATTTATATATATAAATTAAAAAATGTAACACTATATATAATTTTATTGTATTTAATATAAAATCAAATTATAACTGAATGTAATCAATGAAGTAAAACTTGTATCTTAAATGCCTATGAACCACCTGTTTGATTAGAAAAATAATGTATTGATATGTATTGTTTTTCAAAAATTAATATTTGTACAGGACATAAATTATTTTTATTTTTTAATTTTTATTTAAAATTAGTTATCATTTTTATCATATAAAAATATAAATATTTAATATTGAAAGTGTTTAAAAGTTCAAATATCTGTTATAAATCATAATGTATCAATTCATTTTAAAAGATATGAATCTCTATATCTATACACAAACATTTTGAAAAATGATATGGTACGATAATAGAGATTTTATTTTTAAAATCACTGAAAATTTGATATTGATCGAAAGATTTTTCAATTTTTAAATTTATTTGACTTCATGTTCACCCCTAAAATAATTTACGAATAATTATCATGATTATTACTATTTACTCCTAATTTTAATTGCTAGTTGCTAAAGATTTGTCACTAATACAGTGTTGTTGGTGGTGTTTTGTTCTTTTTTGTCTTTTTGTTAGCAGGGTTTGATGTCTCTAAAATTAAGATATAAAAATTAAGATATTTTTATACTAAAACATTGCCTGGATTTCATTCACAAGGTCAATGAAGTAAATGAGAAAGAAGCCAAACTCCACTCTAGTATGTTAGATAATGATCAAGCCAAGCACATTGAGAGATTGAAAGACCAATTGGATAATTCATTAGCGCTTGAGAATGAAGCTATAACCCATCAATCTTCTTTGCAGGCTAGACTTGTTGAACTTGAAGATAAACTCAAGAGAATAAATGTTGAGAAGACATATATTGAGTCCTCTTTAGAAATATCCAAGAAGAGCATTCAAGAAAAATGAGGCAATATCTCTTAAATTCAACTTGAAATTTCCAATGTCAAAAGCATTCCTGTTCATGAAGCAACTTATGACGTTAGATTACAAGAGCTTTATGGTCTACATGAAATAGATTTTGATAACTTGAAGACTCTTAAATGGAAGCCTTAGATTTTATTTTTTGCTTTGTCTCTTTATTTTGAGATCTTCTATCTTCATGTAATAAGACAACCGTATAGCTATTAAATGGAGTAAAACACTAGCTTCCTTTTCTTTTCAAATTCTTTTGTTATTTCCTCCGCTATTGCAATGTTTTATAATTTTCTTCATATACATTGTAACTCGCCTTTTTTGTTTGACTGAGCTTGGATGAAACCAAGCTGCTTATGTACTTTCTCACAAAAGATCAAGTCAAAACTTCGTTCAAGAGGATCACAATTTTTTTTATTTATGTGATTGGACTTGGCATAAAACCAAGCTGCCTATGTACTTTTTTTTTTTTATGAAAGACTAAGTTAAAACATAGTTCAAAATGATTACAAGTAGGGCTTAATTTTTTTAACGTCATTCACAATTTTAGCTCATGTGGGTTAGGAGCATTACTAAGCTTCAAGTGTAGTATCTCTTCAAGAACCTTCCATTAATTGGCCAATACATAACACATATCAACAATCTTATAAGCACAATTGGAGTAAACTTCCTGAATAACATAAGGACCATCCAAGTTGGAAATGAACTTGTTTCCCATACACTGTGAGAGATTAATTGGTCTTCTAAATGACTAGCTTGAAAGGAGCAATGGCACACCTTATTGTTAAAGGCTTTGGTCATTTGGACCTAGTAACACTCTAATCTTCGATGTGCTTCGAGCCTTCTTTCAACTAGAGCTTTTGATTCTTTAAGGCATAGGTGCACATTACCTTTATTGGAAAGACCTTCTTGAATGGCAATCCTTAATAATAGTCCAATGGTAGTACAACTTCAAAGCCATACACAAGTGAATACAGAGTTGCCTTTATTATTATCCAATGTGTAATTCAATAAGCGCACAAAGCTTCCCATAATCTTTCATGGCAATCTTTTCTCATATGACTCATGATCTTTTTCATAAATTGCACAAGGTCTTATTGAATCTTCTACAAGACCATTAGCTGGTGCGTGATATATGGAAGAGTTATATTATTTAAACTTGTACTCCATACATAACTTATCCATTGCTTTGTTGTAAAATTATTTCCTAGTATAACAAATGATGTAGCGAGGCACTCAATGGCAAAAAATGATGTAGTTTTTTTTTTTTTTTTATGAATTCCACCATTGTTTCCTTTTTAACTTCTTTCAGCATGACAACTTGAACCCATTTGGAAAAGTAGTCAGTTGTGACTAAGATATAAAGATTTCCTTTTAAAATTTTAGACAAAGGACCAACTGCATCCAATCCTAAGAATCAAAAGGCCAAGAAGCCATAGTTAGATGAAGCAGCTATATTGGCATAAAATTGACAACCTTTACACTTTTTGGTATACTCTACACAATCTTTCACAATTGTTGGCCAGTAGTATCCCATCCTCTTAATATGAAATACAATTTAGGCCTTGATGAATGGGCCCTACATACACCTGAGTGCATTTCTCTTAATGCCTTAGTTACTTTTTCCTCTTAGTTACTTTTTCCTCACCTAAGCAATGTAACCATATGTTTTCAAAAGAATGAAAATAGAGGGCATCTTATGAACAACAAAATGAAGTGCTTGTCTTTTAATTTATACTTTATATCGAGCTTCATTTGGCAAATTCCATGATTTTGGTAGTTAATCAAAGGTTGGCGTCAATCTTTCTTTTCTACTTTAAAGACAAAAATATGTTTCATTTGCTTAAAGTCATTATTAATCATGGGCACACAAGTTGGTACCACCCATTTTTAATGGGAATTTTAACGTCTACATTTGAAAGAGCCAATCTTATTGCAAGGTTATCTAGAGCATCTTCTTGCTTTTTGTCTTTCCTTGGCACATGTTCAATGCTTATATCATTAAACTTTTCAAGCTGCTTAGCTGTATGTTGTAAGTAAGGGACCAATTTAGGCATTTTCACTTTATAAGCCAAAAGAAGCTACTTGATCACTAACTTAGAATTCCCAAACGCTACGAGATGACTTATGTCTATGATTGTTGCCATTTTAAGACTTAATATGAGCACTTAGTATTCAACTATATTCTTTGAGCAATACTCAATGAGATTAAAGGCATATGGAAGCACATTCCCTTTTGGTGAGACAAAGAGAACTCCAGCCTCAACACTATCCTAGCGAGTAGCCTCATTAAAATATATCTTCCAATGTGATCCTTAAATGAACATAACCTCTTTATCTAATAGTTCATAAAAAACTTGCTAATTATTTGGAATTAGATGATTAACTAAAAAATCAGCAAGTGCTTGACCTTTTACTACTTTTTGAGAAATAAAAGCTTATTTCAAACTCTTGTAAAAGTAGAGCCCACTTTGCTAGTCCTTTGAATATAACATGTTTAAAAATTATGTACTTGATTGGATCAGCTTAAGAAATCAACATGATTTGATGAGCTTACAGATATTGTTTAAGATTTTTAATGGCAAATATTAGCGCCAAACATGAGCTTAACAAGTACTTCTTTATGTTCTCAAAAGTATTACAAGAAGCTTGATCTTATATGAAAAGGACATCCTTTTTTATCAACCTATGAAATGATTAACATCTACCAATAAGATTAGATGTGAACCATCAAATGTATAATAATTTCTCTTATAAGCTCTTAAGTTTATTTATATTTATTAGCTTGGCCATCTTTATGATAGGATCAATCTATCTTAATTCCTCAATGTCATATGATAAATGATAAGTGTAAAAAAATAGATTTTAAACATTAATTAGTTAGGATTTAGAGGTCAAAGTGTTTTGTTTAGTTTTAAATATTGCCAATATTACTTAAATTCCTTAGAACTTAGTTTTTTAGGATTTTATTTGATTTTTTTTAGTTAAATATTGATGTTTTATGTTGTTTGGCTAGGTGTGCTCAATTTTGGATCAATGCAAGTGGAGTCTAAGTAAGAACTTAAAGAGGAAAGCTCAAAATCTTTATAAAATCAAGATAAAGAGGCATGCACAATCATGCATGACCATACTTAAGCCTAATAATCCACTTTGCAAGATTGAGTAGATGCATAATCGTGAACACAGGTGTGCATGTCCATACCTGGTCCATAGAATTTCAGAAGTTAGTAGATGCATACCTGGTTTGGCAATTTCTGGTGATGCAGTGATGCACAACCGTGCACATTAGAGTGCAAAGTTATGAACTTTGAATATTTTCAAATATGGAAGTTTATTTTTAAGGTTTTTAGAGACAATTATAAATAGATTTTATTTTGCCTCTTTGAAGAGGTTGACTAGTATGATATTCAGAGTTTCTTATTTTCATTTTTTAATAAGAACAATTTTCATTTTGGATTTTGATTTTGATTATCTACTCAAGGATCATCAATAGTAGAGGATTGAAGAAAAATTATAATCATATTTAAGAGAAGACAAATATAAAGGGTTTTTCCTTTCAATTATTCTTTTGTACTTTAATTATTTTAATATGATGTTTATGTTTATAATTCTTAATTCTTCTTCTTCTTCTTCTTTTTCTTCTTCTTTTCTCTTTTCAATTGCCATAGTAGCTAAATTAGTAGTTGGGGTTTTTAGACCCAGCTCAAGAATGGACTTAATTGGTTAAATTCCTTACCATTAAAGATATAATCCATGATTATTATTGAACTTCATACTTTTCTAGGACTGATCGCCCTTAAAATTGAATTAGACAATAAGGTGAGATCAGAAGAAGATCCTTATTGAGAATAAAATATTAATATGTTAAGTTAATCAAATTGGTTAGGAGATGGAGGCAATGAACATCAAAACCACCTAAAAATTAAAATAGACAAAATGCACAAAAAACTATGAGGGACTTTGTTAATCTTCATATGCAAGGGGATTAGAATCCTATTGTGAGATCAGTAGTTGTAGCCAATAATTTTGAGATTAAGCCAACAATGATTCAAAATTATCATTTTAATGGTTTACCTCATAAAGATCCTATAAGCCATATGACTAGATTTTTGAAGTACTATTATACTTTCAAAATGAATGATGTACAGCCAGACGCCATCAAAATGATATTGTTTCCTTTTTCACTTACTAATAGAGTAAAAAGATGGTTTACTAGCTTGCCACTTAATTCCATTAATACATGGCAGAAGATGTACACTACATTTTTCAATAAATACTTCCCACCTATAAAAGTGCTAAAGATAAGAAATGAGATTAATTCTTTTTATCAAAGGGAAGATGAAAGCTTCTATGAATATTGAGATAGATTTAAGGACATATAGAGACAGTGTCCTACACATTTGATACCTACTTAAGATTTAGCTTAGTCTTTTTACAAAGGTGTGAATCTAGTAGTCAGAGTAACTATTAATGCTACAGTAGGAGGGACTATCATGTCCAAGACATTAGAGGATGCTCTATATCTTTTTAAAGGAATGGCTAATACTCAAAGCTTGTGATCAAATGAAAGAGCTATGCTAAGGAAGGGTGAAGCATTGGATATGGATGGATTAACTATAATGAATGCTAAACTGGATGCCTTAATAAAAAGAATAGACAAAATGGGTTTTAACGCTATTTCATCAATAATCTTTCATTTTATGGGCTTTGTTTCCCACTTGTAAAAGTGCTGAAGATAAGAAATGAGATTAAGTCTTTTTAAGGGAGGATGAAAGCTTTTATGAATGTTGGGATAGATTCAATGACTTATAGAGATAGTGTCCTACACATTTGATACCTACTTAAGATTTGACTTAGTCTTTTTACAAAGGTGTGAAACTAGCAGTGAGAGTCAATATTGATGCTACAGTAGGAGGGACTATCATGTCCAAACATTAGAGGATGCTCTATATCTTTTTAAAGGAATATCTAATACTCAAAGCTTGTGGTCAAATGAAAGAGCTATGCTAAGGAAGGGTGGAGCATTGGATATGGATGGATTAACTATGATGAATGCTAAATTAGATGCCTTAATAAAAAGAATAGACAAGATGGGTTTTAATGCTATTTCATCGATAATCTTTCATCTTATGAGCTTTGTCATTATGCACATCACCCTATTGAGTGTTAACAAATGTAGAATATATCTATGAAGGGTATGAGTTATGTGGGTAACTTCAACAAGGGGCAATAACAAAATCCAATGATGGGAAATACCTATAATCCTAGTTGGAGGAAACATCCAAACTTTTCATGGAGTAATCAAGGAAAAATTCAAAGGAGACCTCAAGGATCACCAGGTTTTACAGGGAATAATGGTTAGCAACATCAAGGGCAATATTAGTTTTAATAAGAAAAAGCATCTTCTTCTTCATTAGTAGCTTCTTTAGAAAGTAAAATGGACAAGTTTATGGACATGATGATAACCAAGATGAATGAGTAAGATAAGGCTACTAAAAGATTGGAAGGAGGTTTGAGTAGATGCATCAAGATACTCAATTAATGTTTAGAAATCATTCTTCTTCTATTTATAATTTGGAAGTAAAAGTGGGTCAGTTAGCTAATTTTCTATCTTTTAGAAATCAATGGGCACTTTCTAGTAATACTGAAAAGAAACTTAAGGAGCAGTTGAAGGCAATTACTTTGAGGAGTGGTACATAATTACAACCACCTAAGAAGAATACACTGTACCTACTATGAAAGAAGAGAAAGATATAGAGAAAGAGAAAAAACATGTTGAAGTACATGTTAAGGAGGAAGAGAAAAAGTAGAATATTAATAAAAAGAAGGAATCTCCATCACCACTTAAGCCACATGAGCCACTAGTTCCATTTCCCTAGAGGCTAAAAAACCAGTAGCATGATTAGTAGTTTGCAAAGTTTTTAGAGATGTTCAAAAAGTTGCATATCAATATACCTTTAGTTGAAGTAATAACTTGGATGCCCAAATATGCTAAATTCCTTAAAGAGCTTATTTTTAATAAAAAGAAGTTACAAGAATTTAAGACTATCAATCTTAATAAAAAGTGTAGTGCTATTATTTCAAGCAAGTTTCCACTAATGTGTGGACATCTAGGGAGTATTACTATACTTTACTTTATTGGTAATTTAATTTTTTAGAAAGCTTTTTACGATTCAGGTGCTTCTATTAATTTGATGCCTTTGTCTGTTTATAAGAAACTTGGAATAAGATAAGAAAAAGCTACAAACATATGCTTACAGCTTGCAGACAAGACAATTAATAAACCTAAAGGAATAGTGGAGGATGTGTTGCTAAAAGTAGGTAAATTTATCTTTCTAGTTGATTTTATTGTGATCAATTTTAAGGAAGATGGAAATATGCCATTGATATTAGGCATGCCCTTTATGTACACACCCAAAAACAATCATTGATGTCTTTAAAGGTACTCTTATGTAGAGAGTAGGTGAAGATAACTATAAATTTAATGTTTGCCAAGGTATGAAACACCCACTTGAATATGATAATTGCATGTGAATTGATGTGGTTGATGATATTATGAATGAAGTCCAATGAGGGAGGTTGGCAAAATCTTATGAGTTTAAGGAATTAGAGAAGTGTTTGCAAGTACAAACTTCAAAAAAAAGTTCTTTAAACACTCAACTCAAATGCAAAAAAATTGAATTACCTCTAAACACAAAACCTATTCTCCCTTCTATTGAGAAATACCTGAGTTAGATTTAAAACCATTACCACCGCACTTGAGATGCACTTATTTGGGTGAGAATCAAACATTACCTACCATCATTTCATCCAAACTTAGTAAGGAACAAAAGAGTGCATTAGTGCAATTGTTGAAAAGAGAATGCAACCTTTGGGGTGGAAAATTTCAAATTTTAAGTGTATAAGTCCTTCATATTGTATGCACAAGTACTCTTATGGAGGATGGACATAAAACCACTATTGAGAAGCAGAAGAGATTAAAACCAAACATGCAAGAAGTAGTTAAGAAAAAGGTGCTTAAGTTATTAGAACTAGGGATTATATACCCCATTTCAGACAGTTCTTGGGTCAATCCCATTCAATGTGTACCAAAGAAGGTGGCATAATAATAATAGAAAATGAGAGGGGAGATGTAATTCCCACTAGAGTTGTAAGTGGTTTGAGAATTTGCATAGATTATAGAAAATTAAATACAACCACTAGGAAGGATCACTATCCACTTCCATTTATTGATCAAATGCTAGAAAGAATTTCAGGGCATGCATTTTACTATTTTTTAGATGGTTATTTAGGGTACAACCAAATAGCCATCGCTCTAGAGGATCAAGAAAAAACCACATTGACTTGTCCTTTCAGCATATTTGCTTATAGAAAAATGCCATTTGGATTATGTAATGTACCTACAACATTTCAAGGGTGAATGATGGCAATCTTTGCAAATTTAGTTGAGGAAATTATGAAAGTGTTTATGGATGATTTTTTGATATATGGAAATTCTTTTGAGAAGTGCTTGACAAATCCTCATAAGGTGCTTGCCAAATGTAAGAAAACTAATTTAGTTTTAAATTGGGAGAAATGTCACTTCATGGTTGAAGAAGGTATTATGCTATGGCAAAAGATTTCAAATAAGGGCATAGAGATAAATAAAGCCAAAGTTGACATCATTGAGAAGTTGCAGTACCCAACTAATGTCAAAGAAGTAAGGAGTTTCTTGGGACATGCATGATTTTACAAGTTATTTATGAAGGATTTTTCTAAAATATCTAAACCTCTTTGTCAATTACTTGAAAAAGATGCACTTTTTATTTTCATTGATGCTTGTAAAATTGCTTTTGGCAAGCTAAAAAGGCATTTATTTTAATACTAGATTGGAGTTTACCATTTAAGCTTATATGTAATGCTACTGACCATGGTATTGGAGTAGTATTAGGACAAAGAAAAGATAAAAAGCTTCAAGTGATCTATTATGCAAGCAGAACTTTTTCTGATGTTCAGATAAATTATGCCACTACTTAAAAGGAGATGTTAGTAGTTATTTTTGCTTTTGATAAATTTAGATCATATTTGCTTATTTTAAATGTATTGGTTTTTATAAATCACATAACTTTGAAATATTTTCTTATAAAGAAAGATTCAAAGCCTAGGTTGATAAGATGGGTACTACTATTGTAAGAATTTGACATTGAGATTAGAGACAAGAAAGGGACAAAAAATGTGGGAGCATACTACTTTTCAAGATTATAATTAGAAGAGAGCAAAAGTGCAACTGATAAGATAATCAAAGACACATTTTTAGATGAGTCACTCTTTACTCTGAATTATATTGATGCACTATGGTTTGCTATATTGCTAATTTTATTTCTTCTGGAAAATTACCTATATAATTGATACGGAACCTCCAAGAATAAGCTTGAGAACCCCTTTATGTATTCGAACCCCCAAAGCATTAACTTGAAAACCCCAATAGTCAATTCAGCAACAACCCCTAAGAATGGTTAGAAATCAGATTACTTAGATGATCAAAGAATTAGAATAAAGAAAACTCGTTTCTAAATTCCAATTTCGAAACACTCCACAAAAAGATGATCAATCTACTTGAATGTTCCTTAAAGCATGTATTCTACACAAGAACACAAAGATAAAAGCAAAACAGCCTTTAGGTTTTAAAACTTCAATTATGAATAATAAAATTCGTCCAAGGCATATATATATAGCCTTTACAAGGTTTTCCTTAGTGAGTAAGGAAAACTAATAACCCTAATCACAAAAAAAAGGAAATTAATCTAATCAGACCTTAAATAGGAATTTTGACATACTTCCTATTTTAAGAATAATTAAACTAACTAAAACTAATGGGCTTTTAAAATAACAAATTCGTCCAGCCCTTATTTAACATAATTAAACCCATTAATAACTTGGACTTGAATTAAGTTGTATTGAACTTGAGCTGCACTTGGCACAAAGCTTTGGTGTCCTTGTAAACTTTCACTAGCTAAGTTCACAAAGCCTTGTAGATGATGGATTAAGGCTTCTTGAAGATTCTTAGATTGAGACCTTGTTATAGGTCTTTGAGGCATGCTGATTGGACTCAAAACCTCTTGAACTTGATCCTTGCCTTCTTGACCATGCTCATCTTCATCATGTTGAATTCTTTGAGCTTGGTGTGTTGGCTGCTCCATAACATTTCCCCTCTCCTCAAAAGGATTCGTCCTCGAATCTAAAGCATCACCTATATCAAAAGGACTCAAATCAGCCACATTGAATGAAGCACTAACATTATACTCACCAGGTAGGTCCACTTTGTATGCATTGTCATTAATCCTTTCAAGTATTTGAAAAGGACCATCTCCTCTTGGGTTTAGCTTAGACTTCCTTTGAAGTGGAAACCTTTCTTTACGAAAATGCACCCAAACCCAATCTCCAGGCTGAAAAATCATTGGCTTCCTTCCCTTGTTCACACGTGAAGCTACTTTAGCATTTTGCTTCTCAATCCTCTCCTTAACTTGCTTATGTAACTTCTTCACCAAATCAGCCTTAGAATTAGCATCAACACTCACAAAATTGTTAGGTGGCAGTGGCAATAAATCAATAGGAGTAAGTGGATTAAATCCATAAACAATCTCAAATGGAGAGCAATTAGTAGTGCTATGAACAGCCCTATTGTAAGCAAACTCCACAAATGGTAAACAATCCTCCCACATCCTAATGTTCTTTTCTATGATTGCCCTAAGCAAAGTAATCAAAGTCCTATTAACTACTTCAGTTTGCCCATCGGTTTGAGGGTGACAAGTAGTTGAAAATAATAGCTTAGTTCCTAACTTTCCCCATAACACACGCCAAAAATGACTCAAAAACTTAACATCCCTATCACTAACAATGCTCCTAGGTATGCCATGTAAACGCACAACTTCTTTGAAAAACAAATCAGCAATCAACTTAGCATCATCAGTTTTATGACATGGTATAAAATGAGCCATTTTACTAAATCTATCAACCACAACAAAGATATTATCATGACCTTTCCTAGTTCTAGGCAATCCAAGCACAAAATCCATAGACAAATCAGTCCAAGGTTCACTAGGAACGGGTAATGGTGTGTATAACCCATGCGGTTTCAACCTAGACTTAGCCTCTCTACATGTAATGCAATGCTCACAAACTTTATACACATCATGTTTCATGTCGGGCCAAAAGAAATGTTCTAACAGCATATCATAGGTCTTATTTACCCCAAAATGCCCCATTAAGCCTCCTCCATGTGCCTCCTTAATTAATAATTCCCTTATAGAACACTTAGGAATGCACAATCTATTTCTTTTAAACAAGAAACCATCAAACAAGTAAAAATCATCTGAAACAACCCCATTGGCACAAGATGCATATATATCACCAAAATCATCATCATGTGGATACAACTCCTTTATAAACTCAAAACCTAATAATTTAGCAGTAAGAGAGTTAAGAAAGGTGTACCTTCTAGATAATGCATCAGCAACCACATTCTCTTTACCTTGCTTGTACTTAATCACATATGGAAATGTTTCTATGAACTCCACCCATTTGGCATGCCTACGGTTTAGCTTATCTTGACCCTTCAAATGCTTTAAACTTTCATGGTCAGTGTGTATCACAAACTCCCTAGGCCACAAATAATGTTGCCATGTTTGCAAAGCTCGAACCAATGCATATAATTCCTTGTCATAAGTTGGATATTTCAAGGTTGCCCCACTTAACTTTTCACTAAAATACATTAGTGGTCTTTGATCCTGCATCAAAACAGCTCCAATCCCTATGCCACTAGCATCACATTCAATCTCAAAAGTTTTATCAAAGTTAGGTAAAGCAAGTAAAGGTGCATTACATAATTTTGCCTTAAGTTCATTAAATGCATGTTCTTATGCATCACCCCAAACAAATCCAACATTTTTCTTAACTAATTCATTCAAAGGTGTGGCTATAGTGCTGAAATCTTTAATGAATCTCCTATAGAAACTAGCAAGCCCATGAAAACTTCTTACCTCACTAGCATTTTTAGGTTTTGGCCACTCTTTAATAGCCTTAACCTTCTCCTCATCAACCTCTATGCCTTGACTAGATACAACAAAACCAAGAAAATTAACCTTATTCATGCAAAAACTACACTTTTTAAGGTTTGCATACAACTTTTCTTGTCTAAGTGTTTCTAGTACAATTCGCACATGCATAACATGATCATCTAAACACTTAGAGTAAATCAGAATATCATCAAAGTAAACAACAACAAATTTACCTAAGTAATTTCGCAACACATGGTTCATCAATCGCATGAATGTGCTAGGTGCATTAGTAAGACCAAAGGGCATAACAAGCCACTTATACAAACCATACTTAGTCTTAAAAGCTGTTTTCCATTCATCACCAACATTCATTCGAATTTGATAATAACCAGATTTCAAGTCTATTTTAGTGAACAAACAAGAACCATATAACTCATCAAGCATATCATCTAATCTAGGAATAGGATGATGATACTTTACATTGATTTTATTGATGGCTCTGCAATCCACACACATCCTCCATGTTCCATCCTTCTTTGGCACAAGAATGACAGGAACCGAACAAGGACTAAGACTTTCCCTCACATACCCTTTAGCTAGCAACTCCTCCACTTGTGTTTGGATCTCCTTTGTTTCTCTTGGATTTGCTCTATATGCTGGTCGATTGGGTATGGCTGCCCCAGGAATGAAGTCAATTTGATGTTCTATGCCTCTAATTGGGGGTAATCCACTAGGCATCTCTTTGGGAAACACATCTTCAAATTCCTGCAAAAGATCAACAAACACACTAGGCAAAGATGGGTTAAGTTCATTAGTTGCCAAATAAGCCCCTTTGTACAAAAGTACAAATATAGGCCGATTAGCATACAAGGCCTGTCTAACCTCACTTGTCCTAGCTATTAAACTCAAATTCTTTTCTTTTTTCTCTCTAGGCTGAATCTCTTCTTTTGTTTTTCCCTCTTTCTTTTCACTCTCTAAAGAATTTTTCTTACTCTCTTTTTCTTTCTTTTCAGCCTCCACTCTCATTCTTTCCATTTTACATTGGTCTTCATACACCTCCTTTGAAGAAAGCGGTGTTAATATGATCTTGCACCCATCCTTGGTAAAGTGATACCGATTGAGGTACCCATTATGCTTGGTCTTTCTATCAAATTGCCATGGTCTACCAAGCAAAATATCTCCAGCATGCATAGGAACTACATCACACAATTGCTCATCATGATATTTACCAATTGAAAAGGAAATAATAGATTGTCTATTTACCTTGACCTCTCCACAATCATTAAGCCATTGAAGTTTGTATGGTCATGGGTGTGGTATAGTAGACAGCCCCAATCTACTAATTAAGAATGAGCTCACTACATTGGTGCAACTCCCTCCATCAACAATCATAAGACATGCCTTGCCTTGCACATAACACCTTGTATGGAATAAGTTGTCTCATTGCTCTTCAATGCAATATTCCTTTATTTGAGTACTAAGAGCACGCCTTGTAACCAGCATGTCACCTTTGATTGGCTCCTCTATACTCCCATCACTATAACTTTCCAATTCAGGCATCTCATCCTTATCACTTTCATTATTGCCCTCTTCTTCATCAGTCACAATTTCCCCATTCCTTATAGTCATAGTTCTCTTATTAGGGCAATCTTTGCTCACATGACCTACTCCTTGACACTTCCAACACTTAATGTCTCTATTTCTCCCTTTAGCCTCATTGGTTTTGATTTTGTCCTTAGAGACCGAATCTGTCTTCCCTTTAGCAACCTCATGAGCAACCTTATTCCCACCCCTATAATCACTCTTTCCATCCTTTTTCTAATTAAAATTAGAGCTAGAATAGGATTTGGAATTGTACCTTGTCGCCCCTCTTCCTTGGAGTTGCCTTTCTATCTTGACGGCCATGTGCACCATCTCTTCTAAATCTTCATATTTGTGTAAATCTACTCGGTCAGATATGTCTTTGTTTAGACCAGCCAAGAAGTGTGCCATAGTGATCTCCACATCTTCATCTATATCAGCCCTAGTCATGAGCATCTCCATCTCTTTATGGTAATCATCCACACTCTTACTACCTTGTTTAAGAACTTGAAGTTTTTGTACAAGTTCCCTATGATAGTGTTTGGGCACAAATCGCTTCCTCATTACAACCTTGAGCTCAGGCCAATTATCAATTGGGTACTCCAAATTCCTTCGCCTATTAATCACCAAATGGTCCCACCAAGCAATAGCATAATCAGAAAATTGAGTAACTGCCAATTTTACCTTCTTTTCCTCGCTAAATTGATGGCAATCAAATATAAGCTCCAATTGCTTCTCCCATTGTAAATAGGACTCCGGATCTGATTTACCTTGAAAGTTAGGTATCTTATGTTTGATGCTTCCCAAATTTCGATCTACATTATCTTCATTGCCTCAGTTTCTTCCATTGTATGGAACCGGTTCTAACCTTCCTCTTCCTCTACCTCGACCTTGTCTACCTCCACCTCTTGGTACTACTTCTGCATAGGCCTCATCTTCATCCTCATTGTCAACATTGCCTTCTACTTCCTCATTATGATTTGGTGTTGTTGCCCTTTCAACCGCTCCTAGCCTTGTATCCATGCGGTTTAATCTCTCCATTATAGTCTCAAAATTTGTATTCATACGTTCAAATTGCCTTTGTTGAGCCTCACGGAGCAAAGTTTCATCAACTTTACCCTCACCTTTATTTTCACCTTGGTTTGACATTACTGTAAAAGAATGTTAGAAACAATAATAATAATAATTTAAAATCCTCACAAGCACTCCCTCACATGTTTGCACTCAAATGATGCGGGTGGTCACTCGTGTTTAACTCAATTTGATGTTTCACTCGGCTTCCTCTCACCACTCAAGCTAATTCTTTTATGTTCTTAGGTGAATCACACTTTTAGAACAAATCAATTAGATTGAAGCAATATTCAAGTAGAACTTTCAAAAGTGAAATTTTCAAAACAAGTTTGAGGCAATTCAGTAAAAAAAAAAAACAACAATTCAGAAGCAATAAAATAGGAAAACTCAAAAAGATGCAAAAGACATGTGAAAGAAATACAAAGATCTTCTAGAATAGAAAAGAAAACGAATTTAGAAGTTATTTTAAGGAGAAAAGTCAAATCTGCCTCAATAAGTAATATTCCTTAATGAGCAAGTATTGTAAAGATATGCAAAATCCTTAATAGACAAGTAATACAAGATATGACAAGATCTAGTTAGATATGTCAATTATAAACCAAATAGGATTAGGAAACCAAAATCAGACCTGATGAGGATATTAATCACTCAAACAATATTCCTTAATGAGCAAGGAATGGAAGGAAATGCAAATCAGACCTGATTAGGATATAAATCACTCAAGAATCTCAATTCTTCCTTTTCTAATAACTTTCTCTTTTTTTTTTCACGAATTTTTTTTGCTTCTTTTTTTTTTTCAAATTTCTTTTTTTTTTGCATGAATTTTTTTTTTAAATTTCAACTATGAACACAAATCTAAATTTCAGAATGCAAAATAATTGACTGACCTAAAGGAAAAAAAAAGATCAAGACTAACAAATAAGAACAAAGAACAAAACACAAGAATAAAGAACAAAAATAAATAAGAACGATTTTAAAAGAATAAGAAAAACATAAGAAATCAGGATTAAGAATAAAAATTATAAAAGATAAAACCTGATCTAGAGCCAAAGCTCTGATACCAAATGATACGGAACCTCCAAGAATAAGCTTGAGAACCCCTTTATGTATTCGAACCCCCAAAGCATTAACTTGAAAACCCCAATAGTCAATTTAGCAACAACCCCTAAGAATGGTTAGAAATCAGATTACTTAGATGATCAAAGAATTAGAATAAAGAAAACTCGTTTCTAAATTCCAATTTCGAAACACTCCACAAAAAGATGATCAATCTACTTGAATGTTCCTTAAAGCATGTATTCTACACAAGAACACAAAGATAAAAGCAAAACAGCCTTTAGGTTTTAAAACTTCAATTATGAATAATAAAATTCGTCCAAGGCATATATATATAGCCTTTACAAGGTTTTCCTTAGTGAGTAAGGAAAACTAATAACCCTAATCACAAAAAAAAGGAAATTAATCTAATCAGACCTTAAATAGGAATTTTGACATACTTCCTATTTTAAGAATAATTAAACTAACTAAAACTAATGGGCTTTTAAAATAACAAATTCGTCCAGCCCTTATTTAATATAATTAAACCCATTAATAACTTGGACTTGAATTAAGTTGTATTGAACTTGAGCTGCACTTGGCACAAAGCTTTGGTGTCCTTGTAAACTTTCACTAGCTAAGTTCACAAAGCCTTGTAGATGATGGATTAAGGCTTCTTGAAGCTTCTTAGATTGAGACCTTGTTATAGGTCTTTGAGGCATGCTGATTGGACTCAAAACCTCTTGAACTTGATCCTTGCCTTCTTGACCATGCTCATCTTCATCATGTTGAATTCTTTGAGCTTGGTGTGTTGGCTGCTCCATAACAATAATTATCTAGTAAGCAGCAAGAAATTGATTCATGATTCTAGGGGGTATATATAGGATGATCCTTTTCTTTAAAAGATGTGCAAGGATGACATTATCAGGAGATGTGTACCTAATAAGGACATGCAGTATATTCTCTACCTTTGGCATAGTTTAATTTTTGGAGGACATTATAGACCCTATAAAATTTCATATAAAGTGCTAAAAAGTGGATTTTACTAGCCATCAATTTGCAAAGATGCTAGAGATCTTATGCAAGCTTATGATTCTTACTAATGTAGTCGGAACATATCAAAGAAGGATGAAAAGTGCTTCAAATAGGAATTCTAGAAGTGGAAATTTTTAACATTTGGGTATTAATTTCATGGGACCTTATCCATTATATGAAGGTAACCGTTATATCCTTGTATGTGTTGATTATGTGTCTAAATGGGTGGAAGTCCAAGCATGTATCAACAATGATACTAAAAATGTGTGCAAGTTTCTTAAGAAACTGTTTGTTCAATTTGGGATGCCAAGAATTATAATCAGTGATGGAGGTATTTATTTTTTTTAATAAGAAAATGGAAATGTTGTTAGCTAGATATGGGGTTAGACATAGGGTGGCAACTCCTTATCATCCCCAAGCTAGTGGATAAGTGGAAGTTAGTAACATGGGTTTAAAAAAGATTTTAGAAAGAACTATGGGAAAATCTATAAGAGAATAGGCAACAAAGCTTGATGACGCTTTATGAGCTTACAGTATAGCTTATAAGACATTAATTGGTATGTCACCTTTTCAATTGGTGTATGGAAAAGCTTATCATCTTCCAGTGGAGATAGAGTAAAAAGTGTATTAGGCAGTGAAAGCACTAAATTATGATTTTAAAGAAGTAATTGAGAAGAGCATGCTATAGTTGAATGAGTTATATGAAATCAGGCAAGATGCATATAAAAACTCTAAATTGTATAAAGAAAAGATAAAAAGATGGCATGATGCAAATATAAAGAAAAAAAATTTTCAATTGTGGTGATCAAGTGTTGCTCTTCAACTCAAGACTAAAACTTTTCCCGGGAAAGTTAAAGTCAAGATGGTTAGGACCCTTTATAATGAAAAAGGTATATCCATATAAAGCAATTGAAGTGGTCAGTGCTTAAGGGAATAACTTTAAGGTGAATGGACAAAGATTGAAAAGGTATTTTGGAGGCAAAGGTGATGTGTTTCATCATATTACCTACTTGAATGATTGAGTTAAGTGAAGCAAGAGAAGGTCAAGCTTATGACCTCTTAAATAAGAGCTTCTTTGGAGCTCAACCAAGTATAGAGTACAATTTCTTCCTCTTTAGTTTAATTTAAATGTTATAGTTTTTCATTTTGTTTAGTTTAGTGTCACATTCCCCTATACAAAGCATTTTTTAGGTAAGCAAGTGTAATAAAGAAAAGACAGATTCAAAGATGGAAGCAACATTATCAAAACTTAATGAATATTAAGGGCAATAAGCTTTTAAGTTAGCTTTCATTATTGATTATTGTGTTATTGATATGAGAATTGCTATTGTTGTTAGTGATATGCACTAGGTCAATCATTTGATTATGCATTGACTTTCTTATTTTATTAATAAAGAGGTATTTCATTATCATTTGATTTTATGATAATTATATGAATGGTTAGTTCTTATTAAGGCCATCAAGTATGTGACTTGATAGTAAAACCCTTACATTAAAATAAGAGTTCTATTCTAATTATCCCTAGCCATTTATTAATTATATAAAGTAAAAGTATTAAGGCTAGTATAATGTTGACTGATGGTTATGTTTTACTAATCATGAATATGAGATATTAAGTCAACTCATAGGTACATGATGAGAGATCATGTACTGGATTGACCCACTATAAGAATACTGCATAGAATATTGTTATAAGTATTTCTCATCACAGTAATTTTATTTTGGTCCTTTGACCTTGAAATCATCATGGATTTCTACATAGCTATTTTATGTTTTGACACATTCTAACATTGTCTTTAGCCGGACAATTAGATAGGATGTTATTGGATATGAAATTAGTTATGTGAGGAATGTGAGTGATTTAGAAGGAATTTATCCCTCATTAATATGAGAAAGATATCTATGGGCCCCTTGATGAGATAGACTGAAGGAAAATGCATGGCCATGCTGAAATGAATTGATAAAGAGTTATCATTTTCAGTCTACTTGGAATCAAGTCAGAATATTGAACTATATAAGAATGACATTCTATGCCTTATGTTCAATTAAGATATCATGTGAAAAAGGGACGATAAAATTCACTGTAATTAGGTTATGTCAGATTATTGACTTCACATAACTTGGGTAGTCATAATGTCTTGCTAGAGGCCACTTATGACTTGTAGGCCTAAATAGAGATTTAGGCCCACTGCCAATGTTATGTGAACTTATAGGGTCACACACTTAGAACAAGCCTAAAATGATTATGGGTTTAATAAGCCCAAAATAAACTCTATGGAAATAAATAATTAAAGTGTTTTATTTATTTGTTTATTTATTTAAGATAAATGTTATTTTAAATAAATAAGATATTATTTCTGATTTGTTTTTAAAATAAAATCAGAATGTAATAAATGGAAATTACCAAAAAGGTTTTTGGTAGGTGAAACCCTAATTTGGAGTCTATAAATATGTTATATTCTTTAGGGTTTAATAGTTTTATTTTCCTTGCCTCCAAAAATGGTTTTCTCTCTTCCTAGAAAACAAACATAGAGTTTTTCTTTTGTTCTTGATTTGTGAGACAATCAAGAAGGTTGCTAGCACACACTCTAATTCATTTTATGAAGGGCTATTTATGTGGATACCTATAGAGGATGCATCCTTTTGGAGATGTCTTGATCCAAACAACCAAAGCAAAAAGCTCGAGGTAAGGTGTCACCGATGTGAACCTCCTCTCATCCTTCCAGAAAATCTTGCCTCTTCTGCATTTTGGTGAGATTCTTAAAACTCTAGATTTAATTAAGTAGTCAAATTACATGGATCCAGGTTTGGGAACATGATAAAATTTTAATTTTTTCGCTGCATTTGTATCACGAAACCCCAATAGTGGTATCAGAGCCACTTGTAATTCGATTAATTGATTCTGTGTATATATGATGTATGTTAGGGTTTATGATTCACTTTGAAAAGGGTTTTCAAAATTATCAAAAAAAGGTTTTTGATTTTTTTTGTGACAATTCTTAGTAATCTATTTGAAAACGGAATTAAACATTAATTTGATTAATGTTTGTAATGGTTTAGTGTGATTAAACTAAAAGTAGTTTTTGATTATATGAATACATGATGCTGTTTCATGAAAAACGAATTAAGTATAATCTGTGCTAGCATGTTGCATGGCCGTACACATTTGGCACACGGCCGTGCGTGATACGACATCAATCAGGTAGCACGGCCATGCACATTTTGCACACGGCCGTGCGACTTGATGCACAGGCAAAGTCGAATTTGTACAAGTATATGAATTGATCTATTTATTTCCCTTTTTATTGTGATTTTTGATTGTGATGAAAATCGGCTACTAGCACAGATGTTTTTTATGAAAAACTAAAATTTTTTTTTGATCTGTTTTGAATAGAATTTTCGGATTGTAAGCTGTTTACAAAAAGTGATGTTGTTTTAGGCAGTAGTTGATTCAATAATTTGATTATGAAATTTGATTGGTTGCTTCATTAACACAAATTTGGGTTACATGGTGGCTATTTTAATTGAGCATTTTGTTTATTTTTGAACAAGTTGATTTTATAGTAATTTGATTATGAAAATTCATTACTATTCAGAACTTTGAAAGGCAATTCACTGAAGAACTAAGGTAAAGTGTTTACTGTCAACGGGACCGCCACCTGGGGCACTGCCCCTAGACCCCGCCAAGGGGTGATGCTCCTTGGAACCCCACTAGGGGCACTGCCCCTAGGACCCTGTAAGGGGCGCTGCCCCTTAACCCTGAAAGAATTGTCACATTATTTTATTTTTAACATAATAATTGGATTTGCTAACTAAATAGATTATTATGTTATACATGTTTATAGTTTTATGCATGGTGCATAGCATGGCCTTTAGACCAATGTGATTGGATTTAATTTTTATGGGTTGTAATTTTAAAAACTGTCTGCGAGTCATTTTTGTTTTATTGTATTTATTTTATTAAAATAGTGTATAATAAATTATGACAATTTATGTAAATCAAGACCCATGGTGCAATTCAAGTTGGAGGCCCAGGATGGAGATCAAAGGTGGGAACCAAAGAAGGAGATCCATGGTAAAAGATGGAGATTCAAGTTGGAGGCTCAATTTTTAGTTGTAATATTACTTAGGTTTGACCTTTGATCTTCATATTGGCTTATAAAGATCAACTTAGATTTGGGCCATGCTATGTCACATTTATTTTAGTTGTTATGTATGTGATGCCATATGATGCCATGCAATACAGCATAACAATAACTAAATAAGATTAAATAAAGATGAACCCTCATTTAAAATTAAGTCTTTATAATGCCTCCCATAAATTCAACACTTGTCAAGCCTTAGATTATTATATATGGTCTTGCCAAAGTAGGGTGTATAAATTTATCCGAGGAAGGCAAGTTGGATAATGGTGCTATCCAAATGTTTGATATGGTTTGACTTAACTAGGTTATCAAAATGGTTTTGGACCTAGGGCATTAAATGGGATTTTAAGCCATGACATGTGATGTCAAATCCCATACCATCTAAGAGTTACATGAGATGTAATTGATAAGAGTTGTCTACCTAAATAACCATATTTTAGGCGATGAGCCAAAGCTCACTTAAAGTATGGTGAAATATGGATCTTGGCCCACTAAAATTTGTAAAATTAACTTAGAGGGTTATTGATTTAAGTAAATTTAGTGGGAGTTTTTAATTATGCCTCATACATATTTAATAAAATACTGAATGGACTTTGCATATATTTGTTGTAGAAAATGACTTCAAACACTACATCTACCATGTCGCTACGATGGATCCTTGAGAAGGATAAGCTCAATGGGACTAACTTTCTTGACTGGTACAAAAACCTAAGAATTTTTCTTAGCTATGAGAGAAAGGAATACATCCTTGATCAACCCATCCCTGAGGAACTAGCTACCAATGCTTCTAGAGCACAAAGGGATGCTTATAATAAGCATCTCAATGATTCTATTGATGTCACTTGTGTTATGCTTGGATGTATGGAGTCTGAGCTACAAAAGCAGCTGATGGAAATGGAGGCTTATACTATGAGAGGCCATCTCAAGGAAATGTTCCAAGAGAAAGCCAGAATTGAAAAGTTCAATACCATTAGGGCATTGCTTTCCTGCAAGCTGACTACTGGTAGCTCTGTTAGTCCTCATGTTCTTAAGATGAAGGGTTATCTTGATCACTTGGACAAGCTTAGTCTCAAGATTGAACAAGAACTGGCTGTGGATATTATTCTCCAATCTTTGCCTGAAGCTTATGATAGCTTCGTTATGAATTACAATATGCATAGTATGGAGAAGACTATTTCAGAGTTGCATGGGATGCTGAAAACTGCTGAAAGGAACATCAAAAGGAACATCAAGAGTAACACCAAGGATGTTCTCATGGTCAATAAGGCTAAGGGGATGAAAAGGGTTGGAAAGGGCAAGGGAAAAGTCTTTAAAGGCTTTCAGAAGCCCAAGCCAATGCCCAAGCCCAAATCCAAGGCTGAAACCAAAACAAAGGAAGGAATTTGCTTTTTCTGTAATGAGCCAAGCCATTGGAAAAGAAATTGCAAGCTCTATTTGGAGAAGAAAAAGGGTGGTGAGACTACCTCTTCAGGTATTCATGTTATATAATTAAATCTATCTACTTTTGATTATAATTCTTGGGTATTAGATACTGGATCAAGATCTCACATTTGTACAAATATGCAGGGTCTAAAAAGGAGTAGATCATTGGCAAGAGGCGAAGTGTACCTATGAGTTGGCAATGGAGCAAGAGTTGCTGCTTTTGTTGTAGGAACTTATGAATTACCTTTGCCTAGTGGACTTGTTTTATCTTTAGAAAATTGTTATTATGTACCTACTATGCATAGGAATATTATTTCTATTTCTTGTTTGGACAAGAAAGGGTTTGAATTTATTATTAAGAATAATAAATGCAATATTTATCAGGATAACATTTTCTATTGATATGCTCCATGCACTAGTGGACTTTATGTTTTAGATGTTGAACACACTAATGAAATGCCAATCTATAACATAGATACAAAGAAGTCTAAATCTAATGATTTAAACTCGACCTATCTCTGGCATTGTCATTTAGGCCATATAAATGAGAAACACATTTTAAAGTTAAACTAAAATGGGCTTTTAAATTCATTTGATTATGAATCATTTGATACATGTGAATCTTGTTTACTTAGAAAAATGACTAAAACACCTTTTACTGGATAGAGTGAGAGGGCTAATGACTTATTGGGCCTAATACATTCTTATGTATATGGACCATTAAGCTCAATTGCTAGAGGAGGTTTTCAGTACTTCATAGCTTTCACAGATGATTTCAGTAGATATGGTTATCTCTATCTAATGAAACATAAATCTGAATCTTTTGAAAAGTTCAAAATTTTCAAGAATGAAGTACAAAATCAACTTGGTAAAAATATTAAAAAACTATGATCTGATCAAGGTGGTGAATATTTAAACTAAGAATTTATAGATCATCTTAGAGATTGTGGGATTATTTCACAATTGACTCCTCCAGGTACACTACAATGGAATGGTGTGACTGAATGCAGAAATCAGACTCTATTGGATATGGTTTAATCTATGATGAGTCAATCTGATCTTCCAATCTCTTTTTGGGGATATGCTGCATTCATTTTGAATAGAGTTCCATCGAAGGCAGTTGAAAAGACACCATATGAGAAATGGACTAGAAAAACTCCCAGTTTGTCTTTTCTTAAGATTTGGGGATGTGATCCTTTTGTGAAGCGTCAAATCTCATATGAACTAATACCCAAATCTAACAAATTCCTTTTTATGGGATATCCTAAAGAAACTAAAGGATATTACTTCTATAATGCATCTGAGAAAAAAGTGTTTATGTCTTAGAATGGTATATTCTTTGAAAGAGAGTTTATTCCCAAAGGAACCAGTGGGAGCATAGTGCAACTTGAAGAAATTCAAGGCCCACAAAATAGCATTGTACCTGATATAGAACCGTAACTGAATTAACAAGTAGTTGTTGAGCCAGCACAAGTACCAGAAGGCCCAAGGAGGTTTGGTAGGACATGTCAAATCCCTATAAGATATGGATTTCTCATAACCAGTGTAATGATGTGTTAATTGTGGATCAAAATGAGCCCACATCCTATCAGGAGGCCATAAATAGTCCTGACTCTGAGAAATGGCTTGAAGCTATGAGATCAGAAATGCTATCCATGTATGATAATCAAGTAAGGACCTTGATTGACCCAAATGATGGTTTAAAAACTATTGGGTGCAAATGGGTTTTCAAAAAGAAAATCGACATGGATGACAATATGCATACCTTTAAGGCAAGACTGGTTGCAAAAGGTTTCAAACAAACACATGGTATAGACTATGATAAAACCTTTTCACCAGTGGCTATGCTAAAATCAATTCGAATTCTCCTTGCCATAGCTGCATACTATGATTATGAAATATGGCAAATGGATGTCAAAATAACATTTCTTAATGGAACTTTACTTGAGGATGTGTACATGACATAGCCAGAGGGTTTTGTTAGTCCTAAGAATTCTGAAAAGGTATGCAAGCTTCAAAGATCCATTTATGGATTAAAGCAAGCATCTCGGAGTTGGAATCTTCATTTTGATGAAGCAGTCAAAGTATTTGGCTTCATTAGAAATGATGATGAACCTTGTGTATACAAGAAAGTTAGTGGGAGTGCTATTGTGTTTTTAGTGCTGTATGTGGATGACTTGCTACTCATTAGAAATGATATCCCTATTTTACAAAATGTTAAATCATGGTTAGGGAATTGTTTCTCAATGAAAGACTTAGGTGAAGCTGCTTATATATTAGGCATCAAGATCTATAGAGATAGATCTTAAAGGCTTATTGGCCTAAGTCAAAGCACTTATATTAATAAGGTATTAAACAGGTTTAGTATGCAAGATTCCAAGAGAGGATTCTTGCCAATGTCACAGGGCATTAGTCTCAGCAAGACTTAGTGTCCTATGACACAAGATGAGGGAGACCACATGAGTAAGATTCCATATGCTTCTGCTATTGGATCTATCATGTATGCAATGTTGTGTTCTCGACCTGATGTTTCATATGCCATAAGCACAATGAGCAGATATCAGTCAGACACAGGTGAAAGTCATTGGATAGTAGTTAAATATATCCTTATGTACTTGAGAAGAACTAAGGATGCATTTTTACTGTATGGTGGTTAGGAAGATGAGCTAGTTGTAAATGGTTACATAGATGCTAGCTTGCAAACTGACAAGGATGATTTTTGATCATAGTCATGATATGTGTTTTGTTTGAATGGAGCTGCAGTGAGTTGGAGGAGTTCCAAACAAGACACTGTTGCTGATTCTACAACAGAAGCTAAGTACATAGCTACCTCAGAGGCAACTAAGGAGGCTGTTTGGATCAAGAAGTTCATAACTGGACTAGGTGTTGTTCCTAGTAAATCAGATCCAATGAACTTGTATTGTGACAATAATGGAGCTATAGCCTAAGCTAAGGAGCCCAGATCACATCAGAGATCCAAACACATACTCAGGCATTATCATCTCATTCAAGAAATCATTGAGAGAGGAGACATTAAGTATGCAGAGTACCTACAAATGATAATGTTGCTAATCCACTGACTAAACCTCTTCCACAACCTAAACATGAGAGTCATACGAGGTCCATGGGTATTTGATACGATGTTGATTGGGCCTAGTGCAACTGGGAGATTATTAGTGATATGCACTAGGTCAATCATTTGATTATGCATTGACTTTCTTATTTTATTAATAGAGAGGTATTTCATTATCATTTGATTTTATGATAATTATATGAATGGTTAATTCTTACTAAGGCCATCAAGTATGTGACTTGATAGTAAAACCCTTAGATTAAAATAAGAGTTCTATTCTAATTATCCCTAGCCATTTATTAATTATATAAATGTTAAAGTATTAAGGTTAGTATGATGTTAACTGATCGTTATGTTTTACTAATCATGAATATGAGATATTAAGTCAACTCATAGGTACATGATGAGAGATCATGTATTGGATTGACCCACTATGAGAATACTGCATAGAATATTGTCATAAGTATTTCTCATCACAGTAATTTTATTTTGGTCCTTTGACCTTGAAATCATCATGGATTTCTACATAGCTATTTTATGTTTTGACACATTCTAACATTGTCTTTAGTCGGACAATTAGATAGGATGTTGTTGGATATGAAATTAGTTATGTGAGGAATGTGAGTGATTTAGAAGGAATTTATCCCTCACTAATATGAGAAAGATATCTATGGGCCCCTTGACGAGATAGATTGAAGGAAAATGCATGGCCATGCTGAAATGAATTGATAAAGAGTTATCATTTTCAGTCTACTTGGAATCAAGTCAGAATATTGAACTATATAAGGATGACATTCTATGCCTTATGTTCAATTAAGATATCATGTGAAAAAGGGACGATAAAATTCACTGTAATTAGGTTATGTCAGATTATTGACTTCACATAACTTGGGTAGTCATAATGTCTTGCTAGAGGCCACTTATGACATGTAGGCCTAAATAGAGATTTAGGCCCACTGCCAATGTTATGTGAACCTACAGGGTCACACACTTAGAACAAGCCAAAAATGATTATGGGTTTAATAAGCCCAAAATAAACTCTATGGAAATAAATAATTAAAGTGTTTTATTTATTTATTTATTTAAGATAAATGTTATTTTAAACAAATAAGATATTATTTATGATTTGTTTTTTTTAAAAAATCAGAATGTAATAAATGGAAATTACCAAAAAGGTTTTTGGTAGGTGAAACCCTAATTTGGAGTCTATAAATATGTTATATTCTCTAGGGTTTAATATTTTTGTTTTCCTTGCCTCCAAAAATGGTTTTCTCTCTTTCTAGAAAACAAACATAGAGTTTTTCTTTTGTTCTTGATTTGTGAGACAATCAAGAAGGTTGCTAGCACACACTCCAATTCGTTTTGTGAAGGGCTGTTCGTGTGGATACCTATAGAGGACGCATCCTTTTGGAGACTTCTTGATTTGAACAACCAAAGCAAAAGCTTGAGGTAAGGTGTCACCGGTGTGAACCTCCTCTCATCCTTCTAGAAAATCTTGCCTCTTTTGCATTTTGGTGAGATTCTTAAAATTCTAGATTTAATCAGGTAGTCGAATTACATGGATCCAGGTTTGGGAACGTGATAAAATGTTAATTTTTCTGCTGCGTTTGTATCACGAAACCCCAACAATTGCCTACTAAAAAAATTATTGCATACTATAAAATTGGGAAATTGAGCATGAATTATGTTTTTTTTGAAGTTAGATGAGATGTGAAATGCTTATTGTGTTAGATGTAATTTTTTTGAGTTAATTTTTGGAATAAGGTATTCATGCATAGTCATGCACTTAAAAGTGAATAGCCATACACATTTAAGTGCACATATGTGCACTCATCCTATAGAAAATTGAAGGGTGCAATTGTGCATCACAGATGCATAGCTATACAACCACAATCTTGAAATTGAAGCTCAGAAGTATGGCTCTGCACCACAGGGTGCACAACCATGCAGGACTCAAAGAAGCACTACTAAATGTAAATGCACAACTATGTGTAGATAAGAGCATAACTATGCATCGTGATTCTGTGCTTTTTAAAGTGTGGGGGTTAAACTTAAAAGACATAAGCTTTTAACTTTTCTCATTCATTTTTGCCTTAAAATCTCTTTTCCACTTCTAAGACTTCTCATTTTCTTCCCAAATAACAAAATTTCCTCTTTTCTTTATTATATTCCTATAAAGTCAAACCCTAATTCTCCAAATCCATCATTCCTTTATCAATTCAAGCAACAATCTTGGTAAGGAAGAAATCTCATGTAGCAAAGCATTCCACTCCTCCTCCAAAAAGGTCTAAACTTAGAGGAAGTTCAAATAATCCAATAGGAGAAGAGGAAGAGCAAGAGGTAATCAATTTTCATTAAAACATTGCTTTTGCCAGTGAACTCCAATATAAGAAATATAAGGATATAGTTCATAGGAAAATCCAACCAAATAGATACATAGATAGGCATGCTTAAGTACAAGTTGGCATCTATGCTTTTATAAAGGTTGGATAGGAACAATTTATGCTTGGAGCATATCCTTTATACCTTAGGCTTACATGTGAGTTTTTTTTTTATTTTTTCATTTTAATGAAAGGGCTAGTTTCATTACCTTTAGGCTTGGAAATCAAGACTTTAAATTAGAATTATTTAAATTAAATGATTTTTTTTGAATTTCCTAAGGATCAATATGCTAATATTGCCTTTGATAAAGATAAGTTTTAGAGAGAGCTAACGGGTGATAGGCATGCAACTTGTAAAGCTAGGCTATGTAAGGAGTCCAAGATTTGTTCATATACCTTGCAGTATATGCACCATCTAATGGCACAAATAATTTTTAGGAGGAGAGAAGTAGATTCAGTAATTTTGAATACCAAATTAGCAAACCTCTATTGCATGGTGAAAAATAGGAAGATTGATATATGTCATGCTATTGCTTTCAAACTAAAAGATGATACATAAAAGTTCAATGCAGTAATAAAAATTAGAGGTCTTGTAATGACATTTGCATATTATATTAGGTTAATATTAAGAATATGCCCATTTGAGAGAGTTTAGGGGAGAGAGATAATTAATATTGTTATGATGCAAGCTATAGGAATAATGGAGAGTATTCATAATGGGTTCCAACTCATTAGGCTCCCCAGTGAACAAGTACTTTAACCATTAGCCCCTTAAGTTGAGCAAGAGGAAGAAAAGGAGGACACAGATGATATAGTGGCATGAATGGACAACTTAGAGCTCCAAATGGGAGTCTTAGATGCCAATATGTAAGAGCTCACAAGGAATGTGCAATGGATTTATCAATACATGAAAGCCTTTTTAGCATACCAAGGCTTTATGCCTCCACCCTTTCCACTGCCGCAAGATGAGTACCAAGAAGATGCCCCACCATAGAATTAATTTTTTTAAGTTATTTTTAATGTTTCCTTTGTTCTTAAGTGTTTGAAAGGTGGTATATTTGAATTATATTAAAGTGGTTTGTAAGTTTGAATGAATTTTATTTTCGTAAATGTGTGGATTTTATTTGTTTTATGTTTAATATACTATTGTGTTTTATGGATAATTTTTGTGCAACTTTATGTTGATAATGTGTTCATTGATGTTTAGAATGTTTTTATGCCAATTAGTTATGCTTTTCATGCTTATATTTGTAAAAGGATTCTACAGGAATCAAAATTTACAGAGTGCATAGCCGTATGCCAGACACTTCACAAAACATTGTGTAGGTATGGTCATGCACTATGTAGTACATGGCCTACACTAAAACAAGGTCATAACTTAAAATAAGGGTGCACAGTTGTGCATTATGCCATGCATATTCAATAACCTACACATTTACCTTTCTTCATTTACAAGCTTACCAACATTGAGGACAATGTTGAATTTAAGTGTTTAGGTGGGAGGGGGGGGGTGAATTACAGTTAGAATTTGTCTTTTTTCAATTTCAATTTCAATTTTCAATATTTTTTTCTTTTTAGGATTTGAATTAAATTTCCTATTTAATCTTTCAAATTTGTTTGTAATTTTCCTTTTTAGTTAGGTTTATGTGATTTTTATTCTAGAATTTAGTAAGTCAATATTCATCTAGGAATAGGATTTTTAGTTATTTTTTTTCTTTCTTTTTTGCAAATGTTGAATTTTTCTTCTAAATTAAAGAAAAAATTTTTAGGTTTTATTTTTCCTTAGTGTATATAGATTACTATATATATATATATATATATATATATATATATATATATATATATATATATTTATATTGCAATCATGTTCAAATTACTCGTTCTTTAATTTTGAGAAACCCTGCTAATATCTTATCGACTCATCTTATGCTAATAATTCTCAATTTTTTTTCCTTAAGATTTCATAAGAAAAGCTTGATCAAGTAAGGCAAAGTAAAGGTAAGGCAATAATGTAAAAGGGTGATGAGGTGAATGAACTCACCAAAGAATATAGTGCCCCTTTTTCCATTTGTTTGCATGAAGAGGATAAGAAATTCCATTCTTTTTTAAAGAAAAAATTTACTTTATCTAAATTCTTTAAGGATGATGTTTTGTATGATATAGGGGTTGATGAAGATAATGTTATTTGGTGTGATCAATTGGGTTGGACTAAGTTTACTAAGATGAAACATGACACTCTATATGAACTCATATTGGAATTCCACACAACTTTTAAATTTTTGGATGATGATAAGCAAATATTTTCATTTAGGCTCTTTGGCAAAGAGTTTCATATTGATTTTGATCTTATGTCCTATGTTTTTAGGTTTCCTATTGGAGGGCTTAGACAACCTCCAAAAGAATTTGATGTGCTTTTTTTTAGAGAAGAATTACTAAGGATAGTAGTTTTAATAAGAGAGAGATGATGGTAAGTAGTTTAATTAAAGATTATGCTTACTTATTAATGCATAAATTTATGGCACAAAACATTTTTGGGAAACAAGATAGTTCTAGGGTTCAAAGGATGAACTTTTTATGTTATGGTACATGCATACTCACATAAAAATTTCTAGTGCTCACTTTGTTGTCCAAACTATGTGGCGCATTGTGCAAGCAAGGCACTTCTCTCTATGGGACATATCATTATAGCTTTGGGATAATAATTTTTTGCATTCAATGTGTCTTACCCTTCTAAAGGCATGAGAGTCCTAAAATAAAAAACTTTAAATGCAAGGACACTCATCCAAGCTAAAGTTATTATTGAGTGGATGACACTAAAAGATGTTTAGAATAAAAAATGTTATTTATTGCACCAGTATGCTTTGAAACAATTGAGCAAGTTTTTTTAACAAAAAGGATGAGGAAAGTGAGTGGAATGGCAATGAGTCATGATTAAAAAGGAAGGCTTCAGAAGAAAATGAAGCAACTATTAAGCAAATGTTGCTACTTTGTTTGGATATGTTAGAACTAAAGTTATATGCTAGGTTGGATGAGCCTCAGATTATGATAGAAGATTTTCAAAAAGAATAAGTGAATCAGTTCAAAAGACTCAAGAAGACCATAGAGACCACAAATTCCAACAAGTCCTAATCTCTTCCATTACTTTTAAAAGGGGAGATCTTTCTTGATCTTTTACTTTGAGTTTTTATTTTTTTTTGTTTTAGGTTATATCTTTTTATTGTAGAAGGGAAGGGAACATGCATTTCATTTTTTTATTTCCTTTATTACATTTAGTTATTAGGATGCATTACATGTATAACACTTACATTTTTGAAACCTATTCCTAAGTAGAATATAATTCATTGAATCTAGTTTTCTTGAAAAGATGTGGTATTCTTCATTAATATGAGTTTGAGCTTTTAAGATTAGGATAATGACTTATGGTCAGAGAATTTTTAACCTTTAATGAACTTAATGCTTACTTCTTAATTGAGTGATTGAACTTAGAGCCTTAATTTTTGAGAAAGGTGTTTGTAAGTAGAAATTTAAAATTCAACTCTTAAAGTTAGTCAAATCTTGTGTATTTTGGTTATATATATATATATATATATATATATATATATATATATATATATAAGACAGAGTGTAAAACACACATGTTTAAAAGGAGCTAAAAAATTAAAATTTTGAATCTTTATATGCTCCTTATACTCCAACGCTTTTAAAGAGAGTATGAGTATCTAAAGGACCCTCTGTGAGGTATCCACATTGAGTAGTGTGGGAAAAGTGGAGGATACCACAATTGGTAAGATTTTTATAAAATAAAAATAAAATTTAAAAAGTGCCTTATGCATAAGAATTTTTGATTAGCAAGTGTTGAATTAATTTATGTTTTATTTCATCTTTCTCTGATTTTCATTTTCATGAATTCAATTGAGAGGTTTGCTTTCCATATGGTAATCTAGCATGTCCTTAACCTTGAGTTATTATTTTATTTTTTTAGCTTTTAAGCTTCATATTATATGAAGATTGTCATAACTAGTCAAGTTAAAGCTGAGCAATGAGTTGAGTTCTTTTTATGAATGGGGTGTTTTGATATTTTGCTTGAGGATAAGCAAAAGCTTAGGTGTGGGGGATTTTACAAGTGC
Source organism: Mallotus nudiflorus (assembly GCA_947683625.1). NCBI lineage: Eukaryota > Viridiplantae > Streptophyta > Magnoliopsida > Malpighiales > Euphorbiaceae > Mallotus > Mallotus nudiflorus. Next base: position 7,982,904 of record CANTUR010000027.1, on the reverse strand, counting down.
AAAAAATAATTGATTTTGAGCACTAATTAGTTAGGACTCAGAGGCAAAGTGTTTAGTTTATTTTTGAATATTGGCATTATTGCATAAATTGTTTAGAGCTTAGGCTTTTAGGATTTTATTTGATTTTTGTTTGTCTTTAGTTAATATTGATGTTTTTATGTTGTTTGGTTGGGTATGCTTAAGTTTGGATCAATGCAAGTGAAGTCTAAGCAAGAACTTGAAGAGGAAAGCTTAAAATCTCCATGAAATTAAGATGAAGAGGCATGTATAGCCGTGCACAAGGGTGTGCCTGGCCATACCTAAGCCTTATAATCCACTTTGTAAGATTGAGTAGATGCTTATGTCCATGGCCATACCTTGTTTGTAGAATTTTAGAAGTCAGTAGATGCACATCTGTACACCCCATACCCAGTTTGGCAATTTCTGGCAATATAGTGAAGCACAACTGTGCAGATTAGAGTGCATAGCCATGCACTATGAATATTTTTAAATATGGAAGTTTATTTTTAGGGTTTTTGGGAGACAATTATAAATAGATTTTTTTTTGCCTCTTTGAAATGGTTAGCTGGGATGATATTCAAAGTTTCTCATTTTCATTTTACAATAAGAACAATTTTTATTTTGGGTTTTGACTTTTATTATTTATTCAAGGATCATCATGAGTAGAGGATTTAAGAACAATTGCAATCATATTCAAAAGAAGAAGAATAAAAGGGGCTTTGTCCTTTTAATTATTATTTTTTACTTCAATTATTTTAATATAATGTTTATGTTTGCAATTCTCAATTCTTCTTCTTCTTTTCTCTTTTCACTTGCAAGAATAACTAAATTAGTAGTTGGGGTTTTAAACCCAGCTCAAGAATGGACTTAATTGGTTAAATTCCTTCCCATTAAACATCTAATCCATGATTATTATTGAACTTAATACTTTCATAGGATTGAGCACCTTTGAAATTGAATTAGACAATAGGTTGAGATTGGAAGAAGATCCTTATTGAGAATAAAATAATAATATGTTAATTTAATTAAATTGAATAAGAGATGGTTTGGTTGTTAATATTCCTTGAAAAGCTTTGCTTCCTTATTAAGAATAATTAATTTCTTGAGTAACGGAAGCTAACCACTTGAGTAGTTGTTAGAATTAATAAATTATCGAATGCTCAGGAGAGACTTTCATATGTTTAGAGATGCTTAAGAAACCAAATCTATAAGTGATAATGAGATTAACATGACCTTTTAGATAAAATTGTGTCGAGGATAAAAACCCTAAAATTCATTAAATTAATAAATTTTATAGTAGTTTAATTGTGTTGCTTAGATTAGTTTAATTTGTAGCAAATATCTCTTTTGATGGTCTAAAAATATAAACATAAAAAGTAATTCAATAGTCAACATCTACTCCCTGTGGGATTAATATTTTTACTACTTAGGCAACTTTGTGCACTTACGGAGTCACACAACTAATGAACCCTAAGAATTTGCCTATTAAAACTCCAAAAGCACATTTTAATGGATTCATCTTTAGTTAATACTTTCTCAATTGCTAAAAAACCATGCGCAAGTCATTGAGATGATCTTCCTTCTTTTTGGTTTTTGACCAGCAAATCATCAACATAGCACTCTAAATTTTTATGTAATATGTCATTAAATATCTTTTGCATTACCCGTTGGTAAGTTACACATGTGGTCTTCAAACTAAAGGGCATAAACTTGTAATAGTATATTCCTTTTGGAGTATGAAATGCAGTTAATGCTTGATCTTTTTCTGCTATTGGGACTTGGTTGTAGTTAAATGAACCACCCAAAAACATTTGGACTTCATGGCCTGTTCTAGCATCTATCATGACTTATGGAATTAGTAATGGAAAATCTCTTTGGGGAAAGCATTGTTTAGATCTCTAAAGTCAATATAAACCCAAATTTGTCCATTCTTCTTTCTTATAGGTACAATGTTAGAAAGACATGTAGGGTATTGAACTTCCTTAATAAATTCTAGATCAATGAGTTTATTAATTTTGTTCTTAATTTATGGTCTCAATTCAAAATGAAAATGTCATTGAGCCTATTTTATTGCCGTAGCTCCTTTTCGTACATTCAAATGATGAACATTTATTTTTGGGTCAACCCCTAGTAATTTTTCAAGTGTCCATGCAAAGACATCATGGTACTCTAAAAGAAGTTTAATATAATCCTGCATTTTTTTAGGTGATAAGTTTGTACTCAAGAGCTCCAAAGTTAACCTCTTTCAAGTTATCAATTGTAACCTTATTCCCTTTTTTAAAGTTAGGGGGAGCATTTTCCATGCCTTATTCAAAGAGGACCTCATCATCACGATCTAGCTCTTCCATAGTGATATGGTTGACTACTATGTTCATCTCTTCATCGACCTCACCATATGGATACTATTCATGGCCAATGATAACAATTAGTTATTATCTACCTTTTCTTCATGGCTATTAAACACCATCCATTTGGTTTACCTTTTTATTCTAGAAGGGAACTTGTTGTGTATGTCTTTTGAATCAATCTCAACAACGTGTTCTTTCTTCATCTTAAACTTCTTTCTTTTGAGATAGATGCTCTAATCCTTGCATGCATAGAGGTCCTAGGTACTTGTACATCTTTTAGTCTTTGATTACCTATGCGATCAAATACTAAGACATGATTTCAAGAGTTGCCAAGGTGATAAAAAACTTAAGTCGTCTCATTGGGAGCTCCATGCTCATGCTCCTCTTCAATGTCTTCAAAAGTTATGTCATGTGAAGTCTCCTTGTGAATCTTCAAGCATAGTGGGTTAGTTGAACAATAACCTAGACCAAATTTAGATGACCTAAGTTGATTCTTCTCTTTCGACACCAATTGAGGCTTCTTATCACTTTGTTTATTTAGCTTAGAACTAACCACTATTTCTCCTACTAACTTAGACATATTTACTTGGTGATAGCTAGCTTTAAATAGCATATTGTAACCATTTAGGTCAAAATCATTGGTTCTTCTCATTAATAGATCACCATGTTTTTCTATAGGGCTTTAGGATGACTTTATGAATACTTACAATAGAGGTTTGTAAACATTTGAAGATGTAAGACTTGTAATTAGTAAATTCAAACAATAAAAACTCTTCATGATCCCTTCCTCATCTATATTTGAACTTAGTGTCACCCCCCTTTTTAATATTTTAGGAGATCTACCAAAAGCTGAGGGGTCTCACTTGTAGAGACCTAATTTTTGATGGTCTCTTCTTGTATAAGGGCTTCCTTTGAGTCACATGATTTCTTTCTACACAATATTGAATCATCAAAAAACCTTGTGTCAATGAAATATGACTCTGCTATGGTAAAAGGATTAGAGTCAGCATCTAACCTCTTTACTTGTCCATTTTGGTAATATGTAAAGCATTGGTGAAATGTTGATGAGATAACACCATTCTCATGTATCCATGACTTTCCAAGTAACAGTTTATAGATGGTCATGGCATTAATAACATGAAATAAAGCATCTGACTTGAATTCATCTATAAGTAATAACAATCAAATTTTGCCCAGAATTCTTTGCCCTCCTTAGTTGAACCCCTGAATTGTTAAGTGACTCTTCATAAGATCATCCATGGATATATCCAAGTCCTTTAAGGTCTTGAGTGGTAAGATTTTCATAATAGATCCATCATCTATGAGAATTTTATTTACCTTTTGTTTGTTGACATAGCCTTAAACAAAAGTGGGTTATTATGAAGTTTTGACCAATTCCTCATCAGTGTTACATATTTTTGTTGTTCATGGACTATAAATAAACTTCTTAGAGTTGAGTTTTTCTTCATCTACAGGTTTATGACCATTTGAATCTTCATTAAGGTACTAGCAAGTAATAACTGAAGGGAACGATTATGCAACATAAAAGTGTGGTGAGCACAAGCCTTAGAGTAAAATTTCAAAAATTTTACTTGCATAACCCTTCATCATATGAAGATTTCAATTCCTATAGATCCAATTTTCATTTTGCATATAGCTAAATAACAAAACAACAAATATAAGCAGTAACATAGGAATTCTAAGTTTAAGAAAACTTACCAACTCCTAAGTTTGATGTAGACCACAATAGTTATCTACAAGCTTTGATGTAGTTAGTTCAACTCTTGAATCAAATGCTCTAGCCTTGTAAGTGTGAGGCCTTTAGCTTGAAACACCAAAGCTTCACTAATCACCTTCTTGCCTTGATTTGGTTAGATGCAAATAGCCTCTCAAATGACCCACACAAAACTTTCTTTAACTTAATCTCCTTGCAAGAACACTTAGGGTTTATTTTGTGTTTATATTGTTTTCTTTCTTTTATGTATCTCTACATAATCTCTAACCATCTAACTTGAGAAATGTTTCTTAGGTTATGTATTTATATGTAGAGAAAGGAAACCCTAATGACATAATTGCTTACATCACATATATACAACTCATTATGGTATATATACAACTTGTATACGAGATAAGTATGTAAAGAGTTGGATATATCTCATGGGCCATTAATCTAAGTCCAATTAGAAACAACATTTATTATTAATTTAATACCTTAATTAATGTCTCATATTAATTAACTATTACTTAATAATTAAACTCTTACTTGAATTAGATTTGATCATATGCTAGAATTATTGCTTAAAGAATAAATCCAAGTATGTTAATCTTAATTAATTGATTAAACACTTTAATTAATAATTGGATTAACATTGATGGTGATTTGGTAAAGCTCTTTTAGGTGTGACTTTCTAGGTTCATATCTAATTGGTAATGAGAATATAATATCAACACTTGATATTATTTGAAACTCTTTCAAGTCTAATCGTGAAAATCCCAATTATACATATTTAGTTCTTATAAGTTACGAGTGACCCCTATCATCAATATCATAACTACCTAATTAGAAATGAATGCATTTATTGATTCACATAAATCTTTTGGTCATAATTACTATTCATTAAAATCCTTTCATTAGAAGATATCAATGGAGCCTAGAGTTAAGATTTAGTCAAACTCTAATAGCTTTATCATATGACCTCATTTTAAGTTCTATTCTTGATAAAACATAACAAATACTAGAAACACTTTCCAGCACTGAAAATCTTTTAGACTGTGCTATATTTTTCTTGGCCAAGAACTTATTCATCAAGAACGAACTTAGATAGCATAGGATCTTATCTTGGTTCACTCTAGGCAATGAATCCCATTTTAATAAACACTCATCCCTACATTTAATTGACTAGAGCCACCACACACCATATATCCATGTGTGAATAACATAAGTTTATAAGTAGTAACAAACCCTAACCACTTAAATGTGGATGACCATGTTGCCTCAGGTTAAAGGACTATATTCACCATTATGACCTAGATTGTGATAATTGAATATAAGTGAATATCCACATGATCATAAATCTAATGTCACTGTTCAATCCACCCATCACATGAGTATCCATATGTCTATTATGATATCTCATATTAAGTAGCATGAGACTCACTACCTTGCACTATAAGTATTATATAGTAATTAAGTAAAATAAACAAAGGTGATATTCTAATTAATATTACCCAAATATTAATTAATCAACTACTAACATTTTTATAATATATGTACTAAATAAATTTGTAGCTCATATTATCAACTCTACAATAATAAATTTATTTAACATTTTGCTAATAAATGAATACTCAAATAAATAAACACTTTATTTAAATGAATATTTTATTACCATTTAGGATTATTTACAATGTCAAAATATGTTATTGGCCTTTAGGGTATACCACCTATACTAACAATCTCCCACTTACACTAGAGCCAATCACTACAGTATCTTAGACCTATCTTCTTAAAATGTTTATCTAACTATGGGTTAATGCTTTAGTAAGTCGATTAGCGACATTATCGGCTGAAGCACCTTTTGCATGAGCACATCGCCCTTTCCAATAAGTTCTCTAATAATATGGTAACACCTTTTTATGTGTTTAGATTTTTGGTGAGACCTCGGTTCCTTTGACAAAGTAATGGCTTTATTATTGTCTCAATATAGAGGAATCATGGGTTCAATGAAAGGAATAACTCCTGGCTTGGTAATAAACTTTTTAATCCAAGCAGCTTCTTTAGCAGCATTTTATATAACTATGTCCTTGGCTTCTATTGTGGAATCAATAATGATACTTTTCTTGGAACTCTTCCAGCTCACTACACTTAAAACTCTTCCAGCTGACTGCACCTCAATTACAAATAAATACAAACCCAGAGATAAAATTTTTATCATCCATATCTGTAGATCACCTCCTCTATAAGTTAAGACCAAATCTTTAGTCCTTCTTAAGAATTTAAAGATTGCCTATCCAGTGTTCCAAAAATGGATTGGATTGAAACCTGCTAGTCACACTAACAACATAGGCAATATCAGACCTAGTACACAACATAAGATACATTAAGCTTCCTATAGTCAAAACAAAAGTAACTTTGGCCATTTTCTTCATTTCCTTAAGTGTTTTAGGTGACATGCTCTTGGATAAATAGATACCATGCCTAAATGGTAACAATCCTCTATTAGAACCAAGTATGTTGAACCTCTTCAATACCTTTTTTAAGTAAAGATTTCAGGATAATCCTATCAGTGTCTTCGATTTATTTCCATACACTTGAATTTTGAGAATATAGGTTGCGTCCCCTAAGTCCTTCATTGAGAAGGTTAGATAGCCATACTTTCATAGAAGTCATAATACTATAATCGTTTCCAATTAATAGAATTTCATCCACATATATGACTAGGAAAGTGAGTTGGCTCCCACTAACCTTCTTGTAAACACATGGCTTGTCTTCATTCTTAATGAAACCATAAGAAAGAACAACCTCATCAAAATGATGATTCTAACTCTTTGAAGCCTATTTTAGACCATAGATAGATCTATTAAGCTTGCACACTTTTGAGCTATCCTCAAATTCAAAACCCTTGGGTTATTCCATAAAAATGTCTTCCTTAATATAACCATTAAGGAAGGCGGTATTGACATCAATTTGCCAAACCTTATAATCATAGTGTGCAACTATAGCTAGAAGAATTCAAATCGATTTAAGTATAGCTACTAGCAAAAAGGTCTACTTATAGCCAACCCTTTGCCTTTGGTGAAACATTTTTGCTACAAGCCCAGCTTTCTAGGTCTCTTCTTTTTCATCTGCACTAATCTTTCTCTTAAAGATCCATTTGTACCTAATAGGTATAATACACTTAGGAGGATCAACAAGTGTCCAGACTTGGTTTGCATATATGGAATCCATTTCAATTCTCATAGCCTTAAGCCATCTCAAAGAATCTTTATCATATAAAGCTTCTTTATATGTAGTAGGATCATCATAATGAATGTTCTCTTCATAAACATGCAACTCTTGCATATGATGAAAAAAATCATTTCTCTCGAGAGGATGAGATACTCTACTAGACCTTTTAAGAGTTAGTGTGATGACATTCTCAATTGGAATAGGCTCTTCGGGTTAATCAATATCCATTTGATCAATTTGTTGGGCTTCCTTAGATGACTCCTTATCTAGCATTATCTACCTTCCTTTGCTACCTTCTTTAAGAAACTCTTTCTCAAGAAAAATAGCATCTCTGCTTATAAGAATAACTTGTTCACCAGGAAGACAAAAGTAATATCCTAAACTATCTTTATGATATCCAATAAACCTTCCTTTAATCAATTTTACATCTAATGTGTCCTATTTTAGCCTTTTAATAAAAGCTTGACATCCTTAAATCTTAACAAGTTTAAGACTTGGTATTCTACCATGCCATATCTTATATGGTATAATAGAAACAGATTTGGATAGAACACGATTAAGGATGTAAGAGGTCGTTTGGGGGTGCATAACCCTAAAATGAAATAGGAATATCAGTGTATCTTATCATAAATTGTACCATATCTAATAAAGTATGATTCCATCTTTCATATACACCATTTAGTTGAGGTGTTCTAGGTGGTGTGAGTTATGATGTAACGCTGTGTTTTTTAAGGAACTGTATGAACTTGATACTTAAGTATTCTCCTCTTTGATATGATCTTATAGTTTTAATACTTTTCCCAATTTGGTTTTCTACTTGGGCTTTGAATTCCTTGAACTTTTTAAAGGATTCACTTTTGTTCTTAATAAGAAACAAGTGCCTGAACCTTGATAGATCATCTATAAAGGTTATAAAGTAATAGAAACCACCTCTAGCCATTTCGCTAAATGGTCTATATACATCACTATGTATGATTTCCAACACATCCTTGGCTCTTACCATTTGTCCAATAAATGGTGATCTAGTCATTTTTCCTTGAAGACAAGCCTCATAAGCTAGATTGGATATGGATTCAAAATTGCTCAAGATTCCCATCCTTTCCAACATATTTATCCTATCCTCTGTAATGTGACATAATCTTAAGTGCCATAGATATTTAGAGTTAGAGGAATTTTTTATTAGCATTGCATTTTTATTGCTCATATTAATTTGAGGTTGATTATTATTGGATATATTATCAACATAATATAAACCATGTATTAGATAACCTATGCCTACCATTTCACTTGTAAAGTAAATATTACAAACATCTATTTTGAAATGAAATTCATAACCTTTTCTAGTCAAACTAGAAATGGAGACATTATTCTTATAGGCATTAGGTACTTATAGTACATCATCCAATAACAAAATGTGATCATATAGATCAATATAAGTGGATCCTATAGCTTTGGTTGCAATACTTGCTTTATTTTCAAGCCTTAAGGTCACTTCATTAGGCCTCAATCTTCTCTCATTTTCCAAATCCTACAAGGATGAAAAAATGTGAGAACTAGCACCGATATCCAATACCCATGCATTAGATGAGCTTTTAGAACATTTATAGGCAAATAAATTAGAGAAAATCTCACCTTCTCCTTGCTTGCCCTTTCCCTTTGTCTTGAGAGACTCTAGGAACTTAGGACAATTCCTCTTCCAATGTCCTTCCCCTTGGTAATAGAAACACTTTCATTTGCCTTTCTCTTCCCTTACAATAGCCTTGCCCTTATTCCTAGCTATGCCACCCATGGGCTTGAGAACACTTTGTCTTGCCTTTCTTTTTAGCCCCAAAAGAAGTAACAATAAGTGCCACTTCTTTCTTTTTATTTCCTTGGATAGCCTTTTGGTCCATCACAAGCATGTTCATAAGCTCTTTAAGAATACACTCTGTTTTGTTCATATGGAAATTTGTAATAGTTTTCCCAAAAGATTCGAGAAGGGTTTGAAGAATCAAATCCAATTGGAGGTGGAAGTCCATAGAGAAATATAGAATTTGTAGTTCCTTTATTGCTCTAATCATAGAATTTACATGAACTCCCACATCTTTACTCTCCTTCTTCTTAGCCTTTTTAATATCTCATATTTAGCGATTCTACTATGTTCATTAAAAAACTCTTGAAGGTGAAGTAGGATCTCTTTTGCACTTGTGTACTTCTCATGTTGCCGATGGATTTTGGTATTCATAAAAGCCCATATTATGCAATGTACTTACAAATAATATTATTTCCATTTTTATAGAGTGTCACACTCTTCTTAGGAAGCATTTTTAGGAAGTGGTTCGGGTGGACTTTGTTCTAATACATTAAGTATCTTTTTGGAAGCTAAAATAACTTTTAAGTTCTTTAGCCAATCAATGAAATTAGGGTTATGAGTCTATGTTGTTTAAGTATGATAAAAAGTGGGTTTGATGATCTTATACTATTAATTTTCTACAAAGGTAATAAAATTAATTAGTCATTTGACATTGTTATCCTTACCATTAGATTTGGTCTTCAATCATAATGGTCTCCCACTAACTTGGTGAATCCTACACTTCTAAAGTAGGAAACAAAAATCCATTATTGGATGGATTTCTAGTGGGTGATGGAGTTCTTAATGGTTACTAATATCCCTCAGGTACACATTGTCATTCTTGGAATATTAGTTCTCAATAAGTGGCAACTCTTGCCATCACATCTTATGTGACGTTCCATCAATCCAACTCCTAATGCTTAGAGATCTTAGGTACAAACTAACGTTCTTGACCTCTTTACATTAGTTAAGTCTAAACCATTGAATAGTTAGGTTTCACGATTCCATACACAATGAAAAAATTAAATTTTAATAACAAACCCGAACTAAGATCCAAGTAATTCGATTAATTGATTAAATCTAAGGTTTTCATTTTCTTACTATAAATGCAAAAGGGGTAAGAAATCTGAAAGGAAGAGAGGAAGCTCACTTTTGTGACACTCTACCTCGAGCTTTTAATTTAATAGTTTGGATTTGAGACGTCTCTAAAAGAATCCATCCTCCACAAGTCTCCACACAAGCAACCCTTGATTTGAAAATGAATACTTATGTGCTAGCACCTTCTCTTGATTTCTCATAAATCAAGAATTAAAAAGAACTTTGTGTTTAAAATGAATTTGGTGGTAGAATATGAGAGTGTATAAAACCCTAGGGAATATAACATATTTATAAACATTTGAATTAGTACCAAACAACCTTTTTGTAATTTCTCACTTATTCTTATTCTAATTTTATTTAAAATTAAATCAAAAATAATATTCTATTTATTTAAGATAACCTTTACCTTAAATAAATAAATAAATATTTTGTTTATTTATTTCCACAGAGCTTATATATTCATTTTGTGTTTATTCAAAGCGTGTGACCTTGTAGGTTCACATGACGTTAACAGTGGGCCTTAAATCTCTATTTAGGTTTACAAGTCATAAGTGGCCTCTAGCAAGACATTATGACTACCCAAATTGTGTGAAGTCAATAATCCGATATAACCTAATATACAGTGAATATTTTAGTCCCTTTATCACATGATATCTTGATTGAATATAAGGCATAAATTATGTCATCCTTCCAGAATTTAATCATATAATTTCTTGATTCCAAGTAGACTAAGAATGATAACTCTTTATCAATTTACTTTAGCATGGCCATGCATTTTCCTTAGTCTATCTCATCAAGGGGCCTATAGATATCTTACTCATATTAAATGAGGGACATATTTCTTCTCAATCACTCACATTTCTCACATAACTCATTTTATTCCCAACAATAACCTATTTTATCATTCGATTAAAGATAATGTAAGATTGTGTGAAAATATAAAATAGTTATGTAGAAATCCATGGTGATTTTAAGGTTAAAGGACTAAGCCAATATTATTGTGATAAAAATTACTTATGACCATTATCTATGTAGTATTCTCATGATGGGTCAATCCAACACTTTATTTCTCAAATAAGTACCTATGAGTTGACTTAATATCTCGTATTCATGATGAGTAAAACATAATCATCAATCAACACCATATTAACCATAATACATTATTATGACTAGGGATAATTTGAATAGAACTTATATTTAATCTAAGGGTTTTACTATCAAGTCACATACTTAATGACCTTAGTAAGAATTGACTATTCAAGTAATTATCATAACATAAAATGATAATGAAAAATGCCTCTTTATTAAATAAAATGATAAAGTTAAAACATGGACATACATGATTGACCTAGTGCATACCACTAACACTTTGAACAAGCCCATAATGAATATGGGTTTAACATCTTATGCTTAACAATAACACTACATGAATCTTTTAGGAATTGTGTACACCCCTATGTATCCATAGCTGATGCATACAATCCTAAAATCATGCAAGTTATTGATCTAATTAAGAACCTAATATATATATATATATATATATATATATATATATATATATATATATATATATATATATATATATATATATATATATATATATATATATATATATATATATATATATATATATATATATCACACATATATATTGCATGGCATCCAATCATATACATATAGCTGTTATAACATACATATCACAACACATAAACACACACACACACACACACACACACACATAAAACATGCAAAAATGGATACACAAGTAAGGCATGATCGTGGACTTTGCTTAAGCCTATTCTAACTCTTAAAATAAATTACAAAAAGTCTTAGCTCAAGAAGAATCTTTAAGGTATGAAACATTTTGTCACCATCTTCATAGACCGCCCACTTGGACTTTTTAAGCTCCATTTTATAACTCTTGTGGTTTACATTTAATCCTTGGTATACCAAGGTGAATATTGCATCCTAATTTTATGTAATTAACATTTATTTACATGCCAAATAATAAAATTAATAATTACTACAAAACATAGGATGTAATCTAAGTGCATGATCATTCTTGTATGTATGTAAAAAAAAACATGTATTTATACCCCCTTAAGCATTATGACTCATGCTCCTTTCAAATAGGTGTTTTCATGAAAGGGTGAAAAGAAGGGATATGGAAACAACTTGGCACCACTATGCCAGCTTAGGCTTAAGTTTGCACATCCAACCTTTGTCACAAGTCAGCACACCCATAATGAGTCGGCATAGTCAAGGATTGTGCATATACGTAATGCCATTTATACATATGTTTAACCATAACATTAGTAACTAACATCAAGAAAAATCACAACACTTGCAATTATCAATCAATTTAGCATGTGTAAAGTGTAAAAAGGGGCTCTGATACCACTTAAAGGGAACAATTATGCAACATACAAGTGTGTTGAGCATAAGCCTTAGATATGGTAAAATTTCAAAAATTTTACTTGGATAAACCTTCATCACATGAACATTTCCATTCCTATAGATCCAATTTGCATTTTCATATAGTTAAATTACATAATAACATATATAAGCAACAACCTATGAATTCTAAGTTTAAGAGAACTTACCAACTCTTGAGTTTGATGTAGACTATAATAGTAATCTACAAGCTTTGATGTAGTTGGTTCAACTCTTGAATCAAATGGTCTAGCCTCCAAAGTGTAAGGCCTCTAGCTTAAAACACCAAAGCTTCACTGATCACCTTTTTGCCTGGATTTGGTTAGATGCAAGTAGCCTCTCAAATGACCAACACAAAACTTGCTCTAACTTAATCTCCTTGCAAGAACACTTAGGGTTTGTTCTATGTATATGTTGTTTTCTTTCTTTTGTGTATCTCCACACAATCTCTAACCATCTAACTTGAGAAACATATCTTCAGTTATGTATTTATATGTAAAGAAAGCAAACCCTAATGACATCATTACTTACATCACATGTATACAACTCATCATGATAGGTATACAACTTGTATAAGAGATAAGTATGTGGAGAATTGGATACATCGTATGAGTATGCAGAGAATTAGATACATCTCATGTATATGTCCATATACATTCTCTACATAAATCATTGAACCTTAATCTTTAATTTAGCCAAGGTTAACATTATACATATAAGAGATAATGTGTGCCTAATAAGCCGAGTTTATCCTTATCATTTTATCTTATGGACTTATGCTTGGTCATTGGGCCAACACTTAGCCCAAGCCCAATCCAAAAAACCAAATGGGCTTAGATTAGGTTCATAGGCTTTCTCAACATCTTGGTTTAATCTTTGGTCCAAAACTCTTTTAGGACTAGGCCCATACGACTTAGGCCATTAATCCAAGTTCAATTAGAAATAATATTTATTATTAATTTAATACCTTAATTAATATCTCATGTTAATTAAGTATTAATTAATAATTAAATCCTTACTTGAATTAAATTTCAAGATATGCTAGAATTATTACTTAAAGAATAAATCCAATTCCATTAATCTTAATTAATTGATTAAACACTTTAATAAATAATTAGATTAACATTGATGGTGATTTGGTAAAGCTCTTTTATGTGTGACTTACTAGGTTGATGTTTAATTGGCAATAAGAATATAATATCAACACTTAATATTATTTGAAACTCTTTTAAGTCTAAATGTGAAAATCCAAATTATACTCATTTAGTTCTCATAAGTTGTGAGTGACCCCTAACATCAATATCATAACTACCCAATTAGAAATGAATGCATGTATTGATTAAAACAAACCTTTTGGTTATAATTACCGTGCATTAAAATCCCTTCATTAGAAGATCCCGATATAGCCTAGAGTCAAGGTTTAGTCAAACTATAATAGCTTTATCAAATGACCTCATCTTAAGTTCTATTCTTGATAAAACATAACAAATACTAGAAACACTTTCTAGCACTAAAACTCTTTCAGACCGTGTTATGTTTGTCCTGGCCATGAACTTATTCATCAAGAACAAACTTAGATGGCATAGGATCTTATCCCGGTTCACTCCAAGCAATGAATCCCATCTTGATCAAACACTTATCCTTAAAATTAACCAACTAGAGCCACCATTTGCCATATACCCATGTGTGAATAACATAAGTGTGTAAGTGGTAACAAACACTAACCACTTAAATGTGGATGACAGTGTTGCCTCAAGTTAAAGGATTATATGCACCATTATGACTTATATTATGATAATTGATTATAAGTTAATATCCTCGTGATCATATATCTAACGTCACTATTTGATCCACCCATCACATGAGTATCCACATGTCTATTTTGATGTCTCATATCAAGTAGCATGAGACTCACTAACTTCCACTATTAGTATCATATACTAAGCAAGGAAAATAGGTAGAGATAATAGTCTAATTAATATTACCTAAATATGAATTAATTAACTATGAAAATTTTTATAGCATATGTACCAAATAAATTTGTAGCTCATATTATCAACTCTTTGATAATAAATTTATTTAACATTATGCTAATGAATTGATACTTAAATAAATAAACACTTTATTTAAATGAATATTTTATTGCCATTTGGGATTATTTACAATGTAAAAATATGTGATTGGCCTCTTGGGCATACCACCTATACTAACAATAACATTATCATCCTAGTCCAAGACTTCCTTTGGGAAAAACTCTTTGAGGGTCACAGGTGTTGTTATTTTTTGTATAATCTCATCCTCTATCTCACACAAGGGCACCCTTTGCTCTGTTACTTTTGGAGATACTAATTTGCTAACAAGCCTTTTTATGTCTTTGGCCCCCTTTAAGAGTGGGCTTTATTGTGGGCATGTACCTCTTTCTTCCTTGCTTTTAAATAACAAGAGTCCACCCTTCATCAAACTAAGTTTTAGCTCCCACACCTTTATATTTGTCGCCCTTAGTTGAATGTGAGACTTCTTGTATGGACTGAGGCAAAATTTGCTCATCAATAAGGTGGACTAAAACATCAATGGGCTTGAAACTTCCAAACTTCACAATTTTGGAATAATGACGATAGTTGAAGCTATATTAGAGGTGGAAACTTCTTCATTGAAAATAACTTTCCCCTTCTCATACAACTGTATAATTTTTTCCTTTAAAATAAAATACTTTTGAATAGGATGAATAACTAACTGATGATACTTATAGTAGTTTAGATCATTCACATGATCAGATTCTTTAAGGCATATTATTTTAGGTAGTTGAATGAGATTGGCATCAAGTAAGTCATCTAACATTTATGGAACACCAACATATGGAAAACGGTACTCTTTTTCTTACCTTTCCTTTAAATTATTCTTTTTAGTTCCTTAACTTCAAGCAGTGTTGGACTTCCCTTCTTGCTTTTTCTTAATTATGGGTGAGAATTTCAAAGGGTTTGCACTAATAGTTATGGATTTCTTACTCTCAACCTTGGTGGAGGGTTTGCCCCCTTTATAAGCATCATGTTATTTTGTTCCTTTCTTTGGATACTCTATTAGGAAGGCTTGTGTTTCAACATTAGCAATGCTAAGTTCCATGTCATAAAATTCATGAGTAGCTAATTCTTCACATTTCTTAGGCTTGATACCCTAAAGAATATAATGCAGTCCCAAATGCATCCCTTCAGTGTATATCTCCAAAGTAGAGGCTTCAGAAAGATAATCTTTGTAATTGAGGCTTAAATTCCTCCATTGGTTAATGTAGTCAATAACATATTCATCCTTCCATTAACATGTACTCATAAGCTCTATCATGCTAACAATGTAGTGAGTGATATAGAAGTGGTTGAGAAACTCACATTCCAATTATTCCTAACTATTAATGGAACCTAGCGCTAGGTCAATATTTTAATTAAAAGAATTTTCCTTCAAGAATCAAATGAATTATTTGACCATTAAATCACTATAGGTTCTAGCATTATTTCAAGTTTCCATAAAATGAGCCACATGTTACCTAAGATTACCTTTGCCATTAAATTTTTGAAACTTTAGGGGTTGATAGTTCGAAGGCATCTTCATGAGATCAATCATTTGAGAATATGGCTTGGCATACATGCATAAAGGTTGATTAATACTTTCCACTTAACCTTTGATAACTTCTTTAACAAGGTCCTTTAATTGATTTATGGTTATAAATCCATTGGTAAGCACTTAGGTGGGCCTTGATGCTATGCATGAACTGGAATCGATTACAACAACAAGAATTTTCATAACTTCTATTGACTTTTGCATCATCAATATTTAAATTACATTTAGATTTGACTTTAATAATTAATTTTTTAACTAATATGTGTGTTTAAATGTGTATTTTAGTTAGTTTTAGAAACATTCTCATTGTATGAAGTTATGAAGATCTAAATTTGCCTACAACATGAAGATAAGGAAGCCCATAAGTGGCATCATGATTGTGAGCATTCTCATGAGCCAAATAAGAGCTGAATTCATGTCATTTGGAGTAACAGTGAACCTCACAGTCATGAGCATTATCCTTATGATCAAGAGCATCCTAATCATGATCTGGAGCAAGAAAAACTTAAGTACATGAAAGAGGAAGTGAAGCTCATGGGCATGGTTAGGATCATGACATGGTATATCATGATCTTAACCCAAAATATAAGCATCACTGGTGTGTCCTAGTAACTCTTATAATGACTATTTTAGAGCTCCAACTATTATGAAACTCAAGGTCACCATCATGACATGGTATATGATGATCGTGAGCATTAGTTTATCTGTAAAAAGTGAAAGAAACATTAAATGAAGATAGAGAAATATTAGGGAAAAAAATCAAAGCTCTAACAACTATATTTTGGCCTCTCTATTATAAATACAAGTCTAAGACATCATTTGAAGAGATAAATACTTTAAGGAACAAAATTATAATGTAAAAGTCATTGAGCTTTATTTTTATCACATTAGCCTCTATACATTATTTGTTTTTAAATAAAATTTTATTGAGTTTGTGTGTACCCTTCTTATAAGAGTTAAGTGAGTGATAGAGTTGAAAAAGTGGGTAGTGAGGTTCTTTCTCTTTTTGTTATTGTTGTTGATCCCTTGAAAAATAACTTGTTGTAAAGGATTTGAGAAAGCCTTGAAAACTCAATTGGAAAGGTTTAAGTGTGAGTCTAAAAACACTTGGTGAAAGGTTGTGTATGAGCCGTAAAAATTTAAGTTGTAAAGGTTTGAGTTGAGCCTTAAAATATTAAAAGGATAAGCAATTTAAATTAACTTAAGGATAAGTTAGGTAGAGATGTAGGTTTATTGAGGAACTAAACTCCTAAAATTGCTTGTGTCTAACTTCTTTTTCATGTTCTTATTCTTGTTCTTATTCATTATTCCTAAATCACCTTTTAATTTCTAATTTTTTCTAAACCTTAATTAGCAATATTCACCCCCTTTCTTAGGCATTTTCAAATTCATTATACTTTTGTTATGAATCATATGTAACCACAACTTTTTTCATTTAAACTAATAACTTTTTTCATAAAAAGGCTATTTGTTCATCCTTTTCTTTGATTAAGTCAGTGAGGGCTTCTAAGAGCTTGCCCATATTGACAACTTGCTCCTCTAAAGAGGTAGTGCTCGTCATCATGCCACTCATGACATCAGAAGAGTTACTTAAAGAGATTAACATATTGTCACCATGAGTAACATTCTTGTTCATGGATGAATTAAAACTCTCTTTCAATTTTGGAAGAGATTGAGTAGGAGTAAGCACTTCCTTAATTGATGGTGGAAAGATGAACTCACTTTGAAGCAGAGGAAGAGTGAGTGCATAAATTTTCTTGATTAACCTTTCTTTGATGATGCCTTTTGGGCTAATATTAGTAGTGCCTTGTATGGTGAAGTGGGCGAGTGTCTTGGATTGATGCCATGGGCCTTGATTGTTGCACTTTGGGATGATTTATAACGGAAAGAGATGAAAGGCAAAGATGTCCTATTAGGCATGCTAGAAATTCATTAACATAAATTCCTTGTCTTGAAATAGAGAAACAAAATAATAATAATAATAATAAATATAAAATAAACTTACTAATAAAAAAGGGTACAATCTCTAATATAAATCTCTACAAGTGTAGAAATTAAATCCTTTGACACTTTACTTCATCGATGATAGATCGAGGGCATCAGAGGCTTGTTCTTGAATTATTACAGTCTTGCTGCTTGGAGAGAAATCTACAGAACTTCTTTAGTTATTTGGTAGCAAAATTTTGATATCTTGACTCTCTTCAATCCTCACTCAAATGAGCCACAAGCACTCCTATTTACATAGGACTTAAGGAGGTGCATTTATAGTATATTTATATTTTTTATAGGAAGAATATATATTCTATATTTAACTAGAGAATGATATATTCCCTTTGTATTTTAGGCAAGAATATATTTTCTTTGACTCTTACCTTTTACAAAATAATATATATAGAGAAAGAATAATAAATTGTCTGTATATTATATTTTGCTATATATAGAGAATAATATGTTGTTTGTATCTTTTTTATTTATTGTGCAATTATATCTTGTTGACATATCAAACATATTTCTTTGATATTTTATTTTGAGATATTTAAAAAATAGTCACTTTTTTTTTTATTTTATTAGCCAAAATACTCTAAACTTTCATTATTTACTAATTTTACCTCTTTTATTTACACAAGTGTCAATTTTATTTACAGATATGCAGCCTTCTTCCTGGTACTTTGTTTTTCCTTTTATTTTTATTTTTTGCTTCCTTTATTTTTTTCCTTCTTTATTCATTTTTCTATTTTTTACATTTTATTTTTTCCTTTTTTCATATTTATTCTTTCCTCCCTTTTTTTATTTTTATTTTATCTTCTTATTATTTATTATTTTTATTTTAATTTTTTCTCCTTCCTTTTTTTTTTCTCTTTATTATTTATTCTTTCTTTTTTTTCCTTTTCAGCTTTTTCAAAATTTTTATTTTTTCATTTTTCTTTATTTTTTTTCCATCTTTGTATATTAGTGGATATTTTAATATTAGTGAAGTATTAACCAATATATATTTTTTGGAATTTTATTTCATAAATATTTTTGACATTTTATCCTGAAATACAATATCTTTTTTATTTTTATTTCTTGTTTCCCTTTTTTTTTATCGTATTTTCTCTTTATTTTTTAATAAATTTACCATTATTTATAAATATATATATATTTTAATTCCAATAGACCAAAATAAATACAAAATTATATAATTCTATAAATAAAATTGTTAAAAATCCAGTAGTATCATTAATTTATTTTTTTTTATTGAATTTTATTTTATTTTTATGATGTTGTTTGGTAAATGGGAAAATGAAGGAAAAACCATCACATAGATTTTAATGATTTATTCTTTTGTTTAAAATTGTCACAAAAAAATATACAAAAAATAAATTTAAAATAGTTTCATATAAGAAGATGTATATATATATATATATATGTACATATTTATATATATTTTCTACTTGGTAATAGTATATTCAATTTGAAAATATATAATTTTTTTATTTTCATTTCCATTAAAAAAATAAACAAAGAAAAGAGGATATCATGCATTGCTCTATGAATCACATATTCCATGTTTTAAAAAATATATAGACATATATTTGTTAGTGATATGCACTAGGTCAATCATGTATAACCATATTTTAACTTTATCATTTTATTTAATAAAGAGGCATTTTTCATTATCATTTTGTGTTATGATAATTACTTGAATAGTCAATTCTTACTAAAGTCGTCAAGTATACGACTTGATAGTAAAACCCTTAGATTAAATACGAGTTCTATTCAAATTATCCTAGTCATAACAATATGTTATGGCTAGTATAATGTTGATTAATGATTATGTTTTACTGATCATGAATATGAG
The DNA here is from genome assembly GCA_947683625.1 of Mallotus nudiflorus. Taxonomy (NCBI): domain Eukaryota; kingdom Viridiplantae; phylum Streptophyta; class Magnoliopsida; order Malpighiales; family Euphorbiaceae; genus Mallotus; species Mallotus nudiflorus. Next base: position 7,962,796 of record CANTUR010000027.1, on the reverse strand, counting down.
ACATTAAGTCAACTCATAGGTACTTATTTAGGAAATAAAGTACTAGATTGACCCATCATGAGAATACTATATAGATAATTGTCATAAATAATTCTCATCATAATAATATTGATTTAGTCCTTTGACCTTGAAATCATCATGGATTTCTACATAACTATTATAGATTTTGACACAATATAACATTGTCTTTAACAAGATGATTAAATAGATTGTTGTTGGACATGAAATGAGTTATGTGAGGAATGTGAGTGATTGAGAAGGAATTTGTCCCTTATTTAATCTGAGTAAGATATCTATAGGCCCCTTGATACGATAGACTAAGGAAAATGCATGGCCATGCTAAAGTGAATTGATAAAGAGTTATCATTCTCAGTCTACTTAGAGTCAAGAAATAATATGATTGAATTATATAAGGATAGCATAAACTATGCCTTATATTCAATCAAGATATCATGTGACAAAGGGATTACAATATTTATTATAAATTAGGTTATGTCGGATTATTGACTTCACATGACTTGGGTAGTCATAATGTCTTGCTAGAGGCCATTTATGACTTGTAGGCCTAAATAGAGATTTAAGGCCCATTGCCAATGTCATGTGAACCTACAGGGTCATACACTTAGAATAGGCCCAAAAACGGATTTGGGTTTGAGAAGCCCAAATATGCTTTGTGAAAATAAATAAATAGTTTATTTATTTAAGGTAAAGGTTCTCTTAAATAAATAGAATATTATTTCTGATTTAATTTTAAATAAAATCAAAAAAATAATAATTGAGAAATTACTAAAAAGTTATTTTGGTAAGTGAAACCCTAATTAGAGGTATATAAATATGTTATATTCTCTAAGGTTTCATTAACTCAATCATTAGCCACCAAAATTCATTTTTCTCCTCTTAAAAAAAATAAAACACAGAGTGTTTTATTCTTGTTTTGTGAGAAATCAGAGAAGTGCCAGCACATAAAGTTTTTATTTTAATCAAGGGCTATTCGTGTGGATGCTTAAGGAGGACGGATTCTTTTGGAGACGTCTTGATCCGAACTACCAAAATCAAAAGCTCAAGGTAAGGTGTCACCAGAGTGAACCTCCTCTCTGCCTTTTAGAAATCTTGCCTCTTTTGCATTTGTGGTAAGATTTGAAAACCCTAGTTTTAAATCAATTAATTGAATTACTTGGATTCGGGTTAGGGTTTGTGATTAAAAGTTTTAATTTCCATTGCATTTTTGAATCATGAAACCCAAAAATATTATAGTGATTTATATTAAAATTTTTGAAAATGAAACATATCATATATTCCATGTTATTAATTCTTTTGATAAAGTTGGTGTTGTTGGTGATGAAGTGTTAAAGAATTATGATTTGGTATTTTTATTTTTGTTTTTTGTTATATTCATTTTGTATCCTTTTAATTTTTTTTTAGTTTATGAAGGCTATTGATGTGGTATGTATTGTTATTATTTTTTGTAATTTATTTTTATTTCTTTTTAGCTACTTTGTAGTTTCTGATTTAATTTTGTATTTGCATGATGTAGCAGATGATTTTATCAATAATCTTTAACTAAAAAGGGGTCATAGATCTACCTATATCTTAAAGTCTCCTTTTATTATTACATAGGAAACTGAAGATAAACCAAAAGTATATTATAACTTAGCTAAACATTTTGAAGTTAAGTGTGTTGTAATTATTGTAATAGAAAACTGTTAAATAAATGAATATGTTTTAAAGTTTTTTTGGTGTTGTTGAGTCATAAGAGGATGTTGTCATTTTATGTTGCATTTATAATTGGTATCATTTTTTTTGTTTCTGATACTTTTTTATTTTAATTTGGTATCGTTTTGGTTTTTGATACTTTTTTTTAATTAATAGTAATGTAGTTGTATCATATAGTTTCTTTTTGTATGTTTATTGCATTTATGCAATCTTTATTTTATATTAAAATATTCCATCATTGAGGGAGAGGTATTATTTTGATTTTCTTTGAATATGTTTTTGGTTTAGTTTTGGTTTCCAATTCATTTTTGAGATTAGTCAAGTGGTCTTAATTGGAGATAGGATTGCACGTGTTTATGGATTGAATAAGATTCAAGTTGGGGAAATGGTTAAATTTGCTAGAAGTGTCAAAGGTATATCATTGAATCTTGAGAAAGAAAATGTAGGGATTGTTGTCTTTAGTAGTGATACCGCTATTAAAGAAGGAGATCTTATTAAGTGCACTAGATCTATTGTGGATGTGCCTATAGGAAAGGCTATGCTAGGAAATGTGGTCAACACGTTAGGAGTACCTATTGATGGAAGAGGGGCTTTAAGTGATAGGGTTTGTATCTTTATTAGTTTATTTTTAGTTTTTGATTCATTTTTTTTTGTATCCTATTGGTTTATTTTTGGTTTTCCATTCATTTTTTATAATTAATTAATTAAAATAATTTGACTGATAATTTCATTTGTAAAAAATTGTATGAATTCAAATTTTTACGATCACCATTAATTAGTATCATTAAAAATGCATTAGTAAGCGGTTAAGATATAATTATAAATTTTATTACGTTATTACAAATGATTAAATATCCAACAACCCTAAAAAATTACAACCTAATTGAGTTAAAAACATATTAATATTACTTAAAATTTCATATTTTACATATATAGTTCATATTAAACTAAAATAAGAACTAGCACACAATTATAGTGTAAGCACCCAATTTCAAGATAGTTGAGTGTGGATGCGACGTAGGACTCCAAAGATGAAAATATTATAATTAGGTCTTCAACACTTGAAGTTTGAAACCTTAAAAGTCTAAATGCATTTTCAAAAAGAGTTTAATGAGTTTTTAAGGACGTAATTGTGATTTTTTAGGAACTAATTGAAAAGTTTAAATTCTTTCAGGGGTCTTTTTGTAATTAAAAGTTAAAAAAAGATGATCAAAATTCTATAATTTTGATCAGAATTACATAATTCCGATCAAAATTACATAAAATTGATCGGAATTATGTAATTCCAATCAGAACTATATAATTTCAATCAGAATTATACATTTTCTATATTTATTTTTTTACAACAAATAAAAAAATATGTTTCCTGAATTTTGATTGGTAAAATAATATCATAAATTCCTTTTTTTGTGATTTATCTAAATTTTTAGAAAATAAAAAAAGTCCTTTTAAAACCAAAACTCTATCACTGAAAGAGGAAAAATTCATAATATGATACGTCTTTTAGCTAGGGTTTTTCTATAAAAACTCAGCTAAAACTCTCCTAAGGGGGGGGACCTCTCTCTTAACCTCTCTTTTTGCTTAGACTTTTTAGAGGCTTCCCTTTTGTTTCTTATGCATTGTTCTAAAAAATAATATCTTCCTGTGAATTATATGATTTTTTAGTAAGGAGCAATAGACTTTTGAGAGGAGAACAACAAATATTGAAGATCTAGTTAACAAACAACAATGATTTTTACCAGTCCGAGGGGTAAATCTATACTACATCCATACCATCTCCTTTCCAACTTGCTTATATTTTTTTATTTTTATTATTTTGTTCCTTTAAATTTTAACTTTATTTAATTTTTATTGTTATTTTGTTTATTCACTAATCATTGTTTACTTTTTTATTTGTGTTGGTGATTATGGAGAGAGTTAAATGATGGGTTTGCTCAGAGAATTAAATCCATGAAGATCTATGGAATGCCATAGATTGAATTTTGTAGCCAAATATAGTTTCTAGGTTTTATTTATTTATTATTGTTTTGATTTTTTATTTGCATTTAGTTTTTTTGGGATTGTATTAATTGTTATTTTCTTTTTATTTTCAATAGTTTTTATAAATAGTGGGAATAATGAAATTCTATATGTGTGGTTGTGTGTGTTAATTAATTTGGCAGTAAAATTAGGTTTTTCATTAGGTAATTAATTAAAATTAATGGCCTATTGAGATAATTAGGGTTTATTTTAATTAGAATTGAATTAGATTTAAGTGGATAGAATTAGGGTTGCTTGTTAATTATTTTATTTATTAATTTGTTGTTTAAAGTCAATTTAATTAAATTAGGATTTTTTGAATAAGTTTGATTAATTGTTTGATCTTTTATTTGATTTTTTTGGTATTTTTGTTATGTTTTTGGGCTTCTTTATTTATTTTTATGTGTTTTAGGCTCTAAGCCCATATTAGACTCTAACCCATTTAATTAATTGTAGAATTAGTAGTTCTTTTTAGCCCATCGTTAATTATCTTATTTCATTTAATAGGCTATTAATTAATTAGGTATAGATTTTAATTAATTAAAATGCATTTTAGGCCCATAATTAATTATAAATTAGGTTAGAGATAACCTAGGCTCATTTAGTTAATCAGACATAGACCCACCTTAGGATAATTTAAATTAGTTAGACTTAGCCCATTAAGTTAAAGCCCTTTCCATAACTTATAGATTTAAGATCACCCTAAAATTAAAACATGTAGAAATAGGCCCACTAATTTAACTACTTCATAATTTGTAGATTTAGGCCCATTTTTAGAATTGAAATAAATAGACTTAAGTTCACTTAATTAAAATTGAATAGGAATTAGGCTCATTAGTCTTTAGGATCACTTGTAAATTAAAACATGTAAATTTAGCCCATTTAATTAAAATCAGTGTAGATTAGACTAACTTAGGGATTATGAATTTAAATGAGTGCATTGTTTACATGTATTTTTCATTATTAGTTTGCTTGGAGTTAATTGTTTAAATAGGGGTTTATATGAAATTTCATGTAAATAGAGGATAAAATAGTAATTCATAAAGTAATTCTAAATGAACACAAGATTTAAAGAAGTTAGAATTTTATATCTAAAATCTCTTGGTTATGGTGCTAGCTTTCTTTTAGGGAATTGTACCTCCACTTTTGATTTGTCCCAGTTATTACCCTGAGTGGCGACTCCTCATCTTCATGCCATGTCTTTGTGATAGTGGTTAGTGTGTTCTCTAGAGCCTTAAGCTCAAACAATGTTGCAGTTGCTAAGATCTTGGGTGCGTGCTAAACCCTGCTATCTACACATAGGACATAAAATTACAATATTTTCCTCTATAACTAACTAAGATGGTGACTACTCTAAAGTAAGTAAACAAATATACTCTTCATTAAGTGATTGCATACACTTACATGGATAAGACCAAATTGGTAGATCAATCTATAAATGTGCCAACTACTCCTCTTGTGCATTGCATATTATTTCAGAAACATCATAGAGGCCTGACATATCATTTATCACTGATGCCTTTGGCTTTACCTACATATTCAAGAAACAAAAGACACTAAAAAATGCTTTATTTTAGGCACAACAATCTTAGGACTCAAAAAAAGATTAACCCTTGTTTTAAAAGTATAAACGAAAGGAATTAAGTCAATTTGAATTTTATTTAATCAATTCTCTAGTTTGCAAAGCTAATAAAAACAAGAATTCAATTTTTTCCACTTTGAAAACATAAATGGCATTTTCAAGAAATTAAATCATGCAAAAATTAACATGATTTTATAGGCATTGAATTGAAATGAATTCTTGCACATTATTTATTCTAAACAAGGTATTGCAAAATTCATTAATTTCCATATGTTTTTAATCCCTAGTTAGAAATAAAACAAAAAACAAGTGAAAAACCCAAATTCAACTGCTGTGAGTTACCTGAGATTTCTTAAGGTAACTTTATTAAGAAGATGAAAGGGATCAAATGGGACATCCATTTCGTTTATGGGATAGGGAAAAATGATTGGTCTTGGGGGGATGCAAGAGGCTTTGGGTATGCAAGAGACTTTGAGTTTCTTGAACAATGAAATGAAATTGCATTAATTGAAACTTAGCATAAACTGAAAGATAATTTTTTTTAAAATTATCAAGAAACTATTATTGTAAACATGAATTTCTATGCTAAAGAAAAATATGCTAATAATTGATTGATGATTGTTAATGATTGGTTGTGTGTAGATTGGTTTGTATTCTTCCCCCTATTTTTATAGTCTTGTTTTACTTGCAGGCTACTTCTTTCCCTAGTTCATTAATTCCTCAATAATAATTCTAGAAGCTTCAAGTGTCTTCATTCTCTAACTCAAGAGTTTGTGTGATGCCTGGATGAATTAATCCATGTAACTCCTCTTAGATGCCTTCATCCCTAAGCTGATATTTTTCCCCAAGGCATTCCAAAATCTCCAGAGTCTTCTAATTAATTCCAAAATCTTTTTATCTTGTGGCTGAACTTGTAATTAATTTTGGGCTTCAAAATTATTAATAGTGGGCTGGACTTGTAATTGTTTAATATTTTAGCCAAAAATATTAAATTAAGCCACTAATTTAATGGCTAAATATTTTAGCAAAAAATTTCAAATATAGTACAAACACTAGTCTTAAATTTTAGAATACACATGCAAGACAAAGTTAGCACCACTATATATGATTCCATCCATTCTTCCACTAGGATAGCAGATTAGTAGATAGATGCATGTAGTTGTGTGCACTCACATGATTATTGAAATAAGAATAAAAATGATCACTAAAATGATAGAATATTTCTAAATGATAAGAAAAATAAGAAAAGATGCATCATTGAACTGCAAAATTGAGTCTCTATCTCGAGAATGTAAACTTTGACATTATTAAATGTATTTTGATGCAAAATGAGAGAAAATACCTTCTTTCATAGTGAATAGTAAAAGATTATACAATTTTAATGCAATAACATGAAAAAGGTAAGTGTGAGTTTGAGTATGTCGAGTGAAAAATTTATTTAAACTACAATTATGATGTAGAATTAATGATTTTATTGGAAATGAGGCTTTTATTGTTCATTGGATGCAAGATGCAAACTTTTATGTGAAAATGATGATTTTCACATAAACTACATGAATAATGCGAAAGTGAGTATTTTGATGAAAAAATGAATAAATATCTGAAGGATGCAAAAGATGAATAAATGATGCAAAAATGATGAACTTTGTATTTTTGAATGTAAAAATGCAAGCTTGATGCAAAAGGTTATATTTTTTATTCATAAAATATAGAATTCAGATAAAAATATGAAATTTTATGATAAAAATAAAGGAATCAATTACACACATCAGAATATAAGTAGAAGTGTGGTGTGAACATGAAACCGATTAGGATAATTTTCAAAAAATTTTCCTAGTGTGTAACCCTTGCATGAAGGCAAGCATTCCAAAACCACCAAGATCATAACACATTGAATTTACATAACTAATTACTTGCATGCTTAATAGATAATATAAATAAAAAATTCATAAAACAACTAAAACACAAGGCATGGCAAGAAACCTACATCTAGAGTTTAGTAACACTTACAAACTCCAAATGTCAGTAGCATGCTCAAGAGGCTTTAGGAAATGGCTGATGGAAATCTCCTAGCTCCCCAAGTGTGAAGCCTCTAGCTTAAAGCACATAAGTGGCACCAGAATGACTCCAAGCTATTGAAGAATCTCTACCCATAACTTCCTCCTTGTTGTTGACTTAGAAGCTTGCTAGAGCTCCTCTCTTTGCTTGGATGATGTAGGATTTCTTGCCTCCTTTGGATGTAGCCTTCACTTGCACAACTCTTATATAAAGGATGATGACAATGGACTTATAAAGAAACACAACTCTTGTATTTCTCACTCATACACTCACAACACTTAGAAGAAAGTTGAAGAAGAAGACGCAACTTTTATTTTCTCTGTAATATAAGTGGTAAGTAAAGTATCAAGTGTGTAGAGAAACTCCATTAACATAGTGTATGTATGTAAGTGACTAATTTGCATGTGTAGAGATTCTTCACTAACTCAAGATTAAGTGTAGGATAAACAATCTCATGCATGTGCTTACTTTTTCACTTTAAGTGTAAAATAAGCTATCTTATGCATTTAGAGATTGACCACTAACTTAAGGTGCATGCTTATGACACATCTCCATGTTGTCAACCATGCTATCACATTGCATGTAAAGCTATACTTAGGTGGCCACCATGCAAGCATGATCATCACATGGTCATGCTTATGTGGCACCTCTTTAGTAAGTGGGTTTTAGGCTTGTTTAACTCTTAAATGAGCCCATCTCTATAACATCCATTAGTCTTATAGGCTTTATTTAACACTTAAAGACAACCTATATTAATAATAAACCTAATTTTCCAAGCCCATGCATCATCCATTAAGCTATATATACAAGGCCATCTCATGGTCCATATCCAAAGTAGTATTATTGGTAAACATCAATTTGGTCCTTAAACTTAATATCACATATTAAATTACATCCAAATTAATATTTAATAGTCCTAACCTTTAATTAGATTTCAGGATATGCTAGATCCCTACACAAGCGAAAATCCAATCCAATTAATTTAATTAATTAATTAAACACTTTAATTAATAATCAAATTAATAAATATCATTATCGGTTCTACTCTTATATGTGTGACTTACTAGGTTCAAGTCTAAATGGCAATGGAAATAAATAATATTAACTTTTAATATTGTTGGAAACTCTTTCTAAGCTAAATATAAAAATCCTAATTAATCACATTTAGTTTCCATAAGTCATGAGTGACCCCCATCATAGATGTCACGACTACACAATTAGAATTGAATGCTATCCATAAGTTCATTAGAACCATAGAACATAATTACTGTGCACTCAATGTCCCTTCATTTAAAGATCCTGACATCAGCTAGAGTCATGGTCAATCAAACTCTAATTACCTCAATCATATGACCTCATCTTCAATTTAATTCTCTATAAAACATGACTTCTACTAGAAACACTTTCTATCACCGAAACACTTTTTGGGTAAGTCAAGTTTGACATGGCCAGGTACTTATTCCTTAAGAATAACTTAGATGGCATAGGTTCTTATCTCGGTTCACTCCAGGTAATGAATTCCATCTTAGCTGATCACTCATCCCTATATAGAACCGATTAGAGCCACCACATGTCATATTGCCATACTTGGCTAACATAGTTATGTAAGCGATAAGAAACTCTAATCAACCATATGTGGATGACCATGTAGCCTTAAGTCCAAGGACCATATGCACTATTATGTTTAAGACAGTGATTATTGGCTAAAGTGAATTTCCACCCAATCACTTATCTTACATCACTATTTGATCCCCCATCACATGAGTATCCATATATCTATTATGATATCTCATTTCAAGTAGCATAAGACTCAGCACCTCCCACTATCGATATCATATACCGATCAAGGAAAATAGACAGAGGTGATAGTCTACGGATTAATACGACCCATTTATTAATCTAATGACTATGAACATTTTATAGCATATGTACTAAATGAATTTATCACTCATATTATCAACACTTGATAATAAACTCATTTAACATTATGAACACTTTATCTAAATGAATATTATATTGCCATAGGGATACAAGTATAATGTCATATGTATTAAAAGAAATGGCACTAGGGCACATTTATACTAATAATCTTCCACTTGCACTAGCGCCATTCACTATAATATCTAAGACCCATCTTCTTAAGATGATGGTCCAACTATAGCTGAGTGAGCACCTTAGTTAGTGGATTAATCACATTATCGGCTGAAGCTACCTTTTGCATGAGCATATCACCCTTTCTAACAAGTTCTTTAATAATATGATAATGACTTTCTATGCGTTTGGATTTCTGGCAAGACCTCATTTCCTTTGCAAAAATGATGGTGTAAATGGCGTGGTTTAGCATGAGTCCAAGATTTTAGCAACCGCATCATTGTTTCAGCTTAGGGCTCTAGAGAACACACTAACCATTGTCACAAAGACATGGCGTGGAGATGAGGAGTCGCCACCCAGGGTAATAACTAGGACAAATAAAAAAGGTGGTACTCGATTCCGTAAAAGAAAGCCAGCACCACAACCAGGAGATTCTGGATACGGAATACCAACTTCTTTTAGTCTTGTGTTCATTTGGAATTACTTTATGAATTACTATCTTATCCTTTATTTACATGCAATTTCATATAAATGCAAAATAATAAACTCCAAGGCAAACTAGTAATGAAATATACAAGTAAATAATGCATTCAATAAATCACATAATCCCTAAGTTAGTTTAATATACATGGATTTTAAATAAATGAGCTAAAGTCTATGTGTTTTAAAATATAAGTGAACCTAAAGACCTAATTCCTTTTTATTTTAATTAAATGAACCTAAGTCTACTAATTTTAATTCTAAAAATGGGCCTAATTCTACATGTTATGAAGGTATTTAAATTAATGAGCTTAATTCTACATGTTTTAATTAAATAATGATTTTAAATCTACAAATTATGAAAAACGGCTTAAATTAAGTGAGTTAAGTCTAAATTAATTAAATTAAATTAAGTGGGCCTATGTCTAATTAACTAAATGGGCCTCAAGGTATTTCTAACCTAAAATCTAATTAATTATGGAACTAAAAATATATTTTAATTAATTAAACCTAATTAATTATTAAATGATATGGGCTAAAATAAATAAATCAAAAACAAATAAAAAACATAAAAAACAATTAAATAAGATCAAATAAATAAAAAAATAAAACCAATTAAATAAGATCAAATAAATAACTAAATTAATCCTTACTAAAATCCTAATTTTTATTAACATGCAACCTAAATTTATCTACTTCCTCCATTGATTTTAAATGATTACCAAATTGAAACCTAATTTTACTAACCAATTTAATAAAAAAATATGCAACCACACACATAATTTTATTACTATTCCCACTATTGGGGCTATTATATTAATTCCCAAAACAATTAATGAAAAATATAAAAAATAAAGAATAAAAATAGAGACAATAAAAATAAAAAAATAAAAAATAAAACCCTAGAAACTAAGTCTCTATGGGGCTTTATCCATAGTCTTCTGTGGATTTCCAATAAAATTCATCTTCCTCATATGATCACCATGTATTTTTCTCCACAATCACCATAAAAAATAATAATAATTAATGAATAAATTATGATAAAATAAATATAATAATAAATACAAAATAAATAAACAAATAAATAAAAGAAAAAGAAGAATATGATATGCTTATGGATGATTAGGGTGCTCCTCAGATTTGTGATTCATCGTTCTTAATAAGTCTTCAAATCTTTCCTTTAAAAAATCCTTCACGAGTTTTTGAATTATTTGATGAATCAAAAGAATTTTTGATTAAAAGTAAATAATAAAAAAAATAAAAACTCAATTTTCTTTCTCTCCTCTTCTCTTTTCTACACCTTTTTCTCCTTATTTCTCTTCCCCCTCTCTCCCTTTTTTCTGTGATTCTCACTCTTTTCATCTTCCTAGCCCCCCTTTTATAGTGGACTTAGGAAACCTAACCCTAATCCTAATGTGATTCTCATTCCTAAAGTGTTTTTAGGAATTTTGAACTAAATAGGATTAAATTAATTAGGAAGTTTAAACCAATTTATGATTGAATTAATTAGAAAATTTAAAGCACCTAAAATTGGAATAATTAGAAATAGGAAAGAGTTTAATTCTGACTAGGATTATGTAATTTTGATCGGAATTATACAATCCCAATCAGAATTATTGTAATTCCGATTGGAATTACATAATTCCGATCGTAATTCCGATCAGAATTACATAATTCCAATTAGAATTACATAATTTTGATTAGAATTATGTAATTCCAATTGGAATTACATAATTCTGGTCAGAAGTATGGAATTTCGACGTGTAAAAATTAATTACAAAAAGGCCCCCAAAAAAATTTAAATTTTACAATAGGTCCTAAAAAGAACTTTGTAATTTAGTCCCTAAAAACATTAAACTCTTCCTTTAAAAGCCGTTAGAATTTTTTAAAGATTAAGCATCAAAGACATTTTCATCATTGGAGTCCTTTGCTGTATCTATAACGTGTTATCTCGAAATTGGGTGTCTACAGATGCTCTATTATTGTCATAGAAGAGAGGAACTACTAACTCAATGGAAGGAACAATTCCTAGTTTAGTGATAAACTTCTGAATCTAAACAACTTCCTCAACAACATCCAATGCAACTATGTACTCAGCCTCTATAGTGGAATCAATAATGATACTTTGCTTGGAACTCTTCTAGCTTACTGCATCTCCATTATAGGTGAAGACAAACCCAGAGATAGACTTTCTATCATCCACATCTAATTGAAAATCAGAGTTTGTGAAGCCTGTAAGCTGTAAGTCACCTCATTCATAAGTCAAGATTAAATCCTTAGTCCTTCTCAAGTACTTAAGGATAGCCTTAACTGCCACCTAATGCTCCAAGCCTATGTTGGATTGAAACCTACTAGTTATACTAATAGCATAAGCAATGTCTAGCCTTATACATAACATAGCATACATTAGGCTTCCTATAGCCAAAGCATAAGGAACCTTGGTCATTTCCACCATGTCCTCGGGTGTCTTGGGTGACATCTCCTTCAATAGGTGAATACCATGCCTAAAAGGTAACAATCCCCTTTTGGAATCAAGCATGTTGAACCTCTTCAACACCTTTTCCAAGTAAAGACTTTGGGATAAACCTATCATTCTCTTTGATCTATCTTTATAGAATTAAATCCTGAGAATATATATGGCCTCCCCTAAGTCTTTCATCGAGAAGGTTTTAGATAGCCATACTTCCATAGAGGTTATCATATCGACATCATTACTAATGAGAAGAATATCATCCACATATAAGACTAGGAAAGTTAACTAACTCCCACTAACCTTCTTGTAAAAGAATGGCTCATCCTCATTCTTAATGAAACCATAAGAATGGATAGCCTTATAAAAAAAATGATTCTAACTCCTTGAGGCTTTCTTTATACCATATATCGATCTATTAAGCTTGCATACTTTTAAGCTTTCCTTGGATTCAAAACCCTTGTGTTGCTTCTTGAAAATGTCTTCCTCAACATGGTTATTAAGGAAGGTGGTCTTGCCATGCATTTGCCAAACCTCAGAATCATAGTGTTCAACTATCATAAGAAGAATATGAATGGATTTAAGCATGGCTACTGGTAAGAAGGTCTCCTTATAGTCAACCCCTTGCCTTTGGTGAAACCCTTTTGCTACAAGCTAGCTTTATAGGTATCTACCTTCTCGTTTACACCAATCTTTCTCTTGAAGATCCATTTACACCTAATAAGTACAAGACTCTTAGGAGGATCAACAAGTGTTCCGAACTTGGTTTGCATACATAGAATCCATTTCAGTTCTCATTGCCTTAAGCCATCTTGAAGAATCTTTATCATATAAAGTGTCTTTATATGTAGTAAGATCATCATAATGAATGCTCTCTTCATGAACAATGAACTCTTGCACATCATGAAGAAAATTGTATCTCTCCAAAGGATAAGATACCTTACTAGAAATTTTAGGAGTCGATGTGATGACATTCTCAATTAGAATAGGCTCTTCATGTTAATTCATGTCAATTTGATCAATTTATTGGGCTTTTTTAGATGACTCCTCATCTAACATTATATTCCTTCTTTTACCACCTTCCTTAAGAAACTCTTTCTCAAGGAATATAACATCTCTGCTTATAATAATAAATTGTTTAGCATGAGGATAAAAGCAATACCCTAAGCTATCTTTAGGATATCCAAAAAAGCTTCTTTTAATCAATTTTGCATCCAAATTGTCTAATTTTAGTTTTTTAATAAAAGTTGGGCACCCTGTAAATGATGGGGTTTAACGTGCACCCAAGATTTTAGCAACTGTGACACTATTTGAGCGTATGGCTCTAGAGAACACACTAACCACTGTCACAAAGACATGGCATAGAGATGAGAATTCACCACCCAGGGTAATAACCAGGACAAATTAAAAATGGTGGTACTCAATTCTCTGAAAGAAAGCCAGCACCACAACCAGGAGATTTTAGATATGGAACACTAACTTCTTTCAGTATTGTGTTCATTTCGAATTACTTTATGAATTACCATCTTACCCTCTATTTACATGCAATTTTATATAAACCCTTAAACAATTAACTCCAAGCAAACTAGTCTTGAAAAATACAAGTAAACAATTCATTCATTTAAATTCGCAATCCCTAAGTTAGTCTAATATACATTGATTTTAATTAAATGGGCTAAATCTACATGTTTCAATTTACAAGTGAGCCTAAAGACTAATGGGCCTAATTCATACTTAATTTTAATTAAGTGATCCTAAGTCTATTTATTTTAATTTTAAAAATGAGCTTAAATCCACAAATTATGAAATATTTAAATTAGTGAGCCTAATTCTACATGTTTTAATTCTAAGGTGATCTTAAATCTACAAATTATAGAAAAGGCTTTAATTTAGTGGGCTAGGTTTATATTAGTTAAATTAAACTAGAGTAGGCCTATATCTAATTAACGAAATGGGCCTAAGTTATATGTACCCTAAATCTAATTAATTACGGGCCTAATATGCATTTTAATTAATTAAAATCTAGACCTAATTAGTTAATAACCTATTAAATGATATGGGTTAATTAAAAGATGGGTAAAAAAGAACTACATAAACCTAAAATTAATTAAATAGGATAGAGCCTAACATGGGCTTAGGGCCTAAAACACATAAAAATAAATAAACAAGCCTAAGAATATTAAAAAAACCAGGACAATCAAATAAAAGATCAAATAATCAATTAAAGTTATTTCTTCCAAAAAAATCTAATTAGTTAAAGTAACCTTAAACAATAAATTATTAAATAATAAAATAATTAACAAGCAACCCTAGTTCCATCCACTTAAATCTAATTCAATTTTATTTTTAAAAAAAACCCTAATTATCTCTATAGCCATTGATTTTAATTAATCACCCAATTAAAATCCTAATCTTACTACCTAATTAATTAAAATAAATACACAACCACACACACAAGATTCCATTATTCCCACTATTAGGACTATTACAATGATCAACTAAAAATAATAAAAAATAATTCAACCCCAAAATAAAAAAACTAAATAAATAAAAATATAAAATAAAACAACCAAAAAAATAATAAATAAATAAATAAACCCTAGAAATTAGATTCGGCTACAAAATTCAATCTATGGCATTGCATGGATCTTTATAGATTTTGTTCTCTAAATGAACTCTTCATGTAACCCTCTCCATAATCACCGACACAAACACAAAAATAAACAATGATTAGTAAATAAACAAAATAACAATAAAAATTAAATAAAGTTAAAATTAAATAGAACCAAAATAATCAAATAAAAAATAGAAGAAAGTAGGAGGGGTGATGATGGTATGGATGTAATATTGATTTGCCCCTCAGACTAGTATAAATCACCATTTCTTTTTAAATGAGTCTTCAGTACTTGATGTTCTCCTTTCAAAAGGCTACTAATTCTTCCTCAAAGAATAAATTATTTAAAAGAAAATATTTTTAATTGAACACTACGTGCGAAGAAAAGAAAAAGCCTCCAAAAAAGGTCCAAGAAAAAGAAAAAAGGTCCCCTTATAGGAGAGTTTAAGTTGGATTTATATAGAATACTCCAACTAAAATACGTATCATATTGTGACTTCCTCCTTTCATAGTGATAGAGTTTTAATTTTAAAAGGATTTTTGATTTCCTGAAAAATTTAGATAAATCCTAGAAAAGTGATTTATCACATTATTTGACCAATCAAAATTCTGAAAAACAAATATTTTATTTACTGAAAAATAAAAAATACAGACAAAACTCATTTTATTCCAACTGGGATTACATAATTCCAATCGATTTTATGTAATTCTGATTTTTTTACTTTTAATTATAGAAAGACCCATGAAAGAATTTACACTTTTTAATTAGGTCCTTAAATAAAACATAATAATTAAGTCCTTTAAAAAACTAATTAAACTCTTTTGGAAACACATTGAGACTTTTGAGGTTTCAAACTTCAAGTGTTGAAGATCTATTTATAATATTTTCATGATTGGAGTCCTCTGTTGCACCTACACTCAACTATCCTGAAATTGGGTGCTTACATTTTGCCCCCTTTGTCGCTGTTTTCTTGACAAATTATGGCAAAGAAAATAAGCACACAATATCTAAGTAAAGATTTAGGATACTTACCTATCATGTTATAAAGCTTTGGTTTATAACACTGAATTCAACGATATTGCTTTTATCATTCCTCAATGTAAGCTTTATGCTGCTGTAATCTATAATTACTGGCAAGTTTTGAATAGTTACAACCCTTTCATTGCTTACCTTTGACACTGTAGTCCATAATTACTTATGACTTTTGATTTTTTTATGATCCTTTCATTACTTATTGGTGATTTTGATCAGCTACAGCGTTTCATTACTTGTTGGCTTTAATAAGCTACAACCCTCATGTTGCTCACCTTTTGATTTTGCAGTTTGTAATTGCTCAAGGCTTTCGATTAGCTGCAATCTCTTCCTTGCTCACTGATGATTTCAATCAACTATAACCCTTTTGTTGCTCGCTCTTGATGTTGCAATATGTAATTGCTCATAGTTTTGATTAGTTGTAACCCTTTCATTGCTAGCCCTTGATGCTATAGCCCATAACTGTTTGTAGTTTAGCTGTAACCCTTTCATTGCTTATTGATGATGCTGTAATCCATAATTGCTCTCGATTAGCTGCAACCCTTTCATTTCTCACCAATGTTGCTACAATCCATAATTGCTTATGATTAGCTGCAACCCTTTCATCGCTCACCAATGATCCTGCAATCCATAATTTCTCGTGATTAGCTGCAACCCTTTCATTTCTCACTATGATGTTGCATTCCATAATTACTTGCAATTATTTGCAACCCTTTCATTACTCACCGATGATGCTATAATCCATAACTACTCATGATTATTTATAACCCTTCCATTGCATGCCTTTGATACTACAGTCCATAATTGCTCTTGATTAGTTACAACCTTTTCAATGCTCACCTTTGATGCTACAGTTTATAACTTTTGGCTAATTTTAATTAACTGTTGGTTGATTTTAATTAACTGCAACCCTTTTATTGATTGGCTTTGATGCTGCAATCCATAATTGCTTGTAAATTGACTGCAATCCTTTCATTGCTTGTTTTTATAACGCTACAGTCCTTAACTACTCGTGATTAGCTACAATCCTTTCATTGCTTGCTGATGATTTTGATTAACTGTAACCCTTTCTTTGCTTGCCCTTACTACTATAGTCCATAACTACTCATAATTTTTATCTTTGTTTGTTTGAGTCAAATGCTTTGAATTATTTATACTGACTGATTAGAATTTTTATCGATTGACTTTGAATTTTGCTGTGTTGATTGATTAGAATTTCTCTACTAACTAATTTTAATTTTGCTGTGTCAACCAACTCTTTAAGTTGGGTGCACTTCCTTCTGGATTTGCAATTCCTATAGACTTGTTGAAGTTAGTTTTAATCATGATGAATGTACAAAAGTACATTGTAATGTTGAAAATTTATAAGAAAATTCATTACTTTTTCATGAGATAGCATGCACTCAATGAATCTCACTATTTTTTATTTTCATGACTATCATTTTTTGCCATTTCCAAAGGTTAAAGGCATTATTAACCATCTTATACTAAGAGGAGCTTACTTCCATACCTAATTTTAGGGAGAATTTACTAAACAAAAATTATGGAAATTGAGCATAAATAGATCAAATTTTGAGTGTCAGAATAGCATTTGAATTATTTGTGTGCTTTTCTTCCTTATTTGAGTATTCCCCCACCTTTCTCATATTACTCAGCATGGATACTATTAGGAAGGTCGTTCAGAAACTCATGCTCTTATAGAGCATTAGAGTAAATGGAGCAGCTTTTGATGTGATCCTCTTTTAGTATTCCCCTGCCTTTCTTGTATTACTCAGCGTCGATACCACTAGATGTTTCACATTAATACTCTTACTCATCTCTGAGCATTGGGGTAAATTATGCTTGCTTTTATTTTAATTCTCCTCTTGGTATTCCCTAGCCTATCTCGTATTACTCAATGTGGATACCATTAAGGGATTTTGTACTTGTACTCATTTATAAGCATTGGAGTAGATTATATGCACATTTATCATTTAAAAGACTAAAATGATACTCTGAAATTCAAGAAATTTATATAGTATGTCCACAAATTTTGTTTTTGCATATTTTCCCCTCGTTTGGGTGCAAATCAAGAAGTAGATTAATTAGAGTTTATAAACTTTTATCAAAAAGCTTCTAACTAAACATTTGAATTCTATAAGGCTAATAAATAGAGCCATTATGATAAAAGGTCATGAGATAGGCTTTTCACACACGATCTTGTGAAATGGATGAATTTACTTTTAATTTGTGGATTTTATTATTAAGATTGTACTTTTATTTCAGAATCTAAGGAAATAAGGTTTTATTACTTCCCTTAATTATTTTGATGAGTGTTTGGCAAGTTGTTTATCATGCAAGGTGATACTCTAATGAATGATTAACATTTTCAATCTTGCTGATGTATCGGTTCCTTTCCACTTCTTCATTCTCTTCTGTTTTTTCCTATACAAAATACCATAAGTTGGTATGGTCTATTTACAGTAGAGATTTTTTCAAAATGCAATGTTATTCTTTTGCAGTCTTCCCTTTTAATTATGGTGATGATGTCTATGATCACAAAGGTCATGATACTCTACCATTGAAGTTATGGCTTTAGGTTGTGTTTGTATTTTCACCATTCCATTAATGCTATGGTTGAGGGCTTCATTTCTCTTCTTAATATCTACTATAAAAAAGGTTAGATATCTTCTTTCATAATCACATAATTTTTTCAGAGTGCATTCACTTTAAGTTTTGAGTGCATTCTTCCTTTTATAGGGCCCATAAATGTATTGTTGACATGTTGAACCTTCTCATCTCCATATTCTATACCCTATACTAGTCTAACTTTTGTGGAGAGATATTCCAAATGATGCTCCAAATGAGGTTATAGAGATGGATGTTGAATCTAAGGAGCTTGAACATCCTATCCAACCTCTTGAGGTCGCTAGGATGATTCTTTTACAAGTATCACTATCGGTGATATTCCCTTACTGGATGGGCCCATGATTTATTAGGCTCCTGAGGTCTAAAGTCCCATTAAGTATTAGGCTCACCTTGATAGTGTTGACCTTTTCCCTCATATGTGAACATTCTTACTACCTTTTGCAATTTTACAACACTAATTTTAGTAGAAAAGTATTTACACAATCTTACTTAGGCTCAAAGACTTTATTATGCAAAGAAAGTTTTTCACAATAAATGTATGCAAGTGTATGCATGTTATGTATGACAACCATGATCCGAATAGGTCTCCTGTTCTGAACAGAGCTATGTTGCTAACCGTGGAGTGTAAGGATGAGGTGCTTTATCAACAGCTTGTAGGTTTGAGCATTAAATGCTTCATTATTAGTACTTCTGATGTTAGAGATTTTGATACAGTTCATCGAATTGATAATCAGGCTAGCAAGTCCATGGATTTACACTAGAGCATGTGACTAACTGATGCACTGTTGAACTTTTCTTTTTGTTACTGCTTTTGCTGTATTATAATTAATGTATTTATATGCTTGTGGTTTACTTCTTTTTGCCTCAAGATGTCTTTCACTAACTTTGAAGCTCCAATATTGTATTTACTATTTTTCCCCTAAGTTGCCCCTAGAGTTACATTTTACCCCCAACTTCATTTTAGATTTATTCACGCTATTCTAGTAGTCTTTTTTTTTCATTTTTATGTGTAAGAGACCCAGTTTGTTCACTACTATTATTGATCCTTTGACTTACTAACCCTATTAGTTGTAATCTCATGCATTGAAGATGTAGAGGAGTGGGTGAACTGATTGAAGAAAGTTCTTGAAGCTAAAATCCTAGACTTACTCTTTAAAGAACTCTTGAGCTGAATATAAGGCTTGATGCTGATGTAATGATTGATGATAGTCATAAAGGCACTTGAATTCCCTAGGCTCAAGGGGACACTAGACTTATAAGCAGAATCGTAGAGGGGTGACAAGAAGATAAAATAGTGATCTCACAGCTCTAATTTTAGTTGTCATTATGTATTGTCTTTCCATTCTAATACTTATGTTGTATGATAAAGATGAATATGTGACATTTGAACAAAAATTTCAAATTCAATTTTACTCATTCATTAGGGCAAAAATGAGAACATTCATTATATGATACAACTCATATTATTAGCCATTACTGAATTTTTTCTCTCTAATTTTTACCTTACTATTTTTTCCTTTTTTTTCTCTCTTCATTCTTTCTCTTTCTTTTGTATTTTTAAAATTTTCTCTCTTCAGAAGTTATATCATATGGTATATGAATGTTTTTTAAATTTGCATTTATGCCCATGCTGAATGAATGTAATTGAATTGAATTTATTTTAAACAAGATACTATAAATATCACAATGCATAGTACCATTAGGATGACTATACGTAAGTAAGCATGATTACAATTCATATCATCGATCACTAAAATAAAACAAGTTCTAAGGAAACTAAAACATTATTCAAAGATGACAATAAAAAAATTTATCTCCTATTCTAGATGCTAGAGATGTTAAGTCTTATAGTGGTTGTCCATCAGGTGGCTGACATAATAACTATTCTTGCATCTTCTTGCCAACTATCTTTATGACTTCATCTTTCTATACCTTAACTGTGCATTTTTATTTATTGTATAGTAGCTTCTCATGATCAAACTCATCACCCCATCCTGTAGGCATAATCAACTTGAAGGGTATGTTAAAAGAAGGTAGTTTGGAGTAAAACACCTTATAGTCAAATTGGCTTGAAGGTTTTCCTAACAAGTCGTCTACCCTTTCCACATCTTTAAAGGCATTAGGAGATTTCTCATTGGTTTTAAGGTCTAGGTCCTCAAAGGAGTTTAGCACTTCTTCATCACTAACTTTTGAGTTAATCATCATGGTAGCTGGGGGTGGTACATTTTAGTAGTTTAAGAAAGGATTATTTCTAGTGCTTAAGTTTTTGGGGTCTATGATTTTTTCATACTATAAGGTTTTGGATTTCATGTTTGAGGCGGATGCAGTTATCTATGGAGTGTTTGAGGTTTTAATGGAATTTGTAATGCTTGTTTAGGTTATAGCTTAGGGTGTTTGGGTTTGGATTATGCAAGATTGAAGTAAGCCTTTTTGCATTAGGCACTCTAGGACTTTTGACAAAGGTTGGTTAAAATTAGAGAATCTCCTTGGTTGTTGAACAACATGCACTTCACAAATCGGCTAGTGCTTCCTTACTATGTGCCCCCAGTTAGGTAGTTTCTTACTTTGGTGCTTTTATCAATCTTCTTTTTCTCACTTTCAATCTCCTCAGCTTGTAACCCATCATCATAAAAGTCTACAAATGTCTTAGGGTTCATCATTTGCAACCTCTCAAGCATATTAGGTGACACATTTCAAACAATCATCCTAACATGATCCTTTTTAGCTAGCTTGTTTTTCATTAATCCTTCCTTATTCATGAATCTAGTCAGAAAATTCAATAATTATTCATTAGGCTTCCATTTGGTCTATTCCAAATCCCTAATAGAAACTTCAAGCCTAGTATTATGTCATATTATTTCAAAAAACTAATACACAATTCTCTCTAGTCAGCTCATATAGACTTCTCTAACCTATGATACTAATTAATAGCCATACCCTCCAAGGATAGTACAAATAACTTGGTAACTATAGATAAAGGAGCCTTAGTGGTGCTCATAGTTGTGGTATATTAGCTAAGGTGAATCCTTAGATCTTTAGAACCATTGAACTTCTATAGTTAAGGCATTTTAAATTTATCTGGAAATTTATCTCCATCAGTGCTTATCATGTCATCAAAATCAAATGGATACCCTATGTCATGACCTCTCATCAGCTCTTCCATATTAGACACCTTCTAAGTCAATGCTTGCATATGCCTTGACTCAAGTTCCTTAACTAGCTCAAGTGATTCTTTCTTGGCTTTCTCTACCAAAAGGTTCTCCACATCCTCATATTTCATTTCTATAATAGGCATTCCTTGTAGCATTCAATGGTTAACCCCCCCCAGTATTGTCATTATTAGCAGGTGGATCTTCCACAATAATAGTAGGTGGAATTGTAGCAATGGGTACAAGTGCAGCTGTAGCTTATGGCATTAACCCAGTTAAGACTTCTCTTAGTTCATAATCATTGCTCTCATATCATCCATCAAAGCTCCCTTAATGTCTTCTAAGGTCTAGTTTCCTCCTTGTTATTGTTCTATCTATTTTGTTTGAGTTGGTGTAGCTTCTAAGTAAAGTGGGTTAATAGGGCTCTTTTCCAAATTATAAAGGATCTCTTTAACTATTGATTTTGGACTCAAATTAGTTCTTACTAATATGCTAATACTTCGTTTTCAAACATAGGAAGACCTGAATGAATCTATGATGGCTATAAAAGAAAGTGTTAATATGATGCATGAAATGGATGTATGTATAATGCACGTGCTATGCAACAAGTAACAAGTAGCAAGTAACAATTAAGTATACAATATCCTTCTAACCTTATTCCTCCTCTACATGAGTTTAATGGCGAGTCACTTTTCTTAGGATTTTTTTTCTTGGCCTTAATATCAATAGGGGATATCAAGAACCGATGCGCATGCCAAATCTCTTAAAGTAGTAAAGCATATAAAAGTATTTATAGGTATAAAAGATTAGCCTAATCTTTATTAACCTCAATGGGCTTCTAAAGTATAGGCTTGGGCCTTTATAGATAGAAATAGCTTATAGCAACATTCACAAGCAATTTGGATAATCCTAGGGGAAGTTACTAGGCCTCTACATGAGCTCAGTTCGATGGAAAAGTTAAGGTTCCCTTAGCAAAATGCCCTCCTTTAAAACTTGAGTTATAGGCTAAGGATAGAAGGGCCCGACATCCTTTACAAACTTGAGAGAAGACTAACCCCCTTTAGGACTTGGGTTACAGACTTTCGTCAAATGAGCTCAGTAAACTCTTTTGAACCAAGTTAAGGCTAAAAGTGATAGTTAGACAATTTACAATCTCATGAAGCTAGTGGAATCATGGAACCATAAACTAATACCATCAATTAATATGGACATATAGAATGAACGCAAGAATAAAATAACAATTAATAAAATAATTCTAAAGAACACAAGTAGAATCAATATCTCTTATCCCCAGTGGAGTCGCCACTATAAATGATGAGGTTTAGTGTGCACCCAAGATTTTAGCAACTGTGACACTATTTGAGCTCAGGGCTCTAGAGAACACACTAACCATTGTCACAAAGACATGGCGTGGAGATGACGAGTTGCCACCCAAGGTAATAACTAAGACAAATTGAATGAGTACTTGATTCTCTAAAAGAAAGTCAACAGTACAATTAGGAGATTCTGGATACGGAATACCAACTTCTTTTAGTATTGTGTTTATTTAAAAATACTTTATGAATTACCATCTTACACTTAATTTACATGAAATTTCATCTATACCCTTAAACAATTAACTCCAAGTAAACTAGTCATAAAAAAATAAGTAAACAATGCATTCGTTTTAATTCACAATCCCTAAGTTTGTCTAATCTACATTGATTTTAATTAAATAGACTAAATCTACATGTTTTAATTTTATAAGTGAGCCTAAAGACTAACGGGCCTAATTCCTTCTCAATTTTAATTAAGTGATCCTAAGTCTATTTATTTTAATGTTAAAAATAGGCCTAAATCTATAAATTATGAAAAATTTAAATTAGCGAGACTAATTCTACATGTTTCAATTCTAAGGTGATTTCAAATCTACAAATTATGGAAAAGGCTTTTAATTTAGTGGGCTAAGTCTAAATTAGTTAAATTAAACTAGAGTGGGCCTATATCTAATTAACTAAATGGGCCTAAGTTATCTCTACCCTAAATCTAATTAATTATGGGCCTAATATGCATTTTAATTAATTAAAATCTAGACCTAATTAATTAATAATCTATTAAATGAAATGGGCTAATTAAAAGATGGGCAAAAAATAACTACCTAAACCTAAAATTAATTAAATGGGTTAGAGCCTAACATGGGCTTGAGACCTAAAACACATAAAAATAAATAAACAAGCCCAAAAACATAAAAAAAAAAAAAACAAATAAAAGATCAAATAATCAAATAAATTTATTTCTTTGAAAAAAATCTAATTTAGTTAAGTAACCTTAAACAATAAATTATTAAATAATAAAATAATTAACAAGCAACCCTAATTCTATCCACTTAAAATCTAATTAATTTTAATTAAAAACCCTAATTATCTCTATAGCCATTGATTTTAATTAATTACCCAAATAAAATCCTAATCTAACTACCTAATTAATTAAAATATATACAAAACCACACACATAGGATTCCATTATTCTCATTATTGTGGCTATTACAATGATCTACTAAAAATAATAAAAAATTAATACAACCCAAAATAAAAAAAACTAAATAAATAAAAATACAAAATAAAAAAATCAACAAAATAATAATAAATAAACAAGTAAAAAAACCCTAGAAACTATATTAGGCTATAAAATTCAATCCTTGGAATTCCATGGATCTTCATAGATTTTGTTCTCTAAGTGAACTCATCATGTAACCCTCTCCATAATCACCAACACAAACACAAAAATAAACAATGATTATTGAATAAATAAAATAACAATAAAAATTAAATAAAGTTAAAATTAAATAGAACTAAAATAATCAAATAAAAAATAGAAAAAAAGTAGGAGAGGAGATGATGGTATGGATGCAGTATTGATTTACCTCTCAGACTAGTATAAATCATTTTTGCTTTTTAAATGGGTCTTCAATACTTGATGTTCTCCTTTTAAAAGCCTACTGCTTCTTCCTTAAAGAACAAATACTTCACAAGAAAATATTTTTAATTGAACACTACGTGAGAAGAAAAGAAAAAGCCTTAAAAAAAGGTCTAGGAAAAAGAAAAAAGGTCCCCCTTTAGGAGAGTTTGAGTTGGGTTTATATAGAAAACCCCAATTAGAAGATGTATCATACTATGACTTCCTTCTTTCACAATGATAAAGTTTTAATTTTAAAAGGACTTTTAATTTCTTGAAAAATTTAGATAAATCCTAGAAAAGGAATTTAGCACATTATTTGAGCAATCAAAATTAAGAAACAAAAAATTTATTTACTGAAAAATAAAAAATAAAGATGGAACTTATTCAATTTCGACCAGGATTATATAATTTTGATTGATATTACATAATTCCAATCAGTTTTATGTAATTCGGATTGGAATTATATAATTCCAATCGGAATTATAGAATTCCAATTTTTTACTTTTAATTACAAAAAGGTCCTTGAAAGAATTTACACTTTTTAATTAGGTCCTTAAAGAAAACATCATAATTAAGTCCTTTAAAAAACCAATGAAACTCTTTTGGAAATGCATTTAGACTTTTGAGGTTTCAAACTTCTAGTGTTGAAGATCTATTTATAATATTTTCATCATTGGAGTCCTCTATCGTACCCACACTTAACTATCTCAAAATTGGGTGCTTAATCACCCTTAAATCTTAACATATTTAAGACTTGGTTCCCTCCATTCCATATCTCATATGGTGTGGTAGAAATGGACTTCGATGTAGGAGGTCGTTTGGAGCTCAAAACATTAAAGTGATATAGGGAGATCAATGTAGCTCATCATAGAAAGTACCATATCTAATAAAGTATGATTTTGCCTCTCGGACACACCATTTAATTGAGGTGTTCTAAGAGGTGTGAGTTGTGATGTAATGCCATGTTCCTTAAGGAACTCAATGAACTCAGTACTCAAGTATTCACCTCCTCGATCTGATCTTAAAGTCTTAATACTTTTCCCGATTTAGGTTTCTTCTTGGGCTTTGAACTCCTTGAAATTTTCAAAGGATTCACTTTTTTTCTTAATAAGAAACAAATGCCCATGCCTTGATAGATAATTTATAAAGGTTATAAAGTAGTGGAAACCACCTCTAGCCATTACACTAAATGGTCCACATGCATCACTATGTAATGATCTCCAACACATCTTTGGCTCTTGCCATTTATCCAACAAATGGTGATTTAGTCATCTTACCTTGAAGACAAGCCTCACAAGTTGGATCAAATGCATATTCAAAATTACTTAAGATTCCTATCCTTTCTAACTTTGTGATCCTATCCTTCGCAATGTGACATAATCTCAAGTGCCATAGGTATTTGGAGTCAGAGGCATTTTTAATTAGCATTGCATTAACATTACTCACATTAGTTTGAGGCTCATTATTACTGGATATATTATCAACATAATATAAACCATGTATTAAATGACCTATGCCAACCAATTCATTTCCAAAATGAATCTTACATGCATCTCTACTAAAAAGGAATTCATAACTCTTTCTAGTTAAACTAGAAATAGAGACAATGTTTTTATAGGAATTAGGTACATACAATACATCATCCAATAATAAAACATGATTATGTAAATCAATTGAAGTGGATCCTATAGCCTTGGGTACAACACTTGCTCCATTCCTAAGTCTTAAGGTCACTTCATTAGGCCACAACCTCCTCTCACTTACTAGATCCTGCAAGGATAAACAAATGTGAGAACTTGCACCGATATCCAACACCTATGCATTAGATGAGCTATTAGAACATTTAGTACTAAATAAGTTATAGAAAGTCTCACCTTCTCCTTGTTTGCCCTTTCCCTTTATCTTAAGAGACTTAAAGGAACTTAGGACAATTCCTCTTCCAATGCCCTTCACCTTGGCAATGGAAACACTTTCCCTTGCCTTGCTTTTCCCTCCCAATAGCCTTGCCCTTATTCTTGGCTATGCCACTCGTGGGCTTGACAACACTTGTCTTGCCTTTCTTCTTATTATTGCCTTTCTTTTTAGTCCCACTAGAAGTGGCAATAAGTGAAACCTTTTCCTTTTGCTCCTTTGGAAAGCCTTTTGGGTTGTTATAAGCATGTTTAAAAGCTTTGAAAGAGTGCACTCTATCTCGTTCATATGTAAGTTAGCAATGGTTTGCCCAAAAGATTCGGGAAGGGATTGAAGGATTAAGTCCACTTAGAGGTATAAGTCCATTGTGAAGTCTAAACTCTCCAGCTCCTCCATTGATCTAATTATGGAGTTCACATGGGCTCCTACTTCCTCTCCCTCCCTCATCTTAGCATGGAAAAATCGGTTAGATATCTCATATCTAGCGGTCCAACTTTGTTCATAAAATAACTCTTGTAGGTGAAATAGGATTTCCTTTGCACTAGTGTACTTCTCATGTTACTGATGACTTTCAGTGCTCATGGAAGCCCACATGATGAAACATGCTTGCATATCATCATCCTTCAATTTATCAAGAGTGATTTACTCCTTTTAGGAAGCATTTTGAGGAAGTGGTCTAGGTGGGCTTTGTTCTAATACAAAAAGTATTTTCTCAAAAGCTAAAACAACTTTTAAATTCCTTAGACAATCAATAAAATTAGGGCTCATGAGCTTATGTTAGTCGAGTATAATCGCGAGTGGGTTTGATGATCTCATATTATCAAGTTTCTGTGAAAGGTAACAAGATTAATTAGTTATATGACATTGTTATTTTACCATTAAATTTGGTCTTTAATCACAATGGCCTCCTATTGACTTGGTGAATCCTACACTTCCAAAGTAGGAAACGAAAATCCCTTGTTGGATGGATTTCTAGTGGGTGATGGAATTTTTAATGGGCCACTAATATTCATAAGGTACACATTGCCATTCTTGGAATAATAGTTTTCAATAAGTGGGCAACTCTTGTCCATCACATCTCATATGAGGTTCCATTAATTTGGTTCCTAATGTTATGGGCCTCAGATACACTTTGCCATTCTTGGCCTTTGACATTAGTTAGGTCCATACCATTGGATAAGTGATATGTATGGATTTGAACACCACAAACCTTAAGTTTTTTTCTATTTGCCATTCTTGGACCATATTGTACCCATACACCCATAACATCTCATGCTTAATAATAACACTACATGAATCTCTTAGCCCTTATGTACACCCCTATGTATCCATAGCTAATGTACACAAGCCCAAAACCATGCAAGTTATTGTTCCAATGGAGAGCCTCGACCTAAATTTAATTTGGAAGATTTTTGAGTCTTTAATTATTAAGGTCTCACTTTGCACATTAGCCAATTTCAATTGTATATATCTTATACATACATGGCATGTAATCTATTCATAAATACATATCATATATGCATATAGCATGTTACAACATATATATCATATATATACATAGAACATGCAAAATGGATGCATAAATAAGGAGTGATCATGGGCCTTTCTTAAGGCTATTCTAACTCTTAGAATATATTACAAATAGGTCTAGCCCAAGAAAAGTCTTCAAGTTGTGAACTCCTTTGTCACATCTCCATGGGCCTTAATCCATGCCACTAAAAGTTGAATGGGCCACCATCTTGAACACTTCAAGTCCAAATTACAGCTCTTGTAATTTACATTTAATCCTTCACATACCAAGGCAAATATTACATCCTAAATCTATGTAATCAACATTTAATTACATAAAAATATTAATAATAAAGTTAATTATTATTACAAACTATAAGCTGTAAACTAAGTCCATAATCATTCCTTGCATGTATGACAAGCAAATATTTAATAAAATAAAAATCTTGCATATGTTATCATTTATTTGCAAAGTCAAACAAATAAGAAAAAAATGTTGTCTATGCAAAAAATGAACAGTACATGAACAGTGTTTTTAAATAGCATGCACGAACAATGTTTTTTGAACAATACTTTTAACACAGTACCATGAACATTATTTTACAAACAGTATCATGAACAATATTTTTGCATTTTAAGCATCTTTAATCACAACTCTTGCAACTAACAACAAGTATAATCATAACTCCTATAATTATTACAACATTTAGCATGTAAATTATGTGATTTTGGCTCTGATACCATTGAAGGAATCAATTACACACACCATAATATGAGCGAAAGTATCGTGTGACCATAAAATTGGGTACGATAATTTTCACAAATTTTTCCTAGTGTGTAACCCTTTCATGAAGGCAAGCATTCCAAAACAACTAAAATCACAACATGTTAAATTTATATAACTAATTACTTGCATGCTTAATAGACAACATAAATCAAAGATTCACAAAAAAACTAAAACATGAAGCATGGCAAGAAACCTACATTTAGAGTTTAGTAATACTTACAAACTCCAAATGTTGATAGGACGCTTGATAGGCTTTAGGAAATAGGACTCCAAATCTACAAGCTTCTAACTCCCCAAGTGTGAAGCCTTTAGCTTGAAACACACAAGTGGCACCAGAATCACTCCAAGATATTAAAGAATCTCTACCCACAAGTTCCATCTTGTTGGTGACCCGAAAGCTTACTAGAGCTCCTCTCCTTGCTTGGATGATGTAGGATTTCTTACCTCCTTTGTATGTAGCCTTCACTTGCACAACTCTTGTACAAAGGATGATGACAATGGACTTATAAAGAAACATAAGTCTTGTATTTCTCACTCACACACTCATAACACTTAGAAGAAAATTGAAGAAGAAGACTCAACTTTTATTTTCTCTCCAATGTAAGTGGTAAGTAATGTATTAAGTGTGTATAGAAACTACACTAACTTAGTGTATGTAAGACTAATTTGCATATATAGAGATTCTCCACTAACTCAAGCTTGAGTGTAGGATTTGCAATCTCATGCATGTGCTTACTTTTTCACTTTAAGTGTAAAATAAACTATCTGATGCATGTAGAGATTGACCACTAACTTAAGGTGCATGCTTATGACACATCTCCATGTTGTCAACCATGCAATCACATTGCATGTAAAGCTATGCTTAGGTGGCCACCATGTAAGTATGATCATCACATGGTCATGCTTATATGGCACCTCCTTTAGTAAGTGGGCTTTAGGCTTATTTGACTCTTAAATGAGCCCATCTTTACAAGACCTTTAATTAGTCTTATGTGATTTATTTAACACTTAAAGAAGGCCTATATTAATAATACACCTAATTTTCCATGCCCATTGTGAGCGACTTATTTCTTATTTTTGGTTTCAAGGCAAATTGGTTCTATAAGGGTCTTTTAATTTTATTTTTGAGGGACATGGAAACTATACCAAATAGGGATAAATGATTGGTCTCAGGAGGAATGAGACACTTTTTTAATTTTATAGAGTCACCATCCAATTTTTAGAAAATTAGGAAAAGAAAGGGACAATAACGGGTCACTCAGCGAGTATTGTCCCTAATAGAGATTTTTGAGTTTAAGGGATCGCATATAATTTTTTTACTATTTATCATTATACGATATTTGATGCATAGCTAATAACACCTTAGTTTTGGTAATGATAGTTTGTATAACATTCACACAATTCATCAAATGGTGGAAGATAATAAAGTTGAAGATATTACTATTACATCACTTTCCTAATAAAATACATATAAAAGGAAAAGAGATTGCATAAAATTAAATCTAAATTAAATATGATGAATCTGCAAGGTAAATGTAACCATTTATATAGCTTGCTTGATCACATGAATAATGGGATAAGTAATGGACACTTTATCACTTGAAAGAATAAGAAAAATGTAGATGATCATGCATGCTTGCAATGATTATTTATGTTATGATGATAAATGATGATAATATAGGGGATGCATGATGTCATCATTGGACAAAAAAATGATGACTTTATTTCAGGATATGAACTTTTCACATTATTGATATTTATGATGTGATTTCATTTTTTAGAATTAGAGGATGCAGAATGATGATATGAATGAGCATAATAAAGCATAAATTATTTATATAGCATGCAAAATTGCTAGTCTCATTATACAAGCACAATAATATTCCCAAATGCTGGCGATAATAAAATAAAATGGAATGTGATAAAATAAACATGCTAAAATGATTGTGTGGTCCTCAGATTCAACTGAGCTTGTATGGGTTTTGAAGCTTTAGCTTTGAGGGATTATCAAGCTTTCCTCAACGAGAGCAAAATGACAACAAAATGATGCTACTTTGTATACCTTTGAAGTATGCTTTGATAAAGATGAGGCTTGGTTTAGTGGAAAGGAGATCTAATCACCTAAGAAAAAGGCAGTGGGAGAGCAAAAACTATTTGGAAAGGGGTTTCTAATGCCTTCAATTAGATAAATTTTTTAGTGTGTGTGTGTTTCCACTTACACCCCCCCTCAAAATAGGGTGTGGATGTGTCTATTTATAGTGAAAAATGAGTGGAATAGGGGGGTATAGGTGTGGTCATGTACCCATCACTAGGACAGAGCACATGGCATGCGAAGTATATGTGGTGATGTGCTGAGCGCGTGATCACACATGCTCATGTGCTCTTTTGTTCATTATGTGCTCCAACCAGGGCTTATGCAGGCTTTTTTGAGGTTGGTTCCTAGGGTTTTTATGCCTTTTAGATGCATTTTTGAAGTCTATTTTATCAAATTTAGCTTTGATTTTAGTGCATGACACCTAGAGGTGTTCGTGGCTTCATACATACTTCTGAGCAACATGCTCTAATCCTTGAGTTCTTTTAGACTATTATGGGACCACTTCTAAAGGTTTTAGAGCCTTTCATATGTGTTTTCAAAATTCATTTTGTCAAATTTGGCCTTGATTTTAGTGCATGACACCTAGGGATGTTTATGACTTTATATGCACTTCTAAGCGACATGTGCTAAACCTCAAGTTGTCCAAAACCACTTTTGGAGGTTTTGGAACCATCCAAACATGTTTCTAAAGTCCGTTTTATCAAAATTGATTTTCATTTTTTCACAAGGTTAGGTCGCAATCTAACTAAATGAACACCCACCCAATATGTTGAGTGTTTTGAGAAAGGAATTCTCAAAATAAGCTTCTCATTGTTCCTATAATTTGTATTTCATAAGGTCGAAGCATAACTTAATGGTTTGATGATCAATTTTGCACATTGATGGGGTCAGTTAGTTTTTTAAGGTTGCACACTTTAAAGGTGTTATGAACAAGCATACTCTAGTCATCTTGGAGGTTATCATTTGACATGTTTGGGAACAATCAAATTTGAGGTATGACAATTGCCCCCTACTTCGCGTGTGTTACATAGCCACTTAGCAAATGCAAATATGTAAAAAATCATTTTCTAAAGAGAAAGGTACTTACCTGAGTGTTGTGTTATTATGGTTCTATTATTGGGATATTGCCACTATAACCTTTTCAGGTGTTAGGAGAATAGACAGATAGTACTACTATAATCTCTTCAGGTGTCAAGTGAATAGACAGATATTGCCACCGTAACCTCTTTAGATGTCAGCAAACAGATAAATACTACAACTATAACCTTTTCGAGTGTCAAGCGAACAAATCATCCCATTATAACCTCCTCCAATGTTAGTGAACAAATAGATACTGCCATTATAACCTCTTTAAGTCTTAGGAAAAAAGATAAATACTGCCTCTTCAGGTGTTAGGCAAACATAATCATGCCACTATAACCTCCTCTGGTGTTAGGCGAATAGACAGATACTGCCACTATAACCTTTTCAATAGGCAAAAAGATAAATACTGCCACTATAACATCTTCAGGTGTTAAGCAAAAAGATAAATAATGCCATTATAACCTCTTTAGGTGTTAGGCAAATAGAATCATGCCACTATAACATCTTTAGGTGTCAAGTGAACATATTGTTATGATCATTGTGATTGATGTAATGTGCCATTTTCTTTTATGCTTGTGTGGTGATGATGAAGTGATGATGCAATAATGATGATGTCATTACTTGTTATGTTGCATATGTTGTTTTGATGATTTCGAGCAAGGTATCGTTTCGATGATTCTCCCTTATTTTATTCTTTCAAAAGGTATTGAGTTTTCAAAAGTGATGAGACTGCATGCAATGTCTTTAGAAAAATGTAGTCCTCATCAGTGTACTTTGTGTGAGTTTGGTGCATGTCTTATATTCAAATGGAGGTTTAAGACAAGAGAAATGAGTGTGCTAAGTCTTAGAGTGCGCACATAATTGTATGGGAGCGTGTGGAGGTGGCAAGTACATGTGGCTACCATGTGGAGCATGTGGTCATGCTCTGAGTGCATGATCACATGCCTTCCCATCTTTTGTTTACTTATGACATGCCTTTTTGAGGTTAGAGGAAGCTTCTTCCAGCCTTCTCTGAGTTTTTTTTTATCTTTTCTTAACCCTTTCTGATTTTTGGGTATTTTCTACTCTGTGTTTTGGCTTCTAAATTTTTGTTTTCTCTGCATAAGATGGACTTTCGTAACATTCTAAAGGGTCTAGAGGATTTCTTTTTGGATGTGGATGGCAACTTCACAGAGGCTACTAAAGTAGGGACTTCCACTGGAGGGACTAGTATTGATGGTCTGTCTGGCACCCAAGGTCCTCAGTTATCTAGGCTTTCTCGAGGAGACCCGACTCCTATGGTTTATAGTATGGAGACTCACAGTTGGACTCATCATCATTGCAAGGTAAATCCTTCTTTGTCTTTATTTTTCTAAAGCTTATTAATAGTTGTCTTGCTGTTTACTTTGCTGTATGAGGTTATTGTAGTTGTATCTCTATAGTACTTGCCATAATTATCTATTAAGTCATAGCTTTATTCTGAATGCTAATAGCTGATAGCTTTTGCTTTATTTTCTTATTGTGATTGTCTGCTAATGCTTACTGTGATGCTTTTCTTTTCAGTTTTTATTATTGTTCCTATTAATTAATAAAAAAAAATATGTGTTAGTATTTATTAATTATGTGAATGTTTGATAGTGTGCCTATTATTTGTAGCCTCGTAGGTTTATTACTGTGTTGCCTAGTAGTGTTAACAAGGTCAGCATGTATTATTAGGGTCTTTTATTGTGCGTAAAGTAGATTATTACCAGGAAGGGCTTTGATGGGGTTCTTGTTGCATTATCTTATGACTCGTATGTGTCGAGTTAGATTACTATATATGCACTAATAAAGTGATGGATGGACATGATGCATGCTTTTCATCTGCCTATTGGGGAGATGACCATCACTCCCTTAGACTTTGCTACTATTATGAGCTTGAGATTTTCTAGAGAGCCTGTTCCCTTTAGTGAGGAGGAGTGCTCTTTTGTGGTGGCGAGGAGGTGCCTTACCATGGAGTTGCTTGGGGTGGCCACTCCTATAAAGTCTAGTTGCCCATGCCTCACTCATTACATTAAGTTTATTTCTTTCGTATGGACAATGTATAATGACAGTCTTATTTCAGTAGAGCAGTTGGCTCGCTGCTTTTTGTTCTACTTATTAAGTGCTATCATCTTCCCGAACCCTTTAAGTACAAGTAGTCTACAATTGCTATAAGTTATGAGGGATTTGGATGGCTGGTTGAGGTATTGCTAGGGTACTATTTCTTTACATGTACTCGGGGCTTGATGCAGCATGTTGAGGTAGCTTGAGGATCTGTGGATGATTCTTCATGCTAGATGTGAGTAGGAGTTCTCGTGTATGTTCTTTTTGCTCTTTGTCTTTAGTTTGTTATTTTTGACTTCTTGGTTCTGACAAATTTGGGCTTATGAGTTTAGGGTTCTCCCTCATCTGACTGTCAAGCATTTCTTAGAGGATAAATTTTCTAGTTATTCTTGATGGATTAGGAGGACTACTGATTTGACTAAGGATTGCATAGTTGTTTGAGACTACATGGCAAGTTGTCCCTTGATAAGGTATGCCTATTTCTCTTTTAGAGATTCTTTATTCATTATTTCCTTTCGAGAAGATCTTCCTTCATTGGTGGGTGGCAAGGTCATATTGGACGATAGAGATGGTGATTGTATGGAAACTAATGGAGAAACAAGTGTTGCTCTCTGACCTTAATGGCAGAGTGTGGTATTTGGGCGAGTGAGTCCATAATTAGTAGGATGGTCCATTTTTTAGGAGATTCACTGTTCCTCCCCCTGGTGACATGTTATGGGGCCATAAGCTTAGTGGTTATGAGCTTGCTGCTGCCATGATGGGATGCTCCTCTGAGAGTCTCTTTGAAGGTGCAAGCTAGCCTTATGCTGATGTGTTGATTCCTCAGCTGATTAACACTATGGCTAGTGGCACTTTTCCTCCACCTCCACCTCCACCTTCTTAAGCAGATGTGTCTCATCCTTCAGATTCAAGGACCAGGCCATCACATAGATCATCGAGAGTTGCTTCCTCTAATCTGGTATGCTTTTATTCCTATTTTGTAAAAGCATGTAACAAAATTTGTTAATAATAAACTATAATTGACATGAGTTGTGAAAACTTATCTACAGTGGTGATGATCTTGTCAGAAGAGATCTGGGTCCCATTTTGAGGAGAATGAGGTCATGTTCCATACTGAGGTGACTGCCCATGCTAGCGGTGTGGATTATGGTAGCACTATTCTTAGGGAATTAATGGTTCAGCCATCCTTGGTTTTACTTGGGATGGATATCTTAGAGTAGTGCATTTTGATATGCCTTGCCCTGACTTTCTTTCATTGAGTGTTTTTCCTATTGACGTTACCATGCTCATGTTTTATTTCACTTATTTTGCTTTTGTTTCATTTATTTGATGAGTGGTGATTGACTTATTTGCTCACTTTTGTAGATTCTCGTCTCCTCTAGTAAGTACTGGTATACCATTATAGGGAGTACGCAGCAACGCTTTTTGGAGTTTATGGCCTTCTTTATTGTACCTATTTATTTTATACACATGTTTTATGTATACATGTATGATATGTAGTATGTCATGCAGGTTGAATGCTAGCCGTGAATGGGAGCAGGAGCACATGGCTTATCATGATCTTAATGGTAAGCTGGAGTCATAGCTATCATCCTTTGTGATGAAAGATGATGAGCCCAGAT
The DNA here is from genome assembly GCA_947683625.1 of Mallotus nudiflorus. Lineage (NCBI taxonomy): Eukaryota > Viridiplantae > Streptophyta > Magnoliopsida > Malpighiales > Euphorbiaceae > Mallotus > Mallotus nudiflorus. The sequence continues at coordinate 7,926,951 of CANTUR010000027.1, read as the reverse complement.
CAGATGAGGGAGATGCTTGAGTAGGATTGGTGCTTGCTCCAGATGGTAGCCACAACTTATATAGTTGTTTTAGGAGCTAGGTGTAGGACTTTTGGCTTGTGGTTGGCTTTATTGTATCATCTTCCTGAGGTTATGGACTTTGGGTGTTATATTTAGGCATTTTTCCCACATGTGTTGTATGATACTTATATGATGATGACTGTATATGCTTCTTGTTGTGTATCATTAATCATGTTTGCCATTGCTTTTTCCTACCTCTTTTATTTTTTCCTTTTTTGCCTAAGGCATCTCCTTTTAGAGCTTTTCGCACTTAGCTAGGTTTTCTTTTTCTTCCTTTTTTTGTCTACGATTTCTCCTCTCGAAACTCTTCACACCTAGCTGGGCTTTTTTTTAGGCTCTTACAATAGTGGCTGATCTCAAAGAGAGTTTAGAACTATGATCATGTAATGAAAGAAAATGCAAAGCATGCTTGATGCAATTCATGATGATAAAATGTGTTGCATTTTTCAAAGACATTTTGTATAAATCAACAATCATTCTCATTTTGTTGAAGTCATTTAAGAAAAGCATAGGTTCATTCATACAAATTTCAAACTCGAGGTTACCCCTGTCCTTAACTAGCCTTCTCAAGTTTTCTAGTTAAGTATTTTCTCTCTTTTCCTTAACTTTTGCCTAGGTTGCCCATGCAAGGCTTTCTACCTAGCAGGAACTCCCTAACATTTTCTTGAGCTACCATTTTTAGGTTTCAAGTCAATGGGATTTTTTGTGTGCCTTAGATGTAGTACTTTTTTAAGCAATCTGTATTGACAAGTTTGGAGAATTCATTGCCTTGAAAATCCATTAGCTTGACTACTCCTTTTGATAAGACATATTTGACTAAGTATGGGCCTTCCCAGTTTGGTATGAATTTCCCTCTCGGGTCTAGAATTTTTTGGCTTATTTGCTTTAACACCTAGTCTATTGCTTTCACACTCTTGTGTTTCACTTTCTTATTGAAGGTTCTAGCTAGCCGAGCATAATACAATTGTGTGTGGTATAGAGCTTTAAGCCTTTGACAGTCTAAAAAGGTTGAGATTATCATGCCTTTTTTTAGCCCATTGTACTTTTGGCAGTTCATATTTGATCGCTACCTAAAGAGACTTGATTTCTATTTCAACTAGAAGCACTGCTTTTGATCCGTATACTAGTAGGAAAGGAGTTGCTTTGGTTAAAGTCCTGACTATTGTTCGATACCCCCATAAGGCATATAGCAATTTATTTGACTAATCTTGATAAGTCTTAGTCATTTTTGATAAAATCTTCTTGATGTTCTTATTTGTAACTCCAATGGTCCCATTTGCTTGTGGTTAGTAAGAGAAGATTTATGATATTCCACCTTATAACTCCTTAATAGCTCTCTAACTTCCCCTTAGAATTGGACACCATTGTCAAAGATGATGTGATAGGGGATCCTATATCGACAAAATAAATTTCTTTTGATGAATTTGTCCACTTGCTTGGCTCCTATCCTTGCGAATAATTTTCCCACTTTGTGAAGTAATCCACTGCCACTAAGATGAACCTGTGTCCATTCAAGACTATCGAGTGGATTTCCCTAATTATATCTAGTCCTCACACTGAGAAAGGGCCATGGAGAGGAGATTTATTACAATTCTATTAGGGAAAGGTGGCTGACTTTCCTGTAGATTTGATGCTTGTGGCATTTCTTTATAAATTTGATATAATCTTCCTTCATTGTTATCCAAAAGAACCCTTGTCTGATTAGTTTCTTAGCTAGGATTGCCCCATTCATGTGTGAACCATAAACACCCTTGTGTACTTCTTCTATTCCTCTTACAACCTCAGTTTCATCTATACAATGGAATTATAAACTATTTAAGGTTATTTTGTATAGCACACCTTGGTTTGAAGTGAATTTTGATGCTAATCATTGAATGACTGCTTTATCTTTTTCATCTACTTGAACAGGATAGGCTCGTTCCTTCAAATATCTCTGGATGTTGTAGGACCAGGATTTTTTGGCTATTTCTATCTTCACTATTATGCAGTTCTTATGACAAGGTTATCCTGATTTGAGTAGGATTAAAGGCTTCATAGGCATTTTAAATGGTCCTTCCCATATTGATTCTAGGGAAGCAAGTGCATCTACCATTTGATTGTAATTCCTGGGGAGATTAATGAATATGCATTTTCAAAAGGACATGGTAAGTAGCCTCAAGTGATTCAGTTAAGGCTTCAATTTCCACTTTTCCATGGCATGGTTGATTACTAGTATGGAATCTTTGAAGATTTTGACTTCTGTAACATCCATGGATATTAGTGATTCTATTCTGAGTGCGCATGCCTTGTTTTCTGCTTCATTGTTTATGACTCTAAATTTGAGCTTTTTGGCCATTGGTACTACACCTTCAGAGGATTGTAATGTGACACTGACTCCTACATTGAACTAATTAACCACTCCATCAAAGTACATGTGCCATCCTTGGATTTCGATGTCTGAACTGAGGTCTTCTAGGAAGTCTAGTTGGATTTCTTCTAAGTCTAGAATGGGGTTGGGAGCTAAAAATTCAACCACTACTCTTCCTTTTACTGCCTTCTTAGTTAGATACTACACATTGAATTCTATTAGCAGCATAAGCCATTTGGCAAGTTTTCCCTACTAGGGAGGGAGCTTTATAGAGGTACTTCATTAAGTCCATTTTAGACATAGCCTAAATTCTGTAGGATTGAAAGTAATGTTTGAGTTTCTTCATTGCCCATACCATTGCTAGGCATATCTATTTGACTTTGCTGTACTTCTCCTCATACAACAACATCTTCTTGCTTAAGTAGTAGACAACATGTTCTACTTTCATTTCTCCTTCTTAGGCTAATATTGCACTAATTGCATTTCCATCAATGGCCAGATATAGGGTTAAAGGTATCCTTGGTTTATATGGTCTTAGAACCAGTGGGTTGGCTAGGTAGTTCCTGATCTTGTTGAATGCTAGCTGACACTATTCATTCCATTTAACTTAAATATCAGTTCACACATCGCTGTCAACTTGGCGATGAATCTACTGATGAATTGTAGTTTCCCTAGAAACCCTCTAATTTCTTTCTCTATTCTTGGTACTAGCATCTCTCTGATTGCTTTTGCTTTGTCTAGATCCATTTCAATCACATTATGACTAATAACATACCCCAACATCTTTCCTGAAATGACCTCAAATACTCATTTCTTTGGATTAAGCCTGAGACTATACTTTTTAACTCTTTTAAGGAATTTTTCATGATCTTATGGGTGTTCTTCCCTAGTTTTTAACTTAACCATAATGTCATCGTCATATACCTCTACTTCTTTTTGTATTTTGTCATGGAACATTGCGTTTGCCATCCTCTAGTAAGTCACTCATGCATTTTTTAGTCTGAAGGGCATCACTCTGTAATAATAAGTACCCCATTCCATTATGAAAGATATCTTTGCTTTGTCGATAATGGCTATTAGGATCTGATTGTACCTAGAGAATCCATCCATGAAGGAGTACATTGCACATTTGGTGGTGTTGTCAACTAGTATATCTATGTGAGGTAATGGGAAATCATCTTTTGGGCAGGCCTTGTTTAAATCTCTGTAGCTGACGCAAATTCTAACCCTTCCATCTTTCTTCGATATTGGCACACACTTACTTTAACAGATTTAGCAACTATTAAGCGCCTAATAAATACTTGACGAGAGGTGAAACGACGTGGGGAAGAGGGGGAGGGGGGGCTACGAGCCCTCTCCTGTTGCTATTCTCGGACCACCCATTCACACATTTTCTAACCATTCAGGATAGTCTACTACCTTTAGGAATTTTTCCTTGATCTACTTCTTGATGTCTTCTTTAACTATTTGGGCCCATTCTGGTTTGAGTTTTCTCAGTTTCTACTTTACCTATTTGCACCTATCTTTGGTGGGAATGAAGTGTTGAGCAATGTCTTTGTCAATACCAGGCATGTTGTCGTACGTCCAAGAAAATACTTTTGAATATTTTATTAATAGTTTTTTAATTTTTCTCCTCTCTTTAGGGGTAACATCTTTTAAAATATGCAAAATGTGTGGTTCAAGTTCCGTGCCAATGTAAAATGATTTAGTGCATATGGAATGAATGTCAAATAGGCTAATGTTTTGATCAATGTAATGCACACTACCATAAGGAAAGATATTAAATAAGTAAGCAACATTTGATTTCATTGCATTAATTTTAAAGTTCATTACATCATCAAAGAAAAAGTGCAGGAATTAAGGAACCAAAACTTTCTCAAAATCAATTGCTTGATAGATGGTTCTGTTTTTGGATCACCCACTGTTTGTACATCTCATTAGTAACATTGTCCCCACTATTGGTAGTAAAATGGTGGATGATTCTCTACCCGTATGTCATTTTGAAGTGATCCATAAACCATTGTTGTATCCTACTACCAAAGAAATTTGCAAGCTTATAAGGTACATGTTATTTCTCACTGAACTATCTCTTCATTAGTGCTCGATAGTAGTGGGTACATGGCTTGAATCCTAAGATTGGCATGTAGTTGACATATGTACAGAGAGTCACATATTCTAGCTTCCACCATGGACACATCCATCTCATTTGGTATTCTAGCATATCTTTTATGCATTCGACCCATTCTTGGGCTATGATATGGGCTAAGCCTCTGTGAACATCCTTGCAGTGTCTTTCAAAGTGATTCCTGAGTTGGTATCTTATCTAGTTACCTGTAGGTTTTTTGAGTAGGCCTGGCTTTTTTTGTAACCATATTTAAAGCAATAAGGGGCTCCCAGTGAAGTTTGGACTTTTCCCATTTTTATGGTCATTTAAACCTTGAATGGTCTTTGCTAAAATCAATGGGAAGAGAGTCATTCCACATTCTATTCCTTTAATGACCTGGAGTATCCTATAATCTCCTAGCCCATAATTTGAGAGGGTGAAATATTGCATAAAGAGGTAACATGCAAGCAAGCGTGCCAAAATTAAGGTACCAGTCTTCTTAGTAGTGCAAGTAGCTAGGACTTTTATAGGAATCAGTCATTTGTGCTTAGTGACTAGTTCATCAAGCTTTGGTGTGCTTAGATTAAGAAAAGTAGCTCCAAGTCATGGGAATTTGATATCTTGGTTAGTGAAGACTACTTCTTCAGTCTTAGTGGGGATTTGCCCTGCTATGGTACTGAATTCCTCATACAATGGGCATAGTGCTATGGTGTTAAATTAGAATATGTGCTCTTAAGGGTCCCAGAATGACATAGTATCATTCAAGAGTTCATGGTTAAGGTACACATGCTAGAATGTCTGAATGCATAACATTCCATATGGTTGCAAGCTCTTCCAATTGGCCCTGTTAAGGTTATGGAGGAAATGTCTAGTGATGCTAGTTTGGGTTTGGGGATTTTCAACCATGATGCCATCCTCAAGTAGATCTTGGATCCTAGCTCTTAGTTTTCTATTGTTTCAATGAGAAGATTTAGTTTTGTGATCACTCATGTTGTATTCCTAATCATTTATCAAGGTTAGCTAAATGAATGATGCATGATGTGTGCCTATAAAAGAAAAGGGTGAGCATGTATGCATGGAGTGGATGCAAAATCCTATAATGAAAGATGATTATTCTTGTAAGAAATAGTGGTTGCTACGTGCTTATTTACATGTATGTTATGTATGCATGATTAAAGCAGGTTAATTTTTCTTGCACAGTGAACAAAATAATCATAAGCAACCTCTCACTTTTGACCTTATTTTTCTACGAGGTTATTTAGTATCTTTCCTAAGTAGGTTTTGAACATTTACTCATCGAGGGACTATGGTTCCGCTCTAGGAACTAGGTTGTTTCAATTTATATTGATTATAACCAAAGGGTAAACTAAGGAATGTTAGTAAAATGTGCTTAAGGTAACCGCACGATGTCGATGTGAAGGTCAATTATCGGGTTCAAATGATGTAAAAAACCCGCATGCGCCTATATGTATAGGACTAAGGTTAATCAAAGGGAGTTCAAGTTCTTGCCCCTATGTCAATATTCGACATGTTTACCAGGAATTATGAAAGTATCATTCACTAGTTTACAGTTTGATTTTGCCGACATAAAGGTCCACAATCTAGTTGGATTCCTAACCCATTCATTTAATCTAATAAGGATAAATGGATGATGTCTCATAGGTTCTATCATCAAGGGATGTCATTATTTGTTAGTTTACACAAAGTATTCAAGCTGAGGTACATGATTCTTATCATTCCCCATGCTTCAGGCTCATATGAAGTAGATGAGAATCACATGAATATTCTATTAAAACTAACATTATGATCTCATTTAATGATAGAGATTAGAAGAGTCATGTCATTTTATGAATATCAGGTTTGACAGATAGCGTTAGGATAGGGATAACATGCACAACTTTTATGGAATCCTATTAGATGTTACTACTAGTTTATCTACATGAGTTGAGCTAGGATAGAAGGCTAAGGGTTCCTTCATCATGAATGCCCCCATATGACTAGGGTTACGAACTCTAGTAAGTGAGTCTAGCATTCTTTTAATAACTCAGTCGCCCCCCTTTAGGACTTGGGTTATAGACTCTAGTCAAATGAGTCTGAAAAATGCACGAGTAAAGGCTAAAGATGATAATACCTTATCTTCATCACCCCGTGACTTGAGAGGAATCATGGTGGCATTTTCATTTAGTATTATCAAGGCTTTTAGGGACCAATAGTGTACATGTGATGCATAGTGCAAATGTAATGGTAAGGGGGTTTTATACAATTGAGTATTGCATAATGAGAAATAGTCATTTTCAAGTTGATCTCTCTTACTTAGAAAACCCTAGTGGAGTTGCCACTATGCATGACCTGTTTCTTATTTTCAATTTCGAGGCAAATTAGTTTTGTAAGGGTCTTCTCATTTTATTTTCGAGGGGCATGGCAACTTTACCGAATAGGGACAAATGATTGGTCTTAGGAGGAATGAGATGCTTTTTTTTATTTTGTGGAGTTGTCACCCGATTTTTAGAAAATTGACAAAAGAAAGGGACAACATTGAGTCACTCAGCAAGTATTGCCCCCAGCAGAGATTTTTGAGTTCAAAGGATCGCATCTACTTTTTTTACTATTTCTCGTTATACGATGTTCAATGTATAGCTACCACAACACCCTAGTTTTAGTAATGACAGTTTGTATAGCATTCACACAATTCATCAAATAGTGGAAGATAATAAAGTTGAAGATATTACTATTACATAGCTTTCCTAATAAAATACATATAAAAGGAAAAAGAGATTGCAAAAAAGTAAATCTAATTTAGATATGATGAATGTGCAAGGTAAATATGACCATCCACATAGTTTGCTCAATCACATGAACAATGGGATAAGCAATGGACACTCGATCACTTGAAAGAGTAAGCAAAATGTAGATGATCATGCATGCTCGTAGTGATTATTTATGCTATGATGATATATGATGATAGTATAGGGGATGCATGATGTCATCACTAGACCGAAAACATGATGACACTATTATGAGATATGAACTTTTCAAATTATTGACATTTATAATATGATTTCATGTTTTAGAACTAGAGGATGCAGAATGATGATATGAAATAAGCATAATAAAGCATAGATTATTCATATAGCATGCAAAATTACCAATCTCATCACACAAGCACAACAATATTCCCAAACACTGGTGACAATAAAATAAAATGTAATGTGATAAAATAAACGTGCCAAAATGATGATGTGGTCCTTATATTTGACGACGCTTATGTGGGTTTTGAAGCTTTAGCTTTGAGGGATTATCAAGCTTTCCTCATCGAGAGGTTCAAAATGATAATAGAATGCTGCTAGTTTGTATACCTTTGAAGTTTGCTTTGACAAAGATGAGGCTTGGTTTGGTGGAAAAGAGATCCAATCACCTAAGAAAAAGGTAGTGGGAGAGCAAAAAATATCTGGAAAGGGGTTTCCATTGCCTTCAATTGGATAGATTTTTTAGTGTGTGTGTTTCCACTTGCTACCCCCCTTCAAAATGGGGTGTGGAGGTGTCTATTTATAGTGAAAAATGTGTGGAATAGGGGGGTATAGGTGTGGTCACATGTGCATCCCTAGGACGGAGTGTGTAGCATATAAAGTGTGCATGGTCATCCACTGAGAGCATGGCCACGCACACTCATGCGCTCTTTTGCGCATTACGTGCTCCAATCGGGGCTTATATGGGCTTTTTTTAGGTTGGTTCATATGGTTTTTGGGCCTTCTGAATGTGTTTCGAATTCTATTTTGTCAAATTCAGCCTTGATTTTAGCATGCGACACCTAGAGGTGTTCGTGGCTTCACGCACACTTTTGGCAACACACACTAATCCTCGGGTTATTTTAGACTATTTTAAGACCACTTCTGAAGGTTTTAGAGCTTTCTAAGTGTGTTTCTGAAGTTTGTTTTATCAAATGCGGCCTCAATTTTAGCGCACGACACCTAGGGATGTTTATGGCTTTACGCGTACTTTTAAGTAACACACGCTGAACCTCAAGCTGTGTTGGACCATTCTAGGACCACTTATGAAGGTTTTAGAGCCTTCCAGACTTGTTTCCAAAGTCCATTTTGTTAAAATCAATTTCTATTTTTTCATGAAGTTGGGTCCCAATCTAACAAAATGAACACTGACCCAACAAACTAAGTGTTCCGAGAAAGGAATTCTCTAAATAAGCTTCTCATTATTTCGATAATTCGTATTTCATAAGGTCATAGCACAACTTAATGGTTTGGTGATCGATTTTGCACATTAGTGGGGTTGGTTAATTTTTTAAGGTTGTACACTTTAGAGATGTTACTAATGAGCACACTTTAGTCATCTCAAAGGTTCATTTCATCATTGGACCTTTTTAGGAATAGTCAAAGTTGACACCCATGCATCATCCATTAAGCTACATATACAAGGCCCATCTCATGGTCCATATCCAAAGTAGTATTATTAAAAAATATCAATTTAGTCCTTAAACTTAATATCACATATTAAATTAAGTCCAAATTAATATTTAATAGTCCTAACCTTTGAATTACATTTTGGGATCTGCTAGATCCTCGCACAAGCAAAAATCCAATCCAATTAATTAATTAAACACTTTAATTAATAATCAAATTGATAAATATCATTATCGGTGCTACTCTTATATGTGTGACTTACTAGGTTCAAGTCCAAATGGCAATGGAAATAAATAATATTAACTTTTAATATTATTGGAAACTCTTTCTAAGCTAAACATGAAAATACCAATTAATCACATTTAGTTTCCATAAGTCGTGAGTGACCCCCATCATAGATGTCATGACTACCCAATTGGAAATGAATGATATTCATAGATTTATAAGAACCATAGAACATAATTTTTGTGCACTCAATGTCCCTTCATTTGAAGATCTTGACATCTGCTAGAGTCATGGTCAGTCAAACTCTAATTGCCTCAATCATATGATCTCATCTTTAGTTTAATTCTCAATAAAACATAACTTTTACTAGAAACACTTTCTAGCACTAAAACACTTTTTGGGTAAGTTAAGTTGGACATGGCTAGGTACTTATTCATCGAGAACAACTTAGATAACATAGGATCTTATCCTAGTTCACTCTAGGTAATGAATTCCATCTTTTTCGATCACTCAACCCTACATAGAATTGACTAGAGCCACCACACGCCATACACTCATACATGGCTAGCATATGTAAGTGGTAACAAACTCTAATAAACCATATGTGGATGACTGTGTTGGCTCAAGTCAAAGGACCATATGCACCATTATGTCCAAGACAGTGAATTTCCATGCAATCACTTATCTTATGTCATTGTTCGACCCACCCATCACATGAGTATCCACATGTCTATTTTGATATCTCATATCCAGTAGCATGAGATTATTACCTCCCATTATCGATATCACATACCAATTAAGGAAATTGGATAGAGGTGATAATCTACGGATTAATACAACCCATTTATTAATCCAATGACTATAAACATTTTATAGCATACATACTAAACGAATTTGTCACTCATATTATCAACACTTGATAATAAACTCATTTAACATTATGCTAAAGGCTAAACACTCAAATAAATAAACACTTTATCTAAATGAATATTATATTGCCATAGGGATAAAAGTATAATGTCATTTATATTACAAGAAATGGCATTAAGGCACATCTATACTAATAAAAAAATGTTATTTTTATAATGAAAATGATGTAAAGATAATGAAAAAATGCATATCTTATGCAAAAATGTGAAATTTATTATAAAAATGTGATATTTATAATAAATTTATGACAAAATAGTGAAAATGCATAATATGATAGGAATTTATGAAGGAAATGTAAATTTAGTGTAGAAATGATATTTTTATGATTTTCACATTTGCGAAGCTAGAATATGCAGAATGATAGTTTAGTATAATTAATAAGTGCAAAAAATTATTCAGACAACATGCAAAATTGCTAGTCTTATCACACAATTCACAATAATTTCTCAATTGCTGACTTCAATAAAGTAAAAATGCAGTACCAAAAAGTAAACGTGAAAAAATGATTATTTGGTCCTCAGATTCTATTGAGCTTGTTTTTTAATTTTTTGAAGCTTTAGCTTTATGTGATTTTCAAGCCGTCCTTATTAAAAGGTTGAAAATGATATGAGAAATACAAATTTGTATACCTTTAAAGCTTGCTTTGGTAGAGATGAGGATGGGTTTACTTCAAATATGTTTAAAAATCTTATGAAAAATGAGTGGAATGAGCTAAAAGTGTATAAAATGGGAGTCCTGAGTCTTCAATTTAATAGAGTTTTGATATGTATGATTAGGGGCCCCCTAAAATGGGAGGTGGAGCCCAATATTTATAGAAAAAATTAGGATTTTATGTGTTCTATGCATGTCAAAATGCATGTATGTGTGCTGTTACGAGTGTATATGTACAGGAGCGCACATCAACGCATTGACCACATGATCATGTGCTCAACCATATAATTGCATGCTAAAGTTACATGATCATGTGCTAGAGGCATGTGATTACATATACATATGTGTGATCGCACATGCGCAACACCTTTTAAGTCTTTTTAGGCCTTTTTTAGGGCCTTTTTTTGGGTTTTCATAATGGTTTTCAAGGGTTTTGGGCATTTGAATGCATTTTGTATTTCCATTTTGTCAAAATTGGTTTCCATTGTGAGGTGACCAATTTCACATTTTGAAGACTCAATTTAGGGATTTTCAGGTTCTTTAGACTTTAGCACACTTCAGAGGTGGTATGAATGAATAGACTCTTGTCATATTTAGAAAATTATTTTCATCATTGAACCTTTTGGGGATAGTCAAAACTTGGTGTATGATAGTTGACCCTAACTTCATATGTGTTACATAGCCTCCTAGCACTGATGTCAATGCATGCAAAGTAAAGCAGAGATGCAAAAAAAGGGTTTTTTGAGATGAGAGGCACTTACCTAGTCGAGTGTTGTGTTCTCTTTAAACATCTTTCCTTGTGGTTATTTTGTAATTAGGTTATTGTTATTTTATGATTTGGCTATCACGCAAGATGTAGTTTAGGATGCATGCAATAATGCAATTTAGGAAGCAAACCAACATGCCATTCGGGACTCATATAAGGATGATAGTGACTCATGCAAGATGCATGATGAGTGTGAAAAATGCATTTCATTAAGTAATCTTTGTGTTAGGAAAAATTCAATTTAAGTTAAGTTTGTGTTTCTTTAATTCAGTTTTTATTTAGCTGAGTACTTACTGCATGTCTTGTGTGTTTATTTATTTTTACGTATTAGTTGGTTTATTTTTGGTTGATTTTTATGTATTTAAGGAAGTCAAAGAACAATAGAGGAAGGTTATATGGGAGCCGTGAGCACTTGAAGCGAGCCTAAAAAGTAATGGAGATCAATATGTTGAAATGCTGAAAAAGTGATGTGCACGACCATGCGCATTTTGCACACGGCCGTGCGACCTGGTGATTAGGAAAGTCAGAGGCAAATTCAATTGCTGACTTATGAAGGACAAGAGGGAGATTTCACATAGATGTAACCTTAGGTCTGGTAATTAGGGTTTTTTAAGAGGACAGCCACCAAAAACAAGAAGAGAATTATTCTTTTTCTTATCATCACTTTTTTTGGAGATATAATTTTTTAGAGCAGTTTTGAGAAAACAAAGATTTTTCTTGCTTATGTTAGTTTGGAGATTGGAGAATAAAAATTAAAGAACATCAAGCTTCCTATTTAACAGGGGGTTTATTCTATTCAATTATTGTTATTCGTTCTTAATTTTAATTCAATGATGATGTCTATTTTCTATTATTTTTCCTTTTTATTTCTAAAAATTAACATGAGTAGCTAAATTCTTAGTTAGGGTTCTTATTGCCATTCAACCATGGGCTAATCATAATTAAACCTAAGCCATTAATCTAGATCCTTTGGTTATTGTTGAACTTAATGTCTTCTTAGGATTGATAACCCTTTGATTGAATATACACAATAGAACTTTATTGAGAGATGGGTTGTATTAGATTTAAATAATAACTTGTTAGATGCTTTCTTAGTTGAGAAACACTTAAGCAACTAATATTGATTAAGGGTTATTGCTTAAACTGGGTTAAATGAATGCTTAGTAGGCAAGAGCTTTAAATCTAAGAATGTCAATTTACTTGGTTAATCATAGGGTTGTCTTAGGAGGAAAGCCTATGATTCTAGGGAAACCCTCAAATTGGATTAAGGTTAGGTATATTTTAGCAGTAAATTGATTTTAAATAAAGGCTGAATTAGTAATAAGAACCCTAGCTCTCTAAAGAGATTGTTATTTCATTATGATTTTTTATGTTTTGTCTTAGTTTAATTTTTAGTTTAATTAAAAAAGCCCTTTTTCGTTGTTTAAACAAATAAACACAACTAGTGTCACTGTAATCAATTTGCAATCTCTATGGGATTGATATTTAATTACTACTTGTACGAATCCGTATACTTACGGAAACCCATCAATGAAGTTTTAGGATTCATAAAATGCATTTGTTCTATGAATGATTCAGGCAAATGAGATAGACACGTGATAGTTATATGTAATCAGACATATGATATGTAAACACACACATGAAAGTGCAATGCCCACCCCTTTGGGCATCATACTTAAAACACTTTAGTAATGTTAAGGGTTCTAACATTCACTTTAATATTATAGGACACTAGCAGTGCTACTCTCACCTGATTAAGGTTTTGAGCAAAAAGTGAGTCTAAGTATGGCATAGCCTAAATAACGATTAGAAGTGAGCATAAATAAGGTTAGAAAAGTAAGCTTGACTAAGGCTTAGCCCAAAGAAGGCTGGAAAAGAATAAGACTTAGCCTATCTAAGGCATAAAAGAGAGCCTAAATAAGGCTAAAAAGTGAGCTTGAATAAGGCTTAGCCCAAATAAGGTTTAAAAGCGAGCCTAAACAAGGCTTAGTGACATGTTTGTGTGTACTATTTTAGTTTATGATTGTGATTATGATTGTGATTGTTTGTATGATGCAAAATGTATTATGTATTTTTACCTTTTAGTTTTTATTATAGATTCTTCTTGATCTAGGTTAATAATGATGACTTTTGAATTTTTATTAGCTGGTTGCAACTTGAAGTCTTGAGAAAACACATATGAACATATGAAGAGTATGCATTTAAGTTTATTTTTGAAGTATTTTTAAAGAATTTCTACATTTATGTATGGAATTAATTTTGGTGAATAGAGCACTTCTATTCTTGAATTCTTGCTATTAATTCATGGCCAAGATTATTTGTGTTGCCAAGTGAAGAGCAAGCTTCCCAAGTGAATTTCTTGAAGAATGTAGTGAGATAAAACTTATAAAGAATGCAGATGAACAAAATAAATTTCAATTACTAATAAGCTTTTGAGCAAGAAAGAGATAGTTGACCATATGTTATTTAGTTTTTTTTACAAGGACTTCCTTTCTTTAGTATCCCCTTCCTTTCTCGTATTACTCAATATAGATACCACTGAAAGGTCCTTCAAGATACTTATACTCCATATTTTAGAGCATTGGAGTGTCCAAAGATTTTGATTAATTTTTTTAATTTACTCTTGTTGCATTTATTTTCTTTTTCTTTAATAAATGTTTCCCTTTGTAGTATTCCTCGCTTTTCTATATTACTCAATGTGAATATTGTAATAGGGTCTCTTTTAGTACTCTTACTCATTTTCAAGCATTGGAGTAGGTAAGTATGGTTTGAAGATCATAAGCCTATTTGAAAGATGTCTTGATAATTGCAATTTATTTTGTTCATTAATATCTTTGATAGGTTTTGTCTTATGAGTTCTCCATCCATCGAAATGGTAGGCGAGCATTAGGTTGATTAAAGTTTAGAAAGTCTTGGCTTGGAATTGTTAATTATGCTTAGGAGATTGTTAAACAAGCATTAAAGGAAGATTATGACAATTAAAATCAGCTCACTTAGCTCTAATATGTACCACTATGGCACAAATAAAGTTTATCAAGATTGTAAGAAAAGAGATATTATTGTATGTAGCAGACATGTCATTGTTAATATTATTATCATTTTTATTTGATTTTTGACACACGAATGAAAATGTAGATGTAAGTACTAAAGAAGAGGAAGAGGACACTTCCTATACATAGGTGGTGGTAAAGGTGGCACTTGTCAATTTGATGTGTTTGATTCCTTATTTCTGATTGTTTCTCCTCTTGGTTTTGTATCTATTGGCTTCAACATTTGTCACTTATACAACTTTTTGTCATATTTGTTAATGTAATTTTATTGACCTTAGCTTGGGCTTATGACATATCTAAGGTGCCATGTGTTGTCTTCCTCATACAAAAGGCCTTTCCATCTCAAACACTTAATTTTGTTCTTTAAAAGTCTTTATCCCTTTTGATGTAGAGGATTTTGGAGGTAAGGGGGATAATAAGGGTCTTAATAGTGCAAGAGGGAGAAGGTCAATGACTTCTTATTACAGTTGTTGTACTTGATGTGAGAATGTCCACTTGGATGAATGTGCTTGAGTGTATCACCTTCAAGAGGCGAACTATTTCCTTTTTATTGGTTTGTCACTTTATCACTTTATTACTTTGACTGCATCTTTTTCTTCACTTATTTGTGTGTTGCATTGCCATGTTTTCTTTCATTGTTATCTTGTTGCTTAGTTGCATTTCCCCATAAAATAAAACCATAAGCATTTAATGAACTTTTATTCAGATTTGAGCAACAATTCCAAGTCAGTGTATACTCTTACTTCTTTTTCTTTGGTCGTTGCTCTTGTTGCGTTGCTTTATAGGCACCTTTCGTCTTTACACACTTGGATTTGCTTCATTAATTTTTATAGTTGCATTTTTTTATAAAATAAATAAAAGAATTGGTATTAGTATCAATTTTATTTCGAGACAATGATTATGAGTAAATGTACATTAACTTGCTTATTTTGGTCTATCATTGGTGCAGTTTTATTTCCTTTTTGGTGGTTTATACTGGGAGGACTTCATGCTCTTAACCTTGCCTACAAGTCTTGCTAGGATAAAGGCATAGTACTAAGAATGGATTTTCATTTATATTTTAAGGAGATAGTCACCATTCCTCTTTTAATCTTATTGCCATCATTGATTATGCTGAGCTTTTTGCTTGGATCTCAAGGAACTATGCCTTTAGAGCTAGCATCTATATCTTATTATATGTGAATTTGGTGATGGAGTTTGTTTGCTGCTCATATAAATGTTTGCCCCATAGGGTTATTTTCGCGAGTCTATGATATCTTTTTATTATCCTTGTCTTGATGCAAGTGTCTCAAAACCTTTATTGGTGTGCTTTTCACTTTAATGAATATCCTGTCTGATTCTGTTTGAATGTTTAGGTTCATGACTTCTCAGTGTATTACTTTATCATCATGTTCCTACTTATGATGCATGTTTCTAATGTCTGTGCATGCAATAACCATTTTTATTTAAATGCCTATAATTGATTTTTCTCATGTTTGTGCATGTAATGCTTTTAATGCATGTTTCCAATGTCTATGCAATGCTTGTCATGCAAGTGCTCAATGTAGGGAAATATTATAAGGCTGCTCATTTATGGCTAGAGAGAGAGAGGTACATTATTAAAGTGAAGGTAAGATATCTACATATTGGGGTTTATCAACTCAAATTGGAGAGCAAGGCACATCATCAGAGTATAGTTTGGACATCTGAGGATTGAGGCTTGTTTACTAAAGTAGAGGAGAAACCAAAAGACAGATTTGAAGCGTGACTTGGGTGTCAAGGAACAAGAATGACCAAGAGAGCATTACAGCATTTGGTTTTTGGCCTTGGGTCTCCTTTCACTTTCTTTATTTATTCTATATTTTCTTTTCTTGCCTCAGTCATGATTTCCAGGCATATAATTACAATTAAGAGCATAGGAATGTTTTGACAAATGAACCATGCATAGGATATGACCCACATGTTATCCATGCATATGTGCAGGTACTGGGAGGCAAGTTTCAAATTGGTGTTTTCATTTATGTGGGTTTGGAAAAATTTGCAAGGTTTTAGTGAGGTGTTTTGATGGTGTTTGAGCTAATCTTATGGCAATTTTTTAGGCAAGGTTTGTAGGTCTTTTTTTTTTGGATTCAAGGCTTGCTAGTTTTATTCTTATCTTAGGGATCATATTGGAATCATGATTGAGACTAGCTTGGTGCCTAACTCTATAAACACATGGCAGGAGCTTTATACAGCCTTTTTTAATAAGTACTTTCCACCAGCTAAAGTACTCAAAATCAGAAATGAAATTAACTCTTTCTATCAATGAGATGATGAAAGTTTTTATAAGTGTTGGGACAGATTCAAGGATCTTCAACGATAATGTCCACCGCAGTTGATTCCTTCATGGGATTTGGCACAATCTTTTTACAAGGGTGTCAATCCCGCAGTGAGAGCAAACATGGATGCATCAGCAGGAGGAACTATCATATCTAAGACACCAGAAGATGCCTTAGAGCTTTTCAAAGAAATGGCTAATACCCAAAGCCTCTGGTCCAGTGAGAGAGCTATTCCAAAGAGAAGGGGAGCAATTAAAGTTGACAGTTTGATGATATTAAATGCAAAGATGGATGCTTTATCTAAAAGAATGGATAAAATGAATATCAATGCCATATCTAACTTGTCTTCCTCTTGTGAATTATGTCAGGGTAGTCATCCAACTATAGAGTGTCAGATGATGCAAAGCTTGTCCATGGAGAATGTAAACTTTGTGAACAACTTTAAAGGACAGCAAAACCAAGTGCATGGCAACACCTATAATCCAAGTTGGAGAAATCATCCTAATTTCTCTTGGAGCAATCAAGGGAACAACTAGTGGAGGCCACAAGCACCACCTAGTTTTATAGGGCATAATTTGCAACACCAGCAACCAAATTACCACCAAGAAAAAACTTCATCTTCTAGAAGTTCTCTAGAGAGTAAGTTGGAGAAGTTCATGGATGTGATGTCCACGAAAATGAATCAACAAGATGAAGCTACAAAAAGGTTGGAAGGTAGATTTGAGCAAATGTATCAAGACACTCAGCTGATGTTCAAGAACCACTCTTCCTCTATTCATAATTTAGAGGTGCAAATGGGGCATTTGGAAAATTCTTTGTCAATGAGGAATCAAGGTTCTTTGCCAAGCAACACTAAGAAGAATCCAAAAGAACAGTTGAAGGCTATCACCTTGAGAAGTGGAATAGAAATACAAATCCCAAAAACAATAATAGAATATGAGCAGGAAAAGAATAAGGAAGAGGAGAAACAACAAGAGGATGAATGGGTTAAAGTGCAAACAGAGGAGAAACTACAAGGGGATAACAATAATAAGGAATGAGTGGTGGAGAACCCTACACCACCACTAGTGAAACCTTACAAACCTCCAGCTCCATATCCTCAAAGACTGAAGAAATAGGAGCATGATCAACAATTTGCTAAATTTCTAGAGAGGTTTAAGGCACTTCACATCAACATGCCTCTGGTGGAATGTCTTTTGCAAATGCCTAAGTACTCTAAATTTCTCAAGGAACTGATTTCCAATAAAAAGAAGTTACAAGAATGTGAGACCATCACACTCACAAAAGAGTGTAGCGCTATCATTTCGAAGAAACTTCCTTTAAAAAGGAAGCATCTAGGAAGTCTCATTATTCCTTATTATATGGGAAATTTAAATTTTCAAAGAGCTTTATATGATTCTGGAGATTCAATTAATCTTATGCCTTTGTCTATTTACAAGAAATTGGGATTAGGAGAAGCAAAACCTACAAGCATTCAATTGCAACTTGCAGATAGGACAGTGAAAGAACCAGAAGGGATAGTGGAGGATGTATTAGTAAGGGCTAGAAAATTTATTTTTCCAATGGATTTTGTAGTCCTTGACTTTGAAGAAGACAAGGAGGTTCCACTAATCCTTGGTATGCCATTCCTTTACATTGCTAGAGCAATAATTGACATCTATAATGGAACTCTTATATTAAGAGTGGGGGATGAGAGCTGTAAGTTTAATATCTATGAGACTATGAAATATCCTTATGACGAAGATTTTTGCATGCGAGTTAAAGTCATTGATGAATGTGTGAATGAAGTCCAATGACAGAGGTTGGCACGGTCTTTAAAAGTTGAGAATATTGAGAAGTGCTTATAGGTACAATCTTCTCAAGAAGAAGTGACTCTCAAATACCTGCACTAACCACACATACAACTACCAAACACTGAACCCGCACCACCCTCAATCATAAAACCACCAAAACTAGACTTGAAGTCGTTACCTCAATATTTAAGATACACTTTTCTTAGTGATGACCAAACTTTACCTGTGATTATATCTTCTAAACTTAGCAAGGAGCAAGAGGATTTATTGGTGAACATGCTGAAGAGAAAAATAAAGGCAATTGGGTGGCAGATTTTAGATATAAGAGGAATAAGTCCCTCATATTGCATGCATAAGATTTTAATGGAGGATGGATACAAGCCAACCATTGAAAGAAAGAGGAGGCTCAACCCGAACATGCAAGAGGTGGTAGAGAAAGAAGTGGTCAAACTACTTGATGCAGGAATTATTTATCCAATCTTTGACAGTTCTTGGGTTAGCCCAATTCAGTGTGTGCCGAAGAAGGGGGGGGAATAACGATTGTGCAAAATATAGAAGGAGATTTTTTTCCTACAAGAGTTGTGAATGGATGGAGAGTGTGCATTGATTACAAGAAACTGAACTCATCCACAAGGAAAGACCATTTCCCATTACCCTTTATTGATCAAATGTTGGAGTGGATAGCAGGACATGCTTTTGACTGCTTCCTGGATAGTTATTCAGGCTACAATCAAAATGCAATAGCTCCAGAAGATCAAGAGAAGACCACCTTTACATGTCCTTATAACACATTTGCATACAAGAGGATGCCATTTGGGTTATGTAATGCTCCTGCAATTTTTTAGAGATGTATGATGGCTATATTTGCAAATTTAGTGGAGGAGATCATGGATATTTTCATGGATGATTTTTCTATCTATGGAAACTCATTTGAAGGATGTCTAAACAATTTGGAGCAAGTTCTAGCACGTTGTGAGGAAACAAATTTGGTGCTGAATTGGGAAAAGTGCCATTTCATGGTAGATGAAGGTATTGTACTTGGACACAAGATTTCAGCTTAAGGCATTCAAGTTAATAAAGCAAAGGTGGAGGCAATTGAGAAGCTATAGTACCCCACAAATGTTAAAGGAGTTAGGAATTTTCTTGGTCATGCAGGCTTCTATAGGCGATTTATCAAGGATTTCTCAAAAATCTCAAAACCCCTTTGTAAGTTACTTGAAAAAGATTCACCTTTTGATTTTACTAATGACTATAAATTGGCTTTTGACAGTTTGAAACAAGCACTTGTTTCTGCTCCTATAGTGATGGCACCAGATTGGAGTCTACCATTCGAGTTGATGTGTGACGCCAGTAATCATGCAATAAGAGTCATTCTTAGCCAAAGAAAGGAGAATAAGTTGCATGTGATCTATTATGCAAGCCGAACATTGATAGATACTCAGTTGAATTATGCTACTACAGAAAAGGAGATGCTGGCCGTTATATTTGCTTTTGATAAGTTTAGATTGTACCTCCTTGGATCGAAGGCAATTGTATGCACAGATCATGCAACATTGAAGTATCTAATGAACAAAAAGGATTCAAAACCAAGGCTTATGAGATGGGTACTTCTGTTGCAAGAGTTTGATATTGACATCAAAGATAAGAAAGGAGCTAAAAATGTAGTAGCTGATCATCTTTCAAGGTTGGAGTTGAAACACGAGGAAAGTGATAAGCAAGAGCCTATCAAGGAGATATTCCCTGACGAAATGCTTTTTGCTATAGAATTTATGGGTGGTCCTTAGTTTACTGATGTAGCCAATTTTTTGTCAGTGGGTGAAATTCCAAAAGAGTTCACTCCTCAGCAAAAGAAAAAGTTGATTTGTGATGCTAAATTATACATTTGGGATGAGCCATTCTTGTGGAAACTATGCAACAATGGCATAGTCAGGAGATGTGTAACAAATGAGGAAGCAGGAGACATCTTACAACACTATCATAGGAGGGTCATTGGTGGACATTATGGACCATAATGAACAGCTGTTAAGGTTCTTGAAATAGGGTTCTATTGGTCGATAATTTTTCAAAATGCTAGAGATTTTGTAATGCATTGTGACGCATGCCAAAGGAGTGGAAACATTTCAAAGAAGGATGAAATACTCCAATATGGAATTCTAAAAGTGGAAATTTTTTATGTTTGGGGCATTGATTTCATGGGACCATTTCCAGCGTCAGATGGTAACAAGTATATTCTTGTTTGTGTGGATTATATTTCCAAGTGGGTGGAAGCTCAAGCATGCACAATCAATGATGCAAGGGTTGTTTGCAAGTTCTTAAAGAAGCTATTCTCTTGATTTGGAATGCCTCGAGTCATCATAAGTGATGGGGGAACACACTTCTGTAATAAGAATATGGAAGCTTTATTAGCTCGCTATGGTGTGAAGCACAGGGTAGCTACACCTTATCACCCGTAAACCAGTGGCCAAGTTGAGGTGAGTAGTAGGGAGTTAAAAGAAGATATTGGAGAGAATAGTAAGTAAGCCAAGCAAAGAATGGGAAAGGAAGCTTGATGATGCTTTGTAGGCATATCAAACAGCTTATAAAACACCTTTTGGGACGTCTCCTTTTAGGGTGGTTTATGGAAAAGCATGTCATCTTCCCGTTGAGATTGAACATAAGGTCTACTGGGCAGTGAAAGCCTTGAATTTTGACTTTAGGAAGGCAGCTGAGAGAAGAATGTTACAATTGAATGAACTTGAAGAGATAAAGGAAGCTACTTATGAAAATTCAAGGATTTATAAAGAACATACTAAGAGATGGCATGATGCAAGAGTAAAAATCAAGGAGTTTAAGGAAGGTGATCAAGTTTTGTTATTCAACTCACGGCTTAGATTATTTCCTGGAAAGTTGAAAAGCAGATGGACATGACCGTATATAGTGACTCATTCATATCCTTATGGAGCTATGGAATTGAGGAACGAAAAAGGAGACACATTCAAAGTGAATGGGCAAAGGTTAAAGCTATACCATGGAAGCAAATTTGAGGAGTTCCATCAAGTTTCATACTTGAGGGAATTAACTGGATGATCAATTTGATGGTCTAGCTCATGGACCATTAAAAGAGCACTTCTTTGGGGCTCAACCAAGATTATTTTTTATTTGTATTTGTATTTGTATTTTTTTTATTGGTTATTTGTTTTACATTTTTGCAAGTTTATTCTATTTTTGATAACTATTTCTGGTGCATTTCAGGGAATGAAAGAAAGGTTGGAGCTTTAAAAGAGGTCTTGTGAGTTAAATGTTTAATGGAATTTGTGTTTTGAGTGACTTGTAATTTAAATTTATGATTCATTGCTTGTCTATGTGTGTTGAATTTTTAATTCGGCAAATTTATGAAGTATGCATATACAGGTCACACGGCCGTGTGCATTTTGCACATGGCCGTGCGCCTTGCATCACCACTTCTGAACCATCAGATCACATGGTTGTGCACCTTATGATGCTATAACTTAACACACGGCCGTACGAATTTCACATATGGCCATGTGATGAGACAGACCTGACTTTTAGAAAAGACATAAAATTTTGTTTCAAGTGGATTTTTCCACTTCCCAACACTCAACACTTCCCCAAAACCCTAGGAACTCCACTTTTGACCACTTTTACACTTCGTAAGCCCTATAAAACCTAACCCTTGACCACCTTTTCAATTTCTCATTAAATGTGATCCAATTCCCCATCATCTCACTCTCTATATAAACACTCACTTCCTCTCTACAAAATCATTCTCTACACCATTTCCTACACCATTCTCCACTCTATATATTTTTTCACTTCTTTTTAAGGAAGTCTTATAGAGAATGATCAAAGAAGGAAGAACATAGCAAGGAAGCAAACTAATCCTTCCAAAAGAGCAAAACATGGTGGAAATTCCAATAATCCGGGTGGTACTAAAGAGGAACAAATGGTAAAACCTTTCCCCTCTCAAATTCAATTTAGGCATGGTGAGCATAGGAATAAATTTCAAGCAATGATGAATAGGAAGATTATGCCAAATAGATATTTGAGTGCCACATCCTTGATTGAAATTGGGTTGTTAGACGAGATTAATTTGTATGTTCATAGGATGGGGTGGAATGATTTTATTTTGATGCAAAATCCTTCTTATGCCATCCTAACTTGTGAATTTCTCTCTTCTTTTAAGTTTAATGATCATACCCTTATGCTAACTTTTCATTTGGGGAATGAGGAGCATACTCTAGGTTTGTTTGAACTCAATGATGTATTTCATTTTCCTAAAAATCAGGATGCTAATGTTGCATATGATAGAAATGAGTTTTTGAGAGAATTAACTGGGGAAAGGGGAGTTTTCTATTAGGCTCGGTTAGCAAAATAATCAAGGATTCGATTGCCCGCACTCAAGTACCTTCATAGGCTCATGGCACATTCTTTGTTTCCAAGGAAAGAGGGTGACTCTATGATTACCACCACTGAGCTAAACATTTTATATTGTATGGTGAATGATAAAAAACTTGATTTATCATGCTTTAAATGGGAATTTGAGAGATGTTGCTATAAAAGCTACTGGGGCTATTAAAGTGGGAGGCCTAGTAATAGCTATAGCCAAGTACTTAAACTTTGACATCGAGAACATGCCTTTTGAAAGGGTCCCAGGTAGTCACTTCATTGATATTGGCATAATGGAATCCATGGGAATGGTTAGAGTTGATCATACTAGGAGAGCTTTTCTTATCCTGGCTGCACTTATAGAATAAGATGAAGAGGAAGAGGAAGAATCTCTCTGAATAATGTGTTAAAAAGGCTAAACAGCTTGGAGTTGCAAATTGGAGTTATCGATTCCAATATAGGAGAGTTGAATTCTGAAGTGGTAGGAATGGGTCGTACTTCTAAGCAAATTAATCACACATTACAGATGATTAACCGTAACCTTAACACCTATTTCAACTCTTAGAATTTTATCCCGCCGCCATTCCCACATAATGAAGACATGCTAGCACAAGAGTACTCCTCTGAGGATGAAGGGGAGGAATGAAGACCTTATTTTGAAGTGTTTAGCTCTAGCTTGAACAATGTTTACTTTATGTGTTTTTGTTTTTTTGTGATGTTTTATGGAATGTTATATGTTATGTTTCATGTTTTAAATTAAAGTATGTTTTTTTAAGTTGTTTTTTTTTAAGGATTTTTATTTTAGGAATGTTACTTTTTCTTATTTTTCCATTTAATATTTTTTTCTTTCAATTATGCAATAAATATGGGAGGTTTGTCCTACTAATTTTACCCAAAAAAAAAATTTTGCTAGCAGGTAGCATGATCATGCGCATTTTGCACACGGCCGTGCATAATACGATGTCAATCAGGTAGCACAGCCATGCGCAATTTTGCACAGGGCCATGCGACCTGATGCACAGGCACAGTCGAATTCCTCAAAAATTTTCCTATTTTAAACGTTGCAATGAGGACATTGCACATTTTAAGTGTGGGGGAGGAAATAAAAATAATAATAAATAAATAAATAAATTTATTTTACAAGCTTGTTAATTGTGATTTTATTGGTTTTTATTTGTTTCCTTATTCCATTGAGGGTTTAGTTGATTTTAGTTTCCTAAGTAAGCTAAATTTACTAAATTAATGGGTAAGCAATTTTTACTGAAATTAGAATGTTTTATTTTTCTTACTTAAACTCTGCTGAATTTTATTTTTCTTCTTGTTAATTTCATTCTTTTTTTTATTATTTTAATTTAGTACTAACATTATTATGATGGCTAGAACAAAGACACAATTTCAAGGAAAGAAGCTTAGTGATGGCGAGGGAAAATCTAAAGACATGAGGGATGATTATAAAGCTTTCTTTGCCATTTATTCTGAAGAAGAAGGGAAGAGATTCTACTCCTTAGTCAAGAGAAATTTCAACAAGCCAAAACACTTTGATGATGAAGGTACTATTGAATATGGGTATTAAGGGAACCATAAATATGTTTTGCAATAAATTGGGATGGTTTAAATTGGCTACAACCCAATATGATATATTCTTTGTACTCATAATAGAATTTTACACTACATTTAAGATTTTAGATGCACCTCTAGGAATCTTTTCATGTAGGTTCTTTAAGAAAGAATACTTATTTGACTATGAAATCATGTCTCAAATCTTTGGTTTTCCTCAAGGAGGTGTTTGTCAACCTCCTATGGATTATAATATGAGTAGTTTTTGGCATGAAATCACTGGAGGTGATAAAGTTTATGAGGGTCAAATAATGACTAGTGGTTTGATCAAAGATCACTCATATTTAATCATGCATAAATTCATGGCACATACAATCTTTGGAAGAAAAGATAGTACTAGGGTTTCCCTTGATGAACTATTCATGTTATGGTGCTTGAAGACTAACACAAAAGTATGTTGTACATACTTTGTTTTGTGTTCTATGTGGCAGGTTATTTAGGCTAGAAAGGTGTTGATCTCAATGGGACATATTGTTACTGGATTGGCATTGTATTTTGCTCAATTCAAATTTGCCAAACATAAATTGGAGCCTTTAGAAGCCAAGTCCCTTGATGAAGATTACCTAGTGTGAGCTGAAATCATCACTGAATTCAATGAGTTCCATGATGTAACGGGTAGAAGATGCTACATGATTTGTCAATTGGCAATGTAATATGGTGAAATACCTTTACCCCCTAATGCAGTTTAAAAAGGAGATAATAGGAGTGAAGCTCAATTAAGGAAGCAACGGAACATCAAAAAATGGAGTGATGACATCATGGAAAATATCAAAGAGCGGATGGATATCTCTGACAATAGGATTGGGAACATGGTTATGGATTTGTCCAACCAATTAAAGAAATTCGAGGGGCGATGTGAATCCAGAGCTGAAAGGTTGCAACTTCAAATTGATGAAATCTTTTGCATCCTTTCTCAAAGCAAAAGATCTAAAGCTATAAATGAAGCTGCAAAGTGCATCATGGTCACACCATATATTCCCCCTCTAGTTTCACCAGAATAAAGGGAGTATACTGTTCTTTAATTTTCTTTTATTTATTTATGTTCTTTTCATAACTGTATGCTTGTGTGTTTGTTTTACTTTAAGAATTTACATGCTTTATTTTTATTTTATTTTATTTTATTTTATTTTATTTTACCCTTTTTGTGTGTTTATGCCTTGCTCTTACACTTGAATTTTTGCAACATATATACCTTTAGAGCCTTATTCATTAATCTTAGTTTTCTTGAAGAAATGCCTTAATCTTCCTTTAATTAATCATTTTAAATTTTTAAATTAGAAGAGCAACTTGTGGTTAAGAATTTTTACATTTTAATGAACATTAATACTTACTTTTCTATTGAACAAGTGAATCTAGATGATTAATATTTGAGAAAAGTATTTGTGAGTAGGAATTTGAGGATGCTTTAGAGTGGTTCTATTAAAAAAAATCAATCAAGAAGCGAGATGGAGCGTAAAACGCACTCGTTTGGAGCTTAAAATTGAAAAGAAAAATCTTTTAAATGCTCCTTTTACTCCAATGCTCTTTAAGAGTAAGAGTATCCAAAGGACCCTTTTTGGAGGTTTCCACACTAAGTAACACAAGAAAGGTGGGCAATGCTGAGATTGGGAAGACATTGATTGATGAACTTCTTAGCCTCTTTATTGTTGGCACGATTCCTACTTGTGTTTATTTTTCTTGAGTCTCAATCGTTTGTTTTCATATTTTCACTAGAAAAGTATGCTCTTCACATGGTAACAATATATTATTGACCTTAGTTACTGTCTTACTTTTCGAGTTTATAAACTTTTTATTAAAGGAAGATTATGGTAGTTAGTCAAGTTAAACATAGTTAATGAGTATGATTCTTTAGGTAGATATGTGTTTTTAGGTTTTGCTTGAGGACAAGTAAATATTCAAGTGTGGGGGAATTTGATGAGTGTGAAAAATGCATTTCATTAAGTAGTCTTTGTGTTAGGAAAAATTCAATTTCAATTAAGTTTGTGTTTCTTTTATTCAGTTTTTATTTAGCTGAGTACTTACTACATGTCTTGTGTGTTTATTTATTTTTATGTATTAGTTGGTTTATTTTTTGTTGATTTTTATGTATTTAGGGAAGTCAAAGAATAGTAGAGGAAGGTTAGATGGGAGCCATGAGCACTTGAAGTGAGCCTAAAAAGCAATGGAGATTAATATGTTGAAATGCTAAAA
Source organism: Mallotus nudiflorus (assembly GCA_947683625.1). Lineage (NCBI taxonomy): Eukaryota > Viridiplantae > Streptophyta > Magnoliopsida > Malpighiales > Euphorbiaceae > Mallotus > Mallotus nudiflorus. The sequence goes on along the minus strand of CANTUR010000027.1, from coordinate 7,900,120 downwards.
AAGTGATGTGCATGGCCATGCGCATTTTGCATTTTGGCACATGACCGTGCGACCTGGTAATTAGGAAAGTCAGAGGCGAATTCAATTGTTGACTCATGAAGGACAAGAGGGAGATTTCATATAGATGTAACCCTAGGGCTGGTAATTAGGGTTTTATAAGAGGGCAGCCACCAGAAACAAGAAAAGGATTATTCTTTTTCTTATCATCACTTTTTTTGGAGATGCAATTTTTTAGAGCAGTTTTGAGAAAACAAAGATTTTTCTTGCTTATGTTAGTTTGGAGATTGGAGAATAAAAATTGAAGAACATCAAGCTTCCTATTTAATAAGGGGTTTATTCTATTCAATTATTGTTATTCATTCTTAATTTTAATTCAAAGATGATGTCTATTTTCTATTATTTTTCCTTTTTATTTCTTAAAATTAACATGAGTAGCTAAATTCTTAGTTAGGGTTCTTATTGCTATTCAACCATGGGCTAAGCACAATTAAACCTAAGCCATTAATCTAGATCCTTTGGTTATTGTTGAACTTAATGTCTTCTTAGGATTCATCACCCTTTGATTGAATATATACAATAGAACTTGATCAAGAGATGGGTTGTATTGGATTTAAACAATAACCTGTTAGATGCTTTCTTAGTTGAGAAACACTTAAGCAACTAATATTGATTAAGGGTTGTTGCTTAAATCAAGTTAATTGAATGCTTAGTAGGCAAGAGCTTTAAATCTAAGAACGTCAATTTACTTGGTTAATCATAGGGTTGTCTTAGGAGGAAAGTCTATGATTCTAGGGAAACCCTCAAATTGGATTAAGGTTAGGTATAGTTTAGCAGTAAATTGATTTTAAATAAAGGTTGAATTAGTAATAAGAACCCTAGCTCTCTAAAGTGATTGTTATTTCATTGTGATTTTTTATGTTTTGTCTTAGTTTAATTTTTAGTTTAATTAAAAATACCCTTTTTTGTTATTTAAACAAACAAACATAACTAGTATCACTGTAATCAATTTGCAATCTCTGTGGGATCGATATTTAATTACTACTTGTACGAATCCATATACTTGTGAAAACCCATCAATGCAGTTTTAGGATTCATACAATGCAATTGTTATATGAATGATTCAGGCAAATGAGATAGACACGTGATAGTTATATGTAATCAGGCATATGATATGTAAACACGCACATGAAAGTGCAATGACCACCCCTTTGGGCATCGTACTTAAAACACTTTAGTAGTGTTAAGGGTTCTAACATTCATTTTAATATTATGGGACACTAGCAGTGCTACTCTCACCTGATTAAGGTTTTGAGCAAAAAGTGAGTCTAAGTATGGCATAGCCTAAATAATGATTAGAAGTGAGCATAAATAAGGTTAGAAAAGTGAGCTTGAATAAGGCTTAGCCCAAATAAGGCTAGAAAAGAATAAGACTTAGCCCATCTAATGCTTAAAAGAGAGCCCAAATAAGGTTAAAAAGTGAGCTTGAATAAGGCTTAGCCCAAATAAGGTTTAAAAGTGAGCCTAAATATGGCTTAGTGACACGTTTATGTGTACTATTTTTAGTGTATGATTGTGATTATGATTGTGATTGATTGCATGATGCAAAATGTATTATGTATTTTTACCTTTTAGTTTTTATTATAGATTCTTCTTGATCTAGGTTGATAATGATGACTTTTGAATTTTTATTAGCTAGTTGCAACTTGAAATCTTGAGAAAACACATATGAACATATGAAAAGTATGCATTTAAGTTTATTTTTGAAGTATTTTTAAAGAATTTCTACATTTATGTATGGAATTAATTTTGGTGAACAGAGAACTTCTATTCTTGAATTTTTACTATTAATTCATGGCCAAGATTATTTGTGTTGCCAAGTGAAGAGCAAGCTTCCCAAGTGAATTTCTTGAAGAATGTAGTGAGATAAAACTTATAAAGAATGCAGATGAACAAAATAAATTTCAATTACTAATAAGCTTTTGAGCAAGAAAGTGATAGCTGACCATATGTTATTTAGTTTTTTTAACAAGGATTTCCTTTCTTTAGTATCCCCTTCCTTTCTCATATTACTCAATATAGATACCACTGAAAGGTCCTTCAAGATACTTATACTCCATATTTTAGAGCATTGGAGTGTCCAAAGATTTTGATTAATTTTTTTTAATTTACTCTTCTTGCATTTATTTTCTTTTTCTTTAATAAATGTTTCCCTTTGTAGTATTCCTCGTCTTTCTTATATTACTCAATATGAATACTGTAATAGGGTCTCTTTTAGTACTCTTACTCACTTTCAAGCATTGGAGTAGGTAAGTATGGTTTAAAGATCACAAGCCTATTTGAAAGATGTCTTAATAATTGCAATTTATTTTGTTCATTAATATCCTTGATAGGTTTTGTCTTATGAGTTCTCCATCCATTAAAATGGTAGGCAAGCATTAGGTTGATTAAAGTTTAGAAAGTCTTGACTTGGAACTGTTAATCATGCTTAGGAGATTGTTAAACAAGCATTAAAGGAAGATTATGACAATTAAAATCAGCTCACTTAGCTTTAATATGTACCATTTATGGAACAAATAAAGTTTACAAGAATGCAAGAAAAGAGATATTATTGTATGTAGCAAACATGTCATTGTTATTATTATTATCATTTTTATTTGATTTTTGACGTATGAATGAAAATGCAGATGTAAGTACTAAAGAAGAGGAAGAGGACACTTCCTATACATAGGTGGTGGTAAAGGTGGCACTTCTCGATTTGATGTGTTTGATTCCTTATTTTTGATTGTTTCTCCTCTTGGTGTTGTATCTATTGGCTTCAACATTTGTCACTTATACAACTTTTTGTCATGTTTGTTAATGTAATTTTATTGACCTTAGCTTGGGCTTATAACATATATAAAGGTGCCATGTGTTGTCTTCCTTATACGAAGAGGCCTTTCCATCTCAAACACTTAATTTGGTTCTTTAAAAGGCTTTATCCCTTTTGATGTAGAGGATTTTAGAGGTAAGGGGGATAATAAGGGTCTTAACAGTGTAAGAGGGAGAAGGTCAATGACTTCTTATTACAATTGTTGTATTTGATGTGAGAATGTCCAACTTGGATGAATGTGCTTGAGTGTATCACCTTCAAGAGGCGAACTATTTCCTTTTTATTGGTTTGTCACTTTATCACTTTATTACTTTGACTGTATCTTTTTGTTCACTTATTTTGTGTGTTGCATTGCCATGTTTTCTTTCATTGTTATCTTGTTGCTTAGTTACATTTCCCCATAAAAGAAAACCATAAGCATTTAATGAACTTTTATTCAAATTTGAGCAACAATTCCAAGTCAATGTATACTTTGACTTCTTTTTCTTTGGCCATTGCTCTTATTGCGTTGCTTTATGGGCGCCTTTCGCCTTTACACACTTGGATTTGCTTCATTAATTTTTATAGTTGCATTTTTTTATAAAATAAATAAAAGAATTATTATTAGTATCAATTTTATTTTGAGACAATGATTATGAGTAAATGTACATTAACTTGCTTATTTTGGTCTATCATTGGTGCAGTTTTATTTCCTTTTTGGTGGTTTACACTGGGAGGACTTCATGCTCTTAACCTTGCCTGCAGGTCTTACTGGGATAAAGGTATAGTACTAAGAATGGATTTTCATTTATATTTTAGGGAGATAGTCACCATTCCTCTTTTAATCTTATTGCCATCATTTATTATGCTTGAGCTTTTTGCTTAGATCTGAAGGAACTATGCCTTTAGACCTGGCATCTATATCTCATTACATGTGAATTTAATGATGGAGTTTGTTTGCTACTCATATAAATGTTTGCCCTATAGGGTTATTTTCACGAGTCTATGGCATCTTTTTATTATCCTTGTCTTGATGCAAGTGTCTCAAAACCTTTATTGGTGTGCTTTTAACTTTAATGAATATCCTGTCTGATTTCGTTTGAATGTTTAGGTTCATGACTTCTCAGTGTATTACTTTATCATCATGTTCCTGCTTATGATGCATGTTTCTAATGTCTGTGCATGCAATAACCATTTTTATTCTAATGCCTATAATGGATTTTTCTCATGTTTGTGCATGTAATGCTTTTAATGCATGTTTCTAATGTCTGTGCAATGCTTGTGATGCAAGTGCTCAATGCAGGGGAATATTATAAGGCTGCTCATTTATGGCTAGAGAGAGAGAGGTACATTATTAAAGTGAAGGTAAGATATCTACAAATTGGGGTTTATTAACACAAATTGGAGAGAAAGGCACGTCATCAGAGTATAGTTTGGACATATGAGGATTAAAGCTTGTTTACTAAAGTAGAGGAGAAACCAAAAGATAGATTTGAAGCATGACTTGGGTGTCAAGGAAAAAAAATGACCAATAGAGCATTGCAACTTTTGGTTTTTGACTCTAGGTCTCCTTTCACTTTCTTTGTTTATTCTATATTTTCTTTTCTTGCCTCAGTCATGATTTTCAGGCATATAATTACAATTAAGAGCGTAGGAATGTTTTGACAAATGAACCATGCATAGGATATGACCCACATGTTATCCATGCACATGTGCAAGTACTGGGAGGCAAGTTTCAAATTGGTGTTTTCATTTGTGCGGGTTTGGAAAATTTACAAGGTTTTAGCGAGGTGTTTTGATGGTGTTTGAGCTAATCTTATGACAATTTTTTAGGCAAGGTTTGTAGGTCTTTAATTTTTGGATTCAAGGCTTGCTAGTTTTATTTTTAGCTTGGGGATCATATTGGAATCATAATTGAGACTAGCCTTTAATAGTTGAAGGATTTTTGTGAGGGCAACCAATGAATGTTAAAGGGGTCTAAACTCCATTTTAATTTCATGCTTTAAGATTTGATTATGGTTTTCTATAAGCTACAACTCCTTAATGGGATCTTCATGAGCATTCATGGTCATTTATTGATTTTGCCATGAGATGGTATATGCAAATGCACTCATGTATAGATGCTTATGACACTGACAATTGCATCTTATTACGATGCATGAATGTGTGCTAATGCCAATAAGATGCTAGTGATGGATAGAGGGTAATTATTTGGCATTTTCTAAGGTATGTGTGTGGATGCATGTATGCATATAATGCGAATGACTATGCTATATGATAAGACTCATATGTAAGTGCATTTATGTAGGGAATGATGAAGATCATATTATTTGATGAGGAAGCTTGCTCATGATTGTGTGATACATGGAGTGTCAATGATTGTATTACATGATGAGGACTAATGGTTTTATGTTTAGAGGAATGATGCGTGGAATGTTGATGATTGTATGACATGATAAAAGGAGAGAGTTATCCCTTAATGGCACTTGAAAGGATGCATATGTGCAAGTGATTATATAATAAAATGAGAAAGAGGAAATTCGAATCTATATCCGGGTGTGTATATAGGTGGATATGCTCTTACAAAAATATAGGATGGACCTTACCATTTATTAAGATGAAGGTCTCTTTTTTTTTATGAAGTGACCGCATGTGTGGAATATGAAAATTGCATAAAAAAAGGAGATGTGGCTTTTATATGCACATGTAGAGTACTGAATATTTTTGCCCCAAAATGAGAGGAGATTATGCTATTCCTCAAGGTATTATAAGGGACACTACAAGAAAATCATACTTCAATGACATAAAATATTGTCATTGCAAACCATTTATTTCATCACTAATTAGTAAACATGACAAATTACTATTGTAATAGCGATCGTCATAACAAGTGTGTAGTATTTCGTTAAAACGACAATTTTTGTTTTTGTAATTAATAAGTGAGATTTAAATGACAAATAATGCATTGGTCAATTTAGATGTGATTTTTAATGATGACTTTGAGTCAGTATTAATGACGAAAGAATCGTCACAAATTCGATAAATTCATCAGTTTAAGTGATTCACTAATGTGACATTTTTTTCATAAATGTGACTTTTTTATTTCATAACTTAGGTATTTTTTTTTTAATGACAATTAATGAACTTGTAATTTTAAAAGTAAGAATTAATGATGACATTTATGTCCTTTTCATGATGAAATAATAGTTACTAAAAATATATATTCATCATACTAAGTTATTACATAAAATGACAATTGTAGTATTTGTCACATCTAAAATATAATTGATGATGAAAGTAATTACTTTCCAAAAATGTATATAATGTATTGGTTACAATGATATTGTCACCGTTATGACTAATTTTTCATCATCAACTATATAACTCCATCATGATGACTTTTAATATTCGTCATGAAGTGGATACAAAATGGTGACAAAAGAGATACGTCATATTTTCCGATTATAATTTGTGATAAAAAAAAATCATAAAACATTGAACTAAAATTTCATCATTGTATAATTTTCAAAAAAATGACAAACAACAATGTTGTCATGTATTAATTTTAAATAATTACGAATATTTAATTTGTAATTTCCCATACTTACAATATTATTTTGTCACATTAACTATAATAATCGATGACGATTGAAATTGCAAATGAATCATCATTATATGTTTATTTTCATTTATTCTACATATGATGAATGCTTAAAATATCACCTTTTAAGATTATAAATATTAAAAAAAGGTCTCAAAATAATTATGAATATAGAAATCAATAATTTAAAAAATAACAATGTTCATATTCTCAAACTTAAAAATAACAAATAAAACCACAAAAACTTTAATTATTCTAACATTTAAACCTAAAAATCATTCAAACTATATATTTTTTCCACTAGCCTCCATAAATGCCATACACTTTTTAATATTTTTACCTTGTTCACTCAATTGATCCTTTAAGCCATGAACTTCACATTCAAATTCAGCAACTTGTCTTCAAATCATTAACCTCCAACTCAAATTCATTTAGCTTTTGTTGTGTGCTATGAAGTTCATTTTTGTGATTCATAGTGGCCAAATCTTTTTCAGTATTCCATCTTATCAAAGGTTTTAGACCATATCTAAGGCCTTTCATGTATCCACATCCATGACTAAGGACCTCTAACACCATTTTATATAGACTCTTCTCAATTCCATCTTCAATGTACATATTACATTTTTCAATCACTGAATTCTAATACAAAAATTAAAAAAAGTCAAACTATTAGTAACTTATTTTTTCAACTTCTGAGTTTACAAATGTACAAATAGTTACCCAATTATCCTCTACTTGTTTTAAAGACCAACTGTTCATTTAGAATAATATGTTCCCTTATATAGCTCAATTCTATCATAAACTTCTCCATTCAATTCCTTTTAAGACTATAAAAAAAATTAAACACATTAGAATTGATAATACAAATTGTATAACAAAACCATTGTTAGTAATCTATTGCTGAATACATGCATTTATTAATAAATTTTGTTGAGATATAGCTAGTTGGATGCTTAGAACTTACAATTTCTTGTCTTCAAATGGTGAATGGTTTCCTAGCCGAAATATGTGTAGCTTTGACTTTTTTATGATTTCCTTCATTAACTTCACTGGAATGCTGTACAAAATTATGTAGTTAAATGACATCATATAAGTAATTATATACATAAGGCTTCCATATATTAATGTTACTAATACAATTGTAAAGTTAAAATACTGTGTCACTTTAAATTTTTTGGTGTTATAAAATAATCACATAAGGCTTATCAATTTTTTTTAATTGGGAGAAAAACGACTTATTATTCTTAGCCTCTTCCAAACTATAAAACTTCTTCAAGTGCTTATGGAGTTTGTATCTTTTTTGCCTACTACTACACTTGAACCTTTCAATTAAACATTCTTTAATGTTTGGATCATCTACATTAACTTCCATATGAATCTACAAAAAAAATTTCACTATTATAGAATAACATGTAATAAAGGTTTATTGTGATCAAATTATACAACTTTACTTAAACATAAATACGTACATTCAAGTGATCAAATGTCGGTTACAAGTCCTTTTTTTAATTAAAGTCTCTCAATTTTATTGGCACAGTAAGCACATCTCACTTTATTACACTGATTTGACATGATAGCTTAGCAGATTCCTCACCACTTATAGGTCTCCTATTGAAGGATCCATAGTAATCTTCATCTTCTTTCCCCCTAAAGCTATGAATGACTTCATAATTCCCTTGTCCATATTTTTCTCACGTCCCTTCCTTTTAGTGCCTTATCACATAATACAGTATTAATGTTATCAAATTTTGGTTAAGAAATATAAAATGCAACACCTAATACTTGGACATGCATTTACCTATCAATGTTTCATGTTGTAGACTTAAAAAAATTTCATTGGCAACATTTGACTGCACTTGGATACTTTATGATGAACCATCAACTGCTTTAGATGTAAAATTTGCTGAGTCAATTGGTATCAACTCTAAATTTTGTTCATCAACTAAATCATTATGTGTTCTAACATTACTTTTAATAACTTTAGTATCACCTTTAATATGTAAGGGATGATTTGAAGTTTGATGTAGGTTTGTTTGGTTCAATCCCAATTTGATTCTTTTTAATCCTTTAGGTTCCATTGTTCACAAACTATATAAATATTTAAAAAAAATGTTAATTATAATAAATCCAATGCAATTTATAATGCATTACACAATATCCAACACACTTGTGTTTGTACATCATATTATTAATAGAAATAGTTATAGAATTTTACACCAAAAGAAGCATGACCATGTAATTTATTTTAGTTTTTATTGTAACTAATATAATCAATACATTATTTATATATACATTTATTTATGGGAAAGCACACGACCATGTTATTGAATGTCTATAAGTCTAACAGTTGATTACTTATAACACACTCAGATGTATGGTCATTGTAGATAGAGGGGTTTAGTGTGCGCCTAAGATTTTAGCAACCATGACACTATTTGAGCTCAGGACTCTAGAGAACACACTAACCACTATCACAAAGACATGGCATGGAGATGAGGAGTCACCACCCAGGGTAATAACTGGGACAAATAAAAAATGGTGGTACTCGATTCTCTAAAAGAAAGTCAACACCACAACCAGGAGATTCTGGGTACAAAACACTAACTTCTTTTAGTCTTGTGTTCATTTAGAATTACTTTATGAATTACTATCTTATTTTCTATTTACATGAAATTTCATATAAACCCTTATGTAAACAATCAACTCCATGCAAACTAGTCATGAAAAATACATGTACATAATGCATTCATTTAAATTCACAATCCCTAAGTTAGTCTAATTTGCATGTTTTAATTTACAAGTGAGCCTAAAGACTAATGAGCCTAATTCCTATTCACTTTTAATTAAGTGAACCTAAGTTTATTTATTTTAATTCTAAAAATGGGCCTATATCTACAAATTATGAAGTATTTAAATTAGTGGGCCTAATTTTACATATTTTAATTCTAAGGTGATCTTAAATCTATAAATTATGGAAAAGGGTTAAATTAAATGGGCTAAGTCTAAATTAATTAAATTAGGTGGGCCTATGTCTAATTAACTAAATGGGCCTAAGTTATCTCTATCCTAAATCTAATTAATTATGAGCATAAAGATGCATTTTTATTAAATAAACCTAAAAAAAACCTAAATTTTTTTAAATGGGTTAAATTCTAACATGGGCTTAAGGCCTAAAATACATAAACAAAAAAGCAAAAAAATAAAAATAAAAATATATCAAAGCAATCAAATAAAAGATCAAAAAATTAATAAAATTTATTTCTTCTAAAAATCCTTAATTTAATTAAAATGACCATGAACAACAAATAAATAATTAACAAGCAACCTTAATTCTAACCACTTAAATCTAATTCAATTTTAATTAAAATAAAATCCTAATTGTCTCTATAGCCTTAATTTTAATTAATTACCCAATTGAAATCCTAATTTTACTAATCAATTAATTAAAATAAAACATACAGTCGCACATGCATGATTTCATTATTCCCACTATTGGAGCTACTACAATGAGCTATTGAAAATAGCAAGAAAAGAAAAATTAATACAATCCCAAAGAAACAAAATCAAAACAATAATTAAAAAACTAAAAAAACCTAGGAACTATATTTAGCTACAAAGTCCTATCTATGGCATTCTATGGACCTTTATGGATTTTGTTCACCTAGTAAGATCATCATGTAATCCCCATCATAATCACCAACACAAAATAATAAATAATGATTAGTGAATAAAATAGCAATAATAATTAAAATCAAAATAATAATAATAAATAAAAATAAAAGAAGGTAGGAAAGAAAATAATGATTATGGATGCAGCATGAGTTGCCCCTCAGACTAATAAAATCACTGTTGCTTTTTATATAGGTCTTTAAAAACTTGTTATTCTCCTTCTCAAAAGTCTATTTCTCCTTGCTTCAAAACTAATAAATCACAAAGAATATTCTTTGTGTACTACCTAGAAAAAAGAAAAGTCTCCAAGAAAAGAGAGATGTCTAAAAAAGTGCAGAAAAAAGATGAGAGTTGAGAGCCCCCCTACAAGAGAGCTTTAGCTAGGTTTTTATAGGAAAATGTAAAAAACCCTAGCTCATCACGTACTGAAAGAGTTTCAGTTTTAAAAGGATTTTATTTCTTGAAAATCTAGAAAAATCCCAAAAAAGGAATTTAAGAAAATTTTTTAACCAATCAAAATTCAAGAAACATATTTTTTTATTTTCTATAAAAATACAAAAAATGGATGGAAAACATATAATTCCAACAAGAAAACATATAAGACCCTTAAAAGGATTAAAATTTTTCAATTAGGTCCTAAAAAATTATAATTAAGCCCTTAACAAGCCAATTAAACTCTTTTTGAAAATGCATTCAGACTTTTGAAGTTTCAAACTTCCAGTATTGAAGACCTATTTATAACATTTTCATTATTGAAATCCTTTGTCACATCCATACTTTATTATCCTGAAATTGGGTGTTTACAATCATGTTTTGAAATTTTGCACAAATTATAGATTACAAGAATATATATGGGCAAACAAAGGCCATATTTTTGCAAGTGTATAATGTTCCATGATAAAAGAGAAGGTCTCAACTGATAACTATTTTGTTTGCATGCACATTACATTGCACTACATCATTGATTAAATATGGCTCGTGATAAAGGTTTGATCAAGGTTCAGTGTTTGGCTAACTATGAAGATCTACTCATTACCCTTATACGGAAGAAAAAAAAGAAATATGTATTTTGGGTGATATACTTAATTATTTTACATATGTTGAAGTGTGTAAATCATCGATTGATAGACTATTGTGTGTGGATATTTTTGCTCAGGGGTACGCTAAAAGGTGCAACAAGCACTATTCGATTGCCTAATACATCAACATTTATTATTATTTTTAATATTCTATGGATCAAACAAGGTTAATTTTATATTTACATAAAAAAATTATTAATCTTTTATTCAAAATTGCATCACTTTTGTGCTTAATATAGTTGTTTAAATAATATTGTGTTGTCTTAGAAATACATACATACATATACATATACATATATATATATATATATATAACCTAAAAATCTTCTTACACGCAGGACATAATTCTATTTGTGCATCATTCATGAGAATTTTAAGATATGTTGGAATGCCATCATCATGATTTGATTTGGTGTATTTCTCATTCACATCAAAGAACATTTTAGTAACACCATCTTCATCCCACAAATCATCATACTTCTCATTGCTTACACTTTGACCTTCGTCATATGATTTGCTTGACACATTCTCATAGCTTAATTGTTTCCCATGATAAAACCATATTACATAACATGGATCTTTCCCCTTCTCCAAAAAATTATTTCTCACAATTATGTGATTAAGAAATAGTAAGTTCAAACAACATATACACGGACATTGAACTCAACACTCTTTACTTATGTTAATTTTAACAAATTCAAAAAAAAAAAAAAAAAGATTACGCCATCTACATGTGCCTTTGACCATTTAACCTCTTTCATCCAACTTTTATCAATTTTAACAACTACAATTAAGTGCGTGTCTGTGTGTGTGTGTGTATTATAATTTTCCTTTTACACTGTTAATATATACAATGTGCATTGATACATGATTTAGTACATGGCCAAGTTTATGACTACGTACTACATTGAGTACATTTATTACATGCGACATGGACATACACATGGTCTAGCTTAGTCCAATGTTTGCATTTTTTCAATTACAAGGTCATGAACATGGCCATGTCAAATATAGTGTTTCCTTCTATGTGTAAATGACTTAATAAACACCTCTAGAAACATGCCCATGTATCTAGCTTATGTAGCATGTCTAATTAAAAATTGGGTGTTCCAAACACAAATATCTAGTTAGAAACAATTGCTTTAAAAATTGTGTGATTTATGTAAAGTATAGTTTATGCCTCAATGTCAATAAAAATAATGAGTTAACATACAATACAAAATTCAACAACTAAAATTTTGAAATTAGTGATAATTCACACAAATTTTGAAACTCAATAAAATTAAAGCGCACCTCAAATATCTTAAAGGTACAAAAATAATATATCACATAATAGAATATATATGTGCTGTCATATAGAGCATGTTTGCTGGAGATTTTGAAAAGAACTAATGCATAAGCCACTATAATGTATAAACCACACAAAATTTCAATGATGTATTAAACTTAAAATACAAAATAGGAAGCTTTGGTGTTCTAAAGGGGAAGATAATTGGATGTATATTGTAAGTATACAAAATAGGAATTTTTTATGTTATGAAGGGGAAGATAATTGTAAGTATATTTACTTTCCATGTCATCAACACAATGCAATTCAAAATTTTACTATTTTAATTAGTGATTTCTAATTTTACTAATTTAAATGTCAATATCCAATTCAATTACTTCATCATTTTTTTAATACCTAAAATACATAAAATTTAAGTTATTTTTACCCATTAATTTCATAATAAATATATATTATCAAAATTTATTAGATTTAAGTAACTATAAATAATATAACAATATCAATTTTTCATAATATATGTCTATGTCATTGTAGACTACGAGGTTTAGCATGCGTCCAAGATATTAGCAACTATGACACTATTTGAGCTCAGGGCTCTAAAGAACACACTACTATATCAGAAAATATAGCGTGGAGATGAGGAGTCACCACAAAGGGTAATAACTAGGACAATTCGAAGTTTGTAATAACTCGATTCTCTAAAAGAGAGTTAGCACCGCAACTGAGAGATTCTAGATATGGAAAACCAACTTCTTTCAGTCTTGTGTTCATTTAGAATTACCTTATTAATTACTGATTTAGTCTCTAATTATATGCAATTTTATATAAACCCTAATATGTCATTCACCTAACTCCAAGGCAACTAATAATGAAAAGTACATATAAAAACTGCATTCATAAAGCACAACATCCCGAAATTAGTCTAATCTATATTAATTTTAATTAAATGAGCTAAATCTACATGTTTTTATTTATAAGTGACATAAATCTAAAGGTGGGCTACATTTTAAGTTAAATTAATTAGCCTAAGTCTATTATTTTTAATTCTAAAGAAATGGGCCTAAGTCTACCAAAATTTTAAAAAATGGAAGTAAATTAATGGGCCTAATTCTATTTAACTTTTAACTAAATAAGGTAATCCTGAATCTATTTATTTTAAAAAGAAAATGCTTAAAATGGGTTCAGCTAAGTCTAAGTTAATTTTAATTAAATTAAAGTGGGCCTAAGTCTATTAACCTAAATGGGCCTAAGTTAATTAAACTAAAAACTAATTTTTATAGACCTATTTTATTAGTGAGTTGGACCTATTGTGGGCTCAGAGCCTAAAATGAATAAAAATAAACAAACAAGCCCAAATATCAAATTAAATCAAATAACAATCAAACATACATACTGCGATTTCTAACCCTAATTTTACATGCAACCTAATTAACTAAAGCCACCCTTAATTTTAATTATACTTTCACCAAGTGAACCTAATTTACTACTTAATTTTAAAGTGCAGAAAAATTAAATATGTCATTATTTTTTACTATTTGAGCTATTACAATGATCTATTGAAAAATCATAATAAAATTATACAAACCCAAAAATAAATAAATAACAAACACAAAGATTAAAAAAATTTAACAAATAATAAAATCCTAATAATCTATATAAAATTAGAATATGATTTTAATCTATGGCATTGCATGGACCTTCATGGGTTTTGTTCTCCATAGTGAATTCATGTCATCCCGTCCAAAATCATAAAACACAAAAAAGTAAAATAAATAAAGATTAGTAACTAAATAAATTAAATTAAATTAAATCAAGATCAAATAAAAGAAAAATAATAAAAATAAAATATGTAGAAAAGAATTAAAAAAATAAAAATGGAAGATAAAAAATGATAAAGAACAAATACAAATATCAGTAGAATAAATGAATGAAAAAATCCAAAACTAAGAAAAAATAATAAAAGGAATGAAAAATTGAAAACAATAGTTGCACCAAAAGAAAAGTAAAAACGAAACATAATAAAAAAAAGTGAATAAATCAGTAAATAAATTGATATTTAATGATGATTGAAAAATAATAAACCAAGAAAACCAAACAAAATAAATAAATAAAATTAAAATCAGAATAAAAGAAAGGAGATGAAGAAGAGAATGGAATGCAATATTGATTTCCCTCAGAGTTTAATCAACCTTTGATGGAAGCTTATGGCCTTTTGTATTGTTTGTGAGTTTTATTTTTTATTTTGATATGATTTTTGGCAAAGAACTAAAGAAAAGTACATAAAAATCAGGAAAAGTGGGTATGCTTTGGCTCACAACTAAAAATTAGAAAAGTAGAGGAAATAGAATAAAAACCCTAGGAGCCTCTATATGAAAAGATAAAATGACAAATATATATATAACCCTAGTCCAGTAGCCCTACGTTAGGTTTAGGATAAAAATCAAATAAAACAAATTGTTTATTATTTATCTAATAAAAAACAAATTTATCAATATATTTATCTAATCAAAATAACAACCAATAAAAAATATCTATAAAAATAAAATATAATAAATAATAACAAAAAATTGCAGAGTGCAGGTTGGAAGTGTAGATTTTTTACTAGAAATCTATATTTCTGATTGGAAATATATATTTTTTTTATTGGAAATCTACATTTCCGATGGCAACCTTTTTTTTTAATTTTCTCCTTTTTTAATTTTATTATTATTATTATTATTATTATTATTATTTAAAAAATGAAATATAAATGTAAGTCCTAAAAAACAAAAATAAAATAAATAAAAATAACTTATAATTTATTTCAAAACTAATAAATCAGATCCAAAATATCATTTCACAATCAATTTTTATCATTGCGTCCTCTGTCGCATCCAAACTCAAATCATCTAAAACTTGGATGTTTATAGTTGCCCCCCTTTTGTCGTTGTTTGCTTGCCAAATTGCAGCAAAGTAAATAAGCACACAATTTCTAAACAAAAAGTTAGAACACTTACCTGTGTGCTATGACTATGCATAATACTATGCAGTGTTGAATGTGATTTAAGAAATACTAGAATTTATATGGAATTTCTAGCTATGATACTATTACTATGTCCAGTTAATAGCGATTGACTCTATGTTCAATGTATTTTGACAACGGACTATAATCTAGTGGAACATATAGCAGTGATGATATCACTATGTTCAGTGAATAGAGATTTACACTATGTTCAATGTATTTTGAAACCAAGCTATAGTTCTTGTGGAATAAATAGTAGTGATACTATCATTGTGTTTAGTGAATAGCAGTTGACATTGTGTTCAGTGTATTTTGACAATAGACTATAGTTCCAATGGAACATATAACACGTATTTTGAAAACAGCCTATAGTTCTAGTGGAACATATAACAGTGATGCTATCACTGTGTTCAATGAATAGAGATTTACACTGCATTCAGTATATTTTGAAAACAAGCTATAGTTCTTGTGGAATAAATGGTAGTGATGCTATCACTGTGTTTAGTGAATAGCAGTTGACACTGTGTTTAGTGTATTTTGAAAACATGCTACAGTTCTAGTGGAACATATAAAGGTGATGCTATCACTATGTTTAGTGAATAGCAATTGACATTGTGTTCAGTGTATTTTGAAAACAACCTATAGTTTCGGTAGAACATATAGTGGTAATGTTATCATTGTGTTCAGTGAATAGTGGTTGACACTGCATTCAGTGTATTTTAAAAATAGGTTATAGTTCTGATGGAACCTATAACATGTATTTTGAAAATAGCCTATAGTTCTGATGGAACATATAGCGGTGATGCTATCACTATGTTCAGTTAATAGCAGTTGACACTGCGTTCAGTGTATTTTGAAAACAAGTTATAGTTCTTATGAAACATATAGCAGTGATGCTATCACTTTATTTAGTGACTAGAGATTAACACTACGTTCAGTGTATTCTAAAAATAGGCTATAGTTCTTATGGAACATATAGTGATGATGCTATCACTTTGTTTAGTAAATTGCAGTTAACACTGCATTCAGTGTATTTTAAAAATAGGCTATAGTTCTTGTGGAACATATAATGGTGATGGTATCATTGTGTTCAGTGAATAGCAGTTGACACTGCATTCGGTGTATTTTAAAAACATGTTATAGTTTCGGTGGAATAAATAGCGGTGATGCTATCATTGTGTTCAGTGAATAACGGTTGACACTGAGTTTAATGTATTTTGAAAATAGATTATAGTTCTAATGGAACATATAACATGTATTTTGAAAACAACCTATAGTTTTGGTGGAACATATAGTGGTAATGCTATCACTATGTTCAGTGAATAGCGATTGACACTACGTTAAGTGTATTTTGAAAGTAGGCTATAGTTCCGGTGGAACATATAGCGATGATGCTATCACTATGTTCAGTGAATAGCAGTAGACACTACGTTATTTTGAAAACAAGCTATAGTTCCTATGGAATATATAGTAGTGATGCTATCATTATGTTCAATGAATAGTGGTTGACACTATGTTTAGTGTATTTTGAAAACAGGCTATAGTTCCTATGGAACATATAGTAATGATGCTATCATTGTGTTTGGTGAATGGCGGTTGACACTACATTCAGTGTATTTTGAAAACAGGCTATAGTTCCTGTGGAACATATAATGATGATGCTATCACTGTGTTTAATGAATAGTAGTTCACACTGTGTTCAGTGTATTTTGAAAACATGCTATAGTTTCGATGGAACATATAGCAGTGATGCTATCACTGTGTTTAGTGAATAGTGGTTAACACTGCATTCAGTGTATTTTGAAAATAGGCTATAGTTCCTATGGAACATATAACGATGATGCTATCACTGTGTTCAGTGAATAAAAGTTGACACTGTGTTCATTGTATTTTGAAAACATGCTATACTTCCGATGGAACATATAGTGGTGATGTTATCACTGTGTTTAGTGAATAGTGGTTAACACTATGTTCAATATATTTTGAAAACAGGCTATAGTTCTAGTTGAACATATAGTTGTGATGCTATCACTATGTTTAGTGAATAGCGATTGACATTGCATTTAGTGTATTTTGAAAACTAGTTATAGTTCATGTTGAACTTATATCAGTGATGCTATTACTTTGTTTAGTGAATAGCGGTTGACACTGTGTTTAGTGTATTTTGAAAATAGGCTATAGTTCTTATGGAACATATAATGGTCATGCTATCACTATGTTTAGTGAATAGCAGTTGACACTGCGTTTAGTGTATTTTGAAAATATGTTATAGTTTTGATGGAATATATAGCAATTATGCTATCATTGTGTTTAGTGAATAATGATTAACACTACGTTCAACATATTTTGCTATACTCCTTGTGGGACATTTTTAAGGTGACACTATATTCCCTATGGCACATTTAGTGATCATGATTTTCACTATATTCCCTGTGCAATGCTTAGTGATCATGATTTTCACTGTATTCCCAATGGGACATCTAGTGATTGTGATTTTCATTATATTTGCTGTGGAACTTCTAATGATCGTGATTTTCACTATATTCCCTGTGGGACATTTGGTGATCATGATTTTCACTATATTCCCTCTAGGATGTTTGGTGATTGTGATTTTCACTATATTCCCTATAGGACGTTTAGTGATTTTGATTTTCACTATATTCCTTATAGGACGTTCAGTGATTGTGATTTTCACTATATTCCATATGGGATGTCTACCAAAAATATGTTATAACTACTATGTAGTGTCTAGCAAATTGTACTATGGTTCTTGTGGAACGTCTAGTAAATGTGACTGAAAGTTTTGCTATATTTCCAATGGAATGTTTAGCAAAAATATGCTATAACTATTATGTAGTGTATAGCTGAAGACAAATATACTATAGGTCCTATGGAGAATCTAGAAAATTATGATAATGGTGCTATAGGTCCTTTGGAGCATCTAGTAAAAAGTGATTTGATAATATGCTATAACTACTGTATAGTGTTTAGCAAGTTATGATAGTTTGGAATTTTTATTATAAGTACTATGTAGCATATAACAAAGTGGATCTGAAGACTATGTAGCATATAAAAAGGTGAATTTAAAAATTGGGTTATAGCTACTGTGTAGCATATAACTAAGATGAAGTGCAGTGTTTGCAAAATGCAGACATCACATTGGAATTTCATATTGATAAGGATTTTGAGATTTTGTGTTAATCAATTGTCCTGACTGATTGGAATTTTTTGGCTAATTGTCTTTCAACTTTTTTTTTCTAATTAACTCTGATTAATCACCTTTGTTGCTTACTGACTTTGATTAACTTGTTGGTGCTAGTACTGATTCCACATGTTGGGTTTGTCTTCTTCCTCTGGATTTGATGTTCTTGAAGACTTGTTAAAGTTAGTTCAACATGATGATTATTATAAAAGGTACTTACTTTTTTAAAAAAATTTAATAAGAAAATTCATCACTTTATCACAAGATAGCATGCACTCAATGAATCTCACTATCTTTTATTTTCATAACTATCATTTATTTGTAATTTGCAAGAGTCAGAGGTATCATTAACCATCTTACGCTAAGAGCATATTTTTTACCAAGTGAAGAGCTTACTTCCACACCTAATTTTAGGAAGAATTTGCTAAACATAACTCATGGAATTTAAGCATAAACATATCAAATTCTGAGTATTAAAATAGTCTTTGAGTTATTTTTGTGCTTTTCTTCCTTATTTGAGTATTCCCCTGCCTTTTTGATATTACTTAGTGCAGATACTGTTGGAAAGGTCCTTTGGATACTCATACTCTTATAGAGCATTGAAGTAAATTAAGCAGCTTTTGATGTGGTCCTCTTTAAGTATTCCCTGGCCTTTTTTGTATTACTAAGTGTGGATACCACTAGAGGTTCACATTGATACTCTTACTCATTTCTAAGCATTGGAGTATATTATGCTTACCCTTATTTTGATTCCCTCTTAGTATTCCCATGCCTTTCTCGTATTACTCAACGTGGATACCATCAAGGGATTTTGTACTCATACTCATTTCTAAGCATCGAAGTAGATTATATGCACATTTATCATTCAAAAGGCTAAAATGATACTCTTAAATTCAAGCAATTGATATTATAAGTCCATAGATTTTGTTTTTGCATATTCTTCCTCTCATTTGGGTGCAAAGCAAGAATTAGATTGATTGAGTTTATAAACTCAACACAAAGCTATTAACTAATCATCTGAATTCTATAAGGCTAATAAAAAAAAGGCATTATAATCAAAGGCCATGAGATAGGCTTTTTGTACATGATCTCATGACGTGAAGTGGATGAATTTACTTTCAATTTATGGATTTTATTATTGAGCTTGTACTTTATTATAGAATCTAAGGAAATAGGGTTTTGTTACTTCCCTTTAATATTTGTCAAGGCGTTTGTCACATAGGATGATATTCTGATGAGCAATTGTTGTTCGCCTTCTTACTCATTCTTCATGCTGGTTCTTTTCTCCTTCCTCATTCTCTTTTGTTTTTCCCTACACAAAATACCATAAGTTACTATAGTCTATTTGCAAGTGAAGAGATTTTGTCAAAATGCAATGTTATCTTTTTTGCATTCTACAGACAGTGGATTTTAGTGCACATCCAAGATTTTAGCAACTGGGACATTGTTTGAGCTCAGGGCTCTAGAGAACACACTAACCACTACCATAAAGACATGGTGTGGTGATAAGGAGTTGTCACTTAGGGTAATAACTCAGACAAATCAAAAGTGGTGGTACTTGATTCTCTAAAAGAAAGCTAGCACCATAACTAAGAGATTTTGAATACAGAATACTAACTTCTTTCAGTCTCATTTTCATTTAGAATTATTTTATGAAATATCGTCTTATCCTCTATTTACATGCAATTTCATATAAACCCTTATTTAAACAATTAACTCCATGCAAACTAGTCATGAAAAAATATGTAAACAATGCATTCATTTAAGTTTATAATCCCTAAGTTAGTCTAATCTACATTGATTTTAATTAAATGAGCTAAATCTTCATATTTTAATTTACAAGTGATTTTGAAAGCTAATGGGCCTAATTCCTACCTAAGTGTATTTATTTTAATTATAAAAATGGGATTAAATCTACAAATTATAAAATATTTAAATTAGTGGGCCTAGTTCTGCATGTTTTAATTCTAAGGTGATTTTAAATCTACAAGTTATGAAGTCTTTAGGTTAATGGGCTATGTCTAATTAATTTTAATTAAACTAAAGTAGAACTATATCTAATTAACTCAATGAGCCTAAGTTATCTCTAACCTAATTTCTAATTAATTATGGGCCTAAAATGCATTTTAATTAATTAGACCTAGTACTAATTAAATTAGCAAACCTATTAAAGAAAAGGTGAATCTAATTGTTAAGCCTAAAAAAACCAAAAAATGTGAGCTTAAGGAAAACACAACAAAACATATTATAAAAATCATAAAAAATAACAAATCACATATGAAAATAAAATAATTAAACAAACAATTAATCAAGATGCATAAATAAAAAGAAATAAAAATAATAAAAATAATAAACTAAACTATATAATAAATAAACTCTATCAATCATGCATTTGATGATATATAACCCTAATTAAATTATATGCAACTTAAATTTACTACAACCACTATTAATTTTAATTAAAGCTTTACCAAATAAACCTAATTTACTAATCAATTAATACAATAAAAAACACAACCACACACATTGGATTCCATTATTCCCACTATTTGGGCTATTACAATAATTTATTGAAAATAAAAATAAAAATTAATACAACCTAAAAAAACTAAATGAGTAAAACTACTAAATGAATAAAAATAGCAATGATCCTATTATTGTGTTTAGAACATTTTGCTATATTCCATGTGGGATGTTTAGCAGGTGACACTACATTCTCCATGGGATGTTTCACGATCATGATTTTCACTATATTCCCTGTGGGATGTCTAGTGATGTGATTTTCACTATATTCCCTATGGGATGTCTAGTGATGTGATTTTCACTATATTCCATATGGGACATCTAGTGATGTGATTTTCACTATATTCCCTATGGGACGTTTAGTGATTGTGATTTTCACTATATTCCCTATGGGACATCTAGTGATATGATTTTCACTATATTCCTTGTGGGATGTTTAGTGATTGTGATTTTTACTATATTCCCTGTGGGACATTTAGTGATTGTGATTTTCATTATATCCCCTGTGGGATGTCTAGTAATTGTGATTTTTACTATATTCCATATGAAATGTCCAGTGATGTGATTTTCATAATATTCACTATAGGATGTCTAATGATCATGATTTTCACTATATTCCCTGTGGGATGTCTAGTGATTGTGATTTTCACTATATTCCTTGTGGGACGTCTAGTGATATGATTTTCACTATATTCCTTATAGGACTTTTAGAGATGTGATTTTCACTATATTCCTTGTGGAATGTCTAGTGATGCGAATTTCACTATATTCCCTTTGGGACATCCAGTGATGTGATTCAAAATGTGCTATAATTCTTGTGGAATGTCTAGCAAAAAGATTTAAAATGCGCTATAAATATTATGCAGTGTCTAACAAATTGGATTAAAAGTGTGCTATAACTACTGTGTAGTGTCTAGCTAATCATGATTTGATACTATGCTATAACTACTATGTAGTGCCTATAAAGTTGTGATTGTTTAGAGTTTTTGTTATAACTACTATATAGCATATAACAAAGTGAATTTGAAAACTATGTTATAGCTATTATGTAGCATATAATAAGGTGAATATGAAAATTGTGTTATAGCTACTATGTAGTATATAACTGAGATGAAGTGCAGTGTATGCAAAATGTAGACATCACATTGGAATTTTGTGTTGACTAGGATTTCAAGATTTTATGTTGATTGACTATGTTGACTTATTGGATTTTTTTTTTGCTGATTGTCTTTGAATTTTTGTTGATTGACTTTGATCGATTGCTTTTATTACTTGCTAACCTTGACTAACTTGTTGGTGCTAGTGCTGATTCCACATGTTGGGTTTATCTTCTTCTTCTAGACTTGTTATTCCTAAAGACTTATTAAAGTTAGTTCAACATGATGATTGTTATAAAAGGTGCTTCTTCTTTTTTTGAAAATTTATAAGAAAATTCATCACTTTATCACAAGATAGTGTGCACTCAAAGAATCTCACTATTTTTTATTTTCATGACTATTATTTAATTGCCATTTGCAAAGGTTAGAGGCATCATTAACCATCTTATGCTGAGAGCATATCTTTTACTAAGTGAAGATCTTACTTCCACACCTAATTTTAGGGACAATTTGCTAAACAAAACATATGAAAATTGAGCATAAATAGATTGAATTCTGAGTATTAAAACAGTCTTTGAGTTATTTTTTTGCTTTCCTTCTTTATCTGAGTATTCCCCCACCTTTGTCATATTACTTAGCGTGGATACAGTTAGAAAGGTCATTTGGATACTCATACTCTTATAAAGCATTGGAGTAAATATAGCAGTTTTTAACGTGGGTCCTCTTTTAGTATTCCAATGCCTTTCTCATATTACTTAGCGTGGATACCGCCAGAGGCTTCACGTTGATTCACTTACTCATTTCTGAGCATTGGAGTAAATTGTGCTTTCTCTTACTTTAATTCTCCTCTTAGTATTCCCTCGCCTTTCTTGTATTACTCAGTATGGATACCGTCAAAGGATTTTGTACTCATACTCATTTCTGAGCATTGCAAATTTAGCATTCAAAAGACTGAAATGATACTCTGAAATTCAAGAAAATTTATATAGTATGTCCATAGATTTTGTTTTTACATATTTTCCCCTCGTTTGGGTGCAATGCAAGTATTAGATTAATTAGAGTTTATAAACTCTTAACACAAAGCTGCTAAATAAACATCTAAATTCTATGAGGCTAATAAAAAGAGCCATTATGATAAAAAGGTCATGAGATAGGCTTTTCACATACGATCTCATGAAATGGATGAATTTACTTTCAATTTATGGATTTTATTATTGAGATTGTACTTTTATTTCAGAATCTAAGGAAATAAGGTTTTGTTACTTCCTTTGATTATTTTAATGAGTGTTTGTTAAGCTAGTTGTCATGCAAGGTGATACTCTAATGAATGATTAGCATTTTCAATCTTGCTTGATCTTATTAATGTATCAATTCCTTTCTCCTTCTTTATTCTCTTTTGTTTTTCCCTGCACAAAATACCAAAAGTTAGTGTGGTCTATTTGCAATTGAAGAAATTTTATCAAAATGCAATGTTTTTCTTTTGCATTCTTCCTATTTGATTGTGGTGATGATGTCTCTGATCACAAAGTTCATGATACTCTACCATTGAAGTTATGGCTTTGGGTTGCATTTGTATTTTTGCCATTCCATTAATGCTATAATAGAGGGCTTCATTCCTCTTCTTGATATCTCCTACAAAAAAGGTTCAGGAGTTAGAGATCTTATTTCATGATCAAATAATTTTTAGAGTCATTCATTTTAAGTTTTGAGTGCATTCTTCCCTTTTATAGGGTCGACGAATATATTACTAATGTGTTGGACCTTCTCATCACCATATTCCATACCCTACATTGGACTAACTGTTATGAAGAGATATTCCAAATGTTGCTCCAGATGAGACTATAGAGATAGATGTTGAATCTAAGGATCTTAAGCATCCTATCCAACCTCTTGAGGTCGCCAAGATGATGCTTTTGCAAGTATCACTATTGATGATATTCCTTTACTAGATGGGCCCATAATTTAATAGGTTCCTAAGGTCTAAACTCACATTAAGTATTATGTTCACCTTGATAATGTTACCCTTTTCCTTCAAATGTCAACATTCTAACTACCTTTCTGCACTTTTACTATACTAATTTTAAATGTTAGTAGCAGAGTATTTGTACAATCCTATCTGGGCTCAAGGACTTCATTATGCAAAGCAAGTATTTCACAATAAATGTATGCAAGTGTATGCATGTTATGTATGACATGCATGATCCTAATAGGTCTTTTATTTGGAACAGAGATATGTTCCCAGTTTGAAGCATGAGAATGAGGTGCCTCATCAACAGCCTATAGGTTCGAGCATTAAATGCTTCATTGTTGGTACTTTTGATGTTAGAGCTTTTTATACAATTTTCTAGATAAATGACTTTGTTGCTTCTACTTAACCTCGTTATGCCCCCAGAACTCTTATACTTCAGTGTTCCATTGTTGCTCTTTGAATGTAGATGTATTATTCTGTAATTTGTGCCAAAAGCTACATTTTGCCCCTAATTTCATTCTGAATTCATTCATGTTATTCTCATAATTTTTTTCTTCATATATGTAAGAGACTTAGTTTATTCACTATTGCTATTAATCCAACCCCATTAGTTGTAGTCTCGTGATTTGAAGATGTAGAGGAGTGGGTGAACTAACTGAAGCGAGTTCTTGATGATGAAGTCAACTGGATTTGCACTTCGAAGAACTCCTAAGCAAAATATAAGGCTTTATGCTGATGCAATGATGGATGATAGTTACAAGGTATGGGTTGCAACGTAAGTTATTGAGTCACTTGAATTGTTTAGGGATAAGAGGACACTAGACTTACAAACAAAATCATAAAAGGGTGGCAAAAAAGAAAACATAACTAAAATAGTGATCTCAAAGCTCTGATTTAGCTTTCATTATGTATTGTCTTTCCATTCATATACTTATATAGTATGATAAAAACGAATATATGATATTTGAAAAAAAAATTCAAATTCAATTTTATTCATTCATTAGGGCAAAAATGAGAACATTCATTACATCACACGATACAACTCCTATTATCAATTAGTCCTTTTTAGATTTTCTCACTAATTATTCCTCTCTCACTTTTGTTTCCTTAATTTTTACCTAATTAGTCCTTCATATGTTTTCTCACTTTTATTTCGTCTCTTTTCTTTTCCTTTTTTTTTCAAATTTTCTCTCTTCAGAAGTTATATCATGCGATAGATGAATCTTCTTTAAATTTTCATTTATTCCCATGCTAGATGAATTTAATTGAATTGAATTTATGTCAACCATGTAGATGTGATCAATACCACAATGCACAATACCATTAGGATGTAAATTACATAAGTAAGCATGATCAAAATTCATATCATCAATCACTAAAAAAACAAGTTCTAAAGAAACTAAAATTTTATTCAAAGAAGACAACAAGAAAATTTATTTCCTATTCTATATGCTAGGGATGCTAAGTCTCATGGTGGTTGTCCTTCAAGTGGCTGACATAACAACTATTCTTGCATTTCCTCATTTTTGTTGTCTTACACTAGGTTCTCAACGATATATTCCTTGAAGATCTTATTCTTATGAACATCCATACTGGGCATATTGATAGGTTCCTTTGCACTAAGGTAAGACTTCCCATGTCTTTCTTTAACAAAACTCTCCTTTAGTGGTTTTGCTTTCTTCCTAACTATGCATGTTTCTTCCTTGTCTAGCAGCTTCTCATCATCAAACTCATCACCTTATCCTGTAGGCACAATTAACTCAATGGGTATATTAAAAGGAGTTGGTTTGGAGTAAAACACCTTATAGTCAAATTGGCCTGAAGGTTATCCCAATAAGTCCTCTATTGTTTCCATATATTTAGGAACATTAGGAGATTTCTCATTAGTTTTGAGGTTTATGTTCTCAAAGGAGCTTAGCACTTCTTTCTCAATGTCTTTTGAGTTGATCATAATGATAGTTAGGGGTGGAATATTTCAGTAGTTTAGGAAAGGATTATTTTTAGTGCTTAGGTTTTCAGGGTCTGTGAACTTTCCAGAGTCTATAAGGTTTTGGATCTCATGTTTAAGGCGAATGCAGGTGTCTGTGGAATGTCTAACTACTTAGTGGAATTTGTAGTAACTATTTGGGTCATGGCCAAGGACATTTAGGTTTGGTGGTTTTAGAAAAGTTTAAGGAAGCAAGCCTTTCTAAATGAAATAGTTTAGGGCCTTAGATAAGGGTTTATTAAAATTAGAGAATCTCTTTGGTTGTTAAATAGTATGCACTTCCACAATTCAGGTAGTGTTTCTTTATTGTGTGCCCCTAGTTGGGTAGTTTCTTGCTCCGGTACTTTTAGCAACCTTCTTTTTCTCACTTTCAATCTCCTCAGCTTGCAACCCATCATTATAAAGGTCTACAAATGTCTTAGGGCTCATCATTTGCAACCTCTCAACTAAATTAGGTGACATATTTTGAACAATCATCCTAACCTTATTTTTTTCAGCTAGCTTATTTTTCATTAATCCTACCTTATTCATGAATCTAGTTAGAAAATCCAAAAATGATTCATTAGGCTTCTACTTGGTCAATTCTAAATCCTTAATAGACACTTTAAGCCTGGTATTGTGGTCATATTATTTCAGAAACATAATACACATTTCTCTCCAGTCAGCTCGAATAGACTTCTTTAATCCATGATACCAATTAACAGCCATACCCTCTAAGGATAGTACAAATAACTTGGTAACTATATACAAAGGAGCTTTAGTGGTGCTTATAGTAGTTATATATTGACTAAGGTGGATCCTTAAGTCTCTAATATCATCAAACTTCTACAGCTATGGCATTTTCAACTTATCTGGTAGGTTATCTTCCTTAAATTGTATCATATCATCACAGTCAAATGAATATATGATGCCCTATCCTCTTATCAATTCTTCCATTTTGGACATCTTCTAAGTCAGTGTTTTCATCTGCTTGGATTCCAGCTCTTGAACTTGCTCAAGTGATTCTTTTTTTACTTTTTCAACCATGTAATTCTCAACATCCTCTAATTTCATTTCCATAGTAGGTACATTCCTAGCAGTGTTTAAAGGTTGCCCCCCAATATTGTCATTGTTAGCAAGTGGTGCACCCATAATAGGTGGATTAGCCACAACTGGAAGTGCAGTAGTAGATAGTGGCATTAATCCAAACAAAGATTGTCTTAGTTCACCTTGCATCATTGCTCTCATGTCATCCATCAATGCTCTTTTGATGTCCTCTAGGGTCCAATTTCCCCCCTCTTATTGTTCAATTTCTTCTGCTTTTTTAGTTGAAGCTTGTGTAGCTTCTAGGTAGAGTGGATTGATAGGACTCCTTTCTAGCCTGCTAAGGATATCCTTTGCAATTATCCGTGGACTTGAATCTGTTTTCACCAGTCTGCCACCTTTCTGTCTCCAAACACAGAAAAACCCAAATGAATCTATGATGACTGAAAAATAAAGTGTTAGTATAATGCATGTGTGCATGTATACATGATGCACGTGCTATGTAATAAATAGCAAGTCAAGTTAAGTATACAAGTAACAAAACATACATCCTTCTAACCTTATTCCTCCCATACCGTATTCAATGGCGAGTCTCTTTTCCTAGGATTTTTTGCTTTAGCCTTAATATCAACAGGGGATACTAAGAATTGATGCACATGTCATGTCTCTCAAAGCAGTAAAAGCATGGAAACAACATTTTTAGGTATAAAAGTATAGCCCAATCTTTATTAATCCTGATGGGCTTCTAAAGTATAGGCATGGGCCTTTATAGATGAAAATACCTTATAGCAACAAATGAAAGCAATTTGGGTAATCCTAAGGACGTTACTAAGCCTCTAAATGAGTTGAGTCCGATGAAAAATGTTAAAGTTCCCTTAGAAAGATACCCTCCTTTAAGACTTGAGTTATAGGCCAAGGTTAGAGGGGCCCGACATCCTCTACAAACTTAAGAGAAGACTACCCCCTTTGGGACTTAGGTTATAGACTCTAGTCAGATGAGCCCATTAATATCTCTTTAACAGAGTTCAAGCTAAGAGTGATGGTTAACCAATCTATAATCCCATGAAGCTAGTCGAATCATGGAACTAGAAACCAACGCCATTGGTGAATAGGGACATGCAGAATGAATGCAAGAATAAAATAATAATTAATAAAATAATTCTAAAGAACACAAGTAGAATCAGTATTTCTTATCCCTAGTGGAGTCACCACTGTAGACGTTGGGGTTTAGCGCATGTCCAACATTTTAGCAACCACGACACTGTTTGAGCTTAGGGCTCTAGAGAACACACTAACTATTGTCACAAAGACATGGCGTGGAGATAAGGAGTCACCACCTAAGGTAATAACTCAAACAAATTGAAAGTGGTGGTACTCAATTCTCTAAAAGAAAGCTAGCACCACAACCAAGAGATTTTGGATACAGAATACTAACTTCTTTTAGTCTCATGTTTATTTAGAATTACTTTATGAATTACCATTTTATCCTCTATTCACATGCAATTTCATATAAACCCTTATTTAAACAATTAACTCGAGGCAAACTAGTCATAAAAAAAACATATAAACAAAGCATTCGTTTAAGTTTATAATCCCTAAGTTAGTCTAATCTACATTGATTTTAATTAAATGAGCTAAATTTACAAGTAATTTTGAAAGTTAATGAGCCTAATTCCTACCTAAGTGTATTTATTTTAATTCTAAAAATGAGACTAAATCTACAAGTTATAAAGTATTTAAATTAGTGGGCCTAGTTCTACATGTTTTAATTCTAAGGTGATTTTAAATCTACAAGTTATGGAAAAGTCTTTAGGTTAATGGGCTATGTCTAATTAATTTTAATTAAACTAAAGTGGACCTATATCTAATTAAACACATGGGCCTAAGTTATTTCTAACCTAATTTCTAATTAATTATAGGCCTAAATTACATTTTAATTAATTAAACCTAGTCCTAATTAAATTAATAAACCTATTAAAGAAAAGGTGAATCTAATTGTTAAACCCCTAAAAAAAACCTAAAATTGTGAGCTTAAGGAAAACACAACAAAACATAATATAAAAATAAAAAAAAATAACAAATCACATAAGAAAATAAAATAATTAAATAAACAATTAATCAAGATGCATAAATTAAAAGAAATAAAAAATGAAAATAATAAACTAAACTATATAATAAGTAAATTATATTAATCATGCATTCAATGATATCTAACCCACCATAATTAAATTATATGTAACTTAAATTTACTATAACCACCATTAATTTTAATTAAAGCTTTACTATATAAATCTAATTTACCAATCAACCACACATAGGATTCCATTATTCCCACCATTGGGGCTATTATAATGATCTACTGAAAATAAAAATAAAAATTAATTCAACCCAAAAAATCTAAATGAATAAAAATACAAAATAAAACAACCAACAAAATAATAACAAATAAATAAATAAATAAAAACCCTAGAAACTATTTTCAACTACAACATTTAATCCATTGCATTCCATGGATCTTCATGGATTTTGTTCTCTATAGTGAATTCATCATGTAACTCCCTACATAATCACAAACACAAACACAAAAATAAACAATGATTAGTAATTAGACAAAATAAAAATAAAAATTAAATAAAATTAAAATTAAATGAAATCAAAATAAATCAAACAAAACAAATAAAAGAGGGTAGAAGTAGAGATGATTAAATGAAAGCAGTATTGATTTACTCCTTAGAGTGGTATAAATCACCGTTGTTGTTTTTAGAATAGATCTCTAATGCTTGATTTTTTTCCCCTAAAAGTCTACTGCTTCTTCTTAAAAGAACAGTAACTCCAAAGAAAACTTTTTAGTTGAAAACTGAGTAAAAGAAAAGAAGAGCCACTCCTTCCAGGAGAATTGAGCTGGGTTTATATAGAAAAATTTAGCTAAAGTCACGTATCTTACTATGAATTCTCAAATTCACAGTGATAAATTTCTTTGTTTAATAAGGACTTTAATTTCCAAAAAAATTAGATATATCCTAGAAAAGGGATTTATCATATTATTTAACCAATCAGAATTCATAAAATAATGTATTATTTACTGAAAAATAAAAAATAAAAATGAAAATAAACCAAAATAGCGTAATCCAGATCGAGATTAAATAATTCTGATTGGAATTACATAATTTTGATCTTTTTTAACTTTCAATTACAGAAAGACCCCTAAAAAATTTAAAATTTTCAATTAGGCCCTCAAAGAAAACATTACAATTAAGTCCTTAAAAAAATAATTAAATTCTTTTGAAATGCATTTAGGCTTTTGAGGTTTCAAACTTTAAGAGTTAAAGATCTATTTATAATATTTTCATAATTTGAGTCCTTTGTTGCATCCACACTCAACTATCACAAAATTGGGTGCTTACACATTCTTCCCTTTTAATTATGATGATGATGTCTCTGACCACAGGGTCATGATACTCCACCATTGAGGTCATGGCCTATGGTTGAATTTGTCTTTCTGTCATTCCATTGATGCTATGGTAGAAGGCTTTATTCCTCTTATTGACATCTCCTGCAAAAAAAAAAAAAAAGGTTCATAAGAGCTAAAGGTCTTATTTCATGATAAAAAAAGGTTTCAAAATGCATTCATCTTAAGTTTTGAGTGCATTCTTCCCTTTTAGGGTCAACGCGTGTATTATTGACATGTTGGACCTTTTAATATAGAATTGAGAGAGGTATTTTAAGGATTTGATGCTTTGTCTTTGTTTGAGCATTCTCATGGCTATCAAAGATACATTCAGGAGCATCTATTGGAGCAGATTCCTATTGACCCATCTAAGGTATGCATGTCTTTTGTTACTCTTCATGTTTTCAATGTCTTTTACATTCATAGTTTATGAGAGTAGGTTTTCCTATTATTGAGACTCCATATGGTGCTTCAGAAGAAGCTATAGAGATGGATATTGAGTCTAAAGAGCTTGAGCCTCATACCAAGTCCCTTTAGGTTACCAAGATGATGCTTTTCCAAGTATCACTATTGGTGATATTCCCTTACTGGGTAGGCCCACAAAGCATCAAGTTCATCTTAATAGCATCATTCCCTTTATCTTCACTCATTTAGATGCTTCATGTATGAATACTTTAACTACCTTTCTGCACCTTCACAACACTAATTTGGAATGTCAGTAGTAGAGTTTTTTGCATAATCTTGCTTAGGCTTAAAGACTTTATTATACAGAACAAGTGTATCACAAAAAATGTATACAAGTGTATGCATGCTATGTATTATATATATGATCCTAATAGGTCTTTTGTTTGGAACACAGCTATATTGTTGATCTTGGAGTGTAAGAATGAGGTGCTTTATCTACAGCTTGTAGGTTTGAGCATTGAATGCTTCACTATTAGTACTTCTGATGTTAGAGCTTCTAATATAGTTTGTTAGATAGATGACCATGCTAGCAAGTGGAGTCCGTGGCTTGACACTAGAGCTTATGATTGATAGATGCACTATTAAACTTTTCTTTTTGCTATTACTTTTGTTGTATGATAATTGATGTATCTGTATGCTTGTAATTTACTTCTTTCTACTGCCAAAACTCTTTTACTAACTCTTATACATCAGTGTTCCATCTTTAATCTTTGAGTGTGAATTGACTGTTCTACCCCCAACTTGCCCTTAGAGCTACATTTTGCCCCCAATTTCATTCTAAATTCATTCATGCTATTCTAGTAGTCTTTTTCTTTATGTGTGTAAGAGACTCAGTTTATTCACTGCTATTATTAATCCAACCCCATTAATTACAATCTCATGCATTGAGGATGCAAAGGAGTACGTGAACTGATCAAAAGGAGTTCTTGAAACTAAAATCAACTAGACTTGCTCTTTGAAGAACTCTTGAGTATACTATTTGATGTTAATGCAATGATTGATGATAGTTACAAGTTATGGATTGCAACATGAGTCATTAAGCCACCTGAATTCCTTAGGTACAAAAGGACACTAGACTTACAAACATAATAAAAAAAAGGTGATAAAAGAGTAAACATAACTAAAATAGTGATCGTATAGCTTTGATTATTTAGCTTTCATTATGTTTTGTCTTTCCATTAAGATACTTATGCAATATAATAAAGATGACTATGTGATATTTGAATAAAAATTTCAGATTCAAATATAATCATTCAGTAGGGCAAAAATGAGAACATTTATTACATCACATTATATAACTCCTATTACAATATTTTTCTCTCATTTTTATCTCTCTAATTTTTTCTAACTGTCCTTTTATGGATTTTCTAATTAGCATGAGCCTTTTTTTCTCTTTTTTTTCTTTCCTTAAATTTTCCTCTCTTTAGAAGTTATATCATGTGACATATGAATGTTCTTTAAATTTTCATTTGTGCCCATGTTGAATGAATCTAATTGAATTGAATTTTTGTATCAAACATGCAAATGCAATCGATATTATAATGCACAATACCATCAGCATGCACATTACATAAATAAGCATAATTAGAATTCATATCATCGACTAAAATAAAACAAGTTCTAAAGAAACTAAAATTTTATTAAAACAAGACAATAAGAAAATTTATTTCCTATTCTAAATGCTAGGGATGTTAAGTCTCAAGGTGGCTATCCTTCAGGTGGCTGACAAAGTGGATATTCTTATATCTTCTCACCAACTATCTCTATGACTTCATCTTTTTGTACCTCAACTATACATTTTTCTTTCTTGTCTAGCAGCTTCTTATCATCAAACCCATCACCCCATCCCATAGACACAATTGACTCAATAGGCATATTAAAAGAAGGTGGTTTAAAGTAAAACACCTTATAGTCAAATTGGCTTAAATGTTTTCCTAACAAGTCTTCTACTCTTTCCATATATTTGGGGACATTAGGAGATTTCTCATTGGTTTTGAGGTTTATGTTTTTAAAGGAGCTTAGCACTTCTTCCTCACTGACTCCTGAGTTGATTATCATGATGGTTGGGGAAGGAATATTTTGGTAGTTTAGGAAAGGATTATTTGTGGTGCTTAGGTTTTCTAGGTTTATTATTCTTCCAGCATCTATGAGGTTTTGAATTTTATTTTTAAGGCAAATATAGGTATCTATGGAGTGTCTAATGACTTAATGGAATTTGTAGTTACTATTGGGATCATAGCCAGGGACATTTAGGTTTGGTGGTTTGGAAAAGGTTGATGGTCGAAGTAAACCTTTTTGCATTAGGTGATATAAGATTTTGGATAAAGGTTGGTTAAATTTAGAGAGTCCCCGTATTTTTAACAACATGCACTTCAACAGCCCAATTAGTGCTTCTTTGTCGTGTGCCCCCAGTTTGGTAATTCCTTTTTATTACACTTCTTATGTTTTCCTTTTTCTCATTCTCAATATGCAATCCATCATTTAAGTCTACAAATGTCTTAAGATTCATCCTCTGCAACCTTTCAACTAGATTTGGTAATACATCCCAAACAATTATCCCTACTTGATCTTTCTCAGTTAGCTTGTCCTTTATTAAATCTGCCTTGTTCATGAACCTTATTAAGAAATTTAAAAACTCTAAGTCCTTGATAGACACCTCTAGCTTGGCATTGTAGTCATACTACTTTAAGAAAGCATTAGACAACTCTCTCTAGTAATTTTGAGTATGACTTTCTAGCCCTTAATGCTAGTTCACTGCTATGCCTTCTAAAGATAACACAAAGAGTCTAGTGACCATTGCTAAAGGAGCTTTGATATTGTTCAAGGAAATTGAATACTAGTAAAAATATGTTTTTAGGTCCCTATTACCATTAAATTTTTGCAACTAAAGCATTTTGAACTTATCTAGTGCATCATCAAAGTCAAATGAATAGCCCATTCTAATATGAACCTTAAAAGGGATTAAAAGTACAAGCATGGAGCTAAATAATGAAGAATTTAAGCTAATTAATTTAATTTTATATTTTAAAATTAATTAGCTTGATATGGATGAATTTTGAGTTATTTTTCTATTTTGGAGTCACTAAAGAAGATTCAAAGAGATTCTAAAAGATGTGAGAAGATTCAAGGATATTTCAAGTCTAAGTCTAAGTCAAAGAGTCAATGGTCAACATCCTACATAGCATTCTTTAATGCTTAGTTGTCATGAGTTGTCATTTTGCTTAGTTGTAATGAGTTGTCATTAGTTGTCAATTTTGACTTTTCAAAAATGAATTGTCATGATTTGTCTTTTTTTTGAAGGAATTCTTCTTAATTAGGAACTTCCTTTATAAAATTTTTTAGGAATAAGTAAGAAACCTTTTCCTTCAAGGATTAGGATGTTTACATGCCTATATAAGGGCAAACCCTATGTAAAATGAATTTAGGATTCAAATATTAAAAAGTGAGGTTTTTCTTTAAACTTTATTCTTTTGAAACTTTGCAAGTTTACTTGAATTGTTTAACATCTACCTTTCATTACAATTGCTAGTTTAGATTAGACTTAGAATTATGTGATTGTTCATCTTTGAATAGCTAAGTATCTTACTTCAATTTAATAAGCTAGGGGTTTAGCTCCATCAACACAACCTATCCTTGATGATCCTTGGGCTAGATTTTAAAGTTGGATGCATGTTCTATCTCTGTTATAAGTAAGGTTAGTATTAGTTTGTTATCAGACCAAACTTTAAGGTTTGGTTACGTATCTTTTAATTTTTGTGCATAATCTCTTCGTCTTCTTCTCAATTCTTCACAGATTAAAAAAAATTTGAGTGAAGCACGAGCATTCACATCCTTAAGTGTAAACACATAAGGGAGTGCTTTGTGAAGATTTTTTTATATATATTTTTTTCAAATGTGATTTTTAACATGGACATGCCTTATTTTCTTGTGGGGATGATCCTTATGTTTACTTAAAATGGGTACAAAAAGTGGAGGAGATACTTAATTCTCTTAAGATAAGTGATTTTAAAAAGTGCAAACTTACATTTAATAAATTTTTAGGTCATGCTACTATATGGTGGGAAGATTTGATAATAAGAGTGGTACTAATATTGAAATAGCATTAAGTTATCATGAGAAGAAGCATGAGGATCAATTTTGTGATCAAACTAATAAAGTGGAGGAGAGCATGTTCATAAAGAGAAGTGTGAAAAAGAAGATGTATGTGAGGAGACAAAAATAGAGTGTGGATCCAAGAATAATGAAATTGTTGAAGTCATTGAAGATAATAAGGAGTGTTTGTAAAGTTTTGAGCAATCTAGTAAAGTTGTGCAAGGATTAAATACTCAAGAAGTTGCTAAGAGACACCTTGTGATCATGAACCATATATGCATCATGAAGAGGAAAACGTAAAAGTTTATACACAAAAGAAGAAGGGGCATAAAAAACTGGTTATTCATTATGATTTTACTAATAAATTTTAATCTTTCTTTTTTTAGTATTTTTAAAGTTGTTTTACAAACTTCTATGCCATATAAAGATCCATTTAATGATGTAGTCGAAATATCTTACGCCTATAAAAGAATTTATGGAGTCTTAGCTCATAGCAAGAAGAACTTGAGATACTCTTGTTTCAAGTTTAGAAAGAAGCAATAAGAATTCAATCCTTACATGCTCATGAATAGAAGTTTTATGTTTCAAATGTGCTATAAAGTTAAAGTTATGTTGAAGCTACTTGTATGGATCATTATTTCAAAGGAGAAGTTTTCAACCAAGGAATTTATGTTTGACCCTGAAGGATTTGTAAATTTATCAACTTTAGAAGATGGCTATGATTCGATGGTGAATCATCTTCAAGAAAGAAGGAATAATAAGAACCCTAAAAGGGATTAAAAGTGCAAGCATGAAGCCAAATGATGAAGAATTTAAGCTTATTAGTTTAATTTTATATTTTAAAATTAATTAACTTCATATGGATGAATTTTGAGTTATTTTTCTATTTTGGAGTCAATAATGAAGATTCTAGAAGATGTGAGAAGATTCAAGGATATTCCAAGTCCAAGTCAATAAGTCAACAAGTCAAAGTCCAAGTTATAGAGTCAACAAGTCAAAGTCAAGGGTCGATGGTCAACATCCTACATGGTATATGACATGGCATGCTTCAATGCTTAGTTGTCATGAGTTGTCATTTTGCTTAGTTGTAATGAGTTGTTATTAGTTGTCAATTTTGACTTTTCAAAGATGAGTTGTCATGAGTTGTCATTAGTTGTCTTATTTTTAAAGGAATTCATCTTAATTAAGGATTTTCCTTTATAGGAGTCTTTAGCAATAAGTAAGAAACCTCTTCCTTCAAGGATTAGGATGTTTACATGCCTATATAAGGGCAAACTCTATGTAAAACGAATTTAGGATTCAAATATTAAAAAGTGAGTTTTTTCCTTAAACTTTATTCTTTTGAAACTTTGTAAGTTTTCTTGAAATGTTTCACATCTACCTTTCATTATAATTGCTAGGTTAGATTATATTTATAATTATGTGATTGTTTATCTTTTAATAGCTAAGTATCTTACTTCAATTTAACAAGCAAGGGGTTTAGCTCCATCAGCACAACCTATCCTTGATGATCCTTGGGCTAGATTTTAAAGTTGGATGCGCCTTCCATCTCTAATATAGGTAGGGTTCATATCACATGCCTTGCACTCTCATTAGCTCATCCATATTGGACATTTTCTAAGTCATTCCTTGCATATGCTTAGACTCAAGTACTTGAACCAGCTCAAATGATTCTTTTTTTCGCTTTCTCTATAGTGTAGTTCTCAATATCCTCAAATTTCATTTCCATAATGGGTACATTCCTAGCAGCATTTAGTTGTGGTTCCCTAGCATCATCATTGTTAATAGGTGGTATAGCAACAACATGTACATGTGAAACTATAGGAGGTAGTGCTAACCTAGCTAAAGCTTATCTCAATTCATCTTGAATCATGGCCCTCAGGTCATTCATGGACTAACTTCCTCTCTATTGTTGTTCCATTTCTTTAACTAAGTGACTAATTGGTGCTGGTGGTGCTTCTAAGCTGAGTGGATTGAAAGATCTCTTAGCTATTGGTTTCTAACTCAAAATGGCTCTCTTTAGTATGCTACCTCTTCATTTTCAAACATAGGAACCTGAATGAATCCATGATGATTGAAAAATAAAGTCTCAGTATAATGCATGAAATGCATGTATGCATAATGCACGTGCTATGCAACAAGTAGCAAGTCAAGCCAAGTATACAAGTAACAAGTCAAGTGTACATACATCCTTCCAACCTTATTCCTCCTACACACGAGTTCAATGATGAGTCTCTTTTCCTAGGATTTTTGGTCTTGGCCTTAATATCAACAGGGGATATCAAGAACTGACATGCATGCTAAATCTCTTAAAGCAATAAAGCAAAGAAATAACATTTCTAGGTATAAAAGATTAGCCTAATCTTTATTAACCCAAATGGGCTTCTAAAGTATGTGATTAGGCCTTTATAGATAGAAATACCTCATGGCAACAAACATAAGCAATTTGGGTTAATCTTCAAGGAAACAACTAGGCCATTATATGCGGTTAAGTCCGGTGAAAAGTCAAGGTTCCCTTAGTAAGATGCCTTCCTTTAAGACTTGAGTTACATACCAAGGTTAAAGGGGCCTAGCATCCTTTATAGACTCGAGAGAAGACTAGCCCCTCTTTAGGACTTGGGTTATGACTCTAGTCAAGATGAGCCCAATAGTTTCTATTTAT
Organism: Mallotus nudiflorus; assembly: GCA_947683625.1. Taxonomy (NCBI): domain Eukaryota; kingdom Viridiplantae; phylum Streptophyta; class Magnoliopsida; order Malpighiales; family Euphorbiaceae; genus Mallotus; species Mallotus nudiflorus. The sequence continues at coordinate 7,862,166 of CANTUR010000027.1, read as the reverse complement.
CCGAGTTAAGGCTAAGAGTGATGGTTATCCAATATACAACTCCATGAAGCTAGTGGAATCATGGAATCATAAACCAATGTCATAAGTTAATAGGGACATGCAAATGAATATAAGAATAAAATAATAATTAATAAAATAATTCTAAAGAACACAAGTAAAATCAGTATCTCTTATCCACATTAGAGTCGCCACTATAGATGGCAGGGTTTAGTGGGCATCCAAGATTTTTGCAACCGCGATACTATTTGAGCTTAGGGCTCTATAGAACACACTACTATATCACAAAGACATAGCATGGAGAATAGCAGTTGCCACCCAGGGTAATAACTGGGATAATTCGAAGGTGGTGGTAACTCGATTCTCTAAAAGAGCATTAGCACCACAACCAAAAGATTCTGGATACATAATATTAACATCTTTCAGTCTTGTGTTCATTTAGAATTACCTTATTAATTACTAATTTATTCTCTAATTACATGCAATTTTATATAAACCTAATATGGCATTCATCTAAGTCCAAGGCAAATGATAATGAAAAGTACATATAAAAATTGCATTTATAAAGTGCAACATCCCTAAATTAGTCTAATCTACATTAATTTTAATTAAATGAGCTAAATCTACTTGTTTTATTTATAAGTGAAATAATTATAAAGGTAGGCCTACATTTTAAGTTAAATTAATGAGCCTAAGTCTATTATTTTTAATTCTAAAGAAATGGACCTAAGTCTACCAAAATTTAAAAAAATGGAAGTAAATTAATGAGCCTAATTCTATTAAACTTTTATCTAAATAAGGAATCCTAAATCTATTTATTTTAAAAAGAAAATGCTTAAAATGGGTTGTGCTAAGTCTAAGTTAATATTAATTAAACTAAAGTTGGCATAAGTCTATTAACTTAAATGGGCCCAAGTTAATTTTAAAGTTAATTAAACTAAAAACCAATTTTTATAGACCTATTTTATTAGTGAGTTGGACCTATCATGGGTTTAGGGATCAAAATGAATAAAAATAAACAAACAAGCCCAAATATCAAATTAAATCAAATAACAATCAAACATACATACTATGATTTCTAACCCTAATTTTACATGCAAGCTAATTAACTAAAGCCACCCTTAATTTTAATTATGCTTTTACCAAGTAAACCTAATTTACTACTTAATTTTAAAGTGCAAAAAAATTAAATATTTCATTATTTCCCACTACTAGAGTTGTTAAAATGATCTATTGAAAAATTATAATAAAATTATAAAAACCCAAAAATAAATAAATAACAAACATAGAGATTAAAAAAATTAACAAAATAATAAAATCCTAATAATCTACATAAAATCATAACATGATTTTAATCCATAGAATTCCATGGACCTTCATGGGTTTTATTCTCTATTGTGAATTCATGTCTTCTCGTCCAAAATCACAAAACACAAAAAAGTAAAATAAATAAATATTAGTAACTAAATAAATAAAATTAAAATTAAATCAAGATCAAACAAAATAAAAATAATGAAAATAAAATATATAGAAAAGAATTAAAAAATAAAAATGAAAGATAAAAAATGATAAAGAACAAATACAAATATCAGTAGAATAAATGAATGAAAAAAACGAAAATAAGAAAAAAATTGTAAAAGGAATGAAAAATTGAAAACAATAGTTGCACCAAAAGACGAGTAAAAATGAAACAAAATAAAAAAAGTTAATAAATCAATAAATCAATTGATAGTTAATGATGATTGAAAAATAATAAACCAAGAAAGCTAAACAAAATAAATAAACAAAATTAAAATCAAAATAAAAGAAAGGAGATGAAGAAGAGAATGGAATACAATATTGATTTCCCTCAGAGTTTGATTAACTTTTGATGAAAGCCTGTGGCTTTTTGTATTGTCTGTGAGTTTTAATTTTTATTTTGATTTGATTTATGGCAAAGAACTCAAGAAAAGAACGTAAAAAATTAGGAAAAGTGGGTGTGCTTTGGCTTACAACTAAAAATTAGAAAAGCAGAGGAAATAGAATAAAAACCCTAAGAGCCTCTTTGTGAAAAGAGAAAATGAAAAATATATATAACCCTAGTCTTATAACACTATGTTAGGTTTAGAATAAAAATCAAATAAAAAAAATTTTTTATTATTTGTCTAATAAAAAAAATTATCAATATAGTTATCTAATAAAAATAACAAACAATCAAAAATAAGTATAAAATAATTAATAAAATTAATAAAAAAAATTAATAAAAAATTGCGAAGTACTGGTAGGAAGTGTGGATTTCCGATCGAAAATCTATATTTTTTATTGGAAATATAGGTTTCCGATTGGAAATCTACATTTCTAATGGCAACTTTCTTTTCTTTTTTTTTTGAAATTTCTCTTTTTTAATTTATTTTTATTATTATTATTATTATTATTAAAAAATGAAATTTAAAGGTAAGTCCTAAAAATAAAAATAAATAAAAATAAAAAGAATTTATAATTTATAATTTATTTCAAAATTAATAAATCAGATCTAATAAATATCATTTCACAGTCAATTTTCATCATTAAATCCTCTATCGCATCCAGACTCAAATCATCCAAAAATTGGATGCTTACAGTCATCCTTAATTATAGTTTGTCTATTCGATGACAACCAAAATTTTATCCTTATTATCTAATTTTTTAATGACAAGTTAAGATATAGTAACTAATCAGATTTGGTTTGACATGTATAATGTTAGGGACAAACTTTGTATTTCATCATAGTTAGAAGCATTAGATGATGACATAATATTTGATGAATATAATACCTAACAAATAGTGATGAATTTTAAGTTTGTGATTATTATATATAATTTAATGACAAGGGCAATATCGTAACAAATGAATTCATCTAAATTTTTTTTAACAATCATTAACGAAATTTTTTTATCGTCACAACTGGAAGCAATATCTAACGAACAAATTTTATGGTTTATAAAAACTAATTTGTAATGATGAAGTTGTAGTTTGTAGCGGAAAAATTTCAACATTGACGCATGCAATCGTCAATATTTGAGTAATTCTCGTCATAAATATGATTCCCACAAAAAATTATTGCATCAAATTTTCCTGCTAAATACAAACATGACAAATTGACTTAATTCATCATGAAACAAATTTTTTGCTAAGAAAAAAAACCAACAAATATGAAAATATATAATCTCATCACCTATTAACTATTAAAGTGACAATTGACTACTTTTGTCATCTAAATGCATTATTTAGTGATAATAAAATATCTGTCACAAAATTTTTTTTCACTAAACATGTAAATTGTCTACTATTATTGACGAAATTTGTATATTGTCGCAAATGGAAGCAATATCCAATGAAAACAATCATGGTTTATAAAAAAGAAGCTATCATAATGAATTTTAAATTCATCATTTAAAATTTTCAATGTTGACACATGAAATCGTCATCATGTGAGGACTTCTTATCATTATAAATATTTCGACCAAAAGTATTGCATCAAATTTTCCTGCCATATAATAACATGATAAATTAAATTTATTCATCATTAAAGAAAGCTTTTGCCAACAAAAAAGACAATAAAAATGACAAAATATATTATCATCACATATGAACAACTTAACATGACAATCGACTACTTTCATCATATAAACACATTATTCAGTGATAATAAAATTTTTGTCAAATAAAAAATATCACTAAACATGCAATATCTTATAGTGGCGCGAATGACAATTTGGCTATGTGAATGCATGTATGTATAATAATTATCCTACATAATGAATGGAAAGTAGCTTCTTTCTCTAAGACAAGTGTGCAGATGCATAGGGCATAAATGGTCATGACATGTATAAAGTGCTAATGATGATTATGTAGTGCATGGTTATGTCTTATAGGGAATATGATGCATGATTGCAAGGTGCATTAGTGTGTAGGATGAGGATGATTATATTACAATACAAAGGTTAATGATGATTATTTTTTTAAAATATCTATCCAAGTGCATATATTCATGGAGTATTAGCTACTATACATATGTGGAGTATGCAAATGTATGTGTTTGTAAGATGATAACTATTATGATTTTTAATAAGGGAGTTTTAGTTATGTATACAAGTGTGTATGCACATGTAATGTTGATGGAAATGTTGTTTGATGTGTGCATAAAGTTCTAAAGGTGGTGATACATGTCAAAAAGGATTATTATTCATTTATTTTGACGAAGAAGCATAAATGCATGAATGCACATGATTTCAATGATTATTTTACAATGCAAAGATCATATATTTATAGAAACATGCATATGTAGAATGTCAATGATTATGCTATATAATGAAAGGTGAGATTGCTTATCATCTTAGCAAATGATTATGCCTTATAAGGACAAGACAATTGCTCACTTTTTAAGCTTCTGCATGGATGCACTCAATGATTTTGATGCAAGATAATACTGGGACCTCATTTTTTATCAGAGGCATATGCACAATGCTTATATGCATGGAATGATAATGGTATTACTAGGCAAAGAAGAGTAACATTAACTTGCTTTCTTAAAGCATGAATTTAAGATGCATGTTTATATGTAATGCAAATGAGTAATGTGAATGATGAAAGTGAGTGTTGTGCTTTAAATGGTCTTTTAGCTTTTTAGGGCTAAGGTAAGAGGAGTTTACTTGAAAGATCGGGTTAAGGCTCTTTAAGGAGAGTTAGATGATTAGTAATTCTTAACCAGAGATACTGGGATCAATATTGATGGTAAGAGGACTAACTCATTTAGTGGCAAAACTAGTAATCTTGATAATGTTGTACCAAGCTAATGGCCATTTGGATTTTGAGTCTTGGGATGAGTGTTTGGTAATTTGTTTATCATATGGGTGGTTCTTTAGAACTTTAATGAGAGTTTGAGCATGTTTGTTTTTGGGTTTTATTAGAACTTAGTTTCAATCTTATAAGGGTAATAATGAGCTTGGGTCTTAATAAATAAGAGTGGTAATAGGGAACCTAGTTCAAATCTTTATTTGAGAAAGCTAAATTGCACTATATAGGAGTTAGTTAAAGATTGGTTTAGGCTTTATTACTTTTATTAAAAGTAGGCTTCAAGTTTTGGGTAATTTAGGTACACATGTCTCTTGGTAGGAAAATGGATGTTTTAGGATTTTCTTAAATGACCACTAGTAATGGTTGGGATAGATCCTTAGTTTACACCATAGCATGTGAAGTACATCCAACATGTCAAGTCGTTGAGCATCTCAAACCTATGCTCTAGACTTTGAGTCTTCTAGGTCTGAACTAGCATGTGGTTGGCACTGTTATTTCTTTTTTATACAGGAAGCATGCTAGGCAGAATGCAAGTTTGGCTGCTTGTTTGTTTGTGCTCTTTATAATTTAGTGGTGAATCGAAGAGTGGCTTATAGCAAGTATTCATTCAAGCACATGCCTCATATTATTATCATGTTCTTCTTATTTCCCTCTTTTGCCTAGGTGGTTCTGCACACCTAGTTGGGCTTTTTATCTTATATTCTTTTTTATTTCTTTTTATTTCTCTTTTTTTCCTTTTTTGTCAAATGAGGCTATGGCAGGATTTGAATACTTACAATTTTACTAAAGTATGAAGTGAGTAAAGACAATCAATAGATTATAGAATAATGACAAATAAAGAAATTAGCATTCTAGCAAAATAACAAAGTAAGAGTTCACTGTCCTAATCTAGCCATTATGTCAAAAAGAGTTTATTTATTTTCTCCATTCCAATTGCTTTGGTCCTACTTGTTCATGACATTCAGAGAGGATATGCTTCTTTGGTTCCCCTTCATCCTCTACTCTCATGATGATAAAATTTAGGGTTCTAAAAAATAGATGCTACTTGCAAAGCAAATGCCTTATCACTTCCTTGAGATTTATGTGAGCCAAACGAGATGACATATGGTTTTAAGGATGGTTGTGGTATGGTTGAATAGTTGGGTAGTGATTTTATTTTTAGTGTAGGGTACGTTTTGATATTTGAGATGAGGATCATTAATTTTTCTAGAATTAATGAGGTCTTGAACTGCATTTTTTAGGGTTCTACAGGTAAAAATGGTATGGCCAAGCATCTCATGGAAGTGATAGTAAAGGTTTGGGTTAATTTAAAGGGGTAATAAGTTTGGCAATGGTTTTGGTTCTCAAGGCTGAAGGAGGTTCTTTTATTGGAGCCTTTAGAATACCTTGGAGAGAGGTTGGTTGAACATTGCATATTTCTTATAAGTTGAATGTAGGTCAACTATAGGTGATTTTAAGAACTCTTAATGTAATGGATCATAACCTAGCATACACTAGCTATCCATTTATGGACTTTTAGCTTTATCAAGCTCAGAATAATAGGTCAACTTGGAGTGATATTGCAAGAGCTTATTCATGAGCATAAAAAGTTGATGGAAGCCTTTGGTCAAGGTATTAGCATTTTCCTTCACTAGAGCCTTAAACTGAGTGGTCTTGCACATCATTTGATCCTCAAATTGAGGAATCTTATAGGCTAGTTCTTAAACTTCCATGGCTAATTCAGATTTGGTTATGCCTGCTTCTTTGGGAGAGGACTGCATAAACCCTTCTTGATAGCATCAACTACAAATTTCTTCTTGTGTCTTTTAAGTTGGTTATTGAGGCTTTGATTCCTAGATTTCTCAGCCATTTTAAATTCTAACTATTTAAACTCTCCCTTTAGGGTTATTTCATACCTAAAATTTGATTGTCCCTAAAAAGGTGAAATGATGAAATGAACCTCTGAGATGACTAAAATCTGCCTGTTTATAACACCTCTAAAGTGTGCAACCTTAGAAAATCTAACCGACCCAACTAGTGTGCAAAATTGATTACTGAGCCATTAAGTTGTGCTTCAACCTTACAAAATACTAATTATCAAAACAACGACAAGCTTATTCCAAGATTTCCTTCCTTGAAACACTCAGCTTATTCAATTGATGTTCATTTCATTAAACTGGGACCCAATTTCGTGAAAAAAAAATAAAAATCAATTTTGATAAAACAGACTTTAAAAACACATATGTATGGCTCCAAAACCTTCGAAAGTGGTCCTAGAATATTCCAATACAACCCAAGGATCAACGCATTTTATTTAGAAGTGTACATAAAGCCATAAACACCCTTAGGTGTCATGCACTATAATCGAAGCCAAACCAAACAAAACAGACTTCAAAAATATGTCTAAAAGCTCTTAAAGTGGTCCTAGAATAGTCTAAAACAACCCGAGGATTAGCGCTTATCGCTCAAAAGTGTGCATAAACACCCCTAAGTATCACGCACTAAAATCAAGGCCAAATTGCATAAAATAAGCTTTGAAAACACATCTAGAAAGCCCAAAAACCCTAGGAGCCAACCTTAAAAAGCCCACGTAAGCCTCAGATAGAGTGCATAACACGTGAAAGTGCACGTAATCATGCATAAGCGCCATATGAACTTCACGTTGTCATGCACTTTGTCCTAGGGATGCACACATAACCATGCCTATAGCCCCCCTATTCCACACATTTTTCACTATAAATAGGCACCTCCACACCCCATTTTGAGGGGGAGAGCAAGTGGAAGCACACACACTCAAAAATCTATTTTATTAAAGGTGCTAAAAACCCTTTTCTAAATAATTTTTTCCCTCCCGCTGTCTTTTTCTTAGGAGATTAGACCTCTTCTCCTCCAAATCAAGCCTCATATTTGTCAAAGCATGCTTTAAAGGTATACAAACTAGCATCATTCTATTGTCATTTTGAACCTCTCAATGAGGAAAGCTTGATAATCCCTCAAAGCTAAAGCTTCAAAACCCATGCAAGCTTAGTTGAGTATGAGGACAACACAATCATTTTAGCACATTTATTTTATCATATTGCATTTTATTTTATTATCGCTAGCATTTAAGAATGCTGCTGTGCTTATATGATGAGACTTGAAATTTTGCATGCTATATGAATAATCTATGCTTTATTATGATCATTTTATATCATCATTCTACATCCTCTAGTTTTGAAACATGAAATCACATCATAAATATCAATAATGTGAAAAGTTCATATCTCAAAATAGAGTCATCATGTTTCTAGTCCAATGATGACATCATGCATCCCCTTTATTATCATCATAGCATAAATAATCACTCCAAGCATTCATGATCATCTACATTTCACTTACTCTTTCAAATGATCAAGTGTCCATTAGTTGTCCCATTTTTCATGTGATCAAGCAAGCGATATGAATAGTCATATTTACCTTACAGATTCATTATACCTAAATTAGATTTACTTTTCCATAATCTTTTCCTTCTGTATTTATTTTATTAGGAAAGCGATGTAATAATAATTCCTTCAGCTTTATTATCTTCCACTATCTGATGAATTGTGTGAATGCTATACAAACTATCATTAATGAAACTAGGGTGTTGCAGTAGTTATACATCAAACATTGTATAATGAGAAACAATCAAAAAGTATATGCGATCCCCCAAACTTGAAAATCTCTACTAGGGGTAATACTTGCTGAGTGACCCGATGTTGTTCCTTTCTTTTCTCAATTTTCTAAAAATTGGGTGGTGACTTAACAAAACCAAAAAAAAGCATCTCCTTCCTTTTGAGACCAATCATTTGTCCCTTTTTAGTAAAGTTACCATGTCCCTCGGAAAAGACCCTTATAGAACCAATTCATTATGAGACTAAAAATAAAAGAAGCAATAAAAAGGTTGCTCACAGTAGCAACTCCACTGGGAACTTCCAAGTAAGAGAGATCAACTTGAAAATGACTATTTCTTATTAGGCAATGCTCAATTGTATAGAGCCCCTCACCACTACATTTGCACTATACATCACACATGCACCATTGGTCCCTAAAAGCCTCGATAATACTAAATGACATTGCCACCATGATTCCACTTGAGTCACAATGCGACGAAGATACGGTATTATCACCTTTACTCATGCATTTTTCAGACTCATTTGACCATAGTCTGTAACCTAAATCCTAAAGGGAGGCGACTGAGTTATCAAAAGAATGTTAAAATCACTTATAGAAGTCTGCAACCCTAGTCATATAAGGGCATTCTTACTAAAGGAACCCTTAGCCTTTCACCCTAGCTTAGCTCATGTAGATAAACTAGTAGTAAAATCCACTTGGATTCCACCAAGTTATGCATGCTATCCTATCGTAACATTGTCCGTCTGATATGATATTCAAAAAATGACATGACTCTCCCAATGTCTATCATCGAATGATGTCATAATGTCAGTTTTCATATAACATTTAGGCCCAGGACCACATGATTCTCATATACTTCATGTGATCCCGAAGTATGGGGAATGACAAGAATTATGTACCTCAACTTGAATACTTTGTGTAAACTAATAAATAATGACATCCCTTACTGATGAAACCTGTAAGATGTTTATCCTTATCATATTAAACTATAAACTATTGAATGATAATTTCATGACTCCCAGTAAACGTATTGAATATCAATATAGGGGCAAGAACTTGGGCTCCCTCTATGGTCCTATGCATACGGGTGCATACAAGCTCTAGACATCATTTGAAGCCCAATAATTGACCTTCACATCGACATAATGTGGTTACCTTAAGCACATTTTAGTATCATTCCTCAATTTACCCTTTGGTTCTAATCAATATAAATCGAAATAGCCTAGTTCCAAGAGCGGAACCGTAGTCCTCCGATGGCTAAAGGTTCAAAACCTACTTAGGAAAGAGACTGAATAACCTCATGGAGAAATAAGGTTAGAATTGAGAGCTTGCTTATGATTGGTTTGTTCACTGTGTAGGAAAAACTAACCAGCTTTAATCATGCATACATTACATACATGTTGATAGCACATATTAACCATTGTCTCTTACAAGAATAATAGTCTTTTATTATGGGATTTTGCATCCACTCCATGCACACACGCTTAACCTTTTCATTTGCAGGCACATTTCATGCATCATTCCTTTAGCTAACCTTAATAAATGTATAGGAAACACTAACCAATTTTCTTAAATCACATGTACACAACACGTATATACTAACCATATTCTTCCAGCCTCTTGCATCTTGCATGAACACATCACACATATATTCTCATCCTATTCCTTTGCATATCATGTACACATGATAAACACTTTTTCAACCTATAACATGACGAGCATTCATTATTATTTATTTTAGCTCATCTTGTTTTATTTACTAATTTTTTCTCTTTTTCTATGTTTCCTTCTCGTGAACATAAATCAAGTACATCATATGCACCATATAGGCTCATATGCACTTCTAATAAACTCCCATGCATTTCATGTAGAACAATAGCATAACATGCATCCATTACATCTTTATCCTTCACATTAATCTTGAATCCTTTTACATAACATTACATACATGCATTTTATAACAATCATACTAAATCATACAACTTATAATAAAAGTAATTATGCACACATGCATTTCATAAGAGTCGCCCTAATCTTATCATTTCTATAGCCTTAAAACCTTAAAAGCAGCCCCAAAGGGAGAGTCAATAATAGTTAGAATTCAAAATGGAAGAGCAATTAAGGAATCAAAGCCTCAATGACTAACTCAAAGAGCATAAGAAGAAACTTGTAGCTAAATGTCGCTTAATCGACATCCTTCAAGCTGAGATCAAAGCCATTCTTAGGCTAAAATTAAGAACATCCTCAATCAACCGCTAGACTTCAAGGAAGAGATAATCCTCTAAAATGGTGCTCTTAATGATGAGGGGGCATTTGGCACTCCTAATTCCAAGCAGAACAAAGTAAAGAAGGTATTGACTGAAGATATTGAAGATAACTATGAGTTTTACCAGGAAGAATCCCCATTTAGGATGCCAAGCATCGACGAGTCTGAATTGATAACAAAGATCCAAGAACTAGCTTATAGGATCACTTAGCTTGAGGTTCTAGTGAAGAAAAACACTAATACCATGACTAGAGGCTTCAACCAACTTTTCATGCTAATAAATGAGCTCTTGCGAGATTGCTCCAAGCCACCCTTTGGTCCTCAGTTGAATGAAACCAAAAGTCCAAAAATAGGATATAATCCATTACATGCAGAATTCCTAGAACCGCCCATAGTTAACCTTCACTCAACCCATAGAAAATATGCAAATTTCAACCAACCTCTCTCCAAGATATTCCAAAAGCTCCAATAAAAGGACCTCCTATAGCCTTAAGAACTAAAACCGCTGTTAAAACAACTGCCCCCTTATATCAACCTAAACCTTTATTATAGCTTTCACCAAATGATTAGGCACACTACTGATAGCTTTAGAACCCTCATAAATGCTATCTTAAACATAATTGACTTTGAGCAAGTTCAAGACTAACCGTTTACCCAAATACTAAGATGCACTAAAAATAAATCACAACACAACTACCCTTAAAACCATACATCATTTTAGAACCCTGCATCTAATTGTCACAATAAGGGAAAGTGAAAGGGAACCAAGGAAGCCTATCCTCTTTGAATGACAAGAGCAAGCTACACTAAAAGCAACTAGAATGAAGAAGACCAATAAACCCCTTTTGGATGTAACAGCCAAACTAGAACAGTGACCTCTTGCTTTTGTTAGTTTGCTAGGGTTAGCTGTTTATGTGGTTTATCAAACATCTTATTGGAATGCTAAGTTCTTTATTTATCATGACCCTATAATCTATTGATCATCTTTTAAACTTATTTGAAATTGCAAGTGTTTAATTCTCACCATAGCCTTATTAAAAAAAATAGGTCCGGTTAGGTGAGTGAAACCACTTAAGCAAAAGAGGACTAATAAGAATATGAGGCATATGCTTGAATGAATACTTGCTATAACCCACTATTTGATTCATCACTAAATAGACGGGTTTAAGACACTCAGCAACTCAACATGTTGAGTGTACTTTAGCCTCATTGAATCTTGATGCTCTCCAAGGAGTATTGAAACTCACAGGATCTACCAACCACTATTGATGGTCATTGAAAAACCCTAAAAGACTCATTCTTCCTACTAAGACACAAATCTGCCTAAAGCCATCCAAAACCAAAGCCTATAAGTCAACATTCTTTTCAAATAAACCCTAAACTGATTACTAACCCAATCTCATCCAATGCAATCTACCTTTCAAAACGACAAATTACCACACTCTCATCCAAAAAACAAACTCCAAACCTCATAAGTGGCCATTAGCTTAATGCACCATTGTTAAGATCTCTAGTTTTTCCCTTAGATATGCATATCCCCTTGCTATTTATCCTACAACCCTAGCTAAGAACTACTAATCACCTAACTCTCCCCAAGGGGCATTAACCCAACCCTTCAGATAAATGCATATTTCCTTAGCCCTAAAATCCAAAATACCAACATGCATCTTCATCGCATAACATACTCACTTGCATTACATATAAACATGCATCTCACATTCATGCTCTAAGAACACAAGTAAATACTATTCATTTTTGCATGGCAATCCCATTATCATTTATAAGTCCCACCATTATCATGCACTATCAACTTCCATAAGAAATTAGCTTGCCCTCATGAGAAATAAACTACCATCATCATCTATACATTCATATAAGCATACTCATCATTCACAAATAGGCACAAAGTCAAGTGTAATAAAGTACAAGACATGTGGGACAAATGCCCAAATACAACACCTAGATTCCATAACCTTAGGAAAATGATACAATAAAGTAACCAAAAGCCAAAAGTCCTACACTTAGCTCCTAAAAAAACTACATCGTTCATGGTTGCCATCAAAATTAAGCACCAATCCTACTCAAGCATCTCCCTCATCTGATTTGGGCTCATCATCATTCTTTGTAAGGGATGATAGCCATGACTCCAGCTCACCAATATGATCATAATAAGTCGTGTGCTCTAGCTGCCATTCACAACTAGCGTGATGGTGTTCAGGCTGCATAACATATTGCATATCATACACGTATACATAAAATATGTGCATAAAATAGATAGGTATAATAAAAAAAGGCATACCCTCTGAGTGGTCATAAACTCCAAAAAGAACTACTATACACTCCCTGTAATGGTATACCAGTACTAACTAGAGGAGATGAGAATCTACATAACCGAGCAAATAAGTCAATCACCAATCACTAAATAAATGAAACAAAGGCAAAATAAAGTGAAATAAAACATAAACATGAGTAGCGTTAGGAGGAGCAACACCCGACTAAGAAAAGCCAAGGCAAGGTAGATTAAAATGCACTACTCTACCAAATATATCTATCCCAAGTAAAGCCAAGGATGGTTGAGCTATCAAGCCCTTGAGAATAGTACTACTAAAAGCCAAACCACTAGCATAGGCAGTTGCCTCAATACTGAATGTGCCCTCATTCTCCTCAAAATGGGACCCATATCTCTTCCAACGAGATCCTCAATGATATAGATAAGCTCTAATAACTCATTTAAATTATAGTTTATTACTAACAAAGTTTGTTATATGCTTATAAAAAATAGGAATAAAAGCCACTACTAAATTAGAGGAAGCAACTCTCAACAATCCGCATGATGGCCCGATCCTCGAATCTGAAGGATGAGATGCATCTGCCTCAAGAAGTGGAGGTGGAGGAAAAGTACCACTAGCCATAATGTTAATTAGCTGAGGGATCAATACATCCGCATAAGGCAAGCCCGCACTTTCTAAAAGACTCTTAGAGGAGTACCCCATCATGGCAGCAGCAAGCTTGTCACAACTAAGCTCATGGCCCTATAATATATCACCAAGGGGAGGAGCAAGGACTTTTCTCATAAATGGACCATCCCACCAATGATGGACTCACTTGCCCAAATACCACACTCTACCAAAAAGGTCATAAAGCAACATTCATCTCTTCGTCAGTTACCATACAGTCACCATCTCTACCATCCAATGTGATCTTGCCACCCACCAGGAAAGGAAGATCTACTCAAAATGCAAGAATGAAAAAAGAATCTCTAAAAGAGAAACAACCAACATAGTAGGAGTTAGAAATACCTTATCAAGGGATAACTTGCATATATAGTCCTGAGCCATTGCACAATCCTCAATCAAATTAGTAGTCCTCCTGATCCAGTAAGAATAATGAGGAAAGTAGTCCTCTAGGAAGTGCTCAACGGTTAGACGAGGGAGAACCCTGAACTTATAAGCCTAAATCTATCAGAACTAGGAAGTCAAAAATAACAAACTAAAGACAAAGAGCAAAAGGAACAGACACGAGAACTCCTACTCACATCCATCACAAATAAGCATCCACAAATCCTTGAGCCACCTCGACATGCTGCATCAAGGCCCAAGTACATATGGGCAAAAGTGGCAATACCCCAATAATACCTCAATAAGCCATCCAGATCCCTCAAAATAGGTAGCAATTGCAGACTACCCATACCTAAAGGGTTTAGGAAGTTGACAACACTCAACAAATAGAACAAGAAGCAACAAGTTAGTTACTTCACCGAAATAAGATTAGCATCATACATTGTCCACATAGTGGAGATGAACCTAGTATAATGAGTGAATTATGGATAACCAGACTTCATAGGGATAGGCACCCCAAGAAACTCTGTAGTAAGGCACCTCCTTGCCACTACAGAAGAACACTCCTCCTTACTAAAGGGAACAGGCTCTCCAGAAAAGCTCAAGCCCATAATAGCAATAAAGTCTAAAGGAGTGATGGTCATCTCCCCAATTGGCAAGAGAAAAGTGTGTCATGTCCATCCACCACTCAATCAATGCATAAATAACAATCTGACTCGACATATATAAGTCATAAGAAAGCGCAGCAATAATCCCATCAAAACCCTTCCCTACAACCATCTGCTTCACACATAGTGGAAGACCCTAATAGTACATGTTGACCCTATTGAAACTACCAGGCAGCACAATAATAGACCTACGAGGCTATAAATAATAGGTACGCTATCAAACATTCATATAATTAATAAATACTAACATATCTTTTTTCTATGTTATTTAACAGGAACAATAACAAAAGCTGAAAAGAAAAGCATCACGACAAGCACTAGCAGACAATCACAATAAGAAAAAAAGTAAGACCTATCAGCTATCAGCATTCATAATAAAGCTATATCGATAGTTACAGTAAGAGTTATAAAACTATAGCTACGACAATCTCAGTTGAAAGAATAACAAATATAGCAAAAGCTAATAAACAATAAGGCAACCTAGATAGCTAAATAAAAGACAAAGATAAAGGAGGACCTACCTGGTGACGATGATGAGCCCAAGCATGAGTCTTAAGACTATGAACCACCGAAATCAAGTCTCCTAAAAAAAGCCTAGATGGCTAATGACCCTAAGTGTTAGATGGACCATCAATACTAGTCCCCACTCTAATAGCCTCTATGAAGTTACCCTCCTCATCTAGGAAGATATCCTCTAGACCCTCTAGAATGTCAGGAAACTCCATCTTATACAAAGAAAAATGAAAATACAAAAGCAAAAATAGAGCATAAAACACCTAAAACATGAAAAGGGTCAAAAAGAGTTGGAAAAAACTCAAAAAGTTTGGAAGAAGCCTCCCTAAACCTCCAGAACACGTGTTTAAATAAGCGTGGAGAGGGGAAGGTGCATGGCCATGTGCCAAGAGCATGACCACATGCCAGGAGCATGACTACATGCTCCCCCACATGCAGCCATGCACACTTCTCCCCTTCATGCACTTCTATGTGATTTTATGCACACCCTAAGACTCTGTACACTCAATTCTCTAGCCCTAAACCTCCATTTGAGCATAATACATGCACCAAACTCACACAAAAGTATACTGATGAGGACTATATCTATCTAAAGACATTGTGTGCATTATTACTATTTTGAAAGAACTTAGCACTTTCCAAAAGAGGAAAATAGAGAAAATATCATGAGGATATCGCATTCACATATCATTAAAATGATATAAGCAACATGAAAATCAATGACATCATCATTGTATCATCATTATTTAGCAGTATTTTCATCCACATTATATTATATGCACCTATATACGACAGACCCGAGACTACATGACAACATGCAAGGTGATACACATATAGTTGGACCTATAGTCACCATAGTCAGAACTGCATACACTGTAATGAGAAATACAAATACCACAGCAAGAGCTACAGACATCACAACAAGGGCAGCCAAAATCCTTAATTTAATTTACAAGTGCAAGACTATTAAAAGGGAAGTCAGAATAAACCCCGATTGAGAATCATCCTTTAAATAAACAAACACTAACTAAAGTTATCTTTACTGTGCAAGGAACTGCAACTGCACCAAAGTAAAAGAAGTAGTGCAATAAAAAAAAGAAATGAAACTAAACCAATAAGCAAGAGCAGGGAGCATCAATTTGAAGAAAATAATGCTATAAAGGGGAAGTCAGAATGTGCCCTAGCTTAGAATCATTATTTGAAGACATAACCAATACAAACTAAAATTCTTTTATTTTCTTTATAGGTTAATGCAACTATGTAAGTCAAAGCCAATCCAAGCATGTAAAGTTGAAAGTCACTTGTAAAGCAATCTAACAAGAGTTACACAACACAATAAGTACTACACCCACAACAAAAGCCACAATTATAACCACAATCATAATTATAGCCGCAAGGATATAGCAAAGGCCATAGTTTGAAAGCATGAAACATGCAACAACAATAGTGCCAATGCTAACAGTTAATAGAGACACCAGCAGTAAGAAAAATGAAAAACATCAAATGCCAACTCTATCACTGCCTTTACACAGAGAGTGCCCTATTCCTTCTCTCTTTAATGCATTTGCACTCATACAATAATAATAATAATAATAATAATAATAATAATAGCTTTTTTCTTACACTTGTGCAAACTTCATCTATGCCATGAATTGCATCTATCAGAGTTGAGTGAGCTGATTCTGATTATTGTAGTCTTCCTTTAATGCCTATTTCATAATTTTTAAAGCATGTTATATAGCTTTAAGTTAAGACCTTTTGAATTTTAATCAACTTAATGCTTGAATACCACTTGGATGGATAAAGAACTCATAAGAAAAAACTTATAAAAGACATTGATGGACAAGAAAAATTACAATTATCAAGACATCTTTCAAATGGGCCTGTGATCTCGAGACCATAGTTATCTACTCCAATACTTAAAAACGAGTAAGAGTATCCAAAGAGGCCCTCTTGCGGTATTCATGCTGACTAATGCAAGAAAGGCAAGGAATACTGAAAAGGGGGAACACAAAAAGAAAATAAATGCAAGAAAATTAAAGTAATCAAAATCTCTGCACACTCCAATGCTCCAAAAAGTGGAGTATAAGTAGCCTAAAGTACCTTTTGGTGATATCAATGCTGAGTAATACAAGAAAGGCAGGGGATACTAAAGAAAGGAAAACCCTACAAAATAATAATAATAATAATAATAATAATAATAATAATAAAGTAATGTATAGTCAACTATCACTTTCCTACTCAAAAGCCTCGTGATAATTGAAATTTATCGTATTCATATGCATTCTTTAAAGTTTCATCTCACTATACTCTTAGGAAGTTCACTTAGGAAGCTTGCTCTTCACTTGGTAATAAAATCAATCTTGGCCAGGAGTTGTGGATCATGTTCTTGAATTATTGAGATCAGTATTAAGTAAAGACCATTATAGTTAAAATGGTTCAAGCGCTCTAATACATACGACTCTTGGCATCGATGAATCAATCGCAAGAATATAAGAATAGAAGCACTTAACTAACTATGACTAATGCATAAAATTCCTTAAACATACTTTTAAAATAAAGTTGAAATGCATGCTCCTCACATGTTCATATATACCTTCTCAGGATTCAAGCCACTAAACATGATCGAGAAAGCATCTATAAGAACTCCAATCATAACAAAGGACTCAATCCAATAAAAAGGAAGAAAGAACACATCGCATCAATCACAATCACAACCAATCTATTTGTCTAACACTGAAAGAGGTTATAATGGCATTATTAATTTACTAACACTAGAGGAGGTTATAGTGGCATTATATGTTCACTAACACCAGAGGAGTTATAGTGGCATTATCTATTCATCTGACACTATAAGAGGTTATAGCAGCATTATCCTTTCACCTAACACTGGAGGAGGTTATACTGGCACTATTTATTCGCCTAACACTGGAGGAGGTTATAGTGGCATTATCTTTTTGCCTAAAATCGAAAGAGGTTACAGTGGCATTACTTGACACCGGAGGAGGTTATATTGGCATTATCTGTTCACATGACATCAGAGGAGGATATAGTGGCATTATCTTTTTGCTTGACACCAGAAGATGTTATAGTGGCATTACTTCCTAACATTCAAAAGGACGTTAGAACCCTTAACATGGCTAAAGAATGTTAAGTATGCTACCTAAAAAGGGTATTCATTGCATTTCATACGCATGCTTGCATATCATATGTCTGATTGCATATCACTATCACAAGCTTGTTTCACTTAATTATATCATTGTATGAACCCTAAATTGCATCATTTTGCATTTATCCTGATTTGCATCCTTGCAAAAATCCCAAAATTACATCTTGCATGAATCCCAAAATTGCATCCTTACGTGAATCCAAAAAATTACATCTTGCATGAATCTCAAAATTACATCTTACATGAATCCCAAAATTGCATCCTTGCATAAATCCTAAAACTGCATATTACATGAATCTTGAATTACATCCTTGTGTGAATCCAAAAACTGCATCATGCATGAACCCTAAAAATTCATCGCTGTATGAGTCCTAAAAACTGCATCCTGCATGAATCCTGAAATTGCATCCTTGAGTGAATCAAAAAATTGTATCTTGCATGGATCCTAAAATTGCATGTGTCTCGAATAGCATCTTATGTGATGACTGAATCATAAAACAACAATAATAATTATATGTACCTAATAAGAATACACCTACAAGATAGAGGTTAGCACCACTATGTGCAATTTCATCCATTCATCCATTGGGATAATAAATAAGTAGATTGATGCATGTAGTTGTGTGCACTTACAGGATTATTGAAATGAGAATGAAAATGATCACTAAAATAATAGAACATTCCTAAATGATTAGAAAAATAAGAAAAGATGCACGATTTCATCATTGGACTACGAAATGGAGGTTCTAGTCAGAGAATGTGAACTTTCACATTATTAAATGCATTTTGATGCAAAATGAGAGAAAATGCTATTTATCTCAGTAATAATCAATTTTATCTTAACAAAATTAATTTTGAGCATTTAATGTGTTTATTTAAGTGTGTATAATTTTGGACTATATTGGAAGTTAAAATAAAGTATAAATATCTTGTGCTGATTTGACCTCTGAGATTCAAGGAGGCTTTTGACATCCTTAGAGCTTTATAATGAAAAAGTTATCTTCTTCACGTTTGAAATAGACATCTTGAGCTTTCTAAATTAAGCTTACTTATCAAAATTTGAGTTCATTTGGATATGCAAATATTGAGTCAAAGTTAATATATGTAGCTACCATTTTTTATTGCATAACTCTTAGTATTTTAGACATATCTTAAGCTAAAAAAGTCCAATTGAGGTGATTCAAAATGATATGGAAATCTAAGTCAAATATGTACAACTTTCATGAAGAAAGTGGGCAAATTTGGATGTCTCTAGTAGCCAATCATGGTTTCAATCTATGCATAGTAGTCTAACAGCATTACTTTCAATAATTCAAAATTATAAATATTGAATTCAAAATATAGATGTTGGACATATTATTTTCACCTCCAACAGCTATATTTTTTAGTGTTTATCTATATAAACACCTCTAAAGCTGAATGGAAGTTGAGATATTTTTGTTTATTATCATTCTCTATCTTAACATTCAATAAAGCTCTCAAATTCTTAAATATTCACTCTTTGTTTATAACTCTTATGAGAGTTAGTTGTGTGTTAGAAATAGAATTTCCTTTCATCTTAAATCTTAGGACATATTAGTAGGGAAGTGAGATTTATTTCTAAAGGAATTGGTTTAAGTGTTGTCCATTGAAATACTTAGGATTTGATCTTTGAAGTGAGCCTTGAAAACTCATGTTATAAGAGTAAGCCATAAAAATCTTGTGTAATCTCAATCTTATGAATAAGATTGTGGGTGATTGAAAATCCTAACTTGGGGATAAGTTAGGTGGAGACATAGGATTATTGTTGAATCCGAACTCCTTAAATCACTATGTTCTTCATTCTTCCTTCTCAACATTCCTTCAATTCTTACAAAGAAGTATTTTTTTAATTTTGATTTTATTTAATAGCCCTATTCACCCCTCTAGGGCTTTTTCAAATACTTTTTTCACATTGAATAGTAAAAGATGATGTTGTTTTCATGCAATAACATGAAAAAGATGAGTTTAAGTATGTCGAGTGACAAATTTATTTAAAATGCAATTATGATGCATAATTGATGATTTTATTGGAAATTATTCTTTTATTGTTCACTAGATGCAAGATGCAAAATTTATGTCAAAATGATGATTTTTCACATAAACTATATAAGCAATGCGAAAGTGAGTATTTTGACATGATTTCTATCGAGAAAATATGTGAATGATGCAAAAGATGCATAAATGATGTAAAAATAATGAATTTTGTATTTTTGAAGGTAAAAATGCAAAGTTTATGCAAAAGATGATTTTTTTTATTCGTAAAATGTAGAATTCACATAAAAGTGTGAAATTTTATGATAATAATGTTAGTTTTATAATGAAAATGAAGACAATGAAAAAAAAATGCATATCTAATGAAAAAATGTGAATTTATTATAAAAATGTGATTTTTATAATTAAGTTGTGACAAAATTAGTAAAAATGCATAATATGATAAGGATTTAATAAGGAAATGAAAATTTAGTGTAGAAATGATATTTTATGATTTTCACATTTTCAAAGCTAGAATATGTAGAATGACAGTTTAATATAATTAGACGGTGCAAAAAATTATTCAAAGAGCATGCAAAATTGTCAATCTCACCATACAAGTCATAACAATTTCTCAATTGATGGTGGCATTAAAGTAAAAATGCAGTATACAAAAGTAAACGTGCAAAAAAATTGTTTGGTCCTCATATTCGACTAAGCTTGTTTTTGAGTTTTTTTTAAGCTTTAGCTTCATGTGATTTTCAAGCTGTCTTAGTCGAGAGGTTAAAAATGACATGAGAAATGCAAATTCATATACCTTTGAAGCGTGCTTTGGTAGAGATGGGGTTGGTTTGGTTCAAATTAGTCTAAAATCCTATGCAAAATGAGTGGAATGTGCTAAAAGTGTGTAAAATGGGAGTCATGAGTCTTTAATTTGATAGATTTTTGGTATGTCTAATTAGCCTCCCCCCCCCCCCCAAATGAGAGGTGGAGGCCAGTATTTATAGAAAAAATTAGGTTTTTGTGTGTGTCAGAGCGCGTGTATGCATACAAGAGCATTTATTGACCGCGTGATTATATGGTCGGGGCTCGTGATCACAGGCTAGAGCTACCTAGCACATGATCACGTGTACAAATGCATGATCGCACGCGCTATAGTGCACTCACGCGACGCTTTTAGGGTCTTCAGGCTTTTCCAAGGCCTTTTTTTGAGTTTTCATAGTGCTTTTTGAGGTTTTTGGGCCTTCTAAACTCGTTTTCAATGTCAATTTTATCAAAATAAATTTTTTTTCATGAAGTTAGGTCTCAGTCTCATAAGACAAATAACAGTCTGACAAGTTACTCACTTTAATAATTGTTCAAAATGAGCTACTTATTATCCCAAGAGTCTATATTTCATGAAATTAGATGTAGTGACTAATTTCACACTTCAAAGGCTCAGTTTAGGGATTTTTGGGTTTTTTAGACTTTAGCACGCTTCAAAGGCAGCACGAACAAACAAACTCTTGTCATATTCAAGAAATTATTTTCATCATTAAACCCTTTTGGGGATAGTCAAAACTTGATGTATGACACTTGCAAAATGAGTTCATCAATTAATAACCCAAAAAATAGAGAAAGAAGATTCCTTTGAAGTTAAAAGCACAGTTCCAAAATGAGATTTATCATTGTGAGCTTTTGTCAAACACCTTGCGTTCAATGGAATTTAAAGCTAATTAATGACTTGAATCTCAGAAAGGATGCCAAGATTTGGGTCAAACGTTGTCATTAGGGTCAAAGACAAAAAATTTTGGGTCATCTATGACTTTGCTGCAACTTCATTTCATAATATCAATACACACAAACACAAATTCATGGAATAAATTTACACAAACACAAAGCATGAAATAGAAGAGTACTAAAAAGAATGTATATTTAAAAAAGATGAATAGATAGGTTTTCTCAGTTTTATCACCAATAAATCAAATAAAAAAAAAAGAAAAGCTACTGAGATCTCATGATAAACCCAAAACATTTTAGCTCAAAAGCAAACAAAAAAGAGGGACAAAAACACTTACACGTCGATCGACCTTACACTTATGATAATGAAAAAAAGGGATGGGGAAGGGAGATCGTGAAGATGGAGAAGTGCATAGATTTGAGTTTTTTTTTTTCCGTTATTTATGTGTTGAGGTGTACAGCAGGTAAATATTTTGAACATTTTGGGCACACAAGTAATTTAGAAAAGGTTAGGGTATTTTAGTTATTGGAGTGACTTTTTGGAGCATTTTAGTAAAGATTCATTTTGTTTTTCATTTGATTTAATCATCAAACAACTTGGATAGCCCAATGAGATAAAGCTCAAAATTTATTAATAGGTTTTAAAATTTTACTTACCAAAACATTCTCCTCATGGTTTCTATATGATAAGTAGCTCAATCTGTCATCGTAATAAGTTTAATGGGTATGCTTTAGAGACATTAAGCTTATAATTGGACCCAAAAAAAAAAAAAAAAAGGTGCTAAAATTATGAGATTTCGGCTAAACATTGGATCTTTTCTCTTTAAGTATATGTTATGTTATAAGGGTTTATTTTGAGAATTGTTGAATTGCAAGAATGTTGATGCCGTCATTGACATGTTCATCTGAACTACCATTTGAAAAGAGTTGTTCTTTTTTCTTTTTTTAAACTTTCCCTTTTTAAAAAAAAAATGTCTCATTCTACTGGCTTTGTTTAACAATTACTCTAAAGGTCTTTTTTTTTTTTTAGCATTTAAAGTTTAGTTTATTTGGAATAAAATAAGTGCAGAAGTAAAAATAGAATGGTTCATTACCTTTGTTAATGTTTGTTTTAACTTTAGAACCATTTGAAATGAGAATTTATTACTTTAGGAATGGAAATGGTCCATATCCAATCATCTCATGGTAATGGATTTTGATTCCCTTATAATCAAATCAAACTAACCATAATTAAATATTTAAATACCACATATATTATTTAAATTTATAAAAAAATAATTAAATTAATAAAAATAATTATTAAAATGTTTAAACAAAAAATATTCATTAAAAATAAATAATTTTCATAATAATTTTAAAAAATTATAGTAATATTTTAATAAATAAAAAATATATTTATAATAAATAATTGTAATCTTAATTTTAATATATAAAAATATTTATAATTTTAATTTTTGTATATAAAAAATAAGTATAAAAGTATTTTAAATGATAAATGATATTAATTTTGATTCTCATTTCATAGTAAATAAAATATACATTTTTTTAACATTTTATTCCCTTTCTATTTCAATTTCAATTCTGATTTTAATTTTGAAGCATGATCCTCCATAAGATAACTTTATAGGAGTACAAAGCTACCCTAATTTTTTTGCTTCAATCTATTTAAATTCTTTTGAATTATACAAATGACATTTTAGTCACTTTTTATGGTATAATTTAAACGGTTATAAGAAAGATGATTTGTCTTTCAGTTTTCCAAAAGTGCTTCCTAAGGTCTCATCGCTAGTGAAGCTTATAGTTTTCTACAGTTCTTTGAAGAGTAGCGTTTCCTTCACTAAATCCATAGTCACTGCAACTTGTGGAATAGGAATGGAGAACAACAAGACCATCAATGAAGAGTTAGAGCACCTAAATTACCCAATAAGCCCTACAACAAGCCGGCCAAAAATAAAAGCTGGTCTTAGTAGGCAAGCTGTACTCAAGCAGGAAAGTCACCCATACTTTATCTCAGTTATGGAATGTCACAGATCCCTTTACAGTTAAAGAGCTGAATGGATTTAACTTATTTCTTATTAAACTTGAGAATGACAGGGATAAGAAGAGAGTCTTAGAAGGTAAACACTGGGCAGTTCATAGGAATTTGTTAGTTCTTAATGGATGGGAGAACAATCTATAAATACAAGAAATCGATCTCTCATCTGAGAGCTTTTGGGTGCAAGTTTTAGGTCTCCCCCTGAACCAAATTACAAATGAAAATGCTGCGGCCATTGCATAGTCCCTGTTTGCAGGTTTAGAAACGATTGAGAACCCTAGTTTCTTGGATGATGACTGGAACCCTATTATGAGATTCAAAGCAAAACTTGTATCAGTCAAAAGCAGGGAGAGGGAGGTAGTAGTTTTAGCAACAAGAAGTACAAATGAAAATTGGGGTGAACGAAGCCCTGCAGGACCAGCCCAAACCAAAGAGAGCTTGTCCGGAGCCCATCATAGTAGCATTGCAGCAACTAACAAAGAAAGGTCTTTTGGGCTCTAGAAAGATAGAGGACCCAAGCAACAAAATTGGAAGCCCACAAGTAAGGAAGAAGTACAGCTCGAGAAAATTTAAGGGAGATGACTGGAGCTGCAGCAAAGAGCATGGAAGCTAAAGAAGATGACAGAGGCCAATCAGAAGTAGAAGGAGCAGACGCATGAACAATCTAAGAGGCACAGAGCAACCCAACAAGACATGGCAGCTTGCAGCAGGAAGAAGCACTGGACTAATCAATAGTCCTCTTATTTTGATGAATATTTTGAACTGTTTAATTCGTATAAGTATTCTATTTGATACACCATGTAGGAACTGATAACATTCTTCTCCAGGTACTTAGTCATGCAAAAACTAGCAACTTAAGCAATGTTTTTTCATGACTATGCAAGAGGCTAACCCATGAAGTAGTCCCGGTAAGGTCTTGGAGGTTAGGTAATTTCTTTGCCTTTTTGTCATGATTTTGGTTATACCCTGGACTCTAAAACAGTGTTGTAGGGCTTACCTCCTGAGGTTTGCTAGTTCTTCCTTTGGAATGAATTCACATTGACCAAAAAAATAAATAAATAACGGGTATAATACATACTCCACATTATACCCATAAAATAAAAATACATTTTTTACAGTTTAAAAAGTTATAACTTGTAAGTAAATTAATACATTCAACATATTATTAAATGCAAAATTTCTTCCCACTTAATAAACATAAATAATTAACAAGAAAAGATAAAATTCAAACTTTGATTATTTCAATAAAATGACTTGATACAAGTCAAAAAAAATTTTGCAGGAAATTTGAGTACATCACACGAATCCACTAGCATTGATACGTTGAATTCATGCAATAGATCTTGTTTAATGTAGTGTCTTTTCTTTATGAAAAGTTTGTTTGTTTGTTTTATCCATTGTAGTAGTCGTGAATGACCGGATCTTATGAGATAGAAGTGCAATTTCACTTTATTACAGTACAGTACAATAGAGCTTTGCTACATTTATTTGTGGACAAATATTTTCTTTGAAATTCTTTTAATGTTTAGCTGCAATATTATAAAACAATTAAAAAATATCATTTTTTGTAACATCATCAACTCTTTTTATTGTTTAAATTATCTTTTTGTAGTGTATATAATGTATATTTCTTACAAATTATTTCTTTATAATGGATTTGATGTATTAATACAAAATTTATATGATAATTAATCTACACAAAAAAAATGAAAGAAAAAAATAAGGGGATGAAAGGAAAAAAATGAAAAAAAAAATAAATATTTAAAAAGGAAAAAGAGAGAAGGTAAAAAATGAAGAGAAAAAAAAAGATGAAAATGAGAGAAAGAATGAGAGAAGACGCAAAAATAAGGAGAAAAAAAAAATTAGAAAAAAAAAAGAGAGAAAAAAAAAGAGAATGAAAAAAATAAGGATAATATAAAAATAAAAAAAAAAGAAAAAATAAGGAGAAAGTAAAAATGAAGATCATAATTGAAATAAAAAAAAATTGGTGTTTTAAATAAATTTTTCTTATTTTTAAGTATTGGAAAATAATTTTTCATTTTAAGGATTAGAAATTATTTTTAAGTTATTTTTCGTTAACTAACAATTTATTTTCCTTTTATTTATTTATTTTTTATAATCCAAATATTAAAAAATAAAGGAAAATATTTGAAAAAAAAAGAGCCTAATAAAGAAAAAAAAAACCAACATCATTTGAGTACAAATGGTGATAAAATTGATTTTGCATAAGTTTGGATTTTGAATGTTATGTATGAAAAAATTGGTGTTAATAGATATTTATTTTTTTATGGAATCCATCCAATTTGAAGTCTAAATGGTTAAAAGTTATGTGATCATCAAAATTCTAATAGAAATAAAGAATAATGACTATTTTGATGTCTAAACTTTTCAAAATTTTACAATTAATGTCCCAACGTTTATTTGTTATAATTAAGTATGTGAACCTGTTAATAAATAACAATTCAATGTTTTTGTAGGAAACAAAATGGTGTGACAAATTGTGGACCCACTCAATCGTTGAATTGTCGATGTCCTCGTTAAATCGAAGCAGCCACCATGAGTGTCTTCGACTAAGCCATCTCTGGTTCTTGAAACATTGCAAGCGCAACAACTTCCTCACTCAACTGTTGTTACGGTGGGTGTAAGGAGTGGCCAGAGAGTCGGGAGAGAGTTGTGTTAAGAACGAGAATATGAGAGATGAGAGTTTAGACTTTAGCAACTATGTGTTTGCATACTTGTGTTCCTTCAATTAGTTTGTATTTCCACTTTGGCAACACATGTATAAGCTAAAAAGGGCTTTATCAAGAGAAGAACAACTAACTTCCTCTAAATCTAGTAATTCTTTGGGCAGCTTGACACGAGCAGAGAAGAATGTTTCTTTTCTTGTTTCTTTTTTTTTCTTGAATTGAAAAAAATAATAATAATGTTAACTTGTACTGAGATGCTCATTAATTACCTCTTTTAATCAGTTAAGGGGCAGGACTAATATTGTCATTTGCGTATTTGTTGTGCAATTCCATGTCACCAACTTTATATGTCCAGTCATCAAAAAGCTATGGACAACTTGTTAATTACCTCTAAAATACACTACTTTATATCGTTAGAATAAGTTGCAACACTCAATTGTTACTTTTAAAAGTTTAAATATCCAATTGTTAAATTTCAAAATGTACAGGCACTAAATTTGTGTTTATCCCTAGAAATAGAAAGAAAAAAGAGAAAAAATCAGAGTTTGAAAACAACGTCAAAGATGCAAGCAAAAACATGCGTACTGTACAACCATTTATCCATTCCTTAATTGATGTTCAGTTAGAAAACAACATCAAAGATGTAAACAAAATCATATACACAGTATGGCCATTTATCCTTCCTCAATTGATGTGTAGATACAATATGTATCTATATATATTTCAGAATGGCTGAATATCTTTCTAAAATCATATCTTACAGTTTGTTAAAAGACTCAATTCTATTAGTATTATCTACAATCACAAAGTGCTAAAACTGAGAGCTAAAATCCTAGGAACTGGAATGACCCTCCAATTTGATTGTTTCCTGATGGGGGATCAATGGCAACCCACAACAGAGAAATAGAGATTGAAATAAGACCAGACCAAACGAATATAATTGTAGATGCCTTTCCTCCTCTTCCCATTAGACCTTTTGCAAAAGGGTAAAGATGAGACAATACCCAAAAGCTGAAAAACACACCTCCTATCAGATTACTCCATTGAGGTGTGCTGCTGTATATTGTTCTGAAAATCCCAACTGCTACTGCAATCAAGTTGACCATTATGATTGTGCAGGGCGGTATCATCAGCGATGTCCATTTGAAGATGTATAGATCAGCAAATTCATCATCACCATCATCACCGGCTGATTTTGACGTCAGAGTGAATGAAATATCAATCCCTGCCATCACTTTCAGAAGCCCCTGGAGCACAGCAGCAAGATGAGCACTTGTTCCTCCAATCAACCAGAATTGCTCATTTCTCCACCAATCTTCTACTGCTATGCCAGACCACTTGATCTCAAGCACGGCAAGGGTACCAAGTGTCAAGGTGATCATCAACAGGTATACCAGGAATTTTACATCTAGAGACTCGACTATGAACTGATTAGAAAAGAGCGAAAGTGCAGGAAGGAAGCAATAAACAATCAGAAAAATAGAAGTGAACGGGTAAATTCCAACATTAAGGTAAGCAATCCTCTGCAGCAGCTTCAACCCGTGACCACCAAGTAAGGCATTGTTGCGAGAGAAGAATATCTCGACAGAGCCAGTTGCCCATCGGAGAACCTGATGAAGTCTATCAGTAAGATTAATGGGGGCAGTCCCTCGAAATGCATCCTTCCTAGTCATACAATAAATAGATTTCCATCCTCTCTGATGCATTCTATAACCAGTGACTACATCTTCAGTTACCGATCCATATATCCATCCGATATGTTGGCCCCATTCTGTCTTATCTTCATACCAGCAAGAGATGATGTTCACAGCTTCTGCAATGGAGGATGGGTGCAGAGGCTTCCTAGGAATGCAAAGAGCACCAGGAGGTCGGCCATGTTTCGCTGTTGCACCATCAGCAAGAGGCAAACCGTTAAATGCTGCTTTTGTTATAGAGTTAACAAACTCACTTGAATCTCCAAACTTCTTGGGAATAAGAACACAACTTATTTCCTCGTCATCTTTGTTCTTTTCAGGAAGAGAAGCAGTAGCAATCTTCTTGCGCTGGGCAAAGCAGCAGCTGCAATAACTGCTTTCTTCTTCAAAATAAGGAGGATCAAAACCATAAAGAGCAGTCCGACGAAAGAGGCATCCTGTTCCCACATACATTGGACCCTGAATTCCATCAAGAGCTCGCATGTTGACGTCAAAGAACACAGTATTGTGATTAGCATATCGATCAGATGGATCAATTCCTTCAAACCTTTGAGGGAATTGAACATAGCACACTCTGTCTCCACCACGGTCCATCATGAAGCACATACCTTCCTTCAGTGCTTGTGAATTATAGATGTAGTGATCACAGTCAAGGTTTAGAATGAAAGGGCCATTGGACATAACAGCCGAGGCTCGAACCAGTGCATTCATGGCACCAGCCTTCTTGTTGTGATCATAACCAGCCCGCTTTTCACGAGAAATGTAGACCAGCATAGGAAGCCTAATATCAACTTCGCTTAGGTCCATAGAATTGCAATCGTCGAGAGTGCCTTTTAGCAGTTCATCACAAGGAGGCTGCAACATTACCTGCATTGACGATTGATATTATCAGTCAACATAAACAAGTTTGCTCCAATTATTTGAATCCACGTATTTGATTTAAAATTCTGAATTTTAAATATTGAATTTCAAATAACTCCTCACTAAATGATTGGCAAATAAGAGATTTGATCCAAATTTAAATTCAAACCCATGATCAAATATTTTGCATCCAAACGTAGCATTATAGAATTCAATTAGGACACTAAAAAAGCTTGTCAATGGTTAAAATTTTATTATTAACCATATAACTTAATGCCATCAAAATCTAACCCCAAGAAATGAATTCAAACCTAAAACAAAACAGCATTATATAGGATCCCTACCTGTATGATACTGGCATGATCCCCTCTAGTGTGCTCTGCTGCTGGAACTGTCCATGTGCCTGGCCAGTGGGTTCCATCAGCCATCCAAGTGGCTTTCATGATGTTCAACTTCCCCATTGGCTCATCATCATCACTCTCTTTCCACTTCTTCATTGCCTTGACTTCCATTTGAATATTGTAGGCATCAGAACGTCGCCGGATTGAATCAGAAAGCGCATTGATTCGAACCTTGTATTCATCATATTCACGTTTTATGAGCCTGCGGTCTCTGACAAAGTCTGGCCGTACCTTGTTCTTATAAGGATCTTTCTTCAGATTAAAATAAGATTCTGGATTTCTAGGTTCGATTTGGTGTTTCCGGCAAAATGGAACCCACAGGTTAGCAAAACTGGCAGCCTCTGCCATGGCCTCAAAGGTTAGAAGAGAAGCTCCATCATCTGAAACATAACATGAGAGTTTCTCAACTGGGTAGTCAGTAGCAAGAATAGACAGAATGGTGTTTGCTGTGACAAGAGGTGGTTCTTTCTCTGGGTCAGCTGTGGAAACAAATATATCTATTCCAGGAAGATCAGATTTTCCAATAGGATTATTTGGACCGGGAGTTTCAAACTTTTCCTTCAGAATGTCAAGGTCAGCGGCACGATTGATCGGGCAGAGCTTAGGAAGCTGGTCAAGTAACCAAGAGAAGGCAAACCAGATTTCACACGCTACAGACATTCCCCACAGCCAGATTGCATCTTCATTTGGGTTGGTGACCCTCCAGTGCAAAAATAATCCAAGAACAATCATCCGGACCAATATCAAGAGCCTGAAAGATTAGATCAGCAAAATAAACTGATAACATAAGCACAATGATAAACTCAGAATAGCTATGTTCCACTAAACAGATGATCATCCACACTAAGAAAATAATAATAATAATAAAAAAAAATAAAAGGAAAAATTAATCAGATGAAACAGAGAAGAAAACTGTAATTCTTACCGATATGGAACAATAATTGCAGCAGATATACCGACTCTGCGAGAGAGTGGTTTCAATTGCTTCTCAGAAGATACCTTAGGATTACCAGAAATTCCCTCATCATTTTCGTTCATCACATCTAAGGGCCACACAGCAT
Organism: Mallotus nudiflorus; assembly: GCA_947683625.1. Classification (NCBI taxonomy): domain Eukaryota; kingdom Viridiplantae; phylum Streptophyta; class Magnoliopsida; order Malpighiales; family Euphorbiaceae; genus Mallotus; species Mallotus nudiflorus. Next base: position 7,831,317 of record CANTUR010000027.1, on the reverse strand, counting down.
TTCCATACCCATAATTCATCTGAGACTCAAACAAAAACTGCGACGAAAAATCATCAGTCCGGCCTTTTGCAGATGCAATATTGGACTTGACCAATGATAACCTTCTGTCCAAACTAGGCACATCATGCCTGACATAAGGCTTTTGACAACCAGGACAAACCTTGTTTCCATCTCTATCAAAGTCCCTCCAAGCTTTGAATTCACATTCACAAGGGACTATTTCCACAGCATGGCCATCATCAGCCATCTGGGCATGGCTTTTTTGGGATTTGATGGTCTTTGCACTGGGATGTGCACGAATAACGCGATTATGACCGCCGGTGAACATAGAATTGGAAGTGTAAGCATTCTTTCCATCATCGTCTATAGAGATTTCCGTTTCCATGGGCTGGTTATCAGGAGTGGGAGGCATGTGAACAGTGTACGTAGTGAATTCTACACCGCCAATAAAACTGTCGAGAACATCACCACCCAAGTTGCTAACCGCATGAATTCTGGGTGCTTTTCTAGTTCGATATGAATTGCTAGCCATGTTAGCAAGCAACTCATATACTAGCAGAGCCACCCTGAAAATTAAAATACAACTAACATTAAACAAAAAGCAGGCTGGACATTAAAAAAAATCAAAATTTTATTTTAATCCAATTCTTATACTCACTCACTAAATAATGATTAATAAGAATCATTCAATTGGATTAATGAACAATAATAAAAAAGAAAGAACAAAAAAAAAAAAGCAAACAACCTTTAAACAAGAATTACAGATTTTTTTTTAAAAAAAAAACAGCCTTTGATACTTTCAAAGCTGTGTTTCTCACTATCAATAAACACAAGTTGAATTCTCTCGGCCTCTTCTCTTAGAAAAGAAAATACTGATAGAAAATGAACAAAGAAACAAGACAAAGATAAAGACCAAGACCAGTTCAACCCTCAAGCGTCACGCCCATCACCTTCAACCAATTGTTGAAACCAGAGAAAAGATTATTTAAAAAAAAAAAGCCGGTGATTTTTATAAAAATATGCTTAGCAATTGGCTAATATGAGTAACCATGAGATTCTTGCAATTAAGTTTTTATTTAAGACCAATTCTAAGGATTAGCTTAAATGGTTGAATGAGTATCTCTATAGCTAATGCGATGTTAAACAGGAGATACAAACAGTAACAGTAATTATGGATGTGGGTGAGAGAGAGAGAGAGAGAGTAGAAATGGTGATTTTGCACAGACAAAAAGAGAGTTGCAAGAGTTTGGTACGTCATTTGTAGTGACAGACAAGAAGTGGACGCGGAGAAGTAAGTATTTATAACAAAATGTTTCGACGAAAACGAAAATCTAAGGAGGCGTGAATGTTAGTTTTGGGGATTCAGATTTTTCAAATTTCAACCCGCATTCTACGCGGTGCTCGACTTGCGTTTTCGGATTTTCCGTACATTTCCTGGTTCTTACAAAGGTTCCCTTGTTGGATTGGATGGATAACTATTAAATATAACATCTGATCTATTTCCGAATAATAAATTATTACCCTATTACTTTTTAAAAAATTCATATGAATATTACTGTACCTTACATTTTTATTATTAATAAATATATTTTAGCAGTCAAATATAATATTTTAAATATAAGTAAAAACAAGTTTTTATTATTATTTTTTATTTCCAATAGACGCATTCTTTTTTCGAACAACTCCAATAAACACATTTCAGTTCATAACAAATAAAATCCAGTCAATTTTTCTATAATTCAATAATTCAAATAAATTTTAGTTAATAAATCAATAAAAAATTTTAATTATTAAATAATTCAATCATTTAATAATTAATAAACTTTAATAAAAGTCATTTATAATTATTCATTATTAAAGAGTACATTGAAATGAAAAATTATAATTAATTTTAAATTTAAATTTACATAAGTTGAACCCCTAAAACTTCTCATATTTCATTATTCTCTAAAAATGTTTGTGTAACATAATATGTTTTAAACAAAAAATATTAAACAATTTTAACAAAATTAAAAATTCTATATATATATATATATATATATATATATATATATATATATATATATATATATATATAAATAAGTAATGAATGAATCTACATTCTCGTTAGGCCTCTATGTCATTCTTGATAGTTCGGTACACAAATCTCAAATTCTATCATGAAAAATTGAGTGAGAAATGCTCTCTCCAATTCTTGCCATGTAAAAGTAGAATTCCTTGGTAGTGTTGCATACCAAGTGAAAGCAAAACCAATGAGTGAGTTAGCGAACCATCTCAATTTAAAATTACTAAAATTTTCATAATTTGCCAGTTAAGCGCATTGTATTGTGGACTTAGCAACATGCTCCAAGGTAGACTGCCTTCCTCTCTGAAAAATAAACTCTGGAATCTTATAACCTCTAGGATAGGGATTACTATGATTTGTTGCTTCAAGACATGGTTTATAAAATTATAGTCGACTAATATACTTTAAGCAAGGATTGTATAATTCTTGTACTACCTCTTTTACAACATCTATATCAACTAAGGTTTAAATTTCTGCGAACGTACAACATAGAGAACTGTTTGATCCTTCTAGCTCTTAATGCCAAGCCACAAGACTCTATGCATAGTACCATCATAATCATATATGTTAGGTTATACAAAAGGACTAGTGTTAGCATAAATATGATGGAAAAGTGTTGGCTTGCTATTAGGCTATTATGAATAACTTTTAGTGTTGTAGATATCTCCTCACTTTGTTGGATCAAGCTAGTAGTCTATTGAAGATGATGATCTAGTTTGTGAGAAAGTACATTTTTAACTTCCCTCTAGAGTTTTAATTTGTTTCAAATGTTTCCCCAACAATAGGACTTATTGGTATTTGAGCACTTTTCTGTCACTTAGTTTTGAATATGTTTCTCAAAAGTTTCCACCATATAGGGAATGAAGCTTGTTGGTCGTACTGTTGTAGGGGCCTCCTCCTAGTCTTGGAACCTAGTATTAATTTCTCTATAAAACTTCTAATTTATTGCATTTTTAGTAGTGTCACATTGAGTGTGCCAAAATATGTTTCCTTCATGCCCTTTTTCTAAGAATTTTGAGTATGTTAGGTGTGTGATGTACACCACCAAGATCACTAAGTTTTAGTCAGATGATTTGTGTAGATTAAAGGACTTAAAACTACTAGATTCTTAAATTAGTTATAGGAGAATTAGCTATATTTAATACTGAAAATGCATGATTGAAAACAAAAGATAAAGATTTCATTAAAATGAGAAGAGAACTAGTTATAAACAAAGTTTGATTGAAATAAGAAATTAGTATGGAATTAAAATAAAGAAACTAAGTTGACTGTTGTTGAAAGCTTTTTAGAGTTTTGTGTTTTTGTTATTGATGAAGTTGTTATTATTACATGTATATATCAATCCCTTTTTTTAAAATTATAACGTAATTACCTCAACCACTTTCCTATTCCATATCAACTTCTTCTTCTATAATTAATTAATTAATTGTACTTGGGTCTTGGGTTATAGAATTTATGGACTTTAATTTTTAGTACAAACAACATTATATATAGTCCACATAATGCGTAGTTAGATGAGTAGTTTATTGAAATGAATGTGGTTAACTTATGTCAAACCCCTATTCAATATTAATATCTTTGCCAAGGATCATTCAATGAATCAAACAATGAAACTCTAGCTCCAAACAAGACCCTTAAATAACCCGTACTTAAGAACCTATCGATGCAGTCCATTTTTCGTTCATTACAAGACAAGATTAGCGTGATGTTGGGGCATGCAGGCTTAGGCGATCATTTACCATATATTATTGATATGGGAGTTTTGCATGAATCGGCTTTGTAAATTGGAGTCACCACTCGACTTTTGTCAAGAAAAGTGAATTAAGAACTCACTATCCTAACCATAAATTCTAGATTCGAGGGTAGCAGTTACTTATTTTATTTCTTATCGTACGTTACTTAATTATTCATTCTTTCACCCTAATCTTGATTTAATGATGCATTTACCACATTTGATTGTTAGTCAATTTAAATTGCATTAGAAATGGAAATTGAAACACAAGATAATTTGGATTTGGCCATATACATCATAAAATGAGTAAGTAAAAAAACATTCATCAATCACTACCAATCAAATAAATAAGCAAGTAGCACACAAGCATGCAAAAAATACCAAACAAAATAAACACACGAATAAGCAAAAAAAAAAAAAGGGAAAGAGATTAAGGATTACAACCTTTAGAGAAAGCCTATTCCAATAAATACACCCAAAATGAAAAATAAAAGGAGAATCAAGATTAAAGATTACATTGAAAATTCCCTATTCTATTAATTACATTAAAATGGAAAAAGAAATAAAAGAAAATTCATATTTTAATAAGCTTGCAAAACAAAGGTTAGTCTTTCACGCACATGCAAGCACACATCACATTTAGAAAAATTTTATATATTTCATTCATCCATATGATAAGAAAAAAAAGAAAAAAAATTGAAATAACAAGAATAATTAAACAAATAAAGAAACAAGGATGCTAATGGAGATGTATGATACAAGGCGTTAGAATTTAGGTATTTTGGTGCAAAGTCGCCTTTTTTTATCATGAAAATAGAATATTATGACAAGAAAAATATAAGGGAATTAAAATTGAGGTATAAAAATGATATAATAATAAAATAATAAAGCTATAAATTTGTACATGAAAAATGGAAACTCAATAATGAATATGCAAGAAAATTAAGTTGAAAAGAACAAAAATAACGAAAATAATAAAGGTAACAAAAATGATAAAAAGGCAATATTTACCACAAAATGGAGACTTTTTTATAACAATGTAAAAAAATTAAAATAAAAGGATAAAAATGGAAATAAGTAGTCCATTAAATATATAGGAAAAATAAGACCAAGAACCTAACACATAAAATGCCAAGCATAAACTAATCAAATACTAAACATAAATGAAATAGAAACTAAACATAAACTAAATATAAAGCAAAAAATAGAGAGCATTTAGGAGCTTGGATAAACTTCTTGGTCATTTCCATAAGTTGCTTCATGATAAGGTGATTGAGTAACTTGAGGAGGAGGAGGAGGAGGAGGCCAAGTGCATTGCAAGTTATGGTATGCATAGAGATAGTGAATATCATACTCCACATGATCCATCCTTTTATTAAAATTATCAAATCTAGAGTCAACTTAATAAAAAAGAGTGTTGAAGTTGGATTCAACAATGGAAAGGCAATAAAAGTGTCCACTAACCCAAGCGAGTTCATTATCCATGCTTTGTGAAGTAGAGGGACCTCTTGCTCTCTTTCTTTAAGGAATAGGAGGTTGAGTTTGAGGAGGTCCTTATTCTTCCTTAATTCCAACACCTTTAAGGCCTAGATTGCCAATTTGCTTAATATCTTCCAAATCTTGAGCAAGTTCTTCATCTACTTCCTCTTCCTCATTCTTCCACATCCATTGGTTCATTGCCTTTTTAAATTGGTTGGAGTTTTTAAGAATTTTTCATTAAGAAAAGAGTAGGGAATGGATTCAAGATTATTATTATTAATTTAGAAGTATTAGGCAATTTTAGTCACTATCCCCCCAATGCAAATAGCACCACTCACAATATCACTCACTAACCAAATTCTCCAAATAACTATCTTCCTAAAGCAACACTAATGTTGTCCTAAATGCAATAAAGGAGAAAGAGGTCATCAAAGGAGATTGCCTCATTGCTTAAACCTCTAACATGAAAGGCATAAGTAATGAACTGATGAATGTACCAAAGGTTTTTAGAGGAGAGTGAAGATGATTTAGAATGAATTTCAATGATGGGTTCAACATTGGGTTTGATATGGTCTACCTAAAATGAGCGAGGAGACCAAAGAGCGTTGGATGATTCAAGGCCTTAATGCTTGAATCCAAAGAGGTTATCAAAATCCACTTTTGTTGGAAAATGATCCCTTCCCTCTAATTTGAAATGCATGCTATACCAAGGGTTTTGTTTATTCATATTTTGAGTTCAAGGGCAAAAATAAGATAAGAACTCGATGATAAGAGAAGGAATGGTAATGAAAGGAGAGAAGGTAAGAGTAAACATACCAATTTGTTCAAGCATGGTTTTCACTTGATTATAGTAACCAAGTGAATCCAAGGCCACCTTGGACATGAATCTAGAGGGAATGATCTTCCTCTTGGAGAATTAAGATGCTCTTTGCTTGATTTTAGTGTTGGTGTAGGAAAAGGGAGGAGTTTTTTTTAATTACTCATTTATAGTTCTTCTTGCTTGAGTGGATTAAAGGAAGAAGGAACTTTTTATTAAGTGGTCTTCTTCTTTGGTGCTATGGTGAGAGTTGAGAGGTTATAAGCTTCCTCAATTGAAATGATTCTAGATTTTCAATCCTTTTTAAGTAGGATTCTTAGAATCTTATTATTCACTTTTTCATTAGAAAAGTGTTTTTCAACTTTCTTGAGGGTAGTAAAAAGAGCATTGAGGCAATTAGTCATCTTCATTATTGATTCTTATGGCTTTAACTTGAAAACTTCATATTTAAACATGTGAAGTTGAACTTTCTTGCTTCTCGCTTGCACATTTCCTTCATAGTGGTTCTCAAGAGTTTTTCATACTTATTTTGTGGATTGGTAATGTTAAGCTTTCCCACCTTCTTCTTTAGACATAGAGGCTAACAAGATTGTCATGGCCTGTTTGTTTTTATAGTTCTCTTCTTGTTTATCATTTGACCATTAATTTCTTGCAATGATAGTCTCTACACCATAAATAGTGATTTTAGGTGGTTCCCAACCCTTTAGAACAACATTCCAAAATCTAATAGGTCACTATCTAAGTACAACTCCATCTTGAACTTATAATGTATATAGTCACTACCATCAAAGAAGGGTCTAAGAAATTACAAGTTCAAAGATTCACTCCCCATGTTCTTTTCTTCTTACAAATAAATACTAAGAAGTAAAGCTCTGATACTAAATGTAATTGCTTTAGAAGGTGGGTGAATAGAGCTTTTGAGAAATTAAAAGAAAATTAAGAAGAATTAAGGATAAGAAAATGGATCATAAGAACTTAACTAGTTTGATTGAAAAAAGAATCTATGTCTCCACCTAACTTATCCCTAAGTTAGGATTTTCAACACCCACACCAATCTTATTCATAAAGATTGAGTTTATAAGAGTTTAATGGATCAACTCTAAACCTTACAACAATGAGTTTTTATACAAGTCTTAGTTCTAACCATAATCATAAATCCAAGTATTTTGATGGAGAAACACTTGAACCAATTCCTTTACTAAGTAAAGCGCAAGTGTCCCAAATAATTGAGTAAGGATTTCATAGAATATAGTTTACAATAAATGATGATGAGAAAAAAAACTACATTATCAAAAGATTCTTTCTCAACAAGCATGAATGTTGATCATTTATTATATTATTTATCTCTTTTTAGCATTCTTTACCTTTCTCGTATTACTTAATGTGAATTTCATTAAAGGGTCTTTGGATACTCTTACTTATTTTGAGTATTGGAGTAGATGATGATTTTTATTATTTTTATTTCCTCTACTGGTTTCCCTCTTAGAAATTCCCTACCATTCTGTTACTACTCAATGTGAATTCCACTAAGGGATCATTTGGATTTCAAGAATTGGAGTATATTGAGTATGATATGACATTCATGCTTATTTTGGAAGTGAATTTTAATAGTTATAAGTTATGTTGTGCGTCATAGTTTCTTACGAACTAAATGTTATGGGATTCTTTTTCATTAAGATGGTTATCAAGCATTAGATTGATTGAGGCTTAAAAATCTTAGTTTAGAATTATAAACCATGCTTGGGGATTATAATAGTGTGGTTAAAAGTGGATTAAAGTAGTTAAGTTTAATTCATTTGCCTCTAGCTCACTTTTCTCATGGTACATTTTTTGAAAGAATACAAGAAGGTTTATACATATGTGTGGATGCATGAACACAATGCAAATGTATGCAAGTTGGATACTCTCCTAAGAGGTATAATGTATTTTTTCAAATTTCTTTTGTCGATATCCTCATGATCATTCTTTGAAAATCTTCTATAAATTCGTAAGTTCCTAAATTTTATCCTTTATTTTCTTATCCTTGTGTAGAAAATATAAAAGGAGAATTTTAGAAGTGAAACTTCCTTAAATTTAAAAAATTGCATGTGAGATGTATATATGAAAAAGACAGTATACTTCTTATTTTTAAGAAAATGAGCATGATACACATGTAAATTCATTTTTTTTCTTGTCTTGAAAGTCGTATAGGGCCTATACAGGTTTTTAAAGCTATCTATGCATCGAATGGAACCCATAGTTCGCCATTTAGTGGGTTAGGTCATGACCCACATGCATGGTTCCTTAGAACTCATACCCTAGTCCAATATAATAGGGCTTCTTTTTTGTTTTCTTATTCATTTTTCAATCTTTTTTCTCTCTTTTGCTTTCTTGTTTTCAAAGCTCTTCACTCTTTAGATTTTGTAGGCTTTTGGACTTTAGTTCTTTTAGGTTCCCTTAGCAATCAAGGAGTTTGATCCTCAAATCTTTAAGGGTATCAAGGAGGATTGGGAGGACTAGGGTAACAAGCCTAAGGTGCTAGGAGCAGGGCCATTCCCTTTCTATATGGTCATCATAGCATTGAGTATGGGCAGCCATTTCCCCTAGTGTCTAACTTGCGGTGTCTAAATTGCAGCGACACGCGTGGTTTCTTCACCGTTAGTCTATGAATTTTATGATTCTCTATGCTTTTTTATTGCTTTTTTTATTTCCTACAAAATAGGAGAAAAATAAAATAAATTAGGATGAATTTTTTATTTTTTAGATATTTTTAGTCATAAATGTAGTGATTTAGGACTTCCTTATTAATTTAGGTCTATAGTTTTAAATTTGTGCGACTCTGCATGTGTCTGGCATTCGTTTGCGAACAAAAATAAAATATAGGAATTAATTATTGTTAATTAGTGTTATTAATATTTATGTTATGCCCCATGTTATTTTATTTTATTCTATTATTTTGTATGGGTATATTGCATGTGTATTTTATTTGTTACTATTTTTCCTTTTGCATGTGCTTTTCCTTATTATTTGCATGCAAAACAAAACAAGTAAACTAGGAATTATTTTTTTACTTTATTTATTATAGATTTATTTTTAGCCAAATTTTAGTTAGTTAACATTCCTATTTGATCGTGGTTGCATTTCTTATTTTACCTATAAAATAAATAAATAGAGGGTTAGTTCTTTGCTTATTTTATTTATAAAAAAATTTTAGACAATTTAATTAAGTGACTTCCCTTTATAGGTTGAGATACTCCATCTTGTTTTACCTAGTAGTTTTACCTGTGTAAAATAGTTCTATTGTGATCTCCCTAAGGAGGTGTGTTGACCTTAGGTTTGTTCAGTCTATAAAGTTTTGACTTTAACAAATGATTTGAATAAAGTAATGTTTCTATCTAAGTGTGTTTTTAAATTCAAAGTGAAGTGGTTCAAGGTTCTTAATTCATCAAAATATCATGAACAAGTCCTTACGAAGTTCAAAGGTTAATTAAGATAAAACAAGAACCAAAGAATGTTCAAAAAAAAGCTTCAAGCATCCCTCATGGGCAATACTCATGATTTGGAGCCTTTCTCATGAGCTGGAGAGACAAAAGAGCAATAATCTGAAAATTGATCAAAGCCCTTGTGAGGAGCCTTATCCATGCTATGATTAGCTCATGATTAGCTCATGACAAAACATCCAAGTCATGAGCTAAGGGAGCTTTAAGAAGCTAAAAGTTCTTGAGCCCTTCACGACATACCCTCACAGTTGTGAGCATCTCGTGACCATGCTTCCTTCAAAGACAAAATGGTCACCTGCCACTCCGATGGCTATATTTTTATCACTCATAATCATGAGTATGCCCTCATGACTGTGAGCAGCTCTTCTCTAGCAAAAAGCTATTTTACATTAAATGCAACTTAGGGAAGATTGGAGATGAAGTTAATGCCTTCAACAACCACATTTTTTATGCTTAAATATTTAAAAAAACTCCTGGAAGCTTATTAAAAAGTTAGAATTTTTGGTATTTGAAAATTTTCCTTAGCATTCAAATTCTTTACTACTTTCTTCTTTTTCATTAACTCTCTTGAGAGTTAGTTTTGAGTTAGAGATAGGCCTTAAACTTTATCTAATTCTTGAGATATATTATAAGGGAAGTGAGTATACTCACTAAAGGAATTGGTTTAAGTGTTTCTCCATCAAAACACTTGGTTTGTATTTATGGTTATAGCTAATTCTTGGATAAAAGCTCATTGTTTTAAGGTTTATTGTTGATCCATAAAACTCTTGTAAACTTAATCTTTATGAATAAGATTGGTGTGGGTGTTGAAAATCCTAACTTATGGATAAGTTAGGTGGAGACATAGATTCATTCGTGAATCAAACTCCTTAAGTTCTTATGTTCCATTTTCTTATCCTTAATTCTTCTTAATTTTCTTTTAATTTTCAAAAGCCTTATTCACCCTCCTCTAGGGAAATTATAATTAGTATCAGAGCTTGACTTCTTGGTACTTAATTTTAAGAAGAAAATATTATAGGGAGTGAATTATTAAACTTTTCATCTATTAAACCCTTCTTTAATGGCAATGACTATCCACATTGGAAGTTTAAGATGGAGTTGCACTTAGATAGTGATCTTATTAGACTTTGGGATGTTGTTCTAAAGGGTTGGGAACCACCTTAACTCACTATTGATGGTGTAGAGACTATCCTTGCAAGAAGTCAAAGGTCAAATGATAAAAAAAGAAGAAAACTATAAGAATAATAAGGCCATGACAATTTTACTAGCCTCTATGTCTTGAGAAGAATGTGGCAAAGCTTAACATTACCAATTTGTAAAAGAAGTATGGAAACTCTTGAGAACTACTATGGAGGAAATGTGCAAGTGAGAAGTAAGAAAGTTCAATTTCACATGTATGAATATAAAGTTTTTAAGATAAAGCCACAAGAATCAATAATGAAGATGACTAATCACCTCAATGCTCTTCTTTGTATCCTAAAGAAACTTGGAAAACACTTTGTAAGCAAGAAGTGAATAATAAGATTATAAGAATCCTACATAAATGGATTGGGAATCTACATTCACTTTAATTATGGAAGCTCATGACCTCTTAACTCTCTCAAATGACATTCTTATTAAAAAACTCCTTATATATAAGTTCACTATAAAGCAAAAAGGAGATGAGAGAGATTAAAAAGAAGAGAAGAAAAAGGGGATTACATTGAAGGCTATACAAAAAGCAAGTGATGATGATCGCCTTATTAATTGTATTAAAGATAATGATGAGATAGCCATGATCATTAGAGGATTCTATAAGTTCTTAAAAAGGAAAAGGTTCTTAAGGCAAAAAGATAAATATAAGTATAATGGCAAAAAGAATAAAGAGGTTACTTATTATAAAAGTAAGAAATAAGGATGCATTATAAATGAATGTCCCAAGATCAAATTCAAGAACAAGAGACCAAAGGATAAGAAAATGGCCTTCAAAACTTCATACGATGACTCCTCTGAATTAAAAAAGGAAGAGAAGCAACAAGAAGTGGCCAACTTTTGTTTCATGGCTCTTGAAGATAAAAATGAGGTGCACTTGAAGTCCATAAGAGCTAAAAGTAAGTGGTAATTTCATAGTGGATGTTTGAGGCACATGACGGGACACAAGGAACAATTCAACAAGGTTGATGCTAAGGATGAAGGTCATGTAATCTTTGGAGATAATAATATAGGAAAGATAATAGGCATTAGAGAAATTAGTAACCCTCAGTCCTTCTTAATTCATCATGTGTTGCTTGTTAATGGTCTTAAACATAATTTGCTTAGTATTAGTCAATTGTGTGATATGGTAATAAGGTCACTTTCTATCCTAAAAATACTTTACTAGTATCTTAGATAAAGGAAAAGTAATTTTTAATTATGAAAGAGTTGATAATGTCTATATTATTAACTTGAATAAGGTTGATAACAAAGACATTAAATTCTTGGTGTATATTTCCCATGATATATGGACATGGCATCAAAGACTAGGACATGAAAATTTTGAACTTATAGATGTCCTTAGTAAGTATGAACTTGTGGTTGGGTTACCCAAATTCAAGTTCACTAAGGACAAGACTTGTGATGCTTGTCAAACGGGAAAATAATTTGAATCTTCCTTTAAGCTAAAAATGTAGTGTCCACTTATAGGCCACATGAGCTAATACATTTGGATTTATTTAGACCAACTAGAGTTACTAGTTTAGGTAGAATGCACTATACATATATCTTAGTTGATGATTACTGTAGATACACTTGGGTGTGTTTTCTTGCTCTATTTAACTATTAGTAGATCAAACATAATGTTTGCTATATTTTTCTATGCTCATTTACAATCATGTTGTAAGGAGTCATGTTTAAATAATATTAAGAGAATTTTTAAATACCTTAGTGGAACTATGCATTTAGGACTTTGGTATTCTAGGAGTTTAACTTTTAATTTAGTTAGCTATTCGGATGCCAACTTTGTCGGTAGTTTGCTTGATAGGAAAAACACTTTTGAAACTTGCCAATTTTTAGGAAATTGTCTAGTTTATTGGTTTAGTAAAAAGCATGTGACCATACAAGTGTTATAAACCTTAGCAAAAATCCCACTCAACATTCAAGAACAAAGCATATAAACATTATACATCATTTCCTAAGAGATCATATGCATTATGGTGATATCATGCTTGAATTTGTTGATACTAATAATCAACTTATGAATATCTTCACCAAACATCTCAATGAGGAGAGATTAAATTTCATTAAGCATGAACTAGGAATGATGGATGGCTCTAGCTTGCATTGATGTATGTACCTTATTTGCTAAATTTCTTACATTTATATGATTTTTATTTGTGCTATTGAACACCCTTTGAAAATAATTTACATACTTGTTAAGTTCAAAGCTTGAATATAGAGCAAAATATGACATGATTTTCATGAAATTGAGCTACATACATACTTGACCTCATATGAATATGAAAACATTCATTTAAGCACTTCTTAAGATGTTCATATTTTTGGAGCTATTGTTTGCTTTGCATTGATATATGTTAATTGCTTATTCATATGTTCCTACATGCGTGACTTTTGGAATTTTATTCCTTGACTTAAGCATTTCTTTTGAATTACTTTTTTAAAATTTTGCTAATTAATAACTAATTATTGAAGTTAATACAATTAATTAATTATTCCAAAAATTAGCAAAATAACATTTTTATTAAAATACCTTTTTCCCATGCTTAATTATGCTTGAACATAGCCTTGGTTCTAAATGGATTAAATTTGCATTTAAATTCATTTAAATTAAGTGTCAATTTGGTTCGCATGGACTAAATTGCAATGTTTTTGGACATAATTGAAAATTTTTCAAAAGCTTAAGGGCTAACTAGCATTTTGGTCATGAGCCATTGTAAAGGCTACAACTGCTCATGACTCACATTATTTTCAATTGTTAGTGCCCCTCACGGGCGACGCTCATGGTTGTGACCTGACTATAAGGAGCATCCTAACTAGTGAGGAGTCATAATTCCATTAGAATTATAACTCCCACTCCTCTCTTTCAATTCCAAAATGTCTATATGCAACTTTAATAACTTTTTGACTCAATTTATGACCAAATTCTATTCATTAAACCTCTCTATATACACATCTTTAATCCCTCTTCATCATCTTTTATTTTCTCTCATTCCTTAAATATATTCTTTCCTCTCTTTTATTCTCTTCTCTATTACCATTTTCAACTCTTTACAAAAATTTTTGATTCACTCTTACCATGGCACAAAAAAAGAAGACCACTAAAAAATAAGTTCCTTCTTCCTCTTAATCCACTCAAGAAAAAAGGGATACAAAGGAGCAACCAAAGGAAACTCTTCCCCTTTCCTACACCAACACTGAAATCAAGCAAAGAGCATCTCAATTCTCTAAGAGGAACATCATTCCCTCTAGATTTATGTACAAGGTGGCCTTGGATTCACTTGGTTGCTATGATCAAGTGAAAACCTTGCTTGAACAAATTAATATGTTTGCTCTTGCCTTTTCTCCTTTTATCACCATTCCTTCTCTTGTCATTGAGTTCCTATCTTCTTTTTGCCTTCAAACTTAAAATGTGAATGAACAAAACCCTTGGTATATCATGCATTTCAAATTAAGGGGGAAGGGATCATTTTCTAACCAAAGAGGATTTTAATAACCTTTTTGGATTCAAGAATAAAGGCCTTGAATCCTCTAATGCTCTTTGGTCTCCTCACTCATTTTTGGTAAACCATGTCAAACCCAATGTAGAAACCTTCATTATGAGTCATTCCAAATCATCCTCACTCTACTTTAAGAGCCTTTGGTACATTCATCACTTCATTACTTATTCCTTTCATGCTAAAGGTTTAAGCAATTAGGCAATCTCCTTTTGTGACCTCTTTCTGCTTCATTGAATCTAAGACAACATTGGTGTTGCTTTAGGAGAATAGTTATAATGGAGACCTTGGTTAGTGAGTGATAGTGTGAGTAGTGCTATTTGCATTGGGGTGATAGTGACTAAAATTGCCCAACACTTCCAAATTAACTATGATCATCTTGAATCCATTCCTTACTCTTTTCTTAATGAAAATTTTCTTAAAAACTCCGACCAATTTAAAAAGGTTAAGAACTAATGGATGTGTAAGAATGAGGAAGAGGAAGTAGATGAAGAACTTGCTCAAGATTTGGAGGGTATTAAGCAAATTGGCAATCTAGGCCATGAAGGTGTTGGAATTGAGGAAGAATAAAAACATCCTCAAATGCAACCTCCCATGCCTCAAAGAAAGAGAGCAAGAGGCCCCTCTACATTAGAATGCATGGATGATGAACCCATTTAGGTTGGTGGATTCTTTGATCGCTTTTCCATTGTTGAATCCAACTTCAATAATCATTTTGATTAAGTTTACTCTAGACTTGATCATTTTAATAGAAGGATGGATCATGTGGAGTATGACATTCACCATCTTTATGCTTACGATAACTTCTAATGCACTTGGCCTCCTTAAGCTACTTAATCACCTCATCATAAAGCAACTCATGGAGATGACCAAGATGTTGATCCAATCTCCTAAATGCTCTCTATGTTTTGCTTTATGTTTAGTTTCTATTTCATTTATGTTTAGTATTTTTTTAGTTTATGCTTGATGTTTTGTGTGTTAGGTTTTTGGTCTTATGCTTCTTATATATTTAATGGACTACATGGTTCCTTTTTATGATTAATGAAATTTTTTATTTTATGATCTCTCTTTGTCTTAATTTATTCATTTTAATCTTTGACAAAAGGGGCGATGATGCTAAGATTCTTGATTCTATGATTATTATCTCTATGATTCTTGATTCTATAAGATTTTATATAAGTCTCTTTAGTTAAAATTCATAAACATATATAAACACTTATGCACACACTAAGAGGGAGCTATCTTTTACAACCATATACAAACACTAATGTAAGTATATGAGATTTTATGTACTAATTTTTATCTCTATGATTCTTAATTCTATAGGATTTTATGTAAGTCTCCTTAGTCAAAATTCATAAACATATGTAAACACTTATGCACACATTAAGGGGGAGCTATCTTTTGTAATTATTTTTAACTTAATGCATGAACTAAAGGGGAGCAATGTACATCTTATACACTTCACTTGATTATGCACAACACACACCTCAAATTATTTTTCAAAGTAAAAAAGGGGGAGATTGGTGACCTTAGGTTTTTTCAATCTTTAAAATTTTAACTTTAACAAATGATTTGAATAAACTAATGTTTTTATCTAAATGAATTTTTAGATATATAGCATTTTTCAACTTGATGTTACATGTCAACTATATGGTATCTTTACTGGGTCATTGCATATCGACTAAATGGAAGAGTGCTTCCCATGCAATGATCCTTTAATGCTTATGAAGCAAGGAGCAACTATTGACACCTATTTTTCAACAATCCTCTAAAGCGATCAGTTAACAAGAGTCTTCTATCAACTCAATAAAGGATAGCCTCTTAGAAGGTTATTTGTAGCATGCTTCTAATGAAGCAAACCCTAAAACCCTTAGCTAAGCATCCAAATCAGTTAACTAGACACCCAAACACTTGAATCAGGAGCTCGAATCTTTGAACCATAGGGTCAAAAGACTAAACCTCTTTCAAAAATGTCCAAGTAAGGGTTATCCTTTGAAAATCAAGCCTTAGGTGTGAAACTAAAACTCAAAATCCTAAAAATAAGGTCTTAAGGAGCTTAACTAAAGTTTCTAAAGGTCTGATTCACTAGTTTTGATTTTGAATCGCATCCAAAAGCTTAAAAAACTCTGAGAACGCTCAAAATCTCACTAAATCATACCTAATAGGCCCAATGGACCTCTAGGACCTTAAAGATTTTAAAAAATGATCCAAAAAGTGATTTCAAAACATTGTGGGCTGATGAACATGCATAGGTTTCAAAATAAACCTATGCGACTTATCAATCTACACGCGTGGATTATTTGAACCAAGTGCATGGGTTCAATTGTTGGGTCCATATTTCTATAAATTAATTATTTTTCTAATTTTAAGGAACTTTTGGTAAATTTATAGGCATTATTTTATTATTGGATTATTTTATTAGGCATTTTAGACACTTTTCCAAGCTAAAACCACAAAAATATTGTTATTTTAGAGCCTCAAACCCCTATGAAAGGGTGATTGCCTCATGGATAACTAAATCTCTACACATTGAAACCTATTTTTATTTTATTTTTTAGGATTTTTAGCACCCAAAAATTCAAACCCAACTCCTATTTTGCCAAAGCACGCATCAAGGGTAATTTTCTGAGGACCTAAAATAATCATTTTCAAAAACTTTGAATTTTTATCATAGTTTGCATTTTTATTTTATTTTATAAAGATTCTATTTTTATTTATTTATTCATTTCTCTTCTTCTCTTCTTTATTTTATTTATTTTATAAATTATTTCATTATCATTTTTTATAGTTTCCATTTTTTTTGTTATTTTTATTTTTACTTCCTTTTAAACTTTCTCTTCTACATCTCAACATCTTCTTTTATTTTTTCTTTTTATTTTCATTTTTACTTATTCATTTATTTTTCTCACATCATTTTCATCATCTTTGCATTGCATGCATTTTTATTTATTTTGATATTATATTTATGTGAAATTGTGATTTTGGTGATGTGGATGAAATGATGTGGATTTGGAAGTAGGGCTGAGCATGAGACAGAGAAAATACCGAACTAAATCGAAAGAGAATAAAAATTATACCGAACTGAATAAATTTAATCTTGAATTGAACCTGATTGAACTTTATGGCTAATTTGGTAAGATACTGGATATTTACAAAAAATAAAATTGAGAACCGTAGTGAACCATACCGAAACCATATCGAACCAAAAACCAAATATAGTACTAAATATTAATTCAATAAATAATACATAGATATTATAAATAGTAGTGAACTTAAGTATATACTTTTAATTTTATTATCAAGTAATGTACACATGTATAATAATAAATGATAAAAATTAAATATGTTGTTATTTTTAAAATATATTAAATAAATTATTAACAAATGTTGTTGTTGTTGCTCCTAATACTGCTGTTGCTGCTCCTACTACTGCTGTTGTTGCTGCTGCTACTGCTCCTACTACTGCTGTTGTTGTTGCTACTACTACTGATGTTGTTGTTGTTATTGCTACTACTATTACTCCTACTACTACTCATGCTACTACTGATGCTCCTTGTAGATAATAGGGTTTAGTGCGCACCTAAGATTTTAGCAACCACGACACTATTTAAGCTCAAGGCTCCAGAGAACACACTAACCACTATCACAAAGACATGGTGTGGAGATGAGGAGTCACCACCCAGGGTAATAATTGGGACAAATAAAAATGGTAAAAGAAAGCTAGCACCCCAACCAGGAGATTTTGTTACTAACTTTTTTCAGTCTTCTGTTCATTTAGAATTATTTTATGAATTACTATCTTACCCTTTATTTACATGCAATTTCATATAAACCCCTATTTAAACAATTAACTCCAGGTAAACTAGTCATGAAAAATACATGTAAACAATGCATTCATTTAAATTCAAAATCCCTAAGTTAGTCTAATCTATATTGATTTTAATTAAATGGGTTAAATCTACATGTTTTAATTTACAAGTGAGTCTAAAGACTAATGGACCTAGTTCCTATTCAATTTTAATTAAGTGAAACTAAGTCTATTTATTTTAATTCTAAAATGGGCCTAAATCTACAAATTATGAAGTATTTAAATCAGTGTGCCTAATTCTACATGTTTTAAATCTAAGGTGATTTTAAATCTACAAGTTATGAAAAAGGCTTAAATTTCATGGGCTAAATCTATATTAATTAAATTAAACTAGAGTAGGTCTATATCTAATTAACTAAATAGGCTTAAGTTATCCTTAACCTAACTACTAATTAATTATAGGCCTAAAATCAATATTAATTAATTAAAACTAAACCTAATTAAATTAGTAAATCTATTTAAGGGAAGGTGAATCTAATTATTAAATCTAAAAAAACTAAATTCATTTAAATGGGTTAGAGCCTAATATGGGCCTAGGCCCAAAACACATAAAAAATAAACAAGCCCAAAAACAATAAAACAAATATCAAACAATCAAATAAAAGATCAAACAATCAATTAAGTTTATTTCTTCTAAAAAAACTAATTTAATTAAAATGACTTTAATAAGCAACCCTAATTCTATCTACTTAGATGTATTTCGATCTTAATTCAAAACCCTAATGATTTTTATAGCCATTAATTTTAATTAATTACCCAATTAGAACCCTAGTTTTACTAACCAGTTAATTAAAATAAAACAATCACACACACATGATTTCATTATTCCCATTATTTGGGCTATTACAATGATCTACTGAAAATAATAAGAACATAAAGATTAACACATCCCAAAAATAAAATAATTAAAATAATTAAAAAAATAATTATAAACAACTAAATAAAAAACCTAGAAACTACATTTAGCTATAATATTCAATCCATGGCATTCCATGGATCTTCATGGGTTTTGTTCTCTAAGTGAACTCATCATGTAACCCTCTCCATAATCACCAATACAAACAAAAAATAAACAATGATTAGTGAATAAACAAAATAGCAATAAAAATTAAATAAAGTTAAAATTTAATAAAATCAAAATAATAAAATAAAAATAGAAGAAAGTATGAAAGATGATGATGATATGGATGCAGTATTGATTGGCCGCTCAGACTAGTGTAATCATCATTGCTTTTAAATGGATTTTCAATACTTTAATGCTCTCCTTTCAAAAGTTTCATGTTTTTTGCTCAAAGAACAAACACTTTACAAGAAAATATTTTGAACACCGCATAAGAAAAGTGAAAGCTTCCAAAAAAGTCCAAGAAAAAAGCCTAGAGAGAGAGAGGTCCCCCTTATAAGAGTTTAAGCTAGGTTTATATAGAAAACCCTAGCTAAAAACATATCCTATTGTGACTTTTTTTCTTTTTTCAATGATAGAGTTTTTATTTTAAAAGGACTTTTTATTTCTTGAAAATTCAAGTAAATCCCAAAAAGGAATTTATGATATTATTTGACCAATCAAAATTCAAAAAAATAAAATTTTTATTTACTATAAAAATAAAAAAAATAGATAGAACATGCTTAAGTTCGACCGGGATTATGTAATTCAGATCAGAATTACATAACTTTGATCTTTTTTAATTAGAAAAAGACCTCTGAAAGAATTTAAACTTTTCAATTAGGTCCTTAAAGAAAATCTTACAATTAAGTCCTTTAAAAAACCAATTAAACTCTTTTGGAAATGCATTTATACTTTTGAGGTTTCAAACTTCAAGTGTTGAAGACCTATTTATAATATTTTCATCATTAGAGTCATCTGTCGCATCCACACTTCATCATCTTGAAATTGGGTGCTTACACTCCTACTACTATTCCTCCTCCTCCTCCTCCTCCTCCTCCTCTTCCTCCTACTACTACTACTACTACATTGTATGATTTCAAATATTATAATTTTTAACTAAAATATGTTGTTAATATTTTATTTGATAACTTATTAATAAATAATATTATTGATGGACCAACTAAAAAATTACATAATTGAAAATTACATAAAAAATTAAAATTACAAAAAAATGGATAATAAATGTAATTTAAATTAATAATATAAATTTATTTATTATATAAATTCCTGAAAACCTTTTTTGAACTGTACCATACCAATATGTTTCGATAGAATCGAATCATTCCAAAAAATGGGATGATACTGATACAGAGATTTTTAAATTAGGTACTACTACTAGAGATTTAATTTTAAAAATTCCCAAAATATGATAAGGTTCCAAAAATTTTAAATTATCAGAATTACCCGACCTATGCTCACCCCTATTTGGAAGTGTTTATTTACCTGTTTGGTGAATTTATGTGAATATTGCATTTTTAGGCATTTTAGAACATACCCATCTTTACTTATTTAAATTTTTCTCCTGTGTTGATTATTTCTTCATTTTATTCACCTCTCTTTATTTTTTTTATGAAAAAAAATCTTTAAAAACATTGCATTTTGAGTATTATGATGCAAAGAATTTCATTTTCTCTAGTTTTAGTGAAGTTTACCTTTTTAACATAAAAAAATTATTTTTACATCATTTTTATTATTTTAATATTATTTTTGTGATTTTTATCATCAATTTGCAATATTTTTCACATTATTTTTATGAAAATAGCATTTTTATTTCATTCTTGAGCTAAAAGTATCATTTTTATTGTTAATATATAATAAAAATGGTATTTTTAATGTGAAAGTCTTCACCTTTATTCATTATGTGAAGTTGACGACTTTAAATCAAGAATATTTATTATTTATTTTCCCATTCATACTTGGTATTTTTTCTAGTCACTCATGTTTTTAATGATTTCTTGGTGTGATATTATCATCTTTATTATTCTTGATAATAAAAGGTGGTAATTTTAGTATAATGGTTTTAACTTTATTCTCAATATAAAGTTAGTAACTTTATTAACCAATAGTGTAAATGACAGATTTTCTTATAAATAAAATTAATATTTTGGACATAAGGTTGTCACTTTTATAATATTCTTGGTATAAAATTGATATCTTCATTGGCATAATATGACGAAAATTATATATTTAATATAATGTTATCCTTGCCAAAATACATAAAAGTTATTCTTTTATTATACTTTTTATTCTAATATATTTTGCCTCATTTCATTTTATTTTCCTTCAATATGTTTAATTTAATTCCATCATCCCTCATGTTTTATTTAACCATTCATATTTATATAATAATTTGGAAAAAATGCCAATGATCTAGTGATTAATCACCTAATCTTGGTGATAATTAGAGAATCACTTGAGGCATTATTTCTAATTAATTACCCAAATTATGCATAATCATTAATACTTCTTTTATTTATTTGTTTGCTTGAGTGCCTTTTTTATTTTTTTTCAATCACTTTCCTTTTATAATTTAAACTTATTATTATGTGAATGGACAAAATTTATATAATTGTTATAAATATATTGTGTACTCGCATGTTTTTTTGTATTAACCTTTGTTTTGCAATAATTATTGGAATAGGATTTTTCTTTTATTTTCCATTTTCAATGTATTTAATAGAATATGAAATTTTCAAAGTGATGCAATCTTGAATCTCAATTCCCCTTTATTTATTTTTTATTTTGATGTATTTATTAGAATAGGCTATTTCAATGGTTGTAATCATTAATCCCTTTCCCCATTTTTATTTTATTTGTTTATTTTGATGGATTATTCCTTGCATGCTTGTGTGTTGATTACTACTTGCTTACTTGCTTATGTGAAATACATGTTAATTGCTTGATTGTCATTATTAATTTTATTTATTTATTAATTTTCTTTTTTATGCATATATTTGTACCAAATTAAATTATCTCATGTTCCAACCATCAATCCAATGCCATTTTAAATTGACTAATATTCAAATGTGTTAAATGCATCATTAAAACTGAAACTAGAGTAATGCAATAAGTGAATACAATATATGTATAATTAAGAATATAGTCTAATAGATATTTACTCTTTGGACTTAGAATCTCTGACAAGGAAAGGGGGTTTTATCCTCCAACTACGGTTGGGTGGTGACTCTAAACTCATAGGGCTAACTCCATAGATTGTCCCTCCCATATCATTAACATCAAAAAAATAAAATATCTCTGTCATCTATCTCTTATGAGTCATTATCACCATTTGCATACCACAAATGCTATGTGCTTTTTATTTTTTAATTAAATAAGATAGTTTCTCTACTTGTTATGCTTTGGGTGGTATTTAATGTTGGTATATCTTTTAAAACTATGAATAAGTCTAATCAAGAAAACAAGTTCAGAGGAAAAATCCATCTGGGTATTCGTTAATCTGTTGCATTTATTATATTTAGATAGTCTTTTGAATTATCTTAGGTATTTCTTGTGTAGTGTTTTTAAACTTAGTTTTTTTCTTTGGTTTGCTTCTGTCAGGAATACTCTTTGATGTTAATTAAAGTTATTGTTATAGCTTCCACATCCCTTGCATAAAAACAAGTTGGAGCATTAACAAATTTGTTGGGTTCATCGTTGCTAATAACCATTAGTTACTGGAGTGTTTGGAAGAGCATTGAATCAATGCCCATTAGCCTAAAATCCATTTTTCTTGAGTAATTCTAAGATTAAATTGGAGGCTTTTATGTTGAGGTTGAATGCTTTGATTTTAGGATATTTGAAATTAAATTAATTTGTTGGATTTTTTTTTGTGCTAATGTATCTACAAGCTCTCATCTTATCAAGATTTATTTGATAAAGATAAGATTGTGGGTCAAGAATAAGAGTGGATAAGGGATAAACTAATGGTAGGGTGGATGAAAAGGCAGAAGATGGTATAAGTGAAAGGGAGATAAATTTGTAAGGTTCTAAATGATATTTTATCCATTGAAAAATTACAACTTCATAAGAGGTAAATGACAGTCTAACTTCTATTAATATGAGGTTCTTAAAAAATTATTTTTAAATTTTTTTTTAAATGAGACAAAATTTCTTCTAAGCGAAAATATGTTCTTCAGTATAAACATTAAGGGAAAAAAATGCACCTTTGCCCTTTACTAATTCATCACACTATATGGTGAATCTAGAAATATGCTCTAGGGTAGACTGTCCATCTTGTCTGAAAAACAAAATGAATTTCAAAATCCAATAACCCTTAGGATAGGGATTAACATGATCTATTACTTTAGGATATGGTTTCTAAAACTCTGGTAAGACAATCTACCTTAGACTATAGCTGTATAATTCATGCACTACCTCTTTTACAACATCCATATTAATTGGAGCTTGATTCCTATAAAAATAATGCTGAGGGAACTGTTGAATCCCTATAGCCTCTCCTAATGTCATGCCCCTCGAGCTTCATTGTATAGTACCATTATAGTCATACAAGTTAGGTCGTAAAATAGGGTCAATATTAGCATAAATATAGTGGAAGGGAAGGTGTGTTGGCTTGTTATTTGAATAACCTTTTGTGTTGTAGATTTCTCCTCCCTTTCTTAAGGAGGTGTATATGTTACTTTTTCCTTTAGGTTGATCTGAATTGGGTGGTAAGAGTCACCTACCTCGTAAACAATGATCCAAAGGATTTTCCATCAAATCCCTCAATTTCTTTATTAGCCTTAAAAGTTATTCTCAATACTTACACTCTTAGAATTTTGCTAGATCATGCTACTAGTCTATTGAAGATGATGATCCAACTTCTAAGAAAGTACTTTTTGACTTCCCTTTAGATTTTTCACCATAAATTTGAAGAGCTTAAATTGTGGCTCCTTCTGTTATTTTATGAATTTGGACTTAAATTAAGCATCCTTCTATTCTTAAAGGAAACTCTTGAGAATATTTTTAAAATCATTTATACTCTTTAGTTCAAATAATTCCTAACAATAAGACTTATTGGGACTTGAGTGATTTCTATCGCTTGGTTTTGAATTTGATTCTTAATATTATCCACCATATGGGGAACTGTGACCGACCAAGTTTTTGAATGTATGGGTGCACCTGGTCTCTTATTGGTGAAAGAGCTTTTTTTATTATTACTCCCTGTGGAAAGTTTCATGAGGATCTTTTTATTTTATTTTCGAGGGACATGGCAACATTACTGAGTAGGGACAAATGATTGGTCTCAGGAGGAAGACAATTTTTTTATAGAGTTGTAAATTAGGAAAGAAAGGGACAACATTGGGTCACTCAACAATTATTACCCTCAGTAGAGTTTTTCGGGTTCAAGGGATCGCATCTACTTTTTTACTATTTCTCAATATACAATATTCAATGTATAGCTACTACAACACCCTAATTTTGGTAATGACAGTTTGTATAGCATTCACACAATGCATCAGATAGTGGAAGATAATAAAGCTGAAATATTATTATTACATCACTTTCCTAATAAAATACATATAAAAGAAAAAAAAAGGATTGCAGAAAAGTAAATCTAGCTTAGATATAATGAACCTATAAGGTTAGCACAACTATGCATGTAGCTTGCTCAATCACATGAATAATGAGATAAGTAATAGACACTCAAGCATTAAAAAGAGTAAGTAAAATGTACATAATCATGCATGTTAATAATGATTATTAATGCTATAATGATATATGATGACAATATAAGGGATGCATGATGACATCATTAAATCAGGAACATGATGACTGTAGTATATAATATAAAATTTTCATGTTATTCATATTTATGGCATGATTTCACATTTCAAAACTAGAGGATGCAAAATGATGACATGAGACAAGCAAAAATAGAGTTTAAAGTATTCATATAGCATGAAAATTATTAGTCTCATCACACAAGCACAATAATATTCATAAATGCCGATGATAATAAAATGCAATAAAATAAAATAAATGTGCTAAAATGATTGTGTGGACCTCATATTTGGGTGAGCTTATGTGAGTTTTAAAGCCTTAGCTTCATGGGATTATCAAGCTTTCCTTATCAAGAGGTTCAAAATAACGTGTATAATGATGTTAGTTTGTATGCCTTTGAAACGTGCTTTGACAAAGATGAAGCTAGTTTTGGTGGAAGGGAGATCTAATAACCTAAGAAAAATGTAGTGGGAGAGTTAAAACTGTCTGAAAGTGGGTTTTCAATGCCTTCGAGCAGATAAATTTTTAAGTGTGTGTGTTTTCTCTTACTCCTCCTCTTAAAATGGGGTGTGGAGATACCTATTTATAGTGCAAAATTTGAGGAAGAAAGGGGTATATGCATGGTCATGCACACGTCCCTAGGACGGAGTGCATGGCCACGCGAAGTGCACGTGACTATGCACTTGGTGTGTGGTCATGCGCTAGCCCATTATATGCACTTTTATGCATTACACACTCAATTTAGGGCCTTTTTAAGCTATTTTGAGGTTGGTTCCTAAGGTTTTTAGACCTTCCTGATGCATTTCTAAAGTCTGTTTTGCCTAATTTAGCCTTGATTTTAGCGCGTGACACCTAAGGTTGTATACGCACACTTATAAGCGACACACGCTAATCCTCAGGTTATTTTGGACTATTTTGGGATCACTTCTAGAAGTTTTGGAGTCTTTTGAATGTGTCCTTAAAGTTTATTTTATCTGATTTAGCTTTGATTTTAACGCATGACACCTAGGGGTGTTTGTGGCTACACGCACACTTTTAGGTGACACGCGCTAATCCTCGGGTTATTTTTTACTATTTTGGGACCACTTTTGGAGGTTTTGGAGCCTTTCGAATGTGTTTTTAAAGTCTAATTTGTCAAAATCAATTTTTATTTTCTTATAAAGTTAGGTCCTCGTCTGATGAAATGAACACTAGCTTAATAAGTTGCATGTTCTAAGAGGATATTCTCAAAATAAGCCTTTTATTATTCTGATAATTCATATTTCATAAGATTGGAACATAACTTAATGGCTCAGTGATTGATTTCAAACACTGGTGGGATTAGTTAGGGTTTTAGAGTTGCACACTTTAGAGGTATTATGAATGAGCAGACCCTAGTCTTTTCAAAGATTCATTTCATCATTAGACCTTTTTAGGGATAGTTAAATTTGAGGTATGATAGGAACGAAGCCTTCCTCCTAGTCCTAGGATTCAATATTGTCCTTTTTCATAAGACTTTTGGTTTATGGCATTCTCAACAGTGTCCCACTGAGCGTGCTAGAAATACATTTGTCTCTAGCCCTTTTTTATTAATTCTTTAAACATGCCAGATGTGTGATGTATACCAACTAATTTGGATCTTTGAATTCTACCAGATGATTTGAGTAAGCTAAAATACCCAAGCTTATGAGTTCTTTAACTAGCCATTGTAGTAGCCAAATGTAATGCTAAAATGCTTTACAAAATTATTTAAAATAAAGAAATCAAATAAAATACTAAAGACTTTAAACAGACAACTTAAAAGCTAGAGGCTTTATTATAAACAGTGTTTGATTTAACAAAAACAAGATTATAAACATGAATATTGAAAATGGAAATTGAAATGAAAAACAAAAGCTAAACTATTATTGATTTTTGTTGTTTGAAGTTGTCCCTATTGTGTTGGAGTTCTCAATTTTGTTTCATTGATTCATTAGAAGGATTCTCTTTATACCTTTCTTATTTTTTGCTAACTGGTCCTTTACCAATAAACCATGTTCTTGACAAAAAAACCCACTTCATCTTAACTTCCATTTATGTTATAAATGATTAATTAATCAATTGGATCATGGCCTTATAAATCTTAGTGGGATCTATAAAAAAGATTTTATGTCCAAAAAAAAATAGATGCAAAAGAATTAAAAAAGTGAACAATGTCTTTAAGCATTAAACTAAAGTTGTCATAGCCATGACCATTTTGAATCTGCTTTAGAATACCATTAATAACTAGTTCATGATCTAATTCAACTTTGACCTTAAAAAACTAACATTAAAACCAAACTGCAAATCAATAAATAGAGCTTGAGCCTCAATTTGAATAATACTCTTACCAATATAACAATATCAACTAGCTAAAGCCATAATCTTCCTATCATAATTATAAATAATGAGTCCAAAACCTACTTTGCTTAAGTTAAGATTAACAGCTACATCAACATTCAACTTTAAAACATTTAGGCTTAGAGGAGACCATCGATAGTGCCTAATAACTAGACGATTCAAAAAAATTGCAAATTAAGGGGCTGAAATTGATACTTGGACAGTTGAGTGATAGCCTAAGAACATAGAAATTGAGCATGTGGGATTTCACCATCATGACAAGCTTGATTGCATGAATTTTAAATATTCCATAGAATTAGAATAAAAAGTTCTATCAATTGAGTATTAAACTTAGCCATTGAGGACTTAAATCAGTTATTAACATTGTTATAAGGAAAATATATTTGACCGAAGAGATAAAAGGGAAGCTAACCAAATCTCTTTAGGCCACATGAACACCAATTTCACTATATTCACAACATAATTAATAGATATTAAAAGCAGGCACTCCTTGACTCGCAAGCTAATAGGCATAAGATTAAATATCATAAAGAAGTCATCAAAGGAAAACCTAAACTTTTGTTAAACATTAAAAGACTAGATTTTCTTCCAATTCAGATCGTCTACATTCATACCTAAACTAGAAGGAGCAAATGAATCTAAAATTTGATTAGTAAGATGGTACCCTAATTTAACATAGTAAATTCCATCACAT
Organism: Mallotus nudiflorus; assembly: GCA_947683625.1. Lineage (NCBI taxonomy): Eukaryota > Viridiplantae > Streptophyta > Magnoliopsida > Malpighiales > Euphorbiaceae > Mallotus > Mallotus nudiflorus. The sequence continues at coordinate 7,803,470 of CANTUR010000027.1, read as the reverse complement.
AAATGTAGCTAAAGTAGACTATCGGCTAGCAAACAATGACTTAATGGAATTTTTAAAATAGCACTTACTTCAAATGGAAAAAAAATTCATTAAATAAAGGTCTTTCTAATATTTGAGATCATAATCAATTAACTCCTAAACAGTAGCATTAAGAGGGAGAAGATTTAAAATTAGCAACTTGTGTAGATTAAGGATACTAACTCATCCACTACCATATTCCATTAGATACATAGCAAGAGCTTTACATAAATTATGTCATAAAAAACTAGAATTAACTCCTACACTAGCATGAAGAAATGAAGTTCTAAGGAAATATTTTCCTTTCATAACTTGCAAACAAAGTGAGTAAACATTGGAAAGTAATCCTCATCTATTTTTAGCAAGTAAAGTCAAATTAAACTTATATAGATCATGAAAACCCTTTCCAATATAAATTTTGACTCAAAAAATTAGTCATAATTTAATCAATGAATAGCACAACTCTTCTCAAAATTACCCCATCAAAAATTAGAGATGAGGGATTGAATTTCCAAATAAAGAGTCTGAGAGAGAGAGTAAAGCAACTCATACTATACATTGGGATTACTTGAACAATAAATTTTTTAAGAATTTTATACAAGCTCTTGATAATAAAGCTCCTTTATACCCTTTCAATTTTTCCAAATTCTTTCTTTAATAGAGATAAAAAGATATTTCTAAGATCTACCAAAAACTATAGGTATATTGAAATACTTTGAATGATAATTAACTAGCTTCACACCTTAATAATTCATGAATAGCAAGGCATTATTATTTAGGTACTTTGCTACTAAAAGAAATTTTAGATTAATCAAAATTAATAACCTAGTTTGTTGCTGTCTCAGACTAACCCAATAAAGAATTTAAATGTTGACATTTAGGAATAGTTTCTCTCCCAAATAAAAGACTACATTAGTAGAGAAAAGGTAAAAGATCCTTGGACTACCTTTACTATCATGCATCAGATGAATGTGATTATTCAATATAACATTCTTAGTTATAGCAGATAAGGCTTCCATACAAAATAAAAATAAATAAGGTGAAAAGGGACCACCTTGTCTTTGATCCTGAGCAGGAGTAGTATAGCCCTTTGGACTCCCATTTATTAAATAACACTAAGAGAGAATAGAAATATAGGCCACAATTAAACACACAAAGTGCTTAGGAACACGTATGTGCTTTAACATCCTCTAAAAAAAAGGCCATTCAATAAGAAAGAGCTTTACAAACAAGAGCTTTCATTGGTGACACTTTATACCTCTTATGAATTTAGCCTTCATCTCCCAAATTGAACCTAAAAATTTTGATGATGCTTTATGTGATGAATTTTGGGTTCTTACTATGTAATCAATTTGAGAGAAACGAAGTTTAGAATTTAGTTCCTAGTCCTAAGAATCATCTTATAAGTGACCAATTGGAATTTTGATATTTTCTTTAATGATAAAAAGGGGTTCTATTAATTTCTTTTACGGGATAGAGATAATTTTTAGTCTTTGAAGGATGTCAAACTTTTATGTTTATGGAGTCGCCACCCAATTTATTGGAAACTATAAGATAAATGGGGGTTAGCACAACCATGTGCATTCATCTAGTCACTTAAAAATGTGGTAAATAAACATCAAAGATTCACTCAATTGAAAGAGCAGAAAAAGGTACTTAATCATATGCACTTTCAGAGGTTATAATGAAAATTGTATAAAGCGACTACTAAAAAAAGAGATAGAATGTTCCTAAATGATAGAGACATGACTGAAAGAGCTATATTTACATATTATGAATATGGTTGCATCATTGGACTAAGAAATGAAAGATCTAATATGGAAATGTGGATTTTCACATTATTAAATGCAAAAAAATGAACAAAGATACTTATTTCATGTTAAAATGCATAAAGATGTAGTTTTAATGCAAGCATGCAAAATAGATGATTTTGAGAATCGAGGATGCATTATGAATATGAAGAGTGATGAATTTGTGCCAAAATGATAGAAGATGCAACTAGAATGAAGAAATGGCAATTTTAATGTGAAAGTGATCATTCTGAACTAAAGTTGAGAGCTTTATATGAACAATCTTATTTTTCACATAAGAATTCAAAAATGATGTCAAACCACCATTATTATGTAAAAAGTGATAGCTTTACATTGAAATGGAGGCTTTGTATCAAAGATGCAGAATGTGTGTTAAAAATATAGTGTTTACGTTAAAAATACATAATTTATGCAAAAAGGTGACATTTATGCTAAAATACATATTTTAATATCATAATGTGATTTTTATTAATAGAATATGCAAAAAATATAGAAAAAGCAAAAATTATACAAAGATGGCTAATTTCATATTTTTGAAAAAGAAAATGAAGATTTGATGCAGAAAATTATATTTTTACACACAATAATGTAAGAGTAACATAAAAGTGTAGATTTATAAAAATGTGACTTTTATAATGAAAATGATTTAAAATAGTGAAAATATAGAATGTAAAGAAAAATACAGATTTAACAAAAAGATGATGATTTTGTGATTTTCACATTCTAGAGTTAGAAAATTCAAATTCATAGTTTAATATGATCAAAACAAGACAAAAAATTACACAAGTAGCATGCAAAATGCTAGTCTCATCACACAAAACACATAATTTAACAAATGCTATATGCATAAAATAAAAAGAATTGGAGTAGAAGAGAGAAAATACAATTATATAGAAAATTAAACATGCAAAAATAATTGTTTAGTCCTTAAAGGGTTTGACTAAGCTCATTTTGAGAATATAAACACTAGTTTTGTGTTAGCTTTTGAGTTATCCTTGTCGAATTTGAGTGAAAGTCATTTAGAATGTAGGTGTTATTACCTTTGAAGAGTGCTTTGAAAATGATGAGGCTCAGTTTGGTATGAAAAAGTGGGGCTAATTGATCACTAAACATGAGTATAAGACCAGTTAACAATGTTTTTTGGGTGTCGCGAGTCTTCAATCGATTAGACTAATAGTATAGTTGTGATCATTGGTCAGAATGTTCACGAAGAATCGGTTTGCGTTTATAGCATCAGGGCACAGAAGCTAAATGATGACCATTTACTAGATTTCCATTTGTTATTATTCAGTGGAGGGTTTGCCTAATTAGGTCTCGTAGATTTGGAGTTGCCACCCAAATTGAATTAGGAAGAAGTGAAAAATCACTTCCATAACTGGAGAATCCAGGATTAGGAGGTAGGAATTACTTGTCCTGTTTCTTACCATGCATGTTGCTTATTTATTCACTACTTCTCCCTACTTTTAGTTTTAGGATGCATTATTACCACACTTGGTCATTAGTCAATTTAAATGGAAAATAAAGCACGAAATAGTTGGATTGATGAACATTCATCACAAAATAAGCAAATAAGCAAACATTCACCAAAGCAAGTAATAAGCAAACAAGTAGCACATAACACATAGCACATAGCACACAAGCATGCAAGAAATAATCAAACTAAGCAAGTAAATAAGTAAAATAAAAATGGGGAAAGGGATTAAGGATTACAGCCCTTGGAAAGCCTATTCTAATAAATATATCCAAAATGAAAAAAAAGAAAAGGGGAATCAGGATTCAGGATTACATTGCCTCAGAATTCCTGTTCTATTAATTACATCCAAATTGAAAAAGAAAAGTCCTATTCTAATAAACCTGCAAAACAAAGGTTAACTTCCACACACATGTAAGGACACAAGGCAATTATATATTTAATTCATAATAAAGAAATTAAATAGCTAAAATAATTAACAAATAAACAAATAAGGATGCTAATGAGAATGCATGATACCAGGATTTGAAGTTCGGGGTATTTTGGTATAAAATTAACATTGTTGTCATGGAATAAAATGCAAACAAAATATTTGAAGTGATAAAAGTACTATATCCATCAAAAAAAAATATCAACTTTATGATAAAAATAGTAAATTTATCAAAAAAGGTATGAAAATAACAAAAATAATGAACATAGCCAACATGCAAATAAAAGTGATAAAATGCAGAATTAAAATAATAAAAGTGAAAAAGATGTCATTCCCACTGTAAAAATATTAACTTTATAATAAAAATGACAAATTTATCAACAAAAGAGGTAAAAATTGCAAAAATGATAAAAATGGAAAAAATACAAATAAAAAATAATAAAGTGCAGGATTTAAGCAATAAAATGATAAAAAAAAAAAAAAGTCATTTTTACCATAAAACATTAACTTTATAATAAAAATGGCAAATTTATCAATAAGACACAACAAGATAGCAAAAATGGTAACAATGCAATAAAAATGATAAAAATAAAAATAAAAATGCAGGAAAATAAGTAAATATGTAGAATAAAATTATAGAGATGATAAAAATATTATTTTCACCATAAAGATAACTTTAGGATGGACATAATAAATTTACCATAAATGATGCAAAAACAATAAAAATAAAGAAAATGACACTAAAAATAGTAAAAATACAGAAATATTAATAAAAGTAAAAAAAATGCATAAATGAGAATATTGGAATGACAAAGTCGATATTGTTACCATAAAAACGTAAAATTTATGATAAAAATACCAATTTTGCCATAAATGGCATAAAAGCTAGAAAAATAAGAAAAAATATGAGAAAAATAGCAAAAGGCCCAGAAATGATATAGATAAATTAAAATGATAGAAAGGAATAAATAAAAGTGATAAAGTTGACATTCTTACCATAAAAACATATATGATAAAAATGTCAAATTTACCAAAAATGGCATAAAGGACATAAAAATAAGAAAAATTGCAGAAATAAAATAATTAAATGAAAAAGGTAGAAATAAATAAGAAAATGTGATAAAGTTAGCATTTTTACCATAAAAACATAAACTTTATGATAAAAAGGCCAACTTTACCATAAATGGCAAAAATGCAATAAAAAAAGGGAAAATGAAAGGAAAATTATAAAAATTGCAGTAATGATATAAGTAAATAAAGATGATAGAAATAAATAAATAAATATGGTAAAAAAGGCATTTCACCGTAAAAACATAAACCTTATGATAAAAATGCGAGCTTTATCCACAAATAGCATAAATAGAGTAAAAATAAGGAGAAATACATGCAAATTTTCAAAAAAAATACATAAAATAATAAATAAAATAAAAATTACCGAAATGAAAATAGTAAATTAAGATGATGCAAAAAAGATAGTAAAAATGTTAACTTTACACCAAAATACCCATTTTTAGTATAAAAAGGAAATAATGCAAAAAATGATGGAAAATTGGAAAAATGAATGCAAACACTCCCAGGTCACACCCGAACTAACCACATCTTCAAAATATTTTATATCCAAAACTTCATCACATCATCAAAATCACAACTTTATCACAACTCAATAAATAATAAAGTAAAAATGCAAAAATGATGCAAAATGCAAGATAATAGTACAAAAATGAAGACAAGTATAAAAACGATGATTTTTAACTAAAATTAAATTGAGAGATCCTCATAGGGATTAGGTAATTACCCTAGATGCATGCTTTGACAAAGATGTGACTTGGTTTGAATTTAATGGTCTAAATCCTAAGATAAAAGAAAGTGATTTTTGGTTGAGTGTGTTGGTTAAATGAGTCTCTAAGTGTGTTAGGAGAGAGAGAGAGAGAGGATGAGAAAGGCCTCCAAAACATTGATTTTTTCTCTCACTAAATGTTTGTCTCAAAATGTGTGCCAATGTCCTCTTTTTCAAAAAAGAGAAATTATTTTTTTTATAGGTACAAGGACTAGACACATGAGCTTAGGTTATGAATCTAGTCTCTTGGGTTGATCCCAAGCTCTTAGGTTGATCCCAAGCTTTTGAGTTCATGAACCTTAGCTTTTGGGTTCATGAACTTAAACTCTTTTTTTGTCCAATTTTTCCCTTTTATGGCTTTTGGGTATAGGTTTGGTATATTTTTTGTTTCTTTTAGGTTTCTTTATGGTTTGTCTGGGATTTCCACTCAGTTTGAGCACATTGAGAAGATTCCTAAATAATCCTCCTCTTGTCTAACTGTTAAGAATCCTTTATCATCGGATTTTTGGTGGACCATTAAAATTTAGGTATCAACAATAGTGTATAAAAAGTCCTCCTTAAAATGAAGGAGATATTGCTATGTATAGACATATGAGTCAATTTTTACGTACCCATACACACTTTGGTGCATGAATTTTGTGTCAGAATAGTGTTTCTCACAAACTTCAGTGTGTGTGTCACACCCTAAGGGCGTGGCTCGTGCCCTTTCATGCTCCTATTGGTGTGTCAGTCATTTTAGGGCCATTGAGGTTCTATAGTGTTTCTTAAGATTTTGGGCCTTCTGGACACATTTCTGATCTCCTTTTTATTAAATTTGACTTCCTTTTTCACTAAATCAATTCTCAATTTCACAATACAAACACTGATCTAAAAAATTATGCACTTAAAGCAACAAATTGTTCGAAACATATAATTTATCATTTTAAGTGTTCATGTTTCATAAAAACAAAACACGACTCAATGATTCAGTGACTGACTTGGCATTTTATAAGTTTAGTTTTAGGTTCAAGTGTTTTGACTCCTCAATTTAGGGTTTGCACACTCCCCAGCATTAATAACTTGGGTTCTTACACTGATTTCATATATTTTTTTCATCATTGGACCTTTTTTAAGGATACTCAAAATTTGATGTATGACATTTGCCCCTTGCTTCACATGTATTGTATAACATACTAATGTTAATGTTAATATATATAAAGAAAATGAAAATATACAAAAAATAGTCTTTAAGATAGAGTACTTACCTAATAAGATGTCTTCATAGACTTGAATGTCTGGCTAGTTATGGATTGTGTTGATGCATCCTTTTGAGGTGTCATACAAAAATGTAATGCAGGATGCAATTTAAAATATGGAATGATGTAACATTAGATTCACACAGATGAATGCAAACTTTAGGAATCATACAAGGATGATAGTGATGCAATTCATGCAAGATGCTATCTATTAGTGATATGCACTAGGTCAATCATGTATGACCATGTTTTGACTTTATCATTTTATTTAATAAAGAGGCATTTTTCATTATCATTTTGTGTTATGATAATTACTTGAGTAGTCAATTTTTACTAAGGTCATCAAGTATATGACTTGATAGTAAAACCTTTAGATTAGATATGAGTTCTATTCAAATTATCCCTAGTCATAACAATGTATTATGGCTAGTATGGTATTGATTGATGATTATGTTTTACTAATCATGAATATAAGATATTAATTCAACTCACAGGTACTTATTTGAGAAATAAAGTAATAAATGAGAATACTACATAGATTATTGTCATAAGTAATTCTCATTATAGTAATATTGGCTTAGTCCTCTAACCTTGAAATCACCATGGATTTCTACATAACTATTTTGTATTTTGACACAATCTTACATTATCTTTAACTGGATTATAATATAGGTTGTTGTTAGGTATGAAATGAGTTATGTGTGGAATGTGAGTGATTGAGAAGGCATTTGTCCCTTATTTAATCTAAGTAAGATATCTATGGGCCCCTTAATAAGATAGACTGAGGAGAATGCATGGTCATCATAAAGTAAATTGATAAAGAGTTATCATTCTCAGTTTACTTGGAATCAATAAATAATATGATTGAATTCTATAAGGATGACGTAATCTATGCCTTATATTCAATTAAGATATCATATGACAAAGGGACTAGAATATTCACTGTATATTAGGTTATGTCAGATTATTAACTTCACGTGACTTGGGTAGTCATAATGTCTTGCTAAAGACCACTTATGACTTATAGGCCTAAATAGAGATTTAAGGCCCACTGCCAATGTCATGTGAACCTACAAGGACACACACTTTGAGCCAGCCCAAAATGAATATGGGTTTAACAAGCCCAAATAAACTTTGTGAAAATAAATAAATAAAATATTTATTTATTTATTTAAGGTAAAGGTTATCTTAAATAAATAAAAAATTATTTCTGATTTAATTTTAAATAAAATTAGAATAAAAATAAGTGAGAAATTACCAAAAGGTCATTTGGTAAGTGAAACACACTCTTATTATTCTGCCACTAAATTCATTTTCTCTCTTTTAAAAAAGAAAAGCATAGAGTTCTTTTGATTCTTGATTTGTGAGAAATCAAGAGAAGGTGTTATAACATAAACATTCATTTTCAAATCAAGGGTTGTTTGTGTGGACACTTGTAAATGATGGATTCTTTTGGTGACATCTCAATCTGAACTACCAAATTGAAAGCTCAAAGTAGGGTGTCATATGAGTGAACTTCCTCTCTTACTTCCAGAAATCTTACCCCTTCTACATTTTTTGTAAGATTTTGAAGACCCTAGATATAATTAATAATTTAAATTACTTGAATTCAGGTTCAGGTTTATGATTAAATTTTAATTTTTTTGCTGCGTATGGAATCATAAAACCCAACACTATCTTCACTCATGCATCAATGAAATTTTAGAATTCAAGTAATATAATTCAAATATGACATGCAAGAACACACCTAAAATGCAATGACCACCTACTTTGATGTCACAATTAACACTCACTCTAGCGTTAACAAATCACTAATGTCCTTTAAAACACTAGGGTGAGAATATCACCTCCTTAAGTGAAAGCTTATACCACTATAACGCTTTAAGGTGTTAAGCGAGAGAAATAATGCTGCTATAAACTATTTAGGTGTCAAGCAAAACACTAAGTGCTATTATAACCTATTCAAGTGTCAAGAAAAAGATACAGTGCTACTATAACCTACTTAGGTGTTAAGTAAAAGATACAATACTATTATAACCTACTCAGGTGTCAAGTAAAAGATAAGATATTGAGATGATCCACTTGGATGTGAGGTGCAGGGTTATTTACTTAAATACATGTAATTGTGATCATAAGTAAGTGATTACAGACATCATTGACTTAAATGATATATTGTGAACACAATATTTAGTATTATCTATTTAAGTACAACTTTCGTGTGTGTGCACATAAGTTCATGTTTGATGACGTGCATAGACATATAAAAATGCAAGAAAAGGTGACATGTATATGTGAAAGCTAAAAAATGCAGCAAGTGTGTCTGAAATAATGTGCACGCACCTTGGCGCATGGTACACACACCCTAGGCATGTGTCATGTGCTCCGAGGGGTGTGTCTAGTTATTTAAGTGCCTCCTTAGCACTTTTGAGCTATATTCTCTCGTGTTCTTACACTTTAAAGATTCATCTTTATGTTTGCAAGTTTGTCTCATTTTGATTTACACATGTATTCTCCATTCTAACTCTTGAATATATGTTTTTTTTTAAAGTATGAATTTTATCATTAATGAGTGCTCTCATTTCCTTTTTATTTCTTCTTTTAAATTTTCTTTTTGTTTAATTGCTTTTGCTGAACTAGTTATATAATTATGTCAATTTTAGAGCCTTTTCTCTTCTTTCTCTACTTGATTTTTCTAAACATGGATGCCTCTTCTTCTTTTGGCTTTAGTATTCTCAAGTTCAAGGATGTCGAGATTAACTTAAAAGGATCTAGATTTTAATTTTGATGATTTTCTTACAGAGGGTGTTCATCTAATGTTGCTTCCTCTTCCTTATTTAAAGGTTGATGCATAGGGTTTATCTTAAGGAGACTAAATCCCCATTGTTCATTACCTTAATTATCACACTTGGACTACTCACCATTATAAGGTAGGTCTTTTTGTCTAATTTTGCTCCATTTTCTGTTTACATTGCTAGTATGATTATCTTCTATTGCTTATTTTATATTGCTCTGCTACTTTATTATTCTACTACTTACATTGTTTTACTGCATAGCTTATGCTATTATTGCTTCCCTATTCATGCTGCTATGCTTTTTAGCTTGTGCTATTGCACTTCTTAGTTTGAATTATTGTGCTTCTTAGCTTATGCTATTGTGCTTCTATTGTTGTGCTTCTTAGCTTATGCTATCGTGCTTCTTAGCTTGTGCTACCATGCTTCTTAGCTTGCGTTATTGTGCTTCTTAGCTTATGTTGTTGTTGCTTTTTAGCTTGTGTTATTGTTGTTGACTACTAGTGATGTTATTGTTATTTTGTGTTTCCTGTAAGAAAAAGACATATAAGTATTATTAGTAAATGTATATTTGGATCTTAATTTATTAAAAAATAGTCTCATTTTATTTTGTAGACTGATAAAGTTATTCAACCACCCAGTAGCATCAATAATGTGGGCCAATTTTATTGGAGTCTTCCAACTAAGGTGAAGTGTAGAGTGGCCGATCTTGGTTTTAGTAGTATCATTGTTGCTTTAAGTATGGGTCCAAGTAAGTCCAATCAAGGTGCTTTAACCATCCTTGTGGAGAGATGGATGGACTTTACTCACACTTTTCACTTTTCTTTTAGGGAGATGACAATCACTTTAATTAATTTTATAGCTTTTAATAGCTTGTGTTGTAGTGGTTCTCTGATTCCTTTTGGTGCAACGACTTACTCTTTTACTTCTTGGGCCTAAGATGACAAAACAGGATAAGTGTACTTCTCTTATTCATTATGCTAAATGTGTTAAGGAGGTCTATGAGGACTTCACTAAAAGGGCAATGATAGTAGAGTAGCTTGCTCATTGTTTTCTCTTTTATGTATTGAGTATGGTTGTTTTCTTAAACCTTTAGCACATTGGTGATTTATGGTTAGTGCCTCTTCTTTGGAATTTAGATTGACTTCCTAAGTAATCTTGGGGTGTTACAACTCTCTCAAATATGTACTAGGGGTTAAATGTAGCTAGTTGAGGAGCCTCGAGGCTCTATGGTTACCATATGGGTGTTAATATAAGTGTGCTCTACTTCCCTTACTTATTATTTTGATATTCTTTCCTTTGTATGCTTTTGCTAATTTGTACTTTTGTAGATTTAGGCCTATGTGTTAGGTATCTTTCTATGTCATGCTATGAAGAATTAGACAAAGGTTGGTTTTCCTCAGTAAAAGGTCTAGTTAGATGGAACTAAGAACTTAATTAAGTCCCCTATTGTAGCTAGGAGGCTTTTAAAGATCTTGACTTTTAGTTAATTATGCTTGAGCAACCCATGACTTGCCTAGTTTATCTTCTTGGTTTATGAATTTGAACACTTATTTTTGTTTGTAGATTTGGCCTTATTAGTGGGCCATGCCTGAGCCTTCGTGATCCACTGAGATTATTAGAGCTAGAAGATTAACTTGTTCGAGAGTGCTATTAACTAGACCTGTAGATTGCTCTTAGTATTTGGGAGAAAAAGTCTTCCATTAATAGAATGGTCCAAAGAGGAGGAGAGTCATGATGTCTGCACCTAGCTCTATGTATTAGGGGCATGAGCTAATTCTAGTAGGGGTAGGAGAGCTAGTAAAGGCATTCTTGGAGCCTCTAGGTGTTTCTTATATTGATGTTTTAATTCCTAAGCTAGTTAATGTTGTGATTATTAGTGAGTCTGCTCCTCCTTCTAAATGAGGATGGATATGATCTCGTTGCACTAGTATAACTGCTTCTCCACCTATAGTGGGTCCTTCTTCTCAAGCTTCTCCTTCTTAGGTGGCTTCTCATGTATTGGTATATTTTATTATTATATTTAGTGACATTCAATAGATAAGTTTAATTATAGTGAATGGAAAGGAAATTAAGTTTGAGATTTTTATCTATTTTTATTGTTACAGGGCTGTTGTTCTCATTGTAATCTGCATATCACACAATCAAGGAGGAGCATAATATAGAGGGTGGAATATATGCGTCTCATGCTAGTGGTGCTGCTCCTGAGAGTGTTTTAAGTGGGAGAATTATTTATCCCATTGTCAATATACTACAAGGATTGATTATTATTGGTGGTCTTATGACCTATTCACTTCTTGTACCTAACTTTCCTCCAATGACATTCGCTCCTCAAAAGGTGACTCATATAGGCTTTTTTATTCCTATTTGAGTTTTGTTGTTTATTTTTGTTTTAAGGTTAACTCGTTCTCTTCCTTTATATTTCTCCTATTGAGACTGAGCTATTATATGCTTGAGTTGCTAGTCCTTAGTGTCAGTTTATCACACACTATGGTTTATAGCTGGAACAACTTCACTTTTCCTGCATTATTTTCCTATAATAATATAGTATATGCACGTATGTATGTATGCATGTATGCATGATATAATTTATTTTTGTGTAGTGCTATCATGCTCAGATTTGTTAACAATTTGAGTTAAGGGAGGCTTCTTGAAATTATCACATTAAGGAGTTAGAGCAAGAGCTCGTGAGATGTGTTAGAGGTGATGAGGGCACCTCCAGAGTTTCTAATAAGGACAAGGACTTAAAGGAGATAGCAGTTGCACTTTGGATGGTGTTTATGGCCAACGAGTTTGTTTCAAAGGTTAGGTGTAGGTCTTTTCGTAATATAGGCTTATGTCATTGTATCATTTTCCAAAGATCATAGACTCTAGGTGTTGTATTTGGGCATGTGTTCTTCACTTCTTATGTTGTTGTACTATGTTTGCAATGTCTGCCTGTGTTATGTGGCTAGTGTATTTAGATGGTAATTATCTACTTATTTTTTGGATGACAGTTGTTTTTAATTGTATAATGTCTATGCTTGGATAATGACTACATTTATACTTGTATTTTTTTCCTTTTACTTTCATTTTCTCTTTTGCCTAAATGGTCTCCTTTTTAGATATTTTCGTACCTAATTGTGCTCTCTATTTTTTTGTTCCTCTCCTTTTTCTTTTCTTTTAATTTCCCTCTTTTGCCTATGAAACCTCCTTTTAGAGATTTTTGCACCCAACTAGGCTCTCATTTTTTTTAAATCCACTTCACTTTTACTTTGAGGCCTAATAAAAATAATCAATAGCCTAAAAGGGAATTAAAAACTAATAAGGAACATAAATATACTGATAGAGTAAAAAGAATGCAAATTCTACTTAGCATGTTTGATACACTTAAATAGCTGACAACGTTACATGAAATTTTCATAAAAAGAATGCAAATTCTACTTAGTATATGTGACAGAAATTTGTATGTTTACTGAAAACATTTAAGTAAGGCACATATGCACTTATGCAAATTTTAATTTAAGATACCCTTGTCCTTAACTAACCTTTTTAAGTTTTCTAACTAAGTATTTTTTCTCTCGTTTTCCCTAACTTTTGCTTAGGCCACCCTTTTGGGTTTTCAACCTATTGCGAATCATTAATTTTTGCCTAAGTTTCCCTTCCAAATTTTCAACTTAGCAGGAAGACCCTAAATTTTTGCTTAAGTCACCTTTTTTTAGTTTTGACTTGGTGAGAATTTTTATCTTTTTTTCTTCATCTTTTCTTCTCTCTTTTTTTATATTTGTTTGTTTCTTCTCTCCTTTTTTTCTTTTTTATTCTTTTTTCTTTTTTTTTGTTTGCTCAGACATAGTATCTCTTTAGGCAATCTACATTGACTAGTTCTAAGAATTCATTCCCCTTGGAATCCATCAGTTTCACTACTCCACTTGATAAAACAGTCTTAACCAGATATAGGCCTTCCTAGTTTGGTCTAAACTTTCCTTATGGATAAAAAACATTTTGTCTAGCTTGCTTCAGTACCCAGTCCCCTACTTTGACACTCGTCTACTTTACTTTTTTGTTGAAGGCTTTTGTAAGACAAGCCTAATACAACTGTGTCATAGAGTGCTTTGAGTCTTTGACTATTTGGGAGAGTGAGACTATCAAGCCATTATTGAGCCCAATGTGCTTCAGGCAGTTCTGATTTGATTACTACATGGAGTGATTTCATTTCATTTCTACTTTCACTAGGAGGACTGCTTCATAACTGTACACTAGTGAGAAAGGAGTGGCACTTGTTAAAGTTCTAAATGTTGATCGATATCCCTATAAAGCATATGGTAGCTTGTATACCCAATCTTATGAGTCTAAGTCATTTTTGTTAAAAGGTTTTTTATACTTTTCTCGATAGCCCCAGTCGCTTGTGGTTTGTATGGTGATAACTTACATTATTCTACTATATAACTCCTTAGCAGTTTTCTAACTTCTCCTAGAAACTAAACACCATTGTCTAAAACTATATGATAAGGAATCATGTAGTGACATGGTAGGTTTTTCTTAATGAAATTACCCATTTTATTTGGCTCCAGTCTTGCATATGATTATGTCTTAACCCACTTTGTGAAATAGTTAATTGCCACTAAGATAAATCTATATTATTTAAGGATGTTGGATGAATTTCCCTAATTGTTTCTAGTCCCCACACTAAGAATGGCCATAGAGAAGAGATTGAATGTAGTTCTATTAGAGGGAGGTGATTGACATCACCATGAATTTGGAATTTGTGGCATTTGCTTACAAACTTGATATAGTCTTTTATCATTGTCATTCGTAAGAACCCTTATCTCATTAGCTTTTTAGCTAGCATTGCCTCATTCATGTGTGGACTACATATACCTTTATGTACTTTTTCCATTGCTCTTGTAGTTTTAATCTCATCTGGACATTAGAGTTGTACCCCATCAAAAATCCTTTTATACAATACACCCTTGTGCCATATGAATTTTAAAGTTATCTTTTGAACAACTACTTTGTATTTTTTCCTAGAATGTTCAGGATAGGCTAGTTTTTTTAGGCATTTATAAATGTCATATAACCATAGATTTCATATGCTTTCAATTATATTATTCTAAAGCACTTGTGATAGGGTTGCTCTAATTTGAGCAAGATTAGAGGCTTCATCGATAGTGGACCTTCCCACACCGATGCTAGGGAAGCTAGTGCATCTGCCATTTGATTGTGGCTTCTCAGTAGATGGATGAATTTGCATCTTTGAAAAGATTGAGCTAGCTGATGGAGATGATCCAGATATAGTCTCAGATGTTGTTCTTTTAGTTCACATTCTTCAGTTGTTTAAATGATTACTAGCATAGAATGCCCCAGTATCTCTACTTCGATTACCCCCAGAGTTATTAGGGTTTCCATTTCGACTGCATATATATTCTACTATATTTTTAATAAATCTAAATAGTAGCTTCTTAATAATTGACATCACTTCGCCATCAGGTGTCAAGGGTATTATTCTAACTCCTACACTAAATTAATTCGCTACTCCATGAAAGTACATACATCATCCCTACACCTCAATGGCTAAACTGATGTCGTTAAAAAAGTTTAATTGGACTTCTTCTAAGTATGATATTAGACTCAGAGCTAAGAACTAAGTGACTACTCTTCCCTTTATCATCTTTTTAGTTAGGTATTACACATAGAACTCTATTAACTGAACAAGCCACTTAGGGAGTTTTCCCATTAGGGATGGAGTTTTGTAGTGGTACTTCATCAAATCCATTTTGGACATCGCTTGAATCTTATAAGACTGAACGTAATGTTTGAGCTTCTTTATAGCCCATAAAATTGCTAAGCATATTTGTTCAACCTGACTTTACTTCTCCTCCTAAGATAGCATCTTTTTACTCAAGTAATATACTACATGTTTAACTTTTGCTTCTCCCTCTTGGGCTAAATAACTCCAACTCCATTTCTTTTAATAACTAGATACATAGTCAATGGTACCCCCAATTTTAATTATTTCAACACTGATGGCCTTTGATCTTATCAAAAGCTAACTGACAGTGTTCATTCCATCTAACTGGTTAATACTTTTTTAGTAGCTTGAAGATTGGATCATATACTATTATTAACTTGGTAACGAACCTATTGATGAATTGTAGCATCCCTAGAAACCATATGATCTCTTTCTCTATTTTTGGCACTTGCATTTCATGAATTGCTTTTACATTATCTAGATCCACTCCAATTCCATTCTGACTAACCATATATCTAAGCATCTTACTAGAAGTGACCCCGAACACACACTTCTTTGAATTAAGTCTGAGACTATACTTCTCAACCCTTTTTAGGAATTTCTCAAGTGTAGTTGGACGTCCTTCCCTTGTTTCTGACTTCACTATCATGTCATTTACATATACTTCTACTTCCTTGTGTATCATGTCATGGAATATAGCTATCACCATTCTCTAGTAGGTTACTCCTATATTTTTCAATCCAAAAAATATTACTTTGTAGCAATAGGTATCTCATTCTATTATGAAAGTTATCTTTACTTTATTGATAATAGCCTTTAGGATCTTATTGTACCTAGAGAATCTGTCTATGAAAGAATACATTGCATAAGTAGTAGCATTATCAATCAATATGTTAATGTGTGGCAAGAAAAGTCATCTTTTGGACATGCTTTATTCAAATCCCTATAGTCGACAGAAATTCTAACTCTTTTGTCTTTCTTTAGTACCAGTACGACATTTACTAACCATTTAAGATAGTCTACCACATCTAGGAACTTTACTTTTATATACTTTTCTATGTCTTCTTTTACCAACTGGGCAGCCTCTAGTTTTAGCCTTCTTTATTTCTACTTAACTATTTTGCATCCCTCTTTAGTGGGAATGAAGTGTTTAGTGATTATGAGCTACCTTCCTTTTTTATTTTTATTGTTTGGTTTGTGTTGATTTTTTCATTTTCGAGGGACATGATAACTTTACCAAATAGGGACAAGTGATTGGTCTCGAGGGATGAGACGCTTTTGATTTTATAGAGTTGCCACTCAATTTTTAAAAAATTAGAAAAAGAAAGGGACAACATCGGGTCACTCAGTGAGTATTGTCCCCAATAGAGATTTTCAGGTTCTAGAGATCACATCTACTTTTTGACTATTTCTCATTATATGATATTCAATGTATAACTACCGTAACATCCTATTTTCAGTAATGACAGTTTTTATAGCATTCACACAATACATTAGAAAATATAGGATAATAAAGCTGATAATTTATTACATCACTTTCCTGATAAAATACATATGAAAAGAAAAAGATTGTAGTAAAGTAAATATGATATGATTAATTTGCAAGAATAACACGATCATTTACATAACTTATTTGATAAATGATAGGATAATCATGCTTGTAGTGATTATTTATGCTATGATGATGAATGATGATAATATAAAGGATATATGAGGTCATCACTGGACCAAAAGCATGATGACTCTATTCCAAGACATGAACTTTTTCACATTATTGATATTTATGATGTGATTTCATGATTTCAGAAATAGGGGATGCAGAGTGATGATGTAAAATGAGCATACTAATGCATATATTATTCATGTAACATGCAAGATTGCAGTATCATCACATAAGCATAATAGTATTCCCAAATGTTGGCGATAGTAAAATAAAATGCAGTGTAGTAAAGTAAACATGTTAAAATGATTGTGTGGTCCTCAGAGTTAACTTAGCTTGTGTGAACTTTGAAGCTCTAGCTTTAAGAGATTATCAAGCTTTCCTTATTGAGAGGTTAAAAATGACAGTAGAATGATGCTAGATTGTATACCTTTGAAGTGCACTTTGACAGAGATGAGGTTGGGTTTAGTGTAAAAAGGGATCTAACAACCTAAAGGAAAGGTTGTGGGAGAGCAAAAACTATATGGGAAAGGGTTTCTCGCACCTTTGATTAGACTGACTCTTGAGTGTGTATGTGTCTTCACTTACTTCCCCCTCTCCAAAATGGAGTGCAGAGGGGTCTATTTATAAGAAAAAATGTGTAGAAAGGGGTGGTATAGGCATGGTCATATGCGTGTGAGTGTATTTTTTCATATGGCCCTACCAAGTACACGTGACCACGCACAGTGTGTACGTGGCCACGTGCGCATTTTCACATGCACTTTGATGCTCTACATGCTTTTCTTGGGTTCTACGCACACTATTTTGTCAAAATTTAGCTTCAATTTTAGTACATGACACATAGGGGTATTTATGTGCACTTTTGAGCGATACATGCTAATACCTGAGTTGTGTTGGACCATTATGGGACCAATTTTGAAGGTTTTGGAGCCCTCCAAATGTGTTTTCAAAGTTTGTTTTATCAAAATTGATTTTCCTTTTTTTCACGAAGCTGGGTCCTGGTCTAATGAAATATGCACCGGCCTGATGAGCTGAATATTCAAAGAGGAGTTTTCTCAAAGTATACCTCTTGTTATTTTGATAATTTGTATTTTGCAAGGTCAGAGCATTACTTAATGACCCAATAATCAATTTTGCACACTGGTGGGTTTGGTTGGGTGTTTTAAGGTTGCATACTCTATAGATGTTACGAACGAGCGGACTCTAGTCATCTCAAGGATTCATTGCATCATCTTACTTGATAACTTATTTTCGAAACTATTGAGCTTGAGACCCTACAATCAATGAATAGAGGACAAGGTGAGAGGTGGGGAGAGTCCCCACAAACACTTTGATGCCTAAGTCAGCGAATAGAAAGAGAGTTTGTATAGAGAGCAAGGAATAATTAGAATACAAGAGAATGAGATGATGTAGAATGAGAGGTATAAGGTCCTATTTATAGTGATGCTTGAACCTGAAAGGAGTAAGATTCCTCATGGGATAGGAATCCTAATCCTAGTAGGAGAGTATTCCCTCTTTGCTTAGAAATCCTCTTTAGGGTAGAGTCCTTTCCATGAACAGATTCTGCTACCTTCCTTGTCCGGGTAACCCTATTCAGAAAACAAAAACCCTTTAATTAAACATGAATATATATAAGCGGTATCAAGAGTCCCCCTTGGGTATATTCGAATATTTATGTACGCCACATTTGAGTAGAATATAGCACTTATGGCTCCATTTAGGAAGTAGTTAGGTGTTGCACAGTGACATAGAAGGGTGAACTGAGTTGGCTAGCCTCAGTCATAGGAAGAAAGTAAAGCTCGGTACTGAGTCATGAAAACATTGTGCTGTCGAGACGTCATCTGGACCTTTAAAGTTCATTAAATATGTGAGACCAAGTGTAATAGATTAATCCATCCGTGTAAAAATGACGTGACGAAACCAATCATCACTGGATTTTTGATGATCGATACAAGGACGCGAGGCTTACAAGCTTAGAACCTCAGTACTATAGAAGCGACCTGAGGGTGCCAGCTTCAGTCACTGGATTTAGATGCTCAAGGCTTAGATGCTCGATGCAAGGATGCAAGGCTTACATGCTCAGAACCTCAGTACTATAAAAGCGACCTGAGGGTGCCAGCTTCAATCATTGGACTTAAATGCTCGAGGATTAGGTGCTTGGTGCAAGGACACGGGGCTTACATGCTCGAAACCTCAGTACTATAGAAATGACCTGTGGGTGCCAGCTTCAATCACTAGACTTAAATGCTCGATGCCTTAGAGGAGCAACTTGAGTGCCAGATATTCAGAATTTTATGAAAGCGTAGCTCGGATGCTTATTCCGAGTAAATAGAAAAAAAGCTTTGGTAAAGACGCGGGCAGGCTGAGGCATGGCAATGTCACTTCGATTCGTAGGGATTTAAAATTTGAATCATGTGAGCGATGCGTCTTTTCATGTGTCAGTAATAGAGATATTTTTTCTACCGTCATAATGGTCACTCAATTAATGGGTTTCACTTTTCCCATTTTGCCCTTAATGATATATGGAGAAGCAAAGTAATCATTAAAGCAATTAATGGCATGTTTCTAGATCATTCCGTAACTCTATAAATATCTTTGTGTCCATCAACTGATGAATTTTGCCCTTTTTGTTTTGCCATTGTCATATTTGCGCTGGTATTGTCACTTTCTTCCTGTCTGCCACGATCTTTGCACTTTGTAATTAGGTGAACTTTGTTTTTCTCCTTTTTCTTATTTCCTTTACCTTTCGTGAATTTTTCTTCTTCATAGAAAACATTATGGCACCGAGGGAACAGGTTAGTTCTAACCTGTTTGTATCAAAAATAGATGATGAACTGCTAGGGTGGTACCGGCAGCAGTTCTGTATTCCCGTCGATTACACCCTCCACACATTAGATAGGAAGTTTAGGGCTCACACTCCCATGTTAGGGTTAAGTAGATTAGTGGTATATTTTGACCAGCTATAGGGGGTTTAAAATTTCCATTAGATCCCTTTGTTAAGAGATTTATGAATAGGCATAACATAGCGCTTGGTCAGCTTCATCCGAATAGCTATAGAATTCTGACTGGGTTCATCCAACTAATGCATGTAGAGGGGAAAGAGCCTGATTTAGACATTTTCCAATATCTGTATAGTCTGGCTAGGAAGAAGGGAGAACTGATGTTTTCCCTATCAGCCATTCCTAACCATACCCTTTTCGTAAAGCTTCCGGACCTCCATAAGAAGTGGAGGCAAAAAAATTTTGTCATTGAGCACCCGTCAGACTTCGTGGATGTCTGGCAAATGTGTTCCAATGAATTCCATAGGGTCAAATTGCCTATGAGACTTTCTGATCATGATGCAGAGATGGCCTTACGACTACATCTCAATGGTCTTACCAAAGCTCGATCGGCTGAGGACGTATCCAGGAGATACCTATAGAGAGTTTGTCCGGGTTGTGTTCATTTTACTAGTATGTTTGTGTTACTTAAAGGTATCCTTCTGACTTTCTTTATCTTTTTGCTTGTAGATGGTTGACTTTTTTGCTTTTACGAATAAGATTTCTCTAGCTGACAAGCCAACAGCTCCGGAGGAAGTACAGGTATCCCTTTCTCCAAAACCCGAAGCTCCTGTGGCCCCTGAGGAGACGACTGTCAATCCCAAAGGCAAGGTGGTAGTTGAGTCAACTCGAGCTGGGAAGGTGGGTTGGAGAAAAAGGTGGTTGATTGAACAGGATTCTGATGCAGAGGGGCTCGACAAAGAGATAATATACATTCAACACCCGAGGTTTTCCGAGTGTCTGAATATGAGAGGGTGGATACTGAATAAGATGAAGCCTTTGAGCATCTCTAACAACCAAGTGAGAGATCAGTATGCTGAGTCACTGAGGCTGCCAGCGGATATGCAGCTCTGGTCGAAGGAGGGCCCGGAGGGGCTGCTTAATTCGATGATCGACTAGTCATTAGAAGTAAGTGAATGTTATCTCTGTTACTCGTGCTTTTTAACTTACATGTCTACTTGTGTTAACATGAACTTCCCTATCATAGACGACTTAGGCCTTGCTACTAGTTAAGGACCAATATTTTTACTTGAAAAGCCAGTATAGTCTGAAGGAGACGAAGGTGGGGACGATAGCGATTGACTTCGAGAAGAAGCTGGATGGTGCAAAAGAAGCACTAAAGCTCTACCAGACAAAATATATGGAGGCAAAGTCTGAGGCTGAGGTGGGCCAAAATAAGATCACCGATCTGGAGCATAGTCAAGGTCAATTGACGAGGAGGATTGAAAAGTAGGATCTTCAAATTGTAGATCTAGAGAAGAGGCTGTCTAAGGTCAAAAAATCCTAAGAGAATGATAAAAGGTCATACCAAAACATGGTAGGGGGATTTCTTAAGGCCTATAGGGTTGTGTGTAAGAGGATCCTGCTTTCTCAGAACTCTGAGTTGGACCTGGAAGTGCTAGATAGAATAACGCCGGTAGACCTTGCAAAGATTGCTGCTGAGGAGGACGCTCATCGAAGGGTAGGTACCTCTTGCACAAGGAATAATTTGGAGTTTGTTGCTACTGCTGAACCTATTATGCCTTCAGATGCCATTGATGTTGTTTCCCCCTCTGTCTCCAGGCCTGGTGGTCTAAATATACAAGTTATGGAATAGGAACCTTTCTCATCTTTTTTTTTGTAATCGATCAATTGTAAAAATATTATTGCTTTAATGAAGAGATACTTTATTAAATATCTTTCTTAGTACAATTTATTGATAGTATTTTCTCAAGCAATCTAAGTCCCAATATTGTGGTAGCTCTTTGCCTCCCCGTCTCTTAGTTTGTATGCTCCCTTGGTTATGTGTTTTGAGATTTGATACGGCCCTTCCCAATTTAGACCTAGCTTGCCAGTTCCTAAGTTGCCTTTGCCAATATCTGCCCTTCTGAGTACCCAGTCTCCTAATTTGAACTTTTTTGGGCGACATTGCCAAAGATGATACCGTGCCACCTTTTGCCGATGTGCTTATGTCGTAGCTGCTGCCCACTCTTGCCTTTCCTCTAATAGGTCCAGACATATTCATGCATCAATATGGTTGATGTTGTGATTGAGACTGCGGCTGACCCTGTAACTTGGTCAACCAATTTCTATCGGTATTACCGCGTCCATGCCATAAGTCAGCTTGAGTGGTTCTATAAGCCCAGATTACATTGTTAAGCTCCTCGACCTAATTTCCCTTTTTCTCATTAAGTCTCTTCTTTAACCCTTGCATGATAATTCTATTAATGACTTCTGTTTGTCCTTTTGTTTGCGGGTGGGCTACTGAGGTGAAACAAAGCTTTATTCCAAGGTCTGAATAGAAACTTCTAAATTTTTTATTGTTAAACTACTTTTTATTATCCGTAATCAAAGTGTGAAGGATGCTGAATCTGCAGATAACCTCTCTTCAGAACAAATGTTGTATCTGAGCTTTTATGATGGTTAGAACTGCCTCTACCTCTACCCATTTAGTGAAATGGTCTATAGCCATAATTAGTAACTTTTTTTGTGATGTGGAAGTTGGGATGGGGCCCAAGATGTCCATCCCCCACATGGAGAAGGGCCACGGTCTGCCGATTGGATGCAAGGGGTAGGAAGGCCTGTGATTGAGTCGAGCGAATTGTTGGCACTTACTACATGCTTGAGTTAGCTTCTAGGCATCATTAGACATGGTAGGTTAGTAAT
This sequence comes from Mallotus nudiflorus, assembly GCA_947683625.1. Classification (NCBI taxonomy): domain Eukaryota; kingdom Viridiplantae; phylum Streptophyta; class Magnoliopsida; order Malpighiales; family Euphorbiaceae; genus Mallotus; species Mallotus nudiflorus. Next base: position 7,780,807 of record CANTUR010000027.1, on the reverse strand, counting down.
ATCCTTAGATTAGTGTTTTTTGGGTGAGTGTTTAGTGGGACACATGCGCTCCATAAATTCCTTTATGGATTTGCCAGAGTATGTAATTCCCTTCCTCTAGAGAGATGCACTTAGACCATGGGTGCGACAAGGATTTTTTATAGAGCTCCCCTTAGTGGATAGAATAGTGGGCTACTCTCATTTTTAGTTTTCAAGCTTTCAATTTGTCTTCAGGGAGAGTTCTGTGTTCTAAGTATTGGACTATCGGATGCATCCATTCTGAGACTTCCCGTATCTCCAAAACTTCATGATCTTCCGTGTTGGATTTTGTTAGTGCCTTAGTAAATTCCATATCCTTAAATGCTTAACTATCTTCAGCTACCAATTTGGCCAGGATTTCAACCTGAGAGTTCTCCTGTCTAGGTATCTAGATGATATCCCATCGGCCCCCTTCTTGTTCGATATATTTTAAGAGTTGCCTGACTTTGTCAACGTACTTGGTGATACCGATGTCTTTGACTTGGAACATGTCGTTAACCTGGTTTACTATCAGCTAGGAGTCCGAGTGTATTATGAGGTGTTCATCTCTGACTTTAATAGCTAATTTTAGGCCTGTGATGAGTGCTTAATATTCCTTGGCATTGTTGGTTACATTGTACTTTATCCAAACTGCATACCGGATGTGAATTTTATGCGGTCCTTTGAGAATCACTTCAATGCCAGATCCTTGAGAAGAGGAAGCTCTGTCAACATAGAGATTCCATTCCATTGCTTTTCTCATGGTGAGGTCTTCTGGATCCATTTCTTGTATGAAATATGCTAATGCTTGGGCTTTTACTTGTTGGCGGGGCTCATAATCAATGTCAAATTTTCCAAGTAACACTGACCATTGAACTAGTCTGCCTGAGGTCTCTAGTCTTTGTAAGATTTTTCATAAAGGGAAACAGGATTGGACCACGATAGGATGTGCTTGGAAGTAATGTCGGAGCTTTCAGGATGCATGAACCATAGCCATAGCCAGCTTATCCAACTTGGGGTACTGGACTTTGGATCCTTAGAGCATTTTGTTGATGTAATATACTGGGTTTTGCTGGCTTCCCTCTTCTCTTACCAGTATGGAAGCGATGCATTCTTGGCCTACATAGAGATATAAATACAATATTTCATATGGGATGGGCCTGCTGAATAGGGGTGGTGAGGACAAGAACTTCTTGATGTCTTCGAAGGCTGCTTGGCAATCTGTAGTCCAAACAAACTTTTTGGAATTTTTTAGAGCTCAGAATAATGGTAAACAACGTCTGGCTGAGCATGAGATGAAACGCCCCATTGTCGTGATTCTACCGTTTAGTTTTTGTACTTCATGGATATTTTTTAGGGCTTTCATGTTGAGTATGGCTTCCATTTTCTCCGGGTTGGCCTCAATACCCCTATGGGATATCATGAATCCCAGGAATTTGCCTGCTTTGACTCTGAAGACACATTTTTTTGGATTTGGCTTGATCCTAGACTTCCTCAGTAATCGAAGAACTTAATCCAGATCTGTTGGGTGTTATTCGGCATGCTTGCTCTTGATGATGATGTCATCTACATATACTTCCACATTTGTGCCAATTTGGTCCTGGAGCACCTGGTTCATCATTCGTTGATATGTTGCTCCAGCATTCTTTAGTTCGAAGGGCATCACCTTGTAGTAATATAGGCCTTCATGGGTGATGAAGGATGTTTTCTTTTGATCTTCTTCCTTCATCAGTATCTAGTGATATCCTTGTGCCGCGTCAACAAAACTATATAATCCATGGCCAGCAGTGGAGTCTACAAGCTAGTCAATCATGGGCAATGGGTAGCTATCTTTGGGACATGCTTGATTAAGGTCAGTATAGTCCATGCACATCCTATATTTTCCATTCACTTTTTTGAAAAGTACCACGTTGACTACCCATTCTGGATGAGTAACTTCCTTAATGAATCCAACTTCTAACTTCTTTGTTTCCTCAGTAATTATCCTCTGCCTCTTATAGGCAAAGGTTCTTTTTTTTTGGGCCACTAGCTTTGCTCCCGATCCGATATTTAAACTATGACAAGCAACCTGTGGATCCACACTAATGATCTCAAATGCCCGGGAAGCAAAGTCTTCCGAGCGTCTAGCGAGGACATCCCTTATTTCTTCCTTGATGTTATGGTCGAGTTCATTATCGATCTTCACCACTTTGCCATCCATAATTTATAGGGCTTCCATGTCTTTAACTAGTTGTGGACTTGCACCCTGCTTCTCTATTTCCCATGCTTCTAGGGGGAAGGCTTCTGCCTGAGGCTTCATGGCCCTCTAGTAACACTGTCTAGCCATATATTGATCTCCCTGAATGGTAAGAGTTCCACTCTTAACTAGAATTTTCATAGTTAGGTGCCGAATACTGGTGACTGCATTTGCTTCATAGAGCGTCAGATGTCCTATGATTCCATTGTACACTAGTAGGAGATCCACCACATTGAATACTGTTCGGACAACTTTCATTTCTTCGACGTCTTGATTCCCAAATTCTAGGTTAAACTCCACGACTCCCATTGGTTGTATAGTTCCTCCACAGAAGCTTATGATGGGGTTCTAGATGGTCTTCAAATTAGTGACAAAGCCTCTCATTGTTGATCTCCCTGAATGGTAAGAGTTCCACTCTTAACTAGAATTTTCATAGTTAGGTGCCGAATACTGGTGACTGTATTTGCTTTATAGAGCGTCAGACGTCCTATGATTCCATTGTACACTAGTAGGAGATCCACCACATTGAATACTGTTCGGATAACTTTCATTTCTTCGACGTCTTGATTCCCAAATTCTAGGTTCAACTCCACGACTCCCATTGGTTGTATAGTTCCTCCATAGAAGCTTGTGATGGGGTTCTAGATGGTCTTCAGATTAGTGACAAAGCCTCTCATTGCTTTGTATGCATTCTAAGATAATGCGTTGATAGCACTTCCATTGTCTACCAATAACCTTTTTACCAAGTAATTGTCTATGTACGCATTAATCACCAGGGCATCACAATGGGGATGGCAAACATGTGAACCATCTTCCAAGTTGAATATGATCTCCCTTTTTTTAAAAGCTGGCTTTTTTCCCCTACTTCGTTTCAATTTTTTCTTAGAATTTTTTCTGCCAATGATCATGTTAATAATATCAACTGGCTCCTTCTAAGCTTTCTTTGCTTCTAGCCTGTCATGCCCCTGAGCTTCCGAGTTTTTACTCCTCGATGTGTTCACGAAATTATTGAGTTTACCATTTTGCACCAGTCTTTCTATGGCATGCTTCAGCTCTTTGTAAGCCTCAGTGTCATGATCATATTCTTGGCGATACTAGCAGTATTGTCCCCTGTCTTGTGTGGATCTTCGGCTAGGGCTAATTCTCTGTATGGGGGTGATTCCAATGCCATTCTGCCTGATCCACATGAGAATTCTAGATCGAGAGGTGTTCAGGGGTGTGTATCTATTGGCTTCCCTATTAAATCTCTCTATCAAGTTTTTGAAATTTATTTTTAGGAAGCTTGCTCATCTGGATCTTGGTCCTTCATCTTTAACCGGTGGCTTCTCCTCTTCCCATCGCATCTTTCTATCTTCATCCATTTTTATCATTCTAACTGCTATCGCCATTACTTTCGCATAGGTGCTCAATTCCTTTGTCATTATCTTGTCTTTAAGCTTTTCGAGTCTAGTGCCATTTTTCAAAGCTTCTATGGCAACCTTATCAACAAGATTTTCAATCTGCATGGCTATTTTGTTGAACTGATCAATATAACTTCACAAAGATTCATCAAATTCTTTCCTGCACATCCAAAGATCATTGATGTTTTTAGCTGGGGGAATGTTGGTGATGAACTTGGTATGAAACTACTCTGCTAGATCCTCAAAAGAAGTGACAAAATTCTCCAGGAGTCGATGAAACCACTTATGGGCATTCTTTGTGAGTGTGCTTGGGAAGACTCTGCACATGATTCCATCATTTACATTCTGGAGCAATATCTTTGTTCTGAATGCCGATATGTGGTTGACAGGATCTCCCATCCCATCATACTAATCAAGCGGTGGGATTCTGAATTTAGTAGGGATTTTTGTCTGAATTATTCTTCTTATGAATGGAGTTCTACTGTCCATAACACATTCATCCTCTTTTCTTAATTTCATACGGGCTCTATGTATAACCTCTTCAACTTTTTAAGCTAACTTTGAGTCATCAAGAGCCAAAATTATTAAACTGCATTACCCTTCCAGCACTTTACCTTTTCCCTTGCTTGTCTCTAGTTCCTATCAAAGTTGATCGATTTGGGCTGGTTTAGAATTCCCGCTTTGTATTAAAGCATTTAGTTGTTCCTACATTAAGGCCATTTGCACTTGGATATTTTATATCATAACTTACTTGTTGGTTTGGTTGAGGTTTAGTGTTTGGTTTACAGTGTTCAAGTTTGGTGTGGTGATTGTTGGTGTGTCTGTCAAAATTGGAAAAGGTATGGAGGGTATTGAATGAGAGTGGTGTTATAAAGGAGCGTAACGTGGACAGTCTGTGCCCAAAGTTGGGCATCTCTGGGTGTTGTCAGGAAGTGAATGTATATGCCCATATGAAGTTCTGGCATACTGAAAAGTGGCTAAAAGCACTATTATTGGGAGAGGGGTTGACAGATCAGTCGAAGGGATGGGCGCAGAAGGATTGATGTTAGTTTTAGGAGTTAAAGTTAGTGGTGGGCCGAAAGTCATGGTGTGAATGTCTTTAGCTTAATAGGTATATGAATGGCTTTTCCTAAGAGTTTCCCACAAACAACGCCACTTAATAACTTGTTTCCGAAACTTTTGAGCTTGAGTCCCTATAATCAATGAATAACAGATAAAGTGAGAGGCGAGGAGAGTCCCCATAAACACTCTTATGCCTCAATCAGCGAATAGAAAGAGAGTTTGTATAGAGAGCAAGGAACAATTAGAATACAAGAGAATGAGATGATGTCGAATGAGAGGTATAAGGTCCTACTTATAGTGATGCTTGAACCTAAAAGGAGTAAGATTCCTCGTGGGATAGGAATCCTAATCCTAGTAAGAGAGTATTCCCTCTTTGCTTAGGAATCCTCTTTGGGGTAGAGTCCTTTCCATGAACGGATTCTGCTACCTTCCTTGTCTGGGTAACCCTATTTAGAAAATAAAAACCCTTTAATTAAACATTAATATATATAAGCGCTATCAATACTTTTTTGGGAATAATTAAATTTGAGGTATAATAGTTACCCCTTACTTCATGTGTGTTGTATAGCCACCTAGCACTAGTGTCAATACACATGAAGCAAATGCAAAGATGCAAAAATGTTTTGATAGGGAGAAAGGTACTTACCTGTGGGTTGTCTCTAGATGTCTTGTTAAGATTTGACTGATGTTGTTATATTTTATTTATTTTTGTTATTCTATGACTTGGTCATTACGCAGGGTGCTATTTAGGACATATGAAAGCGTGTGATTGAGTCAAAGTGTAGAATGCGGATTTGAATAGAACCTTTTTAGGTGTCATGTAAATGAGGATGCTACTAAGCAAAATGTGAATGCGATTATAACCTTCTTAGGTGTCATGCAAATGAAAATGTGACTATAAGCTTCTTAAGTGTCATGCAAATGAACATGCGACTATAACCATCTTAGGTGTCACACGAAATAAACATGCAACTATAACCTTCTTAGGTGTCATGCGAAATGAACATGCAACTATAACCTTCTTAGGTGTCACACAAATGAATACACAACTATAACCTTCTTAGGTGTCACGTAAATGAACATGCTACTAAGCAAAAAGAGATGCAACTATAACCTTTCTAGGTGTTACATAAATGAAGATGCAACTATAACCTTCTTACGTGTCAAGCAAATGAACATGCGACTATAACCTTTTTAGGTGTCACACAAATGAACATGTGACTATAACCTTCTTAGGTGTCATGCAAATGAACATGTGACTATAACTTTCCTAAGTGTCACACGAATGAATATGTGACCATAACCTTCTTAGGTGTCACGCGAATGAACATACGACTATAACCTTCTTAGGTGTCACACACATGAACATGCGACTATAACCTTTTTAGGTGTCACACAAATGAACATACGACTATAACCTTCTTAGATGTCATGCAAATGAACATTCAACTATAACCTTATTAGGTGTCACGCAAATGAACATGCGACTATAACCTTTTTAGGTGTCACATAAATGAACATGCGACTATAACCTTTTTAGGTGTCACATAAATTAACATGTGACTATAACCTTCTCAAGTGTCATGTGAATGAACATGCGACTATAACCTTCTTAGGTGTCACACGAATGAACATGTGACTATAACCTTCTTAGGTGTCATGCGAATGAGGATGCTACTAAGCAAATGAGAATGCTCCCAAGTAGTGTGGATGCTCTTAAGCAATGTGAGGATGCTTATAAGTTGAAAGTGCATCTAAGTAATGTGAATGCTCTTAAGAAATGAGAGTGCTTTTAAGCAATGTGGAAGTGAGTGCTTCTAAGCAATGTGGAAGTAAGTGCTTCTAAGCAATGTGAATGCTTCTAAGCGATGAGTGTGAATGCTTCTAAGTAATGAGAGTGCTTCTAAGCGATGTGTGTGAGTGCTTCTAAGTGATAAGAGTGCTTCTAAATGGTGTGAGAGTGCTTCTAAACAATGTGGAAGTGAGTGCTTTTAAGCAATTTGAATGCTTCCAAGTGATGAATGAGATGTGAGAGTGCTTCTAAGCAATGTGAATGCTTCTAAGCAATGAATGAGATAGTGGTAATGATGCAGTAGTGGTAAGGTGGTGATGTAGTGATGATACAATAATGATGCAATGATTTGTCATATTGAGGATGTTATTTTGATGGTTTGGAGTAAGATATTCTTATAGTGAATTTTCCTTTCTCTTCTTCTTTTATAAGATGTTGAGTTTTTTAAAGAAAGCAATGCATGTGCAGTGTCTTTAGACTAATAAAGTCCTCACCAGTGTACTTTTGTATGAATTTGGTGCATATCTTATTCTCAAGTGGAAGTTTAGGACTGTAGAAGTGAGTGTGCAAAGTCTCAAAGTGCTTATAAAACCATATAAGAGTGCGTGGAAGGGGGAAGTACGTGTGACTGCACATGGGGAGCGCATGATCATGCGCTTGTGATCATGGTCACGCACCTAGTGCATTGTCACATGCTTCCCCCCCCCCCTCTGTACTTATTTAAGTGGTTGTTTTGAAGGTCTTAGGAGGCTTCATCTGAACTTCTTTAAGTGTTTTCTGACTTTTCTTAACCCTTTTTGTGTTTTGAGTGCTTTCTGCTCTATTTTTGCTTTTGTATTTCCATTTTATTTTGCATAAAATGGAGTTTCTCAAAATTCATGAGGGTCTGAAGGACATTTTTATTGATCTTGATCTTGATCTTGAGGGTGACTTTGCAGAGGCTACTTAAGCTGGGACCTCTGTAGTTGGGACTAGCAAATCTGGTGCTCAGAGTTCTCAACCTTCCAGGCTTTCTCGGGGAGATCCAATCCCCATTATTCATAGCTTGGAGACTCATGCTTGGGTGTGTCATCATCATGAGGTAGGTCCCTCTTCACCTTTATTTTTTGAAGCTTATTCATCAATCATTTTGTTTGTCTAGCTTCATTGTAAATGTTGGTGGCTAATAGCTCTTGTTTTAATTTTTTTTTCATGATTGTATGCTTGCTGTGATGCTTTCCTTTTTGGACTTTATTATTATTTTGATCCTTTTAAGTGACAAAGAGAGATGTGTTAGTGTTTAGTAGTTGTGTAAATGTTTGATAATGTACCTATTATTTGTCACCCCGTAGGTATGTCACTGTGCTGCCTGGTAGTTTCAACAGGGTTAGCATATACTATCAAGGTCTCTCGATGTGTGTGAAGTAGATGGTTGCCAAGAAGGGCTTCAATAGAGTGATTGCTGCATTGTCTTATGACTCCTATGCATCAAGTCAGATTGCTATGTATGCATTGATAGAGCAGTGGATGGACACGATGCATACTTTCCATATGCTTGTCAGGGAGATGACTATTACCCCGTTGGACTTTGCCATTATCACGGGCTTAAGCTTTCCTAGAGAGCCCATTCCTTTTAATGATGAGGAGTGTTCCACTGCTATGGCGAGGAGGCATCTCATAAAGGCTTTCTCAAGGTAGTTACTGATATAAAGTCTGGTTGCCTATATTTCGCTTAATACATGAAGTTTGTTTCTTTTGTGCGGCCTTTGTATGGTCTTGTCTCAGTGGAGCAGCTAGCCCGTTGCTTTTTATTTTATTTACCGAGTGATGTTATCTTCCCGAACCCTTCAAGTATGGGTGATTTGTGATTGTTGCTTGTCTTGAGGGACCTGGATGGCTTACCGAGGTATTGTTGGGGCACTGCTGCCTTTGCTCATATGTACTCGAGGCTTAACATAGCATGCTGAGGCGGCTTAAGGGTCTACGGATGTTTATTAGTGATGGACATAAGTAGGAATTCTGTTGTATGTTGTCTTGCTCTTGGTTTGTTATTTATGACCCTCTAATTTTGATAGATCTGGGCATATGAGTTTGGGATTCTCCCCCATCCATCCATCGAGCATTTCTAGGAGGATGGCTTCCCTTGTTATTCTTGTTGGATCAGGAAGACTATAGATTTGATCGAGGATTGCACGGTAGCCTGGGACCACATGAGGAGGTTATCCCCTAATCAAGTATGTTTAATTTTTGTTGTGTTGGTTCTTCCTTTCTTTGGGATCATTTATTTATCATTGCCCTTTAAGCAAATCTTTCTTCGCTGGTGGGTGGCGAGATCTCACTAAACAGCAGAGATGGTGGTTGCATGGCAACTAATAAAGAGATGAGTGTTGCTTTTTGGCCTCGTTAGTAGGGTGTGGTATTTGGGCAAGCGAGTCCATCATTGATGGGATGGCCATACATGAGGAGAGTTCCTGTTCCTCCCCCTAAGGACATGTTCTGGGTCATAAGCTCTACGGCGATGATTTCGTTGCTATAATGACGAAATTCCCCTCTGAGGGCCTTTTAGAGAGTAAGGGTTTGCCTTATGTTGATGTATTGATCCCTCAGCTAATTGATGTTGTAGCTACCAAGACCTTTCCTTCTCCTTCACCTTCTCAAGTAGATGCATCTCATCCCTTGGGTTCGAGGACTAGGCCATCATACGGGTCATCGAGAGTCGTTTCTTCTAATATGGTAAGCTTTTATTCCTATTTTAGTGCAAGCATATAGCAAACTTTATTAGTAACAAACTATAATTGACGTTGGAGGAGATCTAGATCTCGCTTTGAGGATGATGAGGGTACGCTCCGCATTGAGGCAACCGCTCATGCCAGTGGTGTGGCTTCTAATAGCACTATTCTTAGGGATTTGATAGTTCAGCCATCTTTTTCTTTGCTTGGGATGAATATCTTAGGTAAAGTGGTGAGCTTCAATTTCCTTAGACCTAGCTTTCCTCAATCAAGTGTTACTCCTGCTGACGCTACCTATATTCATGTTCTTCTCTTATTCTTGCCTGTGTTTCATTTATTTAGTGTGTGGTGGCTAACTTATTTTCTTACTTTTGTAAATTCATGTCTCCTTTAGCCAGTACTAGTATACTATTATAGGGAGTACACAGTAGTGCTTTTTGGAGTTTGCTACCACTCAAAGGGTTTTGTAAGCACCCAATTTCGGGATGCAATTATGGACAATTGCGACGTAAGCCCCTATGATGAAATTTATTCAAAAATTGAACTTGGTTGTTGATTTTCTGGACTTTAGGGACTAAATTGCAACATTTTTTAGGATTTGATTGCAAATAAGTCATTTTTTCAGTGGTCTTTTGATAATTAAAAGTTAAAAAAATAAAAAAATAATAATTTTTTAGGATCGGCATTGCACAGTGCCGATGCACAACAATTCCATTTTTTTTATTTTTTGCATATTTTTCCCTATTTTTTATCGATTTTTTCAGTGTTTTGATTAGTTGAAAATTTAAATTTTATCTGATAAGGTTTTTTTAAAAACGCAGAAGATATTTTTGAAATAAAGAAAAAACAAATGTTATCTTATCAAATAGGTCTATTCCTCCTTTAGAGGAAGTTCAATACGTGCAGACTCTGCATTTAAAAGTAGAGTATGGATGCGTGCCAAGGGAGGAGGCTTGGCTAGGGGGACTTTTTTTCTTCTGGTTTTTGAGAGGATTTTTTTTTAGAAGCACACGAAGACACAGTGAGAAAAAAGAGAGACTGTGAGCATAAAACCCTAATTTTTTATACTGAAATTTCCGAAGGCAATAGTCCAAAATTAATAATATCTTAATTTTAACGATGATAATCCAATCTGAGGGGCTCAAAAAGGGGCATTTGCACAGCATCTAAATCTTCAATGTTATTTTTCTATTTCTTTGATTACTTTTTTTTCTTATTTTCTGTTTATGATTTTTTCTTTTATTTTTTGTTATTGTTTTGATTATTTGATTTCATTACTAATTTGCTTATTTTTTTGTTTTGATTGAGGAGCAGGATACCGCCTGTCTTTAATTGAACAGAAGATCCATGGAATGCCATGGATGAACCTATACTGTTTTAATAATAGTTCTTAGGATTTTAATTTTTATTCTGCATTTTGGTATCCTGTATAGTTTATTTTTAATTCATGGGTGTATAATTATTTAATTTTAATTTTGTACATAGTTTGTAATAGCCCCAGTAGTGGGAAAGTGAAAATTTTAATTTTCTGCACTTTAAAATTAATTAGTAATTAGGTTCAATTAGGTAAAAATTAATTAAAATCAATGATGATAGTAGCTTAAATTAGGGTTTGCATATAATTAATTTAGGGTTTTTTTTTTGTAGAAAATCATTATAATATTTATTTGATCCATTTTTTTTGTGTTTTGTTTAATTTGGGCTTGTTTTTTATGTTTTTATCCTTTTGGGTCCCAAGCCCACGTTTAGGTCTAACCCACTTAATAAATAGGCTTAAAAAATGATTTAGGTTTTTAAATAATTAAAATCAACTTAGGCCCATTAGGTTAATTAGATTTTAGGCCTGCTTAGTTAATTAAAATTGTTTAGACTTAGCTCAACCCACTTAATTATATTTCTTTTAAAATAAATAGACCTAGGTCCACACTCCACTTAAAATAAAACCAAGTTAGACTTAGGGCCACTAGTTTAATTTTCCTTTAAAAATTGAATAGACTTAAGCTCATATCTTAGAAAGACTAAAAAATAGATTTAGGCTCAGTAATTAATAAAATGTAAGCCCACTTTTATTCTATTTCACTTGTAAATAAAATGTAGATTTAGCTAACTTATTTAATAAAATTAACATAGTTTAGACTTAGGGACAACGCGATCTTGAGTGCATTTTTTACTTGTAATTTTATTGACTTGTTGCCTTTTTTGGTAGATGGATGTTAATTAGGGTTTAATAAAATTGCATGTAATTAGAGGATAAAATAATCATTTATAAAATTATTCTAAATGAACACGAGACTAAGAGAAGTTAGTATTCCGTATCCAAAATCTGCTAGTTGTGGTGCTAATTTTCTTTTAGAGAATCGAGTACCACCAATCAAATTGTCCCAGTTATTACCCTGGGTGGCAACTCCTCATCTCTACGCCATGTCTTTGTGACAGTAGTTAGTGTGTTCTCTAAGGCCCTAAGCCTAAACAGTGTCGCAGTTGCTAAAATCTTGGACACGCGCTAAACCCCGCTGTCTACAGGTATGCCTTCTTTATTGTACCTATTTATTTTATGCACATGTTTTATATATGAGTGTATGATATGCAATGTGTAATGCAGATTAAGCACCATCTTACTAGTCATGAATGGAAGCTAGAGCGTGTAGCTTATCATGATCACATCAGTGAGCTGGAGTCGCCACTATTGTCCCTTGTGACGAATGACGATGAGTCAACACCATATGAGGGGGATGCTTGAGCAAGATCATCACTTACTTTTAATGGTAGCCATGACCAATGTAGTTGTTTAAGAGCTAGGTGTAGGACTTTTTGGTCTGTGGTTTGCTTTGTTGTATCATTTTCTTGAGGTTATGGAATCTAGGTGTTTGTCCTGCATATTGTATGATGCTTATATGCTGATGATTGTATATGCATCCTATTGTGTATCATTGATGATGATGTTTGTCATTACTATCATCTACCTTTTTTCATTTTTCGCCTAAGGCGTCTCCTTTTGGAGCTTTTCGCACTTAGCTAAGTTTTCTTTTTCTTCCCTTTTTTGCCTGCGGTGTCTCCTTTTGGAGCTTTTCACACCTAGCTGGGCTTTCTTTATTTTTTTTATATGATAGTGGTTGATCTCAAAGAGTGAGCTTAGAGAAGATGGTTAGAACCATGGTCATGTATTGAAAGAAAATGCAGAGCATGCCTGATGCAATTCATGACAATAAAATGGGTTGCACTTTTTAAAGACAATTTGCATAAATTGGCAATCATTCTCATTTCACTATAATCATTTAAGAAAAGCACTAGTGCATTCGTACAAATTTTGAACTTAAGGTTACCCCTCTCCTTAACTAGCCTTCTTAGGTTTTCTAGTTAAGTATTTTCTCTCTTTCCCTAATTTTTGTTTAAGCTACCATTTTTAGGTTTTCAACTCAACGGGAAGTCCCTAACTTTTGCCTGAGCTACCATTTTTAGGTTTTTAAGTCAGCAAGATTATAATTTTTTTTGTGCCTTAGACATAGTACTTCTTCAGGCGGTATGTGTTGATAGGTTCGAAGAATTCATTGCCTTTAGAATCCATCAACTTGACTGCTCCTTTTGATAGGACATGATTGACCAAGTATAGGCCTTCCCAATTTGGTATGAATTTCCCTCTAAGGTTCAAAACATTCTATCTTATTTGCTTTAGCACTCAGTCTCCTGCCTTCACACTCTTTTGTTTTACTCTTTTGTTGAAGGACTTGGCTAATTGAGCCTGATACAACTGTGTGTGGCATAGAGCCTTGAGCCTTTGGCTGGCTAAGAAAATGAGATTATTGTGCCTCTTTTGAGCCCAATCTACTTATGGTAATTCATATTCAATTACTTCCCGAAGAGACTTGATTTCTGTTTCGATTGGAAGAACTGCTTTTGACCCATACACTAATGAGAAAGGAGTTGCTCATGTTGAAGTTCTGACTGTCAGTCGGTGCCACCATAAGGCATGTGGCAATTTGTCTACCCAGTCTTAGTAAGTCTGAGTCATCTTTGACAAGATCTTTTTGATGTTCTAGTTTGCAGTTTTGATGGCCCCATTCACTTATGTTCAGTAAAAAGAAGATCTATGATGTTCCACCTTATAACTCCTCAATAGCTCTCTAACTTCCCCTTGGAATTGGACACCATTATTAGAGATGATGTGATGGGGGATCCCATATTGATAGAACATGTTTCTTTTGATGAACTTAGCCACTTTCTTGGCTCCTATTCTTATGAATGATTTTGCTTCAACCCATTTTGTAAAGTAGTCCACTACTACTAAGATGAACCTATGTCCATTTGAGGCTATCGGGTGGATTTCCCCAATTATGTCTAGTCCCCATACTGAGAAGGGCCATGGAGAGGAGATGTAGTGTAGTTTTATTGGGGGAAGTGGCTAACATTCCCGTGGATCTAACACTTATGGCATTTCCTCATAAATTTGATGCATTTTTCCATCATCGATCCAGAAGAACCCTTTTCTGATTAGCTTCTTAGCCAAGATTGCTCCATTCATGTGTGGACCACAAAAAACCCTTGTATACTTCTTCTATGGCTCTTGTAGCCTCAATTTCATCTAGACATCAGAGTTGTAAACCATTTGAGGCTCTCCTGTATAACACACCCTGGTGTGATGTGAATTTTGATGCTAATCATTGAATGATTGCTTTGTCTCTTTCATTTACTTAATTAGGATAGGCTCGTTCCTTCAGATATCTTTAGATATCATAGAACTAGGGCTTTTCAGCTACTTCTGTCTTTGTTATTCTACAGTCTTTATGACAAGGTTGTCCTAATCTTAGTAGAATGAGGGGCTTCATAGGCATTTTGGATAGTCCTCCCCATACTGATGCTAGGGAAGCAAGTGCATCTACCATCTATTTATGGTTCCTGGGAAGATGAATGAATCTACATTTTTGGAAGGATGTGGTGATTAGCCTCAAGTGGTCTAGATAAGGCTTTAAGTACTACTCTTTCAGTTCCTACTCTTCCGTGGCATGATTGATTACTAGCATGGAATCTCCAAAGATTTTAACTTCTGTGACATCTAGGGTTATCAGTGCTTCTATTCCAAGTATACATGCCTCATATTCTGCTTCATTATTTATGACTATGAACTCAAGCTTTTTAGCAATTGGTACTACTTCCCCTTCTGGAGATTATAGTATGACACCGACTCTTGCGTCGAACTGATTGACCATTCTTTCAAAGTAAATGTGCCATCCTTAGATTTTAATGGCTGAGCTAAGGTCATTTAAGAAGTCCAGTTGGATTACTTATGAGTCTGGAATAGGGTTGAGAGCTAGAAATTATGCCACTGCTCTCCCTTTTATTGCCTTCTTAGGTAGATATTGCATATTGAATTCTATTAGCAGTATGAGCCATTTGGCAAGTTTTCCCACTAGAGAGGGAGCTTCGTAGAGGTACTTCATTGGGTCCATTTTAGACATGGCTTGTATTCTATAAGATTGAAAGTAGTGTCTGAGTTTATTCATTACCTATACCATTACCAGACATATCTGTTCGACTTGGTTGTACTTCTCCTCATATGGTAGCATCTTTTTGCTAAAGTAGTAGACTGCGTGTTCTACTTTCATTTCTCCCTCTTGGGCTAACATTGCACTAATTGCATTCCCTTCGATGGCCAAATACAGGGTTAGAGGCATCCCTGGTTTAGGTAGCCTTAGAACCGATGGGTTGGCTAGGTTGCTTCTAATCTTGTTAAATGCTAGTTGACACTATTCATTCCATTCAATCAACTGATATTTTTTGAGTAGCTTGAAGATCAATTCACACATTGCTATCAACTTAGTGATGAATCTGTTGATGAACTTTAGTTTCCCTAGAAACCCTCTAATTTCTTTCTCTATTTTTAGCACTAGTATCTCTTTGATGGCTTTTGCTTTGTCTGGATCCATTTCAATCCTGTTCTGACTGACAACATACCCTAGCATCTTTCCTCAAGTAACCTCGAATATGCATTTCTTCATATTTAGCCTGAGACTGTACTTTTTGACACTTCTGAGGAACTTTTTGAGATCAGAGGGGTGTTCTTCCCTAGTTCTTGATTTGACCATCATGTTGTTAATGTATACCTTCACTTCTTTGTGTATCATGTCATGGAACATTGCAGTTGCCATTCTCAGGTAGGTTGCCCCTACATTCTTTAGTCCAAAAGGCATTATTCAACAGTAGTAAGTGCCCCACTTTATTATGAAAGATGTCTTTTCTTTGTCAATAATGGCCATTAGGATCTAATTGTACCTAGAGAATCCATCCATGAAGGATTACATTACACATATGGCAGCACTATCAACTAGTATGTCTATGTGAGGTAATGGAAAATCATCCTTCGGGCAGGCCTTGTTCAAATCTCTGTAGTCACTACAGATTCTAACCCTTTAATCTTTCTTCGGTACTAGCACCACATTTGCTAACCATTATAGATAGTCTACTACCTCTAATAATGTTGCGCTGATATGTTTCTCAACGTCCTCTTTCACTAGTTAGGCCTATTCTAGTCTGAGTCTTCTCAACTTCTACTTTACCGGTTTGGACCCTTCTTTAGTAGGAATGAAGTGTTGAGCAATGTCCCTATCAATATAAGGCATATCATCATATGCCTAGGAAAATAATTTTGAATATTTTATTAATATTTTTTCAATTTCTCTCCTCTCTTCAGGGGTAACATCTTTTAAAATATGCAGAATGCGTGGTTTAGATTCCATACCAATGTTAAATGATTCAGTGCATATGGAATGAATTTCAAATATGCTAATGTTTTTATCAATGCAATGCACACTACCATTAGGAAATACATCAAACAAGTAAGCAAAATCTTATTTCATTGCATTAACTTTAGAGTTTATTACATCATCATTTTCAAACAAAGAGAAAGAAACTAAAGAAGTGAACTTTCTCTGGATTAGTGACTTGAGAGATATTTCTATCTTTGGATCATCCACTAATTGTGCCCTGCTTGTATGCTTCATCTGTAACACTATCTCTGATACTAGCAATAAATTGATGGATGATTCTTCTCCTCTATGTTGCTCTGAAGTGATCAATAAACCTTTATTGTATCCTGCCACCAGATAAGTCTACGAGCTCAAAAGGTACGTGTTTTTTCTTGCCAAATTTTCTTTTCACAACTGCCAAATAGTGGTAGTGCATGACCTGAATCCTGAGATTGGTACGCAATTAATATACGTGTAGAGAGCCATATGTCCTAGATTCCACCATAGGCACATCCATCTTATTTGATATTTTGGTGTGTCCTTCATGCATTCTAACCATTCCTAGGTTGACATATGGGCTGAGCATCTATGAACGTCCTTGATGTGTCTTTCTAGGTGATTTCTGGGTTGGTATCTCGTCTAGTTCCCTGTAGGTTTATTGAGTAGACTTAGCTTTTCTTGCAGCCATAATTGAAGCAACAAAGGGCTTCTAATGAAGTTTGGACTTTTCCCTTTTTTTAGGTCATTTAAACCTTGAATGGTTTCTACTAGGATTAGTGGGAAGGGAGTCATTCCACATTCTATTTCATCGATAACTTGGAGTATCCTATAATCTCTTAGCCCATTGTTCAAGATGGTAAAGTATTATGTAAAGAGGTAACACGCAAGGAGATGTGCCCAAATGAGAGTACCAGTCTTCTTGGTAGTGCAGGTAGCTAAGAGTTGCATAAGAATCAATCACTTACACTCAGTGAATAGTTCATTAAGCTTTTATGAGCTTAGGTCAAGGAAAGTGACCCCAAGTCCTGGGTATTTGATGTCTTGGTTAGTGAAAACTACTTCTTCAGTCATGGTGGGGATTCGCCCTGCTATAGCACTAAATTCTTCATATAACGAGCATAGTTCTATGGTGTTGAATTGGAACACATGATCTTAAGGTCCCAGAATGACACAGCAACATTCAAGAGTTCATGATTGAGGGGGAACGTGCTGGAATGTCTTAATGCATAGCATTCTATATGGTTGCAAGCTTTTCCAGTTAGCCTTATCAAGGTTATAAAGGAAATTTTTTATGATACTAGTTTGGACTTAGGTTTTTTTTACCATAATGCCATCATTAAGCAGTTCTTGGATCCTGGCTTTCAACTTCCTATTGGTTCAATGAGAAGACTCAGCTTTGTGGTCACTCATGTTCTATACATTTATTAGGGTTAGCTAAATGAATGATGCATGACGTGTGCCTGCAAAAGAAAAGGATGAGCATGTATGCATGGAGTGGATGTAAGAAATCCTATAATGGAAAAATGATTATTCCTGTAAGAAATAGTGTTCAGTATGTGCTTTCTATATGTATGTGATGTATGCATGAATAAAGCTAGTTAGTTTTCCTGCACAGTGAACAAACCAATCATAAGCAAACTCTCACTTCCAACCTTATTTCTCCACAAGGTCATTCAGTCTCTTTCCTAGGTGGGTTTTGAACTAATAGTCATCAATGGACTATAGTTCTGCTCTTAGAACTAGGCTGTTTTGATTTATGTTGGTTATAACCAAAGGGTAAATTGAGGAACGATTCTCAAATATGCTTGAGGTAATCACATGATGTTAATGTGAGGGTCAATTGTTGGCCTTCAAATGATGTCCAAAGCCCATATATGCCCATTTTCATAGGACCAAGGTCAATCAAATAGAGTCTGAGTTCTTACCCCCATATTGATATTAGATATGCTTATAGTGAGTCATGAAAGTATCATTTGATAGTTTACAGTTTAATTTTACTGAATAAAGGTCCACAATCTAGTTGGGTTCCTAACCCATTCATTTGATCTAATAAGGATAAATGGATGACATCTCGTAGGTTCCATCATCAAGGGATGTCATTATTTATTAATTCACATAGACTATTCAAGTTGAGGTACATGATTCTCATCATTCCTTATGCTTCAGGCTCACACAAAGTATATGAGAAACACGTGGTCCTGAGCATAAATTTTCTATGAAAACTAACATTACGATGTCATTCGATGATAGACACTATGAGGGTCATGTCATTTATGAGTATTAGGTCAAATGGATAGCGTTAGGACAAGGATAGAATGCATAGCTTGGCGAAATCCTAGTGGATGTTGCTACTGGTTTATCTACGTGAATTGAGTTAGGTAAAAGGCTAAGGGTTCCTTTAGCGAGAGTGCCCCAATCAGTGAGTTTAGCATTTTTTTGATAACTCAGTCGCCCTTTAAGGACTTAGGTTACAAACTTTGATCAAATGAGTCTGGCGAATGCACGATTAAAGACTAAAGGTGATAATACTTTATCTTTGTCACCTTGTTACTTGAGTGGAACCATGGTGGCAATGTCATTTAGTACTATCGAGGCTTTTAAGGACAAGTAGTGCACATGTGATATGTAGTGTAAATGTAGTGGTGAGGGGCTCTATATGATTGAGTATTGCATAATGAGAAATAGTCATTTTTGAGTTGATACCTCTTACTTAGAAGTCCCTAGTGGAGTCACCACTGTGAGTGACCTTCCTTTCTTTTTTTGTTGTTTGGTTTGTGTTGGTTTTTTTTATTTTTGAGGGACATGGCAACTTTACCAAATAAGGATAAGTAATTAGTCTCAGGGGGATGAGACATTTTTTATTGCACCCAATTTTTAGAAATCAGGAAACAAAAGGGACAACATTGGGTCACTCAGTGAGTATTGTCCCTAGTAGATATTTGTGGGTTTGAGAGATTGTATTTACTTTTTGACTATTTCTCATTATATGATATTTGATATATAACTACCGCAACACCCTAGTTTCGATGATGACAATTTTTATAGCATTCACACAGTAGATCAGAAAATATAGGATAATAAAGCTAAGAATTTTATTACATTGCTTTCTTGATAAAATACATATGAAAAGAAAAAGATTGTAGAAAGTAAATCTAATATGATTGATATGCAAGGGTAACATGATCATTTACACAGCTTATTTGATAAATGATAGGATGATCATACTTACAGTGACTATTTATGCTATGATGATGAATGATGATAATATAAAGGATGCATGAGGTCATCACTGGACTAAAAGCATGATGACTTTATTATGAGACATGAACTTTTTCATATTATTGATATTTATGATGTGATTTCATGATTTTAGAAATAGTGATTGTAGAGTGATGATGTAAAATGAGCATAATAATGCATATATTATTCACGTAACATGCAAGAGTGCCAATCTCATCACACAAGCACAACAGTATTGCCAAATGCTGGCGACATTAAAATAAAATACAATACAGTAAAGCAAATGTGCTAAAATGATTGTGTGGTCTTCAGAGTCAACTCAACTTGTGTGAACGTTAAAGCTCTAGCTTCAAGAGATTATAAAGCTTTCCTTATCGAGAGGTTCAATGACAGTAGAATGATGCTAGATTGTATACCTTTAAAGTGCACTTTAATAAAGATGAGGCTAGGTTTGGTGGAAAAAAGTATCTAACAACTTAAAGGAAAGGCTGTTGGAGAAAAAAAACTATATAGGAAAATGTTTCATGCGCCTTCAATCGGACTGACTCTTTTGTGTGTGTGTGTCTTAACTTGCTTCCCCCTTATCCAAAATGGGGTATATAGGGGTCTATTTATAGGAAAAAAATGTGTAGAATGGGGTGGTGTACGCTTGGTCATACACGTGTGAGTGTATTTTTGCACGTGGCCACACCAAGTGCGCGTGACCATGCACCGTGTGCGGGTGGTCACGCACATGTATGCATTTTCATATGCACTTCGATACTCTACACGCTCTTCCCAAGTTCTATGTGCACTATTCCAAGGTTGGTTCCTAGGGTTTTTGGGCCTTATAGATGCATTTTCAAAGTTTGCTTTGCCAAGTTCAGCTTTGATTTTAGCACATGACACCTCTCATTGTTCTGATAATTCATATTTCATAAGGTCAAAGCATAACTTAATGACCCGATAATCAATTTTGCACACTAGTGGGGTCGGTTGGGTGTTTTAAGGTTACACACTTCAAAGGTGTTATGAACGAGCAAACTCTAGTCATCTCAAGGATTCGTTTCATCATCAGACCTTTTTAGCGACAGTCAAATTTGACGTATGATAGTGATGTCTCCAGCAATGCTCGACATGTCTCTATATGTTTAAGCAAATACTTTTGAATATTTTATTAATATTTTTTTCAATTTCTTAATAATTGAGGAATCTTTCCTTTAGTATAGTCTATAACATCATCAAAGATCTCAAATCTGGGCTTCTCAATGCCATCCTTCTTTTGCATTTTAGACTGCCCTTGATAGACTTTAGTTGAGCCCTCATTAATAAAAGAAATAGACTTTTTAGCCCCATCATCCTTTTCATGATCATATCCCAAATGTGCTTGCTCATTTAACCATAGAAATTAGGGAATTTAGTGACCCTTATGTACCTTCCACCCAGTCCAGTTTCGAGTAAATATCACATTTTCTTCATTATAGCTGTAACCTTTCAATCAACTTAATCCTCATGAATTACAGAAACCTAAAAGCCTAGCGGCACTACATTCAAGCAAGCAGTGATGTTGTTAATCTCAGCTGGAATAGTCATAACCTTGTCATTGAGTGGGAATTTAATCTTTTGGTGCACCATTGAAGATATACCCCCTAATGGATGGAACTAGGGTCTTTCAAACAATAAGGCAAAGGTTGGGGGTATTTCTAGGACAATAAATTTTGTTATTGATTCGATGTTTCCCACAGTGACTAATATTTTAAAAGTCCTAATGACTGGTTTATTAGAATCATCAAAACCTTGGATAATTATATTATATTCCTCTAGGTCTTTGACATTCATTCCAAACTTGTTCAACAATCTCAAAGGGCATACATTGATAGTGGACCCATCATCTACCATAACACATAAAGTCTTCTTAGACTTGACAATTGCTTGTATAAACAAAGGGTGGCTATAGACCCTTCCTTCAAAAGGCAGATCCTTGTCAAAAAAGGTAATAGCATTAGAAAGGGCTTTCATTAAAGAAGTTATCATCTTATAAGGCGAGGCATCAGCAACTATCTTTGGATCGTCTAATGCCTTGACTAACGATGCTTCTTAAAGGCCATAAGCAAGTCCCATATACTAGCTTGTGCTTGAGTCTTTTTAAGTTAATTGAGGACTACATTTTTTTCTTCCTTAGTCAGAACTATATCATTTTCTCTTAAAACTTTTTCCCCTTGGATAGTTTTTTTTCCCTTTTAAAAAGTTGGTAAACTCTCTGTAATATCCCGAGTTTTTAAATATTTTAATACTGCATCGGGATATGCAGTGTTAATAATTTTTGTATATATATTTATGATATTTTATGAGTTAATATGTATTTAAAACTTATTTACATTATTGTATATCATTTTAAGTGCTTTACGTAAAATTTTCCCAGGACTTGCATTTTCGAGAAAATTTTCACGTAAATAATTTACTATTAATTATTTTAAATAGATTTCCAGACTTGCATGAACTCATACATATTTTTAAAAGTACTAAATAAAATATATATGTGTATTTATTTAATTAGGGTTTAATTAATTATCCTAATATTTTATTATTTATTATTAGTTTTATATTATTTAATTATTTTTAATTATTTTTAAGTGTATTAAATTTTAAAATATTAAATTATATGTGTGTGGTATATATTTAATGTGTGTGATTTTATATTATTTTAATATATAGTGTAAAGTATATATATATATACATATATATAGTTGAAAATCAAAATTTTTGTCAAATTACCGAATTGCCCCTCCCTCTTCCTTCTTCTCTCCCGATGCCTACCCTCACTGCGCCTCCCGTTCCACCTCGCCAGACCGCCCTTCGCCACCACCAGCTGCCGTCAACCTCCTCCCCCTTCCTTCCTCTTCCTCTCCGACGTGACCAGGCCACCGGAAGCCCGTTGGAACGCCCGGAATTCACGATGGCAGCAAGTTGAGCTCTTCATCGTCGACCACGATTCCGGCCACCATTTCGCGCACCACCGGTCTTCATCGACTCCTTGAGCTCCGATGGTCCCTATTCTAAGCTCCTTTTGGCCTGAAAACCAGTGGTTGTTGAGCTTTGAGCTAAATCCTCAATTCGGCCATTTTAGGGTTTTTGATTTTTTGAACTTTGAATTGATTGATTCATGGAAAATTCCTTCACAAATGTTGATCCTAGTAGCTTAATATACATGTGTGAATTTTTGTAGAATTTTTGGAGATTATTTTGATTTTTGGGTATTTTTGAATATTTTAATATTATTTTCTAATTTTTGAAAATTAATTAAATAAATTATGAAATTTTGTTTTATGATAATTATAGGTGTTCAAATGAATTATAGAAATTTATTTGGAATTTTTATGAATTTCTATGTATTTATTTTGAATTTATTTAGGTTTATGTAATTTTTGGAAAATAGGATTAATTATGTTTTTAATTGAATTTAATTGGTTAATTGAGTTTAATTATTGATATTATTGATAAATATGTTGAGAAAATTAATTTTGGATAATTATACTATTTTTGGTGAATTTTTGGAGTAATTTTAGTATATTTTATATATATAGGGGTATTTTGGTAATTTTACCCTAAATTGACTAAAAATATAATTAAATTGGTTTTAATAGTTATTTAAGGTATAAAAATGATTTATACAAATTATTTAGTATTTTTAATTGATTAAAACTATTTTTCGTGAATTATTTTCAAATTATATATATAATATACGATTTTTCTACAGAAAATGAGTTTTATCGGTTTTTACTGTGCTTTAAGGTTTATTACGTAATTTCTACTTATAAAATGTATTTCTAAGATATAAGGGTATTTTCAGTATTTTTATAATTATTCTGTGATTGTGAACCCCGATCGGTAGACTGTAGTTTGGAGTCCGACCGAGGGATTTTGGTTATGTTTTATGTTTATTTTTGAAGTGTGTTTCTTTGCAGGGCCGGCTCTACTCTTTGAGTAGAGAGATGTCCATTTTACAGGGGAGGTTCTGTCGAATTTTTGGTAGAATTCTCGTAAAACGTGATGTCCGGTCGAACCCTAATTATGTTTCTGTGTCTAATATTCTAGATCGAGTTTCTAGGATTTTTCGTTAGGTTTATTCTGATGTCTGTTATTTTTGTCTGTTTAGTTGCTCCGAGACCGAGGCCTAGTGGACCAGGCCCGTCGGACCCATCTCGAGGAGCGCACTAAGTGTGAGTTACTATTCTATATATATATATGCTTTAGGGTGCATGATTTAGAAATGTATGTTTTATTTTGATTAAATATGCATGTTTTGCTAATAAATTAGGTTTAAAAATATTTTTAAGTATATTTCTAGTTTATGTTGTAATTATATTGGGTTTATTTGACGTATATATACTCGAAATATACCTGGTTTACTTTTGGTATATTTCCAGTATATATATGGTTTATGTTGCTATTTTATTTAAATTCATGCATAATTTATTTTTATGAATGTATGCTTTATATTTCAATGAAGGATATCAATAGAACGTGCTACCTAGTGGGCAGCATTAGGACTGAGTACGTACCGGTACGCTTATAGCATTTAGGCTATATTACTAACCATTTGTGGATATTGATTGGATATGATTATTTGATGTGTGAGATATGATTTGGGAGTATGATTGCTGAAGCTTGGTTGACTAAATGTCTCAGGGCCAATCACACTAACAATCAGACTGCTGGAGCTCGATTGACTTAGTGTATCGGGGCCAGTCTACTGTCCAAATGAAATAAGTGAATATAATTGGAATAAGTGAGCCTGTATGGCTAGAGTGTTGTCTAACACTGTTTTCGAGGTTGCGATATTGTAGGGTTCTATTTGATCCTTCATAAATAGTGATTTTCAATAAAAATATATAAAATGATTTTATTGCATCTGTATGTATTTGCTTGTATATATACATATTATATATACTGTAATACCCTATATGTATATAATTATTTGAATAAAAAGGGACATATTTTTCTCAAATAGTACTAGTAATAGTTATTTTTGCATTATATTATATTATAATTGTGTTAACATTATATTTAGGGTTAGATATTGGTTTAAATGTGTATACTAAAGTAATTGGTGTATATTTATATATATATTTATATATGTATACATATGTATTAATGTTTATCTATATACATACATGCATAAATATATGTTAATATATAGTTATATATATTATTATATTAATGGTAATTAATGTGTATATTTAATATAATATGTATATATATAAAACTAGTGTATATACTTCATGTAGTGTATGTTTATGCATATATATACATATATATGTATATATATATATACATACACTAATTTTTCACCTAGACCCATATGTGTATAACAACTATATTATAAACTTACTATATATATATATATATATATATATATATATATATATATATATATATATATATATATATATATATATATATATATATATATATACATATAGTGTATATTGGAAAGAAGAAACCGAAATCGAGCACCTCCCTCTCCCCATTGCGCGACGCCCTCGACTGCCACCATCACTACACCTCCGGCCGCCATCTGCTGCTTCCTCCTCCTTCTCCCTCGCCTCCGATCGCCTGCAGAGCCGTCAGAAGTCGCTGGAAGGGAAGAAGCCGAGAGTTGCTCCAAACTCACCCAAGCTTCGTCCGGCCACCATTTTCCTCCATTCCAGTGCCAATCTCCTCCCCTTGCACCGGTGAGGCACATTCCAAGCTCAGTTTAAGCTTTAATCTCATTTTTGGTTGAGTTTTAAGGATTTTTAGTTTTTTGAACTCTAGGGTTTTGAATTTTTTTAACTTGCTCTAGCTTGACTCATGCAAATTTCCTTTTCAAATGTGATTCCTAGTAGCTCAATCTACCTCTAGGAATTTTTGTATAATTTTTGGAATTTATTTTGATTTTTGGTGAATTATTGAATATTTTAATATTATTTTAGGAATTTTTGGGAATTAATTATAAAAATAATAAATAATAATAATATTTGGTATTTTGGTGTTATTATTGAGTTGATATTAATTTTAGGGTAAGAAAATAAATTTTTTTGAATATTATGCAATTTTTAGGAATTTTTATACTTTATGTCAAAATTTAATTATTAGGCTAATTATATTTTTATTAGAAGGAATTAAAAGCCATTAATATGTTTTAATTATGTTAAGAATTTAACATTGAGAAAATAATTTTTGGATGATTAAATAATTTTAAGGAATTTTTTTAGTATATATAGCACATTATGTAATATATATATATACTAGGGGTAAAAATGTAATTTTACACTAAATATGGTAAAATATATATTTTTATTAGTTTTATTAATATTTAAAGGGTTTAGATAATTTTTATAAATTAATTGATATAATTACGTAAGTAGAGTAAATTTTAAATATTGAATTTCAAATAATATGTATATATATATATATATATATATATATATATATATATATATATATATATATATATATATATATATATATATATATATTGAGAAATAAATATTATTAATTTTTGATATTTGATTGAGTTGTGATCTCGATCGGGGCAAATTATAGTTTTGGAAGCCCGACTCAAGTGTGGATGATGTGAATATTAGAAGTTCATTTTCTATGCAAGTCTGGCTCTACCTTCGGTAGAGAGATGTCTGTTTTACAGAGGAGACTCTGTCGAAATTTCGGTAGATTTTCTCGTAAAACATGATACTCGTAAAAAAAAAAATTTCTACCGTTAGTTAGGTTAAATCCTGTTTGTCGAGTCTTGTCCGATTTTCCTCGAGTCAGTCTGGAATTTTATTATTCTATTGATTTCTGATCCCGATTCCTTAGTCATGTTTTAAAGATCGATTTATTATTTTTATTTTAGAGCATATCGGAGCAGAAGCCATGAGGCCGAGGCAGACGCGTGGTCGTCAGCCTTCGCATTCATCCTGTAAGTCAATAGAACAATATGTGCATGTGTTTATTTAAAGAATGCATGCACTCGTATTTCTATTATATTGATTATATGATTTATTTAATTTAATGCTATTATTTAAGATTTAAATGCATTTTATTTATTTAAAAATCAATTTTGAGAAATTTTGGTAGAACAGGCTACCTGGTGAGCTTTACCAGGACTATGTGCACATGGTAGAGATTGAGAGATGGATCCGTGATATATATATGATTGATGAATGTTAAACTGGGATGGGTGCCTCGGTGGATGCCTTTGCTCTCGGGGACCGCCAGTGATTGTAAGGTTAATAATGGACTGGGATGGGTGCCTCGGTCGATGCCTTTGCTCTCGGGGACCGCCAATGCCATATATTTGGATTAAGTGAATGACTACGGCTTGGTGTCTCGGTTGATGCCTTTGCTCTCGGAGACCGGTAGTCTAGTTGGAATAAGTGGGCCCAGTTGGCCATTTAGATTTTAGGTTTAGGGTTCTACCGAGATTTTTAAAAGCTATACTTATATACTATACATTATTTTCACTATAAACATATACAGTTTTCAAAAAGGTTTTCAAACCGTACAGCTCTTTTATTGACTTACTCAGTGAGGTCTGATTCCCCTCAATTTATTTTTTTCAAGAGCTTGGGAGTTCGACCTCAGACTTCCTCCACGCCGGGTTTCTTCTTCACCGGCTATTTTACGTAGGTCATTGTAAGTTATACTGTGTGTTAATCTAGGTTGCTGCAGTAGTATTTATACTAAGGATTTGTATGGTTTAAATATAATTATGTAGTTATTGGCACGAAATACGCTTATGTATAAAGATTTAAATTCGATTTATAATGTGAGACGTTGAAGCACATTTTATTTAAGCAGTTGAAATTGTGTATTTTGAGAAAAATCAGTTTGATAATGTGTTCTATTTTAAAATAAAGTTTTAAATTGAAAGGAGTTGTTTACTTTTTCTTTAAGGCTTACTACGGGTTTCGGGGGCCTTATGCCTTCCCATTCCCTAGTGCCGGTCACGTGCCCTCGGGTTTGGGTCGTGACATATACTTTGATTGTGTGCACTGACATTTAGTATGCATGTATATATATATTATAGTAATTCACTCAGTGAGGTCTGACTCCCCTCTGTTGATCATTTTTCAGGAGAGTCTTCTTCTTCAGACCTCAGTAGCAAGCCTATACGCTGGATTTCTTCCACCCCGGCTTCTTTGTGTAAACTGCTTATCTGAGTATTGAGTTTTATTTTATGATCTAGACACTACAGTAGTTATGGTTGTTTCGGAGATGTGGTGTATTGTATTTATATGAGATATGTATTTTAAGAGTTTGAACTGAAACGTGTATTAAAGGATTTATCTATATATGAGATATGGATTTCTATTTTGATAATTATGATTTTATTTCCACTGCATTAAGAGTTGTTGTTATTATTATTGCATGTTTATTTTATTTTTAGGCTTGGTACAGGTTTCGGATTTGAAAGAATTCCTGTTCCCTAGCGCCGGTCATGACCCTTGTTTTGGGTCGTGACACTCTCCCACCGTGAGTCATATGGTTAACTAAAAGCAATAGCTCTTTAGTTGCTTGTTCTTTGTTACTTAACTTTGTTATCTCTTAATTAATAGTCGATATATTATTGCTTTTATCCCAAACGATGACTTCATGTTCTTCATATGCTTGAATCTCTTCATTCTTCTTAGTTTCTTCATTAGAACCATATCATATATCAATTCCTATGACTTGAGACCCTTTAGTAACTCTCACTTCTTCATCTTCTTCATTAAATTCTTCTCCCTATACTGAGGGTATAATGTCTTCTCTATAGATATGAGCAGATGGTAGTGCAATATATTTCACTTTGTAGTTAAACTTTCTAAAGGGCTGACCTAATAGATCCCACACTTTGAGTTCATCTAATATGATTTTGAGACTATCATCATAATCAACCTTGTATAGAGGGAGCAGTCAATCTCTTCATCATCCATGGAGAAAGCTATATCTCTTACTCTTTTTTACATGATCAAATGTGGTAAGAATGCTCAAGGAATTGAAATGTATTCAAAAGTGGAAGGGTCTTATTCATCCCCACTAGAGTCATAGTAGTCATGGATCAAGCTCATGAATTCAACTTCTAAGATCATTGGGAGTTCTTTTTTTTCTCTGGCTTCTTTTTCCTCTAGGGCTTCTTGGATAGTTTTGATTGATTATTCAACAAAGGCTTTGTTCAGGCCAGATAAGATTGTGTTAGTTGATGGTAAAGGCATGGGATAATAAATTAGGAGTGGGTTGGTTTTGATATTATGTCTTTTCTTAAGACCATCAATTTTCCTAGAGTCAATGAGGTCTTAGACTACATTTTTTTAGGGTTCTATAGGTATTAGTAGTGTGGCAAGGCATCTGATGGAAATGACAGTAAAGGTTTGGTCAATTTGAGGTGGTAATGAGTTTAGTAGTGGCCTTAGTTCTTGGGGTTACAAGAGGTTCTTTTATTAGAGTCTTTGGAATACTTTGGATAGTGGGAGGTTGAAATTTGAGTACTTCCTCGATGGTTTGTTAATGATATTGACAAATGGTGGGCTGTAAGTGTTTAGTTAGACTTGGTTAACTTTAAATTTTATGGGTAAAAGTGTTTTGGCTTTAGGTATTTGTTTGAGTGTTTTTACGGAAGGTGTTTCTAGGTTGTTCCTAATCCTAGCTTAGTGAAGATCTCAAAAGTCAAGGTAATGAACAAACAACATTTCTTTTTAGAGATGAGGTAGTGCACCTTTGATTACCAACTCTATATGTTTATTTTTAGGTGGTCGATTTCTCATCTTGACTACTTTGGCTTGACAACTTGTAATGTAATCAGAGAATGATTCACCAGGCTTTTTATTTGGTTGTTTTAAGATCTCTCCATGTTATATCCAATTGAGTGTTATACTCACTTTGTTTAATGAATTTTTAGGTCAATAGCAGCCAGTCACTTTTAATTTCATCTTCAAGACTGAAGAACAAGGTCCTCATTCCCTCTTCTAGTGAAGTAAAGAAAAATCATACAATTTGTGACTTAGTAAGCTTGGTTGCAAACATAATGGTGCCATACTACCTCAAATGGACCCTCGGATCCCCAATGCCATTAAACTTGGCAAATTTTGGTAGTTTAAGTCATCAAGAAGCGGTTCATCCTTGAATAAGGATAGATTAGTGAAGCTTTTTTTATCTTTAAGACCAAAGCAAACTTTAGCTAAGCCATCCTATTAGCTAATAGCTTAACTACCCTACCACCCTTGTAGATTCAAGCTTGGTCAAATTAGATATTATAGTAGCTGTAAGTTATGGTGCATTTTTGAAAGCATGGTAGTATTCATTATCATCATCAGCTTGCACAAGAGTATGAAGAATACCTTTTCCTATATCCACTTTTATACTAACAAAACCTAAAGCTTCATTTAGCATGCTAGTAATGTGATTCCCCTCTTGGGTGTTTCTAGCTTAAGTATTGGTGGCTTTAATTTCGACTTGGAGGATCTAGGCTATAGTGCCATCAACAAGTAATTTCTAAATCCCCTCTCTTAGCCTATCCTCAAATTGTTAATAGGAAGTTCCGTCTTGATCACTCATGTTGGAATTGAAGTTAATATTATGAACTAGTCTGCGCTGAGGCTTGCATAGAGCTATGTTTTTGCATATTAGTGAGAAGAAATAAATAAAAATGAATCATGTATGCATGGCATAAGCCTATAAAAGAATAGGGTGAGAATGTATGCATGGTGTCCCCATGCATAATCTTATCATAATGATGCAGAATGGCTATAAAAAGAACATGAGTTAAAGTATGTTATCTACATGCATGTTATGTATACGTGGTTGAAAAGAATTCAATAAAACTTGTTAGTATTTTCCAACACAAGGAACAAACCAATCACAAGCAAGCTCTTCCTTCTAACCTTATTACTCCGTGTGGTTGTTCAATCTCTTCCCTAGCTAGGTTTTGAATGATAGTCAATGAGGGACTATAGTTCTGCTCTCAGACTAGGCTATTTCAATTTATATTGATCAGATTTAAAAGGTAACCTAAGGAACAATACTTAAATGCACTCAAAGCAAACATACAATGTCAATATGGAGATTGATCATTGGGTCATAAATGGCATCTATAATCCATATACACTCCCCTATGCATAGAGCTATAGTTAATAAAAGGGGTCCAAGTTCATGTCCCCACATCAATATTTGGTATGTTTACCAAAAGGCATGAAAGTATTATTCAATAGTTATGATTTTATTCTTTCAACATAAATGTCTATAATATATTCAAATTCCTTAGTCATCCATATGATCTGATAAGGACAAAAGAATGACTCTTCATAGTTTCTACTATCTAAAGATGTCACTATTTGCTAGCTTTCAAAGGCTCTCCAAACTGAGGTATATGATTCTTATCATTCTTTGTACATCAGGCTTGTATGAGCTAAAAACAAGGATCACATTAGTGATATGAACCCACTAGACGACCTGCTCTAGGAACCCGTTCAACATGAACCCAAACTCACTCTCTCAAGGAAAGTTCAAATCAAGTTCCAATTCAGACATAGAGAACCTTCACCTCATGTTTAGTTAGTCCAAACAACCAAAGCTATATCAAAACTTTAACCTTTTGAACAATAACAAACAAGCAACAAAGGTTATTAAAAAGACGCCACAATCTACTGTCTAAAAGATAGATTGATAAGTCACAAAGGTTGTCACATGGTTAACCACCAAGTAACCAAAGAGAATCCTCTCTAAATTTTATTAATCATCCATGATTGCATACCCTCTAGGTTACATAAAATAAGGCCTTTATATAGGCTTAAAGAAACCCTAAATAAAACCTAATTAATATCCTAACTAAACAAGAAAACAAAATCCTTCTTAAATAAGAAAATATAATTCTACTTAAATAAGAAAATATAATCCTAATTAAATTCGGATTTACTTATTCAGCACATTGTAGCACACTTTTCAATATAATTATAGCCGAATTAACTTAAGCCAAAAACATAAAAGTTGTAGTCCTTGTTGTTATCTTTCAGCATCATCTTGAATCACTTCATTTGGATCTATATTGAGTGAGATACAGCCCATTTACTGATGTATATTCAGTCTGCCCAGTATTATTCACGATCTGCTAATCTTTCATATTTTTAGCTCAGGTATAAAGCCGAATTAACTCTGGATATCTTCACCAAAGTTGTAGATCTCCTTCTTATATTTCAAAAACTTCTTGAATCATCTCAATAAGAGTTTTTTAGAGTGATTTATGGCTAAAATACTGAAGTATGCTACACAAAATACGAATTTATGCTAATTGCTCTTTTCTTGAATGAACGTTGCCTTATTAGCATGAACAAATCTTGAAATCTTCCTCTTTGGAGCTAGGATCACATCAATTAGTCTAAGAGTGAGTAGTCTATAAGAACTAACATAATGACAATAATCATTGATAAAAACTAGAGGTGCCATGTCATTTGTGAACATTATGTTAAACTGTTAGCATCAGGAGAAGATAATCATGCAAGAGCTAGGCATGATAATAGTGGAGGTTTTTACTAGTTTATTTACACAGTTGAGTCAAAGTGAGAGTGCCCTAAGGGGGGACGAATAGGGCTATCGAGTAATAAATGGAAATTAAAAGAATTCTAGAAAGAATTAAAAGATTATTGAGAAGGAAGAATGATAAACACAAGAATTTAAGGAGTTCAAATTCTCAACAATCCTACACCTCCACCTAACTTATCCCCAAGTTAGGATTTTTAATTCCCACAATCTTATTCATAAAATTGAGATTACACAAGAGTTTTGTGGCTCACTCTTCTAACCTTACAATTTGAGTTTTCAAGACTCACTCAAAAAGCAACTCACTAGTGTTTTCAAGGCTCATACTAAAACCAATTTCCTAAGTTTTTTAATGGCTAAACACTTAAACCAATTCCTTTAGAATAGAATCTCATTTCCCGTTTTCTAATCTAGAAAATAAAAGAATAAGAATATCTATTCTAACACTCACAAACTCTCATAAGAGTTATATAAAAATAAAATGAATTTGAGAGATTTAATTGAATGCTTGCAGTATATAATCAATAAACAAGTTTCTTAACCTCTAAATGATCTTCAGAGGTTGTATTCATACTTAAGCAATTCAATTATAATTGCTGAAAGCAATAATTTTGTTCCCAACAAGATCAAACTTCATTTGAATAAATTTGGACTTTTGGAGCTGTCATTTGTCTGATCTCGGTCAAGATTTCATCAATCCTGATTGGGACATTCAAAAACCTAGCCATTATATTTATTGTATTTGATTTCATGGTCTAATCTTGGTCAGGATCACCATGTCCCGGTTGGCACTGTATCCCGGGTACAGTCTGGGTCGGGACTTTAGATTGGGATTTGCACTGTCCAAAATTTAGAAGTTGCTTCAATTGGACTACCTTAGTCCTAGTGTGAGTGTGCTCATGATCACTGTTCATAGTGATATTTCTTTAATATTTCATCACCATTTTGACTTCCAATTGAGTCCTAACTTATACACACTTAAAATAAACATACTAAATGCTCAAAATTAAGTTTTTTAAGATCAAAATTAAGATCGATTATTGCTAAGGTCAACAATCTCCTCCTTTTTATTTTGAAAACTTATTTTGAGCTTGAGAAGGATAATATAAAGTGAAGTGTCTTTATTTGAATTTCATTAAAACATGTAAATTATTCTCTCCCTTAAATTATGCATATTATAAAGATAACAAATTTAAGGAGTAAGGAATTCATATAATGAAGAATATCAATGAGAATGATACCAATTTAAAAATAATGAAAGTTTAAGAATCTCCCCCTTTTTGTTATATAAAAAATTAATTAAACAAATCTTTAAAAAATTTCTTGAATATACCAATTAAAATATTTAATATATTTCTTTATTACTCCCCTTTTGAACAAGATAAGAAATATAAATTTATAAATTATTCTCCTTGACAAAAATAGAAACAACATAAAATATAACATAAGGGAAATAAAAACATGGCCTAATATAACAAATGTGTTAAAAACATAAAAACATGATAACATGATCATTAACAATAATGCTAGGCAACATGAGGGGAAATAATTTCAAACATATTTAAATAAATAAAACTATTAGCACTTACAATGCATGTAGTACAACTTTAACACATCACAATCATAGTACATATAAAACTTAGCTATCACATGATCATGTAGAGGTTAGCTAACCAATACATGATTTCTCCTAAAGGAAATAAAAGACCAAAAACTAAAACAATGAAAACAAAGATAGAGCAAAATTTTAAAAAATTATGTCCATTTAGCCAAGTATCACACCTATAAAGAAAGTAAACAAAATAAGGCCTTTTAAAAAATGATAACATGATTATTAAACTGAGCTAGCCATACTTATAATGTTACAATGTATAATTCATGCATTAAAAAATTATGTAAAAATAAAATTATGCATAAAATAATAAAATAATAAAATAAACAAACTCAAATATTTCTCCTCCTTTGTCAAAATGCAAAAGGAAATTTTAATAAAATAAAAACTGCATTAATGAAAAGGATAAAGTTATAATGAAATCAAAATATCAATTGTTAACAAGACACAAAACTAACAACTGACAACTTATAAACTGAAAGAAAATAAAAAAAAACCAAATATAGACTGACCATAAACTAAACTTAAATAGCTTAAAGCTTAGAAATCGAACACATACTAAAAATAAACTAAATAGAAATTGGCGAAAACACACAAAATTAAGACATAAAAATCTAGTCTTGTTAAGGAGGAGGTGGAGGATGAGTGAAAGGCGTATATGAGCTAGAATAGCCTTATTGATCATAAAGATAGTGGACATCATATTAAAGATTAGCTATGTTAACATCCACTTTGTCAAAGCGGGCATTGAAATTTGTCTCCATCAAGCTTATCCTATCAAAACGTTGTCCAACCCATTATGGTTCATCTCCAAATGCTTGAGCTCCTTGAGAAGTACCCTCTTGCCTTAATCTTTTCCTTTAAGGAGCATTATAGACAGCAGGGTTTAGCGCACATCCAAGATTTTAACAATTGCGACACTATTTGAGCTCAGGGCTCTAGAGAACACACTAACCACTGTCACAAAGACATGGCATGGAGATGAGGAGTCACCACCAATGGTAATAATTAGGACAAATCGAAAAGGTGGTACTTGATTCCCTAAAAGAAAGCTAGCACCACAACCAGGAGATTCTGGGTATGGAATACCAACTTCTTTAAGTCTTGTGTTCATTTAGAATTACTTTATGAATTACTATATTATCCTCTATTTACATGCAATTTCATATAAACCGTTATTCTAGCAATTAAATCCAACGCAAACTAGTCGTGAAAATATAAGTAAATAATGCATTCATTCAAACATATAATCCCTAAGTTAGTCTAATATACATGGATTTTAATTAAATGAGCTAAATCTACATGTTTTAATTAGTGAGCCTAAAAGGCCTAATTCCTTTTAATTTTAATTAAATGAACCTAAGTCTATTTATTTTAATTCTAAAAAATGGGCCTAAATCTAAAATTTATGGAGGTATTTATTTAAAGGACCTAATTCTACATGTTTTAATTATAAGGTGATCTTAAATCTACAAGTTATGAAAAAGGCTTAAGTGGGCTAAGTCTAATTAATTAAATTAAATTAAATAGGCCTATGTCTAATTTACTAAATGGGTCTAAGTTATCTCTAACCTAAAATCTAATTAATTATGGGCCTAAAATACATTTTAATTAATCAAACCTAATCTTAATTTAAATGGGTGGATTATAATCTAATATGGGCTTAAGGCCCAAAACACATAAAAATAAATAAACAAGCCAAAAAAACAAATAAAACATATTAAAACAATTAAATAAAAGATCAAACAACTAATTAAATTAACTCCTTCTAAAACCTTAATTTTCATTAACATGCAATCCTAGATTAATCTACTTCCACCATTGATTTTAATTAATTACCCAATTGAAACCCTAATTTTACTAACTAATTAATCAACATAAACATGCAACCACACATAATTCCATTATCCCCACTATTGGGCTATTACAATAATCTATAGAAAATAATAATAAAAATAATTAATACAACCCAAAAAAATAAATTAAATAAAAAAATAAAAAGACCTAAAAACTAAATTTACAAGGTTTGATCCACCATGTACTTCTCATGAGTTTAGTCCTCCATAATCACCATAGAAAAGAACAAAAAATATGATTAGTGAATAAATTATAGCAATAATAAAACAAAATTAAAAATCAATAAAATAAAAAAATCAAATAAAAATAAAATAAGGGGAAGATGATGCTTATGGATGATTTTAATGGAGTACTCCTCAGATTTTGTAAAATCACCATTCTTGATAGGTATTCGAATATTGAACTTCAAAAATTCTCCAAAGATCTTTATTTAAGCAAAGAATTTATGGAGAATAAGATTTTTTCTCTTCCTTTGTCTTCTCATTTTTTCTCTTTTTTATTTTTGCTTTCCTCTTTTGTGCCTTATCTTTCCTTTGCTCTACCTCTCTCCAATTTTTTTGCCTCTCCTATTTTCAGAGCCAAACACTCCTTATATAGGGATACATCTTCAAACCCTAGTTATAAATTGATTCCTAAAGACTTCTATTTCCTTAAAAACATTATCAAAATAATTTTAGGAGAATTTCATACCAATTAGGACTCAATTTTTACTAGAAAATTCGAGAACCCGGGGCAGAAGAGGTTTAATTCCGATCGAAATTAGCGTAATTCCGATCATTTTTTTAACTTTTAATTATAAAAAAGTCCTTTAAAAAATTTCAGTTTTGAAATTAGATCCTTAAAAAGCATTGAAATTTAGTCCATGAAAACATTAAATTCTTTCTTTGAAAAAATGTAATCAGACCCATAAAGTTTCAAAGTTTAAGTATTGAAGACCTATTAACGACATTTTCATCATTGGAGTCTTTTGTCGCATCCATAACTCATCATCCCAAAATTGGGTGTCTACAAGCATCTTGAGTTTAAGTTTTAACTTCTTCATCTAATTGATCTTCAAAATCTTTAGTTTGCTTGAATAAAGCATCAATATACTCACCTTCACTAATATCATGCTTCCAAACCCAAGTATTATCAATAGAGGTAAATTATTTGGAATGCTTAATGAAAGTTTCATCAAGAAGAATTGGTTTGGTAGGATTTAAAAGATCAAGATGAGTGCCATAAAATTAAGCTAACTTTGTGACAATCCCACCAATATAAATAGCACCGGTATGATTATCACTAATTAGCCACAATCTCCATTTTATAAATCTTCCTAAGGTTATGGGTTCATGGGCATCATATAATAAAGAATGAAGAGGTCATCTTATGAAAGAGTTTAATTAGAGAGATCTCTACCATTTATAGAATAGTTAAGCAAATGGTGCATATACCACAAGGCTTTGGATTTTAGATAAGAAGCTTTTGTGTGACCGGTAGAGAAAATTTTTCTTGAGGAGCATGAACTTCATTCTAAAAGGTAGAGGCACTCCAATGTGACTTGACTTAAACATGACCTTCTTGAGAGAAGCCAAAAAGAGTATCAAATTCATGACAAGTCATGAATCTATCTCTTCCACCTAATTTAAAGTGCATTGAAAAGTAAGGATTGTCGTCATTAAAGTGAGTGGATCAAAGAGTGTAGGAGGAAAGAAATTCAACAATGAGAGAAGTATAGGAAGGTAGAGATTGGAAATCATAATCATACAAACCTACATAAAGTAGGAGCTCCTTGACTTCATTAAAACATCCAATATCTTTGAGAGTTTGCTCATGCATAAACCTTGATGGAATGTAGTTTCTCTTCTTAAATTGAGCAACTCCCTTCCTAAATTCTTAAGAAGAATAAGAAAAAGGAGAGTGAGTTCTCCTAGGTTTGTCCTTTTTTGAAGAAGTGTCTTGAGAAGAGGAAGGAGGAAGGTTGATAGCTTTCTTAAGAGCCATGAAAAATAATTCTTAAGGAAGAGCTAAGGGGAAGAGAATTTGTGTAGAGAATTTTTTGAAAATAAAGTAGTGAATGATAATGGGAATAGAGGAGTATTTATATAAGGGAATTAGGGTTTAGAAAGGATTTAAAATTTGAATTGTGGTAAAAAATGAACCTTAAAAATCATTCTTGATTAGGATTGGAGAGTCAAAGAGGCATAAAAGCACAAAAAACCTTATGCTGTCAGGATGCAAATCCCAATCGAGATATGCTATGCTCATGATTGGGATTAAGACTGGGATCAATTCTGTATGAATTATGCAAATTACACAATTAAGTCTCAAGAAGGACATGTGTGGTCCCAAGTAGGACCAGATCCTTAAAAGAACCTTTAAATATTAAAAACTTGCAATTAAGTCCAAAAATATGAGCAATTGAGTCCTTACGAATTAATGCTCATACAATTTGGATTTAACTGAAAATAAAGAGAGATGTAAAAATAAATTTACTCTGAAGAGGGAGTTATTTTACAAAAAAAAATTAAATTGAATTAATTTCAATAATTATTAATTTGCAAAATGGAAAAAAAAATTTCTTAAAAAATAAATAAATAAAATGGTTAAGATCAGAATCATAATAATTATCAACCATAAACAAGACAATTTACTAAATAATCAAAACAAGCAATAAGCACAACATGATTTCACATGAAATTTTATGAAATCAAATAATTTAAATAGCAATTAATCAAATAATTAAGACAAACTCAAACCATCAATCATTCCAAGATCATGCTTAATGAAATTCAATCTCTCTTCATTAAGAGGTTTAGTGAAGATATCTGCAAGTTGATTATTTGTATCAATAAATTCAAGTGAGATATCACCATTTTGAACATGATCACACAAGAAATGATATCTAATGTCTATATGCTTATCTCTAGAATGTTGAATGAGATCATTGCTAAGGTTTATAACACTTATATTATCACATTTGATTAGAATGTGATTAAGTTTTATACTATAGTCCAACAATTGTTGCTTTTTCCATAAAACTTGTGAACAACAAAGATTGGTTGCAATATATTCAACTTCAGCAATGGACAAGGCAACTGAAGCTTATTTTTTGGTAAACCAATAAACTAAACATTGTCCTAAAAATTGACAAATTCCAGAAGTGCTCTTCCTATCTAGTAAGATATCGGTAAAGTCCACATCCGAATAACTAATGTCTATATGCTTAGTTCTAGAATGTTGAATGAGATCATTGCTAAGGTTTATAATACTTATATTATCACATTTTATTGGAATATGATCAAGTTTTATACCATAGTCCAACAATTATTGTTTTTTCCACAAAACTTATGAACAACAAAGATTAGCTGCAATATATTCAGCTTCAGTAGTGAACAAGGCAATTGAAGCTTATTTTTTGCTAAACCAATAAACTAAACATTGTCCTAAAAATTGACAAGTTCTGTAAGTGCTCTTCTTATCTAGTAAGCTATCGGTAAAGTCCACATCCGAATAAATAATTAATTCAATGGATAAACTCCTAGGATACCAAAGTCTTAAATGCAAACTTCCACTTAAATATTTGAAAATTCTTTTGATTGCATTCAAATGAGACTCTTTAGGACTATATTGAAACCTAGCACATAAGCAAGTAGCAAACATAATATCAAGTCTACTAGTAGTTAAATAAAGAAAGGATCCGATCATGCCTTTAAATAGCTTTTCATCAACTGGTTTGCCAATCTTATCCTTATTAAGTTTGGTAGTGGTACTCATTGGAGTTTTTCTTGACTTAACTCCTTCCATGCTAAACTTCTTAAGAATATCTCTTGTATATTTATTTTGATTAATGAATATCGCATCCCTACATTACATGATTTATAGGTCAAAGAAGAATTTGAGTTCACCCATCAGGCTCACTTCAAATTCTCCTTGCATCAACTTAAAAAATTCCTTATACAAACGATGGTTAGTAGCACCAAAAATGATATAATCAATATATATTTATACAATAAGTAAATCATGCTTGGATTTCTTTATGAAAAGAGTTGTGTCAACTTTTCCTTTAGAGAAACCTTTGTTTAGTAAGAAGTTGCTCAATTTTTCATACTATGGTCTTGGAGGTTGTTTCAATCCATACAAGGCTTTTAATAATTTAAAAGCATGATTTGGAGAATCAAAATTTTCAAAACCTAAAGGTTGCTCAACATATACCTCATCTTCAATAAAACCATTTAAAAATGATCTTTTAATATCCATTTGAAAAAGTTTAAAATTCATGAAAGATGCAAATGCTAATAGCATTCTAATAGCTTTTAACCTTACAACGGGGGCAAAGGTTTCATCATAATCAATGTCTTCCTCTTGATTATAACCTTTAACTACTAGTCTGGCTATATTCCTAGTTATGACATCTTGTTCATTCATCTTATTTCTAAACACCCAATTGGTGCCTATAATAGGATGATGTTTCAGTCTAGAAACCAAAGTCCAAACTTTTTTTCTCTCAAAATTATTTAACTCTTCTTGCATATCAAGGATCTAAAATTCATCACTTAATGCATCATCAATATTTTTTGGTTCAATTAAAGTATGAATGCTAATTAATAATAGACTTGAGTTTAGATCTAGTAGTTACCCCTTTTGTAGTGTCACCTATAATGAGATCTTGAGGATGAACTTTCTTGAATTGCCAACCCTTTAGAAGATCTTCCTTTAAATTAGGTAAAGGTATTTCCTCATCTTCTTCCTTTCTAGGATCTTCAAGCTCCAGTGGTTTGCTAGAATTTTCTTCTTAAGTCTTTTCTTCCATAAGTTTACCTACATCATTATCAACACTACAAACATCCTTTCTAGGATCAAGTGAGTTTGATTCATCAAATACAATATACATTTATTCTTTAACTACTAAAGCTCTTTTATTAAACACTTTATATGCTTTACTAGATGTAGAATAACTTAGGAAAATTCCTTCATCGACTTTAAAATCAAATTTTCTAAGATTATCCTTAGTGTTTAATATAAAGCACTTGCATCCCAAATACTCTAAGATATGAGATTTGGGGTTTTCTATTGTTCCAAAGCTCATAAGAAGTTTTGTTTAAAATTTTTCTTTTGAAAACTCTATTTGAAATATAGCAAAATGTGTTAACAACTTCCACCCAAAAATATAGTGGTAAGTCATACTCATGAAGCATTGTTCTTTCCATTTCCATTAGAGTTCTTTTTTTTCTTTCAACCACCCCATTTTATTGAGGAGTTCTAGGAGAAGAAAATGTATGTGAAATACCATTTTCATTGTGAAAGGTTTTGAAATATTCATTTTTAAACTTAGTTCCATTATCATTTTTAATAGATGAAATATAAAAACCTTTTTTGTTTTTTAACTCTTTTTGAAAAATTTTCAAAAGCTTTAAAAGCATCATTCTAATAGGCAAGGAAACACACCCAAGTGTATCTAAAGTAATCATCAACCAATATATATGCATAGTGCATTCCACTGAGACTAATAATTCTAGTTAGTCCAAATCCATATGTATAAGTTCAAGTGGCCTAGTGGTTAACACTACATTCTTAACCTTAAATGAAGACTTTGATTGTTTTCCCTTTGAACAAGCATCACAAGGTTTATCCTTTATGAATTCAAGTTTAGGGAAACCAATCACAAGTTCATGTTTATAAAGATCATTCAAAAGCTTAAATTTTATATGTCCTAATCTTCTATGACATGTCCATGTGTCATGGGAAATAGACATTAAGTATTTAATGTCTTTTTTATCAGCCTTATTCAAGTCAATTACATAGACATTGTCTACTCTTTCACCACTAAAAATTACTTTGTCTTCATCAAGACTACTAATGAAGCAATTTTTAGGATAGAAAGTGACTTTATTTTCCATATTACATAGTTGACTTGTACTAATAAAATTATGTTTAAGACCATCATCAAGCAACACATGATGTATAGATAAGGATTGAGGATTATCGATTTCTCCAATACCTACCATTTTTCCTTTGGCATTGTCCCCGAATGTGACAAGTCTTCCATCCTTAGCATCGAGCTTGTTAAATTATTTCTTGTCTCATGTCATGTGCCTTGAACATCCATTATCGAGATACCACTTGCTTTTTGTTCTTGCAGATTTTAAGCACACCTACACAAGATAATTTAAGTGCTCTTTTGAACCCAAACCTTTCTTATTCTAGGTTGGTTAGTCTTAAGATAATTCAAAGGATGCAAATTCATGTGTAGTTTTCTGTAGAAACACATATTATTGGTGTGTGTGTGTCTTTTGATCATGCAATATGAACATACAATATTCTCAAATTTATTTCTCCTAGGATGGTATAGCTTCCTAGTGTATAAAACATGCCTTTTGTGTTATAGTGGTGTGTGTCTCCTAATATTATTATAAGTTATAGTTTGAGACATACATTGATAATGAAAATGTGTATTTTGATAGGTTTGTGCTACATGCTTATAAGAATGATGTTGTGTAACATGCTTAGGAGTGTTGTTTCTAGTGTACATGTAAGCATGTTTGGGTTGTGCTTTTCTAGCATGAGACTTACCTCTTTGTGTCATATAGTATTGAGTCTTATAAGACTTTCCTATAGGATTTGACACATGAGACTTATTAGCTTTAAAAGCTTGAGTCTTAATTGGTTTAAAGGTAGACGGAGTGGAATTACATGAGGCTTTAACAAATTTAATATAAGATGACGATAAGGACAAAGGCATTCCATTTTCATATCCAATTCCATGAGTATTTCCATGGATTTTTTGAGAGTCAAATAGACTATTTAAACTCTCTTTTCCTCTTTTTAATTTGGAAATGAAATTCTTTAACTCTAATGTCTCATTAGAAAGTTTATGATTTTCGTCATTAATTTTCTTTAGTTACTCTTCTAAAGAATTTGAAGATTTTAAATCATTAGCAAGTTTATCATGTGATTTAACAAGTTTAGAAAATTCATTTCTTAAATTTTTGAATTCCTTAGTTAAACTAATTAGCTCATGCTTATAATGCTTCTTCTTAGAAAGTAAGCTTTTGTATTTAAGCAAGAATTTTCTCATAATAGAGCTCTCATCATCATCATCATCATCATCATCATAATCATAATACTCATCACAGGAAGAGCTAGAAGTATATGGTGCCTTATTTTCATCTTCAAGAGCCATGAAGCAAAGGTTGTCTACTTCTTGCTATTCCTCTTCCTCTTCAGATTCGAAGGAGTCATCCTAAATAGCTTTAAAGGCCTTCTTTTTCTCATTTGCTCCTTTGTTCTTGAATTTTAGTTTAGAACACTCACTTTCAATGTGACTCGACTTCTTGCATTTATAACAAGTAACTTCTTTGGTTTTTTTTCTTAACTTCTCCTTCATACTTCTTATTAAAGTCTTTTGTTCTTGAGAAATTTTTTTTTCTCAAGAACTTTTTAAAGTTTCTAGTGAGGATGGAAATATCACCATCTTTATCACTAGAATCTTTAGTATTTTCTTATTCACTATCCTCTTGTAGAGCTTATAGTGTTGTGCTCTTTTTCTTCTCTTCCTTCTCCTGTTGCTCTTCACCTCTTTGCTTAATTGTAAGCTCATGTGTTAAGGGTTTTCCAATAAGTACTTCTTTCTTGGAGAAATATTTTCTAAATTTTTTTAGGTTGGTAAGAAAAGCATTAAGTCAATTAGTCATCTCTGTGATTGCCTCATAAGGTTTCATCTTGAAGAGTTCATATTCATACATATGAAGTTAAACCTTCTTGCTTCTAACCTACATGCTGCCTTCATAATAGGTTTCTAAGGTTTCCTACATATCCTTGGCTGAAATGAAATGTTAAAGCTTTCCTCCTTCTTCTCTTGTCATAGAAGAGAGTAAAATGATCATAGCCTTTTTATTCTTATAGTTTTCTTCCTTTTGTCTGTTGCTCGATTCACTTCTTAATAGAATTGTTTGCACATTATCAATGGTAGCTTTAGGTGGTTGCCAACCTTTGAGAATAACTTTCCAAAGTCTAATGGAATCATAATCTAGATATAACTCCATTTTGAACTTCTAATGAGGATAATCACTATCGTCAAAGAATGGTCTAAGTGAAGAAACATTTTAAGATTCACTCCCCATGATCTTGTATTCTAGAAATGAAGTTTATATAATTCA
The DNA here is from genome assembly GCA_947683625.1 of Mallotus nudiflorus. NCBI lineage: Eukaryota > Viridiplantae > Streptophyta > Magnoliopsida > Malpighiales > Euphorbiaceae > Mallotus > Mallotus nudiflorus. Next base: position 7,737,491 of record CANTUR010000027.1, on the reverse strand, counting down.
ATCTTTGATACCAATTGAGACTGCCCTAAAGGGGGTGAAAAGGGCAATCAAATAATAAATGGAAATTAAAAGAATTCTAGCAAGAATTAAAAGAATGTTAAGAAGGAAGAATGATAAACATGAGAATTTAAGGGGTTTAGATTCTAAACAATCCTACATCTCCACCTAACTTATCCCCAAGTTAGGATTTTTAACTCCCACAATCTTATTCACAAGATTAAGATTACACAAGATTTTTGTGGCTCAATCTTCCAACCTTGCAACTTGAGTTTTCAAGGCTCACTCAAAAACCAACTCACTAGTGTTTTCAAGGCTCATACTAAAACCAATTTCCCAAGTGTTTTAATCACTAAACACTTCAACCAATTTCTTTAGCATATAATCTCACTTGCAATTTTCTAATTCCAGAAAATAGAAGAACAAGAATATCTATTATAACACTCACCAACTCTTATAAGAGTTATATAAAAATAAAATGAATATGAGAGAATTTTGAGAGCTTTAATTGAATTCTTGAAGTATATAATCAATAAACAACTTTCTTAACCTCTAAATGATCTTCTGAAGATGTATTTATACTTGAGCAATTCAATTATAGCTATTAAAAGCAATAATTTCATTCCTAACAATATCAAACTTCATTAAATGAAATTTGGAAATTTTGAGCTATGATTTATTTGATCCCGGTCGAGATTTCATTAATCTTGATCAGGACATTCAAAAACCTAGCTGTTGTATTTTATTCACGGTTTGGTCCTTGTCAGCATCACTATGTCCCAGTCAGGATTGCCTCGTCCCGGCACAGTCCTAATCGGGACCTCAAATTAGGATTTTCACTATCCAAAATTCAGAAGTTGCTTCAATTAGACTACCCTGGTCTCGGTCAGGACTACCCTGGTCCCAGTCGTGAGTGTGCTCGTGATCATTATTCATAATGATATTTCTTCACTATTTTGACTTCCAATTGAGTCCTAACTTATACACACTTAAAATAGACATATTAAATGCTTAAAATTAACTTTGTTACTATCAAAATTAAGATTAATTGTTGCTAAGATCAACACAAAGGTATAAGGCTAAGGGCTCATTTAGCAACAATGCCCCCCTAATGACTAGGGTTACAAACTCCGATCAATGGGTCTAACATTATTTTGATAACTTATAAACGAGTCAAGGCTAAAAGTGATGAATCTAAATCAGTCACCCTATAACTTGTGTGGAATCATAGTGGATCGCTTTCCATCATCGTCGCCTGATAGGGACCAATGGTGCACATTTGATATGATGTGTAAAAAGCAGTAGTGAAGGACTCCATGCAATTGAGTATAATGTAATAAGAAATAGCCATTTTTTGAGTTAATCTTTCTAACTAGAATCCCCAGTGGAGTTGCCACTGTGAGTAGCTGATTGGAATTTTGATCTTTTCTTTGACGATGAAAAAGGGGTCTATTCATTCCGTTTATAGGACAGGAACAATGTTTAGTCTCAAGAGGATGTGAGACTTTTATGTTTGTGAAGTCACCACCTGAATTTTCAGGAAAATGCAAGGGACCATATCAAGTCTCTCAACGAGTATCGTCCCCAAGAGATATTTTAGGTTCGAAAGATCACATCTACATTTTGGCTATTTCACATTATACAATACTTAATATATGGCTACCATAGTACCCTAGTTTTGGAATGACAGAGCATGTGATAAACGAAAAGTAAAGAAAAAAATTAATTATAATTGCTACATTTCTTTCCTAGTAAATACATTTAAAAGAGAAAAAGTGCAGAGAAAGTAAATCTAAAATACACTTGCAAGACAGGGGTTAGCAAAACTATATGCATTGATCCATTCACTTAAACAAGTAGCAAATAAGCAAGAAATATTCACTCAGTTGAAAAAGCATATAGAGGCACTTAATCATATGCACTTGTAAGGGTTATAATGGAAATTGAATGAAGTGATTACTAAAAAAAAGAGATAGAATATTCCTAAATGATAGAGTAATGACAAAAAGAGATATATTGATATATTACAAATATAGTTGCATCATTGGACCAAGAAATGAGAACTCTAACCCAAAAATGTGGATTTTCACATTATTAAATGCAAACAAAATGAATAGAGATTCTTATTTTCGTGTCGAAATGTAAAATGATGTAGGTTTAATGCAAGGATGCAAAAAAAAATATTTTGAGCATTAAGGATGTGTTATGAATGTGAAGAGTAATAGATCCATGCCAAAATGATAGAAACTAGAATGCAAAAATGACAATTTTAATGTGAAAGTTCAAACTAAAGTTGAAAGATTTTTTATACAAGAATGCAAATATGATGTCAAACCACCATTTTTATGTTAAAAAAGGTAGTTTTACATCGAAATGGAGGCTTTGTGCCAATGATGCAGAACTTGTGTTAAAAATGCAGTTTTTACGTTAAAACTACCTTCTTTAACGTTAAAAATATAGAATTTGTGCAAAGAAGGTGATATTTATGATAAAATATAGATTTCAATATCAAAATGTGATTTTTATTAATAGAATACGCAGTCATCATCGGACCTTTTTCAGTAACAGTTAAAATTCGATTTATGACACATCCTATTATATGAACCAAGTGAGTGTTTAGAAATAAAATTAATAAACAAGGCATTATAATTAGGAATGAAGATAGGTTAGTGGCCAAAGTTTATAATGAAGAAGAGGAAATTAATTATGACAAAACATCTGCCCCAGTTGCAAGGTTAAAGGCCATTACGATGTTGCTTGTATTTGCATCATATATAAATTTATCAAATGGTTATTAAAAATGGAATTTTAAATTGATTTATTCAAAAGGAAGTATATGTAGAGCAACCTTTAGGTTTCCAAATTATGCTTTTCAATTGTCTAAGGCATTATATGGATTGAAACAAGCTCCTAGAGCTTGGTATGAAAGGTTGAATAAATTTCTATAAGAGAAAGATTTCTCTAAAGGAAACGTTTACACAACTCTTTTTATAAAAAGATCCAAAATAAGTTGTTAATTATTCAAATTTATGTTGATGATATTATTTTTAGTGCTACTAACCACTTTTTATATGATGATTTCTCTAAGCTTAAGTCCTTAATTGATCTAGTGACCTCCCGAGCTGAAGTCATGATCCGACCTATCCTCACAATCATGACTTTATCCTCACCATTCAACTGTCAACAATCACAAAGAAGCCTAATGGCTACATTTCTCAAAAGTCATTATCAGGACCTAGCATGTCACGATCGTGAAGATGAAGTTGAAAAATGAAGCATAGGGATGGTGAAGATTAAGTTGTTACTCTTCAACAGGTAGGAAATAATCTCCAACTATAAATAATCATTATAAAACCTCATTTAAGATGTTAGATGAAGTTATAAATTCATTCATTCGTAGCATTCATGTCTTTTACGTTCTTTAAATTGGCAAGTACTATGATGAAGTTTATTATAAGATAGTGGATATGAATGCTTGTGATTTATAATTGGGCATCCTTGGTAGTATGATGCGAATGTCAAACACTTGGGTAGGAGTAATACACATCAACTACAAAGAATTGAGGTAAGGTACATCTTGCACAATTATGCATCACAAATAGCTAAATTTATTTAATCAAATTTTCTTCTTATTTGGTTGTTTTGCGTAATTATTTTTGTTCCTATTACACCCAAACTATACCGAAGGTATAAATAACCTTTTTTTTTTTCAAATTAAATGAAGTTTTTGCTTTGTTTTCTCTAGATTAAGAATTAAGTTTTTAAAACGAGATTTGTTTATTCTTGATAATCAAATATGTTTGATTATTAAATGAGACTTGTTTATTCTTAAATAGTCAATAAAGATTTTCGATTTTAAATTTTTTATCTTAAGCATCTATATTCAACCCTATAAATAACTAGAGTAGACCATAAACATCCTATAAAATTTAGCGTCGCGCAATGTTGATGGCCTTATAGCGCCACAACACTAACCTTACTCTAACAATTCTTATTATATTTCTTTCTTCAAATTAAACGAAAACAAATAGAACGAACTTGAAATGAAGAGGGATGGCTATGCCAGATGCAAACCTCAAAATTAGAACTTCATAATGAAAATTTGACAAAACATTTTTTCTTGTCACACATTCTGCAACTTAGTGTGACACCCATCAGGCGAAAAAACAAAATACAGAATGGTTAAATGTTATGTACCATGCATATCGACCAATTCCAATGTGTCTAGTTAGAAATATGCCATAAACAAGGACTTTTCTGAAATATTTTGAAATAAAAGAGCAGTCCTGAAGAAAATTACAAATTACTCCATTATAAAACGAGTAAAATTTGATGTAGTTTTCCCATATTCTGAAAGGGTCTGAGAAATGATTCAATAAATTAACATCCAAACAAACCCATTTAAAACCACCACTTTGAAGAGCATACCAACATCCATGGAGATACCCAATTATATTGTTTCTAACAAAGTTAAAAAAAAGCTACTTCCCCTTCTTTTGTACATTATGATGCACAACACTAGAGGTTGTTAGTAAATTCAGAAAAATCTGTACAGAGCCTGTTATGATCCGCAGCCATCCTGTTTCCCACTCATCCCACTGTGTATTCCCGTACAGCACTGCCATTGCAAACGTTTAATGCTGCAACAGCAACTGGGTAAACATTTAATACTGCAACAGCAACTGGGTACAGAACACTTCGGGCATTTGGGCCGCGGACAACATTTAACACACCTTGGTCTCAAACATTCCGAGCATTTGAGGCGACCAAAACATTTTATGCACCTTGGCCTAAAACATCTAGGACATCTTGGTCGCCACAGTTTAAATCTACAGCACTTGTTAGAAGTTGCAGTTTTAGACCTTGGTTTTAGTTGAAGATTCTGCCTGATCTTTTTGAGCCGGATTTCTGTGGTTATGCTCTCCATTTCTTGAACAAATTTGCAAAGATGGCGGATGTAGTCGGGGTACAATTCCAAGTTACAATGCCCACCTCCTTTAATCCATAATGGCTCATATGGTTCTCTAGCCAATTTCCACAGTCCACTGCCATGTAACCAGTTCACAACATCATCCTCCGTACCCTGTAAGAAGACATGATGTAAGTCCACGAAAGTTAGTAATTAATGAAAGTTCTGTACATCAAGCTTCTACCAATAGCTCCATATTAGGAACAGAAATAATAATTTATAGAATCAAGCTCAATAAATGCAAACATTGTTCTGAATATTGGGACAAATTTTACTAGTACTAATTTCACTAATACTATGGTGGGTAAAATTCTAACTTATTCATAGAATGGTCAGAAGTGTTATATTTTGCTAGTATTCTATCTATGAAGCATGCACAATGATACTACAAAGAGTTGGAGAGCGCTCGGAATATATACGATATGTGCATTTGCCAAACCGTTCTAGAGAAAAGGAAGGGAAAACAGGAAAAAAAAATGCTAAAAAAGGCCATGGATTTACACATTTGGAACATTATATTAGACATATCTCACTTCTTAGGATCAATTTAAATCTAATGGAATTATTGCATGTTGCTGTTTTGAAATTCTAACCCTTTTCTTCTTCATTTTTTTTTTTTTGCTGCACGCAAAATTTATAATATGATACAAAACTTTAATTCCTAGAACACAATGGTATTTAACTTCTACCAAATTTACCCCAGAAGTTAAAGATCAATTGCAATTTTCATGCCAAATTACAGCATTGTGTAAAACATTTTAGTTCTTCAAATTCTTACATTTTGCACTAACAGTCACTCAAGCATTGAAGTGCTTTCAACAACATGAACCAAATGGATACTAGTAATTTTCCGCGCGCACACATTTCAAAAAGAAAATAGTGAGATCCTCTTTCCTCTTTGAAATACTAACATTCTAAAAAAATTCCCACTTTTTAACAGAAAAAACTCCCAAAGCAATTCACACATTCTATGTTTGGCTCAATAAACTAAAATCTGCTTTCAATTGCCCTAGTAACAGACAAATTTCAATCATGACAAACTAACATGATTCCCAAGGAAAAACAAAATGACAGCTGCATTAACTTGAGTGAAAAAATACATCAGCATAAGTTGTAATTATAATTTTGACTCATGTTTTACAAGAGATATTATACTAGCACTGCTATCACATAACTAATCGGACAATCAGTCTAAACAGAAAGATCCACGTGATACAAAGGTTCTATCAAACACATAGTTATTAAAGGCGAAAGGCGCATCAAAGCGCAAAGGGGTCCTAGAGCCTAGGTGCAGGTATGTGCCTTTTTGAAGTAAGCCACAAAAAAATATATATATATTGCATATAATAAGGCTAATAAGACTCATAAGATAAAACATGTATAAAATCATATTCTAAACATTAATATTTTATAAATCTAAAACAAAATACATCCACAAATGACAAACATATACTTTTTAAATCCATAATAAGCACTAAAAAGAAAAAAAAAAAAAAAAGTTCAAGAAATAAGGTTTTTTTAAGTAAAAACCCTAAATTTTAACTAATAAGGCTTTTTTAGGTTAGGCCCAGCCCAATTTCTTTTATTGGCCCAACTCAAAAATCAGATATTTAGGACAATTTCACTGAGGCGCGCCTTTTGCCTTGTCCAAGGGGCTCGCCTAAGCCCTAAGGCATGTGCCTGAGTGAAATGGCTCGCCTTGGAGGCTATGATGCACCTAGGCCTACGTCTTGTGTGCCTTGTGCCTCAGGCGCGCCTGAACTGTGATCAAACAGATTACAAGAAAAGCAATTCTCACTTGGAGTCCTCCAAAACTAATCAAGCACATAACATCCTTTCTAATCAAATGATTGGCATATATTCTTTATTGTGATTATACAAGCAAAGAAAGATGCAAAGAAAAATCAAACATGAGCAAAAAGATATGAAAAAGAAAAAGAAACTTACATGTATTACTAGTACAGGGCATTTCACCTTCTGAATTTTGTTGATGTTCTGCAATTATAAGAGAAGTGTGAAATTGTAAAGCAATAGCACAGACAGCATATTACACATGTATAATACTCATTATGCAAGCAATAAAACACTAGTGTCCAACAATGAAATTCAATACAACAGTAACTGCTGAACAGCCACAGTACCAACAACACATATAATAACCTGCATGAACGAGGATAAATCACTCACCTCATATATGTCAAAGCAAAATGTGAACTTTACATGGCAGAGCACACGAAGACCGGAGAGAATAGCGCTATGCAAAACTACACCTCTCAGTCTTGGCAACTTAGCTGCCAAGTGCAATGTTGGACCACTACCAACTGACTGCCCATACAAAATTAAGTCTTCCTGACTAACTCCATACTCTGTCTGAAGACATTGATAAACGGCTTCAATATCCGCATAGGTATTAGATTCACTTGGCTGCACATCACAAGCCACAACCACAAAACTGAGTTAATGTCTTCACAAAACATTACTAGAAGGTTATTACTAAACAGTGGCTGAATTCTAAAAAAACATAACACAACTTGCAAGACAGTCTAAAATATTTACATTCAATGAATGCAAAAGTCATGACTCTAAAGTAACAATCAAAGTCACATATCACACATAGTGATAATAAGATGATTCTATCCTCATTGGTTGGAGAAAAAAAAAAACAGCTATACTTTTCATTACTTCAATGCAGAAGAATGAAGAGGTGCTCCCAGTGAATCCTACTAAAAGCCAATTTAGATGCAACTACTCCATTTTCACATTATGTTGATTCATCAGGACATGATAGCAATGTAATGGGGATAACTAGATCATCATTTTGAAATGGTGATGTCACAGTCGTAGTCAGCATCGGTGCAACTATTAATTGGTAGGAATCAAATCTAGAGGATAATATATTACTGTTCAAAGCAAGAAGGAAGCTACCTAATCAAAATATATCAATGATCTCATGGCATTGCAGTATCTGCTTTTTAAAGACAACATCCATGCTGTTATCAATTAGTGAAGTTAAATAAAAGTTCAACTCTTACATACAAATACAGATAAGCAGTTGACAATAGCCCCTCCCACAACAGACAACAACATATTTCAATTACCTATTTGATCCACTGAGACACCATGATCAGCCATGAGATAGTGGATGTGAAAACTTTCCAAGTAAACCCAAAGAAGTGAGGCTTGACCCATATTTGACCTCTTGCACTTTTTTTTTTTTTTCTTAATTTATCCCCTGCATATTAATCTTTATAAATTGACACCTTGCACTTTTATTTTTCTATACATTGACTCCCCATACTTTTATTTTTCTACATATTAAGTTCTTTTGGAACCATAAGTAAGACCATGAATCTCACTTGCTGTTACATGATGAATAAAAAAATTTCCAAAATTTTTAAATTTACCCCCTATACGTTTAGTTAAACATTAAGTCCTTACACATTTATTTTTGTAAACATTAAATCCCTAATCAATATGAATTTCTAAAATTTTGTCAACTACATATATAATTTATTTATTCATACTTATTTTTTAATATAAAATTTGTATCAAATGATAAACATCTTATGAAAATTAAATCTAAATATAATAATAATAATAATTTATTCTTTAAATTTTTATTGGATTTTTGTAAAATAATTCAAGCAAAAATTTCAATAGATTTTATTTTAATTAAATTTAAGTAAAAATAAATGATGAAAAATTGTATATGTATGGATTTTTAGCAAACAGAAAATTTTTATTCCTGAAAAAAATAGTTGGTAACAAATCTTTAAAAAAAAATTGTATTGATAAAATTTTTAAGAAAAATTGTCTACGTTATTATATTTAAGAAAGATAAAGTTTGAGTGTATTTAAAAATTCTAGAGTGAAAATAAGTGCATCTTTCAATAATTTATTATTTAAAATTAAATTAATGTTAAAATATGTTAACTAGTATAATATAGATTAGTATTAGACTATAATTAATAAAAAGACAAACATTTTAACAACATTTTATGCTATATTAAAATATTAAATTAGAAGCTTAAATTATATATTTATTAATTAAATATATAAATGTGAACCATTAACTAAAATGTTTACTTAAATTAAAAAAATTAAAAACGTCATTTAAAAATTGTTAAGGATTTGAAAATTTAAAAATTATAAGGACTAAATAAGATATTTTGTTATATGTTACTAATGCCGTGAGGAAGCCGGCGTTTCCCCACATCGGATACATTTCCGTCTCCGACACGGTGAAAAAAGCCCTCACACGTATCGGGGCTGTTTCTGTAATTTTCAAAAATTAGGAAACACATTTCCTTGGTTCATCCGGAATGGGAAGGAGAAGAAAATTAATCCCAAATCAACAGCAATTCTCAAATCAAGAAATTTATCTGGAAGAAGGGAAAAAACCCAAATAAGCAATACAAAAGAAAACATAATTTAAATTTGATAAGGAAAATACCCAAATCAAAAAGCAAAAGGATTCCTAAATTGAAAAGGAAAACAATACAAATTCAATATAAATAAACTCAAGCAATACAAATTCAAACCATCCTACTTCATACATACTTGAAGAACACAAAATCATCTTCCTCTAGTAAGCTTTTTTTTTTTCCTCCATATCAAATTTTTTTTTCTATTGACTTGCTATTCACATCGTTCTATTTTGTTGCCTTCTTATTCTTCATCTTTCTTTGATTGCATAGCTTTGATTTTTTTTTAGGTGGAAGGGTGGATTTTTTTTATTATGCAGAAGGTTTTTGATTTTGGGTGGCTGTGTTCTTCTCTTCTTTGATCAACGGGATGGGTTTTCTTTTTTATGTGGGCTTGTTTGCTTTGCTAATCAATAAAACATATAATTAAATTGATGCACATGATGTGCTTGTTTTTTATTGATAATTAAATTAATAGATGATGATCATATCATGTCTATTTTTTTTTTTTTTTGACTTTTTTTTAATCTTTTTATTATTTATGTTATTTGTATGTATTATTTATGCACGTGATGTGGGTCTTATATTTTAATATTTATATACATACCCCTATATTTTTAATATTTATATATATCTCTATATTTTTAATATTTACACGATTCCCCACATATCCATATCCTATATTTTTTAAAAACAAGTTTCTCCATATCCGTATCTGCATTTCCTCATATCCGCATATCCGTCTCCGTGCAACTTAGAACGCTGTTAATACTCATTCTTAATAGAAGGACTCAATGTGTAGAAAAATAAAAGTGTGGGGAGTCAATGTATAGACAAATAAAAGTGCTAGGCGTCAATCTGTGGGAATTAAACTACAAAGGGTAAATCAAGAGAAAAATAAAAGTGCAGGGAATCAAATATGGGTTAAGCCAAGATGTGATACTAACATATTTGATGGATAATCAAGGGATTCAAAATGATAAATTGTCAGAATGAGTTGCATCTTCAACATACTTTAGCTAATATGAGAAAGTTTTCAAGCTAATATTTTTCCTCAATCATGGATGGAAATTTATTTGAACCATATAAGAAGGAACTAAATAGACAAGGTTTACAAATCTGATGTAAATTCTGTAGAGTGCCAGTATTCAATCTGATAACTTTTGTTAGGCATGATGGAAATCAGTTTGAAGCATACAAGAAGGAACTCAAAATAGAAGGTTTACAAATCTGAGGTAAATTTGGTAGAGTGGGAGTATTGGGAATCCCAGTGGGAAATTTTTTGAGGTCTGGCTTAAAGTTACTATAGAAAGAATGGCTAGCATTGTTTGCAGACGTACCATAGTTCTATTTTTCTTTCATAGTGGGTTCAGCCACAATGGCAATCAGAGGTGTTGACTTTGATTTTGCTCATCGGATGTTAGATTAAATTATTTGAGTAGCCCAGATAGATTATACTGGGGGGTTGTGTGTTCTTGAGAAACTCAAAAGTTATGAATTCTCTTTCAAGATATGAATTGAAAATATTAGTAATCTGAAACAGAAATATGGTCTTCAGAAACTCAAGAATGCATACAGGATTCTCTCTGAGATGCAGTTCCTCCTCTGGACTGCATTTCTTTGAGAGTTCTTGAATTTCTTTTTCCCCATTACAACCCCCAAATTCTTATTAAGCACAACATAAAGCAAAAACCTTTAACATCATCCTCAGTATGCATAACCAAAATCGTCACACACACTATCAAAATCAATTCCTAGTTGCAGAGTATACACGTTAAATGGATGGCTTAAGTTTTCCAGAACACTATAATGCTTATAACATGAGTACAATGTCATAAAAGTCACAAGTTTATTTGAAGGAATGACAGCTTACTTTACCAGTAGAGGCTCCATATCCAGAATAATCATATCTGCACTCACAGCATTCAGATGGCAAAAATCACAATACAAACCAATTAAGAAAATGCAGGAATAGCAATATAAAACTAAAAACAACTTATGAAAAGAAGAAACAAGAATCAAAGATCAGAAAAGTGCAGTTCAGATAAACCATTTAAACCCATCTAAAAAAAACAATGAAATACACAACTCTGAGTACCCAATCAATCACACAGTTTCATGTGTTTCTGATATGAAAATAAGAAAATAAGTTTAAAAAAAATCTGGGTAATCCACAGAAAATAAATTGATAAATTCTGTTTTAAAGATCTGAAATATAGAATTGAATGGACGGTACATGAAAAGACGAGTGAAAAAACAGATTGAAATTACAAAAAGTTAAAAAAAAAATATATGCATCCAGCAGAGTCCAAAAGGCACAATAGTCTAAAAGAAAAGAAAAGAGGAATTTTACTCCTAGGGCTAGGACGGTAAATTATAAGAGTTAACAATGAAGAACAAGAAAAAGTAAGAAAAAGAGTGTTATTAACATTAGAACCATTTAGAAAAATAAATAGAAACTATTTAAATAAAAAATTTTGCACCAAAAAAGAAAGAAAAAAAGCAACCAGAAAGAATAAAAAATAAATAAAAAACTTAAAGAGCTTGAGGGTAAGTCATTAGCAATTAATCAAGATTCAATCTTAATACAACCCTAACCAGTAATCACAGATCTAAACCCAATAAAACCCAAAAGCCAGAAAGGACAAATGCTGGCCAAGAGATGTTCCACTGCATTTACAAATCTAATGGAAGAAAAGAAAGCCTTTTTTTTTAAAAGAAAATATAATAAATAAAAGCAACATAAGTACAAAAGAAAAACACAAACCCCATGATATTAACTCTGAGATTGATCTTGAGCTGCACAAAGAGGTCATAAAGCTGGCCAAGGTCAGCAGCATTGCCATGAGAGTAAAGCAGAGTAAGTCTTGCATATGGGTTTTTTAAATAAAAAGCAACTATCTTGTTCCCTCTTTTTGTATCAATCAATAACACATCAAATGAATTATCATCGGGAAGAGGAAGTGGCATTGAAGAAGAAGAAGAAGAAGATGGTGATGAAAGCACAATAAGCTTGCCATTGTCGCTCTTCTTGATCTGATAAGTAGGTGGAGATGGAGGAAAGAAAGCAAATTTTGCAGCTAATTGAGAGAACATGCAACCCATTCATTCACCCTCCAACAAGATTTTCAATACAATAAGTACAAGTCATTGAGAAAACAAAATGAACAGGCTTTATTATTAGTGCATATATGTAAACTAGTAGTAACAGCAGCAGTAAGAGATGTCGTCTTTGAAGCAACTTGGGTTGAGGGCTGTGTTAAGGGAGTTCCAAAAAAAAAAGGTGGTAGTAACTGAAGAAAGATTGTTTGGGGTATTGGGTATTTTTTGTCTAGCTAAATAAGTGTTAGAATCGTAAAGTTGCAGACTTTTGAGCAGAGAAAGCTAATAGTGAAAGAAGGGAAAGTGCAGGTTAGAAAGAAAGAGCAGGCGGTGTGGTAGTGTATAACAATATTTTGTGATTTGGGAGAGTGTGACTGGGAGCTATGGAGAAAGAGAAAGAGAAAGAGTACCCTTTTCAAAGTGAGAGGGAGAGGGAGAGGGAGAGGGAGAGTGTGTGTGCGTTGGGGTGTGTTGTGTTGTGTGGTTTTTTGCATTTAACTTCAAAACTGAGTTCAATAGATGTGCAGTGCAGTGCATGACTTCATAGCGTGTCAGTTGTACAGTACAGATGGAGTCAATTTACACTAAAAAAATAAGAAAAAGAAAGGACAATTAATACACAGTCTCTGCTAAATGACATTTTTTGGCTCTTTTGACACATACAGTACTCTCCTGTGCGTATATATTTTGTGATACTCGCCAGTCGCCCCTCCTTTTTGAAACAGAGGATTAGGAGCTTTTGGACTTTTTTGTTATTGTTCTTTTGACATTATGAAGTGCTGCCATTCTTTTCAGCCTTGGTTTCTAAGTTGTCATCAATACCTTCATTAATTCACATTTTTTGAATTAGACATAATCATTCTCAACTTACTCATGATTCTCAATCAACTCATGCAAATATCAATCATCATTCATATTTTGTTTTTTTCTTTTACCCAGCAAAATTCTACCTCATCAATTTTTAGTGATATTATTTCTCTATTCGCTGGCTAATAGTACACCACCATAATGGTATATGCAGAAATTTTAAGAATATATATATATATAATTGATGGGTTATTTATATTCATAATCTTTTAACTTATTCCTTTTTCCATATTATTGGCTAAAAAAATCAATTGGATACATTAACTTTTGATATCAGTAATAATAATTTTACATTCGTCAATTTTTAATAAAATTAACATCGAAATATTAACATGTATAAATAAAAAAATAATAATGTGAAAAAATTATTTTTAATAATAAATTAAAGACTACGTAAGTATATGCATTTCAATCGTTGTAACTTCAACTTCTTTATTAAAATGTAATCTCTAATTCTATCACGATCCAAATCAGGAGTCATGATTGTTATTAGGGAACGGAAATTCTTTTGAATTCAGAACCCGTATCAAGTTTTAAAAATAAAAGTATATAATAAATAAATAAAATATGCACCATAATTAAAATCTTAAACCCATATATTAAAATAAACTCTGTCATATCATAAAATAAAATATGTTAATACAATATTCAGAAAAAGGCATCTGAATTACAACCAACATACAGTAAAAACCAAATAAGACTCACTACTGTAGTTTTCTAGAGTACAAATAAAATCAGGTAAGTAGTTTACATAAACAAGCCGGAGCTGAAGAAATCCAGCGGATAGACCTACTGCTGAGGTCTGAAGAAGAATTTCTTGAAAAATCAATTGAAGAGAGTCAGACTTCACTGAGTAAATTGTTATAATATATATACATGTATCTCATATGTGTCAAATGCAATCAATTATCCGTATATAATAAATATATATACAAGTATTTCACACAAATGTTAAAAACACTTTATATAATAATTTTGAAAAATCATTTGTTTATGAATGATCAAATGGAACCCTATTTAATCGCAACCTCAATCAACAATAACATCACTCTAGTCATACAGGCTCACTTAATTTCAAATAAATTCACTTATTCCATATGGATAGTAAATTGTCCCTAAGACACCAAGTCAACCGAGCTCCAACAGTCTAACTGTCAGTGTGATTGGCCCCGAGACACTAGGTCGACCGAGCTCCAGCAACCATACTACCAATCGTATCACATCTCAATTAAATCAATCAAATCATTTTCAATCAAATCATAATTACCATAAGTAATCCTCACTCAACCCTAAATCTATCACATCAGTACGTACACGGTCCTAATGTTGTCCACTAGGTAACACATTCTATCGATATCCTTCATTTAAATAAAAAATTCATATAGGAAAAAAAATAATGCAGAATGACATTCATAATAACAAAATAAACCATATATATACCAGAAATATATCTAAAATAAACTAAGTATATTTTGAGTATATATATGTCAAATAAATTCAAATCAACAATGAAATATACTAAAAATAAATCAATAATATACTTAAAAATAATTTAAGTATAAATCAATAGTATAACATGCATTTATTTAGAAATATACCTAAAATATATTAAAAATATGCCTAAAATATACTTAAACATTTAATAAAATAATTATGAATAATCACAAATCAAAACATGAATATATACTAAAACATGCATCCTAAATGCAATGTATACGTAAAATAACAACTCATAAGTTTGCACTCCTTGAGACTGGTTCGACGGGCCCGGTCCACTAGGTCTCGATTTTGGTGCAACTAAATAATAAAATAATAATATAAATCAAAATAAATCTAACTTAAGCTTCTAAAGAGGCTCAATCTAAGAATATGGAATATAAACAGACATAGAATTTCAGAATTGACCCGATGTCACGTTTTATGAGAATTCTACCTAAAATTCAGCATAACCTCCTCTACAAAACGGACATCTCTCTACTAAAAAGTAGAGTCAGTCCTGCAAGAAAAAAACACACTTATAAACACAGAATATTCAACACCTTCGGTTGAGACTCTGAACTACACAATTCCCAACCGAATTCCACAATTTCATCAAAACATCAAATAATATAATAAACATATTAAAAATCAATAAATTCCACAAATATCCTCAAAATATCAAAATATTACATATTTAAACATTAAAACATTAAATATAATTATTCTCATAATAATTAAGTAAAAATCCCATAATAATAATATAATATTATTAAAATTTAATTTCTCGATAATTCACTATAAAATAGTAAAAATTCACTTTATATATTCAAATAGCTTAAATAGACTAAATACATATTAAAAATTATTAAAACCCATTTAATTACCAATTTAGTAAATAATATATTATTGGAAAATAATTTTCAAAAATTAGTATTAATTAGTTAAAAATAGTAAATAATTTATAAAAATCATTTTATTACCTTAAATAATTCTAAAACCGATTAAAACATAATATTTAACAAAATTACACAATTACCCCATAATTTCAAAATATACATAATACTAAATAATTTCCTCAAAAATTCTATAAAAATCATTAAAATTATTTCCTCAACATATAATATATAAATCACACTTTTAACCAATAATTTCAACAAAAATATATATTTAACCTAATTTTCCAATATTCACATAAACTAAAAAATATTATTAAAAATTACACAATATTCTCAAAAATTATTTTCTCAACACTAAAATTGATAACAACCTAATATAACACCAAATCAACCAATTTTATAATTTAAATAATTAATTTAAAAAAATTAAATAATTAAAAATTTATAAAAATTAAAATAAATTCCAAAAATTCAAACAAAAATATTTTCATGAAGATTAAGCTACTAGAATCAACATTTGTTTAAGGGAATTTGCAAGATTCAACCGAAAATCAACTAAAAAAAAAAAAAATAGCTCAAAACCAAAAAATCGAGAAAACTCACAAACAATCAGGTTAGAGCTCAAACAGAGCTTAGAATTAACTTCATCGGAGCTCAGGGATAGAGATGAAAAACGTGAAAAATGGTGGCCAGAATCAAGAATGGCCAAAAAAATGGAGTTGCTACCGCTACTTTTGTGCTTACTGCTACCGACGCCGAGGAAAGAGGAGGAGGATGGCGAAATGGCTGGCTGAAGGTGGGTGGTCGGCCGGAAGTGATGGAGGCACACCGATAGTTAGGGAACGGGATTGTGCAAGAAGATGAAGTTTATTACTGTCACGACCCAAACCAGAGTCATGATCGGTGTTAGGGAACGGGAATTCTTTCGAATCTGGAATCCATAGCAAGCCTTAAAAGAATAAAAGCATGCAATAAATAAAATAAAATATGCACCATAATTAAAAATCTCAAACCAATATAATAAAAATAAACTCTGTCATATCATAAAATAAAATATATAAGACAATATTTAGAGAAAGACCTCTGAATTCACAACCAACATACAACAAATACCAAATACAACTCACTACGGCAATTTTCTAAAGTACAAATAAAACTAAGTAAGTAGTTTACATAAAATAGCCAGGGCTGAAAAAATCCAACGGATGAGTCTACTGTTGAGGTCTAAAGAAGAAGAGTATCCTGAAAAATCAATTGAGGGGAATCAGACCTCACTGAGTGAATTATTATAATATATATACATGCATTTCCTAATGTTAAATGCAATCAATCATTTGTATATAATAAATTTATATACAAGCATTTCACACGAATGTTGAGAATCACTTCATATATAAATATTGAAAAACATAAGTTTATGAAGGATCAAAGAGAACCCTATTTAATCGTAATCCTCAATCAACAATAACATCACTCTAGCCATACAGGCTCACTTAATTCCAAATAAATTCACTTATTCCATGTGGACAGTAGAATGGCCCCGAGACACTAAGTCAACCGAGCTCCAGTAGTCTGACTGTCAGTGTGATTAGCCCCGAGACACTTGGTCAACCGAGCTCTAACAACCACACTATCAATCATATCACATCTCAAATCAATCAATCAATCTCAATCAAATCATAATTTGCCATAAGTAGTTCTCACTCAACCTTAAATTTAGCATCGGTACATACACAGTCCTAGTGCTGCCCACTAGATAGCACGTTCTATCGATATCCTTCATTTAAATAAAACATTCATATGAGAAAATAAATAATGCATAATAATAGTCATAATGACAAAATAAACCATATATACACCAGAAATATATCTAAAATAAACTAAGTATATTTTATGTATATATATGTCAAATAAATTCAAAATCAATCATAAAAGATGTCAAATATAAACCAATAATATACTAAAAACATGCTAAGTATAAATCAATAATATAACATGCACTTATTTTAAAATATACCTAAAATACTTTAAACATTTAATAAAACAATTATAAATAAATGCAATCAAAACATGAATATATACTAAAATATGCATCCTAAATGCAACGTATATATAAAATAAAAACTCACAAGTTTATGCTTCTCGAGATTGGTTTGACGAGCCTGGTCTACTAGGCCTCGGTCTCAGCGCAACTAAATAATAAAATATAACAGAAATCAGAATAAATCTAACTTAAACTTCTAAAGAGACTCAATCTAAGAATATGGAATACCGACAGACACAGAATTTCAGAATCGAACCAATGTCATATTTTATGAGAATTCTACAAAAAATTCGGCAGAACTTTTTATGTAAAATGGACATTTCTCTACTAAAAAGTAAAGCCGGTCTTACAAGAAAACACACTTCTAGAAACATAATACTAAACACTTTCGATTGGGACCTCGAACTACACAATTTCCAACTGAAGTCTACAATTCCACAAAAAATACAAATAATATAATAAATATATTAAAAATCAATAAATGCCATAAATATCCTCCAAATATCAAAATATAACATATTTAACATTAAAACACTCAATATAGTTATTTTCGCAATAATTAAGTAAAAATCCCAAAATAATAATATAATATTATTAAAAATCCAATTTCTCAATAGTTCACTATAAATAGTAAAAATCACTTTTATATATTGAAATAACATAAATAGCCTATATATATATATATTAAAAGTTATTAAAAACCCATTTAATTACCAATTTAGTAAATAATATATTATTTGAAAATAATTTCAAAAAATTAGTATTAATTAGTTAAAAATAGTAAATAATTTATAAAAATCATTTTATTACCTTAAATAGTTATGAAACCAATTAAAATATAATATTTAACTATAATTTTAACAAAATTACACAATTACCCTAATAATTCAAAATACACATAATACTAAACAATTTCTTCAAAAATTATATAAAAAATCATTAAAATTGTTTTATCAACATATAATATACTAATATCAACTAAAACACATATTTAACCAATAATTTCAACAAAAATACATATTTAACCTAATTTTTCAATATTTACATAAACTAAAAATATTCATAAAAATTATTTTCTTTACTCTAAAATTAATAACAACCTAATATAACACCAAATCAACCAATTTTATAATTAAATAAATTAATTTATGAAAATTAAATAAATAATAAAAAAATAATAAAAAATTCACAAAAATTCAAATAAATTCTCAAAATCAAAAAAAAAAATATTTTCATATAGATTAAACATCTAGGAACAACATTTGTTAAGGTGGATTAGCCGAATCATTCAAGATCAACCTAAAAAACATTGTAAAATCCTATAACTCAAAATTAAAAATCAAGAAAAACCCAAGAAATGAAGAATTAGAGTTAAAACCAAAGCTAGATTCAAGCTCATAGGAGCTAAAGGAGTCAATAGACACCGGAAACATGTGAAGAGGTGGCCGAAAAAATGACTGGTGGAGAGGAGAAGTCCCCTACTACTGTTGCCATTTCTGCCCTCTCTAGCGACTTCTGATAGGCAAGCGACGATGGGAAGGATGGGGAAAAAGGTGGTGGTCAGCCGAAAGTGATGGAGGCATAGTGACAAGGGATGATCGGACGTGGAAGGAAGGCTGTGCACTGTGTTTTCTTTGTTCTTCCCGTTTTTTGGTATGTATACATACATACATACATACATATATATATATAAAACTTTATAATAAAATACTATATAATATAACTTTATACAATTAAATCTCCACCACACAATATATACCCACACACACATATATATATGCACACATATATATATATATAAACACACACATGTACACATACATTAACATATATACAATTAACAATAAATAATGATAATTCTAATAAAATAAATAATGAAATTTGATAAAACAATAATAGAAATAATAATGCAATTTGATAAAACAATAATAGAAATAATAATGCACTAAATTAAATATTATTAAAATAATACCATCTGAAAATAGTAAATATAAACAACGCAAATTAAATGTTCAAAATAATAGGTTTCAAAATAAAATATTTACGTAGAAAAATATAATTAAACATAAAATAATAATGATTAATCACTAAATAGTAAAATAATTAAATATAAATCTTAAATTTATTAACACTGCATATCTCGTTTTATATAAAATAATTTAAAAATTAAGGTTATTACAGTTACATTGAGTTTTCTTATTCTAGCATCGGTTTTTGTATATATATATATATATATATATATATATAAACACACACACATATTTACATATACACACACATATACACTATAATATACACAAACATATATTAACATATATACATAAAATAACACTTAAAAAAAATCAACAATACAAACAATACTCATTGAATAATTTTAATAATAATACAAATAATATATATTAATAAAACTAATAATAATAGAAATAATAATGCAAATTACTTGTTTAAAATAACAAATAAATATTTACATAGAAAATATAATTTAATCATAAAATAATAATTATTAATCACAAAATAGTAAAATAATTAAATATAACTTTTAAATTTGTTAATATTGCATATCTCGTTTTATATTAAAATAATTTTAAAACAAGGGTTATTACAATCTCCCCTCCTTATAGGAATTCATCCCTGAATTCAAAGAAAGAATAATTACAAGAATCAAAGAGGAAAGAGATATGAGTAAGAAGCTCGCATCTTTGCTTCGGTCTCCCAGGTATGCTTTTCTATGTTGTTGCTTCGCTATAACACCTTAACCATCAGAATCTGCTTCAAACGCAACTGTCGAACTTGATAGTCTACGATCGTAACAAGTTCTTTTAGAAATGTCAAGTCTTCATTCACTTCCACGCTATCGGGCTGTAACACGTGTGAAGGGTCTGAAATATACTTCCTCAGCATCAAGATATGGAACACTGGATGCACTTGAGACAAACTTGGAGGCAAAGCCAACCGATATGCAATAGTGCCCACTCTCTCCAGAATCTTAAATGGTCCAATATACCTCGGTGCTAGCTTAACCTTATTAACAAATCTCATCACACCCTTATTCGAAGACACCTTCGAGAAATACATAGTCTCCTACCTGGAACCCCACATCTCTACGTCTCAAGATCCGCATAGCTCTTTTGTCTGCTAACTGCGGTCTTTAATCTGCTCTTAATCACAACAACCTTATTTGTAGATCCTAAACCATTTCAGGTGTAGTCAATGCTCTCTCCCTAATCTCATCCCAACTTAAAGGGGATCTACATTTCGTTCCATACAAAGCCTCATATGGTGTCATTCTAATACTGCTATGGTAACTGTTATTATAAGCGAACTCCACAAGTGGAAAATGATCATCCTAACTACCTCCTAGATCCAAAACATACATCCTTAACATATCTTCCAATGTCTGGATCATCCTCTCAGACTGACCATCTGTCTGAGGATGAAAAGTAGTACTAAAATCCAACTTGGTGCCCATCACTTCTTGTAACTTCTACCAAAAACAAGAAGTAAACATTGAACCTCTGTCTGACACAATGGACACAGGTACTCCATAAAGGCACACAATATGCTTCACATACAACTTCGCCAATCTAGCTACAGAATAAGTGGCTTTCACTGGCAAGAAATGTGCAGATTTGGTTAACCTGTCCACTATCTCCCATATGGAATCGTATCCATCCTTGGAATGAGGTAAACCAATCACAAAATCCATAGCAATCCTTTTCCACTTCCACTCAGGAATAGGAAGAGGCTGAAGCTTCCCAAAAGGCTTCTGATGTTTAGCTTTCACCTGCTAACACATCAAACACTTAGCAACATAATCCACTACATTTTTTTTCAGTCCATCCCATCAGTACAAGTCTTTGATACTGTGGTACATTTTAGTGACACCTGGATGTATGTTATAGGTAGAATGTGCTTCCTCAAGGACATCTTCTCTCAAATTATCCATATTAGGAACACACAATCTACCACTGATCCACAAAACACCTTCATCATCAAGTGTGAAATTAGTGAACTTCCTTGCTCGAACATTCTCTACAAGTTCTTCTAGAATAGAATCTCAGCTCTAAGCTGCCTTAATCCTATCTCTCAACATAGATCGAACCTTGAACTAAGTTAGCAATCCACCTAATATACTCATCTTCATCATCAGACCTTGATCCACTAACTGATGCAACTCTTGGATCAACGGTCTCCTCTCCACACTGATGTGAGCAAGACTACCTAAGGACTTCCTACTCAAGGCATCTGCTACCACATTAGCCTTGTCTCGATGATAAAGAATCTCATAGTCATAATCTTTCAACAGTTCCAACCATCTCCTCTGCCTCAGATTCAGATCTCTCTATTGGAAAATGTACTTAAGGCTCTTATTATTAGTAAAAATCTCACAAGTCACCCCGTACATATAATGTCTCTAGATCTTGAGAGCAAATATTACTATAGTCATCTCTAGGTCGTGGGTAGGATAATTCTATTTGTGCTTTTTTAACTTCCTCGAAGCATAAGCTATCGCCTTACCATTTTGCATTAACACACAACCTAGGCCAACTCTAGAGGCATCACAATACACTGTGAACTTATCTACTCCATTAGGCAAACCCAAAACTGGAGTTGTGGTCAACTTCTCCTTCAACAACTAGAAATTATTCTCATAAGCATCTGACCACTCAAACTTCACAATCTTTTGAGTCAAGCGAGTCATAAGAGCTGCAATTCTAGAAAAATCCTCTATAAATCTCCTATAATACCTAGCTAAACCTAAAAAACTATAGATCTAAAAAATTATAGGCCACTCAGAAACTGCCTCAATCTTTTGTGGATCAATCTAGATACCATCTTTAGACACCACGTGTCCAAGGAATGCAACACTTTTTAACCATAAATCACACCTCGAGAATTTAGCATAAAGTTGTTATTCTCTCAGTGTCTGTAATACAGTCCTTAAGTGATATACATGCTCTTTCATACTCTTTGAATACACCAGTATATCATCAATGAAGACTGCCACAAACTGATCCGCATATGGTCTGAATACCATATTCATTAAATCCATGAAAGTTGTTGGGGTGTTAGTTAATCCAAATGATATAACCAGAAACTTATAATGGCCATAATGAGTATGGAATGTCATTTTAAGAACATCGACTTCATTGATCTGCGACTAATGATAACCCGACCTCAAATCAATCTTAGAAAAGATTTATGCACCTTGAAGCTAATCAAACAAGTCATCTATACTCAGAAGAGGATACTTGTTCTTCACTGTCACCTTATTCAACTCTCTGTAGTCTATGCATAGTTTTAAGGTACCATCCTTCTTCCTCACAAACAAGACTGGTGCACCACAAGGAGAAATACTGGGTCTGATAAAACCCTTATCCAACAATTCCTACAACTGCTCCTTCACCTCTTTCAACTTTGCAGGAGCCATTCTGTAGGGTGGCATTGAAATAAGGGTAGTGCCTAGAACCACATCTATACATAACTCAACCTCTCTGTGAGGTTGTAAACCTAACAACTCCTCAGGAAAAACATCAAGAAACTCACAGACAATAAGAACATCTGTAAGTGATAACTTTTCCACTGAAGTATCCATGACTAATGCCAAATATCCCTGACAACCCTTCCTTAGTATCTTCCTAGCCGTGATAGCAGAGATGAGATTCTGAGGTGCAAAACTCTTATCACCAACAAACTTAAACTCTTCTTCATAAGGAATTCTGAAAATCACCTCTTTACTCTGACAATCCATAATGTCATAGGGCTGAGACAACCTATTCATACCGAGGATAACATCAAATTTCATCACATCCAATAACACTAAATCTGTAGGCAAATCTCTACCTCTAATGAAAACTTGACAACCAGAAAGAATAATGTTGGTGTCCAAAGAATTGCTTAGAGGAGTGGCAAAAGACAAAGGAAAAGCCATCCTCGAAGCTTGCCAATAAGATTTTGAAGCAAACATAGGAGATACAAAGGAATGTGTGGCACCCAGATCAAATAAAACCCAAGCATCTAGATAACAAACAGGAATAATACCTAACATAACTACATTAGAAGCCTGAGCATCCTGTTAAGTGAGATGAAAAACTCTGGCCTGACCTCGACCTCCCTGCTGACTAGTAAAAGCCTGGCCAAAATCTCTAGCACCTCCTTTGGTACCTCTACCATGTCCCTGCTGAGCAATAATATAAGTCAAACTCGGGTGCTGAGCTGGAGGTAAATGAAAAGGAATTGGTGCTGCATTGGCGATCGACTACTATAGAAACTGCAAAATATATTGTGGCTGATAACCAGAATAGGGACATGATTTGGCAAAGTGTTTCATTTGTCTGCATAAAAAATAAGTCAGCGGCGTTATGTAACATGGTCCCTAATGGACTTTACCACACATCTAACAAACATTGGTTACTGACCCAGAACTGCGACCACTACTGCTGCTCGAAGCACCTGACCCAAATCTGATCGATCTGCACTAACTCCTATAGCCATGTCTACTACTCCTGTGCACTTTCTACTATTGTCTTTAGCTCTGTTGAATTAGGCCTCTATGCTGACTACTCAAACCAATCTAAAAACTCAAATACGGAGTAGTCTGAAATCCTCCTGATTGAGTGCCCAACTGGTAATAATCAGGTATAGCTCCTTGCCTGACTAGCCTTAGCTCAATCTCCTTGGCCAACTCTATCACTGACTCTAGAGTAAGACCTATTGTAGGCATCATAGCAAAAGAAGAACCCAAACCAGTAACATAAGTGGTGACTACGAAATATTAATCCCTTATCAGATCCTCTGCATATCTACCTAGTTAAAGAAACTCTCTAGTGTAGTCCTTAACAGATCTATCACCTCTAGTGATACTCATCAATTGGAGTCTATAACTTATATGGAGTGGCTTTGGGCAGAATCTCCTCATAAATTATTGTTTAAACTATGCCCAGGTCATGGTAGTCATGTATGACTAAATCATCTGAATAAACCAATTCAGGGCTGGTCCCTCTATTGATAACTCAATGATCATGATTCGCTGGTACTCAATGTGAGCAGTCCGAGTCCTCATCTCATTCGCATGTAGAAAATCCAACAGGTCTGATGTCCCATCAAAATATATATGACCAACTTTGGCGTAGAACAGTGCTGCCTCAGGGTTAGACATACCTTGCTGATAGACAGGCTAAATCGGCAGTGTAACTAGATGTATAGGAGCATCCTTATACTCTAGCTCTACAGGTTCCTCATCCTGTAGCTCTCGCTGTCTACGGTGACCTTCCGCTCCTCGAGATCTACCTCTACCCCAACCTCTGCACCTTGCTAACTGCTCAATAGGTAAAACCTCATCCTGAAAGGACTCATCATTCTCGCCCTCAACGATCGGCGGAGCAACACACACTCGCCTCCTTATTCTGAAAAGATAAATAGAAGGATTTAGACAAAACAAACAACTAACGGTAACACAGAAAACTAAATCAAGGAAAACTTATTGAAGACATACTCGAACCTAATGAATTGTAGTAGTTTCAAAGAAACACACGACTCTAAAAAACTTAGGGCCACAACTCTAACAACCTAGGCCCAGATACAAACTCTGCTTTGATACCAACTTTGTCACGACCAAAATCGGGAGTCATGACCAGCGCTACGGAACGAGAATTCTTTCAAATTCAAAACCTGTAGTAAGCCTTAAAAATAAAAGCATACAATAAATAAATAAAATATGTACCAAAATTAAAATCTGAAACTAATATATTAAAATAAACTCTGTCATATTATAAAATAAAATATGTTAATACAATAATTAGAGAAAGGCCTCTGAATTACAACCAACATACAGTAAAAACCAAATAAGACTTACTACTGTAGTTTTTTAGAGTACAAATAAAATCAGGTAAGTAGTTTACATAAATAAGTCAGGACTGAAGAAATCCAGCGGATAAGCCTACTGCTGAGGTCTGAAGAAGAGTCTCTTGAAAAATCAACTGAGGGGAGTCAGACCTCACTAAGTGAATTGTTATAATATATATACATGTATTTCCTATGTGTCAAATGTAATCAATCATCCGTATATAAATAAATATATATACAAGCATTTCACACAAATGCTGAAAACACTTTATATAATAATACTGAAAAATCATTTGTTTATGAAGGATCAAATAGAACCCTATTTAATCGCAACCTTAATTAACAATAACATCACTCTAGCCATACAGGCTCATTTAATTCTAAATAAATTCACTTATTCCATATGGACAGTAGACTGGCCTTGGGACAGTAGACTAGTCTTGAGACACTAAGTCAATCGAGCTCTAGTAATCTAATTATCAGTGTGATTGGCCCTAAGACACTAGGTCGACCGAGCTCCAGCAACCACACTATCAATCATATCACATCTCAATCAAATCAATCAAATCATTCTTAATCAAATCATAATTACCACAAGTAATCCTCACTCAACCCTAAATCTATCGCACTGGTACGTACATGGTCCTAGTGCTACCCACTATGTAGCACGTTCTATTGATATCCTTCATTTAAATAAAACATTCATATAGGAAAATAAATAATGCAGAATGACATTCATAATAGCAAAATAAACCATATATATACCAGAAATATACTTAAAATAAACTAAGTATATTTCGATTATATATATGTCAAATAAATTCAAATTAACCATGAAATATACCAAAAATAAACCAATAATATACTTAAAAATAATTAAGTATAAATCAATAATATAACATGCATTTATTTAGAAATATACCTAAAATATACTAAAAATATACCTAAAATATACTAAAAATATACTTAAACATTTAATAAAACAATTATGAATAATCACAAATCAAAACATGAATATATACTAAAACATCATCTTAAATGCAATGTATACATAAAATAACAACTCACAAGTTTGCGCTCTTCGAGACTGGTTCGACGGGTTCGATCCACTAGACCTCGGTCTCGACGCGACTAAATAATAAAATAATAACATAAATCAGAAGAAATCTAACTTACGCTTCTAGAGAGACTCAATCTAAGAATATGGAATACAGATAGACACAAAATTTTAAAATTGATCCGATGTCACATTTTATGAGAATTCTACCAAAAATTTAGCAAAACCTCCTCTGTAAAACAGACATCTCTCTACTAAAAAGTAGAGTAGGTCTTGCAAGAAAAACACACTTCTAAACACAGAATATTCAACACCTTCGATTGGGACTCCATATTACACAATTCCCAACCAAAGTCCACAATTTCACTAAAACATCAAATAATATAATAAATATATTAAAAATCAATAAATTCCACAAATATCCTCAAAATATCAAAATATTACATATTTAAACGTTAAAACACTAAATATAATTATTTTCACAATAATTAAGTAAAGATCCCAAAATAATAATATAATATTATTAAAATTTAATTTCTCGATAATTCACTATAAAATAGTAAAAATTCACTTTATATATTCAAATAGCTTAAATAGCCTAAATGATTATTAAAAATTACTAAAAACCCATTTAATTACCAATTTAGTAAATAATATATTATTTAAAAATAATTTTCAAAAATTAGTATTGATTAGTTAAAAATAGTAAATAATTTATAAAAATAATTTTATTACCTTAAATAATTCTAAAACCAATTAAAACATAATATTTAACTATAATTTTAACAAAATTACACAATTACCCCATAATTTCAAAATATACATAAAACTAAATAATTTTCTCAAAAACTCTATTAAAATCATTAAAATTATTTCCTCAACATATAATATACTAATATCAACTAAAACACATTTTTAACCAATAATTTCAACAAAAATATATATTTAACCTAATTTTCCAATATTCACATAAACTAAAAAATATTACTAAAAATTACACAATATTCTCAAAAATTATTTTCTCAACACTAAAATTGATAACAACCTAATATAACACCAAATCAACCAATTTTATAATTTAAATAATTAATGTGCAAAAATTAAATAAATTAGAATAAAATAATTAAAAATTTGCAAAAATTAAAATAAATTTCAAAAATTCAAAAAAAAAAAAATATTTTCATGAAGATTAAGTTATTAGAATCAACATTTGTTAAGGGAGTTTGCAAGATTCAACTGAAAATCAACTAAAAAAAATAAAAAAACAAAATAGCTCAAAACCAAAAAATCGAGATAACTCACAAACGATCGGGTTAGAGCTCAAATGGAGCTTAGAATCAACTTCACCAGAGCTCAGGGAGTTGATAAAGACCAAAAACATGTAAAATGGTGGCTAGAATCAAGAATGGCCGGAAAAAATGGAGTTGTTGTCACTGCTTCTGTGCTTGCTGCTATCGGCACAAGGGAAGGAGAAGGAGGAGGGCGGATTGGCTGGTTGAAGGTGGGTGGTCGGCTAAAAGTGATGGAGGCACACCGACGGTTAGGGAATGGGATTGTGCGGGAAGATGAAGTTTGTTACAGTGAGTTTTCTTATTCTAGCATCGATTTTTGTATATATATATATATATATATATATATATATATATATATATATATATATATATATATATATATATATATATATATATATATAAACACACGCATATTTATATACATGCACACATATACACAATAATATACACAAACATATATTAATTTATATACATAAAATAACACTTAAAAAAATCAACAATATAAACAATACTCATTAAATAATTTTAATAATAATGCAAATAATGTATATTAATAAAACTAATAATAATAGAAATAATAATGCAAATTAATTGTTTAAAATAATAAGTTTCTAAAAGAAATATTTATGTAGAAAATATAATTTAATCATAAAATAATAATTATTAATCACGAAATAGTAAAATAATTAAATATAACTTTTAAATATATTAATACTGTATATCTCGTTTTATATTAAAATAATTTAAAAACAATGGTTATTACAGGTTCATTGTTAAAAATAATTTTATCACAATATCATTCCCTTATTTGCCCACGTCAGCATTTTGATGTTAATTTCATCAGAAATCGACAAATGGGGAATCACCTTTACTGAAATTAAAAGTTAAGAATTTGTATATGTGTAGGTAGTGAGGTCAAGCGCGTGCCCAAGTGAATGGCAACCACAGTACTGTGTGAGCTTAGGGCCCACTAGGAAATACAAAATGGGCTTAGGGCCCAAAATGGAGATGGACTCACCACCTGGATAAAAGTCAAGACACATTGTACATCAACTGGATTCCATGGAGGGGGTATATTTTTAGTATATATATGATTTATATTGTTATTTTAATTAAAGTCATGCATCATTTATTTCATGAATGAATAGATTTATTTTGAATGAAGGATATCAATAGAATGTGCTACCTAGTGGGCAGTACTAGGACCGAGTACGTACCGGTATGATGATAGATTGTAGGTTAAATTACTAACCTATTTGTGGATATTGATGGAATTAATTTAATTGATATGAGATGCGATTTGAGACTGTGATTGCTGAAGCTTGGTTGACCAAGTGTCTCGAGGCCAATCATACTGACAGTCAAACTGCTGTAGCTCGATTGACTTAGTGTCTCGGGGCCAGTCTACTGTCCAAATGGAACAAGTGAATTTATTTGGAATAAGTGAGCCTGTATGGCTAGAGTGTTATTTAACACTGTTTGAGGTTGCGATCATTTAGGGTTCTATTTGATCCTTCATGAACGACTATTATTTTCAGTATTATATAAAAATGATTTTACTGTGTCTGTGTGTATTTGCCTGTATATATATTTATTATATATATACTATTGAATGTATGCGTTTATCATTTAGTTATGCATGTATATATATTATAACAATTCACTCAGTGAGGTTTGACTCCCCTCTGTTGATTATTTTTCAGGAGAGTCTTTGTCCTCAGACCTTAGTAGTAGATCCTTACGCCAGATTTCTTCCGCACTGACTTTACTATATAAACTTCTTGATTTTATTTTGTATTCTAGACACTACAGTAGTTATTTTAGTGGGCAGTATGTATTATATATGTTTGAGATTTATATTTTAAAGAATTGAAACAATAATTTGTATTAAAAGATATTATATATATGAGTTGGACTCGTGTTATTAAAGAGTTGATGGATTATTAATTTACTTATAAGATTTTAATTTCTACTGCAAGATATTTTATTTATATTATTATTATTGCATGCTTTTATTTTATTTTAAAGGCTTGATATGGGTTCCAGATTTGAAAGAATTCCCATTCCTTGGCGTCGGTCATGGCCCCCTTTTTTGGGTCATGACAAAGTTGGTATCAGAGCAGAGTTCTGTGTCAGGGCCTTAGTTGTGTGAGATGTGGCCTTAATTTTTAGTGTTATGTTTCTTTTGAAACTACTGCAGTGAATTAGGTTCGAGTATGTCTTGATAAGTATTCCTTGATTTAGTTTTCTACGTTATCCTCCGTTGTCTGTTTTATCTGAATCCTTCTGTTTATCTTTTCAGAATGAGGAGGTGAGCGTGTGGCACTCCATCAATCATTAAGGTTGAGGATGATGAGTCCTTCTAGGATGAGGTTTTACCTCTTGAGCCATCAGTTAGGCGTAGAGGTCATGCCAGAGATAGACCTCGAGGAATGGTTGGTCACCGTAGACAGAGAGAGATACAGGATGAGGAGCCTGTAGAGCCTGAGTATGAGGATGTTCCTGTACCTCCAGTAGTTTAACCTGTTCAACCAGTCTATCAACAGGGTATGTCTAACCCTGAGGCAGCTCTGTTCTATGCCAGAGTTGGCAGAATCGCTTTTGATGGGACTTCTGACCCTTTAGATTTTCTACACGCAATCAAGACTAGGATTCGAACTGCTCACACCGAGTACCAGCGGATCATGATAGTAGAGCTTTCTATAGAGGGACTAGCCTTAGACTGGTTCATTCAGATGATCCAACCATACATGTTGACGATGACCTGGGCTCAGTTCAGAGAGCGATTCATAAGGAGATTTTTCCCAGAGCCACTTTGCATGAGTTACAGACTCCGATTGACCAGTATTTCTTATGGTGACAGATCTGTTGAGGAGTATACTCGAGAGTTCCTCTGGCTTGGTAGATATGCAGAGGATCTGATATGAGACCGGTACTTCACAGTCACCACTTATGTCACTGGATTGGGTTCTGCATTTGCTGGTATGCCTACAGTGGGCCTTACTCTGGAGTCGGTGATTGAGTTGGCCAAGGAGATTGAGTTGAGGCTAGTCAGACAAGAAGTTATGCCTGATTATTACCAGTTGGGTGTTCAGTCAGGTGGATTCCAGACTACTTTATATTCGAGTTTTCAGATTGGATCGAGTAGTCAGCAAAGAGGTCCAGCCCAGCAGAGTCAGAGACAACAACGGTGGGCACATCAGAGCAATAGACATGGTCGTGGAGGTCAGCGTAGACCATTCAGACTCGGGTCAAGTGCTTCGAGTAGTAGTAGTGGTCATAGTTCTAGGTCAACTGCCAGTGTTTGCCAGACCTGTGATAGAGTCCATCAGGGACTATGTTATATGACACCACTGACGTACTTCAGATGTGGGCAGATAAGACATTCTACTAGATCGTGTTCTTATTCTGGGTATCAGCAGCCATAGATTCCATGATTTCCTTAGCAGTCGATTGCTAATGCTGCACCTGTTCCTTTTTAGTTGCCTCCAGCCCAACATCAGAGTTCTACTCAACTTGTTCCCCAACAGGGTCATAGTAGAGGTGCTAGAGGAGGTGCCAGAGGTATTAGCCAAGCTTCTACCAGCCAGCAGGGAGGTCGAGGATAGGCCATAGTCTTTCATCTCACTCAGCAGGATGCTCAAGCATCCAATGCAGTCGTGGCAGGTATTGTTTCTGTCTATTACCTGGATGCATAGGTTCTATTTGATCCGGGTGCCACACATTCATTCATTTCTCCTATTTTTCTTTCAAGTCTTATTGGCAAGCTTCGAGGATGGCTTTTCCTTTGTCTATCGCCACTCCTTTAAGTGATTCTTTGGGCATCGATGTTGTTCTTTCTAGTTGTCTAGTTCTTGTTGGAGGTAGAGAATTATCTGCTGATTTGATTCTGTTGAATGTGATGGAGTTTGATGTTATCCTGGGTATGGATTGGTTATCTCAGCACTATGCTGTTGTGGATTGTCGAAGTAAAAAGGTGACTTTCAGAATTCCTGGTGAAGAAGAATTTAAGTTTGTAGGTGATAGGAGTTCAGCACCTCAGAATCTCATTTTTACTATTACGATTAGAAAGTTGATGAGGAAAGGTTGTCAGGGATATTTGGCATTAGTCAGGGATACTTCAGTGGAGAAGTTGTCACTCATAGATGTTCCTATTGCCTATGAGTTTTCTAATGTTTTTCTGAGGAGTTGATAGGTTTACCACCTCACAGAGAGATTGAGTTCTGTATAGATGTGGTTCCAGGTACTACTCCTATATCTATGCCACCTTACAGAATGGCTCCTATAGAGTTGAAAGAGTTAAAGAAGCAGTTTCAAGAGTTGCTGGATAAGGGTTTCATTAGACCTAGTGTTTCTCCTTGGGGTGCACCAATCCTATTTATGAAGAAGAAGGATGGTACCCTGAGACTGTGCATTAATTACAAAGAGCTGAACAAGGTGACAGTGAAGAACAAGTATCCTCTCCCAAGGATAGATGACTTATTTGATCAGCTACAGGGTGCACAGTTCTTTTTTAAGATTGATCTGAGGTCGGGTTATCATCAGTTGCGGATCAGTGAAGCCGATGTTCCTAAAGTGGCATTCAGCACTCGATATGGCCATTATGAGTTTCTGGTGATATCTTTTGGCTTGACTAGTGCATAGTAGCTTTTATGGACCTGATGAACAGGGTATTCAGACCATATATGGATCAGTTTGTGGTAGTTTTCATCGATGATATACTGGTATATTCGAGAAGTATGGAGGAGCATGTATATCACTTGAGGACTGTATTGCAGACACTAAAAGAATATCAACTTTATGCTAAATTCTTGAAGTGTGATTTCTGGATGGAGAGTGTTTCTTTTCTTGGACACATGGTGTTTAAAGAAGGTATCCAAGTTGATCCATAGAAGATTGAGGCAGTGTCTGAGTGGCCTAGACTGACTTCTGTTATAGAAATTCAGAGTTTTCTAGGTTTAGCCGGGTACTATAGGAGGTTTTTACAGGATTTTTCCAGAATTGTAGCTCCTATGACTCGCTTGACTCAGAAGAATGTAAGATTTGAGTGGTCAAAAGCTTGTGAGAACAGTTTTCAGTTATTGAAGAACGGGGCGACAAAAGGGGCCCTAGGGGCCATGCACCCTTGGAGTCCTTAGCTTATCCTAAGGACTTGGTGGGACAAGAAAAGTATATTATGGCCGAGCAAAGACATACAACGAAGGGCATTTCGGTAAATACAATGAAGGGCATTTTGGTAAATATGAATAAATATTATTATTCATATATTTATCAAGGTGTGATGGGTGGAACATTCTAATGTCTCCTCCTACCAACATTCAAGGTGCTCCTTATGCTCTTTAGGGGGTACCTTCGGTGTAAGCTCTCCACCATCCCCGAGGCTTGTGTGCACGTTCAATGACACAGCCTTAAGTGAGCTCCCTAGTGTGAAGCTAGGTGACGGGCATCGAGTTCATGAAAGAGGAATTCGGTGTCTCCATAGAGAAGGAGCTCTATGGACACTATGAGGCCGAGGTGCTCGTAGTGCGTGGTTCTCCTAGACCCGAGGTTACAATATGACTTGCGCTATGCGCAAGCATATAGGGGAATTCTGAGGCAATGCGGGATTTGATGATATGTGGGACTTGTGAAACAAGTATATGACCCTTGTGTATGTGAGAGCCATGAGGCTAATGTGGGATTCAGTGATATGTGGGAACGGTGAGGCGAATGCGAGGCTTAAGATAAGAATAAGGCTCTGATACCAAATGTCACGGGTCCTCCATTTAGCCTTGACATTCAACCCGTGTGGCGCCTAAACTTTCCCAAGTTTAGGCCAGCCAAGCCTCATGAACATGCCCTTAGCATTAATACCGAGTGTCCTTCGACTATAGTCGAGTGTTGGCGAACCTAACCAACATCGCCTATTCATTACTATCATTGTTCCTATGTTTCTCGCATACGTTCGAGGCTCACGATATGAAGTTGACCACAGCCCTAGTGTTAGCTTTGCCTAATGGTGTGGACAAGTTCACAGTTTATTGTGATGCCTCTAGAGTTGGCCTTGGTTGTGTGTTGATGCAGAATGGTAGAGTGATAGCCTATGCTTCGAGGCAGTTGAAGAAGCATGAGCAGAACTATCCCACCCACGACCTAGAGATGGCTGCCGTGATCTTTGCTCTCAAGATCTGGAGACATTATCTGTATGAGGTGACTTATGAGATTTTTACTCATTACAAGAGCTTTAAGTACATTTTTCAACAGAGAGATCTGAATATGAGGCAAAGGAGATGGTTGGAACTATTGAAAGACTATGATTGTGAGATTTTATATCATCCAGGCAAGGCTAATGTTGTATCAGATGCCTTGAGTATAAATTCCTCAGGTAGTCTTGCTCATATCAGTGTAGAGAGGAGACCATTGATCCAGGAGTTACATCTATTGGTGGATCAAGGTTTGATGATGAAGATTAGTAGATCAGGTGGATTGTTAGCTCAATTTAAGGTGTGACCTGTACTGAGAGATAGGATTAAGGCAGCTCAAAGCTGAGATCCCATTCTAGAAGAGCTTGCAAAGAATGTTCGAGTAGGGAAGTTCACTAATTTCACACTCAATGATGATGGTATTTTATGGATCAGTGGTAGATTGTATGTTCTTGATGTGGATAATTTAAGAGAAAAGATCCTAGAGAAAGCACATTCTACAGCCTACAGCATACATCCGGGTGTCACTAAGATGTACCACAGTATCAAAGACTTGTACTGGTGGGACAATCTGAAGAAGGATGTCGCTGATTATGTTGCTAAGTGTTTGACGTGTCAGCAAGTGAAAGATTAGCATCATAAGCCTTCAGGGAAACTTCAGCCTCTTCCTATTCCCGAGTGGAAGTGGGAAAGGATAGCTATGGATTTTATAGTTGGTTTACCTCGTTCTAAAGATGGATATGATTTCATCTGGGTGATTGTGGATAGGTTGACCAAGTCTGCACACTTCTTGCCTATGAAAGCCACTTATTCTGTAGCTAGATTGGCAAAGCTGTATGTGAAGCATATTGTGTGCCTTCATGGAGTACTTATGTCCATTGTGTAAGACAGAGGTTCAGTATCTACCTCTCGTTTTTGGCAGAAGTTGCAGGAAGCGATGGGCACTAGGTTGGACTTCAGAATTGCTTTTCATCCTTAGACAGATGGTCAATCTGAGAGGATGATCCAGACACTGGAAGATATGTTGAGGATGTGTTTTTTAGATTTAGGAGGTAGCTGGGATGATCATTTGCCACTTGTAGAGTTTGCATATAATAACAGCTACTATAACAGTATTGGAATGGCACTATACGAGGCTTTATATGGAAGGAAGTGTAAATCCCCTCTGAGTTAGGATGAGATTGGTGAGAGAGCTTTGACTGGACCTGAGATGGTTCACGATGCTGCAGAGAAGGTCGCTGTGATTAAGCACAGATTAGAGACCATTGTTAGCAGGCAGAAGAGCTATGCGGATCCTAGGCACAGAAATGTGGAATTTCAAGTTAGAGACTCTGTTTTCCTGAAGGTGTCTCCGATGAAGGGTATTATAAGATTTAGAAGGAAGGGTAAGTTAGCACTGAGATATATCGGACCGTTCGAGATTCTGGAGATAGTTGGCACTGTTGTATATCGGTTGGCTTTGCCTCTGAGTATGTCTCAAGTGCATCCGGTGTTTCATATCTCAATGCTGAGGAAGTATGTCTCAGACCCTTCACATGTGTTACAGCCTGACAATGTGGAAGTGAATGAAGATCTGATGTTCGTAGAAGAACCTGTGGCGATCATTGACTATCAAGTTCGACAATTACGATCGTAGCAGATTCTGATGGTCAACTATCTAGTGGGAAACTGGCGCAACAATAGAGTAGAGGAGTATACGTGGAAGACTGAAGCTGAGATGCGAGCTTCTTACCCGTATCTCTTCCCTTCTTGATTTTGTATTTCTTCTTTTTCTGGAATTTGGGGACGAATTCTTGTAAGGGGGGAAGACTATAATATCACGAGATTTTAAATAATTTTAAACTGCTTCGGGATATGCAGTGTTAATAATTTTGATAAATATATTTGATTATTTAATTAGTTGTTAATTATTAAAGTTATTTTAAATTATTTTAAATTTCTTATGTAAAATTTTCTCAAGAATTTTATTTTTGGGAAAATTAAAACCTAAATAAATGTTTATTAATTATGTTAGTTGGTTTTACGTATTTGCATGAGTTCATGCATGATTTTAATTATTGTATTAATATATATACATATTTAATAATTAGGGTTTATTTTAATTAAGTATATATTATATATTTTTATTAAATTAATATGTATTATATATATGTATATGTATATAAATATTGGGTTGATATTTTTAACATGTGGTGTAGATTATTTTTGAATATAATATCAATATATTATAATAATATAAGTTAAAGTTATATATATATAAGTTTGATTTATTTACGTTTCTTGGCATTGTCTTCATCTTCAACCCGACGCATGCCCCACCTCCATCTCCGCCACTGTTAAGCTCTTCCCTCATTGTCGGTGTGCCATTCGGCATACCACCACCCTCTTAAGCTTCCTTCGCCGCCTGTAGCCTCCATTTCCAGTGAGTTTTGGCTGGTTTCCACCCGAGAAAGCTGAAACTTGAGCTAACTCCGTTCTTCGTGATTCCGGCCACTATCTTGGATGCCACTAGTCTCTATCTCTTTCTTGAGCTCCGGTGAGTTCATTTCCAAGCTTAGTTTCACGTGATTTGGTCTAGATTTCCCTTGGTTATCAATTTTCATTTTCGGCCACTTTGTGTTCTTGATTTTTTTGAACTTCGATTCTAATGATTCAAGCTAAGTTCCTTCACAAAGTTTGATCCTAATAGCTCAACCTACATCCTATAATTTTTGTAGAATTTTTGGGAATTATTTTGATTTTTGTGAATTTTTAATTATTTTATTAATATTTTCTAATTTTTGTAAATTAATAAAATAAATTGTGAAATTGTGATTTATGGTGTTTGTAGGGGTTAAAATGAATTTTAGAATTTAATTTGTAATTTTTTT
Source organism: Mallotus nudiflorus (assembly GCA_947683625.1). Taxonomy (NCBI): domain Eukaryota; kingdom Viridiplantae; phylum Streptophyta; class Magnoliopsida; order Malpighiales; family Euphorbiaceae; genus Mallotus; species Mallotus nudiflorus. The sequence continues at coordinate 7,700,467 of CANTUR010000027.1, read as the reverse complement.
ATAATTATTATGAATTTATTTAGTTTAGGTGATTTTTAGAAAATTAGGTTAATTAAATATTTTGTTAAAATTAATGGGTTAATTGAGTATAATTATTGATTTTATGGAATTATATGTGGAGAAATTAATTTTTGAGTAATTATATTATTTTTAGTGAATTTTAGTATAATTATTGTATATTATGTGAATTTATATATAACTGTTTTGGTAATTTGGTACTAAATTGGTTAAAAATTAAGCTAAATTGGTTTTAATAATTATTTGAGGTATAAAATGATTTTTACAAATTATTTAGTATTCTTAACTAATTAAATCTATTTTTTTTGAAAATTATTTTCAAATTATATATAATATACTATTTTTGTAAATAAATGAGTTTTTAATGATTTTTAATATGTTTTAGGGCTAAGTATGTAATTTGGATTTATAAAATGAATTTCGGTTAATATTTGTGAATTATCGAGACTTATGGATTTTTAATAATATTTTATTAAAATTAGGGTTTTATTAATTATTTTTAGTGTTTAAATCACTAATTTGTCATATTTTGATTATTAAAGGGTATTTTCGGTATTTTTGACATTTTCCTGTATTCTATGCATATCTCATGAATTGTGAACCTTGGTCGATGGAGTTGTAGTTTAGGAGTCCGATCGAGGAGTTGTGTGGCTGTGTATTCTCGAAGTTTATTTTCTTGCAGGACCGACTCTACTTTTTGAGTAGAGAGATGTCTATTTCATAGGAGAGGTTCTACCGAATTTTTGGTAGAATTATCATAAAACGTGACATTAGTCAAATCCCTATTCCTATTCTGTGTCCAGTATTTTAGATCGAGTCTCTAGAATTTCGTTAGATTTATTCTAATTTCATATTGTTGTTTGTTTGTTTAGTTGCGTCGAGACCAGGGCCTAATGGACTAGGCCTGTCAGATCCGTCTCGTGGAGCGCATAACTGTGAGTTGTTATTTTATATATACGTGTTTTAGGATTGCATGTTTTAGAAATGTATGTTTAAATGTTATGAAATATGCATAAATAATTTAATAATTGCTTAGGTATATTTTAGGTATATTTTGGTATATTTTAAATTAAATGCAAGTTTTATTATTGAATTACACTTAAAATGTTTTTAAGTATATATATAGTTTATTTCTGGTTTAATTTATAATTAATTTGAATTTATTTGACGTATATATACTCGAAATATACCAGGTTTATTTTTGGTATATTTCTAGTATATATATGGTTTATATTGTTATTTTAATTAAAGTCATGCATCATTTATTTCATGAATGAATGGATTTATTTTGAATGAAGGATATTAATAGAACGTGCTACCTAGTTGGCAGCATTAGGACCGAGTACATACCGGTACGATGATAGATTGTAGGTTAAATTACTAACCTATTTGTGGATATTGATGGAATTAATTTAATTAAAGTGAGATGCGATTTGAGAGTGTGATTGCTGGAACTCGGTTGACCAAGTGTCTTGGGGCTAATCACACTGACAGTCAGACTGCTATAGCTAGGTTGACTTAGTGTCTTGGGGTCAGTCTACTGTCCAAATGGAACAAGTGAATTTATTTGGAATAAGTGAGCCTGTATGGCTAGAGTGTTGTTTAACACTGTTTGAGGTTGCGATCATTTAGGGTTCTATTTGATCCTTCATAAACAACTATTATTTTCAGTATTGTATAAAAATAATTTTGCTGCATCTATGTGTATTTGCCTGTATATATATTTATTACATATATACTATTGAATGTATGCGTTTGTCATTTAGTTATGCATGTATATATATTATAACAATTCACTCAGTGAGGTCTGACTCCCCTTCGTTGATTATTTTTTAGGAGACTCTTCATCCTCAGACCTCAGTAGCAGACCCTTACATCGGATTTCTTCCGCCCCGGCTTTACTATGTAAACTGCTTACTTGATTTTATTTTGTATTCTAGACACTACATTAGTTGTTTTAGTGGGCAGTATGTATTATATATGTTTGAGATTTGTATTTTAAAGAATTGAAACAAGAATTTGTATTAAAAGATATTATATATATGAGTTGGACTCGTGTTATTAAAAAGCTGATGGATTATTAATTTACTTATGAGATTTTAATTTTTGCTGCAAGATATTTTATTTATATTATTATTATTGCATGCTTTTATTTTATTTTAAAGGCTTGCTACGGGTTCTGGATTCGAAAAAATTCCTGTTCCTTAGCATTGGTCATGGCCCCCTTTTTTGGGTCGTGACACCTTGTAGTTGGTCTTCTTGTGTGTTTCATATTTTATTATCTTTTATTATTAAATTATTTCCATATTTTAACTTGGATTGCAATCGTTTCCAATTTTACATTTTAGTCCAAGTTTGCACATTAATCTAATTGCCTGCTTATAGCCCGATATACATCACAATAAAAAAAAAATTATAATTTACAATCATACATTCCAAATAAATATGGGAAGGGATTAATGATTACAACATTTGGTGCAAATAAATGTAAAATAAACGAAAAATAAAACATACATAAACCAAAAATAAACCAACAATAAACTAATTAATTATACAAATAAAATCTCTCAAGAACTAATTAATAGAAAACTTATTTAGTGATTAAAAATCACCAAATAATCCCTGCAACAAATATAAATTAATCCCTTCTTACAAGACAACAACATTGTTTACAAAAACGATATTCAAAGAAAATGGAGATGCAAACACAAAATAATCCACAAAAATCACAAAAATCATCATATAACAATAATATTGAATAACATAATAATAATGCATAAAATAAAAATACAATAAAACAACATGGAAACCATGCAAAATAAGCAAAATAGACATGAAAAATCAAAATAGAAATATATAGGTTCTGATAAGGTGACGATGCCTTTTTGAGTAGGAGGCAATTTCAAATCGCCTCAACCCAAAGGGGCGACATCTCTATAATAGTCGCCCATTCAACAGAGATAATGACAGGTTATATTTCTTAAACTCTAAGAAACTCAAATGTTCATGCAAATAAACGAAGACTAACATAAATATATAGATATTAGCAACTAATACTTAATCTTTCATGCAATCATACTTCTCATATGACCTCAAATAAACACTAAGACTTAAAAAAAAAAGTAAAAGAGTAATGAATTAAAGTTTTGATGAAATAAAAGAACTTTGAAGCTTAAAGATAGGGAGTCTCACTGACTTGGACGAGATTGATGTTCCTAACTAAGCCCTCAGAGTTTGGTTGATTCTTGGGTACTTGGAATGCAAAGGAGTCTTCCTTCTTCTTAAGAAATGAAATTCTTTTAGTCCCAAAGTCCCTCCTTTCTTCCTTTTTTCCTCTCTTCTTTTCTTTCTTTTTTCTTTTTTTTTTCTCTGTTCTTTTTTAGCTCCAAAAACGTTCTTTGTCCAATAGTCTAAAAAAATCCCCCCTCTCTTTCCTCTCTTTTTCTTTTTAAATCTCTCCCACTTTTCTTTTCCTAATTTTTCAAAAACTCACTCTCACCCTCTGCCCATGCCTTTTTCTTATTCCCTAGGCTCTTTTTCCTTTTTTTCTCTATTTTTCTCTTTTTTTTTTTTTTTTTACATTAACCCACAGTAGGTGAGTTACCAATTGCTACCACTAATGTCATTCAATATTGTATAAGGTGGGTGTGAAGAGGCACCACCTTATCGATGCCTAGGGTGAAGAGGCGATGCCTCTTTATAGAGGCAATCGCCTCTTCACTAAGCCAGGTCTGGGCCTAATGGGCTGAGAGGCGATGGGTCTAGGCTGTGGCTTATTGTTTAGGTTTAAGTTTAGTGTTTTAGGCTTGGATATGGTATTTTGGGCTTAGAGGCTTGGTGTTTGGACTTCTGAGTCTATTTTAGAGAGGTTTCAGGCTTCCGTTGCATCCCAAACTCATATTTTCTTATCATCGGGCTTTTGTTGCGGGTCGATCAAACTGAAAGTGTCCATAATGTGCCCAGTTATTTTTTTGGAACAATGATGGGAAAAAGGTAATAAATTAGTAACTATGAGTGTAAACCAAAAACTTTTTCATTTCAAGTTGTTTTGAATTTTTGAGGTAATTTAAAGGGGAAATCAAAATAAATAGAAATTTTAAATACTTCATTTTATAGTGTTAAATTGCATCTAAATTCTGAACAAATTAATATATTTTTCTTATTATTTTTATTTATTATATGAAATTACATAATTTTAACTAAAACTACATACTTTTAATTTTTAATTTGTTTATCTAAAATTAATAATTAATAAATTACTAATAAAAATGTATATTATTATTATTACATTTTTAATTTTATTTTAATATTTAAATTTTATAATTTTATAGGATGATTATAAATATCAGTATAAAATTTTTATTTACAAATTTAAATTTATTTTTGTAATTTGAAAAAGTATTAAATTTTGACTATAAAAATAATTTAATTGATAAGTACATCTTCATTAATTCAAACAATTAATTGGTATTTATAAACTAAAAGTGAAGTTAGAACTTAAAAGAAAATTGTTTAATATAAATTATATATAATAAAAATTTTCGTTTATTTTAATCTTATAAATTACTAATTATCAACTTTATAAAAATTATTAGAAAAACAATGATGACAATTACAAGTAAAAATATTGAAATGAACAAATAATCAAGTAAAAATGTATACAGGGAAAAGTTTCTAACCTTGCACTTTAGCTTCTTGACATTTCATTGTTATACCTTTTTTTTTGGGAATCTTATACATTTTTTTTGAAACATTATAATTTTATATTTTTATTTTTAGTTGATTGAGCGGTTATAAATATCTAGTTTAGTGATTATGATTTAAAAATTTTTCTATTATATATCTACAAGTTTTATTTTTAACCAATTACATCCTTAGAATTACTAAAATAATTCCACTAATTTTAATAAAGATTTAAAAAAATTATATACCTTTTCAACTTTTTCGTATTTCATTGAGATGTAAATAATTTATTTATAATAAATTTATAATATTAGTATATATAATTATAAAAATTATAAAATTTTTATAATGAAACATGTATATTTTAATAATTCATTAAATATGTATATAATTAATAAAAATATGCATGCAAAAACTTAATATATGATAATATTTTAACTAATAAAAAAACATACGATCTATTTAGTAAATAAAATATAATAGAGATAACGGCTCTGTCAGTCCTAAAAAAGTTATGTTTTTTCAATTAAGACCTTCCACATCATATTTTCACTACCTAAGTTCTAAAACTAAACCTAGCTTTCTCTATTGAGAATAAGATATCACTTGACAAGATGAAGACACATAACTTTCTATCTAAAAGAAAATGGCACTTTCTGCTTAAAAAATTTTGCTTTCCTTTTTTAGAAGATAAGAGTTGTGGTCCAAAGAGAAATTTTTAGTATATTATTTGTTGGCTTAATATATTTAAATATTCTTTAGATGTTGATGCATGTTTTATGTCCTTTTAAGCAGGAAATAGAGGAAATGATTTGCAAATTTCTTAGTGTTGAAGTTTTTAAGCAAAAAATTGGTGGTAATATTCTTATGGGCAGTTATTGTGCCTTCTCTAATTGAGGTGGTTTGGTAGGAATTTTTTTCTTTTGTTAACTCATGGTTAGTGACATGTCTACTTACAAATGACCAAGAGTGCTTATTATTGTCTTTTTTCATTGTTTTGTTATTTTATGACTTTGTGCTAAAGCAGGTTCATCCTCATACATCTATTGAGGACTTGGATGAACTTCCAACCCTTCTTCAAGTGCCTTTAACGTAATGAATTAATAACTTCAGGCATGACTGTGAATGACTAGATTGCATTTTGTGGGCCGAACACTACAACTACTGAACTGCCTATCATTAAGAGTGTTTTCAAGCTTAAGGAAGCACAACGTAGCACTATAGTTAATCAAATGAGAAAATCATTTGATTGATAATTATGTTTAAGGTGCTAATGTTGGTTATTTTACAAGCTGTGAATTATGATTTTAAAGTGTAAAGGATGAGTAACATTCTCCCATGTATGTTTATGCTCAAGGATAACATGTTTTGTGACCTAAGCAAAGGGTATAAAGTTTTAGAATGCTATATTTTCCTAGGTTTTGTAATAGGTATTAAATACCTTCTCCTTTTAGTAGGATTTAAAGGATGAGAAGCACATATTCATAAGTCTTGCAATTTAGCATTCACTTTAAAGTAATTTAGCTTTATTTTCACACCTTCGGTATTCAATAAAATTTCTTTATTTTCACATCGTAGGTATTCAATAAATTAATTTATTTTCATACCCAAGCAATTTATTTTTGATGTAAAATCTAGACATGAAAGGCTGTAATAAAGAAGATGGTGGCAATAAAATTTTCTAATGGAGAATGCATCGAGGCACTTTTATTTATTAAATCATTTGTCTCCTACCTTGTTTGCAATTGTGTCACATGTATAACACATACCAACATCACTGGATATGCATAAACATGGAACCAAAATAATCAACTTTTTATGTGCATGAATACACAATTAAAAGAACGCTTCATATGCTAGGTTTTCACTAGAGATACTTGTTAGTGTCAATTATTACGTAGTTTTCTATTTAATTTCCATAGGATTTATTATTATTTCTTTATATTTTATTTAGTTTTTAGTTTATAATTAGTGTTAAATTAGAATTTTAGTCAATTAGTTTAATTATATTTCCTTTTAGTTTCTTAGCTAATTTTATGTCTTTTTGTTGCCTTTTTAAGGATTTTTGCATTCCTAGAGTGTCCAAGATTCAAGCCAATAATTACAAAGCTATTTTGTGAAGTTATTTTTATAATTGGAGAGCTTTTGGACAAATTTTAGGTATTTTTAATTTATAAATAGAGAATTTTAGCTCTAGGTTAAAGAGAGCCATTGTTAGGGTTGAACATCATCGTTAAGTGGAAACACCATTGAAGAGCTCAATAAGGATTTGAAGATTGAAGCATGCTTATAACGAGTTTTATCTTTCCTTCTTCTTTGTTTCTTATAAATTGTATCATGTTTGGAATTCTTGTGGCTTTAGAATAAAATATTATAAATAGCTAAATTATTTAGGGTTTGGTTTTGGAGTAGCTAATTAAACTTGTTGGGATGTTTATTTCTTTATTAATGATTTGATTTTTAGTCAATTTTATAAGTTGTTCTTCATGTCTTATATTCAAGTAAAGGCCTAATTATTTGTATGTTTATGTGTAGATTTCTATTAATGAAAGTTAAGTAATTTACTAGCTATAACTTATAAGACTTAAGAGCCTTGATCATGAAAATAGATGAATCTTTCAGGGATCAATAAATTGCTAAGAAACTTAATGAGCCCTAATTAATTAACTTGACTATGAAAATAAACGGTAATTAGTTTTGACATGCTTAAATGATTTTAAAAGAGACTTTAGCTAGTTTATAGTAGTTTATCCTTGATTGTGATTAATGAAATAATTGAATTGAATTTTGTAATTCAAATCCTAATTAGTGAAACAAATCTAAGCTCTTGTTCATCCCCATTGATTTAATTAGATTAATTAGAGTAGATAATTTATTTTAATTAATTTAATTTAAGTTAATTCTTGCAATTTAATATGATTTTTGCTAGCTAGGGAACATTGATTGATAGTTAGTATTTAGTGCCATTTCCTTATGAGAATGATACTCTACTTATCACTTTATTACTTGCTATAATTAGTATATTTGTGGAGTTGTGACAATAAGTTTTTGGCGCTATTGTCGAGGATTGGCGTTACTAATATTAACATGTTTTTCATTTTCGTTAGATTAGCACTTTATTTTATTGGTAAATAATTTTTCATGGATATTGATGAATTTTTTTTATTAATTTTTGAGATCTAATGCATATGAATCATGTATATAATATAGAACATATGCAATTTAGTTATAATTTGTCTTGTTTTCAAGTTTATAATTGGTGTGGAGAGAATCACAATGGGGCATATTACTCATATTATTCATTTTCACCTCTATTAACTCGTTATAACCCATTTTAGAGTAGTAGTATGGATCACACTTAGAGTAATCAACGAGAACCTACATCAAATTTTGAGGCAATGTTGGAAAATTTCATTCAATTAACAAAGAAGATCGAAAAACGATCCTTGGAGATCAACTTGAAGCAATTCATTCAGGCATAAACCAAGGCAAATCACTAATATGAGGAGAATTTCAAGCAAGTCAACCTGAAGTTAAATCAGTTGATGACTCATAATAAAATGCTAGAGAACAAAATAACATTATAAGCATGCTCTTTTTATTTTTGCCAAATGAATAAACTTTTAAGTCAACTTGAAAACCCAAAGGAACAAGCAAAAGCAGTGACTTTGAGAAGTAGAAAGTAATTTCCTGAAGTAGAGGTTAGAGTTTGCAATAAAGATTATGAGCAAGAAGAGATAATCACCGAGGAAATCAAAAAAGTCTCCAAGTGTAAGAAGCAGTCTGCAGAAATCAAAGATGATGAGGTAAAAAGTCATTCAAATTAATTTAAAGATGAGTTGGATGAGAAAATTATAATAATTCTTGAAGCTACATGGGATGAAAAAGAGCCATATGTAAGTAACCATGCACATATTCCATGACCTATTACAATTATATACGAGGAATCCATCAAAAGGTGTCGGACTATCTGAGAGCCCTCATGAAAAGGCTTACATTGTTCAAGTAATTCTAAAACCAAATATTTGGCATGTGGAGTTTGCATTTTATTACTTGGGCATAAGGGAGCCTAACAAAAGAAAAAGAAGAAATATGCTTCCAATAATACTTTTTCATGTTCGATTGTACCCTTGATACCATATATTCAAGGGGCCACGTTAATGACCTTAAATTATAGCTCTTGGGAGGTAACCCAAATTTATTTTATTTAACTTTATAGTTTATTTATTTTAGTTCTAATATTATTTTTATTAATTTCTTTTCTTTGGTGCTTGAAATTATTTTTATAGGCTATTGAAGTTGTCATGAAAAATTTAAAGGTATTGGAATTCATTTTGGTTAATTAATCATGTGGAGAGGGCAAAAATTGAAGTAGAAGTTGAGTTTTTATAAGAAGCACACCTAGAGGCACGACCATGTCACAGGTCGTGCCCAGGTATGCACATTTTTTAGTGTTTATACAATGCATCACACGGGCTGTGATATGGTTGTGTGCTCAATCATGCTTAAATTTTCATGCTGATAGTGCCTCACATGGTTCACAACATGGCCATGACATGCATAGAAGGTTAAAAAAAGATTAAAAATAGTGGATAACATGGTCGACAACACGACCTTGATATAGCTGTGCCGTATCCTAAAGAAAGAATTAAAAATTCAAACTGTGAGGCACACGGTTCAAGACACAGGCACAATATGGTCCTGTTATGCCAACATTCATTTCCTACAAAAACAATTATGTTGATGGGCTAGTTGGCCCATTAACTTAGTTAGGCACAAATTTTGTTTCTTGTTGTTTCGTTTACTTTTTTTTCTTTCTTCCTTTTATTATTATTTTCCACATGCACACACAATCACTTTTTTTTGTTTATTTTTTATTATATTTTTTCATCATAATACTTTTTTTAAGGATTTAAATGGTAGTTTAGAATTTTTTTAATGTTATATTAAACATTATTTTCTTGATTATTTAAGGGCATCATTCAATTTTATTTAGGGATTGCATGTATTTTAATTGATTTGATTAAAATTTGAATTTTGGGCATTATTTTTTAATATATACATTTATATGTAATTTATATTTTTGGTTTATATAGTTTGCTCTTAATTTTCATGAATTTATGCTTAATTTAGTTGTGTGTTAATTTATTTCATTTTTATTTTATTTTATTTTGGTTTTAATTTTTTCTAGGGGATACTCTTAGTTATTGATCTCTCATGCGCTTATCAATTTCCCATCACCAAATGGCAAAAATTTGAGCATCACACTAGGGGAGTATTAGTTTTATTTATTTTATAAATTAATTACTTTTTTATTCTTTGTGTTTGTTTGATCCTTCCACATTGAGGACTATGTAAAGTTTAAGTGTGGGGGGGGGGGGGGGGTTAGCTTGTCACTTTGTGTGCTTAGTTTTTTATTGCATATGTGTTACTTATGTATTTTTCATTTGTGTGTTTGCATTATTTTCATTATTTTTTATTTATATAGATTACTCAATTTATGATTGGGGACAATGAATGGATAAATGTGCAGTTTTGATAGCACTAAAATTGAGGGTGTTTATTGTTAAAGATATTTAAACATAATTCTTATGTGTAAATGATTTAGTTTTATCTAAGCAAGGCTTCAAGAAAATGATATAAACGTAGTTTTTATTTTAAAAATGGTCATTGATTGGGTTTGTAGAAAAAAAAAAGAAAAAAAAGGGGCATAAAACGTACTTGCCATGAAAAAAAAAGAAGTGAAACAGAGCATAAAATGCACTCACTAAAGAAAAAAAAAAGGGTGAGATGGAGCATAAAACACATTCACCAAACCAATTCATTGTGAGATGGAGCGTAAAATGCAGTCACAAAGGCAAAAAAAATAATTACAAATCCCATGATATTATCATGAAAATTGTTTTATTTCATTTTAATGCCTATTGAATCTTTATATAAGTTGGTGCTTGGGTTATGTTAACTAAATTATTTGCGTGTGAGATATTTTTGTCTAATTATCCTCATTAATAAGCATTCTTAGGTTTGGTGTTGTTGAGGTTGCATATCTTGGAAGTTTAATGCCCTTGGCTATGGTTGAGTAATCTATGGTTTAGTATTTGTTGTTTCTCTTGCTTGGAGACAAGCAAAGTTTAAGTGTAGGGGAATTTGTTAGTGTCAATTATTGTATAGTTTTATATTTATTTTCCATAAGATTTATTAGTATTTCTTTATATTAGTCTTAAATTAGGATTTTAGTCAATTAGTTTAATTTTATTTCCTTTTTGTTTCATACCTAATTTTATGTCTTTTTGTTACCTTTTTAAGGATTTTTTCATTCCTAGAGTGTCTAGAATTCAAGCCAATAATTAAGGAGCTATTTTATGAAATTATTTTTCTAATTGAAGGAGGTTTTGAAGGAGAAAAATTATTGTTTTGGTCATTGGATGAATTTTGGATATTTTTCTCTATAAATAGAGAATTTTAGCTCTAGGTTAAAAAGAACCACTATTGGGGTTAAACACCGTCGTTAGGTGAAAACACCATTGAAGAGCTTAACAAGGATTTGAAGATTAAAGCATACTTATAATGAGTTTTAACTTTCATTCTTATTCTTTTCTTATAAATTGTATCATGTTTGGAATTCTTGTGGCTTTAGAATAAAATATTATGAATAACTAAATTTTTTAGGGTTTGGTTTTAGAGTAGCTAGTTTGACTTATTGGAATTTTTATATCTATATTAAAGATTTGGTTTTTAGTCAATTTTATGAGTTGTTCTTCATGTCTTATATTCAATTAAGGGCCTAATTGTTTGCATGTTTATGGCTAGATTGCTATAATTAAAAGTTGAGTAAGTTGTTAGCTTACAATCAATATAAGACATAGGAACTTTGATCACAAAAGTAGAAGAATCCTTCGGGATTCAATAAATTGCTAAAGAACTTAATAAGCCCTAATTAATTAACTTGACCATGAAAATAGGTGGTAGTTAGTTTTGGTATGCTTAAATGATCTCAAAAGAGACTTTAGGTAATTTAGAGTAGTTCACCCTTGACTATGATAAACGAAATAGTTGAATTTAATTTCATAATTCAAGTCCTAATTAGTGAAACAAACCCAAACTCTTATTCATCCCCATTGATTTAATTAGATTAATTAAAGTAGATAGTTTATTTTAATTTATTTAATTTAATTCTTGCAATTTAATTTGATTTTTGTTAACTTGGAAAATTGATTGACAATGAGTACTTGGTACCCTTTCCTCATGGGAATAATATTTTACTTATCACTTTATTACTTGTCACGATCCGTATTCTTGCGGAGTTGTGCCAATAATACTAACTTTATAATTATGAACGCTCAAAATTTTTTGGGTGCTCTACACTTAGTTAGAAACCATTTTTCTGAATGGAATATGCTGATGGTAATGGAAGGTCTTCCACTGTAGAAAATGAGAAGATTAAATTGCTATTGATGTGGTAAAAAGATGTCCAACATCACTGACACATCATCATGTTCTATTAGGTTTAACAACCTAGGACTAATGCTGAGCTTTTTAATAAGTTTTAGAACTTAATTGTACAATTTTTTCCTTTTAAGACTTAATTGAACAAACATAATTATCTTTAGGACTAACAAAATTGTTATTCTAATATAATAAATCGTCAGATTTTTGATATTTTCATAAACAACTATAGCCAATTCTCAAATAAAAGTGTTATATAATTCACATTACCCTTACTCAATCTCACTTTTTATTGAGGATAATATTGTTCATATAATATTTATCTTTTTGTGGAATGTGGATGATGTAAATCTGATTGTGGAAATAATGTTATCCTAAATCATCTTCACCTATATATAATTTATGATATTTATCCAACAAAAATTATGTTATATAATTTACAATTTTAAACAATAGATTCGTATATTAATGTTGTCTAACTATACATCTATTTTATAAAAAATTAAAAGTAGTTTTAATATCAATAATTATTTAATTATAATTTACACATTATTTAAATATACTTAATGTCTATTATATTTTTCAATTATGAGTGAATATAGACGATGAAAGAGAATTTATTAAAAATAATTTCAATTTAAATTTTATAAAGTAAAATATAATATAATAACAAATTTAATGTTTTTATAATTATAAATATAAATTTGTATTCATATTGTTAATTAATAATATAAACATTTAAAATATGCATATTTCATTATAAATGTTTTTATAATTTTTAAATTTGTATGTATGCTTAATGTTATAAATTTATTAGAAATAGATGACCTACATCTCAATTAGATAAGAAATGTCAAAAAAATATAGAATTTTTAATATATTTATTAATGTTATTTTAGTAATTTTAATGACTTAATTGTTTAAAAAATAAAAAATTATAACAATTTAATAAATCTTTTAAAATTATAGGGACTAAACTAGATATTTTTAACTTTAATCATCCACTTTTGTCCAATAAGGGCTCAATGTATTGAAAAATAAAAATACAGAGTTATAATATACCAAAATAATTACGTAAGGATAAAGTGTCAAAAAATTAAGAGTATAAAAGTTGTTAGAATGCATTTTTAATATCTACATATATGAAAGTAAATAAAGTTTCACAAAGTTTATAATGTGTAGTATCCCTGGTTAAAGCAAACACAGAGCATATGCTTTGTTACTTAAAAAAATAATGAGCTCAAATTTTGACCATTTGCATTATTAATTTCTAAGTTTTAATTTTGACAAGTGATTTGAATTCACTAATCTTTTTTTCTAAGTGTGTTTCAAACTTAGTTAATAATTCAATTGAAGTTAAGTGTATTTAAAACATTCCTTGAGACTTAAAGCTCTTAAAAGACATTAAAACTCCACTTAAATATGCCTCAAAGCATCAATAAGTATCAAGGATCATATGGAACCAAATAGGGATCAAATGCAACTAAATATAAGCTTCTACATGTCCGCATGAGTGACCTTCATGATTGTTATGAGTCCTTACGAGCTAAAGACTAAAGAAGGCTCACTTTGTCAAAAAGTCTACACCCTTTATGATTTACCCTCGCAATCATGAGGTGACTGATCCTAATTGTGACCAAATGTCCAGATCATAAGCCATGTAAATCTCTAAAGTCTAAATATAGTTAGGATGCTCATAATCTACCTTTACGATCGTAAACCATGCTTAGGTAGAGAGCTAATGACTACTTTGATGTCCAACAACTAGTTTTTTTAATCATTACAATCATGAGCATACCTTTCTCTACAAGAAGCTGAACTTTCATTTAATGAAGTTAGGAGAGGTTAAAGATGAAGTTAAAGCACTCCAATAACTAAATTTTGATTCTAAACTATAAATACGTTCTAAAACTTCATTTAAAAAGTTAGATACATTTTGGTTAAAAAGCATTAACTCCTAGAACTCTTTGTGCATTAAATTCTCTTCTCAAATCTTAATTATATTCAATACACTTTTGAGTGTGAAATTGTGTGTTCTAACTTAGATTATTCCTCTTCATCTAATTTCTCAGGTTAAGAAGGGAAGTGAGAAACTAACTGTAGAGGTAATTGGTTAAAGTGTTAACCATCTAAAACACTTGGGATTTTGGTTTTAAGATCGAGTTAAGAAAGATCTTATTGTAAGGTTTGATTTAAGCCTCAAAACTCAATTGTGTAAACTCAATCTAAATGAATAGATTGGAATGGTTTTAAAAATCCTAACTTAAGATAAGATAGGTAGAGATGTAGGCTTAATTAGAAACTGAACTCCTTAATTACTTGTATTAATTTCCTTTCTTCTTCAAAACTCCTTTTTAATTTGCTTTTAATTCTCTTAAAATTCTAATAGCCCTATTCATTCCCCTTTCTAAGGCATTGTCAATTAGTATCAAAGCTTAATTTCTTAATACTTCATTGCAAGAAGATATGATAATGAGGAGTGAGTCTTAAAACTTTTCTCTCTTAGACCTTTCTGTTGGCGCTAGTAGGTCCAACTCGTCACTATTTGAATCACAAACCCTTTTTTATTATTATGAGAAAATGGAGGGTAAGTAAGGGGAGTACTATAAGAGCTTAAGGATGGCATAAATGCACTTATAGCCCTTTACCTAACTAGGAAAAATAAGGAGTCAACACTCAATATCACCTGATAAATTATTCGATTATAGAATGGGCAAACTCAGATGCTTCGCTTAAAAATAAATTCGGCTGCATAATAAAGCATTAAGGTTTGATTTCAACATCAATAGGAGCAGACTTTTTATATTCGAGGCATCTCCATATTGTCTAGATGCTAAGCAGGGCCAATTTTATTAGTTTTATATAGTGCTTCCAAGAAATATGTACTATTATAGATAAAATTCTACACATAAATGCAATAAAGATATATACACAAGAACTCAACAATATAATATACATGAAGATGGCAAGATGCGTGAACATGACTTATGAATATAAGAATTATAGCACAAAATATAAACATGTAGTATATTATTTATACTTAAATATGATGCATGAATCATGGAAATCATGAAATAATAATGCAAACAATTTATTCATGGCATGGTAATTATAGAAAAAACATGGCAAAAGCATAATATTCATGTTATGAACAAGTATAAACACATTAAATTAAACATGTAAAGAAATAAAGTAAAAGAAACTAAAAAGCAAGAAATTTAAAAAAAAATAAGAGAGAAGAATGGTTGACACATTTGCAAACATCTTCTCCATGATTGCTCCATATTCTGAATTTTAGGGCCATAAAATATTTTATTATGAAAATGAAAGAGTTTAAAACCAAATTTAAAAGTTAAATTATTAAAGAAAAAGAGTTAAAAAACACTTAAATATGATTTTTAGAGGTAATTGTGAATCATTAATTCATAATGTAAGTTTTCATCAAATTAGGCCTCAAAATATCAATTTTGCACCTTGGATGGATAGTTCTCACACCACAAATTATTGAACACAAAACCAAAATTGGTTATTTGTTAAAGTAGAAACCAAAAGAGATTATGATCCATATTCTTGCATTTGAATGGCTTATTTGAATTAAAAAGAATACAAAACAATAAAGTCATGAAGTAGAATGCATCTCAAAATATTAGATTTGTAAAAAGCAAATTATTTTGAATGAAATGTGTATTTTTATTAGGAAATCATAAACAATATAGTAAATGGGATGAACAAGATTATATACTACAAAATGAAAAAAATAAAAAATATTTGGCATAAATGAAAATGGAAACCGAAATTAATGCAAAATCCTTTATTAAATAAAAGGTGGTAACTGGATAAGATTTACCCATAAAAGATGGGAAATTAATTTTTGTTGAAAGTTGAAATAAAGAGAAGGAAAGGTATATGATTAAAATAAAATAATTATAAATGCTTTTTGATGTAAAGGAAGAAAATAATGACTTAGTATAACAAGGGAAATTGATCATAAGAAACCATATGAAAAGATTCATTTATTTTAGGAAATTAATTACCCAAGAAAGCAATAAAAGCATTAACATCATGTTGGTATATTTTGGTATATAATACCAAATTAAGCACAAATAACATAAGCAAAATCAACATATTTATTCATATAAACAAAGTGATTACAACAATATACTAAAAATATTAATGATAAAATATGTAAACAAAATTTAAACAAGATAAAACATATATAATTGAAGAAAAGAGCATGAGATAAGAAATGTTTTGAATAAAATAAGTAGCTAATATAACAAAAATAAGATGACGAATAAGAATTTAAAATTTACACATTATAATTGAAGCAAAATAAAAGCAAGAATTAAAAGATGTTAGTAGAGGGTTAGTAAAGTTAGTACAAGCTGGTAATTGAGATAAAGATCTTAAGATTGATAATAAGAGGTATATATAAGATGCAATATATGATGCTAATACAAATGCATGATCCACACAAGCATTAAATAAATTAGGGGTGCATGCAAATATGATGAATGATGCAAGTCGGGGTGAATACAATGTGATGCAATTTCAAAATTCATGCAAGAATGATAGTGATGCAAGTTGCATGAAAATACAATAATGAAAAAAAAAGTAAGAGTAGAGGTAGAGAATTAATATGGTACTTTATAGTATAGCTATGATATGATTAAGAAAATAACATAAGACAACAAATTAACACTAAATATATCAAGAATCTAGACTTTAATTAAAATTAAGACATCAAAAGGATGCCAATTACATCTAGAATCAAAATTAATCACAAACCAACAACAATACATAGTGAACCCTAAATTAACAATGATTAATTGAACAAACACAAGAGACATGAATTAAAGATTATGACAATTGATAAATACAACATAATACGCATGCATTAGGACTCATAAATCATCAACAACAATATAAGACATGTAAATTAAGACTCATAATTAAAAAATATAATAAAAATTTTTCACAAATCCTGAAAATCCTAAATTAGACAAAGATTTGAATAATAATATTTATTTGAAGTCAAATCAACAGTCAAAACAATCAAAACCTTGATTAACAATAATAAGGACATAATACATGCTAATTAATGCTCAAAAATAAAATCAATATAAAAAACAAGTCAGAAATTATAAGAAAACTCAAAAAAAAAAAAAATCAATAACAAGTTAAATAATTAGCAAAGATTACAATCATAATCATCAATTAAATGTGTGAATAATTATAACTTTTAAAAGCTTGTAAAGTGGGGATTGAAAGATTAAAAAGAAAATAAAAAGAAATCATTTTAAAATAGAAAATAATATTAAAATACTTTAATTCCATCATCCTAGGACCTTTAGGGAGGGTTAGAATGTTAGTTGTACAATCATAGACCCTTATGAACCCTAAAAACCATCATTTAGAGTCACTTAGGGTAAAGGAGTATGATTGATTGGTTCAAGTGTCTGAAGAGCCATATTTGGCCAGATTTGGTGATGAATAGCAGTTTGGCTATTCATTAGCCAAATTTGGTTATTCATCACTAAATAACTTAAAACTTAAACTATTTTTAGTAAAAAAACAAAATTAAAGCCCTGAAACCCAAAATTGAGATGAGAATTAATGAGTATGATGCTCTTTGTAAGCACCCAATTTTGGGATTATGGAATGTGAATGCGATAGAGGGCTCCAATGATTAAAATATTATAAATAGATCTTTAATACTTAAAGTTTGAAACCTCAAAAGCCTAAATGCATTTTTAAAAGAACTTAATTCGTTTCTAAGAACTTAATTGTAATGTTTTCTTTAAGGACCTAATCGAAAATTTTATTTCTTTTAGGGGTCTTTCTGTAATTAAAAATAAAAAAATAGAATTTTGTAATTCCGATCGTAATTATATAATTCCAGAATTACATACTTCTGATCGATTTTATGTAATTCCGATCGGAATTACATAAACTGATCGGAATTATGTAATTGCAATTGGAATTATATAATCCTGGTCGGGATTAAATATGTTCCGTTTGTATTTTTGATTTTCCAGTAAATAATTTTTTTTGTTTTCTGAATTTTAATTGGTCAAAATAATGTGATAAATCCTTTTTCTAAGATTTATCTAATTTTTTAAGAAATTAAAAGTCCTTATTAAACTAAAATTTTATCACTGTAAATAGGAGAAGTCATAGTAGAATATGTGACTTTAGCTAGGGTTTTCTATATAAACCCACCTCAACTCTCCTAGAGGTGGGAACTTTTGGAAAAAAAATAATTTTTTTTGGACCTCTCCTTATTCTCATACAGCTTTCTTATAAAATTTTCTTGAGAGGTACTGTTTTTTGAAGAAAAGCAGTAGACTTTTGAGAAGAGAAAATCAAGCATTGAAGACCTATTTTTAAAAATAAGAAACAGTGATTTATAACACTCTAAGGAGCAAATCAATACTACATTCACACAATCATCTCCTCTCATACCCTCTTCTGTTTTCTTATTTGATTATTTTGGTTTTATTTAATTTTAATTTTATTTAATTTTTATTGTTATTTTGTTTAATCACTAATCACTATTTATTTTTTTATTTGTGTTTATGATTATGGAGGGAGTTACGTGATGAATTCAGTTAGAGAACAAAATCCATGAAGATCCATGGAATGCCATGGATTGACCTTTATAGTTGAATATAGTTTCTAAGGTTATTTATGTATTTGTTATTATTTTTTTGGTTGTTTTATTTTGTATTTTTTTATTCATTTTGTTTTTTTTGGGGTTGTATTAGTTTTTATTTTTATTTTCAGTAGATCATTATAATAGCCTCAATAGTGGAAATAATGGAATCCTGTGTGTGTGGTTGTGTGTTTTTATTTTATTAATTAATTAGTAAATTAGGCTTACTTGGTAAAACTTTAATTAAAATTAATGGTGGTTGTAGTAAATTTAAGTTGTATCTAATCTAATTAGGGTTAAATATCGTTGAATGCATGATTAATGTTGTTTATATATTATATAGTTTAGTTTATTATTTTCATGTTTTTTTACTCTTTTGATTTATGCATCTTAATTAAGTGTTTGTTTAATTATTTTATTTTTATATTTGATTTGTTAATTTTATGGTTTTTATATTATGTTTTCGTTGTGTTTGCTTTAAGCTCATGATTTTAGGTTTTTTTAGGTTTAACAATTAGATTCACCTTTTCTTTAATAGGTTTACTAATTTAATTAGAACTAGGTTTAATTAATTAAAATTCATTTTAGGCCCATAATTAATTAGACATTAGGTTAGAGATAAGTTAGACCCATTTAGTTAATTAGATATAGGATCACTTTAGTTTAATTTAATTAATTTATATTTAGCCCATTAACTTAAAGTCTTTTCCATAACTTGTAGATTTAAGATCACCTTAAAATTAAATCATGTAGAATTAGGCCTACTAATTTAAAT
This sequence comes from Mallotus nudiflorus, assembly GCA_947683625.1. Lineage (NCBI taxonomy): Eukaryota > Viridiplantae > Streptophyta > Magnoliopsida > Malpighiales > Euphorbiaceae > Mallotus > Mallotus nudiflorus. The sequence continues at coordinate 7,680,890 of CANTUR010000027.1, read as the reverse complement.
ACTTCATAATTTATAGATTTAGACCCATTTTTACAATTAAAATAAATAAACTTAGGTTCACTTAATTAAAATCAAATAGGAATTAAGCCTATTTGTCTTTTAGGTCACTTGCAAATTAAAACATGTAAATTTATTTTAATAAAAATCAATGTAAATTAGACTAACTTAAGGATTATAAACTTAAATGAATGTATTGTTTACATGTTTTTTTCATGACTAGTTTGCTTAGAGTTAATTGTTTAAATAAGGGTTTATATGAAATTGCATATAAATAGAGGATAATATAGTAAGTCATAAAGTAATTCTAAAGGAAAATAAGACTGAAAGAAGTTAGTATTCCGTATCCAGAATCTCTTGGTTAAGGTGTTAGTTTTCTTTTAGAGAATTAAGTACCACCACTTTTGATTTGTCCTAGTTATTACCTTGGGTGGCGACTCCTCATCTCCATGCCATGTCTTTATAATAGTGGTTAGTGAGTTCTTTAGAGACCTGAGCTCAAACAGTGTCATGGTTGCTAAAATCTTAGGCGCATGCTAAACCACGTCATTTGTAGTGGTGACTCCATTGGGGATAAGAGATACTCATTCTACTTATGTTCTTTAGAATTATTTTATTCTTGCATTCATTTTTGCATGTCCCTACTAGCTGATGGCGTTGGTTTATAATCCCTTGATTCCAGTAGCTTCCTAGGATTATGCATTGGCTAACCATCACTCTTAGCCTTAACTCAGTTCAAGAGAGATTATCGGGCTCATTTAACTAGAGTCTATAACCCAAGTCCCAAAGGGGGGAGTAATCTTCTCTTGACTTTGTAAAGGATGTTGGGCCCCTTTAACCTTGGCCTGTAACTTAAGTCTTAAAGGAGGGCATTTTGCTAAGGGAACTTTAACTTTTCCACTAGAATTAACTCATGTAGTGACTTAGTAATTTCTCTTAGGATTACCCAAATTGCTTATGTTTTTTGCCATAAGGTGTTTTAAGCCCAAGCCCATACTTTAGAAGTCCATCATGACTAATAAAGATTAGGCTAGACTTTTATACCTATAAATACTATTTCTATGCTTTATTGCTTTAAAAGATTTGGTATGCACGTAAGTTCTTAATATCCCTTATTGATATTAAGGCCAAGACAAAATATCCTAGGAAAAGAGACTCGCCATTGAATATGTGTGTAGGAGGATTAAAGTTGGAAGGATGTATACTTGACTTGTTACTTGACTTGACTTGCTACTTGCTGTATAGCGTGTGCATCATGCATACATGCATACATGCATTTCATGCATCATACTAACACTTTATTTTTTTAGCCATTAAAGATTCATATGGGTTTTCCTATGTTTAGAGTCGAAAAGGTGGCATACTAGTGGGAACAGATTCAAGTCCATAGATAATTCTAAAAGAGATCCTTAATAGACTAGAAACTAGTTCTATCAATCCACTTTACCTAAAAGCTACACAAGCTCCAATTAAATAAGCAGAAGAAATGTAACAACAAGAAGGAGGAAACTAGACCCTAGAGGACATCAAAGGAGCATTGATGGATGACATGAGAGCAATGGTGCAAGATGAACTAAGATAAGCTTTGGCTAGATTAATACCGCCACCTATTGCTACACCTCTAGTTATAACCAATCTACCTGTGTAGGTGCACCACCTGCTAACAATGACAATGCTGAGGAGCAACCTTTAAACATTGATAGGAATGTACCTACTGTGGAAATGAAATTGGAGGATGTTAAGGATTACATGGTTGAAAAAGCAAAAAGGGAATCACTTAAGCAAGTTCAAGAGTTGGAATCTAAGCAGATGAAAGCACTGACTCAAAAGATTTCCAAAATGGAGGAATTGATGAGAGGACAGGGCATTGGATATTCATTTGACTTTGATAATATAATGCAATTTGAGGAAAATAAGCTTCCTGATAAGTTCAAGATGCCACAGCTGCAGAAGTTTGATGGTACTAGAGACCAAGTATCCACCTTAGTTAATATACAACTACTATGAGCACCACTAAAGCTCCTTTATCTCTAGTTACCAAGTTATTTGTACTATCCTTGGAGGGTATGGCTGTTAATTGGCATCATGGGTTAGAGATATCAGTCTGGACTGATTGGAGAAAACTGTGTTCTTCTTTTTTGAAGTAATATGATTGTAACACCAAGCTGGAAGTGTCTATTCAAGATATGGAGCTGACCAAGCATAAATTTAATGAATCTTTCCCAGACTTTTTAACCAGATTCATGAATAAGGTAAGATTAATAAAGAATAAACTGGTTGAGAAGGATCATGTAAGGTTGATAGTCCGACATATGTCACCCAATTTGGTTGAAAGGCTATAAATGATGAATCCTAAAACATTTGTGGACCTTTATGATGATGGATTGCAAGCTGAGGAAATTGAGAGTGAGAAACATAAGAGCTCTAGAAATACTAGCGCAAGGAACCACCCAACTGGGGGCACACAACAAGGAAGTACTAGTTGGGTTATGGAACTGCATGCTGTACAAACACCGAGGAGATTCTCCAATTTCAACCAACCCCTATCCAAAGTCCTAGACAGCTTAATGCAAAAGGCTTGCTTCAACCCTTAACCTTTTCCAAACCACTAAACCCAAATATCCCTGACTATGACCCAAATAGTTATTGCAAATTCCATTAAGTAGTTGGACATTCCACAAACACCTGCATTTGCCTTAAACATGAGATTCAAAGCCTTATAGACTCTAGAAAGATCATAGACCCTGAAAATCCAAGCACCAAAAATAATCCTTTCTAAAACTACTGAAATGTACCCCCAGTAACCATGATGACCAATTCATGAGTTAATGAAGAAGAAGTGTTAAACTCCTTTATGGATTTTAACCTTCAAACTAATGGAAAATCTCCTAATGCTCCCAAAGCTGCTAAGGAAGTTAAAGATTTTGTTGAGGATCTATTGGGTCAACCTTCAAGAAAGTTTGATTAAAAAGTGTTTTACTCCAAACCACTTTCATGTGATGTTCCCATTAAATTAATTACACTTGGAGGATGGGGTGGTGAATTTGGAGTTGATGGCGAACCATTAAGTAAGATGAGTAAGAAATCTGAGACTCCTTAGTAGCTATGAAGAGGAGTTGAGGATTTATTGGGCCAGACTTCAGGTAAGTTCGACTATAAGGTGTTTTACACTAAACCACCTTCTTTTGACATACCCTTCGAGTCGATTGTGCCTACAGGATGGGGTGATGAGTTTGATGATGAGAAGCTACTAGACAAGAAAGGAAAATGCATAGTTGTGGTGTAAAAAGATGAAGTCATAGAGAAAGTTGGCAAGAAGATACAAGAATAGATGTTATGTCAGCCACCTGAAGGACAACCACTTTGAGACTTAGCATCCCTAGCATTTAGAATAAAAAATAAATTTTCTTATTATCTTAGTTGAATAAAATTTTAGTTTCTTTAGAACTTGTTATGTTTTAGTGATCAATGATATGAATTTTGATTATGCTTACTTATATAATGTGCAACCTGATGGTACTACGCATTGTGACATTGATTGCATATGCATGTTTGACATAAATTCGATCCAATTAGATTCATTTAGTAGGGGCATAAATGAAAATTCAAAGAACATTCATATATCACATGATGTAACTTATGAAGATGGGAAATTTAAGGAAAAATAAAAGAATGAAAAATAAAGAGAAAGAACAAAGAGAGAGAAAAAGAGAGAAAAAAGAATAGTAAGGTAAAAATTAAAGAGAAAATATTCAGGACTGGCTGATAACATGAGTTGTATCATGAGATGTAATGAATGTTCTCATTTTTGCCCTACTGAATGATTAAAATTGAATATGAAATTCTTGTTTAAATATCGCATAGTCATAAGTATCTTAATGGAAAGACAATACATAATGAAAAATAAAATTAGAGCTATAAGATCACTATTTTAGTTATGTTTTCTCTTCTTGTAACACTGTTGTCATTTTGCTTGTAAATTTAGTGTCCCTTTATGCTTAAAGAATCTAGGTGGTCTAATAATTTGCATTGCAACTATTGTCTTATAATTATCATTGATCGACATTAAGCCTTATATTCTACTCGGAGCTCTTCGAAGAGTCGGTATAGTTGATTTTAGCTTCAAGAACTTGCTACAGTTAGTTCACCCACTTCTCTGCATCTTCTATACATAAGATTGCACCTAATGGGGTTGGTAAGTTAAAGTATCAACAACAGTAGTGAACAAACTAAGTTTCTTGCACACATGAAGAAAAGAAATTATTAGAATGGCATTGATGAATTCATAATGAAACCGAGAGCAACATGAAACTCTAAGGACAAGTTGGGAGCAGAATAGTCAATTCACATTCAAATATTGAAGATGGAACATTGCAGTATAAGAGTTTTAGGGGCAGAAAGAAGTAAACTATAAGTAGTAACTAACAATTCATTAGTGTAGCATAGTCTGGTCATCTGTTTAATAAGTTGTATTAGAAGTTCTAACATTAGAAGTACTAACAATGAAGCATTCAATGCTTAAACCTACAAGTTGTTGATAATGCATCTTATTCTTACACTCCAAGATTAGCAACATAGCTCTGTTCCAAATAGAATACCTATTAGGATCATGCATGTCATATATAACATACATACACTTGCATATGTTTATTTTGAAATACTTACTTTGCATAATAAAGTCTTTAGGCCTAGGCAAGATTGTGCAAATACTTTGCTACTAACATTAAAAATTAGTATAGTAAAAGTGCAAAAAGATAGTTAGAATGTTTACATCTGAAGGAAAAGGGGTAACACTATCAAGGTGAACCTGATATTCAACGGGATTTTAGACCACAGGAGCCTAATAAATCATAGACACATATAGTAAGGGAATATTATTGACAATGATACTTGCAAAAGCATCATCCTGGCGACCTCAAGAGGCTGGATATGACACTCAAGCTTCTCATATTCAACATCCATCTCTATAGTCTCATCTAGAGCATAATATGGAAAATCTCTCCATAATAGTTAGTCTAGCATAGGGTATGGAATATGGTGATAAGAAGGTCCAACATGTCGGCAGTACATTATTGACTTTATAAAAGAGAAGAATGCACTCAAAACTTAAAATGAATGCACTTTAAAAAATTATTTGATCATGAAATAAGACTTGTAACTCCTTAACCTTTTCTACAAGATATATTAATAAGAGGAATGAAGCCCTCTACCATAACATTAATGGAAGGGCAGAAAAGCAAATGCAACCTAAAGCCATAACCTCAATGGTGGAATGTCATGACCCCGTGATCAGAGACATCATCATCACAATAAAAAAAAGGAAGAATGAAAAAGAATAACATTGCGTTTTGACAAAATTTCTTCACTTACAAATAGACCATAATAACTTATGGTATTTTATGTAGGGAAAAACAAAAGAATGAAGAAGAGGATAATATTCGATACATTAATAAGAATTGGCAAGAAAACAAATGCCAAACACTCATCAAAATAATTAAGGGAAGTAACAGAACTCTATTTCCTTAGATTATGTAATAAAGTACAATCTTAAAAATAAAATCTATAAATTAAAAGTAAATTCATCCACGTCATGAGATCATGTGCAAAAATCCTATCTCATGACCTTTGATATTAATGACTTTTTTTATTAGCCTTACAAAATTTAGATGTTTAATTAACAGTTTTGTGTTGAGAGTTTATAAAATCTAATCAATCTAATAAAAAATAAAATATGTGGACTTGCAATATAAATTACTTGAATTTCAGAGTATCATTTTAGTCTTTTGAATGATAAATGTGCATATAATCTACTCCAATGAGCATAAATGAGTACGAGTACAAAATCCCTTGACGGTATCCATGCTAAATAATACTCAGATATGGAAGGAAAGCACAAAAAGAACTCAAAGACTATTTTGATACTCAGAATTCAATATTTTTATGCTCAATTTTCATAATTTTTTCTACCAAATTCTCCCTAAAATTAGGTGTGGAAGTAAGCTCCTCACATGTTAAAAATATGTTGTCAATATAAGATGATTAATGATACCTTTGACTCTTATAAATTGCAAATAAATGATAATCATAAAAATAAAAAATAGTGAGATTCGTTGAGTGCACGCTATCTCATGATAAAGTGATGAATTTTCTTATAATCGTTTTTTAAAAAAGCTGTGAAATATTACATAACTTAATAATTCAATGAATTATAAAAGAAATCAACATTATATGTCTAAGTGTAGTATTCTCAAATCAACACTATATGTCTAAGTATAGTGTATTTTTGAGTCAATGATATATGTCCGAGTATAGTGCATTTTTAAGTCAACGCTATATGTCTGAGTATAGCATATTCTTATATCAATGCTACACGTCTGAGTGTAGTAACACTATACGTCTGAGTGTAGTCAACATTATATGCCTGAGTATAATGTATTTTTCTATTAATACTATACATCCAAGTATAGTTAACATTATATGTCCGAGTATAATGTATTTTTCAATCAACACTATATGTCCGAGTATAGTGCACTTCCAAATAAATGTTATACATCTAAGTATATACAACATTATACGTCCGAGTATAATGTATTTTTCAAATCAATACTATATGTCCGAGTACAGTCAACATTATATGGTCGAGTATAATGTATTTTTCAATTAGCAATATACGTCTGAGCATAGTCAACATTATACATCTGAGTATAATGTATTTTTAAATCGACACTATACGTCCAAGTATAGTCAACATTATACGTTAAAGTATATGTATTTTTTAATCAACACTATATGTCCGAGTATAGTCAACATTATACATCCGATTATAATGTATTTTTCAATCAACACTACATGTCAGAGTATAGTGTATTCTTAAATCAACACTATATGTTCAAGTATAGTGGACTTTCATATCAATGCTATATGTCCGAGTATAGTCAACATTAGACGTCCGAGTATAATGCATTTTTCAATCAACACTATACGTTTGAGTATAGTCAACATTATACGTTCGAGTATAATGTATTTTTCAATCAACACTATATGTCCAATTATTGTCAACATTATACGTTCGAGTATAATATATTTTTCAATTAACACTATACATCCGAGTATAGTGGACTTTCAAATCAATGCTATATGTCCAAGTATAGTGTATTCACATATCAACACTAAACATTTGAGTGTAGTGTATTCTCAAATCAACACTATACATTCGAGTATAGTGCATTATCAAATCAATGATATACATCCCAGTATAGGATATTCTCAGACCAACACTACACATTCAAGTGTAGTGTATTCTCAAATCAACATTATACATATGAGAATGGTGCATTTTCAAATCAATGCTATATGTTCGAGTATAGTGTATTCTCAGATCAACACTACACATTCGAGTGTAGTATTCTTAAATCAACACCATAAGTCCGAGTGTAGTGCATTTTTAAATCAATGTTGTACGTCCGAGTATAGTGTATTCTCAAATCGACACTATACGTCTGATGTATAGTTTATTTTCTAATCTCATCGTTAGATGTTCCATAGGTTCTCAAATCATCTTTTCTCTAGATGCCTCTTGGGGATTATAATGAAATTTGCTAAATGCTTTAGCATTCTTCTTGGTGTTGTATAGCAACATAAGCATTCATCGTGAACTGATGGTGACTTACAGGTAAAAGCCTTAAGGTGCATATGTAAGTATTAAAAAGAAATTGTGAGCTTATTCACCTTATTGCAATTTGTCAAGCAAATAGCAATAAAGGGGCATCTGTAAGCATCCAATTTCAGGATGATGGAATGTGGATGCGATGGAGGACTCCAATGATGAAAATATTATAAATATATCTTCAACACTTGAAGTTTGAAACCTCAAAAGCCTAAATGCATTTTTAAAAGAACCTAGTTGGTTTTTAAAGACTTAATTGTAATGTTTTCTTTAAGGACCTAATAAAATTTTTTATTTCTTTTAGGGGTCTTTCTATAATTAAAAGTAAAAAAAGAACAAAATTTTGTAATTCTGATCAAAATTACATAAAACCGATTAGAATTCTATAATTCTGATCAAAATTACATAATTTTGATTGGAATTACATAAAACTTATCGAAATTATGTAATTCCGCGTGGTTAGAATTATATAATCCCAGTCGGGATTAAACATGTTCCGTCTATATTTTTTATTTTCTAATAAATAATTTTATTTATTTTTTGCATTTTAATTGTTCAAAATAATGTGATAAATCCCTTTTCCAAGATTTATCTAAATTTTTTAGAAAATTAAAAGTCCTTATTAAACCAAAATTTTATCACTATAAATAGGAGAAGTCACATTAGAATACGTGATTTTAGCTAGGGTTTTCTATATAAATCCAGGTCAATTCTCTTGGAGGGGGGGACTTTTGGAAAAAAATTTTTTTTTTTGGACCTCTCCTTATTCTTATGTAGCTTTCCCATAAAATTTTCTTGAGAGGTACTGCTCTTTAAAGAAAAGTAGTACACTTTTGAGAGAAAAAAATCAAGCATTGAAGACCTATTTTTTTTAAAAAAGCAACAGTGATTTATACTACTTTGAGGAGCAAATCAATATTGCATCCACACAATCATCTGCTCTCCTACCCTCTTCTATTTTCTTATTTGATTATTTTTGTTCTATTTAATTTTAATTTTAATTTTGTTTAATCAGTAATCATTATTTATTTTTGTGTTTATGTTTGTGATTATGGAGGGAGTTACGTGATGAATTCACTTAGAGAACAAAATCCATGAAGATCCAGGGAATGCCATGGATTGACCTTTGTAGCTGAATATAGTTTCTAGGGTTATTTGTTTATTTGTTATTATTTTGTTGGTTGTTTTATTTTGTATTTTTTTATTCATTTAGTTTTTTTGGGTTGTATTAATTTTTATTTTCAGTAGATAATTATAAAAGCCCCTATAGTGGGAATAATGGAATATGGTGTGTGTGGTTGTGTGTTTTTATTTTATTAATTAATTAGTAAATTAGGTTTATTTGGTAAAATTTTAATTAAAATTAATGATGGTTGTAGTAAATTTAAGTTGCATATAATCTAATTAGGGTTAGATATCATTGAATGCACGATTAATGTATTATTTATTATATAGTTTAGTTTATTATTTTCATGTTTTTTTATTCTTTTGATTTATGCATCTTGATTAAGTGTTTTTTTAATTATTTTATTTTTATATTTGATTTGTTAATTATATGTTTTTTATATTATGTTTTCGTTGTGTTTCCTTTAAGCTCATGATTTTAGGTTTTTTTAGGTTTAACAATTAGATTTACCTTTTCTTTAATAGGTTTACTAATTTAATTAGGACTAGGTTTAATTAATGAAAATGCATTTTAGGCCTATAATTAATTAGACATTAGGTTAGAGATAAGTTAGGCCCATTTAGTTAATTAGATATAGGTTTACTTTAATTTAATTTAATTAATTTAAATTTAGCCCATTAACTTAAAGCCTTTTCCATAACTTATAGATTTAAGATCACCTTAAAATTAAAAACATGTAGAATTAGGCCCACTAATTTAAATACTTCATAATTTGTAGATTTAGGCCCATTTTTAGAATTAAAATAAATAGACTTATGTTCACCTAATTAAAATCAAATTGGAATTTGGCCTATTAGTCTTTAGGGTCACTTGTAAATTAAAACATGTAAATTTAGTCCATTTAATAAAAATCAATGTAGATTAGACTAACTTAAGGATTATAAACTTAAATGAATGTATTGTTTACATGTTTTTTCATGACTAATTTTCCTGGAGTTAGTTTTTTATATAAGAGTTTATATGAAATTACATGTAAATAGAGGATAAGATAGTAATTCATAAAGTAATTCTAAATGAACATGAGACTGAAAAAAGTTAGTATTTTGTATCCAGAATCTCCTAGTTGTGGTGCTGGCTTTCTTTTAGAGAATTGAGTACCACCACTTTCAATTTTTCCTAGTTATTACCTTGGGTGGTGACTCCTCTTCTCCACGCCATGTCTTTATGACAGTGGTTAGTGTGTTCTCTAGAGCCTTGAGCTTAAATAGTATCACAGTTGCTAAAATCTTAGGCGTGCACTAAACCCTACCATCTACACTCTTGAAAGTGTTTAGCTTTAGAATTAAGACAAGAACTCACCAAAAAATAATAATTTAATGAAGAGGAGTGAGATTGAAGTTGAAGGGTCCAATGCATGTTTTTATGGGTTTGAGTGCGAATCTTGGTTTCGATGGAGAGGAAATGGCTGTATTGAGGACTAGTGATCATTTAAGGGATGTGATTTTGGTTTTTTAAGAAGGCATTAAGAAGAAAAGAGTGAGAATTAGGGCTAGAATAATTTTTGCATTATTTTGCCTTGATTTTCCCCTTTTTTCTTTCTAATTTTCTAAGGGCTTTTCCAGAGAATTTTTAGGATCTTTCTTAGATTTTGTGTTATAGAAATTTTCTTTTTAAAGGCAGTAAAAGCCCCCCAAAAGTTTCCTTAAAGCTTCTATTTATAAGTAAATATATGTAGTGGTGTTAAGTGTAAATATGTTACACTTTTTAGGGTTAATTATGTAAAAGATTATCCTTGCCCTTTATTATTTTAACACTTTTCCTAGTATATTCTGAAATTGAAATATTCTAAACTTAGTAAGCACCATTTTTGACTATTGTTCTTTTTAAGATAAGGATGAGCGAGGTGAATAGTTATGGGGCCCAGTTTGACTATTAGAGGTTAAAATTTAACTTTTTATTAAATAGTACCCATTGACACACTAGAATTTGACTATGGGAGCTCGATTTAACCACTAAGTTTAGAAAGGGAAAGGAGACTTCGATCAGTCTTTTAGACTCCCAAAGATTTCTTGATAACACTTATGGTTTAGGTTACAATAATTAAATTTCTTCTTCTTCATTATCTTATACTAAATTTATCTAAGCTATAAATGATTCTTATCCTTCTAGTTCTTATAATGATTAGACTCATGCTTCAAAAGCTAAGAAGTCTCAATCACCCGAAGTAATTGTTAAGTCTTTTAAGGCTCACACTCTTTGATTCAAAGGTCCAAGGCTTAAGCAAGAGACCTTAGCCTAAAAATGCTTTCATGTACACTAGAAACAATCCTCTAAATCATGTTTCATAATAACATTATGTACATACTTATGGTTGCATGTCTTATATGCATCCTAAAGCTCAAAGACCTTTTAGGAAAGCTACACTACGAACTTATGCATAACATAGAAACTACATGTCACATATAAAATATGATCATCATGTAAATGTGAGACTTTCTTATGGTAGGAAAAATTCTTATAGCTTTGCAAATGTTAGATGCTTTTATAGTATGACATTAGGACATACAAGTAATGTATGCTTTTATAGGAAGTTGTAGTTGTAATTGTAATTGCTACTTTTAGACTACTTTAAAACTAATTAACCTAGACCACTTAAGGTTTAGGTTTAAAAGAATGTTTAAATTTCTTAGATTTAGGTGTACTTAAAGTCCACAAGAGCTAAAAATCAATAGTGCCTATATATTGGATGGTTAAGGCATATAGAGAGACAAAGGCCAATTTACTTTCCTTGAAGCTAAAGATGGAGGAAGTGTGACTTTTAAAGATAATGCTAAAAGGAAGATTATGGGAATTGGCAATATAGGTAATCTTTAAACCCTTTTTATTCTTCAATATTTATTGGTTGATGAGTTAAAGTATAATTTGCTTAGTATTAATCAACTTTGTGATATAGGAAATAAAGTTTTCTTTTATCGATTGGGCATATCACTTTATTAGTAATCTTAATGATGTTAAATAATCTTAAGTGGTGAAAGAATGGACAATGTTTATGTCATTAACCTAAACAAAGTAGATAATAAGGAACTTAAATGTTTGATGTTGATGAGAATCCTAGTATGACAAGAAATCCTAATCCAATAAGGATTCAAAATATGACAAGCAATCCAAATCCAATAAGGATTTAAGATTTAATAAGGAATCCTAATCAAATAAAGATTCAAGATGTGACAAGGAAATTTAAATCCAATAAGGATTTAAGGTGTAACAAGGAATCATAATCCAATAAGGATTAAAGACCCTTTGACTTATGATGGAAGTCCAATCACATGAGCATGTGTTAAGAAGATGAAAGGAAGCACTAAGGGCTCAAAGTACAAATCTAAATCAATATGATCCATTTGATGCACATGGAATTAATTTGGTCCAAAGCATATTCATTTGGTGAAAATTAAAGATTTAGGCCCAAGTAGTGTTATTGGGTCCAATTTGGGTCTACTAAACTTAACGGAGTAGCTACACAAATTCCAAGCCCGAGATGAAGCCCCAATATGTGTTATTTAGTTTAATTAGTATTTAATGGATTTGTTTCTTATCCAAAATGTTTTTAGAGTGTTTGTTTTTAGTTAGGAATACTTTTCTTTAACTTAGTTGACAAGCAAAATAATTCCTTATCTTTAAGGATTTATTTTCTTATCTTATAAGGATTTATTATCCTTACTTTTTTTAAGGATTCTTTTATATTAGGTTTAGGATTAAAAATTCTTATAAATATCTTATTTTGTAGTCTATTTTGGGCATCTTTTTTATCAATCAAATAAAAGTGATGAATTTTTGCTTCAAATTATTTGGAGTTTTATTCTTTGAGCTTTCTAAACAAAATAGGTTGTTTGATAGTTCACTAGTCATATCAATTAGAACATCCATATTTAATTGTGGCAACTTCCTAATAGCTAAAGTTCTTAATGGTTAGATAATTAAGGGTTTTAGTTTCCACTTAACTTGTTTCTTGGACGATCTAAGGTGTGGGTATCAATAGATTTTTATGGGTTTTGTTTGTTAAATAAACTCAGTTTGCACCAGTTTAGTATTAGAGCTTTGGCTCTAAGAATCAGGCTACGTATCCTTTTTTCTTTTAAATTCATTTATTATTATTTGTGCTTCTTCTTCTACTCCTCATTAGTTTCATCAACATTCTAACTAATGCGAACTAAGTTTATCTAACAAACAAAACCCACAACAATCTATTGATACCCGCACCTTAGATCGTATAAGAAACAAGTTAGGTGGAAACTAGAACCCTTAATTATTTAACAATTAAGAACTCTAGCTATCAGGAAGTCGCCATAATTAGATATAGATGTTCTAATTGATAAGACAAGTGAACTATCAAACAACCTATTTTGTTTAGAAAGTTCAAAGAATAAACTCCAAATATTTTGAAGCAAAAATTCATCACTTTGATTTGATTGATAAAAAAGATGCCCAAAATAGGCTACAAAATAAGCTATTTATAAGAATTCTTAATCCCAAACCTAATCTAAAATAAATCCTTCAAAAACTTAAGGATAATAAATCCTTACAAGATAAGAAAACAAATCCTTAAAGATAAAGAATTATTTTGCTAGTCAACTAAGCTAAAGAAAAGTATTCCTAACTAAAAACAAACACTCTAAAAACATTTTGGATAAGTAACAAATCCAAAATTCATTTTTAAATACTAATTAAACTAAATAACACTTATTTGGGCTTCATCTTGGGCTTGGAATATGTGTAGCTACTCTTTGAGTTTAATAGATCCAAATTGGACCCAATAACACTACGTGGACCTAAATCTTCAATTTACACTAAATGAATAAGCTTTGGACCAAAATTTAATTCCATGTGCATCAAATGGATCAGATTGATTCAGATTTGTACTTTGAGCCCATATTGCTTCCTTTCATCTTCTTAACATAGGCCCACAGGACAAAGGGTCTTCAATCCTTATTGGATTATGATTCCTTGTTACACCTTGAATCCTTGTTGGATTTGGATTCCTTGTCACATATTGAATCCTTATTTGATTAGGATTCCTTATTAAATCTTGAATCCTTATTGGATTTGGATTGCTTGTCATATCTTAAATCCTTATTGGATTAGGATTTCTTATCATACTAGGATTCTCATCATTTCCCCTTTCCTCAAATTGATTCATCCTCAAATCATGCCCATCTTCTAAAATTAATAAATTCATAATTCCTCCAGCGTTAAACACAAACTTCTTAGTTGATAATTTCTCCTTTGAAGTAAGGATCCACACAAACAGCTTTAAAACAACTTGAACTTGATTCCATACTTGGAGCATATAACTTAATTTCACAAACTTGTAGGAATTTTATTCTTATGGCTTCCTTCTAAACTTAAAACATGAATATCTCATGTTCTTCTTGCTTTGAATGAAGACTCCATAGATTTCCTTATAGGCATAAGATACTTTAACAACATCATCAAATGGATCTCTATATGGCACAATATTTTGCAAAAGAACTTTTAAAGCACTAGAAAAACAAAGAGTAAATTTTTAGAGTAATCACGATGAATAACTAACTCTCTATCCCTTTTGCTAATCTCAGTCTCTAGGTTTTTCTCTTCACTCATGCCTTGCTTGTTTTCTCTCACTAAGTGTTTCCCATTTTTCTCACTTTACTCATTTAACTCACTTTCAATACTCATCTCACTTTTTACTTTTCTTTTAAATTTCATGTGTTTTCCTTCCTAAAGTTATCCCTTTTGAAGATTGAAACTCTTCAATTTTGCTGTTTAATGCATAAATCTTCAAAATTGCATGCGGAGGTCAAATTTTATACTGACACTCTTTCTCTTTATTCTTCTCCTCAAATTGTCTTTCAACTAATTCAATAGTTCAATTACATCCTTCAAAGATAAAAACTGATTCCATTGTAATACTAACTTAAAATCTTGTCTAAGTTCACTCTTAAATGCCACTTATGAATCTTTCAATTTTTTGCCCTTTAGATTCTCCTAAATCACTTGTAATTACAAATAACTTAAAATTTTAGCATAATCTTCAACACTTAACTCATCTCCTTATTTAAGCCTTTGCAATTTAAGATAATATTTATCCCTAGCATAAAAAGGAATAATATGTCAAGTCATTAACCTCTTCATTAATTCCCAATTTCTAGCCTCACTATTTCCATTCTCTCTCAATAATGCTATCAAATCTTTCCACCAAAAATAAGCACGACCTCTGAATTGGCAAGAAGCAAGTATACACTTTTATACCTCACTATATTCTTCACATTCAAACACATCCTCTACTTCTTGTACTCATCTCAAATAAGCATAAGGATCATTCACACTACAAAAAAAGGAATCTCCATTGTGATACAAATTCATGCTCAACAGCCTTAAGTTTGGTAATTTGGATGAATTTGGCAAGTTTGGGTGAATTTGGATGAATTGGGCAAGTTTGGGTGACTAGAAATAAGCAAATTAGGTTTAATTCACATAAAAATAAAAAAAATAGGAACAAAAATGAATTTAATCCTAATAGGTAAGGAAAAGGAGTTCTAGATAAGACAAATGAGTTATAGATAAAAAAAAAAGAATATGTAGATAAGGAAAAGGAGTTATTTAATCCCTTTAGGACAAAAAAAAAACTTTAAGATAAGATAATGATTAGGACAAAATAAGATATGACTAAATCTAGAAAGACAAGGATATGATCTACTCAAGATTTGATCTTAACCATAAAGATATCCATAACAAATAAGAAAAAAATGAATTTGTTCAAAAGAAACCCAAGAAAATGAATTTGTAACTTAAAATTTCAAGATTTATGATCTTGATTAAAAATTTGAACAATAACTTAAAGAAACTTCAAGATTCCAATGAATTTGATCAAGAATTTTCAAGAAAATAATCAAGAAAGCCAAAGATTTTCAAGAAGACTTGCAAGAACTTTAAAGATTTTAAAGAACTAACTAAATTCTTTTTGCTTTTCTATTTTGTTCTTGTTTTTCTTGTTTTTCTTGTATGGTCAAAACTTGGTGCAAGACTTTAAGGAAATTAATAAATGAAATTAAAGATGAAAATGAATGATGTAAAAAAAATGAATTTGAATAAAATAAAATAAAAAGATGATGAACAAACAAGAATGTTAATGAAACTAATGAGAAGGAGTAGAAGAAGAAACACAAGGAATGATAAATGAATTAAAACAAAAAAAAGGGATACGTACCTGATTCTTAGAGCCAAAGCTCTGATACTAAACTGATGCGAACTTAGTTTATCTAACTAATAAAACTTGCAATAATCTATTGATACCCACACCTTAAATCATCCAAAAAACAAGTTGGGTGGAAACTAGAACCCTTAATTTCTAATAATTAAGAACTCTAGCTATTAGGAAGTCACCACACTTAGATATGGATGTTCTAATTAATAAGACAAGTGAACTATCAAACAACCTATTTTGTTTAGAAAGTTTAAAGAATAAAACTTCAAATAATTTGAAGCAAAAATTCATCTCTTTGATTTGATTGATAATAAAGATGCCCAAAATAGGCTATAAAATAAGCTATTTATAAGAATTCTTAATCCCAAACCTAATCTAAAACAAATCCTTAAAAAAAGTAAGGATAATAAATCCCTACAAGATACGAAAACAAATCCTTAAAGATAAGAAACTATTTTCCTTGTTAACTAAGCTAAAGAAAAGTATTCCTAACTAAAAACAAACACTCTAAAAATGTTTTGGATAAGTAACATATCCAAAATTCATTTTAAATACTAATTAAACTAAATAACACATATTTGGACTTCATCTTGGGCTTGGAATATGTATAGCTACTCCTTTGAGCTTAATAGATCCAAATTGGACCAAATAACACTACTTAGGCCTAAATCTTCAATTTGCACCAAATGAATAATCTTTGGACTAGAATTAATTCCATGTGCATCAAATGGATAAGATTGATTTAGATTTATACTTTGAGCCCATATTGCTTCCTTTCATCTTCTTAACACATGCCCATGTGATTAGACTTCCATCATAAGTCAAAAGGACTTTAATCCTTATTGGATTATAATTCCTTGTTACACTTTAAATCCTTGTTGGATTTGGATTCCTTATCACATCTTGAATCCTTATTTGATTAGGATTCCTTATTAAATCTTGAATCCTTATAGGATTTGGATTGCTTGTCACATCTTGAATCCTTATTGGATTAGGATTTCTTGTCATAGTAGGATTCTCATCAGATGTCTATTTCCTATAACACATAGAGTACTTAACATAGACAATTTAAACATGATAATTTTAAGGTTTTGGATGATCTTAGCAAATGGGAACTTGTGGATGGCTTACCAAACTTAAGTTTATTAAGGATAAGACTTATGATTCTTGTAAAAAAAGAAAGCAAACTAACTTTTCCCTTTAGCTAAAAAAAATAGGGTGTCTACTTCTAGACCACTTGAACTCGTTCATATGGACTTGTTTGGCCTTACTAGAGTTGCTAGTTTAGGTGGAATACATTATGCGTTTGTGATTTTTGATGATTACTTTAGATTCACTTAGGCATTTTTCTTCACCAAAATTGCATTTTTTTTCATATATTTTTATTAAAAATAGCATTTCTATATATTTTAACTTAAGTAAGAATCACAAATTGTGATCCTATTTTAATAATTTGTAAATTTTGTTATAATTTCTTAAAAATTATATTTTTATCTTTTCTATAAAAAAAATTGCATCTTTTTTAGTATAAAATGAGTGTTTTGAGCTAAACATCGCTTTTCATATCATCAAAATATCATTTTCATTATAAAGTAGGCTTCATACATCATTTCGTATAATTTTGCATGTAATTTAAGGCTTTTGTTAGCTTTATACTGGAACAATAACATTTGCACAAAAATTGCCATCTTTCAAAAAGTTTCACAAATATTATTACTTTTAGTTCATAGTTGACAAGATCCACAACACATGGTACTTTATTCATAATCTTTAATTTTCGCAAGTAATCACATTCTCTACTAGAGCTTTGTCTATGATAAAATAATATACTTTATGTTGCTCTGTTTATTTTAAACAATCCTGAATCATTTCCTTTATTATCATGAAAATATAATCATTTTAGTTATTTTTGTCATTTATACTCTCATGTTATGCTTTCATTGTGTGCTACTTGAACTATGGACTTGCGTTACCATTCCTTGTCAATTCTATGTGTCGTGGCTATTTAATGAGCATATACCTCCCCTAACCTCTATTTTGCATGTGTTTTCCTTGAATTAGGACTAGATTCATTTTTTTTACATTTTTTCTTTGTTGATGTACTTATTAAAAAAGCAATGTAAATAACTTTAATTAATTTCTTTACTTTCCTTTTATTATTTTCTATGGATGCGTATATGTATGTAAACTATCATTCCGAAATTAGGGTGATGTGATAGCTATGTGAAAAATATTATATAATTAGAAATGGTAAAAAAGTAGATGCGACATTCTAGATCTAGAATCTCTAATGGGGATGATACTCATTGAGTGACCTGATATTGTCCTAACTTTTTGAGAAATCGGGTGGCCACTCCATAATAAAGAATCTTCTCATAACCTCTCGAAACTAAATATGACATTGTCTCAAAAATAAAAAATATTTTTCAAAGCAAAAATTATTTTTGGTCACCAATAACATTTGATTATAAAACCACTAATTTTAATGTTCTTGGTTACAACATACAAATTCTAACAAAGCACAAAAGAAGCTTAAGATTTCAGATATCATACTTGAGTTTATTATAGCTTGTTGATTATTTTGGTTTCCTATGAACTCAAATTTGAAAACACAAGTTAGTATGAAAAATCAAACAAAAGTTCCATTTGGAATTATTGAAATGAGTTACAAGGACTTCCATATAAGTTGTCGAACTCGAAGAATATAAATCATAAAGATTCCTACTAGAGTTGCCTGAACTCAATTAAATGATTCATAAATACCCTTACTAGAGCTAATAAACTCTGACAAAGAAATAAGTCATAGAGGCTTCAACAGGAGCTACCCAAACTTCGAGAAGGAAATGAGTAATAGAGACTCCCGTTAAAGTTGCCCGAACTCTAATAAAGGAATGCCTGTTCAATAAAATAAATGAACCATAAAGATTCTCACTGAAACTATCCAAACTCCAATGAAGCAATGAGTAATAAAGACTCTCATTAGAGCTGCCTGAACTTTAAAAAAAGGTTATAAAGACTCTTGCTAGAGCTGCCCGAACTCTGTAAAAAAAATAAGTCATAAAGACTCCCACAAAAGCTATTTGAACTTTAACAAAAAATGAGTCACAAAAAATGCTTGGGGACTTTAATCTTGAAAACTCATTATCAAGAAAATAGTGAAAATCATTTTATTAGGAATGATAAATATTGATATTTTGATGAGTTTTAAAATTGATTTTGAAAACAAAGGTTTGGATCCATAGAGAAAGTGGACATTTAAAAAGCAGTGGATAACTTAAAAAGTAGTGGAAAATTTTAATTATAAAATACTAGCGAGTTTAAAATACAATGGATAAAGTGGATGTTTAAAAATCAAACTTTTATTAAGGATGACTAAAATTTTTTGAAAAAACATCCACTAGAGATATTTATTGAAAGCTTAAAAAAGAAATTGAGATATTTTATTATGAAAACATTTTTTTTATGGAAAAGTGATTAAATGTAATGAAAATAACATCCAATGTAAATGTTATTGGAAATAATTAGTTACCTGTAACTACAAGTGCCTTTTAATAATTTTGCTAAAGTGAGAAGGGACCTTTATGGTAATTTTACATTTTTGCACTTCTTATACGTAGACATCTTCTTTATTTTCTTCATTTATCATAATAGTACATCCTCTAAACTTTCTATCACTTTTCATAATTATAGATGGCCAAATAAAGGACTCCACAACCATGTGGTTGTGCTTTACATCCTATTTCACGTAAGCGAGGTGGATAATAGCTTCCCACAATCAAATTATCAAGTATAGAATCATCACCTTTAATCTTTGATCTTTTAAACCACATTTGCACTGATTCTGTTAGTTTTTCTTCATTTTCTTTGTTAATTTTCAATACCCATGCATTTAGGAACTTGATTTAGGCTAAGTTTAGTGTTTATGATGTGATTAAGTGAATGTTGGTTAATTTTAGTGTGAATATTTGTCCTTAAATGATAAACAATCCATCTTGAGCATGAATAACTAGTTTTGGGTTGTTCTTAAAGCCTACTTATTTGGCATATAGCCAATTTTGGTTGATGAATAATCAGACTAGCTATTCATCTTCCAAAACTTCTTGTTCTTCATTTTCTTAATGAAAAATGAATATTTTTTTTTGCTTTAAAGGCTTTGGTTGATGGTTTTTTGTGTTTTTGTTTTTTCGTCTAATAAGGCAACATTTTTTTTTTGGGGGGTGGGGGGTGGAAACTTCAATCAAGTTTGTGCATGGTACGCCCAACTGCTAGAACTAGTATGAAATCAAATTTTTACCACAAGTTTCGATGACTTCCTTTCTATTCTTCCTTCTAATAGACATCAACTTAGAAATCTAGTGGCTTTCAGAGCACTTCTTGAAAGATGGCAAAATGCCACATATACTTTCCATTTCAAATTTAGGGAGATGAATTTAGATCCGATGGATTTACACCTTATTACTAGCCTTCATTTTAGTGGCACCTAAATTCCTTTCTATATTCATTTGTATTCAGCTCACTTATACATTGAGGCTAAGAGGTATATCAATTAGCTACTCGAGCATCCATTTGCTTATATTGGCTATGATTAGGGCCTCCGTATCCATTTGTCTAAGTTATATGTTGCTTGCTATGGTTGGATTCCTACCACCATTGTAGAGATTGATCAGTTACCCTTAAATTCACCTTGAAAGTACAGTTGCCTCTTTGAAGATAGTTGTTTTGTTGTTAGAACTAGCTTAAACTACTAAATTACTCAAAAAAAAAAGCTTACAAAATAGTGTTTGATTTTGCTTTTGTGAATTGATTTTTAAAAGAATGCGAGTCTACAAGTTTTATTATTATCTCTAATCCTAATTCTTAAAAAGTTAGGGGAAAAGGAAAAAATGAAAGTCAAAAAATAAAATTGAAAATAAAAAGATAGGATAAAGAATAGAAGGAAACAAGTTACAAGAAGGTAAAGAGAAGAAAATTAAAGAATATAGAAAACTAAGTTAAAAGGAGTATGTATTTATATATATATCCCCTTTAATGAGTAGGAAGGTAATGTTTATGTTGAAGTTTTAAAAAAATCCTAAAACTATAATGAAAAATAAAATAAATCTTAACAAATATATAAAGATAGAAAAAAAAAGGGAAATATGAAGAGATAAAGAAACAAATAAATTCAAATAGATAAATAAAAAGGAAAAAATAATTAAATAACTTGTGTGTGAAAGTGGAGGAGTACTTAGAAAATTACCTCTTTACTCCTTTTTTAATATATTCTATAATTAAATCCTCAAAAAAGAAAAATGAGAAAAACATTTTAGTATAATTTTTTCTAAAGATTTTTTTAGTGCTTTTCTTAATTTTTTGTCTTTTTTTTTTTTTACAAACAACAATCTTCATAAGATTATCAAAATAGTGATCATAATAGGATTCCAAAATTAGAATGTTGATAGTAACAGATGCTTACTAACTATTCAATAGGTGCAGGTCCAATATATTTTGCATCATTTTTTACTTTTAAAATGATTGATTTAAACTTGAACATGATAAGATAGGTGCTAATGCTTGCTATTTATATATTTATTATTAATTTTATTCTTTAGATGATATGATTTAATTTTATGTATTTATTAGTTGAAGTTGGTTTAATTAGAATTTATTTATTTATTTTATAATTTGTATTTTCAATTTGATTGATTTGTTTTCATTTTATTTATTAGTTAATAAAAATTAAATTAATTAGAATTTATGTATTTGTGTTTATTTTTCAGTCACGTTTTATCTTTTCTTTATTTATAATTTAATTTAATTTAATTTGATTGGGTCATTAAAATTAGATTAATTAGAAAATATGTAAATATAATAATAATTTATATTGTAACTAATTTAATAAAATCAAATTAGTTTGTCTTTTAAGTGATTTTGGTTAATTCCATTTTAATTTGATTTCCTATTTAACTTTAAATAAGTTTTAATTCCATATTTAGATAAGATTAATTTAGAATTTGTTCTAATTTTGTAGATTTGTATTTTTAATAGACTCGATAAATTTTCCATTTCATTTTGTGTAATTTTATTAGTTTTGAATTTTTATATTCACAAATATTATGCATTCTATCATATATTTTATTAATAACATATTTTATAATTTTGTTTATTATTTCTAAGTTTTTAAAAGATTTTGTAGGGTCCCAAAACTAATGGATAAAATTAAAAAATGGGCTTACTGAATGGGCTTTTTTCCCAGTTTATATATTTTGTAAAAGTAAATGGGTTGTAATTCTTCCATATTCCTTTCTTCCTTTCTTTGTATGAACTTGATATGAAGACTTTGGACTTTTTATATTGGGTAACTCATTTCTTTTTCCCTTTCTTTAGACTAGGTTAGATTTTATTTTCGTATTTCTATTATTTTCATTTTTGAGTTGTAATTTTTGTTACTTCTCCCTTATTTGAATAGTTTTATTATTATGTTTGAATGCTTGAATGACTATTATGCATGTTGACTTTATGCTTGATTAATACCTCTATCTTAATTTTAACAAATAATTTGATTATACTAATTAAGTTTCTTAAGTGTTGTAGACTTAACTCTCTTCTAAGAGTGATCAAATACACCCTCAAAGGTCCTTAAAATATAAACAAAAGACAAGAACAAATGGAAGGCATTTTGCATCGATTTTAAGTCAAATCAAGCATGTTGGCATCCACCACGAGTAGCCCTCATGATCAAGAGCTAGACTCATGAGCTAAAACCTTGAAGAAGTCTATGAAGTGAAGAGATGTTTATGCCCCTCATGAGCTATCTTCACGATCATGAGTGGATCATGACAAACAATTTAGCTTGTGACTATGGAGTCCAACTTGTGAAGATAAAGACTCCTTCAAGGCTTCAACACTCTGGACTGCTCACAGGCCATGGTCATGGTCATGGTCATGATAGGACCTTGACTAGCACAGTGAACTAAAGCCATAAAGTCCCTGAAGCTTCAAAGAGACTATGCTGCTCATACTCACTGGTCACAATCGTGAGCTAATCGTGACACCATTACTTTTAGTCTTCAATGGCTACTTTTGACACTAACGACTATATTTTTTTATACATCATGATTGTGTGATATAATCCACTCTTTGATTATTGGTTATGTGATAGAATTAGGCTTCTTTTTCTTTTATTTTCTGCAGTTTAAAAAAGCAAAGTGAGGACCTATTCTAGTGTGTATGGTTTAAGTGTTCACCTATTGAAAACACTTAGGAATTTGGTTTAAAAGTGAGCATAAATTCTTGATTGTAAGGTTTGATTTAAGCCTTAAAACTCAACTTGTAAAAAGTAATCTAAGTGAATAGATTATAGTGATTATAAAATCCTAACTTGGGAGAGTTAGGTTGAGACTAGGTTTGTTGATAAACTGAACTTCTTAAACACTTATGTTTATTCCTCTCAATCCTTAACTCTTTCTTAATCTTTTGTTAATTATTTTTTAGAATCTCAAAGGCCTTATTTACCCCCCTTTAGGGTTGTTATAATTAGTATCAGAGCTTGACTTCTTGGTACTTAATTATAAGAAGAATATATTATGGGGAGTGAATCTTTAAACTTTTTATCTTATAAACCCTTATTTGATGGTAGTGACTACTCACATTGGAAGTTTAAGATGGAGTTATACTTAGATAGTGATTCAATTAGGCTTTGTGATGTTGTACTAAAGGGTTAGGAACCACTTAAGACTATAATTGACGGTGTTAAAACAACTCTTATAAGAAGTCAATAATCAAAGGATCAAAAAGAAGAAAATTATGAGAATAATAAGGCCATGACTATTTTTCTTGCCTCTATGTCTAGAGAAGGAGGCAAAGTTCAATATTGCCAATCCACAAAGAAAGTATGGAAAACTCTTAAAAATCACTATGAAGAAAATGTACAAGTGAGAAGAAAGAAAATTCAACTTCATGTATATAAGTATGAATTTTTCAAGATAATCAAGAATCAATAATAGAGATGACAAATCACCTCAACTCTCTTCTAACTACCCTCAAGAAACTTGGAATCCATAGTTACTTCAATTGAGAAAGTTCATAATCTCTTAACCAATATCCTTATTGGGAAGCTTCTTACACATGAGCTTACCCTAAAGTAAAATGAATATGAGAAGGATGAGAAAGAAGAGAAGAAAAAGAAAATTACCTTGAAGGTTATATAAGAATCTATGGATAAAGAAAGCCTTGTTAACTCTAGTGAAGATGAAAATGAAATAACCATTATCACTAGAGGATTCAAAAAATTCTTTAAGAGAAGGACCTTCTTAATATAAAAAGGCATTAAGAAGTTTGAAATCAAGAAGAACAAGGAGGTCACTTACTATGAATGCAAAAAACTTGGACATATTCAAAATAAGTGCCTAAGGTTGAAGTTTAAGAGCAAGGGAGTAGAGGATAGGAAGAAGGCATTCAAAGCTTCATGAGATTAATCCTTCGAATTGAAAAAGGAAAAGGAGAGAGGAGCAATAAGAAGTGACTATCCTTTACTTCATGGCACTTGAAGACAACGATGAGGTACCATCTACTTCCCATTCTTCTTATGATAATTATGATGATGATGATGAGAGCTTTATTATGAGCAAACATATGCTTAAATATAAGAACTTGCTCTCTAAGAAAAAGATCTATAAGCATGAGTTATTAAATCTATCTAAGGAATTTAAAACCTTGAAAAATGACTTTTCAAAACTTGCTTTATTAAATAAAAAAATTGTTAATAATTAGAAAAACTCCACTTTTATGAAGGAGGAACTTAAGAAAGCTAATGATAAGAATAAAAAATTTCTAAAGAAGTATTAGATTTAAAAAAATTCTATTTCTAAATTCAAAAAGGGGAGGGAGACTCTAAATAGTCTTCTTGAGTCTAAAAACTACTATAGGAATATCTATGGACTTGGATGCAAAAATGGAGCTTCTTCTTTATCATTATCATATATCAAATTTGTTAAAGCTACTTATGACTCTTACCCTTCTACTTTTAAACCCATTAAGACTCTAGCTCTCAAAGCTAAAAAGTCTCAAACATCAAAAGTCAATATTAAGTCTCTTAAGACTCTAAAATTCTTTACTTAAAGGTCAAAGTCTAGCCAAAAGACCTCAACTTAAGCATGCTTATATATATATGAGGAAACACTTTACTAGGCATGCTGCTCAATCCTATATCTCTCATCATTGTGAATGTATGTATCACATGCATTCTAAAGCATAAAATTAATCTAGAATACACCCACAAAACTTTCATGCTCAATTTAGAAAATATGTATAACATTCCAATGGTAGATATGCTCATGCACTTAGAAGAAATAGGTTTGCAAATATTGAATGCTTTTATTATATGACCGAATGTCACACTAATAATGTATGCTTCTATAGAAGAATACACTTGCAATTGCTTCCTTTAGACTATTTTAAGACTAACCAACCTAGACTAATCAAGGTTTGAGTTAAAAAAGGTATTTAAATGTATTATCTATAGGTGTGCTTAAAGTCCATAAAGATTAAAAGTCAATGGTACATAGATAATGGATGTTCAAGGCACATGACAAGAGATCAGAGTCAATTCACTTCCCTTAATGCTAAAGATGGAGGAAGTGTCACCTTTAAGGACAATGTAAAAGGGGAGATTGTTAGAATTGGTAAGATAGGTAACACTTAAACCTTGTATATTCATCATGTCTTATTAGTTGATCATTTAAAGTATAATTTACTTAGCGTTAGTCAACTTATGACATGGAAAAAGTCATTTTCTACCCTAAAAATTACTTAGTAGCTTAAAAGATGATAAAACAATCTTTAGTGGTGAAACAGTTGATAATGTCTATATTATTGACTTGAATAAAGTTGATAATAAAGACATCAAATGTCTAATGTTTACTTCCAATGACACATGGACTTGGCATAGACAAGTAGGACATACTAGTTTTAAGCTTCTAAGTGACCTTAGTAAGAATGAACTTATGGATGGATTACCTAAACTCAAGTTCACAAAGGATAAGACTTATGATGCTTGTCAAAAGGGAAAACAAACTAAATCATCTTTCAAACTAAAAAATAAGGTGTCCACCTCTAGGCCTTTAGAGCTAATTCACATGGACTTATTTGGACCTACTAGAGTTGCTAGTTTAGGTGGAATGCATTATGCATTTGTGCTTGATGATGATTACTCTAGATCCACTTAGGTTTGTTTCTTAGCTTATGCAAATGATGCATTTGAAGCTTTTTAAAGTTTTGAAAAAAGAGTTTAAAAAGAAAAAAGTTTTTGTATTTCTAATATAAAAGTGATCATGGAACAGAATTTGAAAATGACTTTTTCAAAAATTATTATGATGAAAATGGAATTTTTCATAACTATCATTCTTCAAGAACTCATTAATAAAATGGAGTTATAGAAAGGAAGAATAGAACTCTTGTGGAGATGGCTAGAAAAATGCTCCATGAATATAGCTTGCCACTATATACTTAGGCAGAAGCCATCAATACCGCTTGCTATATTGCTAATAGGGTTTTCAAAAGGCCTTTATAAACAAAATCTCTTATGAGCTATGGAACAATAGAAAACCTAAGATTTTATTTCTAAGAGTGTTTGGTTGCAAATGCTTCATGTTAAACACTAAGGATAACCTTAGAAAAAATTTAATTCTAAAGCCAATGAAGGAATATTTTTAGGCTTTTCCACCTCAAACAAAGCTTATAGAATCTCTAACAAAAGAACTTTAGTGATTGAAGAGTCCATGCATGTTATTTTTTATGAGTCTAACCCACTTGATCCTAGAAAGGATTTTGTTAGTGTTGTAATATTGTAGAGGACTTTATGGAGACGAATATCCAAGGAGAAAATGCCAACAAACCTTTGGATGGTCCCTAAAGGTGACACTTCCTCCATCTTTAGCATTAAGGGAAGTGAATTAACTCTTGTCTCTTGTCATGTGCCATGAACATCCATTATTTCAGTACCATTTTGAACTATCATCAACAAATGTTAAAAAGCAAGAACAACCATCATATGTATTTGAACTATATCTTTCATGTTGTTTATTAGAATTGCACGATCGCTAAAGTAACATAATAATAAGTAGGATCCCACAAGTACTTTTTTAATCATTACACCTAATTCTTCTATTACTTCCTAATCAATCAATAAAATTGAAGTAAAAATTACAAAAGTTAACTAAAACTATAATTGTAATCAACAATTAAGCATTAAATTCAAGATATTAAACCAATGAATAATAACTATGCCCAGATAGCTTTTTTATAGTTTTCTTTGAATAAATTAACAATCTTTAACTATGAATTAGGTAAATTCATGGACCAGCTAGATCTCTAAGGTAATGAATTATACTCTCTCAAGTTATAACCATATATTATTCAAAATATTAGTGGATATTATAAACATATAAATTTTTGAAACCCATTAACAAATTTTGGGTTTACCTCAAGTAGGCTAGCAAAATTATTTGTTAATTAATTTTATATTAATTAATCAAATAAAGTCCAAAATATCTAATATGTCAATTGCCAAATAAATAAATATACAAAGAATATATTATTTGCTATATAATGCAATATATATATATATATATATATATATATATATAGCAAGAGTCAAAGAAAATATATTCTTGCCTAACGTATAAAGAGAATATATTATTTTCTAATAAAGTAGAAAATATATAAATTCTTTCCCTATAAAAAAATATACTATAAATGCATCTCCTCAAGTTCTTTATAAATAAAAGTGCTTGTGGTTTATTAAAAAGGACACAAGGATTGAAGATTAAGTCTCAAGTTGATGGAATTCTATAATCAAAGCATCAAGTAAAGCTCTATGAAATTCTCTCCAAGCGTCAAGACAACTCCAATCAAATCATCAAGGCTTCTTCATCTACAAATTAAAAGGTGTTCAGGTCTTCAAATTTCCATGCACAAGTCTTTAAACGATATTAATCATTCTTTGATGATTCAACTCATCTTCTTCACCAAAATGGAAGGAGAAATCTTCTACGGATTTAAGAACAAGTTTTTCATGCCCTTGATGCATTGTCGATGAAGGAAAGCATCAAAGGACTCAATCTCTACACTTGTAGAGATTTATATTAGAGATTTTACCCAAATCTTTATTTTAATAAAATTCAAAAGTGATATTTGTTACTATTTTTCTTGTTTATTAATTTCTGGATAAGGTATTTATGTTAACACATTTATGGCATGCCCAGTCGAACCTCTCTACCTTTCATCTCTTTCCTTCATAAATCATCTTAAAGTTCAAAAATCAAGAGTCATGGCCTTAATAAACAACAATCATCAATCTAGGACAGTCGCCCGCTTCACTATATAAGGCACTACTGATGTTGGCCCAAAAGCTATAATTAAAGAAAGGTTTATTAAGGACATTTATGCACTCACTCATCCTTTACTTTAAAGTGTGTTCATTGCTCTACCACCAATTTAAAAAGTGGTGACTCCCGCTCAATCTCCATAAAAAATGAAGGAGAGTCTTAATACATCTATATACAATGATGTCACTCATGGTGATAATGCATTAGCCTATCCATATGAATCTTTTGATGTTCATAAGTGTCATAATGACAAACACTACCTCTTTGGAGGAGCAAGTCACTAAGATAAGCAAGATCTTAAAAGCCCTCACCGACTCAATCAAAGAAAAAGATGAGCAAATTGCCTCTGTGATGAAGAGAGTTAATGGCTTAACTGAAAAAGGGAGTTATGGATACTGATGATTCATAACAAATGAATAAAGAAGTCATGCAAGTTCCTAAATCTGCTATTGGTTCCACTTCTAGTCTAGCAAAGCCTACTCAAGTGCTTACCAATGGATCTATAACCGCAGATAGATTGAAAGACCTTGTCAAGGAAGCTATCAAAGGTCAAGTGAAAAGTATTAATCAACCTTTATACATGTATGCCAAGCCAAATTCTAAAAGGATTCATTGATGAAAATGCTTGCCAATTATTAACCTTTAAAGTTTCAGTAGTTTAATGGTAAAGGCAATCTAAGGTAGTCTCACTTTGTGGAAATTTGTAACAATGCTGGTACTTATGGTGATTTAATGGTCAAGTAGTTTGTTTGATATTTAAAGGGAAATGCTTTTGATTGGTATACAAACTTAAAACCAGACATTATTGACCAGGTGCAGCAACTAGAATGTGAGTTCCTCATTCGCTTCTACAGTACCCATCAAATTATTAGCATGATAAAGCTTACAAATTCATGTCAATGGGCTAAAGAATCTATCATTGCTTACATTCATCGATGGAGGAATCTGAGTCTCAACTACAAGGATCATCTATCTAAAACCTCTACTTTAGACATGTGCATTCAAGGCATGCATTGGGTGTTGTGCTACATTTTTAAAGGTATTAAGCCTAAAACCTTTGAAGAGTTAGCTACTCAAGCACATGACATGGAGTTGATCATTGTTACTACTAGAGGTCAAAAGTTACCTATGGAAGACCTAAAGAAAGGAAAAGAAAAGTAAGATGCTCATAAATGGGGCAAACAACCTGCAAAAGTAAAAACCAAACAGGCCATGGTTGTGAGTACTGCACCTTTTAAAATTTCTAGTAAGTCTGATAAGAAGCAAGAGGTGAAGACTACTACTACTTGAGGCCAAGGTGTAAAAAAAGTACTCTAAAATAAAGGCAAGAAAAAGAGTATCCTTTTTCTAATACAAGTGTTCTTTAAATGCTAAATGACTTACTTGACGCTAATCTCATTCAACTACCTGAGATGAAGCACCTTGAAGAAGCTGATCGGGTGAATTACTGTAAGTACCATTAGTTGGTTAATCATCCTGTTAAAAAATATTTTGTTTTGAAGGATAACATTATGCAATTGCATGAAAAGGGATGTTGACCATTTGCATGATCAAACTCCAAATTTTGGACTTTGAAAAATAATTTTATACTAATAATTTCAATTAAGTGTGTAGGGAATTACATACCAAACATATACTAAGCATATACACTATTGGATAAATAGTGACTTTTCGGGCAAATTGAACCTCTAAGATTCAAGAAGGCTATTGACATCTTTAGAGCTCTTAAATGAGAAAATGAGCTTTTCGCATTTGAAGTAGACATCTTGAGCTTTTTGAGTTGGGCTTATTTTTCAAAATCCAAGTTCATTTGGTTATGAAAATTTTGAGTTGAAATCCATGTATACGTCTGCCATCTCAGACTGCACATCTCTTAGTATTTTGGACATATCTTGAGTTACAAAAGTTAAATTAAGGTGATTCAAAATAATATAAAAATATAAGTCAAATATATACAAATTTTATGAAGAAATTATTGGAAAATTAAAATTTCTTCAGGGGCAAATCATGGCTTCAACTTGTGTATAACTGTCAGACAGTATTATGCATTTTAGATTGTATAGCTCTTAGTATTTTAGACATATCCTGAGCTATAGAAGTTCAATTTAGGTAATTAAAAATGATATGGAAATATAATTAAAATATATACATCTTTCATGAAGAAAATATGGGAAAATTCAAATTTCTTCAGGAGGAAATCACGGCTTCAATTTGGGTATAGATGTTTGACTGTAATCTGCATTACAAATTGCACAATCCTTAATATTTTGGACATATATTGAGCTACAAAAATCAAATTTAGGTGATTCAAATTTATATGGAAATATAATTCAAATATATACAGTTTGTATAAAGAAAGTGTGGGTAAATTCAAACGTCTTAAGGAGCTAATCATGGTTTCAATCCATGAATAGCTGTCTGACAGCATCACTCTCAATGATTCAAAATATAGACATTGGACATATCATTTGCACCTCCAGTAGCTATATTTTTTATTATAAATACCTCTAGAGCTGAATGAAAGTTAAGCAACTTGTTTATCATTCATTATTTCTTAAGCATTCATTGAGCTTTCAAATTCTCTTAAACAATTCTTTGTTTGTATAACTCTTGTAAGAGTTGGGTGTGTGTTAGAAATAGAATTTCTCTTCACCTTAAATCTTGGGTTAGATTAGAAGGGAAAGGAGATTTATTTCTAAAGGAATTGGTTTAAGTATTGTCCATTGAAACACTTGGGTTTTGGTTTTTTGAGTGAGCCTTGAAAACTCATATTTTAAGGTTATAAGAGTGAGCCATAAAACTATTGTATAATCTCAATCTTATGAATAAGATTGTGGGTGATTGAAAATCCTAACTTGGGGATAATTTAGGTGGAGACGTAGGATTGTTATTGAATCCGAACTCCTTAAATCTTTGTGTTCTTCATTCGTCCTTCTCAACTTCTATTTAATTCTTGCAAAGAATTCTTTTAATTTCTCATTTTTATTTGATAGTCCTATTCACCCCCTTTAGGACTCTTTTCATTTGGTATCAAAGCTTGAATTCTAGGTACTTTATTGCTAGAATACAAGATCATGGGGAATGAATCACAAAACATCTCTTCTCTTAAACCATTTTTTGATGGTAGTGACTATCCACATTGGAAATTCAAAATGGAATTATATCTTGGTTGTGATTCCATTAAACTTTAGGACATTGTCCTAAGAGGTTGGGAGCCACTTACAATTATCATTGATGGTGTAGTAACTACTCTTGCAAGAAGCCAATGGAGTATTGATCAAAAGGAAAAAAATCATAAAAATAAAAAGGCTATGATTACTCTAGTCTCTTCAATGACAAGAGAAAAAGGAGGCAAGCTTCAATATTGTATGTCAGCCAAAGAACTGTGGGAGACCTTAAAAAACCACTATGAAGGCAACATTTAAGTAAGAAGTAAGAAGGTTTAACTTCATATGTATGAATATGAACTCTTCAAAATGAAGCCTTATGAATCAATCATGGAGATGAAAAATCATCTCAATGCTCTCCTCATAACCCTCAAGAAACTTGGAAAATATTTCTCCAAGGAAGAAGTAAAAAATAAGATTTTAAGAATCCTACCTAAGAAGTATTAGGAATCTCGTGTTACTTCAATTGAGGAAGCTCAAGACCTCTCGACCTTATCAACCGATGTGCTCATTGGTAAGCTCTTAACACATGAGCTCACTATCAAGCAAAGAGGTGAAGAATAATAAAATAAAGAAGAAAAGAAAAAAGGCATTACTCTAAAATCTCTTCAAGAAGATAGGGAAGAGGAAAGTATAAAAAATTCTAGTGATGAAGATGGTGACATTGCCATGCTCACTAGTAACTTCAAGAAGTTTTTGAGAAAGAAAAAATTCTTAAGAGCAAGGGACTTCAATAAGAAGTTTGAAGGAGATGGGAAGAAGAAAACTAAGGAGGTTACTTACTATGAATGCAAGAAATTGGGACATATTAGAAGTGAGTGTCCCAAACTCAAATTCAAGAACAAGGGAGCAAAAGATAAGAAGAAGGCATTCAAAGCTACTTGGGATGATTCCTCCAAATTTGAAGAGGAAGAGGAACAATAAGAGGTAGCCAATCTTTGCTTCATGGCCCTTGAAAATGAAAATGAGGTACCACCCACTTCTTATTCTTTGTTTGATGATTGTGATAATTATTGTGATAATAATGATGAGAGCTCCATTGTGAGCAAATTACTTGTTAAATGCAAAAGTTTGTTATCTAAAAAGAAACATTATAAGCATGAGTTAGGTAGCTTAAATAGAGAGTTATAAATTTTAAAAATTAATTTTGCTAAACTTGTTAAATCAAATGAAAAACTTGTTAGTGATGCAAAATCTTCTAATTCTTTGGAAGATCAACTTAAGAAAGCAAATGATTAAAATCATGAGCTTTTTAATAAGGTTCTAGAATTAATGAATTACATTGCTAAATTTAAGAGAGGAAAAGAAACTTTAGATTGTGTTATTGACTCTCAAAAATTTCATAGAGATACCTGTGGAATTGGATATAAGAATGGAATGTCTTCATCATCTTCATCACATATTAATTTTGTAAAAGCTTCACATGATTCCACTCCTTCAACCACCAAATCAAATGAGACTCAAGCTTTCAAAGCTAAAAGATCTCATGTGTTAAATAATAAGGAAAAGTCTCATGAGATTCATCCTTCATTAACATAAAGAGGTAAGGCTCAAACTAGAGCACTTAAACCCAAGCATACTTATATGTACATTAGACACAATTATAATAGGCATGCTACACAATACAATGCACATAAATATGTTGTACAAAATTATTAAAATACACATCACCATTACCAATGCATGTCTCACTTAATGACACAAAACAATAGGAGATACACATAACACCAAAGGCATGTTGCACACAATAGGAAAGCATTTCATCCCAGGAGGAATAAATTTAAAAATATTGTATGTTTTTATTGCATGATCAAAGGACATACTAATAATGTCTGCTTATATAGAAGATTGCATATTTTCATCAAGGAAAAATTATTGGCATTGGAGAAATAGGTAATCCTCAATCCTTATCTATACATCATGTGTTGTTTGTTGATGGTCTTAAACACAATCTGCTTAGTATAAGTCAATTATATGACATGGGAAATAAAGTAACTTTTTATCCTAAAAATTACTTTGTTAGTAGTCTTGATGAAAATAAAATTATTTTTAACGGTGAAAGAGTATACAATGTTTATGTCATTGATTTGAATAAAATTGATAACAAAGACATAAAATGCTTAGTGTCTATCTCCCATGACATATGGACATGGCATAGAATATTAGGACATGCAAATTTTGAGCTTTTGAATGATCTTTGTAAACATGAACTTGTAATTGGTTTACCCAAGCTTGAATTCACTAAAGATAAACCTTGTGATGCTTGTCAAAAGGGAAAATAATCCAAGTCCTCATTTAAGCTAAAAAATGTAGTGTCCACCTCTAGGCCACTTGAACTTATACATATGGATTTATTTGGACCAACTAGAGTTGCTAATCTCGGTGGAATGCACTATGCTTATGTATTGGTTGATGACTACTCTAGGTACACTTGGGTATGTTTTCTTGCTCATAAGAAAGATGCATTTAAAGCTTTTGAAAAAATTTCAAAAAGAGTTTAAAAAGAAAAAGGATTTTGTATTTCATCCATTAGAAGTGATCATGGAACCGAATTTGAAAATGAAATTTTCAAAAACTATTATAATGAAAACGAAATTTCTCATACATTTTCATCTCCTAGAACCTCTCAACAAAATGAGGTAGTTGAAAGAAAAAACAAAACTCTTGTGAAAAAGGCTAGAATAATGCTTCATGAGTATAATTTGCCTTTATACTTTTGGGCAAAAGCCATTAACACATCTTGTTATATTTCAAACTAAGTTTTCAAAAGATCAATTTTAAATAAAACATCTTATGAGCTATGGAATAATAGAAAACCCAAAATCTCATATCTAAGAGTATTTGGATGCAAGTGCTTTATATTGAACACCAAGGATAATCTCGAAAAATTTTATTCCAAAGTCGATGAAGGGATTTTCCTAGGCTATTCAATCTTTAGCAAAGCATATAGGATCTTTAATAAGAGAACTCTAGTAGTTGAAGAGTCAATGCATGTGGTATTTGATGAATCAAACTCACTTGATCCTAGAAAGGATGCTTGTAGTGTTGATGATCTTGTAGGTGACAATGAGATTATGGAAACACAAAAAGAAAATGCTAGTAAGCCTTTGGAACTTAAAGATCCAAGCAAGAAGGAAAATGAGGAGACATCTCAACCTATCTTGAAGGATGAACTTCCAAAGGATTGGCAATTCAAGAAAGCTCACCCTCAAGACCTCATTATAGGTGACACTACAAAAGGGGTAACTACTAGATCTCAATTAAAGTCTAGTATTAATTTAGCCTTCATTTCTCAAATTAAACCAAAAAATATTGATGATGCTTTGTGTGATGAATTTTGGGTCCTTACTATGCAAGAAGAGTTAAATCAATTTGAGAGAAACAAGCTTTAGACCTTGGTTCCTAGACCTAAACATTATCCTATTATAGGCACCAAATGGGTATTTAGAAATAAGATGAATGAACAATGAGTCATAACTAGGAATAAAGCTTGACTAGTAGCTAAAGGTTATAATAAAGAGGAAGGCATTGATTATTATGAGACCTTTGCCCCCGTTGCAAGGTTATAAGCTATTAGGATGCTACTTGCATTTGCATCATACATGGATTTTAAACTTTATCAATGGATGTTAAAAGTGCATTTTTAAATGGTTTTATTGAAGAGGATGTATATGTTGAACAACCTCCGGGTTTTAAAAATTTTAACTTTCTAAATCATGTTTTTAAATTGTCAAAAGCATTGTATGGATTCCAAAAGCTTGGTATGAACGATTGAATAACTTTTTACTAGAGAAAGGTTTCTCTAAAGGAAAGGTTGACGTAACTCTTTTCATAAAGAAAACCAAGCATGATTTATTAATTATTCAAATTTATGTTAATGATATTATTTTCAGTGCTACTAAGCATTGCTTGTGTGAGGAATTTTCTATGCTAATGCAAGGAGAATTTGAGATGAGTATGATGGGAGAACTCAAGTTCTTTCTTGGACTTCAAATCAAGCAATATGAAGATGGGATTTTCATTAATCAAACCAAATATGCAAGGGACATTCTCAAGAAAAATCAAGCAAAACTCCAATGAGCACCACAACTAAACTCAATAAGGATGAGAATGGCAAATCGGTTAATGAAAAGCGATTTAGAGGTATGATTAGATCCCTTTTTTATTTAACTGCTAGTAAACTCGATAT
Source organism: Mallotus nudiflorus (assembly GCA_947683625.1). Taxonomy (NCBI): domain Eukaryota; kingdom Viridiplantae; phylum Streptophyta; class Magnoliopsida; order Malpighiales; family Euphorbiaceae; genus Mallotus; species Mallotus nudiflorus. Next base: position 7,645,140 of record CANTUR010000027.1, on the reverse strand, counting down.
TATGTTTACTATTTGCTTATGTGCTAGATTTCAATCAAGTCCTAGAGAGTCTCATTTGAATGCAATTAAAAGAATTTTCAAATATCTTTGTGGTACAATGCATTTAGGACTTTGGTATCCTAGGAGTTCTTCCTTTGACTTGATTAGTTATTCTGATGCTAACTTTGCTGGTAGCTTACTAGATAGAAAAAGTATTTTCAGAACTTGTCAAATTTTAGGAAATTGCTTAGTTTCTTAGTTTAGTAAGAAACAAGTTTCGGTTGCCATGTCCACCACTGAAGCAGAACATGTGGCGGCTAGTTGTTGTTGCACCCAAGTTCTATGGTAAAAATAACAACTTTTGGACTATGACATTGATATTAATCACATTCCAATTAAATGTGACAATACAAGTGCTATAAACCTTAGTAAAAATCCCATTTAGCATTCTAGAACTAAGCATATTGACATTAGACATCATTTCTTAAGTGATCATGTGCAAAATGGTGATATTTTTCTTGATTTTGTTGATACTAATCATCAATTAGCAGACATCTTTACCAAGCCTCTTTGTGAGGAAATATTGAATTTTATTAAGCATGAACTTGGTATGATTGATGGCTCAAGCTTGTCTTGACCACGTGTTAAATTGATGAATTGATGTTTGGATTCTTATGTGATCATGTATTTAAAATATATATATATATATATATATATATATATATATATATATATATATATATATATATATATATATATATATATATATATATATATATATATATATATATATATATATATATATATATATTTTCAGCATCATGTATATATTTTGTTTTAAAAGTATTTGCTTTAGCAAATTTACTTCATATACATATATAGGGTATTTCCCATTCGCATGATCTTTGTATTAATTTTATTTGATTTGGATTTATGTGGATTCGTTCAATTTTTTAAAAGCCCTCATATTTTTCAAATTAATAATTAATTATTGAGCTAAATTCAATTAATTAATTATTTTAATTTAGAAAAATATTTCTCCTCCTCAATAAGATTTTTTTAATTCATTTTGTGCCAGTTTCTGTTTGGTTTATTTTCAGTATACTTTCCGTATCTAAGTTTTGAGTTGTTAGTATATTTTTTAATTCATTTTATATCAGTTTCCACTCAGTTTATTTTCTAAATATTTTCTGGATATAAGATATGAGCTATTGGTTTTATATCTTGTTTACAATTGGTATTTTAATATCATTGTAGCTCTCTCTTTTTAATGCAATTTTATTTTCATTTTGACAAAGGGGAAGAAATATTTGAGTTTGTTTTTTTTTTTATTTGTGTTTACTCATGAATATTGTTTATTATGTTTACACATGCATAATTAATGCTTAGTTTATTCATGTATCAATTCCACTTACAAATTGTTTTGATCTTTGATAAGAAATGAATATTTTTTTAAAGATATGGTCGATCTTTGCTTTAATCAAAGGAGGCAAAAATAATTTAATTTGCAAGTGTACTTAGTTAATTTCTTTAAGAAAGAGAAATTTTTTTTACAAAGATATGTTTTTGTTAGTGACATAACTATGTGATAGTGTGTCCTTAATATCAATTTTTTTAATTCATTGAAATAGGGGGAGAAAATTGTTTGAATTTATTTCATAGAAATTTTTTATGCATGCATAGTAACAATATAAGTGTGGCTAGTTTTGTCCTTGTGATAAAAAGCCTTGTTTTGCTTACTTTTTTTATATATGGCATGAATTTTTTATTTATGCATGGCTATCAATTATGCTTATACCTGCAAAATTCATATTCATGTATAAATTCTTCTTAGGAATGGTTTTTATCTTTAAAAATGAAATGACTTTCATAAAGATTTTAAATATCTTTGCTTTCATTGTTTTGGTTCTTGATCTTTTATTCCCTTTGGTATTATTGGCTCCTTTAGGTCTATTTCCCCTTATATATCTCTTTTTTTTTTTTTTCATTGACAAAGGGGGAGAAAAAGCTATGTGCTTGGGGGATAAATAATTGTGTTTGTATTTAAGATATGCTAAGTACACCACATGATTATGTATGATTGATTGACTAGCTAAACTTTCTATAATCATGTGATGTTTCAATATAGCATATATACTATTTTGTGATTCATTATAATAGCACTATATGCATTTTTGTTTGAAATTATTTCCTTTATGTTGTCTAAAATTTTTTAATGATCATGTTATCTTTATTTGTTATGTTAGGCCATGTTCTTGACAATATTTTTATGTTGTCCTTATTCTTGACAAAAAGGATAATAAAATTTATTTATATTTCTTATCATGTCCAAAAAGGAGGAGAAATAAAGAAATATATTTTGTTAAAGGAATAGATTTATTAAACCCTTATACATGTTATGATAATTCATTTATATACTCTAATACATGATAAATATTGAATTTATGCATATGTTAAGGGGGAGAAAAATACTTTCTCATTTTGCATCTATTTAATTTGAAAGGGGAGCTATTTTAATTAGCATGCTTATATATGTTATTTATTTTTTTCACACTCACACACATTATTTATTATCCTTTAAAATTGGTTGTTAAAGCCAAAAACGGGGAGATTATTGACCATTTGCAAGATCAAACTCCAAATTTTGGACTTTGACAAAAAAAATTTATACTTATAATTTCAATTAAGTGTGTAGGGAATTATATACCAAACATATACCAAGCATATACACTTTTGGATAAATAGTGACTTTTCGGGCAAATTAAACCTTTAAGATTCAAGACGACTTTTGACATCTTTAGAGCTCTTAAATGAGAAAATGAGCTTCTTCACATTTGAAGTAGATATCTTGAGCTTTCTGAGTTGGCTTATTTGTCAAAATCCAAGTTCATTTGGTTATGAAAATTTTTTAATTGAAATCCACGTATATGTCTGTCATCTCAGACTAGACATCTCTTAGTATTTTGGACATATCTTGAGTTCTAATTAAGGTTATTCAAAATGATATAAAAAGAAGTCAAATATATACAACTTTCATGAAGAAATTATTGGCAAATTAAAATTTCTTTAGCAGAAAATCACGGCTTTAAGTTGTGTATAGTTGTCTGATAGTATTCTACATTTTAGATTATATAGCTCTTAGTATTTTAGACATATCCTGAGCTACAGAAGTCCAATTTAGGTAATTAAAAATGATATGGAAAGGCAATTCAAATATCTACAACTTTTATGAAGAAAGTATTTGCAAATTCAAATTTCTTCAAGAGAAAATCATGGCTTCCATTTAGGTATAGCTGTTTGACCGTAGTCTGCATTATAGATTGCAGAACCCTTAGTATTTTGGACATATACTGAGCTAAATAATTCCAATTTAGGTGATTCAAATTAATATAGAAATCTAATTCAAATATCTATAGCTTTTATGAAGAAAGTGTGGGCAAATTCAAACGTCTTGAGGAGCCAATCATGGTTTCAATCCATGAGTAGCTGTCTAACAACATCACTCTCAATGATTCAAAATATTGACATTGGACACATCATTCGCACCTCCAACAACTATATTTTTTAGTATAAATACCTCTAGATTTGAATGGAAGTTAAGCAACTTGTTTATCATTTATTATTTTTTAAGCATTCATTGAGCTCTCAAATTCTCTTAAATAATTCTTTGTTTGTATAACTCTTGTGAGAGTTGGGTGTGTGTTAGAAATAGAATTTCTCTTTATCTTAAATCTTGGGTTAGATTAGAAGGGAAGTGAGATTTATGTCTAAATGAATTGGTTTAAGTGTTGTCCATTGAAACACTTGGGTTTTGGTTTTTTGAGTGAGCCTTGAAAACTCATGTTGTAAGGTTATAAGCATGAGCCGTGAAACTCTTGTATAATCTCAATCTCGTGAATAAGATTGTGGGTGATTGAAAATCCTAACTTGGGGATAAGTTAAGCAGAGATGTAGGATTATTATTAAATCCAAACTCCTTAAATCTTTGTGTTCTTCATTCTTCCTTCTCAACTTCTATTTAATTCTTGCAAAGAATTCTTTTAGTTTCCCATTTTTATTTGATAGTCCTAGTCACCCCCTTCTAGGATTCTTTTCAAGGGAGAACTTGGTTTTTATGAAGAAGTTGTCATCTATAATACAACTTCAATTATTGTTCACTATTCCATAATTATGAAGTTTGGAAGTTTTAAGCATGTTGATGTTTTAGCAAACCTTGTCGATGGCTAGATTTTGCTTTAATCCATGCAAGTTATTATGCAAGAAGTCTCACATTCGACTAAGGGCATCAAATACCAAGATGAGGGAGCCAAAGATTATTTTGATAAAGGATGGACTCTGGTCACTCGAAAGAGGGGAAGATAAAGGAACAAGCCCATTCCAAAGCCCACTCCTAATAGAACCAAAGTCATAAAAGTGCATCTTAAAAAGCCAGTTGCTTTAAAATTAATAAAGAATAGGGTTCCATTATGCAAGATAGAGGATGAGATCATATAGAAACCAAGAAAACATGTGACCTTTAAGGAGTTCTTACCAAAAGAATTCTTAGACTATAATGAAGATGTCATTACTTGCCATTACACCGATAAAGATTCAAATGACCGTGAAGAAGTAGAGGAAGAAAAACTCAATCTAAAAAGATTACTTGCAGTTTATGTACACACAAAAATATGTTTCACTGATGAGGATTTATTGCTTAGGATAAAGCTTTATAATCATCCACTTTTTGTTCAATGATGTGCCAATGAATAAAAGATCAATAGGATTCTCATTAATGATGGATCTACTGTGAACATCTTACTACTTAAGACATTAAAGGACTTGGGTATACCCATGGATGGGCTTATGAAGAGTCGCTTAACAATTCAGGGGTTCAACCAAGGAGGACAAAGAACTCTAGGCAAAATTCGATTGTTAATGCTCACGGAAGAATTCAGGTCAGATGCTTTTATTTTAGGTGATTGATGCTAGGACCACCTATGAAATGCTATATGGAAGGCCACAACTACATGAGTGTTGCATTGCCCACTTTCTGTGGGAATAAGGACAACAGGATCAGTGTGATATCGGGGCATAATGGCTAATGGCAACCATCTACCGATTATTATTATTTATGGGAGGTCTGCCTGAATAGGCTTTGTAGATTGGACTTGCCACTCAATTTTAATCAGGAAAAAGTGAATTACCAAGAACTCACTTTTCTAACTAAAGATTCTAGGTTCAAGGGGTAGGAATTACTTATCTTGCTTTTTATTATCCATAACTTAATTACTCATTACTTCACCCTAATTTTGGTTTTTTGATGCATTTGCTAGGTATATTTGTTAATTGATTAAACTGCGGGACAATTGGATTTAGTGCGCAAGGATCACAAAACAAATAAATAAGCATTCACCAATCATTTAAGCAAGTAATAATGCAAACAAATAAACATGTAGTGAGTAACATATAAAGCATGCAAGAAATAAATAAAATAAACACACAAGTAGGCAAAATAAAAAGAAACAGAGAAAGGGATTAAGGATTACAACCTTTGAAAGAAGTCTATTCTAATAAATATATCCAAAATAGAAAATAAAAGGGGAATCAAGATTTAGGATTACATTGCTTTGAAAATTCCTATTCTATTAATTAAATCAAATAGAAAAGAAAAATCATATTCTAACAAATCTGCAAAACAAAGGTTAGTTTCCACAAACATGCAAGCACGCACCACATTTAACGAAATTATATATTTTCCATTCATAATAAAACAATTAAAATAACTAAAATAGTTAAACAAATAAGCAAACAAGGGTGCTAATGGAAGTGCATGATGCAAGGATTTAAAATTTGGGGTATTTTGGTATGACATTACCATTTTTATTATGAAATAAGATTAATAAAAATAGATAAAGTATAAAATGCAAGTGAAATAATTGAAATGGTAAAAGTACTATTTCCACCATAAAAATATCAACTTTATGATAAAAATAGTAATTTTATCAAGAAAAAATATGAAAATAACAAAAAATAGCCAAAATAGCCAAAATGCAAATAAAAATAATAAAATGCGAAGTTAAAATAATAAAAGTGGTAAAGATGTCATTCCCACCATAAAAATATTAACTTTATGATAAAAATGACAAGTTTATCAATAAAAGAGATAAAAATAGCAGAAATATAAATATAAATAACAAAATGTAGAATTTAAATAATAAAAAGTGATAAAAATGTCATTTTTACCATAAAAACATTAACTTTGTGATTAACAAAAGGCAAATTTATCAACAAAAGGCATAAATACAATAAAATTGATGAAAATGCAATAAAAATGATAAAAATAATTAAAAATATAGAAAAATGAATAAAAATGTAGAACAAAATTATAAAGATGATAAAAGTACTGTTTTCACCATAAAAATGTGAACTTTATGATAAAAATAATACGTTTATCATATAAGGTGCAAAATCAATAAAAATAAGGAAAAAGGCACTAAAAATAATAAAAATAAATAAATATGTGGAAATAAATAAATAAAAATGCTGAAGTTGACATTTTTACCATAAAAACATGAATTTTATGATAAAAATGCCAACTTCGCCATAAATGACATAAATAGAATAAAAATAAGAAAAAATGCAAGAAAATTAAAAATTGCAGCAATAATATAAATAAAAAAATGACAGAAATAAGTAAATAAAAATTTTAAAGTTGACATTTTTTACCATAAAAACATGAACTTTATGATGAAAAGTGCCAAATTTACCATAAAAGGCACAAATGCAAGAAAATAAAAAAAAAGGAAAAAATAAAAATTGCAGAAATAATATAAATAAATAAAAATTGTAGAAATAAATAAATAAAACTAATAAATTTGACAATTTTACCATAAAAACATAAACTTTATGATAAAAATGCCAAATTTATAAAAAAAAAATGGCATTAATAGAGCAAAAATATGAGAAAAATAGCAAAAATTGCAGAAATAATGTAAATAAATAAAAATTGCAGAAGTAAATAAATAAAAATGATAAAGTTGACATTTTTACCATAAAAACATTTACCAAAAATGACATTAATAGAAGAAAAATATGAAAACATAATAAAAATTGCAGAAATAATGATAAAATAAATAAAATGCAGAAATAAAAATAACAAGTTAAAATGATATAACAATAATAAAAAAAATGCTAACTTTACCCCAAAATACTCATTTTTTAATATTGGAGGAAAATGATGCAAAAATAATGCAAAAATGCAAAAATGAATGCAAACACTCCTGAATTACACCTGAATTACCCACACCTTATACATATCTTATTCTTAAACTTCATTGTCACATAAAAATCACAAATTTATCGCAACAAAGTAAATAATAAGAATAAAATGCAAAAATGATGGAAAATGCAATAAAATAATAAAAAAGGAAGAAAAATGCAAAAATGATGGTTTTTAATAATAAAAATAATAGGAAGATCCTCAGAGGGACCAACTAATTATCCTAGATGTATACTTTGACAAAGATGTGGCTTGGTTTAGATTTAGTGGTCTAAAACCTAAGACAAAGAGAGAGATTTTTGGTTAAGTGATCAGTTAAATGGGTCTCCAAGTGTGTTATGAGTGAAAGAGAGTGTGTGAGAAAGGCCTTCAAAATAGTGGTTTTTTTCTCTCACTAAGCGTCTACCTTGAAGTGTGTACCAATCCCCCTCTCTTCCTATCTCTTCATATCTTCCTCTCTTTAAAAAAGGAAAAACTGAATTTTTATAGGTACAAGATGCTGATCCAACGAGCTTGGGATTATGATCCCACGCTTTTGGGAGTGATCCCATGTTCGTAGGATCATGGTCCTATACAGGGACAAATGGGTCATTTTGACCCATATAATCCCACACTTATGGGCCATCAACCTATGGGATCATGATCCTATACAGGGATAAATGGGTCATTTTGACCCACAAGTTTGGCTCATGATCCCACACTCATGGGCCATCAACTTAAGCTCGTGGGTTGGCCCATCCCCATGGGCTGTTCCCTTATTTTTTTGTCCTTTTTGGCCCACTAAATGGATTTTTTTTTATGATTTTGGGTATAGGTTTTGTATTTTTTTTTATTTCTTTTAGGTTTCTTTATAGTTTTTCTAGGTTTCCACTTAGTATGAGCATGCCGAGAAGAGTCCCGAAGAAGCTTCTCCATATATGACTGATAAGGAATCCTTCATCATTGGACTTTTAGGTAGAACTGTCAAAATTTGGGTATCAATAATGCTTCAAGTATTGACAAAATGGATAAGTAAATGGTAGATGCTGACTCTAAACCCTTTACTATGGTAGAGTCATATTTCGCTAATACAAAGTTTTATGATAATTCCATAGCATGTGGAAAGGAATCATGTGACTCAAAGGAAGCCACTTTATAAGAAGAGACCATAAAAGGCCTCTTAACTTATTAGTAGATCTCCTGAAACACTAAAAAAGGAAGTGACACCAAGTTCAAATACAAATGAGGAAGAGATTGTCAAGAGTTTGTAAAATTTGAACTTACTAGTTGCAAGTTTGGTATATTCAAGTGTTCACAAACCTCCATTGCAAGGATTAACAAAGCCATCCTAAAGCCCTATAGTGGAACATGGTGATTTGCCAATAAGAAAACTAATGGCTTTGATCCAAATGCTTACAAACTATTATCTAAAGATGGCTATAGTCAAGAAAACACATCCAAGTTAGCAAGAGAAATAGTGGTAAGTTCTAAGCCTAGCAAACAAAGTGTTAAGAAGCCTCGATTAGTGTGGAAAGAGAAGAATCAACTTGTGTCATCTAAATCTAGTTTGAGGTATAGTTCAATTAACCTACTACACTTAAAAATCCACAAGAAGACAATATAACACATAAATTTTGAAGAAATTGAAGAGGAGTATGAGCATGAAGCTCCAAATAAGAGGACTTCAGTTTTTTATTTCCTTGGAAACCCTGGCAATCATGTCTCAGTATTTGATAGAATTGGTAATCAAAGACTTAAAGATGGACAAGTACCCATAACCTCTGTGCATGCAAAGATCGAAACATCAATCTCAAAAAGGAATAAGTTTAAAGTGAAGAAAGAATACATTATTAAGATTGATTCCAAAGATATATGCAGCAAGTTTCCTTCCATAAGGATGAGGTGCACTAAATGGATGGTGTCTACTAGCCAAGAATTAAAAGGGAAACAATAAATAATAGTTATCATTGGTCAAGAACCATACCTAACTAATGAGGTTGATGAAGAGATGAATGTAGCAATTAACTATATCACTATGGAAGATTTTTGAAGAGGTAATATGCTTGAAGCTTGGTAATGCTCCTAGCCTAGATGAGCTAAAGCTATGAATGGCAAAAAAAAAATCTTACCAAGTTGAAAACCTTTCACGAGGTAGCTTAGGCAAAAGTTAGAGCACAAAAAAAGCTCATTAAGCTGAAAGGCTTTCACAAGGCAGCTTAGCAAAAAAAAAAAAAAGCTTTTGAACTACATTTTGACTTTATCTTTCGTAAGAAAGTACATAGACAACTTGGATTCATTCCAAGTCCAATCACAGAAAAAAAATCAATCAGTTAAGATTGAAATTTCACCTTAATAAAGCAATTAGCAAAGCAATATGCATTCATAAGATAAACATAAAAAAAAGCTTATGTTTTCTTATTGAATGCTCAAAGAGATGTCTTATTACATAAAGATGGAAAAGGAATAACATGGAAAAAAAAAAGAAAATGGAAAAAATAAGATAGTCTAAGGTTCCACTTAAGGTTCTGCAACTCATCAAATTTGATCTCAAGTAGATCATGAAGCCCTTGCAACTTATTGTCTTCAGCAGCACCATGCACAGGAGTATTCTCAATAATAGAAATCTCATCTTGAATCTTGGAAACACTTTCTTGGCTCTCTTGAACAACCTTCTTACATGCTTCCAAAAAAGACTTAAGTTCATTCTTCTTTGCATTCAGTTTTTAAGTTCCTCTTCAACTCCGATGAGCTTACCTTGGAAAGTAGATTGATTATTAATGGCCCCACTTTCAAGTGCTAGCAAAGCATTTAGATATCCTTTAAGCCTATTAAGTTCCATGGTTTGAACACTTGCTAAAATGCTTAAGAGAAGTTTAGATTCCTTTTTATTCACCTTTTCAATCTTTTGAATGAGACTTTCTAAACAAGCCTTTGGAACTGAAGTATCAAGTTTGTGAAAATCTTTCAGCATATTAAAAAACTTACAAACATCTTCAACCATTGAAGGAATTTCAGACAGAGATGTACAAGTGAACCTCTTTTGCAAATGCTTATATGAAATCATTATAGCTTGGCGATGAAAATGAAGGAATATGTCATTGGCATAAAGTTCAGCAACATTAACTAGATAAGAATGATGAGTTTATTTTGATGATTTTCTTGAATTATTCATCTTTAGTTGTATAACATCACTAATGTGTGCTTTAGAGGTATGTTCCATAGACTTTACTGGATGATCTTGTCTAAATGTAGTTGATACTATTTGAAAGGCCTCAGTGCTAAGTGCATTATCCTCCATTACTCCAACCTCAATATCAAAGTTAGGGAATTTATGCTTCAAAAAAAAGAAAAATATTCAGAAAATAAAAAGAAGAAGCAAAAAAAAAACTACCAACTCATCATATGAGATAATCGATGAACTAATATCTACCTAAAAATCTTTTAGGTCTCCATAAATTCATAACTTGAGTCTTTTAGGATGATTCAAATAATGATCAGAATCTTCTTGCTCGCTGCTCAAATAATTTAACAAGTCAATAATAAATTGTGCTAGAATTAACTCATTGACATAATTGTTAGGTGCAAAAATTGTGACTTGCCCATTTGCTAAAGAATCTTTCTTAGCTTGATCTTCACAAGTAGCTTTGACTTTATGTTCCTTAGAAGTGATCTTTCTTATTGTGTTCTTAGGTTCTTGAGAAGAGAATCCATCAATAGGCTTTACAATAACAATATTAGAAGATTATTTATCACCCTTATTAGTCTTAACCAAATTATCATTATTTGGTCTTTTTGAGCAGTTTGAAGCCATCATTTTTCCAACCATTCTAGGTAGTCATTGGTAGCAAAAGTTATGCCATCATGTTATATGGGTAGCTTGACTTTTGCCAAAATAACTGGCTTGGTATATGATTGCTAAAGTTGCATCACATCCTACAAAGTCAAATCATCAAAGTGTTATGATGAATCACTAAGAATATATTAACGAAATGCAAATTTTCTATTGAATCTGTAAGGACTATATGGCTCGCATATGTAGACATTGTTGCAACATACAGCTAAGAAGCTTGAGCAAAGGCTAATAAGGTACTCCTTGTGACTAGTAGTCAAGTTATTATCATTAACTAACATGGGTATCTTATCAATAGCCGAAAAAACATAAATTTGTCTTGACAAGCTACTAAAAAGGTCATGAGCTCTAGAATCTTCAAAAAAATTTCCATTCACTCACCAGCATAATTAGCCATCACAGAAGATCTCTAACGATTTGAAGTAAAATATGTCTCAAATCTTTCAATAAACCATCCATATACATAATGAGTAAGAAAGGAAGACACACAAGTGTTAAAGTTAGTAGCAATGGAAATTTCCCTCAAATCTTGGTAAATGTTTACCAAAATTGGAACTGCCAAACAAAAGCGTTGACTAGTCACTATCAAGCTCACAACCTTGAAGGTACTTGGATGAATTAGACCAACATCCTTTCCTGGAAACACAAACTAGCATAGCCAATAATAAAGAAAATCTACCAAGTAGGTTTCTTCTCAAGCATCAACCTCTATATGAAGTGTAGAGAAAGGCATCTTCCATTCTTTCGGATGAAGTGAAGTTTTATCAATGACACCAGAAGGATTATAAATGTCCTTTGGATGTATAGTCCTCTTCTTATTGTCTCTTTTTGGAGGTCCCTTGTATCTTGAAGACCCATGAAACCAAAAGTTCACTTAATTAACAATGGTCATTTTATTGCGATCTTTAATCTTTTTGTAGTTTTGATGAAAAGAAAGAAATAAGTACTTATATCTATAAGGTAGATGGTGTTTTCTATCATGATCAACTCATTCAATTCTTTAGTTGATGGAATAAATTCATCATAGAAAGAACTATAACTAGGCAAACTGCATAACACTTTTAAATCCCATAAAGAGATGGATTCTTCTTCATTAATAGTGCAAATGGTGTTTGTAGATGGATCCCAATGCTCACAAAAGCCACACATGACATTTAACTTGCAATCATGATGAAGAGAGAAGCATAAATAACATTATAGAGCCTTGCAATAATCAATAGGTGCTTATTTCTCACTAATTTATCTTTAACCCATTCCTAGTAGCATTTGGTGAATGTTACTTTACCTAAGAATGAATAAAATGATGCCCATGAAGATTCACCATTGCTAACATGGTATTTCAACAGTTGAAGAGCGTCAGATGAAGGTTTAGTAGCATGAAGTGCATACTGTAGCAATGTGACCCTTAAAGAAATGATGGTGTCAAGTTTGGAGTCATAGATGTCTCGTGATGTTTCCAAACTCCAAGATGATAAGTGTAGAAGTCCATTAGAAGAAGACCATGAAGGAGTAAAATTGCCAATAACAACAGTGTAGAACACAAGAGTAGTGCCATCCTCTATCTTCAAAATATTATCATTCAAAATAAGAAGACTTGTTGACGTTGAAGAAGCAAACTCGTTGAAGATGACCATGTTAAGGTGTAGAATGTGAATCACCTTTGAAGAAAATAAAATCGTGAGTGAAGCCCTTCAAAATTTGTAACTCGAGCTAAAATTTCAATGTCCAGACTACAAAAAAAAAATGATTCAATAGCAAATTTAAAGAAAAAGACAAATTCAAAGAAAAAAAGACAAGATAAAAAAAGAAAGAAAAAGGAGAAAAGTAATGCAAATATGCAGGCCATTCAAAGGAAGAAAACAAAAGGCTTCATGTAATAAAGAAAAAGGACATAAATCAAGCAAGCCATGCAAGTAAGCAAAGAAAAAAATTGGTTTTTATATCCACAGTGCATTATGGTGTCCTATTATTGTATATTTAATCAATTCAAGATTGGTTAAAACAAAGAAAAAAAAGGGACAGCTTATCAATAATGAAATCAAACCTAATTCTTTAAAGATAGTTATAATGCAAGAGTTATCGATAGATCATACCTTAAGGAATCAATGCAATGGGACACCTAGTGATAAAAGCTATGGTTTCAATTCACTTCAAAACAAAAATTGGAGTCTTTACTTATAAAGGTTAAATAAAATTGCTACCCAAGCAATTTTTTTCCTACTTTAATTAGGAATTATGTAAAAAAAAAAATGTTGTATTTTCCTAATTAAATAAAAACAATAGCGGAAAATTCATGAAGAGAAAAAGAGAAGAAAAAAATTCTCTTTGGTATGTTTAGAAGTCCTCATGGAATTAGGAAGGTTAATTATTGGAAAGGGAAAGAAAAGAAAAAGCAAAGAAAAGAATTAAAAAAAAAAAACCAAAAAGGAAGACAAAAATTAAGATGTTAGTCTCCATGCGCAGTGAGGAAAACATGGACCAAAACCATTCAGGTGGAAGAAATTTTATTGCCAAATGAAGAAATTTGGACTTGATGGGCCACATTCTTTTCAAATACTTAAAATTCATGTCAAGTTCCTTTTGAGCTTAGGCTTCCTATAAGTGCATATGAGCTCAAGTCAACTTATCATGGCCTAGACTCACTTCAAATTTATGTCCACTTTAAGTCCATGTTGTTACTCAATAGCCATCAATGTCAACCCATAAAAAGATTTGAGACGTGATGATTCCAAAATTTTACACAAGCAAGTCTCAAGGGGCATTTGTAGACATATAAATTTTTGAAACCCATTAGCGAATTTTGGGTTTGCCTCAAGTGGGCTAACAAAATTATTTGATAATTAATTTTAAATTAATTAATCAAATAAAGTCCCAAATATCTAATATGTCAATTGCCAAATTAAAAAAATATATACAAAGAATATATTATTCTCTATATAAGGTAAAATATAAAAATATATAGAGAATATATATATTTTTGTAAAAAGGTAAGAGTCAAAGAAAATATATTCTTGCCTAAAATAGAAAGAGAATATATTATTTTCTAATTAAATAGAAAATAATATATCCTTTCCCTACAAAGAAATATACCATAAATGCAACTCCTCAAATTCTTTATAAATAAGAGTGCTTGTGGTCCATTTACAGGGACATAAGGATTGAAGATCAAGTCTCAAGTCGTCAGAAGTCTACAATTAAAGTGTTAAGTAAAGCCTAGAAGAATTCTCTCCAAGCGTCAACATAACTCCAATTAAATCAACAAGGCTTCTTCATCCACAAATTAAAAGGTGTTCAAGTCTTCAAATCTCCAAGCATAAGTCTTCAAACAATGTTCATCACTTTTTGCAGATTCAACCTATCTTCTTCACTAAAATCAAAGGATAAATCTTCTATGGATTCAAGAACAAGCTTTTCACACCCTTAATCCGTTATCGATGAAGGAAAGCATCAAAGGACTCAATCCCTACACTTGTAGAGATTTATATTAAAGATTGTACCCAATTCTTTATTTTAACAAAATTCAAAAGTAATATTTGTTACTACTTTTCTTGCTTATCAATTTCAGGACAAGGAATTTGTGTTAACATATATCTTTACCTTATCGATTAAATTCTAACAACATAATAACCTCTACAGAATTTACTAACAAAACTAAACACTAATACCAAAATATTTATATGGATATATTTTCGTCATCTCATTCAATTTCCATTATCATAAGTTTAGTTAATTCATATACAATTTTTCTTAAGCCAAACATATAAACTTAAATCATAAAGAAAGTGATCATATTTCTTTTAAGCATAAAGTACAACAAATAATACTTCTTATGAATAAATCATTAGTCATTAATTCATGGAACAAATAATAGTTAATTCATTACAAATACTAGTTATGGTTCTATTTAACTAAGTATAAATAAATGTAGTTCACTAAAAACATTATGAATACAAGCCTAAAATTAAAATAAATATCACTAAATATGAACAAGATAGAAAGATGTGCCCACAAATCTTTCTAAGATGTTGCAAGCTTTTATGGTCAATTATATAATTTAACCCCTAAACTTTACCAAATTATTCTATCTCACCTCTTTACTTCTATTTAATTTAATATTACCTCTTAACTCTTATTTTTCATCTATTTAACCTTTATTGGTCACCAAATAAACGCATGTATTTAAAACGCATTAAGTTGTAAGAGAATTTAAACATGGATTACTGAAGTGGACATATACATTATAAGTAAAATGGATAAAGTTAAAAAAATTACATATAACTAAAGTGAAAAAAAAACAAAATTAAAAAATCCTTAATCCCTAAAATTGAATTTGCTTAATTCCTAACCTAAATCACTTGAAAATTTACAAGAATTTTTTATACTAATTTCAAACTCAAATTAAAGATGATGAAGAGAAAAACAGTAGAGAATACACTCGTTTGAGTTCTTCAAGGTGAGTTCTATTTGCTTATTTTCAAAATTTTTGTTGAAAAAATACAATGTTTATGCCTAGGATGAACTATATTATAGTGGATATTTTATGAGTTTATGGAAAGTTAATGTTTGTTTTCGAAAAATGAAATTGAACATGTAGTGAACCATGTGGGGTGGATTTTGTTTTATATGTTATTTTTTTGTGTAAGTTGGGGTATTTGTTTATTATGTAAAGCATTAGTAGATTCTATTGTAAATGGTGAAGTGGGTTTTGATTAATTTTTTTATATTTTCATTTATAAGATAAAAGAAAAGGTCTTAAGGCTAGAGTGGCACCATGGTGGTAAAATGGTATGGCAGCCAAGTGCTCAATATGTTGGGGTAAGATTGATGTAGAATACTTAGACAATGATATACTTAGTTTACCCGAGTTTCTATTGTATACTAGAAATTTTTGTTATACTAGTGCATAAGGGTTGTATTATAAGCCAAAAAAAGATGAAAGTTCATTTACATAGATAATGACTCTATCCTTTTAGAAATAGCCAATGGTTATAAAGATAGAGAGATTATGCTTATACTTGTAGGTGAAAATGAAATAGCTACCTCAGTAAATGAAGATGCATAACATAGATCTAGTGCAAGTCAAGGTGTGGAAGGAAGTGATATAGAAGAAGATAAAGGTTTTGTCTATCAAAATTTAAGTGAAAGTAGTAGTGATGATAAAGGTGGCAGTGAAGACATCAGGCTTAATGATGATAAGGTTATTAGTATAGATGTGCCAAAGTGCCAGTTCTTATAATATAAATGAAATTGTACTATTATCCTTATGGCAATAAAATATTCATTTAAATAAAGTGTTTATTTATTTGAGTATTTACCCTTTAGCATTATATTGCAAGAGTTTATTATAAAGAGTTGATAATATGAGTGACTAATTCATTTAGTATACATGCTATAAAATATTCATAATCATAGGATTAATAAATGGGCAGTATTAATCCATTTTTATTAATCCATAGACTATCACTTTTATTTATTTTCCTTAATCGGTATGCGATATCAATAGTGGGAGGTAGTGAGTCTTATGCTACTTGGTATGAAATATTAGAATAGACATGTGGATACTTATATGATGGGTGGATCGAATAGTGACATGAGACAAATGATTGAATGGAAATTCACTTTATCAACAATCACTATCTTGGACATAATGGTGCATATGGTCCTTTGACCTGAGGCGATATGGTTATTCATATATGGTTGGTTAGAGTTTGTTACCGCTTACATACCTATACTAGCCATGTATAGGTATATGGTGTATGGTGGTTCTAGTCGATTATATGTAAGGATGAGTGATCGGCCAAGATGGAATTCATTACATGGAGTGAATCGAGATAAAATTCTATACTATATAAGTTATTCTTAATGAATAAGTACCTAGCCAGGTCAAACTTGACTTACCCAAAAAGATTTTCGGTGCTAGAAAGAGTTTCCAGTAGAAGTCATATTTTATTGAGAATTGAACTAAAGATGAGGTCATAGATTGAGTCAATTAGAGTTTGACTGACCATGACTCTAGCCAATGTTAGGATCTTGTAATGAAGGGACATTAAGTGCATAGTAATTATGTTCTATGGTCCTTGTGAATCTATGGATAACATTCATTTCCAATTAAGTAGTCATGACATCTATATTGGGGGTCACTCACGACTTATGGAAACTAAATGCGATTAATTGGGATTTTCATATTTAGCTTGGAAAGAGTTTCCAATAATATAAAGAGTTAATATTATTTATTTCCATTGCCTTTTAGACTTGAACCTAGTAAGTCACACAAGTAAGAGTTGCACTAATATTGATAATTATTAATTTAATTATTAACTAAAGTGTTTAATTAATTAATTAAATTAATTGAATTGGATTTTTGCTTGTACGGGGATCTAGCATATCCTAAAATATAATTCAAAGGTTAGGTCTATTAAATATTAATTTAAACTTAATTCAATATGTGATATTAAGTTTAAAGACCAAATTGATATTTGCTACCAAAACTATTTTAGATATTGGCCATGTATATGTTGCTTAATGGATGATGCATAGGTTTGGACAATTAGGTGTATTATTGAGATGGGCCTTCCTTAAGTGTTAAATAAAGCCCATAAGACTAATTAGTGGATATTGTAGAGATGGGTCTATTTAAGCATTAAATAAGCCTAAGCCTAAGCCAACTTACTAAAAGAGGTGCCACCTAAGTATATGACATGGTGGCCACATAAGCATAGCTTTACATGCAATGTGATTGCTTGGTTGACACCATGAAGATGTGTCATAAGCATGCTCCTTACATTAGTGGTCAATCTCTACATGCATAAGGTAGTTTATTTTACACTCAAAGTGAAAAAGTAAGCACATTCATGAGATTGCTTATCCTACACTCAAGTTTGAGTTAGTGGAGGATCTCTACACAAGAAAATTAGTCTCTTACATACATACACCAAGTTAGTGGAGTTTCTTAATACACTTGACTTACCAATTACATTAGAGAGATATTCTAACACCAAAAGAAAAACAAGAGTGAGTGCTTAAGAGTTGAGTCTTCTTTTTCTTCTTTCTTCTAAGTGTTATAAGTGTATGAGTGATAGATACAAGAGTTATATTTCTTCATAAGTCCATTGTCATCATCCTTTGTGCAAGATTTGTGCAAGTGAAGGCTACATCAATCCAAAGGAGGCAAGAAGTCTTACATCATCCAAGCAAAGAGAGAAGCTCTAGTAAGCTTTTGGGTTACCACAAAGGAGGAGCTTATAGGTAGAGATTCTTCAAAAGCTTAGAGTCATTCCAGTGCTTCTTATGTGTTTCTAGCTAGAGGCTTCACACTTAGGGAGCTATGAGCTTGTAGATTTTCATCAACCATTTCCTAAAACCTATCGAGCGTGCGGCCAACATTTGGAGTTTATAAGAGTTACTAAACTCTATATGTAAGTCTCTTGCCATTTTTGTGTTTTGGTTGTTTAGTGAATCTTTGATTTATATTGTCTATTAAGCATGAAAGTAATTATTTATATAAATTGAATGTGTTATGATCTTGGTAGTTTTGGAATTCTTGCCTGTATGCAAGGGTTACACACTAGGAAAAATTTTTGAAATTTATCCTAACTAGTTTTATGCTCACACCATGCTCTAGTGTGTAATTGATTCCTTTAAAGGAATGCAATGATAATGATAAAGAAGAAAAATCTATTAGAGAGGAAGCAAGATGGTTTAAAATGAACTTAGAAAGAAGAAGAACATGTGAGTTTATTAAAGAGGCCCCTCTAGGAGAATCTAGTGTTGACAATGGGTAAAAAAATTTAAGGAGACAAGTTTACAAAGGCAAAGTAAGAGGAGATGAACCTTATTATGATAATGACAATCATGACAGTGATGTTGAAGCTATGTTTGATGATAAAGAAGGTGATCAAACCTAAAGAAGATAAAGCACACATGTGTACTATGATCCAACTACTGAGATGCCCATATGGTAGCTAGAATTTTTTTTTTAATGTCAAACAATTTAGAGATATTGTGTATAAATATACTATCTTGAAGGGTATTAAATTAAATCTAAAGCTAAATAAGCTAACTAAAGTTAGCGCAAAATGCAAAGAAGAGGCTTAGAATTAGGTTCTATATGCATGGGTTGATTCAAAAGAGTTAGAACTTTATAATAAAAACTTATAACTCTATGCATACTTGTTTTAGGTACAAAAGAACCTATAATTGTAATACAAATTACATTGCCACAAAATATAAATATAGAATTTTATCTCAAACTAGAATAAAGATTAAGCAATTGGTTAATCTAGTTAAGAAGGATTTGAAGATTTATGTTTCCATGAGTGTGTATAGAAGGGCTAAGATTAAAATTCATTCAGAGGCAATGGTTGAACCTATAGCTAAATATAATAGTCTACCTTATTATATTGATGAAATTAATAAGTCTAATCCATGCACAACTTAATTTATTGAGTGTGAAAGGGGTATTGAGAAAAGGAAACTAAAATTCAAAAGATTTTATATTTGTTTTAATGCTCTTAAAGAAGGGTTCAAGGCAGGTTGTAGAAACATTATTGGGTTGGATGGGTTTTTTAAAGGGATCTTACAAAGGTCAATTACTTTATACTATTTTTAAAGACAGTAATAATCAAATGTTTCATCTTTCATGGGCAATTATAGAAATTAAGAATAAATGCAATTAGAAGTGGCTCATTGAACATTTAAGAGATAATTTAGGGTTAGGTGATGGAAAAAGGACTTGTAATGGTTGTAAACATGCAAAAAGTAAATTCATTCAATTTTGTTAATGTAATGTCGTTGTATTTTTATAAAATTTGATACTAACTTCAGTTATTTGTGGTTGAAAATGCATAAGGATTTGATAGGGGTTGTGCATGAAGTCCTTCTTGAAATTGAGCATAAAATGTGTGCTTAAAATATTCTAGTTACTTGGAGCAAAAAATGAAGAGGGGAAGAAAAGAGAAAAACATTATGGGAGTGTGCATACTCAACCTTTAAAGTGGAATTTAAAGATAATTTGAAGGTACTTAACAAGCTTGACACAACAATTGTTGAGGAGCTCTTATGTTATCCATACCAAAATTAGTGTAGAGCTTTCATTGGGACTAAAACCAAGTGTGATGCAGTTGAGAATAATATGTCTGAGACCTTCAACTGATGGATTTTGGAAGCTAGATTTCTAATAATAAGATTAATGTTGGAGGAGATATGAAAACAAGTCATGGAGCAAATCATAGTAATGAGAGAGTTTTTAATAAAATGGATGATTGATATTTTTCCAACTACATAAGAAAAGTTGGATCATAACAAGATAAGGGTAGCCAACTACAATTTAATTTTTAATGGCCAAGATGGGTTTGAGATTAGTGAAGCCAAGTATGGCCACACAGTTGATTTATCAAGAAACACTTATTCCTATAGGTATTGGTAACTAAAAGGAATACCATGTGCACATGCAATATGTGCAATGTTTTATCACAAAATGAATCCAAACCCATATGTGTCAAAGTTGTATAATAAAGATACATTCTAAAAAGCATATGACACAGTTATGCAGCCTCTTAGGGGGATTTCATTATGGCTAGAGTCAAACTATCTTGAAATATTCAAGAAACTTGGTAGGCCAAAGCTAAAAAAGAGAAGAGAAAAAAGTGAACCCTAGAAAGTAAAGAGTGGGAGATTATTAAGAAATGGAGTGCATATGACATATTCTTTATGCCACACAAAAAGGCATAATAGGCAAGGATGTCCTACAAAAGGTCAACCAAGAAATGAGGTTTGTTAAGTATTTTGCTAATATCTTTATTTTAAAAAAGTATATTTTGTGATGTTTGAATTTAGGTATATTAAATCAATTTTGCTAACAATGTGTGTCTCTCAGAATTGTAATGAAAATGTGGATAGGAATCATCAAGTAAATGTTGAATATGTTGCAACCAACTTTAGAGTTCCAACCCAGATATATTGTGTGTGGTATTTTTTATGCATGTAGTCTAGTATATATTTTGTTTCATAAATTGACTATTTCTTTTAGGTACCTCAAAGCACACCAAGCACACCAATTTCAAGTACAATGGAAACCCAAGGTACTTATAAAGGTATAATTGGGCCATTTTGTTCAAATTCTAGCACACACATAGTGCATCTTCAACACCTACTGCTACAACAATAGTAGCTACTATTATTGATATGCCCTAGGCCAATTATGTAATGGCCATACTTTGATATTTTCATATTTCTATTTTAATAATAAAGAGGCATTTTTATTATTACTAGCTAATTCTAGTATTATTCTTGATTAGTTAATTCTACTAAGATCATCAAGTACATGACTTGATAGTAAAACTCTTAAGTGATACTTGAATTCTAATCTAAATATCCCTAGTCGATTATTGTTGTGGGAATAACAATGAATAAAGACTAGTATGAGCTTGACTGATGATTAAGTTTTGTTAATCATATATCTAAGATATTAAGTCAAACTCATAAGTACATATTTAGGGAAATAATGTACTAGATCAACCTACTATAAGAATAGAACATGGATTATTGTCTTAGGTAATTCTCATTATAGTAGTATTATTTGAGTCATCACCATGGTTTCCTATATAATAAGTTTTTGATTTTGACACATCCCTACACCATACTTTAACCGGATGGTAAAATAGGTTATGATTGGATATAGAATGAGTTATGTGAGGAATGTGAGTAGTTAAGATGGAATTTGTCCCTTAGTTATTTTGAGAAGATTTTTGTTGGGTCCCTCGATGAATTAGACTAAAGAGAAATGCATGGCCATGCTAGAATGATAAAGAGTTATAAGTGTCAGTCTACTTGGGATCGAGAAACAATATGATTGAACAATATAAGGATGAAATAATTCATGCCTTATGTTCAATTAGAATATCATGTGACAAAGGACTATAGTACATGCTATGTATTAGGTTATGTCAAATTATTGGCCTTCACACAACTTAAGTAGTTATAATGTCTTGTTAGAGACTAATTATGACTTGTGGGCTAAAATGAGAATTTTAGACCTACTGCCAACATTGTGTGAATCTACTGGGTGTCACATTTAGAACAAGCCCAAAGCAGACTTAGGTTAATAAGCCTAATAATTATCTCTATGTAAGATTATATATATATATATATATATATATATATATATATATAGTATTTATTTATTTCCTAACTTATTTAAGATAAGAGTTATCTAAAATAAATAGGAATGGATTCTAATTTGGAATTAGAATTAAAATAAAAAAAGAAGTTTAAACTTACCCAAACTGTTTTGGCAAGTGGAGATGTATGAAACCCTTAAAAAGGATGGCTATAAATACATCTCATTCTCTAGGGTTTATATTTAAGGTTAAGCCACATTTTCTCCTTCTTCTTCCTACACTTCTTTTATGAAAAGAAAAGACATAGAGAGAAAATGTGTTGTGAGACAATAAAGGTTCTAATAGACCTACTTTTCTTTTAATCATCCTGTTCATGTGGATACCATAGAGGACATGATCTTTTAGTGATGTCTTAATCTGATAAAAAGACATAAAAAGCTCAAGGTAGGGTGTCACTGGAGTGAACCCCCCTCTTCCTTCCAACTATCTTGCCATTAGATAATCTTGGTGAGTGTTTAGAAACTCTCACAATTAATCTAAGTCGAATTACATGGATCTGGATTATAAGTTTTATGGTTAAAAGCTTTTTTTTTTTTGCTTTGTTATATATCACGAAACCCAATAACTACTTCCTCAACAATGGCTACTGGTGGACAGGTAATTTAAGATAAATGTTCAGATTGTGTATTTTATGATGCGTAATTATGTGTTATTGGGTGTAATTGGACAAAATTATGTACTTCCTCTAGTAAATTTCATTTAGTGTTTCAATTGGATATGATTTTGGAATAAAGGGTGGTAGCAGAACCAATAGAGGAGCTGTCAGAACTATAGGTGTAGGGAGGGAAAGATTTGGGTATAGGTGTTGTGGTTTGTGTTAACAACACCTCAAGTGAATCTTCAATTAAACACACATCTATAAATTAATATACTGCTCCACCCTTTTTCTTTTGAAGCAAGAATAGTTAGAAGTGGTTATGGAGTTTCTGTCATGGAAAATGGCATGTCAGTTGAGAATGTAAGTTGTTTAGTTAATTATCGAGTGTGTTTATTATCATGAAATTTTGTTTAACAAATATTATTTTTCATCTGCAATATGGAAGAGCTAATGCTAAAGTGATTCACATGCCTTCTAAGTTAACCAAATCATCACATATTACTAGGGACTTAGGCTTCAAACCACCAGGTATAAAATGGAATGGCAAATTAGTCATAACTTCTAGGAAACTTCAACAACAAAGAGATGCTATAAGGCTAGGCAACACTAGAGACAATATCCCAAGTCAAAGTTCTCAAAGCAACATAGGAAGTAATATTTAGTTTAATCTTAATGTATTTTGCTATTATGAAACTTAAGATTGTTTTGTGCCTTTTATATCTCGTAGAACTACTTTTTTTTGTGCCTAATATATAAGGCATGAAACACTTGTTTATGCCTTTAATGTATGGCACTGCATAAACACATTTTATATGTTTATGCTTATGGATTATGTTAATATATTGTGGGTCACATAATTTGCAATGTACTCTTTGTTATGGAATATCAAAATTTAGAAAATTATATGTTTTGTCATCACATGTTAGGCAATTGATTTTGTATCAATTTTATCACATGTATTGAACATCAAATTTCCCTTTTCAATAATAACTTAAACATTATAATAAACTTAACAAGTTATAATAGTCAATCCATTTCAATGTTCTACTACCTGAAATGTTAACAACAGTTAACCTAAAATGTAGTCTACTACATCGCCTTTAAACTCTAAGTTGACAATACCCTATTACATTCTACTTGTTATCAACAAAATCAACACATAAAATAATCCCATAAACATAATCTGATGGCCTCTTTTGCTTGCTTTTTCTCTATCTCTATTAGCCTTAACCTCTTTAATTCATTTTAATAAACCTAAAATCATGTTTCTTGGTCACCCATTGGAGGATCAAACCACATAAATGCCTCTAAATTCTGAAACAAAGCAAAAGAACCTCAAATCATATTACAATGTAGTTCCAAAATAAACATGCACAAAAACATCCAAAAAAATGCACAAAGAGCCATTATATCAATAGCCATTTACCCCATATTTTTTATATCCAAAAAACCTTTGTCTAGGGTTTGCATTCATCCAAGATATCTTCAAGGGTGCTATTTGCTTTTAGCCCTTTTTACTGACTCTTGAGCAGGTCAGGTGTGTGAGGTATACCAACCAAGGATCTCTGGCTTCTATCAAACAATTGAATGTAAACTAAGGGGCCTAAGTTTATAGGTTCTCAACTAGATATGATTAAGAAAAACTAAGTTCAATACTGAAAATGCTTAAAAATAAAATGACGTTGAATGTTAGAAATTTTACACATAAAATAGAAAATTAGAGTCTCTATTACCCATAAACAGAGAATTGATTTTCAACAAGAGTTTGATTGAGCATAAGTAAAACTATAAATAAACCACTAAAATGGAAATTAAAATTAAAAGAGAAAAGCTTTAAGATTATTGTTTATTGTTGAAGTTTTATCTATTATTAACTTATGTTGAGTTGTTGAGTGATTGACTGTCCTTTATATCTGCACGTAAGTTCTTTTTATCCATTTTTTTCTTCTTCCCAACTGCTCCACTTCCTAGTAAATTATGTTCTCAATTGGAAACCCATTTCTCCTCAACTTTATTCTTTCCATAATTGATTAATTAATTAATCAATTAATTAGGGCTTGTACTTATAGATCTTCATGTGCTCCTCTTAAAAATATTTATATCCAAACAGGTGTAATTTTTTCATAATAACAAATTGGTATATCGTATTATAGGAACTCCATGCTTGCTTCATATCAAATCAACGAGAGATGGAGGATATAAAGGAGAGAAAGAGAGTTTTTCTTTTTAATCGAAGATGATTTAAGTTAATTAGGGAGTTTGTTCTTCACTGACCTACTTAGAGACCAAAAGGAGAAAATCACATTTCAATTTTAATGGCAGAATAAGTAAAAAGGAAGGAGGAAGTTGATGAATGGACTGGCTAGATGAAGGATAAAAAGGAGAGAAAAAGAGTTTTTCTTCTCAATCTAAGATGATTTAAAGGGTTTTCTTCTCAATCGAAGATGATTTAAAGAGTTTTCTTCTCAATCAAAGATGACTTGAGTTAATTAGGGAGCTTGTTTTTTATTGAGTTGCTTAAAGACCAAAAGGAGAAAATCACACTTCAATTTTAATGGCGAAAGGAATAAAAAGGAAGGAGGAAGTTGATGTATGGATTGACTTGATTTTCTTCTCCTTTACTTAATTTTTCATAAATTTAGGGTTTTTCCTCTTAGTTTAGCCATCAAAACTGCTATTCACCTTTAGTTTTAATGCTTTTTAAATAGGCATGAAAATTCCTATACAATCTAATTAAACTCTAATTAAAATATTCGAATTTGCATAGGATTCTCGACAAACACGATCTTTCCCAAATCTATGTACCCATGTATAAATCTATATGACTATATTGTACTTTGGATAAGTAACTCACCCTTGAACATACTTGTGTTAACTTTAAGATTGCATGTCTAAGAAAGAACATGACCATATTCCTAACCATGTCAATTGCATTGGTAATTAATATATGCTTGTACCTGATCATGTTGAATGCAATTCTTCATTCTTCTCTAGCTCAAAGGAGAACACAGGCTAGGACATGCCCATGTTAAATGTAATAACCCGAGTTCTTAAATGTTTTTATATTATATCGGAATATGAAATATTAATAAATTTTTAATAAATAATTGATTATTTAATTATTTTGTTAATAATTAATGTTATTTACGTTTATTTAAAGTTGTCTACGTAAAAAATTTTCCGAAACTCATTATTTTGGGAAATAATATTTTATTGTTTAATGTTATTTTATTTTATTAAGTTATATGGTTTCATGCATGATCATTATTTTGTGTATTAATATATATATAACTATCTTCTTCTCCCTCACCCCTAAAACCCACCCCTCACACCCCCTCACCGTTGCAAGTCCGGCCACCTACTGTCGATGTGCCTTCCAGATGCCGCCTTCCTTCTCAGCTACTCCGCCACCCTCCTCCCCCCTTCTCCAGCGCCGTTCAGCCCGTTTTTGGTCGAGAAATACGAAACTTCACCCACCTCTGTTCAAGCCGATTCCGACCACCAAATTCTACACCGCCAGTCTCTTTCCCTTCCTTGAGCACCAGTGAGTGTGTCTCTAAGCTTGGTTTCACTTGGTTTGGCTTAGATTTTGGTGGTGAGCAATTTATTCATTTCGGCCATTTTTGTTTCCCTATTTTTTTGAACTTCAATCTTTAAGATTCAAGCTTAGTGTCTTCACAAAAGTTGATTCTACTAGCTTAATCTACACTCTGAAATTTTTGTGGAATTTTTGGAATTTATTTTAATTTTTGTGAATTTTTTATTATTTTATTATTATTTTCTAATTTTCGTAAATTAATTAAATAAATTGTGAAATTGTGATTTTTAGTGTTTATGGTGGTTGAAAATAATTATAGAATTTAATTTATAATTTTTTTGATTTTTGTGTAATTATTATAATTTTATTTAGTTTATGTAAATTTTGAGAATTTAGTTAAATACGTATTTTGTTAAAATTAATTGGGTAATTGAGTATAATTGTTGATTTTATTAAATTATATGTTGAGAAAATAATTTTAGAGTGATCATATAATTTTTAGTGAATTTTTGAGTAATTATAGTATATTATGTGAATTTTTATATATTGGGGGTATTTTGGTATTTTGATAGTAATTTTAGTTGAACAATAAGTTTAATTGGTTTTAATAATTATTTTAAGTATAAAAATGATTTTTACAAATTATTTACTATTTTTAACTAATTAAAACTATTTTTTGAAAATTATTTTCAAATTATATATAATATACCATTTTTGTAAATAAATAGTAATTTTTAGTATGTTTTTTGCCTAATTAAATAATTTGGATTTATAAAATTAATTTTCATTAATATTTGTGAATTTATTGAGAAATATCAGTTTTTAATAATATTATATTAATATTAGGATTTTTAAGTAATTATCGGTGATATAATTATTTTTAATGTTTAAATATGTAAATTTCTATATTTTGGTATAAAAGGGTATTTTTGGTATTTATGGAATTTTAATATATTTTGTGTATATCTTGTGAATTGTAAACCTCGGTCGGTGGAAATTGCAATCTGAGGTCCGACCGAGGGATTTTGAGGATTTTATATTTGAAGTTTATTTTTCTTGCAGGACCAGCTCTACTTTTTAAGTATAGAGATATCCGTTTTACAGAGGAGGTTCTACCGAATTTTTGATAGAATTCTTGTAACACGTGATATCAGGTCTAATTCTATATTTGTTTGCATTTTGTAATCCTAGATCGAGTCTCTAGAAGTTAAGTTAAATTCATTTTGATTTTTATATTGTGATTTGATTGTTTAGTTGCGTCGAGACCGAGGCCTAGTAGACTGGACCCGTCGAACCCATCTCGTGGAGCGTACAACTGTGAGTTATTATTTTATATATATGTGTATTTAGGTTGCATGTTTTAGAAATATATATTTTAATTGCATGATTTATGCATAAATTGCTTTAATAAATGATTAGTATATTTTAGGTATATTTTTGGTATACTTTGAAATAAATGCATGTTTTACTCTTGATTTATACCTAAACTGTTTTTAAGTATATATATATATGGTTTATTTTATAATTGAACTGAATTTATGTAACATATATATACTCGAAATATACTTAGTTTATTTTAGGTATATTTCTAGTATATATATGTTTTATATTGCCATATAGATTAATATCATGCATCCTTTATTTTCTTGAATGTATGTTTTATATATAAATGAAGGATATCGATAGAACGTACTACTTAGTGGGCCGCACTAGGATCGAGTACATACCGATACGATGATAGAATTTAGGTTAAATTACTAACCTATTTGTGGATTATGACTTGATTGATTTGATTTGATTAATGTGATATGTGATTTGAGAGTGTGATTGTTGGAGCTCAGTTGACCAAGTGTCTCGGGGCCAGTCTACTGTCCAAATGGAATAAGTGAATTTATTTGGAATAAGTAAGTCTGTATGGCTAGAGTGTTGTCTATTACTATTTGAGGTTGCAGTCATTTAGGGTCCTATTTGATCCTTTATAAACTGATATTTTTCAGTATTATATATAAAGTGATTTCAGCATCTGTGTGTATTTTCCTATATATATATTTATTATATATATTCTATTGAGTGTCTGCATTTGACATTTAGTTATGCATGTATATATATTATAATAATTCACTCAGTGAGATCTGACTCCCCTCTGTTGATATTTTTCAGGAGAGTCTTCATCTTCAGATCTCAGCAGTAGATCTGTCAGCCGGATTTCTTCCGCTCCGGCTTTATTATGTAAACTGCTTACTTGAGTTTATTTTGTATTCTAGACATTACAGTAGTGGTTGTACTTTGATCTGTCGTGAGCTGTATTTATATTTATGCATGTTTGAGATTTAAATTTCAGAATGTTAAATTGAAAATTTGTACTGAAAGATTTTATTATATATGAAATGAAATTTATATTATTAAAATGAGTTGAGGAATTATTATTTTTATACTTGAGATTTAATTTATGCTGCACAAATAATTTATTTATTATATTATATCGCATGCTTTTAATTTTAAGGCTTGCTATGAGTTTCGAATTTGAAAGAATTTCCGTTCTTTAGTGTCGGTCATGGCCCCTTATTTTAAGTCGTGACATTAAAGATCATGTTGTGTTCTAAATTCTTCTAGGAAAGAACAGAAATATGCCTATGTTCAAGGCTTAAGTCAATTCTTTGGCTTTTACAGGTAGACATGGAAAAGCACATGCTCGTGTTATAGTTCCTTTTTGTAAATTGAGTTATTTCTTCAAGAAAATGTTCATACAAGACTCAAACTCCTAAAAAACTTCTTAGAACTCATTCATTCTTAATAAAAATAACTTACAAATCAAAATATACCAAATTAAGGGACAAAATACACAAATTCTTGCAAAACAAAACTTCATAACTAAGGATAACATTATTATACTACTAGCACTTATTAGTCCCTATGGATCATGATGTATAAGTTCAAAAATTTCATTAACTTGTTTATTGCAAATAAAAACCTTTATTTGATTTTTTTTTTCTTGGTGGTAAGCTTCACAAGGTCCCAACTACATTTTACTTAATACATTAGGAACAATATCAAGAAATTCTTTCATTTTTGAAAATCAAATATGTCTTAATCATCTAGGGACGAATCGAGTAATTTTAGTTGTTATTGATACTCTAATCTTAATGTTTGATAAAGGCCTTCTTTTAATACTCATTCACATATGACTTCATTAGTCACAAGGTCCTACAACACACTTTTTTGGAAGAAATAAGGCTAAACAATTTAAACCATTTGTTAGCTTGCTAACAAAAATTAAATTTCAATTAAAATTTGGCAAATGCAAACCATTTTTTAAGTTATGTTTTCAAATAATTTATTTAACTCTAATCCTTTCCTCATTAAGTAACATTATATGAATATGGAAGGTAGGTTTTGAATGATTCTTTAATGATAAGATAGCTCCATTGTCAAACATCCAACTGAGTTTAGAGTTACTAATTAAGTTCACTATACTTTCTAGATGTTTTTCCCTTGCCAGCAATACCTGCTTGTATTGCTCATTTAAGAAATTTATTTGACTCGTTTCTACCTCTTTAGTTGTAGCAATATTAACTACATATTTTCCCTTTTTCTTACCTTTCTAATGAGGAGGGTACCCTACCAACTCAAAGCATTCTTCCTTAACATAACATGATTTATTATAATGATTGCACTTTGGTCGTTTTCCTGTATCTCGACTCTTTTGGCTACCTTTTATGCCTTGAAGGCTGCTCCTTCAACTGTTAAGGCCTCTCAATACTTACTTGGAAGTCAACAAAGAATATGTATTAGACAAACTAAGTAATGGATCCTTATAAAGAATGTTTGATCTTCTGTTCTTCTCTAGGTGGATTAAATACTTCTTTTGAGCAAATGGATGACTAACTAATCTCCTTATCGATTTGAGTACCCTTTTGTAACCTTGGTTGCCATTTTGATTAATGCTTCTTTCTATTTAGTTTGCTAGAATTTTTTTTTTCCTTGTCAATATTGTATTTTTCTTCAAGAGATTTTTACATGTATACATATACAAGTATAATATAAAGCTAAGCAAGAAAGGAATAAAATAACGAACTGAAAGTTATTAAAACCGTACTAAACTAAATAATTTTAACTCTCAATTGAACCAAATCAAATTATGTGAATAATTTGGTATAACACTAGATATATGTAAAATAAAAAAAAATCAAATCGAGAATCATATTGAACCATACTTAAACTGTGTGATTGAAAAAACTATTAATAAATAATATTAGTGAACTTAATTATATTTTTACTATATTTCAACTAATATATATTGAGTAAAATATGTATAATAATATATGATATAATAAATATGTTTGTGTTTAAAACATAAATACTTAAATTATTAACAAATTATTATTATTATTATTATTATTATTATTATTATTATTATTTAAATGAGAACTTTTTAAAAGGGCTCATACGAACGTAAGTCCCTGCTGCCACAACTGTTAAATATCCACTATTTCACAATAACAAAATTAACATTTTATGGTTGCAAATCTTCCTTTTTTCTTCGTTTAATTATTAACATTAGGTCCAATATATTTCAATTTAAACTTAAAATGAAAAAAAAAAAAAAAAAATAGTACCGTAAGGTTCCAAATTTTATAATCTATTAAATTATTTTTTTTTCATTTGTTGCATATTTTATTAATTTTCAATTTAATTTTTTATAGGAAATAGTATTATTATTCCAATATTGTACTAGAATTTTTTTGGGTGGCTGTGTTTAAATTTCTGAAAAATGTGCATAAAATCTTTTTACTGAATTGTCCTTAAAAAAAAAATTAGAATGCTACCAATATATAAATTTTTAAATTTATTACAACAGATGAGATTTTATGTTTAAAATATCAAAATTTAATATGGCTCCACAGGGTAGATATCCATTCCTTGTGTAATTATTTTCATTGTGTCAAATCACCATCTCTTCTTGCATAATTGTTGGTAGATTATTTTTAGTTTTAATAAATTTGAGCTAATATATGGAAATCAGCGAGAGCGATTCGATTCTCTAAACATAATTAAAAAAAAATGATTAATTCTAACATAAAAAATATGCATATATTAAGTGAATGCTATAAATAAATAATATTACAAATATAATACATAATGTAAACACAACCAAATAAACAAAACAAAATTCCCGTGGCTCAAAATTAGTATATTTTAGAGTTCAAAAAAACATTACTAAATTGTAAATGTTTCTTATAGCTGCAGAGGCCACAAAACTATATAAGCTGCAGCACAAAAAAGCAACTAAAATTACGAAATTTCATCTCGTGTAGATGCCAGGTCTTTCACGAGGCAAAATTTTGCTCTTACAGAGCTGTTCCGGTTATTTCTGCTCTGAGGCTCTTGTATGATATTATAAAAGGCATCATTGTCCAAAGACTACAAAAGAATAACATTTGAACCATTAGCTTGAAAGATATGATGAAGAAAACAAAACGATTTGAGAAGATATACACATTGCCTTAGGATGACGAACTTTTGTCTAACTAGGAACTGTTATCCGTAGGTTCCCAAAATTTAACTCCTTGAAAATCCCCAGTTTATCATCAATTCAGCTGTCGAGCTTGTGTGCGGTGGACTCAAAAAGGAATATAATTTATGCAGAGAAAAAGCCTGATGCTAGATTGTGATCTGCCAGAGTATCAGAAAAAAAAAAAAAAAAAAATTTCCTGTCGCTATGCACTTGAATCCAAGTACTGGCAGGTTTCTGGGAGAGGTGCTGCAAAACTATTGAATGCTACCCTGAAACACGAAAATTGAACGTTGAGAGTTTATGGTACAGGATTTCCTTGATTTCCATATTAGAAAGTAAACAGCAATCAGTTTATAAAAACTAATGTTAGGGTTTCCATACGCTGGCCTCTCCTGCAAAAACCATAGTTTAAAAAGTTCTAGAATGTATGATCTTTTACTAAAACAGCATATTTTCACTAAGAAATGAGAATAAGAAACAGTCCAGCTACAGAAATTTTGTTGGATCAAAATGCTCCAGCTATCTTCATCTGCTATCATGAGGATAACAACACATCAGATGGTCCCATATTCCAAAAAAAGTGGCAAAGAAATCTAGAGAATGTGTAATCTATAGGGCATATGGGAATTCTTGAAATTACTTATCAGTTTAAAATATTGGGGCATCATAATCTGCTAATTTCTTTTCCTCATTTCTTTAAGTATTTTTGTACTACTGAGTCCTCGCCATAATATTACCCGGCTCAATTTCCATTAAATTCATTCCTAAGCTTGCTTTGCTCCAGCAAGATGATCAATAGGAGAGAGCTGGAGAGAAAGCAGAAAGAACCTCTTTCTAATTCTCATAAAAATGTGTGCCCTATTTTAAGGATTTTAAAAATGCTGTAAAATGTGCCTTTCTCCCAATTTAGATTTATACAACTGTATCAAAATTCATCATTTTTCATAGATTACCCCATAATCATAACATGCATAGTTCTTCTAAGGGCAAAGTCGATTGAAGGACTAGAAAACACATTAAAGCCTCATCCCAACTTATTTCATACATTTTAAGGGAGAAGAACATACCTAAGTGAGTACATAAATGTTGACTAATTCCATGGTTGTGACAATGAGACTATAGAAGTTGATGCCTTTAGTCCTCGATTGCCATGAATGGCGGATTTTAGCACATTATACTGTTCATTCACAGAATCATACAAAACTTGTGTGTACACCTCCTTAGCCTGCTACATCATAGAACAACCCATTTAAAAACATATTTTAGAGACAAATAAAAACTTAAAGATGTGACATCATCATATGAGTCAAATATTTGAACAATTACAAAAGACAATTTCGAAATATAGCAAAGGAGTCATATTGAATTTGAGACAATCAACATTACCACATATGAGGAAGGGATAAGAAGAAGATAATGCTGTGGAGGAAAAAGTACAGTGTAAGTGGCTTCTCTCAGCAATTAACCTGCAGCCTATGACAGAATCCTTACTATTGTGCCCAACAGTATAACCTTCATAGAGCAAACTAAAAAGTACCAAACCTTAACAATCTTAGTTATACTTCATTACTATCCCAGTTCAACGTTTTCTGTGCCTACTTTTCAGCATCTCTTTCTTTCCATGTCACAGAGTTCATAGTTTTGCATCATTGGTGTACCAAATGTTTCTGATTTTGTTTCATTTTCATTCAAAGTCATGATTTGTACATTTGTTTCAGATTTCAATTTCCAACATAAAAACTGTGGCCTTTTCTTTCTCCAGGGAGGAAGAATGTGACTAACAGTCATATTTTCATTGTTTACTTTTGTTATTTTAAAATAATCAAAATTGACATATTCACATTCAGTCACCTGGGTGCGAAATTTCATACATCCAATCATGTTATATATCATTGTAACGAATGTGAAACATTATGACCTGATTGATAAAACTGAAGTTTGGGATTGATAAAGAAAACAAAAGGAAAATTTGTAATTGTTTTGTCATCAACAGGGCAGCTGCCTCGTCATGCTTCACCCCCAGAGGCCATGGTGAAGCATGCAATTGTAACAAATGTACAAGTTTAAGTAGTCAATTTTTAAAAATTTTTGTAGTTAAATTAAAAAAAAAAAAATTAGAAAACTTGGGATTTTGTTTTCCATCAAAAATCCTACAAAATTAAAAGGGATTTGACATTACTACACATAGGGATTATTGTTACCAATGATAAAAAGGAAACCAAAGTACATTATGATGCATATGTTGCAACCTAGATATTTTGTTTCTTTCTATAAGTTACATAATTACACAAAAAATGATCTGCTCAAAAAAAATATACAAACAATGGGATTTATAATATTTATTAAAAAAGAAAAAAAAAACAGTATGAATTATCTAGGTAAATGTCAAAGGTGCATAAACACTTAAAACAGTGCATGAATGGTGACCAACCTCATCATGATTTTCACAAGCAACAGCAATTTCAGAGAAGCTGATTTCTGGTGCAATTGATAATCCAGCTCCATGAAATGAGATTACTCTTCTTTCTCCAATTTCCTTTTGCACCTGAAAATTCCAATGCATGAGACTGTTATGGCAAAAAAACAATAACAATAGTACTAACAAACAGCCAATGAAACAGGGATATACACCTGAGGCGGTGGGGGCATGATGTCATGGCATAACAATGCTAATGGGTATATATGCCCTGGAACACCTGAATGTTCAACCAACCTTCTCATGTTGTCCACTGAAGAATCATCAAAAGGTGCCTGTTGCACTTGCATCAATATGAATGAATATAAATGCATCCCGAAAAAAAACCTCATTCATGCATCAGTATATTAAATTACTCTTTGTCCTTCACTGCAGTAAGATAAAAAAAAATAGCTGTGATTGACACCAGTACTGAAGCTGAGAAAAATTCATCTAATAACATTTTTCAGGAATTTATGACATGTTCTATAATTTATCAAACGTGCTATTTCTGAAGCTAGGATCTATAGCTACTCTTTATTTTAGCAGGAAAGTAATTCCACAGAAGCACACATCAACTAGGTATAAATAACTACATTAAAATAATTTCTTCAGATCAAGGACTCAATATATAAAATATATGATCCCTTTGAGCAATTTTAAATTGTTCCTCACATCAAAAAAAAAAAAAAATCAATTCAGAGAGAAATGGTGTTTGGAAGCTATATTCTTCACCATAATGCATTTAAGAATACTCTCCAACCAGAAATAATGCTGAAGTTCTTAACCCTAGCAAGCAAACAATCAATATGCATCACAGATCATGCTATGTCAAAAAAGAGCCCACTAGTCTACTCATTCTTCACAGCTATATCCCTTATAAGCTAAACTATGTATATAATTTATATTGAATAACTTATTTTTTATGGGTAGGTTAATAACAAAGGAAGTCCTGAACTTTCTCCCAACTTTCAAATTCACTATAGCTTACACTTTAGTTTTTGGGTGCCATTGTGATTTGTGGCCAGGACATCTAAAATTCAGTTAACTATATATATAAAGTCCAATTTCCAATGCAGCTATTACAAAAGGATAGCTCAAATCAACCAAACTGAACTATGCCCCAGACCCAAATTAGTTGTGGTCAGCTATACAGATTCCGATCCTCCATCCTACATGGCATGTGAATGAAAGGATAAGGCTATTAATGCTGGGCACTAAATCTATTTGTATATGTGCTTAAGGGTCAACGTAAGCTGTTCAAACAAATAATGTTGCCTGTGTTTTGCATTCCATCAAAATTCTAGAATGAATAAAGTAAAGCATAACGTTATGTACATGTGCATATATACATAAAACTATCTCAAATGATCGATATAATGAGAACTCCAATCTACATATCAACATCTACAAGGGCAATTCGCAATGAGAAAAATCCAACAACTTGGAAAACAATGAGGATTAAAAATTTTGATTTTACTGTGTTAACTATACACAGAATGAAGTTACTGCCTATTAATAATTTTAAAAAACAATTATTATAAAAGATATATAAGGTATCTACAGAATACCCATAGAATTTTTAGAAACTGTGGATAAACTTTTCAATAATTCATGCATTTTTTACAATACTTGATGCAAGATTAAGCTTTGGTGCACCTCACAGAAGAATCGAACTCCAGGATTACTAGAAAAATCATCACTATGAAAAGGGGGAAAAAAATCAGCTACTTCAACAGTTTTTAAACAAATAATAGTATCATTCTGATACATAAATTGAAAAAAATATAACAAGAATAAATCTAAAAATTTTCTGTTCAAAATGAACAAAGAATGATTCCAAGAGCATTACTTCTCCAATTCTTTTCTTCTTTGATAAAAGAAAAAAGCCAAAAAGGTTGAAAGAAAATGGAAAAGCACTTACTGGATACCATTCTCCTGTCAACAAATCTGGGCGGTCCCTACCACCACTTGGGGCAATCCAAACAATTCGTGATCCATCCCTGTATTTATAGTATATATTCAGAAGGTTTCCTACATAAAAGACCAGTTTGTCCATTTAATAACTCTAAGAAATAGAGAATCTGACAAATATGCACACTCTGCACAAAAATCATGCAATTGGGAAGTATCATCGTGCACCATGGACATTCAAGTCAATAACAAAGTTTTATCCAGATATATCACAGATATCAAACAGCAATCTCATGGTGCAAGATTGGCAATATATTAAACAGTGATGAGTAAAGGAACTCTATTTTCCCATGCAAGAATTAATGGATGCCTTTGTTATTCTTTACCTATCCAGATAAAGAAAAAAAACACCATCATTTAAAGACCTTTTACAAGGTATAAGCTGCCATCTCCACTACCAAACCTTGATTTGGCATATCCATAAAAGTAAACCCATTCATGGGAGTTTGCAATTCTTTTTCTCTTCTTCCCTAGCTGAAATAACCCTGCCATTAGGTAAGACCCATGCACAAACATATGCAAAACATGTTCTGTCAGATAGCAACTTCAGCAAAGCTTGTATTTATATCTTTTCAGCCTTCCTTAAATTGTACTTTAGTGAACTTCTACAAAGATGCATAAATAATTTGTTTCTTATTGATCACAATTTATTAAATTCATACACACGATATTGTAGAAACATAAAATAACTCATCGTTACTACAATAAGTTAATATTAATTTAATATTTAATGCCGTCATTGAATTATTTATTTATTGCAGTCATGATGAGATATCCTATGATTATACAATATCCAAATTGTGCAAAACAACGATCTAATGAACATCAGATAGTTTAAAGGCCCATGCTAGAAGATACAACTGCTTTCATCACAAAATTAAAATATTTTGAACAGAGACATGATGGCAGCCATGTACATTTTATTCTTTTTTTGTTTTTAATTATGTTTCTATTCTTGGCAATTTCAGTTGCATCTAGGTCTGAAAACACATACACCATTAAATAATGGGCACATATGAATGGGATTAACTTGGACAGAACAATCATGTAAATTCCTAAATTTATGTTTATAACACAATCCAAACCCAGAACAAGATCAATTTATCTTTATGAAATAATTCAAACCCAGAATAAGACTAATTTGTCAACTGTTATAATTAGAGATCCCAACATGTTGGTCGGTGCAGACGCTGGATAAACCCCAAATAGTTGTTTACCCCATTGACTAAACTTGTCTATAGGTGCCCCCCCCCCCCCCCCCCCCCCTCTCTCTCTCTCCTCCTCCTCCTTTCTTTCACTCTCCCCAAAATAAAAGTTCCCTAAAGCTCCACCAACTGATTCAACAAATGACTTAGAACATCTTCAACTATGATACGAAGAAAATGATGTGTATAAATACTGAATGAATGTCGTAAAATGAAAGGATGAAGTAATTATGGAACAAAAGCACAACTAAGTCATACTTAAGGGAATGATCCTTTTTAAGTTCCACCAATTCATTTTCTTTTCTTTATTCTCTCAATTGAATGGGTACCAGAGATAGAAATATTCCATGCAAAGCAACTCAGAATGTAGAAAATAGAAACCATAAAATAGTAGAAACAATTAAACAAAACAGTATGATCAGAGAGACCCAGTTATATCGGGACTTCAAAACACTTGATATATGGACCTCACATCCAAGATTTAACCTAGTAATCAAGAAGTAACAGAAATACCTTAAGATCTTGACCATCTCCTTCAAACTTCTGATGTTTGCTTTTTTCTTCATATCAGTAAGCTCAGGAACATCACCCATATGCTTTTTCGAGTATACACATATAAGATTCCTGAAACAATGAAAAGTTTGAAATTATTGATATTTTAAATGAATAAGATAGTTCAACAAACCAAAAGCAAAAAACAGTCTTGAAGAGATCTAAAAGCTTCGTAAGGACCTTCCTATGCTGAATGGCTTGCAAAGAGGATCTGTTACAACTCTATCCCCTGCTACATAGATCTGTAATAGCATAGGTAGAATTTGGTTATGTAAGCATTTCAAACCCAGAAAACAGCTATTTAACATAAGCTTGGGTTGGAAAAGATCAGGTTCACCAAGTTCTCAGAAATGTAAGGATTTGTTTTCTCAAGCAATAATGCAATGATAGCAGGGTCTGCTTCAGTTTGGTGGTTTGACATCAAAACAATATTGTGTCCCTGCAATCAATGTCAAGAAAGTAACCATTTCATTCAGAAAAGAGGCATGTAACATGTTTTCAAATAATATTGGAATATCTAAGTTGAAAAAAAATTGAACATTCAAAATATATATATAAAAGAATATATATATATATAAGGACAAGAATAACAAGATATTCAGCTTGATAGACAATTCATTTTAATTATGGAACCCATTAAGATGCCTCCGGACGTCTATCCAAACAAAAAAGGTGGTGGGCAGGGTGGAATTGAAGAAACTATGAGCATGTTTGACGATAGAGGCCAGAAAAAGAAAGCATAATAACTTGGTCCTCACCTAAACTTGCTAGGTTTAATATTAACTAACCAACATAATGCAAACGGTTTAAAATTTCTCAAAGAGAAAAGAAAAATGCAGCTCATAACAAAATTAGCATAGAGAAGATTAAACAAAATCTCAGAATCTTTGTTACTATGCAAAACAATATTAGCCCAGAAAGAAATGTAGGTACCTGCTGAAGCTTCTCTTCCACCTCATGGAAAAGGGAAATATTGCCAACATACGAATTCCTGCAGTCAATATGAATCAATGTAAGCACAGAATGAGGGTCAAACACATCGGAATGGCATACCTCTTATAGCAATTCAAACATAATTTACAGTCGCCTAAATTATGGGGGGGACTTGGCTAAAGAAGAGAAATACATTTACAATGATTTTGTAAAACTAATATGTTAATGCATATGATAAAAAAAATCGAAGCAACAAGAAATAAGAAAAAAACAATTCAATAAATAGGATCTGGCACAACTTGACCAACCTAATCTGGAGCTAGTTCTTTGGGAATATGAAAATGCACTGGCCTGATAACAGCAGCTTTTACTACTTTAAGAGTGTGTTTGGATGCAAGCATTTAATTTGAAATCTTAGATTTCAAATATTGAATTTGAAAAATAAGGAATTTCAAATAACATTCAGTTACATGCCCTTTAAATCCTTTTTAAATGAGCTTTTAATTTAAATCCCAAAAAAGAGATTTAATTTAAATCTAAATCCATGCTCAAATCCATTGCATCCAAACATAGCATAAAGGTTGTTAAATCCTACAATCAAGCATACACATGTTAAGTCTAATGCTTCTACATGTGTTCATACATAAATGAGTGTATGTATGAGCGCCTCCGAAAGAGAGAGAGAGAGAGAGAGAGAGAAATGTTCACACTCGTTGTCAGATAGGCACTACAATTGCGATAATTAAAACTGAAGGAGACCATCTAAAGTCCCACTTGTTTCCTTTACTGCCATAGAAAGCCCACTGATGCAGTCTTATCAATAGATAAAGCAGCTGAGTTACAGAGAGAGATGTATATGCTTTCTAATTGAAACAAACTATAATAAGACCATTCAGTTGGGTGTTTACATGTGATGACCACAAAAACCTGAATTCAAGTGTTTCTATAACTGAATAAAACAATTAATAAGTTTGAGAGAAATAATGACATATTTCAATCTAATATGTACCATTATATGCACTTAAAGCTATCCATTAAAAGACAGCAGTTATCTCATCTCAAATTTGAGCAAGCAGCCAGCCAAAGATTTAGTTAGACAGAGAACATTTTCACCTCAATATAAAAGCTAATTAATCCTATTCAATCCAGTCAAAGAAAACACTAGCCAGTCAATTTGATTCGGTTCAAATTAACTGACATTTAATTAATTTGATTCGGTTCAATAAAAAGATTTAGAAATTTTTGCTTCTATTTTATGTTCAGGTTTGGACACTTTAACATAATATCAATTTTTCATTTTTCCAAATATTTACACATTTTTGTAATGGATTAGGTATTTGATTTTAGCCAAAAGTCAAATGCACAATCTAAAATAAGTTCCGGAAACTAACAAAACCAGTTGGCTTTATTGCAAAATTTTTCAATTCAACCACTGCATACAAAAAGATTAGGTTACTTTGGTTGTGACAATTGAAACCACATCAAGTAAACCACAGGCATGCCCTTCACCCAATGACATGGTCAGTAATTCTGTTCTGATTTCCCCAATGTCTCAACCATTCTTTAAATATTTTTGTAATAACCCCTTCAAAAATTCTACGCATTCATCTCATTTAATTTAATGCAATTTTTTATTAGATATAATATTAATGAACCATCTATGAGAAAGGAAACAGAAATAATGCAGAAAACCGTAAACAGAGTATGCAAAATTTTTAAGCAAGGTCTGGCAAAGAAGCAGCTATAAAAGGAAAAATCACTCGTGATTTGATGACAAGATCCTTCCAGGGAAACCAAAATAAGTGCAAAAAATGCTTCTCTGAATTACTTTCAAACATTAATGCTAGTGTATTCTCCTAAAATACTTAGCATCTTAAACAACTTCAAAGACCATGGCACAAAAGGCCAAATCACACAAAGTTGAAACGTTAATCACTCTTAGATTTATGCAGATCAAATCAAGTGCACTTTGAAACTCAAAAAAACAAGGGAAAATATAAGTCTTTAACTCACCTAAAATCAATCAATGGACGGATATAGTTTTGACCAAAAGTGTAGTAGTCAAATGGTTCTCTTAATGCTTTGTGATAAGGAGAGAAGACAAAAGGGTCCTGAAAATTTACTGCACATTTCACATAAGAAGTTCATACAAGCAAATAGTATATGATAATGAAGCATCTTAATGAAGCATCTGTAGGTGAAATACCTCAACATCCAAGCATATACGATCCAGTGCAACAGCCATATTTGACACTATGATCTCTTCTGCATTGGCGATTCCACTTTGCAGAACCTGAATAAAACCCTATGAATATTACAAACCTCATGAAAGAAACAATTCCCAAAATCAATGTGAAAATGCAATAATTAAAATAAGAAAATAACAGAATAGCCTAGACAAATAAAAATTTTGTCCTTTGTGGAGAACATGTATAACAGATGTTTAAGTAAATTAGAGACCTGCACTGATGTTATCCTAAGCAGAATTTTGGTGATGAATGCAAGAATGCAAAAACAATTGACTGGCAGTGCAGAAAATAATTGAATGAAAAACGCTTTACATCAACAACAGTACATATCATAAAATGATAGAATGAGAAACTCCAAAGATTGACAACAGCACATTAAATGCAATAACTGACACTAATGATGGGGAGTCGTTCCTAGAAATAAATAAATACAAACTTTTAAAGGATATAAACTATTCACAAAATGCATCAAAAGAAAAAAGGAAAGGAAGTGCATAAAGATGCGAAAGTTACACTCCTGAGGAAACAAGAATGATACACCTAAAAAGAAAAGAACGAAACAAAATTCACAAATTTGCAACTTCCAAAAAATTCATAAATTTGCAACTTCCAATGTTCTCACATACAAGTCGAAGACACCCTCAGCACACCCCAAAGCAAAGAATAATTTGCACCACTTTATTTCTAGTATGCCAGAAATATAAATAAGACTATACACCATATGAAATAAAATTCATATGAAACCTAGACAATAATTTTGAGTTTCTTGATTCCTTAAACTTCATTTTTCTTGAGCTTTTTATCATCTGAATCAGAGTGTAATGTTCATTGTCATTGTTTCAATGACTAGATGACAAATACCTTTTAACAAACAAGCATTTAATCATTTAATGACATAAAGAAACATTCAAAAAGTATAATTGCATAAAGGATGACAAGGTGAAAAGAGTGGGCAAATTGATGGAGCAGAAAGGAAGAATAATGAATCCAATATAAGTGATCTATCATAACATATTATTAAGCAGGTTACAACATTCAATATTACTAGAACACCATGGACTAAAAGCATGAGTTCCAAGTATAATGATTTACTGCATTTCTATAATTCTGATACACTTCTTCCATTTGGAAGAGTAATGAATCCAATATAAGTGATCTATCATAACATATTACTAACAAGGTTACGACATTCAATATTACTAGAACACCAATGGACATTTGCACAAATAGCATAAGTTCCAAGTTGTACTAAAAGCATAAGTTCCAAGTTGCACTAAAAGCATAATTTCCAAGTATAATGATTTACAGCGTTTCTATAATTCTGATATGCTTCTTCCATTCCTGCTGCAACATTTAAAGGCAGTCTTCCCATTTCTGCTTCTTTCCTAATTCCAGACAGCAACTCTGCACAGAGATAAAAATTTATAATAAAATCCTTCACACTAAATTCCAAATCATAAGAAGATAAATTTAGGATACATGTCAAATATATATATATATATATGTATATCTTTTCATGTTATAAATTTCAAAAAGATAAATTCTTATGTTTATCATTATAATATCAATTCTTCATGCTAGCTGAGCATGCATGCTTTCAAACAAAAACAATCCACTAATTCAATACCAAAAGTCTAACAAAATATTTGACCTCAAAGCAGGTGTTCATAAAAATTATTCACCTATTAACTTGGATTCTAAATTCCAAATTAGATAATATTTAAAGTTAACATGATAATAAAAACTTGAAAACATATTTTACACCCATAGAAATTACCAGAAGACACTTACCACTTCTAATTATCAAACCTAAAACAAAATACAGGAATTACTCCCAACAAAATGAAAGACTGAATAAGGGCCAGTCATGGAAAATAAATACCAACTTTAAAGACTTGGTCTATTCTCAGAGTAATAAAAACCCAAACTACAAAACCATGCATTTCATGCACCCAAGTCCTTTCTTAAGCTTAAATCATCATGTATAGTATGCTTATTGGAACTTAAAGACACACAGACGTTGAAGTCAAGTATGATAAACATATATATCATAAAGAATTCATGGGCAACTTGCCTATACTGACAAAACTGAATATCAGGAGACAATGACTACACTTCCCCTGAAACACAAAATTTAAAAGTTTGTAGCATAGACTTTGATTGATCATGTCAACTTTAAGAAATAAAGTGGACATTA
The DNA here is from genome assembly GCA_947683625.1 of Mallotus nudiflorus. Taxonomy (NCBI): domain Eukaryota; kingdom Viridiplantae; phylum Streptophyta; class Magnoliopsida; order Malpighiales; family Euphorbiaceae; genus Mallotus; species Mallotus nudiflorus. The sequence continues at coordinate 7,601,681 of CANTUR010000027.1, read as the reverse complement.
TTGCGAACTCTATTGTACTGTAACTCGAGAAACAGCTGATATTCATTAAGTCAATGATCATACTCAAGAGTTTAGCTGATCTTGCCCCATTGCTAGTGTCAGTTGTCCTTTTCCTTTCTAACTTTGACATTCATCCTAGCGTGGTTGTACCATTTTAAATTTTCAGGACCAGATTTGTCCATTCACTAAGCATAGCTACAGGTTTCTTTACATTGTGATATTGTGAATAATTTCATTTATTAAATTATCTCAAAAATCAAGGCCCCTAGTTCTTCAAATCTTGCTAATTGTTTCAAAAAGAGGGACCGCTCCAAACACTCACTTGTTCTTCCTTCTCTGTGTAGTTTAAAAACCTATGAGCATAAAGAAAGAAAACCACAAAATCCATTGCAAGTATTACATTGCTAAAATCCAAAAATTAACAGTGAAGCCATATGCTACAAGCCAATCCACTCATATTTGGCTTTGGATAAGACTGGCAAAAAAAAACTAACAATTACTTCGTCTAAAGGAACAAATTTAACTTTCACAATCATTAGAACTAAAAAGAAAAGAAAACAAAAGAAAAGAAAACCTTGTTCGGTTCTTGCATCGAGAAAAGTGCGCGAGAGAGCAGCAGCCTTTTTGTTGTAGGCAGCAGCTTCTTCTTCTTCTTTATCATGGTTGAAAAGTTCGGAGACTGGATTAACATTGATAGAAGACGAAGAAGAGAAGTAACAAGGACAAACAGACTTCCTTGACGATGACGATGACTGTAAACAGAGCTTTGAAGATAAAAATGGAAAGGGAATGGAAACCCTAAACGACGGCGACGGAGAGGGCAGCGGCGGCGGCGGTACTGCAGATGAAAATGTAGTAGGAGAAAGTGCAGAAAGAATCATGGTCTGTGTCTCATAAACACAGAAAAAATAGAAAAGAAAAAAAAAAAAAAAGAAAATGAGTGTATTAATTGGTTTCAGTTGTATGATATGGGTTGTTGATGAAACCACAAATAAATCAATTATAAAAGCAAAATTAGAAGAGAGATTTTTTTTTTTTTTTTTTTTTGAAAGGGAGATTTTTAGTTCATATTGCTCAGTTATTTCTTTATTGTGAGCTATTTGGCTAAGGGAGCGGATGGCTAGAATTCTCCGCTGACGCCACCAAATTCTATCTCTCCTCCTACGCGGCTAAATTCGATAGGTAGCTGGTCACAAAGTTTTGGTGCTTCCGCAACAATGCATGAATCTTCAAGAATATGAACTGTCCCAAAATTTTCATAATTCTCATTATCTTAATTAATTATTTATTTATTTAGTAAATTAATTTGACAGTTTATAAAAGGAAAAATTACAAATATGATATTTAAATTTTTGCAAATTTTCTATTTGAGTTTCTAAACATTAAAAAAATATATTAATATGATGTATCCACCATATTTTAAGTTGACGTTATGTTTATTTTTTTTAAGTGGATAATAGTAAAAGATAAGTTGGAAAAAATAGTATGTGAGCTAAAAAATAGATCTATTTGAACTTACTAAGTATACAATCAGCTTAAAATAGGTAATATACATTTGATTGATATATTTTTTTCAAAGTTTAAATACTCAAATAAAAAAAAAATTTAAACATTCAAATAAAAAAACTACAAAAGTTTAAACACCAACTTTATAATTTTTCCATTTATGAAAAGATATAAGTCAATAGAGAATGAAAAATGTGAAAAGAACAGCTATCAGAAAAGAAGAAAGAGATAAAAATGGTTCTCTAAGAATGGACAAGGGGCTACACACAACTCAGACAATAAACAACAATTAACAATACTTTTTTATTTGTTTTTCAATTTCAATGAATGTTCTTATTTGTTTATGCATACTTCATTTGTAATAAGCTATTTCTTTCATGTTAATGAATCTCTTCTTTTATTTACAAATGAGTATTTTCAATGTTAAATTTAGCTAATTTCTTACAACTAATTTGAGAACCCAATAGTTATAAGCTCCTTAGCTACACACAATCATCTTTTAAAAGTATAAGTTCCGGGTTGGTATACCTCACACACTAGGCATGCTCAAATTTCTACAGTCAAGGGCCAGAGGCAAATAGATTTTGGCACACCTGGTAGGACACTGCTAAAAATGTCACAAACTAGGAGTTTTATGGAGAAAGACAGTATCAGATCTTAATATTAGAAGGAGGCATCTACTATAGTAGGGCCATAAGGCTTTATTCCCTACATGGTGGAGAACTTTAAGAAACAAATTCAAAATCAAGTGTCAAAGAGTAGTCATCCAACAAGTCCTATTGTTGGGATATCAGTTGACATTGATAAATGCATTCAAGAAGATTTTTTAAAGTTTCTTTAAAGAATAGAAGGAGTCATAGTCTAGATTCTTTGAATTTATGGCAAAAACTCTAAAAGAATCATAAAGCTTTTTCTCAGAAAATGGATCGTCAATTTCAATAAACTACTAGTATGATCCAGCAAAGTGCCAAGAGTTCAAGTGTTGAGATTCCCCCCAAGGATAATAAACAAACTGAGGGACTCGAGGGGGAAATCTCTAGATCATTATCTCAGGAGGCTTCCCATTGCATAGTTTAAGTCAATCTAGAAGAGAAAAAAATGCACACCTCCACATATTTGGGAGGAGATTTTTGTAACACCAGAGGTTTTTCATAATGGCTGTCGGAATAGCAAACCAACTCTTCCCCATCAAATTTATACTAATACTAATCCTTTTGTGCAATTTATCTTGTATGATTATAATGGCATTATGTAAGGAAACTCAAAGAGCTTAGCATTAAGAGGAGCTAAAAGGATCCAACAATTCCCCTAGTCGTATGTTCTTAGAAATCAAACTCTAGTAGATATGGATGCAGTGAGGGAAGTGATTCAAGAATTGTATAATCTTGGTCTCAAATAAATAGGCAAACCTGAGTTTCAAAAACTGGATCCATATGTTATTAACAAAGATAACCCATATCCAAAAGGGTATAAAGTCCTTGAGTTCATAATGTTTTCTAAACAATAAGGATAGTTTACCCTAGAGCATGTTGCTAAGTTCACCATACAGTGCAATGAATTAGCAAATTATGAGAATTTCTACAATTTTAAATTGAGATTATTCCCTAACTTACTGATCGGTTAAGCTTTCACTTGGTATGCAACATTACCAAGGAATTTTATTTTTACATGACAAGACATGAAATGGAGATTACTTCACACTTAGCTTTTTAGGATAGAGCCTAAAGTCTATGTGGCATAACTATCGAGAATGACACAAAGACTTGAGAAGAATGTAGATTCATTCATTACTCAATTTAAGAAGATAAGTAACCGTTGCAAGATAATTCATAAAACACAATTCAAGACATATATCAACACATCTCAAAATCACTTATTCACATAATGAATAATTTGTTTTTATAATGAATAATTTGTTTTTAACAATAAAGCTTACTGCCTTTTGATGTTTGAACGCTTGTATGGTTATTGTTTGTTTTCCTTGATCCCTTAAATTCAACTTCTTTTTTTAATTTACCTTAAAAAAATTAAGTACATGGGTGAATTGCAAATGGTATAAAAAACAAAAGCAAATAAAATAAAAATAAAAATGTACAAAGCTTGGTTGGGCCCTCAATAAGCACTTATTTAAAAGGTCATAAGCTTGACCATGGCTTAAGTTATATATCGGTGTTGGTCAAGTATGCAATGTAATGGAAACCATCAACCTTGCCTCTATAATATCTCTTCAAATTTAAGCCATTCCCTTTGAATCTTTCTCATTGATTATTCATCAATTCAATAACTCTATAAGGAAAGACCTATGACACTATGAAAGGTCATAACCATTTAGTCCTCAACCTTCCTGGAAATAATTTTAGCCATGAGTTATAAAGTAACACCTTATCTCCTTTTTCAAAATGTTTTCTCCTACTATTTCTTTATCTTCTCCTTATAGATTCTTAAGCTTTTCATAGGCTGCTTGCCTAATTTCATCTAAATCATTCAACTGTAACATTCTCTTTTCTAATGCTTTCTTAAAATCATAGTTCAAAGCTTTCATTGCCCAATAGCTTTATGTTTAATTTCAATTGGAAGATGACAAGTCTTACCATGCACCTATTTGAACGTGGACATCCCAATTGGTGTCTTATGAGTTACCATATAAGCCCATAATGCATCATTAAGCTTTCTAGATCATTACTTCCTTAATTTTCCTAGTGTTCTCTCTAAGATCTTCTTTAATTCTCAATTGCTAACTTCCATTTGCCCACTAGTCTAAGGATGATAAGGAATGGCTACCTTGTATATAACCCCATAACTGACTAATAGCATCTCCATATTCTTATTGCAAAAGTAAGTCCCACCATCACTAATGATAACACTTAGCATCCTAAATCCAGAAAAAAGCTTCTTTAGAAACGTACATACAATTTTTACATCCTTAACTACATAAGCTTGTGCTTTTACTTGTTTAAAAAATATAATCAACATAAAGGAAGGATATATTGATTACCCTATGGAGATAGGAATGGTCCCAAGAAGTTAATGCCCTAAACATAAAAAATTTCTACTTCTAAAATACCTAATTGAAACATCTCATCCTTCTTGTATATGTTACCACTTCGTTAACATGAATCACAAGCATGCACAAAAGTCTCTAACATCTTGAAAAGTTAAGAGCTAATAAAAATCACTCTTTAGTACTTTAGAAGCTATTATTTGAGGTCTATAATGTTCTTCATAATTCAACCCATGACAATGGTGGAGAATATATTGGATTTCATCATTTGGCATATATTTTCTAACCATGCTATTATTGCATAACTTCCAAAGAAAAGGATCTATAAGTGACCTAATTAAAGAGTGATTTTTTCATGTTTCCATTTATGGGACATGGACAGTGTTTAGTCTCAGGAGGATGCGAGACTTCTTTATTTCTAGAGTCACCACCCAATTTCTTAAAAAAATGTAAGGGATAATATCGGTTCACTCAACAAATATCATCCCCAGTAAAGATTCCAAGTTTAGAAGATTTATATACTTTTTTTGCTATTTCTCACTATACAATACTCAATACTAGTTTGGGAATGATAGTTGATATATACATTTACACAGCACATGATAAACAAAAAGTAAAGAAAATTAATTACAATTATTTACATCTCTTTCCTAGTAAAATACATTTAAAAAAGAAAAAAAGGTGTAGAAATATAAATATAATCCTAAATCTAGAATACATCTTTATGACAAAGGTTAGCATTGTTGGGTTTCATGATCTATAATGTAGTGGAAAATAAAACTTTTAATCACGAAAAAACCATAACCTAGATCCATGTAATTCGAATTAGATCGATTTAAAAGGGTTTTCCAAAACTCACCAAGATGATTTCTAGGCAAGAATGTTGGAAGGAAGAAAGGGGTTCACACTGGTGACACCCTACCTCAAGCTTTACATATTCCTTTATTGGATTAAGATGTCACCAAAAGGTCATACCCTCAATGGTATCCACACGAACAAGATGATCTAAAGCGATGTTAGTATGCTAGCACCTTTGTTGTCTCATAACACAATTTTCTCTCTATGTGTTTTTCTTTTCACGAAAGAAGTAGTAGAAGAAGGAGGAGAATGAGTGGCTTAACTAACCATATAGAAAGAGATGTTTATAAATATATACATCCTATATAGGGTTTCTCTTACCAAAACAGTTTTGGTAAGATTAGACTTCCTTTTTTCTACTTTGATTATAATCCCAAATTAGAATCAGTTCCTATTTATTTAGATAACTCTTACCTTAAATAAATTAGGAAATAAATAAATAAATACTAATATAAATATATACATATATTTATTTATTTATTTACTTATTTATTTAATCTTACATAGAGATAATTATTGGACTTATTAACCTAAGTCTGCTTTGGAATTGTATTAAGTGTGTGACCATGTAGGTTCATACAAAATTGGCAGTGGGCCTTAAATTCACATTTTAGCCCACATGTCATAATTGGTCTTTAGCAAGACATTATGATTACCTAAGTTATGTGAAGGCCAATAATCTGACATAACCTAATCACATCATGTACTAAAGTCCTTTTTTCATATAATATCTTGATTGAACATAAGACATGGATTATATCATCCTTATATTGTTCAATCATATTGTTTCTCGATCCCAAGTAAACTGGTACTTATAACTCTTTATCATTTTAGCATGGCCATGCATTTCTCTTTATTCTAACGCATTGAGGGGCCCAACATATATCTTCTCAAAATAATTGAGGGACAAATTCCATCTTAATCACTCACATTCCTCACACAACTCATCTTATATCCAATCACAACTTGTTTTATCACCCAGTTAAAGATGGTGTAGGGATGTGTTAAAATACAAAACTTATCCTGTAGGAAACTATGGTGATCTTAGGTCAAAGGACTTAAATAATACTATTATAATAAGAATTACTTATGATAATAATCCATGTGGTATTCTCATAATGGGTTGATCTAGTACATTTCTCTAAATATGTACCTATGAGTTTAACTTAATATCTCATATACATGATCAATAAAACTTAATCATCAGTCAACCTCATACTAGTATTTATTCATTGTTGTGCCCACAACAATAATTAACTAAGGATATTTAGATTAGAATTCAATTGTCATCTAAGAGTTTTACTATCAAGTCACGTGCTTGATGATATTAGTAGAATTAACTAATAAAGAATAATACTAGAATTAGCCATTAATAATAAAAATGCCTCTTTATTATTAAAATATAAATATAACAATGTCAAAGTATAACCACTACATAATTGGCCTAACGTATAACACTAACAATAATAACTATGTGCATTCATCCATTCACTTGAACATGTAGTAGGTAGGTAATAAACATCAAAGGCAGTTAGAAAATATAAATATTGCATAAAATGAGATATAAAATCATGGAGAAATATTACAAAATATTGATATTTCTAACGACCTAGAAAATGAAGCAAAATATTGATAAACGAAATAAAATACATCATGAAAAGCATCGTTGGACTAAAGAGTGAGGGCTTTAGCCCGAAAATGTGAATTTTCACATCAATTGAATGCAATCTTATGACAAATATGAGAAAATATTGATTTTCATGTTGAGATGTGTAAAAGATACAATTCTCATGCAAAAAGTGTAGAAAAGGATGGTTGTTAGCATTAAGGATATGTATTGAATATGAAAATGTCAAATTCATGTTGGAATGATAAAAGATGCAACTAGGATAAAAATATGATAATTCTAATGTGAAAATGATTAGTTTTTTAACTAAAGATGAAAGCTTTATGTGAAAAATCTAATTTTTCAAATAAAAATGCAAATGTGACGTCAAAATATCATATTTATGCCAAAAACGATACCTTGACATCATAATGTATTTTTTTTTTAATTAAAGATGAGATTTTATAATAAAAATGATTCCTAAATCATGAAAATGCAAAGATTCATGTAAAACTGTGGTTTCTATATAAAAAGATGTAGAATCCTCATAGAAAATATGCAACTCATGCCAAAATGCTACTTTTAGCAACAAAATACACAGAAAATGTAGTAATTATGCAAAAATGACAAATTTTGTGTTGTTGAATGCAAAAATGGAGATGTTTAAATGAAAAATGATAGTTTTCCACATAAACTACAAAAAATTATATGAAAATGCATTTTAACATTAAAATGTGATTTTTACTAACAAAATATACAAAAAATATAAAAAATGCAGAAATCATAGAAAGATGATAAATTTTATATTTTTTTGAAAGTGAAAATGCACATTTGATGAAAAAATAATATTTTTATATACAAAATGCAAAATTAACATAAAATTGCATATTTATCATAAAATGTAATTTTTATAATAAAAATGATTCAAAAATAGTGAAAAACACATAATATGATGAAAGATTAGAAAAAATACAGATTGAACATAAGAAGTTATGCTTTTGTGATTTTCACATTTTGAAGCTAGAAAATGCAAATTGACAGTTTAATATTATCAAAACAAGAGAGAAAAATTATGTAAGTAGCATACAAAATGCCAATCTCATCACACAAAATATAGAATCTTCACAACTTATGGCTGCATAAAATGAAAAGAAGAATTATAGTTGAAGAGAGAAAATGCATTTATACAAAAAATTAACATGCAAAAATGATTGTTTGGTCCTTAGAGGGTTTGACAAAGCTCATTTTGAGAGTAGAAACACTAGTTTTGTGTTAGCTTTTGAGCTATCTTAGTCAAATTTGAGTGAAAGTCATCTAGGATGTCGATGTTGTTACCTTTGAAGTGTGCTTTGACAATGATAAGGCTTAGTTTAATATGAGAAAGTCGGACTAATTGTTCATTAAACAAGAGTAAAAGATTGATTGATAGTGTTTTTCAGGTGTTCTAAGTCTTCAATCCAGCAGAGGAACAATATAGTGTTCAAAAGTCCTCTTCAAAATGAAGGAGATAATGCTATTTATAGACACAAGGGGTGTGGAGACCCATTTTTGAGGGCTTATACTCATGTTTCAAGTGCTTAGGCGTGCTTACGCACTTGGGGGCATGTTTTTTAGTTTAAAATGATTAATTTTTTTATATTTTTATGCCTTAGGGTGTATGTGTTATTCCCTAAGGTGCGTACACACATATGGGCACGTGCGTCTAAGCACATGAAATGTGCCCTTACGAGCATTTCATGCACTTTTTCATATGCCCTTTTAGTGAGGTTTTTTTAGATTTTTTATGAGTCATAAGGTTTTTGGGCCTTCTGAATGTGTTTCCAATGTTTGTTTTGTTAAAATTAGCTTTTATTTTTCATAGAATTGAGCCTCGGTCTCACATGATAAACATTGGTTTGACAAGGTATACACTTTGAGTAATAATTGTTTGAAACATGTAATTTATCATTCTAAGAGTTCATATTTCATAAAATTAAAATACGACTCAATGATTCAGTGATTGACTTAACATTATGTAAGTCCAATTTTAAGTTCGGGTGTTTTGACTTCTTTATTTAGGGTTTGCACTCATGTTCTTACAATGATTTAATAAATCATTTTCATCATTAGACCTCTTTGGGGACAATCAAAACTTAATGTATGATAGTTGCCCCTTACTTTATATGTGTTACATAAGATTCTAATGCTGATGTCAATGCACGTGAAGTAATTTAGAGATGTAAAAATAGAATTTTGAGGAGAAAGGTTCTTACCTAGTGAAATATCATATTGTCTTTGAATGTCAATCTTATCATTATTTGTGATTCGACTATCATGTAAGATGTAGTTTGTGATGCAGGCAAGAATGCAATTTGAGACTTATGCAAAAATGATAGTGATTCATATAAGATGTAATTTCACGATTTATGCCAACATGATACTAACAAATACAAGGATGGAATTTCTTGATTCATGCAAAATAATAATGACATTTATGAGATGCAAAATGTATGGTGCAATTTTAGGATATATGCAAGATGCAAAATATATGATGTAATTTCGAGATGCACATAAAATGAATGAAATTTTCATATGAATGTAGTAGTGTAAATACTCAATTTAGGGATAATGAAGCGTGGATACGACAAAGGACTTCGATGATGAAAATGTTATAAATAGGTCTTCAATACTTGAAGTTTGAAACCTCAAAAATCAAAATGTATTTTCAAAAGAGTTTAATTGGTTTTTTTAAGGATTTAATTGTAATATTTTTTTAGGACCTATTTGAAAAGTCTAAATTCTTTTAGGGGTCTTTTGTAATTAAAAGTAAAAAAAAAGAGATTAGAATTCTATAATTCCAATTGAAATTACATAATTTTGATCAAAATTCTGTAATTTTTGTTGGAATTATGTAATTCTAATCAAAATTATGTAATTCCTATGTAATTCCGATAGAAATTATGCATATTTTGTCTAATTTTTATTTCAATATAAAATTTGGTTTCCTGAATTTTGATTGGTCAAATAATATTTATTCGAATTTTTAGAAAATTAAAGTCCTTTTAAAATAAAAACTCTATAAAAAAAAAATCACAGTAGGATACGTTTTTAGCTAAGTTTTTCCTATAAAAGACTAGTCTGAGCTCTCTTAAAAGGGCAAGACACAAAAAAGAAAAACACGCACAGGGAGAGAAACACTGGAATTTCTCAGAGACTTTTCTTCTTTTCCTAAGTAGTACAAAAATATTCTCTGTAATTTATTCGCGTTTTTAAAGTAATGAGACTTTTGAAAAGAAGAATACCAAGTTTTTGAAAACCTACTTGAAAAAGCAACGGTGATTTTTACTAGTCTGAAGAGCAACCCATATTGCATCCATAAGCATCATTTTCTTTCTTTCCTTCTTTTATTTTTATTTTATTATTTTGATTTTAGTAAATTTCAATTTTATTTAATTTTTTATTGTTATTTTATTCACTAATAATTATTTATTCTTTTGTGTTAGTGATTATGGAGGAGATTACATGATGATCTTACTTGGTGAACAAAATCCATGAAGGTCCATGGAATGCCATGGATTAGACCTTATAGCTAAATATAGTTTTTTTTAGATTTTTTATCTAGTTCTTTATTTTTGTTTTGTTTTATATTTTTTGGATTGTATTAATTTTTTCTTTTCTTGTTATTTTTCAATAGTTCATTGTAATAGCCCTAATAGTAAGAATAATGAAATCATGTGTGTGTGATTGTGCGTTTTTGTTTTAATTAATTGGTTAGTAAAATTAGGGTTTTAATTCGGTAATTAATTAAAATTAATGGCTATAGAAATCTTTAGGTTGTTTAATTTAAATTGAATTAGATTTAAACGGATAGAATTATGGTTGCTTGTTGTTTATTTTATTTTATTTTGTGTTTAAAGTCACTTTAATTAAATTAGGATTTTTAGAATAAGTGTGATTGATTGTTTGATCTTTTATTTAATTGTTTTTTTATTTTTTTATTATTTTTTGAGCTTGTTTGTTTATGTGTTTTAGGCCCTAAGCCCATGTTAGGCCATTTAAATAAATTTAGTTTTTTTTTAGGTTTAATTAATAAAAATGCATTTTTAAGCCCATAATTAATTAGACTTTGGGTAGAGATAACTTAGGCTCATTTAGTTAATTTAAACATAGGCCCATCTAATTTAATTAATTTAGACATAACCCATTTAATTTAATCATTTTCCATAATTTGTAGACTTAAGATCACTTTAGAATTAAAATATGTAGAACTAGACACACTAATTTTAAATTCTTTATAATTTGTAGATTTAGGCTTATTTTAGAATTAAAATAAATAGAATTAAAATTGAATAGGAATTAGGCCCGTTAGTCTTTAGGCTCACTTGCAAATTAAAACATGTAGATTTAGCCCATTTAATTAAAATCAATGTAGATTAGACTAACTTAGGAATTATGAACTTTAATAAGTGCATTATTTACATGTATTTTTCATGACTAGTTTGTCTAGTGTTAATTGTTTTAATAAGGGTTTATATGAAATTGCATGTAAATAGAGGATAAGATAGTAATTTATAAAGTAATTATAAATGAACACAAAACTGAAAGAAGTTAGTATTTCGTATCCAAAATCTTCTGGTTGTGGTGTTGGCTTTCTTTTAGAGACTCGAGTACCACCATTTTTCAATTTGTCATAGTTATCACCCTAGATGGTGACTCCTCATCTCCACGCCATGTCTTTGTGATAGTGGTTAGTGTGTTATTTAGTCCTTTGAGCTCAAACAGTGTCGTGGTTGCTAAAATCTTAGACATGCACTAAACCCCATCACCTATAAGTAGTGATGCATTTTTGGATTCATGCAAAAATGTGATTTATGATTCACATACAATGATGCAATTTAGGATTCATACAAAAAATGCATAATTCACATAAGATGATTTATACGAACAAGACAAACATGTGATAGTGATATGTAATCAAACATGCAAGCACGTGCATGAAATGTAATTGCAATGACCACCTTATTCGGCATCGCACTTAACATTCTCTTTAGTGTTAAAGGGTCATTAACATCCTCATTGATGTCAAGGTACAATGCCACTATATCCTATTTAGGCGTTAGGCAAAAAGTAGTGCTGCTATCACTTGATTAAGTATTGAACAAAGTAATAGTGCTACAATCATCTATAATGAGTGTGAAAAATGCATTATTTTGAGCACTCAATGTGTTAGGATTAGGTGTCATTTTAGTTGCATTTATGTTTCTTTTGTGGAATTTTTGTTTAGTTTGCATGAATGTGTGCATAGGTTGTGTTTATGTTTATTTTTAGTATTTTCATGTTATTTTTTATTATGTTTGTACATATAGGTGTCAGAGAACAGTAAAGGAAAGATGCATGGGGCTCATGATCATTCTAAAAGAGTCAAAGGAGCTTGCAATGAGGCATTAAAAGCTGATTGGAGCAAATTAAGGAGAAGAAGTTGTGCACGACCATGCACAAAATACACACAGCCGTGCGACCTACTGTCAGTAAATTTGAATTTAGAATTTAATTGGTGATTGAGGGGGATTTGATGGAGATTCATAAGAAAATAAATTAAGGGGTTGGAGGCTAGGGTTTTATGTTGGGTGTAGCCTCCAAAAAAAGGATAATCATCATTTTGTTATTTTTCCTAAGTTTTTACATTACATTTTTCATTTTATCATTTTTGGAGAGAACAAAGACTTGTGCTTGTTCATGTTGGTTTTGGAGATTGAGTAAGAGGATTGAAGAATAATAAACCTACTATTCCAGGGGGTTTCTCTTGTGATTTTGATATTGTTCAATTATATTTTGATTAATGACAATGTTTATTTTCTTTTAATCTTTATATTTATCTTTTATAATTAACATAAGTGGCTAGGTTCTTTGTTAGGGTTCTTATTTCAATTCAACCATGTTGTAGACAACAGGATTTAGCGTGCGTCCAAGATTTTAGTAATCGTGACACTATTTAGGCTTGGGGCCTGAAAGAACACACTACTATGTCACAAAGTCATAGTGTAGAGATGAGGAGTCGCCCCCCAGGTTAATAACTGGGACAATTCGATTGGTGGTACTCAATTCTCTAAAAAAAAGTTAGCACCATAATCAGGAGATTTTAGGAACGAAATACTAACTTATTTTAGTCTCGTGTTCATTTAGAATTACTTTATAAATTACTACTTCATTCTCTAATTACATGCAATTTTAATAAACACTATTTGAACATTCATTTAACCCTAAGACATCTAGTTAATAAAATCACACATAAAAAATGTATTCAAATGCATCGTCCCTAAGTCGAAACTATATTAATTTTATTGAAAGTTAGCTAGATTTACATTTTTTATTTACAAGTGAAAATGGACTAAAAGTGGTCCTACATTTTTTATTAGTTAGTGAGCTTAAGTCTATTGATTTTAATTATCTAAAAGTGGGTCTGAATTTACAAATTTTAAAGAAATAAATTAAAATTAAATGAGCTTAGTTCTAATCAATTTTAATTAAATGAAGATGGGCTTAAATCTTCTTATTTTAGAAAAGAAAAAAAATGTTTTATTAGACTTATCTAAGTCTGAATTAATTTTATTAACTAAAAATGGGCTTAGTGTCTATTTATTTTAAGAATGCTTTTAAATGGACTAAGCTAAAATCTAATTTGATTTTAAAGAAGGTGGGCCTAAATCTATTTAACCTAAATAGGCCTAAAATTGATTTTAAATTAAATTAAACCCTAAAGCCAATTTTAAGTCTATTGATTAAGTGGGTTTAGACCTAATGTGGGTTTGAAGCCCAAAAGGATAAAAACATAAAAAAAAAAAAGCCCAACATAAATAAAACATAAAAAAATATATCAAATATACATTTTTTTTATTTTTTAAAAACCCTAAATCAATTTCATGAACCCTGATTAACTACTGCCACCATTAGTTTTAATAGGGAATTACCAAATTAAACCTAATTTCTTAACCAATTTTAAAGAACACAGAAAAATAAAATCTTTACTATTTTCCATTACTTGGGCTATTACACACTATGTGCTGGAAATTAAAATTAAGTACAACTCAAATGAATTAAACACATAAAACACAAAGAAAATAATGATCATAGAAAGATAAAACCTTAGATTTAATAACAGTTTAACACCATGGCATTCCATGGATCTTCCCTCCTAAGTATTTAGGCAGTGTCCACCTCAAATCCTAATTGAGTCAAAATGAAAAAAACATAGGAACCACAATTCACATTAGTAAATTAAATAAGCAACAAAACAAAAATAAAAAAATCAAAGAAATCAAAGAGCGAAAAGGGATAAAAAGATGTTATGCAGATGTTGTATGATTCCCTTTAAAATGGAATTTCACTATTTTGAGAATTGACTCTGCGTTGATTGATCTCTGGACTATTGAAAATAAAAGAGCATGAATTTTTTTCTTTTCTATGCAGTGAAGAAAATTAGGTTTTTTTTTCTTTTTGGCTTTTCTTTATGATTTTTCTCCTTAGGGTTTTTTCCACCATTAGGAGCTGGTCCTCCTTCACTCACGCAGTTTCTGCCTTTTATTTAGAGACCTGTAGAGCTAATTATCCTGAATTCCAGGAATGGACATAGATTCTTTATTTTTGAAAGTGATTTATATGTTTTAAACATGTAAACCACAATTATCTTTTAAGAAAATAATTAAAACCAATTTTTAACTAATTACAAAACAGGAAAATATGAAAAAATAATGGAAAATAATAAAAAAATGCAAATGTCCTATAATGCTGATCTGCATTTGGCTAATGTCAATGCCAATCAGCATTAGCTAAATGCTGATCAACATTTGGCTAATGTCGATCGACATTAGGCCAATGTTGATCAGCATTTAGCTAATGCTGATTGGCATTAGGCTGATGTCAATTGGCATTAGGCTAATGTCAATCGACATTAGGCCAATGCCGATTCACATTAGTCCTTCAAATCTCAAATTTCAAGCCTAATGCCAATTCACATTAGTCCTTCAAATCTCAAATTTCAACACTAGAGATCAATTTGTCAATTAATTTTTATCATAAGGGCTTTTGTTACACTATGCACAATTGCATCATAAAATTGGGTGCTTACATTTTCCCCCCTTTATTACCGTTTACTTGAAAAATTGCAACAAATTAATAGAAGCACATAATTTTGAAGGAAAGAATCATAATACCTAATTGTATCCTAATTGACAGATTGATGCTTAAATTGCTTTGTAATTTTAAGAGAATGTAATGTTTAACAAGTTTCACTATATTCTCTGTGGAACGTCTAGTGAACTTTATGCAAATGAATTTTGCTATATTTTGTGGAGCGTCTAACAACAATACCATAACTATTGTGTAGTGTCTAGCAAATTGCACTATATTCCCTTCAAGACGTCTAGTGATAATAAAATTTCATTATATTCCCTATGGGACGTCTAACGATGTACACTATATTCCCTATGGGACGTCTAGTGAAAATGAGTTTCTTTATATTCCCTGTGGGACATCTAACGATGTATGCAATAAAGCTTGCTATATTCCTTATGGGATGTCTAGTGAAAATGAGTTTCGTTATATTCCCTATAGGATGTCTAATGATAATTTTTCAAAAAAAAAATTATTGTAACTATAGTGTAACTACTAATAAAAGTGCAACTTTCAAATATGCTATAGATCTCGCGGAGCGTCTAGTAAATTATGAATTTGGCAACTTATGTTATAACTATTATGCAATACATAACATAGTGAAGGTTATGACTATTGTGCAGTACATAACATAATGATGTGAAATTTTTATCATAGCTAGTTTGCAGCATATAAGTTTAAAATCCTTTAATTTGACGTGATGCATGTAAAATGCAAAATTAAATTCTATAATTTCATTCAGTATTTGATAGAGAATTCAAAATTACAAATTGATTATGCATATTAATAATTTCGTGAATTATTAATCTGATGAATATATGTCATGATTTAACTAGGAATAAATTCCTAATCAAAATGCAGGTATGGAATAAATTGCAACAAAAGAACTTAGATCTAAGTGTAAGTAAAGATAGTGGACCAAAGTAAATATTTTTCACTTTATAAATTCCTTCCCTTTTTGCATGTCACCTTCATTTCTTACTCTTTCTTCATTTTCTTTCCTCTTTCATTCTTCCTTTGCATTGATTCTTTTTCTTTTGATTTCTTGATCATTTGATGTCTAATTTGTGATTTGTCAAATCCTATAACTGACCCATGATAGAGATTGCATAGGGGAGTTGGAATCCCAAAAAACCCAGTCATTCAACCCCTATATTTTCCTTAGAATGATCTCGAACTTCAAGAGGACTCAACCATCCTTCCAGTGACTGATTTACACCTCCATAAGTGTAGAGATGTGGGTAATAAGGTAACATTTAATTTTTTTAGTTCATTTATTTCATTGTTGCGCTTCCATAAGCTCAAGGCAAGTTTGATCGCTATTCTTTATTTGCTCTAATTAAGTAGTGGATGGATACTACCCACACTTTCCACACCTGTGTAGGCAAGCTAACAGTTTCTCCTATGAGCTTTTCTACCATTACTGGGATTGCCTTTGGGAGTATTCCTATTCCTTTAGACATCAACTATTATAGTTTGCCTAAGCATACACGAAATTGGTATATGCATGGCTTAATCGGGTTTGTTCTATCATGGAAGAACCAGAAGAATGTTCTTCTTTCATCTTTAGTTAAGGGATTCAGACATCTTCCTGCTGCTACTCCTCTCAGATTGCTCAAAAGGTGAGGTGTTTTCTCCTAATCCTGCTAAGCATGACCCTTTTCTATGAGATTGGTCATGAGATCAATATTGGTATACTTAGCCCTCTTCATGACTTAGGTCAGGTTACTACCCTTGACTAGGGATCCATCACATTAGTCTACCTTTACTATAGATTGGATACTGTCTGTAGAGGTGCTATTACGATGTGCATCTTTTGGCATGTCTTGCATGTACAAAATCTTTTCTTTATTTGTTACTATCCATGCTTTCTATATGATTTGCTAATTTATTTTTTCTTTTAGATCTAGAGTATATAGATCAGGTTAATTAGGGGCTTTAATGCTATCAGTTTTGACATGAGTCTTCCTTTGATGCAAAGATGGGGCTCCTCCTGTTTAGCCAGTGCCAGGAACACTCTTCAAACCTATCATGATCAGCTGAATACCATCGAGTGGTACCTAGTAAGAAAGCAAATTGATTAGTGTTTCATCATTTTTTTAAAAAATAAAATTTAATTAACATGATTTTGCATATTAATTCTAATTGGTTGGCGGGAGTTGATAATGTTCAGAGATATGACTTTATGGCTAGTGCGGTACGACTTGAGTTCATGAGGTTCTACTCCCTAGATATGGCTGTCAAATGTGGTATTTGGGAGAGTGAGTGTATCGCTGGTCTTCCAGGCCTTCTCGATGTTGTATTTCGTCTAATGTCCCTTCTTTTATGTTGTGCAGTTCTCATCTGACAGGTTCAAGGCTGACAGAGGCGCTATGGGGATATACTGCCTTGAATTTTCTTGAGTGATCCTGAAATTATTAGCAGTTCATTCGTGAGAGCCTTTTAAAGCATATTCTCATTAATGATGCTATGGTAATTTCTTATTGTCTCAGCTTCTTCCTTTGGAACCTATGAATCACTTATTTTTTTCAGTTTGAGGAGATTCACTCTCTTGCTGATGAGGTGACAAAAGAAGAGACTAAAATTGCTTAAGAGGTTGAGGCTGCTCCTGATATAGAGAGGTCTGAGCCCAGACCTAGCCCTGCACATCATACTCAGCATGTTGGGACTAGTCATGATGGTGCTTTTACGGGTGTTACTCTTAGTGATATCTCTCTCCTGAATAGGTCTATGTTCTACTGGGCTCTACTGTTTAGACTTTAGTTAAGTAGCAGATGCATTTTAGTGATGCTTAACTTCCTATATTTTCTCCAGGAGATGCTTCTCACGTGAGTCTTTTTGACTTATTCCCCGCATGATTTATACACTTGGCACTAATGTTAATACAATTTACAAAATAGGTTCCTTAGACACAGGTGGAGTATCTATATGGCCTCACCTCATCTAAGAGATTATTTACTATGCAGGTCATAGATAGTTGGAGGGTAAGTATATACACTAAAAATGCAAATGTATACATGAAATGCATATGACATGTTATTTCTTATATGTATAGAGCTATTATAGCAATTTAGAGTGGGAGAACGACATGCTTCAGTGACAGTTTGCAAGTTGGAGCATCGACCCTCATAGTGTTGGGACTTCATCTGTCAAGCCTCCAGATACTTTTCATTATGATGATTCTACTAGAGGATGGAACCCATGGTCTGATTCTGGAGCTCAGGATAACTAATCTAGACTGTCTTAGTTTCTGACTTTTATTTGTATCAGACTGTTTTTGTCATACTGTTATGTTCTGAATCCTGAATTATTTATATGCACTGTGTTGAATTGATCTCAGACTTGGATAGATAGACTTTAATAGAGTATAGGTTTTTTTTTCTAAGCCGCCCTTTCTGGTTTTCAACATAGCAAGCTTGCCCTAACTTTTGTTTAAGCTACCCTTTTGGGTTTTCAACTTAGTAGGCTTGTCCTAACTTTTGCCTAAGCTACCCTTTCGGGTTTTTAATTTAGCAGGCTTTTATTTTAATTTGTTAAGTTCTTGTATAGATCTGGCTATAGGGGGGTTAAGCTTATTTGTTGTTTCTAATAATCAAGCTACAGAGCCACCAGGATTTCAACCTTTATATGATGAGTCATAAGAGAAGAAATATAGACATCATTAGGAAATGGTCTCATAGAGTTGGTTTTAAGCTTTCATATTCTATACTCCTTTATAGTACCTATGCATTATAAACAAGATAGAACATGCAATGCTAAAATAATAATTCAATTTCAAGAGGAATCATTAATTAGGGCCAAAATGAGTACATTTATTACATCACATGATATAATTCATGTTATCAGCTAGTCCTTTCGAATTTTCTAGCTGAATATTTTTGAAGTTTAATTTCTTGGCCATTGGTATAGTCTTTCCTTATGGCATAACAAGAATTACTCATAATCCAGGTTCTCTATTGTTTACAGCCCCATTAAAGTAAAGCTTCCACTCCCGAAGCTCTATGACTGCCAAGTTCTCATCTGGAAACTCTAAATTCCACTATTCATCACCCTCTACTGCATTTTGAGCTAAGAATTCTACTACTGCCCTCCCCTTAGTGATGTTCATGGTGATGTATTCTATATCAAATTCAGTCAGGAGTACTAGCTATCGAGACATTCTTCCAGTCAAAGTGGGTGCTTAGAATAAGTACCTTAAGGGATCTATCTTTAAAATAGCTTAAAACCTATAAGATTGAAAGTAGTACCTCAATTTTCTTATTGCCTAGATCATGATTAAACACGTCTTCTCTACCAAGTTGTACTTTTCCTCATAATATAGGAACTTCTTGCTGAGATAATACACTGCATGCTCTATCCTTTCTAGTCCTTCTTGTGTTAGCATTGCCCCCATTGCATTCTTCTCTAAGGCTAGGTACAAGATCAACAACATCCCTTACCTTGGTGGCTTTAGTATGGGCGGATTGGCAAGATATTCTTTAATCATGTCAAAGGCCTTTTGACAATCATCGTTCCACTTCACAGGCTGGTCTTTCCTTTGAAGTTTAAAGATAGGGTCACAAATATTAGTAAGCTTTACAATAAATCTACTAATATATTGTAACCTGCTAATGAATCCTCTCACTTCTTGTTCTGTCTTTGGTGCTGGCATTCCTTGAATAGCTTTCACTTTATCTGGATATACTTCTATTCCTCTACTACTAACTATATGCCCCAGTAGTTTTCCTGAAGTAACCCCAAAAATGCATTTCTTCAAGTTAAGCCTCAAATTGTACTTCTCAATTCGAGCCAAGAACTTATCTAAAGCTCCAAAGTGTCCCTCTCTTATTTCTAACTTAACATCATATCATCCATATACACCTCAACCTCCTTGTGCATTATGTCATGGAAAAGAGTGATGGCTACCCTTTGATATATTACACTGCATTCTTCAACCCGAAAGGCATAACCTTGTAGCAATATGTCCCCCATTCCATGATGAAAGCTGTCGTAATCTTATCCATAACTGCCATCATTATCTGATTATGCCCTGAGAACCCATCTATGAAGGAATACATTGCACTAGATGCTATGTTGTCTACTATTACATTAATGCGGGGTAAAGGAAAATCATCTTTTGGGCACGCTTTGTTTAGATCCCTAAAATCTACACACATACGCACCTTACCATCTTTCTTGGGTACCGGTTCTATATTTTCTAACCGTTGAGGATAATATCCTACTTCTAAAAAGCTAATCTGAATTTGTTTAGTAATTTCTTTTCTTATCTTTTTAGCCCATTCCAGTCTTAGCCTACACAATTTATGTTTAACTGGTTTTATTTTCGGATGAGTTGGAATTTGATGCTCTGCAATGTCCCTGTTTAAACTTGGCATGTCTTTATAGTTCCAAGCGAATACTACCTTTCTTTTTGTTAATATTCCCTTAAAATTTTTCCTCTCTTTAGGAGTTACCTCATGTGATATATAAATGTTCTTAGGATTATCATGTGTGCCCATGTTAAATGAATTGAATTAATGTCAAACATGCATGAATAATTAAAATTATAATGCACAGAACTATCAGGATGCATATCACACAAGTAGGCAAAACCAGTATTCATATAATTGACTATGGAAAAAATAAAGTGTTTATCCTCAAACAGACCATATGTTATTACATCAGTTTCCTCATAAAAAACATCAATAAAGCTATCATTAATGACAGTAGCTAAATCCCGGGGTGGCTCCTCTTCAGGTGGTAGACATAGCAGCTCATTGACAGCAACATCACCTATTCTTCCAACTACTTGCTTCATCACTTCTTTTTTGTTTCTCTCTGCTAAAATTTCCACAATTTGATCCTTTAAAATCTCGAACCCAGGAACATTTTTGCCAGCGACATTAATAAACTCCTTAGCACCCAAATAGTACTTGCCCTCTCTTGGCTTGATGAAATTCTCACTTATTAGCCCAATTTTTTGAGAGCTTCCTTTGTTTGGCATTAAACCTCTTCCTTGCTCTTCTGCTTTTTGGCTCTGTCTCTCTTATATAACCCAAACTTGTCATATTGTTTTGGCTTTTGAACTTTGGGAGACAAGGGCTTTCTTGCTCATTCTTCCTTAGCCCTTGCCCAAGCTGGTAATTCATACTCTTCATCATTTTTGCTACCCTCGGATCCATCTCTACTTTGTCAAATATCCTAGTAATCTGGAAACCAGGGGGTGCACACATTTGCTTATGTTTGTCCAATATAGTTGCCATAACAATATTAGTCCTAGCTTCTATAGTTATAACCTCTCCTTTATGAGGGAATTTTATCTTTTGGTGCACAGTTGTGGGTACCCATCCTAAAGTATGGAACCATGGCCTTCTTAACAACAAGGCATAAGTAACTGGTATATCTAGTATGGTGAACTCAATAGTTAATTCCACATATCCTGTTTTAACCAGAGCTTGGAATGTCCCCTCCATATTCGTCATACTGTCATCCAGGCTATGATTATGAGGTTTGAATCTGTTAGGTCATCAGCCTTTAAACCTAAATTAGGCAGGATTTTCAAGGGACACACGTTAATAGTAGAACCATCATCAACCATAGTAAAATTGGTTCTCTTTACCCTTACCTTAGTTGGTATAAACAATACCTTATTATGGTTTCTTCCTTCCAAAGGCAGGTTATCATCTAAGAACGTTATTAGCTTATGTTTCTTTTATGTCACCTTTTGCCATCATAGCCTCAGGTGTGGCTGTTGTTTTAATGTTCATGTTTCTTTGACAAGAGCTCTTATATGGCTGCCTAAATGCATTAGTAATTCCCACATACTGACTTTTACCTTAGCCTTCTTTAGTTGTTCCAGAATGAGGTCTTCCTTTTCCCCTTCTTCTGTTTCTACATTATTTGTCTCTTCCCTTTTTGCAACTCTCTCAATCTTCTTCTCTACTGCCTTGCAATTCCTCCTACTTCTAGTAACATGATTCACTTTGGGGTCATCGCTCCACACATCCAAACCAGCAGGACTCTCTTCATTAGAGTCATACCAGATGCCTATAACTCCGATGATTTTGTCCCTCCTTTTATCCTTCCATACTTCTACTGTGAACATTTCTTTTCCCTCTATGCTAAGCTTTCCTATATGTGGTCTTAGTAATTCCTCAATCCCCTGTTCGTGAGTTAGAGACTCCTTCTCTTCTTTTGTTGGCCCATCACCAAATTCATCACCCTATCCTGAGGGCATAATCCCCTCAAGAGGTATATCATTGGAAGTAGGCTTTGAATAGAACACCCTATAATCAAATTTCCTTGAGGGATTCCCTAATAAATCCTCAACTCCTAGTTGTTATGGGGTTTTGGATTCTTTCTCATCATAAAACTCATCACCCCATCCTAAGGGCATAATTGATTCAACTGGGATATCTGTAGAGGGCAATTTGAAATATAACACTTTATAATCAAATTTCCCTAAGGGCTACCCTAGAAAACCCTTAACTCTTGGCTGTTATGGGGTTTTAAATTCTTTCTCGTTATTAAATTCATCACCCCATCCTGAGGGCACAATCGATTCAACTAGGATATCTGTAGAGGACGATTTGGAATAGAACACCTTATAGTCAAATTTCCTTGAGGACTGCCCCAGTAAATCCTCAATTCCTCTAAAGGCATAAGGAGATTCTCCATTAGTTGTAGGGTTTAAGTTTTCAAATGAGTTTAGCACTTCTTCTTCAGTCACTCCTATATTAATCATCATGGTGGCTGGTAGTGGGACATTTTGGTAGTTAGGGAAAGGATTATTTTTAGTGTTTGGGTTAGAGTTGGATTTTTTAGGGTTTGTGATTTTTTTGGAGTCTATTATGTTTTGGATCTCGTGTTTGAAGCAAATACAGGTTTTTGTGGAATGGCCAGCTACTTGATGAAACTTGTAGTAGTTATTGGGGTCCTAGCCTAGGACATTTGGGTTAGGCATTTTAAAAAAGGTTAAGGGTCAGAGTAAGCCTTTCTGGATCAATCATTCTATGACCTTGGAGAGTGGTTAATTAAAGTTGGAGAATCTTCAGGGTTATTGAACTGCGTGCACCTCCACAGCTCGACTAGTACTACCTTGTTGTGTGCCCCTAGTTGGGTAGTTTTGGGTTTTAGTGCCTCTAGAGTTTCTTTTCTTGTCATTTTCAATCTCTTCTGCTTGCAAACCATAATCATATAGGTCTATGAAAGTTTTAGGGTTCATCATCTGTAACCTCTCGACCAGATTAGGTGACACATTTTGGACTATCATCCTCACATGATCCTTCTCGACCAACTTATTCTTCATTAGCCCTACTTTATTTATGAATCTGGTAAGGAAATCAGAGAAAGATTCATTAGGTTTCTGCTTTGTCAGTTCTAGATCTTTGATGGACACTTTCAATATAGTGTTATAATCATACTGTTTCAAAAAAGCAATATATAATTCTTTCCAGTCAGCACTGATAGATTTTTCCAACTGATAATACCAGTTTATAGCCATTCCCTCTAAGTATAATACAAATAACCTAGTGATCACTTCTAAGGGTGCTTTAGTAGTGCTCATGGTTGTTATGTACTGGCTAAGATGAATCCTTGGATCTTCTCTCCCATTAAATTTTTGTAGCTGTGGCATCTTAAACTTGTCAGGCAGCCTATCATCTCGTATCTGCAACATGTCATTGAAGCTAAATGAATACCCTATGCCTTGTCCTTGATAAGCTCTTCCATCTTAGACATTTTTTGAGTCAGTGCTTGCATCTGCTTGGACTCATAATCTTGGACCAGTTCGAGTAATGCTCTCTTTGCCTTCTTTATCATGTAGTTCTTAACATCCTCAAGTCTCACATTAGTAACAGGTACATTTCTAGAAAAATATTGCCCCCAATATTATTAGCAGCAGGTGGAGTGCCTATAGGCCTACAGTAGGTAGGATAGCTATAGGAGCAAGTGGTTGTTCAACAGTAGGTGATTATTTAACAGTAGGTGGTGGTATGTCAGCAGGTTACATTAGTCCAGCTAGAGCTTGCCTCAGTTCATCCTGCATCATAACTTTAATGTTGTCCATCAAGGCTCCCTTAATGTCTTCTAAGGTCCACATCTCTGGTTATTCCATTTCTATCTATTTAGTCTGAGTCGGTTCAACTTTTAGATAAAGTGGGTTAATAGGACTCTTTTTCAGTTCTTGAAGGATCTTTTGAGCTATTAACTTAGGACTTAGATTTGTTTTAATTAATCTACCACCTTTATGTCTCCAGATACGAGAAGACTCAGATGAATCTATGATGGTTGCAAAACAAAGTGCAGTATGATCCGTGGAATGTATGCATGATGCATATGTCTATGTAACAAGTAGTAAGTAGTAAGTATCAATCAATTGTACAACATTCATCCTTCCAACCTTATTCCTCCCACACATGTGTTCAATGGCAAGTCTCTTGCCATAGGATTTTTAGTCTTGGTCTTAATATCAATAGGGGATATCAGGGACCAACGTGCATGCCATATCTCTTTTACAGCAGTAAAGCATAGAAATAACATTTGTAGTTATAAAGGTCTAGCCCAATCTTTATTAACCTAAGGAGCTTCAAAAGTATGGGCTTAGACTTTTATAGATAGAAATACCTTAGGGCAATAAGCATAGAAACAACTTTTCTAAGTATAAAGGTCTACCCCAATCTTTATTACCCTAAGGGGCTTCAAAATTATGGGCCTGAACTTTTATAGATAGAAATACCTTATGGTAAAAATCATACAAGCAATTTTTAGTAGATCCTAGGGGAAGTAACTAAGCCATTATTTGTGGTTAGGGTCTGATAAAAAGTCAAGGTTCCTTTAGCAAGATACCCTCCTTTAGGACTTGAGTTACAGGCCAAGGTCAGAGGGGCCCGAAATACTTTACAAACTTGAGAGAAGACTACCCCCCTTTAAGACTTGGGTTACAGACTCTGGTCAGATGAGCCTGGTAATCTCTCTTGAACTGAGTTAAGGCTAAGAGTGATGGTTAGCCAATTTATACCTACATGAAGCTAATGGAATCATGGAATCATAAACCAATGCCATTGGTTTAATAAGGACATGGAAGAATGAATGAAAGAATAAAATAATAATTAATAAAATAACTCTAAAGAACATAAGTAGAATCAGTATCTCTTATCCCTAATGGAGTCGCCACAATAGACGGTGAGGTTTAGAGCGAGTCCAAGATTTTGGTAATTGCGACACTGTTTAGGCTCAAGGCCGTAGAGAACACACTACTATGCCACAAAATCATAGCGTGGAGATAAGGAGTCGCCACCCAGGGTAATAACTAGGATAATTCAATTGGTGGTACTCGATTCTCTAAAAAAAAGTTAGCACCACAATTAGGAGATTCTAGGAACGAAATACTAACTTCTTTTAGTCTCATGTTCATTTAGAATTACTTTATAAATTATTACTTCATTCTCTAATTACATGCAATTTTATTAAACCCTATTTGAACATCCATTTAACCCTAATGCATTTAGTTAATAAAATCACACATAAAAAATGTATTCAAATGCATCATCCCTAAGTCTAAACTATGTTAATTTTATTAAAAGTTAGCTAGATTTATATTTTTTATTTAAAAGTGAAAATGGACTAAAGGTGGGCCTATATTTTTTATTATTTAGTGAGCTTAAGTCTAAAAGTGGATCTGAGTATACAAATTTTTAAAAAATAAATTAAACTTAAAATGAGCTTAGTTCTAATCAATTTTAATTAAATGAAGATGGGCTTAAATCTTCTTATTTTAGAAAAGAAAAAAATGCTTTATTAGACTTATTTAAGTCTAAATTAATTTTATTAACTAAAAATGGGCTTAGTGTCTATTTATTTTTAAGAATGCTTTTAAAAGGACTAAGGTAAAATCTAATTTGATTTTAAAGAAGGTAGGCCTAAATCTATTTAATCTAAATGGGCCTAAAATTGATTTTAAATTAAATTAAACCCTAAAGCCAATTTTAAGTCTATTGATTAAGTGGGTTTAGACCAAACGTGGGCTTGGGGCCCAAAAGGATAAAAACATAAAAAAAAAACAAGCCCAAAACAAATAAAACACAAAAAAATAGATCAAACATACATTTTTCTAATTTTCTAAAAACCCTAAATTAATTTTATGAACCTTGATTAACTATTGCCACAATAAATTTTAATGGGAAATTACCAAATTAAACCTAATTTACTAACCAATTTTAAAGAACACAGAAAAATAAAATCTTTACTATTTCCCACTACTAGGGCTATTACATACAATGTATTGGAAATTAAAATTAAGTACAAACCCAAATGAATTAAACACATAAAACACAAAAAAAATAATGATCATAGAAAGATAAAACCCTAGATCTAATCACAGTTCAACACCATGGCATTCCATGGATCTTCCCTCCTGATTATTTAGGCAGTGTCTGTAAACTGCGGGATTTAGCGCGCGTCCAAGATTTTAGGAATCGCGACACTGTTTAGGCTTAGGGCCTTAGAGAACACACTAACCATTGTCATAAAGACATGGTGTGGAGATGAGGAGTGGCCACCCAGGGTAATAACTAGGACAAATTGAAAGGTGGTACTCGATTCCCTAAAAGAAAGCTAGCACCACAACCAGGAGATTCTGGATACGGAATACTAACTTCTTTTAGTCTCGTGTTCATTTAGAATAATTTTATAAATGATTATTTCATCCTTTAATTACATGCAATTTTATTAAACCCTAATTAACATTCATCTAACCCAAAGGCAACAGGTCAATAAAATTACAAGTAAAAATGCATCAAAAAGTCAATGTCTCTATGTCTAAACTATGTTAATTTTATTTTATAAGTTAGCTAAATCTACATATTTTATTTATAAGTGAAATGGACTTTAAAGGTGGGCCTACATTTTTATTAATTAGTAAACCTAGATCTATTTATTATAGTTTGTCTAAGAAATGAGCTTAAGTCTATTTAATTTTAATGAAAAATTAACTTAGTGGGCCTAAGTCTAAATTAGTTTTATTTTAAGTGACATGCGGGCCTAGGTCTATTTATTTTAAAAGAAATGAAATTAAGGGGGCTGAACTAAGTCTAGACAAGTTTTAATTAACTAAGTGGGCCTAAAATCTAATTAACCTAATGGGCCTAAATTGATTCAAATTATTCAAAGCCTTAAACCATTTTTAAGCCTATTTATTTAAATGAGTTAGACCTAAACGTAGGCTTGGGGCCCAAAAACATAAAAAAAAACATAAAAAAATATCACAAAATCAAATAAAAATACATTCACATATGATTTCTAAAAAAAAAAACCTAAATAAATTATATACAAACCCTAATTAACTAATGCCACCATTAATTTTTAATTAATTTTTACTAAATTGAACCTAATTACTAATTAATTTTAAAGTGCAGAAATTTAAATCTTTCACTATTACCACTATTAGAGCTATTACAAACTACGTACAAAATTAAAATTAAACAATTACACACCCATGAATTAAAAATAAACTACACAAGATTCCAAAATGCAGAATAAAAATTAAAATCCTAAGAACTATTGAAAAAATAATACAGGTTCATCCGTGGCATTACATGGATCTTCTGTTCAATTCTTGGATATTAGACTGTTTCCTCCTCAATCCATAATCGAGCATCAAACAAAAACACATAAAAAATTAGATTAGTAATGGAATAAGAAAACAATAATGAAATAAAATAAAAAATTACAAAAAGAGAAGAGAAGAGAGAAAAAAGAATGTTGTGCATATGCTTTGAGATGGCCCCTCAGACTAGGATTTTCACCATTGAAATTGAACTATTGTCGATTCTGGACTGGAAAGGGCATTCTCAATAGCATCTAGATTTTTAGGGTTTTTTGCACAGTCAATTTTTAGTATCTGTCTATCTCTTTCGGTCTCTCTGTGTGTCTAAAGAAAAATCCCCCCTCACGCACGTAGACTCTTTTCTTTTTAAAGCAGAGTCTGAGTGTATTGACTTTCCTAGTTTGCAGGAATGCTCATGTCTTAAAAAATAACCTGATAAGAATTTTAATTTTTTAAAACTGTTTACACGTTTAAAACCTTATCAGATAAAAATAAAGATAAAAAATGAATTTTCAACCAATCAAAATGTTGAAAAAATCGATAAAAATACACAAAAAATTGAAAAAATAGACTTTTATACATCAACATTGTGAAATGCTGGTCGACATTGCCTAATGTCGATCATAACATTACATAATGTCGGTTGGCATTGTGTAATGCCGGTCGACATTACACCAATGCTGATCCTAATTTTTTTTACTTTTAATTACTGAAAAGACCCCCCCTGAAAACTTGACCTATTTGAAATCAAATCCTAAAAAATGTTGCAATTTAGTCCCTAGAGTCCAGAAAATTGACAACCAAGTTCAATTTTTGAATAAATTTCATTATAGGGGCTTATATTGCTATTGTGCATAATTGCATCCTGAAATTGGGTGCTTACATGCCCCCCTTTGTCGGTGTTTGCTTGATAAATTATAGTAAAGTAATAGAAGCACACAATTTCGAAAGAAAGAAATTAGGACACTTGATTGTATCCTAAGTGATGGATTGGTGCTCAAATTGCTGAGCAAAGTATGGTGTTTGGCAAGTCTCACTATATTTCCTGTTGAATGTCTAATGGACTTTGTGCAAATGAGTTTTCGCTATATTCCTTGTGGGACGTTTAGCGATGATAAGTTGAAAACTTGCTATATTTCCTGTGGAATGTCTAGCAATGATGAATTTTGTTATATTCCCTATGGGACGTCTAACGAAGTACACTACATTCCTTGTGGGACGTCTAGTGTAGTTGAATTGAATTTCGTTATATTCCATATGGGAAGTCTAACGATGCACACTATATTCCCTGTGGGACATCTAGTGTAGTTGAATTGAATTTCGTTATATTCCTTTTGGGACATCTAACGATGCACACTATATTCCCTGTGGGATGTCTAACGATGCACACTATATTCCCTGTGGGATGTCTACTATAGTTGAATTGAATTTCATTATATTCCCTATGAGACGTCTAACGATGCACACTATATTCCCTGTGAGATGTCTAGTGTAGATAAATTGAGACTTGTTATAGTTCCTGTCGAACATCTAGCACTAATGAATTTGAAAGGTTATGTTATAATTGTTATGCAGTACATAACATAATGAAGGTTATGACTACTATACAACACATAACATAATCATTTCATATCATAACTACTGTGTAGCATATGAAACCTTTAGGTGAAATCATGCATGTAAAATGCAAAAAATAAATTTTGTAATCTTGTTCTGTATTCTGTACTTGACAAAAAATTCAGAATCACATATTGATTATGCAGTTTTAATAATTCAAGGAATTATTAATTTGATGAATGTCATGATTTAATTAGGAATATGTTCCTAATCCAAATGCAATTATGAACCAAATTGCAAGAAAAAAAGATGAATAAAAAGAATATAAATTGGAAGGATTAAAATGAATATTTTTCATTTTATATATCCTTCCCATGTCGATCACTTCCCTTCTCTTCCTATTCTTTTCCCTTTTTTCTGCTTTTCTTTCTAATTGATTCACATTTTTCTTTTCTTAATTTCTGATCATTTGAGGTCTGATTTTCAATCCGTCTGATCCAATGGCCCACCCACAACATGAGTGACGTGGAAGAGTAGACATGCAAGTGGATTCAATTATTTTAAGTCCATGTTTTCCACATAATAAACTTGGAATACAAGAAGGTGATATCATCCTTCCTTTAATCTTTATAGGTCTTCACAGACTAGCAATGAGGTATTTTCTATCCTTTCTGCTTCATTCTGTAAGATTAATTCAAATAATTAGCTATAATGATTAATTTTTACAGTGTACAAATTTACATAGATGCTAACTAAATTAAATTTAAAAATTAACTGGGATATCTACGAAAAAAATTCAAATTAAACATTGAAAAATAGTTGGGAGTCATCGAAATTGCAAGCATGACCATCGATTTTCTAGATTGCCGACTAAAAAATTGGATTTCCGACCAGAAAATCTAGATTTCTGATCGAAATTGTGGATTTTCAATTAGAAATCCATAATTCCAATCGGCATTATGGATTTCCGTTTGGAAATCCATAATTTCGATTTCCAATTTTTTTTTACATTACACATAAATAAAAAAATAATTTAAATAGATAAAAGCAATGTAAAAAATGATTTTTTTAAACTTTTCTTTTTGAATTCTATTCAGAAACCACTGAAATTCATAGGATGCTTCTATTTGGCATGAGAATTGTTCTATGGTTTACCAGAGAATGTGACACAGATTATTTAGGCCTCAGGCTTCAGACATTTCATTACTACTCTTCTGACTACTTAGGGTAGATCAGATAATTATTCCTTGTTTGCACTGATTGAGAGGTGGATGGACACCACTCACACTTTCCATACACTTATAGGCGAGTTGATGATAACACCTATGAGTTTCTTTGCTATTATTGGTATTGCATTTGAAGGGACCCTTATACCCTTTGACATCAGCTACTATAGTCTTTCAGAGTATAGACAGAGTCAGTACATATAAGATTTGATTGGGTTCACTCTAGCGTGGAAGAACCGTAACAACATAGTTCTTTCCTCTTTGGTTGAGGGCTTCAGACATTTACCCACTACTACTCCTTGCTAGATTTCTCAAAAGGCGAGATGTTTCCTACTCATCTTACTCGGCACTACTCTTTTTTGTGAGACAGGTCATAAGGTGAGCATTACTCTTTTAGGCCCCATGCGTGACTTATACCAGGTTGTTACTCTTGATTGGGGATCTGCAGCACTTGCTTATCTCTACTATAGACTCGACATTGTTTGCAGAGGCCCAGTGGCCCTATGTGGCTTTTGGCATGCATTACATGTCTGTTCTTATTTTCCTTTAATTTTTCTATACTTCCTAATCCCTCTTCTAATTTTACTAACTCCTTTTCTTTCTCAGATATGGAGTATTAAGCTTGGGCTGGTTCAAGGTTTTGGTGCTGTTAGCTTGGACAGGAGACTGCCTTTAATGCAAAGATGGGGTTCATCTTGCCTTGCTAGTACTAGGAACACACGTTAAACATACCATGACCATCTGAATGCTTTAGAATGGAACCTGGTAAAAATAATAAAATCATTAGTATTAGCTAGTGAAACTTAATTTAGCTAATGAAAATGAAAATTTGTAGGTTAATCTTAGTTAGTTATAAGGTGCCGATAATTTCTAGTGATATGACTTCGTGGCTGGTGTAGTAAGGCTAGAGACACTGAGGATTCTACTTCCTGGATATGGTTGTAAGATGTGGTATCTTGGTGAGCGAGTATATCACTGGCTTGTAGGACCTACTAGATGACATGTCCCTTTTGGTATTCCTGCTTTTATGCTATGGAGTTCTTATCTTACTGGATTAGAGCTAAGGGAGGCATTGCAGGAGCATGATGCTTCGACTTTGCTTAAGTGATCCCACCATTATCAATGATATATCCAGGAGAACCTTTTAGAGCATATTCCCATTGGTGATGTTGAGGTATCTTTTAATGATTTTAATTATCTTCTTAGACTTTATGAATAACTCTTTTTTTTTCTATTTGAGGAAGTCCACTCTCTTGCTGGTAAAGTGGAGGAGGTAGAGATTGAGACTATTCAGGAGACTGAGACTAGCCTTGAGACTGAGAGGTTTAAGTCCAAGCCTAGTCCGCAACATGTTAAGACTAGCCATGATAGGGCCTTTATCGGTGCTACGCTTGGTGATGTCTCTCTTCCAGACAAGTCTATGTTCTACTGGGCTCCTGCTGTTTAGGCTCTAATTGAGCAGCAGATGCAGTTTAGTGATGCCTAGCTTCCTAGCTTTTTGTCCACCAGATGCTTCTCATGTGAGTCTATTTGCTTTATTTCTTGCATGGATCTGTACACTTGACATTGATATTAATAAAATTTTACAAAATAGATTCTCCGGACACAGGCAGAGTATCTATACAGACTTGCCTTGTCTCAAAGATTATTTACGATACAGGTTACAAACAGTTGGCGGGTAAGCGCCTTCACTGAGACAATACAAATGTATGCATGTAATGCATATGATATGGTGTTTTCTATGTATGCAAAGTTATTCCAACAGTCTAGAGCAGGAGAATGAGATGCTTCATTGGCAACTTGTAGACTTGGGCTTTGATCTGTATAGTGTTGGGACTTCATCTGCTAGATTTCAAGACACTTATCATCATGATGACCCTACTAAAGGATGGAGCCCATGGCCTGATACCAGAGCTCGAGATGAGTGATTTAGAGTTTCTATATTCCTAACTTTCTACATGTCTGTATCTGATTGCTCTCTATTGTACTGCTGTTTTTATTCATATACTGTCTCGAACATTGTTAGATAGAACTGAAACAGTGTTTGCATCTTAATTTTTTTTGCCTAAGCCGCCCTTTTGGGTTTTCAACTTAGCAAGCTTGCCCTAACTTTTGCCTAAGTCGCCCTTTCAGGTTTTCAACTTAACGGGCTTGCCCTAACTTTTACTTAAGTTGCCCTTTTGGGTTTTCAACTTAGCAAGCTTGCCCTAACTTTTTCCTAAGCCGCCTTTTTGGGTTTTTAACTTAACGGGCTTGCCCTAACTTTTGCCTAAGTCGCCTTTTTGGGTTTTCAACTTAGCGGGCCCTTTATTTTATTATTCTTACATTTTTTTTAGATTTAGTTACAAGAAAAGCTGAGCTTGCTTACTGTACCCCTCAGTCCTTTGACTTATCAACCTTATCAGCTATAATCTCGTCCTCTAAAAATGAAAGACAAACGTTCTATGGACCAATGGGTTGACTGGTTAAAGAAGATTTCAAATGCTAAGATCACATGGGTCTGCCATTGGTGGAGATTAAAGTTCATGACTATTGAGCTGTATGATTACTATGTTCCTATTCCAGGGATGCACTTCTCTACCTTTTTTACCCATTTACGCCTTTGTCGTCAATATAGTTGCCCTCAGTTCATCGTTATTGTTTTGACTAACTTTGAAGGCTTTCCTTTGAGACAAGATTCTCTAGATAAGATTAGGAGCTTAAGGCCTTGTAGATCCCTTGAATGTAATATACACTTGGATGCTGATGTTACTATTGATGATGATTATAAAACTTGGGTTGTTATCCAAAAGACAGAACCACCATGATTTGCCAGGTATAAGAGAACTCAAGCTTTATATGATGAGTCATAAAGTAAGAAACAAAGTCATCACTAGATAGAGTGGTCTCATAAAGCTAGTCTTAGGCTTTCTTGTGTTTTGTTATCCCTTCAAGTACTTATGCTTTATAATAAAGAAGGACATGCAAAGTTTAACAAAACTTCAATTTCAATTTCATTCATTAATTAAGGCTAAAATGAGTACATTTAATACATCATATGACATAACTCCTATTATCAGCTAATCCTTATTGATTTTCTAACTAAATATTTTTCACTCATATTTTATTTCCCTAATTTTTGCCTAACTAGCCCTTTACGGGTTTTCTAATCAGCGGGACCATTATTTTTTATTTATTTCCCTAACTTTTGCCTGACTAGCCTTTTTAGGTTTTCTAGTCAGCGGACTTTATTTTCTTTATTCTACTTTTATTCATATTTTTTACAGGTAGTGCTTCTTGAGGCGATCTAGATTAATAGGTTCCATAAACTCATTCCCTTAAAGATCTGATATCTTAGTAGCTTCTTTAGGTAAGACCGATTTGATCAAGTATGGTCCTTTCCCAATTCGGTCTAAATTTACCTCTAGGATCAAACGCCATGACTCTAGACTGTTTCAGTACCATATCTCCAGCTTTGATCTTCCCAGGCTTAACCTTCTTGTTGAATGCCCTTACTATCCTTCATTGATATATTTGAATGTGGAATAAAGCATCCATCCTTTTCTCATCTAGAGATACTAGATGATCATATATTTTCTGCACCCATTCATTCTCAGTTATTTTAGCCTCCATGACTACTCTCAAGGACTTAATCTTAGTTTCTATGGGTAAAACTGCCTCACAACAGTATACTAATGAGAATGGTGTTTGGCCTGTGGCGGTTCGTGCTGTAGTCCTATATCCCTATAAGGTAAAAGGAAGATATTCAGACCAATCCTTTTAGGTTTTAACTCTTTTAGAAAGGATTTTCTTGACATTTTTATTAGTCGCTTCCACTGCTCCATTAGCTTAAGGGCGATAAGGTGAAGATTTATGGTGCTCAATCCTATACTTTTATAATAACTCTGTTGTTTCTACTTAAAATTGAACCCCGTTATTTGTCACAATATGATGCGAAACCCCATATATGCAAATAAGGCTCTTCTCGATGAACCGTGCCATCTGTTTTGCTTTCGTAGGGTTGAAAGATTCTGCCTCTACCTATCTCAAAAAGTAATTGATTGCCACCACTAAGTATTTATGCCCATTTGATGCTGTCGGTCTTATTTCTCCTATGATATCAATTCCCTATGCTGCAAAGGGCCAAGGGGATGATAAAATATTCAGTATTATTGAAGGCATATGACTAAGATTCCCATGGATCTGACATTGATGGCATTATCTTACTGTCCTGATATAATCCTTTTCCATAGTCATCCAGTAATACCCTTGTTTAAGTATTTTCTTAGCCAGAATTATCCCATTCATATGAGAACTGCAAGCCCCTACATGAATCTCTTGCATCACCTCTTCAGCTTCATCATTTTGAGA
This sequence comes from Mallotus nudiflorus, assembly GCA_947683625.1. Taxonomy (NCBI): domain Eukaryota; kingdom Viridiplantae; phylum Streptophyta; class Magnoliopsida; order Malpighiales; family Euphorbiaceae; genus Mallotus; species Mallotus nudiflorus. The sequence goes on along the minus strand of CANTUR010000027.1, from coordinate 7,566,846 downwards.
CACCTGAGTTGCATCCCGTTCGGCATTCTTTTGTATAATACCCCATCATGACTTGCATAGTTATGTGCAAGAACACGAAGAGCATATATTTCTTTTGAGATTGTTAGATAAATTCCTTTTTCAATGAATTTCTAGACATTATAAAACCAAGGCTTTTCTTCAGACCCCATTTGAACATTCATAATATGCTCACCCCCACAACACGGTGCTCTAGACTTCATGATCACTAAAGGTTTCATAGCTAACCCAATTGCACTATCCTACATTGAAGAGAGTGTTGCCAGTGCATCCGCCATCTGATTATCGTCTTTGGATAGATGGATAAAGAGACATTTGGTGAAATTCTTCATTAAGGCTTTCCAATAGCAGATATAAGGCTTTAGTTTTTCCTCTTTGACCTCCTATTGTTCATTAGCCTGATTGATAACTAACATTGAATCCCCATAAACTAACAAATCTTTCACTCCAGCTGCCACAATCACCTCGACTCCATAGATACATGCTTCATACTTAGCCATGTTGTTTGTGACCTTGAAATCCAGTTTCTTTGCCATTGGTATAGTTTCTCCTTCCGGAGTAACAAGAATCACTCCCAATCTAACTCCTTTGTTATTTACAGCTCCATTAAAGTAAAGTTTCCACTCCCGATGCTCTACAACTGCTAAGTTCTCATATAGAAACTCCAAGTTCCACTATTCTTCACCTTTGATCGCATTCTAAGCTAAGAATTCTGCTACTGCTCTTCCTTTGATTACCTTTATAGTAATGTACTCTATATCAAATTCAGTTAAGAGTACTAACCATCAAGACATTTTTCCAGTTAAAGTCGATGCTTGAAATAGATACCTTAGAGAGTCTATTCTTGAAACAGCTTGAACCCTGTAAGATTGAAAATAATGCCTCAATTTCCTTGTAGCCTAAATCATGATCAGACATGTCTTTTCTACTAAATCATATTTTTCCTCATAGTACACTGTGTGCTCTATTCCATCTGACCCTTTTTATGCTAACATTGCCCCCATTGCATCCTCTTCTAAAGCCAAGTATAAAACCAATGGCTTACCCTGTCTAGGTGGTTTTAGAACAAGTGGATTAACAAGATACTCCTTTATCTTATTAAAAGCTTTTTGACAATCATTATTCCACTTAACCGGCTGATCTTTCCTTAAAAGCTTAAAGATAGGATCATAAATGTTAGTGAGATTTGCGATAAACCTACTAATATACTACAACCTACCAAGGAATCCTCTTACTTCTTTCTTTGTCTTTGGTGCCGACATTTCCTGGATGGCTTTCACTTTATTCGAATCCACTTCAATTCCTCAACTACTCACTATATGCCCTAACAGCTTCCCTAAAGTAACCTCAAAAATGCACTTCTTTGGGTTGAGTCTCAGGTTGTACCTCTCAATTCAGGTTAAGAACTTGTCTAAGGCTTTAAAGTGTCCTCCTCTTGTCTCTGATTTGACTATCATGTCATCTATATACACTTCAAACTTTTTATGCATCATATCATAGAAAAGTGCAGTAGCGGCTCTTTGATAAGTTGCATCTGCATTCTTAAGTCTGAAAGGCATCACCTTATAATAATAGGTCCCCTATTCTGTGATGAAAGCTGTCTTAATCTTATCCATGACTACCATCATGATCTGGTTGTACCAAAAAAAATTCATCCATAAAAGAATACATTGCACTTGCTGCAGCGCTATCCACTATTACATTAATGTGAGGTAACGGGAAGTCATCTTTTAGACAGGCTTTGTTCAGATCCCTAAAATCCACACACTTTTGTACTTTGCCATCTTTTTTAGGAACATGTACTATGTTTGCTAGCCATTGAGGGTAGTCTATTACTTCTAGGAAGTTAGCCTGCATTTACTTGGCAATTTCCTCCCTTATATTTGCTATTTCCCTATCCAAACCTGGCATATCTTCATAAGTCCAAGCAAATACTACCTTTCTTTTTGTTAATATTCTCTCAAAATTTTTCCTCTCTTAAGGAGTTACATCATGTGATATAGAAATGTTCTTTGGATTATCATTTGTGCCCATGTTAAATGAATCAAATTGAATTGAATTAATGTCAAACATGAATGATAGATCAAAATTATAATGCATATAACTATCAGGATGCACATCACATAAGTAAGCAAAACCAGCATTCATATCATTGACCATAGGAAAAAAAATATCTTCATCCGCATAAAGATCGGATGTTATTACATCAGTTTCTTCATAAAAAAATATCAATAAAACTATCACTAATGACAGTAGCTAAGTCCTAGGGAGGTTCCTCCTCAGGTGGCAGACACAGCAGCTCCTTAACAGCATCATCACACATCCTTTCAATTACTTGCTTCATGACTTCCTCTTTGTTGCTGGCTACTAGGCTTTCTACAATCTGCTCTTTGAAGATCTTAAACCTAGGGACATCCTTTCCAGCCACGTTAATAGATTCTTTGGTGCCCAGATAATACTTGCCCTCCCCTGGCTTGATGCAGTTCTCACTTAGTGGTCCAATCCTTCCCAAGGGCTTATTTCTTTTTGCTTTCTCCTTGTTCTTTGTTCTTCTATTAGGTGGTCCTGCCTCCGTATATCCCAAACCCTTCGTATGGTCCTGGGCTTTAATGTTCAGGGGCTTAAGACTTCCTTGTTCATTCTTCCCAAGCCCCTATCCAGGTCGATAATTCATGCCTTCCATCATTTTTGCAACCCTGTGATCCATCTCATCAAATATTCTAGCAACTTGGAAACCAGGTGAAACACACACTTGCTTCTATTTATCAAGTATAGCTACCACAGCTGCATTGGTTCTAGCTTCTATTGTCATGACATATCCTTCATAAGGGAATTTTATTTTTTGGTACACTGTTGAAGGTACTCCTCCCAGGGCATGAAACCATGACCTTCCCAATAGCAAGGCAGAGGTAACAAGGATGTCCAGTACAATAAATTCAACAGTCAACTCTACGGGCCTTATTTTGACAAAAGCTTAAAATGTTCCCTCCACATTCCTAGTACTATCATCATAAGCTTTGATTATAAGGTTTGAAACCATCAAGTCATCTTCTTTCAGACCCAAATTGGGTAGGATCTTTAGCGGGCATACATTTATAGCTGAACCATTATCTACCATTACAAAGTTGGTTCTCTTCCCTTTTACTTCAGCTGGGATAAATAATGCCTTGTTATGATTTCTTCCCTCGAAAGGCAAGTCATCATCTGAGAATGTTATCGTCCCATGTTTCTTTTTTGTCACCTTTGCTACCATAGCCTCAGGCATAGCTGCTGTTTCAATGCTCATGTTTGACAAAGCTTTAATTAGAGCCATTTTGTGACTACCCAAATGCATAAGTGATTCCTAGATGCTCACACTTGCTTTAGCCTTCTTGAGTTATTCCAGGATCAGATCCTCTTTCTGTCCTTCCTTTACTTCTACATCTTTTGTTTCTTCCCTTTCTACAACCCTTTCATTTTACTTTTTTGCTGTCCAATAATTCCTCCCACTTCTAGTAATATGATTCATATTTGGAGTATCACTCCATATATCGACTCCAGTGGGTTTTTTTTTCATCAGAATCATACCATATGTTAATAACTTCAATGATACAGTCTCTTTTCCCATCTTTCCATACTTCCATTGTGTATGTTTCCTTCCCTTTCAGATCTTCTGTATTGAGCTTATTACCTAAATGTTAATTTAGCAAATCTTTAACTCCTTCTTAAGACTATTTAAGAGCCAAAGGTTCATCCTCAAATTCATCACCCCACCCTATAGGCATAATCGATTTAATGGGGATGTCAGCGGAAGCGGGTTTAGAATAAAACACTTTGTAATCAAACTTGCTTGAAGGTTGTCCCAACAAATCTTTGACTCCTCTTGGAGACTGCTCGGGAATTTTAGGCTCTTCTTTTATTGGCTTATCATCAAACTCATCTCCCCAACCTGAGAGCTTAATTGATTCAATAGGGATATCAGTAGAGGGTGGTTTTAAGTAAAATACTCTGTAATCAAACTTGCCTGAGGGCTAGCCAAGTAAATCTTTTACTCCTCTCGGTGGCTGTCAGAAAGGTTCTCCATTGGGTATAAGGTTGAGGTCCTTAAAGGAGCTTAGCACTTGTTCTTTGCTAACCCCTGAGTTGATCATCATGGTGGCTGGTGGTGGAACATTCTGGTAGTCTAGGAAAGGGTTGTTTCTGGTGTTTAAGTTGGAATTGGATTTCTTAGGGTTGGTGATTTTTCTAAAGTCTATCAGGTTTTGGATTTCGTGTTTTAGGCAAATGTAGGTACCTATAGGATGGCTAGTAGCTTGGTGGAATTTACAGTAACTGTTAGGGTTAAAACCAGGGACATTTGGGTTTAGTGGCTTAGAAAAGGTCAGGGGTCTGAGTAGGCCTTTTTGGATTAGCCTCTTTAGGACTTTAGAGAGTGGCTGGTTGAAGTTGGAGAATTTTCGGGGTTGCTACTCTGCACGCACCTCCATAGCTTGGCTAGTACTTCCCTATTATGTGCCTCCAGTTGAGTAATTTTGGGTTATTGTGCCTCTAGAACTCTTTTTTTTCTCATTCTCTAGCCTCCATAACTCTTTTTTTTTCTCATTCTCTATCTCTTCAACTTGTAGACTATCATTATATAGATCTATGAAGGTCTTTGGGTTCATCATTTACAGTCTTTCGACTAAATTAGGTGATACATTATGAACAATCATCCTAACTTGATCATTTTTAACCAGTTTATTTTACATTAGTCATGCTTTATTCATGAATCTGGTGAGGAAATCAGAAAAGGACTCATTTGGTTTTTGCCTAGTCAACTCTAAATCCCTAATTGACACTTCCAATCGAGTGTTATAATCATATTGTTTCAAGAATGCAGTACATAGTTCCTTCCAGTTAGCTCTAATAGACTTTTTTAACCCATTGTACCAGTTCACAGCCATTCCTTCCAGGGACAACACAAACAACCTAGTGACTACTGCTAGAGGTGCTTTTGTAGTGCTCATGGTCATTGTGTATTGACTTAAATGAATTCTAGGGTCTCCTCTCCTATCAAATTTCTACAGTTGAGGCATTTTGAAATTTTTAGGCAGCTTATCTCCCTCCATTTGCAGCATGTCATCAAAGTTAAAAGAATATCCTATTCCTTGTCCTCTAATAAGCTCTTCCATTTTAGACATTTTCTGAGTCAGCGCTTGCATCTGCTTGGACTCAGGTCCTGAACCAATTCAAGTGATTCTCTCTTTGCTTTTTTTACCATGTAGTTCTCAATGTCCTCCATTCTCATATTAGTAGCAATCACATTTCTAGCAGTAGGTTGCCCCCCAGCATTATTAGTAGCAAGTGGAGGAGCTACAACAACAGGTGGAGCTCCTATACTAGGTGGCTGTTCAACAGTAGCAACAAGTGGTTATTCAATAACAGGTTGCACTAGTCTGGCCAAAGCCTGTCTCAATTCATCTTGCATTATAGCTCTCATGACATCCATCAAAGCTCCCTTAATTTCCTCCAAGGTCCACATCTTTGGTTATTGTTCCATTTCAGTCTATTCAGTCTAAGCTAATTCAGCTTATAGGAATAGTGGATTGATTGGAATCCCCTCTAGTCTCTCCAGTTTATGAAGAATGCTTTGAGCTATGGACTCCGGAATTAAATCAACTCTGGTCAATCTGCCACCTCTTCGTCCCCAAACATGAGAAGACGCAGATGGATCTATGATGGTTGCAAAACAAGGTATTAGTATGATGCATGGATTATATGTATACATATGCATGATGCATGTGTTTATGAAATAAATAGCAGGCAAGCACTTAGCAAGTAGCAAGTATCAAGAAGTAATCAATAAGCACCATGCAAGCATAAGCCTTCCAACCTTATTCCTCCCACACACCTGTTCAATGGCGAGTTTCTTTTCCTAGGATTTTTGGTCTTGGCCTTCATATCAATAGGGGATATTAAGAGTCGATGCGCATGCCAAATCTCTCTTAAAAGAAAAAAGCACAGAAGCAGCATTTCTAAATATAAAGGTCTAGCCTAATCCCTATTAGCCTGAATGAGCTTTAAAGGTATAGGCTTGGGCTTTTATAAATAAAAATACCTCATGGAAATTCAAAAAAACAAGCATTTTGGGTAAAGACCCTAGGGGAAGTAACTAAGCCATTATATGTGGTTAGGGTCCGATGAAAAGTTAAGATTTCCTTAGCAAGATGCTCTCCATTATGGACTTTGAGTTACAGGCCAAGGTCAAAGGGGCCTAACATCCTTTACCAACTCAAGAGAAGATTACCCCCCCTTAGGGACTTGGGTTACAAACTCTGGTCAGATGAGCCCGGTAATCTCTCTTGAACCGAGTTAAGGCTAAGAGTGATGGTTAGCCAATCTATAACTCCATAAAGCTAGCGAAATCATGGAATCATAAACCAATGTCATCGATTTAGTAGGGACATGTAGAATGAATGCAAGAATGAAATAATAATTGATAAAATAATTCTAAAGAACACAAGTAGAATTAGTATCTCTTATCCCCGGTGGAGTCACCACTATAGATGGAAGGGTTTAGCACATGTCCAAGATTTTAGGAACCGCGACATTGTTTAGGCTCAGAGCCTTAGAGAACACACTAACCACTGCCACAAAGACATGGCATGGAGATGAAGAGTGGCCACCCAGGGTAATAACTGGGACAGATTGAAAAGGTGGTACTCGATTCCCTAAAAGAAAGCTAGCACCACAACCAGGAGATTCTAGATACGAAATACTAACTTCTCTTAGTCTCGTGTTCATTTAGAATAATTTTATAAATGATTATTTCATCCTCTAATTACATGCAATTTTATTAAACCCTAATTAACATCCATCTAACCCAAAAAGCAACAGGTCAACAAAATTACAACTAAAAATACATCAAAAAGGCAATGTCCCTATGTCTAAACTATGTTAATTTTATTTTATAATTTAGTTAAATCTACATATTTTATTTACAAGTGAAATGGACTTTAAAGGTAGGCCTACATTTTTATTAATTAGTAAACCTAGATCTATTTATGTTAGTTTGTCTAAGAAATGAGCTTAAGTTTATTTAATTTTAAAGAAAAATTAAATTAGTGGGCCTAAGTCTAAATTGGTTTTATTTTAAGTGACATGCGGGCCTAGGTCTATTTATTTTAAAAGAAATGAAATTAAGTGGGCTGAGCTAAGTCTAGACAAGTTTTAATTAACTAAGTGGGCCTAAAATCTAATTAACCTAATGGGCCTAAATTGATTCAAATTATTCCAAGCCTTAAACCATTTTTAAGCCTATTTATTTAAATGAGTTAGACCTAAACGTGGGCTTGGGGCCTAAAAGCATAAAAATGGCCCAAAAATAATAAAAAAAATCACAAAATCAAATCAAAATACATTCACATATGATTTCTAAAAAAAAACCTAAATTAATTATATACAAACCCTAATTGACTAAAGCCACCATTAATTTTTACCTGATTGAACCTAATTACTAATTAATTTTAAAGTGCAGAAATTTAAATCTTTCACTATTCCCACTACTGGGGCTATTACAAACTACATACAAAATTAAAATTAAACAATTTCACACCTATGAATTAAAAATTAACTACACAAGATACCAAAATGTAGAATAAAAATTAAAATCCTAAGAACTATTAAAAAAATGATACGGGTTCATCCATGGCATTCCATGGATCTTCTGTTCAATTCTTGGATATTAGACTATTCCCTCAATCCACAATTGAGCATCAAATAAAAACACACAAAAAATTAGATTACTAATGAAATAAGGAAACAATAACGAAATAAAATAAAAAATTACAAGAAGAGAAGAGAAGAAAGAAAAAAGAATGTTGTGCATATGTTTTGAGATGGCCCCTCAAACTAGGATTTTCACCGTTGAAATTGAATTGTTGTCGATTATGGATTGGAAAGGGCGTTCTCAATAGCATCTAGATTTTTAGGGTTTTTTATGTAGTCAATTTTTTTGTATTTGTCTATCTCTCTCAGTCTCTCTGCATGTCCAAAGAAAAATCCCCCCTCACGCACGCAGACTCTTTTCTTTTTAAAGTAGAGTTTGAGCGTACTGACTTTCCTAGTTTGCAAGAACGCTCATCTCTTCAAAAACAACCTGATAAAAATTTTAATTTTTAAAAACTATTTATGCGTTTAAAACTTTATCAGATAATAATAAAGATAAAAAATGAATTTTCAACCAATCAAAACACTGAAAAAACAGATAAAAATACGTAAAAAATTGAAAAAACAGACTTTAAATGTCGATCCTAATTTTTTTAATGACTAAAAGACCCCCTGAAAACTTGACCTATTTGCAATCAAATCCTAAAAAATATTGCAATTTAGTCCCTAAAGTCTAGAAAATCGACAACCAAGTTCAATTTTTGAATAAATTTCATCATAGGGGCTTACGTCGCTATGGTGCACAATTGCATCTCGAAATTGGGTGCTTATAGTGTCCACCTCAAATTCCAATTGAATCAAAATAAAAAAAAAACACAGGAACTACAATTCATGTTAGTAAATTAAATAAGCAACAAAACAAAAATAAAAAAATCAAAGAAATCAAAGAGGGAAAAAGGATAAAGAGATGCTATGCAGAAGCTGCTTGATTCCCCTCAAAATGGAATTTTATTGTTTTAAGAATTGGTTCTACATTGATTAATCTCTAGACTATTGAAAACAAAAGAGCGTGATTTTTGTTTTTTTCTTTTCTATGTAGTGAAGAAAACTAGGTTTTTTCTTTTTGGTTTTTCTTTGTGATTTTTCTCTTTAGGGTTTTTTCCACCATTAGGAGCTAGTCCTTTTTCACACACACAATCTCTGCTTTTTATTAAGAGACCCATAGAGCTAACTGTCCTGAATTCCAACAACGGACGCAGATTCTTTATTTTTGAAAGTGATTTACACGTTTTGAACCTGTAAACCACAATTATCTTTTAAGAAAATAATTAAAACCAATTTTTAACCAATCAGAAAATAGGAAAATATGAAAAAATCATGGAAAATACAGAAAAAATGCAAATGTCCCATAATGTCGATCAACCTTTAGCTAATGCCGATCAGCATTAGGCCAATGCTGATCAACATTGGCATTAACCGACTGGCAAATTGCTCAACAGACCTAAAAAATTAAAAATTTTCAAAAAAAGCATTTCTAGAATCAAGATTTTGCAATTAGGTCCAAAAACACTATAATTTAGGCCTTGAAATCTCAAATTTCAACACTAGAGATCAATTTCTCAATTAATTTTTCATCATAGGGGCTTTCGTCACACTATTCATAATTGCATCATGAAATTGGGTGCTTACACATGTGATTATTGCAATTAAACCTAAGCCATTAATCTTATCCTTTGGTTGTTATTAAACTTTATGTCTTCATAGGATTGATCACCCTTTGGTTGAATTTACACAATGAAACTTGATCGAGAGATAGGTTGCTTTGGATTTAAATAATAACCTATTAGATGCTTTCTTAGTTGAGAGACATTTAAGTAACTAATATAGATTAAGGTTAAGTGCTTAAATCGGGTTAAACAAATACTTAGTAATTGAAAGCTATAAATCTAAGGTATCAATTTACTTGGTTAATTATAGGGTTGTTTGAGAGGAAAGCGTATGATTCTTTAGATGCCTTTAAATTGGATTAAGGTTAGCTATGGCTTAGGTATTAATTAATCTTAAGAAATGGTTGAATTGATAATAAAAACCCTAGCTCTTTAAATTTATTGTTATTTAATTTAGATTTCTTTTGCTTAATTTTAGTTTAATTTAAAATGCCTTTTTTTTATTGTTTAAACAAATAAGCACAATTAGTATTACAGTACTCAATTTGCAATCTTTGTGGGATTAATATTTAATTACTACTTGTACGATTCCATATACTTATGAATACATCAAGTTTTTGGCGTCATTGCAAGGGATTGCCAGAATTGATATTATTGAGAATTTTGTGTAGTTTTATTTAGACTTTCTTTTAGTGATTGTGTGTGTGGTTTTTCAGGGATTTAAGTATTTCATGCATATAACACATGGTGTAAGCAGACGAGGAGCCTAGTTAATACCACTTGATTTAGAGCTTGAGAGGAAAATTCATAGAAGGAGGAGATAGAATAGTAACAAAATGAATAAAGGGGAAGATGTAAGAGATCTGCCTCTAGCAGAACAAGGAGCATAAAATGGGAAAAATGAATAAAACAGGAAAAATGGCCAAAGAACTATGAGGGATTTTATGAGTCCTAATGTCCAAAGTGATCAGACTCCGATTGTGTGGCCAGCGGTAGCAACAAATAACTTTGAAATCAAACTGGTGATGATCTAGATGATCTAAAACTCATAATTCAATGAGTTACCACATGAGGATCTAATTGGACATATGAACCAATTTTTGGAATATTGCTTATCTTTCAAAATGAATGGAATACAGCCTGAAGTAATTCGATTGATCCTCTTTCTATTTTCATTGATGGATAGGGTCAAGAGGTGGTTCACAAGCTTACCACCCAACTCCATAAACACATGCCTGGAGCTTTATACAAGTTTCTTCAATAAGTATTTTCCTCCAGCTAAAGTACTCACAATCAGAAATGAAATCAACTCTTTTTATTAAAGAGAGGATGAGAGCTTCTATGAGTGCTAGGATAGATTCAAGGATCTTCAGAGACAGTGTCCACCACAGTTGATTCCTTTATGGGATTTGGCACAATCATTTTCAAAGGAGTCAATCTAACAGTCAAAGTGAACATAGAAGTATTAGTTGGAGGAACCATCATGTCAAAGACACTTAAGGATGCTTTGGAGTTTTTTGAAGAAATGGCTAACACCTAAAGCCTATGGTCTAATGAGAGGCTATTCCAAAGAGAGGGGGATTAATGAAAGTTGATAGTTTGATAATGCTATATGAAAAAATGGATGCTTTATCCAAGAGGTTAGACAAGATGAGTGTTAATGCAATTTCTAACTTGTCTTTTTCTTGTGAATTGTGTCAGGGTGGACATTCAATGATTAAATGTCAAATGATGTAAGGACTATCAATGGAGAATGCTAATTATGTGAAAAACTTGAAGGGATAATAGAATCAAGTGCAATGAAGCGCCTATAATCCTAATTGGAGAAATCATCCTAATTTCTCCTGGAGCAATCAAGGAAACAACCAGTGGAGGCCATAACCACCACCAGGTTTTAGAGGGTAAAATGCACAACATCACCAACCCAATTTCTAGAATGAAAAAGGTTCATCTTTAGGACTTTTTGGAGACTAAGTTAGAGAAGTTCAAGGATGTGATGACTATAAAAATGAGCCAACAAGATGAGACTATAAAGAGGTTGGAGGGCGAATTTGAGCAAATGTATCAAGGCACATAGCTTATGTTTAAGAATCTTTCTTCCTTTATTCATAAATTAGAGGTGCAAATGGGGCAATTGGCAAACTCTTTGTCAATGAGGAATCAAGGTTCATTGCTAAGCAACACTGAAAAGAATCCAAAAGAGTAATTGAAGGCTATTACCTTGAGAAGTGGAAGAGATATTCAACCCCTAAAAGCAACTTTGGAATATGACAAGGGAAAGAAGAAGGAAGAGGAGAAAGAACAAGAAGATGAGTGGGTTGAATTGCAAGTGGAAAAGGAACAAAAAGCTGAGGATAAAAATAAAGAGAAATTAACACCACCACCAGTGAAACCATATAAACCTCCAGTCCCATATCCTCAATGGTTGAAGAAATAGGAACATGACCAACAAATTGCAAAATTTTTAGAGAGGTTTAAGGCACTCCACATTAACATGCCTCTTATAGAATGTCTTTCTCAGATGACAAAATATGCTAAGTTTATGAAAAAGCTGATTTTTAATAAAAATAAGTTATAGGAGTATGAGACAATCATACTTACAAAGGAGTGTAGTGCAATTATCTCGAATAAACTTCCTTTAAAAAGGAACCATCCAGGGAGTCTCACTATTCCATATTTTATTGGAAATTTAAATTTTCAAAGAGCTTTATGTGATTCAGGAGCTTCGATTAATCTTATGTCTTTGTTTGTTTATAGGGAATTAGGACTAGAAGAAGCAAAATCCATAAATATTCAATTGTAGCTCATAGATAGGACCATGAAGGAACCATAAGGCATAGTGGAAGATGTGCTAGGAAGGGCTGGGAAATTTATTTTTCCAGTTGATTTTGTAGTCCTTAACTTTAAAGAGGATGAGGAGCTTCCATTAATCCTTGGTATGGCTTTTTTTACACTGCAAGAGCAATCATTGATGTTTATGATGAAACTCTCACATTGAGAGTGAGGGGTGAAAGTTATAAGTTTAATGTTTATCAAAGCAAGAAATACCTCTATGATGAAGATTTTTGTATGAGAGTTAATATTATTGATAAATGTGTGCATGAAGTCCAACTATGAAGGTTGGCAAAGTCTATGGAAATTAATAATATTGAGAAGTGTTTTCAGGTACAATCCTCCTAAGATGGAGTACACCTCAAACACCAAACCCACATACCACACATCTAATTGCCAAATATTGAACCCGCACCACCCTCAACCATAAAGCCACCAAAATTAGATTTGAAACCTTTACCCTAATATTTGAGGTACACTTTTCTAGGAGAAGATCAAGCACTACCTATGATTATATCCTTTAAACTTAATAAAGACCAAGAGCATTTGTTAGTGGACATGCTAAAAAGGAGAGTAAAACCAATTAGTTGGCAAATTTTGAACATTAAGGGCATAAGTCCTTCATATTGTATACACAAAATCCTAATGAAGGAAGGACACAAGCCAACCATTAAAAGGCAAAGAAGGCTCAACCCAAATATATAAGAAGTGGTGAAGAAAGAAGTAGTTAAGCTTCTTTATGCAGGGATCATTTACTCGATCTCAGATAGTTCATGGATGAGCCTGATTTAGTGTGTACCAAAGAAAAGTGGAATAACTATTATGAAAAATGAGGAAAGAGAGTTAATTCCTACAAGAGTTGTAAGTGGATGGAGGGTGGGTGTGCATTGATCATAGAAAGTTGAATTCATCAAGACCATTTCCTATTACCTTTTATTAATCATATGTTGGAGGGGATAGTAGGACATGCTTTTTATTATTTTCTAGATGGGTACCCAGGGTATAATCAGATTATAATAGCTTTAGATGATCAAGAGAAAACCTCTTTTACATGTCCTTATGGCACATTCGTATACAGGAGGATGCCATTTGGATTATGTAACGCTCCTACGACATTTCAAAGATGTATGATGGCCATTTTTATAGATTTGGTAGAGGAAATCATGGATGTTTTTATGGATGATTTTTCAGTTTATATAAACTCATTTGAGGGATGTCTGAATAACTTAGAGTAAGTTCTCGCATGTTATGAAGAAATAAACTTAGTGCTAAATTGGGAAAAGTGTCATTTCATGGTAGATGAAGGAATTATTCTAGGTCACAAGATTTTAGCCTAAGGCATTGAAGATGATAAAGTAAAGGTGGAGACAATTGAGAAGTTGCAATATCCCATAAATGTGAAGGGAGTCAGGAGTTTTCTTAGCCATACAGGCTTCTATAGGCGGTTCATCAAGGATTTTTCAAAATCTCAAAACCCCTTGGTAAGTTTTTTGAAAAAGATTTACCTTTTAATTTTACCAATGATTGTAAATTGGCTTTTTGACAGGTTAAAGGAAGTCCTTATTTCAGCTCCTATAGTGATGGCACCGAATTGGAATCTACCATTCGAATGGATGTGTGACTCAAGAGATCACGCAATAAGAGCTGTGCTTGGTCAAAGAAAGGAGGACAAACTACATGTGATCTACTATACAAGTTGACTTTGATTGATACACAGTTGAATTATGCTACTATAGAAAAGGAGATGTTGGTAGTCATTTTTGCTTTTGACAAGTTTAGATCCTATCTTCTTGGCTTTAAAGTGGTTGTGTACACATCATACAGTATTGAAGTACCTAATGAACAAAAAAGATTCTAAGCCAAGGCTTATTATATGGGTGCTGCTGTTATAGGATTTTGACATTGAGATTAAAGACAAGAAGGGATCTGAAAATGTAGTAGTTAATAATCTTTAAAGTTTAGATATAGAGAAAGAAGAAAGGGATAGTTAAGAGCTATTTCCATATGAGATGCTTTTAACCATAGAGAGCATGGGTGCTCCTTGGTTTGCGGACATAGAAAATTTTCTATCGAGTGAAGAAAATCCAAAAGAATTCACTACTCAACAAAAGAAGAAGCTGATTTATGATTCCAAATTTTACATTTAGGATGAACCATGTTTGTGGAAATTATGTAGTGATGGTATGGTGAGAAAATGTGTAGCAAATGAAGAAGTTGGGTCAGTCTTGCAACATTTTCATATATTGGTCAATGGTGGACATTTTGGACCACAAAGAATAGCTGCTAAGGTTCTTAAAGCAAGGTTCTATTGGCCTACACTTTTCAAGATTTTAAAAACTTTGTGATTCACTGTGATGCATGTCAAAGGAGTAGTAACATTTTAAAGAAGGATGAAATGCTTTAATATGGAATCTTAGAGGTTAAAATATTTGATGTATTGAGCATTGACTTTATAGGGCCATTTCCTTTATTAGAGGGTAGTAAGTACATTCTTGTTTGTGTTGACTATGTTTCCAAATGGGTAAAAGCTCAAGCATGCTCAATGAATGATGCAATAGTTGTTTGCAATTTCTTCAAGGAATTATTCTCTCAGTTTGGCATGCCTAGAGTAATCATAAGTGATGGGGGAACACATTTTTACAACAAAAATATGGAAATATTATTAGCTAGATATGGGGTGAAGCACAGAGTAGCTACACCTTATCACCCTTAAATAAGTGGACAAGTTGAGGTGAGCAATAGGGAATTAAAGAAAATTTTAGAAAGAACATAGTGTAAATCAAGAAAATAATGGGCAAGGAAGCTTGACGATGCTTTATGTGCATATAGAATAGCTTACAAAACATTTATTGGGATGTCTTCTTTTAGGTTGATTTATGGAAAAGCATGTCATCTTCCGTTTGAACTTGAGCATAAGGCCTATTAGGTGGTAAAAGCTTTAAATTTTGATTTTAAGAAGGCAGTTGAGAAGAGATTGTTACAGATTTGTAAGCTTGAAGAAATTAGAGAGCTTACCTATGAAAATTCATGGATTTACAAAGAACGCACAAAGAAGTGGCATGATGCAAGAGTTAGAGTAAAGTGATTCAAGGAAGGAAACCATGTGTTGCTTTTCAATTCAAGCCTCAAATTATTTCCTAGAAAGTTAAAGAGTAGATGGTTAGGACCATTTACAATGACTTATTCATACCCTTAAGGAGCTGTGGAATTGCACAACACAAGAGGAGAAACATTCAAAGTGAATGGTCAGAGACTAATGTTGTACCATGGAGGCACATTTAAGGATTTCCATTAAATTGCATACTTGAAGGAATTAACTAAGTGAACAATATGGTGGTCTAGCTCACAGACCCTTAAAAGACCATTTCTTGGGGGCTAAACTAAGATTGTTTTTATTTTTGTTTTGTTTTAATAATTTCCTTTACATTTTTACAAATTTAGTTTAGTTTTGATGCTTGTTTCCTTTATGATTTTAGGAAATGAAGGAGGATCTCAAAAAGAGGTTTTGTAAGTTTAATTTATGTAGAATGTTGTTTAGTGTGATGTGCAAGTCATAATTGTGATGCATTGCTTGACTATGTTATTACATGCTTTATGTAGCAAATTTTTGTTAAAATGCATATTCAGGTCGCATGGCCACGCCTTTTTTTTGCACAACCATTTGCCTTATAATGTTACAATTCTTGACATGTAGGGCACATAACTATGCATCTTGCATCATTGAATTTATTATTGTGCAGGTCACACGACCATGCGCTCGGATGCACACGTCCGTGCACCCCGATGCACACGGCCGTGTGCCTATGTTGTCCTAATTTTTCAAGAGATGTAAAATCTCATTTTACGTGGAACTTTACCACTTCCTAACATTCCCCACTTCCTAAAGACCTAGGACTTCTAACCTTGACTAACTTTCCCACTTCGTAAACCCTAAACAACCTAACCCTTCTTACTTCCCACAAACTTTATCCAAATCCCACTATACCATCTCCTTCATTTCTTATGCACATTCACTTACCCTTCATTCCCTTTATTCTCTACACAATATTCCACTTCCCCATATTTTCTCTACACTTCATCTTCCTCATATCACCATGAAAAAAGACCAAAGGAGAAAGAGTATTGGTAAAAAGAAGTCTACTCCTCCTTCGAAGAGAATAAGGCTTGGTGGAAGCTCCAATAATCTGGGTGGTGCTAATGAAGAAAGGATGATAAAACCCTTCCCCAATCAAATTCAATTTAAGCATGATGGGCATAGGAATAAGTTTGAGCAATTAATAGGTAGAAAGATTGTGCCTAATAGGTATGTGAATGCTACTTCTTTGACTAAAATTGGGTTGCTACATGAGGTTAATTTGCATGTCAATAGAATGGGATGGAATGAATTTATCTTAATGCAAAATCCTTTTTATGCTCCACCCATTTATGAGTTTCTCTCTTATTTAGTTTTAATGAACACACTCTCATGATCACTTAATCATGTTTTTCATTTTCCTAAGAACTAAGATGCTAATTTTGCATATGATAGGAGTGAGTTTTGGAGAGAAATAACTGAGGAGAGAGGTGCTTTTTATGAGGCTAGGTCAGTGAAAGAATCCTAAATTCGATCGCCCGTATTGAAATATTTGTATAGGCTCATAGCACATTCCTTGTTTCCTAGGAAAGAAGGGGATTCTATGGTTACCACCATAAAGATTAACATTTTATATTGAATGGTCAATGATATAAAGCTTGATGTGTGCCATGCTTTAGCTAGGAAATTTAGAGATGTTGCTTCAAAAGTGACTAGGGCTATCACGATAAGAGGACTAGTGACTACCATAGCAAAATTCCTAGGCTTTGACACTGAAAATATGTCATTTGAGAAGGTTAAAGGTCATCATTTTATTAACACTAGCATGATGGAGGCGATGAGCTTGGTTTGAGTTGATCATACAAGGAGAGCCTTCCTTATCCAACCCGTTCCTCTAGAAGCATAAGAAGAGGAGGAGGAGGAAGATCAAGATGTAACTTTAAATAATGTCATAGCAAGGTTAGAGAATTTAGAGTTACAAGTTAGAGTCATAGACGTAAATGTGGGAGAGCTGAATGCTAAAGGGAAGAGTGTGACTCACTTTAAGGCAAATGAAAAGCACATTAAGCATGCTTAATCATAACCTTAATGCCTATTTCAGCTTGCAAAATTTTGTTCCACCTCCATTCCCTTATGATGAAGAAATGGAAGAAAAAGATTCCTTATCCAAAGGTGAAAGTGAAGAGTAAAGCCTTTATTTTTACTGTTATTTAGTTCTAGCTTGAACAATGTTTATTTAATGTTTGTTTTAAGTTATTTTTTAGAAATTTTTATTTTATTAATGTAATTTTTTTTTTGAATAAATTTCTCTCTGATATTGTTGTATTGTGTATATAATGCTTGTCCCACACCTTATGATGAGAACAGGTTGCAATGAGATAAGAAAAAAGCATCAATGCAGGTTTATTAGGGCATAAAAGAGCAATTTTTGTAATCAGGTCACATGATCGTGCATTTTTAGCATATGACTATGCGCTTTACGATGCTAGAATTCTACATTACCAGGTCATATAGCTGTGAAACTTTTGCACACGGCCATGCGACCTAATGACCATTGGTAGCATGAATTTTTCCTATTCTTTTTTTTTTATCATTTGCTCATACAATAAGGACATTACACATTATAAGTGTAGGGGAAGAATCAAAACTTTTCAAATTTTAAACTTTTATTTTGTTTGTTTGTGTTTCCTATTTTATTTTTTATTATTGATTTGATTTGATTTTAATTTATGTTTCCTTTTAAATTGGGATTTTTGGTGAGCTTAACTTCTATTTTAATTCTTAATTCCTATTTAATTAAGGAACTTTTTACTTAATGATTTTATTTTCCTTTTTGTATAAAATTTTAAATTTATTTCCTTTCCTTTTTGTTTTAGGAATAAAATCCTTTATATCCCATATTCCTTTTCTTATTTAAGCCTTTTTTTTTCTTTTTTTTTTGTTCTTGTTATTTTTTGTGTCTTTTGTTGTTTTATTTTTGGCCTAACATTGTTGTGATGGCTAGAATAAAAACTTTATATCAAGGAAGGAGGCTTAGTTATGGCAAGGGTAAGTCCAAAGACATAAGGAATGATTATGAAGCTTTCTTTGCCATTTATTCTGAAGAGGAAGGTAAAAGATTATGCTTTTTAGTCTAAAGAAATTTTAGCAAGCCAAAATATTTTGATGATGGGGTATTTTGAACATGGGGATTAAGGGAACTATAGATTTTTTGTAATAAATTAGGGTGGTCTAAATTGGCTACAACCCAATATGATGTATTCTTTGAGCTAACTATAGAATTTTACATAACATAATCAAGGGATCTTTTCTTGTAGGTTCTATAGGAAAGAGTACTATTTTAATTATGAAATCATGTATGATATCTTTGGTTTTCCTAAAGGAGGTGTTTCTCAACCACTATTGCATTATAATATGAGTAGTTTTTGGCATAAAATCACTAGAGGTGATAGAGTTAATGAGGGTCAAGTAATGACTAGTGGTTTGATTCAAGATCACTTATATTTAATTATGTATAAATTCATGACACACATAATTTTTGGAAGAAAATATAGCACTAGGATTTCTCCTGATGAGGTATTTGTGTTATGGTGCTTGAAAACTAACACAAAAGTATGTAGCACATACTTTTTTTGTGTTCTATGTGGCATGTTGTGCAGGCTAGGAAAGCATTATTGTTGATAGGGCATATTGTCACTGGTTTGGCACTGTATTTTTCTCCATTCAAATTTGCCAAACACTAATTGGAGCCATTAGAAGCTGAATCCCTATTTCACTCCTTTGACTTCTCCACTAAGTGCATCAAAATGAGGGAAGTACACTATTTTTTAGTTTTTATTTTTTTTATTTTCTTTTCATGTTGCATGTTTGTTTTACTTTAAGAGTCATGCATGTCTGGTTTAATTTTTAGTGTTGTTCATGCATTACTCTCACACTTGAATTTTTTCAAAATATTCATATATAGAACCTTGCTCATTAGTCTTAGTTTTCTTGAAAAAAATCCTTTAATCTTCTTTTAATGATTTTTTTGGAACTTTTAAATTAAGAGAGTGATTTGTGGCTAGGCTTTTTTACATTTTAATGAACTTAATGCTTACTTTTCTATTAAACAAATGAATTTAAATACTTGATACTTGTAAGTAGGAATTTGAGTCTGACCTTAGTATGGTTAAATTCTCATGTATTTTGGTTTATTTCTTCTAAAAAAAAAAGAAGTAATGAGATGGAGCATAAAACACACTCATTAGGAGCTAAATTTGAAAAGAATATATGTAAATGCTCCTTCTACTCCAATGCTCTTTTTTAGAGTAAGAGCATCCAAAAGACCCTTTTAGGAGGTATCCACATTAAGTAGTGCAAGAAAGGTAGGGGATACTGAGATTGGGAAGACTTTGAATGAATAAAAGCTTTTAACCTTATATTTGCTGAATTTTTAACTCCCTATGTGTTAGAATGATTCCTACTTGCTTCCATTTTTCTTACATGTCAATTATTTGCTTTCATGATTTCAATAGAAAAGTATGCTCTTCACATGGTAACAATGCATTCTTGACCTTAGGTTACTATTTTAATTTTAAGTTTTTAAGCTTTTTATCAAAGGAAGATTGAAGTAGTTACTCAAGTTAAAGCTAGTTAATGAGCATGATTCTTTAATTGAATATATGTATTCAAGCATTGTTTGAGGACAAGCAAACATTCAAGTATGGGGGAATTTGATGAGTGTAGGAAATGCGTTATTTTAATCACTCAATGTGTTAAGATTAGGCATCATTTTAGTTGCATTTATGTTTCTTTTATGGAGTTTTTGTTTAGTTTGCATAAATGTGTGCATGGTTTGTGTTTATGTTTCTTTTTAGTATTTTTTAATTTTTTTTATTATTTTTGTACATATAGGTGTTAAAGAAAAGTAAAGGAAAGATGCACAGGGCTTATGATCATTTTAAAAGAGTCAAAGGAGCTTGTAATGAGGCATTAATAGCTAATTGGAGAAAATTAAGGAGAAGAAGTTGTGAACGATCGTGTGCAAAATAACATGATCGTGCGACTTAATGTCAACAGATTTTGATTTTGAATTTAATTAGTGATTGAGGGGGATTTGATGGAGATTCATGAGGAAACAAATTAAGGGGTTGGAGACTAGGGTTTTATGTTGGGTGTAGCCTCCAAAAAAAGGACAATCATCATTTTGTTATTTTTTTTAAGTTTTTACATTGCATTTTTCTTTTTATCAATTTTTGGAGAGAACAAAGACTTGTGCTTGTTCATGTTGGTTTTGGAGATTGAGTAAGAGGATTGAAGAATACTATATCTAATGTTCCAGGGGGTTTTTGTTATGATTTTGATATAGTTCAATTTTATTTTGATTAATGACAATGTTTATTTTCTATTATTCTTCATATTTGTCTTTTATAATTAACATGAGTCACTAGGTTCTTTGTTGGGGTTCTTATTTCAATTCAACCATGTGTGATTATTGCAATTAAACCTAAGCCATTAAGCTTAATCCTTTGGTTGTTATTGAACTTTATGTCTTCATAGGATTGATCACCTTTTTATTGAATTTACACAATGAAACTTGATCGAGAGATAGTTAATTATTATTTAAATTGATATTAAGAAATGGTTGAATTGATAATAAGAACCCTAGCTCTTTAAATTGATTGTTATTTAATTCATATTTCTTTTATTTAATTTTAGTTTAATTCAAAATGCCTTTTCTTCATTGTTTAAACAAACAAGCACAATTAGTATTACAATACTCAATTTGCAATCTTTGTAGGAATGATATTTAATTACTACTTGTACGATTCTGTATACTTGTGGATTATGCATGAGTTTTATTAGGTGTCGAGCAAAACAATGCTAATATTACCTACTTAGGTGTTAAGTAGAATGACAATGCTACCATTACCTCCTGAGGTATTAAGTAAAAATGATCAATTATGATTACCGTTGTGGTTGTGATTGTGATTGATATTGAAGTTGTGATTGTTGTTATGATTCATGAGTGTGATTATGATTGATGCATGATGCAACTTGATGTATAATTATGATTATGATTGTGATTATAAGTGATGCATGATGCAACTTAGTGTATGATTGTTATTCTAATTGTGATTATGATTAATGCATAATGCAACTTAGTGTATGATTGTTATTCTAATTGTGATTGTGATCAATGCATGATGCAACTTCAAGGATCATGCATTATAGATGCAAATTTAGGACTCAAGTAAAAGTGATAGTGATGCAGTTCAAGTTCATACAGTAATGCTGCTAAGATATCTAAAGAATGAGACAAGCGCATGGTAATGATAAGCAACTGAGCATATGGTATGTAGTCAAGTACATGTGATGCAATGCTTTTTACATACCTTTTTTTGTTATGATTTTCTTATAGGTGATTCTCAATTTTAATTGATGATGATGACTTTTGAATTGTTATTGACTGGTTGCCACTCAAAGTCTTAAGAAGACACACATAAACATGTGAAAAGTATGCATTTAAACTTATTTTTCAAGTATATGCATTGAATTATTTATAATGAGCTAAGCACTTACACTTTTAAATTCTTACAATTAATTCATTAAAGTCAAGAGTCATATGTATTAGAGGGGTTTAAGCTATCCTAACTATAAAAATCTTGAGTTAATAAAAATCTCATCAATTCAAAAAATAGGATCCATAGCTCATGGCCAAGACTGTGTATGTTACCAAGTAGAGAGTAAGCTTCCTAAGTGAATTTATAAAAAAAAAACTTGTAAAAAATGTAGATGACTAGAATAAATTTCAATTATTAAGAACCTTTAAGTAGGAAAAGTAATGGTCAATTGTACATTATTTATTTTTTTTTGCAGGGATTTTCTTTCTTTAGTATCCCCTACCTTTTTCATATTACCCAACATGGATACTGGCAAAAGGTCCTTTTTCATACTACCCTACCTTTCTTGTTCAAGAGTGTTATTTATTGGGCTTGTAGATTGCTCTTAGTCTTTAGGAGAGTGAGTCTTCCATTGGTGGGAAGGTCTAAAGAGGAGGAAAGTTCCGGTGCCTTCACCTAATTCCATGTACTAGGGGTGTGAGCTGATTGGAGATAATCTCATTTTGGCTGGTGCATCAGAGCCTGCAGAGGCATTTGCCTTCAGGTGTTTCTTATTCTAATGTTTTGATTCCTTAGCTGGTTGATGCTACTGTCATAGGTGACTCTACTCCTCCTTCCAAGCAAAGATGGTTATGATCTTATTGTCTTGGTGTCATTGCTTTTTAGTCTGTGACAGGCCCTTCTTCTCAACCCTCTCCTTCTCAAGTGGCTTATCATGCTCCAATATGTGTCATTATTATTCTCTAAGACATTTAAGAATAAGTTTATTAATGGTAAATGGAAAGAAATGAGTTTTGAGATCTTTATCTAGTTTTGTTATTGTAGGGACGTCATTCTCATTATAAAAGGATTGGTTTCTTATCTTAAGTGATTGATAAGGAACTTGATGTAAAGGGTGGTATTGGTGCTTCTCATGCTGATGATGTTGCTTCTAGGAGTGTGTTGAGCGGGAGTATCATTAATCCCATTATTGCCATATTGTAGGGGTTGACAATCATTGGTGGTTTTGTAACTTATCCACTTCTGGCGCCTGATTGCCTTCCATTAACTTATGCCCCTTAAAAGGTGACTCGTGTAAGTTTCGCTTGTCATTTTTCTTTGATACAAAAGTATATTTTCTTTCCCCTTTTTAAGTTCCTTACTTTGAGGTGAATTGATTATTTATTTATCTTGCTAGTGCTCAATATTAATTTATGAAGCATTATGGTTCATAGCTAGTATTGCCTCATTTGTGCAGTAATTTTATACGATGGCTCATCAGTAGTGGGAGTTGAGTGAAGTTACTTTGAATGACCATGTTAGGGAACTGGAGTTGGAGCTCATGAGGCATAATGATGATGCCCTTAGAGCCTCTGATGAAGATAAAGACTGATAGGATATAGAGGTTGCCCTAAATAGTAGCTATGGCTGATGAGTTTGTTTTATAAGTTAAGTGTAGGCTTTTTGGTCATATTAGCTTGTGTTGTATTATTTTTCAAGATCATGGACTCTGGTATGTATTTGGGCATGTATCCTCCTTCCTATACTGTACTATGTTTGTAACTTTTGCTCTTTGCCATTGTGGTTACTATACTTTCTTAGTTTGTATTTCTAATGGTTCTCTTTATATGTTCTGGTGATGTTTATAACATTTGTTTGCACTATGCAACTGTTGTATTATGAATTTCTTGTATGTGAATGATAACTAGTGTACTTGTATTTTTTTTATGGTAAATATCTATATTTGTGCTCATCCTCCTCCCTTTTTTCTTTTCTTTTTTTCTTCTTTTTTTTAATATACCTCACTTCTGCTTCGAGGTCCGATAGTAATGATCTAAAATTAGCAAAGTGATGAGAAAGACAAGTATGTTATAGAAGAATATAAATTCTACTTAACATGTTTGATGCATTTAGGCAGAGGGTAGTGATGCATGACATTTTCACAAACACATCCACATGATTTAATAGACATTTGCATGTTTACTGAAAACATTTAAGAAAAGCACAGCTGCATTTATGTAAATTTCAATTTAAAGGTACCCCTGTCCTTAGCTAGCCTTTTCAGGTTTTCTAACTAAGTATTTTTTTCCCTTATTTTTCCTAACTTTTGCCTAGGTTGCCTTTTTAGGTTTTTAACCTAGCATGAATCCCTAACTTTTGCCTAGGCCTCACTTTTGGGTTTTTAACCTAATGGGAAGATCCCTAACTTTCAACTGAGTTGCCTTTTTTTTTTTGACTAAGCGGGGAATTTTGATTTCTTTCTTTTTTTCTTCTCTCTCTTTTTTTGATTTACTTAGATATAGTATTTCTTTAATCGATCAACATTGACTAGTTCTAAAAACTCATTCCCCTCAAAGTCCATTAGCTTGACTTCTCCTCTTGATAAGCCAGTCTTGACTAAATATGGGCCTTCCAAGTTCGATCGAAACTTCCCTCTTGGATCAAGAATATTTTTGTCTAACTTGCTTTAGTACTCAATCCCTTACTTTGATACTCTTGTGTTTTACTTTCCTATTAAAGGCCCTCGCCAATCGAGTTTGATACAATTGTGTGTGATATCGTGCTTTGAGTATTTGGTTATCTAAGAGAGTGAGGTTGTCATGCCTTTGCTGAGCCTATTATGTTTCAGACAATTCTAACTCGATTGCTACATGGAGTTGACTTCATTTCTACTTCCACTCTGAGGACTACTTCAGATCTATGCACTAGTGAAAATGGAGTGGCTCCTATTGAAGTTTTGATTGTGGTTTGGTATTCCATAAAGCAATGGTAGTCTGTTTACCCAGTCACGATGAGTTTAAGTCATCTTTGCTAAGATTTTTTTTATGTTGTTGTTTATGGCTTTGACTGCCTTATTTGCTTATTGTTTGTAAGGCAATGACTTGTAATGTTCCATCTTATAGCTCCTTAGTAGTTCTTTGACTTTCCCTTGGAATAGAACACCATTGTCTGAAACTATATGATGAGGAATTCTATATTAGCAAAACAAATTCCTCTTGATGAACTTGGACACTTGCTTTGCTTCTAATCTTGCATATGATTTTGCTTCGACCCACTTTATGAAGTATTTGACTACCACTAGGATGAACCTGTGCCTATTTGAAGCTCTGATTATATCTAGCTCCCATGTTGAAGAAGGTATATTAAAGGGAGATGATTGATATCGCCATGAATTTGACACTTATAATATTTTCTTATAAAATTGATGTTGTCTTCCATCATTATCATCTAAAAGAACCCTTGTCTCATTAACTTCTTAGTTAGTGTTGCCCTATTCATGTGCAGACCACAGACACCCTTGTCTACTTCTTCCATTGCTCTTACAGCTTCATTTTCATCTAGACATCGGAGTTGTACCTCTTTAGAAGTCCTTCTATGCAAAATAACCTAGTGCGATATGAATTTTGAAGCTATATTATGAATTATTATTTTATCTTTTTCATTTTAACCTTAAGGATAAGCTCGCTCTGTTAAGTATTTTTGAATGTAGTAGAACTAGGGTTTTTCTCCCATTTTTAATTATGCTATTCTAAAGCACTTGTGCTGAGGCTGTTTTAATTCAAGTAGGATTAGTAGCTTCATCATTATTCTAGCTGGACCTTCCCACACTAATGCTAAGGAAGCGAGTGTGTCCGCCATTTAGTTGTGACTTCTTATAAGGTGAATAAATTTACATCTTTGAAAGTATTGAGCTAACTAATGGAGATGGTCCAAATGGCCTCAAGTGTTATTATTTCAATTCTTATTCTTCAGTTATCTAATTGATTACTAACATAGAATCCCCTAATATCTTAACTTTTGTTACCCCTATGGCTATTAGAGCTTCCATTTCAAATGTACATGCTTTGTACTCTACCTCACTGTTTGTGACTTTGAATGCTTACTTCTTAGTAATTGGTACTACTTCTCCTTATAGTATTAGAAGTATGACTCTAACTCCTGTGTCAAGTTAATTTATTGCTCCGTCAAAGTACATGTGCCATCCCTGCACTTTAATGGTTGAGTTGACATCATTTGGAAAGTTTAATTGAACTTCCTCTAAGTCTTAATTGGATTCAAAACTAGGAACTTAGTGACTGCTCTGCCCTTTATTGTCATTTTAGTCAAGTATTGCACATCAAATTCTGTTAGCAGTACAAGCCACTTTGTGAGCTTTCCTACTGAGGATAGGGCCTTGTAGAGGTACTTTATTGGGTTCATCTTAGACATAACTTAAATCTTATAGGATTATAAGTAATTTCTAAGCTTTTTCATAGCCCAGACCATTGCTAGGCATATTTGTTCAACCTGACTATATTTTTTTCATAAAGTAACATTTTCTTACTCAAGTAGTAAACTGTATATTAGACCTTGGCTTCCCTCTTGAGCTAGCATTTCATCGATCATATTTCCTTTAATGGCTAGATATAGAGTTAATGGCATGCTTGTCTTTAGTGGCTTTAAGACTAATGGATTGGCTAAGTAGTCTCTAATTTTTTCAAAAGTTAGCTAACACTATTCATTCCATCTGATTGGCTGATCTTTTATGAGTAGCTTAAAGATTGGCTCACAAACTATTGTTAATTTGGTGATGAATCTGCTAATGAATTATAGCTTCCCTAGAAACCCTTTGATTTCTTTCTTTATTTTCATCAATAGCATCTCGTAGATTGCTTTGCATTATCTATATTAACTTTGATTCCATTATGATTGATGGCATACCCTAGCATTTTACCAGTAACTCCAAATACACTTTTCTTGGGATTGAGTCTAATACTGTATTGTTTGACCCTTTTTAGGAATTTCTCAAGTGCAGCTGGATACCCTTCCCTTGTTTCTAAATTTACCATCACATTATCTGTATATACCTCCACTTCCTTATGTATCATGTCATAGAACATAATTTTTACCATTCTTTGATAGGCTGTACCTGCAATTTTCATACAAAATGGCATTACTTTATAACAATAAATGCCCCATTATATTATGAAAGTTGTCTTTACTTTATTAATGATGGCCATTAAAATTTGATTGTACTTGGAGAACTCATCCATGAAACATCTATGTGAAGCAAACAAAAGTCATCTTTTTGACATGCTTTATTCAGATCCCTATACTCTACACAAATTATGACCGTCCCATCTTTCTTTAGCAGTGGCAATATGTTTGCTTACCATTCAGGATAGTCTACTACCTTTAGGAACTTTTCTTTAACATGTTTTTCTATGTCTTCTTTTACTAGTTGGGCCCATTCTAGTCTTAGTATTCTTAGTTTCTTCTTCAATGACTTACACCCCTCTTTGGTAGGAATGAAGTGTTGAGTAATGTCTCAGTTAATATAAGGCATGTCTTCATATGTCTAAGAAAATACTTTTGAACCATTTATTAATATTTTTTCAATTTCTCTCTTCAGGGGTAATATCTTTGAAATGTACAAAAAGCATGGTTCATTTTTTGTGCCAATGTTAAATTGTTAAGTGCATATGGAATGAATATCAAATATGCTCATGTTTTGATCAATGTAATGCACACTACCATTATAAAAGACATAAAAAAAGTAAGCAAAATTTGATTTCATTGCATTAACTTTAGAGTTTATTACATTATCAGTTTCGAAAAAAGAAAATGTACAAATGTCAATTTCAACAGTGGTGTCCTTGAACATAATATGATTAACGCTTGACTCAAGGATGACAATGATTTTAGTGTAACTTGGTATTTTAGATTTGAGTTTTAACCCCAGATTCTTTATCATCTCATTAATGTCAGCTTTGGTGATTACATCTAGTAGTGGCAAGCATTTCCTTTTAGCAAAATCGACAACATCATTGAAGATCTTAAATTCAGATTTCTCGATCTCGTCTTTCCATTTTCTTAGTTTGCCCATGATATGTTTCGATTGAGCCCTCCACAATAAAAGTGACAGACTTCTTAGCCCCATTGTCCTTCTTAAGATCATACTCCAAGCCATGCTTCCTTATTTGACCATGAAATTCAAGGAACTCAATGATACTTATGTACCTTCCACCCAATCCAATTTTGGGTATGTGATGCATTTTCTTTATCATAGCTACGACCTTTGACTCAATCCAATCTTTGTGAATTACAAAGATTTGAAAGCTTGGTGGTAGCATATTTAAGCAAAAAATAATGTTATTGGTCTCAATTGGAATAGTGACAACTTTGCCATTGAGTGAAAATTTAGTCTTCTGATGTAAAATTAAAGGTATGCTTCCTAGTTCCTAACAACAATGCCAAGGTTAGTGATATGTCTAGGATAGTGAATTCTATTACTATTTGATGTCTCCTACAGTGACTACTACTTTAAAAGTCCCAATGATTGGCATTTTAAAGTCATCATAAGCTCAAATGATTACATTAGATTCCTCTAGGTCTTCAACATTCATCTTGAATTTGCATAGCAATCTCAAAGGGCAAATAATGATGGTGAACTCATCATCCACCATAACACATAAGATTTTCTTAGATTTGACTATCACTAAATGAACAAAGGGTAGTTGTGAATCCTTCCTTAAAAGGGTAAGTCTTCATTAAAGAAAGTGATAGCATTGGAGGGAGCTCTTATAAGAAAAGCTATTATTTTGCAAGGCAAAGTTGCAATGGCTATTTTTTCATCATCAATGCCCTGACTAATGCATTCTAGTGTTTCTTAGAGTCCATGAGCAAGTCCTATATACTAGCTTATGCTTGAGTCTTCTTGAGTTGCTTGAGATCTAATCTTATTGAGTAGGAGTTGCATCATTATCTTTTAACACTTCTATCCCTTTGAATAGTTCTTTCTCATTCTTAGGAGGTTGGTAAATTCTCCTACTACAAGTTGCATGGTTGATTGAGAGTAGTAGGTCTTTAGCTGTTTGCTACTTGTCACTTGACTTTGCTACCTCTTGACTTGTTACTAATGCATTGTTGCTCTTATCTTAGATAATGATCTCAGAATCTTTATGTGCTTGAATTTCTTTATTTTGTTTGGCTTCTACATTAGAATCATACCATATATCATTCACCATGACTTACGGACCTTGAGGCTAAGCAATCCTTACTATCCCATTTTCTTTGTCAAATTCTTCTCCTCAACCTGAGGGTATTATATCTTCCTTTTAAATATGAGTGGATGGTGGAGCTATGTATTTTACTTTTTAATCAAACTTTATGAAGTGGTAACCCAATAGATCCTATAGTTTGGGTTTATCTTGTTCAATCTTGAGGCTTTCATTAGAATTTGCTTTATATGGATAAAAGCAATTAATCACTTCACCATTCATAAAAAAAAGGCCACATCTCTTGCCCTTCTTTCTATTATTAAGTGATGAGCAAATGATTGGAGAATAGAGAAATACTTGAAAGTGGAAAGGTCTTGCTCATCTTCATTAGAGTCATAACAATCATGAATTAGGCTTAGAAATTTAGCTTCCAAAATCATTAAAAGTCATTTTTCTATTATGGCTTCTTTCTTCTCTTTGGTTTCTTAGATTATTTGGATTGATTGTTTCAATAAATGTTTTGGGCAAGTTGGATGAGATTGTGTTGGTTGATGGTGGAGGCCTGGTTCGGTAATCTAAGAGTGGATTGATTTTGAAATTAGTTCTTTTCTCAAGGTTATCAATGTTTTTAGAATTAATGAGGTCTTAAACTACAATTTTAAGGGTTCTACAAATATAGGTAGTGTGGCCATGCATCTGATGGAAGTGATAGTAAAAGTTTAGGTCAATTTGTTGAGTTAATGGGTTTGGTAGTGGTCTTAGTTCTTAAGGTTATAAGAGGTTCTTTTATTGTAATCTTTGGAAAACTTTGGATATTAGGAGGTTTAATTTTGAGTACTTTCTCAGTGGTTTATTGATGACATTAACAAATGGTTGGATTTGGTTTGGCTTTAGGTGTTGGGTTGAGTGTTTATGTGAAAGGTATTTTTAGGTTTTTAGCATTCTTCATCTTTTATCATGATCCTGGATTGATGAAGAGCTCGGAAGTTAGGGTAGTGAGTGAAGAGCATCTATTTTTAGAGATGAGGCAGTGCACCCTTGATTACCAACTCTATATGTTCATCTTTAGGGAGACGGTTCCTCATTCTTACTGATTTGGACCACCACCTTACAATGTAATTAGAGAATGAGTCACTAGGCTATTGTATTGATACTACTTGATAAATTTCTTATGTCAGTAGTAACCAGTCACTCTTAATCTTATCTTCAAGATCAAAGAACCAAGCCCTTAATACCTCTTCTAGTGATGTAAAGAAGAAATAAACAATATATGATTCAGTCAATTTGATCACTACCATAAAGGTAGTATAATTTCTCAAATGGACTCTTGAATCCCCAATACCATCAAACTTCGCAAAGTTTGACAATTTGAAGTCATTAAAAAGTGGTTCATTTTTAAACAAAGCTAAAATCAATGAAGCTCTTAGATTTATAAAACCCTTTATCCTTGAAAGCAAATTCTAGATAAGCCATTTTATTGGCTAACAGTTTTATCTCCCTTGTCGATTCAAGCTTGGTCAGATCATCGATCTTAATAACTTACAACTATGGTGCATTTATAAAAGCATGATAGTATTCATCACCATCATCATTAGCTTGCACAGGAATATGAAGAATACCCTTTCCCTTATCCGCTTTTGGATTAATAGAACACGAGGCTTCATTTAGCATACTAGTAATGTGATTCCCCTCTTAGGTGTTTCTAGCTTGAGTTTTGGTGGCTTTTATTTAGGCTTAGAGGATCTCAGCTATAGTACCATTAGTAAGCAATTTCTGAATCCCCTTCTAGTATATCTAATTATTGACATGAGGTGTCTTCTTGATCACTAATGTTAGGATTGTATTGAATATAGCTACATTTTTTCACATTGGTTAGTTAGAATAATCATAAAATAAATCATGTATGCATGGCGTGTTCTTTCAAAAGAACAGGGTAAGCATGTATGCATGGTGTGTGTAGACGACAAGGTTTAGCGTGCGTCCAAGATTTTAGCAACCGCAACACTGTTTGAGCTCAGGGCTCTAGAGAACACACTAACCACTATCACAAAGACATGACGTGGAGATGAAGAGTCACCACCCAAGGTAATAACTGAGATAAATCAAAAAGGTGGTACTCGATTCCCTAAAAGAAAGCTAGCACCACAACCAGGAGATTCTGGATACGGAATACCAACTTCTTCAAGTCTTGTGTTCATTTAGAATTACTTTATGAATTATTATATTATCCTCTATTTACATACAATTTCATATAAACCCTTATTCTAGCTATTAACTCCAAGGTAAACTAGTCATGAAAATACAAGTAAGTAATGCATTCATTCAAACATATAACCCCTAAATTAGTCTAATCTACATTAATTTCAATTAAATGAGCTAAATCTACATATTTTAATAAGTGAGTCTAAAGGGCCTAATTCCTTTTAATCTTAATTAAATGAACCTAAGTCTATTTATTTTAATTCTAAAAATGGGCCTAAATCTACAAATTATGAAGTATTTAAATTAATGGGCCTACTTCTACATGTTTTAATTATAAGGTGATTTTAAATCTACAAATTATGAAAATACTTAAATTAAGAGGGCTAAGTCTAAATTAATTACATTAAATTAGGTGAGCCTATGTCTAATTTACTAAATGGGCCTAAGTTATCTCTAACCTAAAATCTAATTAATTATGGGCCTAATGATGCATTTTAATTAATTAAACCTAAAAACCTAAATTTATTTAAGTGGATTAGAATCTAAAATGGGCTTAAGGTCCAAAACACATAAAAATAAATAAACGAGCCCAAAAACAAATAAAATATATCAATACAAATAACTAATTAAATTAATTCTTTCTAAAAACCCTAATTTTCATTAACCTAAATTAATCTACTTCCTCCATTGATTTTAATTAATTACCCAATTGAAATCCTAATTTTACTAACCAATTAATTAACATAAACATGTAATCACACACACATAATTCCACTATTCCCACTATTGAAGCTATTACAATAATCTATGGAAAATAATAATAAAAATAATTAATACAACCCAAAAATATAAATAAAGAAATTAAATAAAAAAACCTAAAAACTAAATTTGTAAGGTCTCATCCATGACATCCCATGGACTTTTCATGAGTTTAATCCTTTATAATCACCATAAAAAAAACAAAAATTATGATAAGTGAATAAATTATAACAATAATAAAATAAAATTAAAAATCAACAATATAAAATAAATAAATAAATCAAATCAAATAAGGAGAAGATGATGCTTATGAATGATTTTAATAGAGTACTCCTCAGATTTTGTAAAATTACTGTTCTTGATAGGCCTTCGAATCTTGTTCTTCAAAAATCCTCTAAAGATTTTTAATTAATCAATTAAGCAAAAGAAATTTTTTTATAGAGAATGCAGATGCTCTTTTTCTTTTTTTATTTTCTTTTTTTCCTTTTTTTCTTTTTTTTCTTTTCTCCTTTTTCTTTCCCTTTTTTTTCTTGTTTTGCCTTTTTCTTTTCTTTTCTTTCGTTCTCTCCTTTTTTTCTTCTCCTCTTTTCCTTTTGTCTCTCCCTCCTCTTTTCAGGAGCCAAAAAACTCCTTATATAGTGAGACATCCTTCAAACCCAACTTATAAATTGATTCCTAAAAGACTTCTATTTCCTTAAAAACATTATCAAAAATAATTTTAAGAGAATTTCAGACCAATTAGGACTCAAGAAAAGACTTTTATTTTCTAGAAAATTCGAGAACCCGACAGAAGAAGTCTAATTCTGATTGGAATTACACAATTCTGATTGAAATTAGTGTAGTTCCGATCAGAATTAGTGTAATTCTGACAAGAATTACACATTTCTGATCAAAATTATGTAATTCTAATCCGAATTATAAAATTCTAACCACTTTTTTTAACTTTTAATTACAAAAAGGTCCTTGAAAGAATTTAAATTTTGCAATTAGGTCCTTAAAAAGCATTAAAATTTAGTCCATGAAAACATTAAATCCTTTCTTTGAAAAATGCAATCAGACCTCTGAAGTTTCAAAGTTCAAGTATTGAAGACCTATTCATGACATTTTCAACATTGGAGTCTTTTGTTGCATCGATAACTCATCATCCTGAAATTGGGTGTCTATAGTTGCCCCCCTTTGTCACTGTTTGCTTGACAAATTGCAATAAAGTGAACTAGCACTCAATTTCTTAATTGAAATTTAGGATACTTACTTATGCTCCATGAAGCATTTGCTTATGGACTGGTTATACTTGGATGTACAACATTGATTTAAAATGACACATTATATTCGGTCGTATGATGTTAATTATACTCGATCGTATAATCTTGGGTGAAAGGGACTCATTGCACTCGGTCGTACAATGTCGACTATACTTGAACGTATAGTTTGAATTGAAAAGGAATATCACACTCGGTCATATGATGCTGAAAATACTTTGTACTTTTTCATACACTGCCAACTATACTCGGTCGTATAGTCTGATTTTGAAAATACATTGTACTTGATCATACAATGCTGACTACACTCGGATGTATAGTCTAAATTGAAAAGAAACACGACACTTGGTCGTATGATGTTGATTATACTTGGTCATATAATCTTAATTGAAACTACATTGTACTCGATCATACAATGTCAATTACACTTGGTCATATAGTCTGAATTGAAGGATACACCACACTCGGTCGTATGATGTTAATTGAAAATACATTTTACTCGGTCGTACAATGCTGACTATACTCGGTCATATAGCCTGAACTGAAAAGAAACATTATACTCAGTCATACAATGCTGATTATACTTGGTTGTATAATCTAATTGGAAGAATACATTGTACTCAGTCATACAATGCTAACTACACTTGATTGTATAGTCTTGATTTACAAAATACATCACACTCGGTCGTATGATGAAGAAAAGGAATTATACTTAGTCATACAACATCGACTACACTCGGTCGTTTAGTCCAGATTCTCTTATACGATTATGTTGTAATCTATAATTGCTCGCGATTAGCTGCAACCCTTTCATTGCTCACTGATGATGCTGCAATCCATAATTTCTTGTGATTAGCTGCAATCCTTTCATTGCTCACTAATGATGTTGTAATCCATAATTGCTCGCAATTTGCTATAACCCTTTCGTTGCTCATCAATGATGCTGTAATCCATAATTGTATGTGATTAGCTGCAACCCTTTTGTTGCTCATTAATTATGCTACAATCCATAATTGCTCGTAACTAGTTGCAACCCTTTCATTGCTCATTGATGATGTTGCAATCGATAATTGCTCGCGATTAGCTGCAACCCTTTTGTTGCTCACTGATTATGCTACAATAGTTAATTGCTTGCAATTAGCTATAATCCGTAATTGCTTGCAAATTAACTGCAATCCTTTCATTGCTCGCCTTAGATGCTATAATCCATAATTTCTTATGATTAGCTGCAACCCTTTCATTGCTCACCAATGATGCTGCAATCCATAACTGCTCGTAATTAATTGCAATCCTTTCGTTGCTTGCAAATTGACTGTAATCCTTTCATTGCTCTCCTTTGATGATGCTACAGTTCATAACTGCTCATAAATTAACTATAATCCTTTCATTACTCGCCTTTGATAATGCTACAGTCCATAACTACTCGCGAATTTTATCTTTGGTTGTTTGAGTTGAATGCTTTGAATTATTGGTGTTGACTGATTAGAATTTATGTGTTAACTAATTTCAATTTTGTGTAAACCATCTCTACCAGTTGGGTGCTCTTTCTTCTAGATTTGTAAATCCCTAAAGACTTATTGAAGTTAATTTCAATCATGATGAATGCACAAAAGTACCTTATAGTATTGAAAATTTATGAGAAAATTCATCACTTTTCACGAGATAAAGTGCACTCAATGAATCTCACTATTTTTTATTTTTATGACTGTAATTTATTCACCATTTGTAAAGGTTAGAGGCATCATTAACCATCATATGCTGAGAATATGTATTTTACCAAGTGAAGAGCTTACTTCCACACCTAATTTTGGGAGAATTTGCTAAACAAAACTCATGGAATTTTAGCATAAAAAGATCAAATTTTGAATATTCAAATAGCCTTTGAATTTTTTTTTATGCTTTCCTCCTTATCTGAGTATTCCCTCACCTTTCTCATATTACTTAGCATGGATAATGTGGGAAAGGTCCTTTGGATACTCATACTCTTATAGAGCATTAGAGTAAATAGAGTAATTTTTGGCATGGTCCTCTTTTAGTATTCCCTTGCCTTTTTTGTATTACTCAGCATGGATACTGCCAAAGGTTTCATGTTGATACTCTTATTCATTTCTGAGCATTGGAGTAAATTATGCTTGGTCTTATTTCAATTCTCCTCTTAGTATTCCCCTACCTTTCTTGTATTACTTAGCATGGATACCATCAAGGGATTTGTACTCATACTCATTTCTGAGCATTGGAGTAGATTATATGCACATTTATCATTCAAAAGATTGAAATAAAACTTTGAAATTCGAGCAATTTATGCTTCATGTCCACATATTTTGTTTTTTCATTTTCTTCTCCTGGTTTAGGTGCAAAGCAAGCATTAGATTGATTAGAGTTAATAAACTCTTAGCACAAAACTGTTAACTACTCATTTGAATTTTATGAGGCTAATAAAAGAAAGCCATTATGATTAAAAGTCATGAGATAGACTTTTCGCACATGATCTCATAAAGTGGATGAATTTACTTTCAATTTATGAATTTTATGATTGAGATGGTATTTTATTATAGAATCTAACGAAATAGAGTTCTGTTACTTCCCTTTATTATCATGATGAGTGTTAGCTATACAAAATGATACTTCTGATGATTGATTAGCATTTGCAACCTATCCTATTCTTATTGATGTATCAGTTCCTTTCACCTTCTTCATTCTCTTCTATTCTTCCCTGCACAAACTACCATAAGTTAGTATGGTCTATTTACAAGTGAAGAAATTTTGTCAAAAATGTAATGTTATTCCATGTTTTGCATTCTTCCCTTTAGATTTGTCTCTGATCGCAAGGTCATGATACTCCACCATTAAAGTTATGGCTTTGGGCTACATTTGTATTTCTACCATTCCATTAATGCTATGGTAGAGGATTTCATTCCTCTTCTTTATATCTCCTGCAAAAAAAGTTCAGAAGTTAAAGATCTAATTTTATGATCAAATGATTTTTCAGAGTGCATTCATTTCATGTTTTGAGTGCATTCTTCCCTTTTGATAGGGCAGGCGAATGTGTTGCTAACATGTTGGACCTTCTTATCACTATATTCCATACCCTACACTAGTCTAACTATTATGGAGAGATATTCCAAATGATGCTTCATATGAGACTATGGAGATGGATGTTGAATATAAGGAGCTTGAATGTCCTATCCAGCCTTTTAAAGTCACCAAGATGATGCTTTTGCAAGTGTCACTATCAGTGATGTTCCCTTACTGGATGGGCTCATGATTTATTAGGCTCTTGAGGTCTAAAGTTCCATTGAGTATCAGGTTCACCTTGATAGTGTTGCCATTTTCTCTCCAATATGAACATTCTAAATACCTTTCTGCACTTTTATAACACTAATTTTGAATATTAGTAGCAGAGTATTTGCATAATCTCACCTAGGCTCAAATACTTTATTATGCAAATCAAGTATTTCACAATAAATGTATTCAAGTGTATGCATGTTATGTATGAAATGTATGATCCTAATAGGTCTCTTGTTTGGAATAAAGATATGTTCATAGCTTAGAGTGTGACAACGAGGTGCCTCATCAATAGCCTGTAGGCTTGAGTATTGAATGCTTCACCATTGGTACTTTAGATGTCAGAGCTTCTTATACAATTCATCAGAGTAATGACCAAGCTAACAAGTGCAGTCCATAGCTTTACTCTGAAGCTCGTGATTGACCAATGCACTGCTGGACTTTTCTTTTTGTTACTACATTTGCTATATGATAATTGATGTATTTGTATTCTTGTTTCTGCCTCGAGATCTTTTATTCTGGCTCTTATATTTTAGTGTTCCATCTTTACTGTTTGAATGTAGACTCAATTTGCCCCTAGTGCTCCATTTTGCCCCCAGTTCCATTTTGGATTCATTCATGCTAGTCTAACAGTCTTTTTTTTTCATTTTCATGTGCAAGAGACCCAATTCGTTCACTGATGCTATTGATCCTTGGACTTACTAACCCTATTAGCTACAATCTCATGCACTGGATATGTAAAGGAATGGGCAAACTGATTAAAGTGAGTTCTTGATGATGAAATGAACTGGATTTTCACTTTGAAGAACTCTTGAGTTGACTATGAGGCTTGATGTTGATGCAATAATTGATGATATTTGTAAAATAAGACTTACAATGCAAGTTACTAATACACTTAAATTCTCAAGGTGCTAGGCTTACAAGGAAAATTACAAAAGGGTGGCAAAAAAGAAAACATAACTAAAATATTGATCTTATAGCTCTGATTTTAGCTTTCATTATGTAATGTCTTTCCCTTTAAATACTTATGCAGTATGATAAAAATGAATATGCGATATTTGAAAGAAATATCATTTCAATTTATTTCATTAATTAGAGAAAAAATGAGTACATTTAATACATCACATGACATAACTCATGTTATCAGCTATTCCTTTTGGATTTTCTAACTGAACATTTTTCCTAACTTTTATTTCCCTAATTTCTACCTGATCAGCCCTTTGGAAGCTTTTTAATCAATGAGAATGTCCTAACTTTTGCCTAGCTAGCCTTTTTAGGTTTTCTAGCTAGCAGACTTTTTTTTAAAGGTAGTATTTCTTAAGACGATCCAGATTGATTAGCTCAGTGAACTTATTCCTTTCTAGATCTAATATCTTTGCAGCTCCTTTGGGCAGGATCTTCTTGACTAAATATGGTCCTTCCCAATTTGGTCTGAATTTTCCTCTTGAATTAAACACCATCACCCTTGCCTACATTAATACCATATCTCCAGCTTTTATCTTTCCTTGCTTAACCCTTTTGTTGAAAGCTCTCACTATTCTCTTCTGATAAATCTGAGTGTGAAATAAAGCATCCATCCTTTTCTCATATAGAGAAATGAGGTGATTGAACCTCTTTTATATCCATTCACTCTCAGGAATTTTTGCTTCTGTAACAACTTTCAAGGATTTAATTTCCTTCTCTATAGGCAAAATCGCTTCACAACCATATACTAATGAGAACGGAGTTTGTCCCGTAGCAGTGGGTGTTGTAGTTCTGTATCCGTATAAAGCAAAAGGGAGATATTTAGAATAATTTTTATGCATTTTCACCATCTTGGAGAGAATCTTTTTTATATTCTTATTAGGTGCTTCAACTGCACCATTAGCCTGAGGTCGATAAGGTGAGGACTTATGATGTTCAATCTTGTATCTCTACAATAATTCAATCATTTTTGCTTAGAATTGAATGCCATTGTCTGTCACAATATGATGCGGGACCTATATCTATAAATGAGATTCTTCTCGATAAACCTTGCCATTTATCTAGCCTTCAAGGTACTAAAGGACTCTGCTTCTATCCATATAGAGAAGTAGTCAATTATAACTGCTATATACTTGTGCCTGTTCAAAGTAGTTGGTTTTACTTCCCCTATTATATCTATTCCCTAGGTTGTAAAAGGCCACAAAGATGTTAAACTGTTTAACACTGTATGGGGAAGATGATTGAGGTTCTCGTGTACTTGACACTGATGACATTCTTTCACTACTTGGATACAGTCCCTTTCCATGCTCATCTAGTAATACCCTTGCCGAATTATTTTCTTTGCTAGAATCATCCTATTCATGTGAGATCCATAAACCCCTTGCATGAATCTCTCTCATTGCATGTTCTGCTTCATCCTTTTTGAGACATCTCAGCTATATTCCATTCGACATCCTTTTATATAATATCCCATCATGACGTGCATAATGGCGTGCAAGAATATGAAGAGCATGTCTTTCTTTAGAAGTTGCTTCCTTTTGGTATTTCCTTTCCTCGATAAATCTCTGGATGTCATAAAACCATGGCTTTTCTTCTGGTCTTATCTGGATACTCCTGACTTGTTCCTCACCATAACACGAAGCTTTCATTTTCATTATTACCAAAGGCTTCATCATTAATCACATTAGTTTGTCCTACATTGAAGAAAGTGTTGCCAGCATCCACCATTTGATTTATATCTCTTGGTAAATGCATGAAGAGACATTTAGTGAAATTCCTCATTAGCTTTTTCAAGTAGCAGATGTAAGGTTTCAACCTCTCTTCATTCACTTCCCACTCCTCATTAGCCTAACTAATGACTTACAAGGAATCTCTGTAAACTAGTAGGTCTTTAGCTCCAATTGCTAGTGCTGCTTCCATGCCATAGATGCATGCATCGTACTTAGCCATGTTGTTTGTAACCTTGAAGTCTAATTTCTTGGCCATTAGGATGGTTTCTCCTTCCAGTGTAAAAAGAATTACTCCTCGCCTTGCTCCTCTATTATTCACAGCTCCATCAAAATAAATCTTCCATTCATGTTGTTCTATTACTGCTAAGTTCTCATCTGGAAACTCTAGATTCCACTACTCATTTCCTTCGACTACATTTTGGGCCACAAATTCTGCTACTGCTCTTCCTTTGATGACCTTAGTAGTGATGTACTCTATATCAAACTTAGTTAAAAGTACTAGCTATCGAGACATCTTTCCAATCAAAATTGGTGCTTAAAACAAGTACCTCAAAGGATCTATCTTTGAGACAACTTGTACTTTATAAGACTAAAAATAATGCCTTAGCTTCTTTGTAGCCTAGATCATTATCAAACATGTCTTCCCCACCATATTGTATTTTTCTTCATATGGTAGGAACTTTTTACTGAGATAATACACTACGTGCTCCACCTTTTCTGGTCCTTTTTGAGCCAACATTGCCCCCATTGCTTTTTCTTCTAAAGCCAAATATAAGATTAAGGGTTTGCCTTGCCTCGGTGGTCTTAACATAGGCAGGTTAGTAAGGTATTCCTTAATCTTATCAAAGGCTTTATGACATTCTTCATTCCATTCCACTAGCTTATTCTTCCTCAAAAGCTTGAAGAGCGGATCACAAACCATAGTAAGTCTCATAATAAACCTGCTGATGTACTGCAGCTTTCTAATAAACCCTCGTACTTCCTTCTCTGTTCTTAGTGTTGGCATCTCCTAGATGGCTTTAATCTTGTCTAGGTCAACTTCTATTCCTCTGTTGCTGACTATATGCCCCAATAACTTTCCAAAAGTTACCCCAAAGATGCATTTCTTCAGATTAAGCCTTAGGTTATATCTTTTTATTCTTTCTAGGAGCTTGTCCAAAGCCTTAAAGTGTCCCTCTCTTATTTTTGACTTAACCATCATATTGTCGACATACACTTCCATTTCCTTATACATCATATCATGAAATAAGGTAGTGGCTGCTCTTTGATAAGTTGGTCCTATGTTCTTTAACCGGAAGGGCATCACCTTGTAGCAATACATCGCCTACTTCATGATAAAAATAGTTTTGATCTTGTCCATAATTGCCATCACTATCTAATTATAACCTGAGAACCCATCCATGAGGGAGTACATTGCACTAGATGCTACATTATCAATTATCACATCAATATAAGGTAATGGAAAGTCATATTTTAGACATGCCTTATTCAAATCTCTAAAGTCTATACACATTCAGACTTTTCCATCTTTCTTGGGAACTGGTACTATGTTTGCCAACCATTGAGGGTATTCCACTACTTCTAAAAAGTTTGCTTAGATCTATGTAGCAATTTCCTCCCTTATCTTTTATGTCCACTCTGGCCTCAACCTATGAAGTTTTTGCTTGAAAGGTTTAGCTTTTGAATATATTGGAATGTGATGCTCCATGATTTCTCTATCTAACCCTGACATATCCTTATAGGACCATGCAAATACTACCTTTCTTTTTGTTAATATTCTCTTAAATTTTTCTCTCTCTTCAAGAGTTAAATCATGTGATTTAAAAATGTGTTTTGGTTGTTCATTTGTGCCCACGTTTAATGAATCTAATTGAATAGAATTAATGTCAAACATGCATGAACAATCATTATTAAAATGCATAAGACCATCAAATTCAACATCACACAAGTAAGCCAAAGCAGAATTCATATCATTGACCACAAGAAAAATAGAGTTTTCATCCTCAAACAAATCGAACATTATTACATTCATTTCTTCATAAAAAAAATATCTCTAAAACTATTATTAATAATGCTAGCTAAATCCTGTGGTGGTTCTTCATTAGGTGGCAAACAAAGTAATTCTTTAATGTCCTCAGCTTTCATCTTTTCAGCAACTATCTTCATCACCTTGTCTTTGTTTTCTTGTACTAGCCTCTCAACTATATGCTTTTTAAAGATCTCAAACCAAGTGATATCCACACCAACTACTTGGACATGCTCCTTTCCACCCATATAGAACTTCTCCTTCTTTTGTTTGACAAAGTTATCCTTTAAAGATCCCACATTCCTTAAGAGGTTATTCTTATTAAAAAACCTTCTTCTTTCCATTTTGCTACCAAATCCAACTCCAGTATAACCCAATCCTCTAGTATCATCTTAGGTTTTGAAGTCTGGTAATTCTAAGATACCTTGCTCATCTTTTCCCAGTCCTTGTCTAGGTTAATAATTTATCTTCTTAATCAAGCTCATAACCCTTGGATCTATTGTAATTCCTTTCAAGATCATGGCTATTTAGAAGCCATTAGGAGTACTACCTACTTTTGACTATCCATAACTGCGGACACAATCTTGCCCATACTCACATCCAAAGTTACAACTTCCCCTTCATGTAGGAATTTCACCTTTTGATGCACAATGGAAGGCATTCCACCCAAAACATGATACCAAGGCCTACCCAACAACAAGGCATAGGTGACAGGAATGTCTAGCATAGTGACTTCAACCATTGCTTCTATAGGCCTAATCTTCACAGGGGAGCCACAAATGTTCCCTCTACATTCCTCATGTTATCATCATAAGCCCTAATTACAAGGTCTGACTTTGCCAAATCCTCTACCTTCACTCATAGATTGGGTAGGATCCATAGTCGATAAACATTAATTGTAGACCCATCATCCACCATCATATAATTGGTCCTTTTCCATCTCACTTCAACTGGAATGAATAGGGCTTTATTATGATTCCTTCCTTCTATAGGTAGATCCTCATAAGAGAAAGTAATAACTCCATGCTTTTTCTCCATAACCTTGACCACCATTGCTTTAGGGGTAGCAGTAGTTTCAATGTTTATTTTAGCTCGAGCCTTAACCAGAGCTTTCTTGTGGCTACTTGAGTATATTAAGAGCTCTCAAATGCTTACATTTGCTTTTCCTTTCTTGAGTTGTTCAAGAATCAAGTCATCGCCATGTTCATCTGAGTCTTCTCCTTCAACAACTTCTTCTCTCTCTGTAGTTTTCTTTGCTAGTTTATAACCCTTGCCACTTCTGGTAACATGACTAACTTCAAGATTATCAAACCATACATTATATCTTTCAGTGCCTTCCTCATCAAAATTATACCAAATATCAATAGCCCCAATAGTATGGTCTTTCTTTCCATCTTTCCATACTTTAACCATGCATTTCTCCTTTTTTACTAGTATTTTTTCATCATCAAACTCATCTCCCTATCCTATAGGCTCGATTGTATCAATGGATATGTCAAAAGAAGGTGGTTTA
Organism: Mallotus nudiflorus; assembly: GCA_947683625.1. Lineage (NCBI taxonomy): Eukaryota > Viridiplantae > Streptophyta > Magnoliopsida > Malpighiales > Euphorbiaceae > Mallotus > Mallotus nudiflorus. Next base: position 7,524,332 of record CANTUR010000027.1, on the reverse strand, counting down.
GACTAAAACACCTTATAATCAAACTTGCCTGAGGGTTGAACCAACAAGTCTTCTACTCTTTCCATATCTTTAGGGGCATTAGGAGATTTCTTATCAACTTTAAGGTCTAGATCCTCAAAAGAGTTTAACACTTCTTCCTCGCTTACTCCTGAGTTGATCATCGTAGTTTTTGGAGGTGGCATTTTTTGCTAATTTGGGAAAGGATTATTTTGGGTGTTTGGGTTTGGATTTGATTTCTCAAGGTCTATGATTTTTTCAAAATCTATGAGGTTTTGGATTTCATGTTTAAGGTCCATGCAAGAATCAGTTGGATGACCAATAACTTAATGAAACTTGTAGTAACTATTTGGGTCAAAGCTAAGGAGATTTGGGTTTGGTGGTCTAGTGGGGGTTAAAGATCTAAGGAGACCTTTTTGGGTGACATGGTCTAGGAATTTGGATAAGGGTTAGTTAAAGTTTGAGAATCTCCTGGGTTGTTGGATAGCATGAACTCCTACAACCCGGCTAGTATTTCCTTGTTGCGTGCCCCCAATTGGGTAATTTCTCATTCTAGTGTTCTGAGTGACCTTCTTTTTCTCATTTTCAATCTCTTTAGATTGCAACCCATCATCATAAAGATCTACAAATGTCTTAGGATTCATCATTTATAGCCTCTTAACCAGATTAGGTAGCACATTTTGGACTATCATCCTAACTTGATCCTTCTTAGCCAACTTGTTCTTCATTAGTCTCACCTTATTCATGAACCTAGTTAGAAAATCTGAGAAGGACTCATTGGGCTTCTGCTTAGTCAGTTTTAGATTCCTAATAGATGCCTCGAGCCTACTGTTGTAGTCATATTGCTTTAGAAAAGTAGTGTATAGTTCTATCCAGTCAACTCAGATGGACTTCTCTAACCCATGATACTAATTAACAACCGTACCCTCCAAGGATAGTACAAATAACTTTGTGACTACTGCTAGTGGAGCTTTAGTGGTGCTTATAGTTATTGTATACTGACTCAGGTGGATCCTTAGATCTCCAGTACCATCAAACTTCTATAGTTATGGCAGCTTGAACTTATCAGGTAGTTTATCTTCCTTAAATTATATCATATCATCAAAATCAAATGAGTATCGAATGCCTTGTCCTCTTATCAATTCCTTCATCTTTGACATTTTCTAAGTCAATGCTTTCATCTGCTTGGATTATAGCTCTTGAACTTGCTCAAGTGATTCCCTTTTTGCCTTTTTAACCATATAACTCTCAACATCCTCGAGTTTTATTTCCTCAGCATTGTCATTATTGGCAAGTGGTGTACCCATAGCAGGTGGATTGGCCATAATAAGTGGATTGGCCGTAATAGGAGGTGCAACAGCAGCAGGTGGTGGCATCAATCCCGCCAAAGCCTATTTTAACTCATCTTGCATCATTGCCCTCAAGTCATCCATTAATGCTCCTTTGACATCCTCTAGGGTGCAGTTTCCTCCTTCTTGTTGTTCCATTTCTTCAATCTATTTCAGTTTTACAGCTTCTAGGTAGAGTGGATTGATGGAACTCCTTTTTAGTATGCTAAGGATCTATTTTACAATTGATTGCAAACTCGAATCAGTTCTCACTAGTCTGCCACCCTTTCGACTCCAAACATAGGAAGACCCGGATGAATCTATGATGACTATAAGATAAAATGTTAGTATGATGCATGAGATGCATGTATGCATGATGCACATACTATGCGATAGGTAGCAAGTAACAAATCAAGTTAGGTGTACATACATCCTTCCAACCTTATTCCTCCCATACACATATTCAATGGCAAGTCTCTTTTCCTAGGATTTTTTGTCTTTGTCTTAATATCAATAGGGGATATTAGGGACTGACGTGCATGCCAAATCTCTCTTAAAGCAGTAAAACATATAAACAATATTTCTAGGTATAAAAGCATAGCCTAATTTTATTAGTCCTAATGGGCTTCTAAAGTATGGGCTTGGGCATTTATAGATAGAAATACCTTATGGAAACATTCACAAGTAATTTGGGTAGATCCTAGGGGAAATAACTAAGCCATTATATATGGTTAGGGTTCAGTAAAAAGGTCAAGGTTCCCTTAGCAAGATGCCCTCCTTTAAGACATGAGTCACAAGCTAAGGTCAGAGGGGCCTGACATCCTTTGCAAACTCGAGAGAAGACTACCCCCTCTTTAGGACTTGGGTTATAGACTCTAGTTAGATGAGCTTGGTAATCTCTCTTGAACCGAGTTAAGGCTAAGAGTGATGGTTAGCCAATTTACAATCCCATGAAGCTAATGGAATCATGGAACCATAAATCGATGCCATCTGTTAATAAGGACATGCAGAATGAATGCAAGAATAAAATAATAATTAATAAAATAATTCTAAAAAACACAAGTAGAATCAATATCTCTTATCCCCAATAGAGTCACCACTATAGACGATGGGGTTTAGCGCGTGTCCAAGATTTTAGCAATCATGACACTGTTTAAGCTCAGGGCTCTAAAGAACACACTAACTACTGTCATAAAGACATGGCATGGAGATGAGGAGTCACCACCCAGGGTAATAGCTGGGACAAATAAAAAAGGTGGTACTTGATTCCTTAAAAGAAAGCTAGCACCACAACCAGGAGATTTTGGATACGAAATACTAACTTCTTTCAGTTTTGTGTTCATTTAGAATTACTTTATGAATTACTATAATATCCTCTATTTACATGCAATTTCATATAAACCCTTATTCTAGCAATTAACTCCAAGGCAAACCAGTCATGAAAATATAAGTAAATAATGCATTCATTCAAACATATAACCCCTAAATTAGTCTAATCTATATTAATTTCAATTAAATGAGTTAAATCTACATGTTTTAATAAGTGAGTCTAAAGGGCCTAATTCCTTTTAATCTTAAGTAAATGAACCTAAGTCTATTTATTTTAATTCTAAAAATGGGCCTAAATCTATAAATTATGAAGTATTTAAATTAATGGGCCTAGTTCTACATGTTTTAATTCTAAAGTGATCTTAAATCTATAAATTACGAAAAGGCTTAAATTAAGTAGGCTAAGTCTAAATTAATTACATTAAATTAGGTGAGCCTATGTCTAATTTACTAAATGGGCCTAAGTTATCTTTAACCTAAAATCTAATTAATTATGGGCATAATGATGCATTTTAATTAATTAAACCTAAAAACCTAAATTTATTTAAGTGGATTAGAATCTAATATAGGTTTAAGGTCCAAAACACAAAAGAATAAATAAACAAGCCAAAAAACAAATAAAACATATCAAAACAATTAAATAAAAGATCAAATAACTAACTAAATTAATTCCTTCTAAAAACCCTAATTTTCATTAACCTAAATTAATCTACTTCCTCCATTGATTTTAATTAATTACCCAATTAAAATCCTAATTTTACTAACCAATTAATTAACATAAACATGCAATGGCACACACATAATTTCACTATTCCCACTATTGGAGCTATTACAATAATCTATGGAAAATAATAATAAAAATAATTAATACAACCCCAAAAATATATATAAAGAAATTAAATAAAAAACTTAAAAACTAAATTTACAAGGTCTTATCCATGGCATCCCATAGACTTCTCATGAGTTTAGTCCTCCATAATCACCATAAAAAATAAAAATTATGATTAGTGAATAAATTATAACAATAATAAAATAAAATTAAAAATCAAAATAAATCAATCAATCAAATAAAATAAGGAGAAGATGATGCTTATGGATGATTTTAATTGAGTGCTCCTCAGATTTTGTAAAATCACCGTTCTTGATAGGTCTTCGAATATTGTTTTTCAAAAATCCTCCAAAGATCTTCAATTAATCAATTAAGCAAAAGGAATTTTTTTGTAGAGAATGCAGATGCTCTTTTTCTTTTTTTTTCCTTTCTTTTTTTTTTCTTTTCTCCTTTTTCTTTCCTTCTTTTTTTTCTCATTTTGCCTTTTTCTTTCCTTCTTTTTTTTCTCATTTTGCCTTTTTCTTTTCTTTTCTTCTATTGTCTGCTCTCTTTCTTCTCCTCTTTTCCTTTCGTCTCTCCCTCCTCTTTTTAAGAGCCAAAACACTCCTTATATAATGAGGCATCCTTCCAACCCTACTTATAGATTAATTCCTAAAAGACTTTTATTTCCTTAAAAACATTATAAAAAATAATTTTAAGAGAATTTCAGACCAATTAGGACTTAGGAAAAGACTTTTATTTTCTAGAAAATTCGAGAACCCGATGGAAGAAGTGTAATTCGGAGGAATTACACAATTCCAATCAAAATTATGTAATTCCAGAAATTTTATAATTCTAACTAGAATTATAAAATTTTGACCACTTTTTAATTATAAAAAGGTTCTTAAAAGAATTTAAGTTTTGCAATTAGGTCCTTAAAAAGCATTGTAATTTAGTCCATAAAAATATTACATCCTTTCTTTAAAAAATGCAATCAAACCTCTGAAGGTTTAAAGTATTAAAGACCTATTCATGACATTTTCATCATTTGAGTCTTTTGTCGCATCCATAACTCATCATCCCAAAATTAGGCATCTACAGTGTGCTCATGCATGGCCTTATTATGATGAACACAACATGGCTAAAAAAATATGGATAGTATGTGTCATCTACATGTATGTTATTTATGCATGGTTTAAAAGAATTTAATAAAACTAGTTAGTGTTTATTGTATAGGGAATAAACCAATCATAAGCAAACTTTCCTTCCAACCTTATTACTCTATGTAGTTATTCGGTCTCTTCCCTAGGTGGGTTACGATGCAGTAGTTAACAAGGGACTATGGTTCCACTTTCAAACTATAGTATTTTGATTTGTATTAATCAGAATCAAATGGTAAGCTAAGAAGTGATACTCAAATGTACTCAAGCTAAACATATAATGTGAATGTGGGGACTAGTTGTCGAGTCACAAATGGCATATGTAGTCTATACATGCTTGTGTGTGCAGGGTCTATAGTCGACAAAAGGGATCCAAGTTCATGTTCTTACATCGATATTCCATATGTTTACCAAGAGACATGAGAGTTTTGTTCAATAGTTTATAATTTGATTCTTTTAATATAAATGTCCACAATCTAGTCAAATTCTTAATTCATTCATTTAATCTGATACAAAAAAAATGGATGACACTTTGTAGGTTTTGTTATCTATATATGATGTCCACTTTTTGAGTTTATGGGTCATAATGGGATAGGATCAGTGTGATATCGGGGTACACAGGCTAATGGCAATCATTTACCAATTATTATAGATTATAGGAGGGTGTATTCAAATAGGCTTTGCATACTAGTGTTGCCACCCTATTTTAATCGGGAGGAAGTGAATTAAGAACTCACTTTCCTAACCAAATATGCCAAGTTCAGGGGGTAGGAGTTACTTATCATGTTTCTCATTGTACATTGCTCAATTACTCATTCCTTCACCCTAGTTTTGGTTATATAGTGAATTTACCACATTTGATTGTTAGTTAATAAAAATGGAATTTGGAATGTGGGATGATTAGAATTGGTACACATATATTATAAGATAAATAAACATTCACCAATCACATCAATTAAGCAAGTAATAATGCAAGCAAGGAGCAAATAGCACACAAACATACAAAAAATAATAAAACAAAAGAAACAAGAAAATAAGTTAAAATAAAAATGGGGAAAAGTATTAAGAATTACAACCCTTGGAAAAAAAATGGCTCTTCTGATAAATACATCCAAAATAGAAAATAAAAGGGGGAATCAGGATAAATGATTACATTGCCTTGAAAATTCTCTATTCTATTAATTATATCAAAATGAAAAATTGAATAAAACTTCCTATTCTAATAAACCTGCGAAGCAAAGGTTAGCTTTCACACACATACAAGCACACATTACATATATGACAATTTTATATATTCCGTTCACAATAAAGTAATTAGAATAGCAAGAATAATTAAACAAATAAACAAACAAGGATACTAATGAAAATGCATAATGCAAGATTTTGAAATTCAGGTATATTGGTACAAAGTTACCATTTTTATTAGGAAAATAGAATATAAGGGAATTAAAATAAAAGAATAAAATGACAAGAATGAGAAAAATAATAGAAGTGCAATTAAGAAAATAAAAATGATGAAAATGCAATTAAAATAATGAAAATGATAAAAATGCAATTAATATAATAAAAATAGTACAAATGCGATCAATATAATAAAAACAATAAAAATGCAATTAATAATAAAAATGCTATCTTTACCAAAAAAAACATATGAAATTTATGATAAAAATAATAAATTTATCAAAAAAGGGCAATGAAATAACAAGAATGACAAAAAATGCCAATAAAATAATAGAAATGATGAAAATATTTTTTTTTTACCATAAAAATATAAACTTTATGATAAAAATAATAAATTTATTAAGAAAGGCAACAAAGATAATAAAAATAATAAAATGCAAATAAAATAAATAAAAATGATAAGGATGATATTTTTACTATAACAATGTGAACTTTATGATAAAAATAACAAATTTATCAAAGGAGAAAATAAAAGTGACAAAGATAATAAAAGTGCAATAAAAATTATAAAAATAATAAAGATAAGAAAAAAGATAAAAATACAATAAAAGTAGTAAAAATGATAAAAATGCTATTTTCACCATAAAAATATGAATTTTATGATAAAGATAGCAAATTTATTAAAAAAAAACATGAAAAAAAATAATAATAATGCAACAACAATAATAAAAATAGCATAAATGATAAAAATGCTATTTTTACCATAAAAAATATGAAAATTATGATAAAAATGCTATTTTTACCATAAAAATATGAAAATTATGATAAAAATAACAAATTTATAAAAAAATTGAAAATAAAAATGACAAAAATAATAAAAAAACAATAAGAATCATAAAAACATAAAATATGATAAAACTACTATTTTTAGCATAAAAACTTGAACTTTATGATAAAAATAATAAATTTACCAAAAAAGAAAATAAAGAGAGCAACAAAATTAATAAGAATACAATAATACAATAATAAAAATGCTAACTTTAACAACAAAATACCCATTTTTTTATATAGAGAGGAAAATGATGGAAAATGCAAAAATAAATGTAAACACTCTCTGAATCACCCAAACTACTCACTCATTCTACATATCCTATAACCAAACTTCAAAATCAACACAAAATCACAACTTCATCACAAGATAATAAATAATAAAAATAAAATAAAATAAAATGAGAAAATAATGAAAAAAAGAAAGAAGTAGAAGAAGAAGAAAATGCTATAAATGCAAAATTTTTAATTAAAAATGATTAAGATATCCTTAGAGGGACCGGATGATTACTCTAGATGCATGCTTTGACTTGGATGTGGTTGAGTTTGGATTTTGGATCTAAATCCTAAGAAAAGAGAGATTTTTGGTTGGTCTACAAACGCCTTGGATGAGAGAGATGGAGAGTCACAATTCATTCTAAAGTAGTATGATTTTCTCTCTAAGAGAGATTTTTTAGAAATGTGCCAAAATCCCTTAAAAAGGGTAAATTTTTGGATTTTTAATGTTGTAAGGCTAGGACCATGAGCGTGGATCTTTTGACCTATGCAGCCCTATCGTGGGTCATATGACCCACAAGTGTGGGTTGGTGACCTAAGCTCGTGGGGCAGCTCAACCCTTAGGCTTCTCCTCACCCATTTTAGGTTATTTTGAGGTTTGGGTGCATATTTTTTGTTTTTTTGGGTTTCTAACTCAGTCTAAGCACACCTAGGAAGACTCTTGAAGGAGCTTCCCCTTATTTGACTGACAGGAATCCTTCATCATCAAATTTTTGGGAGACTACTAAAATTTAGGTATTAACAGTTTCCCCTGCTTCATATGCATTGATTAAGCTAGCATTTGTTAATGTAGGGGAAGCAAATTTGAAAACAAATGAGATGAAAAATTTTCATGAGGGTTGTTGACCTTAGCAATGATCAATATTGATTTTGATATTAACAAACTTAATTTTAAGCATTTAATATGTTTATTTTAAGTGTGTATAAGTTATGACTTAGTTAGAAGTTAAAATGGTGAATATTTATTAAAAAAAATTCACTCTGGACATTAGTCATGAGCATGCTCTCGACCAAGATCAATACAGGGATAAAATTGCTCAAGTATGTACAATTGAGAAATTTGCATAGAATTAAGCCCTGGCTTAGTCCTGACTAGGACTGTGCTTAGGACCAGACAGTCCCACCTGAGATCAAGTTGCTTGAACGAGAATATTTTGCATCAATTTTCTTTAAAACAAGCAGAATATATCCTAACCGAGACCATGCCTAGGATGAGGTAGTCTCGAATAAGACATAGTGATTTGTATTGGGTCCTGTGAAATTTTTCAAACATAAAGACTATAATAACTATGTCTATTCTCGTCTTGACCATGACTGATGAAATCCCAACTAGGACCTTAGTAATTAAACCTCAAAAGTCCAAATATCATTCAAATGGAGTTTGAATTTATTAGAAACAAAATTATTGTTTCTAACAACTATAACTGAATTACTTAAGTATAAATACAACCTCTGAATATCGTTATAAGGGTAAGAAACTTATCTATTGTTTATACACTCTCTAGCATTCAATTAAGCTCTCTAAATTTTCTTATTCATTTGATATTTGTATAACTCTTGTAAGAGTTAGTGAGCATTAGAATGGAAATTCTTGCTCTTCTATTTTTTGGGATTAAGAAAATGGGAAGTGAGATTTTATTCTAAAGGAATTGGTTTAAGTGTTTAGCCATTAAAACACTTGGGAATTAGGTTTAAGTGTGAGCCTTGAAAACACTTGTGAACTGGTTTTTAAGTGAGCCTTAAAAACTCAAGTTTTAAGGTTTGATTTTAGCTTAAAAATGAAGTTATAAGAATCAATGTAGGGAAATAGATTATGGTGATTCAAAATCCTAACTTGAGGATAAGTTAAGTGGAGATGTAGGATTGTTGAGAATCTAAACTCCTTAAATTTTTGTGTTCATCATTCTTCCTTCTCAACATTTTTTAATTCTTTCTAGAATCCTTTTAACTTTTTCTTATTATTCAGTAGCCTTATTCACCCACTCTAGGGCACTTTCAAGGGTGTTGTGCATGCGTCAGTCAAATTAGCACTTACCGATGCATGAGGAGCAGACAAAATGAACTTTTATGAGATGTTGTTGCACATGCATTGGTCTTTCCAATGCACAAGGAGTAAATGAAAAACTTTTTATAAGGATGCTATATGACCTTGGATGGACCATAAGCGAAAAGGTGCATCGTGTAACCTTAGGTAGGCCTCAAGTGCTAGGTTTAAAAAAACCAAAGTGCATGTAAAATATTTTATGGGTGCTATATAGCCTTGGACTGGCTATAAGGAGAATACACCATATGGCCTTAAACAAGCCTTAAGTGCATATGTTATGTGTGAAGTTTATGTATGCCATATAGCCTTGACTGGGCTACAAGTGAAATACATTATTATTTCCAATCGGATGACCCATTAATCCAATTAAAAAAAGATTATAAATGGATCCAATTTTTGGATTTTTATTGGGGATTAGGAATAGATGGATTTTCTTTAAGCCCTATTTTACTGATAGGATTTATCACCACTTTAGCTACTTTATCAGCTTGGCCAATTACTCAAGATTCTCGATTATTCTATTTTCTGATGTTGGCAATGTATAATGGTCAAATAGGATTATTTTCTTCTCAAGATCTTTTGCTTTTTTTTTATCATGTGGGAGTTAGAATTAATTCCTATTTATCTACTTTTATCCATATGGGGGGGAAAGAAGCATTTGTATTTAGCTATAAAGTTTATTTTGTATACTGCCGGAGGTTCTATTTTTTTATTAATGGGAGCTTTTGGCCTCGCTTTATATGGTTCCAATGAAACAAGATTCAATTTTGAAACATCAGCTAATTAATCATATCCTGCGGCACTATAATTTTTTTTTATATTGAATTTCTTATTACTTTTGCTATCAAATCACTGATTATACCCTTATATATATGGTTACTAGACACCCATGGTGAAGCATATTCTTATTAAAAATGGGGGCATACGGGTTGGTTCGAATCAATATGGAATTATTACCCCATGCCCATTCTATCTTTTCTCCCTGGTTGACAATAGTAAGTGTCATGCAAATAATCTATGCAACTTCAACATCTCCTGGTCAACAAATTTTTTTTTAAAAAAAGAATACCCTATTCTTCTATATCTTATATGGGTTTCATAATTATAAGAATTTGCTCTATAAGTGATATGGGACTCAATGGAGCCATTTTACAAATAATATCACATGGGTTTATTGGTGTTGCACTTTTTTTCTTAATAGGAACAGGTTATGATAGAATACGTCGTGTGTATCTTGACAAAATAGGTGAAATGGCTATCCTAATGCCAAAAATATTTACAACATTTAGTATCTTATTACTAGCTTCCTTTGCATTACCAGGCATGAGCAATTTTTTTGCAGAATTGGCAGTCTTTTTTGGAATAATTACCAGCCAAAAATATCTTTTCATGTCAAAAATAGTAATTACTTTTGGAATAGCAGTTGGCATGATATTAACTCCTATTTATTTATTATCTACGTTATGCCAGATGTTCTATGGATATAAACTGCTTAATGCTCCAAACTCTTATTTTTTTTATTCTTATTTTTTCGATTCTGGACTGCGGGAGTTATTTGTTTTGATCTCTATCCTTCTACCTATAATAGGTATTAGTATTTATCCGAATTTTCGTTTCTCATTATCGATTGATAGGGTCAAAGCTCTTCTATCTAATTTTTTTTATAGATAGTTTTTTCTAAATAAAACTTAAAATTAAAAAGAAATCCTATGATTTAATGATTTAAAATTTTTAAAATCCTTATGTTATACAAGGAAAAAAAATTTTGTCTCTTAAATTAAAGTAAAAAAATGGAATTGTAACCAAACTTTTTTGGCGTTTGTGAGAACCCTTTGAATCATCATATTAGTTTATTCAAAAGGTTCTCATTGGCTTACCTGAAGCTTCTTGTATATATGCTTTGTTGTCCTATAGAGTTGCATTCATCAGACCCTTTCCTTTCTTCAATTCAATTAGAGGTTAACTGTTAATGTAAATGAACCATAACTACGTAGTCCTATTCCTAATAAATTAACCCCAAAATAGCATATCCAAATTATAAGAAAACCAACAGAAGTGACAATTACGGAATTTAAACCCTTCAAATTTTTATTTGTTCGAGTATGAAAATAAATTGCGAATGTGGTCCACGTAATAAATGCCCAAGTTTCTTTTGGGTCCCAATTCCAATATGATCCCCATACTTCATTAGCCCAGACTACTCCCGAAAGAATACCTATGGTTAAAAAGATAAACCTTATACTTATAATACGATAAACCCAGTCATCTAATTGTTGAATCAATTGAAACCCATAATAATTCCTAGAATAAAAAAAAGAAATATTTCTTAAAACATTCTTTCTTTCCGTTATATATTCTATCTCACTAAAGAAAAATGAATCATTTAATTTTTTGAATTTTAATAAATTATTGCTTTTATCAACATAAAAAATTCTTATGATTTTTTGAAATGTAATTACTAGAAATGCTACTGATAATAATGATCCACACAAAAGAGCTGCATAGCCCAATATCATCATACTTAGATGCATCATTAGCCACTAGGATTGGAGAGCAGGCACTAAGATTTTTTATTGATGCGTGTTAGTTAAAAGACCTGAAGTAGCAAACCCTTGGGTAAAAAAAGTACTTGGCACGGTTATTATGCTTAAATAATTTTTATGTTTTTTTAAAATACGAAACCATATGAATAATGGAAAAAGCCCATGAAAGAAAGATTAAAGATTCATATAAATTACTAAATGGTAAATGTTCCAAAAAAATCCAATGAGTAACTAATAATGTTGTTATACAGAAAAAAATACTTTTCATTCCTTTTACGAACGAATCATATAATTCGACAAATTCATCAACTACTAAAGTTATCAAATGAATTGTAATTACAATTGACATGACTGAAAAAGATATATGAGTTAATATATGTTCTATACTTGAAAATATCATAAAAATTTGAAATTCAAAGTGGGAGGGCTCTTCATTTAGAAATCAGGAATTGAATTTATTATATAATTTTTTGTATCTTTTTAAAAATTACAGGATGTTCTATTGCTACTTGGACTCGAGCCGAGATGCTCTAGCACTGCTTCCTAAGAGCAACGTGTCTATCGATTTCACCATAGCAGCTTGCTCGAAATCATAATAATCAATTTTTATTTAATCGTCGAGCTTGAAGGAGTCAATTCAATACAATATTCTTTTTAAAACATTCAAATTAAGAAAGCAAAATTCTATTTTTTTTTTTTACTTTTTAACAATAAATAAGAAAACAAAACTTTTGTCTAATTTCAAATTTAATATTTGTCTTAATTCACTTTTTTTTTACTAAAGGTCTTAGAACTAAAGTGTTCTTTTATATTCAAATAGTATATAGATAGTATAAAAAGGCAAAACTTATGAATGTTTAATATTGTGATTGTGACAAAAGGGTCGATGGGGAAAATCAAATTAAAATAATAATCCCCATCTTCAAAATGAGAAAATACCCCAACAATAAAAAGAAAGATGAAAAAAAAAGAAAGATAAAACTTTGTATCTTCTCTTTTTTTCTTTTTTGAAAAAAAGTGTCATTTTTATAATCCAAAGAATTCTTTATTCTACGTATGATAAAGGCAAAAGGAGTATAATTTAATATTTATTAGTTCAAAATAAAAGATTAAAAAGGAATGGAAATCACTTTTATATTTATATATTTTTATATTTTTATTTTCTATTTATTTTCTATTTTATATTAGAAATATATATTAGAAATTTTTATAAATTTATAAATAATAAAAAAAATTCAGCCCTTTCTCATGTCAAGCCAAATTAGATTATTTCAACTTTTGATTTTTTATTTGTTGCACAAAAAAACTTTTTGAATTACCTGTAGAAAGAGATTTTGCTAATGAAAAAGCTTTCAATACCGCCCAATATCCCTTTTTTTTCAAAATATTTTTTCGAATACATTTTTTTTGTTTTAGAAGTATGCTTTTTTAGAACTGCCATAATAAAGAAGTTATTTCTTGTTATCATTGAATGTGAAAGACATTTATTGTTCAAAACAAAATCATTTTTTACTATTCATTATCTATGCATTTAGTATTTTCAGCCATACTCTTTTCAAAAAGAAGCCTATCCACTTATTTTATTTATATTTAGTCATCTTATTATCAAAGTCCTACCTATCATGAACAAATGAAAACTGTTTCTTTTAATTTCTAATTTCTATAAAGCACCTTCACCATCGTCCATCATGGTTGCCATCCTATATTGACACCACTTTTGTCTGCCCTCTTTAAATCATGATAAAGAAATTATTTTTTTCCCTTTTAAGCATGCTTTAGCAATCTCAAGTACAAAATTAAATTCACAATTCACAATTGAATCTCCATTTGCTTTCTTTTTGGTATTTCAATTTGTTTTTTTTATTTTTTACACTAACTCTTCCACTAATAACAATAGCAAAATATATGTATAGTGTGATGTCCAATATGTGTTTACTATAGTAGCATCATCACTTATTCTTCTTAATACAATAATCAATTGTTATACGTTACTTTTATCAATTTGGCATGTAATGAGTTCTAGCTCTGATGATGGTGATAAGAGGAACAATATGTATGAAAAGCAATTGCATAGCATAACTTATGAGAAGGTTAGGTTGAAAAAAGAGAGCATGTGTATTTAGTTATATTATTTTAAAGATGTAAATAATAAGATCAAAGAAGTTGGTTTTATTAAATTAATAGTAGAATAAAAAGTAAAAAAGTCCTAGAGGGGGGGTGCATAGGACTATCAAATAATAATAAGAAATTAAAGAAATTTGAACAAAAATTTAAAGGAATGTTGAGAAAGAAGAAAGATGAACGTAAGAATTTAAGAAGTTTGGATTCTCAACAATCCTATGTCTCCACCTAACTTATCCCCAAGTAAGATTTTGAATCACCAAAATCTATTTCCCTAGATTGATTTTTACAACTTGAGTTTTAGGCTCAACTTAAGTTTTCAAGGTTCACTCAAAAACCAATTCACAACTATTTTTAAGGCTCATACTGAAACTGAATTCCCAAGCTAAACACTTAAACCAATTCCTTTAGAATATAATCTCACTTCCTATTTTCTTAACCCCATAAAATAGAAGAATAAGAATTTCTATTCTAACACTCACCAACTCTCACAAGAGTATACAACAATAAAATGAATTTTGAAAGAGTTCAGAGAGCTTAATTGAATGCTTAAAAGTATAAAATGAAAGTTTCTTAACCTCAAAATAACCTTCAGAGGTTATATTTATACTTAAGCAATTCAATTATAGCTGTTAGAAGCAATAATTTTGTTCCCAACCAAAAAAAATTCAATTTGAATGAAATTTGGACTTTTGAGCCACATTTTGTCAGGTTCTGGTTAGGATATCACCAGTCCCAGTTGGGACGAGCATTGAATAGCCATTATGAGCCATTGTGTTTGAAATTTTTCTTTAGTCCCGATCTGGATATCAATGTCTCAATCAGGACTGCCATGTCCCGAGTAGTATCTCGATTGGGACATTAGATCAGAATGGGTTCTTCTATTTTTTAAGTTTTATACAGAAATTCATCTCCCTTGGTCCCAGTCGGGACTTCTTTGGTCCCAATCGAGACTGTGACAAGAATGGCACTTTTTGTGCAATTTAGTGCCTGTGATGAGTCTGGTCGAAATAGTACTAATGATGACTTTCTAAAATGATTTTTCTTTAATAGTTCATCATTATTCTTCCAAATTACTCCTAACTTATACACACTTAAAGCAAACATATTAGTTGCTTAAAAATTAAGTTTATTAAAAACAAAATCAAGATTGAAAACTTGCTAAGGTCAATAATGCCCCCCTTTTTTATTTTGACAAACTTATTTTGAGTTAGATAAAAAAAATATAAGGTAAAGTGTGTGATTAAAAACAATTATGGTAATAATTATGATATTAAATGAGTTCAAATATATTTCTTTATTTCTTCCTTTATGAAGATGGATATGATAAGAAATATAAATTTTAATTTATTCTCAATGACAGAAGAATAAAATATATCATGAGAAAAATTATGGCCTTCCATAAAAAATGTGTTAAAAACATAAAAAGAATGTTTGATAATATGAAGGAAATAACTTCAAACATATATACATATAATGCATCACAAAAATAATACATATAGGAAGACCTCACATGATCATATAGAGCTTAGCTAGTTAATTGATCATGTGGCACTTAACATATTACAATCATAAACACTAAGCACAAATATCATATTACTTTTTCTCCCCCTTTTTTAAAAAAATAGAGGAAACAATAGACGATGAACCAAAATAATGACAAACAAAAATACACAAAATCTTTATGAAATGATATGGCATATAAAATAATATTCAAACAATTTTCTTCCCCTATTTCAATGGAAAAAAATTGATATTAAGGACACATTATCAAATAGTTATGTCACTAATATAAACACATCTTTGTAAAAAAATTCTTTCTCTTAAAAAAATTAACTAAATACTCATGCAAACTCAATTATTTCTTCCCCTTTGTCAAAAGTAAAGATCAAAAGAATTCCTAAGAAGAATTTATACATTAATAGATTTAAACATGAATTTTGCATAAACACACTAAATAAATAAGAAATTAACATAACAAAAAATTGAACAAAATTAAATATTTCTCTCCCTTTGTCAAAAATCAAAAAGAATGAACACAAGAGAAATTTATTTTTAAAGAAAGGAAAATTTCATTAATAGGAAAAATGCATTCAGTACAAAAATAAAATATGGAAAATAAACTGAAAGTAAACTAAACAGAAACAAGCATAAAATGAGCCTAAAAACAAACTAGCAGCTGGAGGCTCATATATGAAAAATAAACCAAACATATATTGAAAATAAAATAAATGAAAAGTACATATAAGATAATGAAGGAGGAGGAAGAAAGGTGCAAGTGTAGCTTTGTTGCTCATAAATATGATGAAATTCATGTTGAAGGTGAGTAATGTTGTCATCGATCTGATTAAAATGCAAATTGAAATTGGATTCAGCTTCATCAAAACAAGAATTGAAGTTAGATTCAATTAAGGAGATGCATTCAAAGATTTTTCCTACCCAAAAAGGTTCATCACCTTAAGCTTAAGCACCTTGAGTTGATGTACCTTCACTTCTTATTCTTTTTCTTGGAGAAGCAACATGAGGTTGAGGTTCTTATTCTTCTTCCCCAAGGTCTTGACTATCTTGCTCTTCCAATTCTTGAAACATGACTTTAATGTTTTCACTAGCTCTAAGGTCATCTTTCCAAACCCAAACTCCATTAATAAAGGTTAATTGTTTAGAATTTTGAATGAAAGATGCATCAAGAGATAATTCCACCAATATAAATTACACCGGTGTGACTATCACTAATTAACCAAATTCTCCATTGTAAAAATCTTCCTAAAGTAACATTCTCATTATAATGAAGACAATTAAGAATAAAAAGGTCATCAAGAGAAAAGGCTTTATTTGAAAGAGCTCTACCATTAATAGAATAGAGAATGAAATGATGAACATACCAAAGTGCTTTGGGTTTGATAAATGAGGCTTTAGTATGTCTAGCGAAGAATTGAGGAGCATTAGGATCTTTGATTTCATCCCAAAATGAAGAGGCAAGCCAATGAGGGTTAACTTGAATGTTTCCCTCTTGAGAAAAGCCAAAAAGAGTATTAAACTCTTAATTAGTCATGAAACAATTCTCCCTCCTAATTTGAATCTTAAAGAGAAGTAGGGATTATCATCATCAAATTTGATGAAATGGAGAGTATATGAAGAAAGAAACTCAATCATGAGAAAAAAGGGTAAGATGGAAAAGGTTAGAAAGCAAAATCATAAATCCCACCTTTGAGAAGAAGATCTTGTACTTCTTCATAGCAAATAATTACCTTGAGAGGAGGTTCATCCATGAATCTTGAGGGAATGAATGCTCTTTTTCAAAATTGATACATTCATTTCTTGATTTCTTAAGAAGAGTAAGAGAATGGAGAATGAGTTCTCTTAGGTTTATCCTTTTTAGAGGGAGGAGCTTAAGAAGATGAAGGAACCTTGTTTGGTTTCTTATGAGTCATTAGGAGAGAAAATAAAAGTATTTTAAAGAATTTATGGAGAAAAAAAGAAACTTGTTTGAGATGAAAAACATAAGAGGAATAGAGTGGTATTTATAGGTAAGAGATTAAGGTTAGAAATAGTATAAAATTTAAATTTTCACTAAATAGGAACCTTAAAAATCATTCCTAATTTTGACTAGAGAGTTAAAAAATTGAAAGAATTTGAATTCCTGATGTTATCAGGTGCTATGTCATGGCCGAGACATGCTCTAATCTTGATTGGCACGTTAACTCTCGGGTGATATCCTGATTGGGATATCCATTCAAAATAAGTTATATGTTAAAACATAAAATTGACAGATCATGTCCTGATTAGAACATGATCTGGTCCCGATCGGGACCAAGGTCTATGTAAGAAAAGTTTGAAAAAAGTTTTCAATTAAGTCCAAATTTTTACAATTAAGTCCTTTCAAATTTAATGTGCATTTATTAGAATTAATTGAAAATTTTGGAAGAAATAAATGAGTGTTTAAAAAATCATTTTAGGAAGGATATATTTTGCTAAAATTAAAATAATTTATTTAATATATTAATTATTAATTTTGCAAAATAAAAGGAATAAAAAAATAGAGAACAAGTATCATATACCAAAAATAATCATAAAGAAAAAACTTAAAGGTTATCAAAATCAAGACAAACATGAACCATTAATAATGTCAAGTTCATGTTTAATGAAATTCAATCTCTCTTCATTGAGAGGTTTGGTGAAGATATCTACAAATTGATTATTTGTATCAATAAAAAAAAGTGAGATATCACCAATTTGAATATGATCACACAAAAAATGATATCGAAATCACACAAAAAATGATGTCGAATATATATATATATGCTTAGTTCCAGAATGTTGAATGGGATTCTTGCTAAGGTTAATAGCACTTGTATTATCACATTTAATTGGAATGTGATTAAGTTTTATACCATAGTCCAA
The DNA here is from genome assembly GCA_947683625.1 of Mallotus nudiflorus. NCBI lineage: Eukaryota > Viridiplantae > Streptophyta > Magnoliopsida > Malpighiales > Euphorbiaceae > Mallotus > Mallotus nudiflorus. The sequence goes on along the minus strand of CANTUR010000027.1, from coordinate 7,506,096 downwards.
CAATTGTTGTTTTTGCCAAAAGACTTGTGAATAACAAAGACTTTCTATAATATATTTAGCTTCAGCAATGATCAAGGCAACTAAAACTTGTTTCTTGATAAACCAAGAAACTAAAAAATGTCCCAAAAATTGACAAGTTCTGAAAGTGCTCTTTCTATCTAGTAAACTACCAATAAAGTCTACATCTAAATAATTAATTAAATCAAAGGAAGAACTCCTATAATACCAAAGTCCTAAATGCATTGTTCCACAAAAATATTTAAATATTCTTTTGATAGCATTCAAATGAGACTCTTTAGGACTAGATTGAAATCTAGCACGTAAGCAAGTAGCAAACCTAATATCGGATCTACTAGCAGTTAAATAAAGAAGAAATTTGATCATACCTTTAAATCGCTTTTCATCAGCCGGTTTGCCATTCTCATCCTTGTTTAGTCTGGTTGTGGTGCTCATTGGAGTTTTTCTTGTCTTAGCTCCATCCATGCCAAACTTCTTAAGGGCGTCTCTTGCATATTTGGTTTGATTAATGAAAATACCATCTCTGTATTACTTGATTTGTAATCTGAGAAAGAATTTTAGTTCTCCCATTATACTCATCTTGAATTCTCCTTGAATTAGCTTAGAAAATTCCTCATACAAGCAATGGTTAGTAGCACTAAAAATAAAAATATTAACATATATTTGAACAATTAATAAATCATGCTTGGATTTCTTTATTAAAAGAGTTATGCCAACTTTTCCTTTAGAAAACCCTTTCTCTAGTAAGAAGTTGCTTAATCTTTCATACCAAGCTCTTAAAGCTTGTTTCAATCCATATAATGCTTTTGATAATTTAAAAACATGATTTGGGGAATCAAAATTTTCAAAATTCAGAGGTTGCTCGACATTTACCTCCTTTTCAATGAAACCATTTAGAAATGCACTCTTAATGTCTATTTGATAAATTTGAAAATCTATGAATAATGCAAATATATGTAGCATTCTAATAGCTTCTAACCTTGTAACCTAGGCAAAGGTTTTATCATAATTAATGTCTTCCTCTTGATTATATCCTTTAGCTACTAGTCTAGCTTTGTTCCTAGTTATGACACCTTGTTCATTCATCCTATTTCTAAACACCTATTTGGTGCCTATAATAGGGTGATGTTTTGGTCTAGAGTTTCTCTTAAATTGATTTAACTCTTCTTGCATAGCAAGGACCCAAAATTCATCACTCAAGGAATTATTAATATTTTTTTGTTCAATTTGAGAAATGAAGGCTAAATTAACAATAGACTTAAGTTTAGATCAAGTAGTTACCCCTTTTATAGTGTCACCTATGATAAGGTCTTAAGGATGAGTTTTCTTGAATTACCAATCCTTTGGAAGTTCATCCTTCAAGATAAGTTGAGATATATTCTCATTGTCCTCCTTGCTTAGACCTTCAAGTTCCAAAGACTTACTAGCATTTTCTTCTTGGGTACCCACAATCTCATTTTCATCTGCAAGATTATCAACACTACAAACATCCTTTCTAGGATCAAGTGAGTTTGATTTATTAAAAACAACATGCATTGATTTTTCAACTACCAGAGGTCTTTTAGTAAATACTCTATATGGTTTGTTAGAAGTATAATAGCCTAGGACAATTCCATCATAGGCTTTAGAGTCCAATTTTCCAAAATTATCCTTGGTATTCAATATAAAGCACTTGCATTCAAATACTCTTAAATATGAGATTTTGGGTTTCTATTATTCCATAGTTCATATGATGTTTTGTTCAAAATTGGTCTTTTAAAAACTCAATTTGAAATGTAGCAAGATGTCTTAATGGCTTTTGCCCAAAAGTAAAAAGGTAAATTATACTCATAAAGCATTGTTCTAGCCATTTCCATAAAAATTCTATTTTTCCTTTCAACAACCACATTTTGTTGAGGAGTTCTAGGAGATGAAAATGTATGTGAAATACCATTTTCATTACAAAAGGTTTTGAAGAATTCATTTTCAAATTTGGTTCCATGATCACTCCTAATGGATGAAATATAAAATCCTTTTTCTTTTTGAACTCTTTTAGCAAAATTTTCAAAAGCTTTAAAAGCATCATTCTTGTTAGTAAGAAAAAACACCCAAGTAAATCTAAAGTAGTTATAAACCAATACATATACATAGTGCATTCCACTGACACTAGCAACTCTACTTGGTCCAAATAAATCCACATGTATAAGTTTAAGTAACCTAGAGGTGGACACTACATTTTTGAGCTTAAATGAAGATTTGTATTGTTTTCCCTTTTGGCAAGCATCACAAGGTTTATCCTTTGTGAATTCAAGCTTAGGTAAACCAATCATAAGTTCATGTTTACAAAGATCATTCAAAAGTTCAAAATTTGCATGTCCTAACCTTCTATGCCATATCCATGTGTCATAGGAAATAGACATTAAGCATCTGATGTCTTTGTTATCAATTTTATTCAAATTAATAATATAAACATTATCTACTCTTTCACCACTAAATATTACTTTATCTTCATCAAGACTACTAACAAAGCAATTTCTAGGATAGAAAGTCCCTTATTTCCCATATCACATAATTAACTTATACTAAGTAAATTATGTTTAAGACCATCAATAAACAATACATGATGTATAGCTAAGGATTGAGAATTACCAATTTCTCTAATGCCAATGATTTTTCCTTTTGCATTGTCTCCGAATGTAACATATCCTCCATTATTAGCATTAAGCTTGTTGAATTGCTCCTTGTCTCCTATCATGTGCCTTGCACATCCACTATCAAAATACCACTTGCTTTTTATTCTTGTGGATTTCAAGCACACCTACACAAAAAAAAATTAAATGTTCTTTTGTACTCAAACCTTTCTTGGTCTAGGTTGGTTAGTTTTAATATAATTTGAATGAAGTAAATTCATGTGTAGTCTTATATATAAGCACACATTATTGGTGTGACCTTTGATCATGGAATATGAATATACAAAATTTTCAAATTTATTTCTCTTATATTTTATGCTAACCTAGTGTATGAAAAATGCCCTTTATGTTTTGGTGATGAGTGTCTCCTAAAATTATTTTGAGTCATAATGTGAGACATAAATTGACAATGACAATGTGTATTTTGATAGGTTTGTGCAACATGTTTAGGTGTATTATATTTTGCAACATGTTTATGTGCATTATGTTGTGTAGCATGCCTAATGTGATTGTGTCTAGTGTTCATATAAGCATGCTTGGGTTGAGGTTCTCTATTTTGAGCCTTACCTCTTTATGTCATATAGGGTTAAGTCTTATAAGACTTCCCTTTAATATTTGACATAAGAGACTTACTAGCTTTGAAAGCTTGAGTCTCAATTAGTTTTGAAGTAAATGGAATAGAATTGCATGATACTTTAATAAATTTAATATGTGATAATAATAAAGATAAGGCCATTCCATTATTATATCCAATTCCATGAAATTTTTGAGAGTCAAGTAATTTTTCTAAACTCTTTTTTCCTCTTTGAAATTTTAATATGGAATTTTTTAGCTTAACTACTTCATTAGAAAGTTTATGATTTTCATTACTAGCTTTCTTGAGTTGCTCTTCCAAGGAGTTAGAAGATTTTAAATCACTAGCAAGTTTATCATTTGATTTAACAATACTAAAGAATTCAATTTTAAACTTCTTAAATTCCTTGATTAATCTATTTAACTTATGCTTATAATGCTTCCTTTTAGATAATAAGCTTTTATATTTAAGTAAGAGTTTACTCGTAATAGAACTCTCAACATCATCATTATATTCATCATAATCATAATAATCATCACAATAGGAGTTAGAAGTAGATGGTACCTCTTTTTTATCTTCAATAGCCATGAAGCAATGATTGGCCACTTCTTGTTGTTCCTCTTCCTCTTCGGATTCAGAGGAGTCATCCCAAGTAGCTTTGAAGGCCTTCTTCCTATCCTTTGCTCTCTTATTCTTAAATTTAAGTTTGGGACACTCACTTCAAATGTGTCCCAGGTTTCTTACATTCATAATAAGTAACTTCTTTAGTTTTGTTCTTGCCATCTCCTTCGAACTTCTTATTAAAGTCCCTTGTTCTTAAGAAATTTTTCTTTCTCAAAAATTTATTAAAGCTCCTAGTGAGCATGGCCATATCACCATCTTCATCACTAGAATCTTTAATGCTTTCCTCTTCACTATCTTCTTGAAGGGCTTTTAGTGCTATGCTCTTTTTCTTTTCTTCTTTTCTTCTTGCTCTTCACCTCTTTTCTTAATTGTAAGCTCATGTGTCAAGAGCTTATCAATGAGCACATTGGTTGAGAGGGTAGAGGTGTCTTAAGCTTCCTTAATTGAAGTGATTTAAGATTCCCAATCCTTTTCAGGTAGGATTTTTATAATCTTATTGTTGACTTCTTCCTTGGAGAAATATTTTCCAAGCTTCTTAAGGCTTGTGAGGAGAGAATTAGGATGGTTTTTCATCTCTATAATTGATTCTTAAGGCTTCATTTTGAATAGTTCATATTCATATATATAAAGTTGAACTTTCTTACTTCTAACTTGCACGTTGCCTTCATAGTGATTTTCCAAGGTCTCCTACATTTCCTTAGCTGACATACAATGTTGAAGCTTGCCTCCTTCTTCTTTTATCATGGAAGAGACTAGAGTGATCATAGCCTTTTTATTTTTATAATTTTCCTCCTTTTGTTCATTAGTCCATTGGCTTCTTACAAAAGTAGTTACCACACCATCAAAGGTAGTTGTACATCGCTCCTAACCGTTTAGGACAATATCCCAGAGTTTGATGGAATCATAATTAAAGTATAGCTCCATTTTGAACTTCCAATGAGAATAGTCATAATAATCAAAAAATGGTCTTAATGAATAAATGTTTTCTGATTAACTCCCCATAATCTTGTATTTTATTAATTAAGTTTCTAGAATCCAAGATCTGATACCAATGGAAAGAGTCCTAGGGGAGTGATTAGGACTATTGAATAATAATAAGAAATTAAATAAATTTGAACAAAAATTTAAAGAAATGTTAAGAAGTAAGAATGATGAACACAAGAATTTAAGGAGTTTGGATTCTCAACAATCCTATGTCCCCACTTAACGTATCCCCAAGTTAGGATTTTGAATCACTATAATCTATTTCCCTATATTAATTTTTACAACTTGAGTTTTAGTCTCAACTCAATTTTCCAATTTTGCCACAAGGTGAGAACTAGTTTCAAGTGAATCAGGAACTGCCTCTCAAACGGGTGTTCCAGGGACGAATTCCGCTTCTTCAACCTTACAACTTAAGTTTTCAAGGCTCACTCAAAATCACTTCACAAGTGTTTTCAAGGCTCAAACTAAAACCAAATTCCTAAGCGTTTTAATAACTAAACACTTAAACCAATTCCTTTAGAATAGAATCTTACTTTCCATTTTCTTAAACCTAGAAAATAGAAGAATAAGAATTTCTATTCTAACACTCACCAACTCTCACAAGAGTATACAACAATGAAATTAATTTTGAAAGAGTTTAGAGAGCTTAATTGAATGCTTGAAAGTATAGAATGAATAAACAAGTTTCTTAACCTCAAAATAACCTTGAAAGGCCATATTTATACTTAAGCAATTCAACTATAACTGTTGGAAGCAATAATTTCATTCCCAACAAAACAAAGCCCATTTGAATGAAATTTGGACTTTTAAGCTGCATTTTGTGAGGTCCTGATCTAGATGTGCATTGAAAAGCGATTACGAGCCATTGTGTTTAAAATTCTGCTTTGGTCCCGATTAGGATATCAATGTCCTAATTAGGATTACCATGTCCCGATCGAGACATTAGATCGGGATGGGTTCTACCATTTTTTGAGTTTTATGCATAAATTGGTCTCCCTTTGTCCCATTTGAGAATTCTTTGGTCCTAGTCTAGACTAGGACAAGAATTGTAGTTTTTTGTGCAATTTAGTCCCTATGATGAGTCCGATCGAAATAGTACTAATGATGACTTTTCATAATGATTTTTCATTGATAGTTCATCATTATTTTGACTTCCAAATTGCTCCTAACTTATACACACTTAAAGCAAACACTTAATTGCTTAAAAATTAAGTTTATTAAGATCAAAATCAAGATTGATAACTTGTTAAGGTCAATAAAAAGTTTAATTAAAATATTAATATTGTATATGAAAATTTCATATGGTACAAGCTCCTCCAAATGTAATTTTTTTATAAGGGCCAATTTCTATCCAAGAAAACTTAATATTTCTTTTGAATTTAATATTAGTGTGCTTCACATTCATTATTTATACACTAGATTTTTTTTTAATTTAAGATTTTAGACTTAAAATTGTTTACAATTTAAGTTCAAGATGATATAGGTTCATGAATTTAGGATTTTTAGGCATTATAATATGAAATATAGATTGAAAAAATAAAGGTTAATTAGTGAGTGATGGTGGCAATGAGAAAGGGTATAAACATTAAATTTTTATTTTATTCTTTTTACAAATATGGAGAAAGTTTGTTTTATTAATAAAAAAATTGTGATCCTCTTTTTTATTTTAAGAGTTGCAATACATTTTTTAAAATTTTAGAGTAAATTTGCCTTAAAATAGAAGATTTTAAATGATTTGTTGAAAAAGTTAAAAATCAATCTATTAAGCCTTTTGACATAAGTTCAAGGGGTAATATGACCCTTTTTCCCATTATATTTTTCTCCATCACTGGAATCATGCACCATCATTTTTAGTTCCCTAATAGCATCCTTCATAATTATGGTTAAACATTTCCTTATGACACCCAGAAGAGTGATTTATCCATATTTCTCATTAAAATTTAGCAAAATCCTTAGAATCATTTTTTAGAATCCCCATTAGATCATTTCAAAACTTCATTTTAGTAATCTTTTCGTCAATGTATACCTTTGAGCCATAATGCTCATCTTCCCTAATATAGTCACATCCTAATTTTTGAGTCAGAAGCACTTATATTCCAACTTTTAAGCCACAAGTACACGTGTTCCAATTTTTGAGCCACAAGTGATCATATCCACACTTTTAAGCCATAAACACTCATATTCTAACTTCTAAACCAAAAGCAATCATATTCTAACTTCTAAACCAAAAGTAATTATATTATAACTTTTAATCCAAAGAACTTGTGTTCAAACTTCTAAGTCATAAATGCTTACATTTTAATTTTAAGCCATAAGTGATCCTTCCAATTTCTAAGCTAAAAGCACTCTCATTCCAATTTTTGAGCCATAAGTGCTCATTCCAATTTTTGAGCCACAAGTGCTCATTCCAATTTTTAAGTCACAAATGCTCATATCCCAACTTCTAAGCCATAAGTGCTTATATTCCAAATTTTGAGCAATAAGTGCTCATATTCTAACTTTAAAACCACATTATAGATGGCGGGGTTTAGAGCGCATCCAAGATTTTAGCAACCACCACACTGTTTGAGCTCAGGGCTTTAAAGAACATACTAACCAGTATCATAAAGACATGGTGTGGAGATGAGGAGTTGCAACCCAAGGTAATAACTGGGACAAATAAAAAATGGTGGTACTCAATTCACAAAAAGAAAGTTAGCACCACAACTAGGAGATTCTGAATATGGAATACTAACTTCTTTCAGTCTCTTGTTCATTTAGAATTACTTTATCAATTACTATCTCATCCTCTACTTACATGCAATTTCATATAAACCCTTATTTAAACAAATAATTCCAAGCAAACTAGTCATGAAAAATACATGTAAACAATGCATTCATTTAAATTCATAATCTCTAAGTTAGTCTAATCTACATTGATTTTTATTAAATGGGCTAAATCTACATGTTTTAATTTACAAATGACCTTAAAGACTAATGGACCTAATTTCTATTTAATTTTAATTAAGTGAATCTAAGTCTATTTATTTTAATTCTAAAAATAGGCCTAAATCTACAAATTATGAATTATTTAAATTAGTGGGCCTATTTCTACATTTTTATTCCAAGGTGATCTTAAATCTACAAGTTATGAAAAAGGCATAAATTCAATGGGATAAGTCTAAATAATTTTAATTAAACTAAAGTGGACCTATATCTAATTAACTAAATGGGCCTAAGTTATCTCTAATCTAATTCTAATTAATTATAGGCCTAAAATTAATTTTAATTAATTGAACCTAAACCTAATTAAATTAGTAAATCTATTAAAGGGAAGGTGAAACTAATTGTTAAACCTAAAAAAAAGCTAAATTTATTTAAATGAGTTAGAGCCTAATATAGGCTTAAAGCCCAAAACACATAAAAGAAATAAACAAGGCCAAAACATATAAAAAAATTGAAATAATCAAGTAAATGATCAAATAACCAATTAAATTTATTTCTTCTAAAAAAAACCTAATTTAGTTAAAGTGATCTTAAACAATAAATTATCAATAAATAAAATAATTAACAAGCAACCCTAATTCTATCCACTTAAATCTAATTCAATTTTAATTAAACAAACCCTAATTATCTTTATAACCATTAATTTTAATTAATTATCTAATTAAAACCCTAAATTTACTAACCAATTAAATAAAATAAAACACACAATCACACACACATGATTTCATTATTCCTACTATTGGGTTTATTACAATGATCTACTAAAAATAATAAGAAAATAAAGATTAATACAACCTTAAATAAAAATACATAATAAAGTAACCAACAAAATAATAATAAATAAATAAAAACCTAGAAACTATATTCGGCTACAAAATTCAATTCATGGCATTCCATGGATCTTTATGGATTTTGTTCTCTAAGTGAACTTATCATGTGACCCTCTCCATAATCGCCAACACAAACAAAAATAACAATGATTAGTGAATAAACAAAATGATAATAAAAATTAAATAAATTTAAAATTTAATAGAACTAAAATAATAAAATAAAAAATAGAAGAAAGTATGAGAGGAGATGATGGTATTGATGCAGTATTGATTTGCCCCTCAAACTAGTATAAATCATCGTTGCTTACCGTTGCTTTTTAAATGGATCTTCAATACTTGATGTTCTCCATTTAAAAGCCTACTACTTCTTGCTCAAAGAACAAATACTTCATAAGAAAATATTTTTTGAACACTGCGTAAGAAATGTGAAAGCCTCTAAAAAAAGGGGTCCAGGAAAAGAGAGAGGTCCCCTCTTAGAAGAGTTTAAGCTAGGTTTTTATGGAAAAACCCTAGCTAAAAGACGTATCCTATTATGATTTTCTCTCCTTATAGTGATAGAGTTTTTATTTTAAAAGGACCTTTTGATTTCCTGAAAATTCAAGATAAATCCTAAAAAGGAATTTATGATATTATTTGACCAATCAAAATTTAGAAATCAAAATTTTTAATTACTGTAAAATAAAAAAACAAACGGAAAACATATAATTCCAACCGGAATTATATAGTTCTAATTGGAATTACATAATTGCGATCAGTTTTATATAATTTCAATCGGAATTATGTAATTCCAATCGAAATTATAGAATTCCAATCTTTTTTACTTTTAATTACAAAAAGACCTTTGAAAGAATTTAAACTTTTCAATTAGGCCCTTCAAAAATATTACAATTAAGTTCTTAAAAAACAATTAAACTCTTTTGGAAACACATTTATAATTTTGAGGTTTCAAATTTCAAGTGTTGAAGATCTATTTATAATATTTTTATCATTAGAGTCCTCTATCACACCCACACTCAACTATCCCAAAATTGGGTGCTTACACACATGCTCCTACATTCTAATTTTTGAGCCATAGGTACTCAAATTAATTTTTTTGAGCCACGAGCAATCAAATTCCAATTTTCAGGCCACAAATGCTCATATCTCGATTTTAGAGCCACAAGAACTTATATCTTAACTTTTGAACCACATGCTCATATTCCAACTTTCAATCCACAAGTGCTAGTAATGCAATCTTTGAGATTTAGGCACTCATATTCCAACTTCCAAGTCGCAACCACTCACATTATAACCTTCAAGTCATAAGAACTCATAATCTAATTTTTGAGCCATAAATGTTCAATCTAATTTTTGAGCCATAAGTGCTTATTTTAATTTCCAAGGCAAAAGCACTCATGTCCTAAACTTTAAGCCACATACCCTTATATTCCATCTTTTAAGACATAAGAGCTTATATTCTAACTACAAAGTCAAAAGCACTCATATTTTAATTTTCTAACCACAAGTGCTCATTTCTAACTTCCATGTCACAATGCTCATATTTCAACTACAAAGCCACAAATACTTATATTTTAATTTTTTTCAACTGTAAATGTTCATTTCAAACTTACAAGTCACAATGCTCATAATTCAGTTTTACCCTTAAGTGATAGGATGACTCTTAGCCATGAACCATTAAATTTCCTTAAGTAAGGTGGCTATGGCCAATAACAAAGGATAATATGAAATTATGTTATGATTGCTACAATCATGAACAACTATTGAACTTTTTGCTTATAATTTATTTTATTAGAATTTGTATTCCTATAAGCATAAATAGAATAAATACCTTTTAATGGTAACTATCCATAATTTTTTACATAATTATTTCCATTTCAAAAGGATTTTCAAGCACACAAATTCCTTCTAAAGTAGGGGCATACTACTAACATCATTTTTCTACATTAAGAATATTAATGATGATAAAATGATGTGCAGTATCACTTTAACAAAGCTTTAAGAAGGATACACACACACATACACTTTATATATTGCCATGGATCCTTTAAATTTGTATTTTGATTTATATTCTCATATAAATATACTTGAATGAATGTGCTTGAAGCATTATGTTGGTAATGTAAGACTAATACATTTAGAACTACGCGAACTAAAGGTGCTTCCTAAAGCCTTTCCTTTTTCTACATGTTATCTAAATATTATTTGATTTATCTATTTAGTGGATTTGATTTTGAGTTTAGTCTATTTTTTAACCAGACATTTTTGAATGACTTTAAATAATGACTCCATTATTCCTATGATTAGCCAATAGTATCAATATAGAGAGGGATCTTCCCCTTCTAAAGACTCGCCCACTCTACCTTTTCATCATAACTAGCTTCTTCCTCCAATAAACTATATACAACTTTTGGATGGAATTTATCATCAGTATAAAATAATTGTTATTGTATAAAGAAAATCGATTATTCAAATTTTATTTTAGCTTGAAAAGGTTTCCATTATTAGTTTGATAAATAGAGGAACCTATATGAACTAGAAAAAAGAGAATTAAAGGGAAAGGAAAGAGGAGAGTTCCCTAGTTGTATGGAATGATAAAGCTAAGGAAGTTCCCATAAAAAGGAAGAGACTTATAAAATGGCAAAGGCAAATAGAGCTTTTGCAATTTTTCATTAAACCATTTTCTTGAGCCATCTTGAGGCACTTCTCTAATATTCTCAAGCATTTAAATCCCTCTAAAGTATAGGCATACAAATAACATCAATTTTCTACATTAAGAAAATCAATGATGATAAAACAATGTGTAAAATCTAGTTGTTGCTTACCATAAGTATACGAATCGCTAAAGTAATATAGTGAATTAAGTACAAGTATCATTCCCACAAAGAATTGGTGATGATTACTATTTCACTTAGTTAATTATTTGTCTACAAAATAAATTAAAATTCAAAGTCTGAAATTTAAATTAAAATTGAATTAAAACTAAAAACTTAAACTAAATTAAACTAATGCAAACAATTCAAATGAACAAGTAATGATGAATACATGTACTAGAAATTCTCTTTTCACTTTGAAGTTTTTGTATTAATTTAACAACTTTACTAACCTAATTTAAATTTCTTCATATGATTCTTACCACTAATATTCTCATAACCATCTCTCAAGCAATTATAAGATAATTTAATTAATTTAATTGATAGCCTAAACTCATGAACTCTCACCTCGCTAAGCCAAACTAACAAATCCTTAACTAAATTTAAGCATAAGGTAATTCATGCAATACTAAGTATTCAAAAGATCTCTCAGCTTAATTAAACTTAATATTATATCCTAAGTTATTAATCTCCTCTTAATATCAAAATAACTTATGTGAATATTCAAATTAATCTTTAAACACAAAGCATGCATTACATTTAGGTCTCAATATAACTTAACCCTAATCATACATTGAATATCATCAAGCATAAATTTAAAATCCATAATCAAACTTTATTTAAGCAAAAGAAGTTAGTTTATACATTCTCAAAGCTACTAAGATCCTACCTAGTACATAATACAAATCTAGCCTAACATGGTTGCAAAAACAAGAATACCAATCAAAAAAATTCCAACAAACATCCTAAGAAATAATAAATTTAGAAGAAGATTTTAGAATCCCTTAATTCTTTAATTTGAACAGCTCCTTTGAATGCTAGAAATCTCCTTTACTTGAATCCTTGCAATTATAAACTAATAACATGATACAATTTTATGATAATATAAAGGAATCTCATGTTTCCACATCTAATAGCCCCTTATATATACAAACATAATTCATCCTTATTAGAAACAATTTAGGTCTTCAAAAGTTGAATACTAATCAAATTAGGATACCCTTACAGTTGTATGTCAATAACATAACTTCAATGGAAATTTAGCCCATGCAAAAAATCACATCAACTCTAGAGAACTTTATAAAAGTTATATAATTGTCTCTTTAAGGTTTAATATCACTTTGAATCACCTTAATCCGAGTTTTTTATAAAAATTTATGCCCATAATACTCAAACATGCTGCATTCTGAAACCAAGCAAGAGAAGCGTAACGACTGTGCAAGAAAAGGTAACAATTGTTACACTTTTATTTCATAAAAATCTTAAAATTAGGCACCTAGTAATGGTCGTTACACCCTTCCAGGTATTCTTTTCTTATTAAATTAAGCTCTGAATCACTTCATATTTCATTTCATTCAACTTCTAAGCCTCTAAACCTTACAAGACATGAAAAAATGCATCAAATGCATCTAAAATTTACATAAAACTTATCCCAATACTAAAATAAAATTTTAATTAACCTTAACTCAATATGAATTATGCAAATCTAAGTAAATTAGTATGAAATATAGCCTAATTTAAGTAAAAATCAAAGTTAATACTAAAAAACCTAAATTAATATATTTTAACCATATTTTACTCAATAATCACATAATAATAAGTAAAACTAATGAAATATTAACTAGAAATAAATGCAAAATATGAACTTATCAGTATCATTTGAACACACACACAGATATATATATATATATATATATATATATATATATATATATATATACACACACACACACACACACACTTTATATATACTTTATATGTTGCCATGGATCCTTAAATTTATGTTTTGATTTATATTCTTGTATAAACGTACTTGAATGTACACATCTTGTTAAAATAAAATGTCTTAGATTGGTTTGATTTAGTAAGCATGTGTTAAAAGCATTATATTGGTAAAGTAAGACCAATATACATTTAAATGGTGACTTCATTATTCCCATGATTGGGCAATAGTATCAGTATGGAGTGGGATCTTCCCCTTCTAAGGACTCGCCCACTCTGCCTCTTCATCACAACTAGTTTCTTCCTCCAATATACTATATACAACTTTTAGATGGAATTTATCATCAAGTTAAAAAAAATTATTATTGTACAAAGCAAATCAATTATTCAGATTTTATTTTGTCTTGAAATTATTTCCTTTATCAATTCCAAAAATGGAGGAGCCTAGAACAACCTAAAAGAGAGAACTAATGAGAAAGGAGATAGGAGAGTTCCCTAGTTAGATGTAATGATAAAGTGAAGGAAGTTCCCACAAAAAGGAAGAGACTCATAAAATGGCAAAGGCAATTAAAGCTTTTGCAATTTTTCATTAACCCATTTTCTTGAGCCATCTCAAGGCACTTCTCTAATATTCTCCTCTTTCTAAAAATGTAAAAATGATGTTGAATCAACATGTTGTTGTCAACAATTAAGTCATTACATAACATGTTTTTAGTGCATTATATCCTATTAATATATAATATGCTTAACAAGTAATTACATAAATTCAACGAATTGAAATTACATTAAGAATGTGTTTAAATGCAAGCATTTGCTTTGAAATCTTAGACTTCAAATATTAAATTTGAAATATAAAGATTTCAAATAACATGTAGTTACATGCCATTTCAAATTCTTATTAAATGAGCTATTAAATTCTTTGTGGATTTATTTCAAATTCTCACAAATACAAATCCATGTAGTTCCCAAATAAGAAAATTTAATTGAAATCCAACTTTATACTCAAATCTCTTGCATCCAAACATAATATAAAATTTTTTAATGATTATGATAAAAATAAATTAGTGATAAATTATGTAAGATTATATTATACCATCGTGTTTGTTTTTTACTCGATATAGAATATTCGTTCTTAACTAATAAGTAAAATTATTAATTAGCTATACTTCTTTTTCACTGTGAGCTTAAGTACATGTGTGTGTGTGTGTGTATATATATATATATATATATATATATATATATATACATGAAGGGGAAGGGGACATGCTAAATTACAAAAAAGTTTTTGTTTATTATTATATAAAAATTGGATAATTTAATCATTTACTAATAAAATTATAATTACATTACTTAAAATATAATTTTATTTTAATTTAAAGTTTATTTCTCATTTTAATTAGGTTAACTTCTATTTTATCTCTAATAAAAATTAAATTAATCAAAATATAATTCTTATATAATTGAAAGTATATTTCCTATTTTAATTAGGTTAATTTTTGTATCTTTAACAAAAATTAGGTTATCTTTAACAAAAATTTAAATTTAATTGACATTGTATTTACTATTCTAATTAGGTTAATTTCTATTTTATCTCTAATAAAAATTAAATTAATTAAAATATAATTCTAATATAATTGAAAGTTTAATTAGGTTAACTTCTATCTTATTTCTAATAAAATTAAATTAAATTAAATTAAAATGTAATTCTAATATATGTAAAAGTATATTTTTTATTCTAAATAGGTTAACTTCTATTTTATCTATAATAAAAATTAAATTAATTAACATATATATAGTTCTAATTTAATTGAAAGTATGTTTCCCATTTTAATTATGTTAACTTCTATTTGATCTCTAACAAAATTAAGTTAACCAAAATTTTAGTAGCAATTTTATTAAAAATATATTTTGTTCTATTTTAATTAGGTGTACTTATATTTTATCTAATATAAATCAAATTAGATAACATAATTCTATAAGTGTTACTATATTAAATTTAATAAGTAAATAATTAAAATCAGAATTAATAAATTTTATGAAATAATAAATCATGAAAATATTTATCACGACCCAAAGTAGGAGCCATGACCGGCGCTAGGGAACGTGAATTCTTTCGAATCCGAAACCCGTAGCAAACCTTAAAATAAAATAAAACATGCAATAATAATAGCAACATAAGTAAGATATTCTGCAACAGAAATAAAATCATAAATATTAAATTAATAGTCTACCAAATGAGATTTAATCGAATATCTCATTTCATATATAAATAAACTTTTAATACAAATCCAGTACAAATATTTGAAATACATAACTCACACAAATATAATACATAAACTCCACAATTGTTTATAACTACTGTAGTGTCTAGATTATAAAATAAACTCAGATAAGCAGTTTATATAGTGAAGCCGGGGCGAAAGAAATTCGGCGTAAGGGTCTGCTACTGAGGTCTGAAGACGATGACTCTCTTGAAAAATAGTCAACGGAGGGGAGTCAGACCTCACTGAGTAAATTGTTATAATATATATACATGCATACTAAAATGCACACAGTCAATAACATATATAATAAGTATATATACAAGCAAAAATACATACTGATGCAGCAAAATCATTTTTATATATTTACTGAAAATCATCGTTTATGAAGGATCAAATAGAACCCTAGCAAATAGCAACCTCAAACAGTGTTAAACAACACTCTAGCCATATAGGCTCACTTATTCCAAATATAATCACTTGTTCCATTTGGACAGTAAACTAGCCCCGAGACACTAAGTCAACCGAGCTTCAACAGTCTGATTGTCAGTGTAATTAGCCCTGAGACACTTGGTCAACCGAGCTCCAGCAATCATACTCCCAAATCACATCTCACATCAGATATCAAATTGAATCAATATAATCAACATCCACAAATAGGTTAGCAATAAAGCCTAAATGCTATCAGCGTACCGGTACGTACTCGATCCTAGTGCTGCCCATTAGGTAGCACGTTCTATTGATATCCTTCATTAATATATAAAACATAAATTTATAAATAAATGATGCATGAATTTCAATAAAATAGCAACATAAACCATATATATACTAGAAATATACCAAAAGTAAACCAGGTATATTTCGAGTATATATACGTCAAATAAATCTAATTAAATTACAAAATAAACTAAAAATATACCATGAATATACATAAAAACATTCTAAGAATAATTTATTAATAAAACATGCATATAGTTGAAAACATACCGAAAATATACCAAAAGTAAACCTAAATAATAAATAAATCGTTTATGCATATTTTTCTAAAATAAATCATACATTTCTAAAACATGCACCTTAAAACACACACACACACACACACACACACACACACACACACACATATATATATATATATATATATATATATATATAATAACAACTCACTGTTTATTGCGCTCCTCGAGATGGGTCCGACGGGCCTGGTCCACTAGGCCTTGGTCTCGGCGCATATATATATATATATATATATATATATATATATATATATATAATAACAACTCACTGTTTATTGCGCTCCTCGAGATGGGTCCGACGGGCCTAGTCCACTAGGCCTTGGTCTCGGCGCAACTAAACAAATAAACGACAACACGACGTTAGAATAAATCTAACAAAAATTCCTAGAAACTCGATCTAGAATGCTAGACACAGAATTAGAATCAGAGTTCGACCGGACATCACGTTTTACGAGAATTCTATCAAAAATTCGATAAAACCTTCCCTGTAAAACAGACATCTCTCTACTCAAAGAGTAGAGCTGGTCCTGAAAAGAAACACACTTCGAGAATAAACACAGCATTCACAACCACAATCCCTCGGTCGGACTCCAAACTACAATTCACCGATCGAGGTTCACAATTCACAGAATAATTATAGAAATACCGAAAATGCCCTTTAATAATAAAAATACATTTTATAAATCCAAATTACATATTTAACCCTAAAACATGTTAAAAACCGATAAAAACTCATTTATTTAGAAAAATCGTATATTATATATATAATTTGAAAATAATTTATGAAAAATAGTTTTATTTAGTTAAAAATACTAAATAATTTGTAGAAATCATTTTTATACCTTAAATAACTAGTAAAACTAATTTAATTACATTTTTAACCAATTTTGTGTCAAATTACCAAAATACCCCTATATATATATATATAAATTCACTAAATTTAATAAACAATTCACCAAAAATAATATAATTACTCAAAATTAATTTTGTCAACATATAATTTATTAATATCAATAAATACACTCAATTAACCAATTAATTTCAATTAAACACATAATTAACCTAATTTTCCAAAATTACATAAACTTAAATAAATTCAAAATAAATATATGAAATTCAAAAAAATTAAAAATAAATTCCTAAAATTAATTTCAACACCTATAATAACCATAAAACACAATTTCATAATTTAATTAATTAATTTTCGAAAATTAGAAAATATTAATAAAATAATCAAAAATTCACAAAAATCAAAATAATTTCTAAAAATTCCAAAAAAATTTATAGAGCAAGATTAAGATACAAGGATAAATGTTTGTGAAGGGAGTTTTCTTGAATCAATCAAATTGAAGCTCAAAAAAATTCAAAACCCTAATAGGCCAAAATTGCAAAATCAAAACCTAGGGAAATCTAGACCATTTTAAGTGAAAAAAAGTTTGGAATCACACTCATCGGAGCTCAAGGAGAAGATAGAGACTGGCAGTGTCGAAAACGGTGGCCGAAATCACGTCAATCAGAGTTGAGTGGGAGTTTCGGCTTCCTTAAAGAAATTCGGCCAAACAACGCCGGAAAAGGGAAGAGAAGGTGGCGAGGCTGGCTGGGGATGATGGTGGCACACCGACGACAAGGAAATGGCGTGACAGTGGTGGAACAGCGAGGAAAGTGATCGGGAGGGAGAGGGATGGCAGAAAAGCAAAACGGTAAATATTGCAAACTTTATGTTTTTGATAAATAATTATGTATATATATGTATATATATAACTATACTTTATATTATAATATTATATAATATCACACACACAATAAATACACACCACACACATATTTAATAATATATACACATATATACACATATATAATTAATTAATTAATATTAAAACTATATAATAAAAATTAATTTAATTAATTAAACCCTAATTTAATTTAAATAAATGTACATACATACATTTTATTTATCAATTTAAAATTATATATGAGTTCATGCAAATTCGTAAAACTAGTCAAAATAATTAATATTAAATTATTTCCGTCTTAATTTTCTCAAAAATACAATTCCTGGGAAAATTTTACGTAAATATCTTAAAATAATATAAAAAAATTAAAATTAGCTTTAAAAAAATAACAAACTCATAAAATATCATAAATATATACAAAAATTATTAACACTGCATATCCTGATGCAGTTTAAAATTATTTAAAAACTCGGGATATTACAATATTAATGTGAAAAATGTTGAAAGATTGTTGTATAATTGTAATAAATTATTATGTTATAATATAACACTATCAAGATTGAAAAATTAAATTGGTACATGAATAAAATAATACTATTATTATTTTAAAATACTTATTAAATTAAAATTTATTAAATAATTGTAATTAATTAAAATTTTTATTTTCTTGTATTTGTAATTATATTTTAAAAATAGAACATATAATTTGCTTCAAAGTATATTTTCTGTTAAAAAAAGTATAAATACCATTTTTGGATATTTTTATAAAATTTAACAAAAAAGAGTTAAAGTTAAATTAATTAATATTTATTATTTAATTATTAGTTTAAGTTAAAAATTGCATTAAATTAATATTTGAGTAAATAATAGTATTAATATTAAAAATATTGAAGAATTAAAGTGTCATAACTCAAATTAAAAAAAATTACTAAAATTGTAATAGATTATAAGTTTAATGGGTTTGTAACATTTAAATTTTTATATAAACAAAATATAACCATTATTTTTTAAAAAAAAATTAATTAATGATTTTTATTATCTTTTAATTAATTATGGCTATTATATTTTTTATATAAAATTATTTCTAAAGTCAAGAAAAATTAATTATAAAAAATATTGAAAAAATATTATATAATTATTTAAATAAAATGTTTATCAAAATTATAAATAATTATAACTATATTAAGTTAATATAAAATTGTCATTTAAATAAATAACATCGTTGTTATTATTATTATTATTATTAAATGTTTAATAATTTATTTATTTTATATCATGAGTCTAAATAAATTTCTGTTCACTTGTGAAGCATGTAATTTTTTACTAATATATACATATTTTGTCCTAATTTTATATTAGACCTTATCTTTTTATTTTTAGCCAAATTAAAACTTCCATTGAGATTCTTAAACTTCAACAGTTTAAAATTTTAAATTTTTGTATCAATTTTTTAACACAAATTATTTCATTTTGGTCCCTCAAGTTTTATATTTATAACATTCATATTATTTTTTACTTTTTAATACTCATATCACTTTTAAAATCTTTTTGACGGTAAAAAGTAAATTTACTTATTTTAATTTATAATATTTTAAATTATTATATATATATTTAAATAATTTAAAAATAAACAAACAAGTTAATGTTAAGATAAAAAAATATATAATAATACTACTATTTTTCACAATATTTTAAATTATTATAAATAAATTTCTTTTCACGTATACAAAAAGTATGATAAAAAAATGAAGTTTAAGAAAACGGTAATAAAAAGTTTGAGTTACTTAAAAAATTTATTATCATTTTTGGTGATATACAGATATACATTAGTATCCACAATTTACAAAATTTATATTATAAAAAATTATTCACAATAATTTAATTAAAATTTTGCACAAAAAACTAAAAAATGTATTAAAAATATAAACTTTAAATTTTAAAGAATTATAATTTTTTTTTAACCATAATGTCTTTAATTATGTTCTTTTTTATCATAATTTTTTATTTTGAAAATATAAGTTTTATTGAAAATAAAAATAGTATAGTTTAAAATATTGTAAAAAAAAAAGTAGTTTTATAATAATTTTTTTATGGGTAAAGGGCCAATTTGGACCTCCAACTTTGGACAAAAACTTACATTAGACACTAATGTTTTTTTTTTCCCCTAAGTGGACCTCATAAAATACAACCCTCCCTTAACAGCAGGCCCAACGGCCGTTAAAAATTGCTGTTGTGGCACAGTGGTCCCACTACTTGATGAGGTGATTATGTACAAACCTTCTTGACGTGACGGAATGTACATTGTGTGCATCAATCATTGGATGCCACAAATCACATTCCTTTTTTATTCGAAATTAACCCAAATACTAACTTTTGGTTTTTTTTTTTTTACAAATAAACTTTGTAATTGATTAAATTCATTTTGGCATTTCTTTGGAAACATTAAGGAGCTGTTAAAAAAAAAAAAGATACTAGCAAGCATGGACCAATTTTTAATTTTACCTTAGCAGATATTTTTAAATAAATTTAGTGGTTTAATTACTTTAGTAATATTTTAAATATTAATATAATGTTAAATTTTAATGGTAAAATTATTTTATGTATAAATTATAACAAATATAATTAATTAATTAATTGAATATTTTAAAAATATTATAAATTTATTTTAAAAATTATTTTTATTTATGATAAAATTACAAATAGGTGTAAACTTTATTTATTATAAATTTATTTTAAATATTAATATTATATTAAATTTTAATGGTAAAATTATTAAATTTTAAAATGCTGTAAATTTATTTTTAAAATAATATTTATTTATAAAAAAATTTGTAAATACATATAAACTTAATTTATTATAATTTTATTGTGGTTAATTGAATGCTAAGTTTACTGTTAAATATTTATATTATTTTAATAATAAATTACAGATTTTAATAAACAAAATTTAAGGTATTTAAATGTTATAAAAATTATAAAATTAATTTTATTATAATTTAAACAATCAATTTGTGGGTGGTGGTATTAAACAATAAGAGTTGGTGGATTTAATTCAAAACTAAAATGGGTATGTTCATAAGCTTGGTTTTCCTGCACGCATGGATTCCTTGTACCTTTCAAACTTTTACCACTTTCTTTTTTAAACAACAGTACTAATATTTATTCTGTAGGGTCCATTATAACAGATCAGCAATTTTTACGGCTGTTAGGCCTTCTGTTAGGAGAGGGTTCTTTTGAGCTACTTTTAATACTTAAAGGTTCAGTTGGAAACAAAAAAAAATATTAGGACTCAATGTAAGATTTGGTCCAAAGTTGGAGGTCCAAATTAGCCCTTTTCGCTTTTTTTTTTTTTTTTTATCTTAACATTAAAAGACTCATATAACCCTTTACATTGAAAGGAAATATGTTTAAGCTTTAAAAGAGAAAAAAGAAAAAAAGTATTATTAAAACCCAAATACCAACTTCGGTCCTATAAAAACTTTGAAAGACTAAACAAAGTATATCTCCCATTTAATGTTTTATCACACAGATTAAAAATTTTATTTAATAAATATAATTATAAATATAAATGATCATATTATTTTTTAGAAAGACTAAAAGTTATTAATTATAATTTATATCTCTCCATTATTTCTTTTAAAACGTCTCTTTAATTTCTTGCTAGAATGTATATGTAATTTTTTTTTCCATTATGATGGAAAATGGAATTACTAATTATCAATTTACATTTGAAAAGAAAAGAAAAAACTGGAGTTGAAAGTGTTTTATAAATACTTAAATTTATTTTAAAAATAAGATATGGATAAAATAAAAAAAATTATTTTCTATTGACAATTTAAAAACGTCAATTAGAATGAAATAAATTTTAAAATTTTAAACATCAATTAAAATGGAATGGATGAAGTATTGTCTAAAATCACAGTATCCACTACGTGTACTACCACAGCAAAAATCAGCTGCGCAAGAAAAAAAAAATTGAATCAGCAAAATATACAAACAGAGGGACAAAAACCCAAAAACCAAACAAACACGAAAAGAATGGAAGTATTCTCTTTTTTTTTTTTTTTTAAGAAATGCCTTTTATTAAATTATATTATTAATATTATATTTGATAATTTATTAATAATTATTTTTAGTGAATAATTTAATTTTATTGGTATAATTTAAAATTAACAAGCTAAATAATATTATAATTATTAATTTTATTATATATAAATATATATACATATTATAGATAGACATATTATAAATAGGGGTGAACATTCAGATAATCATACCAAATTTTCACTCAAAATAAAAACTAAAGATGAAACTATAAATATAAGAACTTAGGAATTAGGCAATTGGTTATTGGTTAACAGAATTACAATAAAATTTTATTATCAAAATAAGAAGAAAATAGGTGCAGCATCCAAGATTCGAATCAAATATAATTTAAACTTAACAACATGCTTACCATCATATATATATATAGCTGAATTTTAAAATATTTAACAATTCAAATTGAAATTGGTCCTGTTTCGATTTTTACACACCCCTAATTATAGATGATCAAAATGATATAGTTTTGTCTAAAATTATATCATTTTAATTAAAGTAATTATATTATAAAAAAGGTCATTTTTATTAATTAAAATATATTATTATATATAATAACTTATTAATTATTATTGTTATTGAATAATCTAATTTTATTGATATTATTTAGAATTGATGAGGTAAATAATATTATTATAATTATTATTTTTATTATATACTAATATATTTAGATATAGGTATAAGCAAGTCAAACTGACTTGCGAGTTACTCAAGAGTAATTCGAAATTGACTCAATTATTGTCAAGTCAAGCTCGAGCTTTTCGAGTTGAGTTTAAGATCCTAAATATGTGATTCGATAGGCTCGCGAGCTTAATCGAGATTTTATATATTTACCATTTTAATCTTCCATTTAATATAATTATAAATATATCTTATCAAACCGAATTGAGTTTAAATATTTTAAAAATTTATTGATTTAATCAAGTCAAGCTCTAGTATATCAATTATTTAATTGAGTCGAGTTCAAACTTTTTAAAAAAAAAAAAGCTAGATCGAGTTTGAGCTTGACAATGTGTCAATTTGACTCAGCGCATATATTATGGATAACTAAAATGACGTAGTTTTGCCCAACTCCATATCATTTTACTAAAAGTAATTAGTGACCTTATAAATAAAAATAAGAGACGTTAGGTCATTTTTATTAATATATATATATAGTTACCGAAAATATATATAATATAAGGTTAAATAAATATATGATATATATTAAATATATGTTTATATAAAAAGTATAAATATATACAAATTTTTACTATTTATTTGTTGGAAATAAATAAACATAAATTCAATCAATAATATAAATTAGTATATAGTATAAATTTCTGAATTTTTGTTTTGAATTGTATAATATTGATCCATTCCAACATAACTGAATCTCTATATTAAAACTTTCGAAAAAATAGAAAAGTACCTATATAAAAATTTTAAAATTTAAATTTAATATTGATATTAAAAATTTTATTTTTAACTCTAAAATTTAATATTATTCTAGAGATTTTACATTTTCAATTTTTCTCAATATGTATTCACTTCTAATTTTATAAATTAATTGTAATTAAATTTTTGGATAAAGTTAACTACTAAACATTTGATTTAAAATGGCAAGCCAAGTGTATGCCTCAACCAGTGAAAATGAGGAAAAGTGTTAAGAGTGGATACGTATGGGGAGAGAAAAAAAAAGTGGAGAGCTTGAGTAATGTGCCGAGAGAGAGAGAGCTTGGAGTATTAAATAATTTTGTATTGTGATTTTAGGGCGGTGAGGTTCATACACTTTGGTAATGTAAATGTGAGATTAAAATAAAATTGGAGCCAACAATCATGACAAGTATTGATGTTATACTTTTTTATTTTCTATTTATAGCCTCATAAACTTACTAAAATATCATTTCTATCAAAAAAAAAAAAATTATGGATAGATTCTATAGGAGAGTTTATCGTTATTTTTAAAAGGACGAATGCATACTTAGCTCCTTAACTTTTAGTGAAAAATTCATTTAACTTTTTGTGTTTAATGCTTGACTTTATAGACACTTAAATTTACAAAAATTGACATTATAGACACTTTTATATTGACAATGTCATCATGCTCCAGCTAAGATTTTAGCTCAATTTACCTTTTCGTAGTAAATTTCTTTTTAGTTCTTAAATTTATATTTAAAATTTAATTAAAATCAAATTAATTATTGTATACAAAAAAAATTATTTAAACATATACTTTCTAATTCAATTAACTTTATAATCTATTAAAATAATAAAAATATTATTTACAACTTTTTTACAAATAAACAAGTCATTTTAAAATAAAATTAACTAACTTAAATAAAAATTTAAAAATATCATAATATTTATAAAATTATAAAAAAAATTCATATTATAATAATAATAAATTTATAAAGTATTATGAATTTTCTTTGTGAATTGTAAAAATTTAAAATCAATAAAATGTAACTGTAAATTTTATTTTAATATTAAATCAACATTATTCAAAATTATATGGATAAATAATTTTTAAAATTTCTTTTAATTAAAATAAGTGATTATTATAAAGTTATATTGACAATTTATAACTCAAATTTAATTAATAACTATGAATAAAAATACTTTTAAATTGTTAATTTCTCTTAAATAAGTTAATAACTTAAAAATGATAATTATTAATTTATAATTTTTATTCATAAATATTTTATTCTAAGTAACAATTAATAACTCCAAAAATTTAAAATATTTTGATATTCATAAAGTTATAAATTATGTAAATCATATAAATTATATTTTCATCTATCATTCGGTATATCTCATATTAAACTATTTATAATCTAATAGTTTTTATTTATTAATAATTTTAAATTATAAATACAAATAAAAAAATAAAATTAATAATATTTCAAGACTACATTATATTTATAAATATTATAAACTTTATAAGTGTTAAAAAGTAAAAAATAACAAACATGTTAGAAATATAAAAATTTAGGAACCAAATGTAAATAATTTATATTAAAAAATTAACATAAATGTTTAAAATCTCAAACTCATAAAATTTGAAAATTTAATTATACAAAATGAAACTTAAAAAATCTAAAGTTAAAAAACTAATATGTTTAAAGGCCTCATAATAAATTTTACCTTATAAAATTATACCATATTAAACCTTTTATGGGCACAATCAAGTTCAATAACTTATTTTTGATACAATTAAGTCTTATAAATTAATAAAAAAAAACTTAATTTCAACAGGTAACTAACAAATAAAATTGATAATTTTTCATTAACAATTTTTTTTTTCCGCACGACAAATATGACATCACAATGAAATACTTCAGTGTCAAGATTTTAGCCTCGAGATGGTAACAGCCGACTCCTCGTAGACCTGCCTAATGGAACATGGAACTTATTTTTAACATGGTCTCAACTGATTAGATTTCTGTCAAGAAAACACAATCATCAACCATACTTTCTTTTCCTCTGTTTTTAAATACAGACAAGAGTAAGAAGTTGAGTGTAAATACAGCCCTCTTAAAACAGGGGTATGACACAATTTTCACTTTGCATGCCATCTTAGCTCTCCAATTGTTACAGGTAGTACACTCAATAAGAAATTAGGATGATGTGAAATGAAAACATCCTAGACTTGTAAAGGTCAGCTCAGATAAATTTTGGACTACATACTATGCAGAATAAACACCTGTTGCTAATTGTTAGGGTAAGCTCCTGAAACCAGCATTAACAAGGGTAACTAGATCCTAATGACCACCTTGTACAACCTCTGTTTGTTCAATCTTCTGGGTATCATTGCTCAAATGTTGGTCATTCCTGCTAGCCCTGAAGTCGTCATGCCCAGGATGTTCCCCCAGTCTCTCCTGCAAAAATAATAATAATAATAATAATAATAATAATAATAATAAAATAACCGAATTTGTGTCAGAGTACCAATTTTATGCCTAACACTTCAGTAATTCTAACATTCCTCCTACTGCCATGCAGATCTGTCTCATGGCAGCAGTACAATGAGATTGATGCCTGTATCAGGAGCATAATCAGTGTCCAAGAAAATTCGTTGGACCATGGATGTAGACACCTTAAAAGGAAATATTCAAATGAAAGTAACCAACCATTTCCATTTTCAAACTGAACTAAACTGTAAGTTGTTTAAAACTGTGGTTCATGATTTGTTTGACCTGTTTTGGGTGGTTTATGCACACTCCTAACCATTGTAATGATGTCTCAAGTGCCATTTCTAAAAGATGCTCATGATATTTCAATTAACTGCCAACCCATGACTGAATGCATCTTTTCAATGCAAATAATTCCTGGTTCATGGACCAATCATCAAATTTCCCAACTTAAATTCTTCATTCTAAGTGGGGTGCAGGATAGATAGATAGATATCAACCAGCAGTGGGAAGAAACTAGAGAATCAAAGTTTGTTTAAAACCAGATATAGAAGAATACCTTGAGAGATGCATTCTCAACAAGAAGTTGATCATATTCACTTTTTATCCGGTTTACTTCCGACCTAAGGTTGGCATTTTCTTCTTTTAAAGCGTCAGCTCGCTGAGCTAGCTCATCACATTCAGCCTGATTCAAAAGCAAGGATTCCATACAATGAATTCAAAAAGAGATGGTGTGGAGCAGAACTATATAGAATCACATTTTGAAAATTACTTCATTACCTGCTTACGCAACCTAGATCGGCGGGCAGATTCTCTGTTTGACTGCTTTCTCCTCTGTCTCTTTAGCTCTCTTTCATCCTACACAAAAAGCTAACAAACAAATAACTAGAAGAGCAAACATGATCAATCTATATGCTTCCTTCAAATGAAATGCTTTGCCATTCAAATTGAGCATGATTCAGAACTTAGATCATAGATGATGGCAACAGTTATTAAACAAAATTGACAAACTGTTAGCTATAAAAAACATTACTAATAATTAAACTTTTCCCCTTGATGATATAAGCCTTGACTGAGGTTGGAAATCTTATTTACAGAAATTAAATGGACGGTAAACAAGAAGAAAAATAGGACAACAATTTTTTTAGATTACAATAACATGTATGCCAATTAAAATGTATGACAATACCATTCTCTTTGACAACTCATATTCTACTCACAACTACTGCTGACGACTTCAAACAATTAACAGTCTCCATATTTTTTTAATAAAAGAATAGATGAAAAAAAAATTAAACCCCAAACCATTCTCTGTGCAGTCTCAAAAATTCACTTGGAACAACAGTATGGCCACCAGAATATGACTATGACCAAAAAGTTAGCAAAGAACGCAATATAGCCAAGTAGCAAATGCCTACATAAACTGTGCTAGGAACTAAGTGCAGCTGGTAAACTTTAGATGATTAATCAATTCTCATCCAAAGTATCATGCATCCAAAGCTTTATCAGAAAAAAGCTTTATCTCAAACAATAAGGTAGATATTTATTAGCCAGGTTTATGAGTTCAACATGCTCGGAGAAAAATGATCACAGAATATTTCTAATAGTTTGAAAATAACAGTTCATGGACCAAGATTAACCTGTAGCCAAAGCTGTGATTGAACAGCATCCCGTGATCCGGTACTAACTATGCCTCCAGCAACTGGGGTAGAAGGAACCTTCCCACGAATTGCAGGGATAGCAGACGAAGTTGGGGCTCCCCAATAGTCCATTCCAATATTTAAGTTAGTTGTTGGACCAGGTAGGGCTCCCGGAACACCACTAGCAGATATTGGCACGATAGACATAGTCTGGTTCATGATTGTATTAGGTGTACCATGTCCTCCATTCTGAGGACCATGTGCAGAACTTCCGTTCTGAGAGACATCTGCTGTATTGTACAATAGAGAAATTATTGATTAGTGAACATATATTTACTAACAGTGACTAATGATACAAGAAAATCATCACAATTGAACCTTCTAGAGTATCTTGCCCTCCACCTGACTTCATTTGTGAGTCCTACAATGATCAAGAAAATCCGAACATATGAACATGATATTTATAAAAGAGAAGAAAAAATTGCCTTTGACAGAATGATAAAGCCACAAAAAATATCATTTTGCTAAATTAGCAGCTGAACAGCGTTCAGTGTAGAAACAACAATCAGATCCCCCAAAAGGTTAGCAAGTAAAATTTCCAAAATAGCATTGGAAATTCACATTTAACATGGATGCAGATGCAAATAGAATAGAACCAAAGCAAGAAATTTGGGGTTAAGATATAAAATAAATTCAGTAGCATAGCACTTACGTTTTGAGAATTCGCATCACTTCCTTCACTTGTGCCTTCGCTTGCACTTTCAGCACTACATGTCAAGAGTAATTCCAAAATCAATCACTGTACTTTGGTAATACCAATAAGTCAAAAGCTGTGGTAGTCAGAGGAGAAAATTGCAAGCCTGCACCAGTGTTTGATACTATAAAAGCTACAAGTAATCTTAAAAAATAACAACGTAAGATGAAATTATATTCCTTTAGTTTGTTATAAACTACATTCACAACTTAAATTGACAAAGAAATGGATCAGAAGGTCAAATCTAGCTAGGATGGGATTGGTGAACCAAGAAGCACATTCAATAAGTGGCTTCTCACAAAATCCCAACAAATCTCTTTTGGTTGCAACTGCTATATCCTTCCCTCTTCCTTCCAAAAATTTAATTAAAGACAAATATATGGGAAGCTTGAAGAGAAAACTAAAGCCTAATAATATTCACTGCATTCCAAACTATATGCACCAAGAAATAATAAAATTACTTCACCAACATGTATTTCAATAATACTACCTTTTAGAATAAACTCCGTTTGCGGATGCTCCTGGTGTTTTACCAGGCTCATTATTCTTCCCTGTAATCATGTTTAAACTGCCCAAACTCCCTTTGGATCTTTTAATGGGTAACTTTTCCTTCACTTCAGATGGCTTCCCATCTGTTTCTGTATTGCCTGGAGTATATCCCTACATCACACTTATTTTGAGTTAATTTTTGGGTAGGCAAATAAACAAAGAGAAGCTGCAGGTAGCAATAAATGAGAAAGAAATTTGGTACAGGAAACTCACAGATGCCTCAGCGATACCATTTGGAGGAGGCATTGCAAAGGGACTAAAAGGATAAGAACCCTAAATGGGATCAAAAAAAGGTTAAATTTGGGAGTGATCCAGAGTATGAAGATGAAGGAACAGACAAAATGCTAAGCTTGAAAAACAAAAACTTACCGGAGGAATAGAGGGATGAGCATATATGCCGCCATGGGGATACATGGCAACATATGGATGCGGAGGAGTGCCATAGGGAGGCATAATATGCTGCAAATTAGAAAGTATATATATAATATATATGAGAGCTGCTTCAATGTGAAGGCGGTGAAAATATAGAAGCTGAACATGAAAAAGAAAAAAGAAAAAAGAAAAAATTTGCAATGAGAAGTTCACATGCACACAAGCAGAGGTGCAATGAGACAACACTAGAAAATAATTCAATTGTAAGAAGACTGGATGAAACATACAACTTTGTACCCAAAAACAATTTACTGTAATTTTTGGGTAAGGACATCTAGCAAATTTGCTAACTGATGGCATTTCAACAGGTAGTTTTGTTAATGGAGGCTAGGAGTGAGCTTTCAGTCTGAACTGAACTGAACCCAAAACTGAATTAACTGAAATTATAAATATACATAAAAACCAAATTGAACTGAAATATTTAGCAAAAGCAAAGCAGCCCAATCAAATTAAATGAATTTCATATAAATAGAAACCAAAAATTGGTTGAATTTGACCAGTTAATTTAATATTATTTATATTATCAAACATATTTAGATATTAGAAAAACTTCAATCTATGTGGTTTAACTTTTTTTTTTTTTTTTGCACATAATGAGACTGAACCAACTTTCTTTTCAGTTTTTAAAATTTAAAAGCAAACCAATTCAATTTTTTTTATAAAAATATGAAAAGATAATGATTGAGCTTCAAGCTAATGTTCAATAAATCAAAATGAAATTGCACAAGCACAAAATGATGTCCTAATTGAGTTGGGCACTATGCACCACTAAGTGTAATTTTCAGATAAGTTTATCAAACAAAAATATAATAAAGAGGTCCACAGTTAGAAGCATATATATTATACAAAAAGACATGCATATGTGAAGAAGTAGCTCTGAATCTTGATCTAGGTTGATTGATAATTTCATTAAAATATCATGCTCAATCTCATCAAAACACACACTTATTAAGCTCTATTTTAGCTGGAAGCCAATGTCTTTCAAATTATCAGTGCCCTAGTTTTCTTTAAAATTTGTTACATCAGGATATATCATAATTTATAACTGCTCACTAGCTATCTTGATTAAGAAAATAACATCAGAATTTGACAATTCTATAAAATTACATGCATTAGTTTCAATAACAATTAATGCGCAAATACCTGAACCCCCCACATATATGGGTGAGCTTGGGGGCTTGATGCCAAGAAACCATGTGGAGGTATAGGAGAATATGCCTGTCAAAACAACCAACACATATTACACTCACAATATTACATGAACCCATAAATGAAGTCCCCGTTTTTTTTCTTTCTTTCTTTTAAGGAAAAACCTGAAATCCTGTCCAGTCAGGATTTACAGTCCCAGTGCCAGTGGTTGAAGACTGCTCCTGGAGAACAAAAGTAAGGTTGTTTGTTTTGGACAAGTAAAAATACATACAAACAATAATAAATTGACCAAGCATACAAATAGAGACCTGCGTTGTAGAGGGAGATGGAGTCTTTGCCTCTTTCTCCTTGGGTGTTTTATCCATCTCACTACTGCCCATAGTTATACAAAACCTTCAAATAATTCCTCAAACCATCCTACAACCAGTATGACCAAATTCACATCATAACAAGGTCTTCTTTATGCATCATACCACAGCATCTACTTGGTAGAGAAAAGGAACATCAAAATATGCAGTATGAAAAATAAAAATCTTAATAATTTTGATGGAATGCAACTGTTCTTGTCAAACAAACAGATACTTAGACATGGATATCTATAAGAAGAAAATATATCATGCATCTAACAGATAACAAATTAACCTATCATATCGCAAACAAACTGGAAACTCTATAATGGGAAGCTCTTCCAATTAAACAATAACCTAAAATACAAAAATTCATATTAAAAAGCAATATAATAGCAGCTAGAAAGCACAAATTAAAGAAATACAATAATAAAATTCCATACCACTTGTTTATAACATGGAAACGGGTAGAACCGAATCTTGATCCACTGGAGGAGCGAAGAATCTAAGGAATTGAGAGACAGAAAACAGCAATGGAAGCCAATTTTACAAAAAAATCAGGATCAATTGTACATTGAAAGATAAAATTAACGTCAGAATTTGGGGGGAGAAATCAGAAATTAGGGTTTGTTTGGTTCTGTAATTGAGAGTAGATTTTGGGAGTTGACGGTGTGCATCCGCGGGGGTTCGTCGTACTGTAGTCGCTGATTCAGAGGAAGGTCATTTCTTCCCTCTATGCTATTGTATTTTTGCGAAATCCCGTTTTATTAGTATAATAACCCTGAATCTTCCGTGTCTATGACAATCGCACGGTGGCTATTGGCTGTGATTTTATATGATAAGTTGGCAAGGCTAACCAAGTTATGTTTCCCCTTCTATTTTATTACATCGTTTAAAATTACAATTTTTTTTTCCCTTTCCTAATGTATTATATTATTTATCCATTCGATCAAGACTAATTCTACTATTAATTTGATTTAAACAAAGTAACATACTTTAATTCTTAGATCCAATTAAAAAATAACACATGCCATTTATAACTAAAAATATAAAATAAGATGTTAACCTGAAATAGTAGGTCCCTATGTAATTGTTAGAAATACTAAAATAAAATAATTAAAGTAGCACTAAAATTCAATACATTCTAATACTTTAAGAAAAATAAATATAAAGTTACCAAAAAATAAATAGTTAAATTTTTATAAATTTGTTATTTTTTTTGTAAATTAAATATTTTCATTTAAAATAGTAAAAGTTAAATAATTTAATTTTTTTTATAATCAATTATATATTAAAGGTAAAAAACACTTCAATATTTGTTAATTTTTAAAAATATTATTTAGTGATAAAATTATTTAAATGTATTTTTCCATAAAGTAAATTCACTTTTTCATTAAGTGTATTTTTCTGTATACAAACTATATTTTTATAGAAAACACACGAGTTAAAATAATAAAATTTTGTGAATTTGTTTATTTTTATTTGTAAAATTAATTTTATTCCCACAATTAATATAAATTTTTAAATTTCATTTAAAACTTGATTATTTGTTATTATTTGAAAAATATCATTTAATTATATACATTTTAATGATAAAAGTATTTCACAAGTGAATTCACTTTTTTTTTTGTTTATTAAGTGTGTTTTTTTATTAAATAATTATTTAGCACAATGTAAACACAAATTTAAATTTTTTGTTATATATATATATACACACACATTTCAATTGATTGTACCATTATCCCTAGCCAGTTGTGGTATGCAAGTGGTGATTGCAGCTTACACCAGATAACTAGCAGCGATATTTTGTTTTCCGATTATTATTGGTGTGGGAGGGACAACCTTGTGGAGCCATCTTGTGGGTTTTGAAGTCACCACTTGACTACAGTCTGGAAATAGGAAGCGGATTAATGGAAATCAATTTCATTTGCCAGAGATTTCGGGTTCCAAGAGTAGCATCTACTTGAATTTTTCTTGATATACATATTGTAAATTGCTTATCACATTACCTTAGTTTTTAATTTTGAATGATGCATTACGACGCTATAGTATTAGTCAATTTAAAATGACATTGGATTGATAGTTAATACACGAGATAATTGGATTGGCATATACATTGTAAATATATTAATAAAAGTGAAAAAATAAACAAATATGACAAATATGAGAAATCAAGCAAATAATATGTATTTTAAACAAAATAAATAAACAAGTATCTTACAAGCATGCAAGAGATCATTAATCAAAACAAACAAATAAAATAATGAAAGAGATTAAGGATTACAACCTTTGAAATAGCCTATTCTAATAAGTATATCAAAATGGAAAATAAATAAAGGGAATCCGAATTAAGGGTTGTATCACTTTAAGAATGGCCTATTCTAAGAAATACAATTAAAATCATTGCTACAAAACAGAGGTTAGCACATAAATATATGCAAGCACACATCACATTTTTAAAAATTTATGTGTAACTAATTTGGAGGTTTGATAAATCCTATAAAATTCAGTAACTCATAACCTAACTACTCAACACAATACAAACTATAGAAAAACTTCAATCAACAATTTAACATTTTGGTTTCTTGTTTTAATTCTTGATTTGTTTTTGTTCAATCATATCTTATTTATAAACTAGTTTCTTTATTATTTCAATGGAATCTCTAGCTTTTTCCCTTCAGTTCTCTATTTGATTATATTATTTAGTATTCAATATGTTTATCTAAATTCCCAAGCCTTACTTTAAATGAATTTCAACATTAAATTTTTACCTATTTTCATTCACAGCTAATTTAAGAACCCTAAGTAAGCTTAGGTCCCTTAGCTTATGTAAAAATTATTTATTAAAAGTTAGGGATCCAATATAGTTGGTGTATCTCACATACCTAGCATGCTAAAAAATTATAAAAAAAAGGGCAGATGTAAAAAAATTTTGGCACGCTCAATGGGACACTACTGAAAATGCCATGAACTAGAACTATTATGAAGAAAGACAATACTAGGTTCTAGGACAGGAGGAGGTGCCTATAGTATTAGGGTCTGAAAGATTTATCCCTTATTTGGTGGAGAAAAAACATATTCAAGACAAAGTGATAAAAAATGCTTAAATCCTAACAAGTCCTGTTGTTCGGGAAACTTTTGAAATAGAACTTTCAAGTGATTTTAGAAACTTCATGAGAGTTTCCATCAGGAGTAGAAAGAGATATAAAATAAGTTCCAGGAGATACAATTTAAATTTATAAAATTACCTAAAAAGTAACAATCTAGGTTCTTGGAATTTATGGCAAAAACTATAGAGGGAAGTTAGAAAGTATTTTCTCAAAAATTGGATTATCATCTTTAACAGACTATTAGTGTGATCCAACCAAGTGTAAAGAGTGCAAGTGTTGAGACTCCTCCTAAGGCTAGTAAACAGCCTAAGGGATTTGGGGGTAATCTTATGGATTATTATCTCTGAAGGCAGAAGATTCCCATCGCCCAATTTAAGTCATTTGAAGGAAAAAGAAAAACACATACCCCATATATAAGGGAGGAGATTTATATAACACCAAAGGTTATTCATAACGACCACCCTAATATCAGGCTAACACTTCCCTATCATATTTATTCTAATACTAATTCTTTTATGCAATCTAACTTATATGCTTATGATGCTATTGTGCATGAAAACTCAAGGGGCATGGCAATAGAAGGAGCTAAAGGGATCCAATAGTTCCCTAACCATATGTTCTTAAAAATCAAGTCCTAGATGATATAGATGCTGTAAGAGAACTGGTATAGAAATTATATGGTCTTAGCTTAAGGTAGATTAGCTTACCAAAGTTTCACAAGCCATATCCAGAAGCAATTTATCATGATAATCCTTATCTCAGGGGTTAGAGGATACTAGAGTTCACTTTATTTTTTTATGAAGAAGGGCAGTCTACCTTAGAGCATATTGCTAAGTACACTATATAGTGCGATGAATTAGCAAATTATAAAAATTTATATAATTTTAAGTTGAGATTGTTCCTTAATTCACTAACTAGTTCTGCTTTCACTTGGTATGCAACACTACCAGTGAATTCTATTTTTACTTATTAGAAAATGGAGAAAACATTCCACACTCAATTTTTCAGAATGGAGTATGTAGTCTATGTAGTAAAATTGTCAAGAATATATAAAGACCTAAAGAAAATGCAGATTCTTTCATTGTTTAGTTTAAGAAGATGAGGAACTATTGTAAGATAATTCTTCCAAAAACTAAGTATATGAAGATGGCCTAGAGGGGGTTGGATATCAAGCTCATAAAGAAGTTTTAGGGAATAGAGTTCAAAGATTTCTATGAACTGTTGGTAAAGGTAGCAAAATATGAGGAACTTCTTCATGAGGAGAACTAGAGGAGAAATATTATTGTGGGGACTTATTTCCAAGAAGTACATAATCATAAGGTTATTGTGGCAGATCTCACTATTTAGGATTTATGTGTCTATTTCATGCTTTGAAGGAAGATGTTGACCATTTGCATGATCAAACTCCTAATTTTGGACTTTGAAAAACAATTTTTATACTAATCATTTCAATTAAGTGTGTAGGAAATTATATACCAAACATATACCAAGCATATACAGTTTTGGATGAATAGTGACTTTTTCAGGCTGATTGAACCTTTGGGATTTAAGAAGGTTTTTTACTTATTTAGAGCTCTTAAATAAGAAAATGAGATTCTTCACTTTTGAAGTAGACATCTTAAGCTTTCCAAATTGTACTTGCTTATCAAAATCCAAGTTCATTTGGGTATGTAAATCTTCAATCGAAGTCAGCATATGCAGTTTGTATTTCAATTTGCACAGCTCTTGGTATTTCAGCAATATCTTGAGCGACAGATGTCAAAATAAGGTGATTCAAATTTTTAAGGAATATAAGACAATTATATACAACTTTATGAAGAATGTTTTGGCTGAATCGATCATCTTCAGTCCCGTTCATGAGCATCTTTCAAAGTGGTCACCAACAGTCCGTCAATGGAGCATTTGGAGCACATTTTTGCCAAAAGATGGCAGTGCTCCTCAAGAGCTGGTGGCTCATGACTTGCTCATGAGTAGACCCTAACAAAATTCCAATGGGAATTTTTGAATACAACGGCTATAATTTCACCCCTCACGAGCAATGTTCACTCGTGAGGCGCTCATGAGCAGCCCTTAAGCTGCCATAAGTTTAAGAATTGATTCAAAATCAATTCTAAACGTTGAAGACATGATTGATACAACTAAAAACTATATTTTTGAGTGTTTTCCTATATAAACATAACTTAGAATTCAATTGAAAGGTTAAGAAAAATTATGCATCATTCATCATTTTCTTAAACATTCAATTGAGCTCTAAAAATTTCTTTTAAAAAATTCTTTATGTATAACTCTTATGAGAGTTGGTAAGTAATTAGAATAGACATTCTTATTCTTCTATTTTTTGGGTTTATAAAATGGGAAGTGAGATTCTATTCTAAAGGAATTGGTTTAAGTGTTTAGCCATTAAAACACTTGGGAATTTGGTTTTTGAGTGAGCCTTGAAAACTCAAGATTGTAAGGTTGTAAGAGTGAGCCATAAAACTCTTATGTATTCTCAATCTTGTTAATAAGATTATGGGTGATTAAAAAACCCTAACTTGGGGATAAGTTAGGTGGAGACGTAGGATTATTTATGAATCAAAACTCTTTAAGTATTTGTGTTCATCATTCTTCCTTCTCTACTCTTACTCACTTCTTGCAAATAATTCCTTTAATTTTTCATTTTTGTTCAATAGTCCTATTCACCCCCCCTCTAGGACTCTTTCAGAACACATTTGACCTATGAAAGAAAACTTATGCCACAGTGCCCTAACCACAATATATATTTAAGGTGTCTAAAACTGAAAAGATTTTTTATTTTTTAGTGAAGAAAAAGTTTATTACTTTTCTCGAGAACTACAAAGCCCTAACAAAAGAGGAATTAAAAGGCAAAGATTATCGTAAATACTATAATTATTACAATCATTTAACTAATAATTATTAGGCTTTCAAAAATATGGCATGGGATAAGATTAACAAGGGAGTCTTAAAGTTTCATAAGAAAAGGTAAATGATATTGGTGTATAAAGATCTTTTTCCTTTAGTGGCTATTATAAACATTGTAGCATTTGATCTTCGCTCGCCTAATAATCAAAAGAGGAAGATCTATAATGAAATAAAATGGGGCTCAATATTGTTGTTCAAGAATGTATGGGTTAAAAAGACTAAATCAAGAAAGGGCTCATCAATTCAATAGAGAGCCAAAAAGGTTGAAAGAGCACCAAAGAAAGGACTTAAAAAGGAGCCCTAAGATTTATGGTTCCCCTAAGAGTGACACCAGGGAATCAATGACACAAGGTTCAATATAAAAAGTTCCCTTGACCTCTAATAATGACATAGAAATGGAGGCTCCAAAGATAAAGAGCCTTAAAGAGAAGAATGAAAGAAATGGAGATTTTGCTACAAAAATCCAAGTTTAGAAGGAAGGCAATTAAGGATGAAGATGTAGAAAGAAAACATAATAACTTAAAAGATGTTATGGATGATAAATAGTTCCATTATAGGTAGTATTTTTATAAATTGTGCTACCATTTATGTTATTTTACCTCTTGATTTCAAGTATGTAGAATCAAAGGATGATGTGATAAAGATTCAAAATTAGGTTCCTTAAACTAAAAAAAACTCAAAATGCAAAAAACATTGAGGAAGATGATACGCTTGGAGGAGTCAACATTTAAGCTCTAAAACATAGTGGTTCAAGAATGGTGATATTAGAGAAACACTTACTAAAAGATTATGAGGCACATCAGGTCTCTATATATTAAAGCACACACGAAAGGGAGACCTATTTCCAAAGTTCTCATTGACAATGGATCTGTAGTTAATGTGATGCCTATGAGAATGTTAGCTATATTAGGCATAATTGAGGAGGATCTTATTACTACAAATGTCATTGTATCTACTTTTACTGGTGAGGTAACTAACATCCTTGGTATGCTACCAATGGAGATCACTATAGGAAGTAAGACCTCTCTTACTGTAATCTTTATTGTCAATTCCTCTATTAACTATAATATTTTATTGAGGAGGGACTGGTTACACACAAACTGGTGTGTACCTTCCACCTTTATCAGTTCTTACTATTTTAGAATGGTGATGATGTAGAAATAGTTTGGGCAAATCCCCAACCTTTCAGTACTCATTCAGATGTAGTTAAAGCTATGTATTACAATATAGAGTTCGGACCAATTTAGTTTATAGGAAGGAAAAAGAATAGAGAACCAAGGTCTATCTATATATTAGAAAGCATGGATATCTAAAACAAACCATGCTCTTGTTAATCTGACTACTATCATGCCTTATAAGCAGATGGCACATGAACCAATTATTAAGCTTTTAGATGACTAAGTATAATAAGGAATAGTTATCAGTAACTGTAGCTACCTTTTTTAGAGCTCATGTGCAACAACTGTATGATAGATTCAAAATGGAGAAGTTAGAAGTCAATAATGCATAAGTCATTTTTTATAAAGATCTTGAGGAATTAGAAGACCAAGAAGAGAAATAAATGGAGAATTTAAAGGAAGCTTAACCAAAATTTGAGGATATAATGCTAGAAGTACTAGCTCCTTTGGAGGAAGTGAAAGAGAAGAGATCTGATGAAGGAAATCTAAGGATTCCTTAGGGTTTAAAAAAGAATACTTATTGGTTATCAAGTGTAGATTGAGAATTACAAAAAAGGAGCATCAAAAGCCATCTTTCCCATTATATGGGAAATAGTGGAAAAGTGTAAACTATAGAGTAAGGTAGTCATCACGACCTTTTAGGGATAAGTCCCACTTCACTATATAATATAGAGCCAAATTACAACTATTTTAGTGAGTTTTTTTTATAGACAAGCCTTAAGGCTTGTTTTATCATAGATATGTTTCTAAGTTCCTAAGTTTTAATAAAAGAAAGTAGGCATGTTGGCCACTTTTTTTTTCTATTAGTTATTTTTGGTTTCTAGAGAATCTTTAATCAACACTTCATGTTTGGAAAATTGGGGAGCATTAAAGGGAAACTAAGGAGATGCTAAAAAGTATTGAACTTTATTAAGGGAATCATGTCGAGTGTCATTGGCACTTGTAGAAAAATCAGAATTCTCTTATATCCTTTATAAATAAGGATCTTTATAAGAATTCTCTTTATAACCAAGAATCTTTGTAAGAATTTCTTCATAACTAAGAATCTTTGCAAGAATTTCATCAAAGAACAATACTATTATGAATATAAATAGGCTTTCACAAGCCATTTATATGCAGGATGCAATATTTCTGCCTGATTTAGAGTTTTGATAAAGCCTATAAAATTTAGTAGCCCATAACGCAACTACAATTAATTAATTAGGCAATTATAAAAAAAAGGAGGTTGAAAGAAAATGAGAATGTGGTTTAGGCAATTAAGTTATGATAAAAGAGAACTGTTATGACAAATGAAAAGGGGAACAACATAAACTACTCAACACAATAAAAACTACAAACAACTTTAATTAACAATTTAACATTTTAGTTTTTTTTTTGTTTCAATTCTAGTTTTGTTTTTGCTTAATCATATCTTGTTTATAAACTAGTTTCTTTATTATTTCAATGGAATATCTAGCTTTTTCTATTCGGTTTATCTATTTTAATTAAATTCTTTAGCATTAAATCTATTTATTTAAATTCTCAAGCCTTACTTTAAAGTAATTTCATAATTAAATTTAGCTATTTTCATTCACAACTAATTTAAGAACCCCAATTAAGCTTCGGTCCTTTAGCTTATGTAAAAATCATTTGTTAGATTTTAGAGATCCAATTTGGTTGGTTTACCTCACACAGCTGACATGCTTAAAAATCATAGAAAAGGGACCAAGGCAAACACAACTTAATATATTCCATCTATATGCATAGTATATAACAAAAAAAGAAAGAAATTAATCAAATACAAAACAAGTATCAAACAAATAATTAATTAAGATGCAAGTGAAAATGCATGAATCATGTGATGAATTATAATAAATACCTCTAGTAATTTTGAAGAAATTCCTTAAATAGGGAATTTGATTACGAGGTCATAGGTATTCTTTAAAATGACTTGCAATTAATTAATTAATTAAAATAAGATAAAAAAATAAAATGAAATAAAATAAGATAAAATGACCAAAATAAACTGAAATAAACACAAATAAAAAGATAAAATTTGGAGAAGAAAATATTTTATTTAAATAAAATTAATTATTTAAGTAATAAAATTTAAAAATTTATGGTAAAAACCATTATCTTTATAAAAAAAATCATACATTTACCGCATTCCACTTAACTAAAGTTATTTTTGACCATTTGCATGATCAAACTCCTAATTTTAGACTTTGAAAAACAATTTTAATACTAATAATTTCAACTAAGTGTGTAGGAAATTATATACCAAAAATATACATTTTTGAATGAATAGTGATTTTTCGGGCTAATTCAACCTCTAAGATTTAAGAAGGCTTTGACATCTTTACAAATCTATAATGAGAAAATGATCTTCTTCACTTTTGAAGTAGAAATCTTAATATTTCTGAATTGAGCTTACTTATTAAAATTTGAGCTCATTTAAGTATGCAAATCTTCAGTCAAAGTCAGCACATATAGCTTTCATTTTAGTTTGCATAACTCTTAGTGTTTCAGCAATATCTTGAGCTACATATGTCCAATTAAAGTGAGTCAAAATTTTATGACAAGATAAGACAATTATATAAAACTTTTATGAAGTACAAGTTTGCTTATACAATCTTCTTTAATCCCGTTCATGAGGATCTCATGAGTTGGTCATGAGCTATCTCCTTTTTAGTGTTCTTGTTGAGGAAAGGGGTAGTGTTGCTCGTGAGCTAGAGTCATAAGCACTTTGCTCTTGAGCTTCTTATGAGGGCAATATTTTCAACCCCAAATGGAAATATTTGAATGCAACAAATATATTTTTTCTCCTCACAAGCATTGTTCACTTGTGAGTGCCATTCTGATAGAATAAAGTGTAAGATTGATTCAAAATCAATTATAGACATTGGAAAATTTTTTGATACATCAAACAACCATATTTTTAAGTGTTTGTATATATAAACACTCCTTAGAGTTCAATTGAAAGGTTAAAAAACTTTTTTATCATTCATTCTCTCTTAAGCATTCAATTGAGCTCTCAAAATTCTCTTAAACAATTATTTGTTTGTATAACTCTTGTGAGAGTTGGTTGAGTATTAAAAATAGAATTTCTCTTCATCTCAAATATTGGGATAGATTAAAAGGGAAGTGAGATTTATTTCTAAAGGAATTGGTTTAAGTGTTGTCTATTAAAACACTTGGGATTTGGTTTTTGAGTGAGCCTTGAAAACTCAAGCTGTAAGGTTGTAAGAGTGAGCCATAAAACTCTTGTGTAATCTCAATCTTGTGAATAAGATTGTGGGTGATTGAAAATCCTAACTTTGGGATAAGTTAGGTGGATATGTAGAATTATTGTTGAATCCAAACTCCTTAAATCTATGTGTTCTTCATTCTTCCTTCTCAACTACCATTTAATTCTTACAAAGAA
Organism: Mallotus nudiflorus; assembly: GCA_947683625.1. Lineage (NCBI taxonomy): Eukaryota > Viridiplantae > Streptophyta > Magnoliopsida > Malpighiales > Euphorbiaceae > Mallotus > Mallotus nudiflorus. Next base: position 7,464,335 of record CANTUR010000027.1, on the reverse strand, counting down.
TTCTTTTAATTTCTCATTTTTATTTGATAGTTTTATTCACCTCCTCTAGGACTCTTTTTAATTAGTATCAAAGCTAGTTGTCCCTTACTGTTAATTAGGGTAGAGCACCAATAAGAACTCTGACTTGTGAACTATGTCACTGAAGCAGGGCTCTCCGCTTATTGGTGTTAGTGCATCAGTGGAGATGATGGTTGGCTAGTCTGATAGGTACCATTGCAAGGTGATATAACTTGCATATGACCTATAAATGTTTTCAATTGGTATCGGAGCTTAAATTCTAAGTACTTTATTACTATAATACAAGATCATGGGGAGTGAACCACAAAATATCTATTCTCTTAGACCATTCTTTGATGGTGGTGACTATCAATATTGAAAATTTAAAATGGAATTATATCTTGCTTGTGATTCCATCAAACTTTAGGATATTATCCTAAAAGGTTGGGAAGGGAACCACATATAATTATCATTGATGGTGTGGTAACTACTCTTACAAGAAGCTAATAAAGCATTGATCAAAAAGAAGAAAATCATAAAAATAAAAAGGCTATGATCACTTTAGTCTCCTCAATGACAAGAGAAGAAGGAGGCAAGCTTCAATATTGCATTTCGGCTAAAGAAATGTGGGAGACCTTAGAAAACCACTATAAAGGCAACATGTAAGTAAAAAGCAAGAAAGTTCAACTTCATATGTATGAATATGAACTCTTCAAAATGAAGCCTCAAGAATCAATTACAGAGATGACAAACTGTCTCAATGCTCTTCTTACAACCCTCAAGAAACTTGGTAAGCATTTCACCAAGGAACAGGTAAACAATAAGATTCTAAGAATCCTACCTAAGAAGGATTATGAATCTAGAGTGATATGAACCCTATTTATAAAAGAGATAGAACATGCATCCAATTTTAAAATTATTGCCCAAGATCATCAAGATGAGGTTGTGAAGATGGAGCTAAACCCGTTGCTTATTAAAGTGAAGCAAGATACTTAGCTATTATAAGATGAACAATTACACAATTCTAAGTTTAATCTAACCTAGCAATTATAATAAAAGGTAGAAGTGAAACAACTTAAGTAAACTTGTAAAGTTTCAAAAGAACAAAGTTCAAGGAAAAACCTCACTTTTAATATTTTAATGCTTGTCTAAAATTCGTTTTACATATTTATAGCCCTTATATAGGCATGTAAACAACCTAATTCTTGAAGGAAAAGGTTTTATTCCTTATTCCCAAAGATACCTATATAGGAAAATCCTTAACTAAAGAGATTTCTTTCAAAATAGGACAACTAATGACAACTCATCTTTAAAAATTCAAAATTGACAACTCATTACAACTCATGACAACTAAGCAAAATGACAACTCATGACAATTAAGCATTGAAGCATGACATGTCACATGTTGACCATTGACCCTTTGACTTTGACTTGTTAACTATTTGACTTTAACTTTGACTTGGAATATTATTGAATCTTCTCACATCTTCTAAAATCTTCTTGAATCTTCCTTATTGACTTCAAAATAGGAATAACTCCAAAATCCATCCATATTAAGCTAATTAATTTCAAAATAGGAATTAAGCAAATTAGCTTGAATTCTTCATATTCGGGCACTTTTGATCCATTTTAGGTTTATATTATAGAGTTACTTTAATTGAGGAAGCTCAAGACCTCTCTACTTTATTAACTGATGTGCTCATTGGTAAGCTCTTAATGCATGAGCTTACCATTAAGTAAAGAGGTGAAGAGCAAAGAGAGAAAAAAGAAAAGAAAAAGAGCATAGCTCTAAAAGCTCTTCAAGAAGATAGTGAAGAGGAAAGCATAAAAGATTATAGTGATGAAGATGATGATATTATCATGCTCACTAGGAACTTCAAGAAGTTCTTGAGAAAGAAAAACTTCTCAAGAACAAGGGACTTTAACAAGAAGTTTGAAGGAGATGGGACAAAGAAAATAAAATAGGTTACTTACTATGAATGTAAGAAACTGGGACACATTAAAAATGAGTATCCCAAACTCAAATTCAAGAGCAAGAGAGCAAAAGATAAGAAGAAGGCATTAAAAGCTACTTGGGATAATTCCTTCGAATTCAAAGAGGAAAAGGAACAATAACAAATTCCAATCTTTGCTTCATAGCCATTAAAAATGAAAATGAGGTACCATTCACTTCTTATTCTTCCTTTGATGATTATGATGATTATTGTGATGATGATGACGAGAGCTCTATTGTGAGCAAATTACTTACTAAATGCAAAATTTTATTATCTAAGAAGAAATAATAAAAAACATGATTTAGCTATCTTAAACAAGGATTTTGAATGTTTAAAAAAATCATTTTGCTAAACTTTTTGCATCAAATGAAAATTTTGTTAGTAATGCTAAATCTTCTAATTCTTTAGAAGATCAACTTAAGAAAGCAAATGATGAAAATCATAAGCTTTCTAAGGGGGTCTTAGAATTAAAGAATTCCATTACTAAATTTAAGAGAGGAAAAGAAACTTTAAATAGTCTTCTTAATAGAGATACCTATGGAATTGGATATGAGAATGAAATGTCTTCATCATCTTCATCATATATTGATTTTCTTAAAACTTCATATGATTCTACTCCTTCAACCTCCAATGAGATTCAAGCTTTCAAAGCTAAAAGATCTTATGTGTTAAATAGCAAGGGAAAGTCTCATAAGATTAACCCTTCATTAACACAAAGAGTTAAGGCTCAAACTAGAGCACCTCAACCAAAGCATGCTTATATGTACACTAGACACAATTATAATAGGCATGCTACACAACATAATGCACATAAATATGTAGCACAAACTTATCAAAATACTCATCACCATTGCCAATACATGACTCACTCAATGACACAAAATAATAGGAGATACACATAACACCAAAGGCATGTTGCATATACTAGGAAAGCACATCATCCTAAAAGAAATAAATTTGAAAATATTGTATGTTCATATTGCATGATCAAAGGACATATAATAATGTGTGCTTCTATAAAAGACTACACATGAATTTAATTCCTTTGGATTATCTTGAAACTAACCAACCTAGAGCAAGAAAGGTTTGGGTTCAAAAGAACACTTAAATTACTTTATGTAGGTGTGCTTGAAATCCATAAAAATAAAAAGCAAGTGGTATCTCAATAGTGGATGTTCAAGGCACATGACAGGAGACAAAGAGCAATTTAACAAACTTGATGCTAAGGATGGAGGACACATTACTTTTAGAGACAATATAGAAGGAAAAATTATTAGCATTAGAGAAATTAGTAATCCTTAATCCTTATCTATCCATTATGTGTTGTTTATTGATGGTCTTAAACATAATTTGCTTAGTATAAGTTAATTATGTGACATGGGAAATAAAGTAACTTTCTATCCTAAAAATTACTTTGATAGTAGTGTTGATGAAAATAAAGTTATTTTTAGTGGTGAAAGAGTAGACAATGTTTATGTCATTGATTTAAATAAAATTGATAATAAAGACATAAAATGCTTAATGTCTATCTCCCATGACATATGGATATGACATAGAAGGTTAGAACATGTAAATTTTGAGCTTTTGAATGATCTTTGTAAACATGAACTTGTGATTGGTTTACCAAAGCTTGAATTCACTAAGGATAAACCTTGTGATGCTTGCTAAAAGGGAAAACAATCCAAGTTGAATTCACTAAGGATAAACCTTATGATGCTTGCTAAAAGGGAAAACAATCCAAGTTGAATTCACTAAGGATAAACCTTATGATGCTTACTAAAAGGGAAAATAATCAAAGTCTTCATTAAAGCTAAAAAACATAGTGTCCACCTCTAGGCCACTTGAACTTATACATATGAATTTATTTGGACCAACTAGAGTTGCTAATCTCGGTGGAACGCACTATGCATATGTATTGGTTAATGATTACTCTAGATTTACTTGGATGTGTTTTCTTGCTCATAAGAATGATGCATTTAAAGCTTTCAAAAATTTTTCAAAAAGAGTTAAAAAAGAAAAAGGATTTTGTATTTCATCCATTAGAAGTGATCATGGAACCAAATTTGAAAATGAATTTTTCAAAAACTATTGCAGTGAAAATGGTATTTCTCATAAATTTTCATCTCCTAAAACTCCTTAACAAAATGGAGTAGTTGAAACGAAAAATAAAAATCTTGTGGAAATGGTGAGAATAATGCTTCATAAGTATAATTTTCCTTTATACTTTTATGAGGAAGCCATTAACACATCTTCTTATATTTCAAATTGAGTTTTCAAAAGACCAATTTTAAATAAAATATCTTATGAGCTATGGAACAATATAAAACCCAAAATCTCATATCTAAGAGTATTTGGATGTAAGTGCTTTATATTGAACACCAAGGATAATCTTGGGAAATTTGATTCCAAAGCCAATGAAAGAATTTTTCTAGGCTATTCCATTTCTAGTAAAGCATATAGAGTCTTTAATAAAAGAACTCTAGTAGTTGAAGAGTCAATGCATGTTGTATTTGATGAATCAAACTCACTTGATCCTAGAAAGCATGTTTTTAGTGTTGATGATCTTGTAGGTGAAAATGAAATTGTGGAAACATAATAAGAGAATGCTAGTAAGCCTTTAGAACTTGAAGATCCAAGCAAGGAGGAAAATGAAGAGACATATCAACTTACTTTAAAGGATGAATTTCTAAAGGATAGGCAGTTTAAGAAAGCACATCCTTAAGACCTCATCATAGGTGACACTACAAAAGGGTAACTACTAGATCTAAACTTAAGTCTATTGTTAATTTAGCTTTCATTTCTCAAATTGAAACAAAAAATGTTGATGATGCTTTAAGTGATGAATTTTGGGTCTTTGCTATGCAAGAAGAGTTAAATCAATTTGAGAGAAATAAGTTTTAGACCTTGGTTCCTAGACCTAAACATCATCCTATTATTGGAACCAAATGTGTGTTTAGAAATAAGATGAATGAACAAGGTGTCATAACTATGAACAAAGCTAGACTAGTAGCTAAAGGTTATAATCAAGAAGAAGACATTGATTATAATAAAACCTTTGCCCTCGTTGCAAGGTTAGCAGTTATTAGGATTCTACTTGCATTTGCATCATTCATTAATTTTAAACTTTATCAAATGGATGTTAAAAATGCATTTTTAAATGGTTTTATTAAAAAGGAGGCATATGTTGAACAACCTCTGGGTTTTGAAAATTTTGACTCTCTAAATCATATGTTTAAACTTTCAAAAGCACTTTATGAATTGAAACAAGCTCCAAGAGCTTGGTATGAAAGATTGAGTAACTTTTTACTAGAGAAAGGTTTCTTTAAAGGAAAGATTGACATAACTCTTTTTATTTAAAAAAATTCAAGCATGATTTATTAATTGTTCAAATTTATATTGATGATATTATTTTTAGTGCTACTAACCATGTGAGGAATTCTCAAAATTAATGCAAGGAGAATTTGAGATGAGTATGATGGGAGAACTTAAATTCTTTCTTGGACTTTAAATCAAACAATGTAAAGATGGGATTTTCATCAATTAAACCAAATATGCTAGGGACATTCTTAAAAAGTTTGGAATGGATGGAGCTAAATCAAGCAAAACTCCAATGAGCGCCACAACCAAACTCAACAAGGATGAGAATGGCAAACCGGTTGGTGAAAAGAAATTTAGAGGTATGATTGGATCCCTTCTTTATTTAACTGCTAGTAGACCCGATATTATATTTGCTACCAAACTCAACAAGGATGAGAATGGCAAACCGGTTGGTGAAAAGAAATTTAGAGGTATGATTGGATCCCTTCTTTATTTAACTGCTAGTAGACCCGATATTATATTTGCTACATGCTTGTGTGCTAGATTTCAATCAAGTCCTAGGGAATCTCATTTAAATGCTATTAAAAGAATTTTTAAATATCTTTATGGTACAATGCATTTAGGACTTTGGTATCCTAGGAGTTCTTCCTTTGACTTGATTAGTTATTTAGATGCAAACTTTGCCAGTAGCTTACTAGATAGAAAAAGTACTTCTAGAACTTATCAAATTTTAGGAAATTGCTTAGTTTCTTAGTTTATTAAGAAATAAGTTTCGATTGCCTTATCCACTACTGAAGCAGAATATGTGGGAGCTAGTTGTTGTTGCTCACAAGTTCTATGGTAAAAACAATAACTATTAGACTATGACATTGATTTTAATCATATTCCAATTAAATGTGATAATACAAGTGCTATAAGTCTTAGTAAGAATCCCATCCAACATTCTAGAACTAAACATATTGATATTTGACATCATTTCTTATGTGATCATGTGCAAAATGGTGATATTTTTCTTGATTTTGTTAATACTAATCATCAATTAGTAGACATCCTTACCAAGCCTCTTTGTGAGGAAAGATTAAATTTTATCAAACATGAACTTGGTATGATTGATAGTTCAAGCTTGTCTTATTGACTTGCTTAATTGATGATTATATTCATGTGTAATTTTTTTTTCAAATGCTTCTTTTTTGTTTATTTTTTTGTATGTGATACCTTTTTATAAATTCATGCTTAATCATGAATTATATATTTCTAGTTTATTTTCAGTGTACTTTCCGTATTTAAGTTTTGAGCTGTTAAGTTTATTTTATGATTATTTTTCGTCAGTTTCTGTTCATTTTATTTTTTGGATATAAGTCATGAGCTGTTAGTTTTATGTCTTGACTATAATTAATATCATAATATCATTATAACTTTATCTTTTTTTTATGCAAAAGTGAGAAATATTTGAATTTGTTTAATTTATTATTTATTGTGTTTATACATGCAAAATTCATATTTAATTTTTTCATGTATAAATTCTTCTTAGGAATTTTTTTTATTTTTGATAAGGCATGGGTATGTTTTTTAAGATTTGATCTATCTTTGTATTTTGACAAAAGAGGAGGAATAATTAAGTTTGCATGTATACTTAGTTAATTTCCTCTTAAGAATGAATTACTTTCAAAGATGTGTTTGTGTTAATGATATAACTCTTTGAAATAGGGGGAGAAATTTTTTTATGCATTCATAGTAACAATGTAAGTGTAGATAACTTTGTCCTTATGATAAAAAGCCTTATTTTACTTACTTTGTTTATATATGACATGAATTTTATAAGATTTTGAGTATCTTTGCTTTCATTAGTTTGGTTCTTGATCTTTTATTCCCTATAGTATGTTTTACTCCTTTAGGTTAATTTCTCCTTATATATCTCTCTTTTCTTGTTGTCTTTGACAAAGGGGGAGAAGAAACTATGGGCTTAGGGGATAAATAATTATGTCTGTGTTTAAGATATGCTAAGTACCATATGATTATGTATGGTTGATTGACTAGCTAAACTCTACATGATCATGTAATGTTTCAATACAGCATATGTACTATTTTATGATGCATTATATTAGCACTACATGCATGTATGTTTGAAATTATTTCCTTCATATTGTTTAGCATGATTTTTTAAATAATTATGTTATCATGTTTTTTTAACACCTTTGTCTTGATAGACTTTGTCCCTCATGTTAAATTTTTATATTGTCTTTATTTTTAACAAGAAGAGTAATAATATAAATTTATATTTCTTATCATATCTATAAAAAGGGAGTAATAAAGAAATATAATAAGAAAAAGTTGTTATCCCTTATAAATGCCATGTTATTTCAATTACTTTAATACTAGATACATAATGTATTCTATTAAATTTTATGCATATACTAAAGGGGAGGAAAATTGTTCACATAATGCAACAAATTAATTTGAAAGGGGGAGCTATTTTTAATTAACATGCTTTTACATGTTATTTGTTTTTCACACTCACACACATTATTTATTATCTTTTCAAATTGGTTATCAAAGTCAAAAAGGAGCAGATTGTTAATAATTTGCATGATTAAACTCCTAATTTTGGACTTTGATAAAAAAATTTAATACTAATAATTTCAACTAAGTGTGTAGCAAATTATATATAAAAAAAATACATTTTTGGATGAATAATGATTTCATGGGCTAATTCAACATCTAAGATTCAAGAAGGCTTTTGACATCTTTAGAGATCTATAATGAGAAAATGATCTTCTTCACTTTTGAAGTAGAGATCTTAAGCTTTATGAATTGAGCTTACTTGTCAAAATCTAAGCTCATTTATGTATTCAAATCTTCAGTCAAAGTTAGCATATACAACTTTCATTTTAGTTTGCATAGTTCTTAGTATTTTAGTAATATCTTGAGTTACAGATGTCTAATTGAGGTGATTCAAAGTTTTATGGAAATATAATACAATTATCTACAACTTTTATGAAGAATATTTTTATTGATTTGATCATCTTCGGTCTTTTTCATGAGCATCTCATGAGTTGATCATGAGTTGTCTTGCTTTTGGTGTTCTTGTTGAGGAAACGGGTAGTGCTGCTCACGAGCCAGAGTCACTAGCACTTTTGCTTATGAGGGTAGTACTGTCATCACTAAATGGAAATATGTGAATTCAATGGATATATTTTTGCCCAAGGCTTGCTCCTCATAAGTACTGTTCACTCGTGAGCAACATTCTGATATAATAAAGTCCAAGATTGATTCAAAATCAATTATAGACGTTGGAGACTTTTTTGATATATCCAATAGCCATATTTTTGAGTGTTTGTCTATATAAACACTCATTAGAGTTCAATTGAAAGGTTAAGAAACTTGTTTATCATTCATTATCTATTAAGCATTCAATTGAGCTCTTAAAATTCTTTTAAACAATTATTTATTTATATAACTCTTGTAAGAGTTGGTTGTGTGTTAAAAATAGAATTTCTCTTCATCTTAAATCTTGGGATAGATTAAAAGGGAAATGAGATGTATTTCTAAAGGATTTGGTTTAAGTGTTGTCCATTGAAACACTTAGGATTTGGATTTTGAGTGAGCCTTGAAAACTCAAGTTGTAAGGTTGTAAGAGTGAGCCATAAAACTCTTGTGTAATCTCAATCTTGTGAATAAAATTGTGGGTGATTGAAAATCCTAACTTAGGGATAAGTTAGGTGGAGATGTAGGATTATTTTTGAATATGAACTCTTTAAATTTTTGTGTTCTTCATTCTTCCTTCTCAACTGCCATTCAATTCTTGCAAAGAATTCTTTTAATTTCTCATTTTTATCTGATAGTCTTATTCACCCCCCTTCTTCAGTTATGTATTTATATTAAAATCTCATTTTTATCAAAATAACATCATAAAGTGATAAAATATTAAAAATACAATTTTTAATGGATGATAGTGATATTTTAAATAAAAATATAAACTTTAACTATGAAATTGAAGAAAATAGTATTTTATATTAAAAATTGAAAATTTAGATATAAAAATAAACAAAATATTATTTAATAAATTATAAATCCAATAATTACTAAAAAAGTAAAATAAAGATGACATTTTTATATTAAAACTATAATCAAATAGGATTTTTAATCACAAAAATAGAAATTTTAAGAAATAAGTAAATAAAATTGAAGAAACTAAAGGAAAATCCATACTTTATGATGGTGATAAAAATGATGTCACATAACAAAAAAAAATGTAAAATTTACATGTCAAATTAAGCAAATAAATCAAACACACTAGGATCTTAATTTCACCACTTCAACACCACCACACTGCTTCTTTACACAACCACAAAACCATAAATTCAATGCAAACAATAGTAAAAATAAATAAAAATGAAGGCGAAAATGCATGAATAATGATGGAAATGCTAAAATGCTAAAAATGATGAAAAGTTTAAACAAAATATAAATAGATATGTGAAATAGTAAAAATAAAATAAAATATGGTGAATAAAATATGTAGAGATTAAAAAATAGAATAATAAAAAAACTAAAAAATGAAATAAAAAAAGAAAAATGCAAACAATACAAAGCAAATGAATAAAAATTTAAAATGATAAAATAAGATAATAAATGAAAACAACAATTTAAAAGAAGACGAGAATATGCAAAATCTATAAAAAGCAATTTTAATGAAAATGATTAATCGGGTCCTCAGAGGATTACCCTGTGAAGAGAAAAGTTGAATATTTAATTTTTTTTGTATATATTCATGTTGAACAATTCAATACATTAGAGATATATAGAATATAAAGCAATGTTTGATTTACAACAAATCTCAATAAAATAATAAGAAGAGAAACCCAAGATAACCAGAAGTAGTTAGTTGTTAACAAACCCCCCCTAAATCGAAAAGGGCGAAGAAGATAGTAATTGAAGTTTAGAGACTATATGCTAAAAAGAACGAGCATTGAAAGGTTTGGTGAACATGTCTGCGAGTTGATCCGTACTTGATAGAAAACCATATTCAAATAGACCTTTTGAAAACTTGTTCTCTAACAAAATGATAATTAAGCTCAATATGCTTGGTACAAGCATGGAACACAAGATTGGAAGTTAAATAGATATCTCCAATATTATCACACCATAATGTTGCAGTAGTAGAGGGTAGGATGCTGAATTCAAATAAAAGATGTTGTATCCAATTTAACTCTGTTATGGTATTTACAATAGCCTTGTACTTACTCTTTGTAGAAGAACGAGCAATACTGGGTTGTTTCTTTATATACCAAGAGATTAAACTATTTGCAAGATAAATTGCATAGCCAATGATACAACAATAATTATTTGGATAACCACCCTAGTCACTATTAGAAAAGCAACTTAGATTATAAACCAATTAAAATCATCCTTATAGTTGAAGTATATAAACCAATTTATTAAGAATTCCATGCAAAAAGGCATTAGATACATCCGCTTGATATAAGGGCCAATTCTGATATGCCACAGAGAGTATGAGATGAATTGTTACAGCCTTAATACCTAGACTGAAAGTCTCTATAAAATTGATACCATTATGTTGATAAAACCCTTTGGCAACCAAGCATGATTTATAGTGAGATATAGAGTTATCTAGATGACACTTGATATGCTAGACCCATTTATTACCGATAATGTTAGTAATTAGGGAAAAGGTACAAGAGTCCAAGTATTAATTTGAATTAAAGCATCAAACTCATCTTGCATGGCAGCATGCCATTGTGGATGTTTACTAGCTTCAATGAAAGTTGTAGGCTTACTAGATGTAGAAGAGAGAGTATGAGATATAAAAGCTTTACATTTTTGCATATCAAAGGGTTGAAGATGCATTGTATATGTGCAAATTAATGAAGTTTATGGGTTAGCTATGATTGATTGGGTAAGAGATAAATTTGGATATGGATAAATAGAGAAATCAATAACAAGGTTCAATCTAGATGGGGAATTTTGGTTTGGAATAGGAGATAGACTTGTTAAGGGTGAAGGATAAGACACTAGGTTAGATAAGGATGGCATGAAAGTGGTTGAAGGAAATAGAGAAGGTAAAATAGGGTTGGGAACTATTTAAAGTCTAGATTATGAGGAAGTTGTTGGGAGTGATAAGAGAGGAATTTGAGTGTTTGTGGAGAGTAGAGAGTTAAAGTGAGCTAAAGCCAAGGGGATAAGTCAGCAAAACTTTGGCCAAGAAAAGATGTAAATGAACTAGCTGCTTTAAAGGGAAAGGTATCTTCAATAGACTTAACGTGTCTGGTAATGTATATATGACCTGTGGAGTGATCAAGACACCTATTTCCATGATGTAGAGTGGATGGTCCAAGATAAGTGCATTATTTAGATTAAAAAGAAAACTTAGTCCTATTGTATGGATGGAGTAATGGAAACACATAACATCTAAATACTTTAAGATTGGCATATATGGGAGTAGTTCTATGTAATTTAAAATGTGGACATTAATCATGCAACATAGAAGATGGTAAACCATTAATTAAAGCCATGACAGTGTTAAAAGAAAATGGACAATAACAAAAAGGAACAAATGCATGAGCTATTAGTGTAAGGCCAGAGTCCACAATATGCTGAATTTTTTGCTCCGATACACCATTTTATTCATGTGTATGCATACAAGCTAGTTAATGGTTAATGCCTTTTGATTTAAAGAAAGAACTATGATTTTGATATTCACCATTAAAGTTTAATTGGAATGAATTAATCTAATATGGAAATTATTGTTCAATATAACTTAAGAAATTTATAATAATGTCATGAACTTCACTTTTATTTTTCATAAAATAAATCTCAATTAACTGAGTGAAATCATCTATAAATAAAAAATATTTGAAGTTAAGATTAGACATTATATGGGGAGGCCCCTAAATATCAGAATAAAGTAGTTCAAATGGTTGTTTTCTATATTGATCAACTAAAGGCAAAGATAATTAACTAGATTTGCAAAAAAAAAAAAAAGAACCACACTTGGCAAGAGTACATTTCTTTGAGGGAGAAAGACCTTGAGTAACTAGAATGTGGCGAGTGAGTTTATCATGTGGGTGATCAAATCTCGCATGCCAAAGAGATAATGGAGCTATAGTAGTTAAAAGAGCAGTTAGAAATAGAAAAGTGTATAGTCCGTTATTAAGAGCTCCCCTTAAAAGTTCTTGTCATGTTTCTTTATCCTTAATCATAAAAAAAGAAGCCCAAAATTCAAAGAAACAATTGTTATCTTGATCAAAATTTTTAACAGAAACTAGTGGTTTATGGTTTAATTGAAAGTTATAAACAAAATAGAAGAGTTACTAGTAGAATGAATTAGTAGACTAATGCTATTTCTAAGTAAAAGTTAGTTGCCATCAAAGGGTTATGGAAGGCAAAGAGCACTTAGCTCTAGAGTTATATGTGAGCTAGATTCAGTGTCTTCCACCCAATGTTGTATAGAAGAATGCAATACAAATGAGTAATGGTGAGTAAGATGTGCCTAAGGAGAAGGAAAGTAAGCTAGAGCCAAGGATGGCGAGAGTAGAGGTTAATAACAACAACGACACACCGATGTTGTGTGGCTAAACAAACTGCATATCTAACAACCAATAAAGTTACCATGGCCTCATTTACAGTTCCAAGATCGAGAGCCAGAAGGGTGAGCATTATACCAAAAATAGGTGGAGGTACAATAAAGGCCAATAAAGGAGGAAAAGGTAGAAACGAAGTTGTGCTACTCTGTAAGTTAGATTTGTAGTAGGTGGCTCTTGATGACTATGTTGCAAAATATCATGAACTACAAGTTGACTACGAAGCTCATTGAAAGAAACTGGTTTAGCCATATGTTTAAAGCAATAATAACACTTTAAAATTTAAGGGCAAAAGATAACTATATTAAATTCAGTAGGAAATATTATCCGTCCAACTACTAAAAGCTCATCAACTAATGATTTAGCTTTAAGTAGATATTAGGTAATAGAGAGGTCATTTTGTTTAAGTTCCTATAATTCAATAATATGTTGTAGTTATCTATTTTGAGAAATAACACTAAAGGTGTGTGCTAAAGTTTGCCAAGCTGAGAACAAAGAGGAGATGTTGGTGATATAAGGGAATATTTCTTCAAAAATGGAAGACAGGATCCATAATAGAAGCAATTGATCTTTCTTAAACTAGGCCAAATATGTCAAATTAAGAATGATAGATTTTGGATTCTTTGAACTCTGAATTATAGATGATAGTGCTAGATTGGAGCCATCAATGAAGTATGGTAAACCTTGAGAATTAAGAAGAAGTAAGAGTTATGTTTTCCATCCTAAATAGTTCTTGGAATTTAGTTTGATAGAAAAGTTTAATTGTATTGAAGTTGAGGAAGGCAAAGAATAAGAAGAAGCGGGAATAAGTTAAGTGTTTATGCTTGAGGTCATTTTAACTTTGATACCTAAATTTCAGTAGTCCTTTAAAAGATCCAATGATAAAGGTTCCTGTCAATAAAACAGGGGGAGGCTTCTCTTAAAGTCATCCCTAGCGTGCTCCGATAAGATGAGGAACCTTGAAACACCTCAAATACCTGAAAATGTGTACTAGAACCCTAAAAACCACTTAGGAATCACCAAAAATATAAAACAAAAGTGAAAAACCCATATGGGTCACCCAAGCCAGCTCATTCCACATGTGGAATGAGTGACCCATGCTTGTGGGTTAATGACCCACGTGCGTGGGTTAGTAAGCCTGTCCAACATGCATGGGTCACAACCCACATACATGGATCACACATCCCACATGCATAGGTCGAACCATTAGGTTTTAAAAAAATCTAGATTTTCTTTTTTAGGATTTTTTGGATAGAGACTAAAAAAATACTTTTAGAGAGAGAGAAAAGGGATGAATTTATAACTGATTTGTTTTTATTAAACCTCACTCCTAATTTCTTGCAAACAAGGTGAACAACTAGTGGAGACTTATTTCTAAACACTATTAACCTCTTTTATTTATTCATTTTAGGACATATTAGCACTCCTTTAAACTAAACTGAGCATCATCTTAGTCAAAGCTCGCTTTTAGGGTAATTCCCAATCCTCTGAGGATATCTTAATCTCTTTATTTAAAATTCTGCATCTACATAATTATTCTCTTCTTCTCCTACTCTTTCTTTTACTTTTATAATTTTTAGCTTTTTTTATTTTCTAATTTATTATCTTATGGTGAAAATGTTAGTTATATGCACTAGATCAATCATGTATGACCATGTTTTGATTTTATCATTTTATTTAATAAAGAGGCATTTTTCATTATCATTTTGTGTTATTATAATTACCTGAATAGTCAATTCTTAATAAGGTAATCAAGTATGTGACTTGATAGTAATACCTTTTGATTAAATATGAGTTCTATTCAAATTATCCCTAATCATAATAATGTATTATGGCTAGTATGGTGTTGATTGATGATTATGTTTTAATTCTTGATTTGTAAGAAATCAAGAGAAGGTGCTAGCACACAAGTATTCCTTTTCAAATCAAGGGCTACTCGTGTGGACATTTGCGGAGGATGGATTCTTTTAGAGACATCTTAAATCTAAACTTCTAAATTAAAAGCTTGAGGTAAGGTGTCACTAGAGTGAGCCTCCTCTCTTCCTTCCAAAATTTTTGCCCCTTTTGCATTTGTGGTAAGAATATGAAAACCCTAGATTTAATTAATTAATCAAATTACTTGGATCCTAGTTCAGGTTTGTTATTAAAATTTAATTTTTTCGCTGCGTATGGAATCACAAAATCTAATAGTGGTATCAAAGCCACTAGTAATTCAATTTATTTGATTATGTATATATGTGATATATGTGTGTTTGAGTGATTCATTTTTGAAAAGGAGTTTTTGAAAATTTTATCGAAACATTTTTGATTTTATGACGATTAATTACAATTTGTATGAAAACAACATTAAACATTAATTTGATTAATGTTTATAATCATTTAATATGATTAAATAGTGAATAGAATTATGATTTTCCATGTTATGTATACTGTTTTAAGAAATCAAAATAAGTATTATGTTTAAATAGCAAATTCAATTTCTATTTAATGTTGAAATATTAATATTTTGATTATACAGATTTCTGTTAAGGGTATTATGTTTAAGTGTTAAACAGATTATATAGAATAAATCTATTTGGAATAGATTAATTGCTATGTAATATAATTTATGAATAAGGGTTAATGGTGGCAACTGTTTAAATGTTAAATATAAAAATAAAAAAAATGATTTGTTCTAAACAGATCAATCAAGTAACAATTTGATTATAAAAATTACTGTTGTTTTAGGGTTTTAGCAATAACTCATTCAAAAAGTTAAGGTAAATTGTTTACTTTAGGGGGCATTGCCCTTGAACTGTTGCAAAGGGGTGTTGCCCCCTTGACCCACACCCGTTAACTAGCTAGTGGGACTACTGCCAGAGGCGTTGCCCCTAGACCCCACTAGGGGCCCTTGACCCCGAATGGACTCTTCATGCTTTTTGTTTTTGAACATAATAATTTAATTAATTTTTAAATTAAATTATTTTGGAATATATGTTTATTGTTAAATGCATGGTGCATAGCATGGCTCTTGAACCAACGTGATTGGATTTTATTATTTTTATTTTATTTTATTGGGTTGTAATTTTTAAATACAGCCTGGGAGTCATTTTGTTTATTGTAATTATTTTATTTTATTAGATAGCAATAGAATAGTTTTAATTACAACATGTAATATAAATCAAGACCTAAGATGCAATTCAAGTTGGAGGCCCATAGTGGAGATCCAAAGTGGGAGCCCAAGGAAGAGGTCCATGGAAAAAGATGGAGATCCAAATTGAAGGCTTAATTTGTATTTGTAATATCACCTAGGTTTGACCTTTGATCTTCATAATGGCTTATGAAGATCAACTTAGTTATAGGCCATACTATGTCATGTTTATCTTATCATGTTAGTATGTTATGCATGTGATGCCATGTATGTGATGCAATATAACAATAACTAAATAAGATAAAAATTAACTAAACCCTCATTTAATATTAAGTCATTAAAATGACTTCCATTAATCAATACTTATCAAGATTTGGATTGCTATATATAGGTTATGCCAAAGCATTATGTATAAAGCCATCTAAATAAAATAAGATGGATAATGGTGATATCCATATGTTTGAGTTGGTTAGAATTAACTAGGTTATTAAAATGGTTTTGGACTTAGGGCATTTGATAGGATATGCCGATACATATGATATCCTATAATTATCCAAGAATTACATGAGATGTAATTAGTAAAGTGTCACTTACCTAAACAGCCACACTTTAAGTGATAAGCCAAAGCTTACTTGAAGTAAGGTGCAATATGGATCTTGGCCCACTAAGAAATTTCAATTGTTGAAATTACTTTAAGGGTTTTATAATTTATGAAAATTTAGTGGGAGTTTTCTTATGCCTCTGTCATAATAAAACTGAATGTACTATATATATATATATATATATTTATTTATTTATTATACATAATGACATCAAACACTACACCTAGCATGTCACTGCGATCGATCTTTAAGAAGGATAAGCTAAATGGGACTAACTTTCTTGACTGGTACAAAAACCTAAGAATTGTTCTTAGGCAAGAAAGAAAGGAATATATCCTTAATCAATCCATCCCAAAGGAATTAGTTGTTAAAGCTCCTAGAGCACAAAAGTATGCTTATAGTAAACATCTCAATGATTCAGTTAATATCACTTGTCTTATGCTTGGATGCATGGGATCTGAGCTTGAAAAGCAATTGATGGAAATGGAGGCTTATACTATGATAGGTCATCTTAAGGAAATGTTCCAAGAGAAATCTAGAATCGAAAGGTTTAATACCATAAGGGCATTGCTCTTTTGCAAGTTGACTGCTAGCAACTCTGTCAGTCCTCATGTTCTCAAGATGAAGGGTCATCTTGAACACTTGGACAAGCTTGGTCTCAAAATTGAATAAGAATTGGCTGTTGATATCATTCTCTAATCTTTACATAAAGCTTATGATGGTTTCATTATGAATTTTAATATGCATAGTATGGAAAAAATTGTTTTATAGTTGTATGGAATGCTTAAAATTGCTGAAAAGAACATCAAGAATTCCACTAAGGATATTCTAATGGTCAATAAGTGAAAGGGTATGAAAAAGGTTGGAAAGGGCAAGGGCAAGGCTTCCAACGACTTTCAGAAGGCAAAACCAAAGCCCAAGCCCAAGCCCAAGTTCAAAGTTGAACCTCAAGCAAGGCCACCAAAGGAGGGAATATACTTTTTTTACAATGAGCTAGGTCATTGGAAAAGAAATTTCAAGCTATATTTGAATGATCTAAATATGAATAAGCGTAGTGCGACTACCTTTTCAAGTATTCATGTTATAGAAATTAATTTGTCTACTTCTGATTCTTAGGTATTAGAAATTGGATTAGGATCTCACATTTCTACTAATGTGTAGGGTCTAACCTACGAGTTGTAATGGAGCAAGAGTTACTACTTTAGTTGTAGGGACTTATGAGTTAACTTTGCTTAGTGGACTTG
This sequence comes from Mallotus nudiflorus, assembly GCA_947683625.1. Taxonomy (NCBI): domain Eukaryota; kingdom Viridiplantae; phylum Streptophyta; class Magnoliopsida; order Malpighiales; family Euphorbiaceae; genus Mallotus; species Mallotus nudiflorus. The sequence continues at coordinate 7,446,449 of CANTUR010000027.1, read as the reverse complement.
TTTTAAATTTGGAAAATTATTATTATGTGCCTACCATGTGTAGGAATATTATTTCTATTTCTTGTTTGGACAAGAAAGGTTTTGAATTTATTATTAGGAATAATAAATGCAATATTTATCATGATAACGTTTTCTATGGATTTTCTCCATGCATTAGTGGTCTTTATGTTCTAAATGTTGAAGGCACTAATTAAAAGTCAATCTATAACATTGATACAAAGAAGTTTAAATCTAATGATTTAAACACTACCTATCTCTGGCATTGTCATTTAGGCCACATAAATGAGAAACACATTTCAAAGCTTCACCAAAATGAGCTTTTAAATTCATTTTATTGTGAATCATTTGAAACATATGAATCTTGTTTACTAGGAAAAATGACTAAAATGCCTTTTACTAGAAAAGGTGAGAGAGCTAATGATTTATTGGGCCTTATACATTCAGATTTATGTGGACCATTAAGCTCTAGAGGAGGTTTCCAGTACTTTATCTCTTTCATAGATGATTTCAATAGATATTGCTATGTCTATCTAATGAAACATAAATTTGAATCTTTTGAAAAGTTCAAAGTTTTCAAGAATGAAGTACAAAACCAACTTGGTAAAAATATTAAAACACTAATATCTAATTAAGGTGGTGAATATTTAAGCCAAAATTTGTAGATCATCTTAAAGATTGTGGGATTATTTCACAATTGACTCCGCCAGGTACACCACACTAGAATGGTGTGTCCAAAAGGAGAAATTAGACTTTATTAGATATGGTTTGATCAACGATGAGTTAATCTAATCTTCCAATCTCTTTCTAGGGATATGCTTTAAAAACTGATGCATTCATTTTGAATAGAGTTCCAACAAAGGCAGTTGAAAAGACACCATATGAGATGTGGACTAGAAAACCTCCTAGTTTGTCTTTTCTTAAGATTTGGGGATGTGATGCTTATGTGAAGCATCAAATCTTAGATAAACTACCACCCAAATTTGATAAATGCCTTTTTATGGGATATCCTAAAGAAACTAAAGGATATTATTTCTACAATGCTTCTGAGAATAAAGTGTTTGTTGCTCGAAATGGTGAATTTTTGGAAAGAGAATTTATTTCCAAAGGATCTAGTGGGAGCATAGTTTAACTTGAATAAATTTAAGACCCACAAAATAGCATCGTACTAAGTATGGAACCACAGCTGGATTAATAAGTAACTGTTGAACCTACAAAAGTACTAGAAGGTCCAAGGAGGTCTTGTAGGACACGTCAAATCCCTATAAGATATGGATTTCTCATAACTGATGATAATGATGTATTGATTATGGATCAAAGTGATCCCACATCCTATTAATAGGCCATAAATAGTCTTGACTCTGAGAAATGGCTAGAAGCCATGAAATCAGAAATGCAATCCATGTATAATAATCAAGTTTAGACCTTGATTGACCCAACTAAGGGCTTAAAAACTATTGGATGCAAATGGGTTTTTAAAAATAAAAGAGACATGGATAGTAATGTGCATACCTTTAAGGCAAGGCTAGTTATAAAGGGTTTTAAACAAACATATGGTATAGATTATGATGAAACCTTTTCACTAGTTGGTATGTTGAAATCTATTCAAATTCTCCTTATTGTAGCTGCATACTATGATTATGAGATATGACAAATGGCTGTCAAAACAACGTTTCTTAATGGAAACCCACTTAAGGATGTGTACATGAAACAACCAAAGGGTTTTGTCAGTCTTGAGAATTCTGGAAAGGTATACAAGCTTCAAAGGTCCATTTATGGACTAAGCAAGCATCTCAGAGTTAGAATCTTCATTTTGACGAAGCAGTCAAAGAGTTTGGCTTCATTAAGAATGAAGATGAACCTTGTGTCTATAAGAAGGTTAGTGGGAGTGCAATTGTGTTTTTAGTGCTATATGTTGATGACATACTACTCATTAGAAATGATATCGCTATTTTACAAAATGTTAAACCATGGCTAGGGAATTGTTTCTCAATGAAAGAGTTGGGTGAAGCCATTTATTTATTAGGCATTAAAATCCATATAGATAGATCCAAAAGGCTTATTGGCCTAAGTCAGAGCACTTATATTGAAAAGGTATTGAACAGGTTTAGCATGCAAGACTCTAAGAGAGGATTCTTGCCAATGTTGCATGGCATTAGTCTTACCAAGACTCAGTGTCTTACGACACAAGATGAGTGAGATTGTATAAGTAAGATTCTATATGCTTATGTTGTTGAATATATCATGTATGCAATGTTATGTACTTGACTTGATGTTTTCTATGCCTTAAGTGAAACGAGTAGATACCAGTCAGATCTAGGTGAAAGTCATTGGATATCAATTAAAAATATCCTTAAATACTTGAGAAGAACTAAGGATGCATTTTTACTGTATGATGGTAAGGAAGATGAGCTAGTTGTAAATGGTTACATAAATGCTAGCTTCCAAATTGACAAAGATGATTTTTTATCATATTCAAGTTATGTGTTTTGTTTGAATAGAGGTGCAGTGAGCTAGAGGAGTTCCAAGCAAGACACTATTGCTGATTCTACAACAGAAGCTGACTATATAGCTACCTCAGAACTAAGGAGGCTATTTGGATCAACAAGTTCATAATTAGACTAGGTGTTATTCTTAGTATATCAGATCTAATGAACTTATATTATGACAATAATGGAGCTATAGCTCAAACTAAGGAGCTCAGATCACATTAGAGATCCAAACACATACTTAGGCATTATCATCTCATTCGAGAAATCATTGAGAAAGGATATATGAAGATATGTAGAGTACTTACAAATGATAATGTTGTTGATCCACTAACTAAGCCTCTTCCATAGCCTATGCATAAGAGTCATACTAGGTCCATGGTTATTAGTTTTAATATAGATTGGGCCTAGTGCAATTGGGAGATTATTAGTGATATGCATAAGGTCAATCATATAGGACCATGTTTTGACTTTATCATTTTATTTAATAAAGAGGCGTTTTTCATTATCATTTTGTGTTATGATAATTACCTGAATAGTCAGTTCTTACTAAAGTCATCAAGTATGTGACTTGATAGTAAAACCTTTAGATTAAATATGAGTTCTATTCAAATTATCCCTAGTTATAATAATGTTATGCCTAGTATGGTGTTGATTGATGATTATGTTTTACTAATCATGAATATGAGATATTAAGTCAACTCATAGGTACTTATTTGAGAAATAAAGTGCTGGATTGACCCATCATGATAATACTACATAGATAATTGTCATAAGTAATTCTCATCATAATAATATTGGCTTAGTCCTTTAATGTTGAAATCATCATGAATTTCTACATAACTATTTTATATTTTAACACAATTTGACATTATCTTTAACCGAATGATAAAATAAGTTGTTGTTGGGTATAAAATGAGTTATGTGAGAAATATGAGTGATTGAGAAGGAATTTGTCCCTCATTTAATATGAGTAAGATATCTATGGGCCTCTTGATAAGATCAATTGAGGAAAATGCATGGCTATGCTAAAGTAAATTGATAAAGAGTTATCATTCTCAGTCTACTTGGAATTAAGAAATTATATGATTAAATTATGTAAGGATGATATAATCTATGCCTTATATTCAATCAAGATATCATGTGACAAATGGACTAGAATATTCACTATATATTAAGTTATGTCAGATTATTGACTTCACATGACTTAGGTAGTCATAATGTCTTCCAAAAGGTTACTTATGACTTGTAGGCCTAAATAGAGATTAAAGCATATTGCCAATGTCATGTGAACCTACAGGGTTACACACTTTGAACAAGCCCAAAATGAATATGGGTTTAACAAGCCCAAATAAGCTCCGTGGAAATAAATAAATAAAATATTTATTTATTTATTTAAGGTAAAGGTTATCTTAAATAAATAGAATATTATTTCTAATTTAATTTTAAATAAAATCAGAATAAGAATAAGTGAGAAATTACTAAAAGGTCATTTGGTAAGTGAAATCCTAATTTAAATGTTTGTAAATATATTATATTCTCTAGGGTTTTATATACTCTCATTATTCTGCCACCAAATTCATTTTCTTTCTTTTAGAAAACAAAACACAAAGTTCTTTATAATTTGATTTATAAGAAATCAAGAGAAGGTGCTAGCACACAAGTATTCATTTTCAAATCAAAGGTTGTTTGTGTGGACAATTGTGGAGGATAGATTCTTTTGCAGACATCTCAAACCCAAACTACTAAATTAAAAGCTTGAGGTAGGGTGTCACCGGAGTGAGCCTCCTCTTTTCCTTCCAGACTTCTTGCCCTTTCTGCGTTTATGGTAAGAAAAAAAAACCCTAAATTTAATCAATTATTCGAATTATTTGGATCTTGCTTTGGGTTTGTTATTAAAATTTGACTTTTTTGCTACGTATGGAATTGCAAAACCCAATAGAAAATTGTGATTTTGGTGATGATAAAGTAGTTTATGATATGTTGAAGGAGTAGGAAGTTTGTGCTACAAATCTAGGAGTATTTGTTGCATTTTCATTATATTTGCATTCATTCTCATCATTTTAACCTTTTTTTTTCTTAATAAAGTTAGTATTTTAGTGCTAGAGTGTATATTTTTCTTATAAAATTGCATTTTTAGCATTTTTGATATTTTTTGTGTTTTCATTTTTAGTTTTGCATTTTTCATCATAAAATTCCTATTTTGTAAGGAAAATTGCATTTTTAGCTTTTTTTTTGTTTTTATTAATTTTTGTGCCTTTATTTTTATTTTGTCATTTTTCATCATAAAATTCCTATTTTTATGGTGAATGTACATTTTTAGCATTTTTTGTTATTTTTTATTAATTTTTGTGCTTTTTGTTTTTTTATAATCTTGCATTTTTATTGTTTTTCTTTATTTCCTTTTTTTTTTATAAATTTACTATTTTTATTATAAAATTCAAATTTTTATAGTAAAAATTGCATTTTTGTTATTCTATTTGTATTTTAATTTTTTGTCATTTTTATTTTCAATAGAAATTTGCTATTTTTATCATAAAATTCACATGTTAATGGTAAAAATTGCATTTTTATTTACTATTTTATTTGCATTTTTATTCCTTTGCCATTTTTTATTTTCTTTTTTGATAAATTTTCTATTGTTATTATAAAATTCACATTTTTATGGAAAAAATTACTTTTTTTTTTAATTTTTGCTATTTTATTTACATTTTTATTATTTTATTTCTTTTTTTATTATTATTGTAAATAGTACAAAGAGTTTTTTTTTTAATTTCATGTACTTTCTATGTTACATCCTAGTTGATATGTTGGCAATTTGCATGATCAAACTCTTGATTTTGGACTTAGATAAACACTTTTAATACTAATGATTTCAACTAAGTGTATAGGAAGTTGATTGATCATGAAGTTTAAATGTTAAATGATTGGAGATAATGAAATACTTCTTAAAAAAGTATTAATATGTATTTTAATGAAATATCTCATCTCATGCAAGTGCCCAAACATTATAGAGAAATTATATACCAAAAATATACTTTTTTGGATATACAGTGCTCTGCTCACGACTGGTGTTGATAAGTATGCTTTTAGGCTAATTCGACCTTTGAGATTTAAGGAGGCTTTTTGACGTCTTTAGAGCTTTATAATGAGAAAGTGTTATCCTTCACTTTTAAGTAGACATCTTAAGCTTTTTGAATTGAGCTTACTTGTCAAAATCCGAGCTCATTTGCGTATGCAAATCTTGAGTTAAAGTTAACAAATGCAACTTTCATTTTAAGTTGTACAACTCTTAGTATTTCGGTAATATCTTGAGCTATAGAGGGTCAATTAAGGTGATTCAAAGTGATATGGAAATATAAGACAATTATCTATAACTTTTATGAAAAAAGTTTAGGCTGATATAATTATCTTCAGTCCCGCTCATGAGCATCTCACGAGCTATCTCCTGTTAGTGCCTTAAGAGCTCATTTTTGGCAAAATGATAAGTGCTCCTCATGATCATAAGGAGCAAAAATTAGCTAATAAGGGTAGTCCTAATAACTCTAAATGGTCATTTTTAATTGCAATGACTAGTATTTTGCTCCTCACGAGTTAGAACTTGCTTCTCACGATTGTGAGTGGCGTTTTGACATAAACAAGTTCAAGATGATTCAAGAATCAATTATAGACATTAGAGACATGTTTGATACCTCCAGCAGCCATATTTTTGAGTTTTTACCTATATAACCACTCCATAGAGTTCAATTGAAGATTTAAGAAACTTGTTTATCATTCATTCTCTCTTAAGCATTCAGTTAAGCTCTTAAATTCTCTCTTAAATAATTTTTGTATTTATGAGAGTTGGTGAGTGTTAGAATAGACATTCTTATTCTACTACTTTCTAGGATTAAGAAAATAGGAAATAAGATTTTATTTTAAAAGGAATTTGTTAACTGTTGTCCATTGAAATACTTAGGATTTGGTTTTTGAGTGAGCCTTAGAAACTCAAGTTGTAAGGTTGTAAGAGTGAGCCATAAAACTCTTATGTAATCTCAATCTTGTGAATAAGATTATGGGTGATTAAAAATCCTAATTTGGGGATAAGTTAGGTGGAGACGTAGGATTTTTATTGAATTTGAACTCCTTAAATCATTATGTTCTTCATTATTCCTTCTTAAAATTCATTCAATTCTTGTTTAATTCCTTTAAATCATTTTTATTTTACTAAAACCCTTATCAGCCTTATTCACCCCTTTCTAAGGCTCTTTTAATTGGTATCAGAGCTTGGATTCTAAGAACTTAATTGCTAGAATACAAGATCATGGGGAGTGAACTTCAAAATTGTTCTTCACTTTGACCATTCTTTGATGGTAGTGACTATCCTCATTGAAAATTCAAAATAGAGCTATGTAAACTGTGGGTTTAGTGCGCATCCAAGATTTTAGCAATCGTGACACTGTTTGAGCTTAGGGCTCTAAAGAACACACTAACCACTGTCACAAAGATATGGCATGGAGATGAGCAGTCACCACCCAAGGTAAGAATTAGGACAAATTGAAAAGGTGGTACTCGATTCCCTAAAAGAAAGCTAGCACCATAACTAGAAGATTCTGGGTACGGAATACCAACTTCTTTCAGTCTCGTGTTCATTTAGAATTACTTTATGATACGATATTATCCTCTATTTACATGCAATTTCATATAAACCCTTATTCTAGCAATCAACTCTAGGGCAAACCAGTCATGAAAATACAAGTAAAAAATGCATTCAATTAAACATATAATCCCTATGTTAGTCTAATATACATGGATTTTAATTAAATGAATTAAATCTATATGTTTTAATTTACAAGTGAGCTAAAGACTAATTCCTTTTAATTTCAATTAAATGGACCTAAGTCTATTTATTTTAATTCTAAAAAATGGGCCTAAATATATAAATTATGAAGGTATTTAAATTAGTGGGCCCAATTCTACATGTTTTAATGCTAGAGTGATCTTAAATCCACAAATTATGAAAAAGGCTTAAATTAAGTGGGCTAAGTCTAAATTAATTAAATTAAATTAAGTGGGCCTAAGTTATCTCTAACCTAAAAATCTAATTAACTATAGGCCTAAAATGCATTTTAATTAATTAAACCTAAAAAAAACCTAAATTTATTTAAGTGGATTAGAATCTAATATGGGCTTAAGGCCCAAAATACATAAAAATAAATAAATAAGACCAAAAATAAATAAAACATATCAAACAATTAAATTAAAGATCAAATAACTAATTAAATTAATTCCTTTTAAAATCCTAATTTTCATTAACATGCAATCCTAAATTAATCGACTTCCTCCATTGATTTTAATTAATTACCCAATTGAAACCCTAATTTTACTAACCAATTAATTAGCATAAATATACAATCACACATAATTCCACTATCCCACTATTGGGGCTCTTACAATAATCTATAGAAAATAATAATAAAATAATTAATACAACCCCAAAAAGAAATAAATAAAATAAAGCAATAAATAAAATAATAATAAAAAACCCTAGAAACTATATCTCTACAAGGTTTTATCCATTGCATTCTATGGTCCTCTTATAGATTTGATTCTCCAAATATGATCATCCTGTGTTTTTCTTTATGATCACCATAAAAAAGAATAAAAATTATGATTAGTGAATCAATAATAAAATAATATTAAAAATCAATAAAATAAAAAAGAAATAAATAAATAAAATAAAATAAAATAAAGAGAAGATGATGTTTATGGATGATTTTAATGGAGTGCTCTTCAGATTTTGTAGAATCATCGTTCTTAATAGGACTTCGAATATTATTCTTCAAAAATCATCCAAAAATCTTTAATTAATAAAGCAAAAAGAATTTGTAAGGAATAATTTTTTCTTTTTTTCTTCTCATTTTTTTTCTTTTTTTCTCTGCTCTACCTCTTTTTTTTTTCTTTTGTCTGCCCCCTATTTCCTTTCTTTTTTTTTCCACTTTTTTCTTTTTGCCTTTCGCCTATTTTCAGAGCCAAAACACTCCTTATGTAAACGTCTTAAAACCGTAGTTATAAATTGATTCCTAAAAGACTTTTATTTCCTTAAAAACATTATCAAAATAATTTTAGGAGAATTTCAAACCAATTAGGACTCAATTTATCCTGAAAAATTCAAGAATGAGCGAAAAAAGTCTAATTCTGACCGGAATTGTGTAATTCCAATCGGGATTACATAATTCTGATAGGAAATAGTATAATTCTGACCACTTTTTTATTTTTAATTATAAAAAGGTCCTTGAAAGAATTTAATTTTTGTAATTGGATCCTTAAAAAGCATTACAATTTAGTCTATGATAACATTAAATTCTTTCTTTAAAAAATGCAATGAGACCCTTGAAGTTTCAAAGTTCAAATATTGAATACCTATTCATGACATTTTCACCATTGGAGTCTTTTGTTGCATCCATAATTCATCATCCCAAAATTGGGTATCTACAATTGGCCCCCTTTGTCGCTGTTTGCTTGACAAATTGTAGTAAAGTAAACTAGCACCCAATTTCTTAATTGAAAGTTAAGGTACCTACTTGTGCTTCATGAAGTTTTTTTTTAACTTATGAACTTACTATACTCGAACGTACAACATTGATTTGAAATGACATATCATACTCAGTCGTATGATATTGACTATACTTGGTCGTATAGTCTTGGGTGAAAGGAGCTCATTGCACTCGGTCGTACAATGTTGACTATACTCGAACGTATAGTCTGAATTGAAAAGAGGAACATCACACTCGATTGTATGATGTCGATTATACTCAGTCGTATGGCGCCGATTATACTCAGTCATATAATCTGTATTAAAAAGAAACATCATACTTGGTTGTATGATGCCGATTATATTCTATTGTATAATCTTAGTTGAAACTACATTGTACTCAGTTGTACAATGTCAACTACACTCGGTCGTATAGTCTGGATTGAAAAGAAACGCCACATTCGGTTGTATGATGCAGATTATACTAGATTGTATAATCTTGATTGAGACTAAATTGTACTTGGTCGTACAATGCCAACTACACTTGGTTGTATAGTTTGAATTAAAAAGAAACACCACACTTGGTCGTATGATGCCAATTACTCGGTTGTATAATCTTAATTGAGGATACATTGCACTTGATCATACAATGCCATCTACACTCGGTCATATAGTTTATTTTTGAAAACAAACACCACACTTGATTGTATGATGCCAATTATACTCGGTCGTATAATCTTGATTAAGGATACATTGCACTCAGTCATACAATGCTAACTACATGGTCGTATAGTCTATTTTTGAAAAGAAACACCACACTCGGTCATATGATGCCAATTATACTCATTCATATAATCTTAATTGAGGATTCATTACACTCAGTCATACAATTCTGACTACACTCAGTCGTATAGTCTGAATTGTCTTATATGATTATGCTGCAATCCATAATTGCTCATAAATTGACTACAATCATTTCATTGCTCGCCTTTGATAATGCTGACTATATTACTAACAAATTTAATAATTCATTGAATTATTAAATTAGGAGACATTGCAATTCAAGATTAAATTATAAGGAAAAGAATGGACTTAAATGCAAACCAAAAGCTAAAGGACTAAAGTGGATATTTGCCCCTCTAATATACACACTTTTTCTTTTTGCTGATTCATTCTCTCTTCTTCCTATCCTTTTTCATTTTTCTCTTGATTTTCAAATTTTTCCCTTTCAATTATTCTTTCATTTGAAGTCCATTTTTTAATCTATTTGATCCTATGGTTCACCTATAACGCAGACTACGTGGGAGCAGTTCCAGATAATCAGATCCCATCACTTCACATTTGCATTTTCCTTAAAATGATCCAGGACTTTGTGAAGGTGAAGATGTGCTTCCTTTGACTCATTTACACCTTCATAGATGCTCTCAAGTTGGAGACGAGGTAAATTTCCTATTTGGGTCTTCAATTCTACAATAAAAAATTTTATTTTAGCATGTAAAATTAATATGTTCATGCATGCAATTATAGAATATTTGCTAGACTAATTAGATATAATTTATGAAAAATTGACAATTCAAAATCAAAATTTTAAAAATATGTTCAGATTTACTGAATTTCTCATCGGGATTTTGAATTCAGAATTGGAATTCTTAGTTTTCCAATCGGATTTCTCAGATTTTTGATTAAAAATCCAAGAATCCAATCGAAAATCTAGATTTCCAATAGGAAATCCAATTTTTTGATTAATTTTTTTTAGATAATGGTAAAAAAAATGACAAAAATCAAAAAATTTAGGAAAGGAAAAAGTAATCCTATGATTTTCTGAATTTTTTAAAAACCACTGAAATTCTTGGGTTACTTTTACTTGGTTCAAGAACTATTTCATGACTTCTCTAGAGAGGTAGTACAACATATCTGGGCATCTGGCTTTTGATGTTTCATTGCTACTTTACTGACTGCTCGAGGTAAGTTGGACCATTACTCTCTTTTTGCTCTTATCGAGAGGTGGATGGACATTACTCATACTTTTCACACACGAGTGGGTGAGCTAACTATTTCCCCAATGAGCTTCTCTGCTATTATTGGGAATGTGTTCGGAGGTGCCCTAGCCCCCTTTGTTATCCATTACTGTACTCTTTCAAAGGATGCTAAGAGTCGCTATGTTCGTGACTTGCTCGAGTTTGTTCTAGCATGGAAGAATTGAAAGAACGTGCTTCTTTCTTCTCTCATTCAAGGTTTTAGGAGACTACCTACCATTACACCTTGCTAGATTCTTCAAAAGGTGAGATACTTCTTGTTGATATTACTTGGCACTACTCTCTTTTATGAGATTGGTCATGAGGTTAGCATCGCTCTTCTTGGTCCCCTTCAAGATCTTGGTATGGTCGCTACTTTAGATTGGGGCTTTGCGGTGCTTGTTTATCTCTACTACAGATTGGATACTGTTTATAGAGGCACTATGACAATGTGCAATTTATGGCACGTCTTGTATGTATGTCTCCTATCATTTTCAACTCTGCTTATTTTCACATTTTCCTCTTTATTTCTTTTATTTCCTCTCTTTCAGATATAAGGCATTGAGATAGGAGTGATTTGAGGCTTTAGCACCATTAGTTTTGATAGGAGTCTTCCCCTGATGTAAAGGTGGGGTTCTTCTTACCTTGTTAGCATTAGGCATGACTTGCAGACTTATCGAGATTAACTGAACTCCTTAAACTGGGATCTGGTAAGACAAATTTGATCTTTAGTATTTCATTAATTATAAAAGTTTAATAAACTTAAATGAATAAGTTTGTAGGTCATATCAAATTGGTTGGTCGGTGCTGAAGACATTCAACGATATGATTTTATGACAGTAGTTGTGAGGCTTGAGACTATGAGAATTTTGCTCCCTAGTCATGGTTACTAGATGTGGTGTCTTGGTGAGTGTGTTTATCATTGGCATGTAGGACCTTCCAAGAGGCATGTTCCTTCTTCTATTCCCTCCTCAATGTTGCGGAGTAGCAACATGATCGGTCCTAAGCTCAGAGTAACTCTTGAGGGATATGAGGCTTCAACTCTACTTGAGCATTCACGTCATTATCGAGAGTAAATTCAAGGGAATCTCCCAGGCAGGTTCCTATAGACCCAGCTGAGGTATGCTTTGTGTCACTACTTTATTGCATCTCTTTCATCCCTTCATATAACATTCTCTTCTTGTATAGATTGAAGGAGTCCTTAATACTACTATGGAGGAGACTAAGGATGATACTGAGGAGACTAAGTAGGAGGTTGAGCCTACTCATCATAGTGAGGCTACTCATGGTGATACTTCCTCGAGTACTATTTTGGGTGATGTTCCCTCATTTGATAGGTCCATTTATTATTAAGCTCCCATGGTACAAACTCTTGTTGAGCGGTATATGTACTTTGATGTAGCTCAGATTCCTAGTCTCTCCTCTTAATGCTTCACATGTGAGTGTGATTTGCATTTCCAACCTTACATAAACTAGCACTTGTTGTTGAATTAGTAAACTTCATTTTACAAGTCCCTAGGGCACAGGCAGAGTATCTATATGGTCTTGCCTCTTCCCAAAGATTATTTACTATACAGATTACAGATACTTAGAGGGTTAGTATTTACAATAAAAATGCAAATGTATGCATGTTATGTATGATATGCATGATTTTGACTATTCTAAATGCAAAAGAGTTATGTAGGGGATCTTGAGTGTGAGAATGAGAGGCTTCGATGACAACTTGCTGGTCTTGATTTTAATAGTCATTATGGTAGGACTTCTATGCCCTAGATTAGAGTGATGATCCAGTTAGAGGATGGAGCCTTTGGCTAGATACTAGAGCTTAGGATGACTGATTTTCTTTAGGACTTGTGTTAGCATGACTGTACTTTTGGATGCTTCATAATTATTTCCTTTTATGAGTGAATTTCAGACTTTTATAGTAGACCAAGCCCTTTTTTTTTCACTGAAAATGCTGGAAATCTAATCGACATCCTCGATTTCTAATAAAAAATCTAGAATTCTGATTGGGTTTCTAGAATTTTGATTAGATTTCTAGAATTCTGATTGGGAATTTGACTATACTCTGTGTATTTTTCTACTTTAATGCGAGTTTGGTCCAAAATGACTAAAACAAATCCTAATACTATCCATCTTCTGAAAACACAACCGGGAAAATCCTAATCCCATCAGCATCATCTTTTTTTTAGACTATTTAAGAGTCGCAGATGAGTCTATTGTGCATCCCTCTCTTTATTTCTCTTTATCATGACACAAGTTACTCTTAGTTTGATGAAGAAATTTCTCAAGACCATGAATAGAGATGATTGGAATAGAGTGCTACCTTTCCATGCCAAATCCCTGAAGTCCCTTTAATACCTGAAAATAGACAGCAATTTCTTATATGTTATTGCTACATTTTGGGATGCTAATGATAATGTATTTAGATTCAATGGACAAGAGTTATGTCCATTAATTGAGGAATTTTCTACTATTCTCTGATGTTCATTAGATTTGACCGCTGCAATTACTCTCCTTAATCTTGTAATAGAATTTCCCAGTAAACTAGTAACATTTTTCGATATGCCCCCAAATGTCATCTACATGCATGCACACAATGCTGGTACTATTAGTCTTCCTTTTCTTATTACCTCTTACAAAGCTAGGGACAAAGACAATGCTACTTGGATCAAAACTGTCAATTTCTACTTTTATGCTCAGTTTTTGTTAGTGTCTTCTCATGGAGATGTCAATGTAAGAATTATTAATATCTTGGAACAAGTAGAAATGAGAGCTAATCCTATACATGTCATCATTGCTAAAACTTCATTGGGTTAGATAATTTCAAGGTTCAGAACTGACTCTCAGGAAGTTTGCTTCTCCTTCAGGTATGTAACCCCCCTTTTCTTCTAAGTTGTCTTCTCAGGTTTTCAACTTAGCTCTTTTTTTAGATTTGGTTACAGGAGAAGTTGAATCTACTTAATGCTCCCCCCAATGCTTTGGTTTATCAACCTCATCATTTACAATCTCGTCCTTTGAGGATAAGGGACAAGCATGCTATAAATCAATAGATTGATTAGATGAAAGGCCTTGTTGACACTGAGATTACTTGGATTTGTCCTTGGTGGAGAATGACATCCATGACCATTAACTTGTATGACTATTGTGTCCTTATTCTTGGGTTGCACTTTCAACCTTTCTTTCTCCCTTACGCCTTTGTCGCTAGTATGGTCGCCCCCAATTCATTGTGGTTGTTATAACTAACTTTGAAAGCTTCCCTCTAAGATAGGACTTTCTAAAAAAAGTGAAGAACTTATAGCCTCATAGAGCTTTAGAGCAACATATGCACTTGAATGCTAACATGACTACTAATGATGACTACAAAGCTTGGGTTGTCATGCAATCTATGGAACCGCCATAATTTACTAACTATAAAAGGACTCAAGTGTTATTAGATAAGTCACAAAAGAAAAAATAGAAACGACAATAGTGGTCTCATAAGTATGATTTCTTATGTTTTATGTTTCCTTCAAGCCTTTATGCTTTGTAATAAAGATAAAATATGCAACATTTGATAGAAATATTATTTCAATTTATTTCATTAATTAGGGAAAAAATTATTACATTTAATACATCATATGACATAACTCTTGTTATCAGCTAGTCCATTTGGATTTTCTAACTAAACATTTTTCCTCACTTTTATTTCCCCAATTTTTTCATGATCAGCCCTTTGCGAGTTTTCTGATTAGCGGGATCATTTCTTTTATTTTATTCCCTTATTTTTGCCTTCCAGCCCTTTACAGGTTTTCTAAACAGTGGGAATGTCCTAACTTTTGCCTGACTAGCCTTTTTAGATTTTCTAGCCAGTAGACTTTTTTTTTAAAGGTAGTATTTCTTGAGATGATCCAAATTGATTGGCTTAGTGAACTCATTCCCTTTGAGACTGGTTATCTTTGCAACTCCTTTGGGCAAGACCATCTTGACTAAATATGGTCCTTCCCAAATTAGTCTGAATTTTCCTCTCGGATCAAACACCATTGCCCTTGTTTGCTTTAATACCATATCTCCAGCTTTTATCTTTCCTGGCTTAACCCTTTTGTTGAAATCTCTCACTATTCTCTTATGATAAATTTAAGTGTGAAATAGAGCATCCATCCTTTTCTCATCTAGAGAAATGAGGTGATCGAATCTTTTTTGTATCCATTCACTCTTAAGAATTTTTTCTTCTATAACGACTCTTAAGGATTTAATTTCCATCTCTATAGGCAAAATCGCTTCACAACCATATACTAACAAGAATGGAGTTTGTCCTGTAGTAGTGCGTGTTGTAGTTCTATATCCCCATAAAGCAAAAGGGAGATATTCAGACCAATCTTTATGCATTTTCACCATTTTAGAGAGAATCTTCTTTATATTCTTATTAGCTACTTCAACTGCACCATTAGCCTGAGGGGGATAAGGTGAGGACTTATGATGTTCAATCTTGTATCTCTGCAATAATTCAACCATTTTTGCCTGGAACTGAATGCCATTGTTTGTCACAACATGATACGGGACCCCATATCTATAAATAAGATTCTTTTCGATAAACCTTGCCATCTGTTTAGCCTTTAAGGTACCAAAGGACTTTGCTTTTATCCATCTAGAGAAGTAGTTAATTGCAACTACTATATACTTGTGCCCATTCGAAGCAATTGGTTTTACTTCCCCTATTATATCTATTCCCCAGGTTACAAAGGGCCATGAAGATGTTAAATTATTTAGCACTATAGGGGAAAGATAATTGAGGTTCCTATGTACTTGACATGGATGACATTCTCTCACTACCTGGATACAATCCCTTTCCATGCTTATCCAGTAATACCCTTATCGAACCACTTTCTTTGCCATAATCATCCTGTTCATATGAGGTCCATAAACTCTTGCATGAATATATCTCAATGCTTGTTCTGCTTCATCCTTCTTGAGACATCTCGGTTGTATTCCATTTGACATCCTTTTGTATAATATCCCATCATGACTTGGATAATGGTGTGCAAAAACATGAAAAGCATATCTTTCTTTAGAAGTTGCTTCATCTGGGTATTTCCTTTCCTTAATAAATCTCTAGATGTCGTAAAACCATGGATTATCTTTTGGCCCTATCTGGAACTCCTGATTTATTCCTCACGATAACATGGAACTTTCATTTTCATTATCACCAAAGGCTTCATCATTAATCCCATCGATTTATCCCACATTGAAGAAAGTGTTGTCAACGCTTCCGCCATTTGATTCTCATCTTTTAGTAAATGCATGAAGAGACATTTAGTGAAATTCCTCATTAGCTTTTTCAAATAGTAGATGTAAGGTTTCAACCTCTCTTTTTTTACTCCCCACTCCTCATTAGCTAATGACTAATAAGGAATCTCCATAAACTAGTAGGTCTTTAGCTCTAACTGTTAGCGCTACTTCCATGTTGTAGATGCATGCCTCGTACTTAACCATGTTGTTTATGACCCTAAAGTCTAATTTCTTGGCCATTGGGATGGTTTCTCCTCTTAGTGCAACAAGAATTACTCCTAGCCTAACTCCTCTATTATTCATAACTCCATCAAAATACAGCTTTCATTCACGTTGTTCTATTACTGCTAAGTTCTCATCTAGAAATTATAGATTCCATTGCTCATTTCCTTCAATTGCATTCTGGGTTAGAAATTTTGTACTGCTCTTCCTTTGATGACATTAGTAGTGATGTACTATATATCAAATTCAGTTAAAAGTACCAGCCATTGA
Organism: Mallotus nudiflorus; assembly: GCA_947683625.1. Classification (NCBI taxonomy): domain Eukaryota; kingdom Viridiplantae; phylum Streptophyta; class Magnoliopsida; order Malpighiales; family Euphorbiaceae; genus Mallotus; species Mallotus nudiflorus. The sequence goes on along the minus strand of CANTUR010000027.1, from coordinate 7,429,674 downwards.
GATATCTTTCCAGTTAAAGATGGTGCTTGAAACAAGTACTATAAAGGATCTATTTTTGAGATAGCTTGTACTTTGTAAGACTATGCCTTAGTTTCTTTGTAGCCCAGATCATTATCAAACTTCTCTTCTCCACTAGATTGTATTTTTCTTCATATGGCAAGAACTTTTTACTAAGATAATACACTGCGTACTCCACCCCTTCTGGTCCTTCTTGCGCCAGCATTGCCCCTATTGTCTTTTCTTCTAAAGCCAAATACAAGATTAAAGGTTTACCTTGCCTTGGTGGTTTTAACATAGGCAGGTTAGTAAGGTATTCCTTAATCTAAAGACTTTTTGACATTCTTCGTTCCATTCCACTGGCTGATTCTTCCTTAAGAGCTTGAAGATTGGATTACAGACCATGGTAAGTCTTATAATAAACCTGCTGATGCACTACAGTTTTCTAATAAACCTTCATACTTCCTTTTCCATTCTTGGTGTTGGCATCTCTTAGATGGCTTTGATCTTGTCCGAATTGACTTCTATTCCTCTATTGCTGACTATGTGCCTTAATAATTTTCCAGAAGTTACCCCAAAGATGCATTTCTTCGGATTAAGCCTTAAGTTATATTTTTCTATTCTTTCTAGGAACTTATACAAAGCCTCAAAGTGTCCCTCTATTATTTCTAACTTAACCATCATATCGTTGATGTACACTTCCACTTCCTTATGCATCATATCATGAAATAAGGTAGGCTGCTTTTTGATAAGTTGCTCCTATGTTCTTCAAATCAAAGGGCATAACCTTATAGCAATACGTCCCCCACTTCATGATAAAAGTAGTTTTGATCTTGTCCATAACCGCCATCATTATCTAATTATAACTTGAGAACCTATCCATGAAGGAGTACATTGCAGTAGATGCTACATAATTAATAATCACATTAATATGGGGTAAAGGAAAGTCATCTTTTGGACATGCCTTATTCAAATCTCTAAAGTCTACACACATTTAGACTTTTCCATCTTTCTTAGGAGCTAGTACTATGTTTGTCAACCATTAAGGGTATTCTACTACTTCTAAAAATTTATCCTGGATCTGCTTAGTGATTTCCTCCCTTATCTTTGCTGTCCACTCTGGCATCAACCTATGAAGTTTTTCCTTAATAGTTTTAGCTTTTAGATATATTGGAATGTGATGCTCCATAATTTCTCTGTCTAACCTTGGCATATCCTCATAGGACCAAGCAAATACTACCTTTCTTTTTGTTAATATTCTCTCAAATTTTTCTCTCTCTCCAGGAGTTAAATCATGTAATATAGAAATGTGTTTTGATTGTTCATTTGTGACCATGTTTAATGAATCTAATTGAATAGAATTAATGTCAAACATGCATGAACAATCATTATTAAAATGCACAAGACCATCAGAATCAACATCACACAAGTAAGCCAAACCAGAATTCATATCATTGACTATAGGAAAAATAGAGTTTTTATCCTCAAACAAATCGAACGTTATGAAATTGGTTTATTCATAAAAAACATCACTAAAACTATTATTAATAATGCTAGTTAAATCCTATGGTGGTTCTTCATTGGGTGGCAGACAAAGCAATTTTTTAATGTCCTTAACTTTCATCTTTTCAGTAAATATCTTCATCACCTTGTCTTTATTGTCTTGTACCATCCTCTCAACTATCTGCTTTTTGAAGATCTTGAACCCAGGGATATCCACACCAGCTACTTGAACAGGCTCATTTTCACCCAGATAGAACTTCTCTTTCTTTTGTTTGACAAAGTTATCCTTCAAAGGTCCCACATTCCTTAGGAGATTATTCTCATTGAAAAACCTTCTCCTTGCCATTTTACTGCCAAATCCAATTCCAGTATAGCCCAATCCTCTTATATCGTCTTGGGTTTTAAAGTCTAGTAATTTTAGGATATCTTGCTCATCTTTTTCCAGTCCTTGTCCAAGTTAATAATTCATCTTCTCAATCATGCTCATAACCCTTGGATCCCTTGTAATTCCCTCTGAGACCATGGCTATTTGGAAACTAGGAGGAATAACTACGTGTTTTTTACTATCCATAACTACAGATGTAGTCTTGCCTATACTCGCATCCAAAGTTATGACTTCCCCTTCATGTAGGAATTTCACCTTTTGATGCACAGTGGAAGGCACTCTTCCCAAAACATGATACCAAGGCTTGCCTAACAATAAGGCATAGGTGACAGGAATGTCTAGCATAGTGAATTCCACTATTACTTCTATAGGCCCAGTCTTCACAGGAGCCATAAATGTTCCCTCTACATTCCTCGTGCTATCATCATAAGCCCTGATTACAAGGTCTGACTTTGCCAAATCCTCCACCTTCACTCCTAGATTGGGTAAAATTCATAGTGGGCAAACATTAATTGTGGACCCATCATCCACCATCATATAATTGGTCCTTTTCCCTTTCACTTCAGCTGAAATGAACAGAGCTTTATTATGATTCCTTCCTTCCATAGGTAGAACCTCATCAGAGAATGTAATAACCCTATATTTTTTCTCTGTAACCTTGGCCACCATTGCTTCAGGGGTAGTAGTAGTTTCAATGTTTATCTTAGTTAGAGTCTTAATCAGAGCTTTCTTATGGCTACTTGAGTGCATCAACAGCTCCCAAATGCTTACATTTGCTTTTGCTTTCTTGAGCTGTTCAAGAATCAGGTCATTGCCATGTTCATCTGATTCTTCTCCTTTAACAGCTTCTTCTCTCTCTGTAGTTTTCTCTACTGGTTTATACCCCTTCCCACTTCTGGTAACATGAATGACTTTAGGATTATCAAGCCATACATTATATCTTTCAATGCCTTCCTCATCAGAATTGTACCAAATATCAATAGCCTCGATAGTTCGGTCCGTCTTTCCATCTTTCCATACTTCAACCATGCATTTCTCCTTTTTTATTAACAGCTTTTCATCATTGAACTCATCACCCCATCCTGTAGGCTCAATTGTATCAAAGGATATGTCAAAAGAATGTGGTTTAGAATAAAGCACCTTATAGTCAAACTTGCCTTAGGGCTGACATAATAAGTCTTCTACTCTTTCCACATCTTTAGGGGCACTAGGAGATTTCTCATTGGCTTTAAGGTTTAGATCCTTAAAAGAGTTTAGCACTTTTTCTTCACTTACTCCTGAGTTGATCATCATAGTTGTTGGGGGTGGCATGTTTTGGTAATTTAGGAAAGGATTACTTTAGGTGTTTGGATTTAGATTTGATTTCTTAGGGTTTGTGATTTTTTCAGAATCTATGAGGTTTTGGATTTCATGTTTAAGGTGCATGCAAGAATCGATCAGATGACCAGCAACTTGATGAAACTTGTAGTAACTATTTAGGTCAAAGCTAGGGAGATTTAGGTTTGGTGGTCTAGTGGGGGTTAAAGGTCTAACGAGGCCTTTTTGGGTGAGACAATCTAGGACTTTGGATAAGGGTTGGTTAAAGTTTGAGAATCTCTTGGGTTATTGGATAGCATGAATTCCCATAACCTGGCTAGTATTTCCTTACTGTATGCCCCTAGTTGGGTAATTTCTCACTCCAGTGCTCTTAGTGACCTTTTTTTTTCTCATTTTCTATCTCTTTAGCATGCAACCCATCATCGTAAAAATCTATAAACATCTTTGGATTCATCATCTGTAGCCTCTCAACTAGATTAGGTAGCACATTTTGGACTATCATCCTAACCTGATCCTTCTTGGCCAACTTATTCTTCATTAGTCCTGCCTTATTCATAAATCTGGTTAAAAAATTAAAGAATGACTCGTTGGGCTTCTGCTTGGTCAGTTCTATATCCCTGATAGACACTTCGAGCCTAGTGTTGTAGTCATATTGCTTTAGAAAAGTAGTGCACAACTCTCTCTGGTCTACACTGATAGACTTCTCCAACCCATGATACCAATTTATAGCCATGCCCTCCAATGATAATACAAATAGCTTGGTAACCACAGATAAAGGAGCCTTAGTGGTGCTCATGGTAGTTGTGTATTGACTAAGGTGAATCCTCAAGTCCCCAGTACCATCAAACTTCTGTAGCTGTGGCATCTTAAATTTATCAAGCAATTTGTCCTCCCCAAATTGCATCATATCATCAAAATCAAATAAGCATCCAATGCCCTGTCCTCTCATCAATTCCTCTACTTGGAAATTTTCTGAGTCATTGCTTTCATTTGCTTAAATTCCAGCTCTTGAACTTGCACAAGTGATTCCCTTTTCACCTTTTCAACTATATAACTCTCAACATCCTCAAGTTTTATTTCCCTATCATTGTGATTGTTAACAAGTGGTGTACCCACAGCAGGTGGATTAGTCACAACAGGTGGATTGGCTATAGGAGGTGCAGCAATAGCTAGTGGTTGCATCAATCCAGCTAATGCCAATCTTAACTCATCTTGCATCATCACTCTTATGTCATCCATCAGTGCCTTTAACATCCTCTAGGGTCCAATTTCCTCCTTCTTGTTGTTCCATTTCTTTAGCTTGTTTTAGTTTTGTAGATTCTAGGTAGAGTGGATTAATAGGACTCCTTTCCAGTCTACTAAGGATCTCTTTCACAATCGATTATGGACTTGAATCAGTTCTCACTGGTCTGCCACCCTTTTGATTCTAAACATTGGAACACTCGAATGAATCTATGATGGCTGAAAGACAAATGTTAGTATGATGCATGAGATGCATGTATGCATGATGCACGTGTTATGCAGCAAGTAGCAAGTAACGAGTCAAATTAGGTATACATACATCCTTCCAACCTTATTACTCCCACACACGTATTCAATGGTGAGTCTCTTTTCCTAAGTTTTTTCAGTCTTGGTGTTAATATCAACAAGGGATATCAAGGACTAACACTCATGTCAAATCTCTCTTAAAGCAATAAAATATAAAAATAGTATTTCTAAGTATAAAAGATTAGCCTAATCTTTATTAGTCCAAATGGGCTTTTAAAGTATGGGCTTGGGCCTTTATAGATAGAAATACCTCATAGAAACATTCATAAGTAATTTGGGTAGATCCTAAGGGAAGTAACTAAGCCATTATATGTGGTTAGGGTTCGGTAAGAAGGTCATGGTTCCTTTAGCAAGATGCCCTCTTTTAAGACTTCAGTCACATGCCAAGGTCAAAGGGGCCTAACATCCTTTGCAAACTCAAGAGAACACTGCCCCCCTTAAGGACTTGGGTCACAGACTTTGCTCAGATGAGCCTGACGATCTCTCTTGAACTGAGTTAAGGCTAAGAGTGATGGTTAGCCTATTCACAATCCCATGAAGCTAATGGAATCATGGAACCATAAACCAATGCCATCAGTTAATAGGGATATGCAGAATGAATGCAAGCATAAAATAATAATTAATAAAATAATTCTAAAGAACACAAGTAGAATTAGTATCTTTTATCCCCATTGGAGTCACTATTATAGACGGCGGGGTTTAGTGCGTATCCAAGATTTTAGCAATCGTGACACTATTTGAGCTCAAGGCTCTAGAGAACACACTAACCACTGTCACAAAGACATGGCGTGGAGATAAGGAGTTGCCACCCAAGGTAATAATTGGGACAAATTGAAAAGATGGTTCTCGATTCCCTAAAAGAAAGCTAGCACCACAACTAGGAGATTTTGGATATAGAATACCAACTTCTTTCAGTCTCATGTTCATTTAGAATTACTTTATGAATTACTATATTATCCTCTATTTACATGCAATTTCTAGCAATTAACTCCAAGGTAAACCAATCATGAAAATACAAGTAAATAATGCATTCAATCAAATATATAATCATTAAGTTAGTCTAATATACATGAATTATAATTAAATGAGTTAAATCTACATGTTTTAATTTACAAGTGAGCTGAAGACTAATTCCTTTAATTTTAATCAAATGGACCTAACTCTATTTATTTTAATTCTAAAAAATGGGCATCAATCTACAAATTATGAAGGTATTTAAATTTGTGGGCCAAATTCTACATGTTTTAATGCTAGAGTGATCTTAAATCTACAAAGTATGAAAAAGGCTTAAATTAAGTGGGCTAAGTCTAAATTAATTAAATTAAATTAAGTGGGTCTATGTCTAATTTACTAAATGAGCTTAAGTTATCTCTAACCTAAAAATCTAATTAATTATGGGCCCAAAATGCATTTTAATTAATTAAACCTAAAAAAAACTAAATTTATTTAAGTGGATTAGAATCTAATATAGGCTTAAGGCCTAAAACATTTAAAAATAAATAAACAAGCCTAAAACACATAAAAATAAAAATAAACATGCCCAAAAACAAATAAAACATATCAAGCAATTAAATCAAAGATCAAACAACTAATTAAATTAATTCCTTCTAAAATCCTAATTTTCATTAACATGCAATCCTAAATTAATCTACTTCCTCCACTAATTTTAATTAATTACCCAATTGAAACCCTAATTTTACTAACCAATTAATTAACATAAACATACAATCACACATAATTCCACTATTCCCACTTTTGGGGCTATTACAATAATCTATAGAAAAAAATAATAAAATAATTAATACAACCCTAAAAATAAATAAATAAAATAAAGCAATAAATAAAATAATAATAAAAAACCCTAGAAACTATATCTCTATAAGGTTTTATCCATGGCATTCCATGGTCCTCTTATAGATTTGATTCTCCAAATATGATCATCATGTGTTTTTCTCCATGATCATCATAAAAAAGAATAAAAATTATGATTAGTGAATCAATAATAAAATAATATTAAAAATCAATAAAATAAAAAAGAAATAAATAAATCAAATCAAATAAAATAAAGAGAAGATGATGCTTATGGATGATTTTAATGGAGTTCTCTTCAGATTTTGTAGAATTATCATTCTAAATAGGATTTTGAATATTATTCTTCAAAAATCATCCAAAGATCTTTAATTAATAAAGAAAAAAGAATTTGTAAGGAATAATTTTTTATTTTTTTCTTCCCTTCTCTTTTTCTCTCTTTTTTCTTCTCGTTTTTTCTTTCTTTTCTTTTTCTTTGCTCTGCCTATTTTTTTTCTTTCGTTCGCCCTCGATTTCCTTTCTTTTTTTCCCACTTTTTTCTTTTTGTCTCCCCTCTATTTTCAGAGCCAAAACACTCATTCTATAGGAATACATCTTGAAACCTTAGTTATAAATTGATTCCTAAAAGACTTCTATTTCCTTAAACACATTATCAAAATAATTTTAGGAGAATTTCAAACCAATTAGGACTCAATTTATCCTAACAAATTTGAGAATGAGCGGAATTGTGTAATTCCGACCACTTTTTTTTTACTTTTAATTACAAAAAGGTCCTTGAAAGAATTTAAGTTTTGTAATTAGATCCCTAAAAATCATTGCAATTTAGTCTATAAAAACATTAAATTCTTTCTTTAAAAAATGCAATTACACCCTTGAAGTTTTAAGGTTTAAATATTGAAGACCTATTCATGACATTTTCATCATTGGAGTCTTTCATCACATCCATAATTTATCATCTCAAAATTAGGTGTCTACAAGCTATATTTAGATTTTGATTCAATTAGACTTTGGGAAGTTGTTCTTAAAGGTCCATGATGGTGTACAAACTATTCTTTTAAGAAGTGATTGGAGTAATGGTCAAAAGGAAGAAAACTATAAAAACAAGAAAGCTATGATTACTCTACTCTTTTACATGATAAGAGAAGAAGGAGGCAAGCTTCAATATTGCATTTTAGCCAAGGAAATGTGGGAGACCTTAGAGAACTATTATGAAGGCAATGTACAAGTAAGAAGTAAAAAGGTTCAACTTCAATGTATGAATATGAACTCTTTAAATGAAGCCTCAAGAATCAATCACATAGATGATAAATCTTCTCAATGCTCTCCTCATAACCGTTAAGAAAATTGGAAAATATTTCTCTAAGGAAGAGGTGAACAATAAGATTATAAGAATCCTACCTAAGAAGGATTGAGAATCTCAAGTCACTTTAATTAAGGAATCTCAAGACCTCTCTACCCTTTTAACCGATGTGCTGATTAGAAAGCTCCTAACACATGAGCTTATAATTAAGCAAAAAGGTAAAAAGAAAAAGGAAAAAGAAGAAAAGAAAAAGAGCACAACACTAAAAGCTCTTAAAAAATATAGTGAAGAGGAAAGTATTAAAGAGTCTAATGATGAAGATAGTGATATTGCCATGTTCACTAGAAATTTTAAGAAGTTCTTGAAAAAGAAAAATTTCTCAAGAACAAGAGACTTCAACAACAATTACGAAGGAGAAGGCAAGAAGAAATCAAAAGAAGTTACTTGCTATGAATGTAAAAAATTGAGACACATTAGAAGTGAGTGCCCTAAACTCAAATTCAAGAACAATGGAGCAAAGGATAAGAAGAAGGCCTTCAAAGCTACTTCAGATTATTCCTTCAAATTCGAAGAGGAAGAGGAACAACGAGAAGTGGCCAATCTTTGCTTCTTTGCTCTTGAAGATGAAAATGAGGTACCATCTATTTCTTATTCTTCCTTTGATGATTGTGATGATGATGACAATGATGAGAGCTCTATTATGAGCAAATTATTAGTTAAATGCAAAAGCTTACTTTCTAAGAAGAAGCTTTACAAGCATGAGCTATCTAGCTTAACTAAGAAATTTGATGGCTTAGAAAATGATTTTATTAAACTTGTTGAATCAAATGAAATACTTGTTAGTGATGCAAAATTTTCTAATTCCTTGGAAGATTAATCCAAGAAAGCAAGTGATGAAAATCATAAGCTTTCTCAAGAGGTTTTAGAATTAAAGAATTCCATTGCTAAATTCAAGAGAGGAAAAGAAACTTTATATAGTCTTCTTGATTTTAAAAAATTTTATGGAGATACCCATGAAATTTGATATAAAAATGGAATGCCTTTATCATCATCATCACACATTAATTTTGTTAAAGCCTCACATGACTCCAATCTTTCTACCACTAAACCAATTAAGACTCAAGCTTTTAAAGCTCATAAGTCTCATGTGTCAAATATTAAAGGAAAGTCTCAGAAGACTCAATCCTATATGACACAAAGAGGTAAGTCTCATGCTAGAAAAGCATAACCCAAACATTCTTACATGTACACCAGACACAACACTCATAAGCATGTTGCACAACACAATGCACCTAAACATGTTGCATAAACCTATTAAAATACACATTGTCATTGTCAATATTTGTCTCATACTATGACTCAAAATAATTTTAGGAGACACTCATCGCCACAACAAAAAAGGTATGTTTTACACATTAGGAAAACATAAAATCCTAGGAGAAATAAATTTGAAAATGTTATTTTTTCATGTTGCATGATCAAAGGACACACCAATAATGTGTGCTTCTATATAAGACTACACATAAATTTACTTCCTTCAGATTATCTTGAAACTAGCCAACCTACACTTAAATTATTTTGTGTAGATGTGCTTGAAATCCATAAGAATGAAAAGCAAGTGGTATCTTGATAGTGGATGTTTAAGGCACATGACGGGAGACAAGGAGCAATTCATCAAGCTTGATGCTAAGGATGGAGGACATGTCACATTTGGAGACAATACCAAAGGGAATATTATAGGCATTGGAGAAATTGATAATCCTCAATCCTTATCTATACATCATGTATTGCTTGTTAATGGTCTTAAGCATAATTTACTTAGTATAAGTTAATTATGTGATATGGGAAATAAAGTGACTTTTTATCCTATAAATTACTTTGTTGGTATCTTAATGAAGATAAAATAATTTTTAGTAGTGAAAGAATAGACAATGTTTATTTTATTAATTTAAATAAAATTGATAACAAAGACATAAAATGTTTAATGTCTATTTCCTATGACACATGGACATGACATAGAAGGTTAGGACATGCAAATTTTGAGCTTTTGAATGATCTTTATAAACATGAACTTATGATTGGTTTACCTAAGCTTGATTTCACTAAGGATAAAACTTATGATCCTTGTCAAAGGGGAAAAAATCCAAGTCCTCATTTAAGCTCAAAAAATGTAGTGTCCACTTTTAGACCACTTGAACTTATACATATGGATTTATTTGAACCAACTAAAGTTGCTAGTCTTGGTGGAATGCACTATGAAAACGTATTGGTTGATGACTACTATAGATTTACTTGGGTGTGTTTTCTTACTCATAAGAATGTTGCATTTAAAGCTTTTGAAAATTTTTCAAAAAGAGTTCAAAAAGAAAGAGGATTTTGTATTTCATCCATTAGAAGTGATCATGGAACCAAATTTGAGAATGATTTTTTCAAAACCTTTTGTAATGAAAATGGTATTTCACATATGTTTTCATCTCTTAGAATTCCTCAAGAAAATGGGGTAGTTGAAAGGAAAAATAGAACTATTGTGGAAATGGCTAGAACAATGCTTCATGAGTATAATTTGCCTCTATACTTTTAGGTGGAAGCTATTAACACATCTTCTTATATTTCAAACTGAGTTTTCAAAAGACCTATTTTAAAAAAAGCATTTTATGAGCTATGAAACAATAAAAAACCCAAAATCTCATATCTAATAGTATTTGGATGTAAGTGCTTTGTATTGAATACCAAGGATAATCTTGGAAAATTTGAATTTAAAGCCAATGAAGGAATTTTCCTAGGCTATTCCACTTCTAGCAAAGCATTTAGAGTATTTAATAAAAGAACTCTAGTAGTTAAAGAATCAATGCATGTTATTTTCTATGAATTAAAATCACTTAATCCTAGAAAGGATGTTTAAAGTGTTAATGATTTTGTAAGTGAACATGAGGTTGTGGATACCCAAGAAGAAAATGCTAGTAAGCCTTTGTAATTTGAAGGTCAAAGTAAGGAGGATAATAAAGAGACATCTCAACCTACTTTAAAGTATGAATTTCCATAGAATTTCAATTCAATAAATCTCATTCTCAAGACCTCATTATAGGTAACACTATAAAAGGGGTAACTACTAGATCTAAACTTAAGTCTATTGTTAATCTAGCCTTCATTTTTTAAATTGAACAAAAAAATGTTGATGATGCTTTAAGTGATGGGTCTTTATTATACACGAAGAGTTAAATCAATTTGAGAGAATAATGTTTGGACCTTGGTTCCTAGACCTAAACATTATCCTATTATAGGCACCAAATAGGTGTTTAGAAATAAGATGAATGAACAAGGTGTCATAACTAGGAATAAAGCTAGATTAGTAGCTAAAGGTTATAATCAAGAGGAAGGCATTGATTATAATGAAGCCTTTGCTTTGGTTACAAGGTTAGAAGCTATTAGAATGCTACATGCATTTACATCATTCATGGATTTTAAAATTTATCAAATGGATGTTAAAAGTGCATTTCTAAATGGCTTCATTGAAGAGGAGGTATAAGTTGAGCAACCTCTAGGTTTTGAAAATTTTGATTCTCCAAATCATGTTTTTAAATTATCAAAATCATTGTATGGAAATAAGCTCTAAGAGCTTGGTGTGAAAGATTGAACAACTTTTGAATAGAGAAAGGGTTCTCTAAAGGAAAAGTTAACATAACTCTTTTTATAAAGAAATCCAAACATGATTTATTAGTTGTGCAAATATATGTTAATGATATTATTTTTGGTGCTACTAACCATTGCTTTTGTAAAGAATTCTTTAAGTTAATGAAAGGAGAATTTGAGATGAGTATGATGAGAGAACTCAAGTTCTTTCTTGAACTTCAAATCAAGAAATAGAAAGATGGGATTTTCATCAATCAAACTAAATATGTAAGAGACAATCTCAAGAAGTTTGGCATGGATGGAGCTAAGAAAAGTAAAACTCCAATGAGCACCATAACCAAATTCAACAAGGATGAAAATGGCAAACTGGTTGATAAAAAGCGATTTAGAGGTATGATCAGATCCCTTCTTTATTTAGCTACTAGTAGACCCGATATTATGTTTACTACTTACTTATGTGATAAATTTCAATTAAGTCCTAAAGAGTCTCATTTGCGTGCTATCAAAAGAATTTTTAAATATCTTTGTGGTACAATGCATTTAGGACTTTATTATCCTAAGAGTACTTCCTTTGACTTGATTAGTTATTCTGATGCATACTTTACTGGTAGTTTACTAGATAGAAAAAGCACTTCCAGAACTTATCAAATTTTAGGTAATTTCTTAGTTTCTTAGTTTCTTAGTTTAGTAAAAAATAAATTTTGGTTGCCTTGTCCACTGCTAAAGCTGAATATATTGTAACAAGTCTTTGTTATTCATAAGTTTTGTAGCCAAAACAATAATTTTTGGACTATGGTATAAAAATTGATCACATTCCAATCAAATATGACAATCCAAGTGCTATTAACCTCAGCAAGAATCTCATTCAACATTCTTGAACTAAGCATATAGACATTAGACATCATTTCTTATGTGATCATGTTCAAATTTGTGATATCTCATTTGAATTTGTTGATACAAATAATTAACTTACAGATATCTTCACCAAAACTCTCAATGAAGAGAGATTGAATTTCATTAAGCATGAACTTAGCATGATTGATGGTTCTAGTTTGTCTTGATTTTATGCTTAATTAATGGTTAGACTGTTTTCATGTGAAATCGTGTTGTGCTTATTGATTACTTTGATTGTTAAATGTTTTGATTTTGATCTTAACATTTTTATAAAATAAAAAAAAATTAATTGCCATGCATTTATATATGTTTAACATGTATTATGATTTTTTTAAAATTTCTCATACTCCTTATCAATATTAATTTCTTTTTATATGTTTTTGTTAATTTTGTCGTCAAATTCTATTTAGTTTATTTTTAGTATATTTTTCGTATCTAAGTAATGAGCTGTTTGTTTACTTTTATAGTTATTTTGCAACAATTTATGCTCAGTTTATTTTCTGGACGTAAGCCATGAGCTGTTAGTTTTATATCTTGTTATGTTTCTCTTTAGTTTACAATTGGTATTTTGATATCATTATAACTCTATCCTTTTCATCAATGCTTTTTTATTTTCTTTTATAATTTCCTTTTTCATTTTGACAAAGAGAGAGAAATAATTAAGTTTGCATGTGTATTTAGTTAATTTCTTTTAAAGGAGTAAATTCTTTCTACCAAAGATGTGTTTATGTTAATGACATCACTATATGAGAGTGTGTCCTTGATATCAATTTTTTATCCAAATCTTATTTTATTTTAATATTTTTCAATAGGGGAGAAAATTGATTAAAATTTTTTTCCATAATTTTGTTTATGCATGCATAGTAACAATGTAAGTGTGGCTAATTTTGTCCTTGTGATAAAAAGCTTTGTTTATGTATGACATAAATTTTATAAAGATTTGGTCTATCTTTGTTTTCATCATTTTGGTTTATGATCTTTTATTCCCTCTAGAATTTTTGGTTCCTTTAGGTTCATTCCCTTTATATCTCTCTCTTTTTGTTTTATCTTTGACAAAGGGGAAGAAGAAGCTATGTTTGTAATATGTTAAGTGCCACATGATCATTAACTGGTTAAACTCTATATGATCATGTGATATTTAAGTGTTTAAGTTTATAGTGCTATATATACTATTTTTGTGATGCATTCTAACAGCACTACATGCATATATGTTTGAGATTATTTCCTTCAAATTGCCTAACAATTTTTTTTAATGATCATGTTATTATCATGTTATCATGTTTTTAACACATTTTTTTATGATATGCCATGTTCTTGATAACATGATTATATTGTCTTTATTTTTGACAAAAAGGGGGAGTAAAATAAATTTATATATTTTTTATCATATTTATAAAAAGGGAGTAATAAAAAAATATATAAGAAAAATTTGTTATCCCTTATATGTGACATGTTAATTCAATTACTTTTATGCCTTGAAACATGGTGTATTCTGTTGAAATTTATGCATATATTAAAGGGGAAAAAAATTGTTCACATAGTGCATCAATTTGATTTAAGAGGGGGAGCTATTTTGTACAATGCATACTTATTCATGTCATTTATTTTTGTCACTCACACATTTTATTTATTATCTTAGCAAATTATTTGTTAAAGCCAAAAAAGGGGAGATTATTGACCATTTGCATGATCAAACTCCTAATTTTGGACTTAGACAAACAATTTTGATATTAATGATTTCAACTAAGTGTGTAGGAAGTTGATTAATCATGAAGTTTAATTATTAAATGATTAGAGACAATGAAATAATCCTTAAAAGATTATTAATATGTATTTCAATGAAGTATCTCATCTTATGCAAGTGCCCAAACATTATAGAGAAATTATATACCAAAAATATACATTCTTGGATATACAGTGGTCTGCTCACGAGCTAGCTCACTACTAAGATTGATAAGTATGCTTTTGGGCTAATTTGACCTCTAAGATTGAAGGGGGCTTTTTGACATCTTTGGAGCTCTATAATGAGAAAGTCATCTCCTTTACTTTTGAACCAGACATCTTAAGCTTTTTGAATTGAGCTTACTTGTCAAAATCCGAGCTCATTTGTGTCTGTAAATCATGAGTCAAAGTCAGCATATGCAATGTTCATTTTAGGTTACACAACTCTTAGTATTTCAAAAATATCTTGAGCTAAAGAGTAATTTATGTGATTTGAAGTAATATGGAAAGATAAGACAATTATCTACAACTTTTATGAAGAAAGGTTAGGCTGATTTGATCATCTTTAGTCCCGCTCATGAGCTAGTTATGAGCTATCCCCTATTAGTGCCTCAAAGCTCATTTTTGGCAAAATGGTCAATGCTCCTCATGAGCTACCCTTATGATTTTGAGGAGCATATATCAGCTTGTTAAGGCATTCTTGACAGCTCTAAATGGTCATTTTTGAATGCAACGACTAGTATTTTGCTCCTTACAAGCCATAACTTGCTCCTCATGATCATGAGTGGCATTTGACAGAACTAAGTCCAAGATGATTCAAAAATCAATTATAGATGTTGGAGACATCTTTGATACATCCAACAACCATATTTATAAGTGTTTACCTATATAAACACTCCATAGCGTTCAATTGAAGGTT
The DNA here is from genome assembly GCA_947683625.1 of Mallotus nudiflorus. Taxonomy (NCBI): domain Eukaryota; kingdom Viridiplantae; phylum Streptophyta; class Magnoliopsida; order Malpighiales; family Euphorbiaceae; genus Mallotus; species Mallotus nudiflorus. The sequence continues at coordinate 7,414,650 of CANTUR010000027.1, read as the reverse complement.
TGAGAAACTTGTTTATCATTCATTCTCTATTAAGCATTTAATTAAGCTCTTAAATTCTATCTTAAATAATTTTTTTATTTGTGTAACTCTTATAAGAGTTGGTGAGTGTTAGAATGGACATTCTTATTCTTCTATTTTTGGGATTAAAAAAATGGGAAGTGAGATGTTATTCTAAAAGGAATTGGTTTAAGTGTTGTTCATTAAAACACTTTGGATTTGGTTTTTTAGTGAGCCTTGAAACTCAAGTTGTAAGGTTGTAAGAATGAAAAATAAAACTCTTATGTAATCTCAATCTTATGAATAAGATTGTGGATGATTAAAAATCCTAACTTGGGGATAAGTTAGGTAGAGATGTAGGATTGTTGTTGGATCTGAACACCTTAAATCATTGTGTTCTTCATTCTTCCTTCTCAAATTTCATTCAATTCTTATTTAATTCCTTAAAATCATTTTTATTTTACTAAAACCCTCATTAGCCTTATTCACCCCCCCCCCCTCTAAGGCTCTTTCATGATATATATGTATACAAGAGTCCTAAATAAGGAGGTTAACTATACAAAATCAAAAAAAGAAGTAAATCCTATAAATTAGCTTATAAAATAGGAACTAATACTACATACGTCACTTACACTCCTCCTCAAGCTAGAGCATAGATGTCTATCATATGAAGCTTGTTATTCAATCCATTCAAGTCAGCCTTATTAAAGGCCTTAGTGAACATATAAGCTACTTGGTCCTTTGAAGAAGTAAACGGGGTACAAATCCTTTTTGGGTAACTACATTTCTTACAAAGTGACAATTAACTTTAATGTGCTTTGTTTGTTCATGAAAAATAGGATTACTCACAATATAAATTGATACTTGATTATCACAATGCATAGGAATAGGATTTGTAAATGTGATACCAAAATCTTTAAGAAATTCCTTTAACCATATTAGTTCATAAGTTGTATGAGCCACGGCATGATATTTTGACTTAGCACTAGAACTAAACATAACTGTCTGCTTTTTTCTCTTCCAAGTTACTAGATTGCCTCCTACAAAAGTACAATAACCCGATGTGGATTTTCTATCACTCATATCACCAGCATAGTTGTCATTTGAATAACCAACTAATTTCACATGTTTATCCTTTTTAAACCATAGCCCTTTTTTGGAGGTTTTTTTTATGTATCTCAAAGTATTTTAAATAGTCTCCCAATGACACTTCTTAGGTTTTTCAATAAACTAGCTAATTAGTTCCACAATATGCATAATATTTGGTATAGTCACTATTATGTAAATAAGCTTCCCAATAAGCTTTATATATTGGGCACTATCCTTAAAGTCTTCATCCTCTTTCTATAAGTCTAGGTTAGGTTCCATTGGGACATTAGCCTATTTTGATCCTAATAAAAATGTTTCTTATAGAAGGTTAGTTGCATACTTTCTTTGAGATAACACTAAACCATGTTTACTATGAGCATCAATACTAAGAAAGTACCTTAACTGACCAAGGTCTTTTGCAATAATTTTTTTTCAAGTATTTCTTAGTTTCTTCAATGCCAATAACATTAATACTAGAAAAGAGTACATCATCAACATATACAATAAGTACCACAATGTTAAATGAACTACTTTATATAAAGACTAAATGATTAGTTTGACTCTGCCTAAATCTTGCAGCAAAAATTACTTGGCTAAATTTATCAAACCAAGCTCTAGGACTCTACTTTAAACCATAAATAGCCTTTTTAAGTCTACACATTAAATGAATCTCCCCCTAAGTAACAAATATAGGTGGTTGCTCTATATGAACTTATTTATTCAAGTCTCCATAAAGAAATGCATTCTTTATATCTAATTGATACATTGGCCAATCTTGATTGACTACCACAGATATAAGAACACGAACAAAGCTTAGTTGAGCAACAGGAGAGAAGGTTTCAAAGAAGTCAATACCTTATGTCTAGGTGTTTCCTTTGGCAACCAATCTTGCTTTAAACCTTTCAATAGAACCATCAAGATGGTACTTTATAGTGTAAACCTATTTGCATGCAACTGGACAAGCCCCCTCAGGTAAGGGTACCAAATCCCATATGCCTTTACTAAAAAGAGCTGATATCTCCTCATCCATAGCCTTTTTCTAATTAGGATCATAAACTTCCTCTTAGTAATTCCTAGGAATAGATATAGATGACAAAGACAAAGCAAAATGATGAAAAGAAGGACTAAGATAATCAAAGGAAACAACATTAGCAATAGGATGTTGAGTACACAAATGTTTACCTTTTCGAAGGGCAATTGGAAAATCATTAGAATCACCTGTAGAATACACTAGAGTAAGAGATAGCTTTAGATTAGAAGTTAGCAAAGTTTTTTACCTGGAGTAAACCTACAAGGATTTTGAAGGTGGGATAGATGTATACACAGGAATAGGAAGAGGAACATCCTATTTGTTAATAAAAACTTGGAAAAATGATTCAAACTAAAAAATGATGACATCGATAAAAAAAAAACTTTATTTTAGATACAAGCTCATAACATTTTTACCTTTTTGAGTTCTAGAATACCTTAAGAAAATATAACAAACAACTATAGGAGAAAGTTTATCCAAAGTAGTCTTAAAAAGATGAACAAAGCACACACATCAAAAAATACGTGGACTAAAGGGAAAAAGTGAAGAGTTAGGAAAAAGACATTTAAAAGGGATTTCACCTCCAAGAGCAGAAGATGGCATCCTATTAATAAGAAAGCTTGCAGTAAGTACCACATCACTCTAAAGATATTTAGGTACATGCATTTGAATCATAATAATGTGAGCAACCTCAAGAAGATGTTTGTTTTTATGCTCTACCACACCATTTTATTGTGGGATATAAGCACAAGATGTTTGGTGAATAATTCCATAAAAAGAAAAAAATTAGAGAAATTAATCTTCATATATTCTAGAGCATTATTATATCTTAACACATGAATATGAGAAGGAAATTGAGTTTGTATCTCAGCATGAGAGGTTTTAAATACATCAAGGACATATGACCTATCTTTTAACAAATAAATCCAAGTTGTTCTAGAATAATCATCCATAAAAGTAATAAAGTACTTATAACCTGGCATAGTAGGATAACGACAATGACCACCCTATACATCTGAATGCACTAAATCAAAAGTATAAGAACTTTGACTTTCTCTAGCAAGAAAGATGCTTTGTGTTGTTTACTTATTTGACACGCTTTATAATTTATTTCAGAAATAGATTAACTAAAAGACACAACTTGCTTTAACTAAGAAAAGTTAGGATAACCCAACTGACAATGCCAATAGTAAGGTGACACCCCCTAGCAATAGGAGCAATAAGCAAAGATTTGAGATAGTAAACTCTTGACTTAGAGTTGTGTCTAATCACTGTATTCTTTTGGAGATCCTGAAAGATACAATGATAAGGAAAGAAAGTCCTAAAGATTTTATAATTTTGATGAACATAAAGAAGATTAAATGATAATTTTGGGACATGTAAAATTTTGTCAAGCTCAAGGGAGGAAGTATGAACAATACCAAAACCAGAAACACTAGAAATAGCACCATCAATAATAGTAATAGGTGAAAGTGATTGGCCGGTGTAAAATTATGGAATTTACACTTGTCACTAGTCATATGATTTGATGCACTTGAATCTATTAACCAAGAATTACCAAAATAAGTAGTAAGTGCATTAATACTTGTTAGGAGATCATGAGTGGCAATATAGTTTAGTTGAGAGTGGATTAACCTTTCATAATCCTCCTTAGAAATCTAAATAAAATCCTTATAAATATCTGAAGTAGATCCATTAAAAGCAAGTGTACCGACTGCTACTATAGGAATAATGGATGTTTTTCACCTTTTTTTGCCTAATTAGTTTACCATGTTTATTCCAATAAGTATCCATAGTGTGATTTTCTTTTTTTGTAAAAAACACAGAACTTGCCATAACCTTTGCCCTTCCAATTGTATTTTGCATGTGTAATCATAATTGAATTTTTAAGGTCAGTACTAGGAGTAAACAAAGTAAGAGAAGCAAATTATGAACGTGAGAAAGTAGACTAAAGCATAGGCATATTGCTATCTCCAAGTAATTGACTCCAAAGAGTGTTATATTGATCATTCAAGTTCATTAAAAAGCCACACACAAATATATTTTCCCATTGATGTTGTTGAGTCTCCAAATCTATAAAGAGGGGTTGGAGAATTCATTAATAATTCCTCTATAAGCAGTAAAAAATTCGAGAAGTGACCTTTCACTTTGCCTATAATCAACAAGTTATTGAAATAAAGAAAAAATGTGAGTTATTTCCACTATTAGAAAACATCCCATTGATGGCATTCCATATATCTTTAGTAGTTAAAGCAAGGCTAACACAGGCTGCTATTTCAGGTTCCAAGGAATTCAGCATCCATGTTTTCACTGAACAATTAGATTGGCACCATGAAGAATCCTTCTTCTTTGAAGAATATGGTGTTAGTGATATGCACTAGGTCAATCATGTATGACCATGTTTTGACTTTATCATTTTATTAATAAAGAGTCATTTTCATTATCATTTTATGTTGTGATAACTACTTGAATATCAATTCTTCCTAAGGTCATCAAGTATGTTACTTGATAGTAAAACCCTTAGATTAAATATTAGTTCTATTCAAATTATCCCTAATCATTATAATGTATGAAGACTAGTATTATTATGACCCAAATTTTAAATTATTAAAATATATTTCGGGATATGCAGTATTAATAATTTTAAAGTTTAATCATGTATTATTATCGTTAATTACATATTTTATTTTAAGAGAATTGTTTACGTAAATATTTATTTTTGGAAGTTCATTATTTAAATATTAAAGTTATTATTTTTGTTATTATTTCTAGTAGTATTATTATTGTTATTGTTATTGTTATTGTTAAGTGTTATTATTATGAGTATTTTATTATTATATTATTCTACTATTATTATTAATATTATAATTTGTCAATTATTTTATTAGTGCATGTGTGTGGCAATATGTGTGTGTGTGTGTATATATATATATATATATAATAAGAACAAAACACAAAAACCCATCTCCCTCTCCCTTGCACAGTCCAGTTTACTTCCTGCCACTGTGCCTTTCTTCTCTTCATGTCGGAGCCACCCTAGCCTTCACCATAAGACCTTCCTCTTTCTGCCATCACCACCGTCATCTCTTCCTAAGTCCATCTTCCTCCTCGTGATGCCAGAAGATAAAAGCAGTAGTAGTGGCAGTAAGTGCACATTCGGTCACTGAAGACGCTCCCGTCGAAAATGGCTTGAGTTGCTTAGCTCGGTGGACTCCCTAAGCTGTGAGAAAGACGATCCCAAGCTCCTTTCAATCTCTAGCTTGATTATTTGTGAGTTTTGCTTAGTTTTTGGTTTTGGCTATTAGGGTTTCTAATTTTTTTTTAAGTTAAATTTAGTTGATTTGTGAAATCTTGCTTCATAAATATTAATCTTAGTAGCTTAATCTCCTTAGATATATTTTTATTTTAATTTTTGGAATTTATTTGAATTTTGGTTAATTTTTTATTATTTGATTATTAATTATTGAATTTTTGTTAATTAATTATTTTAATTATGAATTTGTTTAATTTAGTGTTATTATATGTTCATATTAGTTTTAGTGTTGAGAAAATAATTTTTGAGAATATTATATAATTTTTAAGGAAATTATTTATATTATGTAATTTTTGAAAATATAGGTTAATTATGGATTTTTGTTAAAAATATAGTCAAATATTATATTTTAAATGATTTTATGATTATATAGAGTTTTAAAATGATTTTTTATAAATTATTTACTATTTTTAACTAATTAATACTAATTTTTGAAAATTATATTCAAATAGTAGATTTTTTACTATTTTGGTGATAAAATGGGTTTTAAACTAGTTTTATTATATAATTAAACTATTTACATAGTTAATTGTGAATTTAACTATTTTAGGTCAATTATTTAAAAAATTTGGTTTTTATTAATATTGGACAATATTTGAGATTTGATTCGTTAATTTGTGATAATTTTGGAATATTATGTAAATAATAAATTTATTTATTATTTTGAGCCTAAATGGCTATTTTATTATTTTTATGATGTTAAATCGTGATTTTAATAATTATTTGCAATTTATGTTAATTTAATTGTAAAATGAAAATTTTATTCCATTTATGAATATTATTATTAAATATTATTTAAAAACTAGAATTTTATGTTTTAGTTGAAAAATAAAGGTTTTTAATATTTTTATGGATTTTTTATGATTTTATTATTTAATATTGTTGGTTGTGATTTGTGAAACTCAGTTGGGAATTTATAGAGTTTGGGGTCCCAACCCGAGGTGGTGAGCTTTGTGATTTTAGAAATGTGTTTTCTGTGTAGGATCGACCATATTTTTGTAAGGAGACATCCGTTTTACAAAGGAGACTCTACCAAATTTTCAGTAGATTTTTCGTAAAACATGACAATCGATTAGAGTCTAGTTTTGAAATTTTGATTGAGTCTTTCTATAGTAATCCTAGAAGCGTAAAGTTAGAAGTTTATTCTGATATTATATTATTATTTATTTTCTAGTTGCGCTGAGACTGAGGCCTATCGGACTAGACTTGTCGAATCTATCTCATGGAGCGTGAATCAGTGAGTTATTATACTTTATATGCATTGTATTTAGGATGAATGATTAAGGATTTTACATTTTATTTTATGTCTAAATGTGATTTATGTATTGAATGATTTAGTATATTTTCGATTTATTTTTAGTATATCTTTGATATATTTAGGGTTTATTTGGATATATGCATATTATATAATTAGGAATATTTTTAGTATATTTTTTATATATTTCAAAATAAATGCATGTTATATTTTTGATATAAACTTAGAATGTTTTAGTTTATTATTGGTTTTATTTGGCATATTTTGTGGTTGATTTCGAATTTATTTAGCATATATATACTTGAAATATACTTAGTTTATTTTAGGTATATTTCTGGTATATATATGGTTTATTTCATTATTATGAATGTTGTTATGCATTATTTATTGTCCATATGTATGTTTAATTTTAATTGAAGGATATCAATAGAACATGCTACCTAGTGGGCAGCACTATGACCGAGTATGTACCAATGCGATAGATTTTAGGGTTGAATTATGATATCATTTGAGGTAATATTTGATTGATCGATTATTGAGATTAATGAGATTGAGTAGTGTGGTTGTTGGAGCTCGGTTGACTTAGTGTCTCAAGGCCAATCACACTGACGGTCAAATTGTTGGAGCTCGGTTGACTTAGTGTCTTAGGGTCAGTCTACTATCTAAAATGGAATAAGTGAATTACCTTGAAATTAAGTGAGCCTGTATGGCTAAAGTGGTATTATTGATTGAGGTTGCAATTAAATAGGGTTCTATTTGATCCTTCATGTATTAAAATAAACATTTTCTGCATTTATTATATACATAAAAGCAAAGTTTGGCATTTGTGTGAAATGTGTGTATATGCATATATATAAGAATACCTGACTGTACATGGTTTAGATTGCATGTATATATATTATAATAATTCACTTAGTGAGGTCTGACCCCCCTCAATTATTTTTTTCAGGAGATCTTATATTGTTAGACCTTAGAAGTAGAGTTTTTCGTCTATGTTCTTTCATCCCAGCTACTTTATGTAAATGTATATTTAGACTTTGATTTATAATCTAGAAACTGCAGTAGTAGTATTATTGTAGTAGTTGAGTTATTTGTATCAAAGAGTTGTATTTGAATATTATATGAATATTTTTATTTATGAAAGGATATTAAGTATTAAATTTATATATAAAATTTGAAAAATTGTAATTCAGTCGTAATTTTTATTTATTTACTGCATGTGCTTTTATTTTGAAGGCTTGCTACAGGTTTCGGATTTGAAAGAATTCTCATTCCCTAACGCCGATCATGACTCCTAGATTAGGTCGTGACAAGTATGGTATTGATTGATTATTATGTTTTACTAATCATGAATATGAGGTATTAAGTCAACTCATAGGTACTTATTTAAGAAATAATGTACTAGATTGACCCATCATGAGAATACTATATAGACAATTGTCATAAGTAATTCTCATCACAATAATATTGATTTAGTCCTCTGACCTTGAAATCACTTTGTATTTTTATATAACTATTTTGTATTTTGACATAATATAACATTATCTTTAACCGGATCATAAAATAGATGGTTGTTGGATATAAAATAAATTATGTGAGGAATGTGAGTAATTAAGAATGAATTTGTCCCTTATTTAATCTGAGTAAGATATCTATGGGCCCTTTGATTAGATAGACTGAGAAAAAATACATGGTTATGCTAAAGTAAACTAATCAAGAGTTGTCATTCTCAATCTACTTTGAATCAAGAAATAAAGGATGACAAAAATTATGTCTTATATTCAATAAAGATATCATGTGACAAAAGGACTACAATATTCACTGTAAATTAGGTTATGTCAAATTATCAACCTTCACATGACTTGGATAGTCATAATGTCTTGCTAAAGGCCACTTATGAGTTATAGTCCTAAATAGGGATTTTAGGCCCACTGCTAATGTCATGTGAACCTACAGGGTCACGCATTTAGAACAGGTTCAAAACGAATATGGGTTCACCAAGCCCAATAAAGCTATGTGGAAATAAATAAATATGTATGTATGTATTTATTTAAGGTAATGGTTATCTTAAATAAATAATAAACTATAAATAAATAAGTGGAATATACCAAAAACATTTTGTAAAATAAGAAATTACCAAAAATTCATTTTCTCTCCCTTGAGAAAATAAAAACACAAAGTTATTTAGTTCTTGAGTTGTGAGACAGTTAAGAAAAATGTGATATCACACACATTAGTTTTGATTCAAGGACTTTTCGTGTGAATACTTGTGGAGGACGTATCCATTTAGAGACTTCTTAATCTGGCTAAGATAATCAAAAGCTCGAGGTAGGGTGTTACCGGAGTGAACCCCCTTTGTACCTTTTAACAATCTTGCCTCTTTGTGCATTTATGGTAAGGTTTTTAGAAACCCTATATCAATCAAATTATATGGATCCTGGTTTGAGTTTGTGATTAAATTTTTAAATTTCCACTATGTTTTGAATCACATAACCCAACATCTGGCATATTTTCCATAAGATGATGATCATGACCTAGAGAACTTAAGAAGGTACGAAAAGCTTAGGACCAAAGGGCATAATTTCTTCCATTGAACTTTACAGTTGTACCATAGATCTAAAATAGATGGGTTGTTTGTCATCTTAAATCATAAACACAAGCGATATTGAATACACAACCTCAATGGCAAAGGCACAATTGATCAATCACACAAAAGGGGATTAATCTACCGTCACAACAAATAGGCAAAAAAAAAAAGGCATCTAGGGTTAGAAGAGAATCTGCTCTGATACCATGTAAATAGTACATAGAGTTTTTTTATATTTCATGCACTTTGTATATTACATCCTAGCTGATATATATGTATACAAGAGTTCTAAATAAGGAAGTCAACTATACAAAAGAAATTCAAAAATAAATCTTATAAATCTGCCTATAAAATAGGAACTAGTACTGCATACATCACTTACATTGATAAATTTGCTATTTTTATTTAAAAATTCATATTTTTATGGTAAAAATTACATTTTTATCTTTTTACTATTTTATTTGCATTTTTATCATTTTTATTATTCTATTTGCATTTTTATTATATTGTCACTTTTATTTCCTTTTTTTTATAAGTTTGCCATTTTTTTCATAAAGTTCACATTTTTATGCTAAAAATTGCATTTTTATCATTTTTATTATTTTATTTGCATTTTTTTATTTTGTCATTTTTTATTTTCTTTTTTTTTTTGATAAATTTGCTATTTTTATGGTAAAAATTGTTTTTTTATTATTTTTATTATTTTGTTTGCATTTTTATTATTTTGTCATTTTTTATTTCCTTTTATTGATAAATTTGTATTTTTTTTCATAAAGTTTACATTTTATGATAAAAATTGCCTTTTTTTTTTTTTTATCTTAATCGTATTTTAATTTTTTTGTCCTTTTTATCATTTTTTTCATTTTATTTGCATTTTTACCATTTTGTTATTTTTATTTCCTTTATTGATAAATTTGCTATCTTTTATCATAAAGTTTACATTTTTATGATAAAATTATATTTTTATCATTTTTATTATTTTATTTGTATTTTTATTAGTTTTTGTCATTTTTATTTCCTTTTATTATTAATTTAATAAATAATAAAAATGCACTTTTTAATCATAAAATTCTCATTTTTATGGTAAAAACAACATATTTTATTATTTATTATTTTATGTACACTTTTATTATTTCGGTTATTTTTATTTATTTTTTATTATTAATGTTGCATTGTTATTATAAAATTTCCATTTATATACTAAAATTGCATTTTTATTATTTTATTTGTATTCTTATTATTATATTTGCATCTCTACTATTTTTATTATTTTGTTACTTTTATTTCTTTATTCTAATTTCCTTGCATTTTCCTTATTACAAAATTCTATTTTTAGCAATTTAGCACCAAAATCTTTGAATCTTAAGTTTCACATCATACATCTTCATTAGCATCCTTATTTGTTTATCTGTTTAAATACTTTCATCAATTTTAGTTGCTTTTCTTTTACTTATTATATGGATGGATGAAATATAGAACTTTTATAAATGTTATGTGTCCTTGCATGTGTGCAAACTAATTTTTATTTTGCAGATTTATTAGAATAGGAATTTTTCTTTTATTTTCCATTTTGATGTAATTAATAGAATAAGAAATTTCTCAAGTGATGTAATCCTTACTCCCAATCCCCATTTATTTTCCTATTTTGGATGTATTTATTAGAATAGGTTATTTCATGGGTTGTAATCTTTAATTCCTTTCCCATTTTTTTTTATTTCATTTTGTTTGATTTTATTTATTTATTTATTATTTCTTGCATGCGAGTGTGTTGTTTGCTACATGCTTTACTTGTTTGCATCACTAATTTGCTTGATTGATCATGTTTGGTAATATTTGCTTACTTGCTTATATTCATGATGTATGCATGGCAAAATTCAATTATCCCGTGTTCCAATTTTCAATTTCATGCAATTTAATGTAACTAACAATCAACTGTGGTAAATGCATTATTAAACCAAAACTAGGGTGAAGGAATAAGTAATCAAACAATGTATAATAAGAAATAGGATAAGTAGAACCTACCCTTCGAACCCAAAATCTCTAGTAGGGAAAGTAGGTTCCCACTTGCTTCCCCTTTTCCCAACTAAAGTTGGGTGACAATTCCAATTTATAATATTTATTCAGGCAGACCCTCCCACATCAATAATTCTGAGTAAATGATCGCCTAAGCCTATGTGCCTCGACAATACATTGATCTTATCTCGAATCGAAACAACAATGAAGCAAGGGTCGCATACAATACCATATGAAGAGGAAAGTTGAATATTTGATTTTTTTTTTTATGTATATATTCATCTTGAACAATTCAATACAGTAGAGATATATAGAATACAAAGTAGTGTTTAAGTTACAACAAATCTCAATAAAATAACAAGAAGATAGACCCAAGATAACTAGAAATAGTTAGTTGTTAACATACTCTTGTTGCGTGCTTTGATTAGGTTGAGTTTCGATTTAGATTTTGAGTCTATAATCCTTAAAAAAAAAATTGAGTCTTGAAGTGTTTTAAAAAGTGATTTTCACGGGTCATTCACCCTTATTCAAAGGGGTTTGAGGTTCAAAATCAATGAGTTTTTAAATACTTTTAGGTTGATAATGTATAAAATTAATTCCAAAATTTGTTCATAAAATATTAAAAAATCAGCGAAGAATGCTACATAGCCGATATGTGGCGTCAAGTGAAAAATGCTACATAGTTAATATGTGGCGTCAAGCAAAAAATGATATGTGGTCGACATGTGGCACCAAACAAAAAATGCTATACAATCGATATGCGGTGTCATGCAAGGATTGTGCTTGAATTTTGCAATTCTGATCAGGGAGGAAGTAGTAATGCACCCAAAACACAATGATATGGTGGTTGACAATGATATCCTTAAAATTAATATATTTGTAGATTGGTGATAATAGATTATATTTTTTTTAATAATTGGAAGGTCAAAAAAAGAGAGCTATGATGTTAATCACTCAGAACCAATTAGAAAGGGAGGAGAATAAGAGATTGGACTTCCGGTCTTCAGTTTGTTAACTAAAGTTTAAATATTAAAGAAATAGTGAAAAGCACGAGAAAAAAATATATAAATTTTTTTTTTTACCAATAGTCTTTACAAGAGCAAGCTCCCTCTTTAAAATGGTGGAACTGATTTCTATTTCTTACAATAATTTCTCTATTGTAGATGTTTGAAATGAACTTGGTATATGTGTGGCAGTCATTACACATCCTGACATTTCTAGCTATTCTAATTGGAGTTCCTTGCGATGTATGTATCAGTGCAAAAGCAATGGCTAATTTCTGACTGTGAGCTTTTAGTCTGTCCCTCTTCTCTTCATCATCCACATCAAGCAATATTTCTGATGTATCTGCAGAGTACCCTTCAAACTTCAACTGCCATTCCATCTGATACATCATTTCATATATGTCTTTCCATTGAGGATGTGACTTGTCTTGTGAAACAAACTTGTGAATTTCTCTGTTACACTCAACTATACTAAATCCAGGTGTTTGATTCAATCCCTTTCGAGCGATTTCTGTTCGAATCATAGCCACATCATCCCATCTCTGAGCCCTTGCATACATATTAGATAATACCAACAAATCACTTGCATTATGCGAGTTCAAATCTGACAAGCTCTTCGCTGCAATCTCCCCTATGTTCAAGTTATGGTGAGCTTTGCAGGCACTAAGAAGGATTTGCCATATGACATCATTTGGTTTAATAGGCATGCTTCTGATAAACTCCAAGGCCTCATGAAGCTTCCCAGCTCTGCTCATGAGATCTACCATACACCCATAATGTTGAATTGTTGGCTGTATCCTATGCTCAATTTTCATTCTATTGAAATATTGCAGACCTTCCTTGACAAGCCCACCCTGAGTACAAGCACTCAACACGCCAACATAGACAACATCATCTGGCTCTAGTCCTTCATCAAGCATTTGAGAGAATACCTCTAAAGCCTCCCTACTGAGCCCATACATTGCTAGTCCTGAGATCATTACGCTATAAGAAAAATGGTTCTTCTTGCTCATTCTTTGAAAGAGGGCAAAACCCTTCTCAATACACCCACAATTTATGTACATGTCAATCAGGGAAGTTTGTACTGTTAAATTGAGTTCACTGAAGGTTCTTGACAATAATCCATGCAAAGACCTTCCTAAATCAAGGGCGCCCAGATGACTACAAGCAGAGAGCACACAAACTAATAAGCTTTCCTCTGGCTTACAGGATCTGTCACGATTCATCTCCTCAAAAAGCCGCAAGCACTCACACCATAAACCCAAACTACTATGACCTGCAATAATAGCACTCCAAGATGCAACATCTTTATGCTCTATCTGCGTAAAAACAGCACATGAAAGTTCTATCTGCCCACATTTTCCATACATGTTAACTAAGCTGTTCTGCACATATAAATCTTCTTTAAGTCCAAGCTTTAAAATATGCCCGTGAATTTGCATACCTTCCTGTATTGCCCTCAACCACGCACATGCCTTGAGAAGAGCAGGATAAGTAAAATTGTCCGGTTGAACTCCTTTCTCAAGCATCTCGTAATAAAGAAGAAGAGCATTCTCCATATTGACATCAGAAACATAACCTTTGATTATTGTATTGAATTCAAAACTACTTGGTTGGTCAATTTGTCGAAAAATTGAGCATGCATAGTCCATGCTTCCCCAATCTGAGAGAGCACAAGTGGCCACCAGATTGCTTGCACAAAAGGAGTTGGAAAAGAATCCCCATTTGAGGATTTGGGCATGGACTTGCCTGAAGTCCTCCATGTTCTTGCATCTCCTCAAAAGGGACAAACATTCATGCTCTTTCACTCTCAAACTAAGTTCGGGTGGATCTGGTGGATCTTCAGGTGGTAACAAAAGATGGGTTTGGTGAAGGACTGTTGTCCCAATCATCCTGCAGCCAGCATCATGATAACGAAGAAAACAATACTGCTACACTTGCATTGGAAATATGTAGGGAAAATGAACCAACAAAAGAGTGTCTAAAGTATTGATCGAAAGGGTATAATTAAGATGATGAGTGCAAAGATTGGATGATTTCATATGCGAAGAACAAGTAAAAATATTCAAGAATTATAATTGCTTTTGAATACTGAAGAGGGTAATGGTTAAAGCATAAATGTTTAAAGAGGATTTGAAAGTGATATATGAGATTGAAAAGAGATTTCCAGCCAGAAAAATGGTGTCACATTATGGGACAAGTGGATTCTGGATAGGATAACGTTTTGGGACAAGTAGATTCCATTACTTCAATGTTTTTACTTGCAATAGCAGGTGGAATTTTCTACGCATTTCCCTTTTTCTTTTTTGGCAAATCCTACTTGATGTTACTCAACTTTTCGACTTTTTTTTTTTTATTAGGTCTTTATATTTTGATTTCATTTCATGTGATCTCTATATTTTCATTTTATGTGATCTTTTATACTTTTATTTTTTTTATACATTGAATCTCTCTATTAAAATTTCAATTATTATATTTTAACATTATATCTAATTTAGTCCTTGTAAAATATATAATTGACTCCTTATATTTTTAAATTTTACTGAATAAATCCTCAAAAATTTCTTTTGTTGCCAGTTAAATCCTTATTTTTTTACTTTTCTATCTTAATTATTAAAATTTTAAAAGACATATTCTTTCATGAATTTTTTCTCATATAGTTAAAATATAGGTCATTTATTTATAAAAAAATTTCTATTAATAAAAGATATATATAATATTAAAAAATAATTAAAAAATATGTATAATAGAAATCCGAATTAAATATATATGATAAATTTTTCTTTCTCTATTTTGATATAAAATATTTTAATTATCATCATTTATATACCCAATTAATAATTTTGCAATTTTTTTCACTAAAGTAACCTAATAAAACTATTAAGAATCTAAATCATTATTTCTTAATTATTATTTTTTTTATCTACTTTACCTTTAAGTCATTTAACTACAATTTCAAAATTTTAATTTGGTAAATTAAGACTTCTATATAAATCATTTACTTATAAAAATGCTAAATAATGTTACAAATGTTTTCATGTTTTTGCTAATTGATAGATAAATTTAATAAATAAAAGTATTTGTATCTTAATTATATGTATGAATTATTGTAGCTTTTAAGGTCGCATGAATTATAAAATATTTGGTTAGTAAAAAAATTTGGTTAATATAATTTTTTATTTATTAAATCTTTATATTTTAATTAATGATGATCTAAAATTTAAATTTACCATGTGTTTAAAAGTTGTATTAGTTACATATCTAATTATAATTTTAAATTAGTGAAATAAAAAATTTATTAATTTTCTATACAAATACTAACAACCAGCTAAAATATTTTTGACTAAAAAATATAAATTTTTTTGTCATTCATATATTTTAATTAAATTTGTATTATACATATTTTTAAAAATTACACAAAATTTTATCAATAGAATTTTATTAGAAATTGATAATCTATATTTTTAGCTAGATAAAAAATAAAATAATATGCATTTTAAGATTTTAACAAAATTTATAAATAAGGATTTGATTGACTAAAAATAAAAGTTGTAAGGATTTAAGTAGTATAATTTAAAAATATAGGGATTCAATTATATATTTTGTAAGGATTAAATTGGATATAGTATAAAAAATAGGAACTAAAATTTTGATGGAGGGATTCAATGTATAAAAAAATAAAAATATAAGTACTCAATGAAGAAAAAAATAAAAGTATAGGGATCACATAAAGCAAATTTGAAAATTAGGGACTTAATGAAAAAAAGTTGAAAAGTCGAGGGACCTAAAGTACAATTTTTCCTTCTTTTTTCATTGTTAGGCATACGCCACTAGTACACGATGTTTTAGGAGAGTAATGATATATCCACTAAATGATAAGATTTTTTAAAAAAAAATTATATTATCCCATGAGTAAGGATTCTGCAGTATATTTTTTCAGGGTAAGTACAAAAAAATATTCTGTGGTTTAGCATTTTTTCACTTATGATCCTGTGGTTTTTTTTATGGCACTTCAATACCTATGATATTTGTCGTTAGCAAATTTATGCCAAATTCACTAACAACGTTAACTATGATGATATGGATGTTGACGCGCTAATATGGATGTTGATGTGCTAACTTGTATGCCCATGTAGATACTGACGTGCTAACGTGGATGTCAATGTCAGCATCCTCATAATCACAATTAATAGTGTTAATGAATTTGGCCTATAATTGCTAATGACAAATATCACAGAGTACTGAAGTGTCACAAAAAAAACATAGGGTCATAAGTGAAAAAACATTACATCACATTGGACTTTTTTGTATTTATCCCTATTTATATTATTTTTTGGTCATTTCGTGGACTGTTTCGTATAGTGGGACGCTACGAAAATCATTGTCGGTTTTAAAGATGAGACTTTTTCATAAATATACAAAAATTAAAAAGTTTCAAAAATATAGTTGACCAAAATTTTATTTTATAAACATATAAAAATGGAATTTTTTTTTCAAAAACACAGTCTTCTTTTTTTCTGTAAATATTTTTTTCTCTCTCTTTTCTTTTTTTTTTCTATTAATCATATTGTCTTGGTTTTTCTTCTTTTTATCTCCTTTCTTTTTCTTCAAATCTTTTGTTTTTCTTTTTAGATTTAAATTTCAGTAATTTTTTTTCTGAATTGCATTAAAAGATATTTTATTATATTTAGCTGAGAAGTTCATCTCGTGTAGATTTGAAGAAATTCCTATAAATTGTTGATATTGTTAAAGGCTAAAAGTTTGAAACTTTTTTTCAAGTTTTGGGTGGCAGAGTGTTGATTGTTGATGAAAATTAGGAAGCTTTTTTAGTGTATTTTGCTTTTTATTGTTGTAGTAGTTGTAAATAGCTAATCTCACCATCCAACTTTTTTTAATCATTGATAGTGTTGGGTGTTTTTCAGCGTATGGAAGAAAAGAACTAGCAAATGGGTTTAGTAGCTTCTTCTTCTTTATTCACTTGTGAACTCTTTGGCTTTAAAGATTCTTTTTTATCTTCTTCTTCTTTTGGGATTTTTTACTCTATTTTTGTACCTCCTTATAAGGTAATTTCTTTAAAGTTGTTCTCTATATTATTTTTATTCTTTTTAATTGTAGTGAAGTTAGTAAAATATAAAGTTGAAGTAACAAAAAAAAATTGCCAAAACAAAAAACAATCATCAAAACAACCACCAAAACAATCATCAAAACAACCACCAAAACAATAACAAAAACCATTGAAATAACTAAATTGATTAACCAAAACAACCGCTAAAACAACCAAAAATATATATACAATTAACAAAGTTTTAGATTTTTTCGACCAAAACAACTAATTTTTACACCCAAAACAACCATCGAAACAACCAAAACAACCATTACAAAACCTTATAAAATATAAATCTGAAACAATTAAAAAAAAAAGACAAAAACAACCTTCAAAACAACCACAAAATTAACCACCAAAACAACTACTGAATTAACCAATTTTTTCAACTAAAAAAGCTACTGAAACAATAAAAATAACTACTGAAGTAACCAAAACCACCAATTTTTACAACCAAAACAGTAGTTACAAAACAACTTCATAAAACATAAAGCTAAAGCAACAAAAAAAATCAAAAACAACAGTGACCACAAAAACAATTAAAAAAACTACCAGGAACCAAAAATGAACCAAACAAAACAACAAAAAATAACCACCAAAACAACCACAAAAATAACAAAAAAAAACCTCATAAAACTAAATATAAACCAACAAAAAAAATAAAACAACCATTAAAAAAATCACAAAGAAAAACTAGGAACATTTTCATAAATATACAAAAAAGAAAAATATTTTCAAAAACACTATGACTAATAATTTTGTTTCATAAATACATAACAAAGACAAAAGCTTTTTTAAAAACACGGTCTTTTGTTTATCATCATCATCCTCCTCCTCATCTTCTCTTTCTCTGCAAATCTTTTTTTCATTTCCTCTCTTTTCATTCTCTATTCTTACATATATCATCATCATCATCATCACCTCCAAAATAAAACTAAACTCAATAAATTTTCTCTTCAAGAATCCTCTCATTTCATTTATCTATGGTTTTCTATAGTCTCTCTCCTTCTTCTTCTCCTTCTTCTTCTCCTTCTCTTCTGCTACTACCGCCACCACCGCTTGTTAACTTTAAAGTCTTCATCTCCACCATCTAATTAAAGTTAATGAAGCTATTGATTTTACTTTAATTTTTTTATCTAACTATTTCTTTTCTCAAATTTTTTTCCTTTAATGGCCATGAAAGATCTTAAAGACAAAGAGAGTAGAGAGAGAAAGCAAAAGAAAAAGACGAGTAAAGTGAGTGATTTTGAGAGTTAAATTTTTCATTGCTAAAGACTTGAAATGTATAAATTATTTTGGTTGGAATTTGAGTGTTGGAATAATATATGGAGCTATTTTTTTTATTTGTAAATAACATTTACTTTTCATGGATTTTGGTTGGCAAAACTTTTATGGTTGTTTTTCTAGCTGTTTTCATTGTTGTTTTAACTTTTTTTTGGCGGTTGATTTTCTAGTTATTTCTTTTTCTTTTTTTTTTTGTTCTTTTTCAATTTTATGAGCTTGTTTTGTAATGGTTTTTTTTTTATTATTTTTATGGTTATTTTGGTGATTTTTTTTCTTTTTTTTTGGCTGTTTTTTTTAGTTTTATGAGATTGTTTGTAGTGATTTTTCTAGTTGTTTTCATGGTTGTTTTTTTTTGTTCTTTTTCAGTTTTATAATCTTATTTTGTAGTTTTTTTTATTGTTTCTCTAGTTATTTTTATGGTTGTTTAACAATGGTTTTGGCATTCTTTTTATTTTGGTGATTGTTTTTATTTTTTTGTTAGTTGTTTTTCAATTTTACAAGCTTATTTTGTAGTAGTTTTTATAGTTGTTTTGCCAGTTATTTTTTGTTGTCTTGGCAGTTATTTTTGTTTTTCTTTTTCATTGGTTTTTTTTTTCAAAACAACTAGAAACCAAAAACAACTTTATAAAACTGAAAATGAACCAACCAAAACAACAATAAAAACTGCCAGAATAACCAAAAAAAGATTAAAAAAACAAAAAAAAGCACGACCCAAAAACAACCAAAAAAATAATGTCATAAAAACTGAAAAATGAACCAACAAAAAAAAATAACTACGAAAACAACCAGGAAAAGAAAGATAAAAAAAGGGAAAGAAAAAATAAATAAAAAGCAAAAAGTAAATAAAAATAAAAAAGAGGATAAAAATAAATAGAAAATATAAATAAAATAAAGGAAAAAGACAAAACTTTTAAAAGAATCACGTAAAATTGCAAAAAAGGTACGCATGAAAAAAAACAAAAGGGTTGTGTGTTTGAAAAGATTTTGCTTAACTACAATTTAGGGTGTAAGCTTTCCTAAAAACTATAGATTTTATTGTATTTGGTAACTTAAAATTAATTAATAAAGGAAAAAAAATGAGAAATTCTTGAAAAGAAAATAAAATGTTAAAGTTGAAATATTTTATACCCTAATTTGGGCTGTAATTAATTTCAACTTTTATAATTGGAATAAGAGGAATAATTCTCTTTATTAACTTTTAATAGCCAAATAACACAAAATCTAATTTCCCTCTTATTTTCTTCCCTTCCCTTTATATTCCCCTCAATCTTTATATAGGTGTAAAAGGAAATTCAAACTCTTAAGCATTATGGATAATAACATGTCAAAGTAAAGGTTTGTTCACATTAAGTAGAACCACTCTAGCATGTTTGCTCTAAGAAGAATTATAACCAAGGTGGATTTTTAGGACTTTCTCAAGACGGGATCCAATTTTCTCAACTAAACAGCGATCTCGACGATCATGTGGAAGATCACATAATTTGACCCAAAATGGAACTTTTTTGAAAGTTTGTGTTTATCTCTAATATAATTGAATTTGTTGAGTTTGTGACATGAATTTAATGGAGAATTATTGCTTTTTAGGTTTTGGATCATGCATGATTGTGCTTAGCCCAAGTTGAGGTGTATGTTTTGTCCATAGCCTAAGTATGGGTATATTGGTGCCTGTGTTGGAATTTTCCATTGTGTCCAAAAAGTAACACGGGCTAAAGTATGGTCATGTCGGTTATATCAGGATCTACCATTTAGTTTAGTATGGAGCCTAGCCTAAAGCACATGCATGATGCGATAGTTTAACGAATAGTGTGATTGACCCTAATTAAGGAAACTATTTTTCTACTTATTTTGACTCCACTTATACCCTATTTGTATAAATACCTATTTTTATGGTTTGAAAAAGGTGATCTCATTATTGTTAACCACCCTAACACTCCTTTGTATGCTCTTTTACAATATAGTAAAGTTCTCTCCTCCTCTGCCCATGGTTTTTCTCCATCTTGAGGTTTTTCATGTAAATTTTTATATGTTACTTCTTTAGTTCTTTATTTTACTATTATTCTTTTATGTTCTAATTATTTTTTTGTGCACTCTGATTGCGTTCATTGTGCAACCAACTAGTATCAAAGCTAAGATTTTGTTGAGTCCTTTTAATCTTAGCATTTGTAAGTTGAATAATGGCTTCAGTGAAGTATAACATTCCACTCTTGGATTGCAGCATAAGATTTTCTCTGTGGTAGGTAAAAATGTGCATCCTACTCTTGCAGATGGATTTAGATGATGCTATTTTAGGGGTTGATCATATGCTCACCTCGTGGACAAGTGAAGAAAAGCAATATAAAAATCATAAAGCCCTGACTTAAATACATTTGCATTTGTCTAATAATATTTCATAAGATGTATTAAAAGAGAAGACCATTGCTTCATTATGGATGAAGCTTGAGTAGTTGTGTATGAAGAAAACCCTCACTAGTAAAATGCATTTGAAGCAGCGTTTGTACTCTTACTAAATGATAGAAGGTATGTCCTTTGAGGATCATTTGACTAATTTTAAGGAGATAGTTTTTGACATAGAAAATGGAGCTGAAAGTGGAGAAGGAGGATTTGACATTAATTCTTTTTAATTCCTAATAACATAATTAAAATTAAATTCCTAAAGACTAGGGTCAAAGTCCTAGTCCTATGCTGAGTTAGTTGAATACTGATTAAATCGGCAATCTGTGTACTTCCACAGGCAAAAGGACCTGCTACCTAAAGCCTACAGACACATAAATCACCCATTATACATGAATATCATGCACAATTTCCATATGTCCAATAATGATGGAAATTCCTTAAGTTATGGAGCTACTCCTCAACTAGGCCAAAAATCATTCCACATATGGCATATCTTTGATCTTAAATAGTCTTCCAGTCTAACAAAACAAGGTAACTCATTCAAAAACCCTAAAAAAATCTACTTATCATCCAATCATGATCAAACTCTAACTTAAGCATTGGAGTGGGATTGCCAGGAGCAGACCTAGCCCTATTATTACATCCTTTTATTTTGTAGACTATTCAACAAGCCATACATTTCTCTTCTATCCTCCATTGAAGTAGGAGTGCAAGAGAACCACTTTCATCATTAGTGCAGTAAGCATGCAGATTTAATTCTTATCATTTCCTTGAAGTTTCTATATAATGGTAGAGCATTCCCTTAATGATGAAGATACATAACTAGCCATTCTGGATCTACCACTCATGGTATCTTCAAATCAAGATCCAGATAACTCACAAGCTGCCAACAATGGTGATCCTACCTTGGGTATGCCTAATTCAGTTCATTGCCAACATTCCTACCAAACATATATCTTCATACTTGTAGGAGGTGGTGCAAGAAGAAGGAAAAAGCATGTGGAATTACATAAGTCACTTTAATAAAGTAGCTGTGCAAATATAAAACCTCAACCATAATGAAGCTCTAACAGCCTTAAAATAAGGAACCATGTATGAAAAGTTAATTAATTATTTATACCTTAATCTTTCTTAAAACTTTGCTAAGTTAATGAGCAGGGTTCAAAAAGTTTATAAAATTAGATGAAGCATGAAGGTCCATAAGACCACATTTTAAATTTTTTAAAAAGCAACCTTAGGATAAAGAAGGAAAAGGGAATTAAGATGATAGAGGCAGGAGTACTTATCGTCATGCAAGCTACACTCTAATTAATTTCTGAAAAGCTAAAATATTGATATAGGTCAAAAGAATTGGAGATGACACCTAATGGCCAAAGCAACTGAGCCCTCATTCTATAGAAAGTAAGGATAAAGAAAAATATTATGAATTTTATAGCAACATAGGGTACAACACCAAAGATTATAGACACATAAAAGAATAAATTGAACGCTTGGTGCAGAGAGGATCCCTAAGTAGGTTCATTCATTTCATGGCTATGACTACAGGATGTGCAAAAGCTAAAAGAGGTATGGAAAAAGATGACCAACAAAGGGCCAGAAAAGAACCTGGAGGAGTCATTAATATTATAACTAAAGGCTCAATGTTGAAGGATATCATAACCAAATGTAAAAGGCAAGGCAATAAAGTATGCACAATTAGAGTAAATAAGGTCCTTGCAAAAATGACTAAAACAAACTAAATGACACCTTTATATTAATACCCATTTAAGGATGGTGAAGAATACGCATTGAAGGAAATACATCAAGGTGTTTATGGAGCCCATGAGGCAGCCAACTCTTTGGTCAAAAAGGCATCTTTACATGGCTACTTTTGGCCTATTATGTTGAAAGATACTAAAGTGAAAATAAAAAAAAATATGGTAAGTGCCACAACTCCAACAGGATAAGCGCCAAAGCTTTAGTAGAATCATACATTAGCCTACGGCAAAGCAAATGCCTATAGGTAGTGCCTAGCCTTTCACTTAGTAGGGCATGAACATTTTAAGTCCCTTTTGAATTACAATAGGCCAAAGGATGTTTTAGTGGTGGCCATAAATTGCTTTACAAAATAGATTAAAGTTAAACCCTTAGCCACAATCATACAAGCACATCCATAAACTAATGGAATGGTGAAGGTTACTAATAAAACCATACTCCAAGGCCTGAAGAAAGGGTTATATCAAGCAAAAGGGTAATGGGTGGAAGAGTTATACAACGTCCTATAGGCCTACATGACTACACCTTAGTTTGCCACAAGTGAAACACCTTTCCCATTGACCTACAACACTAAAGTTGTCATACCTGTAGAAATAGGAGTTCCAAGTTATATAGTTATGCACTTTCAAGGTCTAAAAAATGAACAAGTCCTGAAGACAAACTTAGATTTTTCAAAAGTTAAGCAAAAGTAAACGAGTGTTCGAATGACGGCTTACATGTAGAAAATTGCAAGATACCACAACCAGAAGGTAACAAATAGATTCTTTTACTGAAGCTGACCTACTGATGAGAAAAGTGGAAACAACCAAAAGTGATGTAGGTATTGGTAAACTTAGGGCCAACTAGGAAGGACCCTACAAGGTCACCAAGATGGTAGGACCTAGTACCTACAAGCTTCAAAGCATGAAAAGAAAATAGTTGCCTAAAACATAGAATGTTAAGAACCTTAAGAAATATTTCCAATAAATGAATTTTCCTTAGGTATGAGCTTTACAATAGCTTTTAAATATTTCTATATTTTCAAATAATTATTCATAGGTTGGTAAGAGCAGCATTAGACTTGTGTTTTTGAATTTCTTAAAGAAAGGTTGATTAAACCTTCAAGTTGTTTGTTTCTTTCTCAACTCCTTAAAGAAGGACAATGAAATCCTTCAAGATTGCTTTAGCATAGAAGTCTCAATGTTTATATATTTGTGATTAACAATGAAGTTTCTTTCCATTATATCTTTGGTCTACAAATATTCATATATTTTAAAGCCATTTTAGCTCATTATTCTAAGGTAAAAAGTACACCTTTGGTTGGTGGAAGTGAATTTACCACCACAGGTAATTGCTTGTGAGTATTTTAAGGCCCCTTATACGCACATGAGAGGGCCGCTATGGATACCTACCCATGATATTAAGATTATTACAGTAAATGAGCTATTGTTATAATTGTGATTATATTAAATCATTATGAGTTATAAATAAATAAATAAAAGAGAATTATATAAAAAAAGATATTAGTTAAATTTTATTTTTTCAAAAGTTAATATTTAAAGACTATGTGAATAAATGCTAAAAGTGGAAAGCTAAAAGCTGAAGGCTAAAGGCTAAAGTTTGAAGCTAAAGGTTGAAAGTTGAAAGCAGAGAGCTAACATTCGAATCTGAAGGTTGAAAGCTGAAAGCTAAAGTTTGAAGCTTAAGGCTTGAAAGCTAAAAGCTACAAGTTCAATACTAAAAAGCTAAAAGTTAAAAAGTAAAAAGGCAAAAGCTTAAAGGTTGAACTAAAAGAAATAAATAGCGTAGAGCTGAAGATCTTTAAGATGTTAGAACTAAAAAACTTTAAACCATGGGTTATGGCCTATGAGATCAAGCTAAATAATCAAAATGTTAGAAAACATAAGAAAAACGCTAAAATTATGGATCTATAAAAAAGAGTTATAGAGTTAAAAGCATTAAAAATGAAATTTGAATGTTATAAAATATTACCATGGATAAATTCAATGAGTTACAGAGCTAAGAGCTCTAGAAGTTAAGTCTAAATGTTTTAACTTTCATCAACTTATAGAACTAAGAGCTCTAGAAATAAAAGGTTAAAGATAAATATCACTATCATAAAAAGACATAAGCTACAGAGTTAAGAGCTCTAGAAATGAAACCTAAAAGCTAAAAGCATAAAGTTACAAAGCTAAAACTCTAGAGGTATAAAAGGGTAACTGCATATAAAATTAAGCTTTAAAGGCCAAAGATGCTAAAAGTTAAAAGAACAAAAAGAATTGAGCTAAAGAGCTCTAAAATACTAAAAGCATGAAAAGAACATTAAACCATAGGTAATAGCCTATAAGATCCTACTATAAAGTTATAAAATTTTAAAGACTACAAAAATTCCACATGGATAAAATATTTCAAACGATAGAGCCAAAAATGCTAGGAGGCTAAAGATTTAATAAAAGCATCAAAAGACTTAACTAATGGATAAAAAAAATTTGCTTATCCATGTTGAGGGGGGACAACCACAGTATTAATAATTATTATTTTCATGAAAATTCAAAAAGCCAAAAGCTAGAAGCTGAAAGTAAAAAATTAAACACTAAAGTGCAAAAGTGATGGAAGTTAAAACATAAAAGTTAAAAGTTAAAGGCTGAATGAAAAAAGCATGAAGCCAAAAACATCTTCATTTGCAAAAATTTAATCTCTAAATAAGTTTTTCTAACTAAAATTTTTTTCACCTATAATTCTCCAAAAACATACTTCTACAGCTACAAACTTTGTTACATGTAGTAAGTTATGCTAAAAAAAAGGAAGCTTTTACTAATCAAAATCTGACCTTTGATCTACAACAAATAAACCTTTAGAAAAAGAAATTTTTTATCACATGTGGCATTCAAATTTCAATTTTGAAATGAAAAATATCTTATCTCATTAATTAACGATAAGATTCAAATTTAAAATTTGAAATTATCACCTAAAGCTTAATTTTAGTTTCACTTTTAAAAATTTTATGTGAAATTAGTATATTTTACTTGCAAAAAAATGACATGCGATAGATTAAAACACTTTTACCTATAAAAGAAAAATAGGTATCAAATAAAATGCTTTTTTTCCTAAAAAGCCTATTAATAAGGCTAAAAGTGGTTGTATACAAAGCAGCAATAAAAAAGAGAAAGAAAAAGAAATAAGTCCTTTAATATAATTCAAGCTCTGATACTAATTGAAAGAGTCCTAGAGGGGGTGAATAGGACTATCGAACTATAATAAGAAATTAAAAAGATTTGAACAAAAATTAAAAGGAATGATGAGAAGGAAGAATGATGAACACAAGAATTTAAGGAGTTCAGATTCTCAACAATCCTACGTCTCCACCTAACTTATCCTTAAGTTAGGATTTTGAATCACCACAATCTATTTCCTTAGATTGATTTTTACAACTTAAGTTTTTAGGCTTAACTCAAACCTTACAACTTGAGTTTTTTAAGGATCACTCAAAAACTGATTCACAAGTGTTTTCAAGGCTCACACTAAAACTGAATTCCCAAGTGTTTTAATGGTTAAATACTTAAACCAATTCATTTAAAATAGAATATCACTTCTCGTTTCCTTAATCCTAAAAAATAGAAGACTAAGAATTTCTATTCTAACACTCACCAACACTCATAAGAGTTATACATAAATAAAATGTATGTTGAAAGAGTTTAGAGAGCTTAATAGAATGCTTAAAAGTATATCATGAATAAAAAAGTTTCTAAACCTCAAAATAATCTTCAAAGGTCATATTTATACTTGAGCAATTCAATTATAGCTGTTGGAAGCAATAATTTCAATCCTAAAAAAATCAAAGTCCATTTGAATGTAATTTGGAATTTTGGGTTGCAATTTGTACTTTTGAGCTACAATTTATCAAGTCCCAATTATGATATCATCAATCCTATTCAAGACGAGCATTGAATAGTCATTACGAGCCATTGTATTTGAATTTTTGCATTAGTTTCGATCAGGATCACCTTGTCCCAGTTGGGACTACCTTATCCCGGGCACTATCATGGTCGGGACATTGGATTGGGATCAATTCTGCCAAAAAATTAGTTTTTACAAAAATTGGTCTGCCTTAGTCCCGATTAGGACTACCCTAGTCCCGATCAGGACCATGATAGGATTTGCACTTTTATGTAATTTAGTCCTTATATTGAGTCCAATCGAGATAATACTTATGATGTCTTTCCGAGATGGTTTTTCTTTGATAGTTCACCATTATTTTGACTTCCAAATTATTCCTAACTTATAAACACTTGAAGCAAACACATTAGTTTCTCAAAATTAAGTTTGTTAATGTCAAAATCAAGATTGATAACTTGCTAAGGTCAGCAATCTCCCCTTTTTTATTTTGACAAACTTATTTTGAGTTTGATAAAAATAATACAAAGTGAAGTGTGTGATAGATAACAATTGTGATAATAATGATGATATCAAACAAAATAAAAAATATTTCTTTATTTCTCCCCTTATAAATATAGACATGATAAGAAATATAAATTTATAATTTATTCTCCATGACAAAAAATATATATATTTATATATCATGAGAGAATTATGGTCTAACATAACAAATGTGTTAAAAACATAATAAAAAAATGTTTAGCAATATGAAGGAAACAATTTCAAACATATATGCATATAATGCATCACAAAAATAGTACATATAGCACAACCTCATATGATTATATAGAGCTTAGCTAACTAATCATACATTAACATATGGCACTTAACATATTACAAACACAAATACTAAGCACAATTATCACGTAACTTATTCTCCCCTTTTGTCAAAGACAAAAAAGAAAATAGAGAGATATAAAGTGAAATAATCTTAAAGGAATAATAATAAGAAAATCCTAAAGATAATAAAAGATCACGAACCAAAATAATAAAAAGCAAAAATACACCAAATCTTTATAAAATTCATGGCATATATAAAAAAAAGTAAGTAAAGTAAGGCCTTTTTATCACATACGATATACGATAAAACTAGCCACACTTACAATGTTACTATGCATGCATAAACAAAATTATGTAAAAATAATATTCAAACAATTTTATCTCCCCCTATTTTAAATAATAAAATAGAATAAGAATAAAACAAAATTTTGATAATAAAGACACCCTTTCAAATAGGTGTATTTCAAACATAAAAAAATTTTGTATTTCAAACATAAAAAAATTTTCTCCCTTTTAAATGAATTAACTAAATACTCATGCAAACTCAAATATTTGTCACCCTTTGTCAAAAATAAAAAACAATGAATACTAGAGAAATTGACATTTTGAAGAAAGGAAATTTTTTTAAAAAATAAAAAATTCATTAATGAAAAGGATAGAGTTATAATGATATTAAAATACCAATTATAAACTAAAGAGAAACATAACAAGACATAAAACTAATAGCTCATGGCTTATATCCAGAAAATAAACATAATGTAAATTGTCACAAAATAACTATAAACATAAACAAACAGCTCAATGCTTAGATACAGAAAATATACTGAAAATAAGCCAAACAGAAACTAATAAAAAAATTAATAGAAACTTTTAAAAAGAAACTAGTCTTGATGAGGAGTAGAAGGAATTTTAAAAAATCATAATGCATATTTTAACATATATAAATGCATGACCAAAAAAATGCTAGATTTGAATAATTAATTAATTTCAATAAATAATTATTAAATAGAAAAAAATGTTAAGATCAAAATAACAATCAAAGTAATCAATAAGCACAACATGATTTCACATGAAAACTATCCAATCAATCATGCCAAGTTAATGCTTAATGAAATTGAATCTCTCTTCATTGAGAGGTTTGATGAAGATATCTGCAAGTTGATTATTTATATTAACAAATTCAAGCGAGATATCACTAATTTGAGCATGATCATGCAAGAAATGATGTCTAATGTCTATATGCTTAGTTCTAGAATGTTGAATGGGATTCTTGCTAAGGTTCATAGCACTAGTATTGTCACATTTGATTGGAATGTGATTAAGTTTTATACCATATTCCAACAATTGTTGTTTTTTTCATAAGACTTATGAACAACAAAGACTTGCTACAATATATTCAGCTTCAGCAGTGGATAAAGCAATAAAAACTTGTTTCTTGCTAAACCAAGAAACTAAATACTGTCCTAAAAATTGACAAGTTTTGAAAGTGTTCTTTTTATCTAGTAAGCTACTGGTAAAGTTTGCATCCAAATAAATAATTAAGTCAAAAAAGGAACTCTTGGGATACTAAAGTCCTAAATGCATTATTCCATAAAGATATATGAAAACCCTTTTAATAACATTCAAATGAGACTCTCTAGGACTATATTGAAACCTAGCACACAAGCAAGTAGCAAACATAATATCAGGTCTACTAGTAGTTAAATAAATAAGGGATTTGATCATACCTCTAAATCATTTTTCATTAATAGGTTTGCCGTTCTCATCCTTACTAAGCTTGGTTTTG
Organism: Mallotus nudiflorus; assembly: GCA_947683625.1. Classification (NCBI taxonomy): domain Eukaryota; kingdom Viridiplantae; phylum Streptophyta; class Magnoliopsida; order Malpighiales; family Euphorbiaceae; genus Mallotus; species Mallotus nudiflorus. Next base: position 7,385,344 of record CANTUR010000027.1, on the reverse strand, counting down.
GTGCTCATTAGTGTTTTGCTCATCTTAGCTCCATCCATGCCAGACTTCTTAAGAATGTCTCTTGCATATTTGGTTTGATTGATGAAAATCCTATCTTTACATTGCTTAATTTAAGGTCCTATAAAGAACTTGAGTTCTCCTATCATACTCATTTCAAATTCTCCTTGCATTAATTTAGAGAATTCCTTATATAAGCAATGGTTAGTAGCACTGAAAATAATATCATCAACATATATTTGAACAATTAATAAATCATGCTTGAATTTCTTTATGAAAAAAGTTGTGCTTAACATATACCTCGTCAATCTTTCATACCAAGCTCTTGGAGCTTGTTTTAATCCATACAATGCTTTTGACAACTTAAAGATCTGATTTAGAGAATCAACATTTTAAAAACCCAGAGGTTGCTTAACATATACATCCTCTTCAATGAAATCATTTAAAAATGCACTTTTAACATCCATTTGATAAAGTTTAAAATCCATGTATGATGCAAATGCAAGTAGCATTCTAATAGCTTTTAACCTTACAACGGGAGTAAATGTTTCATCATAATCAATGTCTTCCTCTTGATTATAACCTTTAGCTACTAGTCTAGCTATATTTCTAGTTATGACATGTTGTTCATTCATTTTATTTCTAAACACTCATTTATGCCTATAATAAGATTATGTTTTGGTCTAGGAACCAAGGTCCAAACCTTGTTTCTCTCAAATTGATTTAACTCTTCTTGTTATGCAAGGACCCAAAATTTATCACTCAATGCATCATCAACATTTTTGGGTTCAATTTAAGAAGTGAAGGCTAAATTAATAATAGACTTTAATTGAGATCTAATAGTTACCCCTTTTGTAGTGTCACCTATAATGAGATCTTGAGGATGAGCTTTGTTGAATTGCCAATCCTTTGGAAGTTCACCCTTCAAGGAAGGTTGAGATATATCTATATTGTCCTCCTTGCTTAGACCTTCAAGATCCAGATGCTTACTAGTATTTTCTTCTTGAGTAATCATATTTATATGCTCATCTTCAAAATCATTAACACTATAAACAATCTTTCTAAGATCAAGTAAGTGTGATTCATCAAATACAATACGCATTAACTCTTCAACTACTAGAGTTCTCTTATTAAAAACTCTATATGCTTTACTAGAAATATAATAGCCTAGGAAAATTCCTTCATCAGCTTTGGAATCAAATTTCCCAATATTATCCTTAGTGTTTAATGTAAAGCACTTGCATCCAAATACTCTTAGATATAAGATTTTGGGTTTTCTATTATTCCATAGCTCATAAGAAGTTTTATTTAAAATTGATCTTTTGAAAACTCTATTTAAAAGATAATAAGACGTATTAATAGTTTCTACCCAAAAGTATAGAGATAAATTATATTCATGAAGCATTGTCCTAGCCATTTCCATAAGAGTTCTATTTTTTCTTTCGACTGCCCATTTTGTTAAGGAGTTCTAAGAGAAGAAAACATATGTGAAATACCATTTTCATTACAATAGGTTTTGAAAAATTCATTTTCAAATTCAATTTCATGATCACTTTTAATAGAAGAAATAAAAAAACCTTTTTCTTTTTAATCTCTTTTTGAAAAATTTTTAAAAACTTTAAATGCATCATTCTTATGAGCAAGAAAACATACCTAAGTAAATCTAGAGTAATCATCAACCAATACATATGCATAGTGCATTCCACAGAGACTACCATCTTTAGTTGGTCTAAATAAATCCATATGTATAAGTTCAAGTAGTCGATAAGTGGACACCACATTTTTTAACTTAAATGTGGACTTGGATTTTTTTCCTTTTTAACAAGCATCATAAGGTTTGTCCTTAGTCAATTCAATCTTAGGTAAACCAATCATAAGTTCATGTTTATAGAGATCATTCAAAAGCTCAAAACTTGCATGTCTTAACCTTATATGCGATGTCCATGTGTCATGGGAAATAGACATTAAGCATTTGATGTCTTTATTATCAATTTTGTTCAAATCAATAACATAAAAATTGTATATTCTTTCACCACTAAAAATTACTTTATCTTCATCAAGACTACTAACAAAGAAATTTCTAGGATAGAAAGTCACCTTATTTCCCATATCACATAATTGACTTATACTAAGCAAATTATGTTTGAGACCATCAACAAGTAACACATGATATATAGATAAGTATTGAGGATTACCTATTTCTCCAATGCCCACTATCTTTCTTATGACATTGTCTCCAAATGTGACTTGTCCTTCATCTTTTGCATTAAGCTTGTTAAATTGCTCCTTGCCTCCCGTCATATGCCTTGAACATCCACTATCAAGATACAACTTGCTTTTTATTCTTATGGATTTCAAGCACACTTATACAAAATAATTTAATTATTCTTTTAAACCCAAATCTTTCTCAGTCTAGGTTGGTTAGTCTTAAGATAATCCAAAGGAAGCAAATTCATGTGTAGTTTTTTATAGAAGCACACATTGTTGGTATATCCTTTGATCATGCAATATGAACATACATTATTTTAAAATTTGTTTCTCCTAGGATGATATGCTTTTATAGTGTGTGAAACATGCCTTTTGTGTTGTAATGGTGTGTGTCTCCTATTAATTTAAGTGTAAGACATATATTAGCAATGGCAATGTGTATTTTGATAGGTTTGTACAACATATTTAAGTGCATTGTGTTGTGCAACATGCTTATAAATGTTGTGTCTAGTGTATATGTAAGCATGTTTAGGTTGAGACTTACCTCTTTATATCATATAAGATTGAGTCTTATGAGATTTTTTTTTAATATTTGACACCTGAGACTTATTAGCTTTGAAAGATTGAGTCTCAATCGGTTTTGAAGTAAAGTTAATGGAATTTCATGATGCTTTAACAAAATTAATATATGATGATGATGAATATAAGGCCATTCTATTAGTATATCCAATTCCATAAGTATTTCCATGAAATTCTTGAAAGTCAAGTACATTATCTATACTCTCTTTTCCTCTTTAGAATTTTGATATGGAATTTTTTAGCTTAACTATCTCATTAGAAAGCTTATGATTTTCATCATTTTCTTTCTTGAGTTGCTCTTCCAAGTAATTAGAAGATTTCAAATTACTAACATGTTTATCATTTAATTTAACAAGATTAGAAAATTCAATTGTTAACCTCTTAAATTCCTTAGTTAAGATATTTAACTCATGCTTATAATGCTTCTTTCTAGAAAGTAAGCTTTTGCACTTAAGCATGAGTTTTCTCATAATAGAGCTTTTAACATCATCATCATATTCATTATAAGTACAATATTCATCACAAAAAGAGTTAGAAGTAGATGGTACCTCTTTTTCATCTTCAAGAGCTATAAAGCAAAGATTGGCAACTTCTTGTTGTTCTTCTTCCTCTTCAAATTAGAGGAGTCATCCCAAATAGCTTTAAAGGTTTTCTTCCTATCTTTTGCTCCCTTGTTCTTAATTATAAGTTTAGGGCACTCACTTCAAATATGTCTCAGTCTCTTGCATTCATAGCAAGTAACCTCTTTGGTTCTCTTTTTACTATCTCCTTCAAACTTTTTGTTTAAGTCCCTTACTCTTGAGAAATTTTTATTTCTCAAAAACTTCTTAAAGTTCCTAGTAAGCATGGAAATATCACCATGATCATCACTAGAATCTTTAATGCTTTTCTTTTCACTATCTTTTTTAAGAGTTTGTAATGTTATGCTATTTTTCTTCTCTTCCTTCTCCTCTTGATTTTTACCTCTTTGTTTGATTGTAAGCTCATGTGTTAGGAGCTTTCTAATAAGCACATTGGTTAAGAGAGTAAAGAGGTCTTAAGCTTCCTCAATTGAAGTGACCCGAGATTCTCAGTCCTTCTTAAGTAGGATTCTTAGAATCTTATTGTTCACCTCTTCCTTGGAAAAATATTTTCCAAGTTTCTTAAGAGTTGTGAGGAGAACATTGAGACAATTTATCATCTCTGTGATTAATTCTTAAGGCATCATTTTAAAGAGTTCATATTCATACATATGAAGTTGAACCTTTTTGCTTTTTACTTGGACATTACCTTCATAATGATTCTCTAAGGTCTCCCATATTTCCTTGGCTGAAATGCAATGTTGAAGCTTGCCTCCTTCTTCTCTTGTCATGAAAGAAAATAGAGTGATCATAGCTTTCTTATTTTTGTAGCTTCCTTCCTTTTGATTATTGCTCCAATCACTTCTTAAAAAAGTAGTTTGTATACCATCAATGGTAGTTTTTGGTGGTTATCAACCTTTAAGAATAACTTCCTAAAATCTAATGGAATCAAAATCTAGATATATTTCCATTTTGAACTTCCAATGAGGATAATCACTACCATCAAATAATGGTATAAGTGAAGACATATTTTGAGATTCACTCCCCATGATCTTGTATTCTAGTAATTAAGTTCCTAGAATCCAAGCTCTGATACCAATTGAAAGAGTCCTAAAGGGGGGATGAATAGGACTATCGAACAATAATAAGAAATTAAAAAGATTTGAACAAAAATTAAAGGAATGTTCAGAAGGAAGAATGATGAACACAAGAATTTAAGGAGTTTGAATTCTCAATAATCCTATATCTCCACCTAGTTTTATCCCCAAGTTAGGATTTTAAATCACCATAATCTATTTCCCTAGATTAATTTTTACAACTTGAGTTTTTAGGCTTAACTAAAACCTTACAACTTGATTTTTTCAAGGATCACTCAAAAACCGATTCACAAGTGTTTTTAAGGCTCATACTAAAACTGAATTCCTAAGTGTTTTAATGGCTAAACACTTAAACCAATTCCTTTAGAATAAAATCTCACTTCCTATTCCTTAATCCCCAAAAATAAAAGAATAAAAATTTCTATTCTAATACTCACCAACTCTCACAAGATTTATATAAAAATAAATGTATTTTGAAAGAGTTTAGAGAGCTTAATTGAATGTTTAAAAGTATATAATGAGTAAACAAGTTTCTTAAACTTAAAATAATCTTCATAGGTTATATTTATATTTGACCAATTCAATTATAACTATTGAAAGCAATAATTTGGATCCCAACAAAATCAAAGTCCCTTTGGATGTAATTTGGACTTTTGAGCTACAATTGTTAGGTCCCGGTCGGGATATCGTCAGTCCTAGTTGGGACGAGCATTGAATAGCTATTACAAGTCCTTGGAGAAATATTTTCCAAGTTTCTTAAGAGTTGTGAGGAGATCATTGAGACAATTTATCATCTCTGTGATTAATTCTTAAGGCATCATTTTAAAGAGTTCATATTCATACATATAAAGTTGAACCTTTTTGATTTTTACTTAGACATTACCTTCATAATGATTCTCTAAGGTCTCCCACATTTCCTTGGCTGAAATGCAATGTCGAAGCTTGCCTCCTTCTTCTCTTGTCATGAAAGAAAATAGAGTGATCATAACTTTCTTATTTTTGTAGCTTCCTTCCTTTTGATTATTGCTCCAATCACTTCTTAAAAAAGTAGTTTGTATACCATCAATGGTAGTTTTTGGTGGTTACCAACCTTTGAGAATAACTTCCTAAAATCTAATGGAATCAAAATCTAGATATATTTCCATTTTGAACTTCCAATGAGGATAATCACTACCATCAAATAATGGTATAAGTGAAGACATATTTTGAGATTCGCTCCCCATGATATTGTATTCTAGTAATTAAGTTCCTAGAATCCAAGCTCTGATACCAATTGAAAGAGTCCTAAAGGGGGGATGAATAGGACTATCGAACAATAATAAGAAATTAAAAAGATTTGAACAAAAATTAAAGGAATGTTCAGAAGGAAGAATGATGAACACAAGAATTTAAGGAGTTTGAATTCTCAATAATCCTATATCTCCACCTAGTTTATCCCCAAGTTAGGATTTTGAATCACCATAATCTATTTCCTTAGATTAATTTTTACAACTTGAGTTTTTAGGCTTAACTAAAACCTTACAACTTGATTTTTTCAAGGATCACTCAAAAACCGATTCATAAGTGTTTTTAAGGCTCACACTAAAACTGAATTCCCAAGTGTTTTAATGGCTAAACACTTAAACCAATTCCTTTAGAATAAAATCTCACTTCCTATTTCCTTAATCCCCAAAAATAAAAGAATAAGAATTTCTATTCTAATACTCACCAACTCTCACAAGATTTATATAAAAATAAATGTATTTTGAAAGAGTTTAAAGAGCTTAATTGAATGTTTAAAAGTATATAATGAGTAAACAAGTTTCTTAACCTTAAAATAATATTCATAGGTTATATTTATACTTGACCAATTCAATTATAACTATTGGAAGCAATAATTTAGATCCCAACAAAATCAAAGTCCCTTTGGATGTAATTTGGACTTTTGAGCTACAATTTGTTAGGTCCCGGTCGGGATATCGTCAGTCCTAGTTGGGACGAGCATTGAATAGCTATTACAAGTCATTGTATTTGAATTTTTACATTGGTCCAGGTCAGGATCACCTTATCCCAATTGGGACTACCTTGTCTCAAGCACTATCTCGGTTGAGACATTAGATCAGGATCAGTTCTACTAAAAATTAAGTTTTTACAAAAATTAGTCTACCTTGGTCCCTATCGGGACCATAACAGGATTTGTAATTTTTATGCAATTTAGTCCCTGTGTTGAGTCTGGTCGAGATAGTGCTTGTGATGTCTTTCTGAGATGGTTTTTCTTTGATAGTTCACCATTATTTTAACTTTCAAATTATTCCTAACTTATACACAGTTGAAGCAAACACATTAGTTACTCAAAATTAAGTTCGTTAAGATCAAAATCAAGATTGATAACTTGTTAAGGTCAACACTACCTTTGACATTGAAGGTTATAGTTATTCAGGTAGAGGTGGAGTATTAAAGATCACTAAAGGCTCTATTGTTGTAATGAAGGGGTATTTGAGACATGCAAAGTTATATATCTTGGAGGGTTCGACCATTATAAGTGATGCAGTTATCACTTCCTCTAAGTTAGGTAATAATACACTTTAGCATTTATGGCCAAGCCATATGAGTGAGAATGGCTTGGCAGACATGTGTAAAAGAGGAATGATAGATGGTTAGATTGGCAAATTGGAGTTTTATGAGCACTGCATGTTTGGAAAATAGAAAAGGGTGAGTTTTAATAAAGGCATTCACAATACTAAAGGGACACTTGACTATGTTCATTCATATATGAAAAGAGTCCTAGAGGAGGGGTGAATAGGACTATCAAATAAAAATAAGAAATTAAAAGAATTCTTTGCAAGAATTGAATGGAAGTTGAGAAGGAAGAATGAAGAACACAAAGATTTAAGGAGTTTGGATTCAACAACAATCCTACGTCTCCACCTAACTTATCCCCAAGTTAGGATTTTCAATCAGCCATAATCTTATTCATAAGATTGAGATTACAAAAGTGAGATTTAAGTGTTTTTTGAGTTAAGTGTTTCAATTGACAACACTTAAACCAATTCCTTTAGAAATAAATCTCACTTCCCTTTTAATCTAACCCAAGATTTAAGATAAATTATATTTCTAACACACACCCAACTCTCATAAGATTTAAACAAACAAAGAATTGTTTAAGAGAATTTAAGAGCTCAATGAATGCTTAAAAAGGAATAAATGATAAACAAGTTTTTTTAGCTTCCATTCAGCTTTAGAGGTATTTATACTTAAAAATATAGTTGTCGGAGGTGAAAATCATGTGTCTAATGTCTATATTTTGAATCGTTGAAAGTGATATTGTCAAATAACTATTCATGGATTGAAATCATGATTGGCCACTAAAGACGTTTGAATTTTCCTAAACTTTCTTCATATTGTCACGACCCAAAATAGGGGCCATGACCGGCGCTAAGGAACGGGAATTCTTTCGAATCCGGAACCCGTAGCAAGCCTAAAAATAAAATAAAACATGCAATAATAGTAGCAATATATAATGCAGCGAAAATGAAAATCATAAATATCACAATATTAATTTCACCAACTGGATTTAAATCAAATCTCATCTCATATATATAAATCTTTGAATACAAATCCAATTTCAAATATAATACAATATCTCACATAAATAAAATACATAAAATCCCATAATTAATTTACAACTACTGCAGTGTCTAGATTATAAAAAATAAGACTCAAGTAAGCAGTTTACACAAAGAAGCCGGGGCGAAAGAAATCCAGCATACAGGCCTGCTACTGAGGTCTGAAGATGTTGACTCTCCTGAAAAATAGTCAACGGAGGGGAGTCAGACCTCACTGAGTGAATTACTATAATATATATATACATACACACTAAATGATAATGCATACAGTCAATAGTATATATCTAATATATATATACAGGCAATTACACACATATGCAATAAAATCATTTTATATATTTTTTATTGAAAATCATCTTTTATGAAGGATCACATAGAACCCTAGAATATCGCAACCTCGAAAATAGTGTTAGACAACACTCTAGCCATATAGGCTCACTGAATCTAAATATATCCACTTAATCCATTTAGACAGTAGACTGGCCCCGAGACACTAAGTCAACCGAGCTCCAGCAGTCTGACTGCCAGTGTGATTGGCCCCGAGACACTTGGTCAACCGAGCTCCAGCAATCACACCCAAACCATATCTCACACATATCAATAATCACATTCAATCAATATCCATAAATAACTTAGTAATATAGCCTAAATACTATAGGCGTACCGGTACGTACTCGATCCTAGTGCTGCCCACTAGGTAGCACGTTCTATTGATATCCTTCATCATTAATAATATAAAACATTCATTCACAAAAATAAATGATGCATGAAGTTCAATAAAATATCAACATAAACCATATATATACTAGAAATATACCAAAAGTAAACCAGGTATATTTCGAGTATATATACATCAAATAAATCCAATCAAATCATAAATTAAACTAAAAATATATTTAAAAATATTTTAAACACAGTTCATTAATAAAACATGCATATAATTTAAAATAAACCAAAAATAAAATAAAAATATACTTAAATACAAATCACATTATTTATGCATTTTTAATTAAGATAAAACGTATATTTCTAAATCATGCATCCTAAAGCATATATATATAGTATAGTAACTCACCCTAGTGCGCCCCACGAGACGGGTCCGATGGGCCTGGTCCACTAGCCCTCGGTCTCGGCGCAACTAAACAAGCAATAAATAACCGACATCAGAATAAACCTAACAGAAATCCTAGAATTCGATCTAGAGTATTAAACACAGAATCAAAATTAGGGTTCGACCGGATATCACGTTTTACGAGAATTCTACCAAAAATCCGATAGAACCTCCCCTGTAAAACGGACATCTCTCTACTTAAAAGAGTAGAGCCGACCCTGCAAGGAAACACACTTCGAAAATGAACACCACATCTCATTCACAACCCCTCGGTCGGACTTCAAACTACAGTCTACCGACCGGGGTCCACAAACACAGAACAATTATAAAAATACCAAAAATATCCTTATAACATGGAAATTCATTTTATAAGTAGAAATTACATAATTAACCTTAAAACACAGTAAAAACCAATAAAAACTCATTTTATTAGTAAAACCGTATATTATATATATAATTGAAAATAATTCACGAAAAATAGTTTTAATTGGTTAAAAATACTAAATAATTTGTAGAAATCATTTTTATACTTTAAATAACTATTAAAACCACTTAAATTACATTTTTAGCCAATTTAGGGTAAAATTACCAAAATGCCCTTATATATATAAATATACTATAATTACTTCAAAAATTCACCAAAAATTATACAATTATCCAAAATTTATTTTCTCAACATATTTATCAATAATATTAATAATTAAACTCAATTAACCAATTAAATTCAATTAAAAACATAATTAACCCTAATTTCCCAAATTTACATAAACTTCAATAATTCAAAATAAATACTTAGAAATTCATAAAAATTCCAAATAAATTCCTATAATTCATTTCAACACCTAAATTAACCGTAAAACACAATTTCATAATTTAAATAATTAATTTCCGAAAATTAGAAAATAATATTAAAATATTCAAAAATACCCAAAAATCCAAAAAATCTCCAAAAATTCCAAAAAAATTCATACATGTATATTAAGCTACTAGGATCAACATTTGTGAAGGGATTTTTCATGAATCAATCAATTCGAAGCTCAAAAAAAATCAAAAACCCTAATATGGCCGAATTGGAAAATTCGAAACCTAAGCAAATCTAGACCATTTTAGCTCAAAACAAAGCTAGAATCACACTCACCGGAGCTCAAGGAGAAGAAAGAGACTAGCGGTGTCAAAAACGGTGGTCGGAATCGTCGTCGACGGCGAGAAGCTCAACTTGCTGCAATGGCGGATTTCGGGCGTTCCAGCTGGCTTCCGACGGCCTGCTCACGTCGGAGAGGAAGAGGAAGGAAGGGGAAGAAGGTTGGCGGCAGATGGTGGCGGCGAAGGGCGGTCCGGCGTGCTGGAATGGGAGGCGCAGTGACGGTAGACGATCGGGAGAGAAGAAGGAGAAGGGAGGGGCTAAACTGTAATTTTCCAAATCCTTTTGTTTTAATAATCTATATGTATATATATACTTTATACTATATAATAAAATAATAATAAAATCACACACATTAAATTTACACCACACACATATAATTTAATATTTTAAAATATAATAATAAATAAAAATAATTAAATAATAATAAATTAATAAACAAATAATAAAATATTAGGGTAATATTAATTAAACCCTAATTAAATAAATATTTACACACATAGGCTTTATTTAGTATTTTAAAAATACGTATGAGTTCATGCAAGTCCGAAAATATATTTAAAATAATTAATAATAAATTATTTACGTGAAAATTTCCCCGAAAATGCAAGTCCCGGAAAAATTTTATGTAAAGCACTGTAAATAATACACAATAATTAAAATAGGTTTTAAATTCATATCAACTCGTAAAAATATCGTAATATATATTCAAAAATTATTAACACTGCATATCCCGGTACAGTGTTAAAATATTTAAAAACACGGGATATTACACATATAAACTGTAGATATTTGAATTATATTTCCATATCATTTTGAATCATCCAAATTAGACTTGTGTACCTCAAGATATGTCCAAAATACTAAGAGCTATGCAATCTAAAATGCAGAATACTATCAGATAACTATATCCAAGTTGAACCCATGATTTTCTATTAAAGAAATTTGAATTTGCTCATACTTTCTTCATGAAAGTTGTAGATATTTGACTTATCTTTCTATATCAATTTGAATCATCTAAATTAGACTTCTTTACCTCAGGATATGTCCAAAATAATAAGAGCTATGTAATCTTAAATGCAGAATACTATCAAACAGCTATACATATGTTGAAGCCATGATTGTCTCCTAAAGAAATTTTAATTTTCCTATAATTTCTTTATTAAAGTTTTATATATTTGACTTATATTTCTATATCATTTTGAATCACCTTAATGAGACTTCTGTAACTCAAGATATGTCCAAAATACTAAGAGATGTGCAATCTAAAATGGCAGACGTATACGTGGGTTTCGACTCAAAATTTGCATACCCAAATGAACTCTAATTTTGAAAAATAAGCCAAATTTAGAAAGCTCAAGATGTCTACTTCAAATGTGAAAAAGATAACTTTCTCATTATAAAGCTCTAAGGATGTCAAAAGCCTCCTTGAATCTCAAAGTTTCAATCAGCCCAAGATAATCATACTTCATTTTTACTTCCAATAGAGTCCTAACTTATACACACTTAAATAAAAAAAATTAAATTCTCAAAATTAAGTTTGTTAATATCAAAATTAAGATTGATTATTTTTAAGGTCAATAATATCTTGGGGGCTATCCACAGTTTCTATTAAAGGTGGTGCAAGTTATATATTAATGGTCATTGATAATTTCTTAAGGAAAAATTGGTTGTTCTTTTTAAAGCATAATAATGAAGAGTTTACTACATTCAAGTAGTGGAAGATCATGATTGAGAAATAGACTAGAAAGTAGTAAAGTGTCTCCACGCTGATAATGGTTTAAAGTTTTATTCTGATGAGTTTAACTCAATTTTTAAGTCTAAAAGGATTATTAGACATTTGATAGTTTTGAGTACTCCACAATAAAAATGGTGTAGCTAAACACATGAATGGGACATTAATGGATAAAGTTTGATGTTTTCTTTCAAATTCTAGATTACCAATGCCATTTTGGATAAACCTGTTGTTACATCCTATTTTATTATTAACCATTCTCTCTCAATAGCGATTAACAAGAAAAATCTAGCAGAGGCATGGTCTGGTGCTCCTGCTAATTATTCTGAATTGAAAATATATAGTTGTCCTACCTATGCTCATGTTAATAATAGTAAATTAGAACCTAGGTCTAGAAAGTATGACTTTCTTGGGTACATGTCTAGTGTTAAGGGTTATAAGCTTTGGTGCCCCGAGTTGAGAAAGGTTATTATTAGTCATAATATAATCTTTTTTTAAACTATTATGCTCCATAACTCATCTCTTAAAGATATTTGTGATAAGTCTATACAACAGTAGAATATAGACATGAAAGTGGAGTTTCATATTAGGACACAATCCACACCAAAAGCTACATTAAATGAGATTTTAGAGGTGCCTAATGATAATGAAACTACCACACCTCAATACTATATTGCGAAGCACAGATCTATGAGGACCATTAAACTGCCATAAAGATACATTGATGCAGATATGGTGGCTTTTGCATTGAATTTGGCTATAGATATTAAAGCTATCAAGGAACCATCTATTTATAAAGAGGCAATTAGTTATATGGATTCAGAAAAGTGAGTGATTCCATGCATAAAAAGATGGAGTCTCTACACAATAATGGCACATAGGAGTTAGTGAAGTTACCCAAAGGCAAGAAAGTTGTTCAATGTAAATGGGTGTTCAAGAATAAAGAAGGCACTCCAAGTGTTAATGATGTAAAGTATAAGGTGAGACTTATTACTAAGGGCTATAGTCAAATTCCAGGTGTGGACTTCATAAATGTGTTCTCTCATATTGTAAAATATAGCTCTATTCAAGCTTTACTTAGGATTATTGCAAGACATGATCTTGCATTGAAATAATTGAATGTGAAAACAACATTCTTACATAAAGAGCTTGAGGAGAACATTTACATACAATAACCAAAAGGTTTTGTTGCTTCAGGCAAGGAAGACCATATGTTTTTATTAAAGAAATCTCTCAATGGGTTAAAGCAGTCTCCAAGGAAATGGTATAAGAGGTTTGATTCTTTTATGTTTTTTTATGGATTTAGACATAGCAGCTATAATATTTGTACTTATTTCAAGAAGAACCATGATGGGTCTTTTGTGTATCTTCTTCTCTACGTTAATGATATATTAATTGCACTTAAAGATAGAGAAGAGATTAGAAATGTCAAAACCCAACATAGTGCCAAGTTTGAGATAAAGGATTTGGGTAATGCAAAGAAGATCCTTAGCATGGAGATTGTGAGAGATAGAAAGGTCGACTTATTGTATCTTAGTTAGAAAGGGTACATTGAAAAAGTGTTGCATAGGTTCAATATGCACAGTTGTAAACCTATAAGTACTCCATTGGCTTCACATTTTAATCTTTTGGTTTTATTATGTCCATAGTCAAATGATGAGATTGAGTATATGTCTCGAGTTCCTTACTCTAGTGCAATAAGTTCCCTTATGTATGTTATAGTTTGCACACGCTCGGATTTGTCACATGTTATAAGTTCAATTAGTAGATACATCACTAATTTTGGGAAAGTGCATTGGAAAGAAGTTTAGTGTTTAGTGGATCCTTCATTACCTACATGGCTCTTTAGGGGTGTGTTTACATTTCAAGAAAAGTAAGGATGGGATTATTAGTTTTATGGACTCTGATTTTGTCGGTGATATTGATAAAAGGAGATCAATTACTATGTTTATGTTTTGTATTATTGGTTGTGCAATTAGTTAGAAGGCAACATTGTAAGCTTTAGTTACATTGTCTACCATAGAGGCTAAGTACATGGCTACGACTTAAAGTTATGAAGGAGGCCATTTGGTTGAAGGGGTTATTTGGTGAGCTTTATGATGATTTAAAACTCATAATATTGTATTATGATAGTCAAAGTGCTATTTACCTCACTAAAGATCATATGTTTCATGAGAGGACCAAAGCATATTAATGTTCGTTATCACTTTGTTTAAGAAATTATAGCTAAGGGTGACATTATTATGAAAAAGGTCAGTATTTTTTATAATCCCATCGATATAGTAACCAAGTCACTACCTTTGTCCAAGTTTGTACATTGCTTGGACTTAATTGGTATTTCTTATTGAATATGCCCATAAGGGCTTTATGAAAGAGGTAGAATTTTATATTATGGTGTTGTTGTGTGCGTTATAGAGTGTTTTGTGTTTTTGGGGCTAATTTTTAACACCTTGTGAATTCATGTCAAGGTGAAAAGGTAAAGATTATTGAGATTATGATGTGAATTTAATGGAGAATTATTGGTTTTGAGGTTTTAAATCATAGCACAACTGTGCTTAGGCTGTGTTGAGATGTATGTATTGTCCAATAAGGAGCACGACCTAAGCATGGGCGTATTGGTGCCTGTGTTGGAATCTTCCATTATGTCTATAGAGTGACACAGCCTAAAGCACAGTTGTGTCATAGGTTGTGTCAAGATTTGCCATGTAGTCCGATGAGAAGCATGGCTTAAAGCATGGGCATGACATGATCGATTGATGAGCAATATGGTTGACCTCAATTTGGGAAGTTATTTTTCTCCTTGATTTGACCCCAATTATACCCTATTTGTATAAATACCTATTTCTAGGGCTTGGAAAAGGTGATCTCATTATTGTTAGTCATCTTTACACTCTTTTGTATGCTCTTTTACAACATAGTGAAATATTCTTCTTCCTTTTCCTGTGGTTTTTCCCTGTCTTGGAATTTTCCACGTAAATTCTTATGTGTTTCTTCTCTACTTCTTTATTTTACTATTGTTCTTTTGTGTTTTAATTGTTTATTTATGCACTCTGATTGCTTCTATTGTGCAATAGAATTAAATGCAAAAAAAACACCTCCCAATTCATTTATGCTACAGTTATTTGCCAATTTCCATGCCCCCACTAAAGCCTTCATGGCATGTAATAGAATTGGTTTATTTGTCAAGATGCAACCATGGAAA
Source organism: Mallotus nudiflorus (assembly GCA_947683625.1). Taxonomy (NCBI): domain Eukaryota; kingdom Viridiplantae; phylum Streptophyta; class Magnoliopsida; order Malpighiales; family Euphorbiaceae; genus Mallotus; species Mallotus nudiflorus. The sequence goes on along the minus strand of CANTUR010000027.1, from coordinate 7,370,109 downwards.
ACTTTAGAAGATGATCTCGTTCATTGTCAAGAATGTCATGCAAATCAATTTCAATGTGCCTTTATCCCCAATTAACTTAAGACGGTTACACAAATTCACAATATCCTCATCCTTTGAAACCAACACATAAGAAAAACACCAAGCGTAACTATCAACACCCAATTTTCGAGATGATTTGAGTTTGAATGTGATAGAGGACCCAATGATGAAAATTGACCGTAAAATTAGATTTATTGATTTTGGGCTATAACATTTTTTGACTTTTTTATTTTTTTATTTGTAATTGGTTATTTATCCAATAATTATTTGATGAATTGTGTTTATCACATAGTTCTATCAAATAAAAATAAATAAATAAATTATTTTATTTTATTTTTATACTAAACCTAACGTAGGGTTACAGGACTAAGGTTTTATAAATATTAAAAAAAATCGTAAAGGAGAGACTCCTAGCTTTTAATTCTCCTGTCTGGCCTTTCTGATTTTAGCTGTGAGCCAAAAACATTGTTATAGTTTTTATTTTCACGTATTGTTTTAGTTCTTGGCTGTGAATCATATTCAAGCAAACAAAAAATCACATACTTTTCTATCAACGATGATCACCTTCTGAGGGAAATTAATATTACATCTTATTCTTATCTTCATCTTCATCTTCATTCTCTTTTATTTTTATTTTATTTTGTTTTATTTTATTATTTTTCTTTGTTTGTTATTTTTAATGCATTCTAACTTTTTTTTTTAATTCTTTGTGTTTCATGTTTCTGTGATGATGAACACATGATTGAACTACGAAAAAGTCATGGAGAATCCATGATGAAAGCCATGAATCAAAGATCCCATTAAATTTCTACATAGTTTTATTTTTATTTTTTATTCTATATGTATTTATTTTTGTATTTTTTATTTTTATGGGTTTGTATTTTAATTTTTTTTACATTATTGTAATAGCCCTAATAGTGGGAATAATAGAATTATGTGTATGTTGTGTATTTCATTTTAATTAATTGATTAGTAATTAGGATTATTGGTAATCAATTAATGGTTTTATAAGTTAATTAGGATTTTTTATAGGAGTTTTTACATAAATGTACCAAAAACTAAAAAATTTTCAAAAAAAAAAAAACTATTGACAGCAAAAACTTTCAAAAATATTTTACAAAATTAATTCTTTTAAATATAGTTTATTTTATTTGCCACCTTTATTTTTAAAGTTGTCTTTTTTTTTTCAACATTTTTTTCCTTTTTACTAATTTTTTTCAACTTTTTTTTTACTTTATATTTTTTTTTTCAACATTTTATTTTTTTAACAATTTTTTTGCTTTATATTGTTTTTATTTATTTTTTTCAATATTTTTTACGATCTTCATCTATTTTTTTTCTCAATATTTTTGCTCAACATTTTTTTTACCATCTTCATTTTTCTTTCAAAATTTTTTGCTAAACATTTTTTTCTATTTTTATAGTATTATATATTTTTTTTCAACATTTTTTTCTAATGTCTTTATCTTTTTTTCTCAACACTTTCTTTTTAATTTTTAAGGTACTGTCTCATTTTATTTTCAACTTTTTCTTTTTTTATATTTTTTTCTCGTAAGACTTTTTTTTTTCAAATGAACAATTATAAACTAAACATCTTCAATTGTTATTAAACCAAACAATAAATATTTTCAATTGTTGTAACAACAATAAATAAACAAAATTTTTCTACTTTTATATTTCCAAAGAAGAAGGATTTTATTTTTTTACTTTAATTTGTTTATTAAAATGTCTAACAACTTTTTTAAAAAAAATTATTTGATACTTATTGATAATCAATACATAATAAGTTTACAATTCTTATGATATATTTGTAATATCAAAAAAAAGTTGAAAAAAAAATCAACAAACCGAAATTAAAAAAAAAAATAAAAACAACAATTGAAACAACAAAACAACAAAAATCAACAACAATTTATGTTGTTGATTGTTGTTTATTTTTATTTATTTTTATTTATTTCTGTTGATTTTTTTATTTTTTACTACTTTTTAAATTATTTTTTCATTATTAATGACAAAATTAAGGCTATAAATAAAATTTTTACTTTTATTAGCATTAATAATAAAAATAATAATTTTTTAATATATTTCATATTTTTATTGTTATTTTTTTATTTTCAACAAAAATCAACATATATAAACAAAGAAAAACAACAAAACAAATGAAACAACAAAAATCAACTAAAACCAATAAAAGCAACAAAATTTTTTATTATTGTTGATTTTTGTTCTTTTTTCAATTTTTCATCATTAATAATAAAATTAAGACCATAAATATAATTTTTACTTTTATTAGTATAAATAATAAAAATAATAATTTATTTGATATAATTCATAATTTTTATTGTTATTTTTTATTTTTAACCAAAAATAAATATAAATAAAGAAAAATAACAAAAATAATTTAAACCAACGACTAAACAACAAAAACACAAATATCAACTAAAACCAACAAAAGCAAAAAAATTTTGCAGTTGTTGGTTGTTGTTAATTTTTGTTCTTTTTTCAATTTTTTCATCATTAATAATAAAATTAAGACCACAAATATAATTTTTACTTTTATTAGTATAAATAATAAAATAATAATTTATTTGATATAATTCATAATTTTTTTGTTATTTTTATTGAAAAAATAATTATTGAATACTATGTTCAGTTTTTTATCATTAATAATGAAATTAAGACCGTAAATATAATTTTTACTTTTATTAGTATAAATAATAAAATAATAATTTATTTGATATAATTCATAATTTTTTTATTATTTTTATTGAAAAAATAATTATTGAATACTATGAGTAATTTTTACTTTAATGAGTGTAATTTCTAAATTCTTAATAATTATAAAAAAATAATTATTGAAAACTATGAATAATTTTTTGTTTAATTAGCTTAATTTTTATATTCTAAATAATAATAAGTTTTAAAATAAAAAAAATTATTATTTAAAATATAAAATTAAATTATTTAAAATATACAAATCAAATAAATACATACAATAAACTTAAATTAAAAATAACTTTACAAATAATAAATAGGTAAAAAAAAGAATTACAAAAAAGGTAACAAATGAACAAAAATAACAAAAAGATGAAAAAAATAAAAATAAAAATAAAATGCTGAAGTTACCATCGCCTTTCAAAAATAATTTAAAATCTTGACAAAATTAAAATTCAAAAAAATAAAACTGAAAAGAAAAAATATATTCAACCACTAATGATATTAAATACATTTACCAGCACATTAAATGAAATTTCCTCTTTTCTATAAAATATCTGTAGAATTAGGTTATTAGTTTAGGGTTAAGTTTATTTATTAGGCCTATAAGTTGAGCCCATTTGTTTATTTTATTTATTTATTTTAATTTTTTTAAAAATTTTAAGCCTTTTTTTAATTCTTTAGTTAATTAGACCCACCTTTTTTTTTATTAAGTTCATAATAGGTTTTCTTGAGTTTAATTAAAGAGAAAATTACTATTTTTCTAACATTTTATATTATTTTATCTTGAAGTTTTAAAAATATATTTATTTATCTTTATATTTTAATAGAATAAATTAAAAAAAATTATATATGTATATATATATAATAAACCTTAGATAAATGTTAAATGACTGTAAAAAGATTAAAATAAATCTTTTATATTTTTGCTACTCTTTTACTTCATCTCTCTCTCTCTCTCGTCCATGATTAATAACTCTGAAACTCCATCATGTTTATGATTTTGTACAGAACAAAAGAAATTGATAAAATCATAATCGTGTGTTTGTTATGAATCTTGTATTGGCACTAACTCTGCTGGCCAAGAAGTTAAATCAAGAAGAGAGAGTTTATGGTAGTAGATGAAGGAGATTAGGATCTGTTCATGATGTATCCCAAGCACCACCATCATCGATCACTATGACACATCACCACTGGCATAAATTAACACCACCACCCACACCACAAACCCCACCCAACACTGCCGCCAACATCATCATCATCAACAACATTGTCCACCAAACCCAACATCACCATAAATGAATCCAAAGGGGAAGAGGTTTGTCAAAGATAATGTGCTTACCAACAGGAAGGCCCATGCCGGATTGCAGGCGAACAGAGGAGCCAAATCTGTATCTCCAACTCATAATTGTCATCATCCTTACCATTCTTAACTTGTGGCTATGAACAAAATGAAGGTGGGGATGACACTTGACCTGCAAGAGATTGAAACGGTGGTTGCCCAATTGGAGGAGGCCATAGCGATGGCGATGGCGATGGCGATGGCGATGGCGGTTATAAAAGGAAGAGAACGAAACGGCACAGTGAAAGAAAGGAGATGGCAAAACGGTGATGGCAGTGGTTATAAGAGGGAGGACGCGAGTAAAGAGAGTGTGGTGGCGATGGGTAGAAGGCGATGGAGCAGCGGATGAAAAGAATAAGACATGAAGGTGAAAAAACAGAAGGGTTTTGATTTTTAAGGACCTGTTCTTGATTCTGTACAGCTGTTCTTGAGGAAATAACCAATATTTTTAAGGGTAATTTTGAACTTTACTTCTATTTTTCTTAATTTGACTTTTAATTTTTTAATTAACTATTAAAAAAAGGGCTGAATATCCTTTTTCACCCCTAAACTTTATCATTTTCATTCATTTCACAAATCGATTTTTTTTAAACTAATAACACATAAAAACTTTTATTTTGGACTAATTTCACCCATGGATGACTTTTTTTATTTTATTTTACACATCACTTGACAGCGTGGACAAACTCATGAGCCTAATAAATGTGAGGCGTGTGGTTGGTAAAAGAAGAGCTAACGTGTCCATTGGTGAAATTGGTTCAAAATAAAAGTTCATATGTTTAATTGGTTAATTTTTTAAGTTGATACGAGAAATGAACTAAAAGGGTGAAAAGAGATATTTGGTCTTTTTTTTAATATGAATATTATATAATTGGACATTAAAAATTAAAATAAATTAATTACTAAATAAATTATAATATATTTAACAAAAATTATAATTTTATTCTAATAATATATTTTTAAAAAAAATTATATATTATATATCTAAAATTAAATTATTAAACATAAAAATTACAAGTTAACTTGAAAGCTTATATTTGAACTTATTTCTGAGCTTAATAGCTCATTTAAATTTTTTAAATTTAGTTAATATTCAATAATTTTAGCCAATCTTAATATAAAAATTCTAATAAATTATTTTAATTTAGCCAAGTTAATCAATATTAATAAAAATATTTATCTAATTAAAATTAAATAAAAATTATTAGCATAACAATAAAAAAAAAGTTAAATTCATCATTGATATTTTATTAAATTTATAATAGAAGTTCATATATACAATTGGTTAATTTTAAAAGTTCATGGGTGAAATTGACCAAAAGTATAAAGTTCATGGGTAAAATGTTTGACATGGATGTCCACTTGTGTCATGTCATCACGCATTCTTCATACGTGTTTGATTATATCTGACAATGGGTGAAATTGGTCCAAAATAGAAGTTTATTTGTGTTATTGATTAAAAAAAAGTTGATATATGAAATAGACGAAAAGGGTTCAGGGGTGAAAAAAGGTATTCGACCATTAAAAAAACCTAACAGAAGGATTAACAAATTTAACGAATCAAATATATAATGATGAATAAATATTTTTTTGAATGTCAATGATGAAATAATATAATAGGCCAAAATAGAAGGGGCAAATAGTAATTTCCCTTGATTAAATAAAATGAACAATAGGCCCATAATTAAATTAGATATAAATTTCAGTCCACATAGTTAATTTAAACATAAGCCCATTTAGATTAATTGAAAGTAATTAGACATAGCCAATTAATCTAAAGCCCTTTTTCATAACTTATGGACTTAAGCTCACTTTAGAGTTTAAAGATGTAGAGTTAGATCTACTAATTTAAAGTCTTTCATAATTTATAGACTTAGTCTCATTTTTAGAATTAAATAAATATACTTAGGCTTATTTAAATTAAAATTAAATTGGAATTAGGCTTACTAGACTCACTTGCAAATTAAAATGTGTAGATTTAGTCCACTTTAATTAAAATCAATGTAGATTAGACTAACTTAGTGATTATATATTTTAATGTTTGCATTATTTATATGTTTTTCATAGGATTATTGCCTGGGGGTTGATTGTAAATAAGGGTTTAATATGAATTACATGTAAATAGAGACTAAAACATTAACTAATAAAGGTAATTTTAATGAACACGAAACTAAAAGAAGTTAGTATTTCGTAATCAGAATCATCTGGGTGTGTTGCTAACTCTCTTTTAAAGAATCGAGTTGCCATAATGCACATATTGTCCCAGTTATTATTTTAGGTGACGACTCCTCATCTTTACACCCTATATATATGATAGCGGTTAGTGTATTCCTTAGAGTCCTGAACTTAAATAGTATCGTGGTTGTCAAAAACTTGGGCTTACACTAAACCCTGCTATCTACAGCAGTTAACTTCACAAAGAAGAATTAAAGAAGAACACAAACTCCATAATGAAGAAGCAACCAATTAGAAAATCTAAAGTTAGGATCTAGGAACCCCAACCCTAATATAGAGAGAACTCCTAAAAAAGGAGAGGTAGTTTTGTGAAAAAATCAGTTGAAATTTTATAAAAGTCATAAAAATCGTTTAATCTTTTAATAAGACATAATTAGTTGATAAATAGTTGGCGAATTCAAAACGACAAAAATCAGAGAAGCAACAATTATGGTTTCTTTGATTCTTATCACTCCTTTTGTTTTATTCATTCCTCCATCATTAATTTTCAATTCCTTTCTCTTGTTAAAACTAAACTTTTAAAAATCATAAAAACTACATAAAACTTCTGATAAAAAATGATAATAAAAGGGTTGTAGTTAGGTTTCAATTCTTGAGGATTTGATGATTTTGAGTTTTTGCATTTTCTTTTCTTTATAATTAATACCTCACATATATATTCCTATTTAAACAAGACTTTTATTTTCCTATACAGGTTACTCAGAAAGAAAGGACGTCTAAAGACAAGTAGGAAAATGTTCCTAAATCAGGAGACTCCCAAAAAAGAAGGAACACTCTCCTAATTGGCTTAGGACTCTCATTCAAAGAGGAATCCTACTCCTCTCAGGTTTAAACATCGCTATCCTTATAAATAGGACCCCATATTCCTCATTCTCATTCATCATATTCTATTATGCTCTCATTGTTCTCCTCCTCTCTCTATATTCTCTCTATATCTTTTGACTTAGGCATCGGAGGGTTTGTGAGGATCTTCCCCACCTCACACCTCCTACCTTTGTTGATTACTTGCAGGGTTCCAGCTTAAGAATTCTAGAAAATAAGTTATCAAGTGGTACCATTTGTGGGAACTCTTGGGTAAAAGCCATTCATGCATCTGCCAACTTAAGACGTTAACATCATGACTTCCAGCTCACCGCCAATCTCAACTCCTAAAACACACATCAACCTTTTTTCCCCCGTTCCTCTAATTATTTATCAACACCTCCCTCAATAGCAGTACCGCCAACCCCTTTCTAGTATGTCCAACCCTTATTTGGTGGTACGTACATTTTGTTTGGAAACACGTAAAGGTGGCCAGCTCCTAGCATCGACCTCCCATACTATGCTCCTCTACAACACTATCATAAACCTATACATTCTATACCTTTTTCGAATCTACTAGGTACACCTGCCGCAACTACACCTAACCTAAACACTGTAACCCAAAATACTAAACCTTACCCAAATAAGCAAATAAGCAATAATACAAAACATTCAAGCTCAGATAGCCCTAATGTAACAATAATTGAATACCTTAATTCAAAGCAACAACCTTAGGTTAGCTCACACAGAAAATAACACTACATCTCTAGAATTACCTAGAGGAAGCAAAAGTTTTGAAAGGGGAATCCATTTCAATGGTTTTGGCTTTTGACGACTCAAAATTAATCCAAAAGGTTAAAGAGGTTATATACAAAGCCCATATAAGGCTGAGGAAAGAAGATGAATGTGTTATGGAGGGAAGAATGACCTTTATAAGAAGAAAAATCCAGACAGAGATCCCAACTAAATTCAGAATGCCACAACTGGATCAATATGATAGAACTGGAGATCCCATCAACCATATATCCTCATTCAGAATAAGAACGTTGCTCTAGAACGTGAATGATGGAATCATGTGCAGGGTTTTTTCAAGCATGCTCACAAAGAGTGCTCAAAAGTGGTTTCACTAGCTTCCTGAGAACTCCATCACCTATTTTAAAGACCTAGTAGAGAAATTCTGAACTAGGTTCGTTACCAACATTCCCTCAGCCAAAAATATTAATGACCTCTGAATGTTCTGATAAGAGACTAATGAATCACTACGAAGCTATTAGGACTGATTCAATAAAGTGGCCATGCAAATTGAGAATCTTGTAGATGAAGTAGTTATTAAAGCCCTAAAGAATGGCACCAAACTCAGAAAGCTCAAAGATAAGATAATGATAAAAGAACCTGACACTTTCATAAAGGCGATGGCCATGGCAGTCAAGATGATCAAAATGGATGGAGACAAAAGGATGCGAAAGGTTGAAGAGAAAGCACCAGCTAAAGAAGAAAGATCAAGACCCAGAAGGGCATGCTTTCCACAAACGAACTTTAAAAACCTAGTGGAAAGGTTTGAAAAGGAAGCTAAGAGATACACACCTTTAAATATCTCTAGATCCAGGATCCTCATATGGGACAGAAAAAATGGGGTGGGAATTATCCTAGCCAGAAAATAAGCCCACATAGGAGAACCATGCAAGACAGAGGGCATTATTGCCAATATCATCGGGATTATGGGCACGATATCGAGAATTGAAGAATGCCATAGAAAGGCTGGTGCAAAATGGAAAATTTAGTAACTGTATTGACACGTCCAGAGGAACTAAGAATTAAGATGTGCAAGGGCAAGACAGGCTAGAACTGAAAAAGGCCCAGAATGAACTAGTCAACATAATCAACATGATTATCAGAGGAGGAATCGACGAGAAGAGGTCTAAAAGGGGTCATAGAGAGGAAAGACATGCCCTCAAGAAGAGACAGACCATCGTGTTTAATTCATAAGACAGGAACCATGTTCAGCATCCCTACAATAGTGCCCTGATGGTGAGCGCATACATTAATAATTATTTGGTGAAGAGATTATTGATCGATGATGGAAGTGCCATCAACGCATTATCTTGGAGTACCTATAAAGCAATGGGAGGCTCTGTCATTAACCTGAAGGCTATCTAGAATCCCATTATGAGTTTATGTAGAGGAACCATACAACTGATGGGAATTGTAGAACTAAGTCTAGAATTTAGAGACCGGGACATTGAAGAAATAAAAGTCATTAAAGTTTAGCTCAACGTGGTGGATCTCCCACTGGCATACAATGGTATCATAAGATGACCAGTACTTTATAAAACTAATGCAGTTATAAGTATTCGACACCTGACCATAAAGATTCTAATTTAAGGCAAAATTCTAATAATTCATGGAGATCAACACATGGCCAAATAGTGCTACCAAATGGCAATCAATATCAAACAGAAGCATTCCCCTTAAAAACCTAGGAGATAGAGAAGTAGGGAGCCATCCTTGAACTAATGGATGATGTGCAGAAATTATAGATTGCTGAGGGGAAAATGGTAAAGATCGGCAATGAGCTTGACAGTGAAACTAAGCAGGGAATAAGTGAGGTCCTCATTAAACACTCGGGAGGCTTTTCCTCTCGGGCATCCGAGATTACCAGGGTGGATCCTCAAATTGCCTTATATAGCTTGAACATCAGACCTAGGACGAAGCCGGTGATCCAAAAGAAGAGGATTTTCGTATATAAAAGGTAGAAGATAATCATCGAAGAAATAATGAAGTTGCTAAAAGCTTGATTCATCAAAGAAGTTACTTACCTGGAATGGGTAGCCAACGTGGTGCTAGTAAATAAATCCAATGGAAAATATAGAATGTGTGTGGATTACACTGACCTCAACTGAGCATGCCCTAAGGATAACTACCGACTACTAATAATTGACCAATTAGTAGACTCTACTGCTAGCCACGGTTTGTATATTTTTGTAGATGCAGCACAAGGATACCACCAGATACCCATGAAGGAAGAAGACCAAGTGAAAACATCCTTCATCACCCATAAAGGTCTTTACTACTATAAAGTGATGCCCTTCAGATTAAAGAATGTGAGGGCAACTTATTAGGATGACATTATTATCAAAAGCAAGTATGCAGAGCAACACCTCGCGAACCTTGATCAAATCCTCCAATTTCTAAGCCAGTCTTAGATCAAGTTGAATCTAGAGAAGTGCGTCTTTGGAGCCAAGGCAGGAAAGTTCCTAGGGTTCATGATATCCCACAAAGGGATTGAAGCTAACCTAGAAAAGATGGAGGTCATTCTCAATATGAAAGCCTTGAAGACTATCCATGAGCTTCAAAAATTGAATGGCAGGATCACAGCTTTGGGGCGTTTCATTCTTGCTCAGCCAAATGGTGCCTACCACTATTTTGAGCTTTAAAAAATTCCAAGAAATTTTTTTGGACTCAAGATTTCTAGACAACCTTTGAAGATATTAAAAAATTTATATCTTAGCCACCTTTGCTAAATAAATCGATCCTAGAGGAAACACTGTACTTATACCTCTTTGTGGGTCGAGAATCCATCGCTTCTGTATTAGTGAAGGAGGAAAAGAGTCAACAAAGCCCGGTATACTGCCTTAGTAAAGTACTTTGAGGATTAGAGATTCGGTACCCAACACTAGATAAATTGGCCATGGTCGTCGTCCATGTCTCTTGGAAGCTCAGACGTTACTTCCAAGTTCATCTTGTAACACCCTAATTATTTGCTATCAAAATGGTCCAGGTCTTTAATTAACATATTAATCTAGCCATTTCATGCTTAACAAAGTCCATATATATTATTTAAACACACAAAAGATTATAAAATATTTTATTCTTATAATACACAAGAGTTATAATTAAAAATAAACACAAAACATGTCCTTTTTTCTAAGTGAATGCTTATAATACAATGAGAGAGAGAGTGAGAGTGAGAGTGAGAGTTTGAATGATGACCTTTGCTCCATACTTTATTTATAATGCAATATGCTTTAAACAGTCACACTTCAAACTTCACTATTTGGAAAAATAATTGCGATTTGATGAGTTGCGACTTAATGAATATAAATATCAATTAAATCCTAATGGCACAACAAGCAAACAAATGATATTAAATCACATTAGTAGTATAATTCATTCAAATGCAAGTGCTTATGAAATATTCATTGATTTTTATTGTGGCCTAACAAGATAAATTTTGCTCCCGGGATTCATGTGAATTAATTACCATTTGATTTTGTTGGTTAGCATATAACATGTGAATCATATGATTTTCTTTTAGCATTTGCATTTGCCATGTGATTTGCAAATATTTGCCAAGCTGGTCATAATATCCTTTTATATCCATATGCAAATGCTCATGTGTGAATTTGCATTTAACTTATAAACACTTATGTATAGATATAATCAATCAATAATCAAACCATAAACATTTAAATAATTAAAAATAAATTCACCTTAATCACACAATTTTACCTAAGAATTCAATCAATATTTATACTCACTCTTTAAGATGTCAAACACTCTATGGATTATTTGAATCGCCTTCTCGAGCTTTACCAAATAACTCTAAATTACTTGATTCAATTTTTTTTAAAAAAAACTAGACACTCAGGGCTACAACATATCCAAAAATCAACTCAATATATGCCCTGCACAATAAATGGAAAATTTTTGAATTCAGACATGTGCTCTGCACATAAACAGTTTGAGTAGGTCTTAATCAATTTAGAATTTCTCATGTTATACAAGTATAATTGCAGAACCATTTTTCATGAACTTCATTAACATATAAATGAACAACTTTCATGTTTTATACTTTGTCTAATTCAACCTCTAAGGTTCTCATATTAATCATGGAAAACCGGTCTGCCTGCAGATGTTGCAAGCAGAACCAATCCCACACCAAGGATAATTTCTCATTATAAACCTATTATTTAACAAAATTAAATCACATTGTTTTATATAAAATATAAATAAACAAAACTCATGTTCATCACTTTGCCTAAATCAGTCTATAACATCCTCAAATAATTAATCAACATCAAGTACCTTGTTAGAACAGTTACCCGAACCAGTCCCAAATAAACTTCTATAGAGCTTCACATACTTAACATTTTGTAAAACCATTTCACAGACATCTAGATAAGATATAAACCCACAAGTTTCATGTTTTACACTTCCCCTAATTTTTCTTTTATGGCCTCAAAAATTAGAGTGCAATCTACAGCTATAAACTAGAATTTTTAGCATGAAGAGCACTATATTCATTATCAAATCAATTAACTTATTTTCCTTTTTAATTCTTCAATTAACTTGTTTCCCTTGCTAATTCCTTCTAATTATCATGATCAACATATCTAGATAGAAGAATTATACTAGAAAATAAGATGAATTTACTTACCTTTTCAAAATTAGAAAAACCTAGAATTTTCCCCTTTCTTCTTCTTCTTCCTTCTCTTCCTCTTTTCCTTATCCTTTCTTTCCTTTCTTTTTCTTCCTTACACATTTCTAGCCCCCTTTCCCTTACATTTATCTACTTATTATATATATATATATATATATATATATATATATATATTGTTAAGAGACATATAGAAGGTGGACAAGTAGAGTTTTCTATTTTTTTTTCTACCTCTCATACATATCCACTACTTAATATATTCTTATTATTATTATTACTACTACTACTATTATTGTCATTATTATATTATATTTTAATAAAATATCAAGTAAAATTTCAAATCAATCCTCCTTCTATGCAAAAGCTTAATTTAGTCCCTAAAGTTACTTATGTAAATAAATCAACTAAATTCAATTCTTTACATATTTATTTATTGACTAACTTTCAATTTTATAATACTCTAAATACATCATATATTTCACATATTCAAGTATACTATTGTAATACACTAAAACAAATGAAAGGATGTGAAATTCACATAATCAAATGGAATGATTTTAGATGCATAGGTTTAAGTGCATTGTATGTAATGCATGCAAATTTAAATGGAATATTTATGTTTAGGTTCAAGGATGTTACACACCCCATCATAGTAAGGTCCAACTTCCCCTTGAGAAAAATTCTACAAAGACCTAAGACATCTGGCAAGTTAGTTCAATGGTCAATATTACTCGAAGAATTCAACATCGACTATGAGTCCTGATAGCAGGTGAAGGCTCAAGCATTAACAGACTTTGTATAGGAAATGATGCTAGAAGATCTCACCACTTTCAAAGCCTTAGAATGGAGGCTCTATATCAACAGGGCATCCTTCACCTAAGGATATGGTGATGGGATTATCCTTAAAGGACCATACAAAGTTCATATTAGATATGTCATTTGAATAGAGTATAATGCAACCAACAATATTGTAGAATATGAAGCACTCATTATAGGCCTAAAGTTGGCCATAAAGGTCAAAGCTGAGCATATCACGATACACTCAGACTCTCAATTAGTAGTGAACCAAGTTAAAGGGACATACCAAATTAAATATTGGAGCATTACCAGATACATTAGAAAAGTTATGCAGTTGCTGAAGAAGATCGAGCAAAACGGGGGACAATGGGAAATAATCTAGATTCCTCGAAATGAAAACTTTGAGGCTAACCTATTAGCCAGGTCAATAGCTGAGGACAATTAAACATTCAGAGGAATGGAGCACACCGAAGCATTGATAAAATCAAGCACGGAGGATTCAGAAATCATGGATGTACGAGAAGTCCCGAAATGAATGAAACTAATTATTCAATAGTTGGAAAATAGGACACTTCCAGAAGATAAATTAAAAGCTAAAAAATTAAACATGAAGTCAGCCCACTACTCTATCCATCATAGAGAACTCTACTGAAGATCCCTCTCACACCTATGGTCTAAATGTGTGTCCCCATAAGAAGGGAATTACGTACTCAGGGAAATCCATGAGGGAATTTATAGAGCACATGAATCCCAATACTCGTTAACCAAGAAAGCATTATTGTAAGGATACTACTGGTCCACCATGTCCCAAGATGCTCAGAAGCTAACTTAGGAATGCCACAAGTGCCAGCAGTTTACCTGACTCAATCACAAGCCTTCTAAGCCTCAACATCTAATTGGCAACCCTTGGCCCTTCGCCATATGGGGAATGGAAGTATTGGATCCCTTCCCGACCTCAACATCACATAAAAAATTCCTAATTATGGCCATAAATCATCTCACTAAGTGGGTAAAAGTGCATGCTGAACCGACCATCACAGAAGATCGGGTTCAAGTTTTGCTCCAACCTTGGAATAAAGCTCCATTTCACCTCAAAAGCTCACCCGTAGAAAAACGAGCAAACGGAGGTCACCAACAAGATTATCATACAAAGGTTGAAGAAGAGGCTCAACGAAAAGAAGAGAAATTGGGTTAAAGAACTTAACAGTGTCATCTAGGCTTACAAGACTACGCCTAGAATGTCCACAGGAGAAACCCTATTCAGACTAACATACAGTATGGACGTAGTGATACCAGTAGAAATTAGATCACTAAGTTATAGGGTCAGCAAAGAATTAGATAAAGACAATAAGAATATTAACACCCGGATATGCCTGGATCTACTAGAAGAAAGACAAGAATGGGCTTCCACAGTCGTAGAAGCACAAAGGCGGCAAATTGCTAAATATCATCATCGATGCATCTGGCCAAGACATTTCAAAGCAAGGGATTAGGTACTCAAAAGTGCAGACATTAGCACAAGCAATGCAGGTATAGGAAAACTCAAACCTAATTAGGAAGGTCCCTACCATATCATAGAGAGCACGTCTAAAGGGGTATACAAGATCAGAGATAGAGATAGGAAAAAACTATAGTGGTATTGGAACTCGGATTGTCTTAAAAAATGCTACCAATATATGTACTTGAGATCTTATAAAAAAAAATTCTTTATTAATCAGCAAATGTTACATTACAAAATAATTTACATTAAAAAAAAAAAAGGAATTGCATATATCCTAATCTAATAATTGAGCATCAAAAGGCTCAGATGAAGGGGCATTTAGTTATAGAGATTCAGATGGCAAAAGCTCGGAGGACGATCTTATAGCAGCAGACTTAGCTTTTTTCACACAAAGGGATAAGGCTTTACTTTAAGCATCCTCTTCAAAGGCAATCCTAGCTAGGATAGCCTAAGCTATCTTATCCAAGTCCAAAAAGTCTAATGCTGAATTCTGGGCAAGTAGAACTCTTCGGCTCTCGAACTTATATGCCTTCAGTAATCCCTCAACCATGTTCCGATACATCTTTTTTTTGTCTTCGCGAGATTTCTAGGCTTCTCCTAGTTGCCTTTCCAGGGCAGTGATATGAGCATCTTGCTCCTCAATCTTATAAGTCAATTGAGCTTGACTGTGCTCTAGATTAGCCACTTTCTTCTAGCTTGCCTCCGCCTCAGACCTTGCCTTTGCATGTCTAGTTTAGCAAAGCTCCAACGCCGCCTTTGCCTTATTCAAATTATTTTCAAAGTCGATTGTTATAGTATCAAACTCTATCTACTTCAAGCTATAGTGGGTCTTTAAATAGTAGTAATTATCTTTCACCAATGGTAAAGCCTGAGCCATCTGAGAAAAAGAACAAATGTCATTCCCTAGCAACACAAAATACAAGATAGATAACATCATACTATTTCCTCCAACGAGTGTCCAATCATGGAGTTGTACAGCTCCTCACTGTCCTCCTCCATCCAGTGCTGCATGTCAGCTGGCAGCCTTAAGGATTCTACATATTGGTCTCTAACTTTAGCATTTGAGATGCATGAAGGCTTCATCTTGTTGAGGATCCAAGCCTTTATGTTCGGACACCCAGAGAGCTTCGGACATTTGATGAATATTTTCTCGCATAGCTCCTCAACATCTAAGTCTCTATCCAGTGCACGCTTCTTCCGCCCCTCATCCTTGTTTCCCCGAGAGGACCCAGCAATGGATTTACCCTTCAGACTAGCATCTTTAGTAGGTGCCGCCAGAATGGTAGGCTCGTGCGATGGAGAAGGAATCTAAACATTTTCTAGTACTTCGGGCTCATCATCTACAAGCCGAATCCCATTCGCAAAGGAAAAAAAGTCAGCCATCTACAAAATAAAAAAGAAAATACTAAAGTCAGAATAATACCTCTCGAAGCTCAAAACATACCAGTGGTGTCATGACCCAAAACAGGGGCCATAACCGGCACTAGGAAATGGGAATTCTTTTGAATCCGGAACCCGTAGCAAGCCTTAAAATAAAATAAAACATGCAATAATTATAATAACATAAATAAAATATTTTGCAACGGAAATAAAATCATAAATAAGATCAAGTAATAATCCACCACTGGATTTAAATAAACAACTCATCTAATATAAATAATATCTTTTAAATTAAAATCTCAGTTCAAATATTTATAATACAAATTTCTTACAAACATAATGTAATACATAAGTCTCACAACTGTCTACAACTACTGCAGTGTCTAGATTATAAAAATAAAGCTCAAGTAAGCAGTTTACATAGTGAAGTCGGGGGGGAAGAAATCCGTCGTATGAGTCTACTACTGAGGTCTGAAGACGATGACTCTCCTGAAAAATAATCAATGGAGGGGAGTCAGACCTCACTGAGTGAATTGTTATAATATATATATATGCATAACTAAATGATAATGCACACATTCAATGGTATATATAATAAATATATATACAAGCAATTACACACGGATGCAGCAAAACCATTTTTATAAATATTAAGAAATACATCCGTATATGAAGGATCAAATAGAACCCTAGAAAATCGCAACCTCAAACAATGTTAGACAACACTCTAGCCATACAGGCTCACTTATTCCAAATATATTCACTTGTTCCATTTGGACAGTAGACTAGCCCGAGACACTAAGTCAACCGAGCTCCAACAGTCTCACTGTCAGTGTGATTGGCCCCAAGACACTTGGTCAACCGAGCTCCAGCAATCACACTCAAATCACATCACACATCAAATTAAATCAATCCAATCAATATCCACAAATGGTTAGTAATATAGCCTAAATGCTATCAGCGTACCGATACGTACTCGGTCCTAGTGCTGCCCACTAGGTAACACGTTCTATTGATATCCTTCATTAAAATATAAAACATACATTCATAAAATCAATGATGTATAATATTAAATAAAATAGCAACGTAAACCATATATATACTAGAAATATACCAAAAGTAAACTAGGTATATTCCGAGTATATATATGTCAATTGTATTCAATTTAATTACAAAATAAACTAGAAATAAACCATAAATATACCTAAAAATATTTTAAGAATAATTTATTAATAAAACATGCATATAGTTTAAAATATACCAATAATAAAAATATACCAAAATAAACCCAAGTAATTATTAAACCATCTATGCATATTTTATACAATGAAAACATACATTTCTAAAACATGCACCCTAAAACATATATATATAAAATAACAACTCACTGTTATTGCGCTCCTCGAGACAAGTCTGACGGGCCTGGTCCACTAGGCCTCAGTCTCAGCGCAACTAATCAAACAAACGATAATAGGAATGTAATATCCCGAGTTTTTAAATAGTTTTACACTGCATCGGGATATGCAGTGTTAATAAATTTTGTATATAATATTGATATTTTATGAGTTTGTTATTTAATTAAAACTAATTTTTATTATTTTATATTATTTTAAGTATTTTACGTAAAATTTTCCTGAAAATTCTAATTTCGGGGAAATTTACACGTAAATAATTTAATATTAATTATTTTAAATAGAATTATGAATTTGCATGAGTTCATGCATTATTTTAATGGCTATAATACAACATATATATATATATATATATATATATATATATATATACATGCACATATATTCATATATTTAATAATTTTAGGGTTTAATAATAATTTTAATTATGTATGTACATATTATATAGTTATTATTTAATTAGCATGTGTGTGTATATATATATTGTGTATTTTAAACATGTGGTGTATAATTTTTCTAAATATTATATTAATATATTTTAATATAAATTACAAAAGTTATATATATATATATATATATATATATATATATATATATATATATATATATATATACAAAAATTAAAGTTTGGTTTATTTACTTTTGTGCCACCGATCCCTCCCCCTCCTTCTCCGATCATCCCATCGCCAACCACCATCTGTCACACCGTTCTATTGCCATCGGTGTGCCTCCCGGCGTGCCACCTTCTTCCTCAGCCTTCCCCGCCACCTGTTGCAGCTGTTTCCGGCGTCGGGAAGCTCATTTTTTGGCCGGAAAGCCGAAAGTTGAAGCTAACGTCGATCGACATGATTTCGGCCACCGTTTTCGACATCGCCGGTCTCTATCTTCTCCTTGAGCTCTGGTGAGTGTGATTCCAAGCTTTGTTTCACTTAAAATGGTCTAGAATTGCCTAGGTTTCGATTTTTCAATTTTCGCCTATTAGGGTTTTTGATTATTTATTTTGAGCTTCAATTGATTGATTCATGAGAAATTCCTTCACAAATGTTTCTCCCCTTAGCTTAATCTCCATGTGTGAATTTTTGTAGAATTTTTGGAAATTATTTTGATTTTTGGGTATTTTTGAATATTTTATTATTATTTTCTAATTTTCGAAAATTAATTAATTAAATTATGAAATTGTGTTTTATGATAAATATAGGTGTTGAAATGAATTATAGAAATTTATTTGGAATTTTTTTGAATTTTTATGTATTTATTTTGAATTTATATAGTTTATGTAATTATGGAAAAATAGGGTTAATTAAGTTTATTTAGTGATATTATTGAAAAATATATTGAGAAAATTAATTTTGTGCAATTATATTATTTTTGGTGAATTTTTGGATTAATTTTAGTATATTTATATATATAGGGGTATTTTGGTAATTTTACCCTAAATTGGCTAAAAATGTAATTAAATTGGTTTTAATAGTTATTTAAGGTATAAAAATGATTTCTACAAATTATTTAGTATTTTTAATTAATTAAAATTATTTTTCGTGAATTATTTTCAAATTATATATATAATATACGATTTTTCTAAATAAATGAGTTTTTATCGGTTTTTACTGTGTTTTAGGGTTAATTACGTAATTTCTACTTAGAAAATTTATTTTTATTATATAAGGGCATTTTCGGTATTTCTGTAGCACTCTGTGAATTGTGGACCTCGGTCGGTGATTTGTAGTTTGGAGTCCGACCGAGGGATTTTGGTTGTGTTTTGTGTTTATTTTCGAAGTGTGTTTCTTTGCAGGGCCGACTCTACTCTTTGAGTAGAGAGATTTTCATTTTACAGGGGAGGTTCTGCCAGATTTTCAGTAGAATTCTCATAAAACGTGATGTCCGGTCGAGCTCTTATCCTAATCCTGTGTCTAGTAATCTAGATAGAGTCTTTAGAACTTTTGTAGATGTATTCTGATATTTTATGATCGTTTGCTTGTTTAGTTGCACCGAGACTGAGGCCTAGTGGACCAGGCCCATCGGACCCATCTCGTGGAGCTCAATAAGAGTGGGTTACTATTCTATATATATATGCTTTAGGGTGTATGATTTAGAAATGTACATTTTATTTTGATTAATTATGCATAAATAATTCAATTAGTTTTTAAGTTTATTTTTAGTTTATTTTGGTTTATCTTTAGTTTATTTTCGGTATATTTTAAATTATATGCATGTTTTGCTAATAAATTAGGTTTAAAATGTTTTTGAATATATTTCTAGTTTATTTTGTAATCTATCTGGATTTCTTTGACGTATATATACTCGAAATATACCTGGTTTTTTTTTGGTATATTTCTAGTATATATATGGTTTATGTTGCTATTTTATTCAATTCATGCATCATTTATTTATGAATGTATGTGTTATGTTTAATAAAGAAGGATATTAATAGAATGTGCTACCTAGTGGGCAGCATTAGGACCGAGTACGTACCGGTACGCTTATAGCATTTAGGCTATATTACTAACCATTTGTGGATATTGATTGGATTTGATTATTTGATGTGTGAGATATGATTTGGGAGTGTGATTGCTGGAGCTCGGTTGACCAAGTGTCTCGGGGCCAATCACACTGATAGTCAGACTGCTGGAGCTCGGTTGACTTAGTCGGGGCCAATCTACTGTCCAAATGGAACAAGTGAATATATTTGGAATAAGTGAGCCTGTATGGCTAGAGTGTTGTCTAACACTGTTTGAGGTTGCGATTTTCTAGGGTTCTCTTTGATCCTTCATAAACTGTGATTTTCAATAAAAATATATATAAAATGATTTTTATTGCATCTGTGTGTATTTGCTTGTATACATACATATTATATATACTTTTGATTGTGTGCATTGGCATTTAGTATGCATGTATATATATTATAGTAATTCACTCAGTGAGGTCTGACTCCCCTCCGTTGACTATTTTTCAGGAGAGTCATCTTCATCAGACCTCAATAGCAGGTCTGTACACCAGATTTCTTTCGCTCCTTCTTCTATATGTAAACTACTCACTTGAGTTTTATTTTATGATCTAGACACTACAGTAGTCGTAACATTGTTAAAAGATATTGTATTAAATTTGTATGAGTTATGTATTTTAAGAATTTGAACTGGATTTGTATTAAAAGAGTTTATTTATATATATGAAATGAGGATTTGATTTAATTTCATTTGGTGGAATTATTATTTTGATGTTTATGATTTTATTTCGCTGTATTAAGTATTGTTATTATTACTATTGCATGTTTTATTTTACTGTAGGCTTGCTACAGGTTCCGGATTCGAAAAAATTCTCATTCCCTAGCGTCGGTCATGGCCTCTGTTTTGGGTCATGACAAGGAAATCAGAATAATTCTAGCAGAAATTCTAAAAACTCGATCTAGAATCTTAGACACAGAATTAGAATCAGAATTTGACCGGACATCACATTTTATGAGAATTCTACCAAAAATCCAGTAGAACCTCCCCAATAAAACGGACATCTCTCTACTCAAAGAGTAGAGCCGGTCTTGTAAAGAAAATACACTTCAATAAACGCTGAACATAATTTACAATCCCTCAGTCGAACTCCAAACTACAATTCACCGATCAAGATTCACAATTCATAGAATAATACATAACACATGAAAAATTCCAAAAATACCAAAAATATCCTTCAATACTCAAAATATAGCAAATTTAAATATTCAAACGCTAAAAATATTTATTTAACCGATAAATACACAAAAACCCTAATTTTAATAAAATATTATTAAAAATCGGTAATTCTAAATAAATTCATAAATATTGACCAAAATACATTTTATAAATTCAAATTACATAATTAACCCTAAAACTTACTAAAAATCGATAAAAACCCATTTATTTAGAAAAATTGTATATTATATATAATTTGAAAATAATTTACGAAAAATAGTTTTAATTAGTTAAAAATACTAAATAATTTGTAGAAATTATTTTTATACCTGAAATAACTATTAAAACCAAATTAATTACATTTTTTAGCCTATTTAGTGTCAAATTACCAAAAAAACCCCTATTTACGTAAATTCACTAAAATTAATCAAAAATTCACCAAAAATAGTATAATTGCTCAAAATTAATTTTCTCAACATATAATTCAATAATATCAATAAATACACTCAATTAACCAATTAATTTTAATAAAACACATAATTAACCTAATTTTCCAAAAATTACATAAACTAAATAAATTCAAAATAAATATATAAAATTCACAAAAATTACAAATAAATTTATAAAATGCATTTCAACACCTATAATCACCATAAAACAAAATTTCATAATTTAATTAATTAATTTTCGAAAATTAGAAAATATTAATAAAATAATCAAAAATTCACAAAAATCAAAATAATTCCACAAAAAATCACAGAGGTAGATTAAGCTATAAGGATCAATGTTTGTGAAGGGAGTTTGCATGAATCATTCAAATCGAAGCTCAAAAAAATTCAAGAACCTTAAATGGCCGAAATTGCAAAATCGAAACCTAGGAAAATCTAGACTATTTCAAGTGAAACAAAGCTTGGAAATGGACTCACCAGAGCTCAAGGAGAAGATAGAGACTGGTGGCGTCGAGTTTGGCAGCTGGAAACGGCTTGATCGACGGTGGCTTAAGTTTCGGCTTCTCACACAAATTTTGGCCAAACCACGTCGGAGAAGGAGGTAGCAGGCAGTGAAAATGGCTAAAGGTGGTGGTGGCAAGCCGGGAGGCACACTGACGGGGAAGAAATGACGTTGCAGTGGCCGGAGGAGAGGGAGATCGGTCGAGGAAGAAGGTAAAGGCAGAATGGCACTTTTGTAAATATATCAAACTTTATTTCTGATATGAATATTATATGTATATATGTATATATATATCTATACTTTATATTATAATAATATATAATATAACACACACAATAAATATACACCACACACACATTTTAATTATATATATACACATATACATATATACACTTAATTAATTAATTAATTAATATAAAAACTATATTATATAATTAATCATAAAATAAACCCTAATTTTAATAAAGTAAATGTATGCATATGCATTTTATTTAACACTTAAAATTATGTATGAACTTATGCAAATTCGTAAAACTATTTTAAATAATTAATATTAAATTATTTATATCTTAATTTCCCTAAAAATAAATTTCCCGAAAAAATTTTACGTAAAGAACTTAAAATAATTAAAAATGACTTTAATAAATAACAAACTCATTAAATAATCATGAATATATATATATATATTAACACTGCATATCCCGATACAGTTTAAAATTATTTAAAAACTCGGGATATTACAGGTGGATTGTACACGATCAGGGTAGACTCTCCAAATATATCTTCTTGATACATCTTCAACAAATCGAGCATTGGTTAGGCCATAGAGATGAAGTCTTAGGACCATCTTTGTATCTTAGTTAAATAACTTCAGAGGGCGCTTCACCTTATGGCACTCATTGGACCATATTCATCGGACATCCACAAAGTTTGAGTGGTGCTCAATAATGAAAAATTTATTCCTCCACTTCTTATAAAGGTTCGGAAGCTTCACAAAAAGGCTATGGTTGGGGATGGCCGACAGTGAGAACATCAGCTCCCCCATTCTCTTATTCAGACTATACATATATCTCAAGACGTCTAAGTTGGCTCTTTATCCTCCTCATGCATCAATTCTATAAACCTAGTCAGGATTTAGTAACTATTGGAATAAAGCTGATCGACTGCTATGTTATACCTATTTAAGAACTTTTTCACAAAAGGATCAAGAGGGAATGTCAAACCACCCTTTAGTTGGTCAAAATACATAACTATCCTATTAAGATTTAGCATTGGAGTATTGGCTCTAAAGTTCCTATCTACGGTGTACAGAGTGAAATCGGCGGGAATACTAAAGCACCTCCGATATCACACTAGCAAGTCCTCATCTATTTAAGAAATGAATATATCAGAACTAATTTATTCCCTCGGTGCATAGATTTATCTAAAAAGTAAAAAAGAAATGTATGATGGGAGAAAAGTTTCACATGATTACAGAATGTAAATTTTATTATGGGCAAAGCTTGATGATAGAATGCACAAGGAAGAAGTAGCAACCAAGATAACAAGAAGCGAAAATGCAAAAGATCGAAGAAGCAAAGGCTCTTATAAGACAATAAAAGGATCTGGAATAAGCCATTACTACCCTCATAAATTTTTTGGTCTCTCCCACATTATTAAGGGTAGTCTAGGAAAGAAAAGGCCCATTAATCAAGTAGTCATCATTATGGAAGCAGAAATGTCTCATCTTCTGACACACTAACATACGTGATGGTTATGCAATTCAAAATTCAAAAAAGGTATCAAAACGACATAGCAATTATCAACCCCGTACACATCACTGCCAGCTGCCCCTCTATGCTGAGTATCTAAAGCTCCAGCATTAATGTCCAGTACCTAGAAACTAGCACCCTCAGTTCGCTTCTATAGTATTGAGGTTCAGCACTCGGGCCATGCTTTTAATGCATCGAGACTATACGACACTTGGGTCGTACTTCTAATGCACTAATAATAAGTCTAGTGACTGAAGCTGGCACCCTTAGGTCACTTCTATAGTACTGAGGTTCCGAGCATATAAGTCTTGTGTCTTTGCACCGAGCATCTAAGACCAATCACTGAAGCTGGCACTCCTAGGTTACTTCTATAGTATTGGGGATTTGGCACTTGGGTCGCACTTTTAATGCACCGAGCATCAAAACTCCAGTGATGACTGGTTCCATCATGTTGTCTCTGTACTAATAAGTTAATCCATTACATCTTCTCTATTTCAGGTCTTGTGCACTCAAGTCTAGTTGGCGCTTCAATGATGTTCTTGTACGATAATTTCAAGACTCGGTATTGAGTTTTATTTTTTCCTATGACTAGCGCTGACCATCTCAGCTCACCCTTTCATATCAAATGCAATGATTCAAACAGTTTCTCTCTGGAAGAATGACATTTCCATACGGACCTGGATATATCGGACATAAATATCCAAACAGACTTGCGAGGGGAACTCTTGTACCCCATATATATATTCCTATTTAAACAAGACCTTTATTTTCCTATACAAGTTACTTAGAAAAAGGAAGGATGTTCAAAGACAAGTAAGAAAAGGTTCCTAAATCAGGAGACTCCTAAAAAAGAAGGAATACTCTCTTAATTGGCTTAGTACTCTCATTTAAAGAGAAATCATACTCCTCTCAGATTTGAGCATCACTATCCCTATAAATAAGATTTTATATTTTTCATTCTCATTCATCATATTCTCTTATGCTCTCATTGTTCTCCTCCTCTCTCTATATCTTCTGACTTAGATATCAGAAGATTTATAGGGATCTTCCCCACCTCTCACCTTGCTCTTTGTTAATCACTTATAGGGTTTTAGTTCAAAAGTTTCATAAAACAAGTTATCAATAATATTGAAAATAAGGTATTTATGAGAAATTTTTCTTGATTAATCCTTTTATCTAACGTTAGTGATGAATAGTGGTGAGATTGATGAACATGATGATGTTCAAGATAATTAATTTTCGTTAATACAATTATCAATTTTGCAAATTTTTTGACTTGGCTTTTTATTTTATCGTATTACATCGTAAGTTTAAGTTTAAGTTCTGTACATCTGCCCAATTAAGAATCCAACAAATTTAGATCCTTTAACTTCCAATAATGAGAATCAAGTTTTAACAATGGGAGGTTCACAATCCCACAACCATGGGCCAGCATCATCCCCCTTTGGAGTAACGATAGCTCATAAAGTTTCTAAGGGTATCCTACAAACCATGCAGCATTATCACCTTTAGCAATCTTCTAGAATCAAGCACGCAACAGAATTAACTTCAGATGCACCCACCAATTTATCATTGAAATTGATGTTGCTTGTTGCAAATAAAAAATACAACGAAGCGACCGTATTGAAAGAGCCAAAACAGTACAGTGATCATGATACACTTTCTTTATACAATTAAATATATATATATATATATATATATATAATGCAAACAAGATTCAGATATTCATTACTCTGCCCTAACAAACGGTGATGAACTCATGTCGGTACTGTAAAATGAGTCCTCAGCTCCACCATAGAAGTTATCTTCCTTTTCCTCATCCCACTTGAGAACCTCCCTTATGTACTTAAATGCCTCATCAATTGTCCCGCGGTCTCTAGCTCTAGCTTGCCACACAAAAAGCTTACGGCCTGTGAGGGAAGCATAGAGATCTTTGAACTTCATTGCAACATAGTAGTATGCCTGGTGAGCTAGTGTCTGACTGTTGTGATGAGGCCGCACAGGACTGAAGTCATTAAACCAGTCACAAGCACTTAAGTGCACCCGATTAACCTTCTCTTCAAAGAGATCATATTTATTAAGTACCAAAACAAATGGAGTATCCTTAAAACAAGGGTGCCGGATCATAGTCTCAAACAGCTCTTTGCTTTGCATCATCTTGTTCTGAAGTAGTGATCCACTACCACCAGTCTCAGGCGCAAGCCACAACTGATCATAGTCACTAAGAGCAACACAGAACACTACAACACGCACGTCTTCAAACATCTCCACCCATTTGCACCCCTCATTCATCCCCTTAGCATTTACCCTAATAAGTTGGTATCTGGAAACAGAATGTGAAGCATAAGTAATCTAATAGTAGCCAGCATCTTTACCAAGCAAACATAAAGACATTTTAAACAAAAACAAAAAGAAAAAAAAAATCAAATTTCAAATCGGATAGAGAATGACAGATATTTTAAAAAAACAATGATAACACTAAAAAAAATGCATTAGAGGGAGACGCGAGCCCTAGATAATACTGGTCACCTAAATTCTGATGACTTCCATTTCAAAATCAAGAAGGCTGTCTAATGATATGTGCAATGCCCGATCACAATTTTGATTGTGCTAATGCATTTATTTCGTAGGGAGAATGTTGTTAAGGGATTTACTTCGTTAGAGGCGGGGGTTGAGCATCCATATTATCTGTGTATGTTTCAGACATTGGGCTGCGGTCATCGAGAGAAAATTCTATAAAAGCCAAACCATTCCCTTGAGTGACCCCTTCTGCATAGACAATATCACGTTCGGAAGGTTCAAATTCATTGCTTGAGACTTCAACAGCCTGAAAGAAACAAGACTACATCATATGGCCATTCAATATAAAAGTGCTAAAATACATCTGGATTCAGACCTGCCAAGAGAAGCTATAAAAAGAGAGACATTGTCACAGATAGCAATATTCAAGGTGTAGTGAAATTGCCAAAATAAGCAACCATCATAATGTTTCAGAATGAGACAACTAGGATCATGAAAATACCCGGCTTAAGAAATACTCAGCCACATCTGGTAGGAAGTGAAGCTCATCTCTTCTTTTATATGTTTCCTGTATAGCAGGATCCCTCCATACTTCTTCAACCAATGGAGCATATTCACGTGTTGCCGCAGGAAAAAATGCATCCAAGTCTCCTGTAGCTATGATGTCCAACAGCCAATCTGAGAAATGCTTCAACCGTGGGTTGATGGAATAGATGCACTGCTTAGTTTCACCAGAGTCAACCTCTTCACCTGAAGCAAAATTAAATGGTCATTACAAGTTGAATTCCTATAATACTATTATAAAATTCAATTTCCTTTTATATGGACTGCATGAGAGCTTTCTGTGTCACTTTTTTTTTTCTTCTCCTTTTTCAGGGTAGAGAATTTAAGTGTGAGACCCACCTTTAAGGAAATTGCATGGCGCAAATTTAAATACATACATACATAGAAATGTATAATGGAACAAAAAAGAAATCAAAATTAATGATAAAACATCAACACCACAAAGAAAATCACTACAAAGCCAACACAAGCATGAGTGCACAATATATTTATAGCAAACCGAATATTACATTCTAGCTATGGCCACCATAATGTGAGAAGAACAAAATTGACTATCATAGTTCAAAACACACAAAAGATCATGACAGAAAATATTAAATTGTAGTCTACAAGCCATTCCTAAAACTAATAGCAATCATCATCACCACTAAGATCATCTTTTTCTTCTTTCTTATCAGAATAAGGTCCTTGGTGTCTTCCTCCAAGTTTAATCTGGTAGAAAATTGAAACAACACTTGGCTAAAGAAAGTCATGCAGATATTGTTTTCAAATTATAATACATTCTGAAGAAAAAATCACATGATTATAATTCTCATGCCAAGTGGTCCAACATAAACACAGAAGAAAAATAAAATAAAAAGTTTCCTGATCCAGTGCACTTGGCCATTTTCTCTCACTGGATTGTCAGCATAGACAACATGGTTCTTTCATTGCCGAGATAGAAAAGAAAGCCCAACTGAATAAATGCAGATTCACTACAACTAATCAACTATATATCCAATAGTTTGGGAATTGGAAGGACATGTGCTCTGATAGTACTCTATGTTTGTCCAGTTGGGCTTTTTTTTTCAAACTTAGCATGAATCTAAAAACATGGGAGCCTGTTTTCCAGACCATTTTTATAGCGGGCATGCTCTGGTACACGATTAACCTGAACTCAGTATTTACAAAGAAGAGGAAAGGCCTGGGATATAGGCTCCTATCTTAGCCGGTCAGAATATTTTTTTATAATAATTATTTATTTATGAAAATTAATTATAAATTATGCAAGTAAATGACATATTACAGAAATTATATGGAAAAGAAGAACAAAAAATCTTGCACTTCATGCTTTTCAGCTCAAGTCATGCGGTACCCTGAGGCTAATTTTTTTTTTTTTTTTTTTTTTGCAACACGTTAGTAGCAAACAATTGGATGGCAATTTTTATAACATATCACAGGTATAACATTAAATCCCAATACAATTATTTTTTCTAAAGTAATTTGATATACGATTAAGCATTTTGAACCTCCAATAGATTACAAGAACATATATTTTTTATAATTTTTTAGTTGAATTTAAAAATAAATTTTTTAATGCTATGTTTGGACGCAAGGGATTTGATCATGGATTTGGATTTCAATCAAATCTCTTGTTTGGTAACTACATTAATTTGTATTAATGAGGATTTGAAACAAATCTGTAATAGCTCATTTAATGAAAATTTGAAATACAATCTAACTACGTGTTATTTAAAATCCTTATATTTGAAATCTAAGATTCCAAATCAAATGTTTACATCCAAACACAGTGTAAATAAATTTTTAGTATAAAAAGCTGCATTACTAAAAGAATTATTTGTTATCGGCGGTTCATGTTATATCAGTACCAAATTATAAAAAATTAAAGATATTAATTGGTTGAGTACTTGAATGTCAAGAAACATTGAACACAAGGCATGGAAGTATGCATGAAAACTACACTAAACGCCCACCAATGTTGCTTAAAACCAGGCCTATTGACATAAGGCTTGACATAAAAGTCTGAACTGATCTGGGGTCACCAAGCCCAAGCCTGAAAATTGGCTAGTATTCAATTAAAACTTTAATTATATAAAATTAAAATTAGGAATTTTATATTTTTAATCAATGGATATAATTATCATTTTATAGTCAAATTGTAAAAAAAAAAAAAAAAATTAGTTTAATAAAAAATATAATTTCTAAATATCAAGGGCAAATAGTATAATATAGTCATAAAGAAAAGGCAAATAGTATTTTACTTGGTAATTTTTTGTCAATTAATGGTAATTGTGACCGAAAATTTGATGGAAGGGGTGAACAGTATAATTATGCAAAATAGAAGAGGAAGAGAATATAAATTTTAAATGTCAAGGATCAAGTTGTGTAATATAGCAAACCAAAGGAGGTAAATAGTAATTCACACTAAATTAGAAATACATGCAAAGTTCGAACACTGTTGTATCCCTTTAATGAACTACATACAAAACTAAGGTCATAGATGAAAGCACTATTTGAGGAATTTGCAGCATGGCAACTTGGAAGCTGAGATTAGCCATAGCTCAGAACTATTGCACATTAATAAATGAGACCACTTGCACTTCCAAATTAATACTGGTACGGTTGGACAATCCAACCTAAATACTAAAACGATAGGAAGTAGCTCAAAAGTAGTGCAAACTAATAATCAGTATCGATTTAGTAACTAAACCAACATAGCACAATAAAAATTAATCACAATAATGAAAAAACACTAATATATGGACTGCCTAGACTAACACAACAGAAGCACAGCTTGCCTTCATGCACTGTATGAGTTTATACTAATCATATTCCAACAATCAATCACTCAAAAAATGGCAGTGCATCAAAGATTACAACACAGGAAATAAGAGAGATAGTAATTACCTGGTACTGAGCTTTGATCTTCAGTATCTAGTTCTTTCATCCTACACAATGCCTCCTCCTCAAAGCGTTCCCGTCCATCAAGCAAAATACTAAGGTATCTGTACATATTGCTCTGGATCATCAACTTGATATCCTGCAGTTCTTCTGCAGTAAACTTATTTCCATACAAAAATTTGGCCTGTTGAGAGAAAAAAAAAAAGAATGTTAGAATGCAACAACTATTTTCCAGTTTAATTATCAAATGAAATCAAGTTTCTATTGAGCTGTTGCATTAGAAAAAATTGTCCCCAAAAGCTTGCATTGATAGCTTACCAGATTGAAGCTGAGTCCTAACCTAAATTATTTACAATTTAATTTGCTCGCGTATCACATACACATGCACGCTGGAGTTATAGACTAAAGCAATCACTTTTTCATTTTTTTTTCCTTTATTGTTCACTGGGCTCTATATGGGGTTCAAAACCTTAGACCTTACAACCCCACAGATAACTCTAGTACCACTGAGCCAAAGCTTATTGATTTTTCTTTCCTTTTTCCATTCGTTTTCTTTTTAATCTTAAGATATGGAGTTGCCAAATACCAGCAAACAAAAAAATCATAAAACTTGGATACTGTTAATATGTCCATCTATTACCCACTTGAATATAAAACAGTGTCATTTTGGAC
The DNA here is from genome assembly GCA_947683625.1 of Mallotus nudiflorus. Classification (NCBI taxonomy): domain Eukaryota; kingdom Viridiplantae; phylum Streptophyta; class Magnoliopsida; order Malpighiales; family Euphorbiaceae; genus Mallotus; species Mallotus nudiflorus. The sequence continues at coordinate 7,339,431 of CANTUR010000027.1, read as the reverse complement.
AATTGAGGTATAATCATAACACTTTTCAAGAATAGATTATGAAATTACACAAATTCAACAAAAAAAATAAGCTATAAATCATGGTTTTGTGCTAATCACATGAGTATAATTACTCTTGTCTTTTACCACAAAATTTGTCTGGTTTTTTACTCCTTTTGTTACGTTGGAAACAAAAGAGACTGGATTCATTATTTTAAATATTATATTAAATATTAGTGACCAAATAATGTAATATGGTAAAATAAAGAAGACAAATAGCAAAACCCATTTTTAATTGCATTATAATGTAAAGAGTTTTAGCAATTGCTCCTTTTATTGCCTTATTAATCAATCAAAGACTTATATCAAATAATAAATCCAAATAATAAAAATTTCAAACAATTGAATTATTAATGTGTATGAGGCCAAATCGAAACAACCATGGCTCATCCATAGAGTTGGAATAGTTTTTCTCCCACAGCTATTTTAAGTTGATTGGCAATGAATAATTTGAATACAACATACTTATCAAAACACAGCTAGAAGTACTGAAAAATTAAAGCCAAAAAAATAAAGAGAATGGAAAATAAAAAAGGGGTAAAACCTGCTTGAAGATAGTGCTGGTTCCAGAGCCTTGAAGGCCAAGCAGAAGAAGTTTCTGTACTTTTTTCTGCTCCAGATAAGTTGGAACGATAGTATAATTACTGGCCTCTTCTCTGTGTCCATGTGGTTGTCCATGGGGCACAGGCAAAGAGAAAAGTGCACAAACAAACCGTGTTGATGCCTGTCTAGCAAAGAACAAATTCACGATGTTTCATGAAAAGAGAAAAAGAATTGATAATGGGGCTATTAATTTTAGTGAGTTTTCCATTTTATACCTTCTCCCAAATGTTTCCCCTGATATTATTCTGACCTTCCTCCTCATAACGCCCATCATCATAGACCCAAAAATGAGTGTCGCGTGGACACTGAACATTTGCTAGCTGAAAACATTTTTAAAAAAAAAGGGTTAGTAGTTTTGATAAGCTACAATTATAGTGCCAAAACAAATACATTATGCAAAGGGACCAATATTTATCAGTAGTACCCTGACACACTCACTTAGAACCAAATGAAGAAATCCCATCACACTACAAATGGCTACAATCTATGTACAATAACATTATTATTAAAATGGTGTTGCTACACAGAATTGGTACATGAAAATCAAGATGTTGACACAACAACAATGAAAACAGACATAGGTTAATTGGAACACAATAGAATGTCTGCTAGACTTCTCTGGTAGCCAACCTCACATAGAGAAGCCAGAAGTTACATTACATGTCTGCCAAACTATTTCCCAAAAGGTTGAACTACAAAATTAGAGTTCTTCAGAAGAAGGTATCAGAGCCAAAGAAGGAAGATTCTCTGCATCGTCATGTAATGGCTCCAAGATTTGTGGTGCATTGGGAAAACAAAGTTGACACAACTATTCATTTCCAATTGTCAAAAGTATGTGTTTAATACAAAATCAATGCATATTTAGCTGCATAATCTAATTGGCAATTCAATTTTTACTTGGTTCATCAACATAATTTATTAGCAGTAAATATAGCATCTGATCAGCATGTGACTAACTTAAAATGCTATGATAAAAGCAATTGGAATTAAATAGCCTATATTTTCTGACAAGATATTTAAAGCCATAACATATTATGATTGATGAAGCTTTGAATAGAGTACCAAAATTAGCAGATTATAGCAGAAAGAAATTCTATAAAGGTTCAAAAGAGATGGCAGCTGACAGAAGATGTAAATAGAATCAAGAAGGGCCTAGTCCTCTATGCAATTAATTCACTCATTTTATCTTAGAAGAATGGTCATTTTCCAGGCATGATTCCTAGATACAAAATAGGCAAAGCATTGCTTTAGCCTAGATCTCCATTTTGTGGCAGTTTCTTCCCTATCAGTGCAGGAAACAAGGAAAGTGACAATAATTATCAAATTTTACAGATCTTGAGACTTGGATCAGTAAGTACTCAACTTGACTGGTCAATTTAGCTAAATAAGGGAAATCAATTCTATTTAAGATTTCAAGTATTGATGGGCTCACAAACAGGCTTGCTATCAAGCTTAATTATCTCATTTTTCTCAATCTCATAACCAGATTACATTCTGGCAAAAGAATAAAATTATTTCCAATCCTCATGATTCTGTAACAATATGATGTAAATTTGTGTTTGTTCTGAACTGTACTAAAACAAATGCAACTAAAATCAAATGAAGCACATCTAAGCCCATAGGCAACGGATCCATTTATTCTTTCAAATGCTCTAAGCATGCACCTATGCTTCTTTAGTTCATTTAGTTGCAATAAGGTGTGATGTCCAAATGATCTGATAGATTTCTTCATATCAGGTGAAATGCATAAGCCAGCTACACTCAATTGTATCATGCATTGTCACAAGGCAGAAAGGTCTAAAGTTTAAAGGGCACCCACATAAATTGACAAGGAAGATGTCACAAATGATTTGTTACTGACAAAATAAGATACAGTGCTTCTTCACCCTTCAATTGTAATGATGTTCTATCTTTTAAAAATGCTTGGAAAATCAACAATTTTTAAACATTGTGATAGTTATAATATGTGATGGTAGAGTAGTTTAATAAAAATTTGTTCTCACCATTGGTAAAACCAAGTAAATAAACAAGTACACTCACTCTTAGCACCCTCAGTTCAAGTTTGGTAATTTCCCGACCATTCATGTACACTTCAGTGTTCCCATTGCTAGCGTCTGGACTGAGTTTCCCAGTGAAATTTAAGTTCGAACTAATGATTCTGTCAGGCTTTTCGCCCTCCTGAAAAGTTCAGCAAGTCAAGATGTTAAAACATTCTTCCAATAGCTAATGCAAAGAAATTTTAAAATTTTAACTTGTGCAGCTAGAGTGTTAGATGCAAGGAGAAGCAGAACTAGAAAGCAATTCAACTGACAAATGCTGTCTCAGCAAATACTAACCTTTCCCCAGAGACCAGATTCCTTATCATACCAATATCTACCCGGTTTCAGTTTTCGAGGAGGTAGTGGACACCCCAGTAATTCTGCCATCTCTTCTGGCTTCAGAGGGAATCCATTCACAATTAACTGCTCTGGTCGAAGCTGATTAGCAGAGCATTCTTTCTCTGCCCTCATTATTTGCTTCACTTCCAAAGGGCTAAGCAATCGAGATAACAACCTAGAATGTTTACCTAACTTCGACCGCTTTGATTCATCAATTGGTAGACTAATGCAAGTTACACATTTACGCCCTTCAGGCATAGATCCCATAGCCCTAAGCACACAATTGCTACAATACTTAGCATCACAAACCAGGCATGACTCCTTGGTTTCCCACTTCCCTTTTCCACACCTGTAACAGACTCTACTCTTTTTCTTCTTCTTTCCTTTTGAAACCCCAACATAGTCAGGATAAAATGGCTTCTCCACATCAACATCTTTCCTTTCAGATCTATCAACAGTATTAAATGTAACAACAGGTACTCTCCTAACTTCATTACCCGCTAACTTAGACTGATGACTGGAAGGAATATGGACTGACCCTGGAGAAGCTGAAGCTGAAGCTGAAGAAAAATCAGGGTTTTGCAAAACAGACACAACTGACTCTGAACTTGCTGATAATCTAGGACTTTGAGGTGGTGAACCCGTGACACCAGCTATACAAGACACAGGCAAAGGTATTGGTTCAACTACTGGAGGACCTAGATTGGTGGCCGATCTTTGCGACTCCGAAAGAGGTTCTGCAGTTGGAATTGAATGTGAACTTACATCAAGAGGTTCAACTTTAGGAACCTTGTATGGGACTGGCGGACCTTGATACTCTATAGCTATGGAATAATCAAGCTTAGCATCATCTTCAGGGAGAGAAGTTCCAGGAGGAAGCATCTTTCTGACCAACTCCCTCCAGCTCTCTCCCTCTCTTTGATCCATTTCTTCCACAACACCAGCAAATAACAATATCTTCAAGTACAGGATGAATCTAATGACATCTCAAGTATCACTCGTATTCCAAATTATGAATCTCAAACTTCAGAAAACCAAAAGCAGCAACACAAAATCACTAATTGAATGGGGAAATCGTGAGACACCCTTGATGTGAACTTGCAACAGGAACTAGAAATAATCAAAGAAAGCAGCCTCAAACAATAGTCAAATTCGGGCGCTGTTTGAAAGCCTTTAAGTTTGACAAAAAATGACAGATCAAAACCTGATCAAGTATTCAACCTAAAATCAATCCCAATTCAATAATAACTCACCCATATTAGTATACATATAGCTGTCAAACAAGAAACATTCAACTGGTATTACAGAAGCAAAGCTTGACTTTTTAGCTAAACAACAATTTGTAGTCAAAATCAAACAAATAATAGCACATCTCACACTTTTTAATTATGCTAAAGCTTTTCAAGTCATAGGAAGAGCCATTTCATGCTATTCCAAGTGCTGAAATAATCAAAAATAAAAACCCTAGGAAGATCTATCAGGCATCATCATTTCCAGAAAACAAAAATTCAACCACCCCACTCAAAAATTTGTTAAAAAATAACAAAAAGAAAGTGGAGAGGTAAACCCTTTTTCAGTAAAAATTTCCAACTTTCTCAACAAAGAAAAGGACAAAAAATCACAAAATGAAAGAGACACAGAAACAGAGGCAGAGAGGCAGCTCAACCACCCGCCCCAAAAAATAAAAAAAGAAGACGAAGAAGTTTTATTTGCTTTGGGAGATTCTCTGTCTTTGCTATTGTTTAAGCCTTTTACAGACACTAAGACAGAGAGAGTTATGGCATTGGGAAAAAAAATAGGGAAAAATTTACTTAAAAGGCAACACTGGTTCTACTGCACATGAGATAGAGACAGAGATATATGTCCAAATATCAACCCTTTCTTTTTTTTAATGTTGTGTTTGGCGAACTAAAAATTTGAAGGGAAAGGAATGCAAATTCAAAAATTACTAAATTTATATTTTTTTCAAAGGTTATTACATAATTTTAATGTGAATTTTAGTTATTTTTATTTATTTATTTTATTTTTAAAACTATGACAAATCAATAAATAATTTTTTTAATTTTTATAAATTTATTTATAGTCAAAATAGTATGGATCTATACTGATATAACAAGCTAATATGATATGCATTTATAAATTTATCTATTAATTTGAAAGTTAGAAAGAAATAGTAATTTTTTTATCTTTAATTTTAATTTTTAAAATATATTTTTAATTTTTTTGTAAATATATTTTTACCCAGTAAATAATTTACACATATATATCATGATATTATGTCATTTTAATATAAACACAATATTTTAACAAGAAATAGATTTACAACAAATTAAAAAGTTTATATATTAATTCTTCACAATTTTAAAGTATAATGATTTAATAAAAATGACTAAAATTCATAGTATAACTATATAATAACTTCTTTTTTTATAAAGAAATTGCAAAGTAGTGAAATGCAATTATTTAACTTTTTAAAAATAAGCAAAGCATCCAAACCACACTCAAAATTCTATTAAAAAGTGAATGAGTAATTTATTTGATGACTTCTTTTTGTGAACACTTAAAAATGTAAAATTTAATTTTAATCTAACTATTAATATGTAATTTATTAATGTTTAAACCGTTGATTTATTATGTTTTAAATCAAATATTTTATAAAATTATTTTTATGCAACTTCATTTGCACATTTTACAAATGTTTACATTATTATTTTATTATATTTTGGTATTGTAATTTCTCTTTTAAATTTATTGTTAAATATAATGTTAAGATCAATCATACAGAGAAATTCATCTTATTTTTAAGTAAAAATTCATTTTTAAGTAAAATTTTGTCAATTAAGTTTATTTCATTTTAAAAATATATTATAAAATGAATTCATTTAAAATTTTAAAATTTTTTATTTGATAATAAATAAAAAATTTGAAATTAAAAATAAATTAAATGAAAATTTTTCATTTAAATTACGTATATATTTATTTTAATTTATAAATAAATTTTATTTCTTTATTTACACCATATTCTTAAAAAAAAAAAAAAAAAAGTGTTAGATGAATATCGTAAGGAAAAATTAGATTATGGAGTTGGGACCACTTTTGTGGTGGTCTGGGTTTGCAAGTTTTGGCTTTTCGACACTAGGTGCAGTTATTATTATTATTATTTGTGATTGATGTGACAGGCGAGCTCGTTGGCGCGTCATAACAAGTTACAAATATAAATATTATGTAATGCCTTTTTTTATCACTGCATAGCTCATCATTTTCTTATAGAAAAAAAAAAGTTTTTTTTTTTACTTTTATCATTTTAGTCTTTAAATAATTTTTTTTATAATTATATGTCTAAACTTGTAAAAAAATTTTAAAATTATATTTTTTATCTTATTTTATAAGTTAAAGTGTTTATATATCTATTTTAAATATTAAATTGATTTAAATATTTTTTTTATATTAAATTTTATTTTTTCTTTGTTATTCTAATTATTTTTAAAATTATTAAAAATGAAAAAATATTTTTTATTTATTATATTGAACTGAACAAATTAAATAGTTTTTCTTTTTCTTTTTATTTTATTAGTTATAGTGGTGGAATTTAATTTTTTTAATGATTTTAATCAAATAAAATTTTTATTCATTAAAAAATTATTTTATTTTTTAAGTATAATAAATAAACTTTTACTTGTATTTTAATTTTAATTAAATTGTATTTTTTTTACTCTTTTAGGTAAATTTAAAATCAAATCAAATTTTTTTATTTTTAAATAATAATAGTTTAATTATTTTATTTTATTTTATTATAATATTATTCAGTATATTTTTCTTTCAAATTTAATATATATAAGTGAAAAAGTAATTTTTTAAATAAAAAATAAAAAATAAATCTAATATAAAAAAAGGCCATTTAAGTCAATTTAGTGCTTAAAATAACACATATAAACACTTTAACCTATAAAATCTGCTAGAAACACCAATTTAGAAATTTTTTATAAGTTCAGACACCTTATTGTAAAAAAAAATTATTCGAACACCAAAATAATAAAAGTGAAAAAGTTGAAATACTATTTATGTATTTATCTGTTTAATTTTTTTAATTAAATATGTGGTGCAAAGTGCAAACTGCCTCGTTCAGGCAAAATGCTTTTTTTCCCTTTAGTTTTACCATAATTCACACTTTCACTCATCTTATTTGAAAATTAAACACTTACACCCTCTCAGTTTTCATTCTGTCAACATTTTAGCCCTTCCGATCAAATTTTCAGCAAGTCTTTTATATTAAAAAAAAATACAACCCCCCTATATTTATAAAGATAAAATAGTTTCATCCTTCTAATTGAATACTGTGAATTGAAAGATGTTTTTTGTATGTGTATATGATAAACAATGAATTTGTACATATATATATATACAAGATATGATAACTATTTTAGGAAATAAATTAACTATCCTCTAATTAAGCTATATCCCTATTATCTTGCTTTCAATCCCTACAATCATGCTTTCAACCTTTATAATCTTGGTATAGTCAAACTATGGGTTATTGTAACACTCTCCCTCAAGTTGGAGCATAGATATTAATCATGCCCAGCTTGTTACATATTCAAGCCTCATTCAAAGCTTTTGTGAGTATGTCATATAATTGCTCTCTAATTCTCACATACCCTGTTGAATGAACTTTTGATGTAGCTTTTCTCGAATAAAATGGCAATTAATTTCAATATGCTTAGTCTGCTCATGGAAGGTGGGATTAGAGGCAATATGTGTTACAGCTTGGTTATCACACTATAATTTTGCTAGAACTAGTACTTAAAAGCCAACCTCTGTCAGTAGTTGATGAATCAACATTACTTCATAAGTTAATTGAGCCATAACATGATATTCTGATTCTACACTGGACCGAGAAACAACACTTTGCTTTTTACTCTTCCAAGAAACTAGATTACCTCCAAAGAACACACAATAACCAGTGGTAGATCGTCGATCTATCCTAGATCTTGCCCAGTCTGCATCTGAAAAGCACTAAATTGAATAATGACCATGATTGTGATATACAATCCCTCGTCCAAAGACTCCATTTAGGTAGCACATAATTTGTTTTAAAGCTTCCTAATGATGAACTGTTAGGGAAGCCATAAATTAACTTACTACACTAATTGAGTATGCAATGTTAGGACTGGTGACTGTAAGGTAATTCAACTTCCTAACTAATTCCCAAATGCAATTAGCATTTAAAGCACTCATCTCCTCTATTATTGCATTGTGCCAATCAGGATGAGAAAGGGTAAAATGAACAAATTTAAGTAACAACAAAGAATCTAGAGGTAAAAAAAGCATAGGAAGCACTAGATAAATGATCATAGGACACTAAAGAAGAAATTGGATAAGTACATTGACGTTTAGCTTTGTAAAGTGCAATGGGAAGATCAAGATCATAGGTTTCTAAATTTAATAAAAAAGAACATTTTGGTGATGGACATAAGGTAGGGGGTGCCTATCGTCTTGAGTGTACCTGCAAGATAGGCGATCTAGAATGGGGAGAAAGAGAAGAAGACACAACACGAGATTGGACAGTATAAATTAGAAAATCCTTATTTTCCCCATTCGGGATAGAAGTATATGAAGAAGAGAAAAATGGGGTGTCTTAAAAAAATGTAACATCAGTAAACACAAGATATTTGTTAAGACTTGGACAAAAACATTGATAGCCTTTTTGAGTATAAGAGTATCTTAAGAAGACATATTTAAGTGATTTGGAGTCAAGCTTGGTGAGACCAAGATGAACATCTTGAACAAAACATGTACTACCAAAGATACGATGTTCTATAAGATATAATGATTTAGAAGGAAAGAGAACAATATATGGGATCTTACCGTGCAGAACAGATAATGGCAAATGATTGATTAAAAAATAGATTGTAGCTACAGTATCTTCCAAAAATGTTTTAGGACTTTCATTTCAAATAAGAGGGCCCTAACTGTTTTAAGGAGGTGTTTGTTTTTCCTTTTCGCCACTCCACTTTAAGAAGGTGTGTCAACATAACATGTTGATAAAGTATTCCATGCTAAGTCATATAATTTTAAAATTCATAAGAAGTGTATTCCTTGGTATTATTACTCAGCAAGATGTGAATGGTAGTATTATATTGAGTGTTGATTTCAACATAAAAAGCAAAAAAATGTGAAAATAATTTGGATCAATTTTTCATTAGATAAAGCTAAGTTACACAAGAATAATCATCAACAAAAGTGACAAAGTATTTGAAACCATTTTTATTGACCATTTGTATGATCAAACTCCTAATTTGGACTTTGACAAACAATTTAGATTCTAAAGATTCCCTTTAATTGTGTAGGAAGTTGATTGACTATTAAGAATAATTGATTAATAATTAGAGACAACGAAATACTCCTTAAAAGAGTATAAATATGCATTTCAATGAAGTATCTCAATCTATGTAAGTCCCCAATCTTTAAGAAACAATTATATAACCAAAATATACAAATTTAGACTCATAGTGGTATGCTCATGAGCCCCTTACAAGCTAACCTTGTATAGTGCCTTAGGAGCTCATTTTTGCCAAAACACTTAATAATGCTCACGAGCTACCCTTATGATTGTAAGGAGTAGAGCTCAGCTTATGAGAGCAATCCTAACAGCATTTAATGGACATTTTTTGATACAACGGTCATTAAACTGATGCTCACGAGCCAGAGTTTGCTCCTCATGACCGTGAGTGGCATTTTGATAAAAATAAGTCCAAGATAATTCAAAAATCAGCAAAAGACGTTGGAGATACAATCAATGCATCCAAAAACTATAATCTAAGTTGTTTATCTATATAAACGACTCATGGAGTTCAAATGAAAGTTTAAGAAACTTTTTTATTCATTATACTCTTTTAAGCATTCAATTAAGCTTTTAAAACTCTCTTTAATTTATTTTTACATTTGTATAACTCTTGTGAGAGTTTATGAGTGTTAGAATAGATATTCTTATTCTTCTATTTTCTAGGATTGAGAAAATGAGAAGTAAGATTATATTATAGAGGAATTGGTTTAAGTGTTTATCCATTAAAACACTTGGGATTTTTTGAGTGAGCCTTGAAAACTCAAGTTATAAGGTTGAAAGAGTGAGCCTTAAACTCTTATGTAATCTCAATCTTATGAATAAGATAGTGGGAATTGAAAATCCTAACTTGTGGATAAGTTAGGTAGAGATATTAAATTATTAAGAATCCGAACTCTTTAAATTCCTATGTTCATCATTCTTCCTTCTCAACATTTTTTCAATTCTTGCAAAGAATTCTTTTAATTTTAGTTTATTATTCATTTGCCTTATTCACCCCCCTCCCCTCTAAGGCATTTTCATTTGGTATTAGAGCTTGAATTTTAGGAACTTCATTGCTAGAATACAAGATCATGAGGAGTGAATCATAAAACATTTCTTCATTTAGACCATTCTTCGATTATAGTGATTATTCTCATTGGAAGTTCAAAATGAAGCTATATGTAAGCACCTAATTCAGGATGCATTAATGCATAGATGCAATGAGAGCTCCTATGATGAAAATTTAATCAAAATTGATCTCTAGATATTGATTTTGGAATTTTAATACTAAAATTGTGGGTTTTAATGACTAAATTGCAATATTTTGGGGGGGTTTTAATTGCAAAATTGCATTTCCTTTAAGGACCTTTTGTAATTAAAAGTTAAAAAAAGGGTTGATTGGTTTTACAAAAAATTAATACGAAATCTGTAATTCCGATAAAAAATATAGAAATCCAATCGGCGCAGTTTTATTTTATTTTTGAGAAAAAATACATTTATTTAATTTTGTTTGGTTAAAAAATAATAAAAATAAGTATAAATAAATTTAATAAGTCATGTTTTACACGTTTACATTTTTTCTCCACGTATTAGATAGGTTATTTATCCTGGATTAAATCACAAAAATTATCAAGAAAAATAATCTTATCAGGAGCTGGAGACTCTTGAGACCAGGGGGTAGGGGGGATTTGGATTTTAAGGGCTGAGGAAGAGAGAACAAAAAGAAGGGGGCAGAGGAGGAGAGAAAAAAAGAAAGGAGGCTGCTTAAAGGAAAAAAAAAGATGCTACTGAATTAAAAAAAAAACCTTTGAAAATAAAAGAGAGATACATTATTTAGTTTTAAAAACATAATATGTCTAGTGATATCCAAAATCAATCCGAAAGTCAAATTTCAATTGAGGGGCAATCAAACTACACAGTATCATCCTATTTTTTTTCTCTTTCTTCTATTTTATTATTTTCTTTGATTTTGATTCAATTTTATTATTTCTAATTCTTTGTATTCCATTTTTTGTTTTGTTTTCATGATTTTGACTCCGATGGGCATAAACAAAATCGTGGAGTGAATGCATGAGGAAAATCCATGAAAATCCATAGGATGTCATTAATTTAAATTTGTAGTCATTTTAATTAGATTTTAGGTTTTTAATATTTTGTTTTTTTTTGTTTTTTTTTATTATTTATTTAGTTTATTTGGGCATGTAATTAATTAGTTTTAATTTACTTACATAGGAATTATAATAGCCCCAGTAGTGGGAATAATGAAACTAATTATTTTTTTTACACTTAAAATTGGCTAGTAATTAGGTTCATTTGGTGAAAACCTAAATTAAAATCAATGGTGGCTTTAGTTAATTAGCGTTGCAAGCAAATTGAATTTGGATTGGAAATCACAGTATGTATGTTTTTTATTCATTATTTATTTTAATTTATTGTTTGGACTTGTTTGTATATTTTTATTTATTTTGTGCTCCAAGCCCACATTTAGGTTCTAACTCATTTAAAATAGGCTTTTAATTGGATTTTAGGTTTTAATTAACTTTAAAATCAATTTAGGCTGATTTTAGGTTAATTTTAGATTTTTAGGCTCATTCTAGTTTAATTAAAATTAATTTAGACTTTGCTTAGCCAATTTAAAGTATTTTCTTTTCAAATAAATAAATTTAAGATCATTTCATTTAATTTAAAATTAATTAGAATTAGGCCCACTAATCCATCCAATTCAATCCAAATTAATTATCCATAAAATTAATAAATTAGACCCACTTTTAAGAATTAAAACAAGTAAACTTAGGCTAATTAATTAACTTAAAATGTAGACCCACCTTTTGCTTTATTTCACTTGTAAATAAAATGTAGATTTAGCCCATTTAATTAAAATTGATATAGATTAGACTAATTTAGGGACATTGCATTTTATGAATGCATTGTTTGTATGCTTTTTCATGACTAGTTGCCTTGGAGTTAGATGTATACTAAATTAGGGTTTAAATGAAATTGCATGTAAATAGGGAATAATTTAGTAATTAATAAGGTCATTCTAAATGAATATAAGACTGAAAAAAGTTAGTATTCCATATCCAGAATTCCCTAGTTATGGTGCTAACTCTCTTTTAGGGATCGAGTTACCACCACCTTTCATTTATCCCAATTATTACTTTGGGTGGCGACTCCTCATCTCCATGCTATATCTTTATGATATAGTAGTATGTTCTCTAGAGTCCTAAGCTTAAACAGTTTTGCAGTTGCTAAAATCTTGGATGCGCGCTAACCCTACCGTCTACAATGGCGACTCCATTGGGGATAATAGGTACTAATTCTACTTGTGTTCTTTAGAATTATTTTATTAATTATTATTTTATTCTTGCATTCATTTGCATATCCTTATTAACTGATGGTGTTAGTTTATGATTCCATGATTCTACTAGTTTCATGGAGTTGTAGATTGGCTAACCATCACTCTTAGCCTTAACTCGGTGACCAGAGTTTGTAACCCAAGTTCTAAAGGGGGGTAGTCTTCTCTTAAGTTTCTAATGGATATTGGGCCCTCTGACCTTGGCCTGTAACTCAAGTCCTAAAAGAGGGCATCTTGCTAAGAGGACCTTAACTTTTCACCAGACTTAAACACATATAATGGCCTAGTTATTTCCCTTAGGATTTACCTAAATTGCTTATGATTGTTGCCATGAGGTATTTCTATTTATAAAATCCTAAGCCTATACTTTTGGAGCCCATTTGAGCTAATAAAGATTGGGCTAAACTTTTATACCTAGAAATGTTATTTCTATGCTTTTACTGCTTTTAGAGATTTGAAATGCCAATCGGTTCTTGATATCCCTTGTTGATATTAAGGCCAAGACCAAAAATCCTAGGAAAAAAGACTCCTCATTGAACTTGTGTGTAAGAGGAATAAGGTTGGAAGGATGTATGTACACTTGACTTGTTACTTGTATACTTGACTTAACTTGATACTTGTTGCATAGCATGGACATCATGCATACATGCTCACATGCATTTCATAGATCATACTAACACTTTATTTTTCAGCCATCATAAATTCATTCGGGTCTTCCTATATTTGGAAATAAAGTAGTAGCAAACTAAAGAGAACCATTTCGAGTTTGAGTTCAATAGCTAAAGAGATACTTCATAGTTTGGAAAAAAGCCCTATCAACCTACTTTACTTAGAAGCACCACCATCACTAATTAGTCACTCAATTGAAAAAATAGAATAACAACAAAGAGGAAATTGGTCTATGAATGACTTGAGGGCCATGATTCAAGATGAATTGAGACTAGCTTTAGCTAGGTTAGCACCACCTCCTACAGTTGCACTTGTACATGCTGCTGCTATACCACCTGTTACTATTGTCCCACCTATCATGGATGATCCACCTATTAACGATAATAATGTTAAGGAACCATAACTAAATGCTGCTAGGAATGTACCTAATATAGAAATGAAATTTAAGGATGTTGAGAACTACAATAACTTACGTCCAAGTAGATGTAAGCACTGACTCAGAAAAATGTTCAAGATTGATGAGCTTCTAAGAGTGCAAAGCATGGTCTATTCATTTAACTTTGATGATGTGCTAGATAAGTTCAAAATGCTTCAGCTACATAATTTAATGGTACTGGGGACCCAAGAATATATCTTTACTAGTATTCAATTTCCTTGAACACTATCAAAGCTCCTTTAGCAATGGTCACTAGACTATTTGTGCTATCTTTAGAAGGCATAGCAGTGAACTGGTATTAAGGGCTGGAAAGTCATACTCGAACTGACTGGAAAGAGTTGTTTGATGCTTTATTAAAGCAGTATGACCACAATACCAAGCCATAGGTATCTATTAGGGACTTAGAATTTTTAAATTTCTTAACAAGGTTCATGAAAAAAGCATATTTAATAAAGAATAAGCTAACTGAGAAATATCAGGTGGGGATGATTATTTAGGTTATATTACCAAATTTGGTTGAAAGGTTACAAAGGATGAATCCTAAGACATTTTGTAAACTATGATGGATTGCAAGCTATTGAGAATGACAAAAAGGAAAACATAAGAAGTGTAATAAAAAGGAATTACCAAACTAGAGGCACACGACAAGGAAACATTAGCCGGGTTGTGGAAGTGCATATTGTTCAAACACCAAGGAGATTCTCTAAATTTAACTAACCTTTGTCCAAAGTTCTAGACTACTTAATACAAAAAAGGCTTGCTTTGACCATTAATTGTTTCCAAACCACCAAACACAAATGTCCTTAGCTATGATCTAACTAATTATTACAAATTCCACCAAGTAATTGGACATTCCACAGACACCCATATTTGCCTAAAAAATGAAATTAAAAACCTCATAGATGTTAGAAGAATCATAGACCTAGAAAAAATGAGCATAAAAAATAACCCTTTCCCAAACTACCAAAATATACATTCCCCAACCACTATGATGATCAACTTAGGAGTTAGTGAGGACAAAGTACTAAGCTCCTTCGAGGACTTAAACCTTAAAACTAATGAGAAAACTCCTAATGCCCTTAAAAATGTGGAAAGAGTAGAAGATTTGTTAGGACAACCCTCAAGCAAGTTTAACTACAAGGGGTTTTACACTAAACCACCTTATTTTAATATACCCTTCGAGTTAATTGTGCCTACAAGGTGGGTGTAGACACCCAATTTTGGGATGACATGTTATGGATGCAACAAAAGACTCCAATGATGAAAATGTCTTTGATGTTTAATCTTTAAAAAATTCTAAGGGCTTTTAAAGGAAGAATTTAATGTTTTCAGGGACTAAATTGCAAAGTTCTTTTTAGGACCTAATTGTAAAATTTAAATTTTTTCAGGGGTTTTTTGTAATTAAATGTAAATTTTTTTTTTTCACAATCCTGGTCGGAATTGAACTCTTTCATTTTCCTATTTCTAATTATTCCAATTTTAGGTGGTTTACATTTCGTAATTAATTCAATCCTAAATTGGTTTAAACTTCCTAATTAATTTAATCCTATTTGGTTCAAAATTCCTAAATATACTTTAGGAATAAGAATCACATTAGAATTAGGGTTAAGCTTCCTAGTTCCACTATAAAAGGGGAGCTAAGTAGAAGAGAAGGGAAGAAAAAAGAAATAGGGAGAGCGTAGAAAAGAAGGAGAGGAGAGAAAGAAAATTGTGATTTTATTTTTCTTAATAAAAAAATTACTTTTGATTCATCAAATAATTCAAGACTCGTGAAGGATTTTTTTGAAGAAAAGATTTGAAGACTTATCAAGAACAGTGAATCACAAATCTAAGGAGCACCCTAATCATCCATAAGCATACCATATTCTTCTATTTTTCTTTTATTTATTTGTTTATTTATTATTCTATTTATTTTATCCTGATTTATTCATTAATTATTATTTTATTTTTATGGTGATTGTGGAGAAAAACACATAGTGATCATATGAGGGAGATGAATTTTATTGGAAATCCACAGAAGACTATGGATAAAGCTCCGTAGAGACTTAGTTTCTAGGGTTTTATTTTTTATTTTTATTGTCTTTTTTTAATTTATTCTTTATTCTTTATTTTTATTAATTATTTTATGAATTAATGTAATAGCCCCAATATTGGAAATAGTAATAAAATTATGTGTGTGGTTGCATGATTTTTTATTAAATTAGTTAGTAAAATTAGGTTTCAATTTGGTAATCATTTAAAATCAATGGAGTAAGTAGATTAATTTAGGTTGCATGTTAATAAAACTTAGGATTTTAGGAAGGATTAATTTAGTTGTTTATTTGATCTTATTTAATTGTTTTTTATTTGTTTTTGAGCTTATTTATTAGTTTTGTGTGTTTTGGACCTTAAGCCCATTTTAGATTTTGATTTGTTTATTTTTAGCCCATATCATTTAATAATTAATTTGGTTTAATTAATTAAAATATATTTTTAGGTCCATAATTAATTAGATTTTAGGTAAAAAATATCCTTAGGCCCATTTAGTTAATTAGACATAGGCCCACTTAATTTAATTTAATTAATTTAGACTTAACTCACTTAATTTAAGCCCCTTTTTCATAATTTGTAGATTTAAGTTCATATTTAGAATTAAAATTAGTAGACCTAAGTTCATTTAATTAAAATTAAAAAGAATTAGGCCTTTAGGTTCACTTATAATTTAAAAAAAGAAGATTTTAGCTCATTTATTTAAAATTCATGTAGATTAGACTAACTTAGGGATTATGTGATTTATTGAATGCATTATTTATTTGTATATTTCATGTCTAGTTTGCTTTGGAGTTTATTGTTTTGAGTTTATATGAAATTGCATGTAAATAGAGGATAAGATAGTAATTCATAAAGTAATTCTAAATGAACATAAGACTGAAAGAAGATAGTATTCTATATCCAGAATCTCCTGGTTGTGGTGCTAGCTTTCTTTTAGGGAATCGAGTACCACCTTTTCGATTTGTCCCAGTTGTTACCCTGGGTGGCGACTCTTCATCTCCACATCATGTCTTTGTGACAGTGGTTAGTGTGTTCTCTAGAGCCCTGAGCTCAAATAGTGACGCGGTTGCTAAAATCTTGGATGCGTGCTAAACCCTACCGTCTATAGTGGCGACTCCACTGGGAATAAGAGATATTGATTCTACTTATGTTCTTTAGAAATATTTTATTAATTATTATTTTATTCTCGCATTCATTTTGCATGTCCCTACTAAACCGATGGCGTTGGTTTATGACTCCATAATTCCACTAGCTTAATGGGGTTGTAGATTGGCTAACCATCACTCTTAGCCTTAACTCGATCCAAGAGAGATTACCGGGCTCATTTGACCAGAGCCTGTAACCCAAGTCCTCAAGGGGGGGTAGTCTTCTCTTGAGTTTGCAAAGGATGGTGGGCCCCTTTGACCTTGGCCTGTAACTCAAAGTCCATAAAGGAGAGCATCTTGCTAAGGGAACCATGACCTTGTTACCGGACCCTAACCACATATAATGGCTTAGTTATTTCCCTTAGGATCTACCCAAATTGCTTGTGAATGTTGTAATGAGGTATTTCTATCTATAAAGGCCCAAACCCATACTTTTGAAACCCGTTTAGGTTAATAAAGATTTGGCTAATCTTTTACACCTAGAAATGTTATTTCTATGCTTTTATTTTGTTTTGAGAGATTTGGCATGCGTGTCAATCCCTGATATTCCCTGTTGATATTAAGACCAAGACAAAAAATCCTAGGAAAAGAGACTCACCATTGAATACATGTGCGGGAGGAATAAGGTTGGAAGGATTTATGTATACCTAACTTGTTACTTGCTGCTTGCTGCATAGCACGTGCGTCATGCATACATGCATCATACTAACCATTTGTCTTGCAGCCATCATAGATTTGTTCGGGTCTTCCTGTGTTTGGAGTCGAAAAGGTGGCAGATTGGTGAGGACTAATTCAAGCCCTCAATCGATTGAGAAAGAGATCCTTAGCAGACTGGAAAAGAGCCCCATTAATCTGTTCTATTTGAAAGCTACGCAACCTGAATGAACTGAAAGAATGGAACAACAAGAGGGAGGAAACTGGACCCTAGAAGATGTCAAAGGAGCACTGATGGATGATATGAGAGTAATGATGCAAGATGAGTTAAGACAAGCTCTAGCGGGATTGATGCCACCACCTGCTACTGCTGCACCACCCGCCGTAGCCAACCCACCTATCATAGGTCCACTACCTGTTAATAATGACACGAAACTTGAGGATATTGAGAGTTACATGGTTGAAAAAGTGAAAAAGGAATCACTTAAGCAAGTTTAAGAGTTGGAATCTAGACAGATGAAGGCATTAACTCAGAAGATGTCTAAGATGGAAGAGTTAATGACGGGATAAGGCCTGGGATACCCTTTTGACTTTGATGATATGATGTAATTTGAGGAAGACAGGCTACCTGACAAATTCAAAATGCCACAGTTGTAAAAGTTTGATGGTACTGGGGACCCGAGGATTCATCTTAGTCAATACACAACTACTATGAGTACCACTAAGGCTCCTTTGGTCGTGGTTACTAAGCTGTTTGTGCTGTCTTTGGAAGGTATGGCTGTTAACTGGTATCATGGGTTAGAGAAGTCTATCTGAGCAGATTGGAGGGAGTTGTGCACTACTTTTCTAAAGTAATATGACTATAATACTAGGCTTGAGGTGTCTATAAGAGATCTGGAACTAACCAAGCAAAAGCCCAACTAATCATTTTCATATTTTCTGACTAAGTTCATGAATAAAGTGGGAATGATGAAGAACAAATTCGCAGAGAAGGATCAGGTTAGAATGATAGTTCGAAATGTGTCACTTAACCTAGTGGAGAGATTGCAAATGATGAACCCCAAGACATTCGTGGACCTTTATGATGATGGGTTACAGGTTGAAGAGATCGAACATGAGAAAAAGAAGACCACTAGGAACACTGGAGTGAGAAACTACCTAACTAGGGGCACACAACAAGGAAATACCAATCGAGTCATAGGAGTTCATGCCATCCAATAACCTAGGAGATTCTTAAATTTTAACCAACCTTTATTCAAAGTCCTAGACTGTCTCATTCAAAAAGGCCTCCTTAGAACCTTAACCCCTTCTAGACCACTAAACCCAAACCTACCTGGTTTTGATCAAAATAGTTATTGTAAATTTCATCAAGTCGCTGGTCACCCTACTAACTCTTGCATGCGTCTTAAACACGAAATCCAAAATCTCATAGACTCCGAAAAAATCACAGACCCTGAAAAATCAAACCCAAACCCAAACATCTGAAATAATCCTTTCCTAAATTACCAAAATGTACTACCCCCAACCACCATGGTGATCAACTCATGAGTGAGCAAAGAAGAAGTGCTAAACTCTTTTGAGGATCTAAGCCTTAAAACTACTGAGAAATCTCCTAGTACTCCAAAAAGCGTGGAAGTGGTAGAAGACTTACTGGGATAGCCCTCAGGATGGGGTGAGGAGTTTGATAATGAAAAGTTGCTAATTAAGAAGGAAAAATGCATAGTCGAGGTATGGAAAGAAGGGAAGAAAGATCAGACTATAGGGATGATTGATATTTGGTATAGTTCAGATGAGGAAGGCACTGAAGGGTATGATGTATGGGTAGATAATCCCGAAGTCAGTCATGTTACTAAAAGCAGGAAGGGTTATAAGCCAGCAGAGAAAGCCATAGAGAGGGAAGAAGTGGTTGAAGGAGAAGACTCAAATAAACAGGGTGATGACTTGATTCTTGAACAACTCAAGAAACCAAAGGCTAACATAAGCATTTGGGAGCTCTTTGTTGGGATTCGTGATACAAATGCAGTAGAAAAATTAAAAATTTTATCACGTTCCCAAGCCTGGATCCATGTAATTCGACTACTTGATTATATCAAGGGTTTTAAAATCTTACCAAAACGTAGAAGAGACAAGATTCTCTGGAAGGATGAGAGGAGGTTCACACCGGTGACACCTTACCTCGAGCTTTTTTGGCTTGGTTGTTCGGATCAAGACGTCTCCAAAAGGATGCGTCCTCTATAGGTATCCACACGAACAACCCTTCACAAAACGAATTTGAGTGTGTGTGCTAGCAACCTCCTTGACTGTCTCACAAATCAAGAACAAAAGGAAAAACTCTGTCTTTGTTTTCTAAGAGGAAAGAAGATGAATTTGGAGGCAGGAAAAACAAGTGTGTGAAACCCTAGAGAATATAACATATTTATAGACTCCAAATTAGGGTTTCAATTACCAATAACCTTTTGGTAATTTTTCATTTATTATATTATGATTTTGTTAAAAACAAATAAAAAATAATATCTTATTTATTTATTTAAAATAACATTTATCTTAAATAAATAAATAAACAAATAAATAAATAAATAAAACACTTTAATTATTTATTTCCACAGAGTTTATTTTAGGCTTATTAAACCCATATCCGTTTTGGGCTTGTTCTAAGTGTGTGACCCTGTAGGTTCACATAACATTGGCAGTGCGCCTAAATCTCTATTTAGGCCTACAAGTCATAAGTGGCCTCTAGCAAGACATTATGACTACCCAAGTCATGTGAAGTCAATAATCCGACATAACCTAATTACAGTGAATTTTATTGTCCCTTTATCACATGATATCTTAATTGAACATAAGGCATAGAATGTCATCCTTATATAGTTCAATATTATGACTTGATTCCAAGTAGACTGAAAATGATAACTCTTTATCAATTCATTTCAGCATGGCCATGCATTTTCCTTCAGTCTATCTCATTAAGAGGCCTTTAGATATCTTTCTCATATTAATGAGGGATAAATTCCTTCTAAATCACTCACATTCCTCACATAACTAATTTTATATCCAACAACATCCTTTTAATCGTCCGGTTAAAGACAATGTTAGAATGTGTCAAAACATAAAATAGCTATGTAGAAATCCATGATGATTTCAAGGTCAAAGGATCGAAATAAAATTAATGTGATAAGAAATACTTATGACAATAATCTATATAGCATTCTCATAGTGGGTCAATCCAGTACATGATCTCTCATCATGTACCTATGAGTTGACTTAATATCTCATATTTATGATTAGTAAAACATAACCATCAATCAACAACATACTAGCCTTAATACTTTAATATTCATATAATGAATAAATGGCTAGGGATAATTAGAATAGAACTCTTATTTTAATCTAAGGGTTTTACTATCAAGTCACATACTTGATGGCCTTAGTAAGAATTAACCATTCATGTAATTATCATAAAATCAAATGATAATATAATACCTCTTTATTAACAAAATAAGAAAGTCAATACATAATCACAAATGATTGACCTAGTGCATATCACTAACACTCTTGATGCATTCAAGCAGCCACAGAAGAGCCCTAGTTAAGGCATTCACTAAGATGAACATTGAAACTGTAGCAACTCCTGAAGCAATGGTGGCCAAGGTTACTGAGAAAAAGTGCAGGGTCATTACTTTCTCAGATGGGGATTTACCTGTGGAAGGAAGGAACCATAATAAAGCACTATTCATCCTAGCTGAAGTAAGAGGGAAGAGGACTAATTATGTGATGGTGGATGATGGGTCTACAATTAATGTTTGTCCACTACAGATCCTACCCAATTTAGGCATGAAGGTGGAGGATTTGGCAAAATCAGACCTTGTAATAAGGGCTTATGATGACAACACAAGGAGTGTAGAAGGAACCTTTATGGCTTCCGTAAAGACTGGACCTATAAAGGCAATGGTTGAATTCACTATTCTAGATATTCTTGTCACCTATGCCCTTCTTCTGGGTAGACCTTGGTATTATGTCTTGGGAGGAGTGCCTTCGACTGTGCATTAAAAGATGAAATTCCTACTTGATGAGGAAGTGGTGACTCTAGATGCTAGTATGGGCAAAATGGTGTCTGCAATTATTGATAGTTAGAAACAAGTAGTCACTCCCCCAGGTTACTAAGTGGCTGTGATTTCAAAGGGAGTTGCAATGGATCCAAGGGTTATGAACATGATTAAGAAGATGAATTACCGACCGGGGTGAGGACTAGGAAAAAATGAGCAAGGAATCCCAAAACTGCCAGATTTCAAAACCCAGAATGACACAAGAGGATTAGGCTATACTGGAGCTGAGTTTAGTAGTAAAGGGACAAGAAGAAGGTTTTTCAATGAAAATGGCCTAGGGAGTGTGGGACCTTTGAAAGGTAACTTTATCAAGCAAGGAAAGGAGAAGTTCTACCAAGGTGAAAAGGAGGCTGTCCAAGTAACTGGTGTGGATGTTCCCAAATTTGAAATTTTTAAAGAATAGATAGTTGAAAAGCTGGTGCAAGACAACAAGGACATGGTAATGAAGACAGTTGCTAAAAAAATGAAAATTGAAGACATCGAAGATCTGCTTTGTCTGCCACCCAACAAAGAACCATCATAGGAATTAGCTAGTATCATTAATAATAGTTTTACTAATGTTTTTTTATGAATAAACTAATGTAATAACGTCCGGTTTGTTTGAGGATGAAAACTTTATGGTCCATGATATAAATTTTGGTTTGGCTTACTTGTGTGATGTTGATTCTGATGGTCTTATGCATTTTAATAATGATCATTCATGCATGTTTGACATTAATTCTATTTTATTAGATTCATTAAACATGGGCACAAATTAACAACCAAAACACATTTCTATATCACATGACTTAACTCCTGAAGAGAGGGAAAAATTTGAGAGAATATTAATAAAAAGAAAGGTAGTATTTGCTTGGCCCTATGAGGATATGCCAGGGTTAGATAGGGGAATTGTGGAACATCACATTCCAACATATCCTGAAGCTAAACCTGTTAAGCAGAAACTTCGTAGGTTAAGGCCTGAGTGGACAAAAAAAATAAAGGAAGAAGTCGCTAAGCAAATCCAAGATGGTTTTCTAGAAGTTATGGAATACCCTCAATGGTTGGCAAATATAGTACCAATTCCCAAGAAAGATGGAAAATTTTGAATGTGTGTGGACTTCAGGGACCTGAATAAGGCATGTCCAAAGGATGATTTTCCTTTACCTTATATTGATGTGATTATGGATAGTGTGATGTATTCTTTTATGGATGGGTTCTTAGGTTACAATCAAATAATGATGGCCGTTATGGATAAAATTAAAACTACTTTCATCATGGAATGGGGAATGTACTGCTACAAGGTGATGCCCTTCAGATTAAAGAACGCAGGATGCAACTTATCAAAGAGCGGCCACTGCCTTATTTCATGATATGATGCACAAGGAAGTGGAAGTTTATGTTGATGATATAATGGTTAAGTCTGAAACAAGAGAGGGACACTTTGAGGCTTTAGATAAGTTTTTAGGAAGAATGGAAAAATACAACCTAAGGCTTAATCCAAAAAAATGCATCTTTGGGGTAACTTTGGGAAAGTTATTGGGACACATAATCAGCAATAGAGGAACATAAGTTGATCCAGACAAGATCAAAGCCATTCAAGAGATGCCAGCACCAAAAATAGAGAAGGAAGTATGAGGGTTCATCGAAAAACTACAGTACATCAATAGGTTCATTGCGAGACTTACTATGGTCTACGACCTAATTTTCAAGCTCTTGAGGAAGAATCAGCCTGTGGAGTGGAATAAAGAATGCCAGAAAGCCTTTGATAAGATTAAGGAATAGTTTAATAACTCACCTGTGTTGAGGCCACTAAAAGAAGGTAAGCCTTTAATCTTATATTTGGCTTTAAAAGAAAAGGCGATGGGAGCAATGCTAGCACAAGAAGGGCCCGAAGGGGCGGAGTACGCTATATACTACCTCAGCAAAAAGTTCTTGCCATATAAGGAAAAGTACAATCTTGTAGAGAAGACATGTTTGATAATGATCTGGGCTACAAAAAATTTAAGGCATTTATTCCAGTCCTATAAAGTAGAAGCCATTTCAAGGATAGATCCTTTAAAATACTTATTCCAAACACTGGCTTTGACTAAAAAGATGTCTAGATGGTTGGTACTTTTAACGGAGTTCGATATAGAGTATGTCACTACAAAGGTCATCAAAGGCAGAGCTATAGTAGAGTTTTTAGCCCAGAATGCAGTTGAAGAAAATACGCAGTGGAATCTAGAGTTTTCAGATGAGAACCTAGCAGTAATAGAACACCGAGAATGGAAACTTTATTTTGATGGAGCTGTGAATAATAGAGGAGCAGGGTTAGGAGTAATTCTTGTCACACCAGAAGGAGAAACCATCCCAATGGCCCAAAAATTAGACTTCAGGGTTACCAATAATATGGCTGAATATGAGGCATGTATCTATGGTATGGAAGCAGCATTGGCAGTCGGAGCAAAAGACCTGTTGGTTTATGAAGATTCCATGTTGGTCATCAGCCAAGCTAATGAAGAGTGGGAAGTTAAGGAAGAAAGATTGAAACCTTACATCCATTATTTGAGAAAACTAATAAAGAATTTCACCAAATGTCTTTTTATGCATCTACTAATAGATGAGAATTAGATGGCAGACGCTTTGACAATACTTTCTTCAATGTGGGATAAACTGACGGGATCAATGATGAAACCTTTGGTGATAATGAAAATGCAAGTTCCATGTTATGACAAAGAACATGTCATGAATATTCAGATAGGGCCAGAGGAAAAGCCATGGTTTTATGACATCCAGAGATTTATTGAGGAAAGAAGATACCTAGATGAAGCAACTTCTAAAGATAAATATGCTCTTCGTGTTCTTTCATGTCATTATGTAAGTCATGATGGGATATTATATAGAAGGATGCCGAATGGAATACAGCTGAGATATCTCAAGAAGGATGAAGTAGAGCAGGTGATGAGAGAGATTCATGTAGGAGTTTGTGGATCACATATGAATGGAATAATTCCGGGAAAGAAGATTACTCGACAGGGGTACTATTGGGGGAGTATGGAAAAGGATTGTATCTGAATAGTAAGAGAATGCCATCAATGTCAAATACATGGGAACCTTAATCACCGTCCCTCTACAGTTCTAAATAGTTTAACATCTCCATGGCCATTTGCAGCCTGGGGAATAGATATAATAGGGGAAGTAAAACCAACTGCTTCAAACGGGCATAAATATGTAGTGGTCGCAATCTATTACTTTTTAAGATGGGTAGAAGCAGAATCCTTTGGCACCTTAAAAGCTAGACAGATGGCAAAGTTCATTGAGAAAACCTCATTTGTAGGTATGGAGTCCCACATCATGTTGTGACAGACAATGGAGTTCAGTTTCAGGCAGAAATCGCTGAGTTACTATAAAGATACAAGATTGAGCATCTTAAGTCTTCACCTTATTGACCTCAGGCTAATAGAGCAGTAGAAGCGGCTAATAAGAATATAAAGAAGATTCTCTCTAAGATGGTGAAGACATATAAGGACTGGTCCGAACACCTTCCTTTTGCTTTGTGGGGATACAAAACTACAACACGTACGGCTATGGGACAAACTCCATTCTCGTTAGTATATGATAGTGAAGCAATTCTACCTATAGAGACAAAAATTAAATCCTTGAGGGTGGTTATGGAAGCAAAGATCCCCGAGAGCAAATGGATGCAAAAGAGGATTGATTTCCTTGTATCACTAAATGAGAAAAGGATGGATGCTTTATTCCACACTTAGATTTATCAGAGGAGAATAGCAAGAGCATTCAACAAAAAAGTTAAGCCGAGAAAGATAAAAGCTGGAGATATGGTATTAAAGCATGCAAGGACTATGGTGTTTGACCCTAGAGGAAAATTTAGACCAAATTGGGAAGGGTCGTATTTAGTCAAGACAATTTTGCCCAAGGGAGCCATAAAGATATCAGATCTAGAAGGGAATGAGTTCACTGAGCCAATTAACCTGGATCGCCTTAAGAAATACTACCTTTAAAAAAAAAGTCCACTAACTAGAAAACCTAAAAAGGTTGGTTAGGCAAAAGTTAGGATATTCCTGCTGTTCAGAAAACTCATAAAGGGCTGATCAGTCAGAAGATAGGGAAATGAAAATGAGAGGAAAAATGTTCAGTTAGAAAATATGAAAAGACTAGCTAATAACAGGAGTTGTGTCATGTGATGTAATAAATGTACTCATTTTTGCCCTGGATAATGAAATGAATTGAAAAGATATTTTTATTAAATATTACGTATTCTATCTTTATTACAAGACATAAAGACTTGAAGAAAAATAAAATATAAGAAACCAAACTTATGAGACCACTAGTTATGTTTTTATTTTTTTCTTGACTCATCTAATAATATTTGAGTCCTTTTGTACTTGAATAGTTTTGGTGATTCTGTAGATTGCATGGTAACCTAAGTCTTGTAGTTGTCATCAGTAGTCATGTCAGCATCTAAGCACAAATTGCGTTCTAAAGCTCTATGAGGCCACAAGTTCTTCACCTTATCTAAGAAGTCTTGCCTTAGGAGGAAACCTTCAAAGTCAGTCATAACAGCAACGATGAATTGAGGGCGCCCATACTGATGGCAGAGGCGTAAAGAAGAAAGAAAGGTTAAAGAGTATAATCCAGGAATAGGGACACAGTTGTCATATAAGTTGATGGTCATAAATTTTAATCTCCACTAAGGACAGATCCAAGTAATCTCAGTATCAGCAATGCCTTTTCTCCAATCAACCCATTAATCTCTAGTATGCTTATTCTTTAACTTTAAAGGATGAGATTGTAGGTTAATAAATCAAAGCATTGGGAGGGGCATCAAGCAGACTCAATTTCTCCTGTAACCAAATCTTAAAAAAAAAAAAAAGCTAAGTTGAAAACCTGAAAGGGTGGCTAAGCTAAAAAAAATTACAGTTTGGTCCAAAATAAAGGTCTACGGTGCATAAAAGAAGACAGTCCTGAAATATCTCAAAGTACAGTCACACTAATATAATTCCTAAAGAAAGTCAGTCCTCTTGAGCTCTAGTGTCCGCACAAGGGCTCCACTCTCTAGCTGGATCGTCACCCTAATCTGGGGGCATAGAAGTCCCGACATCGTGTCCATTAAAACCAAGACTAGCAAGCTGTCGCTGGAGCCTCTCATTCTCAAGCTCCAAATCCTTGGCATAATTCTGTTGCATTATAAAATATTTAGAACCATGTATATCATGTATAGCATGCATACATTTGCATATTTGTTGTGAATACTAACCCTCTAAGTGTCTGTAATCTGCATAGTAAATAATCTCTGGGAAGAGGTGATACCATATAAATACTTCACATGTGCCTTAGGAACCTATAAAATAAATTTTCCTAACTCAGTAACAAGTGCAGGTTTGTGCAGGATTGGCTAGGAAGCAAATTGAACTTACATGAGAGGCATTAAGAGGCAAGAAGCTAGGAATCTAAGCTATATCAAAATACATGTGTCACTCAATAGGAGTCTGTACCATAGGAGCCTAACAATACATCGACCTATCAAATGGGGGCACATCACCCAGAACAATACTCGAGGGAGCCTCACCATGAGCGGTCTCACTAGGGGGAATAGGCTCGACCTCCTACTCAATCTCCTCCATAGTAGCATTAAGGACTCCTTCAAACTATATAGAGAATTAAATATTAATAATGATGAGAGAATTGAAGTAAAGTAGTGAGAAAAAGCATACCTCAGATGGGTCCATAGGAACCTGCTCTAAGAGGTTCTCTTAAATATACTTCTGATAATGACGAGAATGCTCAAGTATTATCAAAGCGTCATATCCCTCAATAGTAGCTCTAAGCTCTGGGCCAGTCATGCTGCTACTCCATAACATCGAAAGAGGAATAGAAGAAGGGACATGTCTCCTAGAAGGTCCTACATGCCAGTGATAAACACGCTCACCAAGATACCACATCTAGCAGCCATAACCAGGAAGCAGAACTCTCATAGTCTTAAGTCTCATAGCTGTAATCATAAACTCATATCGCCGAATGTCCTCAACACCAGCCAACCAATCTGATCTAACCTGCAAACTCATTCATTTTCATGTAAATTTGTTAGACTTCTGTAATTAATGAAATACTAAAGGTTAAAATTTTCTTACCAGGTCCCACTCTAAGGAGTTCAGCTAATCCCGATAAGTCTGCAAATCATGTTTAATGCTGGCAAGATGAGAAGAACCCCATCTCTGCATCAGGGGAAGACTCATGTCAAAGCTGATAACATTGAAACCTCGAATCACTCCAGTCTCAATACCCTAAATCTGAAAAAGGGAAGATGAAGGAAATAAAAAAGGGAAGGTGGAAGTAAGTAAAAAGTTAAAAAGGGATAAGGAGCATACATGCAAAACATGCCAGAAGCCACACATTGTCATAGCACCTCTATAAATAGTATCCAATCTATAGTAGAGGTAAGCAAGTGCTGCAGACCCCTAATCCAAAGTAGAGACTCTAGAAAGATCCTAAAGAGGGCCAAGAAGAGCAATGCTAACCTCATGACCAGTCTCACAAAAGAGAGTAGTGCCGAGCAGAATCAATAAGAAACATCTCACCTTCTGGAGAATCTGGCGAGGTGTACTGGTAGGTAGTCTCCTAAAACCCTGTACAAGGGAGGAAAGAAACACGTTCTTCCTTCCATGCTGGAACGAATCCTAGTAGGTCACGGACGTAATGACTCCTAACATCCTCTGAAAGAGTGCAGTAATGGATATTAAAAGAAACCAGGGAACCTCTGAATGCAATCCCGATAATGGCAGAAAAGCTTATCGGAGAAATAGTCAGCTCACCCACTCGTGTGTGGAAGGTGTGAGTAGTGTATATCCATCTCTCGATAAGTGTAAAAAGGGAATAATGATCTGACCTACCTCAAACAGTCTGTAAAGCATCAATAAAGCATCAAAAGCCAGATGCCCAGACATGTTGTGCTACCTCTCCAGACAAGTCATGGAACAACTCTTGTGCCAAGTAAAAACAGCCCGAGAATTTAAGGGGTTTCTAAAAAATGCAGAAACAACAGGATCATTTTCTTTCCTAAATTTCTAATTTTTACATCTTTTTTCTTTTTCTTTTTTTTTTAAAAATAATAAATACATAAATAAATTGAAAGTTTAGATTTCTGATTGGAAATCTAGAATTCCGATTAGAATTCTAGATTTCTGTTCAAAAATCTAGAAATCTGATCCGATTTCTTGATTTCCAGTCGAAAATTGAAGAATTTTGATCTGAAATTTAGGATTTTAATCCAAAAATTCAGACTTTTGATGAAAATCCCCAGTGAAATTTAACACATTTTTATTTTAATTTGTCAATTTTTCATGATTCACAGAGACTTTAAATTGCATGCATATAAACATTAATTTTATATACTAAAATAAATATGTTTATTACAGAATTAAAAATAGGGATAAGAAATTTACCTCATTTCCAGCTTGAGAACATCTGTGGAGGTGCAAGTGGGTTAATGGAAATATCTCCTCATCTTCATGAAGTCCTAAATAATTTTGGGGAAAATGTGGATGTAAAGTGATGGGATCTGACTGCCTGGAATTGCTCCCGCGTAGTCTACATTGTGGGTGGGCCATAGGATCAAACGGATCCAAGATCGGATGTTGGATGAAAAGTTCCAACTATGCATGTTTCTACCTTATCTAGTAGCTACTCATCATCAAACTCATCACCCCACTATAGATGACGGAGTTTAGCGTGCATCCAAGATTTTAGCAACCGCGTCACTGTTTGAGCTCAGGGCTCTAGAGAACACACTAACCACTGTCACAAAGACATGGTGTGGAAATAAGGAGTCGCCACCCAGGGTAATAACTAAGACAAATCGAAAAGGTGGTACTCGATTCCCTAAAATAAAGCTAGCACCACAACCAGGAGATTCTGGATACAGAATACCAACTTTTTTCAGTCTTGTGTTCATTTAGAATTACTTTATGAATTAATATCTTATCCTCTATTTACATGCAATTTCATATAAACTCAAAACAATAAACTTCAAGGCAAACTAGTCATGAAATATACAAGTAAATAATGCATTCAATAAATCACATAATCACTAAGTTAGTCTAATCTACATGGATTTTAAATAAATGAGCTAAAGTTTACATGTTTTAAATTATAAGTGAACCTAAATGCCTAATTCCTTTTAATATTAATTAAATGAACCTAGGTCAACTAATTTTAATTCTAAATATGAACTTAAATCTACAAATTATGAAAAGGGGGCTTAAATTAAGTGAGTTAAGTCTAAATTAATTAAATTAAGTTAAGTGGACCTATGTCTAATTAACTAAATGGGCTTAAGGATATTTCTAACCTAAAATCTAATTAATTATGGACCTAAAAATGTATTTTAATTAATTAAACCTAATTAATTATTAAATGATATGAGCTAAAAATAAACAATTCAAAATCTAAAATGGGCTTAAAGCCCAAAACACATAAAACTAATAAATAAGCTAAAAAACAAATAAAAAATATTAAAAAAACAATTAAATAAGATCAAATAAATAACTAAATTAATCCTTACTAAAATCCTATTTTTTATTAACATGCAACCTAAATTAATCTACTTCCTCCATTGATTTTAAATGATTACCAAATTGAAACCTAATTTTACTAACCAATTTAATAAAAAATCATGCAACCACACACATAATTTTATTACTATTCACACTATTGGGGCTATTACATTAATTCATAAAATAATTAATAAAAATAAAAATAAAGAATAAATTAAAAAAAGACAATAAAAATAAAAAATAAAACCCTAGAAACTAAGTCTCTACGGGACTTTATCCATAGTCTTATGTGGATTTCCAATAAAATTCATCTTCCTCATATGATCACCATGTGTTTTCCTCCACAATCACCATAAAAAATAAAATAATAATTAATAAATAAATCATGATAAAATAAATAGAATAATAAATAAACAAATAAATAAAAGAAAAATAGAAGAATATGGTATGCTTATGGATGATTAAGGTGCTCCTCAGATTTGTGATTCACCGTTCTTGATAAGTTTTTGAATCTTTTCTTCAAAAA
Source organism: Mallotus nudiflorus (assembly GCA_947683625.1). Classification (NCBI taxonomy): domain Eukaryota; kingdom Viridiplantae; phylum Streptophyta; class Magnoliopsida; order Malpighiales; family Euphorbiaceae; genus Mallotus; species Mallotus nudiflorus. The sequence continues at coordinate 7,308,639 of CANTUR010000027.1, read as the reverse complement.
AATCCTTCACGAGTCTTGAATTATTTGATGAATCAAAAGTAATTTTTTTATTAAGAAAAATAAAATCACAATTTTCTTTCTCTCCTCTCCTTCTTTTCTACGCTCTCCCTATTTCTTTTTTCTCCCTTTCTCTTCTACTTAGCTCCCCTTTTATAGTTGAACTAGGAAGTCTAACCTTAATTCTAATGTGATTCTCATTCCTAAATAAAGTGTATTTAGGAATTTTGAACCAAATAGGATTAAATTAATTAGGAAGTTTAAACCAATTTAGGATTGAATTAATTAGGAAATTTAAACCACCTAAAATTGGAATAATTAGAAATAGAAAAATGGAAGAGTTTAATTTCGACCGGGATTATGCAATTTCGATTGGAATTGTATAATCCCGATCGGAATTATTGTAATTCCGACGAGTAAAATTTTTTTTTTACATTTAATTACAAAAAGGCCCTCAGAAAAATTTAAATTTTATAATTAGGTCCTAAAAAGAACTTTGCGATTTAATCCTTGAAAACATTAAATTCTTCCTTTAAAAGCCCTTAGAATTTTTTAAAGATTAAGCATCGAAGACATTTTCATCATTGGAGTCCTTTGCTGCATCCATAACATGTCATCCCGAAATTGGGTGTCTACAGTTGCCCCCCTTTGTCACTGTTTGCTTGACAAATTGCAGCAAAGTAGAATATCACCCAATTTCTAAATTAAAAGTTAGGATACTTACCTGTACTCCGTGAGGCTTCTACTAGTGAATTTGCTATACTCAGACGTACAACATTTTAAATGGCATATCATACTCGATTGTATAATTGATTGAGGAATACATTGCACTTGATCGTACAATGCTGACTACACTCGGTCGTATAGTCTGTTTTTAATAAGAAACATCATACTCGGTCGTATGATGCTGATTATACTCGGTCGTATAATCAATTAAGGATACATTGTACTCGATCGTACAATGCCGACTACACTTGGTCGTATAGTCTGTTTTTGATAAGAAACATCATACTCTATCATATGATGCTGATTATACTTGATCGTATAATTAATTGATGAATACATTGCACTCGATCATACAATGCTGACTACACTCAGTCGTATAGTCTATTTTTTTATAAGAAACATCAACTTGGTCATATGATGCTGATTATACTTGGTCGTATAATCGATTAAGGATACATTATACTTGATCGTACAATGCCGACTACACTCGGTCGTATGGTCTGTTTTTTATAAGAAACATCATACTTAATCATATGATGCTGATTATACTCAGTCGTATAATCGATTGAAGATACATTATAAAAAACAGACCATACGACCGAGTATAATAATCATCATATGATTGAGTGTGATGTTTCTTATAAAAAATAGACCATACGACCGAGTGTAGTCGGCATTGTACGACCGAGTATAATGTATCCTTAATCGATTATACGACCAAGTATAATTAGCATCAGATGACCAAGTGTGATGTTTCTTATAAAAAAAATAGACTATACGACCGAGTGTAGTCGGCATTGTACGATCAAGTGCAATGTATTCATCAATTAATTATACAATCGAGTATAATCAACATCATATGACAGAGTATGATGTTTCTTATCAAAAACAGACTATATGACCGAGTGTAGTCGGCATTGTATGATCGAGTGCAATGTATCCTTAATTGATTATACGACCAAGTATAATCAGCATCATACGACCGAGTATGATGTTTCCTATAAAAAGCAGACTATACGACTGAGTGTAATCGACATTGTATGACCGAGTGCAATGTATTCCTCAATCGATTATACGATCAAGTATAATCAACATCATACGATCGAGTGTGATGTGTCTTATAAAAAATAGACTATATGACCGAGTGTAGTCAGCATTGTAGGATCGAGTGCCATGTATTCCTCAATCGATTATATGATCGAGTATAATTAGCATCATACAACTGAGTGTGATGTTTCTTATCAAAAACAGACTATACGATCGAGTATAGTCAGCATTGTACGACCGAGTGTAATGTATCCTCAATCGATTATACGATCGAGTATAATTAATATCATACGACCGAGTATGATATGCCATTTAAAACGCTGTACGTCCAAGTATAGCAAATTCACCAGTAGAAGCCTCACGGAGACATGTAAGTATCCTAACTTTTAATTTAGAAATTGTGTGTTATTCTACTTTGCCGTAATTTGTTAAGTAAATAGTGACAAAGGGGGGCAACTGTAGACACCCAATTTCGAGATTAAATTTTATGGATGCAGCAAAGGACTCCAATAATGAAAATGTCTTCGATGCTTAATCTTTAAAAAATTCTAAGGGCTTTTAAAGGAAGAATTTAATGTTTTCGAGGATTAAATCGCAAAGTTCTTTTTAGGACCTAATTACAAAATTTAAATTTTTTTGAGGGCCTTTTTGTAATTAAATGTAAAAAATTTTTTTTTGCTCGTCGGAATTCCATAATTCCGATTGGAATTATGTAATCCTGATTCGAATTACATAATTTTGATCAGAATTATGTAATTCTAATCGGGATTGTACAATTTCGGTCGGAATTGAACTCTTCCATTTTCCTATTTCTAATTATTCCAATTTTAGGTGGTTTAAATTTCCTAATTAATTCAATCCTAAATTGGTTTAAACTTCCTAATTAATTTAATCCTATTTGGTTCAAAATTCCTAAATACACTTTAGGAATGAGAATCACATTAGAATTAGGGTTAGGCTTCCTAGTTCAATTATAAAAGGGGAGCTAAGTAGAAGAGAAGGGGAGAAAAAAGAAATAGGGAGAGCGTAGAAAAGAAGGAGAGGAGAGAAAGAAAATTGTGATTTTATTTTTCTTAATAAAAAAATTACTTTTGATTCATCAAATAATTCAAGACTCGTGAAGGATTTTTTTGAAGAAAAGATTCGAAAACTTATCAAGAACGGTGAATCACAAATCTGAGGAGCACCCTAATCATCCATAAGCATACCATATTCTTCTATTTTTATTTTATTTATTTATTATTCTATTTATTTTATCATGATTTATTCATTAATTATTATTTTATTTTTTATGGTGATTGTGGTGGAAAACACATGGTGATCATATGAGGGAGATGAATTTTATTAGAAATCCACATAAGACTATGGATAAAGCCCCATAGAGACTTAGTTTCTAGGGTTTTATTTTTTATTTTTATTGTCTTTTTTTAATTTATTCTTTATTTTTATTTTTATTAATTATTTTATGAATTAATGTAATAACCCCAATAGTGTGAATAGTAATAAAATTATGTGTGTGGTTGCATGATTTTTTATTAAATTGGTTAGTAAAATTAGGTTTCAATTTGGTAATCATTTAAAATCAATGGAGGAAGTAGATTAATTTAGGTTGCATGTTAATAAAAAATAGGATTTTAGTAAGGATTAATTTAGTTATTTATTTGATCTTATTTAATTGTTTTTTTATATTTTTTATTTGTTTTTGAGCTTATTTATTAGTTTTATGTGTTTTGGGCCTTAAGCCCATTTTAGATTTTGAATTGTTTATTTTTAGCCCAATCATTTAATAATTAATTAGGTTTAATTAATTAAAATATATTTTTAGGTCTATAATTAATTAGATTTTAGGTTAGAAATATCCTTAGGCCCATTTAGTTAATTAGACATAGGCCCACTTAACTTAATTTAATTAATTTAGACTTAGCTCACTTAATTTAAGCTCCCTTTTCATAATTTGTAGATTTAAGTTCATATTTAGAATTAAAATTAGTTGACCTAGGTTCATTTAATTAATATTAAAAGGAATTAGGCCTCTAGGTTCATTTATAATTTAAAACATGTAGACTTTAGCTCATTTATTTAAAATCCATGTAGATTAGACTAACTTAGGGATTATGTGATTTATTGAATGCATTATTTAATTGTATATTTCATGACTAGTTTGCCTTGAAGTTTATTGTTTTGAGTTTATATAAAATTGCATGTAAATAGAGGATAAGATATTAATTCATAAAGTAATTCTAAATGAACACAAGACTGAAAGAAGTTGGTATTCTGTATCCAGAATCTCCTGGTTGTGGTGCTAGCTTTTTTTTAGGGAATCAAGTACCACCTTTTCGATTTGTCCTAGTTATTGCCCTGGGTGGCGACTCCTCATCTCCATGCCATGTATTTGTGACAATGGTTAGTGTGTTCTCTAGAGCCCTGAGCTCAAATAGTGACACGATTGGTAAAATCTTGGACGCACACTAAACTCCATCATCTACTGTGGGGTGATGAGTAGCTACTAGATAAGGTAGAAATATGCACAGTTGGAAAAAAAAAGCAAAACCACTAAAGGAGAGTTGTATCAAAGAAGGACATGGGGAGTCTTACCTTAGTGCAAAGGAACCTATCAATATGCCTGGTGTGGATGTTCCTGGGAATAAGATCTTCAAGGAATAGATTATTAAGAACTTGGTGCAAAACAATAAGGATGAGGAAATGTAAGAATAGCTATTATGTTAGCCACCTGAAGGACAACCACTATGAGACTCAGCATCCCTAACATCTAGAATAGGAAATAAATTTTCTTATTGTCTTTTTTGAATAAAATTTAGTTTATTTAGAACTTATTTTGTTTTATTAATCGATAATATGAATTATAATCATGCTTACTTATGTAATGTACATCCTAATGGTATTGTGCATTGTGATATTGATTGTATATGCATGTTTGACATAAATTCAATTCAATTATATTCATTCAACATAGGCACAAATGCAAATTTAAAGAACATTCATATATCACATGATATAACTTATGAAGAGAGAAAATTTGAAAAAAAAAGGAAAAGGAAAAGAAAAAAGTGGAAATAAAAGTGAGAAAACATATATGTGAGCGACGTTTTTCATTTTTCATCTCTTGGTTTTGAGACAAATTGGTTCGGTAAGGGTCTTTTATTTTTGAGGGACATGATAACTTTGCCGAATAAGGATAAATGATTTGTCTCAGGTGGAACGAGATGTTTTTTTTATTTTGTGGAGTCGCCACTCAATTTTTAAAAAAAATCAGGAAAAGAAAAGGAACAACATCGAGTAACTCAACGAGTATAGCCCCCAATAGAGATTTCCAGGTTCAGGGGATCACATCTACTTTTTAACTATTTCTCATTTCACAATATTTGATGTATAGCTACCATAACATCCTAGTTTTGGTAATGACATTGTGTATAGCATTCACACAATTCATTAGATAGTGGAAGATAATAAAGCTGAAGGATATTCCTAATAAAATACATATAAAAGGAAAAAAATTATGGAGAAGTAAATCTAGTTTTAAATATGATGAATCTGCAAGGTAAATACAACCATTCACACAACTTACTCGATCATAAGAATAATGGGATAAGCAATGGACACTCAATCATTTGAAAGAGTAAGCGAAATGTAGATGATCATGCATGCTTGTAGTGATTATTTATGCTATGATGATAATATAATATAGGGGATGCATGATGTTATCACTAGACCAGAAACATGATGACTCTGTTATGAGATATGAACTTTTCACATTATTGATATTTACAATACATAATGAAAGCTAAAATCAGAGCTATAAGATCATTATTTTAGTTATATTTTCTCTTCTTGTCACCCCTCTATCATTTTATTTATAAATCTAGTGTCCCTTTGTACCTAAAAAATCCAGGTGATCCAATAATTTGCATCGTAATTGTTGTCTTATAATTATTGTTGCATCAGTATCAAACTTCATATTTAGCTCAAGAGTTCTTCGAAGAGCAGGTACAAATGACTTTAGCTTCAAGAACTCGCTTTAGTTAGTTCACCCACTCCTCTGCATCTTTTATACATGAGATTGCAACTAATCGGGTTGGTAAGTCAAAGGATCAACAATAATAGTTAACATATTGAGTTTCCTGCACACATAAAGAAAATATTGCCAAAATAGCATTGATGAATTCATAATGAAATTAGGGGCAAAGAAAATATTGCCAAAATAGCATTGATGAATTCATAATGAAATTAGGGGCAACATGAAACTCTAGGGGTAATTTGGGAGCAAAATAGTAAATCTACATTCAAGGATTGAAGATTAAACTTTGAAGTATGAGAGTCAGTAAAGAGTTCTAGGATGGAAACAAACATGTAGATGCATCAATTATCATACAGTAAAAGTAGTAGTAAAAGGAAAAAGTTCAATAGGGCATTAGTCAATCAAAGAGCTCTAGTGTTAAGCCATAAATCTCACTTGCTAGCCTGGTCATTAGTTTAATGAATTGTATTAGAAGCTCTGACATCAAATGTACTAACCTTAAAGGATCCAAAGCATAAATCTACAAGTTGTTCATGAAGCATCTCATTTTTATATTCCAAGATCAATAACATAGCTCTATTCCAAATAAAAGACTGACATAGCTCTATTCCAAATAAAAGACTGATTATGATAATGCATGTCAGACATAATATGCATACACTTATATACATTTGTTATGAAAATACTTACTTTACATAATAAAAGTCTTTGAGCCTAGGCAAGATTGTACAAATGCTATGCTACTAACATTCAAATTTAGTGTTGTAAAAGTGTATGAAAGTAGTCAGAGTATTCATATGTGAAGCATCTGAATGAGTAAAGATAATAGGAATGATGCTATCAAGATGAACTTGATACTTTGTGGGCCTATCCAGCAAGGGAATATCACTGATAGTGATACTTGTAAAAGGATCATCCTGATAGCCTCAAGGGACTGGTTAAGAGTCTTAAGCTCCTCAAACTCAACATCCATCTTTAGATTTTCATTTGGAGCATCATCTAGAATATCACATGGAGTCTTAATAAAAGGAAAAACTACTCCCATGAATTTTAAAAGCAAAAGACAGTCAATAACATAAGGAGTAATAAAAGATAGGCATATGTCATATGGGTCAATAGGAATTAGCTCTAACAGATGCTCCTTAATGTATCTCTGATAGCCATGAGAATGTTCAAATAAAGAAAAAACATTAAGTCCTTAAAACAACTCTCTCAATTCCTAATCAGAAGGTCCAGCATACCAGCGATACATTCGTCAACCCTAAAAAGGAAGGATGCACTCGAACTTGAAATGAATGCACTTTAAAAAATTATTTGATCATAAAATAAAACCTTTAACTCCTAAACCTTTTTTGCAAGAAATTTCAATAAAAGGAATGAAGCCGTCTAATATAGCACTAATGGAATGGTAGAAAGACAAGCGTAGCCTAAAGCAACAATTTTAATGGTGGAGTATTATGACCCTATCAGAGACATCATCATCATAATCAAAAGGGAAGAATGTAAAAGAATAACATTGCATTTTGACAAAATCTCTTCACTTGAAAATGGACCATACTAACTTATGGTATTTGTGTAGGGAAAAATAAAAGAGAATAAAGAAGGGGAAAGGAACATATACATCAATAAGAATGGGCAAGATAGCAAATGCCAAACACTCATCAAAATAATCTAGGGAAGTAATAAAACTCTATTTCCTTAGATTCTATAATAAAGTACAATCTTAATAATAAAATTCATAAATTAAAAGAAAATTCATCCACTTCATAAGATCATGTGTGAAAAGCCTATCTTATGACCTTTGATTATAAGGCTCTTTTTTATTAGCCTTATAGAATTCAGATGATCAGTTAACGACTTTGTGCTGAGAGTTTGTAAACTCTAATTAATCTAATGCTTGCTTTGCACCTAAACAAGGGGAAGAATATGTAAAAACAAAATCTATGGACTTGCATTATAAATTGCTTGAATTTTAGAGTATCATTTCAATCTTTTGAATAATAAATGTGCATATAATCTATACCAATGCTAAAAAATGAGTACAAGTACAATTTCCCTTGATGGTATCTACACTGAGAAATATGAGAAAGATAGGGGAATACTACGAGGAGAATCGAAATAAGAGCAAGTGTAATTTACTCCAATGCTCAGAAATGAGTAAAAGTGTCAATGTGAAACCTCTAGCAATATCCACGTTGAGTAATGCAAGAAAGGTGGGGGAATACTAAAAGAGGACCATGTCAAAAGCTACTCTATTTACTCCAATGCTCTATAAGAGTATGAGTATCCAAAGGACCTTTCTAATGATATCCACACTGAGTAATATTAGAAAGGTGGGGGAATACTCGAATAAGGAAGAAAAGCACATTAATAACTTAAAGACTTTTTTGATACTCATAATTTGATCTTTTTATGCTCAATTTTCATAAGTTTTGTTTAGCAAATTCTCCCTTAAATTAAGTATGGAAGTAAGCTTTTCACTTGGTAAAAATTATGCTCTTAGTGTAAGATGGTTAATGATACCTTTGACCTTTGTGAATGGCAAATAAATGATAGTCATGAAAATCAAAATTAGTGAGATTCATTGAGTGCACATTATCTCGTGATAAAGTGATGAATTTCCTTATAAATTTTCAAAAATATAATGTACTTTTGTGTACAATTATCATGTTAAAACTAACTTCAACAAGTCATTAGGAATAACAACTCCAAAAGAAGATAAACCCAATACGTCGAATAAGTACTAGCGCTATTAAGTCAATCAAAATTAGCTACATTGAAGGCAGTTGAACAAAGAAATTAGCACAGAATTTCAAACAAATTAGTAAATTCCAATTAAATAAGATGAAAAATTCAAGCATTCAGGTAAATATAGTAAAATTCAAACAGTAAGGGCGAGCAATGAAAGGGTTGTAGTTAATAAAAATGAATCAGTGAGTAATGAAAGGGCCCTAGCTAAATTGTGAGCAGTTATAGACTGTAGCATCGCAACATCATTGGCAAGCAATAAAAGGGTTGTAGTTAATTGCAAGCAGTTATGGACTGTAGTATCAAATACGGGCAACATAATGATTGTAGCTGACTAAAAGCTAACAAGTAATGGATGGATTGCAGTTATTCACTTTTAAAATAAAATTCACTAAATACTACATAGTAATTATAATAGTTTTCTTCAATAACTTTTCCTAGACACTACATAGTAGTTATAACATATTTTCACTAAATGTCCCATAGGGAATATAGTAAAAATCATGATCACTAGATGCTCATAGGGTATATAATGAAAATTACAATTGCTAAATGTCCCATATAGAATATAGTGTTACTTATTAAATGTCCCATAGGGAATATAACAAATGCACTGAATATAGTGTTAATTGTTATTCACTGAACACAATGATAACATCACCACTATATGTTCCACAGGAACTATAACCTGTTTTCAAAATACATTGAACACAGTGCCAATTAGTATTCTTTGAACATAGTGATAGCATTACCGTTATATGTTCCATAGGAACTATAGCCTGTTTTCAAAATACATTGAACACAGTGTCAATTACTATTTACTGAACACAGTGATAGCATCATCGCTATATGTTCTAATAGAACTATAGCCTGTTTTCAAAATGCACTAAACACGATGTCAATTGCTATTCACTAAACACAGTGATAGCATTATAACTATATGTTCTATCGGAACTATAACCTATTTTCAAAATACACTGAACACAGTGTGAACCATTATTCACTGAATAATAACATCATCGCTATATGTTCCACTTAAACTATAGCCTATTTTCAAAATACATTGAACATAGTGTCAACCATTATTCATTGAACACATTGATAGCATCATTGCCATATGTTCCACCAAAACTATAACCTATTTTTAAAATACACTAAACACAATGTGAACCATTATTCACTGAACATAATAATAACATCATCGCTATATGTTCCACTTGAACTATAGCCTATTTTCAAAATACATTAAACACAGTGTCAACCGTTATTCACTGAACACATTGATAGCATCATTGCTATATGTTCCACTAGAACTATAACCTATTTTTAAAATACACTGAACACAGTGTCAACTGTTATTCACTAAACACAGTGAAAGCATGACCATTATATGTTCCATCAGAACTATAGTCTATTTTCAAAATGCACTGAACATAGTGTCAATCGTTATTCACTGAACACAGTGATAGTATCACAACTAGAAATCCATAGCAATTATAGTGTTCCTTAATTTGCATTCAAACTATATAGTGTCATGCATAGTCATGGCACATAGGTAAGTGTTTTAACTCTTTATTTTGAAATTATGTGCTTATATTACTTTACCATGATTTGTCAATTAAATAGCGACAAAGGGGGCAACTGTAAGCACCTTATTTTTGGGATGCATTAATGCATAGATACGACGAGAACTTCTATGATGAAAATTTAATTGAAATTTATCTGTAGATATTGATTTTGGAATTTTAGGACTAAAATTATGGGTTTTAAGGACTAAATTGCAATGTTTTAGGGGGTTTTTAATTGCAAAATTGAACTTCCTTTAGGGGCCTTTTGTAATTAAAAGTTAAAAAAAGGGGTTGATTGGTTTTACAAAAAATCGATCAGAAATAAAAAAATCAGATCGGATTTTCATAATTCTGATTAGCGCATTTTATTTTATTTTTGAGAAAATATACATTTATTTAATTTTTCTTTGGTAAAAAAATAATAACAATAAGTATAAATAAATACATAAATTTAATATATCTTGTTTTATGCGTTTACGTGTTTTCTTCGTGTATCAGATAGCTTATTTTTCTTGGATTAAATCATAAAAATTATCAAGAAAAATAATCTTATAAGGATCTGGAGACTCCTAAGACCAGGGGGGATTTGGATTTTAAAGGCGAAGGAAGAGAGAAAAAAAAGAAGGGAGGTTACTTAAAGGAAAAAAAAAAAGACGCTACTGAGTTAAAAAAAAAAGCTTTGAAAATAAAAGAGAGATACATTATTTAGTTTTAAAAACACAGTACGTCTAGTGATATCCAAAATCAATTTGGAAGTCAATTTTCAATGATGATTCTCATTCTAAGGGCAATCAAACTGCACAACATCATTCTATTTTTTTCTCTTTTTTTATTTTATTCTTTTCTTTTCTTTGATTTCATTTTATTATTTGATCATCTACAAATTGTTTTTATTCTATTTTGTTTTTTGTTTTTGTGATTTTAATTATGATGGGCATAAACAAAATCATGGGCTGAATGCATAAGGAAAATCCATAAAGATCCATGAGATATCATGGATTTAAATTTGTAGCCTTTTTAATCAGATTTTAGGTTTTTAATATTCTCTAATTTTTTATGTTCTTTTTTATTATTTATTTGGTTTATTTTGGCATGTAATTAATTAGTTTTAATTTACATACGTAGGAATTGTAATAGCCCTAGTAGTGGGAATAGTGAAACCCTTAATTTTTTCTGCACTTAAAATTGATTAGTAATTAGATTCATTTGGTAAAACCTAAATATAAATCATTGGTGGCTTAGTTAATTAGGGTTGTATGCAAATTGAATTTGGATTGGAAATCACAATATGTATGTTTTTTACTCATTATTTGTTTTAATTTGTTGTTTGGGCTTGTTTGTATGTTTTTATTTGTTTTGGGTCTCAAACCCATGTTTAGGTCCTACCTCATTTAAAAGAGGCTTTTAATTGGATTTTACGTTTTAATTAACTTTAAAATCAATTTAGGCTGATTTTAGGTTAATTTTAGATTCTTAGGCCCATTCTAGTTTAATTAAAATAGATTTAAGATCATTTCATTTAATTTAAAATTAATTAGAATTAGTCCCACTAATCCATTCCAAATCAATTTTCCATAAAATCAATAGACTTAGGGTCGCTTTTTAGAATTAAAACAAGTAAACTTAGACTAATTAATTAACTTAAAATGTTGGCCCACCTTTAGCTTTATTTCACTTGTAAATAAAATGTAGATTTAGCCTATTTAATTAAAATTGATGTAGATTAGACTAATTCAGAGATGTTGCATTTTATGAATGCATTATTTTTATGCTTTTTCATGACTAATTGCCTTGGAGTAAATGTAAGGTAAATTAGGGTTTAAATGAAATTACATGCAAATAGGGAATAATTTAGCAATTAATAAGGTAATTCTAAACGAACATAAAACTAAAAGAAGTTAGTATTTTGTATCTAGAAATTTCTGGTTCTAGTGCTAACTCTCTTTTAGGGAATTGAGTTACCACCACCTTCGATTTATCCTAATTATTACCTTGGGTGGTGACTCCTTATCTCCACGCTATGTCTTTATGATACAGTAGTGTGTTCTTTGGAGCTCTGAGCTCAAATAGTATTGTGGTTGCTAAAATCTTGGACGTATGTTAAACCTCGCCATCTACACTATACCTTGATTGTGATTCCATCAAACTTTAGGATATTGTCCTAAAAAGTTGGGAACCACCTACAACTACCATTGATGGTGTGGCAACCACTATTGCAAGAAGCTAATGGAATAATGAACAAAAGGAGAAAAATCATAAAAATAAAAAGGCTATGATCACTTTAGTTTGTTTCATGATAAAAGAAGATCAACATTACATGTCAGCCAAGGAAATGTGGGAGACCTTAGAAAATCATTATGAAGGCAATGTACAAGTTAGAAGCAAAAAGGTTCAACTTTATTTGTATGAATATGAACTTTTCAAAATGAAGCCTTAGGAATTAATCATAGAGATGACAAACCATCTCAATGCTCTCCTCACAACCCTCAAGAAACTTAAAAAATATTTCTCCAATGAAAAAGTGAACAACAAGATTTTAAGAATCCTACCTAATAAGGATTAGGAATCCCGAGTCACTTCAATTGAGGAAGCTAAAAATCTCTCTACCCTCTCAACTGATGTGCTTATTAGCAAGCTCTTGACATATGAGCTCATAATTAAGTGATGAGGTGAATAATAAGAAGAGAAGAAAAAGAGCATAGCATTGAAAGTTTTACAAGAAGAAAGTGAAGATGAAAATATTGAAGACTCTAGTGATGAAGATGGTTGTCACTACCGGAACTTGAAGGTATATGACCAGCATTAGGGAATGAGAAATACAAAAATGCATCCAAAACCTGTAGTAAGCCTTAAAACTTTTTTGCGAATTAAAAACAATTAACGGAATAATAATATCAAAATAAATCCATCAATACCAAATGCAGAAGACAATATTCCAAGTACATTAGTATCACAATTTTAAAATAGTTCATAATACAAATGATACAAATTCATACTCAACTATTACGGTATCTAAAGTATGATTATACAATACAAAAATCAATTAAGCATACATAAAGCAACTAGTAAAGAAGAAACTCGGCGTAGACGGTGACTGCTGGAAGAATGATTGTGAGATTTTGAAAAATAAATTAAGGGGAATCAGACCTCACTGAGTGAATCAATTTTATAAAATGCATGCTGGTTTGAAAAATTTATGAAATTCCTTTTTAAAGATAAAATAAAATAAATATAAATATAAATATAAATATTAAAATCCTTTACTTTTCTCAAATATTCTTAAGATATAAAATACCTTTCAAAATCATAATTCACTTTATTATAAAATTTTAAGACAAAATCAAATAAATATAAATTTAGGTGAAAAATCTAGTACAACACCTAAACCATCAAATTCTAATAGCCTATTAGCTCACTTAGTCCAAATAAATGTCATCCCGAGAGCAAGCTTAATCAAGTTACAGTCGCAGTCTAATCACTTAACCCAATACTGATGTCCTAAGAGCAAGCTTAACCAAGTTACATCCCTTTTCCAGCCCGAGAGCACAAGTTTCCATTGAACTCATTCACATACATAATACATGATCATACCTGTGCGCATATGGTTCTAATAATACCCACTAGGTAGCATGTTTTACTATTTTCTCTAAATCATTTGAATCACAATCAAATAAATTAATTAATTAAAGTGAGATAAAATAAATTCCATAAAACATGCTCTTGAATACATATCATGATTATAAATAGGGTAATCACACATATGACAATATAAATCATGCATTGGCAATATAAATGAATTCATAAATAAATTCTTACAATCAATTCATTATCCTTTTAATCATATGAAAATATAATTTAAAATTGCACAACAAACATTCCATAAAATCAACTCACTGGTTAAGCGTGTTGGGTGATGCTTCCTCTACAGTCCAAATGTTACAACTTTGGTTCTGAAGTCCTTTAAAATAAATAATATTTATTTAAAATATGCTCATTCGATAAAATAAAGAAATCTATAAAAATTCTCAAAATTTTTAAAAACATGGAAGGATGAGATTACTAGATTTAAGACAAAATGCTATATAGACTCAAAATTTTACAAATAATGATGTCATATTTTACGAGAAATCTACTAAAAATTTGGTAGAGTCTTCTTTATAAAATGGACATCTATCTATTGAAGTGAAGTTGATCATATACGAAATGACACTTATAATAGTCTCATAGCTCAACAACTTGAATTGAGCCCCACACTAAACTTATGCCCAATTAAGAACCAATTTCACAACAATAACAAAATAGTGTTATTTTCATTAAAATCATTGATAAATCATAAAAATTCATTTAACCTTCATAACTCAATTTATTTCCATAACAAAACATAAAAGCTATTTATTTCCAAAATAAATAATAGAATTCTAATTTATGATTGAAATTTGGTCAACAAAATCCATTCTCATATTTTTATAATTAATTTAACATTAATTGCAAATAACCATTCAAAGCACTTAAATATATCATAAAATTAGCAAATAACTTATTTAAGCTTAAAAATAATAAATAAGTTTATTATTCTATTATTTTCCAAAAATTAATATTAATTATCTAAAAATAGAAAATAAATTATGAAAATTATTTTAATACTATTATTATTCAAAATTTGTCTAAAACATAATAATTAACAATAAATTTACTTAAAATACAAAAATTACCAATTTATAATTATTTTTCCAAAAATTCTATTTTGGCATAGACTTTCAAAAATTCATAATTAAAAATCTATACATAATTTCATAAAACTTTCTTATCAAAGATTAATCAACATAATATATAGAATTTAATAAAAATATGTTCACATTTCGGGTCCAAAACAATACTGTGAACAATACCTAAGGCCTAGAATAGTGACCTAAAACTCAACTTCCTCAAAAATTTGCAAACTATGCATCAAATGAAAGCTCTCAACCTTAATTTAACTAATCTAAACTCAATTTGACATAAATCAATCAAGCTCAATTTCACAAATTAAATAAAAAAGACCTAGAATTAATTTCTTAAAATTGAAGTCCTTACCAGTTATAGAGCTTGAAATTAATTAAGGGGAATAACTACACAAGGGGTTAGGATCATTTAGCACCTACCAGCGAGGACCGTCATCACTGGAGTTGGCTCCAGTAAGCTCTCCCCCCAAAATGGCCAAACTAAACCGAGAGAGAGAGAGAGAACGTGTAATATCCCGAGGTTTTAACTATTTTTATACTGTATTGGGATATGCAGTGTTAATAATTTTGTATATAATTATGATATTTTTATGAGTTTGTTATTTAATTAAAACTAATTTTAATTGTTTTATATTATTTTAAGTTCTTTACGTAAAATTTTCCCGAGAATTATATTTTCAGGGAAATTGACACGTAAATAATTTAATACTAATTATTTTGACTAGTTTTATGAGTTTGCATGAACTCATATATAATTTTTAAAGTGCTAAAATAAAGTGTATATATGTGTATTTATTTAAATTAAATTAGGGTTTAATTAATCACCTTAATTTTTATTATTTAGCTTTAATATTAATTAATTAATTTTAAGTGTATAAATTATTAAATATATTAAAATATATGTGTGGTGAGAATTATTTATGTGTGGGATTATTATTATTATAATATATGATTTGGATATATATATATGATGGTGATCCTGTACCTCCAGTCGTTCAGCCTGCTCAGCTTGTCTATCAGTAGGGTATGTTTGACCCTGAGGCAGCTTTGTTCTATGCCAGAGTTGGCAGGATCACCTTTGATGGGACTTTCGATTTGTTAGACTTTCTGCACGTGATCAAGACTAGGACTCGGACTGCTCACACCGAGTACCAGTAGATTATGATCGCTGAGCTATCTATTAAAGGACCAGCCCTAGACTGGTTTATTCAGATGATCCAGCCCTATATGATGACGATGACCTGGGCTCAGTTTCAAGAGCGGTTTATGAGGAGATTCTGTCCAGAGCCTCTCCACATGAGCTATCATCTCTGATTGACCAGCATTTCTCGCGATGATAGATCTGTAGAGGAGTACACCCGAGAGTTCCTTCGGCTGGGTAGATATGCAGAGGACCTGATGCGAGATCAGTATTTTATAGTCACTACCTACATTACCGAATTAGGTTCAGCATTTGCTGGTATGCCTACAGCAGGCCTTACTCTGGAGTCTATGATTGAGTTGGCTAAGGAGATTGAGCTGAGGCTAGTTAGGCAGGGAGCGATGCCTGATTATTACCAGCTGGGAGTTCAGTCGAGTGGATTGCAGACTACTCCATATTCGAGTTTTCATGTTGGTTCGAGTAGTCAGCAGAGAGGTCTGACTTAGCAAAGTCAAAGGCAGCAGCAACGAGTGCATCGAAGTAGTAGACATGGACATGGAGGTCAGCGTAGACCATTCAGATTTGGGTCAGGTGCTTTGAGTAGTAGCAATGGTCGTAGTTCTGGATCAGCTGCCAGTGTATGCTAGACCTGCGGTAGAGTCCATCAGGGACCGTGTTACCTGACACCATTGACATGCTTTAGATACGGGCAGACATGACTTTATGCCAGATCGTGTCCTTACTCTGGGTATCATCAGCTGCAGATTCCATGATTTCCATAGTAGTCGATTGCTAGTGCTGCATTCGTACCATTTTAGTTGCCTCCAGCCTAACATCAGAGTTCCACTCAGCTTATTCCACAGCAGGGTCATGGTAGAGGTACTAGAGGAGGTGCCAGAGGTGTTGGCCAGGCTTCTACCAGTCAGTAGGGAGGTCGAGGACAAGCCAGAGTCTTCCACCTTACTCAGCAGGATGCTCAGGCATCTAATGTAATCATGGCAGGTATTATTTCTGTTTGTTACCTAGATGCATAGGTTTTGTTTGATCCGGGTGCCACACATTCGTTTGTTTCTCCCATTTTTGCTTCCAAGTCTTATTGGCAAGCTTCGAGGATGGCTTTTCCTTTGTCTGTTGCCACTCCTCTGAGCAATTCTTTGGACACCGATATTGTTCTTTCTGGTTGTCCAGTTCTTGTGGGAAGTAGAGAATTACCTGCTGATTTGATTCTGTTGGATGTGATGGAGTTTGATGTTATTCTGGGTATGGATTGGTTATCTCAGCACTATATCGTGGTAGATTGTCATAATAAAGAGGTGACTTTCAGAATTCCTTATGAAGAAGAATTTAAGTTTGTGGGTGATAGGAGTTCAGCACCTCAGAATCTTATTTCTGCTATTACGGCTAGGAAGTTGCTGAGGAAAGGATGTCAGGGATATTTGGCATTAGTTAGGGATACTTCAGTGGAGAAGTTGTCACTCATAGATGTTCCTATTACCTGTGAGTTTCCTGATTTTTTTCCTAAGGAGTTGCCAGGTTTACCACCTCACAGAGAGATTGAGTTCTGTATAGATGTGGTTCCAAGTACTACTCCTATATCTATGCCACCCTACAGAATGGCTCCTACAGAGTTGAAAGAATTGAAGGAGCAGTTGTAAGAGTTATTGAATAAGGGTTTTATCAGACCTAGTGTTTCTCCTTGGGGTGCACCAGTCCTATTTGTGAAGAAGAAGGATGGTATCCTCAGACTGTGCATAGACTACAGAGAGTTAAACAAGGTGACAGTGAAGAATACGTATCCTCTCCCGAGGATAGATGACTTGTTTGATCAGCTACAGGGTGCACAGTTCTTTTCTAAGATTGATTTGAGGTCGGGTTATCATCAACTGCGGATTAGTGAAGCCGATTTCATAAAATGGCATTTTGCACTCAATATGGCCACTATGAGTTTCTAGTGATGTCTTTTGGTTTGACTAATGCACCAGCAGCTTTTATGGACCTGATGAACAGGGTATTTAGACCATATGTGGATTAGTTTGTGGTAGTCTTCATTGATGATATACTGGTATATTCGAGGAGTATGGAGGAGTATGTATATCATTTGAGGACTGTACTACAGACACTGAGAGATTATCAACTTTATGCTAAATTATCGAAGTGTGATTTCTGTATAAAGAGTGTTTCTTTTCTTAGACACGTGGTGTCTAAAAAAGGTATCTAGGTTAATTTACAGAAGATTGAAGCAGTGCCTGAGTGGCCTAGACCGACTTCTATTACTGAGATTCAGAGTTTTCTAGGTTTAGTTAGGTATTATAAGCAATTTGTGTAGGATTTTTCCAGAATTATAGCCCCTATGACTCGTTTGACTCAAAAGAATGTTAGATTCAAGTGGTCAGAAGCTTATGAGAATAGTTTCTAGTTATTAAAGGAGAAATTGACCACAGCCCTAGTGTTAGCTTTGCCTAATAGTGTGGATAAGTTCACAGTTTATTGTGATGCCTCTAGAGTTGGCCTTGGTTGTGTGTTGATGCAAAATGGTAGGGTGATAGCCTATGCTTCAAGGCAATTGAAGAAGCATGAGCAGAACTATCCTACACATGACCTAGAAATGGCTGTAGTGATCTTTGCTCTCAAGTTTTGGAGACATTATCTATACGGGGTGACTTGTGAGATTTTTACTGATCACAAAAGCCTTAAGTACATTTTCCAACAGAGAGATCTGAATATAAGGCAAAGAAGATGGTTGGAATTGTTAAAGGATTATGACTGTGAGATTTTATATCATCTGGGCAAGGCTAATGTGGTAGTAGATGCCTTGAGTAGGAAGTCCTCAGGCAGTCTTACTCACATCAGTGTTGAGAGGAGACCGTTGATCCAGGAGTTGTATTTATTGGTGGATCAAGGTCTGATGATGAAGATCGGTAGGTTAAGTGGACTACTAGCTCAATTTAAAGTGCGATTTGTATTGAGGGATAGGATTAAAGCAGCTCAGAGCCGAGATCCTATTCTAGAAGAGCTTGCAGAGAATGTTCGAGCAGGGAAGTTCACCGATTTCACCCTCGATGATGATGGTGTGTTATGGATTAGTGGTAGATTATGTATTCCTGATGTGGATGATTTGAGAGAAGAGATCCTAGAGGAAGCACATTCTATAGCCTATAGCGTACATCTAGGTGTCATTAAGATGTACCACAGTATTAGAGATTTATACTAGTGGGACGGACTGAAGAAGGATGTCGCTGATTATGTTGCTAAGTGCCTGACGTGTTAGCAAGTGAAAGCTGAACATCATAAGCCTTCTGGGAAGCTTTAGCCTCTTCCTATTCCCGAGTGGAAGTGGGAAAGGATAGCTATGGATTTTGTGGTTGGTTTACCTCGTTCTAAGGATGGATACGATTCCATCTGGGTGATTGTAGACATGTTGACAAAGTTTGCACATTTCTTGCCTGTGAAAGCCACCTATTCTATAGCTAGATTGGCAAAGCTATATGTGAAGCATATTTTGTCTCTTCATGGAGTACCTGTGTCCATTGTGTCAAACAGAGGTTCAGTTTTTACCTCTCATTTTTGGCAGAAGTTGTAGGAAGCGATGGGCACTAGGTTGGATTTTAGTACTACTTTTCATCCTCAGACAGATGGTCAGTCTGAGAGGATGATCCAGACACTAGAAGATATATTGAGGATGTGTGTCTTGGATTTGGGAGGTAGCTGGGATGATCATTTTCCTCTTATTGAGTTTGCATATAATAACAGCTACCATAGCAGTATTGGCATAGCACCATATGAGGCGTTGTATGGAAGGAAGTGTAGATCCCCTTTGAGTTGGGAAGATATTGGGGAAAGAGCTTTGACTAGACCTGAGATGGTTCAGGATGTTGCAGAGAAAGTCACCGTGATTAAGCACATATTAGAGACCGCAGTTAGTAGACATAAGAGCTATGCGTATCCTAGGCGCAGAGATGTGGAGTTTCAGGTTAGAGACTATGTTTTTCTGAAGGTGTCTCTGATGAACAGTGTGATGGGATTTGGTAGGAAGGGTAAGTTGGCACCGAGATATATCGGACTGTTCGAGATTCTGGAGAGAGTTGGCACTGTTGCATATATGTTGGCTTTGCCCCTAAGTATGTCACAGGTGCATCCGGTATTTCATATCTCGATGCTGAGGAAGTATATCTTAGACCCTTCACACGTGTTACAGCCCGACAGTGTAGAAGTGAGTGAAGATTTGATATTTGTGGAAAAACCTGTGGTGATCATTGATTATCAAGTTCGACAGTTGCAGTCAAAGCATATTCTGATGGTCAAGGTTCTGTGGCATAGTAATAGAATTGAGGAGCATACGTGGGAGACTGAAGCTGAGATGCGAGCTTCTTACCCGTATCTCTTCCCTTCTTGATTTTCTAATCATTTTTTTCTAGAATTCGGGGACGAATTCTTGTAAGGGGGGAAGACTATAATATCCCGAGTTTTTAAATATTTTTATACTGTATCGGGATATGGAGTGTTAATAATTTTGTATATAATTATGATATTTTTATGAGTTTGTTATTTAATTAAAATTAATTTTAATTGTTTTATATTATTTTAAGTTCTTTACGTAAAATTTTCCCGAAAATTATATTTTTGGAGAAATTGACACGTAAATAATTTAATACTAATTATTTTGACTAGTTTTATGAATTTGCATGAACTCATATATAATTTTTAAAGTGCTAAAATAAAGTGTATATTTAAATTAAGTTAGGGTTTAATTAATTACCTTAATTTTTATTATTTAGCTTTAATATTAATTAATTAATTTTAAGTGTATAAATTATTAAATATATTAAAATATATGTGTGGTGAGAATTTTTTGTGTGTGGGATTATTATTATTATAATATATGATTTGGATATATATATATATATATATATATATACATGTATACATATTTATTTAACAAAAAATAAAGTTTACAATATTTACATGATTGCCATTGAAGCTTCCTCTCCCTCCCGATCGTCTTTCTCACGAATTCGATCATTGTCACGCCATTTCTTCACCGTCAGTGTGCCTCCCGGCGTGCCACCTTCGTCCCCAGCCAGCCTCGCTGTCTTTTCTTCATTCTCTGGCACCGTTTGAAGCTCGAAATCATTGGAAAGCCGAAGCTCATCTTCACCGTCGATTAAGCACTTTTTGACCATCGTTTTCAACACCGCCGGTCTCTGTCTTCTCCTTAAGCTCCGGTGAGTGTGATTCCAAGCTTTGTTTCACTTAAAATGGTCTAGATTTCCCTAGGTTTCAATTTTTTAATTTCTGCCTATTAGGGTTCTTGATTTTTTTGAGCTTTAATTTGATTGATTCATGAAAACTTCCTTCACAAACTTTGATCCTTGTAGCTCAATCTATACTCTGTAATTTTTATAGAATTTTTGGAATTTATTTTGATTTTTGGGTATTTTTTATTATTTTATTAATATTTTATAATTTTTGAAATTAATTAATTAAGTTATAAATTATGTTTTATGGTAATTATAGGTGTTGAAATGAATTATAGAAATTTATTTGTAATTTTTGTGAATTTTTTATGTATTATTTTGAATTTATTTAGTTTATGTGATTTTGAAAAAAATGGGTTAATTATGTGTTTAATTGAAATAAATTGGTTAATTAAGTATATTTATTGATATTATTGAAATATATGTTGAGAAATTAATTTTGTGCAATTATCTTATTTTTGGTGAATTTTTGGATTTATTTTAGTAAATTTATATATATAGGGGTATTTTGGTAATTTTATACTAAATTGGCTAAAAACGTAATTAAATTGGTTTTAATAGTTATTTAGGGTATAAAAATGATTTCTACAAATTTTTTTGTATTTTTAACTAATTAAAACTATTTTTCGTAAACTATTTTCAAATTATATATAATATATGATTTTTTTCTAATAAAATGAGTTTTCATCGGTTTTTACTGTGTTTTAGGGTTAATTACGTAGTTTGTACTTATAAAATGTATTTTTATTATACGAGGGTGTTTTCGGTATTTTATAAATATTCCGTGAATTGTAACCCTCGGTCGGTGATTTGTAGTTTGGAGTCCGACCAAGGGATTTTGGTTGTGAATATTGTGTTATTTTGAAGTTTATTTCTTTGCAAGGTCGGCTCTACTCTTTGAGTAGAGAGATGTCCATTTTACAGGGGAGATTCTGCCAGATTTTTAGTAGAATTCTCGTAAAATGTGATGTCCGGTCGAATTCTGATTTAATTTTGTGTCTAGCATTCTAGATCGAGTCTTTAAAACTTCTGTTAGATTTATTATGATTCCTGTCATTATTTGTTTGTTTAGTTGTGCCGAGACCGAGGCCTAGTGGACCAGGCCCGTTGGACCCATCTCGAGGAGCTCAATAAATAGTGAGTTGTTATTATATATATATATGCTCTAGGGTGCATGATTTTAGAAATATATGTGTTATTTTGATTAAATATGCATAATGATTTAATTAGTACTTAAGTTTGTTTTTAGTTTATTTTTGGTTTATTTTCGGTTTATTTTTGGTATATTTTAAACTATATGCATGTTTTATTAATGAATTATGTTTAAAATGTTTTTGAATATATTTCTAGTTTATTTTGTAATTTAATTGGATTTATTTGACGTATATATACTTGAAATATATCTGGTTTACTTTTGGTATATTTCTAGTATATATATGGTTTATATTGCTATTTTATCTAAATTCATGCATCATTTATTTTTATGAATGTATGTTTTATATTTTAATGAAGGATATCAATAGAACGTGTTACTCAGTGGGTAGCAGTAGGACCGAGTACGTACCGGTACGCTGATAGCATTTAGGCTATATTACTAACCATTTGTAGATATTGATTGGATTTGATTATTTGATGTGTGAGATATGATTTGGGAGTGTGATTGCTGGAGCTCGATTGACCAAGTGTCTCGGGGCTAATCACACTGACAGTCAGACTACTGGAGCTCGGTTGACTTAGTATCTCGGGGCCAGTCTACTGTCCAAATGGAATAAGTGAATATATTTGGAATAAGTGAGCCTGTATGGCTAGAGTGTTGTCTAACACTATTTTGAGGTTGCGATTTTCTAGGGTTCTATTTGATCCTTCATAAATAGTGATTTTCAATAAAAATATATAAAATGATTTTATTACATATGTGTGTATTTGCTTGTATACATACGTATTATATATACTTTTGACTGTGTGCATTGTCATTTAGCATGCATGTATATATATTATAGCAATTCACTCAGTGAGGTCTAACTCCCCTCCATTGATTATTTTTCAGGAGAGTCATCGTCATCAGACCTCAATAGCAGACCCGTACGTCGGATTTCTTCCGCCCCGGCTTTATTATGTAAACTGCTCACATGAGTTTTTTTATTATTAATCTGGACACTGCAGTAGTTGTAAAAATTGAAAAAGGATATTGTATTATATTGGTATAAGTTATGTACTTTAAATATTTAAACTGGATTTGTATTAAAAGTTCATTTATATATATGAGATGAGTTATTGATTTAAATCTCGTGGTGGATTATTATTTAATTATTTATGATTTTATTTTTGCTGCAGATTATTTTAATTATGTTATTATTATTATTGCATGTTTTATTTTTATTTTAAGGCTTGCAACGGGTTCCGGATTCGAAAGAATTCCCGTTCTCTAACACCGATCATGGCCCCTGTTTTGGGTCATGATAGAACGGGTGGTGCTGGAGGTGGATTCAGGGTGGTGAGGCGACTTAGTGGCGATGTCCGACGTCTTTGGGGTTGAATGAAGTTGGTGGTGGTGGTGGCTGTGGCTTTAAAAGGGAGAGGAATAAGAATGTCGGGAAGAAAAAAGAAAAAGAAGAGAAGAGAAAAGAAAGAAAAGTAAAAGAAAAAAGGAGAAAAAAGTTTTTTTTCTAAGTAAGGTGCAAAGGTAAAAATTTAATGTTTAAAAATTAAAAAATCTCTTATACCAATTATACACACTCAATTAAATATACACTTATATACATAAACTATAGTTTTACAAAACAATATTTTAATTGAAGTTTTGTTAACCATATACTTTTAACACTAATTTAATAAAATATTTAAACTTAATAATCCATATTTAATATTAATAATTAAAAAAATTTGAGTCTTTACAATGGTGACATTGCCATGCTCACTAAGAACTTGAAGAAGTTTTTAAGAAAGAAAAATTTCTTAAGAACAAAAGACTATAACAAGAAGTATGAAGGGGAAGGTAAGAAGAAAACTAAAGAAGTTACTTACTATGAATGCAAGAAACTGGGTCACATCCAAAGTGAGTACCCCAAGCTCAAATTCAAGAATAAAGGAGTAAAGGAGAAAAGAAATGCGCTACTTGGGATGACTCTTTTGAATCCGAAAAGGTTAAGGAAAAATAAGAAATGGCCAACCTTTACATCATGGCTCTTGAAATGAAAATGAGGTACCATCTATTTCTTATTCTTCCTTTGATGATTATGATGATTATTGTGATGATGATGATGATGAGAGCTCTATTGTGAGCAAACTCTTAATTAAATGCAGAAGCATACTTTCCAGGGAGAAACATTATAAGCATGAGTTAATTAGCTTAACTAAGGAATTCAAAAATTTAAAGATTAATTTTTCTAAGCTTGTTAAGTCAAATGAGAAACTTACTTATGATTTAAAATCTTCAAATTTCTTGTAAGAGCAACTCAAGAAAGAAAGTGATGAAAATCATAAACTTTCTAATGAGGTTGTTGAGCTAAAAAATTCCATATCAAAATTCTAAAGAGGAAAAGAGAGTTTAGATAATTTACTTGACTGTCAAAAATTTCATGGAAATACTTATGAAATTAGATATGCTAATGGAATGGTCTCTTCTTATTCATCATCACATATTAAATTTGTTAAAGCATCATGCAATTCCATTCATTCTACCTTTAAACCGATGAGACTCAAGCTTTCAAAACTAATAGTTTCATGTGTCAAATATTAAAGGAAAGTCTCATAAGACTCAATCCTATATAACATAAAGAGGTAAGTCTCATGCTAGAAAACCACAACCTAAACATGCTTACATGTACATTAGACACAACACTCATAAGTACGTTGCCCAACACAAAGCACCTAAACTTGCTATACAAACCTATCAAAATACACATTGTCATTGTCAATGCATGTCTCACACTATGACTCAAAATAATAGGAGACACACACCACCTTAACACCAAAAGCATGTCTCATTTTATAAGCAATCATATGCACCTAGAAGAAATAGGTTTGCAAAAGTTGAATGTTTATATTGCATGATCAAGGGACATAATAATAATGTATGTTTCTATAAAAGACTATATGTGAATTTTCTTCCTTTAGATTGTCTAAAAACTAACCAACCTAGACCAAGAGAGTTTGAGTTCAAAAGAACACTTAAATTATTTTGTGTAGGTATGCTTGAAATCCACTAGAGTAAAAAGTAAGTGGTATCTTAATAGTGGATATTCAAGGCACATGACGATATGCAATTGCAAGGGAAAGATCAGTGGTTGCCATTAATAATTTATTCAAAAGTTTCAATAGTTGAAATGGAATATTATGTATATGAGTGATAAAAAAGTGGAGACCACACATTTTTCTATTTGTAAATTCATTTTTTCATTTTATATAGCTATAATCCATTTGCCCATAATGTAATGTGGCTAAATCTAAATTTTTTTTTTTAAGAGTTGATGTATCTGACACTAATCCAAAAGGAAATGTTGCATTAGCTAGTGAAATTTGGAAGTCCCACTTATAGTCCACTTCCAAACTAGTTAAAAGAAAATAAAATTGTTGTCCATCTTTGTCTCAAAAGAAATAAAAAAAATTATCATCCATCTTTGTCTTAAAAGCAACACCATGTCAAAGTCAATATATATGTGTATGTGTATGTTATTATAAGAAAAGCATCTAGGTGGTTAAAATCAAACTAGTATCCCACAAACACTCCAAATTCAAGAAAAAATAGCACCCATTACAACCAAATACTTAGTAGCACTTCACACAAGCATTTTAGCAAACACATGCATTGCAAAAAAAAAAAAAAACACACACACACACATATATATATATATATCACTCCAAATTCAAGAAAAAATAACACTAGTTGCTACCAAATACTTAGCAACACTTCACACAAGCATTTTCACAAACACATGCAATGCAAAAAAGAAGACATTGAAGCCAACACACACACAAAAAAGCTATAAAACCTAAATGTATATAATTCCTAACTACTTTAAGAAATAAAGCCGAACTAGAACACCTACCACAACACAAGAAAACAATAAACCCAAGAAAAAAAAAGCCTAATTCTTTAAAAAAAATCTAACCAAAACACCTATCATAGCACAAAAAAACAACAAACCCAAGAAAAATAAAATCCTAACTCTTCCAAAAAATCCAACCTGAAATCTAAACTTTAGTCACTATAATAACATAAGTAAGTAGATAATAAAAATGAAGACTCACCTACATTCCTAATTGAAAACCCATAAAACCATAATCCAATAACCTCAACAATAGTAACTAAACACACACAACATATTAAAGCTGGAATAAAATGGATTTAAAATGAAATAATTGTTCCTTTATATTTGTATCTCACACTCCTTTCTTCTGAAACTGATTCGCACTACTCTTTTTTTTAGTTTTTTCCTTTAATTTCATTCTAGTAAATCCTCCTCAGCTTAGCTCTTGGGTTTAGATCCTTTGATTTTTTTGCTTTTTTTTTGGTAAAACTCTTTCTACAGTCAGAAAAGAAGAGAAGAAAAGCATCAAAATGCACAAATTAGTAAGGATTAGTGGAATTAGGATGTGAAAAAGAGTGTAGAGGAAGAAGGGGAGGAGAATACGGGTGAGCACAGGTCGAAAAAATTCAATGATTTAAAATCTCTAGAACCGTATCATATTTTGGGGAATTAAAAAAAATTTATAGTACCAGTACCTAATTTAAAAATCTTCATACCTACCATCTCATTTTTTGAGACAGTTCAGTATAGAGGTTCGGTTCTATAAGAACAGATTGGTGTGGTATAGTTCAAAATAGGAATTTGGATGTAATACATAAGTTTATATAACTAATTAAAATTATATTTATTATCCATAAATAAAAATGACATATTTTTGGATAAAAGTATGTCATTTTGGTATATATATATATGTACACGCACACACACACACAAAATAATAATAATAATAATAATAATAATAATAATAATAATAATAATAATAATAATAATAATAATAATAATAATAATAATAATAATTATTATTATTATTATTATTATTATTATTATTATTATTATTATTATTATTATTATTATTATTATTATTATTATTATTATTGAACTTTGAGAGGTAAAATAGTCATTTTTTATGGTTAAAAGTAATTAAGTAAAATTAAATTTAATCTGTGTGTTCAAGTGTTTATATCTAGGTTAGTTAAATTTACAATATTCAAGTTTTGGCACAAACCTATGATAAATGTATCATGATCATAACTACACAAGTTAAATAATGAAAAGTCAACCTTTTAACTTTATCAAGTCTACAACTCTGTCATAAGTGATGGTGAACTCATCGTAAGTGATGACAAGGGGCAAAATGGGAGATCAAATTTTTTAATCAAAATCTTAAATCAAATTTAGTCAAGTATGATAGGAATCTTTACTATAAGTGGTTACAAGCAAATTCCAATCATAAAAAAACTTTTTAAGAAAATTATGGAGTTTTAATTTGTAAATTTCAAAAAATTCTTAAGAGTTATCATGACTAGTGTCACCACTAGTATTGTAAGCACCCAATTTCATGATGCAATTGTGCATAGTGTGATGAAAGCCCCTATGATGAAAAATTAATCGAGAAATTGATCTTTAGTGTTGAAATTTGAGATTTCAAAGACCTAATTATAGTATTTTTGGACCTAACTGCAAAATCTTGAATCTAGAAATTGTCATGAGCTGTCATGAGCAATGATTATCGCCACTGGTTTTTAAAAATTTCTCACTACCAACGACAAAAGTGTCACAACTTACGATGATTTTTTCATGAGTCATGACAAAGTTGCATAACACTTTATTTTGGTGGTTGAACGACTCTTTGTGCATTTAATGCACCTCCAACAGCTCTTTTTCTCTATGCGAGTATAAATACTACTCATAAATGAGTTACAATAAGAGATTGAAATTGAGTAAAAACATTAAGAGCTATCTTTGAGCATTTACTCTTGAATTTAATCTTTAACCACCAAAATCTTTTATCTTTAATTCTTTGTAATCTGTTCTATCTTAAGAGAGTTCTTGAGTATGGGTTGGTGAGTATTTAATACATTTATTCAATAGCTCAATAGTGAGATTGAGTGAGTTAGGATTAGATTTTAAACACTTACAAGCTAAGAGGATTGTTCTTAGTGCTTAGGTTTAAGTGTGAGCCTTGGAAAAACTCTTACGTAGCTTAGATTTAAGCTTGTAAGGGTTTGATCTTCACCTTGAAGAATATTGTTAGTGGATTGAAACTATTAACAAGTGGTTTAGGAGAGTATGAAGGCTTTAAGTGTCAAACCTCTGTAAATTCCTTGTGTTTTCTAGCTTATCTTCAATATTCAATTGTGCTTTATCTCTATTTTTAGCTTGCTCTTTATGGAATATTCAAAATTCTCTATCTAGTTCAAAAAGCCAATTCACCCCCATCTTGGCACTTATGGAATTACAATAATAATAATAATAATAATAATAATAATAATAATAATAATAATAATAATAATAATTATTATTATTATTATTATTATTATTATTATTATAGCAATATATTTTAATTAATAAAAATAACTTATCTTCTCTTATTTTTATCTATAAAATCACTATTTATTTTAACCAAAACGACGTAGTATTGGGCAAAAACTACGTCGTTTTGGTTATTTATAACATATGTCTATATATTATTATGTAGCAAAATAATAATTATAATGATATTTTTTAATTCATTAATTTTAAATAATATCAGTATGATTATATTACTTAATAATACTAATAATTAATAAGTTATTAAACATAATAATATTATTTAGCTCATTAATTTTAAATAACATCAATAAGATTAGATTACTTACTAAAAATAATGACTAATAAGTTATCAAATATGATAACAACAATATATTTTGATTAAAAATTATAAAATTTAAAATTATACAATACAAATTTTATTATTTGCATATTTCTAGTTTAAATTGAAATATAATGGATATTCCACATTTTTACTTGTTGTTGATAATAATAATATTTTTCTTATTTCTCATATTTTATGCTCAAAGTGTGTTGTAATGGGCATTCTATATTTTTATTTGTTAATTGAATTATTTGAAACTATAAACTATGAATTTTTTATTTTTATATTTTATGTTCAAATTGTAATATAATAGACATTTCATATTTTTAGTTGTTAATTGAATAGTAGTAGTAGTAGTAACAATGACAATAATAAAGGGCTCAACTTTTTGAAATTTTCAAGTCATGTCCAAATGGTGCCAAATTTCTAACAATAAAGAAATGTCACCTGAGAGATTTTAACATATATGTTCACACAATCTGCATAAAAATTTAAGTGGAAGCTTCTTCATTGCCTAACCTAACCAAATATTTATAGAAATGCAACCAACAATAAAAAGCATAAGTAGACAAAAATAATGTGCAAGGTGGGCTCAAATCTCATGAATTATAATTCAGTGTAAAAATGCAACCACAAATTTTGGCAACAAAATACATGCCACACAAAATTTTCAGCAAGCACGTTTATTTATTAGCTTCATATAGGTGGAAGCATCATCATAACCCATGATTAAAAATGAACACTGGCAAATGAAAGTCAGCCATATCAGTATTGTTGTTTAATGGGTTTAAACACATGCAACAACACTGGCAACTAAAGGTCAGCCACTTCAGTGTTGTAGTTCAATGTATTTAAACTCATTCAATAACTAAAACTGGCAACTAAATCATATTCACTTCATTATTGGTCACAAATAGCACGCAACATATAGCATATGTAGAGAAGTGACCAGTTATAGTATTATATAATGCCAAGTAAATTTTATTAAAATTTCATGTTAAGTGGCATTTAGCGATGCCATAGACAAGCCAAATCCAACTGCAAGTAACTCTGTCAAATAAACAAAACATATGTAACTTATCAGATTGAGAAGAAGAAGAAGCATAATTAAGAAAAAATTTAAAATAAACATAGAAGATCCATTTAGCTTTCACAAACCTTTCTCAATATGCTCAACTTCATCTATGGACTCCTCAATTGAGATTGGAGTTATAGACAATCTCACCCAGTCTACAGAACAAATTAAAGCTTCCATAATTTTAGGTGTCAATGAACTTCTAAAATAATTAAGCACCCTCCCTCTTTTGCTAAAAGCATATTCAGAGGCTACTATGGACATTGACACAATTAACACATCACATGCTAGTGTTGAGAGAATAGAAAATCTCTCAAAATTAATCTTCCACCATCTGAGAATGTTAAATGTGCCATCTTCCTTAATCACAACCTCAGAGAGATAAATACCTAATTGAGATTTTTTGCTCCCATACTGTCCAAGTTCCAGCTTGTGTTTCTTAAATTTAGCTATTAGTAAGGAGCCAGATTTCACATAATCACTAGAAGCACCCTCAGTAGTAATAGATAAGTGTCCAAATTGAGAAGTAAAGTGAGGAGGTGGTTTTTTAGAAGCACAATAGTCATTAAATAATTCATATAATGCACCTTTTACATTACATTTCAGGCTTCCACCTATAGAATCCCTATAAATATGCTTAAGGATCAACTTCATGCATTCCAGCTTGTCTCTAGGATCAAGCACAGTTCCAATGAAAATCAACAAGTTCATCTTTTTAGGATCACCCTAATATTTGTTAAATTTGGCTTTCATAGAAAAGCCCATTGCTCTTTTACTAGGATCAACATCACTTTTCGACTTATTTAAAATATAGTAAAGATCAGAAATTTCAGAGAAAAATGAGTTAGCAGTAATATGCTGAGAACCAGAAATTCTCAGAGTCATCTCATAAAAATGATGCAAGAAGGCAACAACTGGTTTAACAGAATTCCAATCCAATATATCAAGTACATCATCCCTTAAGTCAGATGCATGCTCGTATTCCTCATATTTTTCAAACACTATGTCAAATAAACAAGTAGTTTTTAACATGTCATAGGTTAAATTCCACCTAGTGGCCACATCTAGAGATAATGAACACTTTGACTCTAAAACAAGTAAGTCAACGAATTCCCTAAATT